>JACDQD010000005.1:20760857-25678853 GCA_019843655.1 Lethocerus indicus | reverse complement strand
TATAAGCTTTACTATTTTACTAGAATCGTTATTTGATTTACGCCTTATTTCCAATTTTATCTGTGCCCTTTACCTTATATCAGTCTAGATAAGACTGCTTTATAATGATTATATATCAAATAAATATTTCATATACGTTTAACTCGAACCAACTTAATTTATATTTTGAAATTCGTTATGCAATCGAAACTTTATAAAACGTTTTATTGCCACAACTGTACAATACAATCGGCGACATTGATATTTATGAAGCACTAATAACAAATAGTATGATGGTGAAGATTCACCCTTTTTAGGAAACTTAGTTTATTTATTTTTCGGGCATGATTAAATCACTTTCAACAGATCATAAAAGTTATATTTCATTGTTGTGTTATTAATTCGGTTAAAGAGACTGGAACGTTTTTAGGACAATTCAATACAAACGGGAAACGTTAAAGAGTGGCAGGATCAAACTGGGATCGGACTAATGGTGACCAATTAAGGTCAACCCTTGTCGGCGGAGGTTCGAGGATCATCCCTCTGCTCCGTTGTGTTGTCCCAGCGGTGCCGACAGACAAACCGACGTCGGCATTTAATTGATGGAAAGCCCGTCAAAATCGGCCATTGAATTACCGCGCTCCTTATTCTCGCTCTCCGTCTCCTTTTACGACCTTCCGCGTTCTTCACTTCGGTACACGATTCGAAGATCTCAGCTGCTGTAGCCCAGAGCTACCCATCGTTGGAACCAAAACTTGTATATTACAAAGGGTAAATTAGAACGTATATTCGTTAGAATTTCTACCAATATTCAATTCTCCTTAATCAGTCAATATCGATTTAATCAAAATAGGTCCTCTGATATATCAACACTCGAGTACGAACTCAACGAATTTATGTCAATCGGTATTTCAAACTTGGAACAAATGCTCTAGTGGGGACAGAATATAGTAAATGTGATTTTTTTCAATAGTATCGGTGCATGGTAATCGCTAATATTCAATAATTATTTAAAACGGATATTTTCATAAGTAAAAGAGATACAATTATTGGTCTTATGTTGGCAATTATAAAATTGTCGAACACTAACTAAACTTAGAATACTTATAAATTCTCCGTTTGATAGATCCAATTGTCCCGTAACATAGTTTTCGGCGAGACAGAAATTGAGCGGTTTATGGTTCCCCGGAGGTGGATTCACTTATTCTTCAATAAGTAAAGAATCTCAGGAGGTTTAATTCGCGTGACGGGCCCCATTCGGCAACTTGAACGCCCCGAGGAAACAAGTCGATAACGACGCGGACGTCTACCCGTGTCTATTGGGAGGATAACTCACCCGATGATTTATTACCGCTCCCACTCTTACCTTTCGGCCTCTATTTCACCTTTTCTCCTTTTTGCTTGAACGGTGGTGAGGGAGGAACTGTGCTAAAAAAAAATATCTGACTAATAGCAACGGGGTTAAATATTTGCCTTTGAAAGGTTAATATATTGAGACGAGTCCGGAACGATTCCTCATTAATTATAACAGTGGTGTGATATATCTGGGAAATTTTTATACCGGAATTTAAAATTATTTCTCATAACTGATATTGTCATTTTTCGTGTTAATAATAAGGGGCCATACGCAGTTTCTTAGGTAATTTTTTCCCCGCTCTTTATTATTTTACCTTCCTCAGTACCTTAAGAAGGTGGGTGTAATAGAGCAGACGTTTTCAAAGGGATTCATAATCCAGTTCATTATTCAAGCGGGAGAGATGGTACGGTTTCTCTTAAAGTAAAGCACATTAAATTTAAAGTCCATTAAAGAAGTGTATTAATAATGTTATGATAAAGTTCAAAATATACTTTCACTCTCAAGTTCAATTAAACAGATTTAATTTCGTATTTTATCGAATCATATTTTGGGGGCTAATTGATTACGAGGCAGTCTTTAACCGAAATTAATGAAATTCCCTCGATGCGATTTATTAGCTACGGTTAAAATAAGTTTTTCTCCCGGCCGCGTCAAGAGTTAAAATGACTTCAGACAGTGGAGTGTACTGAGAAATTGATTCAATGCGATATATGAGATTAGATACACCAATTAATAATTTATTATTAACAATTTCTTAAAGTTCTATCTATCTCAGAATATTATTTACATTTAAGTATTAAGAATATTTTATATTGCCTTGTAAACACGTTTATTCATAAAAACGAAAATTATATTGCAGAATTACCTGTGTTCAGTCAAATTGTAGGCAAAACAAGAAATACCATCTGCGAACTCAAACTACTCGTCGGGACCTTAAATCAAGTGTATAGGCATCATCCAGATCCTATACAGAGTTTGTATACAAAAATTGTATAGGGTTAAAGTATTTGATGATTTGTTGTATCGTCGTTTGAACCTGGGTTACTCGAACGGAGGCCGAATTCGGCGCCACTTAGAAAGGTCCGGTTTGTTTTTTGTCAATAGTAGAGAGAGAGAGAGGGTCATTTTGCGGGGGTGTCCCCGGTATTAGGGGACAGGGTCAGCGCCACCGGCCCTCAAATAAACCTCCCTAAAGCCCGCCCTCCTCACTCCTCCCATAGGCCTACACCCAAAATCTAACCTCGACCGCCCACGGCCAAATTTGGGACAATCGGCCGATAAATGCATTCTGCGCGACGGAAAGAGAATTTACCAAATCTGCGCGGCCCTAAATGTAATTTATATATTAAATTACAGGAGATCGCAGATTGCTGGCGCAGACAGTTAATCGCCTTTCTTGGCGGATTAATGGATAAGTTCAACAATTATTATTATTTTTATAAATTTCCGCGCTTCCAGTTTATAATTTGTGCCCATCATGTGATTTATGAACAAATTTTGAAAATGAGTACCATATTATTCGCATAGATTTCGTGTATCCACTTGCTGGTTTTGTCTGCTCGCCATCTTCAGTAGCCGTGATAGTCACTTTGGCACTTTGGATGGTTTTTGGGCATCCTCACTGCATTGTCACTGTCACTTGTACTGTGGTGGTTGTGTCTTTGTGTATATACATGTGCCTTGTTATTGTGTTTTGGGAGATGTTTGTATTGTTTGGGTTGGGAGGGATTTTGATCGACTTACGTATTTGTCGGATTATCGGTCAAATATATATTTGATCACACAACTGGTCACAACTATTAGGTTCTGACTTCAAAATATATGACAGGAAATCTGGTACTGTTTATTTATGCTGATAAACGTTTTCCTGCTGAACCAAAATTTATCGAAAAAGAAAAAGTTTATTTTTACAAACGAACTTTAGTTATACATTTCCGCATCGGTGCAAGTGCACCAAACGAACTTTAGTTAAGTACATTTCCGCACCACCCTCAGGGGCGCTAGCTTATCGGAAAGTGCTTTAGTTAAGTACATTTCCGCACACACCCTCACCCTCAGGGGCTAGTTTATCGGTACAAGTGCACCAAACGAACTTTAGTTAAGTACATTTCCGCACCCTCAGGGGGCGCTAGGGGCAAGTGAACTAGTTTTCCGCACCACCCTCAGGTGCAAGTTGAACCCAACGAACTTTAGTTATACATTTCCGCACCACCCTCAGGGGCGCTAGTTTATCGGTACAAGTGCACCAAACGAACTTTAGTTAGTACATTTCCGCACCACCCTCATGGGGCGCTAGTTCATCGGTGCAAGTGTACCAAACGAACTTTAGTTAAGTGCATTTCCGCACCACTCAGGGGTAGCTTATCGGTACAAGTGCACCAAACGAACTTTAGTTAAGTACATTTCCGCACCACCCTCAGGGGCGCTAGTTTATCGGTGCAAGTGAGAACAGGTATTCTAAATTAATATTATTCGCGTTATATTGTACAACTTTTGTATATTTTCCTTCCACCGGAGACTGCAGAATTATACGTCGGCCCGATTATTCGGAGTTGAAAGGGCGGATAAACGCCAGGCTGTATAAAACTTGCAAATAATAAAATGCCCGGATATGATATGAGGTAAATGTGTCCTCTTATGAATACAAATAAAGTGGGCCGACCATCTACGGGAGGGTTGTGTACATCATGTCGCTGGGGCAGGCTGCTAAAGGAAGCCGGAGGAAAGGGGTGGAAAGGAGGGCCACTACTTTGCCCCAGAATAATTCAATTTCTTTTTATTTCTCGACGCTTTTCCGAAGAAGAAATACGCTCCGCGGAGAATACGAATTTCTTCATTAAAATACGAAAGCGTATCGGGATAGAAAATTTCTGAAAATTGAAAATTATTTTATCAAACCATCGTTGTCGTTATTAACGGAACTCGAAAATAATTTCGGAAATTCGATGACTTACTCGATTTGTACGGTTAAACTGTGTCTATCCTATTCGTATCCCAAGCTTGTAATTGAACCAAATCTGCTATTTCCAGAAAGCAAATCTGCTATTAAGAGAATTTAGTATGAGTAATAAAGTTATTATATTGGTTTTAATATTTCTTAATTAGCGCTGACAAGAACATTCCATAACTTTTATTCATTCTCATACGATTTTGTTAAGCTTCTGGTTTACTACAAATAAAATTGAATGTAATTCAATACGTGTATTTAATTTTTATCATTTTAACATTCCCTTTGTTGCATTCAATGGTTAATTAATAAATGCATTATTACCCTACCAATTAACGCTCTGCACTCCATACTGATAATCCTCCATTTATTTAATGTGATGGAATTAGCATTTCATGAGCGTACTATGATGATAAAACCGCTCTTTTGGCTTTTAACAAATTTCACCAAAAACAAGATTCAACCAAATTTTCACATTCCCTGTCGCCATAGTAAGAGGACCATTAGACCCAGGAAAGAAGGAGTGTTAATTTATTCTCTCAACTATTCCTTCCTTATTATAAATTTCAGTAAGTTCCTGCGGTGGGGCACTTAGAATTTCTGGATTAATTACACTTTTTCCTTATCCTCCGCCTCCTTTTGTTGAAACCTCTCCAACAAGTAGCTTTTGTTCGGCCAGCGCTAAAACTCTCTTATCCCTACTTCTACTTCAGGAGGCTTATCCTCCTGACTCCTTATTCAGTTAATGCGGGCTTTAGGCCAACTCCTAAGAACCGAAATTAGAGTATAACCTTGGAAAGGGCGGGGCTATAATATAGGGGCTCGATTACATTTGTAAATCGGTCGGCATAATAGCCTTATCAGGATTTGGTGACAAAGCGGGTGAAACTTACCTTCAATAATTTCTGCTGTAATTCCTCCGCCTAAAATAGAAGTAAATAAAGAAATAATAAAATAATTTATCCTACCGGATAGATAACGAGGTATTAATTGTAATTATCTGAACGCTTTTGAAATTGCATAATTTGGGTGATTTTTTTTCCCCGAGCGAATTGGTTTTTAGCAACTGTTGAATGTCGGTAATGATTCTCCGAAAAATTATTATATAAGGCGGTGACTTGAATAATGAACATTACCAAACTTTTTGAGTTTCTCATTACTTTCGCAGTTATAGGGCTTGGTTAAGTCTTATAATGAATAGTTAATAACTTAATAATTACACTGTAATTATAATTTACATGCAATTATTATATTATAGAGCAAAAGTCTAATATTATGCAGAATATACTTCAGTCCATGTTCCATTTGTGTTCTTGGTGTATTACTTTCCTCCAGATTCTCCTGCGCTATTACGGAGTACAGTAACTGCTCTTCTCATTTCTAGCGATTAGTACAGCAGTAATCAGTTAATGCAACTTACTAACGCAGTTATATAATTGATAATTGAAGAATTTTGTATTTAATTTCTATTCTTCCGCGGATAAGTTGCCGGAAATATTTGGTCTAACTTTGCTACAAAGATGGTCGGGACTGGAATAAACCATCGCCGGCTAATCAACGACCCCCCGGCCGAAGTGATTAACAGAGAATTGAAATTTGTTTTTCAGAGCGCATTCCTGGAAGTGGTAATACCGCCGGACATAATATACGAGGAGACTTCGGGCGACATGATGATCCCCGAGGTGGCTCGGCTAAGTTGGTGTGCAAGGCCCGGGGCTACCCGCCTCGCCGAAAGTCACCTGGAGGAGGGAGGACGGCGGAGACATCATCATACGCGGCCACAACGGAGTCAAGACTAAAAGTAACCGACATTTAGGACACTGCCTAATAACCGCCAGAATAATAATTTCATCTCACGATTCAATTTCAAATATAACAATGGACGAACTTCCCATTCAAGGAAAACAAAAACCCCTAGTGTTGTTTATATACGACGCACTTTTGTCCAATACAATTGATTTTCCGGTCAATTTATTGGATACAATCATATCGACTTGTTGAAAAAAAATGTGCTACCGCTATTTCAAAACAGTTCGATAGAAACGAGAATTTAGATGAATTGTATGAAAATAGATTAATGCGATTAAAACGTGTTATATAAATAAGTCCAGTTCAGTAGTCTACGATTGAATATAATCTGAGCCTATTAAGAATAATAATTAACACTTCATCCTTTTAGCTCGAACTCAAAGATTGAGTGTAGGCGGCAAATTCGAGAGGCTTTAATAAGTAAAGGTCAGATCCGCTCCAATATCTTTTGATTGAATTAAATCGGGAACAGCAGTAAAATTATGTTACGGGTTCTATTCTATTTGTTCATACTGATCAGAATGTAAATCACATACAGGTTCCAGTGCTTTGCAACAAATATGGTCCATATTTTTCTGTATCGGCTGGTATTAATTGAGTATACAAGAATCTATGGATATTTCTTGAATTCGTTTCACTTAGAGCTGGGAACTGCAACGAACAAACGGCATCATAACTTCACCCAGTTTTATTGTACATTGAGGATTGCAAATCGTGTTGAATTAAACTGTGGGCGTAGGAGAGGCGTACCCGAGTTCTGAATTATGGGGCGTGTCGTGTTTAACGAGAGGTGTTGGGTAGGGGCGGGGGGATAAGTGGGGCTCAGACCGGAGGGTTGGAGTAGCCGGGGCTTCACTTGACCCCGGCGCCCTGACACGTTTAAACATGTCGCGCCACCCTCCACCGACCTACCGACAAGAGTGATGAACCCTGTCCCTCTGATGCCGGCCGCTCATATTTGCATCCCGCCCAACTAACACGACACCCCAAACTGTCACGTCCAGTATACGCACTTTTAAACCGGTCGTAAATGTCCGTTCCTAAGTCAAACTCAACTAATAATCTCATAGGATATAAGTTTACACCCATTATATGAACATTTGCCCATTTAAATATGCTATTAAACGTAATACCACCAATCGATATATAAGAGAACAGGCATTTCAAAATAATTTATGCCTCGAAATTTAACCGCTGGATATTGGCTACCAGCTACTCCTTGGTGGTTGGCCGATGTCACTGTCACTGCTATCGTTTTGGTCTAGATGTAGTCTTTCTAACGTATCTGTATAAACGTCTATCTGGAGCTCATCTTCACTACTACTTGTATCATGAGACTCAATCCTGTTTGAACGTTTTGCCATTTTTCCCATTTTTCTAATAAGAAAAATGAATAAATCCGTGGGTTGAAAATTTCTAATTGTTATTACTAAATCTGTTACAAAATGATATTTACCAAAAGAACTTATTTACCGAGAGAAGAATCACTTCCGATTTTCTCACTCGTTAGATCTATCTATACCGCTTGACGCTTCAAACCGGACTGAGCTCAGCTTTTAAACTCAAAACTCGCTGACATCTCTTTTATATATCTTAGTAATTTTACTATATTTTGATTTGATGTCTCGCGCCACGTTTCAAGAGAAAACATCGGGCAAAACACGTCTCAAAATCACTAATAAATTTTAATGTCCCTCAGAGGAACATCGGAGTGATAAGCTGGAATTACGATGTCCGAGAGGACAAGGAATGAAAGGGTTAAATCTATTAAACTTTTTGTATAATAGGTATTGCGTATTGAAAAATATACGAAGATATAATTACTGCTTTCAGTGACTTCTGTGGAAGGGGAAGTGTTGACGCTAACGAAAGTGACCAGGTCTGAGATGGGAGTCTACATGTGCATCGCAGGAAACGGAGTTCCGCCCACCGTCAGCAAACGGCTCATGCTGCACGTACATTGTGAGTATTATCTCACACTTGATTAAATCGACAGACGTTATCGCAATTTGCGTCACCTGCGGGACTCTACTAATCTATAATCCGCGTCCCATCAAATATCAATCCAGCTTCCGCATTTTCAAATTGTATTTTTAGCGAAGAACACACTACGGCGATGCGACGCGGCTAGTTCGTTCCCAGGATCCGGACTGATGGGATATGAGAAGTAGTGGGATATGCTGGGGCTAAATGTATTTAGGAATGGGTAGTTGGCGTTGATTGGGGATGCGGTTGCGGGCGGTCAGATGTCAAGACGCCAATCTTAGCGCGGTCCAACTTCTCTCCTCCTCTATCACTCTTCCCTTCCCTTCTTTCTTCCTATAAACCGCCACCATACCACAATCTCTTATTGGAATTCCTCGACAGAACAAACTATTCGGAAATAGGCAGCCTGAACCGGGCCGCACCCTCCCTCCATAGTCCTCTCGCGTCTCTCCTTTTCCTTCACTCCATCACACTTTCACTTTCTCTCCCGTTCTCTCCCCACCTCCCTATCTCTATCTTGCTTTCCCTCGACGCCCTTTCAAATTAGTTTTAGCCCGGACTACAGAGAGAGAGAGAGAGAGAGCGATAGGGGAGGCGGGGGGACCTCCGCCGATGGCATTTCAACTGCCTGGGCTTTCACTCACAGGGGCCGGTGTTTATTCAAATGAGATTTTCCCTACTGTCCCGCCCCACTCCCCGTTCCCTATCATTCTTCTTCTTTCAGCCCGGACTTGACTTTCCCGGTGCGCCTGAAATTGAACTCTGATCCGGGAATACGGTTCGAAAAATTTCACGCTCGGAATACGGGCTTAATCTACCCATAATGACATATCAGCGAAGAGCGTTCCAATTAGAGCTGACTATTCTAATCTTCCGGCTCTCAGCGCGCATCGACATGAAGGAAGCTAAGAATTAAATCATTGACTTCTTTTGATATTATAGATCATTAAAATTATGTCCCTGCGAAATCAACTATAACAATCACATTTAAAAATCGAACTCTGCTGGTCCTCTAATTCGTACACAGGAAACATAATTTTTCCTTATGAATACAAAAAATGCCTTGGTAAATATCGGTCTTCTGTATGAAGACATTGTACGAGAAATGTATTGCATTTTTACATAACTCGCCTCTTTCGACTCTATATTTCTTTATTGGTATTCCTTGGTACACCTCAACGTACGGGACCTCATCGGAAGCCCAAATAGCGGCGGGTGTAACATAGCAATTTATCTGTAGAGGCTTTACTGCTCACGTAATCGGATTATAGTTTAGGTGGCTGCATTTAGGAATGGGGCGGTGGCGTTAGCCAATGGGGGGTTGAAGGGGAGGGGAATGGGTGGGTGGTAGGGGACTTTATTGAAAGCGCACTAAAACAGGACAGTAAAGGAGGGAGTGGACTCATTAATTTGGGACCGGGTTCTAATCCCCCGGTCCCCTTATCTCTTATCTTAAAACGCGGCCAGGTCGTATTAATTTCCGAGTTTTGTCGGACGGAGCCCTTTCCCCGACCCAATTATGAGATCCTGGTTTATGGCCACCAATAAAAATGCGTAACAACGCAGAATGCCTTATGGCCGAACGTTTTGACCCCGTCATAATTTCAAAGATGAAGTTCCAGTACAAGTTTACAATGCATTGAAAGCATAACTTTTATCAGTCGTGGCAAGAAACGTGTCCTGCGGTAGAAAATGTTTTGGTGCACCTATAAGGAAAAGAAATGTTTTAACGGTCCAAACTGAAGCCGAATTAGAGAATTTATATTCGTAAGTTAACACTATTATTATTATTATATATAGTAAGACCATTACTGTTTATACTTTTCTCCTAAACAGACACCCGTACATAAATAATGGAAGTAGTGCAGTTAGACATCAACTTTCAGAAACGATTTGCCCATTAAAGATATCGTCTTTATCAACTTGAGCTAAATATTTCAGAGATGTGTGCCATATCTGTAATTGAAAACTGAGAATATTCTAGTAGGATATTAATAATAAAATTAAAATAAGTCAACATTCGAGTATTGCTTCACCGTTTCCGAAAAATGTCTTTGAAGTCGCTAAAAATAAATTGTTTATTTATGACCGCAGACAGGCGTTGAGTTATTTACATTATATAAAGCTCCCCCCCTCCCCTTTACGAGCACGTCAAACTTTTATTAATGCATATTAGCTGCGACACCTTTCGCCACTTTAATAAAGCTATTTCAATGCCAAAAGTTAACTTCGCAATGAAAGGAGGACTATTCATAAATTTCCAGAATTTGCATCAAGATTATGTTTTCGTTAAAAAAAAAGTT
The DNA here is from genome assembly GCA_019843655.1 of Lethocerus indicus. Taxonomy (NCBI): domain Eukaryota; kingdom Metazoa; phylum Arthropoda; class Insecta; order Hemiptera; family Belostomatidae; genus Lethocerus; species Lethocerus indicus. The sequence continues at coordinate 25,668,472 of JACDQD010000005.1, read as the reverse complement.
GAAATTGACCTATTCTGGGTTCGTACGAAGGGGCAGTTAACGATTTTCTTATAACAAAAATTATTAAACTCTTCTACAATATTTAGTACTGTTCTATTTTATTCCTCGATATAAATCCGAATTAATTATTTTACAATTAAAACGCAGGTTACCTTTACAACGTTATTATATTTCAATATTCCAGACATTTTGACTTGTAGTTGGTACAATAAGATATCATAGCCTAGGTACACAATAGTAAATCACAATTCAACAGATATATTTACATAATACATTTCACAGTAGTGTTTTATCCGAACTACGAATTTAATTCGTGTATTGAATTTATATTAAACAATTTAATCAAAGGTGTAATTAATATAATTCGAACTTGGAAGTTCTTCTGCCGATGATGAAGGTGGGATTAACTGCAATTCGTGACGCTTGACAGTCACTAATTCCGTGTACATTGCACTGATATGGAGAAAGTGAAATCGGATTACGAATTAATCGCGCGCTTAAAGAATTTAACCGCTAAATCGTTACAGGATGTCGCCCAAATGATACGATTCGCAAGTAGTAGCGATTAATTCATGACCGGGTTCTCGGTCTCTTCTAAATGGGACGAGTCGACGGAACAAACGTGATTTATTCAACGTTAAACCGGTGTCACTTTGCTTGCGCGGGCCGACACCTTTTCCGCGGGCCCCTTCAATTATTCGGCCCTGCCGTTCACCGGGCCTGCACCTCGAGCGAGTTGTCCGATGGTCGTTAACCATTTAGAGCCACTTTTTAGACCCTCCCAAAGACTCATAGATAAAGGAAACGGCTCATTTCCTTCATCCGCTTAGCAGTAATCCACCTTGGCAACAGTCTGAACACTGACAAGACAATAATAACTGGAATAATGTTTCATTAGTAATTTAGAAAAATTCCTGTAGTCCTAATAAAGAATGTTTGCAAATTCTGTATCCATACGGTTTCCATAATTAATCCCAATTTTCGAAGCGGCGCTGCGGAAGTGGAGAGGCGTCACGATGATAGATTAACCGCGTCTCGTTCTACAGGTGGCCTTCAATCGTCCCATCTATCTCCTCCAATTGGTTCCTAGATCCGTTCAATCCGCAAGAAAACATTCGTATGTCAATATTTTAAAGCGCTGAAACGACGGTGTATGACGGTTGTGTTGAAAAGCAGAAGGTATCGAATAATTATTTTTGACAAACTAAGGATATAAATACACTTTATATTATCTATCGACATAATATTATAAAACTGTAATGCTAAGAGACAAAGGACGATATATAAACTAATCTCCAAAGAATGTGATTCTACAAACAAAATGTTGTTAAACGGATTACACACACTTTTGCAAGAGGAAAGTGGTGGGAATCGACTCTCATGAGGTGGGACCCGTGTTTCTTGAGGTTTGCTGCATTCAGGAACTCACCTTCGCTTTTGAATTTCGTACAGTACTCAATGGCGGTAGGTTCATTTCTATTCTGTATTTATACATAATGTTGAAATTAATGCACACATCGGGTTCTTTTTCGCAACTGGAGCAACAGGAGGTTGATTAAATTTACATTAAATTTCCATGAATGCGTTATTAGGACCGAAACTGGGTTACGCCGCCGACGAGCGTAAAATTTCATGGCGGCGATAACCCAAACGCGGTGACTGAATTTCCAATATAACCGAAGACGTATTTTCGAATACGGTATTACTTATTCAGGCGCGTACGCAACTCGACCATACTTGAATTTACGAGGGCGATAAAGGCGAGGTATCCGTGGGGAGAGTCAATTTCGCGTACGGACGACGGGCGGTGTCCATTTAGCCGGCTGAGGGACAAAGCCTCCGGCCCCAAACCGCCACAAATCACCGCCAATATTATCTCGATCCGAGGGGCCCCTACACCACCCTGCTGACTTACCAACTACCGATGCTTCAATATCCCTCCGGCTACCTCAGTCTCACGCTCCACCCTATTTTACAAGCCGTCCACTCCCAGAAGGCGTATCCCTCGGGGAATCGTTCATCTTCATGTCCATCATCCAGAAACTACGACCGGAAAGTCCGACAATATTATTTTTCAGTTTTCAACTGACAAAGTAATTTACGCCGGGACTTCTAGACTGGAACCAGACCTTTAGCGGTTCGGAAATGGAAGTTCCCATCTGAGAATCTTCTGTTTCCATACCGCTGTCATCTAGGGACGACAGAGTAATACGAACGGCGGGAACATTGAATTAAAACCATCTGTTATGGGAAGGTTTGCTGTGTGTTGGACTTTTGAAGCGCTGCGATGACACTTTTGGCTTCTCAACGAAATCACGAAATTTTTAAACTAGAATATCAGCAGAAATAATTTATAAAACATGTTTATCAAAATAAACGTTATTTGGTGATAAGATTTCAAAGGATATTTGCAACGAAGTATTCGAATTTTCATGAAATGGACAGCATTTGAATACGGACCGTATGCACCACCTTTCGGGTAGAAGGGAACGTGTTGCGATAGTGAAAGAGTAGAATTATCTGTAAATCAGCTGGTAACGGTTGGACGGTCGGTGGGGCCGAAACCGCAAACCTACCCCAATCCTATCCCGGGGATCGCATCTCTTTCCTTTATTCCCTCGCAGTATCGCCGGCTGAAAAACAGAACAGTTCTACTGGCTCTGTTTTATTCAAGCAAGTTTATTTATTTGAAATCGGCTTCTCGAGTAGGCCGTAGTAAAGTTCGCATTAATATACGATGGGACCTTTGTATACGGTCGATGGAAAATTCAAGGAGTCATACATTTAGATTACAGTTCGTCCACAAAAGGAACCGGGACGATTGGCGGAACATTTTGATATAGCGAATATCTATCCGATTGAGAAAAATACATTGGACATTCTTTAGCCACATTAAGCAGTAAAATGGCTAAATATGCATATATATCACATAGTAGACCAATTTCGGCTACTCTTCGGTACCTTTATCTTCAGTTGGGTTATAAAACTCTTAAAATTGTTCAAACGCCTATTTCTTTGAAACGGTGTGCATTTATTATATTAAATTTCTGAAATAATATTCTGGACTAATAATTTGATTAGTTATTTTTACGAAACCGCTGTAAACAGATAAATAAATTTTTAATTTAATACAATACTAAGAATTTCTGCAATTAGTGAAATGTTCACTGCAGGATTCATGATTTAAAACTTCATGCGTGTAAAAATTTCTTCAGGATTCTGGGTTTTCAAACTCTGGGAGATCTGCCTGCCGCAAGTTTAAAAGAATTTTCGTAATATCGACGACTGCCATTAGAGGAGAAACGTTCTCGCTCAGATTTCCTCCGCACTGGAGTGTATATCATGTACGGGCGGATAACTTGAACACACACACACACACACACACAAACAAACGCCGCTTTTCCACTTGTCAATTCCACCCGCTGCATCATTCCTAGCGTATAAAATCAGTGGAATTAATTGCCGGTGTGTAGAAATTTCAGCGATATCCGCCCAAGAAGAGTTACAAACTCCAATAATATGGAAATTCCCATTAAAGTTTCTTGAATATTATGTCGTACATAATATAGGATCCAGCGTGTTAGACATGAATGTATAATTTTAACCGTCGCTACAGGCTCAGAAGAGTTTTCGATCGTATAATATAAATCTCATGTGATCATGTACAATTAAATATATAAAAATTTGAATATTATTATAGGGCAAGAAAGCGAGTATAATAAAACTGATAAATGTTGATTGTGTCAAGAGAACGTTAATATATAATAATATAAATTACTTTATATTTCCCGCAATTTCTAAGACGCGTTATTTATTGACATTATAATGCGAAATTTTTTATTGTTACCCTTAAGACTTCTGTTAAACGGATTGCATAGGGTGAATAGAAATAAAAATTGGTGGCGGGGATTATTCAATTCTGTATGGCCCACAATTGGGCCGGCTCGGTTGTTGAGTACTGTTGCGCTCTCCGAATCGTTCCGCTGAAAGCCTCTGAAGCGGCCGAACCTTTTAAAAGCGAAATCAACTCCCATTGTATTTTTTTCGGTAGGCCCAATATCGCCCCTTTTAAACTCGAGTGGGAGAGGAACTCGACTTTCCCCACCAGCCTGATAGTGTTGCTCGAATACATTTAACCTATCCAAACAAGCCGTAACAAATTGATCTCGTTCTCAGTACAAGTAAATTATTTTATAAGACAAATATATATATATATATATATATATATATATATATATATATATATATATAATAAATTATGTCTCAATCCTTCGACACTGAGCATAAATCTACGATTTCAATTATCTGCTTAGAATATTCCTTTAATAAACATACACTCTTAATAAAATACAATGAAAAATTGACTACATTCCTAAGAGCAAACTGTAGTAAAGTACTCAAACGTATACAACCACAGGAAGTCCTCTTTCAGCTTATTTCATTAGCCTCTCTATTGTTGACCGCAATTCACAGAAAGGTGATTGCGATTTTCATGAACAATAACATTCAGAATTTTCCCCGTGAAACAATTTAAATGCAAATGCGGAATATACAACTGTTGTTTTCGAAGCGGTTCCCTTTCTTTACCCATGTGAATTTGTATACCAATTTTGAATTAGTGCATTCTGTCACGTATTATTACGAATAACTGGGTTAGTTAACCTGAAATTGGCTTTCTCGCTTTACAGTTCATCCCCTGATACAAGTGCCCAACCAGCTGGTGGGAGCGCCCAGCGGTACAGACGTCACGCTCCAGTGTCACGTCGAAGCATCGCCCAAAGCAATCAATTACTGGACCAGGCAGTCAGGTAAAAATATATTCAAGTTATATCATTATTTAACAAACAAAAAATAGGAAATTAGACAACATTTAGAACATAGTTATTTAGGAAACAGTTAACAACGTTGAAAAACGCGGGCGTAATGCGATGAATCTAAACCAGAAAAATTATTTTTACAACTTTGTTCCAAATGGACTGAGTGTATATATCATATGACAGCCCATACGTATTTGTGACTTGATCAATTAACAGTAATTGTTCGCGTATAGATTTAATAAAATAATATTAAATTTCAAAATTGTGTGCAGTTGAATGTTGGATAGGAAATACGGCAACCAAAATTGAATCGCAATTATTTTGATTGTTTTTACATACCGTAGATTTCCTGTGTTTCTGTCTCCTCTCACTGGTTTGGTCTTTTGCTAGTCCGGTTTCGGCTGTTCGCCATCTTCAGTAGTGGTGTTAGTCACTTTCGGCACTTATAAACTAGTGCCCCTGAGTGTGGTGCCGAAATGTACTTAACTAAAGTCCGTTGGGTGCACTTGCACCGATAATCTAGCGCCCCCCAAGGGCGGTGCGACAGTATGTGACATTGACAGTGCAGTGAGGATGTCCAAAAAACATCCAAAGTGCCCAAAGCTACTGAAGATGGCGAGCAGCCGAAACCGGTTTAGCAAAAGACCAAACCTCCTGTCAGTGGTCAGAAACACACGAAATTTGCGGTATTCCAACCCCTCGAAGATCACAAAACAGGTATTCTAAACTGTGTTTTACATACTTTTTAGTCTATACATAATGAGGTATTAATCAATAATATAAGGAACGTGTTTGTACTGAAAAATAAAAATAAAACTTTAATAAATTCCGTAACTTTAAAGTTTCAACTAGTAATTAAAGTAGTAACTTTAATAAACTTACTGGAATTAAAAAGTAAAAGATTTGCAAAAATGGAAAATGGAAACAAGGATAGTATTTTCAGGGTACGTGCGTCGGTGGACGTTTATTGATGATTCAAAAATTCTTTTCCCGCTGGAAATATATATATTTAAATGTTTCACTTTGTTTCGCCCGAGCTGCGCCAGTTTCATACCGTCTGAAATGATTCCGACGATATAACCCGCGCGTCCCCGTTTGATTGTTGAACCAAAATATCCGCATAATATGGAAATCGGGCGGGACAATTCCACCCTGGATTTATACTGCCTCCTCCTCTGGTCGCGTATCTCATCTCTCTCTCTCGGCCTCTCGGTTATAATTCAATTTGGAATTTTTCATTTCCGACCGCGGTCGGTATGCCCGAACAAAACGGCTCTCGTTTATCCACCGTTCTCGTTACACCTTTTGTCGCTCCGCAGTCGGCGCATTATACATTGTTTTCCGTATTATAAATATTTTCGCGTCTCCCGCCATTTATATTCTTACTAAAATATTCATGAACCGGCTCGCGGCGCCGGCTCTGCCGGAGTCCCACTGGGAATTCCAATCCGTCCCGCGGGCTGTGTCTGGATGGGGCCAACAAATATTTGGGAAATTGGGAAAACCTCCACCGCAGAAATTGAGTCTCCAGGGGCTCGTTTTTCTTCCAGCTGTAACACAGTTACTAGACACACGAATAGAATCGGTGCTGACATCCTAATTACAGTTATGTACAATAGAACGTTGTACTCGTCATGATTTCATTCTTTTGATTTCATTTATTTAAATAAATTCGTATTGACGAGACAGATAATATCATAACTTCCACTTTTCCTCTTCCTCCTTCATCCATTTTTAAATTAAAAATAATTATTTTCCCCGTGTTAATACGAAGGATAAAAATAAAGGAATCGTTAGAATATAAAACTGGTTATTATTAAATACGCCGTCAGTATGTACACAAATTGTATTGATTACGCGATCGATATTAGTTTATAATAAGAAAGAAAAATATTATGTAATGCTGTGTGATTTAATACAGCAATTAAAACGATTGACCATTTTTCTTCTATCATCTATTTGATAATGGCTCTCATTAGGATGTTCCTGATTTTTAATTGTGCACGGATAATTCTGCACAAAACTCGAAGAATGTCGAATTCACCTGCAACGATGCAGCTTTTTTTTTCTTGCGTAGTATAACTCAGCTACTTGGTTTCATTTATTGCATTCACGTTCAACACTTTGTTTTATTATTGCCGACGCGTTTAACGGCCCGTGACAAAAGCTCAACGTTTCGGAACCAATTATAAATAATTGATGGTTGATAAATGATTTTCTCGCGACATCTACACGCAATTGCGATTATGCGAGCTTGGATATTTATCCTGTTGTACCGAGAGAAAACTGCGCCACATCTCCGCCGATCGAAACCCGCAGGGATATCTTGAATTTATCCACGAGGATAAAGGTATTCTCCTACCAGCCAATAGCAACATTTCATCCGACGCCCGGCTCTGGAATGGGCGACTGGGAAATAGAAAGGTAATGGAAACCTCGGAGCATTTATGATCGGGAAATGTACACCGGGTTCTTCTTCGACTTTCTGCGGTCTCTCCCATCCAGACTACACCCGCTATCCAACGCCGCGAAACGTTTGGACATATCCATAAACTGCACGATTCTTTCCGCGCGGAAGTACTATATTTACGAGTGAGCTAGGTGTTGATCATAGGAATAACGTTTCCGTTAGAAAGCTTGGATTACCATGGCGAATAACGGGTTTCGCTACCGATCGCTTCAATGTGAGATTAAAATGAAGACTGTAAGTTTGCGAAAACAAGTAGTAAGTTTTGTTAAAGTATAACTTAGGCGATGGTTAACATGACGGCCAACCCTAGTAGGAGTGAAATACCTACATAATAAGTAAAAAATAAACTCATAATACTCATAATGTCATAATTATATCTGTCTCGGCATGTTCTCATTGCATACAATATGTTATTCACTCAAGATATTCTAAGATATTTTAATCAAAAATTATGCATCATATTAAGTAATCATTAGGAGAATGACTTTAAATTTGGACAAAGATGTGCTAACAAAACATTGTTCAACGAAACATATACTAGCAGAAAGTTTACGTCAAATTTGAACCTAGTCAATCATTCATAATTTTGAACTTTTCGCTGTAAAGTTGCTAGTTGCAATACGGTTTTTGTAGTTATGAGTAAACGTGACTGAAGGTGATACTCGGACTCAGATTTGATACCTATATAACATTCTCCGTTGTGACACTTTTTCGGCTGATACACTGGTGTCTCGATTGTTCTAATTGGAAACGTAGAAACGAGTGGATTCAATAGACGATATTCGTCCTACTTCGTTGTTTAGCAGCGATGATATGCTGGGGGCATATTACAGGAAGGAAGGACCTCACTCCTGGAATTCGTTGGTCGGGATTCAGTATCAGTTTGGTGTACAGCGCCCTCCCCCCTCCTGTCCCCGGCTAAATCTCTATCCTCTGCTTATCTGGGTCGGACCACTTGGAAGTCCCAACAATAAATTACTCCTGTCCGATCTTTTCCCCTCCACCCGCATACCCACGGGCCTACTCTTAGATCCCGGGCGGACCCTCCCCCTCCCCCTACCCTACAGCTTTCTTTAATAAATCGTTTATTGAATCTTCCGACCCCCATCGCTCGTTACCAAAGTAATTGAGGAGATATATAAGAAAAAGGCCCCGGCCGGATGTTTGCTCGAATTTCGTTTTACGGGGGGAGCGGATAGTTTTAGGAGATAATATTTTTCAATTTCGTTATGCAGATGAACGCGGGGATGGTCGGTTGGGCCGGCTCCAGTCCAGGAAGGGACGGTCGAATTTACTAGAGGCCTCCCTATTGCCGGGCGATAATGTCACAATCGAGATATTCCCCAATAATTTTTGTGAGATTGTCCCACTTTCTTTGAATGTTAACTGGCCAATAATGTATCTTCCGGATTAATTGTAACGGAGAGAAAATTAAGAAAACCAGAGCTCATGTATATTGCTGCGTTATTGATTGGAACCCGGCATGGAATTTAAATAAAATAATTACATCTATTACATCTCATCTAGGCGATAAAACTGAATATTAGACTCTCCCCCGCCTTCGAATAATTTTTGTTCAACTCGGCCAATTACGAGAGGCGAAATCGACTAGTAAATTCCATTTCCCCGAGGCCTGGTGACGTAGAAAGCGGAGGAAACCTAATCTGAGTTGGGGAAATGGAAGGGATACAATAACCTGTACCGATACGATACTATACTACACACAGCGCAAGTAGAATGTTACTTTCGAACTGGTTTGAAATGTTTTTGTTATTTTCGTGTTCTTTGGTTTTAGAAGATTGTTGTGGATTTCATATTCGATATCGAGTATAATTTATATTTACAGTACATGAGCTTGGGAAATAGACCAAGTTATATTTTACAATAGCGGCTGAGAAATGTTATAAGGAATGAGTGTAAGGGGTGATATTTAGTTTTTCAATTTCATTAGTTTTTGCCAGCTTATGACCCGTTCGAAAACTATTTGTTTTATTTTATTCGTATATCATTTATTTAAAAAAATAATAATTACGAGCACATGTGCGTAATGTGCGTGTCATCACAAATGGGTATTGCAATAAATGCAAACTATAATTTGTTCATCTTAATGGTAATAATGTTAACAGACGTGTAGGTTATATACATTAAAGAAAAAAAGAATAGAAATAGTAACTTTTAGGGTTAAATAATGTTACGATGGCTGTAAATTTAGTGTGTATAATTGAATACCACTGTCAGTCTCTTGTTTGTCCTATGAGAGTTTGTAGCTATTTTAATTGTGACAGAGTATTTTAATTAAAATAACATTTTTGCTGTGAAATGTGAGCCAGTGTTAGTTCAAAATGTCACTTTACTATTTCTATAAACGAAAAATACCGCCTATGATATATGCATAGAAATACATGAAACTGTTTTCTACCTATTCATTATTTTATAAATATAATTTTCCACATTATGAAATGACAGGAGTTATAGCCAATATGTTATAGACATGTTATATATGGCGTGTCTGTGTCAAGAAAAAAGCATATACTTCAATCATCAATATACGCTTATGCGATTAATCATCGAAAGGCAAGAATAAGTTCCAAAATTGTAAGAAGTTATTTGACTGAATAGCGGTTATATAATTAGGTTAATTGAAATAAAGTGTCTTGCTATTGATATAGTGGCATTTGTTCGTTATATCGAAACATTTAAGATACCTAGTTCGAATGCTACTACTCTCCCGATAGATGCTAGTCCGATTTTCGCGTCTATCCATCGTCAGTAGGATATTGTAAATTCATTATTGAGGCACCTGCGCATGTCGTCTCTGTGTTTCCGCTCCTCCGTCCACCATTTAACAGTTATGACAAGCTGAGTTAGACAATCGTCGCAGTACATGTTAAACCACACTTCAGACTCTTAATTTTAATAATTAATTTCATCTGCCATAAAAATATCACCGCGGTAACTCGCGATCGACGGTTTGCCTACCCGCTCCGGGCCTAAACTAAGCTGGCCCCTAATTGGAAATCGTGCACAGAATTATCCAAAATCGCTTCCGCTTCGAGACTTTGACTTCGATAAGTGGCAGTAAACTCGTGGATGGGGGTACACTAATGTATGAAATTCATATTTGATTTGTATATTAGCATAATTTTCTCTCGACGCTCGATAGTGTATGGATGCTATCGACGGCTTGCCCACCCTGGTCTGAAGGAATAGTCGACCGTAACACGAACTCGAAAGATCGCATATATTAAGGCACAGATAGGAACTAAATTCCTATTAGATAATAAACGAAATAATATTCGACGACGGCTTCAAAGTACACGTCCCCGTCTGACCATTAATCGAAGATGGGCGCATATAAAACGGTGGGACTGTTCTGCGGGACAGTGTTTTAGGGTTCGCGGGTGTGATGGGACGAGTGTGGCTGGTTTGGCTGTGGAGGGATGAGGGGGTTTCAGGTAGGGGCAGGCGGCGATTGTAATTGAATGCCAGTGTCAGGGTGTTGTTGAACACGGACCCGGGCCGGAGTTATGGCCGCAATATGTAAATCACAATTATATCCACTTACTGTATGGGGCTCTCCGGCGGTCGGGCCCGAACCCCACGGCCGCTACGACGGAAAAATATGTATATAGGCCGTCGGTGAAAAATATTAAGGGGTGGCCGCCCTTATGCGCATAATCATCGGCGGTACGGGTCCGGCTTCGTTTCGGCCGGGGACGGGTTTTTGTTTTTCGACGCGACCTGCCCGTGATTGGGTACACAGCACCAATTTGTTTCATCCGGGCCCGCCCGCCACCTCTATTCCGACCTCGCGACTCGGTTTTCGGTTAGTGGCTCCACCATGAAAGACAGAAATGGGGAATGTTTTTTTTTCGTTTTTTTTCGTTTTATCACCCCCCGTCCGACGACGAGAATCGTTATTTCTGACACACCAACATACCGGAAACGTCACGAGCCCGCCTGCGGAACCATATCTCGTTAAAATGTTAACACCGGTCGAACTTATTATAATTTTAATCGTCAAAACCATGTAATTACGTTCATTTCCTTCGATATATCAACCGAAATTTTAAAATGTTCTAAATGCGAAAAAATTGATTTACGTGTTCGGGTTTGTGTTTTACATAAAATACGAATATTGTCCATAAACATCAATTTCCCGTTGATATATGAGAGACTACAAAAACCTGTTAATAATAAAACAGTATTATTATTTTCATCCTATTATATTCCATATGGAAACCAACTGGAAATGTAGATAAATTTACATTAATTCAGGATATAATTGTTTGGTGAGGGCACCAAATGATAAATGGATTGTCTCTAAAATATTGGAATGGCTCTAAACTCTAGGCCCCCAGGATAAGTTAACAGGTTGATAGCACTCGATATAATAAATTTTGCGTTCGTGTATTAATTTCAATTTTCATTATTCATTATTACCTGTTGAAAATTATGAACAATTCGGGTGGAGCCGAACTGCTCTGTGGGATCAGAAAAAGAAGTGAACTCCCCCGGGAGTTACAGAAGTCGTAAACAATATAATTCCGGTTTAGAGTTACAGCATTACTTTGTTGGGTCCGAATTCAAATCAGAGCAAATTAACCGGGTCGGGTCGCGTTATCAAAGGACGGAAGGGAGTCAGTGGCCCCGGCTCAGCGGTAACCAGACACCGGAGGAAACAAAGCCCTTCCTACTACCGCCCCCCGCCCGCCCCCAGGGGCTAATTCACTTTTAATTTAGACCAGACGACCCTACGCCATAGAATTAGACCGCCGGACCCACTTCAATGTAATATGATTGCTGTTCCCCGAGTTCTCAAAATACGCTCTAAATATATATATCAGAAATACATACAGTAGTGCCGAAATCACCGGTCTCAACGGCCGTATAGTATGGAATTGACTATTTTCCATAAATAGTGATGTTTAGCACCTCGTAATATTATAAGATTTTAATTTCCGGCCGCGTAAATAATCGTGGTAAGTTTCTTACAATTATCAGCAAAAGAAATAGGAGGATTTTAACGTACAAGAAGGTAATGTTATTTCTCTGGAAAACATGTATTGTCAAGAAGTAATGAAGTTTTAATACAAAGAACATTTTTTAGGTTTTCTCTTTTCTGTACAGCGTTACAAATTGATTTCGATTTCTGAAACTTTTCTCTTAAAATTATTTCCTACTTCGTTACTTAAAGTAATAATATTGTAGATTTCGTTGGTTTCTGTCTCCTCTCGCTGGATTGGTCTTTTGCTAGACCGGTTTCGCCTGCTCGCTATCATCAGTAGCGGTGTTTGTCCTTTGGCACTTTTGGGTGTTTTTTTGGGTGTCCTCACTGCACTGTCACTATTATGTTCTGACTTCCAGACATATATGACAGGAAACCTGTCTGGTATTGGATATTTACGATCATAAAAAGTTTTCCTGTTGCTCGAAAATTTATTTGAATAAAGTTTAGTATTAGAAGTTGTTATTTAGAAGTTATTAATTTAGTTAATCGGTGCAGGGCACCGAACGAACATTAGTTAAGTACATTTCCGCACCACCCTCAAGGGGCGCTAGTTTATCGGTACAAGTGCACCAAACGAACTTTAGTTAAGTACATTTCCGCACCACCCTCAGGGGGCGCTAGTTTATCGGTACAAGTGCACCAAACGAACTTTAGTTAAGTACATTTCCGCACCACCCTCAGGGGGCGCTAGTTTATCGGTACAAGTGCACCAAACGAACTTTAGTTAAGTACATTTCCGCACCACCCTCAGGGGGCGCTAGTTTATCGGTACAAGTGCACCGAACGAACTTTAGTTAAGTACATTTCCGCACCACCCTCAGGGGGCGCTAGTTTATCGGTACAAGTGCACCGAACGAACTTTAGTTAAGTACATTTCCGCACCACCCTCAGGGGGCGCTAGTTTATCGGTACAAGTGCACCGAACGAACTTTAGTTAAGTACATTTCCGCACCACCCTCAGGGGGCGCTAGTTTATTGGCAGAAGATGCACCGAACGAACTTTAGTTAAGTACATTTCCGCACCACCCTCAGGGGGCGCTAGTTTATCGGTACAAGTGCACCGAACGAACTTTAGTTAAGTACATTTCCGCACCACCCTCAGGGGGCGCTAGTTTATCGGTACAAGTGCACCGAACGAACTTTAGTTAAGTACATTTCCGCACCACCCTCAGGGGGCGCTATTTATCGGTACAAGTGCACCAACGAACTAAAGTACATTTCCGCACCACCCTTTTTATCGGTACAAGTTTTAGTTAAGTACATTTCCGGATTTTCACTGGGTTGTGCGGAACTTTACCTAACTAAAGTTCGTTACTAGCTTACTAAACCAATTTTTTTCAATAAATTTCGGATCATCAGGAGAAATTTTATGATCGTAAATAGGAAATACCAAGATAAGGTTTGCCACAAACAGGTATTCTAAAATAATAATATATTATAAATTTAATCTTTGTTGCTGAACTCCGTGACATATCGAGGGTTCCGCAGCGAATTTATAGTAGTGTTCACCTGGGACAGATATAGAAATTGATTGGGTCTCATTTCCGGCAATTAAGAGGGCGCCACTTGATACCCCGGACCGATATCAATCCGGATCCGAGGGTCATTGAGCTGGTTAGGTGGCAGGGGGACGGTGTTATTAGCGTTAAGTAAATACACTCACTTGCCTGCATCTGACACCGGGTTCGATTTAAACGTTTCATCGGGCCCCAACCAAAACACGCCGCATTACCTCTCCGTTACCGCCGGTAATCTTCCGACCCGGCCCGACATCGAACCGGGGTAATTTTGTTATCTGTTACCGCCTTTACATATTTTCCCATAGGATATTCGCTGGTCTCGTACAATTCCGAAAATGTTTTACGGTATGAAAAGCTTACAACGGATATATTTATAAATAATTTCAGGATATCACGGTTGCTGATATTATGAATTGTTTACAATTTATTATGCCCACTTGTTTTGTCGCTCGTTCAATATTAGATTAGCAGTTGTAGTGTACTTAATTATTAATATAGCGAGGTACTTGAACTGCACACTGACATGGAGCAATGTAAGAGTGTTGTGATTCACGCTGACGACGTGAATTATCGACAGTGAATACAACCCAGCGTACCGTTTTTTTATGATGCTAGAACGCCAAAGGACCAAACAAGCGACACCAGAGACTTGCAATTTCTCATGCCAATGATTATACTAGATGAAGTACGTCTCCATATTAAATTAATGTAAATCAATAGATAGGTGTTAATTATAATGTTTACTCACTGGGATATTAGGTGAAATAGTTGTCTTCGTTATAATTGGACTGATTATAATACAGACCGACGTGTATCATAATTATCTGATTTCTGTTATTGATTGATATTATTGGTTGTTTACTTTCAGGGGAGATGATAATTCGAAGCTCCAAATACGTAATGGAGGAAGAGACGGGACCATATTACACGTCCATCATGTACTTGACGATAAAGAACATTCACAAGTCCGATCTGGGCGGTTACAAGTGCGTTTCCAAGAATTCGATAGGGGACGCCGAAGGAAGCATCAGGCTTTACGGTAAGTCCGCCAAGTTTATTTGTACAGAAATTAAACTCTCTCTCCCACTAGAATAGCAGGCGGTTATATTTCTCGTGTTAATTGGCTTACCGCCTATAATTTGGAATATATCTTTAATGTATTAAACGAGTAATAAAATAACGATGTACCGATATGTTAGCGAATTGAAAAAATATGCCTTACTCTCTTATGTTCCCTCGACTGCTCGTTGTAGTGGACAGGAATTCTGTTCTTTTTTCGACGATAATTAAATATTTCCCCCCCTGGATTCGACGCTGGTCGACTGAGACCTGAAATTTAAGTTAAGTTACGAGCTTAATAAATATTCAGTTGGCGGGTCTTTCAAAGAATTATTCTGGAAGACAAGACGAGGAGCGGGTGGAGGGTTAAGGGCTAATTCGGTTGGTGCGGGAGGTGGCGTACGCACACACTACGGTGGGGGGGGGAGGGCGGTCAAACGCTTTGATCTTTCCCGGAGGACGCTCGGATTATCGAATTATCCCCGGACTCCCTTTGAGCCGATTGAGAACGCTCTCTCAGTATGCCGCCGGGACTCCTCAACTTTTACGAATGACTTGCCCGAATTACCCCCCCACCGCGCGGACTTTGTGTAACGTTACCTTCACAAGGGAACGGCGGCTCTCGGTAACGATCTCGGGCCCGGGGAAAAATAACAGGGCGTTATGTTACTTTGACTCTTGGGTACCGGAGGATAACACGGTGATAAAAGGGACGCCGCGAGCCTTATTCTGTTTTAGTCTTTTTGTCTGTAAAATTGTTATCGCATCCGCTACCTTCAGCGTGGGCGTAAAATCGGACCACGGCTCGCATGGCCGGAGTTGATTAATAAAACGGGATTTTGTCAATGCCGATCGATAAAAATCTTTCCTACACTATATGGTTATACCAATTTTAATTTCGGTTCATTTAGTACTCTCCGTAAACTTTATAATATGTTCAAACAGATAGGAGGAAAAATTTGTAGGTACATACCTCGCTGAATTCTTGTTTCGCAATAATACAATTATATTTTTTTCTCTATTTATAAAGCGCAATTTGGCTTTATACCGTTGTGCGCTTCAGTTATAATTTTTATATTGCGAACATTTAGTTCCTCTTCCTAATATCGCTGTAATAACGCTCACAGCACACGTTTTCATAACTGCAGCTTAATTTTCAAACATCAGTTTTTTCTTATTCGTGTTCATATCTGTGTAAAAACATGTTCATGATGTAACAAAACATGGATGTACTCCTTTTTACACTTGTAGTCTTTTTTCATCTTGCTTCTTTTATTTAATTATAATGTATGAAAAAAATTCCACCCACTAGTGTTTAATATTGCCTATTCTCAAAGCAATCATATAGTTGGTACAGTCCGGACAACATTATATCAGGTTATATTAATTTCACAGTAGGAGGTAGTTACATTTAATCTAGTCATATAAATCATTAATATTATCTTGAATTCCACCACCAATAATATTCCTACACTTAATAATTTAATTATAGTTTAATAATTCCACTTAATAATCTGGATATTTGTTCGCGCAGTTGAGTATTTCACATCCTATAATATCGCTCTAACAGTTATAAAAATAGACGAAATTTATTATTAGTCGAAACTTTTCTTATTTTCTTATTTCGATTCCGGGAATCCGAAATGACATAATATTAATTTCTATCCAAAAATGAAAAGTATAAAATTATTTCGCGTGTTTTTTATTAACAATTTTCATTTTCAGAACTTAATTTGTGTAAATTGCTTTGGCATAGTTCTGTTCATTAAAGGAAATTAAGTTAATAAATAATATTCTGTATTAAACGAAGCAATAATTTTATTAATTCTTTCAGAGTGGGTTATTTTCCGATCAGTCAATTAAAATATTCACGCATATTTATGCTGTTCAGAAGAGCATTTATGTAGCAAATGGACGACTTTATGAAAGCACTATTACAGCGAATCAATTACAGGTGGTATGGGACGTGATGGTGTGGAAACGAAATCGGTCGAGGCTGGGAAAAATCCCACATTAAAATTATATTCATTCCAAGTTGATTCAAAAAATGCTTACAATTCTTTGATTACATCGATATAATGAATGTGACGAAATCCGGAAAAACTACATTATTATTATTTAATGACCGTATCAATACATCAGTATTGATTTCAATTGTAACAGGGGACCGATAGGACCGAATCGTTAACAAAAGGGGGACTCGGCACGCAAACGACAGATTTAATTCCAAATAAACCCATACAGAAATAAATTAGGGAGTAATTGTGAACTCAATTTATACACTCATCAATACTGGATGACAGCCAATATTTGAACTATTATTATGGCACTTATTTAGAGCGATAGTAGTACAAGGAGCTATTGAAAAATGTTACTATTGAACGAAAATGTTTAGAAATATTCATAGGAACCTATAACAGTTTTAGGTAAGCGATTATGGGTATAATTTATGAACGCTATCAACGTTTGATCTTACCTACCATGTACTGTATTAAACCTAAAATAAAAAAAAATAGAATCATTAATTTCACCCAACATAAACATGCTTGCATAAAATATTTAGAGATTAGATTATGTTACGTGTCTGAATTATTGATAATTTAATACGATTTGTTTCTTTTTGTACTTGATAATTCAAGTGAATGTAAGTAAGTGAATATAATTCTTGATCATCCTGTAGGTTATAATCGGGTTTAATTCTGCCTTGAAAACCTGAAGGACAAACAAATAACAGAGTCGTCTTCTTAAATGAAGTATTAACTTGAAACACAAAATTGGATGACTTCCGTTAATTTCAGCTTGTTTATAACTAACCGATCTCACTCGGCTGGTAACACTGTGCGGGAACACCTAATATTTGCCCGCATTATGCAAATTCGTACTGTCGTAGGGGCGTAAGTCGTATCCGCATATGCTTGGTCTCTACAGACCGACGATAGCGGCGGTATTAAGTTCCGCGGAAATTCGGCCGGGGATTTTAACTTTAATGTGTAAATAACTGCGCGCTAAGGGGCAGGGGACTGCGCGTCCGCGTTCGCCCAGTCATTGCCTTTTCTATTTACCTCTCGTAACGTTCCGTGATCTCATTCCCGGCCCTGTCGCGGCATCCAAATGGGATGGTGTGTTTGCTCGCGACTGAATCTCTTCCTTGAACATAATACACGGAATGGCCGATTTGTATACAACGCGATAAGTAATACAATTCAAAACGGTCTCTTTCGAATCTTTATGCCGTTCCATTGAAATTACCAGTTAATTGAAGTATTAACTTCCATATGATGAATCACAATGCATATATAATATAACTGTATCTGTTGAGTGAATGTAATGAGTACATTCTTGGCCTAAAATATTTATATCTGAGTATGTTAGAGTCATCAATTTTCCTTCAGTTCGATTTCCTTTGCCTGTACGCCTGGGTTAATATGATCCAACTAGAATTGGCTGTGTGTATTTTATTACGATAGTATTTAATAGTCTACTGGAAAACTTGACGTGAAAAATAATTACCGAAACATTGCAATAACTAAAATAGTAACTTTTACAAGAAAATAGGAATTTCGTTTAATTTTTGCTTGGTTGTATTGTTTAGTCAGAGTCGCACAACGGCCGAGATCAGACCGAATACCTACACATACGCGTTCCCTTCCAGTTTTAGTTACCAAAACGATTATATGTAAAACGTCTGAATGAATTATTGCTTTCCACGCCGGGTTAGATCGCGTGATGCTGTTCCTGTCCTGTTTTTGGAGATCACTTTGGAGCGAGTTCCAGTGGAAAGGTTTATTCCCTATCTGGAGCTCCCCCGGGTGTTCAAACTGAACGCAGATCATTAAAGGAGAATGATTGAATCGGACCGCTTTCATACTAATATCCGTTCTCTTCCAAACACCTTTATAGGCGGCCCGACAGCCCTTAGTGGAGCTTTCAAAAGCGGCGCTCTCGGATTAAACGCGAGCGCGGTGTAACTTTGTGGGCCCGGGTTGCAGTTGTTGGGAGGCCTTTTGCACAGGTGGAAACTAAAGTGGGCGGAGCTAAACCGGCCCTCTAACCTAAACTAAACATTTTCCCGCTAAACCGAACTGGCCATTGGGGGCGGGGGCCTCGCGAAACCGCCGCCGCCGCCCCCTCCCGATGTTTTCATATCGAACTTCTGGCAACTCGCCCTAAACCGAACTTCCGTATGTGCTCGCATCCGGAAATACAGCCCCTATCCGGCGGCCCAGTTGCAAAACCGGATGACGGGAATTGATTTTCTTTGCGATTATTTTCACGGCGCAATGCATCCGACGATCTGATCGGTGTGATCGATTTTTAAATTTTTTACCATATACAATTTTTAACATAAAAACTTGTAAATGAATATAATATTTCATCTATATAACGTTTATCTTGTTTTTACCTATGAATCCCGCTGAGAAATTAACGCGAATATAAGATACTGAAAATTTGTTAAATTTTTGTTATTTTTTGTGTATAACTTATTTATCCCGTATATTTGGTGTCTGTCTGTCTCCTCTCGCTGATTTGGTCTTTTGCTAGCCCGGTTACGGCTGCTCGCCATCTTCCGTAGCGGTGTTAGTCACTTCGGCAATGTGGAGGTTGTTTGGGGCTTGCACCGATAAACTAGCGCCCCCCTGAGTGTGGTGCGGAAATGTACCTAACTAAAGTTCGTTGTGTGCACTTGCACCGATAAACTAGCGCCCCCCTGAGGGTGGTGCGGAAATGTACTTAACTAAAGTTCGTTGTGTGCACTTGCACCGATAAACTAGCGCCCCCCTGAGGGTGGTGCGGAAATGTACCTAACTAAAGTTCGTTGTGTGATCTTGCACCGATAAACTAGCGCCCCCCTGAGGGTGGTACGGCAATGTACCTAACTAAAGTTCGATGTGTGCACTCGCACCGATAAACTAGCGCCCCCTGTGGGTGGTGCGGAAATGTACTTAACTAATATTCGTTGGATGTTTTATGTAATATAATTGAATATCAGTCATTTTCCCCAAATATTAATAATACATGTGAATCTCAGTCCTGTTAATAAAAATTAACAATTTGTAATTTTAGCAGAATCATTAAGGCAAATATTTAAGTTGACAGTGTAAAAAACAGGAAATATTGATTAAATTGTTTTCTTAACAAAAAATATTATGGAGTAGTATTGAATTATTCATGTACAAATTTTATTATTAGTGTTTAGAACGAAGACATATTTTGCAGGAGTAAAATAATTCAAAATAAATGATGCAGTAATAAAAGTGATATATATGAAAGTATATATATATTTATTATATATATGCATATATGAAAGTGATATCCGATGCAGTTGAAAAATATTTGGACGCTGTTCAACCTAAAATATTTGATTGGTGATTAAAGAAAATGTTTGAAAAATGTTCACACTTTATTCGTAATACCGTAAATTTATATATTTCCATTATTCCTAATGTGTACTGCAAATTCTAATATATAGAAGGCCAATAGCGTACGGGGCGATAAACCTTTCCGCAGAATAGGTCTCTAATTTGAATTTTGAAGAATGGCAGCAATTTCTCTCGATTTTCGTCTCCATAATCCCGCCGGTTAAGCTTTATATTATTGTTGAAGTTTGAAATGTGGGCTCATACTCCGCATTTGCAATAATAGGGATGTCTCGGTGCGGCCGCCGACCATCCAATCTCGGTCGGTGGGGCTATTACGAGCCCCAAGCTGTATAAATCCTCCGAACGGTCGGCTCCAAGATTGTTGAGAAAACTTGGTTATAAATAGATCGATTGTGTATAATAGGGGAGACGAGAAAAATTGAGAGGCCCTGATTTGTGGCATCCTATCGGCTTAGGATTTTAAAGAGCGCCCGTATATAGCGCGAAGGGTTTCAATGGACCCCTGCGGCGCTTCCGTATTAAGAGGAAAGATGATTTAACGACGAGACCAATCATCAATCTTATATAGCAGCCTTGAAAATCACCGAAACACTACGATGACATAACTTACGGGCATTAATAACTTTAGCGTAATGAAATGGGGTAGTGCTCGTGAGAATTAAATAATTAAGTTTGATTAACAATTTTTATTAATTAAAAATTATCTACATAAAGTGCGTGACCATGTTTCGGACATCTCTGTTATATATCACGGGCCATTTTGTTGTCATACTGTTGTTATAATAAGAAAGTGGGATATATTGTATAGCCTTAAATATTTGAGGTTTCCATTAGGGTTTATAAGTGATTTGTGCCTCGTTATACAAATGGAGTCTGTTGCAGTTCTATTAAAACAATACGCTAATTCTTCATTTAAGATGCTTTAAACAAACACGGGCACTACCGTTGCGACTCTTTGGAAACATATCGGCATTTTACGGTCCAAGGACCCGGGGCCGGTTATAAATAAATAAAGAATCGAAAACCGGAGGGGGGCGTAATTCAGGGCGCCGTTCTCCTGTAGCGCTGCGACCAATAAAGTTTGCACACAGGGGGGGGGGGCTTTAGCCGATAATATATTTGGTGTATCGGCCCGTGGACGGAGTATGAGGGGGGGTGGAGGGAGGCCGTGATAAAGGGTCCCCGCTATAACTGCTGCGGCTATAGCCCGGCCTCCTATTATTATAACAGGGAAGAGTGCGCCTCTAAAATCACCGCGCATAATGTTCTGCACACACAGGGCCTGTAGGCCGCGTTCGCTCTATTCCTTTCTGTTAATACCGCCGACTTCAATCTAGCTTCTCGCTAAAATAAGGCCCCCGGGGAGGACCGAAGGCGTATTCCGTCCGTCGCAAACGCCTCCAGATTCAATAGTAGTAGCCACAGTTAAGTCGTTGAAATTACACTTTGCAAACAGATCGCGGCCTACGTTGACCGAAACTTTCCAAAACATTTCCAAAGGATATATCTCCGAAAGAAATTTCAAAAGAGGATACCTTAAGTACCGGCGGTGGAACATTTTCAAAAGATATGAATACTGAAACAAGTCTTGCGCGAATAAATTAATTAATTGGAAAGTGCGGCATGAGAATGAGACGAATCCTACTTGACGTAGCTGACGTCGAAAGCCTTATTTAATAAGTAGGTCAAAACATGCTACAGTTAATATTCGTCGAATTAAATACGTATTCCTGTCTGTTCGAGTATATTATGTTTAATAACTCCAAAAATTAATCGGCGACTGCTTCAATTTCATTTATGTACTGAACTGTAAGATTGAATTCAAATTTTAGTGATAGCGAGCTTTTTTACAGTACTGAAAATATAATTCATCCAGTGCTGAGAATATGGCGAGAGAACTGTACTTTCTTGCAATTAATCGTTGATCTGGTCTAAGCACGAAAATGTAACATACAGAATTACAATGTATATTTATGTCATTAACGAATTTCGAGTCTGTGTATGAGTGAAAGGCTCTCGGGACCCTGCGGGGGAAGATTAACATGAGCGTCTGAGAAGATTTTAATCGAGAAAATTTCGACGGCGAAACCAATCTGCATTTTGTTGCCGGAGTTGGCGATAACGGGAAAGCTAATTTACCGCTCTTCTCCGGCTCGAATAAAGTTTGCTCGCTGGTTTTGATAAAGGAGCCGATCCCGGATGCGGTATAACTTGTCCACCGCCCCCTCATCCAAACCACCGTGTTTATTACAATGGGACACAATGCCTATTCTCCGAGACATGAATTAAAATTCTCGCATTGCGGCGCAAATTCCAGTCGGAGAGGAAACGAGGAATTAAATGGGTCTGTGTCGACCTTCAAAAGGGGATCCCAGCAAATAACCTACACAATAATCCTGCCAAGTTTCCTCCTCCTTCACTCATTTTGTTATACATCGGACCGCTTTCAACTTCTCAACATCATCAGTATTTGTGATATAGTGAGGTTATTTCTTCACTCTGTTCCAAAGATGGAAAAAATAAACAAAATTGAACAGTCCGCCTAATTAGTTTGTGTATATCCGACTGTATGAAATGGGCGTGGGATTGCATTATCTCTTGGAGTGTTAAATAGACGTACGAACTAATGTACGCTGCCGTTGCAACGAAACCAGATATATATTTTGGGAAGATTGTTTCAATTGCCTTTAATTTTATTTCTTCTATATTAATAGAAATCGGCGGAATAGAAAAGTGGTAGATCGCAGGCCAATAAAAGAGGTTATACGAACCAGCCAGCTCTTCAAAATCGGCCCTATAACCTCAGTTGTTCCTTGAAACATGTCCGATATGAAATTGGTGCAAGAGCAGCGTCACCTGCATCCGACGCTACCCCGTATGCATTAACACTTAACGTATATTCTGCATTTTATATCTTAATCTTTTACGGTATACGATATACGGTTGTTCAGTTTCCACCAAACATAATCCATATAAACCATATAAATAATGATTCAATTCATTGGGATCTGAATAAATATTACAGCTATATTTTACATAGCGTTTTATATGATGATTTTCTTGTCGTAACGGTGATACTAAGAGAAAAGTCATTTATGTATGTTAATTATGCATAGAGGGAATTAGTTACACTTCCTATAAACAAAGTGCCGGTTGCCAAAGAGAAGCGGATAATTTTCTGAAATTGCCAGCGAATACTTACTTTGCAAAATTACTATTAATTATCAACCTGAAATCCTGAAATTCTACGAAGCGTCCAGAGTCTAGGATATTTGCAGAACACTAACAACAGTTTGATTAACGGATAATTAGTTATAATATTTGGAAACTTTAGGACTTCAGGACTACACAGATTAATCTTAAACAATTACAATTAAACTGATGATCTAAATTTTGTCGGGGTATTTCACTCCGATTTTCCAGGAGAGAAAATAATATATTTCATTTGACATTACACAATCTCACAAGGAACTTGAGAAAGTGAATACCTCCCAAGTCTAACAGGACTGAAATGCGGCTGAACATCAAAATATTTCGACACAATAAAATGGAAAAACGCCGACGGTAGTTTAATTAACGATTCGGGCAAATAGGTTAGAGATCGCGTGATACTATTAATTTGCGGTGGGAATGACATTTTTATCGTCCGATTGTTGTCGGCGGGCGGAATAATATTTGGCCGCGGTTGTGCTTGACGTTTTAATTTTTAACTTCGATCATCCCGCGGACGAATATCAGGAGCGGGCCGAGTGGCGGGTGTGCGGGTGTGAAAAAAGTTCCGGCCGGCCAAAGTCCCGCAGGGTGGGTGGGTGCTCATGCATGTTTATGGGCCCGAAATGATTTGATTAATTTCAAATTCAGGAACCGACCCTCCCCTACCAACGATGCCAGTTGTGCCGGCGCCCGGATGTATTTTTGAGCCATCTCCTGACGGCGTTATGGGAACGGAAGCAATATACTTACTTATTTATGAGCTGATATTGTTATAAAGAAAGAAATGTTTAATTTAGAGTACCTGTTTTGTACTCCGCACCACCCTCAGGGAGGCGCTAGTTTATCGGTGCAATTGTGCCCAACGAACAGTAGTTCAGTACATTTCCGCACCACACTGACAGAAACACACGAAATATAAAATATTTAATTGCTCCATACAGAATTATAACAGATTCCTCTACTTGCTTCGTACAATAAACCTGTTTACTACTGGATACCGGTCTAGATCTCCTCGTAAATTATTTAACTTAATAAAAATCTATCTTAATAATTTTCCAAATACAAAAGCAAAAAATGAAATTGGAATACCTTCATTATATCGCAAGTAATCTTCCGGTAAGATTGCGTGGATAATGTTATTTCAAACGATTCGCGTTAAATTAATGCAATCTCGCCGTTTATCAGCCGTTGACACATTTCGAGCGGGAATCAGAAACGTTGCGGAAGTCATAAGGCAGGCGTGGGTATTTTCAATTGTCGCATAGGCCCTGGCTTAAAGCCGATAAATCAAGGGAGCGTGGGGCGTCGGGACGCGTTAAATAGAATCAATCGGAGGCGGGGACCTCGGACCATTAAATCAACCAGGGTTAGATTCTCCTGAGGGGTCGAGAGGAGTCCGCCGAGGCATATTGATCCTACACGTCTATTGTGATTTAGGCCCTGTAGGGCTTAGCCTCCAGCCTACACATGCATTGGTTAATGACAATCTCCTGTAGCCTGTAAACCAACCCGCATCATCTCTATAAACGGATTCCAGCGGACGTTTCGGAGAATTTCACTGTTAAAGACCTCCTACCCGATGGTGTTTTTCGTTCGTTTAAAACTGTGAATGAACACTTTGCCATTTTTATATTTCATTTCCTCTATTGATATATCGAGTTTTTATTTATTAATATTCCTTAGTTTTAATTAGTAATTAAAACTATTTTCAAAAATCTGTAGTCAATCGTTTTCAACAATGTTAATTAAATTATTATATAGACACTATAGATTGGCGAATCTCCTCGGTACATGATGACGTCTTATACACGCATTGCGGCCTTAATAACTTATCGGAAATGTGACCGCTTTAAATGATCCCCCGTATTGGAAAAAGCCCTCGACAGGCAGTCCATCCTACTCCTGAAATTTTAGGTACAAACAGGCAGTATATTCTTGGCCGCAGTTTCTCCCCCCTTCCTCGTCATAAATATAATATATAAATATTGTCTTCTCGGAAATGAGAGCGTCTCAAATCGGAATGAAAAATAGAGTTCCGCGTGTTCCTGGGTACAATGCCGCCCAATTATCGTCATTCAATCCTCTCAGATTCAAAAGACTTAGGAATAGGGAGACACTTTGTTTTCCATATGTTGCTACATATGTTTGCAGTTTTTTATACTAGTGGTAGTATTATATATTTTTAAAACGGTCCCAGAAATGTTTTTTAATAACCGAACCGAGGAAAGGCTGAAGTCGCCGCCGAGGGGTAGGAATTAGGTGGTCTCTGCGCGCAAACAGGCCCAAGTCAGGTGTAGGAATTTTGAAACGGAGCAACGTTAGTCTGCTTCGTGCAGGTATATTACTGTAGGCGTGTATATTACACTGGCAGACATTTAACATGCATTATTCAGGGAGCTGTTAGTGTTGGAGAGAGAGAGAGAGAGAGAGAGAGGAGATCCCCCACACAACGTCGCCTCCGCTTTGACCCGCGTACCCCATTCCCATCTTCATTTCCCCACCGACCGAAACCCCCGTCGCCCTTTTAACTAACAACGGGCTCGTACGAAGTCCCGTAACGGAGTCCGACCGCCTTGGATAGAAGTCAGTTTTGAAGAGTAGTCACAACTGCCATACTGGAAACTATTAAATTCGCATTACTAGAATATTTCTGGCTATAAAAATAGGCGTCAAAAGAGACAAGTCTGTGAAGTATCATTCATTGCTAAAATGACTTCCAAAATTACATGACCATGATATAATTAGAAAACTGGAAACATTTTTTCCTCTTTCGACTTTTATTATATTTGGGTACCGTGTTTACCTTCGGGATTATGAAATGAAAATTTGTTCCCGTAACCGCTCTTACACATCATCATATCTACACATAAATCATCTACAACCATTGAACGCTAAATTCTAAAGGCTGTCATTGAAAGACAGCCGGTAATATTAATGCCGAGGCGGGGTATTAGGCATCATTCATAGCGGTGTGCATTAAGCACGGAAAGACGTAATCCAAAACTAAAACCGCTGAATAAGACCAGGTTCTATTGAAATTGTGCAAGTAGACTCCACACTAAATGGAAATGGGTGATTTCTTTTATCGGTGGAATCAACTCACAAGATAAAATATGCGGTCATTTTGCCCATAACTTGTAAGTAGATCGTATAATAAAAAAGGGTTTAGAAATAACTACCCTTTAATTGATGCTATTAATTAATCATTCTTCAGTCTGGAAACGTTATTTTTCCTAGAGAGTTGTTTTATTAACACGCATCAGAAATCTCGTACCTTGATGACAAAATAAAACGGGAATAACCCCTAAAGACATTTGCAACCCACCCATTCATTGATGCAAAATTATGAAATCATTAAAACCGTATCTAGTTATAACGTATGCGTAAACATACAGAAATATAAGGTATTTTTAATCTGAAATTGTTGTGATTTAGTGAATACAGCAATGCTGCAGTATTGTTTAAGCTTTTGTGTAATCAGGTATATTGCGATTTTTACCTATTTACCGACACACAGCCCTTCCTTCATTATTATTTAACATAAATATTTCACTGATACATAAACTATCCACAATCGTAAGGTGAAAATACTCGTTCCAATTAAATCTATTTTCTTTCAAGATGCTGAGATAACAGAAGGTCGGTGACGAATATCCTAATTGAAAATTGGAATTTAAACATAGTTGTCCTTTAGAGTTTTAGTCCTTGGTTGATTCAACTCTGATGCCTTAAAACAATATAAAAGCTTCGTTTGAACACCTAGAAATCTGATTTCGGAACTCCAAACCTGCGTATGACAACCGCCTCACTAATGCGCGGGAAGCTGCGGTATGAGCTTTTTCCGTCTTGTTAATTTTCAATTAAACTCGAACGACTACGGGGCCTAAAAAAAGAAATTAAAAAGTACACTTAATTAGTGGAAAAACACTGGGCCGACGGCGCGGGGAATCCGAATTCGAAAAGCGCCGAATTTACCGGCCGGAGAAGCGGGTTTCCGCTCTTTGATCTCTCGCCGCGTCCAACGGAGGGACCGAGTGGGTGGCGGTTAAGGGAATTTATTTTGACATAACAGTTTGTTGAAATAGGAGAAAGCCGGGAAAGGAGTCCGGGGAAAAAGCCGAGGCGAGAGAGAAAGAGGAAGGAAAAAGGTCGGTAACTGTAAAGCCTGTTTATCTTAGACTGGGTGAGAGAGAGAGAGAGAGAACGATCCAACTTGCAGTACGGGGACCCGAATTTGCATTAAGCCTCCGCCACCAGCACCCTCGCCCTCTCCACAGGTACCTATATCGCCCGCTACCCTAATGTGGAGACAATGCCCCGCTGCTTTATCCCATCTAGACACTTCCTATTTATTATTAAAGCCTACTTTTTATTTTAAGTAATACATTGCGCGGATAAAAAGAGAATAATTATTTACATCCAGTTTTTTCAATCCCTGTCCCTCATATTTAGCGCATCGAGCCTTAAACTTCTCTAATGTCTAATGATTAAACGAATAAAACAACAGATAAATTATTCGGGGACTAAAATCTGTGAACACTTCTTTCAATCACAAATGTTCACCGTGTTAAATTTAAAGTTAAAACGAATTTAGTTATAGAGTACAGATATTCCTACAAACTTTCAGGAAATATTCAGGAAAGCCGGAATATGGAAATACGCAATGGAATCGGTCATGGTGTATGGTGAAGGCACACGAAATAGTGGAGTTGCCAATTTGAACAGGCCCATCACAATTTGTCTGTAAATGGGGGCGGCGGGTTCGGGTGTCGCATGACCGGTTGGGGAGGCGGGGTTGTGTATTCCATGGTAAAGGTTAATAAATACCCGGCCCCGACTTCCTAATGGGTTCCGGAGCTTTTCCCAGAGCACACTGGAAAACTCCATTTATTCCCCTCTCCTCCACCGCCCTCTCCCTCTTTCTCTTTTACAATTCCCCGCCGCTCCCCACTCCCCTTCTTCCCCTATTCAAAAAAGCGCCGGCCGGCTCCCTCCCGATCGCAGGGACCTCCTAGGCCTCCTAGGCCATCGATTGCGAGATCTACATCTAACGCGACTGTATGTTCCATTAGGGGTTTGGTGGGTCTTGGGCCCACCTTATTAAGCCTAGAGGCCGATCCGGCCGGCTTTATTTTTCAAGCTGGGCTACTCGGCCCTATCGAATTTGGCTCGACCGATCAAAGTACTGCAAGGAGAACTTATTTTCTGTTTTATGTACGGTCAAATAAATTGTCATAATCAAAATACGACGTTTTATTTTTAAAATATCTATTTAAGCTATAAAAAACTATATGGATTCTCATACTTAAAAAAATGAGTTCATCATAGTGTGTAGAACTTCAATATTAATGAACACTACCCTATTGACTATCATTAATTTTAGGTACACGACTGAAAACGTAGATATAAAAAAACAAATTGCAATTAAATTTCAAAATTGAGTTGTTTTGAAAATTTTCAGTAACCGAATATCACCGAAAATATTTTCATAAATCACTGTCATATATTTAAGATTGTTGCACGTATATCCGAATATTTTATTCGCATTCATTCCCAATACATGTGTGCATATAAAGCGGTCGGAATGGAAAAAGAGAAACGCCGTTTGAGTGGGTGCCGACGTGGTGCGATTTCTTATTGAACCCCACCCCCCCCCCCTTATTGGACGGTTGTGTCTACTTCTTTCTCACAATATAAATTCCTCTTAAGGGACGCTATAAGTCGTCGGGGGGGTTGTAAACTGCTCGTAAAACGTTTTCTATTTCCGAGCTACCCCCACTCCTTGGCCGGATCCCGTCTGAAGAAATTCGAATGAATTCAAGCCCGTCTCCTTAGTCGGTGCCCATTTCCACTCTCCTGAGGGCTAGAGTCAGGAAAGCTCCGAAGTATTTAACGTCTTAATGAACTCTCGAGCACGGAGGAAAATTGGCTTTCCTTCGGAACGGTGTTATTAATGCCGTTGTTGGATCTATCCCTACCGTCTCATTTTACCTTTATAGTTACCTGCAACTACTGTACTGACTTCAACAGTCGTCTTTGCACATGATATGAATCGGATGGTAGCCTGTACCGAAGGCGCTGTATATGGGTGCGCGTGTTAAACCGACACACAGCTTCCGCAGTGAGTTACTATTGTTATCCGACATTTCCCGATAGGTACACGCGTATCGCTCTTATTAATAAAAAAAAAACAAATACTCATATACTTGGCTGGTTCAGTTAAAATCCGTCAATCCGTTACTTGTTTAAACTGTTACTGTGCATAATCTACTAATGGCTAAGGAAGATGGCGAGAATGTTGATGTTCCAAGATAGATATCTGATGCCTTAACTTGAATTTAATTTTTAATTTAACTATATCAATAGGTGCATTACAAATCAATTATTACGTTAACATTCGTATGTCATCACTTTAGTGAATTTATACTAATGACGATTGGTTCGACGTAATAAAGCGTGGTCATCGGTAAAAGTATCTTGCCGGTAGCACGGTCTTATTATAATCCCGCTAAAATAATCTCTTAATACTCAACGAATATCATAATATAATTGATTTCTGTCAACTTATCCCAAATCCAATTATGGCGAGGTCAAGTAATACAGATATGAATTGCGACGTATCGTTTGCGAAAACGTGGAACCCAGTAAAGGGCTGTGGGAATGTTTATGTAAAATGTAAAGCTCCTGAATATATAAATCGGGGTATTATAACCGGACGGAATAATATAACTCGGGATTTAAAACGATAGGGAAAAACCTTCTTGACGACCGCCGGGAGCTCATGCAATATTTAAGAGCACTCAAAACTCAGTTCCACAGGTTTGGGGCCCACCCGCCGGCCCCTATATTCATTACCGCCGAACGCGAAAATATTTTTCCGATGTTAAGTGCGGCTTAAAAATTATTAACAGGTAAATGTCGGCGTTCCGTGAAGAAATTTCCTGCGCGGCCGTAGTAGAGCTGGGTCAGTATTCAGGCTTGGACTAAGACCAATTCCTAGGCTGTTTTTTTCTTGTTAATATATTTAAATACAAAAAAATATGCTTTATTCCAAGATCTAATTATGGTGCAACCAAGCGTCATTGGTAAGAATCAAACAGTGTAACTTAATTCCACAAGTTTTCTTTCTTCCCGGATGTGTTTTCTTATTTGATATCTCCTGATTTGATGATTTTTTTGTGTAAAAAACAGTGTTCAAATAGTCACTCATTCTATTCATTTTCATAATGCATTATACTGTACTGTAAATGCACACGCAAATACTGCGAATTATAATAAGGAATGTTGTGCCGAGGGTTGATTTGCTTCTTGAACGGTGGAAGCGGAGCGGAATGTCTGAGGAGAAGGCGAGGAGGCCGGGCGGTTGCTCTAATCAGGCAGATGTCCCAGTGATTTCCACCTCTGGCGGGGCGGTGGAGGCGGAACATCAGATTTGATTAGGGCCCCGGTGGTTGGCACGATGGTTGAAGGGGGGGGTGGGACTATTGCCAGTCTTATCGCCCCCTTATGTGTAGGTCTACAGCGCCGCTTGTTTCCGCTCTGAGGCGTTAAGCGATATTCAAACCTCGCCCCGTTATAACCTAACCTGAATATTCAAAACCCCTTTCTGCCCGACTACAAAATAAATACGTCTCCACTCTTTATGCTAATGCCGAGAGATGTCTAAATCTGAAGGTTTTAAGATGTGCCTTAATTGTGGTCGAATTATCGACCTGTTTCCTATTCAATTTATAATAGTCTACGCTATGCTGCAACCTAGTATTTTGTAGTAATTCAAATGTAGAAACCGAAAAGATTAAACGCAGAAATGTGCGGAATTTACGAGATTAATAATGGTATATTGGTGTCTGTTGCAGCGATGGAAATGAGCAAGAAAAAGATCTCGGACATAGAAGAGGAAGAGGAGGACGGGGAGATACTGGGAGAGAACGGGAGCCAGGGGTCGTTACGCGAGGAGTCCGAGCCCGAGGAGTCTTCTGCGACGGCCGACGAGGCCGTTAACCGCGGCCGGCTGCCCGTCGCGGCCTTCGCCCTGCTGGCGCCGACCGCCCTGCTAGCTCTGACACGCCAATAGCCCGACGGGAGCCGCCTCAAAGAACACAGCCCCCCCAGAGGGGTCGCCCCAACAATTATTCTACCATATCAATCTTAGGATAAAGGATGTCGATTTTTAACGGACCGCTAATTCTTATTCCCGAGCCGGGACGAGCCGGAAAACTTAAACAGAAAAAAACGTGAGGTAGAAAATAGATAAGAAGAGAAAGGAGGAGTGTTTATCGAAGGACCGAGGAAGGTTATATAATTATGCGGCGGTGCGCGTTGCCGGTGAGTGACGTGAATCGGGCGGGACCCTAAAAAAATAGTAGAGAAATTCCATCGTTTATTGAAATGAAGAGCTTATCGAAAATTTGTAATATTAAACGGTATCTTCGTCATTATTTGAGAACCTTATAGAGATTTCTTGTCAGAAATAATTTGGTTGATTTTATGTATTCGTTACGTCCGTGATAACAAAGGTTAGACATTCCCGATTTTGTGTCGATCGATTTTGATCGACTTGTACAGAGGATAAAATCTGTAGTAGAAGATCTAAATCGAAATTCTCTATTCTTTCTGCCTCTTTTTACAACAAACGCCCATATAAATCGACTTAGGGGGGAAGTTTACGGAATCCCCGATTTGCCGACCCGCACCGAACGACGTTGACTGTACCGCAGAAAACAAATTCAATAATAATTAGTGTATATTATGTGATTACTAGTATAGCTGTTGTCTTCCTCTTCCCCCTTCCAAAATATAAATCCGCGGTGCTCATTATATATTAAAGTCTTTAAATGAATGAAAATTATGAAACCGATGGATTACATTTAATTCGTGACTAAAGTTACCATACGAAATTTCACGCGTACCGTCGATTTCCCCCACATACCCCCCTACTTTAAGTTGAATAGCTTATGTAAAATATGTATGTAAAATAATAAACTGAAAAACAAAGTAAATTTATATAAAAAAAAGTTATAGCCTATAGTTGTACATTTATATTTGAAAGTGTTGATTGTTTTTTAAATCGATTAATCGAATTTTGCTAAATTGTATACACCTTTATTTCAACTATTTCGGAAAAATATTGAAACAATCTAACAAAGAGACATTATGCGTTTTTTGCTTTTTTTCTTTCCAGATAAATTAACACGATGAGGCCATTGTGAAAATCTACAGTGTATTTCAATTACAATGAAATAATGTACTGTTTCCTAAAACTACTTATAAATTCATTCATTCCCGAGATCGTTTAAACGATTCGATTGCTCAAGAGATATACCGCACGGATATTTTAACTGCTTTTGTGTATTGGAATATCTGCGGATAATATTCAGGCGTAACAAATTTGCAAATTTTAAAAACATTTCAAACATCGTTTTTCTAATACGTTTGTACATATTTGAATTCCTATTAGTGGGAATAATTTATCAAATAATTGTTATTGAGATAGTCGTTTAAGAACGGCTGTCTCAGAGTATATTGTAATCATTAAACTATTAAGATATGAAGCTATATGAGGATGTATTCCACAATACGCTTGCATTCGATAGAAATTAAGTCTTATACTTTAACAAAAAAAATACAAAGATTAAATTTCTAACATTTTAGTTTCCTAATAAACTGAATGATTGTATAACATTGTTTTACCATGGTTATTGAAGTTGAAGCAAATTTCGGATTGTTATTATGTACTGGTAAAAGAGGAAACATATATATTATGAATAGTGTTGATTGTCTGGAGATCTTGACAGAAATGTAATGTAAATAAATTATTTTATTCAGTATAGTCCAATTCTTATTTACCAAAACCAACTATTGATATTATTTTCTAAATCTTTTAAATGTCAATAGGCAAATCAGTTTCCTTTACGGCTATATTTTACCTTCAATCACCTTCTTATGGTAATTATTGGATAATTAAACGATGCACAATTCTTTAGACCGAAGTAGGTGACAATATATCACAAATAGGATTATCTGATGTAAGATACATAAATATTCCGAACACAATACATGAATGAAGAGATTTCCCAAAACAGTTGGAGAAAGATTACTTTTTAATAAAAATAGGAGTATCTTATTTTCATTTCTCTTATGAAATAAGGGAATATTAGTTAACAAAATTTCTGGAATGAGTGAGTTGACATTATCGGCTTCAATTTTAAATATTCGACTACAGTTGATACATTCGAACCTATATCAAAATCACACAATTTATCTGCTCTGTTATTTTCCTTTAAGAACCACTGGACTCCTGTCCTCACAATGCATGTATATCCACTTAAGTCGTCCACACTTCTAATTAATTTAGCAATGCACCACAGGCCCCAAATGACAGTTCTACTGTCCGGAGAAACCTGCAATACAGCCACACACAGAAGCGTGTCCTTTTCCATTTTGCAGTGGCCCCTGGGGCCGCCTCTCTTTGTGCGCTGTGGAAGGTTCGGAGTCATTAGGAAGTGGTCCCATTGACGCGGATCGAGCGCTAATAAGCCGCCTTCAATGATTGATCGCCGGCCCAAACTACTATACATTCAATGCCGCTGTATTTTCCTTGCCGTACGCTGCCGGGGGGGGGCTTATTAAAAGAGCCGGCAGCGCCTCTCCCAGCCATTAGCTGCGTATTCAGGCCCTCGGTCCGCGGCCCCCACTTGTCCCGCCCTGAGAGTGGTATACCCCGAGAACCCTTCACCGTCTCCCTACTAGTTCTACAGTGGAGCGCTCCTCGCGGCTTATTGTGCGGCCGATTGAAGTTACCCGTTTAATCCGCGCCATCGTCCCTCCCACCGTTTTAATCTTCCTTAAATTGACTCCGAAGACCCTTCTCCCAACTAAATGATCCGATTTAAATATACGTTAAATTCCACGATCCGTCCAAATTTATTAAGGATGAATTTTGTAAATATTTATCCAATAATATACAGTTTTACACTCTTTTAAATCTTTTAAATGTCAATAGGCAAATCAGTTACGGCTATAGTTTACCTTCTTATTATTGGATAATTAAACGATGCACAATTCTGTAGACCGAAGTAGATGACAATATATCGCAAATATGATTATCTGATGTAAGATACATAAATATTCCGAACACTATACCTGAAGGAAGAGATTTCCCAAAACAGTTGGAGAAAGATTACTTTTTAATAGAAATAGGAGTATCTTATTTTCATTTTTCTTATGAAATAAGGGAATATTAGTTAACAAAATTTCTGGAATGAGTGAGTTGACATTATCGGCTTCAATTTTAAATATTCGACTACAGTTGATACATTCGAACCTATATCAAAATCATACAATTTTGTATCTGCTCTGTTATTTTCCTTTA
This sequence comes from Lethocerus indicus, assembly GCA_019843655.1. Classification (NCBI taxonomy): domain Eukaryota; kingdom Metazoa; phylum Arthropoda; class Insecta; order Hemiptera; family Belostomatidae; genus Lethocerus; species Lethocerus indicus. Next base: position 25,633,630 of record JACDQD010000005.1, on the reverse strand, counting down.
AGAACCACTGGACTCCTGTCCTCACAATGCACTTGTCCCGCCCTGAGAGTATACCCCGAGAACCCTTCACCGTCTAGTTCTAGTTTTAATCTTCCTTAAATTGACGCCGAAGACCTTTCTCCCAACTAAATGATCCGATTTAAATATACGTTAAATTCCACGATCCATCCAAATTTATTAAGGATGAATTTTGTAAATATTTATCCAATAATACACAGTTTTACACTGTGCTAAACAAATCAAAATAAACAATATTACAACCCGCAAGATTGAATATTAATTTATGATTACTAAAATCGGACGTAGTGACGAAGTAGTTACTACTTCATAAAGGAGGAAATACAACAAAACTGATAAAGATAATTATTTCAATTTAAAAAATAAATGTGATACAAAATAAAACGTTAAGTGAATTAAAAAACCCGTAGTTTAATCGTAAGATTCAAGATCTGAAATCGTTGTAGGGTAATTATGAGGTACTTCCGGAATTAATTAATTTGATTTATACGTTTATAAAATAGAAAACTCTGCAGAAAGTTTTTTGTAATCTGAAAATTCTCATTCAGGGCACACTGAATACAGTCGAGTTTTCGGACTTGGAAAATTTATATTGCGAAATTCCAACGATTGATAGAGTAGCCAGTTTGGGAGAGTTGGCCGGACGGGGGTTGAAGGGGTTGATGGGGGGGTTGAAGGGGATGGGCGGAGAGTGGTGCCGCGTTTTCAAAAGCATGGAGTCACGTACGAACTGAGTTAGCGCGCGCTTCGGGCTCATCCTTATTCAACAACTTGGCAAAGTAAAGAACTTAAAGATACTTTTTAGAGCTCACACTCAACTTCTTCTCGGCTCGTATTTATCTCGCGGAATCCTCGCGGGATATTTAACGGAACAGTTTTAAATACGCGAAAAATTAAGGGCCGGGAAACGAGCGGAATTAAAATTTGACACTTTCGGGACACAAAGGAACCAATACCTAAGAAATTGCGCAATGCCGGTATTACAATAAGTGTAAAAGAAAAAAATAAAATTAAAAATAACGAATTCAAAATTTTATGACCTTTTTAGCCTTTTGTAATCCATAAAACTATTCTAGCGAATCCATCACTTATCGAACCAAATTTCGGAATAATTACACATAAATCGAAAAATAAAATTGTAAACATAGAAATTTCCACCCGTCCACCGGCCTACCATTTGTTATGGCGTCCGAAATATGTGGCGAGACGTTGGTGGCTGTGCTCCCAACGACGGCAATAATTTAGGCTGTTATCATAAGATAAGTATCGGGGAGAACGGGCAATACATTAGTGGGCGGGGGTCGGTGGGTGGGAGGGGTTGGAGGGGGTGGTTGGAGAGCACCGATAGGTAATACATTACTGGGCCCCGGCTTGGAGGGCCCCGACCTCGCCCCGGCCCCATTAGCTACAACAAGTCCGAAGACGGTTTATCTCTTTTAACACCCATTAAGAAACGTTTCCCTGTATAGATTTCCCGATGTATAAATTCGGATTAAATGTCCACCACCACCCCCGATAGGGACGACACGGAATAAATCCTCGAAACCAGTTAAACAGGAAATATGTTTGTCTCGTTGACTGTCTTTCTCAAAATTATGCAACTCATAAATCCGCTAATTAAATTTTACAGCTGTAACAGATTTTTTAAGTTGACAACTTCAGAATTTCTGATAGGGTAATTTAACTAGTAAGAAAGAGACATAAATTATACTACGGTTTAAAAATATATTCCAATACAGTTCCTTGCTGGTTTCAACATTTTTCAATGCTTGGACGAGAGTGAAGAGTCTCCTTGACTCTCTTGTTCATCTTCACTAGAGTAAATCACCCTCCATTGTGCTACTAAGCTCTCAGTATGGATAGCTGAGTATGGAGGCACACTGGATACTACATCCTTCTGTAATATCTGGACAGAAATGAGCAGCAATCAAGTTGCAAAATGAAACTACCGATAAACTGTTTAATTTCTCTTGACCATCTTATATTAGATGTTATAATTCACTCGGCCGATGAGAGGTTATCGCATACTCCCACTGAGAAATTGTGAGTAGACAGTTTTACCGTGAATCAGAGTAATCTAATATCGGTGGCTCGCCCCACCACCAGCTCAGTTGGGTTACACCTCACCTTGATTGCTGGGGCGTCAACCCCTCAGGGTGCGGGACGTGGCCGAAAGCGGGCATTGTATTTGACTTCCAATTTAGTTAATGGAATAACGGGCCGTAACTTAGGTTGGGCTACAGCCAGCTCCAACACCGGTGCCACCGTTAACACTCTCCGCCTCCACGCCGGCTCCCACCGCCCCCCCAACTCCGCCACACTATAAGGGCTAACCGAAAAAGTTTCCATTTACCAATTACAGAGTTTCCCTTACCCCTCCCCAGGTATTGTTCCCATTAAATTTACCCAGGTAAGTTTCTCAACGCCTTGTGTTAACCCCTAATACGACTGAGCCTATAAACGGGAACCTAGTTTTTGAATTAGATCCCACACCCGTTATGATCCAATTATAAGATAACGCAGTGAAAAAATGGGCCGTAATATATTGGAAGAAACATAATTTTTTATAATATGTCGAGCGATTTGTTTTAATAAATTTCAATTTGTTAATATAACCCAGAAACATGTTCGACATTGTCACAGCTCATGCGTCAGGGCTGAAGGCATTACCATATTTTGTATTGCAATTTCATTTTTATTTTTTGCTTAAACAAAACAGAAGCTCAATAAAGACCGACGTACACTGTAAGACTATACTCATATTCACTGGTAGTAAAAGAAAGTTTACATAGGATGACGAACGGGGTAACGGATATTACAACTTATCTCTAATCAATCTCCAATTCAGCCAGAATTCGTTTATTATCTGAATTGTAATCTTCGGAATAACAAAGAAAACTGGTGTCCCAGGAGTAAGCCTACAGAATTCTCGGAGATTTGCGAAACAATTTCCGCGAATATCTTCGAACCTACTCGCGATTCTTGTGTCTTCCTCCTTTTACGTTCCCGAAAAAGAAGATAATTGGAGAAGAATCGGAAATAGAGGGCCGAGTGTCGGGGAGGGGACGGCCGTTTTTTTTTTATTTAATGCTCCGAAACGGAATCTTCCAACGCGGTAGATAATATTGCATTAGTATGTATACAGGCCGGGCCATGAACGGAGATTGAAACACATCGAAGAGTGTCCAGGAATAATTCAATCGGGGTGGGAAATCCAATTCCTGCCCGGGTCCTCCCCGACCGGGGGCTACAACCGCCAAAGACGAATCTGCCGTTCTCTTCCTATCCGCTCCGGGACGTCCAAATATCTCCAACAGTAAAAACGGGAGCCCGACTTAAAATTCCAGTAAAAATCTGTACTCGATTTTCGCACTGTAATTGGAAAACTGAGAAGACGGCGTCCGACAGAGTCTTTTCAAGTCCGTCAGTATCACATGTGCCCTGTATTCAACTTATTTTTCGTTCCACAAGAAGGCCGTTTCTGTCCTGCGATGAGGTATTTCGGATTCGTTCAATTATCTTCCGAAAATGGTCTCCGCTTCAATATCAAATAACCAATTAAAATGTCTGCGGTTGTATTTCCGAACAATTAACATTTTTTCCCTCTTAGCTGCGGTCCATTCAAGCTCGCGAGCGCACACTTATTATTATTTCATTGGTATCTAGGTAATGTCTAATACCTAATTTTCGATTATTTCCTATGAAATTCCTTTATCAGTATATTATCCTATATAATATATAAGATTATATATATAACATATATTCTGATTTTGGAATTAATATATACACATCATTCACAGCAACACATAAATAACATCCCATATTCCGTAATTTTATTTCTTTTGATAAATTTACATATTTCTACTAGTATAACACTTTACAAAACATATACTTTTGTTAACTTAAAAACAAAACATATATTTCACATATACACCAGTATTGTCAAATTTTTCTTAGGAACAATATTAATGCAAAACTGTGATTATATAATTATTAAGAACAATTATGCTTTTAAATTATGATTGTTTTGATATTAATAATGTTCATTAATTATGCTTTCTACATATATATAACATAACATTACAGCAACATTTTCACATATTTACACAGCATGTAGTCCACAACACAAAAATTATGTATGAACAATTAACACTATTAATAAAATGTTTTCAAGTGTCACGTGAAAATGATCCATCATATGTATTGATGCAACATAGTACTATATATTTATACTGCATTGAATCAGATATATGTATACACTGAATATTTTATTGGTTTAGACGGTTTCAAGAAAAGTCAATTTATTGTCAGTTTAATATATGCTTGCAGTAAACGCAATATTAATAAAACTTATACTCAAGCTATAATAAAATTATCTAATGATTTAGATCCCTTGAGTAAGCTCATTTTTGGTTGAATAAATTAAACAATTTTACATCACCTATGTTCTCATTCAAATTCTCTTTAAATTTATTTATATACACAATGGATTGAGTTTATATTACATTAAATAAAATTGTTCCAAACACATTTGATATTTACAAACATATCCATTACAAATATACAAAATTCTCTATGATATCACCTATAAAAAATTACTCTACGACTAAATTTTATAACAGCTCATATTTTTACATGTGATTATAAAATTACCCTTTAACTTTAACTCCTTTATTAACAAAATTATGTTTAAATAAAATACTTTAATTCTCTTGTATTTACATTAAGAAATGCAGTACACCTATCAATCATTAAATTAAAATGTAAATAATTGTTGCTTAGAATGATATGATAATACATATTTGAAGACCATTCCAATTGTGTAGAGCAGTCATTGCTATGTACAAAGATTCAATTTTTATTTAAAATATAAGATCTTATTTATTTAAAATAAGATCTTAGGCATATACTAAAACAATCAAAACTAAAATCAAACAAAAATACTCAGTTAACAATATATTTCGATTACCGGTATTATCGGTAAAATACAAATGCTATAAATTAATTAAATGCTACAGTCCCATTATAAATGTATTTCTGAATATTTCAAGTATATTATCAAGATTATATTTCCTCATAAAATAAATATGAGCACAATATAAGTGCTTATTGACTTCACTATTGAATCATATCATAAACAATTTTATTAAATGGCCTACCTTAAATTATTTTACAACCCAACAAAGTCATAAATTTAAATTCATATGCAATTTTCTACATGAGATTCGTTGAACATATTTTAACTGTCTGATTCAGAAAAAAGGGAAGACTTCAATTTTTTATTCGCTTTTATATATCAGCGATATGACTAATCAATCTAAACATTTTTGCCTACATTTTTTAGAACTTTAACAATTATTTTATATAAATACTTTGAATTATATTAAAATAATATATATTTACATTAGTGATTACAATGACTAGATTCCTTTTAAGAATCTTGTAATCTTTGAGAATACATATTTGTGTAATTTATGATATTTTAACTATTCTAACACATGGAATCCATTAAGTGTTCTTTTATATTATATAAATTTATATTTTATAAAAATTATTTGAGTAATTAATTCTGGAACAATAAAATTTATTATGCTTGTATTTTAGACTAAATACTGTTTATTATCTATGTTAATTATATTTCTACTCATAAATGCCAAGAAAAAATACAAATACAGTATTGTTTATGCATAATTTTATTTGTTACAAAAGGTAATATTATTATAAATTAATGAAGACTTCCATTACCGGTAATATTATTCTTTCAAATGGATCCAATTAATTTTGTTCAATAAAAATTTAAACTATTAATTAAAACCAATATTTTTATTTCAGATTAAAAATAAACATTAGACATATCACACAAATGCATTATTATATTACTGAGTACACCGCTGCTTATAAAATATACACATTGAATCATTTAAATACATTATTGAAAGCCTACAAAAACTATATTATTAAGCTACTAGTCATTACTTTGAGCCATTTAGACCAACACAGACCACAGTCATTCCCACATTGACTAAATATTACACTCGGTGTACAACCTTCTTTTCCAACATATCCTATTATTTAGTAAAAATGTGGATTCATATATTCTGTGGATGCTGGTCAAAGATTGTTTTTAATGATAGATGTTGATAATTGATTCTGAAATCAATGCACAGACAGGGAAAAAAATAAAAATAAGATTATGTTACCTTAATTTTCGTACATTTATAAATAAAAAATATTCCCGATATAAGAACTCTGTGAACTCCATGTATTAGGGACATATCATGTCTTCCATAAATACTGTTTAGTTAATAATACTGCAATCAATATTTATTTTTAAATAAGGTCAGTCATTTTTTCAAAATAAGAAAATAAGATGATCATTAATAATTAAACAGGGATTGTTAAGGAAATAATATCAGTAAAAAAAAACTAACTCATTATTTGTTAAACTAATTTCAAAAATTTCATATAAATAAACTGTAAAAATATCAATTCAGATTGTCACTTTAATAAATTCACCACATCATTGTTGGTTACCATTTTCTATTCATTATAGTTATTTACCATAAGCTGATTACTATTATGGAAACAACAAGAATGGCTTTCTTAAGAATTATCCATAACTTTAAAGTTTTCAGTATGCTTATTTATACTAAAAATACTTCACATCTTTGTCTTTCATGAAACAACATTTTTTCAAATCTCTTTTGTTGGAGTTAGTTATTATTCTCAACTGCCTACCCTCAAACCCATCAAACAATTAGAACAAACTCCAGCATCCCTGTTAATTTCAGTACAACCTAAGTAAAATAAATATATGAAATTTGCAATGTTAAAAGAATTAGGTACTGACAACATTTATTTATGTGTCTAATGAAACAATAATATTCCAACAGAAATATTAAATGTGTAGGAATCCAGAATGTTTATATTATCAGAAACTATTCTTCAAATTTTCAAAATAAGCAATTATAGAAGTATTTCCTGAACCAAAAGAAAAATTATTGTGTACCAATTCACTCAAAATCTAATGGAACAGAATATGATATTTCTCACACTATAGCTTTCAAATTCCAATTAATGTTACAATCATCTGTTGACACCATTATTTGTCTTAAGCTGTGTCTCCCCCTTTCCACACATATAAATACAGGATAGTATCCAACAAGGGTCATTCTATCTCAGGATGATGGGCACTCTTGCAAATTAAATTTTAGTCATCCCTCTAGTGTTATTAACCCTGGATTGATAAAAAAAGACTTTTTTGAAGTCAATTTGTATTTGGTATCAACCACCATTGGTTTTCTCTCAGTCTAGATTTTGTCTGATTTTTTTTTAAACATGGCATTATTTTTACTGTCATTTTTGTAAATTTACCTCTTCATAAATTTATTAACCCTGCATAATATTTTTAGTCTATTTTCAGATTGTGAAGACATCGTTTTTATCTGTCACTGCTAACACTTTATGTAAATGTTGGGGTGTAAAATTGAATTTATTTATGTCCTACCGATCAAATGATATTAATATATTTCCTCATCAATATGTCAGCTCTTATTGACATTCGATATAGTTTATAATTCTTATTAATAGTTTAGAGTTTGGTTCATTTACTTTTTTTTCTGTAGCTTGAGCTTCAACACCTCCTAATTATTTACTTTAATGTCTCCATTTTGCCAAGAAATTAGAACAGTATTTTAATAGCGTATTGTATTAAATTAAAACTATATACTAACATAAATTATTCATGTTTTTTTCTTGCACGAAGAGGTCCTGTATTTCATATCAATATCGAGTGGTTGCATTCACGAAAATAAATATCGGGTTCTTTTAAGCCAATAAATATTAATGTTAAGACAGGTAAATCGCGTCAATATTTTCCTGTCTATTAATGAAATTTAAAAAATTATAACAAACATTTCTAGAATTTCCTTAATCTCCAGTTTATAATAGGTAGGGTACGGGTCTCGCGGGAAGAAGTCCTTTCAGTGGGAGACGTAGAGGACTATGGGCAACAGGAGGAGTACGGTTTTGGACAGTGTTGGAGAAGGTGTGGCTGCGGATATCTCGTTGTGGTGGAGCACCCAGGGCGGGGGCCTGGGAGATGTCGGCGGCGTCCTCTGGAACTCGACCGTGGTCGTCTCCTCGTCCTCTCTCTGGGGCTTCTTCTTCCTTCTGCCGCCGGAGGAGGAGGCAGACTGCTGCTGGTGGTGCGCCTGTTGCTGGTGCTCCTGCGGTTGTTGGCGCTCTTTGCTGTGAATGGCCTGCTTCTTCCGCCCCCGGCTACCGTGGTGCTCGTTCACGTTGGCTACCGGCAGGATTGTGGTCTTCGGGATGTGCAACTCTGTCGAAAAACAATGATTTATGAAATGAGAATTTTCTAAATTGTCTGTATTTCCTTGGTATATTTAAATCACGCGGCCAATTCCTTTTCAGTCGTCTGTAAGGAACGCTTCGGATGTCGCAAGGTGCGTTTTCTAGTATTTTCGACATGCTTGTTCAAATTTTTTGAGGCACTTCTGAATAAATATTTTAGTTTTAACCAAATTGGGTTTTTCATAGTGGACAAAATAAATACTGATTCGTCAAGTGGAATGTCGTCTTTGAGATGAATCGTTGTTGATGGAAAGGAATGTAGTAATAAGAATTAGAAGGACGAAGAATGGAAGAAATCGTCCTTAGATGAGGGACCAACGAAAGAAGAATACGCGGGTTGGTTTTTTACCCCTATTACCGTTTAGACAAAGTTTTTTTTTTAACTGCCGGGAAATACAATCTGATTGAAAAACCCACTAAGTACTAGTTTTACGTAATTTTGCCTTATTTTTATCATGGATATGTTCGCATGTGGGGAAGTAACCGACAATATTAGTGCAACGAACTCTCAGCCATTGCATATTTATATTCCCTGTGAGTCATCAGTGGTTCAGTGGATCCAGATATAAGGTAGGGCGCACCTTGAACTACTCAGTCTAATACAGGTGTTTGTGTTGTCAGTGTGCGCAGAATGTTACCAAGTCTCAATGCATTGGGTAAGACCACAATATCTTCTCGTTATTTCTGACTCATCGTACAGAATAGGATATATATATAATCGTGTACACCCTTGAAAAGTGCTGAAATTCGGCATATTGTAGGCATGTATCTGATAATTGTTTAAACAATAAAATAATATACAATGTAATTAAAATGGAATAGATAATTTAAAACACACTATTACTATTCGGTTTAATATTTTGATTAAACATCATTATCATCGTATCGTTCAATTAATTTTTTGAAATTGTAACACATTTTTGAATGTTACACTATAATGAAAGTTTTATAAGAGGAAATAAGTGCCAAAATCCCGCGGTGATTATAAGTCGTCTTTTCCGAACAAATCCTTCCTTCACCCCCTTCACCTCTGCCCCTTTAGATTTTATAAATAGTAGGCGGAGTTCGAGTGCCTTAATTGTTCACCAAGTACAACTACTTGAAAGTTGTAGCGAGAGCTTAAAAGCGGAGTCGGCGGGATTAAGTAGGGGAGGAAGAGGCGGCGCCGGGGGTTCGACATCACTCACGGGGGCTTCCCCGTCCTCACGCCACCTCCGGCTCATTACCTTAGTGAAACTTACCGCCCAGGGCCCGATAAATAATGGGGCCCGAATAAATATGGATCAACAATCCGGGACAGCCGAATTATAATCGGAATCCGGGCGGAAATAATGGCCGCTTTGTTGGGAGAGTCGCGGTCTCTCCCGACTTACGAAAAGCTCGGCTGACACTAATCGACAACGCTACTTCGAATTGTTTATTTCGATCCACTGATAGATTTCCTTTCTGTAAAACACTATGTAAGGACTGTGGAAGAAGGATTAGGTTTTTTAACGTCATCATTCCATTTGACCGGCCAAATATTAGTTACTGTCCAGTGAAACAATCTGCTAGAAAATCAACTGATATTACTAAATTGTATTATTATATCACTTAACAACAAACCATAACATTCTATTAAGTATATAATATTTGACTCGTGTTTTAGAAAGTCGATAACAACAATATTTTTATCCAAACTGAAAAACATCTTGAATTAACCTAATTTAATTAATGCAGTTAGCCGAACATCTCTACTCTAATCTCTACACTGCTGTATGCATAATGGTTTATTTTGGGATGCTAAAATTTGGAAAATATGAATTTGTATTTGTTTCATTGGAATTGAGGATTGGGATTTTAAAAAACTAGCCGGGAAAATTATCAGAACAAACAAAAACTAATTGTGCCAGATACAACAGAAATGAAAAAATGAATGTGGTAGGACAGCCTGGTTGATTGTGAGGTTCTGAAAGAAATATACCACTTAGAGAAATATCGCACAATACAAAAAGAATATCAATTAAATTTATTTTATTTTGTATATAATTCATTTATTTTCCCATAATGTTTTATACCTTGAAGTCTGACCACCCCTTCGGCTTTGCCCATGGCGTTAACCGAAGAACAGATGTATCCACCAAAGTCCCTTTTCTCCAGGGATCTTATAGTCATGTTCATGAAGAGTGAGTACTCGTTGATGGCTATTTCCTCCATCTCGTACTTAGTTCCGTCCATGAGCTTCTCGCCTGAAATCAATCGAAACGTAGAGCCGTATCACGTTCTTGCTTTTCATTAAAAGTGCCTCAAGTTTTGTGTTTTTTGTAATTCTGAATAGTTCAAAACGGTGACGAACATAATCTAGGTCAGTAGTGCTAATGTTTAGTGGAAAATTAACGCCAGGACTTCTGGAATCGTTAATTTAAAGACGATACCTTTAGGCTGAGAACGGGTATCGGAGTTCAGCCTTCGGGCGCGGGGAGCGCTAACTGTTCGTGTTATCGAACTGACGATTGAGTTCGCACAGTGTTGCCATCTGTCGGCTACATTGCTACATTCACGAAGCGCAAGTAGGTGAATAGTTTGAAATCCGGCATAAGTCTCGCTCAAATTAAAAATAATATTCCCCATTGGATAGCGTACGTCATTTTCAAATCGGATAACATTATGTTTTCGTATAACGTTTATGGTGAGCATAAGTGGTTACACAAATTATCGTCATACTTAATCTCTGTTTATTATATTAATAATAGCTATAAATATAAGCTGATACAGATGTAAATGAAATGTGGACCGAGAATTATATAAAGAAATTAGAAATGTAGTATCAATTATCAAAAGAAAACAGTAGATAAAGATCAAATTAAGTCTTTATATTTGTGTTTATATTATATATAGATTTATATCGGACTGTTTGTAGGCAGCCCACCTTTTTGAAAATAAAGACACCTAACGTCTCATCTCTTTTTCTGGGCATAGCCACCTAACATAGCCTATCTATATAGTTAGTCTTTATAGCTAGTAGCTCTTTATTATAGTGGCGTCCTACTTGCTGTGTATAACATACTGATTTATGCTACACTGTTTATCGAATCATGCAACGATGCACATATATTTGTTGCACAAATATTATGCCATTAATCGTTACAAGGTCTCCGGTTTCATTTTTGGTCATACAAATTTATAACTATGTAGAATTAATTATAATTCACATTCTAATAGCTATTGTTTGATAATATGTCTGCCTCGTATTTACCTGTATCTTTGTACCAGCTGTGCATAGCTTTTGGCGAGGTTTCCACGTAGCATTGAATGAGAACGTCGCTTCCCATGGGGGCAGCAACAAGTTGATTCGAGACTTTAACAGCGGGATGGACTGAAACATTGTAACGGTTACATTAATAGCGGCCCAGAGCAATGCGGCAAAGCATTAAGTTGAATTATCCCTCAGGTTCAGTCGTTTAAGAAAAGGCGTTTGAATTAATTTTCAGGGCAGATTTCACCCCCTGAAGTGGGCCGTGTTTCATCTCTGGAAATGTTATTAAAGCTGTAATGGACATATAACTGCCCGCCTTTTCAAAATCACGTCATACATTATTACGATTTCAATGTACAATCTTGTTTCAACTGTCGGGCACATTTTAGTAGTGTTTACGGCGGTAATGTGCCGATAAAACGGTTGTATAAGAACCACGATTATAATGGCAGCAATTTATTCCTCCAGCAGTAAACACTCTTTCAAATTATTACTGTTTGCTTCATTAAAATCCTATTCAAAAGATGAAACTGAGTGATAAATACATTGAGGCAATATACAAAGCGCTTTATTATTATTATTTTGTATATCTTAAATGAATCACATTCAAACATTCGTTTATATTCATTCTTGATTGTTTGAAATCTACATGAATTAGTTATCGTATATATAAATATATGTAGTAATAATCTCAGATAAGTAAGGTGCGTAAATTCAACTTGTAATTTGATTAACAACTATCTGTGGAAATGGATAAATAATTATGTAAATGATACCTCTCTTCCTTCACGCTGGACTGTAATTATTTCACTATAATTACCCAGAACTAGGGCTTTCTCTCGGAGTGGGACTTAGCCGCGGAACTAACGGCGGACTTAAGCGCTTAGTTAATTGATCCCAGGGCAAAAATAATTTTACCGAACATTTGAGGGGGTGTTGGTGGAAGGGGGGGAATCGATAAAGCGTAAATTTAAATTGAGTTTAATCGCCGCCCGGCGTTATTTAGTTAATCAGCGCGTTAACGGCAGCGCGGCGTGAGCGCCCACCACTATAAACCCCGGGCATAATTCATCCTAATTGCGACGGGGGGTAGGTAGGTAGGTAGGTAGGGCCAGGTAGAGAGAGAGTACCGGCCTAAGTAAAGGAGTGGTAGGGGTGGAGGGATGCCCCATCCGCTAATAGTGGCCCGCCTAGGTTTGAGGCATGCTCTGTATAAATCAGAGCCGCCCCCTCAACCCATAGGCCCCCTCCACGGATTAACCGAAAACCCTTTACCTGGCGGTTGGGGTTTGTGTGAGAGGGGGGTTAGCCGGGTAAAATATCCGGCCGAAGGAGGTTAACGAGGGCGGGCGACCCCAAAAGTTTTTTTTTATATACTGGGAAATCGAATAATTCTTAATAAGGGGCGGGGGAGAAGCCTTAATTTGTGCCATGGCGCCCGGTTTGAGGGCGTTTTTCTGTTTTTTTTTAACCACAGTCACAATTCCAAGGGAAAAGATCTGATGCTTGGTACAACCATAATCTCGAAATGTGCTTACTAACCTGCAAACGTATGGGTTATTTTCACCATTTATTAAACAAAATAAAAGAATAGAAAATTAGTCCGACTCCAAAGACTCCCTATAAATGCCCTAATAGTATTAGATATAAAGAATGAATCGCGAAACTCATTGGCACCGGAATGTGATATATTACTTATCTGCAACAAATTTTTATTATATTGGTATTATAATAGATATGGCATTATTAAAACGCAGTATATAAACAATTTACGAATCATTTTTTCAAGTTGTATATGAAATATTAAATGGGCAATTAAAATATGATTCAAGAAGAGGAATTAAAGGTTTCAGGTGTATAGCTACAGTAAATATAAGGTTATAATTTTTTTGGAGATGTTAAAAGTACAGTGGTTTTGCAATTAATTACGCTATTTAAATAGTGGATATTGTTCTTGAATGTGCAGAGTTATCTACGGTCTGGGTTCATTCGGATGATACGGTCCTGATATGGCAGTTATTGTCGGGGCAAAACGTTCGGGAAACGGCGTAACCGAGTTGGTATGAGAATCCGTTTTGTAACTCCGTTAGCGCGGCCCTTGGGCGACACATTTGAATTCATACATGCAATAAATGTTCTGTAAGTGGTTCAAACTTGGATCCCAACTTGGGGCTTCTCAACAGTCACCGAGCGCCGGTTGAAACTTACCGGCCCCGGCTCGACTCCCCTCATTGATTTTACGCCAGCCGATTTCCACAATTCCCTAATGAAAACACTGTACATTCAATTCGCGGATAATTTCGTATACACTACTCTTTATCAATTAAAATTCACATATATAGAAGATATCTTCTTGAGTCGTGGTTCTTGAATGACACATTCTTGCCAAATTCTGGTTCCACGGGTATGTCTGAAGGAGGAGCTTCATCAAATTGTACTTTAATATAAACTACCATTAAATTTGGCTTCGAATAGTTCGATTAATTTTTTTTAATGATTACCAGTCAGTGTTGTAAACATTGAAATCAACGGAACGACTGAATGCTGTAATACTACCGGCGCTGGCGATAAACAGAAACCGGTCATATGCGTACAATAAAAAGGAGCAATATTCTCAATAGTGGAGATAGAGTATTATTTCTGCGGTTATTTACGAATTTTAAATATTACCAAATAATTTGTTTATATTTATTAAATAGGCATCTTATTAAAGATATCACATATTTAAACTTTAAAGAAAATAATTTTCACTATCGAAGGGGACAGTATAGAAGCTTTCAGGACTCGCTCCCAACACTATTTGGCGACAAAGGGATATCATATTGGGAAGACCTTTAGGCACAAGTAGAGATATTTTATTCCATAATATTGAATAAAATAGATGGATATATACACATATATAAATATTATATATAATAATAGTCCAGTATTATTTATTTTATTGCTAAATAAATGTTTAAAGATAATTAATACTTTTGGGGAAAAAAATCGGGTCCGAAAATAACTTTCGGATAAATGAAAATAACAAGGTTTATTATATAGTCGGCGATATTCCTACATTTTATACACTGGAAATCCGATGGGTGGGCCGAGTTTATTGGGATAAGTTGGCCGGGAGGAAGACGTCTCCGCGAGTCTTCTCCGACTAGGGCGACTGCCCGGGCGCATAACCGTTATTCTCCGTTATCCGGCAATAACAAATCAATTCAGTTACACTTATATCGGGCTTTCGCTCCGTCCCGCCCCTCAAATAAGCCAGTCTTATTGCACTATTCCGGTCCCGGGCACCCCCGCGCAACATCCAGAAATTCCAATTTCTGAACCCGATATACGACGACACCCACGCCCGGCATGAGACTGACTCTCTTCGCGCCAATAAATGCTACATTATTATGTGTGGAGAGAAAAAAAAAGCGGGGAGATCCTTATATTGCATAACCCCGAATAACGACGAGCTGCAGACGAATTATGGTGGATTCGTAAAGTAGGATAGGGGCAATGTTTTCGTCAAATTGACTGAATTTTTGGGGGAATGCTCGTTAAGGAAATTATTACCGTTGGTCTGATAAAAAGTAAAATTAAAGTTTCCGTCAATAAGCCAATAGGAGAATGGTGTATGAAGAACTACTAAAAGTTCTAAAGAACTTTATACACTGTAAGAAGTTTTTATTGTTGAATTACATTCTGATCTGATCTTGATTCGAGTTTCTATCATTTTTAAGATGCAGTAATTTCCGGCGTTCGAAGTATGGCTTGTTTAATTTCTGACCGAAACGATAAAATGGATTACTGCCACGTTTTCAATATTTCAAGGACGATACCACGAGTTTGGTTAATTAGCTGAAATTTTGCGGCGGAAAATTCCAAAGCAAATTAAAACGAAACGTCCCGAGTTTGCGGACAGATTGGAAACAAAATAGTTTCACTAATTTTAATTGCTCCGTTTCAGAAGAAATCTCCTCCGGACATAATTGCGATCGTTAACCGTTACGGAGGCACGAAAATTGTAGGACAGTGATTAACGTCGGGAATGAAAACGAATAAAGATTTCGGAGATATTCGTTATTGCTCGAAGTCAGCACGAAATACATCCATAAGTATTGACTCGAGTATTTGGCCGCATTTCTTTATTATAAACTGTGCATAATAATTAGAAAATATTATCACATAGTTTTATTATTCAGATACACAAATGCCGATGTTATGGAGTGGTATTTATTGTGTGTAAATAACCACGAAAAGGGTTATGAGTCAATGAAGGATCAGATATCACACGATATTTTGTATACATTTTTATATTTATATTCATTTCACACTTAGTGATCGGTAATAATACTTACAGTGTATTTGAACAATGAACCTCTTGCTGACCGAGGGTGGAACCCCATTGCTTGCTATGCACAAGTAAGAGCCCATGTCCGTCCTCTGAACGTTGCTCAGCTGCAGAGTTTCCCCTTCGAACGACCTGACAACTGCATAAAGTTGTAAATTAAACATCTGTTGCAGGAAAATAAAAAAATATATTCCAATAGAATAGATCGCCTATATAAGTGGCTCGAGGTACTTTTTATGTAATGATAAAGCAAATATTACTAACCAAAGTTAACTTTTGTATGAATTATATCTGGTATGATTTTTACTCAAATAATACAAACACACTGTTACTATATTACTGGCCACAACTATTAATGCGTTTAACATTATCGTGATTCAAACCTACCGTAAAAATGTGACCTAGTTTTGTCGTTTGATCAAAGGAGAAGAACAAGCGGGCTTTGTAAAGAGAGCGGCATTAATTCTTTCGCGTCCGTGTATCTATTTTACCCCGCTCACATAGTAATATAACTAAAGAACTGGAAATCTCTACGGTAAATTTACCCCTATTTTTATTTTTATAGGTAAACGGAGACAGGAAACGAAGACAATGTTCCAATGTTTTAAGGCGGTATTTCCGAAACTTTTCTAGTTCAATGACCCCCTTTCTGTAAGAGAAATATTCTGGCGGGCACAAGGACAATCGAGCACAATCATCCTCCACCCAACAGCGAATAGCGACTTTCGTTTTAAACTCGTAGCTTCCTGGATAGATAACTACCCCAAGTACTGTATATTTAATCTATTACGTTTTAAATTTAACTAGTCGTCACGTGATTATTCAAGTCGAAATTGGGGGTTACGTTAGACGATCATGGTTTTCGAAAAAAAATCGTGCGGAGATACAAGAACTACAGTATTTGTTTTACGATCAATTAAAACAAATGATGATCCATGGCACGGCGATTAATATTCAATAGTTCAATTATGTAAATGTTTATTTCAAAATATGTTTGTTTCAAAACGGTAATTAAGGAAATCGCTGTACCACCGATGACAAGGAATAAACTGAGAAAACTGAAACAAATCTTAGCAACAGTAAAAAGTGTTCAGGTTTGACTTTCTCTATTCCATTATTTTTATATGACCTATATGTTTTAATTTTAAGGCGAAGCTATTAACTCGATATCATTCCCTACATTGCACTTAAAATAGCCCACAGCTTAGATCGTAAATCATCTACAGCTGTGCGACTCATAATTGGATCGCGAGAATTATCGGTGTCTGGATGCAGGTAGCAGGGAGTCCACTCCTCCAGATTGATGGGACGGGAGAAGGGGTCCAATGTCCGGCCACTCGAGGACCAGGTACAGGACCCACTCGCGGAGGAGCGAGGGGATGAGGGAGGCGGGAGGAGGGTTCCAGATGAGCCCATATGGGCTCCGTCATCCGGGCGGGACCTGCACTTGATTGATTCCCCCCACGGTCACCCCGACTCCCTCCTCGACACTCCAATACCTATCTCCAGCGGAGATCAGTGACCCCATTAATGAGGGCAACCGAGCTAGCCAGTTTCTGTTAACGCACTACACGAATCTTCAAATCCTATTATCGCGAGGGGGAATTTTAATTAGGTAGAGTGTTCAGGAACGATTCACTTACGCAATCCGGGAACTATCCGTATACCGCACTTCGCGATTCCCTCCGCGAGTGTTTCTAGACACTTCGCAACAAATATCGGAATAAACGGGCAGACCGTGAAAATTTTCCCATTATCGCGTCGAAAGCGTTGCGTAACACACGGATGACCGCACGGATCTGTCCGCACCAATTCGATTATTCGAGAAGTCTATTTCATTTCAAATCTCATTCAAATGCATAGCCCCCGCCGGAAAGTTGGGCAAAAATATGGCGTTCCGCGAGGGAATACCGA
The DNA here is from genome assembly GCA_019843655.1 of Lethocerus indicus. Lineage (NCBI taxonomy): Eukaryota > Metazoa > Arthropoda > Insecta > Hemiptera > Belostomatidae > Lethocerus > Lethocerus indicus. The sequence goes on along the minus strand of JACDQD010000005.1, from coordinate 25,615,757 downwards.
CCGTTTCGACTGAACAATTTATGTTCTGCCAGAACTATAATCACTATAAATAACCTGTCCTATAAAGTTATTATGCTGATGATACCATTGGGTACTTTGCATGTTTCTAAACAAGAACCGGGGTATCGGACGTTTAGACCGGTAGATTATTAGATCGTCGGTTAGAAATTAACCTCAGGGCGCATAAACTGTAAAACCGGCAGGTTTGGACGGAGGGCGCCTTTAATCGTCTACTATAAAACGGTCGGTCTAGGCCGGCCTGGAAGGCGGACTGGGGAGTTATCGCTTTAAAAAGGGGAGGGCGAAAAAAAAATTTAAAAACTAATATTTTCTGGCCATTCTGGAGGCGAGTCGGCCCCTCTGCCCCCGGCCCGGGCTATAATTAATTACAAGCGAAAACTGAGCGGGGGCAGAGAGTTGTCCCAAGTTTTTGCAACTTAAGGGTTGGGGGCGGACCCGGGGAGGCAGTTGGCACTTGTTTGCACCTAACAACCTTTATTCTCGGGTAAAGAACTTAATATTAACTTTTCATAACTCCTGGACCCGGGTCTCAGCTCCGCCCCCTTTTACACCTCTCGCTGTGTTGTGACGTTTTGCTTCCTTCAATGGTATTTGAGACATCGGGAGTCAATGGGCAAAATGCGAATTTTTGAATGATCAATATACCCTATTTGCGATGTAAGGAAAACGTTTACACGGTTTTACGTGGATAAAGGACAGCTTCAAGTTGACGCATTAATTTTTCGCACTAATTATATTTTTGATATAACCAATTGTGAAGATCAAATAAAAACACGACAGAAAAACTATTAAAGTTTATGGCAGGATTAATGAATAAAGTTTTACACACGAAGTAAATTGGTGCTATTTATCAGTTCTCCGACCGGCTGCTCTACACTAAATTGACACCGGGCCGTCGTTTATTTCATACAATTTAACACAATGGAGGTGACAAACGCTTAACTGGTTGTGCAGTCACGTTACGCCAGCTACGCGGGGGCATTAACTTCAGCTCTCGCCTTGACACATCCCTTGATTATATCCCGCCTCGGCATAAACGGACTGGAGAACCTCATTTTGTCAAGTGCTATGCGGAATTTACTTACCGGCCAGGCCGGCTCGATATTTCTGCAACCAGACTAAAGGGAAGGGCGGTTGGACGCTATTTGAATGTCGCTTGCGATTTTTTAAAGCTCTTCGATTGATAAATCTTTCCCTTGATTAATGCATAAAATTTGTTATTTGGTGTTACGGTAAAAATTCAGCTTGTATCTGTTGAGAGAGAATGCCCAACAGAATTGCAGTACTCCTGCATGAGGCCTGAGTATAGGTTTTTAAAGTATTTGAATTTTATTCAAATCCAATATAAAACGAAGTGTTTAGACACCTTAATCGCAGTCATCCAAGTGAAAATATCACTCTTTCGATCTGACAGTCTTGAGAGTTTCTTACTGTTCATCCACACCAGAAATGCGTAAGCATATTTCTTATTCTATTGCTATTGGAGAGAGAATAATAAAGCTACCTTAGGATAAATAAGAGAGACGATAAATTGGTAAATTATGAATATGGTGGATGATATATATCCATCGTCCTGCTTTATTGATGGTTGGTCAGCCTTAACTCGATCTGCAATTAATTAATAGTAGCACTTAATTAATTGATAGTGGCACCGGGTACGATTTCATATTCGGGGACTGAATTAGAGAGGTAAGTTGGTATAAAGGGAGGTTGGCACTGAGCCCGAACACGGGGCATTAGCTTCATCCGATGCTAACAGTCCGCCTCATCCCCTGCTCACACACCCCTCCATCCCTCTTTCTCACTCTCTCCCTCTATCTCTCTCTCTCTCTACCCCTCTCTCACTCCCTTCCTAACCAACCTATATCTTCCCCTCACTTATAAAGTAAATCGTTATCAAAACCATATATCGAATAGAGTTACGTTTATAATTACCAATTTTGCCATGAGGTTATTTAAGTAAATAAGAATATTTTTAGAATTGAAATACAGTTCACTTATATTTTATTTATAAATAGAGATTATTTGGGGTTAATAACAGGGAATTCAAATGAATTACCTGTAACCGGAGATTTATTATTACATTTCGCATGTCGCAATGAATGAATATATAATGTATAATCAAACAAAATAATATGGGAATAAATTGCAAATTAAATCATGATCAAACAATTAAGTCCTCCTCGAACACATTGTAGATTGTAAATCTAGTATGTGGGAGCTAAAAATAAACGCGATTCTGCACTAAACTTAGACATAAGAATATGCTGAATTTAACGCGAGCTATTTTTAAATTAAAATCAGAAAATGTGTTAAATAAGGACTGGTCACGAGGTCGCAGCAATTTACGGGCCGGCGGTCGTACTTGAGGCTATAAGAAACTGCGGCCCTTTACTTTACATTTTCCCCGGAATGTATCCTTCATGTGCTGAACTTGAAAGGTTAATGAGGCGCCGCTACTCGTTAGGTTCGCCGTAACAGGACCAAATTTGCATCCTTTTAAATCCGGCCCGCTTCCCAGAAGGGGGAAGTATCGTTTATTGTTAAGCGGCCGATCCCGCAGGACTAAGTTTACGGGCCAAAGAGAGAACAATGAGCTTCACGAATTTATCAATCGATAACAATTTATTACCTCTCAATTATTTTTCATGCGCTCTCATATTTATAATTATTTTGGTTATCGATACCTTTCTTATTCGTTCTTAATTAAAGGACGTTCTACAAACTAGTGCTCACTTACAATAACCTCAGTATTAATTCCGATTATTATTCGGATATTATTACTACAAATACGCACGGGTTAACATTATTGTGATTCTCAGCGAACTAATTACAATGATGAGAAGCCAAAACCCTATGAGGCTGAAGCCCACACAATTCACGCAAATATTGATAATGTACAAAAAGACATTTTTATTATTGCATATACTGGTACGAACAGGTAATTACACTTTAATTTTCATTTAATCTAAAAATCCAAACACAATCAAATGTTTTTCCTTACGTCGCACATTGTTTGAAATAAGATCTTCGTCCCAACTAGTAAACGTCCTTTAATGTTCATTAAAGGAAAAACTGCTGACATACTTAAATAACGTTTTAGAAGCGAATTTGTTCCAACGCCCGAAATAAGTGAAACAACGCTTAGAAACCTTCGGTTGGGGGGCGAAGAAACAATTTAAAACCTGGCCGAGTGGTTAACTCGGTCGCGATGGGCCGAAGGGACCAAATGCACCTCGTCGAATGCAGGAAGGGCTCTCTCCTCGGTGTAGGGAGTGGAGAAGGGGGTGAAATCGTCATGGAGCCGTGAAAGGATATCGGAGCGAGAGAGGATGGAGGGGGGGGGGTAGGGTCGGTAAGGGAGTGAAGTAGGGTGAGAGGGAGATTGAGTGGGCGGGCGGTTTCTTGGCTTGGATTGTCGGTGGGCCGGGGCCTATAGCGGGTTAGGGCCGCCGCGGCGGTGGTGGTGGTGGTGGCCCTGGCCCTGACAGGCTGAGTTGTTAGCGGCGGCCCGATCGGGGGGACCCCGCTGCCACGAACGGGCCTAATAGAGAAACCGCCGGCACGTTAACAATAAAGACAAATGTAAGTCTCCTGCCATTTCCAACGTGGACAATTAGTAGGGCGAGGGCGAGGGGGGGCCACTTCGCTGCCCGCTATATCGCTTTGATAAACACCGCCGCCCCCTTGTTTTAGCCCGCCCAGCTCGGCTAACACAGACCGATTACATTTAAACACGGTCAATTAGCCGGGTGCCTTCTTGCTACCGCCGGGCCCGCCCACATTCGACACTGACAAAAGTTTATAAATTATCTCTTCTTGTCCCATATTCCGTCCGGAAGGTCGAGTAAATATCTGTCATTAAGGGATGACAATTCAACACTCTCGCTACATGAATTACGTCGCCGGCAATACGATGAGTCGCAGTCGTCTGCGATATCGGAATAATTTCGCACTCGTTCTCGTTTCGAAGTGATTAGCTTTCTTCGCAACTGTGAGCTTTGTATTTTATCGCATTTCCAAAACTCCGGTTATCGCACACCGGCTGGATCCCGAGAACTTTTTGGAATCGGCCGCGTTTCATTCCCCCAGTTCTTATATAAGCGGGGGGGGGGTCGCCTACTCTATCCCCGTTTGAAAACAATTTGAGTAACAACAACCCCCCGGGTTTTAAACAGACCCGGGGACCCCCGCACCACCGGAAATGGCCCGACGGTTTACGGCGGTCGTGGGGCGCGCGACTCACTTTTCCTCCTTAAGCAACTCTTGAATATTAATGGGTCCGGGGTGGAGGGGGCGCTGCCTGCGAAACAGATTTTAGTCTTAAGAGTGTGGGTCTTGAGGGGGTGGGGAAGGGTGGCGGCCGGGCACGCTCGCCCCTCCCCAAAAATAGTGGGAAAAGGAAATTGAAAATCTCGACCCTTTTGTTTTTGGGGGGCGGACCGGAGGGGCGCATCTCGTTTTGTCGCCTCCCCCCCGGAGGGTAAGCCGCTTACCGGTCTTTACCATCCGCGAGACGCCCTACCTGCCCAGACACCGACAGCGGCGATGGGGCCGGAGAGGACGGATTCTGTTTTTATTTACCCGTCAACGCGAAGCGGCCCTATTGTAAGCAAAATACAGTTAATTAGATTATACATAAATACAGTATTATATAAAATACAGTATTTAGATTATACTGTAAATTAAAACTTCCAGCAATCATGCGGACGGAAATAAGACAAATTTATTATTTCTTTATAACAATTATACAGTTATTATAACAATATTTTCGGCCAAAGTGTAAGAACTGCGGCAGTCTCGAGAAAAAAAGTTTTTCGCGTCTCGCCATTTCTGTACTCTCTGGTATAGAATAGAAATACGTTTATATTAAATTCCATAGGCGTCCAATCAGTCTGTAAAAATCTGCACCCTTATAATTATCGATAATAGAATTTCATCCCATAATGAAAAGCCTTTTGTTCCTTGTTGCGCTTGCATATTCTAACACTCATAATACGGACGTTCCCTATTCATCAGTCTTGCTTTGATTTTAATTTATCATAAATTTCCCCCAACAAAACATATCGGAAATGCGCTAATGACGCTTTTTGTTTATTTCTCGACTGTGCACTTCCTTATTACCTCATTGATGAGGTTAATATAATTCATTATTTTTATTGTAAAGTTTTCTTAATTAAACAAAATTAATGCTTCCATTGTACCGTCTTCTCATTCATACACGCGTTCGCATGTGTTTGCCTTAATAACTGCCTACGTTAAGGAGTCGTTGTAAATCAAAACTAATCCATAAAATGCGGACGAATAAAAAAATTACCGCTTTTTTTACATTTCTTGTAGATCCCAGTAAACTTAAATACTTCCGGACAGCTAAGGGAGAGGCCAAGTTTCGGAAAATTGCAGGTGGGTAACCGCCATCCGATAAATACCCCTCCTCAACTTTAAACTTAACTGGGTCGAACTCTCCCGCGTGCGAATAAAAAAAGAGTTCGGGATTAAATCGTCGGAAGAAATGGGAAGGATTTTGGCCGGGGCGGGAACTAAAGGATTGATGTAGTGGGAAGGGGTCTAGCAGGGGGGCTCCTCCTCAGGCACAAGAGACCTCCGGTTTCCCTCGGGTCGGATGTCAATATCTTAACCAGACTGCAAACACCCCCACTCGACATTGTTTGCACTCCGTGTCGCGATTTACGGCCGTACCGCCTCTATCTATCCTACGCCCGCCCCCACCCACACCCCAGCGCCGCCCCCAACCCGCCGGATGATCCGGCAACAGGCTCTCAGCAAACGACAGCGTAACGTCCTTCCGGCGGCTGCGGAAGCGCTAAACACAGCAGAGATATCGAGCAGGCATCGATCCGAGCGGCAACCGTTCACCGTGCCCACTCCGACAACCTGTTTCGCATCATCCCCCACCATAACCCAAATTGGGACTCGTGCAACAAAATATTTGATAAAATCTGTTCGCATCAATCGAACAGTTTAATAAATTCCTTTTAAAGATATGGATCTGAATTACAAACATAATTTTTTACGATAATGAGCTTTGGTACTTAAGTACTGATTTTTTTACGGACTCGCCGTACGCGTTTTAGCGGCGGAGAGGTTCGAAGTGCCCGGATGAGCTCCGGGGCGCTCAAAATAAAGGTAAGGGAGGCCCAAAAATGGGGTATATCCATCAATTATGGGCCGGTAAAAGGGGCCGACCCTGGGGGGAATTAAGTTTTTCAACCGGATTAAGGCATTCTTTGGCAAGGCCCTATCTCGGATTTGCATTTAGGGCTATTCCTCCCGCCCCGCCCCCTCCCCGGCCCGCCTTCAGCTTTTTTCCTCTCACGAGCTCCGCTAGATTCATAGCGACGGTGTCCCGGCGGGACGTTGTGGGGGGGGTGGCTGAGTTTCCAGCGGGACACATGACACTGCGCAGCCCCAGGGCCCGGGTCTCATCTCCCTCTAAAGGGGGGCCTCGGTCTACGACCTACTCTATCGGCTAATTGCGCAATTTAACCGCCCCCCGCCACTACCCCCATCCCCTTTACAACTCCTCGGCTGAATAACTTGGACAACAAATTTGGTCGGCGCTGCAGCGGGTGGATGAAGGGGCGCTACCGCCCGCCTTTGCTGGCGGCGGACTCCCTTAGATGGATCGAAGATAGAGGGTTTCTATTTACAGGGGATAGCGCAATTTATACAGGAATGGAAATTTATGGTTACAGCGATATACGCTCATCGCTTACTGACGTTGAGATGGATTAAGCCGACTACCGTGAGGCATAATAACTTTTAATAACATCGCTCGTGCGATATTCTCACTCAATATAATAATCCAAATGTTCGAATCACAAAATCAATGTTTCCTAATTGTATAATTATATTCCTAATTGTTATTGCTCCCTCTGTTATTCTTTCCTAATTATAGATTGTTGCCTTAACTATTTATCATTCTATGTCATCTACGATTGTTTATGTCATTATTAACTAGACTACAATAAAACACGAAATAATTTGAAGTATTATGGTATTAAGATGATCATGAAGATCATGATTAAGTGACATTACTGATGATAATAAGTATCCGAAACCGATATAAGTTAGGATTAATTAGGGAATGATATTTCAAAGCCAGGCCGACTCGAAATAAAAAATATAAAATTATTTCTTCTAATTTAACGGCCAAAATATTTTCCGTTTCATCCTCGTAAGTTAATAAAACACATAAATTCCTATTTTTTCCGCCGGATATTTCGAATGCATTATTTGATATTGATCGTCGGGTTTAACATGGAACAATAGGCGTTCATAGCCAAGTGGAATATAGTGAGTGAGTAGGAAGGGAGGACGCGTTATCCCGCGGTGAGCAGTTCCAAGTCGGTCTCTCTCATCTCCCCTAAAGGGGCTTAAGAAGACCTCCTCCATTGGCTAATTACACAATTTTGCCCCCGCCGGTGGCCCGGGTTCATGCATGTTAACTGCCCCATTAACTCAGCCCGCAGACACTGGGCTTACTCCCCGCCCCTTCACGATCCTCGACCCAATCTTTCATAACGATTATTGTAATGAAACCCCCGCCCCCAACCCCCACCGCCCCCCACCAGCCAACTACCATCGGCCAGAACGCTATCGTTTTTATTACGATGTAGACCAGGCTAATTTGTTTTTTTCTTTCCTCAGCTACGAGTACTCACCCGTTAATGAATACTATTGGCGACAAGTGGGGAACGAAATTGGTCGAGTAATTATATCGTATCGATTAAAAGTGACCGAATTACTATGAAATAACAAATTAACTATTAAATGCGAATGTAAATTTAATCACTCCCACGATATTCGCCTATTAAACTTTAAGCCAGACCCGTTTGGTCTTTCGCCATCTACAGTAGTTTTCCGTTAGTAATATATATCGTCAGCTTAATGAAAATTGTAGTGACGGTATTTCGAACCATATCACTCCCAGTAGCAAATACCTCTAACTATATTAACATATTTATCTTAGATGGGTGGGGGGTTCAGAATTTGTAATTGTTTAGACATTTCCTGTCTCCGTTCTTTGCCTCTTCCCTATACCCATTTTCGGTGCTGATAACCGTTAATAATATTCCGTTTGAAGAGGACGACAACTGCATTTCTATCGACACTATATACAGCGGACTGTAATGAAATAACCGAGAATTTAAGGTAATGCCTAATGCCCACGCCGGTAATACCCGCCATAGTACGGTCTTGCCGTAATATCGACGTAACGTGTGAGGTTTCAAGGGCCTTACTACTGAGGGCGGGGGCGGGGGTGAAAAGGAACAGAAAATGTGAAGCCCGGCGATGGTGGCGGGGTGGGGGGGGGGGGGTAATCGTGTCGGGCACGAAACTCATTCATGAAGAGCCGGCCCCGGCCCCAGTAATGGATTCCGCCCCGCGGCGCCCCGCCAACCCTAATCGCCCCCGGGGGCCTCGAATAACTTGTAAACGTCACCGACACATTAGCGGCCCGACGGCGCAACACCGCCTCTAAACCCGCAATTAGAGAAATCACACTCACACCGGCCAAACTATATGTATTGCCGATTCCATTTTCGGAACGACATAACCTATTTTGGAACCTTTCGCTTGTGCACAATCGGATAAGAATAAAATTTCGAGGTTTTTGTTGACATATAATATATAATGAACCTGATTAAGCTGGCTGATAATTAATACCTAATAGATAGTTTATAATTAATTATGTACTCCTGCTGCATCTAATTATTCATTGGTTAATACAATAACGGGATAACATCCTCTTCCCCATTAGATTTCTCTCAGTTAGAGTTAATTGATTCCATTTTCAAAAAATAAATTTTGTATATCACATGTGTATATATATATTTTTTTTATTTGTTCATATTAAAGTCGTGGTTCTGGTGGTATACATAACTGGGCTCGACTATGATTTATAGTATTTATCAATATAACATTGTATATGCATTTGAAGAATTGTGGCCTCAAGGTATGCAAACTTGTGATTTCATAGTAAGCTGAGAGTAAAAGGGACGGTTTACCAAAATTCTCTAACCAACAAAATATTACTGATTTGTGATCGAGGCGATTCTAATCGAAATTTGATGTGTGAAACATTTTTCTTTTTCTCATCGAATTTGGCTGTCCAAATTTCATTTGGACAATAAGAAGTGTAAATATAGATACCATTTAATATACCATATAATATGTAATATTAACAATCGATCGGAACGTTTAAACGATAATAGCGCTGAACTAAGTTCTGGGTTAGTTTCAAACTTAACAATAAGAACAGCATCGACTGAGTTTATTGTCACGTACCGAATTCGAAAATATTAGCTTGAAACTTTGTATACATATTGTCGGTGGTGGGCCCAAACTTGGGGAGTAGGGCCACAATTTAAAGCACCGTCTTCGATGGATGGCCGCGCACGGTCGGCCAATTCTTCGGCCGGGATAAATTTCAACTCGCCCAAATTGAATTGTGGACTGGCGCCTGGAGAACAAGCCCAGTTCGATTCGGGCGGGCGCGCCCAGCGCTCGCAATCAGGACCGAAACCGGGTTCCGGGCGCAGCCAAAATAAAATTTCCCCGTTTCCTTTTGCCGGCCGATTTGAATTCAAATAACGCGTCCCGCATTTGGAGAATATTAACAACACGCGGGCCGACCGAAAATGGCCCACACGCCAAATCAACACCGTCGGCTAAATATTCATAAGAGTTTTATCCTATATTGATAAAAAAAAACTGTAGGACACGAATCCGGACACGTTTTTGCAACGGATCTCCGATAATCCTGCAAACGTGACAGTTAGTTATCCTTTGCTGAATTGAAAGCCGTGCAGTCTGCACTGTGTAATTATGGAAATAAATAAAAAAAAGAGAGGATACCTTAATCCGAGTTCAAATATCTCGGCAATAGAGAAAATCCAGCAAACTAATTGTACAGCCGGTCTCAGAATGAGTTTTTACACTTTTATGTATACAAATTTAACATATTTTACCACAAAATCATCCCCAAAAGAATAATAAAGTTTACAGATAAAGATTTTATAGTCAAACTGCGGGTTGGTATGTCGATGAGAATCATTTCATCGACTAATATATTTCCTGAGAAAAGTTAATTATTTCCCAGTCAACTTTATTGTCTCGATGCAGAAGAATTACAATGTACCCGTGCATCACTTCATCGATTGAATCTTAATAAATCAAAATACATTTGACTTACGATTCAGAAACCGCATTTCTACCGCCCAGTTCCGAACTCCGGCAAAGAAACTATCCTGCGGACCTCACGATCGGCCCCGAATCAATACCCATAACGATCATTCTTCCGAAAGAAACTTCACTTTTATTGCGACTCCGGTCGTAAGAAAATATTCTCTTTTGCCTCTCAATAATATTCGGCTCGCCCTATCGTGTTCTTGAATCCCTCCGAGGCCTGTTACCATAGTATATATGTGTATTCAACTTAACGTATAAATACGCGAGAGACCGGCAGGGCCTATTAAATTTTGGGCCGACCGCCAGATACGGGCGACCGCGAACCCAGGCAAAACACTCAGTTTTCCCTTCGCTTTTTTGCCCGATTTCAGCATCGGAAACTCTAATAAATTAAACTTTTCTTCGACCCAATTTAAGTTTTCTGAATAATAGTTTAGAATGCCTGTTTTGTGGTCTCCGAGGGGTTGGAATACCGAAGATTTCGTGTGTTTCAGTCTCCTCAATCATAAACCTTTTCATGTTTATTGAAAAAATTGAAATTTTTAGTAATCTAGTTAATCGGTCCAAGTGCACGCAACGAACGATTTTTGTGAAACTAGCGCCCCCTGAGTGTGTTGCGGAAATGAACTTAACTAAAGTTCGTTCGGTGCACTTGCACCGATTAACTAGGTTACTAAAAATAAACTTTTTCAATAAATTTTGGATCAACAGGCAAAAATTTATGATCGTAAATACACAATACCAGATAGGTTTCCTGTCATATATTATATTTGGAAGTCTGAACCTAATAGTTATGACCAGTTGTGTGATCAAATATATATTGACCGATAATCCGACAAAGACGTAAGTCGTATAACAAAATTCCTCACAACCCAAATAAGGCAAACAAGATGCCGGAAAAACATAATAACAAGACACACACACATATATATACGACAAACAGCAGCCACCACAGTACAAGTGACAGTGACAGTGCAGTGAGAATGCCCAAAAAACATCCATAGTGACTAACACAGCTACTGATGACAGGGAGCAGCCGAAACCGGTCTAGCAAAAGATCAAACCAGCGAGAGGAGACACAAACACACGGAAAATCTACGGTTTCCTGAATACCGTTCCGGCGCTATCCACTCGGAGTGAAAATGTTCATCAACATTTAATGTTGTCTCCGTTCTAGTCATTTGTTATTCCTCATAATATTAGGAACGTATTAGCAACGTATTCAATACTATTACTAATACTAATACGCATGGAACTGTTTACTTGAACCTAACTGTGCACGCGGATATCGCTCCGACAATCCGTGCACGGATAAAACTGTTAAAAAATCGGGAGAGTTATTTAGCGATTGAATTGAAATTGGCGGAAAAGAAATTGGCAGTGACGAAATTCCGGTGTACGGTCCTGGCCACGGGCAGCCGGCATCATTTTGACAGACAGCCGGAGAGCCGCCTTGTCAAACCCGACTTCAATCCCGGATCCCAATATGCGTGCAATATTATCCGCCCCACGCTAAACCCCCACAATTCCGCCTACTTTAAATTATAAACTCCAATCTCCGTATCCTACTGGTCCTAATTTTCCAACTATAAATAGGAAACGGGGGAAAGCCAGTTGGTAATTGTGCTGCTCGTATATTGTCGTATATTGTATTAACAGCTGTGACAATAAAAAAATTTCCAACTATTTAATTCCTTAATTCCAATACAGAACTGTCCATCAAATATTTGGGGTTTACCTTCCGTCGTGTATTGGGTGATACCCAATTCCCCTTTTTTTATTCTTTACTCTTACTGTACTTTACTTACTGTAGGGGCCCCCGAGGTTATCGAGTGTATTCAATATATCGATATATACGGGTGAATCGATGTCCGTCAACTTCGATGTCAGCTATCTTTGTTTTCACATCGCGTACCTTTATTAAGGCGTCCGACGGGTTTTTTTTTAGTAAAGGGAAAGAAAGTAATTATGACACAAAAAGAAATATATAAAAAATAATATAATAAAACTAACCTTATTCGGAATCTGACTCCGCTTGGGGAGGAGCCTCCTCACGTGGGCCGATATCCCTCGTCCGGGGGATATAAACTCTGGCCGCTGTTTCCAAAAGACTTTTATCGCTGACCGGGTTCGACATCATTTTTTCCGGATTTTTAAAACGATTCACCGCGAGGTGCACGAACCCCTGTCATCTTCCACACAATTATACGACTTCCGACATTTGAAATATATCGCGGTCCCCGGCAGTATATTAGTTTTTATAATGTTTAGTAGAGTAACTCAAAAAAAACCGCCTAATTTGGTAAAAATAAAAAACACAACCCGTCAGATGTGAAAACAAAGATGGCTGACCACCAAGTTGACAACATCGATTCACCCGTATATATCGATACATCGAATAAACCCGATAACCTCGGGGGCCCCTACAGTAAATTTTAACCAAAATGTTGAAAACGAAATTTATAAATATTCCTTTTATAGCCCTCAACTATGGGGTTCCGCCAAGAAATCCAACATTGCCCGCATCCAGAGATTCCAATCAAAAGTCCTTCGTACCATCCTTAATGCTCCCTGGTACGTTTCTAACCAAACGATCCATAATGACCTCAACATACCGACAGTCGACGAAGTCGCAAAATCACGCTTCCTTAAATTCCACTCCCGCCTCTCTCCACATCCAAACCCACTCGTTCAGTCCCTTTCCTCTTTTACCCATCCATTATCCCCCGCGTCGGCTTAAACGCCACTGGCCTAGACTTTCTGTAGGACGGATAGAGGTCAAAAGTACCATCACTGGATGGCGTCTTTTTCAAGCGAAGTAAGTCAAACCAGTCAAACAACCGCCATTGTACCTATAACTAGTAATAATTGATTGTACAAAAAAATATAGTTAAAAAAAAGAGGCCTCAAATTGTATTTTGGGGGGATGATATTGATTTTCTTAATAGTGCTAATAGTTTCTTGTGAGCGTGCATTATTATATTGTGGCTGAGTCTTACCCTCCTTGTTGCCCGACTCGTGCCTAATGACGATATTGCGCGCGTCCTCCCTCTTCCAAGTGACTTTCGCCTCTGGTATTCCTGTCGCCTTGCACTTCAACCTCACGCTGCCCCCCTCAACAGCGACGTAGTCGTCCTGGTTGTCCTCGTTCAGGATGTCGGGAGGCACCACGACCTCCAGCGTACCCATCTGTACAGAGAGGAGCCGTTTTAAACCCCACTTGCGTAAAATGTACCGAATATAACCTATCTCGTGTAATAATGAAGTTACAAGATCCTATAGTGTTACTCAACTCGTCTCGGTCAGGTCTGTTGGTAGCTCCAAGATTAAGATATAAGGAACTGATGAAGCGGATGAATATTCAATACAAAAAAAAATATATACTTTTTACTTTATTACTTCACTCATTCCTTATTGTTTTATTATTTATAATTTGATACACAGTGAGAGATATTGTTGCCGCAATCGGTGAAGAAAAAACATTTCTGTCGTACTTCGTGTGCACAGAGCTAAAGTGCACTACGACATAAATAACTAAAACTGCTTCCAGTTTATTTGCAAGACCTACTACTATTTCAAAGTTACAAGAATTACTATTTTAAAGTTATAGCGGCGGGAAAAATAACGGGAAATTCTCTTTACTTAATTTATGAGCGCCTACTTAACTTCTAAGACAAATATTATTTGCGCAGGAAGAAATAACGTCTCGTGATTTATTTGTAGGGCTGGGACAATGAATTCATTTAATATTCCGTGTGAATTACCACATTTCAGAATTAAAATTAACAATGCGCGCCATTGTTTAATCGCCAAACAATGGTCCTGCAGCGCCTTGAACGCTAATGACAAACAAGTCTTTATTTAATGAGAAAAGGATGTGTAAGTAAATAGTATAAAATGGATTGACAGATTGAAGAGACATTTGCACACCAATGTGGAACTATAATTTTAACACGACCCATTTTATTTCACACAATATCATAAAATCACTATTTTCTGCAAATCTTACAAACCTGAAGACTGTTTCTGTACTCCAAAACTCTGGTTGGTTAGTTGGGACAGAATCCATAATATTGGTTGTCGACGGCCTACTTCAATAGGAGTATGGGCATAAAGGGGAAATTCCGGGCCCGCTAAAACAGTCCTTGGCGGACAAAAGCCGGCTCGGACTGTCGGCTTATTAAAATCGTTCCGTCGGAATTTATCCGGGCAAAGCGGAGAGCGGCGGCGGCCGTCGGGCGGTCTCCCGGCGGGCCGGTTATTAGGGGTCCAGCTGGCGCTCCCACCGGTCTCTACACGATGACAGAGATTTAGGCCCTAATGTTAATAATTCAGACACTTAGGAGTGGGCCCGCCGCACGACCGAATCATACGAATTATCCGATTTAATCCGATGAAATTATACCGACCGGTTGTCCGCATCGCGCCTCTCCGGCGACCCGTTTGTGACTGGAGAAGCCAGACTGGAGACCGGATATTGACAGCCCAAGTGCTATCACCTCGCATATTTCTACATTCAACGATTATCAATAAAAATCTATCTATATCTAATGCGTTCTTTAAAAAAAACCGTATACTTTACGTGAATAAAATGAATCAAGTGAAAGTTCGATCGCTTGACTGAATTATCCGCTTTAAACCAATTTAATTACAGGATAATCATATTACGTCCAATAGGAGCTGGACAATGTAGCCAATTTATACCGAAATGCGTTTACCACAATTTTTAAACGAGACGGTCTGACGCTTTTCTAAGGAGCTATTATCAAAGAATCACCCGTATGCACTACGTTAGAAGGGCGAAGAAATAAAAGTTCTGAAACTAAAAAAACGCGCGATAGCGCCGTAATAGAACTTATTATACTGAAATAATACTCATATGCATACTGAAAAGAGTTTTGCCATATTAGAGCCAGCAAACCAAATTATATTAATAAATTCATTTCTATACCTAGTTGGATGGACGATCGTCTAGCTCACATCCCGCAACCGACGACAGGAAATTTTTCGACAATCCGGAAACCTGTTTCACTGGAACTTACGAACGTGATAAATGACTATTAATCTCATTTCGTCCGATTCGCATCGATCACCGCACCTATGGAAAGGAGTTGTCTACCCTCCCCCCCTCCCCCCACCACACTCCCCGTTGATGATGTCCCTCCCGCAGAACAAAGAGGGACCACGACTACCCGCAGCTACCAGTCATGCTGGTAGTCGACCAAGCCCCCACTCGTTAGCCACCACCCCGTACAACTCGCCCCTAAATCCCATCACTCTTTCAGAACTGAATGCAGGACGGATTGCCCCGATTTTAGTTAAAATAATAATTCGAAAACAATTGCCCCTGTAAGTATTCCGATTGTTGGCGCGGTTTCGATTTCACCGATTAGCTTATCACAAAATATTACATTATTTATTGTACCGCTCTATAATGACACGCCGTTTCAATATTAAAATTTAACTATTTGATTTAATATCAACCTAAAATGATGTAAGTCCACCAGAATTGTTTAGCGTCTATTGTAAATAACATTGAGATCAGCGGAATGCTTTTACGATAAATAAAATGCTATATTCATGAGAAATAATTAATTTGTAAATGACAGGGAAATAAAAAATATAGAATAGGTAGTATCATGTGGTGTCTGAAACACAAGATTAATCGTGCAGTGAATACAGCAATTGTACAAGAATACGTCAAATTCAACTCGACAAAAAAATACAGAAGATAGATTTCTAAAACACTGATGAACATTCGAGTTTATTTCACAAACACTCGTTTTGTGTCTACTTTATTTAACCTATGAAATAGCAAAATGTGTCCGTAATTTCCAATATTATAAAATAACGGAGCGTTCAACAGTTTGGTAATAATTGCGATGAGACAGTAAAATTTTTGAATTGACTCCAAACTGGGCCGAAAGTTTATAACGCGTTACCTGACTCCTCATGGGATCCGTGTTAATCTGGCACATGTAGGTGCCCGAATCGTTTTTCTGAACGTTGGAGACTCTCAGCTTCCAGGTGTTGTGGCCGTTGTGAGTGACCGACAGCCTGTTGTTGTGGGCCACCAAGTGAGTGTGAATAGCCAATATCGCTTTTGAGTCCGATTTGATCCACGCCACCTGCAGAAAAGAAATTTTACAGTCTGAATCCAATATTCAGATAATTGTCAATTTATCGAAGCAATTGACAGATGACTGGCTATGAATCTTGGACAATGTGTTGGACATAAACAGTTTTACATTCTGTTGATTTTGACAAAACACATTGAAATCCGTTATTACTCCAATACACATCTATTGGCCACACTTATAAATATACGAGTTTAATTTAAATTTGAAATGAACATAATTTCACGAAATTTACGTATTGTTGGCTCCGAACGATATGTAGAATCATTTTATAGATCCTCCTAATAGTAATAATGCACATACGAGGGCAATATATGAAAAGAAAATATCATTCGTATGAAAATATCATTTTTATGGTCAGTATAATAAAACCTGAAACATAGAGAACATTCTAAACTAAGTCCCATATTAATTAAATTACAAACTCGATAAGAGTTCGTAAATCCAGTGTTCATTGGAATGTGTTTATTAAATCAGTCAGAAAATATTTTTTAGCATTTATAAATAAAATAAAATACTTTTAGTATTTATTAATATTTATTCTGACAATATCAGATTAGAATTCATTATTGAATGTAAATCAGAATATGCGCTATTATAGTGACAACCCTTCTTTGTATTTAAGCTGTAAGCCTCTCACCTCTTACTATCACAAGAGTATTAATTTCCACGCATCCCTTAGGAACATTTCAGCTTTCCGCGAGTATTCCAGAAGGGAGTTCAACTTAGGAAGGCCGATTTATTATTAGTCTTGTACGGAGTGAACTCCTCATCACAACAAACTACGAATAACAAAACGCTACTGTCTAGAATCTAAAAATTAACGGGTGGATCTGAAAGGTTTTTGGAAAACAACAATCTATTTTTCGTCAGAAAAAATCAACGATGGCTCTATTTAAAAAAAGTGCTGTTCGCCAAGGACACTTTCAAAAGTTCATTTCGCCATGAATATATTCAAAAGTAATTAATGGTAGTAATAAATGTCGATTTCGCCATAGCTAGACCGGTTTCAGCTTATCGCCGCCACATTTGCATTCCATTATTAATATTCGAATATTCAATTATAATATGTTCGCATAGTAATTAACCGAGTACGAGAGTTATAAAAGGGGTCGGGATGTTTTTATTGAATGGGTCTGGGGCCTAGTATTTGGCTCAGTTAGGGGATGTATAGCTGGGAGTCAGACAATCGGTCTAGTGGCGTGAAGCCCGACTCTAAAACCAATGCGGACTTCGAAACCAACTTTGCTGAGCCGCCGACGACGGCTCAAGCCTAACTTGGAACTCCCAGAGCTGAGTTTTTAAAATACGCACCCGCTTACCTCCCTAAGTTGAGGCCCTTCTAATAATCTTTTAATACCCCAGACAGTAAGCGCAGGATCTACCCCGAATACCGACTTTGAAAATTGATGTTTGCAATATGTTCATCATGTCTCTAAACAATTAGTTATTTTAAAAAGCATTTTAATTTTTGCTACGGTCAGCGATATTTTTTTTTAAACCTGAATATAGTAACCGATGAACATAATTTTTGAATATAATAAAAATAAATCGACGAGTTGGGACAGAAGATCGTAAGAACGGTTTAATTCACATTATTACGCCAGAAACATAATTATTCTGGAAATTGGCCGGATACGAATAATCGAGTACAATAAGGCACAATGCGGCCAATATTACCCTCCATTTTCGAGGACCATATCCCTTTCTTAACAAAATATAAATACTTAACAGTGTACACCGATGCAGAAGAGCCAGCACAGTAAAAAGATCAGTTCAGCGGAGGGTATATCAAATTTGCTTAACGAGGAGACCAGGCGAGTGGTTGGGTCGGGATGGGAGGAGGAGGATGAGGAGCTCAAATAAGGGGAAGACACCAACGGAGGTCAACACGACCTCATCCCACAAGACGACACGCTCAAACCTCAAACCCTTACCGAGGTGAAACCACAGGCCAGAAAAGCTGAAAGCTAAAATATCTCAATTCCCGCCTGCCGCGCGCCACATACCAAATACCCAGAAATAACGTAACTCAACTAAAAATCGCATAAGATAAACGATACTGTCATCCGTGTGAACTTGTTCCTCGCAGAACTGTATTCGAGTTTCGGTCCGAAGGTCATTGTCAGCACAACCCAAGGACGTCATAAATCTCGGTCGGAGAAGGAGAAAGGCTGAGAACTGAATTAAATCGGAGTTCTCTCGGCCGACCATAGAAAGGACCGGCCACCGAGAAGCCCCGACAATACCTCGCCAGGAGGGAGAACTCCCGCTTTATCAATACCTTCCGTGAGGGGCCCAAAAATTAAATACAGCAAAAAAACTTCACTTCCGGGAGTAAAAGTAAAGGAAGAATTACAGTTATAACATATTTCAAAAGCGGTAGAGGTTTATTCTTCGTACTAATAATAACCGAGTTGGGCGTGGGGGAGAAAGAAAGCGAAGGATAGTAAAAAGGAAATGTTAAATAAAACAGTAATCTTGAGACTTTTATAAAGTTAGAAGTTTCCCCTCGATGTACGTATTACAAAGGGGACTATTTAGAGGCCGCGAGGACCAAAGTTTGCCAGTTGGGACAAAACTTTACTGACCTTCCCTTGATACTTTAATGAGATTTTTATGGTTACATAGAGGGACATATTAATCGAGAAAATAAATTCGAATGTTTTACTGCCCGGGTACGCCGTCTAGGATATTACGTTATCAAAAGGTCAAGATCATTCAACAGGATTTGTCTCTACCAGAGAGCTTCGAATATAAAAGAAATAGTTCTGTTTATAACTCCGAGTGTGGAGTCAACATAAATGTTTAAGCCCCACAACAGGCTTGTAAATTTTAATTGCGCTAACATTTAAAATAAATCACGTTGAAATAATTAATAACAGTCCAGAGAACTTTAAATCCTTATTTCAAAATATTATAGAAGAAAAAGAAATATGATTATACATTGCAAATCATTTATCAAAAATGCTAAAATTCTACCCTAGAATCAATAGGAGGCTCTACGGACATTTTGAACAAAGCAATTAACTGAATACAATACAAATTTAATTAATTTAAATTAGATGATTGTGTAATATTAAAAAATAACGGGATAAAGAGAACAGCCTAGATAGCAAATCGAACAAAATTTATAATAGTCAAATGACACTCCAAGTTCCCTTACATATCCCGATCATAGAAAACAAACCCACTGCCTTAAACTCGCAATCTCCGAATAGCCAATTGAACATTCCTTCTGATATGCAGCTCAAAAATAGCTTACAAAGGGCGGGGAAACGGGAGGAGAAAATTGTCACAATTCGAATCTATTTACATTCTTAATACTAGCCGCCGCCATTTTATTATCTCTTTATAACAGGCAATTTGGAGCCCGCTATTCAGCAAAGCCGAGGCTTCGGAATGAAGGAAATTACGGAAGGAAAATCCCCGCCTAAAGGCCTCTAAATTAGGTGGGGAGCCTTCGCGATGATAAGGGGAAGGGGGCCCAGAGTGTACAGAGCGGGGTCGGCGGCGATTGGGGGACAAACAAGCGGACAAAGAGGTGCAATCAGGGGCAGGGCGGCCGCCTCCTTTCTGCCCGCCCACTCCACTCTGCCCCAGGAGAGGTCTCCGGCCGCCAGCCGTCCCGGTTTTCGCCGCCCTGGAGGTTTATCCAGATCTCTGTTATTCGGTTAACCCGGTTTTCCCGGAGGAGGAAACGAAGATGGCGAAGAAGAAGGCGCGCTATTGGGGGCGGTATCGGCGGGCGACGGATGATTTCGTTATCGGTCCCGGAGCTACGTGACGAGTGTGGCTAACCCGTGGGGCGCCTCTTAGGGGAGCCTGTCGCCCCGGACCGGAGCTCGCAGCTTTCATTCGATTTATTCTATTTCCACCGCGTATTTCTATCCGCCCCCCGGCCCTGATTCCGGATTGAGCCGGCGCCGGAACTGATTTACAAAACCGAGGTACAACTTAATTACGCGGCCCATTCACGCGGCGACCGCCTCCTCCTCATACTCCTCCCGGCAAAAACTCCCATGAATACCGCTTATTTGGTGCAGTTGACGCCGACGGAAACTTGTCGCCTTGAAAAACCGTTCTCGGACTAGACCCCGGATGGGTC
This sequence comes from Lethocerus indicus, assembly GCA_019843655.1. Taxonomy (NCBI): domain Eukaryota; kingdom Metazoa; phylum Arthropoda; class Insecta; order Hemiptera; family Belostomatidae; genus Lethocerus; species Lethocerus indicus. Next base: position 25,595,276 of record JACDQD010000005.1, on the reverse strand, counting down.
GGCCAAACCCTATATAATCTAAGATAAAATCTAGCTATGAAATTATATCGAATATCCAGTTGAATCCATGGGTCCATTGCAACGCATACACTCATTTCATATCATGATTCCTCCACTGTCTTGTTTGGTCCCAAACAAGACGAACTTCGTTTTCACCCTACGTTTGTATTACTAATATTGTATGTTATAGTAGATAAAATATCCTTTGTCACAAGTACATGAAAATTTATTCATAATTCGTAGGAAAATGTTGAAATATATTATGAGATAGTTAAGAGAGGCTAGCGAGTAATCGGATAACAGAAAGGTAAAAAAAAATATTTCCAAATTAATTAAGTACTGACGCACTGACGCTCAAAAAATCAGGAGGCATATCATGCGTATTTGTATTGTACCGGTTGTATTTTACCAGTCGTATTGTACCGGTCCGCGTATTCCCTTTCCTGTTAGCCTCCTCTTACCCCCGAGGTCCTCTGGCTGTTGTCAGACCCCTTAAATTGTCGGGCGTTATCGCTGTTATCCTCCGTCCGAAATGGAATCGGGGAGGGGTCGATAATGTTACTGGGGGCGAAGGGCGGAAACAAAAGCCGCCGTTGTCTGAACATAAAGTGTATGGGAAGTGGGACGGGGCCGGGCCCCACAGGACGTCCCTGCCCCTCAAATGTCAGAGGTGGAAACAAACTAGGATGTTGAGCAGAACAACGTGGCTTCTGTAAATGGCATCGATAATACTATAAAATCTGTGGAGTGAAACGAGCTTCCGAAGTTCTTCCTCTCAGTAGAACAATAGAGAAGAACGCTTTTAAAAATATATTTTAAATAAGAAAGAGCTCTCTTCTATTTTTTGAGACAAAATAATCTTGTTACTTCAAATAACGACGGAACGCTCATACAAATTTAAAAAAAAACAACACAATATTGTGTTCTGTTGTTTATATTTTCCTTTAATGTACCATACATACGATATATTCATTAAATATACTTATCGGTGGAGATATGGGATATACTAGACTAGAATGGTCTGGTTTCATAGTTTCTCCATTTTTAGTAGTATCGTCAGTAAAGTAATGAGGTATGTTGCCTGAACATAAGTGATGCGGATGTTTCGTATACATTACCCTTCAGATACAGTAAGTAATGGACGGTGATATGCACTTATAAGCTTATATGATGTTATACTCTGTTTTTCTATTCATGCCTCTCAACGGTGATTGCGATAGTTCCTTCAGCACCAGCCGACGGAATCCGAGTTGTCAAATGAAACGGGCCCAGAAATGTCTCAGATTACAATTTAATATTAGTTTTAAAAAAGGTATAATCCTGGTTTTAAAGGGTTTCCGCAGCGGATAAAATGTTTTCAAAATCGCTATTTTTACCCCGCATCGCGTGTTCATACTTTGTCCTGTTCCGACTCGACGGGCGCCCTGGAATTTGCGAGAGCCGGCAACTCCCTCCGGTTCTCTCCCATCGGGCGCACTCCCGTTCCGCGAAATGTCAGAGGTGAGCGCTAAAGAAAAGCGGAGGCAGTGCGATGGGAATCAGCGCCGCGGGAAAGGTGAAAATAATAATAAAACAAGAAATAAGAGTCGGGAGTAAGAGGAATCAAATGCGAATTTCCCGTGGAAATACGTGTTCTCCGGCGTCTATAGCCCGGAGCGCGGGTGTCGGCGAAGACAACCCGTCTCATGCATTTGCCACTCGACACGCTTCCCCCCGTCATCCCACTGATACCCCGGCTCCGGTCCGACATGAGAAAAGTTCGAGGCCTGTTCCCGTTATTGAATTTACGTGTTGCGCATCGCCCCTTTTCGTCGGCTACATTTTCTACGTGTCTATAGTTCTTGCCGATTCCGGGAGGTTTCGGTGTGGCATCATTAAGCCCGACCGTTGTTCTCTGATGTCTCTCCCAGTAACACCAAAATATTTTTCGAAACAATTTGAGCCTAAGCTCATCTATCCGCATAAGCGTAAAATGAAAAAAATGTAATTAATTTTCTTTCTACAATAACGAATTGTCTCAGGATTATTCTCATTTAACAATCGTATATATGGCAATTTGATATACAGTCTCTTCCAAAACAATTAACTAACATAAAGACTTGCAGTCTTACACAAATATTTTATTTTGTCACCAAATATTTCACGAAAAATGTTCGCATCATATAATGCTCAATAATGTATTTAAATCAGGAATTATTTTTACATTCAATATTTGCCACAATGCCCGTTTTAATTCTAAACAGTTTCGGATGACGTGATTTACATCACCCACGTTGATGATAATATAAATGAGTTCTTCTACGGCAAGCTAACGTTTTGACCTTAAAATTATTAGATTTGGTTTTAGTCTTGTAGATGTTTACATTAACATCGATAGGGCTTTTCTAATAAAATTTAACGGTTGGTTTTAAATGGGTGAATTAGACTTTGAGAATTTATCCAGCACGCTTCAGGCTGTTTAATTATGTACACCGATATGTATTATTTTATTTTTTAATAGGCATTTTAGGAAGTGACCTGCCTTTTATTTCGGTTAAAATAAAAGTTTTAAAAGGTTGTATCATTCGTGTTGAGAGAGTTGGAGGGGCCACAATGCGTGGCCGTGTAGGGTAAATGGGAGGCGGCGGTCGAGAACAGGGTGGTAGTGGCACCCGAACACCAAGAGCCGGGGCCGAGATTTTAATGTGTTTCGAAACCGGGATTATGCATACTCGGGGAAAGGAGAGTCCGGGGCGGACATTAGTCAAAAGTTGAGAACCGGGCCCCAAGTTGCACGGACCTAACTGTTATTTGCGCTATGAATTTGCATTAATGCCACTTTTAGTGGGGCCCGAGACGTCCCGCCGCGAGCATTATCGGCCACTCACCGACTCGTCCCAACCCACTTCTTTTGCCCTTCTTTAAAACCTCATTACGCCAACTGCGGCGTCCAAACTCGGAAAAGCGAATTAGTCGACTCGCTGCTATTATTTCTCGGCGACTGTACAGAACCCGGTGTTATTTCAGCCAGTCTAAGTGTACCGACTATTCCTTTTCACAGAAATGAATCGACAGTTACTATTCCAATTCGGCTTGTGTAAACCTTGGTCGATTATGCCGGAACATTATTATTGAATCGGTTAATTAGTTATCTGAATCGGTTAAGACCGGAAACTAATTTCAAAGTACAAGTATTCCCCGGTTAATTATCGAAAGTGCCGGCACGACTGACCCCATGAGGCGGTCCATTAATTCGGGCTTTACCTAAAACTAAGAAAACGATAGCCGACATATCTGCAGATTATCGAAAAATGAAACGTGTTTTAATAAGCGCATAACGCAATTAAAAAATACAAGCGGAAAAGTGTATTTTCTCGCTCAAATTAGTCCATAAAACTTGTTGTGTCGCGTTATCGAAATGCGTCTAAAAGTTGTTTAAAAGAATGTCTTCTCGCACCCCTCAATTATGAACATGCTATTTCACCCCTATCGCCACTGATTGTTTCGATTGTGGACATTTTCACGCGAGAACCGGTTACGTGATCGTTAGGTTGAAAAAGAGCCGAACACTGTATAAAGTCAACCTTATTTTAATTATAAAGTAATCCCTACAAATCGAAAGCTTTAGTTCTAAATTAAATTTAAAATCTCATAAAAACGATTCTTAACATAAAATTGATTTAACTTTGAACTTAACAGTAACGTGAACAATTTAAATACTACCTTGTAGGGCCCCAAGTGGTTGACGACGCAGGTGAAGATGACGTCCCTGCCTTGCGTGACCGTGTGATTCTCCAACGCCTCCAAGAATTCCGGCTCGTACTCTACCGGAGCCTGACCTAGCATCGACATAAAAAAAAACCAATTTAACTCAGTTTGCTATTAATAATAGTAATTAGTAAGTGTATACTAAAGATGATGAAACGAATTTATTTGTAGTTGTAGCAAGAGATACTTTTACATCAAATTGTTTCACGTTTTTCTAATACTGGATGAAAATTCCATTTACGGAAACACTTCACCGAAACAGGTGTACCGCATTTGTCTCATTTGAAATCAGTTTCCTTCCATTTGCCATTTCCAGATAAATAAATGAAATTAAACTTATAAAACAGAAATCGCTGGGCGTCATCTTATTGAAAGTGGCGGGTCAATAGCTGGAAGTATTATGATGGGGCGGGGGGGATGAAGGAAACAGTTTCCTCAGGACTTTAATAACGGACTCGTGGCCTCGACATCGGTGGGTCGACATTCCGCGACTTTTCCCGTAGCCCTTCCTCCCCGCAGCGGGCGAAAGCCGAAAGTCTTCCGTTTAATTAAATCCTACAGGAAAAGAAAGGAACTCGCGTAAATTATTTTAATTAGTCGTCTGATGAAGTATTTCACTGAGCCCGATCCGACCGGCGTCGGGGAATCGCCGCCCGTTCACGTCAAAAATATCTTCGCCCTCGGTCGCCAGTAATTGGTCCCCCGAAATATTTAGACCAGTTAAAATCAATTTCAAATTTCAACTTCTATCAAACAGTTCCGGTAGCTGAAAAATATATTACAAATGTCCCGGTCGATGAACTCAATGATTCTCAAAACTATATAAGGTTTTGAAAACTCTTTAGATTATCTGCAAGTATGTCTGCAATAGTGCTGGCTCTCCTACAAATATATATTCACAGAAAACTGGGCCATTGCTGATAAATATCTACCGACTGATGTTCTGGAACTGAATCGTTTCTTGACAGGAAACGTTCAAGATGTTTCCAGTGCATTTATAGGCCATCGGACTTTTTCCTTTTTGGACCGGTCGAAGAGTCATAACGATGATATGAAAACGCGTACCCAACTGGTACATTAGATCGAACCTCAAAACAAAGAATTATTCGTCGACAAAAGATAGCAGGAAATATGAAATTATCTCAATGGAATTAAGGAACGTAGCGCTTACGATCATACCGCAGGTATAATGGTCAGACGCTGCATTAATGACGCCCACGCTATTTGATGATGTTTAGGAATTGTCAGTTCGTGGCCCGCCATGTCGGCCGTATCATGTTCGCTTGGTATTTGAACATGACGGAATTGAGTACGCATAAATTTACCTTAAGGTCAACCGGACCGTTATCGCGGGCTGGGAACGCTGGCGCAGTAATAACACGGACTGTTGCATTTCAACCGGGGATTCGTTACCTTTTGATTTCTGAATTGGAAATATTAGAGGCGAATTTCGAAGGGAAAATGTAGATAATCCCAAAAATAAATTTCAATGAGATAGGACAGAAATTTTGCCAATAGTTCAACTTCAACGGGACGGGCAATGGTATAAACAAATTACCAACAGTCAGAACAATTATGGACTAATACACAAGATGGACTAATTTGCTAGGGTAGCAAAAGACCAAACCAGCGAGAGGAGACAGAAACATCACGAACCTACATAAGTTTTTGTTTGTGACAATAAGATTTCACATTCCATTTTTGTGAAACATACGATTTGATATATTTCGTAAATTACGATATTATATGAAGATGCACTGCTTCTTCTAATTTATTTATTTCCTTTTTCTTTATTACTTTATTCTTTTTTGTTTAATTTATCCATTTTTTATGATTACATTTCTTTGAACATTTTAGTTTAGCAATTAATGTAGCATGTACTATTGTAATAATTCATTACATGTGGCCAACGTGCTGACAATTAGGACTAATAGAAGGTAAGGAAAGTCTACTAACCACACTAATCAAAAATAACTCTAAGTTAGGGAAGTTCATGTCACGTTATATATTTAAAGAAAAAGAACGACGAAGGGGTCGTATCCCGGTGAACGGGATATCGTTGAACCCAGTCCCAGCGTGAAGAGCATTTGGGGCATGGCCCGGGGAATCCGCCGTGACCGCAGAAAAAGGGCCCTCGACATCTTCCATTTTGTGCTAGAAATGAAATAAACAAAAATGAAAATCAAGCGGACGAACCGCCCAGTCAGCGGCATTTGCCAATAAGCCGGGCCCAGTCTCAAGATCACGGCGCCAATTCCCTGTTCGGCGCTGGGGTAATATTATATCCGGAGTCTGCCTTTCAACCCCACACTGCCAGGCCTCGCTGAAGGTCCTTCACAAAGGCTTCAGACTCACCAGAACTAGGACCCGTCAGCAACCTGTTATACTTGAACGCGCTCATTATTTGCCGTAAGCATTGAAAATTTTAAAAACTAATTACTAATAAACTATTTTATATTACATTATTTGTGACATTAATATAACTTGGTTCTGCGTTTCTTTCCGATAAAAGCAATGTTTATCCCTTCATAAAAAGGCAAAGGTGAATATTATCGTAACGCATTACGCATTAACACTAAAATAAATTTTATTTAAATAATTTATTAATTGTTTAAAAGGCTATTGAATTCCCTAATAGTGTTAGGATTCCGAAAACTTTTCATGCGGGAAAATGTTCTAATGGATAAAGTAAATTAGAAAGATTATACTAGGAGATATTCAATTTAACGTATGATATTGCTATTCAACTTCGTAGGAAGAAGTTACAGCCCCCAATTTTACGGTTAACATTTTACAGCGGGTCAATTGTGGCGCCGGAATAACACAATAAAATCGGCTTTATGATTCTTGGGCTGGGAACAATCTGTTGGCCGGTCGTATCGAATTATTTCGAACTGTTGGGGCGTGCGGTGCAGTTGTCCCCGAAATGAAACTTTCGGCGGCGGTGGACGAAGGGGTGGCGGGTCCGGGGAATGGGCGGCGAGGGGTCGTCTCCCGTGGCCCATATGAAGCGCCTCCCGTCCTACCGATATAACTTTCATAACTCCCTCTTCGTCTATGAAGGAATAGTGAACTCACCAAACGACTTTATAAAAGCGTCGCTCCTCTCGTCCCTGCCCGGCACAAGTTTCTTCATAAAATCCCCACTTAGAGCGTTAGGGTCCGAGGGCGGCCGCAGAAATAATATATCAGCTTGGCCCGGTTCCACCCCCGCCCCCACAGCCGCTAACATCGGATGTTTTATCAAAGGAGTAGCTCGATCACGGAAAATGGGATTGCAAGAGTTTCGTACGAATGATGTATGAAGTTGGAAAAGTTGATTATTTTATTATACATATGTTATGAGTCCGCACACACAAACACACACGCACTTCTATGCAGAAAATGAATAATTAAACCACCAGTAACTGGAAACATTATACGTAATCGGAACCATGAAAAAAGGCTATGCATTACATAATTTGAATGAAACACACTAACAAACAACATATATTTATGTGTGCAAATGATATCTATCTTAATGGATCTATATCCCTGAAAGAACTATTTCAATATAACTAAAAGTAAAAATCACGACACTAGGCATTTAACTTCGCGCATTACATTCAGCACATATTACCAATCGGACAAATAATTTACTCTGAATTGTATAATTATTTTGTAGATTATTAATTCAAATCCACCTGGGACACTCAAATCCAATATACACGAGATTTGGGGACTAGGATACCATCTGTTCGTTCAACATCAAAAGTTTCTAGTCTGGCACTATGAAATTCGTGGTAACTAATGGCACAGTTATGTATGAGTGTACATGTCCCCAATGGATGTTTCTTAAAACGTCCGATTCGATAGAATATAACTAAAATAAAATGTTTGACCCTCCCGATCCTGTTCTTATTTGAAATCGTATATTTTTGTGTTTAACAGTCGGGTGAACGTTTAAGCGTCAGACCGGTTCCATTTTAGAGGAATTACCGAGCCGGTTGCGAATTTCCTTCGGTCGGCGAGCGAACACTGTTTTGGAGGAGCTCTGATGTAAGGGCAGGTCGGTGGGTTGCGGGGCAGAGGCCATTCATCATCAAATGGCTCGTGCGGAGATGACGGGCGAGTGATCACGAATAAAAGGGCGGACCGCCCTCCAAAAGTGGGACCGGGCAACGCCTACCAATTACAGGGCTAATCCCGGCCCGCTGGACTTTTACAAAGGCGCTGTGGGAACAAACAGCGCTATGTCACACCGGACCCAGAGGCCCCGGAGGACTAAGCCCGGGCTTTAAAGCCGCTTTATCGGCTCAGAGGGGCCGAGGCTCACTTCACCCCACCGCCACCACCCCCCGCCAACACCCCCGTGACTTCTCAATTACTTGGAGTTCGTCCCCAGCGCTATTCATCGGCTCCTGGAACTCAACTGTTGACCGTAGACAGCGCGCTCTCATCACCGGAAATGGCCACTCGAGGTTTCCAGGATTGCCCCAATGGGAGTTCACTTATTGCCATTACGATATACCTATAATCGTACGGCGGTATATACACATTCCCTCTGTTAGAAGCTAATCCCTATATGTAACTTCGTTATCTCAAGCTTCGCGGTTATAACGTTACAACCTATAATAATATTACATTACCCATTATCGCGGCAATTGAGGAACGATATGAATTCTTCTTGAGATCAATTCAGAGAATCATTTCCAAAAATATTCTAGATAATTATTTTCACTATAAAATTAGTTCTGAATATATATGCTTAAATATATTTGAAACATACACTGTATGTTTGCCAGTGTAAAGGCAATGCCTTTCGTTCAGCGAATAATTTGTAATGATGATTTAAATTTTTTGAATTGTATTTATAAATTATATGAACTAAATTGGACTAAATGAACGTATATGGTAACTGGAAATGTTGAATTATAAGGAAAAATGGTCTCACTTCAAGTCCCTGTTCCGTCGTATTTTTGCTCCAATAACAATAAGGATTCATAACGGCTGCATCTACATTTCAGGGCCCGGCGGTCGCGTACAGATTTCAAGTTAGGCTGGTAAGGTCATTGTTGTACTGTACAGATTAAAACTCCGGCTATTTCCCGACGGGGCTTTTCGTCAGTAAACTGCTCCCCGGGGGCCGCGAGCTCCAATTCCCAGCCGCTTCAATACAGGCGGGAATTCAAATTTCGGCAGCCCGTTTTTAATGAATAAAAATCAATTTAATCATCGCGAAACGGGCGCCGCTATATTCTGCGGTACACCCGAAAACTGTAGGTACCACACCACGAGGTTCACTATGATAAAAGTATTCCTGTTGATCCAAAGTTTATTGAAAAAAGTTTATTCTTAGTAATCTAGTTTATCTGTGCAAGTGCACTCAACCAACATTTTCTTTGAAATCTACGATATTCCAACCCCTCGCAGGCCACAAAACATGTATTCTAAACTATAAAAAAAAACTGTACAGTAGACGCTATCTCGTCGAACAAACACAGAAACAATGGGATGAAACGGATAATTTGGTTTTAAAGTCCGAAAACACGTGCAGGTCAAATTAATCTAGTTGACACATTGCCTAATCAACGCTGGCTGACATTTCCCAGTACTGTCATCTGCTCCGGACTCTATGATTGATTATGTTATGAATTATAGAACAATATTTAATCCGTGTTACATTTCGAAACACGAGTTTCGGTCTCGCGAACAATGGCATTAACGCGAAATGAATTGTAGGATAAGCGTAAATTATAAATATGATTGTATTAAATAATTTAAAGATTGTTGTACGCAAATCACTGTTAAAAACTGTACAAATCGCCTGTACTGGAATATGACTAGACGTATTGTGATTTCATGATTAAAAAACATTGGGTGATTCAAACTGAGTTCTTGAATAGTTTCTATTGTTTTATTGATGTTTAATTCAATCTTTATATATTAATTAAAGCCCGATTTTTAAATGTATGGTAACCTGAATTTCTTTCCATGTCACATTAACTACTAATATTTCAATGGAATTAACATTTAAATTATTAACGTAGTTTTTGATTAGAAGCAAAATAGAACAGGCAATATTTACATTTCCGAGGCGAATTTAATTAAATAAATATTTGTCCGGTTCCATTGGCCGTGGCGAGAACTAAAGATAAGAATAAAAAGGGATTATCAAATAAGAGACGGGATAACAAAAAGGGGGTGGGGTGAATTTATCGTCGGAATACAAGTAATTCCTTTAGAGGCGGACCACACTAAACAATCAGAATATTAGTCCAAATAAGGTTTCACAGGCGAGAAACGTTAATGGGACTAATGTAAACCGGAGGCCGCGTGACATGTCTGAAAATGAGAAAAGCCATCGAGGGGGGGAGGTTTTGTGGAGCCGGAGTCTAACGTCTGTTGTTCCACTAGCAATTGATGTGTCCCCCACCCACCGTCATTACGAGTTTCATTAAAGCCTCCCGGTACACATTGTGCCGCCCGCCCCCCGCCGAATTAAATGACTCCCATTTGGCCTGTTATTCTATTTCATATTCATTAGATTGTTGTGCAAGGGAAGAGCCGCAGTAAATCGGGGCGATAGGGGGCGGCCGGCTGTGAGCCGAACCGCGGCAATGAACTGTCGGACGAAGAGGGCCGGTGGGCAGTTTATTGAAATATAAATTTCGAATCGTACGAAAGGTCGATAAGGCAATTGGAAAATATGATAGGCCTCCGCTGATTAAATGGAATATGACTGGACGGAGGAGTGCTACTTATACAATGGGTAGTGGAAAAGCATCACATGAGGGTAACCCCTTCAACGTTACACTAGTATGATTTTTGGCATGACAGATGAGTACGCTATAATTATAATGTTAATGTGAAATTTACTGGGATTTTGAAATAACGTCACTAGTAACGGACAGGTAACGGAGATTTATTGACCGAAATACTCAATTCCCGAACGTACGTCTGTACACCGCTCGATGTTCTGAACCGTTAAGTATTCTAACACAGAACCCGAATCCTCCGAGAACCGACACTCCAATTCCAAACAATGGACTGAGCCGGGGAAAAGAATTAGAGCCGGATCTATGAGTTCAAACTTCTCCTTGCGCCGTGCATCCCTCACTCAGAATTTGCTTTCCGAAGCCGCACTTCGGAGGTGCGGACAAAGCGAAAAATGGGGTCGGCGGTGAGCGTCGAGCGGGGGGCGGGGGCGGTCAGAACGCAGAACAATGTTCTGAATAGAAAAGGAATCAGGAAGCGAGGGGAATAATTCAAACGGGTCTCTCGTATATATAAAGAGAAAGAGTCCCTCCCCCCTGCCCTAAAGTTGTGGCCGGACGGGTGCACGTCCACTTCACGCCTCCATGTTTTGAATGGCCAAATACTTCCCCTCCTGCGCCGCACTTTTAAAACCTGTTTTATTAACAGCGGGTTTCAAATATAGTTGTTGTGTTCCGCTTCTGACAATATTTTAAAAAACATTCGGCGATCCAATTATCCAGACCGGTTGATGGCTTAGTTGTCGCGTGTTCCGCCCGGCGCCGCTTTAGGCCACGTTCTTTATTTAAATATGAGAATTAATAATCGTTTTCCCTTTTAGCATAGATAGGAGGACACGAGGAGTCCGCATTGCGCCTTATCGAGTCGCTCCAACTTACTTCCCTCGGGTTTTACTATGTAAAATCGGAACGAACGTAGAGTAATATTCGGGAATACACATTTTTAAATTAAAATTTCCGCATTATTGATTTATTATTGAATTAATTTATTAAAAACTATTGAAACACAGTATTGAAACATTTCCTCATTGCCTATTAATATAATACATAAATTAACGTATGTGGACGGTTATCAACGGATGTACATAGAGACCGGGATGTATTTTATTGAGTATCAATTTGCAGTAGAGCTCCGGCCACAAAGTAGCAAAGAATCAATCAATCTCAATTAAATTACTGCAAAACACTGATGTTTCATTAGAATTGTCGGCCTCAACTAATCCAAGCTCGACTCTAATCCTTCGGCCAATATACAACTGTTGCCCCCACAGCCGCTCAGAATTGTTTCATACATTTCCATATGTCGCAGCCAGTGAGCTTATATTCCGGCCATTTGTTAATATTACATCATTTAGAAATTCCCAGTCTATTTCTCTCCATTAATCTCGTTACTCAGTGTCCACATGTTCAACAATAACTCCCTTGTCCAATAATTGGCTGTTGTTCTGTGTTATAACACAGCGGATCATTAGGAAGAATCTAGTTTAAATTTCTGAAGGCTTCCCGATGTTTAAGAGGAAATACCGCAATTCTTCAATTTTCTGTGTCCATTCACTGATTTGGTGAATTATTAATTGGTGATAGCTCTAATATTTTCCTCAAATTGAAATTTCAAAATGCTCCACCACGAAATTAGTAACCGTTACACGTTTCTTTAGTATTTATTGATGTCATTCTTGCGGCCTTTTATTTCCACTCGCTGAATTTTAATTTTCCTAGACCGGCTTCCGGCTCTTCACCAGATTAACGATTGCACGGATTCAATCGATACTATTTCAGGAATTACGCACTGATTACTATTAATTTGCCATTTAATCTCCAATAATAATTGATGCGGCCATGGCGCATTTCGGTACAATAACTGTGGCGTGATTTTTCAAATTAATGAGGCAGAAAACTAGGTTTCACAGTTCATAATTTTCTTTATTTTACCCTATTCTAGAATGGTTTTTTTGGCTGCGGATGAGTGTCGGCCGCCAACATTATTCGGCAATGTTCGTTCTACTCTTCCTTTACGGTCGATTGGCTAATACATTTATAACCTGAAATAAAATATAGTAACGCGTATATATCTCGTATATATATATCTCGGGGAATTAACCGGGGCTTTAATACGGCATATAAATGGGGGTTGGGAGCTAAAGGAAGACGCCCATCTGTGCTGTCTCAGACAGTATTTTACTCGCCGTTAATAACACCCGTGGGATCCGTTCTTAGCCCGGTATCCGATAGCTTTATGCGTCAATTAACCTTAAAACTCGGTTCAATCCGATATATCACACGGGCAACAAGCAGGTACTTTTATAATATACCCGCGTTGGGGGTCGAGGGGCTAAGCAACAGTAAATCATTCTCGCGCAGATAATCATTTTCCTGCGGCTTGGGGATGAGGGGTTTAGAGCGTTGCATTTGCTCGGCCACCCCCAGTTCCGAAATTATTTATAGCTTTTGAGTTCGGGGCCCGCTGTTTTTAAGGCCGACCGCGACGTTAATACATGGCCCCCGATTAACGACACCCGTTTCGCGTCCGCTCTTCACTCGGCGGCATCACGTTATAATTCCTTTTCTATTCAAGCTAAACTTTATTACGTTTTTTCGTACGCATTAAAAACGGCGGACTTATGATAAAGGACGACATGAGCGACCGCTTAATTGTCCCAGACCTGTTTTGCCGAATTGAGAATGATTATTTGAATAAATCGTCAATATTAATTCAATGTTATTTCTGAGAGGTCAACGAAGTCCCTAGAATTATTCTATGCCTGCAATTCGCCTATCGTCAGAATAATTTCCACTAAACAAATATTTTTAAATTTCCTAATTATCTATATCCGCTATAATATTCCTGGTGAAATGTGTAAAACCGGAGTGGATGCAAACAAAGCATTTATGCTTTGCAGAGGTGTTGCACAGTTTCCTAACAGTAAGATGATTATGAATTAGAATATAATTGAGGGAATGTCGATCGGTCCGAATGTATTTGACAAGCTGCGGAATGGAGCGGGAAGGGGGGCCGCCAAAGCCGCGCCGTTTTTAATATAAGCAGGAAAAAGTTCTACCCCTCGGCAGAAGGGCCCTTCAAGAAAAGGGCTCGTCTAAGACTTTCTCAAAACATCATTTCATCCCCGGGTCGCGGACAGGGCGGGGGCGGTGGGTTGAGGGGGTTGCCCCATTGTCGCTATTCCCTGCCCGGGAGCGCCATTTTTTTGCAACTACAGCGGTCAGCCCCGAGGGTTTGTCTCCTCTGCGGTGTTGCGGGCGCGGGGAGGGGGGAGGTCTGGAAGTAACTTAAGGGTCGTGCGGCGGGGTGTGGGGACGACCACCCACCCACCCACCCCCTCCTTCCGGCTCTCACTCCCTCATATTGCATTCTGGCGACCGGGTGCGCCAAATTGATTCGTGTGGAGGGGCGGGTTGGGATAGGAGGTCGGAATGAAAAGCGGCTGGCCACGGCCTGTCATACCCGGGCCCCTATCAATTCCCTCTTAGTACCGCTACCCCTCCGCCCCAGCCACCACCCCTCCCTTTGACTTAGTCCCCTCTCGTCCCCCCAACCCGCGGTCATATAACAATCTCGGAACTCACCGCAAGCGTTTCCCTTATCGCCCTCCCAACTATTAATCCAGTTATTTTTTAATTGAATCGCGTCCTCTCGGACCGATGACTGTTGTTTGGAGTGTACCTTATTCTAAAAGAAGTATAGAATATTAATTCTTGTTTGGGCTCCTCTCCTCTTCACAGCTTAGTAATACAGTGAGCAATATAAAAATGTTTACGTTTCGGTTTTGTGTAATTGTATTTACATCTACAATTGTCATTGCAGAATGGCTACTATCTCCTCTTGTAGTTGTTGTGTAGGTGCGTGAGTGATTGAAAAATGATTTGGTTCACTACAAAATTCGGACGTGTACGGGCAGTCGCTGCAAGTTTAGATGGCAAATTATGCAGCTGCACAGTCTATCACTGAGTTTGTATTTAGTGCACATTTAAATCGCGATGAAGTATTATCTGTAATCGCCAGTATGGGGTAGAGACGATCCCCAAATTATTAATATAATATCTCGCATATTATCCCGAAGTTAGTATATTTACATAAATGATGTGATGAATTTAAACGTATGTAGGGCTCGCGTACCTTGGGGGAAATATGCGAGAGAGGAACAGTGGCTTCTACGTGCGATGGGTGTTTTTTCTTTCGGCGTCCATCCAGCCCGCCGACCGGTAAAGTCGGTCGGGTATGAAAAAAAGAATTCCCGACCGGCGGGTGAAGGGTGGGACGATACTGTCGACAACGGCCCGGTGCACACATATATTTCCATCGCAATTCCCTTCTCCCAATATTTATTTATCGGACGAACATTTTCTCGGGTACGTACGTGACTCAGAAAGAATAAGCGGCTAGAAAACTAGAGAAAGGAGGGCGATAAATTTGCTCTGACGGGGTGTTGGGGGGTGGAAAGGGGAGGGCGGGCGGTGGAGGGAGCAACAGGGCCCAGAGAATTGTAATGCAAGGGACGGCCAAAGGGACCTCCATCACGTTGATAGAAGGCGGCAATCCCGCGGACATATTTTTAATCAGAAATGACACCCACACGAGTCGCCCCCTCCGGTTTTTAAGGGCGGGCCCTCCTCCCCCTCCTCCTCATCCTCCTCCTCCAAAGAAAAAGGGTCCTCCGGACGAGGCCGAATTTTTCGGCCCCCGGTCGTGAAAACTCGAAAAATGCCCGCTGCCGAGCTGCCTCATATGTCGACGCTAAACGCCCCCCCGCTCGAACCCCCGTCCAAACCGGCCAGTTTTTTCCTCTTCCAAACCCAGTTCGCCCCCGACAATTTTTCACCCTTTAAAGTCCCACGATTCACCCCCTCGAAATAGAAACTCGCCCCGGAGAATTGACTATTTAATACTGTAAATGGACCGACAGTTCGCCATCAGTAACAGACTCTATCCGTCCAATTCGTAAACACAAATTTTACAACGCTATTTTCTCATTAATAAAACGTACACTCCATTTTACAAATCATTCTACCAACAAACAGTGTATCAATGTTTAATAATCAGAGTATGAGAGTATTCGTATGTTTGCTATAAAAAATAAATCATAAATAATAATTGCATTGTTAGTGCCTGTTCGATGACTAGCTCAAACTGCTGTAAAATACGACCCAATTTTTAAGTAACAAGAATTATTCGAAACGATTACATAATTTTCTGAGGATAATTTAAAAAAACCTATTTTTTTAAATTGGGTATGCTCCAAATATCTGAAAAAACATTATGTCCAAGGGTAAAATAATATATTAACAGAGTGATTTGCACTAACTGAAGCTGTAACTTTAATAATGATTCATTGGATACATCACTGAGCGTAATATTTGAGCGCACATTTGAGATAAAAATTGATGCAATGCCATCGAAGCAATACGATACGTGACTTAGAAGACTGAATTGAATTCCCAAATCGACAGCGCATTCGGGATGAATCTATTTTGCTCCGAATAGATTTTATTTATTTATATTTGACTCTAATATTTCGGCTTGGAAACCGAATGTGGAGAGCCGCGGTTTATTAATTACTGTCCGGCTAAGACAATTCTGATCTTGTATTAAATTGAATGTTGGTGGGCGCCTAATGGTTCGGTTGGCCGGATGCCTGGAGCAAAAACAATTTCAGTACCTCTACCAACGAGATTACAATCGCGAGTTCTGTAAACTTTCGGATACGCGCAAATTAGGTTTTACGTTGCCCAATGGAGCGGTTAAAAAAAATCCGATTTCATTGATTTGACTTAAAAATGTTTGCTGGCGTACACGTTGGTAAGAGGCACAATAATTTAAGGCGGTGTTAAAAATTTATTAAATTTCATATTCAGTTTATTTAAATATCATAGAATAAGTTTAGGTAAATTAGTGTAGCGTATAAGCATGAAATACGTTTTGCCCACCCTGTTTATTTGTGTTAATCGAAATTATATCATTGGAATGCGTGGAATTGACTCCACTTTGAGGCTTTTATGACAGTGCTTAAAAAACATAAAATTGACTGAGTTCAGGTCCTTCATCGCTATTTGGATAGAATTTCAGGCGTATTATTGTTATAATTACAAATGTCGTGTCTTCTGTGCGCTGGTCCTCGGTTTGAGTCAATAAGTGTATGGTTTAATGTTTTCACTTATTATACGGCATATCGGCCATTGATCTTAATATCGAATGAATAAGGACGGTGGGAGACTTCATGACTCGAATAAAATAAAATTCCTTTACAAATTTGAATTGAAGGAAAATACTATTCCTGGATGTGTAACTGATTAAATGAAATCTGCTCGTAAACTCTAGTACACTGAATAGAAATTAAATTTCCTTTTCATTCCAGTGAAAGGAAGGACGTCTAGTACAGTTTGATATAGACTGATCTAGGGAGGCGGGAGCAATCGCGATAGCCGGAAAGTGACTCGGCCACGGGGTTAATCCGGAGGGAGAGGGGCGATTAACCGCAGCGCCGGGTACGACTTAAATTCAGGAAGGATTAGGGGAGGGTTGGAGGGGAAGAGTCTCGAGATTAGAAGAAGTCCCCGGGAGCCAGGATGACCCACGCCGGCCAATCTTCGACTTCAATTGGGTCACAACTCGTAAACTTTAATTTTACTATTCCCCCCCGCCCCCACCGAACTTAAGAGTGGGCGGAGGGGGTGGCCGGGGCAATCTTAGAAACGCCCCCGGGGGCGGCACTATCCCCTTCCTGTCTGGAGCCGGGAATGAGCCGGCTAGGGCGGATTTACCTTATCGGCTCGGCTAAATCAACCGTTTTACTTTAAGGCCAACGAGTTTTACGGCCCGAACGGGATGGGTTCCAATAGGACGCGGCCGTCGTGAAGGGGAAGGGCGACTTAAGTAAAAACCCCGGATACGGGACTAATGCAGGTCTCAGCCAAATTAAATCGGTTGTTAAGGCACCGATAGTGTAGACTAACGATGGTCGTGAAGGTAAAATTAACATAACCTCCAAGAAATACTGATTAGTGAATGAAATATAAACTGTATTTCGTACAAATAATATGCTCGTACATATGGTTTTATATATGTGAATTTTAAGTATTGTAATAGCGTCTGACGTTGACAGAAACAACATTACAATATTTGTGGTTCTAATCACCTCCAGTTGTAAGATGAATGAACAATAACAATTCTAAAAATCGCGGAGGTAATCAAGTAACTGAATAAAGTAATTCAGCGGTTTCGGATTATTTTAAAATACTCAGTAAAAAAATCATTGCCGAACTAATTCGCTTAATGTCTAATTTCCACTATTAATCTGGAACTGGATATTCAGCTGGAGGTGGCGAGAGGAGGGGTGCGGGTGCGGGTGTGGGGGTATAATTAAGCTGTATATTAAGTTGGAGTTGTTCTGGGGAAGTTTGTTTCTTGCGCTGGCTTATGGGCCAACACCGCCTCCGCCCTCACACTCTTAGACCCAGCCCCAACCCCCAAAGTTTAATTTACTCCCCTGCCCAATTGTCTCAATCCGTCCGTAATTAATATTGCATCCGCTGTTTCAGTTGAAACTATGAAAGCACGACACCCAATGGCACAGTTTTTATAAACTTCGGTTAATAATGATAGTTCGTAAGCCTACTTTTGCTTCCAATTATTTATGTTAACCTATAAAGGGGGGAGTCAATAAATTATCCCGATGTTTCAGTATTCTTTATGAACTGCTAATGACTAAGTTCATTATAGCAATACCTGTTCGAAAATTAAAAAAATTGATAAAGTAAAATATATTAATAATAAAGCCAATTTAACCAACCATTGAAATAACGCAGTCCTCCTATTAAAATGTGCTCAACCAAAAATTGTTATACTTTGTATATTAATTTATTTCAATTCACTTTTATTCAAACTTATTTGCAATAAAATTAAAACATATCTTCATTCATGATTCTTGTTCCAAAATTGAACTATCAGGAAGAGAAACTTGTCCTCTGTGACTGTTTAGCTATAATATAGGACGGTAAAAACGGGTAGTTTTTCCCTAAGTTATTTATTCAATTATAACCTAAGTGGCGGAATGACGTGTAATACAATTAATTTCATTGCCATAAATGATTGTATTATACCGAATTATCGATTGGCTGCGGAAATTATAACCTGTTGATGGCTCAAATAAATGGCAGAATAAATTAAATCGTCGAGTTGCGAAAATAACGGTAGTTTTAGGGGCCGCAGTACTGGGCCCGCTAATGTATTTAGTGTAAACGAGAGGGGAATTGACTAGTCCACATTAGAGTCTATTTTACACCGGCCCAATATATAACGGCCGACCAAATAACCGGACTGGAGCTGGGGGCTGGCGTGTGTAGTGGGCGTGGGGGCTCTAAAGTGGCTGCGCGGCATAGCTCCTGCCGGCAGGCCGCTCTTTCCGGCCGCTGATATATTGATACCTGAGTGAATAAAACGTTTATCACGGAACCGACCGAACTGGAGAAAGAATGACCGGAATTAGTTCGGCAGCGGACCGCTCTCTGATAGATTGGGACACGGGCGCCCCCCGCCCTTCCGGTTTCCAACTCGATAAAGATTAATTGATCAATTAGGCGGACGGGCGTTTGTCTTTTTATTCAAAAACTATTTAATCCGCCCGGTTCTACTCGCAGTAATGGCCCCTGTTGTTGTTTCCGCGGGTGGAAAAAAATCAGCGCAAAAACCTTCGCGAAAGTTATTACGCTCAGCCCCTTAACCTCTCTCTCTCTCTCTCTGTATGCTGTCCCTCTCTACCGGCTCCGGATCTGAAACCGTAAAAATTAAACGAAAGCGGCCCTAGATCCATAGGAATTGCGATACTTTCAATAGTAAGCGCAAAACAACGCGTTAATTGAATTTCATCGCTTTACATTCTTGGCTAACAGCTCTAATATGATAAAACTGCTTTCATGTTGAAGATAATTTTCAATTACGGAATTGAATATATTAAAAAGAAACAATTACAAAAAGCATCACTTATATCCATGCCGTCTCATATTTGGATACCGCCGTTACAGTGGGAAAAAGTGTTTCAAAATTTTATCAAAATACTCGACACTTTTTGTTGGAAAACCGAATGCTCCGGATGCTCCATTGGTATATTTCCTCAATATTTCCGTGATTTTATTTTGTTTTTACTTATTTCTGTTGCAGGGGCAACATTATTACGAAAATTGGTATTAACCTGAAGGGTCATTAGTTGACTGTATACATGTAAAATACAATTTATTTTATTTGAAATAAAACTTTATTTAATATTTTATTCATATTTTTACTGTTCTTATTAGCTGTTAATAAGGCTCGAGCACATATTTTGATAGAAATAGCCTCTAAACCTCAGTGTTAAGGCCCATATCTGAGCCCTAAGTTTATCGACATCCCAATATTTTCGTAGAGCCGTAGAGGGGCCGGCGCCAGCCGGCGGGGTTTGTTTAATTTTCGCCCTTTATCAGATTTTCTTTTTCATCATCCGTAGGGCTGCCTGGGCCCTTTATTTTTTCTTCCCAGCCCGGCTGAAATACCTTTCGCGACGGGGCGAAGGCATTGCCGCTTTTCCACCACCCGGTCGCAGATAAGAGATAATGCGGGATTAGACTGGCAGCTCGGATTTTTCTTTCTCCATTCCCAACTTGCCCTCGCCTTTCTCGGCGAATGAATTAAGGGCCGGGGCGGCTCCTTGAGCCGCGCGGAACGGCAATTGGCGAGTTCGAAAACGTTATCAATCATCCCCCGTGAGTGAATTCGTAGCCGGTACCTTTGTGGCCCATTTCTCGCGTTATTACCATAATAATCTCCCGCAAGGGTCAATCCAGATACGCGCATCTTAACTTTTCCCCTATATAATAGGATTGTTCTCCTAACATCATCTAATATTTCTGGCTTCATTTCAAAATGCCTTAAAAGCTTGTCTTCTTTTTCTCTAATTTTAAGACGGGTAACAACAGTGACTCGAATTCGATATATTATTATTATAGATATATTATTCGATTGTAAGGAGAAAGAAAAATAAATAACGTCCTCTAATACAATCAAACAATTAGAAAGGTTACTACAAAAATATTAATTTTAGAATTAATTAATAACCTGTTTTGTGGTCTGCGAGGGGATGGAATACCGTAGATTTCGTGTGTTTCTGTTTCCTCTCGCTGGGGTGGTCTTTTCCTAGACCGCTACTGAAAATGTCGAGCAGGCGAAACCGGTTTAGCAAAAGATCAACCCAGCGAGAGGAGACAAAAACACACGAAATCTTCAAAAAATATTATCTTCCAAAAATTTGAGAATAAAATATGATCGATTACTATTTGAAGTTGTTTTATTTTTACGCTATGTTTCTAGAAGGAAAGAATCACTAAATATTATTCTCAAGCGGTGGCAATTGACAATTGTATAAGATAATAAACACACACATGTAAAAAATGCTTAAAACAATTTTTGGACAATTTGAAACAAATTTATTTTTTGAGAATTTAATTTGATAAAGTACGCTATTTATTATGAGGCAGAAGTAAAAAGTTAAAATGACATTGAAGCGGGAAAGCCTTACAAGGTCTATTATTTTCCGGGAAATAAGAACCAGGGTTTCCATTATATAAATTGAATTAAATAACAAAGAATGAATGAGTTTTTTGATAAACAGGTCGTTTCCCCCATACTAAACATAAACGAATTGAGCCCAACAGGGAGGCGAAGAAAAGTGAGGGAAATTCGGAAAACCGAATGGACGAAAGCTCGCCAGATTTAAATAACAACAGTCCCTCCCCAGCACCCCCATACTAGGTATTGGGCCTCCTATTATCGTTTTATGATTAATTATTGCCCGGCGGTTGAGGGGTAGAAAATAAAAGAGGTAGCGGATATTTTGGATTGGTGGGGGAGCAGTGGGCGAGAGGGAACGTAGGGTTGAGACGGCGGTAAATTTATTCGGGGCCGATTTTTTTTTAAGGGGCGCCACTCTTTTCACTCATTTGCAGCCAGAGTCCGAATTCGGGCGAACGGGGTGGGGGTTACGTTCAACCGAGACTCTCCAATTTACTCCGGGGAGAAAAAGACAATTAGTGGAAAAAATAATTTTGTTTGGAAAACGAATTGTCGAATAATTAAATCTTTACTTTTGATGGGAATTAAATCCTTTTTTTTTTCTTTTTGTTTTCCTCGTTCCCCGTTTGGCACCCCAACCTCCCCTTTCATTCGAGTGGCCGGCAGTCCAACGAACTGTTTCACTGAATGAAACCTGTAAATAAATTGATGTCAACAATAGTAGGGACAACACACGTTTTAGAAATTTGTTTAGGGCTATTAAAGAGTGATGAAGTTGACTTACTTTCATGCTAGATTAATGATCTATTATATATATAAATAAATGCTACAAAATTTACCTTCTAACAACTAATGACTTCTTTTCTCCTGGCCCTACAGACACACATATTTGAAATTTTAATTATTATTAATCTATAATTAAATGTTTATTGTGGAGTTCGTTTATATTACCTTTTTAGACTTTTCGCCACGCTTCAAAGCAAACATTATTTATGTAAAAAAAGGTACAGACGAAGAAAAGGTGTCCGAACGTGTCTAGAATATCTGGTTATAGAAAGAGTATAACAATTAATATCCGTTTTTAATCCTGTAGATCCGTTTCCTCATTTTCGATCAGACTTCCCCCATCTGAGCCATTATCGTTTGGTTCAACTCCTTAACTTAAATTGGAGTCTCTCCCTTGAGTTTTCAACCGGTTTCTCGATTCTTCTCCATGACACCAATTACTCATTGAGCGCGAAACTTTGAAATTGTATTACCTACATTAAACAAATTTGGGGACAGTTAAACGACTGTTTCGCCTCTGAGTTCAATGAGCCCGCGAGTCTTTAATGACTAATTTATGAATTGCTTAAAAAGGAGCAAAAGAAAAATCTATTATTATATTAGGAAATAATTAATTATTTAATACTTACTTATTTATTGGTAAGTTGGTAATAATATAATATTTATCATAAATTTGAATTACTTACATTAAATACATTATTATGTATTTTATACCATTCTCGTCGTAAATATTACACATACCGAATTCATAGAAAAGAAAATATAGCGTACAAATTTAGTAATAGAAATGACTGATGATATGTGAAAATTAAGAAGAGAGATGAGAATTTAAACAATCCTCACTGATATTCCACAATACTCTACTTGTCTACCAGAGGAATCGGCATGATAAACATCAATTTCAAATGTATAGCAGAAATGACGAGTGTCGGTTTGCGTTAGCAACATGTCGGCCGCTTCTGGCATGAATGTTTCCATTATATACCCAACTAATAGTACAAATTGAAATCTTTTCAGAGTTGAAGCCGAGCGTGCCGTCTCCCTGAAAATTAATATTAAAAACCGCTGGTTGGCTTCAATTTATTTGTTCGCGTTCGGCGTCCCCTGGATGGCCGTCTGTTAACAGAGGGGCTAGCCCGTTCAGATACTGGTAACTAATTTAAAAGTCAAACCCTTCCTCTCTTCCGCTATGATTGATCGAGGCTTTTGCCGTATATAATGAATGGACGGTTGAACGATAGCCCATAGCCAGCCCCGATGCCCCCCAAAGGCTGATAAACTTCATTCTCTACCCGATGCGAGACCCACTGTTCTTCCTTAATACCCGACAGGAATATTGGGATGGCCGGGAATAAATTTTGAATTGCCAAAATACCTCGTTATTCCCTCACTCATTAAATTGTGGGTCGTTCGAATTTAACGATTGAACAAATTTTTAAAATGCGAGTTTTTAAACAGATAAAACAAAATGCTTGGAAAATACTTACGTACTTATATATACTTATAGTTATTTATAACAATATCACCGACGTATATTGTATAAAATATATATTTTGTCGTAACTAAGATAAGGCCATAATTTTATTTTATATGGAAATATTAAAGCTCCTACATTGTTAACGTCAATGAATTCCTTTATAAGATTTTTGTGTTTTTTATATTTTCTTTCCTGTCTATTATTTTCCGATCGATCTCCGGCCGTTTTGTACTCGCGGAATATTTCAATTGCTAGCAACATTGTCAGAGCTGAAATAACTGATTTTAATCTATTGCGTATAATGAATTTACGGGAGAAAATTATAATATTCGCCTTTTAAACCGTGCGGGGAATATACCGTAGAGAATGTGGGACGGGTGCGGATGGGCGATCGGAGAAACGGCGCGACCGGAGAGCCGGTTATCGGTGGGCCGATCTCTGAGGGCCCGAGCGTGAAACTTCCATCTGCATCCTATCCATTTAAAGTACTGAATTCTTATCTAGTCCCACGGTCTGCCGGTCCAAACGTTTCCCCCACACTCCAGACACCGGTTATTCGACAGGTTGGAGTCGAAGGGAAAGAGAACGGGCGATGGGATTTCAGATGTAGAATTCCGAGAATGGAGATCCGGGGCACAGGTGCAGCGAGGAAACGCAGTCGATTATCGAGTTCCCGCCTTAAGAATTGTTTCCGAAGGCATAACTTCGTTGCTTTACCGGTAAAATTGGCATTTTATTGATTATAAAAAAGTCGTTCCTGACACCGAACTTAATTCCGGCGAGCGTACTGGAGTTTACGAGCTCTTCTCGTCATTCAAATTAGTAATTAAATGAAAATTCGACTTAATGAAATATTGAATAAAACTACACACATTATTTTTACCGCTTAATGCAATTAGTAATGCGAATAAATCCACCCTTTCAATTACCCGCACCTACTGCGGATAGATAATTAATTCATTCGCCGAAACCTAAGTGTATTACCCAAAACACTCAAAGCTTTAGTTTAAGCCGAAAGCTTCGGGGAGAAAGAACACAAACTAATGAGGACCAAAAAGCTACTCCTCCCAACTTTAAAGCAGGTAGGCGTTTAAATGTTGATTAGGCCTCTAATTAGGATTAAGTAGGGCAAAGCCCCGGGTATAAATCGAGCCTGGACCCGGCTACAAGTCAGAACTTCACCGAGCGTCTACCTTTCTTTCGTATCACGAAACCAATGCGAGCGGTCTTTGACAGAAGTATCCGCGTTTGTATTAAGCCGTCTTCTCTTGGAAAATCCGTTTCCCTAATGTAAATCTAATCAAAATAATAAAATTTAATATAATTCGTATAGATTAATAGATCTACGTTGAAATTCGATTGGGCCTTCATTAAATATATTATTAATAAATTATACTTATTAATACGGGGTGAACAGCGTACCCCGCATCCACAAAAACCGAAGGTAAATTTTGCATAACAGTGCTAATTTTTTAGGTTTATCGCCATACTTTCGAGTCGATGAATAGGGTTAATAGGACATTTTCCGTCGCGAAAGACAGTTTGGAAATTCGTGGGAAAATCGTAGATAGAACATAATTTCAACAGTACTGTAACAGCTCAGTTAGAGGGAGGAGTGTGCAACCAGACCACAGCTCGATGGGGGGTTGTTTTTGGGGCATTTTCGGGCCTGTCGGCGGTAGGGACAACCCACCCTGAGCACGTGTTGTCGATTACCCCTCTATTCGGTAAAATCGTGTCCGCCGAGTTCGGAAAATGAAGCGGCGGACTCATTTGTCGGCCCCACTCGGGAACAATTTACCAACGCAACTTTCGCCGCGCCCACTTCCAATTCGACTTCGAATAATAAAACGATGAGACAACTTCGGCCGACCGCGGAACAAATTCAAATCCGTAAAAGCGAACTTATTTCATAATTCCGCTTATCGGTTTTTCTTCCGTCACTTCGAAACAATAATAGACGTTAAGTTGGTGAACTTCAGACAGTGGTATGTAAGAGTGTGATCTTTTATTTTACAGGAATCCGCGACACGTTTTTCTGCGGTAGTTCCTGTAGGCTCACCTTCATTTACGTCCACGCGAAGGATAAACAAAGTAATACAAATTGCAAAACATCAGATACATTATGAATTAATTTAAAGTTAAAGGAAAAGAATATTTGCATACTGACCTCCCATAACTGCGGGAACAGTTAGATTCCAGTAGATTCCAAACCAACCTACACGTTGAACTGGAAAGTATTTTGCGATGGACTTAAAATAAATTGTATATTAATCGCACTGATAATATCGCGATTAACTGTAATTATAGTGATTAGTAAAAACAACGAAAAAACTAAGAGAGCGGGCCCCGAGTTCGGGTAAAACGCAAAACGGCTCTTTGAACAATCACAATTCCGCTATATGCCGAATGGTCCGTTTTCCCCCATCCCGGTCTGAGCAATTGGCGGGGGAGGGGGAGGGTTGGATTTGGCAGATTGTTCTTAATCGCCTGACCAATGGGTTGATTAAAAATTTTTCGATGGTCCAATTAAAAGGAGGAAAAAGGCCCATTGTTTTTTCTTTTTTTTTTACGGGTCGGAAGTCGGCGTTATTGAGGGGTCGGCAGTAATTGGCCCCGCTCAAAGGAGGGGCGCGTTGGCTTCCTTTTGCTGATTCTTCAAGCGCGCCCCGAGGATAAAACTGGTGGTGAGGGGTTGCTGGCGGTGCGGGCCGCCAATTCAAGATGCGGGAGGCCTCAGGCAACAACGTGCCAATCACTACCGGCACGTGCCTATACTAATTTCTTTTCCCTTCTATTATAGGAATCCTACTTTCTTTCCATTTACATTAAATGTATAAATCAGTTATACCCATGTTACACGGTTTGTACTGATAGTGTAGATCATAAATCACGACGAACTTAGATAATCGTAAAAGAGCAAAACAGTACAAATTGTAAACTCGTGCATTGTAATTATTCACCACAGCAATTTTCCTGACTTAAGTAGAGTTTAATCGATTCGAGCCCATACAGAATTGTCTAGATTCCAAGATTCAGGATGTGTTTTCATAATTCTCGTTTCGCGCGCACCACAGGTGCAAATTAACTGCACCCTTCGTACAGAAGAATTACCGGCCTACAAAACAACCCCCCCCCCGCACAAGAACTAAGTCATTAACAGTTGACATCTCGGAATGATTGATGATTGGCCATCGGGGAGAAAGATCAAACCGAACGGAACCGTATAAATAATTCCAGACTGGCAGAACAGACATGCGTACCTTATTAATTCGTCGATCGAATGCTACTGACAGGGCGATAACTCGAAACCTGTCCAACATTCGTTTCGGACCGAATAAGCGATTGGAGTCGCGAAATCCGAAGTGTGGCAATGGTCCACAAATCTTATAGTATGAAATTATTAATTATGGCGCGGTGTAGAGTTTGACTTACTGATTATGACTTAAGTTCCCCCAAATGAAATGACCAGTTTTACAACTTTATATTCGACTACCGTTTCACAGAAAGCTCAGACCGCAATCATCCAAATTGCAGATGGCAAATTTAGCGTGTGCGGGTGTAGAGTTTAGGCCGGTTGTGCAAGAGTGCGGTAATTCGAAGCCCGGTTCTTATTCCGGCCGACGTGTCCTCCGGTCATTCTTATTGGGTTAAACCTTTTGATATTAAAGCCCCGTAGGAGTAAAATAAACCGGTCGTAATCCCGGGGCTATGGCGTTTTACGGCGCACTTAATGCCGCCGTTTACTGCAGTCTCAAGGTGGCCCATATAAAGAACACTTTTCCCCCGATTACATTGTAACCCAACCTACCCGGATAAACTGCCCGACTATTTGGGACAAATCAGTCCCGACCTCTCTTCATTGAGAGGTCAATAATTGAGCGATTGGCTTCAAGCGATTAAGCTTCGGTTGATTTCAATTTCACAGCGTAAATGGAAAAGGTACATGAATATTTTAGCCATTTAATTTACTTCGGAATGGGTACAAATTTAAGTAACTTAGTTACGACCAAGAGTAACATTTTGAAAATCTAGGTACCAAAGTTGTTATTTAGGACTGGAGACGTATCAGAGAACAGACTATTTTCATTTTTAATTTCATAAGCTTCGTTTCATACCCAACACAATGATTTATTCGGCTAGAATGGTGATATCCACGGATTGGATAATTGAACAAATTCTGTATCAAATTGAATGCGAATCGACGGCTATTATCAGGACACTAGCGAAATTGTTCCATTTCGTCAGTTGCGTACAAATGTAGGGCTGTTTATTGCATTAATTCGACTTTTATTTAAAACTTTATTTAGCCTCCCCCGCCCCGAAAATATTCACTCCAAAACTAAGCGGATCGATTCATACTTAGTAAATGTAAATTTTAGTTGTATACGAGCAATCCGATATTTTAAAACTCTGGAAATACAGCATCAATGGAACTGAATGATAATTTAACCATTAAAATACAATTTAGTGTACACCTAATGCTATTTTATGTGGGGAATTTCTAATTCATCGATTCTGATTGATCTACGAATGGATGGCAGGAGGAATTGTCCTGTTAATTTGTTTGACAGGATATATTTTTAGTTGGTGTTTAGTAGATCGGGTCCGGACTTTGTGGGGCTCTTTCCTGGGGGGGTTGGTGGCTCATCCGCTTGCCGTATAGCTGGGGGGGGGGGGGTTTGATCCCCGCCGGCCCCGACACAACAGCCCGGCCCCGTCACCCCGGGGCCCCCTTTAATACACCGTCATATACGGCAAACGATGTACTCAAACCCCCGCCACCCCCCGTGAACCGCCCCTCGGCATATACTCACCCGCCCTCAGTAATTTACCCGTAACGACCCGTTCTCCTAGTTCTCTCGCCGGAGGAGGTGGGACGGGGGGGGGGGGTGGAGACCTACGTCGGGATTCACTTAAAAACCGGCCCTCTCCAAGAGGACTACCGGGGGCCCTGGGCTGGCGGTAGTAAACGGCGGCATTAAGTTTGAATATAAAAAGGAAACGTGGAGGCGGGGGAGGAGAAGGGATGGGGGGAGAGAGAGAGAGCACATTTTTATAGACCTGTATAAATCGACAGCCCGGCATAAAGCGGGAGATCGGGAATGCTCGGGCGGCGAGGCGATCGTGATCCTGATTCTCTAGGCGCTATCTAATCTCGGATAAAGAAACTTTTTCCGTCAAATTCTCTAGGTGGGAAGATAATTTAACTGAAATCCACTCATCCTTGCACTGAAGATTATCCATGTGCAGAATCTTCCCTCCGGCGTGTATTACTTCACCCAACTTTAAATAAAAAAGGTCTAAAGTTACATGTGTTCTAGAGAAGTCGGTCGAAACTATTTAAATATTTCGTGAATTTGATTATTGCTAAAACAGATTGAATTATTCATGAGCGGATTCACGGATGGAATATTACACCCGTTCGGGGTAAATATTACTATACCGGAGTATAACGGAACGCTACTGGGCTCGGGGAGAGTACCGTGGGACGTTTACGGGGAAGTCCTTGTAAGCACCAATTGAATATTTGCTGTAATTTGTAATTTTCTTGCGGTAATAGCTTGTTTTCTTGGAAGCATAGGCAATTGACTGTTACCCTATTGGAAATATCTCATCGATTCTAGATTGACACAAGCTTCATGCAACGTCACAGGTCTACCGTAATGTAAAATAAGTGTAATAACGTAATTTAGTTTCGGTTGGACTAGTTAGCAGTCAACAGATTAGTCAACAGAGCCAAATATCAACACAACAGTACAGCGATTAAAATTTTTTTGAGAGCCAAATTTGTTTCACTTCAACTATATGGTACATTGTTATTGACTGAATTAGGGTCCTTCTAAGCTAAAAATGTCCTGAAACACTTGATATTGATATATATCCACCACTGAGTTACCCTGTGGATGTATTTTGGAGTACATGTTATGTATCAATTACATTAATTCTTATCACTTGCTACAACCCCAGTTTTGTCAATTTTCAACTCTCAATTGAAACTGTCACTTCGAGTTCCTTGGCCACGTTGGCTCTTTTATAGCTTAAGGTATACAAATGTAGAAATCATATTTGGCTGCCTCGCGCTTTCATGTTGACGGGGCGTATTCGCGGGTGAAAATTTGGGGAAAACCCCTGCTTTAATTTTCGTATTAAATCTACCGTAAATTTTTGGGAATATTAAATGTCAGGTATGCGGCGCACAACAGGCCGTTTTCACCCGAAATGCTTTGTATAAGAAATCGTGACAAAAATTAACGTAAAATTGTAAAAATCTTTTCCAATAACTACACAAAAAATAGGAAAACAGAACAGGAAGATTGCTCGTACGGTATTCTGACCAAGCAGAACCGTTTTAAATGTCCTAACATAACCGATCTTGCAGTACAGTCGGAACACTGTGCTTGCGTGGAACTGAGTGTTGAAATTAATTGTGAAACACAAAAGAGAATTTATTTACGAGAAGAATCGAGCGTGTATCCTATGCCTGGCATTCATTGTTGTCTCGGTAGCGTTCTCCTAATATTACACTTTTCAAATATTATCCGAATATCGTGCCGAACTTATCGAAGGGTTAATTGATGGGTGGTCAAAGGAGGGTTGTTTTGGGCGCGGTGGGATAATAATAACAGCAAAGAGAAGTCTCTGGGCTCGAGTTAGCGCAGTAAAAGTTTCCAGGGCTAGTTGGCCTTCCCCGACTGCTGGACCTCTTTCTCTCTCCCACTCTCTTCCACTCACTCCCCTTCGCTCTCTCTCTCTCTCTCTCTCTTCAATCGCACCGTTTAATCCGCTCTCAAATCTCAATCTAATCCCCGCCCTTAGTACAAAACCCGAGGCCTCTTCTCCCCCCTGCCCATCAACCGTCCCCTCACTTTCTGCTAAACAAAACCCAGTTCGCCCACCTCTTTCTTTTTGTTTTTGGTTTTTTTTTATATCTCTCCTAGTACTCTTCTTCCACTATTCGTTCACTAACCTACTTCCAGGGGCAAATGGAATCGCTCCTGAATCACAAACACCGATTTATTTTGTTCAGTGTAATTAGGACCACCTCTTCGTACATTATGAACAGAATCGAATGTCCTACTTTATAGTTGTGTTATACATAATCCATAAGTTCTACACAAGTACAATTTGTAATATTTTGTAACGTTGCTTCCATCAGTTTTATTGTTATAACATTCACCTCGACATTTAATCGTTCCATTAACATCAATCATGATTTCTCCTCACGCCTGATTTTTGAATTGTTTATCATGTTTACCGGCATATACCTCACCGAATCGTTTCTACAATAACTTCAAATAATTTTTCAAGTTGTGGAAATTACAACTTGCAATTATTACAGGTTGCATGCCTATTTATATTCTCTAGACCGCCTACTCCTACTTTAATAGGACTTAGACTTAATTGAAATCTCGGGAAACTCAAACTATAATTTCAGTTTAATTTTATCAAAAGTTATATTAAAATTTGGTTCTATTTTTTTTAAGGAATTAATTACTCGGCGGAAATCGGCCTCTGGTAATTATGACTGATTACGCGTCTCTCTGCTCGTGGGCCGAAGTTCAAATAGGTTTCCGCTTATAAGTTAAACCAATGTGTATCTTGGCTATAATGAAAAAAGTTGCCCGCGAATGAGTTGTTACCCTGAATTATGGAGTGGCCATCCCTCCCCGCCCCTCCGGCTCTCTCTCTCACTCTCTCTCTTTCTCCCGCTCTCTCTCCCTCTCTCTATCTCTCTCTACTCTCTGGAAAAAGATCGATTGTGCTAGAAATTGGCCGGAAATTAAGCCTCATATATTCGGTTCTCTGTGGCATCCTGTTACGATTGGAATTTAATAACGACACGCAGAACGATTATTATAACCCGCACAGAAAAAGCCCCCTTCCCCATCCCAATCACAACGTTTCGTTCGGAATAAGTTGAATTTCCAATTGGCGGACGCCAAATAGTTTTATTAATTGAAATTCCAAAACCCATATACAGCCTGTGCGTAACTGCCACGGCTCGTAAATTTACTATTTATTATTGCTTACTTATCCTTCCAGCGACCTTAGCTAAAACGCTGTCGCCTTCTTTTTCATTCATTCTCATTATCAATTGCTGAACTAGCATTCCAATAAGTTTCGAAAGGGTATTTTTTGTGTTTTAATTTATTAGTTCATTCGGTTATAACCAGCATATATTTCGACTTTGGCTCTAGCGGGCCTCTAGCCTCAATCCTGTCAGCGGCCGCACAAGTGAAGTTTATATAAGCCCCAGCTTATACAATATAAATGTTTGGAACGCTTTCGCGCGCCATCTTTGCGCCGGTGCCTTGGTTCTACTGTAACAATTGAAAATTGGTCATAAATCAGGACGATTAGCCCCGGTCTGAGTTAATTATTTAAATCTGAACGCGGCCCCGTTTGCCGAGGACGGCCGCCCATTTGACTTTTAAATTTAATCAGCACCCGCCGATTCTCTTGGCAAGACAGGACGCCCAGAAACGTTATTTTAGCGCGAAGCGCGTAACTCTTTTTTAAATGTTTAATTGAAGCTAGCTTTAATTATTCTAAGGTGTGAGAGAAATTCTAAACCAATTGAAAGATATCAAATTCATGTTTTCACATTTCTGAATAACAATATATATATTGTAAAATTTAAAATCAAATTTATTTATTATTTACTACCTTAAATGTCACAGAATTAACAATACAACGAAAGTTCAAAACAATATTTCGCACTGAATAATATTAATTAGGATAATTTAGAGTCTACTTGAATGTCTATCACGGCTTCACAATTTCGGACACCAAGGCTACGATATGACCGCGCCCTGAGCTACACAAAGTCAGATTTTAATTTCAAATTTTTCACATATATTTTAAACTCATTAGACGCGTTATGTACGCATCTGAGGCATTTCGCAACTAGAGTAGGCCGACATGGCTCAGAAGAGGTTGGAGTTATGCCGCTAGAGAGTTCAATTCTCTCCTAGCAGACCAAAGTTTCATCCACTTGCAAATTTCAACTGATTACATGAGCTCAGTAACTCGGGTGTACTCATTACTAAATCGCATTATACTACAATTATTTCAAAACAGTTTCTGCAAGCCACATTTGAATAATCCGTGCTCCGCTGCTCGTTACCTAATATTATTTCATGAAATTTGAAATATTTACTTCTAGATATGTTAGGAATATCGGAAAATCATTACTTAAATCATCGCTTGGATGTCTGATCAACTTGGATTTTCTACACAAATAATTTAGTAGTTTAAGTAATCCATGAAGCCAAATAGGGCCATTTACAATTTACATTAAAGTGTTGTTATGGCTGCTACTGATGTATCACAGGGCCAAACAAGGGACAGCAATTACTCACATGGCATATATATGAGTGGCAATCGTATATATAGCACTTCTAATCAAAATTAGAATTTTTCATATATGTTATAATTTTCTTATTAGATGGTGACAGTGCAACTTGGAAGTAAATATCTGGCAGAATATATACCCCCGCAAGTTATTTCCTATTGTTGGAAGCACCCCGGTTGCCTAGGCCCCTTCGCTAAGGGTGAAACTTAGCCCTTCAATTTACTGCGCGGATTAAAAAGCCCTTGGAGCTCTCCTAGATCCGCCCCGCCTACTAAACTGGGACAGACTCCGCTCCCCCGTTCGTTCTGCTGGTGATATCCAAATTAAATTTACATGCCAAATGTAGACAACAGGGGAAATTATTATAATTTCATGAAATTATAAGTGTCGATTTATATTTTCTTTACTTTAAAAACATTCAAGATATATTTCAATGAAATCGATCATTTTTAGAAGAAAGTATCATTCATTGTAGACGAAAAGTCATATTCCTTATTCGGGTAATTTTTTGAGTATTTAGAGAGTCTATGGACAATCTGCGTACCAACGTACTGATTGGTACACAACTTCAGGATAATGTGTTAGCAATTATAGTGCCGTGTGACGTTTTTCAAATTTAAGTCTCCCTTGAACCTACGGTGATATATTTGATGTCACTATGGGTAAATATATATATAGTTGCCTACGAATATAGGGAGTAAGAGAGGAATCCAGGAAGGCGAACAATAGAAGGTAATAATGGATGTCTATATAGGCCACAGGAGGCCATAGGAGACGGTATTTCATAAGAGTTATAGTAAGAAATATATGTTGAGACAATGAAAGTTGACTAGCTCCATCATAAATTATATCCACTAGGTAATTTGTTCTAGAAACATTTCAGCTATTCGCCACCCTTAATAGTTCAGTAGTGATGTTGCTATAAAAATATGTTCCCTACTACGACTGCCATTAGTGTCTAGTTTAAAAGTAGAGATGAGCAATATGTGTAATACTACTGTCCTCAGTATAACTGAAGTTAATCTCGAAAATCATATTTAACCTTTCACTGGTCATATTCAGGGAATATTTAAATATTTTTCTTAAATACGAGTAAGGAATACAATTGCTCAGCAATAATTATTGCTGTCATTTCCTACTGAGGGTCCTTCAATATGAAAATAAACGGATAAATCTGTACTTCCAAAAATATCTCACTATTTAAGGATACCAAACACCATTGTAATTTCTGATTTCATAGTGTCTAACAATTGAAATGTCCCTCCTGATTCCAGAATACTTGAATCTATATACAAATTGTGAAAAAGAAGGTCAGGAAAAGTATTGCTTGCAAGTTATATAAAATAAACTAGAAAGGTTTCAAAGAGCAAGGAAGCAGCCACAGGCCGGGGGCGGCAAAATTATCTTCGATCTTGTTTCTAAATGTTGTTAAAATTGCAAACTCCCGTTCAATTTTCAATTAACGTTAAAAGTTTTTCAGAAATAGAAGTATTATATTCTAAAACGGAATTAAATCTCCCTAAATATAGTTTAAATATTTATACCTACATTTAGAAAAAAGGTTTTTTCTAAAAAACGCCGTTTTTTATTTCGCAAATTTCCAAATTCGAGTGTAATTAGTTACACAACACGGCAGCCAATACAACGGAATTCAAATTAATATTTTCGATTCAATCTGCCACCCCACATACTTCGCCTCCCCAAGCTATGCTCCGACTAGGCATTATGTCGATAAATAGGTAAATAATGGTCATAATTTGTTTCATTGTTTAAACAAAAACTTTTTTTAATAATTCCTGGCGTGCCCCTCAAACGATATTCGCGTCGTGGATATTTCTTATTTCAAGGGGTATAGTTTAGCACCTCCTCCGCCCCCAATCACCGGATCGGTCTACCAGAAGGGGGATCATTTGCCGGATGTAATCGCCGCGAGGGGCGAGGGCCGGAAGTGATTACCGGAACCGGTTATGAACCGAGTTGGCCGCGTTGAGACGCGCGCCAGATAGCGCGGAAGTCGTGTTTTTCGGCCGTCTCTGAACAATGGGGCCGCGGCCGTTGGGAGACGCCGCCCTCGAATAAGAGGCCGGTTAATCCCCAACCCACCCCCCAACCACTAGCAGGCGCTTGCGGCAACTCGGGGCCCCCGGCATTAGTGCCACCACCCCGACGACTGTGCTTCGAGTGCTTTTTAATCCGCCCGGTAAATCGAGCCGGCGGTATAGGGCTGGCTGTACCCTACTAGGGCGGCCTGTAGGCAGACCCGGAAGGAACTGCTCACAACCAGCCATCATCCCTTTCCTCAGCGCAGGATAAATACCACTGTTCACTCTTCACTACTCAACACCAAACAATGCCTAACCGATTTGAAGGTGTGTACAACCAATTTCTGGGCCCTTTTTCTATTCTACCTCAAAATATTAACTTCCCCGAATGAATAATGTTTTCGAAATTATTCAAATACAAGAGAGAGAAAAACATTTTCGATGAATATTTATTATGTTATTTATGATACGTCTTCTCAGTATAATTTTTGTTTACATTTTAGTCTAGGAACAAAAATGTTGGTGTAAGGAGAATTTTCAGCACAAAACAACGCGTTAATTATGAATTCGTGTAATTTATAACAACAGAATGCTTAGAATTTCTGTCTCCGGTCGCTGATCTGATTTTATACCAGACCGGTTTCGGCTTCTCCGTCAGCGATTTAATTAGCCAATTTCAATATTCTATCACGTGTATATAACGAAAATTGGGAGTGATTATAGCCTACGACTTTAGAAAATCTCCGCAACGAATGTTTAAACCGAAGTGAAACTGTTTGTATGGAAGCGCTGTGCGCTTTATATTAGTCGCTCCGCTAAGTAGTTCCAACTCTCGTAATTAGTAACTAAGTGTTTGCGGGTCTGGTATTAAACGGCGCCGTTCTTGATGCCGCTTTCTATTCAGCCAGTCGGAGTGAAAGACTGTTGAGGGTCTAGTATTCACAGGGCCCGACCTAAACTTTCAAGAAAAACACCCGATACAAAATTAAAACCCTACAATCTACTCCCGGTTTATTACGCGGGATAATAATTAATTTCAATAAAATTTTTCAAAATGTACCTGCATAAATAAAAAATTGTTTTTAAGTGAATAAAATTGAATGTGGTTCATTCCCTAAGAATAGCATTCAACGTTGTATTGAAAACAATGTAGAGGTTATATATTTTGAATTTCCTAGCTGGTTTAACCACATATTACAGATCAGGAAAATAGTGGAGCATTTAATAGGAATACAGCTGAATTGTAGTTAAATAAATATAATTAAATTTGTTCATTATAAATATTCCAAGGGTAAAATATCCCTCTTCCTCGTAAATCACTAAATCCATGTTGTTTAATCCATGAATGGATTCCTCCGGATTAAGTTGACAAAACGTTATTATTTTAAGGCAATAATATTTATTTGTAAATTAGAAATCCTCGATAAAATAAAATACTGTCAACCTTGTGTGATAGATATCGCAAGTTGGAGAGATAGAGAAAGGAGATGCTGAGAAAGCCACTACCGACAGTCGGAAGAGAGACGGGGACAATTCCCCCTTATCTTGCCACCGTTTAAAAACAAAACTTGCTTCCTAACTGCTGGAGATAATTACTTCAACACCTTGTATCGAAGAACTGTTGGCCAAGTTTTCCTCTATCGCGGTACTCTTTATAACGGAATATACTAAATTGATATTTCCCTATAGAAACGCAATACGAATTCTTGGCAAGTATAGGGACGTAGCAAAATTAATAAATATTATTGTCCCAAGTATTCTTCGTATTATTTTTTATTCAACTGAAGGATACGCAGTAATTAGCTTTTAAAAAGTATATTATTATATATTTTTATTTCTCATTCGACTGATGTCTACATAAACTGGAATAATGAAATTATTAATAAAGAAAAACCTTAACACGGAAAAATTATTATCATTTTTTTCTATTCTTCACTATATCCTTATGAAGAAAACTCTGCAATATTACAATAAAACATTATTCAATTTCCCACTTAATTAAATATGCTACAGCTTCAAGTAGTCTGACCGCATATAATGGTCCGATCCTCAGATACTCAGATCCCTGTTAGCTGGGTGGTAAATTACCTTCAATTAATAAATACAGGAAATTATTTCCCTCTTTTTGTATTAACATTTATATTTAGCACTGCGTTTCATGCCCTCTTTACTTTTGTTCGCTATAATCACAATTAGATGGTATAGTAGCACTGATCAATTGGTTAACACAATAGTATTGACTGTTAATGGTTCTATTATATATACATCATTGATGCTATATACCGCTCTCTCCCATGGCCTATTTATTCTAGAACGAAGCCAAAGATCTGATACGTTTTCCAATGGGCGCTCCCAGCGGTATGAAATTTGAGCCCCGTAATCGAAAGGATTATTCGAACAGAGCGGAATCGGGGCTGAGACCGTCCACGTGTGTTAGTTGCACCGCCAGCATTCGCTGGTAAATTAATTAGCGAGTAATTATCGGCGGTGGGGTGTAGAGTTATCCGGCGGGTGGAGGGATTCTAGTCTATCAAACCGGTACACGGTTCAATTTCAACTTCCGGCAACCGCACAGTTCTAGCCTTATCGCTTTGTCCCGTCCGTTCGCAAAAAGACCGATCGCCGCGCTCAATTCAGACAATAAAAGATAGGATGTATTGTTGAAAACTGAGAAAATCTAACGATACGCAGCACAATGATGAAAGGTCGCGGGCACTGAGATAATTCTCTATTTTTCAGTATATGAATCTAACTTACAACGTTGAAATCTATAGTGTATTCGACCATACAATGCGGCTCCATGTTTTCTTAAATGTTAATTCAATAAGATCAATCCTATGTTCTTTTAATGTCTCCTCTCCCTCAATATTCGTCATTGATTGTTTCAACACTAAACATTATTCGCGTAATTTCAATGAGCCACTGACTCCGTCGGAAACCCAATAGTATGCTTAATTGAGGTTCTGAATTTTACCTCACTCAACGGTCTACAGGACCCACTGTTCGTCACACTCTGTAATTTTGGGTCACATAATAAACTTAAATTCAGACTACTCCTACTGTTCACGTATTAACCCGTCAATGAAACGGTAAAACGCCGTTCACTCTTCGCGCTATTTCGTACTATACTCTACCGCCCGTACGAGTCGAGTATCAACATTAGAGAGACGGTCTATCGGCGTTATGGGGCAAAAACTAATAAAGGTTTCGTGGGTTCTGTCCCTGTTCAGGTGTACCGGCTGGAATTACGGGCCCCGACCGGACATTTGCATGGAAATCGAAAACGAAACTGTGCTTATCGAAGGCAAATAAAGGCGCAGTTAAGACCCAAGTAGAGAGAGTGGGGGGGCCACGCGATATTAACAGTATTTATCGGTCTGGGTTAGTTTGTACAAATGTTCCCACCTACGTAACAAACAGGTGCTTAGCTCCAGTCTTTCTCCTCTAGTTCTATAACCGAAAGAATGAAGATTCACTATAACTATGTTGCTTGCTAGTAGTGGAGAAATAAATAGAAAAAATGGGACAGTGATTTTTTGAAACGGTTCTTCAAAATTAACCCATTTTTTAATTAAGCACCGTGCCGTTTTTAATCCACTAATATTTCAGCCGGGGTATGACCGTCCTGTATATCGGCAGTCCCACTCGACCTGTCCCGTTCGTTTTCCATCAACTTCTTTCTCGCAAAAATTACAGCTGGGCTGTCGACGTTGGCGTTGGCTAATGACATCCACTGGGTGCGCCCCCGCCAAATTCCATACAGCGATAACCGACGGGGGCCTTCAAAAATCCCGGCGTTCTCCTCCCTCTGGCCCGATAAATAAAGCGGAAGATCTGAGCCTCGTTTTACATGGATATTACTTTCTTGGGTCCGAGGAGTGTTTTCGTCCCTTCATTTGCATCCGTTCTTGTTTCGGCCGGCGCGGTCCTCGCCCCCCGAATACTTTCCTATTCCTGGGCCGGGGTTTATCAAAGATTTCTTCTTCTTCCTTTTTTCTGTCTAAATTCTTTCCGACGTACGGTCTGTAAAATGGTAATTTTGCTGTCTTCGCTCGTAATAACATAGGCTTAAGGTGTACTGTGTGTCCTACTCGTACTTGCAAACATTTGAATTTTGTACAACTACATTATTTCATTTAAATAAACAAATTCTGTAAATAACAATCATATAATAATACCAGGTTTTTTATGTATAATAATAATATCCTGCTACCAATCAAACAGGATGACACCCATAATTATTTGATTCGGCAAAAGCTACACCGTATTTATTACCACTGTCCTGGAGTTGGGCTGTTTAATTCCGAATTCGAGTGTGGCTATGGTTTCACGAGAGTAAATTGTTTTATACATTTATTGGATGAACAGAGGCGAACTGAAGAAATGACTGGGCGCCTATTATATTTTGGTGAAAATTCCCCGACCTTAGATCGTAGTGAAATATTCCCAACATCTATGTTCTCTGTATTCTCTCTTTCTCTCTCTCTCTCTATCCCAATTCCCGTTCGAATGCTCACTGGTGGTTCGTAACTTCCATCCATCCTAGTATCGTATGACCGGATAAAACAAGAGCGGCACGTCTCTGTACGATGATGCATAACATTTTCTTCGAGGGCCGGCCATCAATTCGGTCCGATAGCGGCTGGTCGGGCTGGTCTTCTTCTGACCCGCGCCCAAACATAAATATGGGCCCCGTCCGCCTTAATCTCATTACACGGGCAACTCCGCAGATACTTTCCGTTCTTTTACAAAGAAGAAAAATTTGTAATATCCAGAAGGCTTATTGTGAAAAGAGATAATGAAAAAATAGTATACAATAGTGACAATTAAATTTTAAACTTGTAGCAGATTATGTAGATTATGAGTTATATTAAAATAAATAGTAACCCCTCTAAACGGTTCTTAAACATTCGCAGCTGGTAGTAAAAGTAGTTTCATTCCATGAAATTTTCAACTTTTAATATTTTCTACATTTAAAATTCTAGTTTATTAAATGAGCACGCCAAATGTAGTTAGTTTAAATTTAAATCCTTATTAGAAATGGAAAGTGAGCCATTTTATGAGTGTGAATTAATAAAACGCCTCGGCAGTGGAGGACGAACGGTAGGACGTCAATGCTAATTAAGAGCAGCGGGTGGCAGCTCCATCTTAGTTAACACAGCGATTGGGAGGGTTACCTAAGACCGGGGTTAAATGTAAACCGCAGCTAAGCCATACCAATCACTAGTCAAAGGGTTGGGAGAGTCCAAGAGACAGTGCCCTCGCCCTGATTATTAATATAAACCATATCTCTCACAGACAGCGGTTAAATTTCAACCATTCTGGAATATAATATACCTATATAACAGCCGAACCTGCATATATAGTATGATACGCATTAAAATTATTCAACACAGTTCGGTCAGTATTTATGTTAATAGAATAAGAAATATAAGGCCGTTAACAACATTCGTACGCTGAATTAAGTATAGTGAGTGTAAATTTTGTAATACATTTAATTTGAGTCCGGTATCGGCCTGAGTGGATGGTGTTGAGGATAACAAAAGCGTAACAGCGTAATAATGCGTTGAATGCGGGTTGAAAAATCAAGATTCTATAAAGATTATAGGATGATATTAATATAAAGGCAGCAAGAATTTTGGGTTACGAATATGTCAAAATATTGTCCATTGAATAATCAATGGCAATTCGAAACTTATGAGAACGTTGAAATATGGACTGACATGATGCAAAATCTTAGTTAGATTTTAATCTTTAATTTTAACCATAGTCCAATTTTAATTTATTCCACACCAAGGGGAACGGAAATATTGAATTTTCATTGGAATCATAAGGTTTATTGATAGGTCACCAACCTATTCAATTCTAATGAGCGTACTGAAGTTTACGAGCCCCTCTCGTGACAATTAATTCAATAACTGAATTGTATTGATCACGAGGTCGTAAAATACAGAATACTCGCTAAAATTCAGTTCGTTCGTCCAAGCCGAAGCAATTACATTTCATATAAATTCAGTTTTACACTGAGGGTTTTATAAAAACAGGAATCTTCGAATGGAATTTCTCAAGGCCGCTGGTGAATGGGTCCGACGGCTCTGTTAAATAGAGCGACGCCTTCAGTTCTGATATTGTACAAAAAATTGGTTTGAAAAATTTTTAATTACCACGTATTCACTAACTGCTTTCGGCCGAGCCTTATATCCGTTTAGTATCACTGCAATTATGCCTTTTATTTGTATCAGTTGTTTTAACATATATATAATAAATAAAACGATCGAATTTTATGATTGGAAATAATTATCAGACCAATTATTGTGTCCGGCTGTGTAACAGCTGTTAAAAAATTAACTGAAAGGGACGTATCGAATTAAAAAAAAACAAATTAACTAAACCCAAAAGACTGTGAGGCCGCAATTAAACTGCAGGCAATTGATAGGGCAATGACGTCTGTGGGGAAACGACAGCGGATTCAGCGCACTCAGTCACTAATTGACCGGCGGTGGCGACAGGTCACGTGACCCACCCCCTCAACACCGCAACACACCCACATATACACTACACCCTACACCCTACACCCTATACACACGCATGTGCCAACACGCACACGCACCTACAATCAGTCATTTGTGTCCCGCCCATTAAAAGATAATCGTTCTCCCCTCCCGGCCACACGGCTTCTTTTTTTTTTTAATTTAACGATCGGCCGTATTGGGAAGGGGTATAACGGCCATTTCGATCGAAGACTGAAAAATCTGTGTCCGCAATGTTCGCGTTTTACGAAGCGAGGTTTAATAATCATCAGAGTATATCGCAACAGTTTCGCCTCGCGACGTTGGCGGTAGAAAATCTGCCGAACCGAATATGTTGGCCAAACACTCGAGCATACTCAGGCAGAAACATCCGAATCATAATTTTGTATTACCGGTCAGAATATCTGCTCCGACTCTAATTACGGTAATGCGGCGCTGCTTGACGCGTGTCGGAAGGCTATCAAGTGTTTTGTGTCAGCAATGAGACTTCCCGATCCTCCAGATCATAAGTGTAGTATCAAATCTGTTACGGTCAAATAATCGAAGCGATATGAGGAAAAGCGACATTTTTAAAAGAACGGCAGATTGGAACTGGATCGCAAAGGCGCTGGATTCTTTGATTAATAATAAAAATGAAGAAACGGCCAAACGCTGCCGAACGGTATTAAAAAATTCGAGTATATATAATACGTATGGGCGTTTCTTATACTTCGTTTTGTTGGAATTCTGCCTACTGTGGGGCGAAGTAAATTTGTTTCGGCACTGCGGCAAACATGGATTCGACACAAGGGGGAATGACACATTGGTATTCAGCGATGCCAACTTTTACAAATTACTAATATTTATATAAATATTTATTCCCGCTTTCCAGCCTATATTATCTTATCGTTGAATCTAGCGGAACATTGTGCCCACGGCCGAAGATATCGTTCAACCTCTTATCACTCGTTGATTGAAGTTTTCTTAATAGCTTGTATTTATAAATAGTAAGTTGCTGATCGGGCGATACATTTACTTACAATTTAGAATAACTTTTATTTTGTTAGGAGGTAAAAAAACTGTTGAGTGGTGACATTTTTGAAACTCGAGCTGGCGCTATTCAATAGTTAATTTGATTTTTTTACTAAACAATCCCAATAAGTATAATGTTAGTTTCTGCGTCCCTACAATATTTTACGATATGCACAAAAGGAAGCCATTATCCGTAATGATCGGAAAGGCCGGCGGCAACACCCCAACAGGAACGGTATTATGCAAAGCTGGAACATACAGCCCCAAATCGATCGGGGAGAGGGGCGGAAAAAAACGGGAAAAAATCCACCGCTTTCATAAACTGGAATGGACACAATCGGCGCGTTATCTCGGCAGGCAACGAATTGCCGAAAGAGAGGTTGAAGCCGGCTATACTAATGCAGGCGTTCAAAACTGCCGGGCGGCTCGTTATAACCGATCTAATCGGCCCCACTCAGATAAACCGGCGCCCATTTCAGGAGGCGCTTCGCCGACATCCAGATCCGGGAGATGAGAATGGCCGACCCGGCTCTGGATGGGGTGACACCCACCGGCTTTACTGGAGCACGCCCTTCTAATCAAAGTGTCTCGGTTTTTATTCGTGTTATATTCCTTCAGCGTCAAATAAATTTGGTCAGTTTCTCAATATACTGTAGAGGAATTGAAATATCATATTTTCTTCGCTGGAATATTACATTTGATTCTGTCATTGAACAACTGTTTTAGTTTCCCATTATTCTTTGTTACGATTAGTTTCCTTCTGTTTGTACTCACGATGCCAAAAAATATACATTCACTGTCAAATGTACCTACAATTGAAATTTGGCTGTATTTTAAATTATTAATTTATAACTAACGAATGAGGTTGTTCCCGCATCTTAAGCAGGCATGACGAAAGTAATTATTGAGAAAAATTAATTAAGAGACGCGCAAGAATAATCTGGTATTCCTGTGGCAATTTAGCAGGAAAAGTGAAAAATCGACGGAGTGTACATTTTATGATTGATATTTAGGGTGGACACTAATTTTCATCTACTTAAAACTGTCTTAATCGGGTTTGTGTACAGCCTCTAAGCAGACGCTAATTAGATTCGTTGAGTCGTGCCCACTACTGAACGAGTCGAAACCTGTTGAATTCGGCTAGATCCCCGATTCAGAAATTATCGATATTTTTGTCGCACCGAACCGTAAATTCCCGAATTCTCCAATAAACTCTCAATATTACATTTGATTCTCTCATTGAGCAACTGGCGGAATCCTCCTCTTGGTCGGAACAAAACAGTCAAAATTGAACAGATTATCGACCGGCGGTGCGGAGGGAGGTCTCAATACATGCGCCAAACTGTTGAATACTTAAATAGGTAAATAGCTGAGATGCTCTGCTGTCAGAGACTGCGGACAATTTAGTCTTCAGTGGAATCGCGGTTTGAATTGAATAAGAGCTCAGATTACCTGGGTTGGATCGAGGAGCCGTGAAAGGAATCAACATGTTCGGGCGGACTGGACACGCTCTGCGCCGCTTCCCCACACATACAGGGCCGGCCGAGAGGAAACCCCGTGTAGGCCACTGATCCTACAGTATTGGACCAAAAAACGAACCGGCTCCACCGCCTCTTTGTGAAGGACGAAATCATACCGGTATTTCGGAACTCAGGATAAAGGATTTCGGGGACTGAGA
Organism: Lethocerus indicus; assembly: GCA_019843655.1. Lineage (NCBI taxonomy): Eukaryota > Metazoa > Arthropoda > Insecta > Hemiptera > Belostomatidae > Lethocerus > Lethocerus indicus. The sequence goes on along the minus strand of JACDQD010000005.1, from coordinate 25,551,337 downwards.
CTACACTGACCGTTTACAGCAGGGGTTTGCTCAACTTTATTCAAATAATCCACGTTCATCCTTACCAGAAATTAAACAACTTTATACTTTTTATGTAACAATACAACAATATAATTATAAATACGCCACATTACGAGCTATTTATTTATATTAAATTAATACATTACATATTTAATATGTTATAATATAATAGGAACCTGCATAAATGTACCTGATTATATTTAGCAGGGAAAATAGAAAAAACATACTCGTGAGTATTCGGAGCCATGATTAATAATATTTAACTGCATAAATATTAGTGATATATTTAAAATTTTTTGTGCATTAAAATTAAGCGACTCGAATGGTTAGGCACCGATGTGTAGTAAGCGCAATGAAAATTGTGGCAAATCGTTAGTCGCGTGTCACATTAAAAAAGGAAAATTGTGACTATTGCAGTCATTAATATTCCGACGGATCACTTTCCGGCTTCAGGAAAGAGAAAGAGTAATGAGGTCGGTGATAACAGGGCGTGGCGGGGGTGGTGGTGGGGGCGCGTCAAAAACAGCCGGAGAAAAACTGTCGCTCCGAGAATGAAAACTATCAACAGTTAAAATTCTGTCTCCCCGACCACCACCCTCCATCCTCCTAAACAATCGGATCATCAGAAACAACCTACAATGGAATGGGGGGGCGAAGAATAAGACAGACGGGCCCCGGCTCGCCCAGGGGTTAGGAGCAAGCCCTCGCGGGGAGGGCAATTAATTTTCTCGAGGGGTGAAAGAAATGTTGAATTAATGTTAGGGAAATTTTTGCGAGAGAGGAGAGAAAGAGAGCGGGGTGGGTTGGGGGGGGAATTCAGCGAGAATGAGAACGAAAACGAAAGAGTACATGTAGAGTGTCGGTGAGGGTGTGGTGTGGAGAGGATAGAAGAGAAACGAGAGAGGAGAGAGAGAGAGAGAGAGAGAGAGCGAGAAAGTGCTGGATGGAAACTGGGAGCTAGAGAGTGATGAAGAGAGGTCAGTGCGTTGGACGGGGGTTTTGCCACACTGATTAATATCTGTACTAAAATAGCGCTTTCCCCTCTCTCCGTCCTTCTCAAACCACCCCTCCCGCTCACCCTCTTTCCACCGAGTTTTCTTTCTCTTTCTCTCTATATCTTCTCCCCCTTTTTTTACCCACCCCCCTGTCTCACGTTTCGGTGTTCTATTATACTGTCCGGACGTAATTCGGGTTGACGACTAGACGTGGTATCAAGTATGGACTGAACTTTGCCGACGAAAAGTGGGTATAAATTTTGTATTTTTCGAAAACACGGCGGAGATAGATTTTTCGCAGGTTATTATGCACATATATTTGAACGAGTATAACGCTCTCGCGCAATTAACTGCATTCAGCTCCGCTGAAAATTTTACTGATGCAGTGGTAAAGACATATACGGATTTACAATTGGTTTCCAAAAATATTTCCGCCAATGTCCGTTTATTTAAAGGCGGGTCAAAATCATACTTGGCGGTACAAGTATCGGATCATACGGTTGTCTAAATCCGAGACAAGGCTTTATGTACTATTAAGATATAATAACTTTAACCATGAGAAAAAATTGTATGCAAAACTAATGACACTAAAAAAGTAAAATAATTTCCTCACAGTTCATACTGAAACGGTGTGCTTCCGTTGAACTTTCAAACTGACATGTAATATCAATTGAACACAGTACAACACATTTTTTCTGTTTCATGTAACATAATTGAAGTGTTATCACTTTTGTTGAACACGCTTCAGGCCGTTAACACGACGACGGGCGCATTTGTGAAATTACAATCTCAAGAGTCAACGACAAAAGACTTTGGAATCGCTTATCACTCGCCTGTTTTCGGGGCAGGTCGGATTTGGAGGTTCTGTCGCAAGTCAACGTTTGGGCTTGCAGCAAGCGCCCTGTATTAATATGTTGTTTGGCGTTGAAAGTTGAGCCGGTCTGGGGGAGTAACCCCCATATGACCGAATATTCAGTCAAATGGGGCTGCCAGACGAAGTTGACTCGCGTCAACTTTGCTCCGCTGTCACTGTCGAAACACAGTGCCCCCCCCACCCCACCATCACCCCCGGTGTCGTTATATGCCCCACAAATTTAACTTCAACTTGTGTTCTTTTGAACAGATTCGCCGCCCCAACCGAGAATTTTATTAGTTTAACACACCTGTTTTGTGGTCTCAGAGGGGTTGGAATACCGTCGATTTCGTGTTACTGTCTACTCTCACTGGTTTACTGTTTTGCTAGACCGTTTCGGCTGCTCGCCATCTACAGTAGCGGTGTTAGGTAACCACCACAGTACAGGTGACATTGACAGTGCAGTGAGGATGCCCAAAAGACATCCAAAGAGCCAAAAGTGACTAACACCGCAACTGAAGATGGAGAGCAGCCGAAACCGGTTTAGCAAAATACCAAACAGCGAGAGGAGACAGAAACACACAAAATCTACGGTAATTTTATTAGTACTTCATGCCACCACCGGGAAAATATTTATTTAAAATATGTATATTTCGTCAACATTGCTTATATTGTTCCATGAAAATATATGTTGGCATAGTCCATCATGATCGTACCTAGTTTTTATTATGGAACATTATTTTCTTGTTTTATCGGTTCTTGAAATTCGGTATCGAATTTAAAGACAGTTGGATATAACTTGGATATGAAAGCAGTAACTGTGGAATTGTTGTTGTAAGTTTATTTCAACGTGTCCCGGCATTTCCGGCGGCCTAACGAAGGCCGGCCCACGAGGCATTAAATTCGATGGGCATTATTTTCCATTTGTCGAGCCGCACACCCCTCGCCCAGCGTTATCAGCGCCACAGCTGGCTCCCGCCCAATACATAAGTGACGCAATCCTCCGACCCGCCATTTATTTATTCATGAGCGCGGCTCAACCTCCACCGTTCCTCTCCGCCGCCCCCGGTACTCCATTCCCGCACCTCCGTCGGTACCTGACCGGCCTACACCACCCCCCCCCCACATCTAAATGCATTCAGTGAACTGCAATTGAGAACGCGTACCAATTGAAACTCACCTCAGGGATTAAAAAAAACGAAACTCGGTGTGATGAAACAACCTGATACTATTCCCTTTTTGAAAATAAATCCTGCATGCAATTGGTAAATAATTAAAAATGTTTTACTCGTTTTAATAAAAGTTAAATGTCAGAAGTAATGTATTCTATTTTGTTATCGTTCTTGCGATCTCAAGTCTGCAAGATCTTGAGCGTCATAAATTAAGGAATACTACCGACGATGGCGAAAATCCACGGCCGGTCTAGCTGTTTCCCAAACCGGGAGCGGAGACAGAAGTTGGTACCGTCGTCACAATGGTGGAATGAACACTGTCAGTATATACCGGGCTTATGAGGAATAAAAAGCTTGCAGCGCTCTAGTCGCTGGTGACAAATGCAGTCGGACCTTTGAAACCCGGGTCGAAACAATATTAAAACGCTATACATAACAGCGGAGCGTTACCGGCTGTCATTAGGCGCATTATTAAAGGGAAACAAGTCGGGAGTGATTAAGCCGCTGATAAAAGGCCGGCGGATACCCAGGTGTTGGGGGGTTCGGCAAATTAGAACCTATGAAATATTACGAGGGATGCTCGGCGCTCGCTCTCACTCCCTCGCGCCATCTTATAAATAGGATTCGCTCCTGGGAAGGGCTCCCCCGAATTGCTTTGTGAAAAGTGGACCTGCATTATTCATAATTTCATCAACAGTTGTCCCCCGGAAAATGTCCTACCGCGGTATAAATTTCATCGACGATTTCCCACCGCTTTTTGAAACGAGCGGAATTTACTCCGTCGTTTTAGGATTTAAAGATTTTATGTCTCTCCCGTCCCGTCGAACTTATTAATTTTTTCTTCTAATTTACGACAAGAAAAACGCTTATTATATATCACGCTACCAACTTATTGTGCATTATCGAAAACAAGTTGGTCGTAAATGTACATTATATTATTGGTATCATTGGGAACCCGCGACGGTCGGTCTTTCAACATTGACTTTTCACCATCCAATAGGTGTTTCCAGTAACCTTTTTAGTATCTCGAGATTTACTTGGTATTTCGTGATGTTAGGTGAGGGGATGAACGTGCTGATTTTTCGCGGAAAACAGGCGCGACCCAACGCATTCTTGCGTGGCTGTCTCATTAGGAGAAGTTAACACCGAACGCCGCACTAACAAGTATTCTGCACAGACTTCCAGGTAACCAGGTATTATATGCTGACAAACGGCATATTCCCCCGGGGCTATCGGCGTAAGCCCGACCGGGGTAGGGCCGCCCGAGGGGAAACGGGACATCGGAGACGGCCCAGGATAAAAGGCCACCGAGGGTTTATTAAGCATATTTACAGAGAGCGGAGGGGGCCACCCTCCCGCAGCGAGCCGCGCCGGTTTCACCCTCTTTGTCCCAGGGCCGTGCCGATAGTTTGAAACGGGGACAAAAGAGGGGGCTGGGGCGGAGGCAGGGGGAGGTAGAGCCAGCTTCTATTGACAAAACGACCCTTGCATATTTCAATAGAGATTTGGCGACGGATTTACACACGGCGCCCGGCACCGTTTTTATTATTCACTCCCGGTTTCCCGCACCGGAATCACCCGTTTTAGTTTCCCATTATTCTTTGTTACGATTAGTTTCCTTCTGTTTGTACTCACGATGCCAAAAAATATACATTCACTGTCAAATGTACCTACAATTGAAATTTGGCCGTATTTTAAATTATTAATTTATAACTAACGAATGAGGTTGTTCCCGCATCTTATGCAGGCATGACGAAAGTAATTATTGAGAAAAATTAATTAAGAGACGCGCAAGAATAATCTGGTATTCCTGTGGCAATTTAGCAGGAAAAGTGAAAAATCGACGGAGTGTACATTTTATGTTTGATATTTAGGGTGGACACTAATTTTCATCTACTTAAAACTGTCTTAATCGGGTTTGTGTACAGTCTCTAAGCAGACGCTAAATAGATTCGTTGAGTCGTGCCCACTACTGAACGAGTCGAAACCTGTTGAATTCGGCTAGATCCCCGATTCAGAAATTATCGATATTTTTGTCGCACCGAACCGTAAATTCCCGAATTCTCCAATAAACTCGAGCGTTCGAGGCGGGACGTTTAAAAGGGCGCTGGCTGTACGAATGGAACCGGTGGGGCGGGGTACGCCAGCCCGGATAGTTAAGTCGGCAACTGAACCGTGTTACAAATTGGCGCGGCGAAAATCTCAACCCCCTATTAGAAACGCCACGACTCGGGTTCCGCCCTAACTTTAACACGACTGTCGCGTCTGACACTCCGTTGAAAAGTTGTAAAAATTGATTCGCCCAGCTTCATTTATAATGAATCTTCGCCGAAGTTATTTAAGTAAACGCCCCTAGAGGTTCCGACCGACATACGCGCTCGTGCCGAGTTACCTTTTTTAATTTCACTTCACACAAAGTCCAAAGTCGAAAAGTCTTGATTCTTGCTAAATTTCGCATATTACTTACAAATTCTAGTATTTCCGATTAGTTTTTGGTAGGAACTTGTTTCCTTGTCATAAGAAATCAGAAACTAAACCAATTTAAATCAGGATTATTATTTGATGTCATAACTCTATAACCACAATTATTGTTGACAGTCTTAATTCAAAGGCCCTGACAAAGATGTTATATCTTCAATTGACAATTTGTATCTACTTAACGGCTTGAATAATCTGTAAACGTGCCTGAGATATACGAACATGATTTTTGCCCTTGTGACAGAAATCTGCGGTAAATACACGCTAATCACTCAGGTATATTCGCGATATTATCAGCGGGTGATTTCATATTTAAAACAAGTTTTATTATTTTAATAACGGAGCTGCCGTCTATCTTTCCGAACGGGTGGAAGGTAGAATAGAATTCTTCCATCCCAAAATAAAAAATGTATGGCTCTTGATGTACGGGCGAACTTAAGAAAATATTTAGATCGTCCCACAAAGAGTGTATGTATCGCGTGTTCACTTTCATCTTAGACAAAGGACTCGGAATAAAGCGGGGTTGCAGGGGGTGTGGCAGGAATAACGGATACTGTGTACGGGAGAAATATAAGGGCGGGGAGTTATATTTATGGTCGAGGGGGGTGAAGCCCGGACTTTAAGAGGCTTAGTTAGCGTCGGGCCGGACTTGCCGGAAAAGCGCGCGCATCTTTTCGCCTGTCTTAACAATTAACCGGCTTCCGACTAATGGATATGCAAAATTTCGGCGAAATGTCGACGTCGGAAAATTACACGGACACTAACAGCTCGCAGGAGGAAGTGTTCTGTCTTAATATCTATTGACGATGCCGAGAATCCGAAACGGATATATCACAGGGCGATATCGGTAAGACAGCCCCTATCTTCTGAACAACGTTATTCCGCTACTCGAGACACAGCAGAACTTACACTGTTGTAGTCAGGGCTGTCAATATTGACAAGGGTGATGAATCAGTAGGGCTCCCGGTTTAGATAAAGCATTCATAAGCTCGTCACTAGACAGACCGGACGGATATTTACCCTCTCGGACAGAACAGACAGGTTAAACTTATTAAATTTTCCATTAAACCAAGACTAATAAAGTTACCTCTCAGATTGGTACATTTGTATTCCTGTTAACTAATCACGTATAACTTGCAGTCATTCTGGCATACTATAAATAAAAAAAGAATACATATTTCAGGCCAATTATCAGAAATGGGCAACGGTGGCCCAAAATACAGTAATAGATGAAGCAAATTAAACAAAGGTACGTTAAACCGGTTTGATTTTCTAGTAACATTCCTCTCCGAGCTTCATATTTTCTGAGCTGGCTGGGAGAACACTTTAATCTCGTCCTATCTTTAATAATAGCCAGCGACACAGAACTATGCGACATGCAGCGGTACTATTGGGAGTAGGCGGGCGGCCGTTTAAACGTCCCTTTATCTTCCCGTAGCATACATGTTATTTACACTCTAATGACCGGATTATAGCCCGCCTCGGCCCGTATCGGCAATCGCTACAGCGACATTATATTCGGATTAAGAGTTCCGCGACAGATAGGTCGCATTGTTCCTTGCCACCGCAAACAGTACAACCCCGAAACTGAACTGCTAAGCCCCTCGCCAATTGCTTCTGCAAATTTCTGCCCAAATTACGTTAATAGTAAGGCTCGAGTGCTGTTCCAAACAGGGCATAAATAAATGACACAAAGCGTCTGACCAACTAACGGGAATTTGGAAGTTAACAGATTAATGTTATAATACTATTCAGTGCGAAAGGGACGCCTCCAGTTAAGAGATACTTTACAAGCTTAGTCGTCACAAATAACTAGAAATAAACATGTCCGTTCCCTAACGAGAAATAACCAATTTTATTTCATTATTATTTGTACTTATTGTTGTGCCATGGAAAAGATGTATTATTAAACTTCTGTGTTGAATGAAATTGGGTAATTTTGTATATTTTTGCAATAGAAAATGTGTTTGTCTTATTCGGGTTGTGAGGGATTTCGTTGATCGATTTTTGTCGGATTATCGGTCAAATATATATTTGATCACACAACTTGTCACAAGTATTAGGTTCTGACTTCCAAATATACCTGTATCATTAAAGTTTTCATGTTGATCCAAAATTTATTGAAGAAAGTTTATTTATAACAATCTAGTTAATCGGTGCAATAGCACTCAACGAACTTTAGTTAAGTACATTTCCGCACCACCCTCAGGGGGCGCTAGTTTATCGGTGCAAGTGGACCCAGCGCACAGTGCAGTGAGGATGCCAAAGAAACATTCAAAGTGCCAAAGTGACCAACACCGCTAGCACCGGTGAAACCGGTCTAGCAAGAGACCAAACCAGCGAAGGGAGACAGAAACACACGAAATCTACGGCAACGCCAAACACTTCGAAATTGTTCAAATTTTGGAATCAATATTCCAGCCAATATCGTAATTTAGGATACTATTTGATTGAACCATTATCTTTATCGGGTAATAAGAAACAATTTGTCTGAATTTATAACTGTAACTTAATATTGTTAAAAATAATATTAATGCCCATGGATACGGGTTTCTGAATAATTCAAACAGTTCCTGAAACAATAATATATTTCGAGAAAGATCCGCACAATCAAATTCGGGTTTAAGGAGATAATGGGTTAATATTCGGGCCGGGTTATTATTTCCTCCTTATTGGGTCCCAATTGTGCGGAACCTAATAAGTATGCAATAATGAAAACACTATTAGCCTTTGCAGAAGGAATTCGCGGTTTAAGGGGCTCGAAATGGGCGACCCGGCCCTATCTCCTTCAAACTTCAGAGGAAACAAATTTTATACGACGATAAGTAATTTAATTTGGAGCCGGGCTTGCGGGATCTTTGAAACTTTATTCGGGTATATATTGGGCCCACCCTCGCCTTCGTCTCGCTTTAAACATCTTCCGGAAGGCTTAATAATCCTGTTTGTGACCGCACTGGAATTATTGACAAACAATAATTCGATTATCCGTTCGAGAACATCCCTGTTTTATTCAGTATATTAAAACATACTTGTCAGACCATACCGACTGTTATGCGTCTGCTATATATATCTAATAAATAAATAATTATATAAAATTAGGTTTAATTACTTTTCATCAATCTCAAAGTTCAAACCAATCAATTATGAATAAAATAAAACTCGTTGATTTGTATCCTTACCTTATTTTAAATAAATTTATTCAAATTTCATAATTTTTGAGTGCGAACGACCGAAAGAGGAGAAACTAATTTGGAACCAATATACACCAATAAAAAGACAAAAATAGACAAGAATCCACATATAAATATATACAACCAAGAAGACCTACACAGTTACAATGCACGGAACACTACCGAGCATGGAGGAAAGATGACCAAGCGTTAAATCAAATCATTAATTGGAGATGGGTAGTAATAATATCGTATAAAACCTCCGCGGTGAGGTCAACGAAATATCAGCTGTTGATAAAAGTATTTTGTTTTAAATATTCTGTTTAGTCTGTCTGCTATCCATCTCGTGTTAAATACGTAATTTTAATTGCATATACATTTGTATTCCTACTTTATATATTTAGCCATTTCTCCTTTCGGTATCCATTTATAAATATTTACTCGATCGGTGATGTACTTAGTTTTCTCTTTAAGGTATTACATTTGTCGAAATTAGTACGGGGTACCGAACTATTTTTCCGGTGGTTGAATTGCGGCGGAATCAGAAAAAGAAAAACTGGAAGCCGTCGAAGCGTGGCCAAGGGGTTTAAAAATTGGATTAGATTGAAATCCAATACGAAGTTTTCAATACTTGGGCGCAGCGCCGTTTATTGTGCCGCGGACGGCGGCCCAGACGCCGGCTGGAAGCGTTGGGCGAACGCGGGAAGCACATTAGGCGACGCTCAACCAAGAAGGGGATCCCGCCGGCGGGAGTAAGCGGATTAGAGCCGTCGGGGAAATGCGGGCGCCCCTCCCTCCCGCCCCCACCAACGCAAACAGATACTAGGAAGCCGAGCAGAACGAATGTGGCAACGCACGAATCGCTAGAGGAGAATGGAATCGATGCGAGAACAGGACAGCGGGGGACGAACCGAAACGTAAAGCGCAAGTGAAACTTGTGAAAGAGCGATAAAACTGGTAAAAGTGCACTAAGAATAGACATTTTATAAACAAGGTATACCCTGTTTATCACTGAACGTACCAAGCGGGGTCAAATGACCCCTTTTGAAAATTTACTTTAAATTTGTACATTTATTCTTATTTTTGTCGGTTTTTGACTTTCTGTAAATTCTAATACTTGTAAAAACAACAAAAGATAATTTGAAACTTCTTTCAACAATGACATACAAATCAAATAACTGTAGGCTAACGATTTATAAATCAAAACCAAGAAAAAAGTAGTGATATCTAGTATCAAACATAAAACCGTAAAAATCAAGAATAGAAAGAAGACACCCGAAACAATCACATACTATAATAAAACCAAATTTGGCGTCGATATAGTTGACCAAATAGCGAAAGTATATCGTCAAATCAAAGTGTAACAGATGGCCTGTGCAGGTATTTTTCAATATTTTGGATTTCGCTGGAATCAATTCGTGGATATTCTATCAGGAAACAAGTGGGTTGAAGCTATCAAGGCATCGCTTCCTGTTACAATTAGCAGACGAGCTTTCTACAGAGTACCTCGAATTTTGTGAAGAAAAACAGGAAAACCAACGAGAAGGAATATCAAGCAGCTCCAATAAAAATTCACACTCCAGGAAAAAATGTCAAATAAGATTTTGTGCAGGCAATAATACAACACAAACTTGCATAATTTGTAAAAAATTTGTTTGGGGGAAATGTACGAAGGAGAAACCCATTATATGTAAAAGATGTAATTAGTTGATTGTTTTGTTTATAGCAAGAAAAATATGCGTTTAATTATTTTATACGATATTAGAAATGATGTTGCAAATTATTTCCTTTAATAAGTAAAGAATTTTTTACAAAAAATCAACGTTTATTTCATAAGGGGTCAAATGACCCCCTATAGTAAGATTTGGTATAGAAAAATGCCGGTACGTTTAGTGTTAATGGGCAAGTCTAATCTAATTCCTCCCAATAATGCGGCGATATCTTCAACAAACTTGATTTTAATGCTTTAAAATTAAACGATAATATCAGGTGCGGACCTCAATTTCAATATTATGAGGAAGGACTAATAATATTGTAAATTATGCTAATAATTTTATGCGCAAAAAAAAATTTTAAACCAGCCGTTAATTCTAATAAATCAAATTTAAATATTTATAAGGACTTTTCAGCGGGGGATAACTAGGCACCCGGTTTGAGATAAGTAGAAATTCGTTTCCAAATGTACTCCCGAAATTGAAGGTTGTTCCGAGTGGCAAGGTGCATAAAACTTGAGGGATCCGATGCACCGCTGCCCGGCCAACCTTCCGTTAGGGATAGGACCAAGTTGAAATCAAATTTGTAGGTGAGCCAAACTAGAAGTGAGAATTAGAAGTTGGACTTCCCCACAGCAGACAGATACCGGACGAGGAGAAACTAGTTATATGAAACAAAATGGGCAGCCGACCATTTACAATATATATCGTTTAAACGAATTCCAGGAATTAACAGTTCAAAGTACTGTCCGGCTTTCTGTATATAAAGTATTGGAAAGAAGAAAGGCAGAATTACAGAATTTAGTTTCGTAATTAATTAGTTACAGTTCAAATTCTGTCCTATTTGGTCTCAAGCTAGACCAGTTACACCAAATGGATTCCAGTAATATGGTTAGTAAGATAATAATATTAGATAATTGTGTCGAATTAACACAGTCGATTATAGTTATAAGATCATTACTTTCGGGTCTAACATTAGGTCTATAAATAAGGTTTCTAAACGAGCGGCCCGAATTCAAAAATTGTCTGGGCGCTCCAAGGGCCCGATAGTGGACTTTTTAAGGCCTGACGGGGGTGATAATTTGGCGCCCCGATAGAAAATCCTCCCCGTCTCTTTTTTCCCCCGTTTCCCGGCTGTCCCTTTTCCGCTCGTACCTGGACCGCGAAGACAGAGAAACAAAGAAATCGCACGTATTTACGATAGGACCTGCGACGGTGGGGGGGGGGTGGCACCCTCTACCAATATCCGTTTTCTGACCTAATAGGACAGCGCGGGTTTTGGGGGTTGGAAGGGGAGGTCGCAAATAAACGAAGGAACAGCCGCCGCCCCAGCCTCGTTGGCTAGGCGCTTCACAACTGTCCCATCCTCACTCCCTCCCTCCCTCCTTTCCTCCCTCGCTCACTCCCTCCCTCCCTCCGCCGACAAATCGCTAATAATTCTCGGAAGGCCCCCAGCGGCCGGATCCGTCCTGGATATTGGTACCGACCATTTCCCCCTCTCCCCCTGATCCCTTTTTATGGCCCATTAACCATCGGTCTGTTTTCCAGACGCCCGCTTACCAACGCGTCTATGCGGTATTTTACTCGATCCATTTCCAAATCGGTCAGAAGCCTCTGACGTTTCTGCCTTACTGACTTTCTATTGCGCAAATTTCATTACGATTGAAGGAATCAAAACCACCGTATACCACTAGCTAAAGCTATTAGTATAAAAAATTAACATCACGTACTGCAAAAACATATATACGAGAAGCATTCCGTACAATTTGATTGATTTTTTATAATAAAATCTATTAAAGATGAATTTTTTATTTTGACAATATATTGTACATTTTGATCCCTTATTAAACTACTATTAAGCTACTGTATTAAAGCCTTCTGAAATTATCTTCAAATGTATATTCTAGCTCCCAAAAATGGTACTCTAAATTTTTTTTTTAGTAATTAATGGAACGCGTCAAAATATCGAGTAATTGCGCTTTTAATGGCCAATTATATCTCTATATTTTCCAGGTCGTCTAACGAACGCGTGTATATATGATATTTTACTAGAAATATTTCCAATTATCCAGACTGGTGACGAATGGGTAAAACGAGTCGCCGGTCCAAGTAATCGGAATCCACTATATATTAGTGTTTTAAATCATTCGTGTTACACAATGCGATAGTATATTTTCCACAAATTGCCCGAACGCGTGAAATGAGGCGGTAACCGACGGCGGTTAAAGGGAACGCCAATAAGTTATGTAATGGGAGCGGATATTTTTTTTCAAATTTTTTTTACCCTACCGGTTGCAGTTACACCGGTTAAGTGGCTGTAGTTAAAAAGTGGAAATTCTGACATGCAAACGGCCCTTATCAACGCTCGAACGGCAACCGGTAACATACGACCGGTTTATCGCCTTCTCGTACATCCGACTGGCAATTACAAATTATTTCTTACCGTCCGTTTACTTTTATATACGAACAACCGTTTATTATTACTAGAAGGCTATTACTTTACCCATCATTTTCATGAATTCATGTTCAAACAGAAAATTTTCTTCACATATAAGGCTATTTATTTTATCAGATGTAATAAACTACACATCCATCGAGTTCAGTTTGAAATACCTGATATTGTACTGTGATAGCGTAAGTTTTTTGAAATTTAAATCTGAGGGCAGGATTTACGAAGAGATTTATATGTTTAATTAGGTGGGTAATAAATAAGCATCGCTTTCCCATAAACATAATTAAATTGTTCTACGTAACTTATGTGCAGTGGTCCTCAGCTGTCGATGAATCATAAAATCGAGTAAATGTTATCTAATAATTTGACGAAATACAAGCCGAGATATGCTGAAGCGCTCGATCGACAATTGACCTTGTTCAATCGGACGCGGTCTGGAAGGCACGTGCTCCGATACAATAACTCGGTTAACTATTTGAATTGAAGCACGCGGCAGCCGTATTAGACGCGGCGCCGTGTAGGGAAACCGGCGGCGGCGGCGCTCGCATTCCAGAAATGCGCCCCCAGAAACGCCGTAGCAATGCGGCCGGCTGCACCGACTGCAATACCCCAATAATCGCCCTGCACAAACAGCGTCCGCCGACGGATACTCCTCGTCAGTTTAACACTGCCCCGTATACCCGTGGTCTGCCCTCTACCCTTGAACAGCACAGGAACATGATTCGCCCCATTAAGTCTTATTATATTGGCGTATATTTCAAGTTTGGAATGTCGCTATCCACGGAGAGAAATTCGAGGGATGGAAACGGGCAAAACGTAATACTCACAGGGACAGCAATTATATTGAAAACCGTGGAATATATTATTAGAATTTAAGAATTATTAAGAACCCCGCTATCCGTAAATTGGGCAGCAGTTTGGACACCAATCCAGTATTGAACCGACCCCCAATCACTAACAATAGTTCAAAAATAGCTTTTCCCCAACAAAAAATGAAATACCGGTGCGTTTTTTTTTTGTTACAATTATATAAGGTTCGGTTTCGGTGGAATTTCATCATCCGTCGGTGAAATTAAATCGGCCGCAGAGGCGAGCCGGCATTGGAAAACAATATGTTGGAAACGGTAGCTTTATCACGGTCACATGTCAAATAAGATTTATTGTACGGGAGGAATTAGATTCTGTATCAACGGCGCGGAGAATTTTCGAGGGAATTTTATTTGTATTTTTTACGAAAGAATGCATTCTCTGAAACCACGATTGGCTCGTACTTTGTCCGGAACCGTTAATTACAATAATTTAGGTATAATTCTATTTTAATCTATTTTTCACAACGGGTAACATCTACTATAATACTTACAGTCTCCCAACATTTACTACTATTTTGCACAAAATTAATTTTGGTGAAATTAAATTATTACAAAAATGCATTTTGAAGATATTAGTTGCATGGAATAATACGCGAAAATAGTGTCCTAGGGGGATTTTTTCGCAAATATCAATCGTCTCGTACTTATCAACAGGTAACCTTTTTGACATGGCATTTAAAACTGACAAAAATAAATGTTTAAGTGATGACGAATGTTTTAAAAATTGTTGATGGGCCTATCTATTAAATCAGAATCGTATATAATAACAATACAAGAAAGGTTTGATATTAAACTCTTAAGGGTAAGAGGTTAATATTAAAGAATTAAGTCTAAGCCGTTACATTATATACTAGTATACTTCTTTAAACTGCCCTCAAAATTTCGAATCCAACATAAATAATGTATTCCGTCGACTACACAACCAAGATTCTCCGATTGTTAGAGGAGGTCCATGAGAGGGTTCGGCTAAGGGGAGGAATGGGCGAAGCGGACGGATAGAGGGAAGACCCTCCCCTAACCTCTCCCCACCCTTCAAAACAGATAAGCAATCTGAATTAAAGTTCATCAACGCGTCAAATGCAGACAATGGGGAGTCACCATTGTTCCTGATATCATCTCGAGGAGGGCGGACAATGCTTCGACTCCGGAGCGCCTCTTACGACTCCCGGTGCTTCCTCATCCCCAACCAACAGTGTCCCCTCTACACGCGTACACTCTGGTTTTCAAGGTCCTCACCACGTTGTTTCTTTTCCTGGTGTTTAAACTTATTTATTTCATGAATAGTTGAAAAGCTAATATTCAGTAAATTCTAGTTTCGAATGAACGATACTGTGTAGCTCACAAAGAATCAGGATATTATCATGAACGTTGTTATTATCATTACAAGATACCTGGTTATCTACAACGATATGGAATACAATGGTTCTTTAAAATTGTGTTAATAATTGATAAATATCCACTCCAACACAAATCAATAGGCTTCAGGGACTTAAATACAGGAAGAATTTTAAACTACTAAGAAACTACGAATACCTTTATCTCCACTGGCCTAGAAAACTTCAAAATACTTTCTAAAACTTCCTAAAAATCTCCGTATTGTAAAATAGCATATAAGACATACAAAAAACTAGAAAATGTTTCTTCCCTTCTCGGAGATTGTATTTGTAAAAATAGGCCTGACTAATGAGTCATGGGCCGGGGCACAAACGGCGACGGAGGCACTCCAAAGCCCGAACACATCATTCATTGCTAGCGGTCTCAGCGATATTTCTTCCACAGGTCGCCCAATACGAGAGAGAGAGAGAGAGAGAGAGAGAGACTCGGCCGTCCGGGGAAGAGTACACCGGTGTCGCTGGATAAAAGCGGGGGTCGGTCATCAATTCATCACGCCGGCCCAAACAGATTATGTCCGTTCCCCCGCAATGAATTCCACAGTGAAACCGGTTGTCAATAATATCTGCGAAAGTAACGGTCGATGTTGGCTGTGCGGGGTCGGGGGCGTGGGCGGTTAACCGGCTGCTGTCGCTTTCCGAAAGATAAATAGTGCGTAGGGGCCCGGGTGTCCACCTAGGGGGCCCTACCTGACTCTCTCAACGTTCTTCGATTGACATCAAATTGCTTTGGAAAAATATAACATACCGTGTACATTCGAATAAAACTGATAAAACCGTGATATTGTGACGGGCATCGTGAAATATTTTCTGGCCTCCGCTACCATATTTCTTCGATTTAAAATTAACCGAATAATTTTTGTTTCAAATCAGCTAAACAATTTTTCTACTTATGTATTTTTTTACACTTACATATGTTTCTTTAAAAAATGAATTTAGATACTTGTTTCAGACCATCTGTTTGACGAAGGTATGTACGGCGATCAGAGTAGACTAAGCCATGATTACACTTCAGTAATCCGGGTCTAGTATTAGAAGCGCCGTGTTGATTTCCAAAATATGGAGCTAGATGCGAATTAAGCATTTTTTATTATTAGTGCACATACTTTTTGAAAATAAATCGCACAAATATTTGAGGTTTATATATTCGGAAATATAACATAAAAGGCAATAAAACACGGATCACACAATCCCATATAATTATTTCAGCTGTATGTATTATTTATTAAATAAAAAAATTAATTAAAACAGGCAGGATTACTTAAAAGCAATGAGACGATATATTATATATTGGAACGATATATATATATATATATATATATATATATATATATATATATATATATATGTAAACATAGGGCCAAATTACTTAACAAATAAACAAAAATGAAACCGATAAAAAATAAAAGAAATTGTATTAAAATGAAACCGTGAACGTATTGCACAACATAGGTTTAAATAAAAGTTATTTGTGAATCCAGTATTAAAATAAAAACGATTTCCCACAATACACTTTAATGTTGAATGTTTCTTTTTTTCGCGCTTCAGAAAAAATATGAAATTCGATTATTCAATAATTAAATATTACTTATTTTTTAATCTGTACTTAAGTTGGAAAAATTAAAATGGTAAAATGATTGTTAGAATTTGAGGTAAAGTAGAACTAAAATTGGCCTCTTCAGAATATTATACTTCCCACTAGATTATCCCCAGTTCGAGGCCAGGTATCCTAAATTCCAGGCTCTGGGTTGCAGTCTGCGTTGTGTTGGCTCCAACGTGTATAGTATACATTATGAAGATACGGTATACATTGTTCACTCAAAGGATTAGATGCCTGCTTTGTATCACTAAGCCCTATGCCGCCTCAATTGGTTATTGAGCGATAAATTGAAATTTACCTTTAGACTTAATGAATGTGGAAGTTCGAATATTGGAAAACGCTAGCCCCGGGTGAATTTATATGGGATCTGAGTGAATTAATTCTCACGAAGAATGAAGATAAAGGACGCGGTTTGAATATTCGCATTCAAACCATCGCTAGTGACTTTCTGTCTCCTCGTGTTTATTCCGCTTTAAGGTTTTATACCTGTTTCGGCATTTCGCCATAGTTAGTGAAATTACGTCATTAATAAAATGAGGTATGTAAGCACAAAATCGAAAACTTTTTCATCGGAACCACACAGTGTCCGTTAACAATTTTAAATTCCGCTGAACATATTTTAGCTTTCCTAGGTTAAGGTAAGATCAAAATTTCGAGTAAAAATCTAAGCTCCCCTTTATTTGAGACTTTCCCAATACCATTGGGGTATAGTTACAGACACTATTGAAAATTGCCGTAATCCGTAATTAACAAGACATCGTGGGGTATATTGTGGGGCATTGATGTAAACCCGTTTCTAGGAAAATCAAGTCTTTTACAAAGTTGTTATTAGATTTTT
This sequence comes from Lethocerus indicus, assembly GCA_019843655.1. NCBI lineage: Eukaryota > Metazoa > Arthropoda > Insecta > Hemiptera > Belostomatidae > Lethocerus > Lethocerus indicus. Next base: position 25,533,786 of record JACDQD010000005.1, on the reverse strand, counting down.
TTCACGTTAATCGAGCTTTATAAAATAAGATTTCACACTGGCGACGGCCATTGCTGGTCCGCGGTTCTCAGAAGTGTTTCCAGCCGGCTATAATTCCAGCCCAGGCGTGTTGTGTACCGATATTGCGGTGGTTGGGGTGGGGTAGATGACTGAAAAATGAAATAAAGGGCAGGGAATGGGGAAAAGAGCTGGAAATAGGGCGCCGAAGGGCCGGATAACACGAAAAAGGTTTTAATGGAAATAAAGAAACAGGTATCGGAGGTGGGACAGCGGGCTGCGGGAACGCGGGGGGGAGGGATCGGGCTTGGGGCATAATGGGCCGGCCTCCATCGGCCATATGATCGGATTAAATCATAAATGGCCGTCGGCAAACGATAATGATAAGCCGCGCGCTCAGATAACCCCCGCCCCCGCCCCCGCCCCCGCGCCACTACCTTTTGTCCCGGTCGACTTCGTCCCCGACGTTGGGACCCAATTGTCACCCGCGTGCCGACTGAAATATAGACCTAATTTCCGGACACTGTCGAGGATTTGAATTAAAAAAATAAAATTCCCGTCACCTGGCGCTCATTCAAGTTTGATCCGGCATTGATCGTCGAGACTGAGGTTGTCGTCAGTGAACAAATCCGCAAACAGAGGCTAGAAGACTAAAACGTCGCAACAATAAGATAACATATTATTTTCTATTTATTCGTAGTATGGAGATTTATTCGGCCCGAACGCCAAGGAACTGTTACAAATGTTTGGAGTGGCAAGAAAACTATGTGGAATATATATTTTCAAATGCTCTACTCTGTCAGATTTTGTTGCTGACTCACTTCCGCTTAAACGACATCGCGTTACTGCGACACGAAGTTAAGCAATAATTCATTCCCTTTCTTCACTACCCCTCAATCGGAGTACCGGTAGCTTAAGGTAATTTTCACCTCATATTTCCGTATTCGGATAGTAGCCCTTTGGGTCGGGGAGTTTGCCACTGTATTTTAAATTCTTACACAAATAATCACTATTTAATTCTTAATTAACAGTAGTTAGGTACGATATTGTCCTTTAGCCGACGAAAAGTGGTTAGCGGTGGGATAGGAAACGTAGGTGCATATCGGTCGACCGGCCTTCCACGGTTCTTTATTTGCGCTGTCTGCTCTCATGCCGCCGCTGTTCCAACATTGTCCTAGGAATAGGATTAATTGCCGGTGTTCTGTAGGGAAGGGGCCCCGACCCGATCCCAACCGACAAAGGCCTCGCACGCCACGGCCGCTTGCAACCGATTGCCTCTGCAAATATAAGAAAGCAAATAAGGCCCGACCAGACCCGGGGTAAACTCTGTCTCACCTTACACCCCCGAGCAACCCTCCCTACTCCCTACCACTCTCTCGATAAGGAAACACCCCCGTTCCATCCCACCACCCAGGCACACCGGGGCAGTTCCAAACCCATTAGACTGTGGAAATGAGATTCCGGATAGCAAATGGAAATTTGCTTTAAGTCGAGCGCTCCCACCGAACGAAAACTTGTTCGGATGCGCCGTCTGAATTGTACACAGTACTACACAACTGGGAGTCAGCTGAAACAGGCTACCGTTACAACGGAGCCGAGGGGGGAACCGAAAATAGTTAGTGTCTGCGAATTGAAGTTTCAATTTTTTTTTTATTTTGGCCGACTCGTCGGACCCGGAATGCAGTACGAAAATAAACGGGTGATAATACCCCTATCGTCGAAATATGCTAAATATACCGTTCACTCGTCGTAATCATTGACGTCACGCTACAATAAGCCCTCGGCCGGAATCTATGGTGGGACTCAAAGAGAAACTGCACAAAGCTGACTTTCTATACTGCGTCATAGAATTTTTTCAAACCCAGCATTGTACTCGGGAAATTCATGGTATATAAAATTCCTATAGCCCTATAGCTTTTTAATGAGCAGTGCATCATTTTCAATATATGATTAGAAGCGCGATACGTATCTATTTCCAGTGCAAGGAGTACATGGTATTCTGATTGAACTGAAGCCAAATCTGTAAACATAAATTGTGGAACAAATCGACGTTTTCAGTAACCTGAGTTAATTATGAAATGGATAAGTATATTCACTCAACTGGAACAGTACATTAAGTTATTAACGCTTTCAATCAAAATCCAATCAACTAATTATGAAATGTTTTTTGCACAAGAAATTTTCTCACAAAATATAATAGTTTCATTTTTTCTCACTCGATTTGTCATATTCCATAAAAAAATCACTATCGCAACATGCATATTATATATCAAACAATGCTCAATTTCTTTAAATTTACATGTAAACGCATTACAGCTAATATTTGTATTTTGATATTCGGTGAGTAATCGATGATTCGGTGGGTAATCCAGTCGTATGCAGCGGGACTATATTAATATTTTAAATTCATATAGGATATTGATGGAAAGGGATTGTTGTTGGAGTTTATGCGGAGGGTCGGCTAGATTTTCCCATCTCTGGTAGTCTGTGTGCGGGCCGCCGTAATAATGGGGGCCCTCTGCGAGACCCGCCCGCCCGCCCAATAGCCCCTGGACTTTGTTTCAATTTCAGGGCTTAGCAAATTACTTTTTGCTCTGGCCGACACTTGTGTTTTAATTTACCGTTTCGCCGCCTACCCGGCTACTAATTTACCGCCGGCGAATTGCATTTCTGACCGCCTATTCATATCCTGCGGACGCTCTAGTCTCCGACGCTCAGTTCCTACAATGACTTGTTCCGTTTGTTCCACTTTTTATGCATCCTGTCCGATTGCAAGTCAGTAATCGATACCAAACGTATTATTTACATTGATTTCCCTTCATAGATATGTAGATAATGTTTAATCTAGTAGGATACGCCGTTTGAATTAAAAGAAAAACTTATATTTCTAGAAAATGTATCGGGGACAAACGAGTTATGTCGACCTGTTCATTTTTGCCGACTTCTGTTCAATGAATCTTTTTTATGAGGCTATAGAGCCAATTGTGTTCTGAGCAATGACATTCTTGAGGGATATTTTTGTTGCCTTCTTAAAATTTATCTCGTTATCTTAATATAACCTAGGTAATTATTTTCCTACTATTGGATTGGTCGCATACTGAAGGAATTTTGCACTAAATTCTGTTTTTATAGATTCGAATTTTGTAGCGAATTGGCCGCAAACAACGAACGATTAAATTAAGTGAATCAGTGTTGGGATAAACCTGCCTTCCGTTTTTAACCGCAATATTTCATTTTATAGTTCTTTTTATTTGGCCAGCGGCCACTAATTATACCTGGTGGTTGTTGTAGGGCATCATTCACAGACGGGGCCGGACCACGAGCGGGGCATGTTAATTGAGGACAGCGGGATGGCGGGGGTCGGTGGAATGGGACAGACCAATATGGGGTAGCCGGGACCCCCGGGCAAAAACCTTTTGGCGACGCCTCACGTCCCGAAACTATTCCAGAATTTCCCCAAAGCCCATTTCTAGTTCCGCCCGTATCTAGTTCGGTGTCCGGGCCCGATTAGGCAAGTGCCCCCGATACTCCTGAGGGGCGGGCGGACCGCAAGTCGGTTATCGACCGTCAGAAAAAGGCAGCTGCGATTACGCTACTTCTATAATTCATGGCCGAGAACAATTAACTCGATAGATCACTGTTCCCAGATACGTCGAATTACACGCTCGCAACATATTATACAATTATTTCCGTATAATATTTAGAATATCATTACAATTGAAAGCAAACAAAATTGAAAATTTCGGGTAATAAATTTTATTAAGGTTCAACACCGGAGAGAGTACAAAAATCGAATATTCCCAACTGCTGGGTCCACCCATCTACATAGTGTACAAACAGTATTCTAATTTCATTTTTTCCCTCCCGGAATTAATAACGCGCAAATGTATGAATTGAACACCACCTCTTAAAATAACTGTACGCAGGGCCCAAACTTTTTATGTCCGCAGAGAAAATTGAACCCGCACCGCCTGCGTTCCCCCACTTTCTAATTCATACTCTACACTGCTCAGTATACTTATTGTAAGATTATACCTCGATTATTACTCCGCGCATTTCAAATATCTTGTTAAGACATAAGACGAAACTTTTAAGACCTATTCTAAGAATTATCCTAAGCTATTTATCGCCTATTTCTTAACTTAAAAAACTGCTGTAACTCCAGACTCATAAAATACTTGTTTCTCTACTAATAATCCTAATTTTGTTTAAGTTTAGTGAATGCTCAACACAAGTTTAGACAAAATATTGTGAATTGGGTTCTACAGAAGGATCGATGATGGCTTTTGATCGGCGCGAGATGATTTAGATCTTTCCGACGTTTTCTATTGGCCGAAAGATCAAATTAAAACTTGTATATAAGTTAAATTTTAAATTGTTGTTATTGGAGCTAAACAGTACGAAAACTTGCAAATGAGCCGTTGCTCCTCAAAGTGCTATTGGCGAAGTGTAGAAGCCAAAATCTGTCCGGGATATAGGCGAGTGGGAACAGAATAGTGGCGATAGCAATTATTTTTTAAAGGGCAACGAAATCGGCGGTAACATCTAATTATAGAATTCCCCAGTCTGGACGAGGCACGAGGCTTTTCCCGCTTGACGAGTAGCTCGGTCGCAATCTCAACGGGAGAACGGCGCATGTCTAACGGGGCTCATTTAATTGGAAAATTCCCACCCCGCCCCCCTCATCCCGCACCCGCACCGCTCCACAACCCCCTGAGAGGAGGACGAGGAAGAAGAAGAAAACTGGAGCCTGTGCCGGCCTGATAATGCCGGCGACAATCTGCCCAGTGGCCCGCAGAAATTACAAGTGTCACACCCTCCCTCTCTCTCCCTCCCTCCCTCTCTCCCTCCAACCATCCCTCTCTCCGCCAGCCCTACCGCCGGGCCCCCACCTATTATTATGTACGGCGATATTTCACAAACGCGAAAATTATGACTGAGCTGAATTGTGTTCATCCCGCCTCGGGCCTGAAGATCCCCGGTGTAAAGACGTTCGCAGATATCGTCTTGTAATAATTTATACGACATTATATTGAATTAAAACCCATATAGTAGAAATAGTATAGATAGAAAACAAATTAATAATGTACGATGATAGAAGCATTAATAATAATAAATAATCTCGCTGCTGAATGCTTTCAATTTATTAAAATTCCATTCACTTTGTTTCCCACCTACGGCCAATCCACAGATCACACATACCTCTTACGCGGTTACTGTTTAGGTTTTAGTATTCGTGAGGAATGCTCTCCACACTCAGGCGGGGGGGCGCTAGTTTCACAAAAATCGTTCGTTGAGTGCAGTTGCACCGATAAACTAGCGCCCCCTGAGGGTGGCGCGGAAATGTACTTAACTAAAGTTCGTTCGGTGCACTTGCACCCATTAACTAGATTACTAAAAATAAACTTTTTTCAATCAATTTCGGATCAAGAGGAAAACTTTAATGCTCGTAAATACACAATACCACGATACCCCACTTCGGAGCCTGAAAAAAAAACTCTCTCCGTCCTGTATTAGTGTGCTTAAAAATAAAAATCGACGATTACAATCGAAGGCTGAAAAAGGTTATACACAATAAGGGATGAAAATCGTGACGCGGAGGGCGGTTATTGGCATCTGCGCCTGAGAAATACGATGTCATTTACCGACTTCGATTTCTCTAATTGCGTCTATATAACAGCTGAACGCGTTTTCATGTGTGAGTGAGCGAGCGCGTGTCTGTGTGTGTGTGTGTGTGTGTGTATAGGCTCACCCCGCAGTTACCATCGTTTAATATGAATTAAGGTATGAACCAATTGGTAGTAGACGAACACCTGAGTTCCTGGTTTTGCTGAATATAGATTCATTAAAGTTAAAAACACGGAGCATCCGGTGGAAGACAAACTGAAAAGTTGAAAAGAAAATCACGCATGGCTATGAAAAGCGCTAGATCATTGAGCTAAATTTACAGGAACCTTGATTCTCTACAATACATGGGTTAGGGTAAATTTAAACTATATGTATGATGTCTGTTCTTGAGCTCTCCAACAGTCTAATATGCGCGATGCACTATCAAGTTCAAGGCACTTTGGGTAGCGTCCGGGGTGGGGTGGGGGTTCGGAATATCAGCATTACTCCCGCCTGTTTGGTACCACGCTGTTCGGTTTCGGTTTCCTCGGAATTCTCAATAGAATTCCGATACTAATACGGCCTAGTGGGGCCGCGCGCGCTAGCCGGTAATTACTAGCTAGCAGCGGCACCATCTCTGCGCTGTTATTCCAACCCCCATGTTGCAAATCACTTACTATTGGACTATCAGAAATACTATTTTCCGCCGCTTGAGGGATCGAATCGTTTCGGAAGGTTTTCGAGTGTAAACGTTGAGTTATATATAGATTTAATAACGTATTTTTTTTAGATACTTGCGATTTTTGCATGAAATTATACGGGTAAAAATAGCTTTATAGTTTACCGGATTTACAGGTTCAACAAAGATTCATATTGCTCTAAAAACATTTGCGTACCATCCTACTTGGTTTTTCCGTCTACTGAATTTCCGTTTGTCCTTAAAACAATAATGTTGTCCATAATTTGTATAGCTACCTTTTTCTGGGCCAGACGATAGTTCTGTGAAATCAGTTTCGTTTACCTTTCACGCGATCGAAAACTCTTATGTAATTTACTTCATATTATTGTAGTGATTGGCAGGTGGGTTGACACAATAATGGGCATTGGACTCGGCTCGGAATGCAGCGTGTTCTGGAAGGCGGTAACTGTACAGGAGTGGGACTGTATTAATGGAAATTACAGGGGGTACACGAAACGAGAGCCAGATTGGGGGTGGGGTGGGGGTTGAGTAAGGGTGGCTCAACTATACGCTAGTGGCCGGAAGGGGAAGGAAACAATCCTTCACTGCCAGTAGCAATCCGGATCGAAAGCCCATTCGGTTTTATTGACAGGTGATGGATTTCCAGTTTTCTATCTGGGATCCAGTGCCCCGAGTGAACGCCGTCCGATAAATGGGGACCCAACTGGAGCGGCAGTCCCATTTCCTTTGGCGCTTCTTCTTACAAGTGCTAGGGGGTGGGGCAGGAGCGAATGAGCGTGAGGACGGGAGAGGGAGAGAGATAGAGAGAGAGAAAAGAAAGTGTTTTATAGAATACCGGGAGTTTAAATCTTGTTAAGGGGGCGAAGAGTTTAATGAAGGATGCCCGCTCACTCCCACTCACCGACATCCAGTCGTCCTTTAAAGGACGGCCGCCACTACACACCTTTAGAGACATTTCAAACAGCCCTTTAAAAGGGACGAAACACGAATTCAATAGCAATTCCTATATATTTTAGTTTACGGAAGATACGTGTTGCGCCCGCACCCTGTAACCGGGTTTAATCTTAGCAATAATAAATTTAATAATCTCGGTATTAAATATTGTCGCCACAAATATTTTATTGCTAGGGCGCCAGTTAAATTTGTATTTCTAACGACAATACACCGAGTTGTAAGTGGGGAAACAAGGCACTCCGGCCGGGGTAGGCACCCTTTATAAGGTCTGTAACGTATAAGGTAGAACAGTACTTGGCAGTGAAAAATTGGTTTATTCCCAGAAAGCCGCTAATGTACATTTGAGCCCGCGGTCCAAATGTACCTACATTTGTTAGGTTGTTTATCATTACATAACTCCAAAAATAAAAATCTGTCCGGATCAATCTATGAAAAATATATTTCAGTAATCACATAAGGGATTCGATTATTTATTGCTATATGTATGAATTAAAAGTGTAGTTTTCATCAAATTCTAAAATATACTATCAGCTATGGCAGTTTACGGTGGCACTAAGCAGCCGGCCAAGGAGATATTTTCGTAGGGACCAGATATTACAAATTCCGTTAAATCCAACGATTCCCGGAAAACGAGTGTTCGTGTTACCCTTAGATTTGCCTTGTAAAGACTTCCAACCCCCTCGAGAGACATAAATTAACCGGCTCTTATTCGGAACTGTCCCCTGCGCCGGCCAAACGGTCGGAAAAATATATCCGAACTTTTAAAAAAAGTCCAGCACAGCGGCGAATCTCCATTATTGTCGCGACTTTAACTACAGCATTTCATTATGTAAAGAACCAATAATCCGCTTAGGAAATTACCATAAGTCCCTGCTTGAATGAGGATGGCGGAAGGGGTGGGGGGAGGGGGTTAGGGGTTGAGGGTTAGAAGCCGCGAAGGGGTGGATTCGCTCATTAGGATTCAATGAACACACCTGTGCGCTGTCATCTCTCCAGCCGTACACGACCAACCCTTAACGCTCCATTCACGCCAGACGTCAGACAATGTGTCAGACAACGGTCCGACAGTAATCTGTTGAGGATCTCTACCTAAATTAAAACTGGAACTACTCCCACCTACGTTTTCTTAAGCCAAACCGGTATCAGATTTCTCCTAGAGTCACTATTATTCAATTGCCAGGTCCCATTAGCTCTCACAGTACTTGGTTACGTTATATAAATGATTTTCCGATATTTTTATCGTTTAATTTTTGTTTCCAAATGTCGACCAGCATTTCTTTTCAAACGTATTTATTTTGACGGTAAATATTAAAGCATTCCGAGGTAAACGTAAGGCCTACGGAGGTATAAGTCAAGCATATCACTGTTACTGTGGGGTAGTAACAGAATAAATCCGTCGTAAGAATAGATAGCCGATTACAGAAAGAATATCGATAGTGGTGATAGTCCAAAAGCCTGCGTACCCACTAACCAATACCCAGCTACAATTATTTTGAAGTGATATCAGAGTAATTTGAAAGTATTTCCTTGGACCTTTCTTTGTTGGCGAAACTTTGGTATAAAAACAAATGAAATGGCAGAGAACAGGTAAAACAGCATGTTGGGTAATTAAATTTTATTAATTAAGATGAAATATTACAGTGGGGGCTTATCTCCTTAATTTTCAAGTTTGTTAGTTTAGGCCCCAGATCCTTATCCCAACTTATTTATTGCTTAAACATTTTAAAGCGCGATATTTTTGTGTCATTAATTATTGTTAAAGACTGTTGACTAAAAAATCGGTTTCAAGAGTTTCTTTTATGTCACTTATTTATGAGCTGAAATGGGCTGATGACTTTATAATACACTTATATTTAAATTGAAATATTCACTCAACGGAGGATTACAAAACGCTTTTGAGTCCTACACTGCAATATTCGTCCTTTTATGAAAAGCTGTCTAACCCATCTTCGCCAATTCAAATTATAAATGTGTCTAGCCCTAAAAATTAGAAAAGGTTAAGAATAAATAGATTCATTTAACGATTTATAATTAAATAGAATTTCAAACACAAATAAAGCTATTCGAATAGATATCGCTCATTTGAAGGATTTGAAATGAGAAACCGCCTTAGCAGCTAGAAGTGTTTTTAAATGGTATATTTTTTGTAATTATATCGTTCCATAAATTTGTAAGTAAAGCCTCAAACACACACACACACCTTATATTTCTAATTTTGAAGAACAGAATAACCAAGAGAGTTATAAATGTGATATATTTTCAGAGAGAATATCCGCATTCGTACACGAATGCTCGACGTTAAAATACGTCTACTTGGAGTCCGTGTGTACCTTTATATCGGGCCCAAGTATACGTATTTAAATACCGGAAATTATTGTAGCCATTAATATATTTTATTGCCCGGCCATTAAAATTAATCGGGGTTGGGCCGGCAGGCGTTTCCGCCTTTAATGCTGAAACATAGCCGACATGAGTTTACAGCCGCGCAGAGCCAGTTAAAAGCCGGGCCTCTTTATTAATTACATTTTTGCCGAATTTATCGCCGATCGGCGTTATGAAGTTCAACGCATTATTCTCGACCCCCCTCCATGACTACTTACCTGAATAAATGCGCCCGAATACGTCCGGGGCATTTAAAATAAACTTCGAAACCATTTAATTTATAAGGGCCCCTCTCCCTTTGTTTTATGGCCGGAACAAACCCGCGCAGAGAAAAGAGGAATTAACCATCGTTAGTCGGGACTCCGACAATTATTATGGGCGAAAATAATCGATGACAATTAGCCGAGAGCAGCTCCGGGAAAATTCGCGAGCGAAGAGGCGGCGGAAATAAGTCCGATTTAAGTGGTAAAGTTGGAAACATTACGTATTATATTTAATTGCACTCATTATATCCGATGCTTGGTTAGCAGGAACAATAATTAAGATTGCAGTAATTTTCCTCTGAACTACGCTAACATATCCCATAGGTTGTCTGAACAGGCACAATAGGGAATACATATAAACTGACGAAATAGTAACCAACAATATCATTTCTCTTGATGAATAAATTAGCTTTGTCCAACATAAATCACAATATCATGTTCGTGCGATTACGCTCTCAGATAGAAGCAAATGGCGATGAAAAAAAAGAAACTGCGAGGTGTTTTAATAATTCCTGGGGATTTACAGTCCTAGAATATTTTATGGCTATCTGAAACTTCTCATTTCTCTTAGAAAGACCTATTGTACTTACCTAGTCTTGAAATATGATGAAATATTTAATGAGTCGTTCAGGACACATTTGTTTCGTCGCTTGGAGACAATCCAGCAAATCTAGCTCTCAGACAGTGGCATTTAAATATTATACATTTTGACCAACCAGAAATACCGATTGAACATCGAGATTTATTTTAGTTTTGTCCCGTGAAGCCTAATCGCACAATAGTAGTTATTATTATTCTAGCTCATAAGTATTCTGTCAATAAATTGTGATCCAGGAGAAAGGTATAAAAAATACTTTCAATACGCCGTCAGTAGCATTTAAATAGCAATTTAAATAGCGCAGTCAGCTATTGTTTTCAGATAATAATTATGAATACTTCTGGAACTATTGCTTGTTTCTTACAACAACCCCTATATCTATTTGGTGTATATTTGTGAATTTCATATTAAGCCACCTGAGGCGTCAAAACAGCTGTTCAACGTATGTGTCTCCTTTTGCTTGTGTTGTTTCGATTAAAAATTAGCCAGGACTGCTCACTGTTGAAACACTGCAGCAAGGATAAGTAGCTTTTCTACAAAGCCGGGAAAATAAATACAAAAAACTAAAGAAAATTGAAGGAGAAAAGAGAAAAAAATTGGAACTTAATTTATAATCCCCGAGGGCTTTCGGCATTTCTCTGAGGGCTACTGGTGTTTTTCTGGAAGGGCGAAAGGACCCCTTTATTTAAGGGTTGGAGAAAACCTGGCCTTATAAAGGACAGAGTTTGGGATTTGGTCCTTCCACTCACCCCCTGACCACACTTTTTGGTACTGACAGGGGAGTTGGGTAAGCCTCCACTGCCCTAAACCCTGACGTATATATATTTTTCTTTTATTACGTCTGAATTCTTTATTAATTTATAACGATGCCCAACGATACATAAATACAGGAAATTACAAAAGAGGTCCATAATACCTAATTTTAATTTCGCTGAATTAATAAACTCTGTTTTCATTTAACCAACAGCACTGTCACACTTTTCAGTTTTCTCCGTAGCGCTATTTAGGATCTTCGTGAACGATTCATTCAAACATTGCTCCGGAATAAAATTGCAGATCATTACAACATTCAATATATTTCAATATTGTGTCAACATACTTTGAGCTATATACGTTTGGTAAACATACATTTATTTGCAGCAAAAATCAAATACCACAGGCATTGAGTTGTACACTCGTGCACTCATTTGTACCCAATTTTTAAACCCTCGTAGGAAGTTCAACTTTTTTTTCTGTGTTTTCATACCTGACCGAGTTCGGCTGAAGAATGAATGATCCACGGTCCACCGCCTCCTATATGAGTCCAGAAGTAGGAATATCGGGGATTCAATCAGCGAATTGAACCGCGACGACGCGCCCAGAGTTCCCTCCCAGACCCAACCTTCTCATTACGGAGATACCCAGAAGGAAACGGGTACTGAAGTCCCAGTTAAAGGCCTAATTAAAGTGCCCCCCCTGCTCCTCCCCCTCACCGCTCGAACATAGTTAGCCCTGTTTAATTAGTTCATCGGTTGTGAGAATTCGATCCGAATTTATTTCAAATATCGCCAGACTCTGAACTACGCACGGCGGCGGTTAAATATTAAGAAAAGGATCGGGCCGTCATCCCCCTGATGACATTTATTGTTTTAGTCTCTTCAACTTGGGCGCTTGAATATTTTCTGCGTTGGTAATGCTCGGAAGCGGCATTATTTCAATGTTAAGTGCTTATTCGGTACCGCCGCCTCATGCTGTGGTCCTATAATTCCAATTTAAAGAGTATGATAAGCCCATTAATGTCTGACATCTGTCGCTACGAGTTGAGGCAAACTGTAAGTTTATCAACTTGTTACACTTTGTTCCTTTCAATGATGTAAAATTTACAATAAATTAAATTCGCTCGGACAAGCCATATCTTATTATTCATTAAATTACTATATCTCTTTCTAAATGCTCGAAATGTTTTTTTTCAATAATGCGCTCAATTGATCTGAGCTCCTGTTTAAAATACTTTTTAAATCAATCTGTTCCAGTTACAAATACAAAACTAGCACGAGAGTATTTTATATACACAGTGTTGGGTCTCTTAACATTGATACGTCCTTATTTTCATTATTTAAACTTGAATTACGGCACAGCCCTTTCACATTGCTTGAGGAGCAAGATATAAATTAAGGCGGGATTGTTTACCAATAAACTGGCAGTGAAAGTGGCAATAAGGAAACGGCGATGGGGCTGTCAATTTTATGAATGCCGAAACCCTTTTAAATACGGGCGATGTTTGTTACGCCGTTTTGCTGTTTACTGCTATTCAGAACCCCGGCCGAATTGAATTCCCTTTCTCGATTCAGCGATGAAACGAGGCTGGCGACGGGCATTTTATAGCTTTTGGGCCCCCTGTTATTAATGTTAATAATTGTAAAAACGGAAAATAGGAATTTTCAGTTCTCTCGATTTCATTTGTAAAAACAAAAGACAACATTTTTTTTATTTTTCACAGTAAAACTTATTGAAATGAAAATGACGTTTGACTGACTTTTTTAAATCGGAAATAATCGAATATTTTACACCTCAGCTATATACAATCTAATAGAATTTAGTAACCAAATCGGTAAATCGTTAAAATACTCACTAGCTGAAATGAACCAACTAACCGTTTGAGGAAACTCCGTGTGTTTTGTCTAGTTGTTCCCATAATGGTTGGATGGATACTGGCACACTCAAAGGAAGGATAAAGATGTAATTCACTTACCAGAGGTAGGCCGGCCGATGAGAGTCAAAGCCAGAATACAGCCGAGCGGTACCAGGGTCGCCATATGTTATGGGGACGGCTAGACGATCATAGACACTGTGAGCTCATCTGACGCAAACTCCAACAATCCACACTTCAGTTGGGAATACTTCACGGCAGCGGCACACTCCTCCCTTCAAGGCACAGCACCTGAGAACAGATAAGAACGCATCAAGGAATAAATATATTGTTTTAAATTCCAGATACCGAGTTAAATATATACGCGACTTACAAAATATGTGTGACAAAATATGATTTGCATGTAAGTGGTTACAATGTTTCCGGTAATTCCTCTTTCTAAATTTATAAAATTCAAATGTTCCCTTCTGTGTAGTCGCACGCACGATTGTGCCGTGTGATATCGCATGACTACTAACTTATACCCCACACACATGAATTTTATTGTTTAACTCGGTATCGGAACTTGATATGGACTCAATCAACTAATATTTGACACCACTGCGTTATATATATATTCTAGTATTTTACTAGATCACTGGGCTTATTTTCTTCTCTAGTAGGTGGCCGATTTCTTACTTTAGTAGAAATTCAGCCTACTGATATTTGGGATGGCATTCGATAACGGCACTACGTTCTTTAGGAGGCGGCATAAAACCTCTCGACACTGTTGGGCCGAATCGATGGTAATGCTGAATTATATAGGGTGGCGGCGATTAATAAGGCGTCGGTTAATTAAACGTTGGAGCACCTCGAGGGGAGGAAATTTGCACTCGGGTGATTTGTACCGCCGCTTCCAACCCGCCGGGGGCGTCAGTCTGTCAGTCCACCAATTACGGAAAAACGGACTCCGCATTTTAGAAGGAGGAGAGGAAAACAAATTTTTTGTTACCGCCCCCGTACAACAACGGCGCACCCCCAGAAACGGCATTTGTGATAGGTGCGCACTTACTTTTGATTGAAGTCCAATTAGTGATTTTGTAAGTTCAATTGTCGAACCTGAATTGTTTTTCGGGCGTCCGACAAGGCCAACGTGCGCCCGAAGTTTCATTTAATCCGCGTCAGAACACCGAGAAAAATTACAAACGAATATTGTAAGCTGTAGTAAATAACGAAGGGAAAAGAAGGGAGCGTGTCCTTGCCCCTAATCTGGTTGTTTGGTGGGGGGCATAATATAAGTGAGGGCCCCAGATAGCCGAACAATGCACATTCCGCTGCCAACCCCCGCCCCCACACACTCCTAGCATTCCAGCCGAGATAGTGTGTGAAAATACACCCGGCTAAATATAAATATAATTTACCGCTAGTTCTGTCCGCGCCGGTTTCAGAGCCCCGTGAAATTAGGAACGGGAAGAAATCTTGAACTGTCCTCGAAACGTTATGTCTTTTCTTATAATGAATGCATTCCAAATATCAATGATATCTGAATATTAAGAATATTAAGATTCTGAGTGAGAAATAGTCATCTCATGAACAGAAAATGGCCTGGAAATGAAGTTTGGGCCTTAATGTAGTAGCCGAAATGTATGCAAATATGTGTCAGTTGCAATTTTACAATGTCAGCATCCATAATATACATTCAGGTAGGAACCTCTGCAGGATAGTAAAGTTGAAGAGAACGCACGAAAAACTGAGCTATAATTTGAATGAAATATTCAGGGCCGTAAAATCTAGTTTAAATCGGGGCCAACAAATCGTTTCGCCCGACTCCAGTTTTAAAAGCGCATCTGATATCCGACTAACCAAAAATGTAAACCATCCTCCAATGCCGGACCCATAAAAACATTCCATTTTTAGTGTTCCCATAAACCGATGAAGCGGTGGCGAGCGCCGGCCCTCGTATGTCACCGTTCTTTACAATCCCAGGCCGGACCCTCTGTTCCCAACACATTTACGACTCGTTTCTTTTCTACATTTTCTGCTATTTTATTTTTTTTTTGTTTTTTGCTTTAAAGCTGTGGAAAATTCAACGACCGCACCGAAAGGAAAGAAAAACGGATTAAATGTCCCGGAAAATTAAAAATTAATAAAGCCGTTACACTATCAAATGTCGGCTTTATTAAGCTCGGCCGGTCTGTATACGTTGATATAACCACCCAGAACACTCTCCCAGACCGACCTAGACATTGAATTTTAATATTTGATATCGACTTCTCAGAATTATATATACGTTGACAATAGATAACATTCAACATCGATTAATTTTGCCGTATACTACATAAATTATTCCCTTTCCCAAAGGAATACATACTTAGAAAGACCCGAGCATCGATATATGTTTTCTGTATTCAGTTATATAATAAAAAGTATATTGTATAATAAAATAATAAAATTTCTCAATATTTTGAAACAGCTTCGGATTTGAGTTCACTGTGGATCAAAAACTCCGTATTCTGATTCAGTCTAAGTTAGGTTAACAATCAGCTCAACTTAGGTTATGTACTCAGTAAGACTAATTGGACAGTTTCAAATAAAATTATGGCAGGGATTATGTAATAAGTAATTACCGTTTCCAGAAATACGAAATAATTATTAACCTATATTCATTAATTACATTCATGCAATACTATACAACTCCACTGCTGACACGAAACAGGAATAGAGAACAAAGTAGGAAAAAATAAGAATAATTGAAGGGAAAACTAAAAATCCACCTATTATTTTTATTAGGATCAAATTGCAGTCCAATTTTCTAGCACAATAGGCAAAGTTACTTCTCAGGCAGTGGAAGTGAATTGGGAGTATATTTCCAATGCGACATTTTCTCTCCAACTTTGCGAATGAGCATTGGATTACGTGAACCGCAGAATACGACACCGGGAGAGACATCGAACTAACGGTAATAACTTCGTCGGTCAGGTAAATCGTCGAACCCGAATAACAGGGGAGTTATGAAGGATGCGCGGATTGGATGGCAAAGCGTTGAAACTTATTTGTAATTTCTTATTCCCGCTTTTCTCGGCCTTGCTTTCCCAGTTGAAAAAATGAAAAACAGAAAGTTATTCTCCGTCTGACAAACTGCGGCGTTGTCTCCTGGAAATGACTCGCGTGTTGGTGGCCTCGTCCTAAGCGAAACTTCCTCACAATTCAAAACGTCTTTTTTTTTATCTTAGCATATTCTCTCTTCCAGCCCGCGCTTACCGCCCTCATATGTCTCGCACCCACCGATAGTCATGATGTAGCGTTCGTACAGTGGCAGAAAAGTGAAATTTCGTAGTCTTCGGGGTAAATATTGGTGGTGTATTGATTTTGAATGAGGACTGCTTGCTGCAGGTAAGTAATTTGTGTTGTGAGTTTCACCAAATACAATTATTCGTGAGGTCATTTCATTCACGGAATGGCTAGATAAGGAAAGTAAAGATTATTCGAGCAGCAGCTTCAAAATACAATGTCGTGATAGTATATTGTACAAACAATTGTGAAGAACTGCGATATACCTTCATAGGACATGTATCTAAATAACAGAAACCGATTAACATGGATATTATTCGAGATTTGATATTTTTTGTACTTATGTAGTAAAAAATTAATGGGATAAGTAACCCAATGTAACCCTACAACGCAAATTAATTTCGACTAGTTTTAAAGTCGGCTAAAAGACTAAAACTTGTCTCTCGTATGCTGTAATTAATCTTCCAATCAATGACCACAAATATCCACTTGAATACTGAGCTAGTAAGAAAAATCAGGACAGAATATTTTAAAATCCTATTTGAACTAATTTCGCACTTAGTATGGGGACAGGATTGCGGGACTGCTTAATGAAATTTCTTGTTGCCATTTCAATTGAAATGAGTTCCACGTACAGAATGCAATTCGTCTCTCCTCGTTTTCCTATTTTCGCCCGGCCTTCTTTTGCCCACCATAACTCAAATATGATTTACGGCCAGTAAATAACGTGTTTCACACTCGGGGCCCAGCGAAAGATAAATTGCAGCTAATACCGTAATTAAAAATTCTATTAATCAATAGCCCTAGCGAAAAATTATACTGTATGAATATGAATTCCAACAAATCAATTCATAAGAAAAGTTTATTCTAAGTTCCCTCGTGGAAAAATTGAATAACATCTGATAGCTAAGAATATTTTCTAGTTGTGTCAGTGGTGATTTCTTCCTCTCGGTAGTTTGGTCTGCACCGATAAACCAGCGCCCCCCTGAGTGTGGTGCGGAAATATACTCAAATAAAGTTCGTTGGGTGCATTTGCGCCGATTAACTAGCGCTCCCTTGAGTCCGGCGCGGAAATGTACTTAACTAAAGTTCGTTGGGTCCACTTGCACCGATAAACTAGCGCCCCCCTGAGTGTGGTACGGAAATGTACTTAACTAAAGTTCGTTGGGTCCACTTACACCGATTAAGTAGATTAGTAAAAATAAACTTTTATCCATCAATTTTGGATCAACAAGAAAACTTTTATGATCGTAAATGCACAATACCAGATAGGTTTCCTGTCATATATTTGGAAATTAGAACCTAATAGTTGTCACCAGTTGTGTGATCAAATATATATTTGACCGATAATCCATAATCAAAATATTATTGTTAATTTAAACTACCAAGTGTCGCATACTTTTCAAGACATTACTCCTAATAATAATGTGATTTCCCTTTAAAAAATTGTGATTTTCTTACAATTTTTTGTATCCTAGGCGAATTGTTTGTCGAATTTCTCCAACAGCCCAAGTTACTAGATGTATGTGTACATAGCTGAGTACCTGTGTGGCACAAATCAATGCGTTATAGTCAGTAACCAACGAAGAAAACAATACTGATAGCCTACCGTTATAAATTCGTGTTTCCCCCTACGTTATCAATATTTATGATCCCGCGGTTGGTATATTATGGACGGGTTGCGACCAGCCTGGGGAAACAGGCGAGGAGAAAATAAATTCAGAATTCGAAATAATAAACGCTCTATATGAGCGGGGTAAGTTAAATAAGTTGGCAGACATTGTTTCGGGGCCCATTTTTAGTGGAATATCACAGGAACTCGCGGTTACAAAGTATAAGTTCGAAATGTAATCTGACGAGATATCTTCATTCTTTTGAATTCACGGCAAAACTAATTCCGTATATTCAAATTCGAGCCAGAAGCGCTGGAGAGTATCATAGTGGGTAGAGAAGTGGACTAATGTAAGATAAACATACGGCTCTCACAAGAGACATTTGAGATAGATTGCGACGCCTGAAGAGCATTTCTCTGCTACGGGTTCGTCCAGAAATTAAAGAAAGCAGTTCAACATGAGTAACGTATCAATATACAGCCCTCAGAGGACTATTATTGCCTTTGCCCCGTGAATAACCTTTAAAACAACGCCTGGATTATATTGGAATACAAAAGAAAAATGGAAGGTTCCCTTTTCAACTTTTCACCTAATTTTACCTAATTTTTTATATTCCCTTAAGTAGTGTAAATTATGAATATCATTGTTTAAAACTTGCCCATTGACGTTATGTTTGGCGAAAATAAAATAATCTATTTTAATGGTAAAATTGTCAAACGTTGGAAATTGAAACAAAATTTCAATTCCTCGCGGAAAGGAGCCCGGGCGCGGTATTGGAGCGATAAAAATATTTAAATGTAAACCGCTTTCCTCGGTCGGGGTGGGTTTATTTATATTGGGCGGCAGACAGGGAGACGAGGGGGTCAAAATAAAACCCGTGAAAGTGACAGAAGGGCCCGACCACCACCGCCACCGCCGGCACCCCTGCCCGGGGAGGGGCAGATAAAATGGCTGGCAAGAACACTTAGGCCAGGCCGTATAAATACGTCAGCCGATCATAAACGTTTTCGACGGCGTCGAGGACACAATAAAATGCGCGAGTGGGGGGGGTGGCGGCTTGGACGTTGGGGGATTTTTTTTGTTTATATCGCCGGTGAAAAGGGCGGGCAGGAGATATTCTTTATAGTAATGGTACTAGTGGGCGCGATTCGCACAATCCGGCCCGGCCCCGGGGCTTTATATTAACCATTCATCGGGCGGGCAGAGAGGGCCGAGATGGAGACCGCCTATTGTTATTCAGTTGAATACGGTTTACTCGGGTCAATGCCGTTTTACAGGGCATCGGACAATCCAAAGCCGTCGGACCCTTTGCCTTTCGACCCCACCAAACCGTATAATGAACAGGTATCGATTCCCGGGAATTAGATATAGGAATTTGCAGCCGCTTTTAATTGTATTAGCCAATTATAATCCTCGCGATTCGAGCGGAGGACAGAAACCGATATAATCTAATATTTCCGTCGAGAGCTGGCCAACGGTCCCTGAATCGAAGGAAGCAAATACGGTCGGTTATTTAGAAAATTTAAAGTTATGATCTCGAGTTTACTTATTCGTATTCGTCCAAACAGAGCATTATAAAATTTTATTACTTTCAATTTTTTTTAGTAATATTAATCCTCATATATAATAATAATATTGGTAAAATCGAGAATCCTATATGTTAATTTACAAAAAAATGTCATTATTCATTTAATAAATAAATATAATATCAAAAATTGTTTAATATAAATTTTTTTTTAATTCAGTAACCGATTTAAGAAAATTAACATATCCAATCCACATAAAATCGCAGAATAACTGTTAGTCAGAATTGCTTCATGTAAAAACAATATACCTTTCATTACGAACATACCATACCGATAAGAGAAACCGACGTGAACATATGACATTGAACTATGGGAGTCCACACAATCGCTCACATCCAGAAATTCCAATGAAAAATCCATCGAACCATCCTTGATACCTCCCCGGTATGTTTCATAATCACACCGTTCACCACAACCTCAACATACCGAAAGTCCATTATCCCGCCACGATTATGTATGTTATATGTTTAATTAATCAAATCCTCGCCATTACGTACGTGGACTGTTATGCTTTAGATGGTGATGATAAGAGGTGTCGAACCCGTTATCAAGGATGAGAATAAGGAAAATGAGAATGTCGCAGCAAAATTTAAACGGACCTGACACGATCTTCGAACAGAGTCAATCGTACAGAAATTTAAATGTTCGCGAACAATTTACTTCTGAGAAGGCTCGCAGGTTATGCTTAACTGAAAGAAAGAATTCAACTCGGGCGGGTGATTGTGGGAAAACCGCGCGGATGTGCTGGAATTTGAAAATCGCGAGTGCAGTTATTTAAAGAGGAATTCGCCCGAAGAGGATGCTGGCTGCATTCTTAGCTTACCGCCCAGATATTGCTTGCCACCAACAGTTTACGTTATTCAAACAATCATTTGTAATAGAATATTCCTACGCAAAAAAATATTATTGATAATAATAAATTATTTTCTATTATATATTTCGTGAAAGAAAAATGTCGAAACCATCAACAATTGCCGGGGTTTTCTCAAACTGATTTTTCACCCAGATTAAGCCATTCATTATTATACTTCTGATTAACTTCAATCTATTAATAATAATTTCTTGATATTCTCTATGCTACAGCATAGGCGAGGACAGAAGCTAGGTTTGGGCTTCTCCCCATTGTCATTAGTGACTCTAACTGTTGGTGAACTTTTACCCCAATACACTGTAACTGTGACGAAAGGGATTATTTGATTTCGTGAGATTTTATTTAATGTCTAGTAATATATACTATCACTGATGGAAACCTAACAAATGCGTCATGTCGTATCAACAGCAACGTATATAACTTCGGGTCGTGAAATTGTTAATAAAATCGGTTCGAGGTATAGAAATAGAAACAGTTACAATCGTCTGGTCCTATAGAACAAAACTGTCGGAAAATTACAGTGTAAAATATATATAAATGACAAATATTTATTTAACTGCTCTGTAACGAAGGTTAGGGAGGTCAGAAGAGGAATTAATTACAGAGGAATTGATCCTATTGGGCGGTTGGCACATGTGGTGAGCTGCATGTGTCTGAATCATCGCGTCATTCGGCGTACCTCCCCCAACCGCCCCCACCCACGCCTATCACCGTAACAAGAGCGTTCCGTGAAACGTTAAAATTAGAAGCACAGCATTGGGTCGGCCGGTTCAATTGAAACGCGCCGCGATCGGACGGGATTTCGCACTCCGATAGATAGATATAGTGAGCGGGCGAGTGAAAGTGCGAGGCAGATAGGGGTAGTGTCGGTGGGGCCCGAGGGATACCGACCCCCGCCACCGCCCACCCCGTCGCGCCCCGGCATTGTTATTGGGCAAACTATGCGCCCGGCTATTAGTAGTGTCGGGCATCGATTGGGTCGACCATACCGGCAATGTTTCTGAGGAATACCTGAAAAGGGCGTCCATGCTTCAATTTAACGGGACAATCCACTCCCCCTCCCCCCCTAAGCCGACACCCTCCTATAGAAATCCATTCACTATAAGTCTTATCCACCCCCCCCATACATCACAACTCATCTGACCCGATGAAATTTGATCAGATATATCCGGCAATTAGTATGGGATTCGCCAAAAAAATAGAATGATACAGTGTGATGTATGTTGCTACCGTAAAATGTAGGAGTTTTCTTGTGGATCGGCACGAAATTGAACTATCACCATTTTTCAGTCAGTAAACACGCTTGTCCGGTTCATTATTACTGCGCCGACAGTATAATATGAGTCTTAACCACAGTAACTTAATACTGTTATTGGCGAAGAGACTGTAACCGGTCTGGACAAGAACCAAATAAGTTTTCTTTATGACTTATGAGGCTATAAAATTCCATAAAGTGACTTGTTACTTCATAGGAGACATTACGTAACTGTAATAGCAATTATTTCGCTATGTAATGATTCATTATATTTTTCTTTTTTTATAAGCAGTATAAATTGATCATTAAGTATATAAAAGAATAAATAAAAAAATGAGTTGTATTATTAATACTGTCGTTAAACTTTTATTTATCAATCCTAATACAAATAGTCTTACATATGTATTAAAATGTTAAAAATAAGAATACATACATAAATTAATCATTCAATGGTTTACAAATTTATGAAAGCCCTACGGTACTTACAGTTCGTAGATTAATTTGGTGATCTCTGAAGTTAGGTCCGTGTGAACCGCAAACAGTGTTCTGCGGTGCGGAAATAGTCAATTACCAGCGATGCGGCACTAAATAATGACTAAATTGTTAGTTGTTACCTATCCAATTAACTTATATGGTTCGGGCGAAATTACAGAAATCTCATCGAATGATTGCCAAATAATACTGTTTTAAGAAAAAAAAATGGACCGTGCTAAAAATGCATTCCTATTACTTCAAACGACCCATCCGCAATGTGTTCATTATCGCCCAACGCCAAACATAATTTTAAATCATGGCTTTACAAATAAAGTAAGGCACTAGAGTAAGTAATAAAAAGGATTCATTAAAATACACCCAATAATGGCCCTCCCCCTTGAACTTAGTTTAGGTTCTGTACACCTCTGGGATCCAGATAAGTGAAAGTCACGCACAGCCTAACTGTTACGCGATTCTCATAACTTCCTTTTATGGGAAAAGTAAGCTCGATAAATCGAAAAGCATTTTAGTAGTCTCAAGATTCAATAAATTCACGAAGAAATAATTATTGTTAAGAATTTATCAATAGTGTAAATGGTCTCTTCTACAATCCACTATCAAGTTTTTTCTACGCAGTTCTACAGATATTTAATCAGTTCAACCATTCAAATATTTCCACATTGAACAACCAATCTGTAATGTAACTTATATGACGCATTACGATGATATTACTCCGGGAATGCAATAGAAGATGACGAGAATCCGAAATATAAATTCCGAAAGACACCTCCAATTACTCTAGATTAAAATAACGTTTGAAATACGTAAGCAGTTCCTCACAGATCGGATATTTCCTCGAAAATCATAAAAAAAGCGCATTTGCCGGAGAGAATAAAGTTCGAGTGACGGTTCTGAGCCCCCAAATGGAATGTCTTTAAGAAATCCGGTTTAGAAGTGTGTTTAAACGGGAAAGATAAATGGGGGGCGCGACACTGCCATTATCAAATTATGGGCGGTAATTTACCTTTGGCTCCCAACACAGAGCCCCGGAATAATTTAATATCCGACCCTGGATTAATTATTCCCTGCCCCCCTCCACCACCACCTAGGCCAGCCCTTACTCCTCCTCAAATCCTGCTATTGTGTCCGTAGAAATTATTTAGTATGTATATATGTAACTACGCGTGAGTGAGTGTGCCCGTGTGTATGCGTGTGGAGTGTATTTCCTGCACCATTTAAAAACACAAGACTGGTAATTTTATGACGGTAATTTATTGCCCTAGAAGGGCAAGTAAATAAGCTTTAAAATACACTGTTCCGTCCGATCTTCTTTTTGGCCCACTTTCTTTTGGTATACAAAAAATAACTGATTGAACTGTTACATGCAAAGGACTGTAATATGTTGTGGATTAATAAATAAGAGCCAACTGATTTCAAATTTTGTCAAACTGTGAGAGAAAGTCAGGGTTCGATTCAAAAGCCTGCTCACTATACCAGGAAAATATATAGGAAGGGATTTAACGATAAAGTATGAAGTTTAGGATGCGTGAGAAGCCGGCACATACGGTTGTGAAATACCAGCCGGGAAACAGTGTTGGGAAATTAAATTTTCCCTATCCCTTCTGATATAACAATACAATAATTATTGAGCCCTAATTGCGTTCGTACTAAAAAAAAACAATTGGACGGAAAATTAAAAACGTTAAATCTAGTTTTTTGCTGGTGAATATTTAGAATGTTCGGAAATCGCGTTGGACTGTAGAGCATTTAGGAACTGGAAATTCGACTACAGAAAACGGGATTGGAATGGTGGTAGGATGGAGGGGAGTAGGAGGGTGGCGGAGTCGATGGCTTTACGCGAGTCTGGTTTTGAGCAATCTCGGATTAGTGGGGGCTTACCGGGCCCAAAGTAGGACCGGCTTTTAACCCGGAGTCTCTAAGTAAATTAAAGCGGGCGAATATGTTCGGGAGGGGATGACTGCAAATGAATCTCGTTAGGCCTGAGTGCACCCGGGCACCGGTTTCCTTTAGGCGGCACCTCACCGGCGAACAACGGCTTAAAGACTGAATCATTTACCCGCCGAAACAGAAATTCGAGCCTCATTTAAAAGGTGTATTGTCAAAGGAAGGAAGAAAAGGGAATAAAACTGGCTGAAATCGCCTGGATAAAATTGCTAATCAAGTAGGGTTTTCTAAAACATAAAAACACTCGCAAGTGTCCCAATTCATGGGACAAACCAGGAATAAATACTCTCCCCCCTCCTTAAAGAAAAACATTAAGGAACGGGGAAATTTATACTGAAAAGTGCGGAAGTGATAGTGTCGCCGTTTCATGATTCTAGGGGGTAGGAAGGCGCTGTTTATTTCCTTCCTGTCCTTTGCTAAACACTTTTATTTTACGCCCTATAAAGCGACCGCGCGGCAGCAAAGCACGGAAAGGGACCAACAACCCCCCATCAACCACTTTGCCGTCGGAATCCGGAAGTCAATTAAAGCCTAATTCGATAATAGCCGTCTCATTTCGTCCAATAATACTGGGCCCGTTAATTTGTCGCGGGGGTTTGGGGTTAGAGGCCATCAAAATATTTTGGTTGTCCCCCTTCGGCCACCAAGTTGGGGCGAGTCCAGTCCAGGGGTGTTTAATTACTCGGGCATTGGTGGCCGAGCAGCGGCTGAGCGATGGCCCGTCACATCGGCACATAATTTATCCCCCCCTCCCCCAACCACTCACCCCAAAACCACCCCCTCACCCCACTTTATCGGCCCAGGAAACGACTAACCGCCAGGTTTTATCTCGCGGTTTTTACCGGAACCGCGTCCAACGGCGGGGGCCCTCGACCTACCCCCCTTATCGCCGCCATCGGTTACGGCATCGGGAACGAGATGAGATATCAAATCCGAAGGGCTGTAAATAATGTTGAATTTAACTGCCGGCATCGTTGCCTCCGACGGGTGGAATTATCCAGCAAAAAAATAAAATGTACCTCCCAAAGGCTCTTCTGCAAATTGAATTATATAAAACAATAAATATAATCTAGCCGGAGAATTCATACATTTTAATAGCGCGTTTACTGAAGTTACATCAGTTCCCCCTAAATACTATATTTGTAATATTAATACTGTATATGGATTAAAATGTGAGAAATAGATATACGTAACATTATACTTTAGGATTTTTGCGATTTTTAAACAGATTCTGACCTAAATTTGTAGGCGGCGGTTTGTGCGTGTGAAGAGGTACTCGAGCGGAGGGAGGGCGGGCATATCATTTGGGGTCGGCCCCCGGCCCACATATTGTTCGTTATTTACTAGTCGCCATTGTAACGGCTCCCTTTTGCAGTTCGATCCGGTTCTGCTCTTCGAGGGCGGGGGCTCCTCGATAAGAAAACGACCTCCTCCTCCTCCGCGCTCTTTCCAACCGCGTAAGTTCCCCGATTTTACAGTTTTTCACTACGAATTTACAGTTGTGCGGACGCTAACGGCTCGCCCACTCCAACAAATAGTTCTAAAGGGGGTAATCGAAAGACAAATATTCCTGCTTATCGAACGAGAATTTGAAATAAAATTTGAATTTATTAATATTCACCGTTAAGTGATAAAATCGTTATTTATATTACAACTAATCTGCAACTAACTGTTGAAGTATTTAGTCGTGTAAGGAATATGTGTGGCGAGATAATTACAAATAATGTTAGTTAAAAAAATACCGAAATTGCGTAGTCAGTGATGTATACAAAAATAGTATTCGTGTAAGCAATTTTAAATTAAAAAATCCTACAACCCCCCATAAATATAATATATTCAATATAATCAATCAAATATAATCAAAATTCACGTTCTTTTTTATCATTGTGAGGATAGACTGGAACGGAGAAATTATTCCGACTCACCAAATTTATTTAAGCGTTCAATTTACCTAAATTTGAGTGGAAACAATTTGTTAATACAGAAAACTGAAAATGTTTGAGAAATTAAACGATCGAAGGAATGAAACCATTAAACCGGCCCAGGGGGAAGGGCCCCGGAATAAGACTTGGAACTTCTAAGAGGCCGGAATAAAAAAAATTCATTATGCAAATTTTGAACAATCGGAACAACTTTTGAAAATTTAATTACCGACGCGGAAAAAATACAGCGCCCCCCTAAAAGAAAAGTTAATGACTGCATCTTATTAAGAGACAACGGCCGTAAATTGAAATGCGTTTTGCAAGAAAAGAAGGCCAGAAGTTCTGTCCGTATTTGTGTACCTCTCCCGGCGGAATATTATATTATACGAAACATTTGTTTCCGAAACAACTTGTTGTTCAAAATGACTCAGAGATTCACGAGATTTAATTAATTTATTTTTAAGTACGACTTCAGGTTTCTGTTGTTTCCTTTTTGAAACTGGCGTATGACCTAATATCTTTTTCGGTATTTTATAGTTTCAATTTTAACCCTATTACACTACTTTTATCAGCGATCAAAATGTAATGATAGTGTCAGAGTTTCATTTTCTTAAGGTCAGGCAATATAGGCATACGCATTTTCTGTTTTTATAAAAATACTAGAATAATATTACTGTAAAAAATTATGGAAGATATTTACTGTAAAATAAATATAAAAGCCAATAGTTTTCTGGGCAACTGCAGTTTACAGTTGCCTTATAGTACTTGTAGAAGATTAATGCTCACAACGAGGAAGACGAAACCGTCGGTATATTACGTTTTTACGACTCCTTTAATCTCGGTAGGGGCAGCGACAGCCGACAGCGGGGAAATCTGAATGGGACCAGATTCCGCAAATGGGGAAGAAAAGTAATTTCAAAAGGAAGGGGCGCATTTAACCCCCGGCTCGGTGGGAGGACACTGGAGGCGGCCGCGGGAATTTCGGCGACGATTCCAGGCCGGAAATTCAGCTCATAAACAGCGCCGGCAATGGGCCGGTCAAGACGACCCTGCCGGCCCTGTGTGTGCCGAATAGCCGGGTATACGCAAACGGGGAGACGGGCAGTTTTTCTGGAAAGCATATCGGCGCAGGCGGCTGAGGGGCCGGCAGCGCCCGCGGACCCAGAAACGCCCTCACTCCGGCCGACCGCCGGAATGAAAAAAAATAAAAAACATCTCGGCCTAAACCCAGGCAAATTTATCAACCGAAACAAAGCGTATCTGAAGTTGACCGCTCCCGATATTCCGATGGTCCGATAATATTTTTATCCCTTTCGCAACGCTTTCTCTTTCCGAAAATGGTATTTCATCCCGGCCAGCCAGATTTTTCCATATCTGTTGCGTGCAGACATTTCGAGAGATAAAGCGTTCAAATAGTTCGCAATGAATTCTATTCCGAACGGTAAAACAACTGTATCAGGAGTGTATTTATACCCGTGTTTTACAAATAAATAAATCATAACGTCATGCCCAGACGTTATGGCTCAATTCGATGCTGTAATTGTTTTGATGACCGAGAGGAAAATATAATCGGAAACATTTTATTAAATATTTCTCTACGATGTTATGTATAAATTTCACCTAAAGGGACAAAAATCAATAAAAGATTATACCTTACTCGTAATGCGTAAACCGCATAATGGATTAACGACCGTGTCTATGGTGGTAGAGAAGTATTATGTTGTTATATTCCATACGGATTTTGTAAAAGAAGATTATCTTCAAAAGAAGCTACGTTAGTCAGTTAAATTATGAATAGATATGTGGCTGTGTGAGACAGTATCAGAAACTTGTGAATCGAAATACAATGCGGTGAAACAACTACCGGCTGTAGCGGAAAAATTCGTAAAATAAATTTTAGCAACTTTATTCCCTTAAGCGTACTCCCTAACCCCCCCAGACTTTGTCATGTCTCGTGACCATTTAGGAATGCAAATTAATTAAGGGTATTTTTGCGGAAAGGTTAGGGCGAGAGCATCCTATATGGGGGTGGCCGGTGGGGTTCACAATCCCCGTCCGACCGAAGGGGGTTAAAACAGAGGGGGCGTAAACGTTGATTTCAGGCGGGGCTCAATGGAATGAAAAATGAGAAAGGGCGGGGGCGAAACTGCCCCCTAATATTCAGGGGGAGCGTCCTGCTGACTCCGGCCCATTACCAGAGGTGTCACTACCACTCCAGATGTCGCCCTTACCCCTCATCCCTAACCCCTCGGCCCTCACCGCTGTCGCAGTCTAGCCTTCTCTCTCCTCCCTCCTCCCTACACCGTTCTCTCCGTCTCACTCGGGCGTTCTCCTCCGTAGGGGGGTTTTTATCGCCCTCCGGACTGGATTTGATATTCCCGGCCGAGCTATTTTGTTTATGCAATCAGTTGACGGACGGGGGCCTCACTATGCGGCCTCGTCAATAACAACCGGTGGCGTCGTGATACCGACAAAAAATAATCTCCCCCGAAATTTGTTCAAGAAATTTTATTACCGCCTAGGAAACGACCCGACAAAAACCCATCCCGACTAGGTTCTGAGTTTTAAAATTTAATTATACCCCCGCCTCGATGGAGCGCAAGAACGGAACAGCACGAGAAGCATTCATTAGCGGTATTAATTATAATTAGTTATTCAGGAAGGGACATCGGGGTGAACTGGACGAGTGCAACGATGAACTGACCCCTCGAACACCTAGTTCAATTATTACGAGAGTGACCATTAATTGGGTATTAATTTCCTATTCGCTCCGATGAGCGAAAACAGTTGAACACCCCTTCTGAATTAGAAATTGAATTAGCCCCTACCCCCTCTCAAAATGGTCCGATCGATCGAAACAAACAATCGCGGACAGTGGATTCTGCTACACTGAAAAATTTCACTTATTGACCCGTGTTTACGTAGACTAAAGATAAATATTACCGGCCACGAGATAATAAAAATATGGAGTAAAATCTTGGATTAAAATCAGTCAGTTCGGTGGCGTGTTTTTCATTTCATTACTGTACATAGTATTTATTTTCTGTTATATAATTATACCATTCTATATTATATATTATACTATCCTTTCCGACTTATCAGTGTATTTGCCGATTTGTATTCAGTCATGATTTCAGGGGTCCACACACCAGCAATTACGCAATATCCAACGAAATACGCCTTATAATTACTAAGGCGTTAATAATAACTAACGTCCATTGAGAAACAAATTTCCGTTTATTAATCTTTGCGCCCTTAGTAATTTTTCAGAAAACGTCGCAGAACGGCCTGCTTAAACGAATCTATCGAGATTTATAAACCGTAGTGGGGTTTAAGGTGAAGATATTAATACGTAAATTTGTGCGGGCGTATATTCTTAGCGCTGTCTCGCGCGCGCGTGTGTTGGAGGTTGTCGAGAGCGGGGGGTGTTTGATTTAGGGCCCACTTCATAATAGCCATCGGGAGCTGGCCTCGTATATCAGTTGGGCGGGGGCCTAGGCCGCCAGTCCACTCTTGTCTGACTGGTTAAACCGGGGACCCCACCCCGGACTCCGGTTCAAAAATGAGGACAAGTGGCGCCGTCGGGGCCGGCGGGAGGGGAGCTGCCGCTCGAGTGGCCCGCCCCCCACCACACCTCTCCACTCTGTCCAGTACCCGACTATCAATTACCTGAAACAGGTTTTTATTCTTTTTAAACCTTTTTTTTCATTCTTTTTGTCTCCGCTTTAACGTCCTCCCCCGCGCCCTCGATTGTTTATGGTCCGGTTTCGTTCGGCAAATCTTTTATTCCGGCCTGTCTTTATCCCGCATTTTCATCGCCGTAAAGCCTTTATTTTTAGTTTAATCCGAACAGTTTTTGTACTGTTTTACTTTTAAAAGCCTATATTATAAAAAAACTCGAGACCGGATATTATTAAACATATTCGATGTTCGAAAGTAGAACCAATGGACTGATCAGTCTATCACCAATCTATTCACCTCCGCTCGAACGAATTTTTCCTAATGCATAATATTAAAAAAAAACTAACACGTCAGCTGAAACTGATTCGAAGAGAATCATTCCCCATTTCATAAATACCAATAATATTAAGGTAGACGAGGAGTAAAAATGACTTGTCCTTTCACGACACGTTTAGAGGTGACACTAAAATACCTGTTTTGTGTACTGCGAGGGGTTGGAATACCGTAGATTCTGTCTCCACTCGCTGCTTTGGTCTTTTGCTAGACCGGTTTTGATGTTGGATGTTTTTTTGGCCATCCTCACTGCACTATCACTATATATACACACGACGGACCACAGTACAAGTGACAGTGACAGCGCAGTGAGGATGCCCAAAAAACATCCAAAGTGCCAAAATTGACACCGCTGCTGAAGACGGCGAGCAGCCGAAACCGGTCTAGCAAAACACCAAACCAGCGAGAGGAGACAGAAACACACGAAATCTGCGGTAAATTACTTTTATTTGGGAGTTTTTGGGATAATATCGACCACAACCAATGGAGAAAAATATAAAGAGTTTTGGATGGAGCGGACTGAAACGGTGACACCGGGCTGCCGGTCGACTATCAATTATATTTTTTTTTGGTGGCGGGGCCGAAAAAATCGGGTAAAAAAAGGTGGCGCAGATTGATTGTTTATGCCCCAATTCACTCCTTATCTGTTTGGGCATATATTCGGCTTGAAATTCCTCCCGAACCCCGTCACACCGCCAGATCCCCACACCATTCCACGCACAAATCATTTTACCCAAATTTGCGAATTCATCTCGCAACGATGAAAATATAACTATAGAAATGTGTACGTCTGTAGGCAGCCAAGCTGGTGGACTTCGTGTCTCTTATAACGGCCTACTTGCACGGCTTGTTTGAATTACTTAGTTATTTTATTGATGAGATGTAAATTGAATTCACATCACACGAAACCCCCAATAATAATAACGTTCATCAATCATGTCAGTTGTTTTTAGTACATTCCGTGATGAAATACAGACTTACTACCACTTTCTTCTAGACCGTAACAAAATAACGGACTATGATTTGCTTATGAACTAGTGATGCATCTATGAATCATGATTCATGAATGAACACGAACCTCCACCTTCACTATTGAATTAGTACTTTCTTGACTCAAGAATAAATGTTGATGATAATTATTGTTTATACTCGGATCTATTACCTACTACGTTTTAAAGTATTTTCTTCTTTAAATGTATCCAACAAATATATCAAACAGTTTTCATTCTATCCTCGGTAGCCAAGAACCATATGAAGACTCATGCTATCGCAGAATGAATATTTTAGAAGTGTGGCGGAATTCGTTTAATTTAACTGTACTGAGAGGCTAAATATTAATAGGAATTTAATAGATCCAAGGTGTCGTACTTGGAAGTCATTGTCAAAGGGAGTCGAAGGTTAAAATATCATCGCCCGAATAGCAAGCCGAGTCGAACAAGTAGACAGGATTAACTTCATTTGTATGTAGGAAACGTAGCGAGGGCGGGTACTGGATGAGGATGGGTGGGGAGGGTTAAACTGAGTTGGTTTTCAATTATGAGCCGGCGCCGGGGCGGGCCCCGGAATGAATCCACGCGCCAACTGTCCCCCGCACCGAATTACCGGCCGGAGCAGAAGCCGGCCCGAATAAACGCCTGCATTTGTCACTTTATCAAAAGCCTCCGACCCTCCTCGCCCGGGCAACGCCCCCGCCTTAAACTCGGGTCTCGAACGAGGGCGCAAAAAAAATCGAGAAATAAGACAGGCCCCAATGACCATGTCCACTTCCATCACACTTGATCGGATGAATTTGACGAATAGCTAATCTCAGTCAATTTTTCGAAACTACATACTTTATCCCTACATCATTTCAGAGTTGTGAGAATACATTAATGGTCGATACGAAATTAACCGGAATAATCTGACAGTAGGGAGCCTTCCAGTAACCGGTTTGATAAATATTAATCACATTAAAAACATCTTTCCTTTTGAGTCTAGACTACAATCGCTTTAAGTATGTTTAGTGAAGGCGCGATTGGAAAATCCGCTGCTCCCGGTGCTCAATAGGCAGTGAGGAAATCGCGTGGCCATTTGCTCTTGAGGCATTGTCCTCAGCCAGGTATTGTCAGGAAGCTGACACGAGGAGAGCTGTTTAAACAAAGGATTGCACTGATGCGATAGTTTTGGAATTGAAGTATTTGTATCGCGAAGCTGCTAGTTCCTGTACAAACGGGAGTTTAACACCGGAATTGATTGTGCAGTTACGTGGGTAAGAAACATAGCGATTGACGCTTGGACTTGAGAGAAGAGGAGCACAGGTTCTTCGAATAGATGAACCTTCTAAATATTCTAAAATATTTTGAAACTGATTGATTCGTTACACAATCCGAAAACGTTTATTCTTCACCATTGAATTATTATATTGCGGGAAATCCGATATTCCAGCCCTAATTCATTTTATCCCGACGTTATTTGTACGTAACCCACGTTTGTCGGTTTTTCAAGCGCGTTTTCCCATTTGGACCGGCCCTAATACGAATCCCTGTGAACTGTCCCGAGAAAGGAATTAGGCGTTTCCTGGGGCCGTGTAATGCCAGCCAAGTCCCACGCAATGATTGATGCCCCCCGCCAAGAATGTGCTTATTTTTCGCTTCCAGCTCCGTTTAGTCCGAGAATCTACAACTTAAATTGGTTTCAGGTGGGGAGAATGGTATAGCGGGAGAGAAAAAGCAAAGGAACTTTCCATCTATCCTTATTATCCTTTTTTCCGATACGTATTAACAATTAGCAGAAAACTTTATCTGCAATGAGAATCGAATCGGGGACTTTTTGTGTTAATACTAAATTTGAAATACGTGGAACCGGCACTAGAACACATATTTCGAATATTACGTGTTAAGGACGTCTTATTGACTGAACTTTAGAGGTAATGTAAAATTGTGTATAAATTGATCCAACTTTCTGAATTATTTTTGAAATATCCTTATACAGTAAAGTATGGTACGACTAGAGGTAGTTGTTCTATTAAAGTTTTAAAAAATTGATTCCGATTTACTTCCTTAGCTGCCACCGTTAATTATAATTAATTACGAGGCCAGAGCGGTCCCGTAGTTAAAGTTCGTTTAATTAGTTACACCCCGATCCTTGCTCGACACTCGTCGACCATTGTATTTGGATCCTTCGTAAATGTCCAACATTTCCACAGTTATATTTCAACCCCTCCGCGAAATATAAATGTTTATTCGATTCTGTGTTGCAAGTAGGAATATAGGTCTGCCGTGTTCACTTGCCGTACCGGCGAGATAAGACGATAAGGGAACATGTCTTGAAGAAGAAAACACGGCCAACGTTATCGAAAACTCGGGATAGGAACGACCCCGTGCAGGTTAGACTGTCCGAGCGTCGTTGTTTGAATAAAAAGCTGATTTCAGATCGGAAATTATAGATTGGCAAAAAACATACAATAGGTTTTATTCTCTGATTTCGAGCTTAGATCGTTGCCCCCCTCTCTGGAATCCACGAAGCGGAACCCTCTTTGCCTTATTACCCGGCCGCCGCCGCTATTGTATTTAATTCAGTTTTATTTATCCCCTTTGTGCGGACCTCTAAGAATTCATTGCTTTAATTGTATAAAAACAGTAGATTTTCTTCGTGATATATGCATTTATTTGTTCAAGAAAACTACAATGTCTTTACACTTGGTTAAATCCGGTCTCTTTGTAGCTGCGTTCAAGGAAAAAATACAACGCGACACTACAAGTTTCACAACTGAATTTCGAAATAGTTAATGGTATAATTTAAATTATACATCTGAGTGAGTAAAATCGAGGACACGATCGGCATTTTTATTACCTGTTGCCAATTGTATTGGTAATAACGTTTATTCCGATCGAACGAGCTACTCTCCAGATATCCTTGCGGCTGTGTGCAAATTGGGTATGAATTTTTGTGAAATTAGCTCTATTTTTCTTCGAATCTCCCGTAGACCATTCGGGCACCAGAATCCGAAGTTTGATAATGAGCAACAGATCCAAGCCTGCCGGGTATTGTCGGATAAGTTTGGCGGTGAAATCTCCGATGCGCGGTCGGACCGCAGTATGAAAGACATTGCGCTGACAGCCGGGGGGCCCGCGATTTTAAACCCTTGGAGTGGAGCCGAGCCGGGGAGGCAGTTATAAATAGCTCTAGGCCGACTAATTACAAATTCCTGTCTGTCACGCCGCCCCCGAGGAACAACCCCGCACTCCGCCACCACCTCACAGGCCGGAGATCTTCCCCTCCCGTCCCGCCTACCGAACAATGTTTTTAATTGGCACGTTCGAAAATGACCGCGGAACGCTCGCGCTTCAGCCCGGCAATTTGTTTCGACCGAAGAGCGAATGAATGACGCTCCGATAAATACCGAGTTTACGATTGGATTCAATCGAGTAGCAGAAGGAAGAAGGCGTTATGCTTAAGGTACAGGAGTATGCGTACCTGCATTAACTATATAATAGGTTCAAGATTATTTATACTGTGTTAAAACAATTCCATACATTTTTTGGCTGGTACAACCATGGGCACCCTCGTAACACTAGTAATATATATAAACTGCAGAAAGTACTAGGCTCTCTGAAATATTTCAATTAAAAAAAATAAGAAAATATTTACGTGAGAAAGTTGGAGGAATGACAGTTCGAGTAAATTATAACAAGGTCAATGTGTAACAAAATGTACTAATCATTATATCATTATGTATTCGTTTATCGGTAAACTCTGAAGGAAAAATGTTATATTTAAGCACCTTATACCATGATTTGTATGGATATATTATCGTTTCAGGCACAACCAGAATATCTTGTCATCCAACTGTCGAAAGTAAATTACCAGTTTAAAGGCATCACTTAAATACAATAGTATATGACGACATACTCAGTTTATGTATTTCGAGCTATTGACTGCCAGAGTCCGGCCAAGAATCTTCCAGAAAGCGAGATGATATTTTAGAGGTTTTCGGTTCTTTAATAAAGGCGGAATTCAAGAACCAGAAGGGACAGTGGAATCTTCATATAGGTTAGAATTAAATTTTTTCGCTTCTTATTCTGATATTATCTCCCAATAAGCTGTCGGAAAAATGTCTTACATTTCGTCGCTTTATTATACTGAACAGTCAACAGCGTAGATGACCCAATAATGGATCCGGCTTCTGAAAAATTGCATTCAAACTTCTATTATTCACATATTCATTAAACTACTGAAGCTTGGGTGACTTGATAATTTGGACAATTATTGATATTGACACCGAAATAAGTTACGTAAATAGTTACAGTATTTTTAATCATCTGGCGGTGAAATATTTGTGCAATTGTTTATTTTATAAGTCTTAGTTTTTTTTTTAGGGCCATATAAACGTAATTTTAGATTAGGTGAATCGACGGGACCTTCCTTCTGGGCTTAGATTCTGAATTATAGAATGATATTGCTCATTAAGCTAAGATGTAAGCACAATGGGAATCGCTTGATTATAAAATTACACGCGCATCCATTATCTAAAGGAAACGTAATTAGTTCAAGTGGTGCTGCCTACTGCTGTTATAAATAAAACGGTCGCTATGGACCCGGAAATCGCAGCTTCACTACACCGATATATCTTCGAATTGCGTAACTTACACAGCCCGTGATTAACTCCGGGGCTAAGTCAACGGGCGCTAGATCTGGCGATTATGGTCGATTGGAGCCCCAGCATAATTTAAGGCACTTGTTTGTTGACACGCGAGATTTTGCAATAAACTTCACCCCTGGGGCTTTCTGTCGCCAGTCGCCTATTTGAACTAAAGCTAGACCGGTTTCGACTTTCCTTACTGTCTGTAGGTGGTTCGGGCAGCAAATACCGAAAACTAAAATTTTCTTTCAATTAACTTTTCCATAACGTAACAGCTGACGTAAATATTTTTTCATTATTTTTGGATTTGCACTCTGTTCGTATTAAATAAATTATAACAAATATTTTCATCACTTAAAACCACAGTATTGGAATAGTATTTGTTGAAATATTAAAAGATCGAGAATAGAACGTTTGTTCTCTTTAAATGTATAACACGGTTGTCAATAAGTAACTGTGCACAGCTTGGCGTAATGCGGGGGACCGATAACTGTCTTTATCTACCAATTTACAAATCACAGCTTATTCTAGCATTCACCGATTGTCCGGAAATATGTGTTCGTCCAAAAAACCACTGGTAAGGCGGTGAAAACGGCCGCGAAATGAATACCTCGGCGAAAAGTATTACGAGGTTGGGGGTGGTAGGAGTAGGGTTTGGTAGAATAGGAGGAGGGTTTCTTCTCTTTAATTGTATAACACGGTTGTCAGTAAGTAACTGTGCACAGCTTGACGTAACGCGGGGGACCGATAACTGTCTTTATCTATCAATATACAAAGAATGAAAGTGATTTTTACCAATCGCAGCTTATTCTAGCTTTCACCGATTGTCCGCAAACACGTGTTGGTCCAAAAAACCACTGGTAGGGCGGTGAAAACGACCGCGAAATGAATACCTCGGCGGGTGCGATAAAATCCAAACGGCGAACGGGTTCAAACCGCAATCGGAAACGTATTACGAGGTTGGGGTGTGGTAGGGGTAGGGTTTGATAGAATAGGAGGAGGCCGGGAAGGGGGTGGTTTGGGGGCGAATTTCCTGTCCGGGGGTGGACTCGGCTCCCACGGCACTCTTGATTGCGGTCGGCCCGCCACTTCCGCCTTCGAGAGCATCGATTTCCGTTTGCACACTTTCCCTGCGGTGTCCCCAAGAAGTTTTCCCCGGCGGAAAGGGAGGGACGCCGCCCCCAACCCCGATTTTTGTCTTTGGAGTTCTGAATTGGGACGCGGATAGGAGTTGTTTGGGGACACTCCTACGAAGGCCCGCAGCCGACTGCAACAGCGGTTATCTAAAATCTCAGAATTATTTCACGTTACAGGTTTAAATTATATTTAACTCGATTAAATATATACGCAATATATTAAATTTGTAATCATTCGAATTCATGCAGTAATCTGGTCAATTTTACTGTTCAATTTTGCTTTTGAAATGTTTATAGCAACCCCCTTTTAGTTCGCACATTTTTGATTCAACACTTTTCATTTCAATGACCACAGAGATTGGAAACATTACATTATAGTCGAAGCAAAAAAAGCAACGAATTGAAATTGTGTTTGCAGCGTTATGCTGCATTGATTCGATTCGATTAAATAATCGAGAATTTTAGTGGCGCCATTTACTGAAGATAGACAGCTGAACAACTGAAATCCAACTGCCAAGGAAAAACGCCGGATAGCGAAAGTAGATGAAAACAGGCCGAAACAGAATAGTCAAAACCTATTCGAGTCTTATTATTTTAAAATACCTGTTTTGTGGTCAGCGAGGGGTTGGAATACCGTAGATTTCGTGTGTTATGGCCTCCTCTTGCTGGTTTGGTCAGCACCGATAAACTACCCCCCCCTTGAGTGTGGTGCGGAAATGTACTCAACTAAAGTTCGTTGGGTGCACTTGCACCGATTAACTAGTGCTCCCCTGAGTGTGGTGCGGAAATGTAGTTAACTAAAGTTCGTTGGGTGCACTTGCACCGATAAACTGGCGAGAGGAGACAGAAACACACGAAATTTACGGTAGTTATTATTGTTGAAATATTTCTGTATTCCGTTTGGCGACCTCCGAAATTCCGAAAGCTGCCAGCGGGACTGTCAATCACATTGCAATGCGAAGTACAAATAGGATTTTGCTTCGTTCCTGTGTCTGCGCGAGTTATGCGGGCATTCCACCTATCGGAAACTGTGAGGCAATAAAGAAATTTCCCCTTTTTACATGTTCCGGCGAATGATCTCCTCTGGGAAGATGGACGGCGGGTTGTGAAACTGGACATAATTTCCTCGAGGAAACCCCACACTACGACCGAGACACTCTACTCCACCCAACAGCCAACAAATGGGCTCATATTTCTCGGCCCATTCAAATCGACGGCGCTTCTTCTCTCATTACCGCTCACTGTCCGAATACAACTATAACGAAGTTAACATATTCTAATTGCGACGAATTAGAGCCGTATAAGTAATATACAGAGTAAAAACAAATTCGAGAATCTTAAACCTCTCACTATATCGTGCAAATATTTATTTAAAAAGTTTTATATAGCCAGGCGACCTGTGTAAGTGCATACTGGTGTTGGCGAGAAGCAGAACTCACTAATGCGTAAAGTTATTCCTTAAATTATGTACATGTATCATATAAATGTAACTGGAAAATTACATTTTTTTGGCAGACATTAGAATAATAGTCATATAAATAATAAAGACATTTATAAATTTAACTACTATCGTTTTTCTAATAGGTCGAAACAGCTAGTCGAGCAGAAGAGACTTTAATGTTGAGTGGAACATTGCTCTCCTGGTATTTTCCTCCTAGAATTAACTCTGATAATTATTACAACAACCGGTTCCTCAACAAAGTAGCTCAAATATCGGCTTTTATACGAACATACTTTTTTTTATGATAAATTAATAAGACATATATCAAAGATAATCCAGTGGTATACGATCGAACTAAAGGTCCCACTCACCCTCGATAACCGAGGTTACTCCGGGCTATATTTCTTCCCTAACATTGGTCGGTCGGTGGGGGGTGGTTGGAAAGGGCTATACAATGCCCCCACAATCCATCTGAATATTATGGCCCAACCCCCACCCACCACTTTTGATGCTAGTATATAAAGAAGCGTTGATATATTATATACCTGTCCCTGTGAAAGTTATATAAGTCCCCGGCCGACGCAATGCAACCCGGGGTTGCGACCGAAAGTGTAGCTTCGAAATGATGATAAATTACTCATAACGGTGGGGGTACGTATTATTCATTTTCAGTCAGGGTAAATCGAGTTGTAAACGTAAAATAATAAGTGTCAGATCGACTATGCATTTGTTTTTTGTAGTTCTCTCGCCAGTTTGGTCTTTTGCAAGACGGGTTTCGGCTGCTCGTCAACTTTGCTTTCATTCCATTATAATTGGCGTATATTAGGCATAGGACGTCTCAGCGTCTCAACACCGTACATCTAAAGAAGACGAATTTTCATTGCGGTCGCCGCTATTGGAAAACACGGATTTGTTATAATTTTTGCATTTCTTTAAAAGTACTGTCAGGATTGATAATTTAATTCTAAATACTGATCTCATTAGTTTAGAATACCCGTTTTGTGGTCTGCGAGTGGTTGGAATACCGTAGATAATCGTGTCAGTAGATAAAAGTGACAGTGGCAGTGCAGTGAGGATGCAAACATCCAAATTGCCGAAGTGACTAACACCGCTACTGAAGATTGCGAGCAGCCGAAACCGGTCTAGCAAAAGACCAAATCAGCGAGAGGAGACAGAAACGCACGAAATCTACTGTACCGCTCTTATTCTTAAATAGTTTCACAATATGACTGCTGTCATGGTGGGTAGGCGGTGAAGCATTTGAAGCATTGTGCTGGATGCCCCGAAACGGCCCACCCCTTTATCTCTAGGCACAGGCGGGATGGGCGGGGTGCGATTTTTCCACGGATCTCCTCTTTAGTATAATAGGCCCACCGCTCCCGGGATTAGCCCGCACCGGGACGGGGCCCGCGTTGAAAAGATCCCGAACGGGAGGCGGCCCACGAGTATTCGACCTATACTCTCTAACTCTCTCACCAACCCTCCCTCCCTCCACCCACTCTGTCTCTATCTCTCTCTCTCACTATACAATACCGCATCTGCCCCTTTCCCGATGATGACGCGCCCGGGGGATAACTTGAAACGGGGTTCTCGGCCCCACGGAAAAAAGGAGCTCATAATCGGATTAGGTGAGCGAGTAGTAAAAAAAAAATCCCGAACAATGGCCGGCGAAAATCGTTCTGTCGATACGAACAAATCTGGATGGGCCCCGGCCACAGTGCCCGGTCATTTTTTTATTTTCATTTCTGCTTATATTAGGCCATCGAGCGGTTTTATTGAGTCCGCATCCCCGCGGTTACCTGTACCTATGTAATCGACCTCGAATAAGGATTACGTCTAATCTTACTTGAGTGTAAAATTACTAGAAAGTAGAGTGTAGAATTACTAAAAACTAGACAAGAATTTAATATTTCTCAAAATAGAAAATATTATTTTTTTGATCATTGTTAAAATGAATTATATAGTTTCAAGATGTTTCCAATTCGAAATATATAATAATCATCTCTTTCTCCCTAGACACCAAACATAAGTATATATTTTATAATGATTTTATATAACTACATAGTTAGGTATTATTGTGAATATTATTTCTATAATAATATAAAAGACATTTAAAATTTCTCTACTATATAACGGACGGGTTCTTAGAACTGAAATACGGAAACCAATATAAATCACGATTATTAATTTTATGAGATAATAAAATCCTCAACCTCATCAGAATACATCATTTTTAATATTCCCTTTAGATCACTCCGACTCCAGTGTGAAAAGAGAGATACAGCCGCTGAAAAAATATTTTAAAGTAAAAGTGAATGAGACTGTAATCGACGGAAGCCTTATTTAGAATCCTGGAGGCCTTTTAGGAGCTCGGGGGCTTTCCCAATTGAGTATCCGATGCGGTCTCCTCATTAGCGGCTTCGTTAAAGTGTGACCAATCGTCACGACCTAAGTACCATGAGAAGTTGTCAGGGCGATGACCCCGGTTTCTCCCACTCGACGGCGAAACCGACTTTTAATTGGAGACCAATGATTTTTGTGTCGTCAAAGGTCGGTCCACCTGGTAATTGATGATGGCATAATGCTTGCCGGAAGGCCGGGTTAGAGAACGTCGACCGTAGAAAAGATCCCAGCTCTGACCTCTCCTCTGATCCTCTGAGAAGCAGTTGCAGTCTCAGGTAGCTCAGGGAGGCTCCAACATTAAATACTTGAATATATTAAACAGGTTATTTATTTGATTGAATCACGCTTTCTCGCGTGAGTGTCACTATTTTTTAGGGAAGAATTCGTTGCAATTACCACGGTATAGTCTTTCTGTAAAATTTCACAAGGAAAAAGTAAGAGTTCACTCTTAATTAAAGAAATCTGGAGCAATTCATTCGTTCGGATAATCGGCGATTATTAAAGAAAAGGAAAAATATGGGTCCCGAAACGGACGAAAAGATCAATGCACCCGTTGAAACTATTTATCTTTCGCAGAAATTGGAATGGAAAATTCTAAATCATTCGTTTCCGGCGTACATAATTTATTTACTCGTGGCAAGTCGGCAATAAGGGGGGGGGCTCGGCCGGTATGAATCATACACGGAGTCCAATATGCGCGAAATCATTGAATAGCCCTGTAAACCGGCAACTGTTCATTGACAGGCCCTCGATACTAAATCAGGTCAGCCGCCTCTGTTATTCTGTATTGCTGAAAACTAGTTCGGTTCCGTTCAAATGCATTTTCCAACCCCTTCCCCCATGGCCGATGATTAATGTTGGCCGGGGTCAGAAATGTGTCAAAGCCGGTGAACTCAGCCGGGTTAGGGGCTGAGAAGGGGGGGGGGGCGACTTTCGGTGGGATCGGAGTGCGAACACCACCACCACCACCACCACGATTTTCAAAGAAATTTATGTCGCCTGGCTCAGCGCGGACCCGAGCATTAGTTACCCTTTTGGTCCTCCCAGTACCCACCCTCTTGGCTTTGGCAAAAAAGCGAAAGTAGTTGAAAAATAAAGCCACTTCTGGACGGCTCGCGGTTCCGATTCGGAATTTTAAATTTAACCCGGCCTTCGGTTGGGGAAAAAATAATAAATTCCGGTGATATATACTGTAAATCCCGCATTCCTCCTTAATACAGAATACTTCCGATGGAATAACCGACGGTGGCCCGAAGAACCACGAAGTGGAATCCGTGCATTATGTATTCCAGTCATTAAAGCGACGTTTAAATATTTGAAATCATTTTTTATTCGGAAAAGATCCGTTATATTAATTATGGCGTTTACAAGTTAGTTACGTATCATATAAATTGGTCTGTTTAAAATATTATGTACTTCGACAATACCTGGCCAATGAGCATTAAAGTCAAAAATTCGAAGTCAAAAATTATCCCCACTCCGAATAATAAATACTGTAAAATCTGTAGTAATTAATTTAATCAAGTTTTACGAAAGAAAAATAAATTATTTTTCGGTATAATTTCCATTCTTTCCAATGAACGTTACCGCCTGTAAAGAAACCTTCGTGTTCACTGACAAAAAAACGATTTAGGCTGAGCAGTGAACCACGAATATTCGATATTCAAGGAGGCCAAACAGGTGAAAGTTTGAGTCAACCCGTTCGTAGCATATTACCAATTATCTTCTCTAGGCAATACGGCAGATGTAATTACAGTAACAATGCAGACAGGATGCACCACAGGAATAACTGAGAAATTGCTCCTTGCATAAGAATAGAAGAAATAACTGGCTGAAATAGAGCAGACTATTAAACAAAACTAATGCTTCGTGTCCTGTGCGGCCATTGACAATTCTTTTGCAATTTGACGCCGGCTAACGAGTTTCGAATTGATTCGACCCCAGAATTTTTTTCAGTTCCTGGGTTCTCACGCCGACCGGGGAATGTAACAGGCAGTTTCGCAGTTATTCAACCTTTTCCGACCGTACGGTTTTTCCTAACGTTAGAGTTGGCTGCCTGGAATGTGTTACGGTATTATTGAGAAGAGAGAAGATATATTTTGTTCAACATAAATTATCTATACGAAATATTGTGGTTTCATATTGTATTCGAGACACTTACTCGAGATACTTTTCGTTTAATAAATTCATTGTGATAATACCCGATTTGCTTTACATAGTACAAAGTCGTGTGTGTGCTCCAACTTGATGAGCTGGAAGTTGGGGGTTTCAAAACCGGAAGGCGATGCGCCGCTCAAGGTTGAAATTCATATGCGATGCTTTGCACGCTTTGTTATTATATGTTTAGAGCAAATAGGAGGACTATTCGCCGTGTAAATTTGTAATACTGTGCAATGTATATTGGCCGGACCTAGGGTGAGACGGCGAGTGAATGAGGGGGTTGGTGAGGGGGTGAGTGGTTGAGGCGACGCGAGTTACTAGACCTCCCCCCAGACCGCCACCCTGATTTATGGTTACGCGTGCGCATGATGAGTATATTACACGCACACGCTCCCATCCATATCCATATATTAGTCCCGAGGCGCTTCTTAGATCGTAAACCATGTTTAATCGCAGTCACCCGGTCCCTGGCCTTATTAAATCCGGCACCTTCTGTGTTGCCAGATTAATGAAATTGCTGATCTGATCTCCCCCCAACAGTTATTGCGAGCAGAACAGAAAGGGGAAGCGGGTATGTACATTAGTACAAATCTAATTTTCATTGTAGTAGCAGTACAAGGGCATTAAACAATGTAACAATATTTGACTTCACACTCTTGAGTATTTTTATATGTATTATACCAAATCAAAGAACGAAGCCCCTGAAAACAGTTTTCATAGAATACTATGAGAGTTTTTATATTTTGACGATTAAAACTATGCCTTCAAATACTGTTCATTCATTTATTAGTAATTCCTGGTATACTGAAATGTGCGATATGGGTCGGGGACTTTCAGAATCCTGTCAGCACTATCAACAAACGTCATATTGAGTACCGTACGTTGTATGATTGGGCGATGAAGAGTCCTCACCGGCAGCTGGCATATGTACAGCCCTCACTTAATTACTGACCAAATCCACTGACAACGGCGAAAACGGCGAAACTGGCCGAAATTAAATTGCTGTTTGAGCGAAAATCTAGCTGAATTACGAGCCTAATGTCTCATACATATTAGATGATTAGAGTTCATTTTGTTTTTATAACCAATCCTGTTTCGGAATAGTTGGAGATAAAAATCCAGGATGTTTGGACACATATTTTGTCCGCCATATAGGATTAAATGTTTTTTAAATCACGTCTAATATTTGTTTGTTTAGACTGTACAATAATCTTTGTTTCTTTTTTAGGTGGGGAGTCGAATATCTATTACTAAACAAAGACGCGGTATACCTGATATTTAAGTGGCTATACTTGTTAGAGATTTCGGGTCGAAAGTAACGATTAATGTGTGCGGGTTGCGTAAAAAAAAAGTCGGAAAATTCTCTCAGCTCCGACGGGTGAAAAGTGGAGATTATAACCGGTATCGAGAGTTGTCCGGCGGGAGGCGAGGTGTCG
The DNA here is from genome assembly GCA_019843655.1 of Lethocerus indicus. Classification (NCBI taxonomy): domain Eukaryota; kingdom Metazoa; phylum Arthropoda; class Insecta; order Hemiptera; family Belostomatidae; genus Lethocerus; species Lethocerus indicus. Next base: position 25,489,490 of record JACDQD010000005.1, on the reverse strand, counting down.
GTCTAATTTAAATTTCCAATACCGGGGAAGAAAAATACAGGTTTTCCCCCGGGCGGCCCCTCCAAATATGCCTAGGTAAGTAAGCCGGGATTTAATCCGTCCGAATCTCTGTTTATCCAACTCGGGGTGGCCTCGATTTGAATAGCGCGTACAATATTTATGCGGGCGATCCCCGCCGGCCGTCCTAATAAGGCGGGCCCCGCGGGATACGGACCGACACCGGCCCAATCTGTATTAATGACCAGCGACGCGTTCACAATAAAACTGCTGAATTCGATTCTGCCAATCTCCTCGAATTGCACACCGCCGCCCGCAGACAAATCGCACAGAATGAGAAAGCCGCCCGACTGGCACATATTGCGGAGATATTCTGCACCTCCGGATTAATCGGTTATAACCTCTACATTTTTCATGTGTGCAGACATATATTCTGAATCTAGGCTGAACTGAAATTGAAGTTTAAAATATTACTAATCAGTTATATTGAATATTTATCCATATCGGAAAAGTGGAGTACCTGGGTGGAAGGTGCCGCAGATTCTTGTTCTTCGATTCATGTTGTAGTCAATAACTTCTATTCCGATGTTTCCAGTGGTTACTAAGCTGAGGTAAATTTAACATATTTCTTAATTGTACAAATATTCTTATTTTACAATATCGGACATAATCTGAACCCACCGAACGAAATATTACATACAATTTGCGATACCAAAAGTACCTCTCGTCTGTAGATCCCCAGGAAGGAGACTATCCTGTAACTCGAAAATAGGAAAATTAAAACGATTGTATTCTGTATTAACACAATTTGCGAGGTAAATTTCTTTTAAACAGAGTCTTTTAAATTAATCCAACGTTGGAAATATACAGCTTCTGGATTTATGACGATATCTTAGTTTACAGGGAAGGTGGTAGGAAGGAAGAGCGAGTATTCCCGTACCGACGTGGAATGGACCATAGATTGTCGTAAACTGTCGGGCATATAGGGAATGCACCTGATACTCGGAAAATACTATGAAATAAAGCCCACCACCCCAATATAAGTCCGTTTTTCCAAGTAAAGTACGGCGAAACTTTAATTCGATTCCCGGGGAAAACGTTCCCGTCCCATCCCCTCAGGCAACGGGACCGGTTTTACAAGTGTACCCCATATGTGGTCCAGGAGAGACTTTGCCCTTAAAGAGCCGCACGGGGCGCCGGATAATCTGCATTATCCCCGGGACAAATAGAAGAATGTAAATGATGAAGCTCCCCGTGGGCCTAATACAGTTGTTGGGTCTAATAAAGGGGGGTCCCATGCAAATCCTGGGGGGGACTCAGGTGGCCCGGGCACGCCCCCCCCTAGAATTTTCATTAGCCGCCACTTTGGGCCCCCCACAAATGGATTAACTCTCCCGCCTACCCCTTCTCTTCTACCGACGGGTCTCTCTCGCATATTATTGGCAACTCTCCGCCTCCGGGCACCCAGAAAGTAAAACCCACTTACGGTGGGACGGCAAGCCCGAAATTCCTGTACAATTAGCCATAATGGACTCCGGTGATTCATAGCGGGGCTTATCCGTCAATGGGCTGCTGTCATTCCCCCCCCCTTCATTTTTTTATAATGGTATATTCCTTCGGTGTCTCCATTGAATTTAAATTGCCAGTACTCCAATTTGCGAATAAAATCGAAATATCACAACCGTTATAATCTTCGTTATGTTATACACATAAGTGGGGAAATTTAGGTTTAGATCCCCAACATTATTAAGGTAATAACTATCTACTAGACCTTGAAGAAATGGTACATATTATTATTATTTAATTGGCACTACAGATCGTCCAGGGCTTTTTTCGGGAAGAAGAAGAACGAGGGCTGTAATGAAGTACTTCTTGGTACTTCTTGGTAGTTCTTCTTTTCTTGGTCGAATTTCAAATGAAAGTTGATACCACATCAACTCATTTCAAATGCAAGATGAATTAATCGCTCGTGATCTAGAAGCGTCTGAGAAATGTGTTCTCGCTGCGGTCTATCTGGCGGGCTTTCTTTCTGAATGCGTGTGGGACGATGATGGGTTTGAGGGAGGGGCCCGATAATGCGGTGATAGGCATTGTTGTGGTGAACGGGCTGAGTCGGCCGCTAATGAGCAATGAAACTCGGAGACGACGGATAGACGGGGGTCTTCCCTTATAAAACCTCTCCCCTAAGGAAGCATCGCGCCTCCTAATGAGCTTCCCCTTCCAAGCCCGGTCCGCCTTCGAACAACCCTCTCAATCATCGCCCCGCGAACAAATGGCCGATAATAGAGTCCAGATTTCAATTACGATTACTTTTATTATTTCGATAGGGAGAATCGAATAAGTTCTACGCCCCGAGCAATAAAATTATTATTTCCAAATTTGGAATTCGAGGGATTACTTTCCTGAATTATAGAAAAAGTGATAACCGTTTATTTGAACAATCATTTGCCATTATATAACGGGTCTTATTTTAAAATTTGAATTAATGTTGACCGATAGCACTGCCTCTACCCGGAGACTGTAAAAATTAAAGATAATTAAATTAAGAATTAAAGTTAATTCACGTCCTCCCTAACGGGAGTGTTAAATTTATCAGGACTATTGTATATTGTATTCCCATGAAATTAGAATTTTGATAAATGAATGACAAGGAATCGTGTATTATAAAACGATGAGATTACATTTCTCTCGGTAATTCCGACATGGACGTGCACCGACAGATGAATATGATTATTTGGAATTATTAGCGGCGATCGCCGTCCAATTATTAAAGGGAGAACTGGAAACGCGAAGGTGCGGTCCTCTTTAAACTGAATATATATTCCCGTCACGAAACCGAGGATTTCTGTTCAGTCGGAAACTGAGAAATAAAGAATTGATTGCCCCCTTCTGGCGCACTAAGCATTAAAATTTTACACCCTTCCGTTTTTTAGCCATTTCATCTATGGGCCACCATCCGAAGATAATTTCGATTTGAAATTTCTGCCGAGAGGTTTATGAACCGGCGGCAGTCGGGCCATCCATACAGAAAAGGGGCCAAATACCATTTCTTTTTTTCTTTTCCTTTTTTTTTTTGTAGTTCTGTTTTCCATCCGGAATCGCAAATCACCGATGGAACATTGGCCGGCCTGAACCTGACACTCTGCTTGTGACACTTTCAAAATTAAAAGCCTGCTCCACACTGTTGACCGGCTCTTCGGATGCATACCGTATTCAACGGCCGAAAATATATCTGATATTAACGCGAAATCTTTTATGCATTCGCACGGAATAGAGACCGTTTTACTCCAGATTAATTTCATTTATTTCTTATATAGGGGCTTATTTATAAAAGTATAATAACCCATTTGAAGATAAACTTTAAGAACATTGGAATTAAATCTAATACATGAATTTATTTAATATTAAGTCGAGTTGAAACGAACTTCAGTTGAGTTCATAAAAAAATTAAGTATTCATTACTGGCTGAAATAATTCCTAGACCATTAAATCTTAACTCATTTCGAATTATGTGAGTTAACTAAGCACGGAGTTTATTATCAGTTGTGATATTTCTGTTTCCCTCGTTGATTACACTGCAACCATACTAGTCTGGTCTCACTTAAATAGGTAGTAGCTTTCCACTTCTAGCAATGTTATAGACGCAGAAAAAACCTTCAGAATGGAGCTGACATTCAAAAATGGATTTCGTCTCTTCAGTGACAGAACTGGGATAATACCAATATCGAGGTTTCAAAATAATTTAATAAATATAAAATTCATCAACCGCAAATTAATAATTGCATGACCAGTGAAATTTATCAAGCGTTGGGTTATTACCCGATTCGGTTATAACGAAGGTATCCGAGGGGAAGGAGGGGCTATGCCCCATGGGGCCCTCCCATTACCCTGCTCAATACATTGGTGCGGGGTCCCCCATATGGGACACCGTGCCCCTGTTTATGGTGCGGGGGAAGGGGTGGGGGTGGGGAGCCGCCCTCTTCCTTCACGATCGGCCCCCATCCCGCAGCCCAATATATATCAACCGTTCATGGACTTCCCTGTCGATAACATATCGTTCCAAGACCGCCATAGAATATATATATTCGGTCTGGAGGGCCGGCCGAGGGGGAGTTCCAATAGTAGACGGGTGGCGGTGTGTGGGCGGGGGCCAGAGGGCTAAATCTTGGGGAGGCTCGCGGCGGCCCGGGGGGTGGGAAAAATCTGATGGCGCTCGTGAAATAGGAAAAACTTAAATCTTTTATTATTGCGCTCCGCGAAAGGTCCCCCCCTCCGCCCTTTCTCCACCGGCCCGAGCCAAGGGCCCTTAGGCTGCATCCGCATCCCTCGGGTGTGAAATCATTCCAGCCGGGTTTGATTTGTCACCTCAAACCATTTTTGTTATTGATCTTTACAAAGCCGTAATGGAGGTTAAATTAAAAAAATAATATTCCACAATTAAATTAATCGGGATTTATACTGATATAATCAGATCGATAATTTTGAAGTCGTATAAATAGAGAAAGGGGAGACGATTTATTGAATATTTATATAAATGTAGTCCGACTAAATGTTATAATATAGGTCCAATTTACTCGCAGAGAGAATGGATCGTGTGTTCTGGTTTTTCGGGAATTGGGGTAAAACCGCGAATCGGAATTACGGGGTTTGCCCATTGATGCGGCCCTCAATATCCGCCCACACCGGCGGTCACCGACGCCGAGGATTATTTGTTTCAAATAAAAACCCCCAAAAACTACAATACATTACAACATATTATAAACTACAATCGTTACAATATTCTGGTCAAAATGCTGAAATAAAATTGAAAGCTTTTAATATTTAACACGGTTTTTCGTTTTAAGAGCATAATTTTGATGGTACAAATTAATAAAGATTTCCAGGATGGAGAGCTCACGCGATGCTTCTAGGTCGATCAATGTCTTTTATATTTTAATTAAATATTTTGCCAAACAAAGTATTTTTTTATTATAAAATTATCAACCGTGATACAAATCCTGTAGAGGGTCCATATACTGTTTATAGAATGAACAGAATTGATCGGCCATCGAATTGATTATCGGAGAACTGAGCTCCAGTCTCGCTCCCGTTTTAATGTCAATTAAAAGTTAATTGTAGTATAGTAACGCATCGAGTGAGAGGGGATGGGGTATAATACTGTAAAGCTGCTCAAAGGTAGAAAACCGCCTGGTCCATAATTTACGAGTTGACAGATGGAGGGGAGGTCCGGGAACACAGCCGGCGACAATACCCACCCAACTAAACAGCCCTCGGCCAAATGGCCCGTATAACTTTTATATAAAAGTGTATAGTTTAACGGCGGAAAACAACCATCGGTTTTTGGGGGTTGGGGTGCGATCAATTAATCACCACTTTAAATGGGACGAGCGGAAATCGGCAACTTATTGCGGCGGGCGGCCGGGAGGGGGTTGAAAACACCGCCGCGACGCGGGGGCTCAAGGCCTGGAAATAATTTGTCGTTCGGGGAGAGGACCGAATGAAGGACAGTGGCGGAGGGTGAGTGCGATAGAAAAGAGGGGTAGGTCGGGGGAGGCCCGCGGTCACATCGTTAGCGACCGCACCACCGGCGGCCCAACCCCCACACAACACCCATTAACCGGGGTAATAGGCCGCTACAGAAACGGAATAAACCGCGGGAGTGCTCAGAGTGAATTATTTTAAATGTTGCATCCTCCTGGAATTTTCAACCATGGATTCGTATTAAGGAGTTCCAGAATTTTTTGGACGAGCGGACGAACAATATTAGTGTTGTACCTCGTTAATGCTTACCCCCAAAAATAAGGACTCCGAGGATTCTTGTAATTGATGAGGCTGTGAATACAGCTCTTGTTCTTAAGACGAGGAGAATTCAATTTTCAGTCGTTAAAGCAATTCCGAGCAATGTGTAATTAAATTATTCTCGCAATACGCATTCTTATTATGTAAGCAATAAAGTGATTATTCCAACTGTACGTTCATACCGCGGAGTTTTTATTATGTACATAAATTTGGGATAATATCATTTTTAGGTGGAACTATAGGGCAATAGTCGTGCATTATCTGAGAGGTGAGTTATTATTATGTTTTTTCTTCTGTGCGAATGTTTTTCTCCGCGCTACACACCGGGCGGGATTGACGAAAGTGTGTCCATCGCTCATCTTAATGCCGGCCAGATTTGCCCGGCGTTAATTGCATTGACCCAGAGACACTTGCCCAACACTATTACATTGGCACGGGCACATTATTCATGTCCAGCGTCTCTCGGCCGCCGCCGCCGCCACCGCCGCCCCCGCAGTTTCGGTTCTTGCGCCCCTCACGCGGACAATTTCTAAACGGCCGGCCGAAACGAAAACCGCTCCCGTTGCCGGCAGACAACAAGTTAAACCGATTATCGTCCCAGTGATTTACAGCCACTGTCCGAATTTCCGTTCCGCGCGAATATATTACTTCAGCGGCAAAAATGCTATGTCAGACGGAGCCGCTCTACTGCATAGGCAGCAAATTTTCTTGTAACCATTAAAACCCGACGTAATTTCACTTCCTTGAAGACAGTCCGTTATAGGAATCCATCGATTTATATATGAGTCGTAGACATCGGATTGATATCCGATCATAACTTATTATACCATCTGAAAAATAATATACACAGTGAATGAAAATGTCGGAAACCGGACCGGCCTAAGGACTCCGCTGTACAGATTAGGTACTATCAAAATCTCCGAACGGGTTGATAAAATCGTTTCAATAAAACTTTGTTTTCTTAAAATGGCCCTCACCGGAGTGGCCCAATTTTAAGAGGACTTGCAAAAACAGCACTGGGAAAGCGCACGAGTGGGGCTGATCTCGGGTAGGTAACGCTGATTGTCCCTCTCCCAATTACTTCGGGGCCACCACTTAATGTCCCCCAATCGTCCACTCGTCGCCCGGGCACCAATTTCGAAGCCAATCGCGTCCATCAACGTTTAGTTCAATTGTTCGAGTAAACTCGGGCCGGCCGGCTGAACCGTTTCTCCGGTCCGGGGGTTCGAAAATTGTCCGGGCCCATTTTTTTCAATGTCGCCCCTAATATCGCTCTTTAATCAGTCGATATTCGTCGGTTCAGAAACGATTCTTTCGAACTGGATCGAAAGACCTCTACCGCGCAGCTGTCTCTACGATGACTCACTCTCTATATAACTATGCTACCACTTTCTATACAACTCATGGACGGCCCCGTTCAAGTTAAATATATTTAGCCCGACCCAGTTTCTGTAATGAAAGTAGGAATCATTCTGGGCGCGACGTGAGAGGAACGTGTAAATGAAACTGATGGCGAATTCACAAAATTAACCGTTAGCCTCGCAATATTCCGAAAGTCGCGGGTGGGGGGGGGCGCTCGACCTAATTCAAAGCAAATGCAAATGTGGGGGCCGTGAAAAACTGGGAACGAGGCCTCGGTGTTAATTAAATGGCGTTCCATTGGCGGGCGGCAATCGAGCTGTGCGTGTGCGTGCGTGTGTGTTTGCGTGTGTGTGCGTCCGCCGGGGACAATCTCAACCTGTGATGAGCCCATCAGTGGGGCCTCCTCAACTGCCCTAACCGCTGAGCAATTGCCGGGGTAATCGGCGCTCAGACTAATCCCGGGATTGCCCCCAGCTCGGAGATCACTTTAAACCGCCTACGTCCCCTGGTCAGACTACCCTCGACATTATACTGCAATCCGCCGAAGCGATTGGCGGGAAATTGGGATTGTGGCCCTTCGAATTGCGCCCCCTCCCCCTAGCCGCCAGTCTTTTCGGACATTCGGGCCACAATTAATCGTAAATGATTTTTTTTAATCTCAATTCATTAGTTAGTACCATTACGAGGCTGAAATTGGCTTTTCGCCACCTTCAGTAGCACCCCGACGGTAAATTCGTATGGCCTGTAGTTCGTGCTCCCTGTAGCGAATCTGGGATTTAGAGTTCGATTGTCAAACTGTGTGTAATGTTGGACCCACGTGATGAGGGACTTCAGTCTTTGTTTGACCATGTAGTAGTATTAAAGCACTTTGGAACAGAACTGAAACGAACACTCATGTTGAATAGAATAGAGATTTTGAGCCCAGCTCTTGGATAGGAAAAATGAAGAGGATGCAGAAGGATGAGCGATAGATTTCTTCTTGAAGTCCATAAGAATTATTCGTTTCGAATTATTATATCCTCGTAAAACTGTTATCACTCTAGTTTCTCAGAAGTCACCCTTAGTGTTGAGAATATCACTGTATGTTCCAAGAATAAATAAATAAAAGCATTGAACCTCCAGAAGGCATCCATTACACATAACGTCGGTAGGAAAATGGTACGAAGAATCATTCAAGACCGGAAACAGTTTTCGACTTCTGAAATTTTTATTTAACTGTTTTTAAATTGATTTATCAGTTATTGGACCCGTTATTGGACAGTTCAGGGATGAAAATTATTATGCAAAGCATGTGAAAACTCGTGTTGCTTGAGAATAACAATATAAGAAACGCAAAGTCAGCTATTATTCCTGCAGCCTAGACTTATTGTTCATATTACATAATTTTCAGGTTCTACAACCTTGACTATATTACATGTTATGCCATAAAATTCAATCGGCTCCTAGAGCACCGGTGGGCGGCCGCATAAACTTTTCCATCTGGGCCTCTTTCAGTTATCCACAATATATTTTGCATCGTGACCAAGTTCTTTTCATTTTACGCCCCCCTTCATAGAATGCCTCCAGTCAGGAGTATTGTTTTACGAGGTTGTAAATAAAGAAAGTGGTCGAAAGAACTTATTGGAAAAGGAAGAGTAAGGGAAATATATAAATATTTTATATCTAGCTTCAAAAGTTTAATGAAGTTTTCTCTTCCAGATTCTTCGATACTTAATTATCTTGAAACGTTCTTGAACTATTGATAATTGATTGTTTACTTATGAATATTACTTTCGTAATCCATAATTCTCATTTATCTTTATTCTCACAGTAATGACAAAATACATTGTTCCAAAATAGGGAACTAAAAATATCATGTGGGGAAAACATATCGCAAAATTTTATTGTGGTTATATCGAAAATTCGATTCAAAATTGATATCATATTTGAAGGCAAATTTACGCACTATTCAGCGAGTTACTAAAGTTGATCTGAATAAAAATTAATTTGCTTTACTTTAATGACCCCAAATAAAATCAACTCCATTTAGAAATCTAAATGTTTCGGGCAAATACTTCTACGTCATAAACCAATTGTAAACAGTGGCTTTCATCATCCCCTACGTGATATTTTAGTGGTTTTCGACATCCCAATATGAAGCGCGATGAGATATTACGCTGTTGAAATCATTTATTCGACCATGTACGGTGCTATACTTTAATTACCATTATTATATTTCGGTAGGCGCAATTGATGACGCTTGGAAGAGTGTCGGAAGGGCGGGAGCCACTAGTTGCACCCCCAATCCGGCACTGCTGTGCGGGCCGGTCGGACCATCAATTCTAATAAATAATTCATTTTCAGCGGCTCACCAGACCGTAACAAACCTGTCAATTTGCCTCGCGAACTCAACCCTTCCACCGCCCCCTTCTGAAAATTATGATTAACCCGATTTCATCAACGGGTGGATTTATACAGAGCGATTTTGAATATATAGAGTGTAAAATGAATAATGTCCCGATTGACGACCCATCGAATAAAAAAAAATTTTACTTCCTGCGCCGGTTAAACTTTTAATATAATATTCATACTCGTAATGTCTCCAATTTGTTTTATTCATTTTTGAGAACTGCAACGTGATGAACCAAATAATTCAACCACCCCAAAAAATTCATTGTCATAATTATAAAATATTTTCGTCTCAGGAATAAAAAAATAATGTATATCTTCGTTGTAATAATGAATTTTATCATTGTTAATTTTAACGTTGGAATAAGAATCGTATGAATAGGGAAGCCCTTCGAACAGAGGATACCTGGCTATCCTGATTGAATTCCTAGAATTAATCACTTATGTACATTGTATGTCTCGATAGCAACATTATAAATAAAATCTGAATATAAATTAATTCAATCTCTCCACACTAATGGTGTACCTCTCTATATTACCGAAGGAATGCTCATGTCGATGGCGGTTCAATGAGTCCAAGATTATCGCAGTGGAGCTGAGATGGGAAATCTCAAAAAGTCATTATATTTCCTCTTTTTTTCTATTAAATTGAAGAAGTTTAAGAAAATCAATTTTCTTCATCGCCACTTCTGAAAACTATCCCCCGCGGAGGGGTGAGCGTGGATTGTAATGGCTGGAGACCGATTATGAAGTGAACTTTGGCTTTCTAAAATCTTTTTAAATATTTCCCCTCGCCGCTCAGCGCAGCGAACAATGGGGCCCAGCCAGCGCCGCAGCCCGCAGTTTCATTTTCCGCCCCCGCCACTTCACCCGGGGCGAATTTACCATCGATTTATACTCAGAACGCGATACTCGAATTTTCAGTCGTACTTGGTAATTTTAATGTCGAAATGAAATGCCCACCAAATTCGCAACAAATGACGTTATATATAACGAACATACAAAACTAGAAATACCTTATTGACCCATTAAGTATTTCATGAACAACCGCACAGAAATATTTCATACAGTTATTATACGATATTATTAATTTTCGATTCTATAAATAGTGTTTTTCACAATTGCAGCTAGAGGTAAGACAAATTCAATACGAGTAAATTTATACAAAGTAAATAAATAAAGTATCAGCGGTGAAAAATAATTGTATAACGTGCGGCCGTAGTTGTAGTGCGGCAGTTTAAGTTTAATATAATATTGTGATTAAGGCCTGGCAGGGACTTATTAGAACAGACAAGGCTAAGTACAAATTAAAATCTCATTTGGTAAGACTTAGTGAGGGGATGGGAGGCCGGGCGGGCACGTGGTCTCTCCCAAGAAGACCCCCCGAGGAGGGACCGGCACCGAGAGCTTATTTCAGCGTTTGTTAAGATTAACTGGTTTAATTAAGTGTAATATTGGAGCCGGATTAAGTCACGAAAATCGAGATTACAGTTATTGTGCTTTATCCAGTACAAGTTTAGATTATAAGCCAAGTTAGAGTTGATGTTTTTAATGCTTTCCCAACTTGGCGGAATTAATCTCTGTTGAGTAAATTATACGATAAAAATGCAAAGGCAGAAAGAGAGATTCCGATCTGCAAAATGCACCATACAAATCAGCGATACGCCCCTGGGGGTTTATACACTGAAAACCTCTCAGCCTTCCAGACTGTGCCACGGATATTAGTTCACTTATGGAATTTTCCATCGAATTTGAATATTCTTTGTGAACAAATGGACCGGCTAATATGAATAAATAGTCATCACACTCGCTTTCCTTCGCGTTGAGAATGATTTGAGCGATTGGGATTTGAGCAAGATCAATGAACCGCGCGTCTATATAATTAACCCCGAATAAAGACGCGTTTCTCTGAGTTCAGAAAATTTAATTCTATAGCACGAAATATGAAACATCTGGAAGAATAATCAAAAGGGGCATGAGACAAAAGTATAACGTAAATGAGGACAAAACGGCAGTGTAGATCGTTCGAATTTATTTAGAAATAAAACAAGCCTATAATTCAGAATTATAGGCCTATTAAAAATCTCCTTTATTCAAAATGCGGAATATGTTTTCCATTACTTATATAGTGCGAGTAGGACTGTGGCCTACATCATTATATATAAGTTAAGGCAAGGGGTCGAAGCATGGTTTAATCACTGAATAATAACACAGAAATATGCTTCGGGGCAAGACCGTCAATTAACTAACCAGCGTGTAATCTAAGACTCGTCTGTTTCATCCTTTATTTTTTTTTATCATTTTATGCATTATAATAAAAGAGGGAAAGGGAGATGGCTAAACGGGGAGGTATCCCGGGGAGGTTATCGTTAATACACCCGCTTTTATAATGACATATAAGGTAAACTTCTGAGAACCTATCCTATGCTATCTACCCGAGCAGGGTTAGTTCCCCCCTCAATATTAATAAACAGTGCGATATTGGTAGTTGCCCAAAAGTTCAGAATCCTCCAGAATGGCAATGGCTATTCATCAAATCCTTCCTTATACGTGACGGCCGCCACGATTGCCCTTCGGTCCCTCGTATCCGAACTGTTATCAAACAGCCTCGCGCTCCGAAATTCAGACCGGCGAGCAGCGGATATTTCAAAACGAGCATTTCGCATTTTTTCCTCCTCCACCCCTGCTACCCCCCCACGACTCGTGTTTTAAACGAATCACGTAATCTCCACAGAATAAGACCCGGCCCCCGCCCCCAACGTCCCTTCCACTCCGGCCGGCGAATTATTACCGAGCTTTGCCCCCTTTTCCTTTTCCGTTTGCCTTTCTCAGTCGGCGAAGAAGAAAAAATGAAACTCGCAGTCCACGGGGGTATCGACGTTTGGAACAATCCCGATAGTTTCATGTCGAGCCGGAATGTACATCGGAATCGACGTTCAAATTTTAAAAATTTCAATAAAGGTTTGAAAGAACTTAGTAATTTCCCGAAATATCGACAAAGACAATTAAGTACTTAGGTTATAATACAAGGTATAGTTGCGTGAATGATTACAACATTAAATATTGTAATTTGAGCTGAATTATTTTGTAACTATTAATATTTCAACAATTATTACATTTAACTCAGAAAGTGTTTTTCTTAATTCATTCTCCAGGTAAAAATTAATAGAATTTTTATTAACTATGTTAGCTATCTCCAAAGACGGGACCAAATATCTACACTCCAAATTTTAGAAATATGCGGTGAGGAACCAAAATTATTGGATTCATTTAAAGAAAAAGATACTTGTATAGACCCCTGTATAAACTACAATGGGATAACTACACCGGGTTAGTACAAGGAGGACTTGTTTCCCGATGTAGAACTACATGTCTACCGTCGACCGGTCTATTGATTCAACCCGGTTCGGAACAATTGTCGTGCTCAATGTCGAGCCGGGGGAGAGGGATGTTAGAGGGGCGGCGGGGGGGGGGGCAGATGTAATGTAAGGGGGCACGCTCCATTTAATAGCAACAGACCGCACAGACCCAGACGCCAGCCATTATCGCCGCATCATCTCCCCTAATATCGGCCCTCCCGACTTATATTAAAGATTTTTGGGCACCGGCGGGAGAGGGAGTGGGCCGCGCGAGGGAGGGACGCAATAAGAGAAACTTTTAACCGGGCCTAAGACTTTGTCTGCGAATCGAATACTCCTCTGATTTTTCGACGGTCCTGCATTCATTTTATCAACCCCTAATATATAATGTGCGAATCAATATATCAGCGAGTTAATTCTGGAAAATTGCGTAACAACTCAACCGTTTCCCTCGACAAGGTTAAAGAATTGGACGGTTTACACTAAAATCATCATTAGGCATGAAATTTTGCGTTAGATAAAAAGCCCATTGTGTAAAGGATATACTCACTTCTCATCCTTGTAAATATAAAAGCATATTTGATATACCTGTTTTGTGGTCTGCGAGGGGTTGGAATACTGTAGGTTCGTGATGTTTCTGTCTCCTCTCGCTGGTTTGGCCTTTTGGTCTTTGGCTTTCAGTCTTAGCAAAAGACCAAACCAGCGAGAGGAGACAGAAACATCACGAACCTACAGTATAAAAGCATATATTTTATTAGCAACTTAACAACCCTAAAACTCAACAATGAGATAATTACTATTACACAAAAATCAAAATTATTAAACTAATATCTTAATCTTAAAATAGTATTGTAGAAGACATAATCAGGTCTTAAACGGGAGGATTGCCCCGTCGCGAACAAAAATGAAGTGACGCCTCTCAATACAAACCGAACAGTCGGATTTCAGAAAGTCAAGTCATTCAGCATCCGGGCCGCTCGTTACACCCAATCGAATCCGTTTTATTATGGAGGAGGAGTGGCCGGCGCCATTTCGAAAACCTTTCCCACCCACCCCCCCGCTCTGGGCTCAAACTCGATTTCGAACGGCCAATTAACACAAGTGCTCGCCGCGGACGGTTTCGACATTTTTTCCGCTGCCCCAAGATTAAAACCCCACATTTCCACTTTATGCCCGGAAAACTAAAATATAAAAAAAAACTTTCAGCGCCGGTTCAGAAGTGCGGGCACGCAGCGAAACCAGTCCCCCCCTCCAATGCAAACAGGGCGGAAATACTCCCCGCCCTTGTGCCACTACAAATTGAGTTTGTCTTTACCCGGAGTTGAGTCCGGTAAACTATAAAACCAAAATGTTCGACAGACCCTACCTAGTGTCGGTGATTCAACTCCGCGGGTTTTGACGCAAGAAGGAACATTGATGGACATTTTGTTGGTGTAAAATGCATGCGCGAAAGATTACTTTGAAGTTGTAATATCACATTTGTGACCCAAAAAAATGATGTCTTTATTTCGATTTTTTGACCAATGCGTGTTTGTATGAATTTTTAGAATATCCCCGAACAGAAGTAGATCTTTGCGGGACCGGACATATATCGGCTTGCACACACATTTCTAACATTTTGCCAGAAAGTTGTAATGGTTCAATATTTGGACATCTGACAGCACGAAAAAGTGCAGTCCTATTTATGATGCAGACAGCCTTGCATTTATAATTGTGTCTGTGAAAATGTTATTATATCATTAACTTACCCCTATAAGCTTAGTCTGAACGACGTTTCGCGTCGGTTTCAGTGCCGGCGGGCGTCACTGTCAGAAACATCTTGCCCCCATTCACGAATTAGGGGGCGACAAAAATAAAGCCATTACACAGTGTAGAGATAGAATGAGAAGGGACCGGGAGCGAGTAGGAAAAAAAAATTATTTTTCCCTCTCCGGCAACGAAGAATGAGCCGGGTGACGACCCCTGCTGTTCCTGAAATCCCCCTTTCAATTTCTTGAGCCGCCGGGACTCCCTCCTCGGGCCCCCCCCCGAAGGGAAAGGGATCGATCCCCGGAACGCGACCCCCCCCCGTCCAAAGACCACTCCTAAAAGGGAGGCCCCCACGTATGAGGTAGACCGCGACACTCTCATTGTTTGCCGGACAAATACCGAACCCTCGTTAAAGGAGTCGTCGATTTATTTTTCAGTAGCCTACCGCCGAAAAATTAAATTACTAATTAGTGCGGTTGTTCGAAATATGCGAAATTTGAGGAAAGTCTATACTTCCGGCAACAGACTAACCTTGGCCCATTACTCACGTTAACCAAAATAAAGGAAGACTACAAATAAAGCTAAAAACATAAGCTATGTTTTTTAAATTTCAGGAGAAACATCAAATCAAAAATTTTGATCAGAAACCAGCGAGAGGAGATAGAAGATCGAGAAAACTACTGTAAATATTATAATTTGGTTTGCACAATCTTTTTTTAACCTTTTTTATTTCTGTACAATCAACTACATATAGTTGAGTGTTTTCTTTTCACGTGAATATCTCGATAAAAGAGACCACCCAACGATGGCACTTTTTCCACATGAACAGTTTACGGCTTCGGACTAAGAAGATCTCTGGGCCAGTGGCGTTTGAGCCGACGCGGGGGAAATAATGGATGGTGTACAACCTTAAGGACAGGTTGTACTTATGATTGATAGGTATAAAATACATAACTACTCGCTGCCTACTAGGCCGCAATTTAGTGTATTTTTTTTTTGTTTTCAATATCCGTATAACCGGACGACGGAAGAGGAATGGCCTGGATATTCGTCTACTGGTTTTCGGTCATAGGTTAAAATATATCGGGCGGTTGTCTGCGGGCGACCGCTGCCCCTCCGACCCGAGACCGTTCCCCGCTTAATTTATCGGCTCGTCCGAAGCCGCCGCCGAAACCAATATGTTAGGCCGGCCGAACATTTGTTCTGGTTGGGCCGGCACCGACGTCTTTGTTTTCATCCCTCTTTCTCGACGGGAGCCCCCGGGCCCCGGGGGGCTTTAATTGGTTTGCATCTTCGTTTTGACAGCGCCCGGCCGTGTATCTCTGTCGCCTCGAATGGCCGCCCTCGTCATACACCACGAACGAATGATTTCAATGCCCCGAACCTATCCGAAGTCATTAATTTAAGATGTGAGTGGCATTTAATACGACAGGAGTTTAGCTGTCCAGACAGTGTGTACTGTAATTTGATTTGTAACACAAATACCCTTAAACCTATAATTTTAAATTTAACACCCTTTCTAATGGGGCATTGATCATTCGAATGGTGAATACAAACTAAAGCATTTATTTCCTTTAACATATCTATCGAATGCACATGTTTACGGCTCATAATATTACTAATGTTCATCCCTCTTAGTTTTTAAAGTGTACGTCAAATCAAATCTCGAAAATTATGCGTAGCGTCTTTTGTCTTTCAAACGGTCGATAATGGCAAAGTGGAGGAAGGCGATTACAAATTGAAAAAAGCTTTCTTCGCCTTTACACGAAAAGAGACTTTCCCTAACCCGGCCTTATTATTTATACATCAGTTGTAAACTGAAAGGCTGAAAACTAGCGGGGCTAACATTGTTTTAAAGAAGAAGTAGAAGACGATACCGACGGACGGAAAGAGCCGGTTTTATTTCCCAGACTTAGGACGGGGAAGTGGAGGGTGGAAAGGACATCGGAGCGGGGATTTGAAACAAGAATTAGTCCTATAATTCCCGCACTCTTTCCCGATGTAGACTCCGGCCGTCGGCTCCATCCCCCCTACACTAAATCAGAGTGTAAATAAAC
This sequence comes from Lethocerus indicus, assembly GCA_019843655.1. Lineage (NCBI taxonomy): Eukaryota > Metazoa > Arthropoda > Insecta > Hemiptera > Belostomatidae > Lethocerus > Lethocerus indicus. Next base: position 25,472,779 of record JACDQD010000005.1, on the reverse strand, counting down.
TTAATTCCTCCCTTCTTCCGAAAGGAAGAGGCAATATAAAGGCTGGGCCCGAGGGCGGAAGGGATGGCGGGAGGTAGGGCCGCCCCCTCATTGGCTTCAAATTCATCAAGGGGAATTACCCGACTCAAGTATTAGTCCCAATCCCTACTGTCGCCCTTCTTATACTTCCAGCTCCAGTCTCGCTTTTCTTCTCCCGACTCGGACCCTAATAGAATTTAGATGCAAGCGCCCCTTCTCAGCCGGGCCGCCGTTTAGCTAACTGGACACACACCGACTCAATCAGTTCCAATCTATATATATATTAAGTTTGCGGCCTGTCTATCTGTCCGCGGTTTTATTTTAGTTCCGATTTATGATTTAATATTAGTTCCCGCTTAGAATATACTTCCACTTATTTGTAATACATAATTACCAAATATCGACGGGAGTTTAATGAAGAAAAACTTTACGTTTCAGAACCTTACGGGTCAAAATACGAATTGGTATTGGACTTCAAGGTGTCGCAAATCGTTCGGGAACGGGCCTCTGGGGGTCAACAAAGCGGGGTTACTCCGGCCGCTATGCCAATTATCGAACGGGGGTTACGAGGGTGGACGACCCCGACCAGTGCTCTCGAGAAATAAAAGAAACTAAGTAGTTTCCGGATAGCGGGAGGAGGGTCGGTGGTAGAGGGAGATGCTGAAGAATAAGGCTAGCGGGGAGGGAGGGAAACGGGCCGGAAACTGCGGGGGGTGAGTGACAGCCGCCCCCATAGGCAACCAATTTGCCGGCTGGTTGGGCCCCGGGCCCCGGCATAACACCCGACCATTCTTACCCTACTTCTATCCTCATCCCTCCGACCCTGATAGAAATTTCACGCTTAAGCCCGACACGTGTTCTGCACCGCCCTACACGGGATATGCGTAATTATCTTTCGACCCGACTCTACAGGAATCTAGAGCCTTAATCTGGCCCGATAAATTGATACGCGTATTGTGTAGATTAAGGTAGCGCAGATTCCAATCATTCGGTTTACCCTGCAAACCAGAATTTAACCCTCACTACTAGCGGAGTAAAACGAAGAAGTGATTACTGAACAGGGCTGGGCTAGCGAGGGGTATATACTAATTTAATGTGTTAAAGCGTTACTCTGTTAGTAAGAACTTTACGAAGTGATACTGGGAGCAGTATTAAGTCTATGTATTGTATAGTCATGATCACTGAAGTGATTCAGCGAATTAAAAAGGCAAATAACGTTTTTCAATAAATTTTGGATCAACGGAGAACTTTTATGATCGTAAATACACAATATCAGATAGGTTTCCTGTCATATATTTGTAAGTCAGAAGCAATAGTTGTGACCAGTTGTGTAAGTTTTAATGTAGCCCGCACTACTGGCCCGTTTGGCGTGGCGTGCATCAGCGCCGTTCGCGCGTTTAACGATGTTAAAGCGGGACATCCTCAGTCCAATTTAGCCACAATATTTGTTATTTACCTCCATTTTTTCGACTGTAACGTTTGATCTTCTTAAATATTTGATGGTTTATTTTTATGGCTACAGTAAAAGTGAAACTAACAGTACAGTGAGGATGCCCAAAAAACATCCAAAGTGCCAAAAGTGGCGAGCAGCCGAAACCGGTCTAGCAAAAGACCAGACCAGCGAAAGGAGACAGAAACTCACGAAATCTACGCAGACCACAAAACAGGCATTTAAACTAGATGATTTGAAGTTCCTGTTCTGAAGTTTCTGTTACTAATAAAAAATGTATGAAAAGCAGGACGAATATTGTTTGTGTTTTTTGGTATAAATCATGTAAGTTAAGGTTAATATGTAATCATTTGCACGGACCGTTATGGTTTGTAATTTTCATTAAAATGTAACGATTACTTAGAATTTTCAAAGAGATAATACAAAAAAAGATACAATTTAATGCAGCGAACTTATAAGAAAGAGTTTAGTCCGAAGTTTGCCAAAGCCGGTCTACACAGATTATATTAAGGCGTGAGCCTTGTATAAATTCTGCCTCGGACTTACAAACAGGATCGAGTGCCTTAATATTAAGGAAACTATTTTAAAATCATTATTCTCTTCCATGTCCTCTGTTTCCCGTCTTTTTCTCGCTGCGATGTTTATTGAACATTCTGGCTCGGTTACTTCCAATTTTCTAGTCCAGAGCTCTTTTCCGGGGCAACAAACTTCTTAAACGGACTAAAACCAACAACAATTATTTCTAAATTAAATTTCACGGGCCGCCAAATGGAACACTCTCCCTTGAATAATGAGCCAAAAGAGGCTATCTTTTATTTGGGTATAAAGTGAGCTTATAAAACACGACCGCTTACAAACGGTTTCCATTATTATTTCATTTAATATAATCGAGTACATAGGTCTCGGTCAATGTAAGATAAAGGGTATTAGTGTAACATAAAATTTATAATAGAGATTATTCAAAACATTCCATATAACTGACCGAAACATAGAAGTCCTCAATGAAAAGTTCATGTCGCGGGATAAATGTAATACGTATTTACAACTTAATTTTATAATTCAACGCTTGTAATTCAATCACCGAAAATGGCACTTACGCTAAGGGATAAAAATGATTTCCTTATTGAAACAACCCTAGCAAGGAAAAAGTCTACGTCGACGAATTTATTTGTACAACTATTATTCCCTAATTTTTTCATATTATTAAATACCTTCATAGTCCCTAGTTCTTTACTCTGGGCTACACAAAAAGCTGAATAATGGCGAGCGATAGAGAATCTGGCCCACGGCCGATGGCTTGGGACGCCGAATTCTTATAAAATATCTCCTAGAGGCCCGTGTAGACTTAAGTAAACTCCAGAGGGCGGTTAAGTCCTCGGCCTTCCCTATATATTGTAATAAAGAGAAAGGAGGAGGGCGGGCGGGGCGACCGGGGAATCCTCGAAAGAATTCAGGAACCGCAGAGGACACGAAAAGATTATATTGGCCCTACTTCGTCCGGCAGCCGGTTATCGGACATTTTTGCGTGTAATATGTTTTTAAAGTACGATGTCTCCGTTGTTTTCGCTGCAACTGATGAAATTGGGCGCCCCTCACGGCGGCCGATGTGGACATTTCTTTGTGAACGAGCTTCAGGTTCCACACGGCTTTCAGTTCTAAAGCTGAAGGATTTATTACTACTGCAGGAAATATTATCAACGACGACGTGGCCCAATTTTATTTCGATGCGATAGCGGCACAAAACGTACAGACAGCGTCTGAGTGTCTAGTCGGAATCGAATACGAACATGTTTCCCCATAAAATGCCAGATCTAAAGTTGTCGTTTCCGGAGTAAGGACCAATTTAATGGTTAGTCGGACACCAATGCTGTCGGTTAGAGCGGTAACGAGTTTAGAAAATGACAGGTAATTTTCTGACCTAGTATACATCCCGATCAATATTTTAAAAAATATTTCCGAACCCTCGGGGCGGATATGTGGATTTCGAAACCAATTGGGTAATTGTGTTAAAATTCAGAAACCAGATCCCCCATTTTCCTGGGAATTTTTGCTGAGAATTGCTTTATAACTTTCCGGTAACTAACTGCGGTCCAATGAAAAGTGAAGAATGGTCGAGGGAAGAATGCAAGTGTGTTCTCCCGCATTGCTCCCCCTGCATGACTCATGTCCGATCGTCGGACACTTTTTCGGGCTCTAAACAAGAGGAAAAGTCTTGGCTGAGCCTTTACCATACCAGCACGGGGTTCCTTTAAGTGAAATTGTGCCGGACCGGGATGCCGGGTCGGAGCGTGCACTTCACCGTCCAAGACTGACACTTTAATAAGCCGAGAATGTTCGCGATGCAATAACTACGGACTCTTCTCTTGGAGGAGGAGGAGGGGGCTGTTGTCGTCTCCTCGCATCTGTCTGTCGCATGTCTGCAGACGCATACTGAACCGTGAAGTTTTCGGAGTTGTTGAGCAGCGAAAGGGGGGAAGAGGTGGCCCGGTTTATTTTGCCGCACTCTGGATTCGAATTCTATTTGAATCGTGCTCGTGAGTGATAGTGTGAAAAACAATTCTACTAGTACTCATATTGATGGAAAAATGCGGTATTTGTCCACATATTGTTGTATGACTTTAATCTTATTCAGAAGATTGTTTAATTCCCCAAAAATTTCACCGAAATTTTTTCGGTACTGGGATGGAATATATTTCAAAGTGACTGAGTAAATTTTGACGGGCGTTAAAAATATAAAACAGTCAGAAATGGTCTCATCTGTCTTACTTGTGGAGTCCGGAAATTTATTTATAATAAAGTAATAATATAAAATATTATATTTATATTATAAAGTAATTACGTATAAAGTAATATGCCGTCGGTGAAGACAATGTTGGGGACAAATCTGTAATTTGCCTAATGATAGAGCTCTACCCGGCTGATAAATGAAACGCCGCTATAAACCGTGTCTCTTCGACAGTGGCTATGATCGATCGTTCGATTTTGCGTATTCACGATCCGGCCGAAAAAAGGGCGTCGGGGCGAGCGCCGCTTCGGTGGCGAATTATTACCGGGCCTTTCTAAATTTAACCGTTTTTTTTTTATGCCCGCAATAAATAGAGAGCGCGGAGGGCGCAGTTAAATTAACGCAATTGGTTTCACTAGAGAGCTAAACAACCGAGCACCCCCCCCCCCGGCATTTTGTCGACGTCGTTCGAGCCACGGCCGCGGGTCGACGCTCCGCAAATGAAGTTGTGGAAAATTAATGAAATTTCGGTAGAGATATTTATTTGAAATCCTGTCGCTGGGCCCCAATTATTAAATTCCGTTCGGCGCTACAACAGAATCGGTCCCTCAGTTCCCCTCAATTCTGCCCGAGTACGGCCGAGTTTTATCCGCTTCAAAGTCGAGGCCAGGAATAAAAATTATTTAAAAATAGTTAATTTTAAAATAGGCACATCGGGCAGTATGCTTAATGAGAAACCGACATGTGGACTTCCAGAAATGATTAATAATGAAAATAAAATTCGGGGAGCAACACAAACTAGTAATCGAAGCAAGGATTCATTAAATTTATGTAAATATCCATCATGATTATTCTAGCTTTGATAGGCTTATTAGTTAATACGGAAACCACTTCAACAACATTATGATTACTGGACGTTCAAAAAGAGGAATTCGAAGTGAAGTCGTTCCCAGCTTATATGCAAAGAGAACGCAAATTTTTCGGTCTAGAAAAACTGTAATGACGATTCACTTATTAGTTGACAATTCTGACCGAATATTTACCGTCGGATGTCTTAAAAATCACACAGGACAGAATATTTTGTTATCTGTTATCTGTAGGTAGCGTGGCCGCGGGCGGACAGCGTGTGCACGCGTTACCGCGGGGCGCCTGTCAATGGGTTCCATTGATTTTTTCCTCATCGGATTAGAGAGAGCGAGAGAGAGAGAGACTATGCGGGAGGGAGAGAGGAGAGAGAGAGAGAGAGACGCATTTCGGAACCGATTCGGGCTCTAATATTTTTTTCAGAAGCCCCCGTTGTGGTTTAAACGGCGCGCCGGCGGCAAAATGGGAAGGCGGAGAAACTCTGGCGGTAATCCCCTTCGAATAAATTCCATTTAAAGTTTACCCGGAATATTAGTTTTTAAACCTGTTCTAACTGTGTTGAAACCTGTTGGCATATTGATTACGTGATAATTGGGAGGACGAAATATTAACTACAAATATTTAGAAATTGTACAAAATAGTAGATATTGTATTTAAATATGATGTCAGGAATTAAAAACAATCATGCCCGCCGTACATGAATTTTGTCGAAATTATTTTGATATAAATTTATAATCAATCACGCAGTTCCATACAATTTAAAACAATACCCGTTCCAACAATTACTGGCAATTTTTTCGAAATAAAGCAACTCTTTGTAATACCGAAGAAATGGTTAGTTCACTTCAACCATTTAAATGCCGATGTTTTAGCCAATTATTTTGAATAAATCTTATTATAAGGTTTAAACTTGAATATATTTTCATTAAAATAAAAATTAAAATGTCCTACTTCCAATATAGTTTGATTTTATTCCGAGAATAGAGGACTCTCTTTGCATAATGACATACTGAGAGAAATCAATTATAAATCAAGAAACTGCCACAACTTCTAATCAAAGCAATATTAGTATCTACGAGCAAGTATAAATTCACTGTGATGGAATTATTTCTCTCCACTTTCAGTTCTAATAGAGGTTCTGTCAATTATTCTGTGATTAGTACTGAGGTTTTCTCTATAATGAGGATTATTTAAGTCAGTCCGTTATTTAGTCATTACCAACATATATTAAATTTTCTCTTTTCAATCAAATTTGTATATCATAATTTATATTATTAGCGTTAATCAATAAATCAATGCATTAATTATTTGCTTTTCCGGTAATCGTGAATCTGACCGTCGATGCTATTAATTGGCAATATGCCTTTTATCTCATTTCTTTCCCTGTTCCAGACATCCCAATCACATCGCATTATAACTTCTGCTAATTCTACCGATCCATGGTGTTTAGGTGCCTATCTCCACGGTTTTAAAGTAAGGAAAGCCAAATATGAATAACATATAAGCATGGTTGTGACGTGAATAAAGAAGAAATTGAAGAACAGGAGGCCGCCCCCCCTGCAATGTAATAGGACCAAGCTGGGAAGGGCCCGCCCATTCAAAATTATGATTAGGTTCGGTCTTCTCCCTTTTTCGCTTGCCTCTTTTGAACTGCCTGATATTTGCAGTTCGTCTTGACAGCGGTCCCTTCCGACTCTCCTAATTCACTATTATGCTCGGAATACACCAGAATTTAATTCCGTACAACTTTAAGAATTTCTTAGTGGATCTCCTAAGGATTTTACGCTATTGGAATTTGGATAATTATTACTTCCAAGTGTTACTAGGTGTTTCGTGACTTACTGTAATGCATAGTATCACTGCGGTGTATGTGTGTTGGCTTCTGATCCTGTAATCATCGGAAAACACCACCGGGTGAATGTACGGTACCTGCCATTACACGACTGTAGATATTTCACAAATGCACATACATATTTGAAATTATGACGCAGAATTCCAAAGTCAACGGCGATTGAGGCGAATAGTTCGACGCGGTGTTAATATTTCACCATCCCAACGGCGTATCGAAATTTCATTCATTTACTAATTTGAATCTATAAATACGTAACTACCTCCAACAAGGTTTGTGGGCAAATTTTGCTACCAGCGCGTCTTTATTAGACTATAAGTTGATCTTAGAGCTTATTATTAAATCGTATAATTAATGTATATACATTGAACAACTATTTTAGTGATCAGCCCTTAGGTCTTCAGTAACGATAACTGTTGCGTTGATCACGATGCTTCGTGTAAACACGGAATAGTCGTTGAACACGCGGCGTTTCATTTAATCTGCGAAAAAATCCCCGTCCCATTTAATTTTTTTAAAAGTACCGTTGTACTTAGCGTAAAGTCCGGGGGCCGGTAAAGCAGTCGGTTAAGTCGCTAATTGATTAAAACTCGGGACTGTCTCCCATTCTGAAAACGGACGCGTTCGTGAGCGGACGAAATATTTGGTCGGGAGGGGGGGAGGTCACGTGACCGGAGGCGATTCGGGAAACGACAAGTGCAATTTTGGAAAAAGAGAATAATAATTAGGGACGATAACAATTTTGAACGCTACTTCGTGTCCGAATATAGTTTGAATGGCGGGGGCGGTACGAGATGTGGGGACCACGGAAATATGTACGTGGAACGTTTAATACAATTAAAAGGGAGTGACCAGATAATGCCACTCTCGATTGGTCTGTCCTTTAATTGAGACGGCGGGATCTGAAAGTGAGACACGAACGCGCGCTAACTGAGACCAGTGTTTACAGCTGTGCCCGAGTACATATTATTAAGAATTTTTTTTTATTTTTGGAAAAAAGCTTCCTACGTATTATCCAAGTGCTGCTGCTCCAATAGCTATAGCTGTTTTGAGGTTACTTCTCGCTTCACTGTAGAACGGGAACCCCCGCAGTACGTGATCTCATTCTTCCTCTTCCACGCATGCCCACTCGTGCACTCACAGGCTTTGTTCATCGTTTTACAAGCTTATAGCCCTTCTGTATAAATTTTATCGAGCAATATGTAGAATATGGCAATAAATAATCAGGAGTTTATTTTTAATAAACACAGTAATATTTTTACTGTGAAAATCATTCTATTCAATCCCCGAACCTGCTTTTAACGTTAGAACCACTGACGCAAGAAGTAAAATCCCGAATTTCCGTCAAATATGATATGATTCCCATTGAATTGCTTCCTGATATCTGTGCGGGTTTTATTTTTAATCAATCCCGAAACATTACTGGCTCCACAGCTAGGCAATTCAATTTGCGTTTACGGGACCAGTCGAATCCCATCAAAACATAGAAAACAGGTGTTCCGCGCACGTGGCAAACCGCTGAATGGGGGGATTTGTACGAACCAAAGTGGTTTTCGAATAGGTCCGGCTAGAATACTTCTAGAATGAGGAGGACTGAATTGCTGGGCAAACAGGTTTTTGTGACAGGGATTCCCAACAACATTTTCTATTTGATGAGTACTTGTATGAGTTACGATAGAAATAATGCAGATAGAGCCTGGGTATAGGAGTAATAAGCGGTAATCATTCTTGAATATTTTATAATTAGCCCCGTTACAGAAGACTAAAACCTTTATTCAACCGGGTGTGGCGGCTACTTCGTAAGTTTTCCTAACGTGGAGTACATCGCTGTAATATTTTTTACTAATACGAACCGGTTTCAGGCTATTCGTCACTGTCAGTAGCATTCCGTTCGCACGCGTGAGTCACTGTAACTGCTACTGGCGATTAAAAGCTATGACATAGTTAGAGACGAGACAGAATATGTCAGGAGCGTTGATGACGTCCCAAATCCTCAAGGGCCCCAACCCTCCTCACACAATTAAAGGAGAAACCATTTTAATAACGTTATTAGTCTTATCCTAGCCGTGCTTTTTCGTACGATTACCCCTGCTCACGATTTTCCCTACGGCGCGGGGTCTCGGTTTTGTATTCGTCCTCGGCAAAAACAGTTCCGAGATACCGGATACGACACGGCCGCAAAGCGCAAAACACACCGGCGGAATTTAGCTCCTCGGGCGAAACTCGGGCGATAATCCGCCCCCCCCCACCCCCGGCGGGCTGATAACTAAATAGCGATTACTTATTTGGCCGGGCGGTACGTCCAAATCCTCCTGCCGGGATTTATAAGTCCGAGGTGCCAGCCAGCGGGGGCGGGGAACTGGCGGCAGTTTGAGCGAGTAGTTTATTGTAGTTCGGTGGAGGCGGCCATTTGAATCTGAGTCACGTCCACCTCCTGTTGGATTAACCGGACGGCCGGTCCGGTACTATACTACTCCTCGGCAGCGCAAGAACCAGCCCACACCGGCCACTTATAATTAGTAATGCGAATCGTAGGCTTTTTAGTGCACAAACACCTCGTCCAGTTCTCCCCACACGGCGCCATTCTAATTACTAGATTAGATTCACCTCACCGATGAATGTTGGATAATTACGATTTGTCAGACATGCTTTTTCCGAATTAACTTAATTGATGACGTACAGAGGTATAGGCTATTAGTTATTTATTTTTATCACAAACAATTCCATGTTAAAATACCGTCGCGGCATGGTAGCACCTGTCATTTAAAAGGCTAAATTAATACGTTTTATTGTATAATGAATGAAAGTGTAGTCAACAATAAGAATTTCCATGTTTTTAGCACTGACAAGAATATGTCTTACTATTTGTATTCTGTGTCACGTTTACGGCTGGCTTTTAAACCGACATTATTTCAGATATGAATATACAAATACAAAGCGTGTTAATATTTTTGCCATCCGTCAATGTCCGCCGTAGCAATGAAGCAATCGATTCGCCCTCTCCGCAATTAATATTCCAATCGCCGTACTTGGTAATATTTAACAAGGTTGATTACAGCGAAATAACACGGGCGGTTTCCTTCTGCACCTGCCAGCGTGAGAGAGTCCCTGCATGAAATTACTCCCAAGACGAAGCCACTATTTCCAGGGGTTTATTTAAACCATATCTCAGAGGGAACGGTTTACGCAGGCGCATATAATATGTATATGGATATTGCCTCATAAGTTTGCCGTCTCATTAGGCAGTAAAATCCTGCACTGGGGCCTGTAACTAAATGATCGCTGCAGTCGAAACTGTGTAGGATCTTAATTAAATGATAGCGCCGGGAATGGGAGAAAACGGCCAAGATTTATGAACATCGTTTTATACGAATCGCATAAATAGATTTAAATTTCAACGATAGTGTCCCACATTTGGTGTTCCTGTAATTTAACCCAAATTCAAATGGATATTTTAAGGTCATCGTAGTATTTGTCGGTATTGTGGAAATGGAGACAAAAAATATTAACAGATTATCGACATTGTATTTTTACCTTGATATGAGATAATTAGCTGCGGTTCAACTTTCATCGTTATCGGAAATCTTTTGTCTAAAGAAGACAATTTAATTTGGCTCCAGTAACAATATCAACCCGAGATTTAGAAACTGTGTATTTAAAAAATAGATGGACAATATTATGGGGCAGGTATCAGTCAATTAGCCGGTTGGGCGGCTCCTTTACATTTTAACTTCGTTAGAAGCTAAAAACCGAGCCCTCCCCCCTAATTGTCAGCTGGGCCCGGAAACTCAATTAATTTATTCAACTCCTCCCAGTCCGATGGGGTGGGGCTCGCGTTTAAAACTACAGTTATGAAACGGTCCTCCCTTCCCGCCCCTCTGCAGCCCAGGCCGTGTTTCAGTGGGGCCTATCGCGCCCTTTAAGGACCGAGGGGGCGGGAGGCCTTCGTGGGGGAAGAAGACGACCCTCCCCCATCTACCGTCTTCGGTGGAAGCTGAAACGCAAACTAACCCCGGGGCGTTGTTCGAAGTTTTAATTATCTATTGCTCCTTATTGGCCGGGAGCCAGCCGCGTCCCCTCCCCGCTCTTCACCTCCGGAGACCGCCGATGTGGAGCGATGAATAACTCTTCCAATTATCGGCCCGAAAAAAAAAATCAAAGCCAACTAAGGTTTTTAAAAATCTCTTCAACGGCCCCCTCCCACCGTCATCAATTTAAAAAGATTTGTTTCTTAAACAAAATCCGAGGCGGTTAATCAACTAGATATCAACATAACTGTTTCATTATTGCCAACGCAGACAAGGAACTGAGATGCTCTACCCGAAACCGGTTGATGCAAATTAAAAGTATTCATTTTAGTAACAATCGGACTTTAACATTTGCGGTAAAAACCTCAGACTGTGTCAGACTGGTGCTGACTTGCAGGTCCCCTTATTAAATTATTACTAAAGATAAATTTAAATAATATTATACAACCGGCCAAATCAAGTATGTACACGGTATATTCAGTGAGTTCACCGGATGAGTATGACGGCTCTTCTCTGTGAGTTATTCTTTCGGATTGAACGGTCACACCCTGAAATGCATTCCCTATGTTGACTGGCGGGGCGTATTTCACAGGGCGGAATGAGGTAACACGTTGTTGTATAAATCAGGGCCCACCCCTGAATTATCGCTCCCCGAGCCCCGCAATCCTTTTTCTATTATATTTCCCCACCCCCACCGCCACCGCCACCCACTAAATTCCTCAAATTTCCCGCAGAGCGGGCGGAAAGATACGACCTTTGGGCTTTCGCTGGCGACTTTTCGTTTCGATTTATATTTCGGCCGAGAGTGAACAATTTTTCTGCGGGTTTGTAAATTTTCCCGGATTCGCGGACTCCGCTGATTAATTTCGGGAACCCCGCCCAGCTCCGACGCTCTTCAGTCTTGGCCCTCCGTCGGGGGGAAGAAAAGGATTTATGCCTCCAACAGTTGTACCACAGTCGATAACACGAAGTTTATTAATTTATTTTTTCCTCATAAATTATTTCACCGCAGAATAAATTATCGCTTTACTTTCTTTTTCGTGGCGTCCATTCAATAATACATCGATATTCGAGAAATAATACTTTCCTCGAGAAAAAAATGGCGTGTTTACTGGTTTTATGTATGGGTTGACGAAATCTCGGGACAAAGTTCTGTGTCGCTGTACAACTCGTATAAACGGCAAGCGGAAGGATCGTAAACGCGGTTGGGGTGCGTGCTGGCGGTGGGAATGGAAAAAAACTCCAAGAATGGAGCCGGTAATGAGGCGGTGAGTGGCCGTTTCACGCAATGGTGCAGCCGACCAATGAATAGATTCGTATACAATTACTTGTCGCATAATGGCCGCCGGGTGAATGCAGCCCGCCCTTCGATTAGAAACGGTCACTCACGCATAATCGCCCGCACGACACACAAGAACCACTAACCGAAAGCATTGTTCGTGGGGAAAAAACTGAAACCGATCGCGGTCCCGAACCGGGAGAGTGCGCATATCTCTTAAGCTCTTGGGAGTTAAGCAAACTTCCTGGCGAATATATTCATTAGAGTGATATTGCATTCCTCGCGTTTGGTACTCAGATGTTATTAATGGTCATGAGTTCGTGATTTTATTGCTGCCGAAATTGTTTCGGTTTTTTGGCCTAAAAATTAATTTTAGAAATATAATTTAAACTAATTTTATGTGTTAACTGGTAATCCTGTTAGGCAAAAACTCCAGTATACGCCGTCAGTTAAGTAATATACAAATTCTGTCTACTAATTGCAGTAATCTCTTTTTAGGCATTAAACTGATACATAGAAAATATAATGAAATAATGTATACATCATACCACTCGTCAACAAATATAATTTCCAATTGAAAGACCATTTTTTGAAGCACTCTTTATATGAGTAAGCTATTCATTTAACATCTGCATGAAATTTCCTTGTAAGTTGTCTGGGAATTCGAACTAGTTCAGAGACTAATTATAAATATATTATTATGTAGAACATTCACTAAACCATTCGCTAAACCAATGTTCCCATGGTTACCTCTGTGTAATGACGTAAAAAATATATATATATATATATATATATATATATATACATATTATATATACAAACTTAAAAGGTAACCTCAGTATAAAGCATCTTTGTCTTGTGTGAGCATTCTCCATAAATCACCGTACATCACTTAAAGCCGTCGACAGAAGACAGCACTCAAACTATCCGCGCCTAAAACTTTGACCTCCGGTGCTTCAACTTTGTATTCCCGTAAACAGACCTGTGTAATTTATGTATCTTGCCAATCCCATGATGTTTTCGACGGGGGAACTAAATTTGTAACAAATCAATAATCTTTTGCAGGAGTTTTTCGGAGCGCCACAACACTGATATATAGCAATATCTTCCTACCCTGTAATGGACTCAAATTTCGCAGAGGTAATATATACAAACATTTCTGTCAAGAAAGTTGGGCATACACGAATATTCGAATCTTATTATATACATTTAGGGTAATTTCTTCCCTTGTCCTCACTCAATTAATAAAATTTACTTTCTGTGCTTAAAATAATGATTGGTACTAATTATCGAATTCTTTAAAAGTACCCATTATTCTGGAAACCAAAATGCTAAAGCATATTTACATTGACAGAGACTAGGATTTCCGAAAAACAACAACTGTTTGTAATTAAATTAAATATTCAATAAATCTGGTAATAAGTTTATATTTATTAAATAAGCAACTAACACTCCGATGGATAAATTGCATCTTTAGTTGTTTTATTATACATACTGAATATAAATAGAAACCGTAAATTCAAGAAAGATAGGAGTTTTACTAAAGCAATAATTCAATGATAGTTACTTTCAAAATTATGTCTTACCGAGGGAAACATTTAGGAACCGAAATCATAGCAAAGCGACTTACAGAGGGTAGAGTCATCAAATCACAATTACAAGGGTCGGGCACAAGTCATATCCGAGAGGGAATAACGCATGGCAGACTAAAACGGGGGACGACCAAAGGGTTGCCGATATGATCCCCGGGGCTGGGGGTCATCCCATTTTCTATGCCGCCGACTGGTCGAGCCCGCAAAACCGTTTAAGCCCCCTCACAGGAGCTTCGCGCCCTCATGTTTACATCAAAACTTCCCTCTAATCTGACTAACATCAACACCCGAGTACCTGCTTACCCAAGTAACCGCCCTCCTTTCACCCCCAAACCGCCCCCAACAACCATTAATGGCCTAAGTTCTCATCGCCCGGGACCAAGCTGACATTGAAAGGTTTTTCAGTGTCTCATGCGTATATTCTAATTGGAACAATATTGCAGTGTTCCGCCGTTTTCAAATTGTAAATGGTAAAGAAAATTATTGATTCGCGCCTATTAAAAATCTCCCAGTCCATAAACCAAAGTAAGAAACTTAATTTATAGATTTATTACCGGGTGGCTATTCGTGTAATGGTTTGTTAATAATTAGAGTACATAGAGAGTACAAATACAGCAGCGCCGTCTAAAATGAGAAAAATTTAAATAAAAGATCGGAATTATTTTTTCTCTCGGTGCTAAACGCCTACGGAATTCTAAGTTCATTAAGAACTATAATGTGTTCGAAAATTATAGTTCGTGACAAACCAATTAAAAATTTAAATCCCTTAAGTCTCAGTGTCTAATTACGACTAGATTAATTGTCGTGTTATATTTTACGCAGGTAAAATAAAAGTGTTTTAACTAACTAGCCACTATTTTAAAACGGAATTAACTAATAATTAGCAATATTCGGAGGCAGTGTTATGAGATATTATCGTATATTATTGGTTAAATGCACAATTTCCACTATCAAATTATTCAAACCAATACATTAACGACCTAAAGTCGATTTTAGACAAAAACTCGCCTACATATAAACGCCAATTCTGAGTCAACTATGAGCGGCTTTAGGTGAAATTCCGAAGTCAGGTCACTGAAGCGGGGAAGGACCCCCTACCACCCCCTCACCCGTCCCATTCCATAAGTCAGGAGGAAATTTGAATTTTCGGGGAGAGCCCCGGGCGCCCGCGTCACCTACTTTAATTATCTGGCCCCCATCTGAGGAGCCCCAACGAGGAGCGACCCGACCCCCACAACCGACAACAATGAATGAAGGATAATTGAATTTATTAAATAGCCAGCCCCGTGGTTGGCTCCGGTGGGGGATTGAGGGGGTGGCGGTGGCCCCGGGGGCATCCACAACAATGCTGATCTTAATCTCGGGGCCCTCTCCATCATTTCACTATTGTTGATTAGGTTTCTAGCTTAGTGTCCGAGGGTCATTGATTTATGTTTTATACACGGCACTCTCTAGATGTGGGAAAATTCAATTTGGGTTAACAATAGGCTGATTAGTTTATCTGTAATATGGCGATAATACCGCTATTAAAAATTGTATAAAATAAGTGAAATACATTTTATTGGAATAATAGCGTATAGGTTAATACCAAAAGTATGATATGGGCTGTTTATTTCTTTTGTATTCACATACTTTTCATAAAATATGAAATATATCTATCGATCCAGTAATCATCGATGAATAAAAGAGCACAAGATGAAAAGCATAAGGAAGCGATAGCTTTAAAAATAAACTTATAAACTAATAAAATTATAAGAATTATAATGGAATTATTTAAATAAATTTGCATTTGTAACATAAATTGTGGAATGCGTTTCCCTGCAATATCACCGAATACGTAACGAAAGTATGAATACAAAGTAATATGTCATGCTAATAAAATAAGAATATTGTTCTATAAACATTTTAATTATCCGTTCAATGGCTTGTAAATCACTCATTAATTCGACAAGGTCTTCCACGCAATAAAGCCTACCACCAAAGCCTATTTCTCCCGCAAATTTTCTTGAGTTGAAAGTGATAATTTATGTGCATTATACAATAGTTTTCGCCGCCCAACAATGCTGATCTTAATCTCAAGGCCCCCTGCATCATTTCACTATTGTTGATTAGATTCAGCCCCCGGCGGGAGAAGAGGACTGATTTACGTTTTATCCATTGTCCCCATTCAAATGACTGCTATATATTTTCAAGATTAGGTGAAATTTAATTTCCACCTTACTTTTTCCTAATAAATCGCCGAGTTAATTATAGAAAGATAAATTACCACGAGGTTGACTGGCGATGATTATGTTCGGGATTAAAAAATTTGTTTAATTAAAAAAAATTAATAATTTTTTTTTACAAAATAATTCGTCAATTCATTATTCCAGGTATTCACCCCGATGAATATTAAGTGGGATGGTTAAGAGACATATTTTTCAGTAAAATGTAACTTCAAATGAAAGTACATAAAATTAAATTTAGACAGCAAATATACTTATATTTGTTTAAAATAACAAACATTATTTTTGTGTTATATATTGGTTAAAAAATAGTGTATTATTTTACCCATATTCAAGTATTGTGGTAGTCAAAATATTTTGGATATAGATATATCTTTACCATTAATATATATATATATATATATATATATATATATATATATATATTAATTTGAGAGAAGAAGAAGATAAGAGAGACGCTGATTGAGATTTACTGCTGGGATCCTAGGTGGCTGTCAGCTAGGTTAGAACACAGGTACTCTCAGAGGGACCTTAACCATGATAAAATGTATTAGGAGAAAATACGTTTTTTGAATTGCATTGCGTAGTTATATCATTTAGTTTTATTTTAATAATTCCTAATATAAATATCACAAAAATATGAAATGAAAACAATTATTAATTTATATGTTAGTTATTACGGCTTATTAATAACATTAATGGCTTTAATATTGTGTGGCGACTAACATCGTATATATATATATATATATATATATATATATATATATATATATATATATATGTATATAAAGTTTGAGACATCTACTTTAGATTGCACATGATATTTTTTGTTATAAGTCATGAGTTCGATCTGAAACTAAATGAGGACGCGTAAAAATTAATAGGAAAGGCAAAATTGAAAAATACAAATTGAAAATGTAAGCTTTGAAGGTTTCGACTGTAAGACCAAGGAGGCCTCGGCAATTCGGAAGGGGAGGGGCCACCGGCGGACAGGATTTATGTTCACAAACAGCGGTTGGAGGATCATCCATTTCATCCGCGTTTCAATTACATTACCAGATAATATAGGGTAGTCATTTTTACCTAATTCCTTTCTCTCAACGACCCCGGCCCAGTCCAATAATTCACCGGAATTATTCGCGTTTTTGAAATACACCTTTGGACGTCGGTTTCCGCAGCCTCTTTTTCTCTACATTCCTCATACGCCTTGAAGCTTTTATCTACTCCGTCCGGTCAATTTTACTGACTTATTAACCGGTTCTCCGGCGGTAATAATTTTTTTTGGGGAAAAATTGGTCAATATGATTCTCAGAAAAACTCGACCGCATTATGCGACTTTTCATACATTCGAACCAAGGCAAATGTATAGAAATTCAGCTGAAATTTCGACGAGTACATCATTCCCCGCACCCGGGTTAAATAAATACACTTTATTGGGGATGTCTCTTAACGACGGTCAGAATTTAATTAGAGGATATTAACGGCTTAATTAACTCGAATTCCAATACATTTGCCTTTGTCCGGAATGAGACCGCCCCACGGCTAATTGACTTTTGTGAGACGTAAATAACTCTGGGGGAGAATCCGACAAATTTCTGTTATCTTTTCTTGAGGAAGAAATAATCGACAATTCTCGAAAACGGTCACCGCGAATGATAAAATGTAAAAAATTTTTTTCATAATCTATATATATTGGGAGAGAAGGCGAAAGGTAGAGACATTTCGCGATAAAATGTTTCAAGAATCGTATTACAAATTCCCCCTATTATGCCTTAGTTAAATAAAGCTGTTTGGCCCGAAATTTCAAGTGTTAAAGCCATCAATAAAAGACGTAATATACAATATCGGATGGTGTCTATATGTATATATATATATATATACACCCGACTTTTCCCAACAGCGTGTCCGCCTTTTTCCCGGGCTGGAAATCTCATTATGCGGTTCCAGTTTCCCCCTCAACCCCTACCCCGTTCAGCGAGGTGCGTCATCAAAACGCGCTTAACTGCCGAATGCATTATTCCGGCGTCTGCGAGGCCGGCTCGGGGCTAGGGCCGGGGCCGGGGCCGGGGCCCGCGTGTTTACCGAAAACTTTTTTATATGTCACCCCGCGGCTGAGATTTATGGCCGGACGTCTATGAAGGGGGCGTGCTCTCGGAGTGGCCGGCAAAGGGGTAATTACACGGGCCCCCGGAGTCCGGTCCTCGGGGCCCTCTCTCTCACGGCCCGCCGGATCGCCCTCCCATTTACCGTCAATGCTCTACAGGACAGGGGACCGATTGCGCCCCCCCCACCCAACCCACAGATTCTATCTCTACTACAAACACTTCATTACACACTGTTCGTCAACAGACCTCTATATCTTCCCGATACGACCGCGCATAAATTATTTCCACGTTCCTACAATTTCAGATGTAATCATGGTTTTCCATTAACTGTTAACGAGCCAATCGGTAACTGTCGATATTCATATTCTGCGCATCTATCTATATTATAATAGCCCATCGTGCCTGTCTAGATTTCTTTCAAAGAATAAAAACACTGGTAAGCTTCGGAAAACCAGTTGACTTCGGAATGGTCAGTTTCAGTCGAACAAGTCTAAGTAGAGTACTCAGTTAGAAGTTTAAGAAATATTCCTATTGCTCCAGATAGGAATGTAAAAATAAGTAATGCGTGCATTTTGGAGAAATAGAGCGACTATATCAATATTAAGCGAGTAGCTTGTTAAAGTAATTTCGAGTGAATTGTACGAGGGTGTTATATATATTATATATCATATACAATGAGTACATTTCGTATTTACTAATTCCGGAACTTTTTCTTCCTATTTTTATCGATATTACAGTATTCTATGTAGTACTATATTCAAAATGTACACCGTTTAGTAAGTCCGTTGTTAAAATGTTTACAAACTACAGGGCCTCAGACGCCTGTAACAAATGACGCCTGATATAAGTGTTACAAGTCAAATACTTATAAAATAAGATTTATATTTGGGGGAATGTTCAACGCCGGGGATGAATTTCTCGGTTGCGCGGGGGGGACGCTGCCGGTGGCCTTATGAATACCGCAGATAACCCCCGAGAGTTATTTAGAAGGGGAAGTAGATAAGAAGATGTGGCCCACAATGCGGGATTCTTGCCGCGGCAGGCCGCCCTTTCTAACAGCCTTTGACGGTTGAACGCTGGAAAGAGAAGATTTTCCGCCGCTATTTACCCCGCCCCCTCCGCCCCCTCCAACCACTAAACCGGGCGAGGCGCCCCGTTTCAAATTTCTATTTTCATCTCGGTCCATTCGACTGGCTGTCTCTGTACGCCGCCGACACGTTGTATTGACTGCTCTCTCTCTCTCTCTCTCTCTCTCTCTCTCTCTCTCTCTCTCTCTCTCTCTCTCTCTCTCTCTCTCTCTCTCTCTCTCTCTCTCTCTCTCTCTCTCTCACACTCACACACTCTCTCTATTTCTCTCTCTTCCTCTCTTCCCCTCCCTTTGGCCGGGCCGCACCATCAGCATTTTTGTTCTACCTCCGGCATGCCCGTTTTAAAAGGGAGACCGCCGAATAAAATATACACACATAAATACCTCAAACGGGAAGGCGTATAAAAGTGCTGACGTTTCGCCCGCCTCTTCTATTCTTCCCCTATTTTCCCATCCCGAGCCGGAATCTTCCGCGGTACTTTCGAATCAGTACAACGTCAATAAAGGAATCCGACGGAATCCGAATATTCGTTTAATCTTCCCAAAATCACGGTACCACGATACCACCGTAAGCAAAGTTGAACTCCTAATTGAAGTCATAATTTCAGAATTGGATCAATGTTGAGTACGGACTTGCCATCGTCTCATTAGTACACCGTCCGTAAATCAGTAATGGGTGCTGCTCTGCGGTGTAGTACTGATAGAATGCTAGTGAGAGTGGCAAAATGCCGGTTTAACCAAAGACTAAATCAGCTAGCCGAGACGTAATATTCTAACTACCTTTCAAGCGCCCCAAACAGTTATATTAAGGCTGTAATTTCTTTTCGGAACGCATTTTGATGGTGGCGCATTACGGCCCGGAGTATGCGCTGCACATAGGGTAGTCTTGCTGACCATAATTCCGGGGGCCGCCGAATTTATCGACTGGGCTGGCATCCGACTGCCGGTATTCTTAGCCGGGGGAAAGACGAGGGGCTGTTTATCGGGACTGGGGTGGACACCCGGGGCTCGGGGTTATGAATGAGGGTGAGCGATATAAAGAGTGGGGGCGGGTGGGGGTTGCCGGTCGGTCGGTGCGAGTAGGTGCTGATCCTGCGGGGACCACCACGGCAGGTTTATGGGCCTATTAGGGGAAGGTGGCTAAGTCCCGGCGCTAAGTCCCATTCACCGACCCCTCCGCGCCACACCGACAATACGGTGTCATCCCGGCCCCTCGAGATTACCCTCCGCCGCCTCCGAATTTGGCGCTATTCCCGCGGGATTCCATCCGGTCAGTTTTCCGTACATTAACAGTGAATAGGAACCCGGCGGAATGACTCGAATTAACCAACTGTAAGCTTTAATTACCGAGAATTAACAAGTTACTTTGTAATTTTGTTTTCACAAAATAAAATAATTAAAAATTATGCACTGATTAAAAAAACTTTGATTCGGATGTTAAACATTCCTTCTTCCGAGATTCCGTTTTTGCCGCATATAAAAACAGATGGTGAAAACAGTTTTAATTGAAAAACAAACTAAAATGTGCAAACGACTTACCGACAGCGGCAGGGGATGGGCACCCCTAGAGCTTCCAGGCGATGATCGTACCACACAACACCCGAGTTTAACACTGGAAAAAGAAAAACATCTCATATAGGGAGGGATGTATAAATAAAAATATTCTAACATAAATCGTGACCCTCAATTTATTTTTTCATTTACTAATGACAGCAAAGCCTGTAATTTTGAACAGGAAATATCAGGCCGTCGCACATTGCTAGCCTAGATATTGTTTTGCCATTAAATTAATTATTATTTGTATTAACTACGACTATTAGCCAGTATGTATGCACCCAAATGAAGATGGAGAGGTGGAGACGGAGAGAGGGATGGAAATTGAAGAAGAGGGAGCGAGGGAGAGAGAAGATATATAGAGGGAGGTGTGTGGCCAGAGTCATAATTCAAGCAATGATGATGAACAATGGGTGATGAATGATGTTAGGGGGTGACACATGCTGGTGGTCGCGGACGCGCCCCCGACCCCATCGGCCCAGACCGGGTTTTCCTCTCCGTCCAATAATAATATTTGCCAACATAAGGTTTTCCTACATCTTTTCCTCGCTTTCCACTAGTCCTCCCCCCCCCCCTTATGGCCATCATGACGGATTATGTTTATGAGGCCTAATTGATTCAAACCGCGCGTGTACTTCTTCCGGCTGTCCGAGAACGGGATTGACTGTCAGGCTGTAATTAAGGCCATTTAAATCGCATTTAAAAACGCATTAAAGAATATTTTTCGTCACAATCCAACCGTAACATACAATCCTTGCATACAATTTCAGCAACGAAATTCGGGAAAAATCTTTGTTTGCAATAAATAAATTTTCAGTTCATCGAAAAGTTGCGCTCAGTTATTTTCCGAGGAAGACGGAACATAATGGTCAATGGTCAGGTGGTGAAGAGGGGATTTGTCGCTTGCACTTCTCGAGTTTTCTACCCGTTTATGAATTCAGTCCACCCTCTCCCATATTCCCCGAGAGGCAAGACGAAAGATAAATGCCGGGCATGATTTGAGCACGTCTCGCTTCCTAATTTATCGTCATAAATCCACTTAACGCGGATTTTAAAACTGATGAAGCTTTTAAAACTGAAGCTGGCATATGGGGAAACTGAGTAAATAACACGAATGGGAACATCTGGAAGATCATTATCTTAGAACCTTGAAGTTAAATCAAAATCAGTACCTTACTGGTCCTTCATCTTAGTTCATCTTTAATAAACTTCGCTCGAGGTTTTTCTGGAGATTAAGCCAGGGTTTGGAAAATCGTGACACTCGAACCGGTCTATCCTTGGACCAAGTTATCATTTAACGTATGTATTATTCACGTCTGTATTCGGCGTCCGAAACCCTTTCTCTTTAACCTGACTCCGACGGAATAAAGGTTGAAACCGAGCTTTTTTGACTTTCTTCCCTGATAAAATATAACTCGACAATAAAGTCCCAGAACTCAAATAACCGGCTAAGTCCCGCAGGCAAAGTAAGTAACCGACCGAGGCAGCCAACCGCGCAACCGGCTCGAGGCGCGGTGCCGGATTTAGCGGGCTTACTTTAGCTCGGGCTCAGCCGAGACGCACTAAATAACAAGTCTCATTCAAATCGGTTTAGAGTTTCGCCCATTTGGGGTCTACTCGAGACCGGAGAATCTTCGAACGGCTTGGAATTTTAACAGTAAAGTGATACATAAGTAGGAGCCGAGGAAACATCCGCAACTGTAATGTTTGAGGTAAATTTCATAAAAGACAAAAATCATACGAGAAAATGATGATTAATCAAAAAGAGAACATTTTCCATGGTAGTACTACCTTGTTTGTCATTAGGGGGGGATAAATTTTGAAATGCGGCATTATATCATCGAACGAAACAAAATAATTTAGCCTGAATGGAGAACCAATCACATTCTAATTACCGTAGATTCCATTTATCGACATACTCGTTGAACAGTACACCGAATATTATTTGTACTCTAATTGCCCGTATTTATTCCATACAATACAATACAAATGGGAGTAATCCCTGCAATGTCTAAACTCGTTACTTGAGGCAAGTAGGGAAATATGAATATTCACAACGCTCAACCGGAGTTCGAACTGACGTTAAATTCAGGGCCGGTGCTGACAAGCTTGTTGGACCCATTAGTCAATTTAAACTCGGCCGGGTAGCTTTGCCAATAAGAGGGGGCCAACAGGGTGGAACGAACCTTAAATCATCGACTATAACACCTATAGATTTTCGCCCGGCTAAAGTCAACATCAATTCTCTGGGCTTCCTACGGCACCGAATCCGATTCACGGAGTAAGAATCCACCCCCACCCCCACCGCCACCCCCGCCCCACCCATCATCCGTAGATTCTCGAGGAAACCGGGCGAAGAAAACAAACTGGAAATCCCTGTGTAAATCGCTAGTCGGCTAACAACCACTCAAACATTCCAACTTTCTTCCTTTTCGTCCAATTACCGGACTGTATAACCGACCGGATATCTGAGCCCGCTTAAACTTTAGTTTTTGGGCCGAAAACTCGAGTGAAGGTTGAGCAAAGGATACTAATTCTGGAAACCCCGGCGAGACGGCAGACAAACATAACATCATATTTCAGGCATGTTCTTGTTCTGAAATGAAATGTTCCTTGCGACTAATGTCTCGTCCTGCAGTTATTATATGACCCCGCTGGAAGGTTTTTTTTTCGAGCGGGGAAACCTTCGGGAGGTTTCTCCTACCGTAAGGGCGGAATAGAATTAGGAATAGGACGGGTATCAATAGCCCGCGAAAGTGAACAGCTGTGTCAAGAAATTTTAATATGTCAATATATTACAGTGGATACGTTGGAAAATAGAATTTTTTGTAATACTCATTCAAAAAATAAATGTTCGAATTGTTAGAAATTCAATAACCAGGTACACCAAAACAGGACCATTCATTTCTAACACTTCTTATACAGGAAATGTTTTGAGACGATAAGCTACCCGTAGATGTTGATAAATGATCAAACTCTGTTTTACTTTACAACATAACCCGCAACACTTCACACGAGTCTGCATCCCGTAAATCATTCCCTTTTGAAACCGGCATCACTGTAAATGCATTCGGGAGACGAACCGCCATCGGCGAATTTATATTTTAAAATTGCCGCGAGCACTCGGCACGAACGGTGCCTCGTAAATCCCATAAAATAAGCTTCGTTATGACCGCGTTTAGTGTCGGCATCGATATGCCGTGCGGCTAACGGCCACCGACTGTTGAAGGCAGAGCCGGGTTTTGTGGGCGGCTCGACGAGTCATGTGAATTATCACTGGGCCCCTGTTGGGGCATTAAACGGCAACAACCGGGTCGGTCAGGACCAGGGCCACTAGACCGCCAGTGCTAGTTCCACGCCGGCCGTCCTTATCCCGCTCTCCAGTAGATTGTTTATGGACACTAGAAGAGCCGATACACAGGACAACCCAGACGTCCTCGTCGATGGCGAGGACACCATGCAAATCTTCCACTATATCCAACACTGCGGAATCTAACGGAATATACTCGAAAGCCTCTGAATAGATCCCGATACTAGCCGGCCAGGGATGTCTCCGTCTTTTAAATGAACATTTTCAGCCCATGCCGAGAGTAGAAATGATAACATATCAATAAATCTTTTGCCGAATGTAAGACCTATCTAGTTTCATGGAGCTACTAAATTGAGGCCGCTGCAAATTTTAATGTTTTATTTGTCCGTTAGGCTCATAAACATTCATAGGATTGGGGAAGATATTCAATTCGGGCCGACGATTTGAATGATTTCGAAAACAACGCCCCTTTGGCCCTCGCAGAGGCCGCTTCCAGACGGCAAAGAATATTGTCCAATTGATCAGAGAACGGTCGTTAATTGAGTCGAGAATGGACACGGAATGGACAACTGTAGGAGTGCTATAAAGCCGAAGACGCATTGCTCTGTTCGTGGAGGAGAGAGAGAGAGAGAGAGAGAAAGAGAGAGAACGTTCTGTTAATACACTGGCGATGAAATTGCTCTTTTTATGGGCCGCTTTCTGCCCGGGCCCATTCCTTAACGGAACAATTCCATCTCTTATAAAATAAGCTTAAAATTCCTCGGGTTCTATCCTGCCTCCAGATCCAAGATAGTGACACGTTTTGCTATGTTAAACGGAATTTGGGCGGGATACGGATGCGCTCATTTACAACTCTATTAAGGGCGCATAATCAATTTCACTCCATTTTTTTAATATTAATCCTAGGATTATATCAAATTGGAAACTAATTTTTGTTTTTTAGTAATGGCCAAATACAATAACAATAAAAAACGCAATTATTTTACGGAAATTTTATTCACCGTGTCGTACTCGGAACATCCAATTTTTAATCGGTTGAATTCCGAAATTTTTACATCCCGCGCCGGGTACTCGGTCGAAAAGTCTGAAGGTTGAAAGAAAATGAATTTTCCGTCACATGTGGGGTCAGGGGTCGTTGGTGGGGGTACCGGTCTATTCATTCTTGTGGAAAGCGGCGTTGAGATAACGGGTACCGCCAGCCCCGTGAGAAATGTAGTGCACAAGTCCCCCCACACCACACAGGGTGTTACAACACTCGACTACAAACTAACGGCAACACTATGACTCGAAGGGATGGGGGATACGGTAACAAGAACGGTAAAATATACGGGTCATAGGAAATTGCAACTGCATATTCGGGTTGGCAGACAAAAGTTACAATTCGAGCGAACAAGATAAACTTTACAATGAACATAAAACGAGTGTTTTGTTTTCCAAAAATATATCTCGTAAATACTAACGTTGTTAATATTTTTGTAGTGATAATATAATAGATTACTAATGACCACGGGAAATTTAGAAAGAAGGCAATAAAAATACTTTACTATGTTTCTGGGTGGAGTGAGATCTGGTGATGGAATGTATCCGACGTTGGCGGGAATAGGTAACATGGTAGAGAGAAAAGTTAAATGTCCCGACCAGGGTAACATCGAACTAGGCCGCATCCTCCATTTTAAATGGAGGAGTGTTTGTGTCATTAATCTTTGAATCTTTTTATAGAAAAGAGAGTGAATTCTGGGATTCCGCTCCGCCGGTCGATGTAGGTTTAATTACATTCCAGTAAATTGCCGACAGCCTTAATACTGGGGAAATAACGACAGAAAAAAAAAGAAAATAAAGTCGCCTTTTAATTAAATCTTCTGCCTCCAAAAGGAAGTGAATCATCTCGGGGCAGGGCCGCCAGGCGGTCCCAAATTCCAGGACTAAATAGAATGCGCGCACAAACCACTGATCTGTCGCATAATAGGTGACATTTTCAACCATCGACGAATTCTTAAAAATTTATCTGATAAGAATTTGGCGAGCGTGTGAAAAGCCATCACCCGTGAGATTTTCTGCCTTCAGTCGCTATCGCTGTAATCGATAAAACAAACCAAAGCAGACGATAGCGGAGACAACAGATCGTTTTCCAACACTGAAGAAAAGCAGAAAACCGATAATCTTTTCAGATAAATATGTTTATTTGTTAAACATAAAATCTATCGGCGAAATTAAGGCATATTTTCTAGGTCAATATCAAAGATCATTTTATCAAAAGTATGCGTTCCTTACTATTTACACAACGCACTTATTACATAGTATTGTTAATAAAAGAAAAAAAAATTCAATCGACGAAAATTCAAACTCAATACTTTAATCTTCGGATTCACGGTCATTTTAATTCAATGAACCGATTTCTAAAGTTGTTTAATTGTTAATGTACGAGAACTCGATAGTCGGGCGGTTGAGTGTTGCGTAATTCGGACAGCCAAAACGGTTAACGATCACAGGTTAACGGCACTTGGGAGAGTGAACTTGCTGATGTTGGATATTCGCAAAGTTTGTCTAGCGGTAGGGGCCGCCCCCGCCCCCGCCCCCGCCCCAGACACCTGATAACGGGTACGGGCCCGTTAAACGCCGTACCATTGTCCCGGCACGACCCAACCCCCCCGTGTTCAGTCTCTCCCACATCCAACTTTCATTAAAATGGCGGTGGCATGATTCTATCGCTCTCACTCTCTCTCTTTCCAAATTCGGCGTTTGTCCACGAAAAAGAAGTATGGCCTCCCACGCGGGACGCGCTTGAAGTGACATCGATAATTCGGGTAATTTCACAGTTTTAACTTATTTTTACGCATTTTTATTTGCTAAGGAGGTTTAGCGGACCTCCAGACAATTATCTTAACCGATCTCATATTCCGATTTTTATCTTATGTTGTAATATTTCGTCTCATCTCACCTCTTTGGACTTCGGTTCAGTCTAGGCCTGTACAGACGAGCCTCTCTGAATCTTCTGGGTTTATAGACAGCCTCTATTTAGATAGCGGACCGTAATTTTTGCGACTTGGAAACAGTGAACATCTGTCGATTCAAGTTAGGACCGTCGCGAATGGGATATTTCAAGGAATAAAACGTTTAAAACCGTTGTCAAGTTTGGGCGGTAATTTAATGCCGGCAGTCGGCAGCCCTCCGACCGAGATAAAGCGGACGGACAGCCCTCTGGCCTCGAGAGAACATTGAGAAAAATGAATACCACCGCCAACCACAGGGATTAATGTCCTCCTCTCCTTTTATTTACTTCCGTTCCGTCCGTTCAAATGTGAATAGAATGCACCACTCAGACGCTGAACTCGGTCGGAATAAGGAGACAATATGAAAATGCGGTACCGTTACCATAACAATGGCGATAAATATATCAGAGCTCTATTTTATAGCTTAAACAGAATAGTAGTTTATAAGGGCAATATAAATATAATAATCCGGGAGACTTCATATAAACTCGGTACTGCAAAAAGTAACTGCAATAATTTTGCATCCTCATGCGTCGTTTTATGGTTAATAAAGAGCCCAACGAAATGGACGTGAAGTGTACGGCTTGGCTCCACGACAGTTCAAAAACGCACACCAGTTATGGCCAGGCACTAGGAATAGTTATCCGATAGCTTGAAGAAATACTATCAGTCAGTCCGCGTGGGTTTCGTGTTTACCTACTGGAGGAGACTAAGCTCTTTCGAGCACGGTACCGAACGCACCGCTTGCAATAATTCCACCGTGTGTACAGGCCTCGGGGTGGTCGATAGTGAGCAGAACCGAGATTTTCCTCCAAACCCTGAATTAACGTATTGTCTTGTGTTCGCGACTTGCCCGAAGTATCATCAGAAACAGTAATTATGTCACCCGATGATGCTTTGTCCAACGAAGTATGCAACAAAATAAGCAGGTTCCTTGTTAAAGGTTCACAAATATCAAATAGCTCTATGCCTATAAGATTTATACTTTGTATCCTAATTGATACTTTTCTACATATTCCATATTATATATAAACACAGTATATAGACCAGTATTAACACCAATGAAGATTTAAATTTATCGAAAAATTTTCCAATTCGAGATTAATTTCCTTGAAAATACTAGAATTAGGATAGAAATTCTTTTTTGATAAAAGATTGGAGTACAAAATTGATTCAGAGGACTGAGTAAGCCTCATAATTACTTCACACTTGATGAAATACGTTTCAAAAAACGTTTTAATAAAGAAGAGTCCTTAGCGATGATTATTAAAAAAAATTTCATATTCCCATATTCAACAGTTCTGTATAAAAGTTGCAATATATTTCCCGATATTGCGATAGAAATATCCGTTTTCGGATTCGCGAAATTTGTAGACATTTTATACATTTTTATTTAACGCATTTTGCATTCGTCGATACAATTTCACAGTGATTTTTATTTTACTGTCAGCCGAATTCAATATTTCAGTTACTTCGGACCGGAATACCGCGCCGGGGGTTTCATTAATAAAGCAATTTCTAGTTGGGTTCTAATCCGACGCATGAATATGTATTCGCGTTATTAGAGAGCATAGTAGGAGGAACCGTTCTGCGAACAGAACCACATTGCTTATATCCGCACAAGGCTGTTCCCGATTCAATTGGTTTAAAACATTTACTAAGAAGTGAATTTTCGCGAGGTAACGTTAATATCCTGTTGATGGACTGGAAAATATAAATTAATTCGTTTATTTAACGAGGCAGAACGGTACACATTAAACGTAATTTATTTTCAAATATAGAACGCCAAGAATATAGATCGTTTTGACTTGTGTTTCAGTTGATATGCAATTTTAAACTATTGTTAACATTTTTTTCTAGAAGTAACGTTTCCTAACTAGTGGACAAGAGGATACGTACAAGAGATGGGTATTTTGTCGATGGGTTGTTGTGGATGATTCGTCGAATAAACCATATTGTTGAAACAACCGCTGTATTACTCTTATTGAGTGACCCGCATATATATGGATATATTGACCATATAATACACACACACACACATACACCATATATATATATATATATATATATATATATATATATATATATATACACTGCTGATACACTGTCCCTCCGTGCTTCGTTAACCGCATTCATATCCCCAGTATTTCCTCTCGGATAAAATTCCCGTGTAAATCCGTGCGTTATTTCACTCAGAATTTCTCTCTTGTGCCGGTTGCCCAAAGCGATATAAGTTGTTGCCCTATTGCCCGGGGTATCACTTAATAAAAAAAGTTTTCCGAACGTATCCCAGTCCCGCGCCTTTTCTCTCTCACCCTCTCTCACTCTCTCTCTCTTTCGGAGCAATAACTCGTTAGTGGCGAGGGAGCCGCGAAAGGATATCCTATTATTAACACGGGGGGCCCAACTTTAACTAACACAATTTTATTTGCCTGCCCTTCACAACCCGCGAAACAGGTGAAAGAAACTTTGCAACGGAGGCGGGCTTGCCTTCGGAATTTTTATGACTTTGATAAAACTCGACGATATATATGCCATCGCTTTCAAGAAAACTACTTTCGCCCCGTGTTAAATTGATAAGGTCCACGAGGTGTACATTTACTACGGTACGCCTACTGTAATATTTGTCAAAACCCGAGTAAATTGTGACGTGGAATCTTAAAGCGTATGTAATCAAATAATTTTCAATCAAGTTTTTTAGAGGAAAAATATATCACTCATGGATTACACATTCAAGATTTTCAGAAAATACCACCTCCTTCAAATATGACAAATGTTTTTTTCATGTCTGATACATTATTAAACATTTTAATTTCGATATATTTCATAAATGGAATAGATCTTAACATAACATCAATCCTGGATGGATGAAATGGGCAGAACCGCCGCGCCTATTATTTATTTATATCTGGTTTCATTGTTGAGAACGATTTCTACACACTGGGAAATAAAAGTGAGGTGCGGTGGAAGTGAATAATGGTGGAAATTATTCCGTTGTGCCGGCGGTGGGAGAGAGGTTCGGTTCTGGGCGTTATTAGAGGTTTGACGCCTCTGGCGGGGAGTCAACCGGCCGTAATGCCCGGGCACATTAAGATATGGGGATTGAAAAGGTGAAAAATCAGCCCCCCGCTGATTACAGCTATTTCGATTTGGGGCCGCCCCAGAAATATTGTCGAGGCCGCTTATTGGGCTTCTTCCCGGCCGATTGCCCACCGAGACCGGTCAGCCGGCCTTTTACAATTCACCAAATGAATTCAGTCCGCAACAGATATTATAACAATATCGAAAGGTATATTTCGACCTTCAGTTTATTACCCCGCCGGCAAACGACTGTGTTCAACGGAAACCCGCTTTCGGTATCGTAATGGCGGATCTGCGGTTATTAATAGAGTCCATTACTAGGCGAATGTAGCAAATTCGTAATCGCGTCAAACGGGCCTCATAGTCCCGTCTATCGACAAACATTATCGCAATCAATTCGCCGTCAACAATGATTCATAAACTTTGATTTTTATATACACGGTCGCAAAATGTATATCTTTTGTATGACCGATACAGCGGAATAAGTTGATACGGGTAAATCGAATAACAGATCGTAGAGACTTCCGAAGTGAACGAAAAATTATCATATCGCAGCCTGTGGCCTTAATAAACCAGCCCCCCTCCTACTGATCTTACCATCCTTGGCCGACTGGAAGCTTTTCAATCAATCGCGAATTTGAATTGCTTACAGCAATTGCTTTGAATTGAGAATTTCGGCGCTCGATAATATACACGTGCGTTCCTATTTCCCGTTTGGATAAAGGTATTTTTCCAGATGCTCTGTCTACAGTTCGACGGGCCTCAATTACCAGGGCATACACAGAGCTAAGAATACCGGCCGAACATGCACGCTTTTTTCTAGCGTATACTTTCCTCTCACTTCGTGTACTTCGTCCCACCGGCGTGTGGGTGATTTTTAGAATTCAATTTGCTGTAGGATTCAAGCGGGGCCGCCGAGGACTCGGACAGACTTATTAGCGGTGGGGCGACTCACTCATTACGCCGTCGGACACGATAAAAGGGCGACAGCCGCGAGGAAAAACCCAAGTGGCGTAGGGGGCGGGGGGCTGGGAGGACAATAAAGGAAAATGAAATTTTTCGAACAAAGCCAATTTTCCGAACTCCGGAAACCGAGACCTCGGCCGGCGGCGAATTGGGTCGCTATTATTTTTTTTGGGAGTGGTAGGACCGGTACCGGGGGGGGGGCGAGAACAAAAACCAAACAAGAATACAAGCGCGGACCGAGGAAGTGATTTGCAGAGGATTACGGTCGCTTAGTGCGCCCCCCCTCCCGACAGGATCAAATTGAAATAACAGCTTTTATAGAAGCGGAAAAGGGAGGCCGTGTGGTTTCCAAAAGGCGCCGCAAAGGGAAAACGGTCTTGCTCTAGAAAACTAATACCCGAGCTTTCTTAGAACAAAAAATTGAAAAGTTCCCGCCGGCTTGTACTAGTTGATTAGATTGGCTGTTCTTATTTTCGCTTCGGTGCGGTGTAAGTTCCCATTTGGCGAAAGTAGTGTATTGATACCGCAACACGTAGTTTAAACTCGTCAAATATATTTAGGCGAAGAAGAAATATAAATTTAGGACGGAAAAAATGTCCGCTTTTCAACTAGATTATTGTAAACCGTGCACCTCAAGTAGTTTTAATCCCCTGTTGATTGATGATGGCGACCGAGCAATTAAAATTAGCTCGGGGTGGGAAAAGTCGTTTAAAATCAATTCTAACCCTCCAGTGTTCGTGTCGTTATCATTTATCCGGCGTCGGGCCGGAAAAAATGAAAAGAGGGATGTTTAATTTAATTCGTCGGAATTGCTGTCGACCGAACCGATCGATTTCAGAGCGTAGCAGGCGTGGTAGGGTTAGTTAGCGAAATCCGAGGGAGGAGGCCATCGCCTAATAACAGGATTGATTCCTCTAGTATAACTTAAAGGTATGCTAAGAGATGAATAATACAAAAATAATAGCGAATGATTGAGTAGGCCGCATTCAACGCTATTTTTCTCCAATATAATTTACTCCTGTCAATAAACGTACTGCACTTCAGCCCTTCAATTACGGGTGCTCCTTTGCGGCATCTATGCCATAGTTACATGCGTACTTGTGGATAAACATTAATAATTTTTTCAATACAATCCAAACGACGTGAAAGACAGCAAGTGGGTGGGGGTCGGGGGGTTGGAAAGTTAACAGAGAGTGAAAGCAGTCTACTAACCTAGAAACTGCGGTACCCTCATCATAGAGAGACATAAAGGGGTCTCTGCGGACTCCAATAATACGACTACAGGTGTTCGTTCGTATGGAGTAGTGAGTAGGGGAGGCGTCAGAGTCGCCCTCGATCGAAACGGCGGTACTTGTGCCGGAGAGCCGATGCCATTGTCGGCCCCGGCCGCCAGACAACGGACTGATATATGTAAATGTGTTCATTGTTGTGAAAGGGCTGTTGGAGATGGCGCGGTCGGGGGGTGGGGGCGCTTCCTCCCCGGGGTATTGGCAGGAGCGTGTATCTTTGATAACCGAGCCCACCCCTGGCGGCTACAATATGGTACCGGGGGGAATACTCAGGCACCTATCATAACACTCGGCCCGTGAACGCCGGCTACCGGCAAATCTCGTTGCCAGATTATAACTTCACACCCCACACAGCACCCGCCCCTCCCCGCCGTCCGCTTTTCGCAAAACCGGCCCAACTTTCGGCCTTAGGACTGCCGGAATTAATGACGTCGGCCGGCCAATACCCGCCCCCGCCCGACCTACAACGCTCCCGGCCCATCATTTCACATTAATAATAACCCTTATCGAAAATTCCGGCAAACTCTGTCTTTAAAGTTGCGCCGATGCCTTGTTGAGGAAATTTTAATACGACCCAAGGAGATTCAATCGACCACCCGTGTATATAAGTTACATTTTAATGTTTCCAGTGTTTCCCATTGTTGTTTAGATTTCACCGGAAACAATATAGTGATTAAATTCAAATAAAAGTTTTCCTGTTGAAATTTATTGAAAAAGTTTTATATTTAGTAATCTAGTTAATCTTTGCAAGTGAACCCAACGAACTTTAGTTAAGTACATTTCCGTACCACACTCAGGGGGGCGCTATTTAATCGATGCAAGTGCACCCAACGAACTTTAGTTAAGTACATTTCCGCACCACACTAGGGGGCGCGGTTTATCGGGGTGCAAGCGCACCCAACGAACTTTAGTTAAGTACATTTCCGCACCACACTAGGGGGCGCGGTTTATCGGGGTGCAAGCGCACCCAACGAACTTTAGTTAAGTACATTTTCGCACCACACTCAGGGGGGCGCTAGTTTATCTTTGCAAGTGAACCCAACGAACTTTAGTTAAGTACATTTCCGTACCACACTCAGGGGGGCGCTATTTAATCGATGCGAGCGCACCCAACGAACTTTAGTTAAGTACATTTTCGCACCACACTCAGGGGGGCGCTAGTTAATCGGTGGAAGTGCACCCAACGAACTTTAGTTAAGTACATTAAGTTCGTTGAGTGCACTTGAACCGTTAAACTAACGACCCCTGAGGGTGGTACGGAAATGTATTCAACTGAAATTCGATGGGTGCACTTCACCGATTAATGCGTTTCTGCGTAACATTTAATTACTATAAACAAATTTATAAGTATAATTATTACTTAAATTAAAATAAACATCAAAGTTACATATTAACTAATAACATCCTGAAAATCCGGTAAATCATGCCTTGCTCAACGAAAAAATTCATTATACGAACCGTAGATGTATGTGTGAGTGCGTTTTATTCTGAGGGGTATTAAACATTAGGTAAAAGAAATACATATTATTATGCTATAATCCCGTGGAACAATTGCCATTCTATTTTGTTAAGCACTTTAGCTCAGAACTAATTCACTTTGCGGAAGTATGTCACTGGGACTGTTGAAGCCTCCTCCTCCTCCTCCTGCGCCTCGCCCGGCCGGGGCTCGCTCCATCTTGTTTGCCCAGTTAATTGTCGAGCCGGGGGTTATAAAAGGCCGCCAAAATAAAATATTCAAGCCGTAATTAGCCCGGCGAAAAGGGCCGGCGGTAAACCGTTAACAATAAACCGCCCTCATCTCGCGATAAAAATTCACTTTAAGCGCTTCCGGATATCCGTTTTAAACGCGTCGTAAAATATTTGACTCCCCCCCCCCCAATAAAGTTTGCCCCACTCGAGTCGCCCTATTTCACTCGCCGGGGGTGTAAAAGTAATCCCGAACGACCCGACAGATTACACACAGAGTGAATCATAATTTGTACGGGGCCGTGAATGTCACAACCGTTTTACCATAAATCCTGATGAAACTGAACGGTGACCTATAATATGAAGAATATAAATAACAATAATAATATGGATACAGGAAAACTTAATGGTGAAGTAAGAGCAAAGCACCACAATAACATAAAACTACAAATTTTATTATTTCTTCGTCTTTTAGTACATCTTCAATAATATTTCTTGACTATTACTCATGCAGCCTGATCGAGATTTCATGGACCATCCCTGCTATTGCGGGCGTATTGGTTGCCTTTCAAGCATTCAGGCTGTATTGTCACAGTAGTGAGTTGTTGATGATTTTGAATTTCCGCTTAGCAATGTAGCGAATCACCATTGTCAAAGAGATAGTGTAGCTTTCCCACGGAGTATTTTGCAAAATTCTCTCTATCGGTC
The DNA here is from genome assembly GCA_019843655.1 of Lethocerus indicus. NCBI lineage: Eukaryota > Metazoa > Arthropoda > Insecta > Hemiptera > Belostomatidae > Lethocerus > Lethocerus indicus. Next base: position 25,437,973 of record JACDQD010000005.1, on the reverse strand, counting down.
AAGCAGTCAGGACTTTTAGCGGATGGTTTGACTTTACGCTTTGATGGACGGGAAAGATGGCCAGATTATAAAACAGAATCCGGCTCGAAGATTTGATAATGGGTTGTTGAGGGGTTTAATATTAGAAGGGGGTTGGGACGCCCTCCCAGGTGGCGGCTGCCGCATTAGGAGCCCTGCGGGAGACTTTATCAATAATTATAGATACCCAGCCCCTCCCCTACATCGCCAGATAGAAGTTGGTCCCTTTTAACCCCTTAATGGGTTTCAGTATCGGCTGCACAGCGTTATTTCAGACCGGCCGCCGGGGATGGCGCGCTTCCGCGGGCTAGACCTCCGGCCGAACCCCACTTTACAACATTCCAGCCAGGGTTACTCTGCTATGGAAGCCGTAATCTGACTATAGAACAACGGAAGTTTTAAAACAGACCCGTCAATCTTAACTACAAATTAATAATACCTTGTACCAAAGTCAAGGAGCGTTTAACTAGCGCATAGTCTGCTGACTTCGAAATTTCACGATTAATTCACAGAATCAATATGTGATAATCGATATTACGATAGATCGCAACATACGGCCGGTTACACCACATTTTTAAAAATAACCGCAATCGTCCCGTAAAAACCGGTTACGGTTCATGACCGGGAACGTGATGTTATTAATAGCTTTCTGTCTGTATATATATATATATATATATATATATATATATATAGAAATAAATAACAAAAGTCTTAGCACGGACGTTTATTGTTGGGAGTGAAAAGCCGAGGGAAAAGCAGAAATATTGTGTCGCGGCCTGGGCCGGCCCAATACGGGCTTCTGCGGTTGATGGGCAAAACGGTTGCTGGGAATTCTTTTTGTTTTTGTTTTTTCTGTTTTTATTTTTATGTCCGGGCCGACCCGCTTTTGATAAATTATCGCGGCGGATCGACTCGCAATTTGAAACGGTCGTAAAGGTCCGAGAACGAACAGAGTGGTCGAGCGATAAAGGCGGAAAGGGCGGCGTGACGGGGGTCCAACGCCGTCGTCGACGAACGAGAAAAAGGACGTCACCGGCAGAGGCTGAAAGAAGATGATTTTTCGGTCATGGACCTCGCCCACTATTGCAGGTCGCATAATAAATTAGAGCCAATTAAAGGAGACCAAGCTCCGGCACAAGCTGCGGTCAATTCCTCTCTCAGAACTACATCGGAATCTTTCATATCTTCTTGTAATTTATTAATTAGGACGTGCTATTAGAATTTCCATTTAAACGAAACTATTCTCAGCGTATATAGTTATATCCCCTCTCAAAGTGCAGAAACAAGGCCGAAACCTCCTCGTGTTTCTTTCGATTTCAAATTTTATTTCATTAAAGCGAAGGACTGACTGGCTAGGGCATTCCTCAGTCATCTATACTATATTTTGGGTTGCTCTATAGTTATATACTTTGTTCGAAATTGGGCTGAATCTGGCTTCTCTCCACCGCCATTTGAAGCGTATAAAAGTTGTCGTTATTGCCTCGACGAGAAAGATAGCTCTCGTTACACAGTTAGGGAACATCGAACAGCTGTCCACACGATGATCGGACAACATCACTTTATAATTTCGAATAAATTCGAACAAATTGAAACAAATACTGGGGCTGAAGTTGGTGGCGGTGCGAGGTGGGGGGATAGCCGCCCACCTGTGGAAGGTTGCTGGTCCTCCCCCGAAGCTAAAACGCCACCAACAAAACGATACCGATTTTTATGCTTCATTTGCCTTTCTGAGGGGGCCACCTAACCGCCTCACCCGCTGTTCAGCTAATACCAACCTATTGTTAACTTCACACTATTCAAATGTAAATTGTATTATTTTATTGTATGTAGTTATCTATACAATGACATCAATTACAGTGCTATCTAGTTTTCGTTGGAAATTTTGGGAATATGAAATATAATTAGTTTTTTATTTTTATTATAACTGTTTTTATTTTTTTTCTTAGTTCTGTTGTAGACGTAATTCCCAGAAACTATAAATATTGAGAAATCGTTTTTTACCGCTGTTTCCTGGATCAATCTCTGAATAATTTAACTTCCATTAAAACTTGTTTGAAAAAGATTTTCACTATTTCATCTCCTTCTACTCTATAATATTTTGAATAACTTACAGATTATATTTGACTTAATTTATCTGAATATAGTTTATTCCTATTATTGGGAAAACGTGGTATATGTAAAATTATTACCGTCTGAAAGTTATAACACGGAGGTTATTATAAAATAATTATATTACTGCATGTCAAAAGACTGGCGTATAGTGCGGTAAGTTAAATAAATATTAATTTCTGACGTTTCTATTTTTATTCCGGATTCCGAAGTTCGGACCAATTAATTCGGGGGTTTTGTGCTGACAGAGTTTGTTCAACTCCGTTAATTGAGTTCTCGATTTTGTGCCCGATGAATCCGCAGTTCCACCCTCCAGATATTTTTACGATACAATTGCCGCCGTGAAATCATTTTAAAATGTCGTAAAAATTAATATTAGGATAATAATCTATCTTGATTATTTATTAATAGTAGTAATAAGTAAATAATTATTATTTGTGAAACTGAAATTCAATATTCCGTCACCGTTGTTGAAACACAGGACAATTGGGATTTGAGTTCCAAATTACTCCAGGCAAAAATTCAGAACTAAAACATAGAATGAGATTATCAGGATTGGGATTCGCCTTAATGGGGCGGTGAAATTGCTGGAGGGCCGGTGAAATTTGTTTCGCTCGGGGTCCTAGACCGATGATGTATATTTATAGGAATTGGTAGGGTGTCGGTATCCGTGAACAATTTTAAAACGAGAGCAATAGGAGGGCGGGAGTGAATGTAAAATAGGCCCATTGGAGGTGTTGTGTCAGCGGTGAGGCATGGGCCGGGCGAACGGCCAACCCCGCACAACAGCATCGTTTCTTAAACGACACCCCATTATTGAAATGTACCCGGTGAAGAAGAGTTATTTTCCGCCCGCTTTTATTTATAGCTCCGTTCGATAACCGGCAACCGGTCGGGGCCGATTCGTTTTTGATTGCCGCTTTACGCCCGTTCGAATTAGATCGCCACATTCGTCCAATCAAAGCACAGTCTGTATATCGATTGTTAATAAAATGCCGTACGATTTCGGTACGATATACTCGTAATGCAAGTTAGCAATTGATTGCAACCGGATGTAAAGACTGGAAAATGCACGCTCTAACCACTGAGCTGGACTCATAGATGACTACGGAGTTTCCGTTCAGCTATTCCTTTTCCTTTCTTGTTGTCGATAATAAAAATGCTTACTGACAAAAAGTTAATCCACCGGGAGTAATTTCACTCCAATATGCCAATTAAATAAAATTTAGCTATCAAAATAATAACAATATTTTTGTTATGCCTCGAAGAAGTCCATTATATCATCGTGAAAATATTTTATATACTATTTTAATTGTCATATTATGTTCAGAGTTTTTACATAAAGCGTTAGTAAATTTTTCTAATAAAAAAAGCAATATAAGTAATATAAAATATCGATTCGTATAGTTCAAAAGGTAGGTCCAAAGCTGTTAGATCCTCACTTGCAATCAATTGAAGTTTGCCAATGAATGCAAATTTAGCCCGCCACCTGTGATCGACTACCTCCGACCTCGAATTTCCCATTCAATTACTCCTTGCTCTGCTCGCACAATATACAGGGAAACCCGTAATACTAATTTAAATTGCCAACCGGAAACGGTCCATTAAAAAAATGACTGCCTACGTCTATTGCATTTTGAACCTTGATATGCCTACAGATATGTTTGCGGAATATGAATTTTGAAACAAATAAAAGGATCAACTATGTATATCTTGGGTATCATATCTTTAATTATTGGAGATTGAAGTCTAATTTATGATCCACGCATGGAGAAGACCGCAATTGTGGATTGTTTGTCGTCCTTTATTAATTTAAGAAGACGAATTTCGCTATATGTTATATCCATCGAATTTCCTGTTGGCATTGCCTATGGGGTTTCTATTTTGACTGGAGATGCCTCAAGTTGTTTATCTTCGATTTCGGTTACCGACAGCTCGTGCTTTAGTCAACCAAACGTGTGTGCCGAGCGTGGTCCTATTTTTCCACAATTGGTAAATATTTTTGTACATTACCGGGTCGCTTCTATAAATTTTATATGTTTGTAATTGGAGGACAACTGAACAATATTTATTTGTCTCTACCCGATTTATTAGTATGGTATATCTCTATCGAATATATTCATAATTAGTGTTAATGTCGAGAACTGACTTTAACAGCCGGAATTTAAAATTCTTATTTAGATGTGTGGTCCTGAAAAACTACGATTAATGAAGCCATGGGTGATAGCGTATGAGTGAAATCGATGAAAGAATTTTTGTTTTCATTTCGAGATCGCAACAAATTTTCATGGGAAAACTCATTCCGTAAATTTTATAACACTGTGTGAACAGCGTAATGGAAAGAGGGAGATGAAGTAAATATGCACTGATTGCTCAAAGACGAACTCCCAAAACTTTAGCATTGTACATTAACAAGGGAAGTTTTCCTCGTGTGGAATTAGCGCATAATTTTACTTAATAACGTTAACTCGAATCAGCTTGTCACAACAAAAGCACTTCAAATATTTATACTACATTTATACTACGTTTGCATATATATGTGTATTACGCATATCAATCCATCTTGTATTAAACAATAATAATAAAAAAAAATTAATTATTAAAAATATTTTAACCGCTATATCTTTCCATTCTAGTTTTTTATTCGTATTATTTTTTATTTATGATTCAAGGAAATCACAACAGTGGCGGCTTTTTAAAAACCAAAAACCCCCTGACCCCAAAAATAATACCAAGAATTTCAATCTCAAAGTATGAAATCGGCGAGTGGATAATAGCAAATTATTTATTTCTAGAATAAATAACGCTCTTCAAACCAGAGGTATGCTGTATACTGTATGCAACTAGAGACGGTTCCCAGTACCTACTCCATGAAATGTGAATCCTACAATGAACATTTCATTGCCAAATGTAAGTGTACGAGAAAGCGAAAAAACTCGTTGTGCATGCAGAATACTTTCCCCATCTCAAAGGCAGCACAATAGACAGGATTGATCAACCCAGTAATACGAATATATATTTTACATTAATCCTCAAGGTACATTTATGGTAGGGTTTGGGAGCGACAAGCTTTACCGAATGCCGAATGACTTATAAAATCCGACTTTCTTATATAAGCTATCCCCCCGATCTGTTACAGGTTTGAACTTGCAGCATCAAACAGTATTTCTGCTGCCGCATCAAGTAAATTACGGGGGAACAACTCATTTCCGGGGATACTTTAACTCCCGGTTTCAATAAACCTTTTCAGTCTCGAGTGTCCCGAACCGTCCCGGGATATCCCGGTGTATTAAAAAAAAATCCCCCTCTGTATAGCGGTTATCCTCGCTTCAATTTCAATATCAATTTTACGACCGACGAGGCATCGATTCTGTGTTCCAAAACATTTGTTAACGTTTTAAAACCGATAAGTTACTGACAACTCAGAGAATGGGTCTAATGTTATAAAAAACAAAGGACATGTTATAAAATAAACAGGAAAAAAGTATAAAATCTTCTCGAACTCCGCGTCTCCTAGTTAATGATACTCTGTTAACTGTGTTAACCGTGCGTTTGCCAACTGTCAAGACAAACTTCACACGTTGTTTGCTCGGCCAATATTTGAGGCGCCTCGCAAAACCGAAGCCCAATATTTAAATTCGCTTAAATTCGACTCAAACTCGAAACAGTTCCGGCGTAACACGAGACTCGCTCTCCAAATCCAGCACCAGCTGTTGACTCAAAGCCAATGAAGTCGCTACTGCGTTCGCGGTACACGCTTTTTTTTACCTGAATTCTATCGAACGCATCAAATCGGACGACTGTATCCCCTGGTATGTAATTCTCAATTCGTAACATAAAAATATAGTTGCGTTTGTTGTGGGTAAACACCCTTAATTATATGATTGCAGCAGTGTTTAGCAACCGTGGTACAAACAATTGAAAAATGAACTCGGCCGATAGAGTTCAACACTGGGCAAATAGAAACGAAATCAAGTAATTCAGTTTCGATTCGTTGTTCACATATTGATATTTGCCGGGACAATTTCCATATTCATGGATACACGAAACAGTATTATTCATAAACATTGTCACGTCATTTAATATGGGATATTATTTATGATATAATATTAAAATAAGTGAAAAGTAACGCTTACCACCCATGTATTGGGTTGACAACTAATTAATTGTGGATTTCACCAACAAGCGGCGTTGTACATACTATTTGTAAGTACGTCAATATCTTTACACAGATAAGCCGTAGATGGTTTTGAATGCGCGTGTAAGATACATTCAGCTTCTCTGCAATGTCCCTTGTTGAACTATGGCGATCCGAATCAATAATGGCCTTTATTTGGTCATCATCGACCTCCACAGGACGTCCAGAGCGCTCCTCATCTTTTAATGAAAAATCCCCCGACCGGAATTTTGCGAACCAGTACTGACACTGGCGTTCTTTTAAGGCTTCATCGCCGTACACAGCGTACAACTTTTTATGAGCATGCGCGGCATTAACATCTTTGCGAAAATAAAAAAGCAAAATGCGACGGAAATGCTCACTTCGGTTTACCGTGTTTTAGCTTTTTATACACATACACAATTCAACTGGTCAATGTAATTTTGGTACTGAATGTTTCAGAAAGGACCAAATAATAACGTATCAAAGAATCTTATATGTGCAAAGATGTTGACGTACTTGATGTACAACGCCACTTGTTGGTGAATTCCGCAATTACTTATTTATCAACCCAATACATGGGTGGTAACCGTTACTTTTCACTTATTTTAATATTGTATAATAAATAATATCCCATATTAAATGACGTGACAATGTTTATGAATAATACTGTTTTGTGTATCCATGAATATGGAAATTGTCCCGGCAAATATCAATATGTGAACAACGAATCGAAGCTGAATTACTTGATTTCGTTGATTTGCCCCTGGTGGCTTAAACGCCACTTTAATTTAAAAGGTATATAATTTAAAAACTATAAAAAAGAAAGAAGAGAATTCTAAAAGAAGATATAATATTAAATAACGACCAGAATAACGAAATAAAACAAACCTACAACAACAAATATATCCATAACCTCTCGCAATCGGCATCTGGTAAAAAAACGAATATTGGAGATATAAATATATACTCATTCATGAATGAGTCAGCTCTTAACGCGCACACTTTCCAGACAGTCGATGCCCGTTCGACCCCCGGAATGAATTAAAACAATATCCGGACGTATCCAATATAGAGGCCGGATCATTTAATTCAGTCGGGGGTGGAAAAAAAAGGGGGGCGGGAGACAAACTGGGCCAGGAGGCCGTCAGTAAGCGGCCCCCGACAGCCCAATCCCCGCCGCCGCCCCCGGCACGAATAATTAAGGACCGACCCCCCGACACTACTGTACGGCGAGAATTGCGTACGCTTCGATTGCCGCGCTCGTGGCCGATGGAAACGGGTCGGGCGATAAAAACAGTTTTAATCTCGGAGTGGGGGGGGGGGCGGTCCTCCGCTAATTGTGCGAAACGTCGCGAAATTGAGAATTGGGAAATTAAAATTCAACCCGGGCCGTATTGTGCGTACAAACAGTCATCTCACACAGTGAATAGAGTTACACAGGAAAAAAGGTATCACTGAGTTAGCTTAAGGCATTTGTTTAGCTAGGCTTTGGAATATACCGTTCTTAAGTAAGTCACAAGAGTCATGAAACTGATGTTTTATATACAGAAATTGATTCTAAGTTTATATCAATAATTACGACGGTAATATCGTAGTTTAATATAACTGTTTTGTGGTCTGCGAGGGGTTGGAATACCGTAGGTTCGTTATGTTTCTCGCTGGTTTGGTCTTTTGCTAGACCGGTTTCGGCTGCTCGCCATCTTCAGTAGCTGTGTTAGTCACTGTTAGCACTTTGGATGTTTTTCGGACATCCTCACTGCACTGTTACAAAAAACATCCAAAGTGCTGACAGTGACTAACACCGCTACGAAACCGGTCTAGCAAAAGACCAAACCAGCGAGAGGAGACAGAAACATCACGAACCTACGGTAATATCGTAATTTATGAAGTTCCAATTAAACTGACAATACGACATAATATACTTGCCGCGAATATAGAATATGTAAAAGTGGAAATTTATAAATTTAAATTCTTATTATGTCGTTTAATATTTGTTGATTTTTGTTAAAATTGTCCACCGGTGGTTAAAAATAGAATAATAGATGAATTCAATTTCCCAGAATAACAAGGTCGATTTAAAAAATACATTACCAGCGATGAAGTAACATGTCCGTTTGTGATTAGAAAGAAGAATGCAAAAAACAATTCTTCTATGTAAATATGTAGTTCGCAGTGCATTTCTCGAGTGAAAATAGTTTGTTTGAAATACTTTTTGCAGGAATGTAATACTCCTTAAACTGTGTAATATTTTATGACTCATTTTTGGAAAAGGTAGAGAGAAAAATCACGTAATCCTATGTGAATTATCCGTTCATCGTGGGATACACGCTCTCCATTCCTCCCTTTCAAAAGAGGAATATTACTTTAAGGCGACATATTTAAGAGTCCGGACCGGCACGTTAAATTAATAATATCGCCGCAACCGATAAGGTGGGTAATTAAATGTGGGAACTGAAAAGTATGAGCGGGGTGGCAATCTGTAAAGGTGGGCGGGGGGGTTGGGTTCCGCTAAGCCGAGAATGGCCAGGGCGACCTCCCTAAATTGTGTCTTATCGCCATCCACTAAAGAACGTATACAATACTTTGCTTCCGCCAACCCAAATATTTTTATATAACACCAGACCGCCTCAGCTGCAGACTGGTCTTGGAGAGGTCAAGGTACACTTTATTGGCTGTCCTCAACTTTGAATCTTGATAGTCACTTAATAAAAAACGTTCATACTCCAATACTCCAAGAGAATCAATGGGATTATTATACGTAAAATAGGCATACTAATAAAACAGACAGACGCATACATAAATATATTTAAATAGTATTTCTAAGTCAAATTGAACATTATTCCAAAGTAAATGCTAAAAACAATAGAAATGAAATACTAAAGGCAATAGAACCGAATGTGTTTTTAATATGATTGAAATTTGATTAACTACTCAAATTATTGAATACGTTTGCATAAGATTAATTGCAACCATAGATCTGTGTATTACTGACAATAACATTGATCATGGTTGTAACATTTACGATTGAAAGGTAGAGCGAAAATGAAAACGGGGGTGAAGAATTCACGGGCCGAGAAGTGAAGGTTGCGAGATAAAAAGAAATAACTGAGAGATGGTTAGAAACCGACAACTGAGATTGGTTCCAAGGACTAAATCCAATTATAAGTTTCTCTCCTTTTGTCAACATCAAGGGGAAAAAAGTAGAATGTTTCCACACCCTTTATCAACTACAATCAATGGGTCAAAGACAAGTATTTAAAAAAGGGATTAAATGCAATTGGACATTTATTTTCTGAACTAAATCCCATAAATCTGTAATTCAGTACCAATGTTTTATAGAATAAGTTCTGGATGATTGAAACCGAGAATTATGAAGCACCATATTAAAAAGATAAGAGAGTGGAGAGCGGAAAGGGAATGGGATATGCAAGAAGACTATAGAAATAATACCAAGTAACAAAAATATTTATATTTACAATTAGGATTACGATATCCCACGTCCAGGCTGGAAGTCTCATGCGGAAAATTACTGGGTAACCAAAATAAAGAAAGAAAAAGGAGGCCTATATACCGTTAAAATTTTCACGACAACCCGCCGGCGTTCAAAGCCGCCTACTGTGTATCGGAGTTTTTTCCCCGTTAAAACCGCAGCAACGGCAACGATTGAATTATACCGTAGCGTTTCAAAAGAAATTGGGAATCCACTTTGGACCCCGAGGCCTCCGCTAACGGAGAATGGACCCACCTTCAAAGGGGGGTTATTTTCGCTTAATTCGGGCACACCCTTCGGCACCGGCCAATCGGAAACTTCTACAGCAGTTTTAAGTACAATATTCTCCTGCCGCTTATTTTTCTTTCCTACTCGTCTTATGTCACGTTCCCCCAAATACGTCCCGAACTGATCTAATAATTTAGAAAGTCATGACGCCATTTATACTTCTACTAAATAAGAGCAGCAAATATATTTCTTCTTATTTTGTTTTAAATTCCCGATTGAAAATGAGGCAGTAACCGGAAGAATTACAATTTATGTCCAAAAGGGGCCAACAGAACAACGAAATCGTTATTCCTCACAGCCCACCGCAAAGTCCCGTAGATTTGTCCGGAGGCAAAAAAAAAGAATATCTGCGAGAAGTCGCCATATATTTGTGGGCTTAGCGGGCCGCTCTCTCAAGGGCCTCGAATGTTTTCAATGACCGCCAATAAGTCAACAGTGCCGAGGAGAACCCACGCCCGGCGGTAAAGGGTGAACGCGCCAGCAAAAGGGACCCGGACGAAGGTCGAGGTTTTTCATTTCGGGCGCCGAGCATAAAATCTTGTCGAGTGAAAAAAAAAGCGCCAACCAAAAAAAAAGAAGTAGGAGAAAATAACAGAGCGAAAAAAACCGCAAAAAGTATTTTCTGGCAATAAACTCCGGGGTCGTATTTTATGAAAGGGGTGGTGTGGTGGGAGGGGTGGTGGGGTGCGACAGGAACCCGACGATTTCGCTTGCTTTTTCGTTGTTGCCCGCCGGCTCGATTAATGTAATCGGTAATCTCGACTTTTTATATAAGACTATATCCGTCACTATTACATACCACTTGACAAGCGGCTTTCGTCCGGGGCCAACATTTCGTCGAAAATTTATATCTCTCACCCGCTGTAGAAGAACAATCCTATTCACGAATTCGGTCGACGGGGAAGAATTTACGAGGTACTAATTCAAAATTGGTCAACTTCTGTAAGACTGAATGCGATGCACACTCATGTTCACTCGGAAGGGATTGTCGTTTTAAATAAGTTAGAAAATATACTGCGCGTTTTATTGGTGAGTGAGTTCTAATGTAGTACCACTGACCAACAGGAGTAGGAGTTGAACATTCCTTCATTTCTGACATTCCCATTGTTTGCCCCCACCCAATCACCTCCTTCGTCTATTTTCCGCCTCATCCTAAAGCACGCCATTCGGCGTCCCACCCCGAAAAACCGATTTCCGTTTTGGAAAAAACCATTATCAATGTACCCCTCGTTTGTTGGGCGAAAATTTTTTCCATAAAAATACCCCTAATGGCCTGTGTTGCAGTCGTTCCCATAGTGGACCGGTATTGCCCGAAGCCCCAGATAAAATTGGTTGTATTTCCTTTAAGTTCCATACTATGTATTGTTATAAACTGAATATATATGTTAACATTTATTCTGTATACAAGAAGATTATAATCATTCTAAGTGATGAAATGACACCATTTCCAGATTAAGCAGGAATAACTAACTTTCTTTCTACAAATGTAAGGCAATACTAGGCTTAGAAAAAGAATTTTATTTGATGTCCGTTTGACGTTCAAGCTTTTTGGGATAAATCTTTGGGAAACATTGGATTCCCTCTGTAATTTCGATCCCGTCAACAATTTCCCTCAGGCAATTTACTGTGCGGATCATTCTTAAAACGTAGCAGGGCCAAGTCGGTCCGAAGATTAAGATATAATTCGATCGGCGGGCCGAATTGGGGATGTGGGGGCGGATAAAAAATTGGGATTATCCGAAATTCGTAGGCGGTGCAGGAAGGGACCTGAAGGGGGGGCCGAGTTAATTCGGAGGCGACGTGTTCTGACTCAGATCCGGCTCACTCTCGACACGACACCTCCCTAATACACTAGCGAACCCCACACAGCCAGGCTTCATTTTCCCCGCTTTCCACTAATAATATATGCGCCCCCAAGTAAACCGGTTATTGCACATTCTACATTCAGAGACTGAAAGTTATTTTTGTTTTAAATTGAACTGTTTTACCCTTAACGAACACATAGAATTCATACATAACTTGATACTTTATACAGCGTAGGGTAGAGCACAACGTGGTCTATAATGACAAATTATTATCACGATTATAATATATAAATATATATATATATATATATATATATATATATATATATAATAAGTTTGGAGATGCTCAGAAAGTAACTTGTATTGTTTCCGCTCTCCTCGTCTTTGCCTTGGCAGGTGAGGGATAGGCCAACCCAGCGAGGTCTCGACAGTCTCTTCTCGTGTTACTGAAGTATTTACGTCGTTTTTTGATGTAGTGCAAACTCTTTCTCGACGAAAATAATCGTTTTTTATAGAAAACGAGAGTTACAAAATTGTGTAACTGGGGATACATCCGATGTAAGTAACCAGCTAATAGACAAATTAAAAATATCTTATAACGTGAAATGCGTGTATTCTTGCATAATTATTTGGCTGCATTTTAGTCTCGGCGAGATATACGTCCCGATCAAATTTTTACGAACGCCCGACTGACCTAAATTGGTTCGGGTACGCACGATAGCTTTAATAATGTAATTGTTCCTCCGAAGTGGAAAACGAAATAATTACAGGAATTAATTCGGACTTATTCCCGACTACTCCTCCCGCGGGCGGTTAAAGATAACTCGGGATAATTTCGAATTTTACTCGGCTAGAATTTTAATTAAAATTCTCTCCGTCTTATTTATTTGAGCGACCCGGGCGAATTTTCGTGCCCAATTAGACGACGCGAGCGAAACACCCAGCGGACGAGGCATGGAACACGGAAATGTGAACTGATTGTTCAATCCAACCGTAATAAATTAACAATCCTGGTCATAACCCTTCCTATTTTATTCCTTCTATTTTACAAGCTAACATACACAAATTTATGTATTATTTTATTCAAAAAGAGAATTGCAATATTAAAATATAGTAGTGTACTAAAATTATCAGGATTTTAAAACCGTTTTTTAAACTCTTAAGTTTAAAGCTGTAAACTGTTAAAAGGAAATGTTGGAGTGAAGTGGGGAAGTAGAAATGGCTGGCAGAAGAACAAGTATAAGCATGTTTTATGTTCCTCTGAATGGGATCTTTGGGAAAACTAATGAATTATTAAAAGCCTCCGGGACAGATAAGCCCTGAATATGTCGCCGACAGGCCGGACTTTCTGCCGATCTGTCGACAGACACAATCTCTCCTTTTTACACTCGAATCGGGCCCCGAGTGTGACTAACTCGAGCCGGCAAACGGCCGACATTACGATCAGGCATTGGTCCCCTCCCGCCTGTGATATAGGGAGCCATTAATTCATCGGTGGTTGCACGCGACCCCTCCCTCATTAAATCTAAAGCCAGGTGGCTTATGACCCTATTGAATGATCCTATTCTAGCGTTCATTGATGGAAGACGGATATATATATATATATATATATATATATATATATATATATATATATATATATATATATATATCTGAGAGGCTTAATTAAGCAGTAGAAAAAATGACTAACTGACAACCGTCGTTTCCAACTGGTAAGTTTATTTAAATACTAGAGTTAATTATTGCAGTTTTAAAATGTTTTAAAAATTAATTTTAGATCCACTCATTCACAAATCATGAAGGAATAATCCAATATTCGACAATTTAATGACGTACAACTCCATTACTGACGATAGCTAATAGCCTGAATCTCTCCTTGACAGTGTGCCTCGCGGCTAATAATATTAAGCTCCCCCCCCTTCCCCCGAGGCCAGAATTCCGCCGGTCTATAAACACATTTTTGAACATGAATAGTGGGGATAGTTAGAAGAAGTATGCGCGGAGGGAGAAATTTGGCCGGGGGTAAGAGAGCGGCATTTCTTGTCTGTTGTGGGTTACGCGGTCCCTCTGAAGGACAAACGCCCCCGCATTCCGTCCTATGACTCTATAGCGATAGCTGTCACTATGACATCTATAGTGATAGCTGTTCATGTACCTGTCCCTTTCTCTCCCTACCCCCGTCTTATTGGCTTCACGATTTTTTTTGAGACGAATTGCTACCATCTCATTACTATCATCGTTATTTTTAATAAACTTTAGTATTTGTACCGTAGATTTCCTGTGTTTCTCTTTCCTCTCTTTGGTTTGGTCTTTTGGTCTGGCAACAGGCCAAACCGGTTTTGGTTGCGGCTAGGTTCGACGATCTTAAATGTATTCCTGTTGATCCAAAATTTATTGAAAAAGGTTGTTTTTAGCAATCTAGTTACATACCTAGTACATTTCCGCACCACCCTCAAGGGGCGCTAGTTTATCGGTGCAAGTGTACCAAACGAACTTTAGTTAAGTACATTTCCGCACCACCCTCAGGGGGCGCTAGTTTATCGGTGCAAGTGTACCAAACGAACTTTAGTTAAGTACATTTCCGCACCACCCTCAAGGGGCGCTAGTTTATCGGTGCAAGTGTACCAAACGAACTTTAGTTAAGTACATTTCCGCACCACCCTCAAGGGCGCTAGTTTATCGGTGCAAGTGTACCAAACGAACTTTAGTTAAGTACATTTCCGCACCACCCTCAGGGGGCGCTAGTTTATCGGTGCAAGTGTACCAAACGAACTTTAGTTAAGTACATTTCCGCACCACCCTCAGGGGGCGCTAGTTTATCGGTACAAGTGGACCAAACGAACTTTAGTTAAGTACATTTCCGCACCACCCTCAGGGGGCGCTAGTTTATCGGTGCAAGTGCACCGAACGAACTTTAGTTAAGTGCACATTTCGCACCACCCTCAGGGGCGCTTTTATCGGTACAAGTGAACCAAACGAACTTTAGTTAAGTACATTTCCGCACCACTCTCAGGGGGCGCTAGTTTATCGGTACAAGTGCACCGAACGAACTTTAGTTAAGTGCATTTCCGCACCACCCTCGGGGGTCGCTAGTTGTTATTAGTGAAACTAGCGCCCAATGAGGGTGGTGCAGAAATGTACTTAACTAAAGTTCCTTGAGTGCACTTGTACCGATAAACTAGCACCCCCTTAGAGTGGTGCGGAAATGTACTTAACTACAGTTCGTTTTGTGTACTTGCACCGATTAACTAGATTACTAAGAATAAACTTTTTTCAATACATTTTGGATCCAATACAGGGAAACTTTTATGATCGTAAATACACAATACCCGATAGATTTCCTAAGTCAGAACCTAATATTTGTGACCAGTTGTGTGATCAAGTATATATTTGACCGATAATCGGAAAAAGACTTAAGCCGATTAAAAAAAACCCTCCTAAGACAAATAACATCCCCCAAAAACACAATAATAAGACACATATATACAAAGGACAAACAGACAACCACCACAGTACAAGGGACAAAAGACCAAACCAGGGAGAGAAGACACGAACACACGAAATCTACGGTATTCCAACCCATCGCAGACCACAAAACAGGTATTCTTTAATCTTTTTATTTGAAAAACTCATCATGCATTAATCCTTCAGAGTGATGTCAATGAGTCAGATACATTATTATAGGGGTATCTATTCCTCATATAAATCTACGATTATTCTGGAGAATTGAGTTTAAATATTTTTTGAAATGCGGTATGTATGCAATCAGAATTTACATTAGGTTATAAGATAATAAGTGATGATCGAACCGAGTTGAAGAATAAAAAACTGGAATTCTTTCCTGACGGATATCAGGAGAAAAGTCACGTTCTGACATATTAATGGTCTTGTTGAGGGGAAAATAAGTGAACACACAGATGAACAAAGGAAAAAGTTAAAGTGGGTGTAATCAAGCGTGCATAGGGGCAACAAAATTCCAATTTCTCCTTTTTTTTTACTCGGCCGATCCCATTAAAATTCCTTCGGGGGGCCACCCAATAGCTGAGTGAAACGCTAACTTTTCCTGTGTTTTCGTAACTCGTTTCCCGAGCCAAGCTCATCGAAATCTTGGCAACGGTCCCAGCATCCGCGCGGTCTAATTCGAACGAATGGCCTCAAAATGGGCGTTTGTTTCCGTTCCAGAAAAAATGACCGTTCAAGATAGTATCTCCGGTACATTACCTGGAGTTCAACTAATTACAAACTCAGTTTAATCAGTAATTGGCCTCTCGATCTATCGTTACTTCTTACACTAGGCTTGACACCAAATTTTAAAACGGTTTAAAATTATTTCAACCGATAGGAAATTCTTTTTTTGTCTCCTATAAATTCCTCTTATAATTATTCTCGACCCTTCAATGAATTGTGGTAGTCCACCAACCTACAACGCGATCAAGTAGGTACATATTGCTTGTCACGGGCTTCACAACAGTGATGGCATTAGAAACTTTCCCATACCCCAGACAAATATATTGAAATATATGTTTCCATACTAGAGGGTGTTGCTCGGAAACCGAAGAAAAAGAAGAACCGTCGCTAGAGGGAATGTTCTAATTCTTTAAACTGGTCTGGCTTGAGTCTCATTCGGTAATTGAGGGGGTGGCAGTAGGGCGGGGTTAGTGTGAGACCGGAGACCCCTTTCACCCCTTCCCCACACCACTCGTCAACCCATTTCTCAAGTAAATTGAACCCGCCGACACTCGGGAGGCCGTCGCATAAGCGAGCGAGAGGGAGGGAGGGACCGAGGGAGGGAGGGAGGGAGGGAGGGGCCTCACTTCCACGACACCGCCAGCGGGCCGGCAGCCCCAAATAAATACGCCCTTCCTCGGCACTATTTAGGCGCGATTGAGCTACTCGAGAGGCCGTGGTTTTTCTCCAAAAGCAATTTCCACCCTTCGCCCCGTCCGTCCGCCCACCCGCCTCACTATAGTCTTCCCGCTTATATTCCGGTCTCGAGTGAGAGAGCGAAGGAGGGGGGGAAGTGGGAGAAGGAGAGATTGGAACAAAAGCTGAGAGAGAGAGAGAGAGAGAGAGAGAGAGAGAGGGGGGGGGGACGCAAATGCGGACCGGTCGCAGCTTTTGGACGTCTGGAAAGGACCGAGTTTCATTATACGACTCGCGACTTAATGGAGCTATCGATTGAGAACCTCCGACTACCCCCCACATCCCTTTCCAGCACTTTCGACCCCTCCCCCCCCCGAAACTCCACCCCCTCGCTGTAATTGTTTTAATACACCAACGTCTCAACTTGGACAAGCCCTTGTGCTAATAACTCAGCTGGGTGGCTCCCCCTCCGGTTCGGAGAGTCCCCAACTGGGTCGGAAACATAAATCCCCCCTCAGTCCGCCTGAAATATTAATATGTCGACTGTGTGTTTATATCCCGAGGAACTATATAACCTTATTTATGGAAAGGCCTATACCCCCCCGAGTGTAACCCCGCAAGGCCGCTATCTATAGTGTTATAATTATACGAATTTTACGGTCTTTTTATATCCCCGAGTAAAGCCCTTTTTATAACCTCGAGTCGGAATGAGGACTTAACAACTGCGTGACTTCGTCCTCCCCCTTTAGTAAACAAAGCACTTAATAAAAAGATTTATTGAAATGATAACAGCGACCTTATATGCTTTATTGACCGAGTGGTTCTAATAAACGCCCTAATATAGTTAGATTGAAACAGTTATGGAGGGGTCCACAATTTATGTCGGAAGGTGTAAGACGTACCGGGGCACTGATTAGTGTTAGTATTATGTTTGGAATCAATATAGAATGTAGAGTATTACAAACGTAAACGAATGACTCTATTCTCCTGTACGTTACCCTCCCATTATTACCGGATTGATTATAGTTAATGACTCTTATTATCTTATATTAGATATGAAATAATATTTTTTTATGAATTTATGTGTAGTACTGTTTGTCGAATGTATTAATTTAACACTTTCTATAATGCTGAACGCATGTTTGGTTCGCATCACGCTTTGAAAGGCACTTCAATTCGCGAATTATGATATAATCACACGCGTATGTTAAATAATGGCGATAAATCTCGCAAGCGTTCAAATTTTCGGGCCAAAAATAATCGGTATTATCAGTTCGATAGGTAATGCAGAATTCGCACTGAATTTGGTGACCCCCCACCACCACCCCGTGCCAATATCATAAAAATGACGAACTGACCTAGGCTCTTTCCGGCACGCGATCGGACCATATATAAGCGTTAATCTGATGGGTGAGTTTTTTTTCTCCATGTTTCCCCCCAAATCTTGATCGTCACAGCCCTTATAAATAATACGAGATAGAGCGTCCCGCCATTACAACATGAATAACATCTAAGGTTGATGGTTTTTGTTTATTTAGAAATAGTCATTTTTTAGAAAGTCATTCCTGTCCCGAGAAATATAATTTTCATCTCGACAAGTATTATAGAAACCACGTGTAAACAATAATGAACACGTTTCGGTCACCTTTTGTGTCGAATTTCATTCAATATTTGCCGGGTTTTGAGGCCGACATTATCCGGTTATTGTCCCAGGTCCAGCAGTGAATTCCCCCTAGACGCCCCTTCCCCTATCGCGGCCACTGTGATTAACGATTGAAGTTTTTAATTCTCTAGCATCCTTTTATATAAAAAAGAAGAAGAGTGGCCGGTGATTTACAACGCATTCTCCACTCTTTTCCCTTTATTTTTCTATTTTTTTATGTTGCCGAAAATCCGGCCCTGTGCATCAAAGCGGGAAGGTTATCGTAATTTATTAATAGCCCGTTAATTGCCAAGGAAAAATAAATAGCTCAGTGAGATTCCACCTCTCAATCGTCCCAATCGATCCGCCCTACTATCAGTTTAAAAACATCCAAAATTGGCAATCAGTCTGATATTTTTATTTACTTTAGTTAAGTACATTTCCCCGCCACACTCATGGGGGCGCTAGTTAATCCGTGCAAGTGTACTCAACGAACGATTTTTGTGAAACTAGCGCCCCCCCTGAGTGTGGTGCGGAAATGTATTTTAACTAAAGTAAATAAAAATATCAGACTGAAGACTGACATTTGAAATTATCACCCGTCGGTTATCGATTTTCCGATTGACCAGTTGAAGCAAGTTTTTTTTTTAGGATATGTTGACGCTATGCAATGCAAGTTTAAATCCAATCCTGTACACTATCTACATGGGAGACTTCGGAATCAACATAAACGGACTTCTCCAGAAATGAATATCGAGCGTGCAGAACTATTATACTATAATTTTGTTTGGTAGGAGACTAAAAAAATAAACATCTGTCGTTATCTACGGCAATTCGGTTTTCCGAAAATTTATCGGCCAATTCGCGTATCGTTCGTCGTCTAATGACCGGTATTGCTTGGGTATCGCCTCGTAAATCGGACGCGGCTTTATAATGTGTAGCAGGCGGGGGGGCGGGGCGGGTAACGGCGATGAACCTTCGCTTCCGAGTCATTGTCCGGGCCGTCGGTAAAGCGGGACAATGGCGGCGGCCGCCCGTTCGGAAATCGGCGTTATTTACAGCGCGGCTCACTCCACCGGTCGGTGACAAATGCCTCGTTGCACTCGGACCGGGCCCGTCCCGCGGCCGTACACACACAAAAAAAAAATATAAAGTCCGCCGTGCTGAAAACAGAATGGAGTTCGGAGAGAGGGAAAAAAGAGGGGAACCGCCTACTGGAAATATCGTTGCAGCGGTGGCCGGGCACAATGACCGCGGCCGGGCGGCCGATATGAGCCCGCAATTTCAACTTATAATCTGATTAGTCCAAGGCGGTTACAAACTGAGCTAAATATCGAGTGGAGCAAACCGCCTGCGCAATTCTGGAAAATTACCCGGCGCAATACAATTGGCGTAAATATTCCCTGGAATGAAATGAACGGTTTTGGCGTTCTGGCGTGAAAATTCGAGCCGAAATTAATTGAATTCGAGGCACAGTTCAGCGCTGTTCAGAGAACTTCACCGCACTGATACATTTTACGGAGGATTTTACGTAGAATCTAGAATTTCTTTATGAAGATATGGTAAATATATATATATATATATATATATATATATATATATATATATATATATATATATATATATATAGACGCGGGGTTTTTACTTCTCGAATGGTTGCTACCTAGAATAACGCGAAAGTGCATTTACTTCATACCGGCGCAATACGGGCCAGTTTTTATTCCTTTTTGGTTAAATTCCCCAAATCATTCCAACAAAATTTTAATAATACCTTCAAGCACCGCGTAAAAAACAAATTCCGGACATTTAATGTCACGTTTAAAGTTAACGGAAACCGCTTGAATCCGGTTCAACGAAATTATCGGCCGCCCTGGAAAGGAATCATTTCCATAGAAGCATTAGGACTCAGTTTCAATAGTAACTTCGGAATAATGATAAAAATTAATAAACGAAATGCCGCGAGAATTTACTTGGGACTTTAATTAATAATTGCCGGGTAACCCACTAATTTTTAGCCCCGACCAGTTTCGGGCAGGCTAATAATAAACAGGCGGAAACTTTGGAGTCGGTAAGCGATACAATTAGAAACACCTGCACAAAGCGCTCCACACTCTCTCTCTCTCTCTCTCACTCGCTCTCCCTCTTTACCTCTTTCCCTCTCACCCTCTCTCTCTCTGTTATTCATTAGCAGAACGAATTAAGCGACCGGTGAGACCAAAGGGATTTCCTCTCCTTTGCAGTGGGAACTACTTCAAGTCGGGATTCTTCGACTCAAATAGTTTAATTGAAAAGTCGAAATCAATCGACTACCGCCAGCAAAATATGCTGAATTATTATAAACGGCCGTTTCAATTTCAATTTCGCTTTTACCGTATTACAATTTTTCCTGAACCCTGGAAACTACAAAATAAGACAAAAGAAATTATTGGATTGATGAAAAGAGTAAATGAGAGATCCTGAATAATAATAAAATAATTTACGATGTCAAATTTTTAATGATAATTCAGGGGCTAGTTAGATGCTTTTAACCAGTCTACCAACGGCATTTCTGAGAGAACATCTCCCCCCAAATTTTAGTAGTTAGATTATTACTGTTTCATGCCGGCGGAGGACCTAATTAATTTACCCTGAATCGCAAATTTCCAAAATTATAAATATAAAAGGAAAAGTTGGTGTACTTAAAAACGCCAATTAGTGTTTGTTAAACTGGCGAAACGAGCGGTACTCCCGACCCAACTATTATTCGCTTAACCAAAATGAGTCATTAGCACGGACCGACCAACCCCCAAAAACCACGCAGACCCACACAGTTCTAATTGTTTCCGGAGAAAAAGTTTTTTTCGTACAACCGGGTTTTCCTACCCCCTTCAACCGGGAACAACAAACCTGAAAAAACGGGGGCGTTTTGAAGGCGACCGACGAAATTGCGTCACGTGGCCTCCCATAACATCTGCCGCATCCGCCCCTCTCGCCGCACCCGGATGCTAACCCCCGCAACTATCCCGACCCGCCCCTAGTCACTAACCCTCCTCATCAATGCACTTCATTGGCCACTCCATTAGGGTCCGAACACTGGTACAGAAATATATTAGGGTGGAAAGTTCACATACAACATATCGGTAGACTAGGATAGAGGTAGAAGGCATCGGCCGCCAAAATTTAAATGTAAATAAATAAACGCGAAATAAATAATAAATATAAGATTATTTTATTACTACGAATCGGATTATGACAACTCAAATAATTCGGAATATTTGCCATCACCATTATGTAATCCAGTGTATGCTTTCTGTGTATACTGCTTTCCAACATAGAATTAGGTGTTTTCCACTAATCTAATTGGAAAGCCAAACAATTTCGCCGGAATTATAATTTAAAAGAACATAAGAAAATGGAACAGTATGTTTCAGAACCGGGGGTAATTTAAACTCAAGTGAATTAACAAGTGAATAATGAGTTGAGTAGAATAATCCCTTTTAGAGAAAGTTTTTTCATATTAATTATTCGCTCTGTAACAGTTTTTGGAAATAATTGGGATAATTCTTCCGCCCATTTTTCCGATCTAATAATAGCCGGATCAAATTCAAGCGGAATATCGGCCCACTTGGGCGATTACCATTCATGGCTCTGATAATTCTCGGCATCAGTATCTATTTGTGATTGCGCTTTGATGGCCGACCGGTTTGAATATCGAGATAGCGTATATCTGCAGGCTATCGTAACAGAGCTCGCTAGGCTGCCGGATTAGCTTTTAACCGAAACGCGGACGACAGTGAAGCGAGCCGGTAACCGATAAACGTTTACCGTCTGAAACCCTCCTATAGAAATCCAACTAGGAACGATAACGCCAGAAGAGAAGAATTTGAACAGGCATAGATTCAATTAGTGTTTCAACATTGCGATAATCTGATGTTTTTTTTGTACATTCCTCAAAACAGAAATCCGACTATATGAATCTTAGTATATGCAGTAAATTTCCCAAATTTGCATGCACTTATTACAAACCACAAACGAGATATTTGGTTAATCTAAAAATATTTAATTAAATAATCAATATGCATATGTTACCTCTGATGAGGCTAATCACAACAAGGGAGCCGTTTGACTTACCTGAAACAGAAAATGTTCATATATTAGTAATTATTTTTGCTGTATTAAAACCCTTACAAGAGTGTAATAATGTAATCATGTATAATACAACACCAAACCGAATAACAGAAGTATTGTATACCATGTGGTGAGCGATTGGACTCGAGTGGAATACAAAATAAATATTTTACTTCATGGCGATAGAAATATATGCAATTATTAGAGTCGTAATACATTTTTTTTAGTATAAAATTAAATATCTGCAAAACGGTGTCGTCAGGACAATCGAAATAAAATTAATTTCATTCTGAGGTGGCACGGCGCTCTCTGATACTAACCCGACAGACACAGTAGTAATGCGGGCGTGCCGGGTCGACGCCGTACTCAATATGAAATCCCCGAATAACTCCTGCCTACGAAATAAATGGCATCAATTAGACCATTTTTATCTTGTGGCACTTGGGCGAAAAAGTTAAGGTAACTATTTGTACATAACAGGAAACCTCTTTATAAGTGCTTCTATCTGTAGGGATAGGCAAACTTGGCCTGTTCTGAGTGGGCGGCGGTGTTATAAAACTCTGGTATCTAATTCCACTTACGACAACGTTTATGGGGCTATGAGCAGTGGAGGCGGCCGGAGGCTCATCAGGCGAAATTTACTGATAATTACGGGATGAGGTGGGGATGCCGGGGGTGGGGGGAGAAAATTTGTTCCTTAAACGTTAATTGGCCCATTCGAAACTTTGCTCGTTCAGTCGGACACTGCCACTCCAATCGGTGCTTAGAGAGTACTGCAAGCGGTTTCTTTCTTCATTTTTCCTTTGATAATCACCGAATTTAAAGTGTATAAGTTCTCGGCTAGATTGTTAAATTTTATGAACGAGAAGCAGTAGCATAATTCATGCGATATTCTGTCTCTGCGCCGTACGGTCAACAATAATCCACTAATAATAGAGGAATTACATATGATTAATTAAATCAGCTCTAATTACATTGGGCCAGTCGGTGGTTGTTGAACTAAGGCTCTCTAATTCGACTGTAGTCCAGGCCAGAAGACCGAATTCATGCGATTACTCCGGAATTTTAAATGATATAAAACGGAATATTGGACACTAGAACATCATTGCCAATTATCACTTCAGGGTATTAAAACGGTGGAAAAAATCGTTTCAATTCAATAATGAAGATGAAAATAAAAATTTAACGCGCCCTCTAATGAATAACCGCGTTTTGAATGTAATTTTCAGGTCATTGCTGGAAACGGGTCGGTGGACAGATGACCGTTTCGCGTGGTCCCCGCGTCACCGTTCCCCGGCTTTAAATAGGCCCCGGGGAAATTGCCATTTGATAGGCATCGAATAGAGAAAAGAGAAATTCTTTGTCTCGCCGGTACGCGGAAAGAACGGCGATCGATCCGCGTTTCGGCGGCCTACCGCGAAAGGGAAGTCCGGCAGATTGTGAGAGGGCGAGAGAGAGAGAGAGGCGTAAACATTATTAAACATTTATGAGGCCCGCAATTGCCATTAGGTCGGCATCAATCAGACGGCGCCGTCGCCTAATGCACGGATTTGTGGCGGGCGGGCGACACCGGACCGGTCGCGTGTTATAAAATCGTTAACCGCTAATGCCCGGAAATAATTCGAAAACGATTGCCGAGCCTAAATCGTCCGCCACTATTGTGTCTGTCCCCGCCCCCACCACCCCCACCGCCCCCACCCCACCCCCGCTGGATTTCTGAGCGACCTCCCGCCCACATCACCGCAGATAATAACATCAATCGTTGTAGGCCACTCTTTAAATTTCCAATTCCCGAACCGCGGGGGGGGGGAAGCCGTCCGCAAACTCATTTCCATATCCGGATCCATTAGGCTGACGACCCCCTAATAAGGACGACCTGACGACTGATGAATGACCCGTCCGAATTTTGATAATCTGAAGGACATAAGTCCAGCGCCGTACAAATACGATTTCGAATCGATTTTACCGACCCACCATTCAATTATTGTGTAGGAAATTGAAATATCCGTGGGTAGTTCATCAACGGATAGGTGTATGGATAAAATAGTCGCTGTAGTCGTCTAGGAAATGCACGGTCGGAGAATATTTTATATATTTATTTAATTTCACATAAGGCGAAGGAAGATTTCGCATTATAAAAAATACGTGCCGAGTAAAATAAAAATAAAAATTAATGAATTACACTCTTAAAAACATAACGAATCGATTTAAAAATTTTTTTCCAACGTACATTAATAATGTGCGGTTATAAAGAAAAAAGAGAGATAATTTCCCAGTGAAGTTCATAGCACTAAAATAAATAGCCCGGGGGCACCCAATATATACATTAAATATCGCATTAAAGATGAATAGATGGATTTCCACCATCCGCTTCGTGTATCCCTTGAATGGAGAGCAAAGCAATAGCGGTGATTGCAACTAAGTATGATTTCGCGTTCTGACATTTTAAACGCATTAACGAACTATTGACTGCTAAGGATTTACTCTCTTACGTCATTCATGGCGACACGAGAACGTCAATCATGTTGTGTAGTCATTGTGGTCTTTTAAGATCATAATGTCATTATGATTGATATTCCTTATTTCTCAATCGGGAGGACTCGAGGGTTCGATCACTAGACGTTGACTGCACTGTTATCATCCCAGTTTTGGAACTATTTCACAACGCCTTAACAGACATATTGTAGTACTTTCAGTACAATTGGAACATAGTGGACCGAAGCGATCTACTACGCGAGGAAGATTGGCGTATTTAATACTTTAGAGTAATTCCTTTAGAACTGGTTTAGGATCTGTGAGAGTCCAGTTCGCAGTTCGCGTGTGCTATCCTCAGTACAAGTTTTCGTGTAGATTTCAAGAGTGATAGCAGTAATACATGGTAGAATTTGAATAATCCCGCTACCACCCAGAATTTAATTTGTTCTCGAAAACAGTTTGAAAATAAGTTCGTCGGTAATTTTCTTTATGTGACGGAATGGTCCGCATCAAGAGTGGCGTCGACCCCGCGAAATTTAAAGTTTAGCCGGACTGCGTGCTACGCGGCCCAAGATTATTTACAGAATGCATCCGGGAATTTTGGAACCCTTCGCGTCGAACAACGCCGGGGACAATAGGGCGTAGGGCGGAGGGGACGAGGCCGTATTTCAAGCCCCCGAGGAATCCGTGCGGACCGCCCGTCGGTTAGACGCGGTTAGACGTTTTCAAATCCGAAGGGTTCGCCGTCACAAGGCAAATATGCCGACGAGGCTACGGGCGGGAAAAGAATCGACGCTTTCGGTGTCGCGTCAAGGGCCGGTATTCCCTGCGAATTCCCGCTTTAAGTTCGGGTCTCTGGAGGGTGGAGGTCGGTCGTTGGGGGTTGTGGGGCCTAAATTATTTTACGCGACATGGAAATATTCAAGGGTTTGGGGCTGTATACGGACACAAAGCCGGTATGCCGGCCGGAGTCACGCCCGGTATTAGAGCCCCCCGGGTGGTGTCTCTAAGCTCGCACAAACGGATACCTTGAGTAGACGCCGATAATTCCTCGGGCCGAATTCCTCCGCAGACCGTCACCCTTCTGGCGGCCAGGAATTCTGAAGCCCCACGGCGAATTTTTAGTCGCGGCGAGAGCACAGACAAAGTCCGCACAACGGCGGACTAACTATTTACAGTATTTAGTTTGAATACTAATTTTTCTCTCTCCTGGAAAGCTATTACATTCCCGGCGTTAAAGCTTCGGGCCTCCTCTGCGGCTCGGTATACCAAAAATATGCGCCGTCCTCCCCGCTCAGTACATAAATTATTCGGGAGATGCGAACCATTAACGAAAGTATTCCCACGGGCTACTCACTGTCAAATATATTGTATTACCTCACCCCGGCACGCCGATACTCGCACGATACGGTTCAGAAAATGATTGAAAAAATTAATTTCCCTACTTATAGTAAACGAGGTAGACTTATACAAGTAGAAGGTAATCGAAATTCGGATATAATATCGAATAAACTTCAATGATTCTATCTCCGGTCCAGTGCTGTTCACTGATATTAATAGTATATCTAATGATACAATAGTATCATTACAGTTCACAGACTGATATACTTAATATACACGAATTAATACTGGCTGTTAGGAATTTGCCACGATTTTCTAAACTCGCGAGATGCCGAATATGCAACATGCGCTGCTCCATTCGGCCGGTTCATCGAATGGATAGCGACAGCGGTAAATGTTTTGGGCGAACGCTCGGCAAACAGATCGTTAAAGCCCGGGATAACGGTCGAAACGTGCTCAATGGCCATAAAACTGCTTGGGCATTTAACAGTCCTTTCCGCTCTCAGTATGGAGACGGAGACGGTTTTAACCAAATCGGCCGCCAGCTTAAATTAGAGAGCGAACATCGGGAATGATTTGTTTCTTGTTTTTTTTTTTTTAAAGTAAGATAAAATGTGATAAGTAATGCGACTGTGATTTTAAATGTTGAAAATTTCAGGATATCCACTTACAGAACAAGGCCGATGATTATAATTTTTTAAAAATTAGAAATTTCTCGAAACTAATTCTCAGAAATAAAGTGAAATATTATATTGATAATAAGCTTTTAATAAACAAAAACACAGATACCAACTGTACTAAAAGAAACGACGCTATCAATCCACCATTGGGAATATCAAGGCAACTCCACGCCACTTTCTATAATTCGAATCGTGTTTGACCCTTCACGGATAATAATTTGTCTCACTCTGCCTTCTATATTTCTCCGAAATTCAAAATATATTTTTTCGAATATGAATTATTTATAGCGTTGTGTATGGCAGTAGCTATAAATAACACCCACAAATGTTAACGTGGCAGCAACGCAGGATAAGGTTCGTCGGCCAAAATGATTGCGAAATTAAATACTGTACAATATTATTTGGTTAATATTTCCGACTCGTAATGCGATTCTGGGGGCTGATTTCGGATAAGGGTGGGAATGCGAAAACCGTATTTGAAGACTGTTACCGAGAGAGGGCGTAAACAAAATTATTAGACAC
The DNA here is from genome assembly GCA_019843655.1 of Lethocerus indicus. Taxonomy (NCBI): domain Eukaryota; kingdom Metazoa; phylum Arthropoda; class Insecta; order Hemiptera; family Belostomatidae; genus Lethocerus; species Lethocerus indicus. Next base: position 25,410,474 of record JACDQD010000005.1, on the reverse strand, counting down.
CGACCATTTTATAAGGGGGAAAGAGGAATTAATTAATTAAACGGATTCCCGGGGTTTCCGTTTCGGGGCGGCCGACAGTGATTTCGGTACAAAAGGACGGGGGATGGGGGCCTCGAGTGGCGGGAGGGTTTGTTCGGTCAAGAGCCAGGATAGGGCGGATAATTGTTTATGCAAATTCGGCGGAGAGCGAGAGAGAGAAAGAAGGGAGAGGGGAGCACACGAGAGCGAGAGAGAGGAGGCAGGCGGAAGCTGACTGAAACCGGTATCCCCAGTGATAGAATGGGTCCCAGGGACAAGAGAAATAGGCCGATCCGATTTCAGAGTGGACTTATTAACACCGACGCGCATTTAATCTCTACTTCATCAATAACTTTGCCATTTAGTCACCACAACAAAACCCATTATCATACTTGATTTAATATACTGCTTTTTATTAAAAATATAAAAATATATATCCCGTTTGAAAATTAAATTGCGTAAAGTTTATATATAGATATTTAATTAATAATAAAAGAGAGAACCGCTTCTTTTCTCTCTGTATTGCAGAGTAAATACAGCCAAGCTGGTGGGCAGCATAGAACATGCCCCCAACGACTACACCGAACATTTACAGAGCCAGAATGTTGAAATATTTCCAATATTGCCATCACCCTTCCTATTTTCCTTCTTTGATTTACCAACCGTCCATTTGCTCTTAACCTAGATCGATATCGATATTTCGCAGGAGACCGAAATAGCAGAAGTGATGATGTTTCAAACCCACGCCGAGTCCTAAAGGAATACATTAAATATAATATTACCCACACGTTAATTTCAATTCGCTGTCATTACTCGGACTTGTTTTGTAATTCCTTTTTGAATGCGGCAGTTGGGTTTAGAAGAAAGAAAGTTTTTTCCTTCCGCCCCCTGTTCAACAATGATAACAACATCGAACATTCAATCAAGCATAAAGGCTTGAGGCTGATGTTTGTATACAGTAGATTATATTCGTATATTAAGGGAGATATCGTAGATATGGGCAGATTGAGTTGGAGGGATGATAATGATTAAACCACACAACGGAGGGTTTGGGGGGGGGAGGTATTGGCCGCCTAGTTCCAATATACTAATGAGCCTACCCGCGCCTCCGCAAACCGCTATGACCACACCTAATCCCATCTCATTAATTGTGGACAAACTCAGCTTCATTAATACCAAATCTCTCAATGGGTAATTTGAGAGAAGTAACGAGTTTCGCTTTAGAAATTTATTGTTAATATAAATGCAGTTATAGGTGACCACAGATTTGGTTGAAAGGTTCAGGAACTGAACTCGAGTCTCGAAGGAAATTTGCTGAACTACGGATTGCTATCAAATAGTTGCAGATATTCCAATTATTATATATAAGGAATGTGAAAAAAAAAATTGTAGAAAATTTAAATTTATTCGCACAATATCTCTTTCGAGACAATCATAAGCAAATATGAACTCCATTAAATAAAACTGTCCCACCTCGTATTTACTTGCTGGTGTTCGATGATTACAGATTATGGTATGCCGAGCTTGGGAACGGTTGCATTACACAATTACCCGAACAGGTCGGTAATTAATTAGGCATAACTAAACTGTAACGCTTAAACTTATGATCGGGACATTGCATAATTGATTGGGAAATCGATTCCAATTATGTTTAATGTATGAGCAGGGTAAGGGGCGGTTAATATGACTCTCTTTAGCTAAGTCAACGCGTCGTGAAATGGATAATAATACGAATTTCTATGATCGATGCCAAAAAGGCGGTATTGAATATACAACCAAATATTTCTGTATCTACTATATAATCTACTATCGGTTAATTCTTGGTTATGACCCTCTGTATAGGTTCGTTTTCGGCCGGAACGCGCCGCCACTTGGAAAATATTAAGTTTTCTTCCACATTTTAGCATATTGTCAAAATCGGGGTCGTGCGATAAGTGAGGATACGCCGGACCGAGAGAAATCCCGAGAGAAAGGACAAATGAGAGGCGGGGGGGGGAGAGAAAAAAACGGGGTAAAAATAAAGAGGCGGAGAGGCTGCGGTGTGATATAGTGGGGGAGTGACTGAGCGAGAGGGATGAGCCACCCCTTAAGGCCGCCACCCTCGCCGCTCTCCCTTTTTATGACACAGAGCAACAGGTGCTCCACCCCCCTCCTACTGATCAAGTCGGCCCTACCTCAATTACAGGTATACATACCTCATCACAGACACAGTTTCAGCCTTATTCCCACCTCTCTCAATCAAAAATCACCCACTGACACTTAAGAATATATCAAATAGGTTTAATTTATACTAAAAATTTATCCAATTTCCTTTGAATCGGGACGAATTATAGCTTCCTGCTTTACTCTATTGAGTCTGTAAAAGATTAATATAGTTTTAAATTTTGGTTGAACTATAATGTTATAATACTCCGCAATTATATTATAATTGGTGTTGGTCTATCCCTAACAAAAATTGCAAAAACATTGATTTTGACGAAAATGCCTATCATGATTGTTGACATAAATATTGTAGATATTGCAGAAAATATTAATATTTCTAAAAATGCATAGCCCCGATATACTGGCCACGTACCGATATATATATACTTATTGAAATATAATCATTACAATTATCTACCAAAGACGCCCCATTTCGTCAGGAGGAGCCTCATATTAATAACCTGTACTACAATTGAGAGTTATCCGAAATCGCCCAACCGGGTTATAAGTGAAGCTGTAACTGTGAGGTCAGTGGAAATGTCCGTTGCCGAAACTGAAACCGATTAACACGATTCCGGGTCCCTTTCAACCGAGACTGTAACACAAAAGGTACAATAGCCCCGGCTGGCTCTACGTCCGCCCGCGCCTATCAGTTGTCAGCTACAAATCTCTGTTTTATTGTTACACCTAGCATTGCCCACGATATATATATATATATATATATATATATATATATATATATATCTGATTGGTTACATATAACCAACATTTTTAGGGTTCACTTAACGCAATAATCCCGAAACTTCGGGACTTACTTATTATGATGCTAAAGAGTATTGCAGTACCGTAGATTTCGTGTGTTTCTGTCTCCTTTTGTTAAACCGGTTTCGGCTGCTTGCCATTTTCAGTAGCGGTATTAGTCACTTTCGCACTTAGGGTGTTTTTTGGGCATCCTCACTGCACTGTCACTGTCACTTGTACTGTGGTGGTTGTCTGTTTATCGTGTGTGTATATATGTCTTGTTGTATTGTGTTTTTGAGGTGTGTTGTTTGTCTTTTTGGATTTTGTTAATCGGCTTAAGTTTTTGTCGGATTATGGGTCCAATATATATTTGTTCATACAACTGGTCACAACTATTAGGTTCTGACTTCCGAATATAACATACGACAGGAAACCTGGTATTGTGTATTTACGATCATAATATTTTTCCTGTTGATCTAAAATTTATTGAAAAATGTTTATTCTTAGTAATCTAGTTAATCGGTGTAAGTGCACCCAGCGAAGTTTAGTAAAGTAAATTTCCGCACCACCCTCATTGGGCGCTAGTTTATCGGTGCAAGTCCACCGAACGAATTTTAGTTAAATTAATAAATTCATATATTTTTTTATCGACAATCGAGATTTACTCCGCATAGGTACGGTTTTTACCGCTTTTACAGCTGCTTTGTTATACGATTTTGGATAATAATAAAGTTTCGATGATAATAATAATAAGAAAAGACAATAATAAAGAGAACTTGTTTTTTTCTATAAGGAGTTAAACAATTTGGGGGAATATAAGTCAGAAGGATTCTATAAGCACTTCAGTGCTACTCAAAGCTGCTTACGAACTAAAAGTGTCAGAAACACGTAATTGGAAACAAAGAAATTTCATTGAAATGCAATGTGTAATGCTCAGTAATGACAGGGTACTACTAAATATGGGGAAAAGTTAGAACGGGTTTCCTTATGACCGAAAAGTGGCAGAAAAGAACTCGAGTATTACTTGAAGAGACAAAGCGAATGAGGAAAATATATTTATTTAATTAAATATAAATATTACGTTCGTGCAATTGACTGTACAAAAAAGGTATTTTCATAATTACATCACAAAGGATCCCATTGTGGATTGTTGGGAACATATTCGGTATATATATTCAGATCTGAGATTTAAAATAAGGGAATGCATGGAGAAGAAGCATTACCGGGAGGAGCTCTGGGGAGGGGCCCGCTTATCAGCCGATGGTCGGGCCGGCCCTATCGACGGCCCAACTTGGACCTCAACAACTGGACTAAGCATGGACAAAATAGTCGCAGATAAGCCGCGCTAATAATTCAGGATTCCCCCACTCTCCAGACTTACTCCCGCGGGATCCCCTTAATTCCAACTATATTTCCCGGCAGAACAACGATAGGCGAAACCGATTCATCCCCGGGCCAGAGGACTGAGGCAAAAGAATTTCAGCTATAAATTGCACGTAGCGCAACAACATAAATTGTGTCCCAACAAATAAATGAAACCAGTTCCATACAAGGATATAATTTGTCTATTTCGAATTTAATTAAAGCTTATAACAATTCTTAACATAAGAAATATTTACATACAACTGAACATTTATTTAATTTTTTCCCGCAAACCTGTTATCGTGGACAAGCATTATAACTTTTTTTATTAAGAAGGTTTCAACACGATACTGATATAATTTTTAATTACTCCGTTGGTATGTCTTCGAACACCCCCTTCATTTCTGGTATTAACTTCTTTTATTACTTTTATGTAAAAATCTATTGCCCCTCTCATAATTCGTACGCCCCCACGACACTCTCGGTAATCGAGTTATTTCTTGCCGACGTGGAAAAGCTACCACCGGGGAAAACAACAATTGAAGAAAGGAAGGAAGAAATGGCCGAAATGAAAAAATATACGGGAAATTGTTCTGTCTGGCGGCCACTAAAGGTTTTCCGAGTAAAGAAAACCGCGCCTTTACTTTTACGATGTGGGAAACAAAGAGGGAAGTTTTTTATCGTGATTCTACACATTGAGGTGATTATAATATTTCTTAATTTCTTAATTATTTATTATTATAAATTCGCTTTTTCCCATTAATTTCCACTCAATTTATCCTGACTTTTCAGTGGAAATATAATTAGGGTAGATCAGTAAAATGTCTAAATATTCACATTTTTCATGGCACGGTAAGCTGCCGTACGCTGCTTTTAGGAATGTTATGTGCACTAGGTTGTATCGTATAGAGTTGCATATTTTCTGAGTATGTTAAGGTAAAATATAGGTTATCGTTACCGCCCATTCACACTATGAACAATTGAATTCATTATTTGCACAAGCCATTAATTTTTTATTCTACGTTGAATCCACTCTGATTTTACCATATTATCGACGCGATCGAAACCTGGTCTAGTAGGGCGATTCAGCAGAGATATTATATAATGGAGCTGCGTCTATTTACGCTTAGCCTAATAGCGTAAATTGATTGTTTGGCAATTGGAAATATGAGCCATACAATTTTCCTGCTTCAGGCCGAAATACTTCCCCCCACCTACTTCCACCCGTCCCGATCCGCCCTCTTACCCTGATTGAGGTATTCAATTAACATCCGGGGTATCGGTCGGTTAGGGGTGGAAGCTAGGAAATGAGGGGGTAAGGTTGGGGAAGGCGGGTGGGCCCTCGCCCTCATTGGCCGTTACACCGGCCCCCACTTTAATAGGGTCTCCCTTGAAACGTTTTTTTAAAGCCCCATCTCACAATCGCCCGATAAGTAAACCTTTCACGGCCCGGATCCGAGCCCATAAACCCATCATTACTTACCACAGTAATTTTATCAGCAACTTAATATAAATATCAATTACCTCGACTGCAATGTGTGTATGAAATTTTTAAAAGGAAAAACGCCTTTCCAGCATTTTCCGAAATAATTTTGCGCCAGATTTATACACCTGTCCCTGTCTCATCACTGCCTACCTTAACGGGCCCAAAAAGTCATATAAAAGAAGATTATAAATGAATTACACCAGGCTTTCCCGAATCCAAATAAGCCACACAGACCAAGAAATATTAAGTTATTTAAACTGCTGGAAAACCGCGGCGTATCATTAGCGATACTTGGGGCGAGAAAAATGCCGGATTTTCTAACCATTAAGAAAACTTAACGCGAGTTATTACTCCTGGACACGTTAGCTGTTCGTGTACTTTCGTTACAATATCGGAGACCACAAATATGTAATTTCGGTTTCAGCCCGAATTTGTTAGATACGTTTTACATTCTCGGTGGCCGTTTGTTATCGGCCGCCAAATTATCGGCACGACCTGATTACACCCATTAGGTATTAACTGTATTAACGCATTGTTCCACTTTGTAAAATAATTTCCAAGCCACTGCCGCCGCACACATTGCATTATTCGGCCTTCAACTATCACTTTCGAATATACTGCCAATAGAGATAGTGAATTGATAAAACCATTAACTCCAGCGCTATTCTAATTATTGGAACAATATTCATAATTCCTACTAATTGTAGTATCCGGCGTGATAATTTATGCCACAGATATTATATTCACTGTTTAGTTGTTAAAATTTACGTGTCGTGTTTTTCTTTTAAAATAACCATATGCCACCCGACTAAATATTAACTACTTTAGTCGATGTCATACTTCTCAAGGATCACCCGTTCGACAATCAAAAACAATTTCGTATACATGTATGCGTGCTTTGTGATATTATACAGGCCCATATAAGCTCTATATAGTCTTACGTACTTAGTGTGTCACTCTGAAATGTAGGATGTCTTATTTGTAGAACTCATTATAGAACTTTCCAGCACATTTAGTTTGCGTAATGAGTGAAATTTGTTTTGTGTTTTAAGCTTAGCGATGGCCCCAGTTAGAATTGTTCCTAAGACTGCTAGATGAGCGTAATAATTTAGATAGACAGGAGGAAATACAGGAATGCCTTTCTCGAATACGAATTGCACACCCTTCGATGTCCCATTCGGCTGTGTGAATGTTAAAATGAGCTGATATTAAGTAACGAATCGGTACCTCCCGGTTTTATTTATATTGGCGATTACTGGCTACAACCGAGAACGGGGTAAATCCCCTCAGCCCCGCAATACAGTTTAAAATCCGTGCGGGAAAGAAGGGAGGGGTCAGCGGTTGGGCCATCTCAGTGAACGGGGCCAGCTACTAACAGTTAAGGAGATCCTTCCTTTCCTGCATAAACGCCGACCTCCCCGCCCCCCCCCACCCTCCCAACCATAAAGGCTCAATCCGGCCCCAAAGACCGCGGGGCGGGGACTTAGTTTAGCCGGGCGCCTACTAATGGGGCCAAGTCCTGTGTGTCGAGCTCGGCCCTGAGGGAGCCGCGTTTTCAGTCGGAGAACCGGGCGGAGGAAATAAGGACATTTTTCATGTCGATCTGCCGCCCTGATAAGGCGGCCCTCCCACCTATCACCAGGATTTCTATCCCCCCTCCGGGATTAAAAAGTCACTCCCCCGACCCTACCGCTTTCCAACCAGAAACGTATTTAATATTCCTCGGACCGAGATATTTTACACCGTCCGCCGACACCCGAGTATAAACGGTCAGATAAGTTTATTATCCCCCCCTAATAAGTTAGTATACATTTAAACGATCTGGCATTTAAAGATAGCGACATAATGCAGGCACAAAGGACAACAAAGGCCTAACCAGTCATTTGTTTATACTATGGAAACGCGTACACGGGAGACCAGGCAAGTATTAAATGCACTTAATAAGTAAATTAAAATAGACCTGACTTCACGGCAATAGAACCTTTATCTCATCACTCTTCATAACTTCTCGAACGTCCGGAAAATTTTCGCGGATAATTACTGGAAAAAATATTATTTACGAGGAAAATAATATAATTCCTTGAAATATATGACAACCGATAGTAATGGTGAGGAGGCCGATATGATAATATTTTTGCTATAATGAAATTTTAAAAAAATTCTCGACCATAAACTACAATTTATTGGACACTGTCATAAAACCGAGCCGACACATGAAGGGCACTTGTTGGAAACCTCGAAATTACTATTCCCCCGCTTGGTTTGAGGATAGCTCTTGATTTATAGTATTGGATATAAAACATTTTTCAGCTGACGTCCCAGTTTCGAGGCGGTTTACGGGGGCGGGGGGGGGTTACTTCGGCCCTCCGGCTTTTCGAAATCATGAAAAGCCTAAAATACGAAAATCATACATTAAAATGGTTCGTAATCCACCACTTTTTCTTAATCCATGAGATTTCTAGAGAAGTTTACTTTTTGCAAAGTATATATTGAGGACAACTACGTACTATTAGGATGACCTTATAAAAATTATTACTGTTTTTCTCTTAATGAATTTTGACATTCCAGTATGTATACTGCGGTTTATTTCCTAAAACACTGTGAATAATATTACTTAATCTCAAGTCAATGGTAATAATCAAAGTAATAAAAAAAGAATACCGAGAATAAACAAATTGTGCGTTATACGAGTTCGATGAATTATATAATTCGCTCCATTTTCACGGGTCGGAGAATAAATATCGGTCGCGGCCATTAAATATCCATCGGCGGTCGGGAACAATGCTGTCTCACGTTCGGACAACGTATTTGCATTTGTCCCGGCGGGTTCGGTAGTTATGTACGGTGGGTGGGCGTTGTCGGTTAAGGGATGGCCGGTTGGGGGCGTGTACGGGGACCTGTTGATCGGTCCCGTGCATTCTTAATGTGGCTCCTGTGTTCGGTACCTCCCCCAAAGCCCGGCCGCAGTTTTGGTGTTTGAGCCCCCATCACCCCCGAATTGAAAAAGCGCCCCCAACGTCTGGCTGAGCTCCGCTAACTGACGCCCATCGGCTATGAAATATTCATGGCCCCCTCGCAAATGCTAATGAGATTCGGCCCCTCGCCGGGCCGCCACCTACCTCGCCCTTGGACACAATCCGGGTGAGCCCCCCGAAAAATGAATTATCAAATTAGTCCGTTTATTCTTTCCCGCGGTTTCCGTTATACAATTGCAAATATGTCGATGAAAGTGAAACCATTTACTGCCCCGCATGCTCTTCGGAATTTAGGTGAAAAACATCAAGATGAGGGTATATAAGTAATTATGACAATTGTTTTTAGCAAATGGATATTTTAATTTGGATTTGACAGTTTGACGACAAGACGAAACTCATAATACAGGATAGGAATTAGTATCCAGACCAGATCCCCAAAAAATCGGAACAATAATCAAACAGTTCAATCTATAATCCAACTCGACATAGTAGTATACTTCGACATACTAAATTTCGTTAATATATATTTTTCCGGAGTAAACCACCCATTATAAACGCTGTATTCTCGAATATGCAATATTTTTTCTGTTTGCTCTAGGGTGGATTTCCTAAATAAGAAAAACCATTTCATTCCCAGGCGCCGATAATGAAATTTACTCCGAAGTTGCGAACAGTTGTTTGCCAGCGTGAGGGAGAAATCTCCCCGTTTGTAGGACCCAATCAACAAGTCGCGAGCCTCCCCCGCACCTATTTCGCCCTCAAAACCAAGCCAGACATCATCTCCGCATAATGCCGCTCCGAAATGTCGTCCTCTCTCCCTCCCTCTCCTGTATCGACCCCGTTTTTCCATCTCTGGCGATACAGACTTTCTCCGAAATAAGGGAAAGATCCGTGATAGAAACTCGGGAGCGATTTGTGATTTTTCACTTGGTACTGGCTGGTCGGTGTGTACACTTGGGTTACTGGCCACAGTATACAATCGGTCTTACAATTCGGACATGTATAAGACTTATACACATACACAATATATATTGTCTTGAACCAATTGAATTTGAAATTCCAATAACACGTTTACGCCCCGTCCGAAACCGACTAGTAGCTTCCGAAAACTACTAATGAGTCATTCCGTCATTGTCCTAATAAATTGTCCTCTAGACCTTTCAATTTGCTGGCCTTTAACGGCCATATTATTCGTATTTCAATTATGGCATGAAAGCCCCCAAAGTACATTTGTGAGAAAAATCCCGACTCACCGCTGGCAATCCAGCTTAGAATCCTACAGCGATGCCAAAACGAAGTAAAGATTTCAGATGTGCTGGATGAAACATTTAATATTGAAAATGTGATTAGAATAAGACGGTAAGTCTTAAGAATAATAGTAAATATTATTAGTTCTAACTGGCGTTAATAGATGAAAACATTTCTTCATTTCATGGAATTAACTCAGTGTTTTTATTTTCCCCACTATTCTTTCTTCCCAATTTAACAATTTTTTTTTATTCAAACCACTATTTTGGAATAAGCCAAATAGGTTTTAAATAATTGGCCCAATAAGCCCGGGATTTCAGGAAATAAGTGAATTCCGAAATCACCCGGATTGGGATAATGAAAATCCAAGGATTTCGCGGATTTAGGGATGCAATGAAGAGGGGCCATTCGGAGGCCGCGGCCCATTACTGTTGCGTATTTGTAGTTTAATTTAAGAGTCACCATTTTATACCCTAATGGGAGTAATTATTCCCATGATAGGCATGCGCCTATCCCTTCTGTAAAATCATATCGCCTCTATGCGATAATTAGATTTAGATTAAGACCGCATCGGGCGAGTGGATACAGTAAACCGGAGCGTACAGTATCCCTCACTCGGTCCAAATTCGGGCAACGAATTCCCAGTAAGCGAGTGGGAAAATCGATAACTCTGAATTACAAAGTGGAGGGTATAAAGCAACAGTGTTGATAACAATCGGGAGGGGGAGGCGGAACGATTAATCGGGCCCTTATTGCCCCCGGGCGGTAATTGTTTTAAAGCAATAACATTTTATATGCCCTAACATTAATGTATGGGGGAGGGGGAGCGTAAAATCCTTGGCGGCTCCGATTGCACCCGAGATTATATTACAGTTAAAACTGCAATACGTTGGAATTCGGTGTTCGAAATTAAAAAATAGAACAGAAGTGTAATATTTTCTATTCTTGCGGGGTACTCCCCCGTTCCGGGATTCCGTACTTAACGAACGTGACTTTTAATGCGGCCGCAGTAATAATTCCGGCGACTAAACGAGTTGATCAGAATTCAGCATGCAGTAGAAGAAGAATGTTTTCGCCCCTGTACCCGCAGAACATATTCGGTACGGCGTTCCCATATTTACGTTTCCACGAACGGATGTCACAACGGGTTAGAAATTCGACTCCGCGATCATTCTCTGTTATATTACCGCAAACAATTTTATAGTCTCTTTCTCCATTTTCTAAGATCGGCTGGCATATTTTCGGGTCGGCCAATTTTTTTCGGGAAAATCAGCACCTTCAAACGTCAAATGTTCAGTTTTTTCATCGAGATCTCGCCTTGGAACATCTAACAGAACGATGCGTTAGAAATCACGCGTTGAAAATACAAATTCTCTCGGGATTTAATTAAAAATGCGAGGACCCGAATAGTAATATAATGGCCGCAACGTCAAAATATTTTCGTGGAGGTAATATTTCATATTTTCCTTTAACCGGCTAAAGGCAAATAAGGTGGGAAAGTTTATTGCCGGTTCAATAATATAATAATAAGGAGTGGATATTAATTGAGGATTGTCTAATTGGAAAGCGAAAACGAAAACATGTGCTTGAATAAGGAAACTGGGTGAGTCATTAACAATTTGATTATCAGATATTTTTTATTATATGTTATTTCCATTAGAAAATTCTCGCATTTTCATATTACATAACCATAATAGGGAATATCCATTCAATCCATACAACGAAACATTTAACTCTTTATAATGTATTAAATTATCGAATAAATAACTCTCGTTCTAGAAATGATCGAATGATTTCCTCATGTCTATTCAGAGTATGCTAGGAGCCGTGTTCTACATTACAATTCTCAAAATTTGAATCTTTACATTGGCCGAATACGCAAACGGAAATTGAACCGCAGATGGTAAAGAAAGAAACGAACTCTCGAAACTCTAACTTTGCCCAAAGACAACGCCGTCTCGAGTAATACGATTTCAAGTATAATATTCGGTTCTTTGAGTTACAAAGCCTAATGCACTTCATTATCCGGCCGGGGAACAATTCGGTCGCTAAAATTCAATTGTCTAAATCCCCCCTCTCCCTATTTAAATTAAAGTCCTCTTTTTTGCCCCATTTTGAGCCATTATTTGGGTAACGATCCTGTTGATTTTGTTCACTTTGGGTAATTTTTCGATCGATGGAACCGTCTTAAAGTATTTCATACCTACACTACACATCAATAGTTTAAACTCAGAGATAATTTGTAATTTACCCCGAAATTAGTCATTCATTTTCATACCCTGAATAAATTTACCTGATTCTGATCAGATTACAATTCGATTTCTAATAAAACTGTGCCTCATTAAATGATTTTCTTCGGCTAATAGAATCGTTTGGAATTTCAGTGGAAAGGATTAACCTCTTCATGTATCACTTTTATATTGACAACAAAATTGAGAGTGATAGTACAGGAAGGTTATTCTATTATGACCGTATTAACGGCAATCATAATAAACTGGTACTGCCTGCGAAGTAAACACTGTACTAGTGAAAATCAAGCGAACTGGCGGAAAGTCGAAGACCGGCTGAAATTGTACCACGGCATTGTCAACGCAAAGGACTTATTCGACTTAGTGTCAAAGTTACTCTTTGATTTTGAAGTGTTATTCAATATAGACCCCCACTCCCTCCACCTTTGTTTCCCTTATGGAAAGTTTCCTTTTGCCTCTCGGGAAGTATTTCCGTGAATATTTAATTCGGTTATTGAACGTCTCCAAGTTCAACATTCTCTCTGTCCGCTCAGTCCTAATTTTCTTCGCCCGACATTTCAGGGTAATTGACTCCCAAATTCTAATTGAAAATGGACGCGGGCAGAGACGATTATTAGGGCGGAACAATTTTGAACTTTAAAGCGTTTAATGCGTCCTTATGAATTATTCGAATTCTGCGATATCCCCTGTAAATCTAATGGGCGTTACCAAGTTCCCAGTCATTCGAAACGGATGTAATCTTCAAAAGTGAACCAAAATACCTGTGATAACTGCCATACGCAAACCACCGGTGTTAGTCACTTTGGCACTTTGGATGTTTTTTGGGCATCCTCACTGCTCTGTCACTGTCACTTGTACTGTGGTGGTTGTCCGTTTGTCGTCTGTATATATATGTGAGTTGTTATTGTGTTTTCGGGAGATGTGTTTGTCTTATTTGGGTTGGGAAGGATTTTGTTAATTGGCTTAAGTCTTTGTCGGATTATCGGTCAAATATATATTTTATCACACAACTGGTCACAACTATTAGGTTCTGACTTCCAAATATATGACAGGAAACCTATCTGGTATTGTGTATTTATGATCATAAAAGATTTCCTGTTGATCCGAAATTTATTGAAAAAAGTTTATTTTTATTTCACTTGCACCCATAAACTAGCGCCCCCTGTGCGGAAATGTATGTAGAAACTAGAATAAAAAAAGGGCTTTTGTTTCTGAAGTTATTTATTAAATCAAAATTACGGTGATAAATCGTGAAGAATCGTTTGGTATTCCCGAATACTAAACGGACTCGGTCGTTGATTCGGTGACTCAAACGAATACTCGAGATCAGAATAATTCACCGAAATTCCCCATGACACTGATACCAATCGAGTCCCATATAAATCTTCATTTAATTTCATCAGTCTATTTAATCACATTTAAAACCATATGTGACCATTCACCTAAGATATCTATGGTTTATTGAACCAAAAAAAAAGGCAAAGCACAAATACCTATTGCTTTATCAATTTTAGGCACCCGAGGCCACACAATGCTTTTTTTTATTGGTTGCACAAGATATTGAATACGTATTCATATAATAAACCATATTTTCTTTAAATTACTATAAGAAACGTTCCTACTACAGGAAATACTAGTCCCTACAAAATTAAAATTACTCGGAAAAATTAAATCTAGGAAAATGTTTACCAAACAGTTATTTATAAAATAATTATTATAAAATATTTTTCTCTGTGATTCTCATGCAGTATTCTCAATATGCTCCAATGAAGATCTAGGACGATAAAATCGCTCCCTCTAAAAATCCTGTTATTAATAATATGTTATTAATAAATATAATGTATATAAACGGACAATAGATCTGCTCTTTATTAGCCGAACCTTTATTCAATATCTAAACTGTTTAATTGACAGTTGTTACTTCAAGATCGAGTAATGGTTTCTGTAGCTGCTAAAGGCAAAAACTAATTCTCTGATGTTTCTCTGTAATTCATTATAGATATTGTAGCTTAAATCCGGACATTCAACAAACAATATTCATCCATGCATGTGTCCCTTTGAAGCGTATATTTCAATCTCTGATCGAAAAATACCACGCAGCTCTTTAATAAGAAATATTTCCCCCCCAAATCTATCAATTCTTTTAATATAACCGTCTTATCAATGACAATAATAGAGAATTGAAGTAAGTAGAATCGTTACTTAACCAGAACTTTTATGTTAAGAGGAACAATATACGTAAATTTACGAGGTTTGCTGACAAATATAAGCAATTCAATTTTAGGTGATACGTAGTAAATACCGGAGTAAATCATAAGACGATACATTATTTGAACACACAAGACATTAGAGTTGACATTAAAAGTAGAAGAAGGTTTGTTGAAAAATTTAAAATGCAATATATTTTCGACCGCCGTTATGTGTATCGAAGAAATAATTTCGTCGCGGAACGAAAAGCTTCAGAAATGTTTCTATAGCCCCGAATTTCTCTGTAAAACAAAGTTTCATTTCCAGTAATTCATCTCGGATCTATTAGAGTCAATTTCACGACGGGAGAACAGTAAGGATAGGGCGAATGGACGCCCGAACCGCCGGAAATGGGATAGTTGCCTGCCAACTATCTGTTGATAGTTCGCGGATATATTTTCGACGAAGGTTTTTCCTCGGTTTGTTCACGGCTTTTCGTTCCATCTCGTCTTTGTATGTCACACGAAAGATTTAACACTCGTGCAGTTTTAACATTTAAATATTCAACCGTAATTTGGTTAGATTGGATTATATAATTCGTTTGATATATAATAGATACAGAATTACGAGAGATAACATTTTCATTTTTGAATTGCACAATGATGTGGCCACTTCAACGGGAGCTAGAAGCGTAACTACTAACAGCCGTACTACATTTTCCTCGTCGAATACACTGAATTACTTCATTGCAACTTTCTTCACCGAAACATTTTTCCATTAAATAGTATAACATATATCAAATTTCTTTTCTATACTTTTCAATTTACTTAATTAAAGAATATATATGTATACAATGTTCAAATGCAAAACTAGTAATTTCAGTATAATAATTAATGTTAAACAATAGCCATCGGATTAAAATAATAGGAGCTCGTTATTTTTTTTTTATCTGAATCAGATTTATTATTCGATTTAGAGGTCAGAAGTATTTAAATTGGAGTTAGGCTAAACGGGGCTCTCCTATCTGGTGACAGTTTTTTAATTGCATTGAACCCACCTTACGCGCTTAAACCCGTTAAAAATTTGGGCCACCGGAACTTTAATTTCAGATTCTTCACGTTGGGCCGGCCCATTTTATGAAATTAAGCTTACGCGTTATAGTTTTTTGGACAAATTCTCAACTAGGGCGAACCGAAGAGGAACGACTGTTACCTTCGACAACAACACTGTCCGAAAAAATTGTAATCCCTTATTTTCTACATATTTCCGCTGTTCTGACTATAATATTAAACTCCGATGTGTTCATAGGAAAAGGACGTTGAAGTTAAAAACATTGCAAATTGAAGTCACAAGAAATATTACATTAAAAAAGCACGGTTGGAAATTTTTTCATGATCCTTTAACGTCAAAAAACTTCGTAAATGAAGTTATAATAGAAAAATTTCCATCACTGGAAATTTCTTTTCCGCATCTTTTTTATACTTAATAGTTTATTTCTATGTGTGTATATAATTATATATATATATATATATATATATATATATATATATATATAAACAAATGTTATAAAAGTATTGCCAAAAATTACATCAAATGAACCACTAGTTCCTAGAACACGTAAGTAGCAACCAAAACTCTTGGTCTTCTTGGTTTGAAAAACAGACTGCAGTCCATTATTAGGAAAATCCGTGCGATATTAATAAGCGAAATCTCTTCTAGCGCGAAAATACGGCGGTTCCTTTATCACCCTTGTTGAAAACATCTGTCGGGAAATGTACGCGCGGCAATATATATTTTCCGGCTTTTCGTTAAATTGGACGCGCTATTCTGCGGCGTAAACAACGCCATTATCATTTTTTAATCAAATTTCAGTCAAAGGATTCGAGAATTTATGGTGATGGGTGGGGGGGGGGGTTGGGAGGATTAGAACCTGTCCCTTGACAGTTTTCTTAGTTCAACGGATGTTTTCCGACTTGAAACTCGTTTAAAGTTTTCTTTTTTTTCAACCCAGACAGATTCTTGGATACTGCCGCTCCCCATTAAGGAAATCGAGACGGTTTTCATAGTCCCACAACTATCGGCAATTTAATCTGAATTACTTTCGCATTAGTTCAAACAATTATAATTGTCAATTTGTTCGGTTAATAGAATGCCCAATATTCGATGAGTTGACTGAATGCACGGAAGTATAAAATATATTAATGTCTATCACGTACAGAAATTCCTGTAATTTTTCTATCATCCCAGTCGCGGGCACATTGTTCTAACTGAAACGGGAGTGGATTAAATTAGCGACTACTAATAACTGTTAACGGGTCAAGTTTTCATAGTTACGGTGCCGGCTATTGCGCCAGAACTTGAAGTTCCTCCCCCCCGGGAAGTCAGATGACCCTGGGCCTAAGATGTTCTAAACGGCGAGCCGCCGAACTGTCTACGCGCGGGAATACACTCCGACGAGGCGCGGATGCCTTTTCCCGCCGGCCGATAAGCCGGAAATAATTGGGCGCCGCGTTCTCAACAAGTTGGCAATCGACGCGTCGAGCGGTGCAATGGAAACGCGTCCAATTTTGTCTTACGCCCCGGTTGTAAATTAATACGCGGGCTTACCGGTAATTTATAATGTAAGGGCTAATTCGGTTTCAGCCCTTTCGAAAGCCTATTACCGGGCGATCGGACCGACGCTCAATTATCCCGTAAGTTTATCCCGAAATTCGAATAAGCATTTATAGACGCCTTCGAATGCGGTGCGACCGTAATTTATAACAATTTTTATTTGCCCGCATATTCGGGCGCAATTTCTGAAAAATACGATCGCTAGTCGATTTTATCCTACGTCACACTATCTAATTTTTGGCTACGTACGTTCGGCTTGACCTCCTGCGTGGGCCGCAGACACTATAACTTGGGTGTTGCGTACCGACTATGGTACGCGTGCGGCGGGTGAGGGGGAACAGTGGGAGGGTTACACGTCCGCTTCGTAAGGCGTTTGGAACACGACTGGCTACTGAGCCCGAGAGAGAGAGAGACCGAGAGGGCGCCAACTCAAACCCCCACACCCCCCACACCCCCCCACCCACAAATACCACCCTTCCATGACCAACCCTCAAAACTCCCTTAAGCACTCCGCCGCTTCTTTGACGCATCCCTTACATTTTTGGTAATATATTCTATTTACATGCACTCGATTTCATTTTTCAATACATTTTCAGCCGATATAATAATGAAACTCAGATAATGAAGATTATAATTTCGCAGAAACGTTACGATCGTCGGATGGCTTATTTTAGGAGGATCGACAAATCGGAAACGTAAAGGACGGCGTAGTGAAATATTCTGAGAATAATGGACTGTAAGAATAGCACTGTTATTGGTATGTCCCCAAAAGACGAACCCGAAATTTACAATGTAGTCATAGCACGTTTTTTTTTGTCTTATGGAGTCCCTTCATCTGGAATCCCTTGAAAAGATCTATTAAAAAAAGGTATTTACATTTGATAAATTTTCGTTTTAAATGCCTATTTTAAGGAAAAATTGGGAAGTTACATTACATTACAGTAAATTATTCCTGTTAACTTTTCCCCGAACAAGAATTTAAATATTCCGATCCACGTTATGATCGGCATTAACTTTAACCGAGTGATGTAGTAGAGCAGTAAATGGATATTGGGAGCATAAAGGACTCATTAAGTGTTTAGCGCTTTTGATTAAATAGTTAGGTACAAATAAAATACTCGTTTCATTTATGAAATGACTAGATTCATTTTATGAATTATCAGTTTTTATAACAAATTCAAAAAACAAGTTGGGTGATAATTATACAGCATTCCTCAGATATCGTAAGAAGAAATCGGTCTACCGTCCTCTCTACCAGACTATAAAACTAGGAAACCATTTATTTTCCGCATATTTTGAACTCAACCGAGCAATTGTCATGAAAACTATCGTGCACATGATAACATGGGCGATAAAACCGCAGTTTTGGGCCCTTAGTAATCGATCTAAAGAAATGCGATTAATTTTTTAAGGGGCCGCCTTTTATTCGAGAAAATAGAACACAAACACGGTCCAAAGTGGAGATTTATTGTCGAAACCGAAAATTCAGAAAGTAGCCATCTAGGCAAATATTAAGTTAATAAGTTACTCAATTAGATGGCAATCAAACTTCCGGAATGCTTGCTCAAAGCAGGATAAACTACTAGAACAGTTAGTAATTCCATATAGCGGGACTTGTTCATAATCCCGAATGTTGTAAACTATCAGTAGCCGACAGCTAAGCTCTTACTTCACCCGGTCATAAATAATTGTGTTTCTATTAAGAGCAAGCGAGTTGAAATTTAATTATAATGTGGCTACACTATTATAATTTGTCCACTAAAAAACAAAGTGAGAGAAATGTAAATCCGTTCTACCGAAGTGCTCTCTACAATATTCTCAATTATTGTAAGAACAAAAAATCCGAGGGTCCTAAAAGTTTTTACATAATTTGTGAATTTGTGTGTAAATTGTATCAAAAGATTCAGTTTTCGGCGATTTCAATTTTTTAGTTTCAGAATTTAGGACTTTCAAATTTTATGAATCATTAAAATTTAAAAATTAGAGATTAAAACTTTCGCCATCATCCACATTTATCCGGAATTATGTTTTCACCGGATTAATAAAAGAATCGATTGAATCGAATTTATATATTATATCGCACGTGAATAATGGAAGTAAAACTTATTAGCCGCTTTCGTGTGACATTATACATGGAGGAGGTACAATATTTGAACGTGTAGATATTTTCGTCGTACTGGTGCTTGATAATGCGTCCGTTGTACGAAACACCGCAGCTGATTCCGCTAAAATTCGGGTTCATTAAAATCGGGACCTCTAATAATTCTGTCGACAGGACATATTCAGGAGGCGGCTTATGAAATTTCGGCCCGCACATTAAGTTTGTCTCATTAAAAACTTGTAATTACGCCGCGCAAGATTGTTTAATTTGTTTCTTGTACAATAAGGTGTTGCGGTAACCGAGCGCTATTTCTCTGGCAACAGTTTGGCACAATACGATATAATGCGGGGTACTCGATCATTGTGTAAAGATTCGTAGAAAATCTCGTTCTAATTTAATTTAACTGTTACGACCGCCGAGAAATTTATTTTTGGATTGCTGACACAGATTGCGTCCAGGGTGACAGATATACAACTTGTACTCCCATTCTGAAATAGGAACTGAAAATTTTTATTTCTTTGGAACATTTGAGAGTCCGAATATTTTGCAAACAATTATATTCAGATAAGGACCACAGTAATCAGTGAGGCCATACAAGGGGAGTGCAACAGATTCAGATGACGATAATAGATAATGCACCGGTGATGCGGTCTATGGAAGGGTACGACTTTGAAGAGCAACCTTCAGAATTCATCGAAGCCCGGATGATTTCGGAACAGGATATATCTGTTATAAAATAAGTAAAAAAATAAGGGTACAATAACTATCTAAGAACTGTGTAACATATGGCACGTTAATATCCTATAATATGTAACGACTGCCAGACGGAATAGATCTCGGAAGATCGCGGTTTAAAGGATATATTACAGCCTCCGTATACGGCCAAAATATATAGTGTACCTAGTCTTGTTTCCTGTAAGGTTGCTACGCGTACAGCACGCATGTGTGAAATCGGCTAATACTGTTTACGGTTCTAACTGATTTCTGTATGTTCTGATGTAGGTCTGACGAACGAGTTTATGACACTCGATTTCCGACGGGAAGGAAAATTGTGTACGGACCTGTGTAAGCATTCTGCGAGACAGTTTTCTGCTGCCAACGATTGGGCCTAGACAATATATTTAATTCAGATGGAACAACCGTCTTGAAAATATAAAAGGTGACACGTCGGAAAGTCAGTTTAGAATTATAATCTACACCAAACCGAGAATTCGAACGAAAATGTTGCCTAAAATACAGTTTCTAAAACGTGTGTTGGACAGTATATGCTCTGTTCGTGATAATTATGATTAGGGTCTATTTCATTCGCTATTTCATTGAACGATGCGGACGAGAAAGAACCCAAATGCGGTCCCGAAGGGGTGATATTTATGAGCAACTGCAATTGTTGAAAATAGTAAGTGTACGCGCTTCATGCAGACATTTGTTATTGTCAGTTCATGCTCGGAAACAATACGCTATTCAGGGCGGAGTTAAAATTTACCGTCAGTCGGACGCATAGCTGGGCTATTTATGACGGTGGGTTAGTTACAAATATCTCCAGTAATGGATTCATTGGACGTTACACACAGGGAGGGCTAAATTAAATGTTGTTACACATCGAAATCTGTTGTGTAGAACTTGATAGGACTGTGTATAGAATATAAATTGAGCATTATTCGAAAGATATCTTGTATGTCTATTCATTCATTCAGTTCATTATGAAAAGGTACAGCGATACGATTTATTGATAATTAAATCCAAGTAAAATATGAAGTCTATGGAGGTTATAAACAACACGTTATGACAGATATTTTAATGGGTCCGACGGCATGACAGCGGGGTGGGTTATGACTAAAATCTAGTACCGAATTTAGTGTACGTACGTGGTACATGGACTCCAGCAGGTGGCAGACACTAGAAGTAGACTTATATAGTGGGCGTGTGTCTAGAGAGAGAGATAGAGAGGGAGAGAGAGAGTTACAGAGAGTGATAGAGTGAGCGCGAACGTGATAGTGGGTCTATTTGATAAGAGGTCGGGTACACGAGTGAGGAGTAGACGGCGGCGGAGGTTGGACTGAGACTGTTGGGCAGGCCGGGTGCGCACCTCCCTCCCATCTCTCTCTCTCTCTCTCTCTCTCTCTCTCTCTCTCTCTCTCACTCTCTCTCTCTCTCTCATCCCCTGTTGCTCAACCCCTCCTCGACATTATCCCACAATATCCTTTCCCTCCACTATTAAGCGCTACTTAAACAAAAGTGCCAACGTTTGTCTCTTTGCCCCGGGGCTAGTCCGGAGGACCGCCAAGAGCGCCTCATCCAGCCGCCCAGGTAACTTGCACGGACTTTGATTTATAAGCGGTCTCGTCGATGCTCCCTCCCCAACATACACATCAAATAACAAACACAATCATCGAACTACACCCTAATTAGCGGACTTACATATAATACTAAACAAGTGACAATAATGATATAATGACTAAACGAGTGTTAGAAAAAAATTCTAAGAACTTCATACATAAAAATTCAGGTTATACTAGGAAATAACATATAGTAAAAATATTTCACAGTCTCCGGTCAAATGATATAGTTTACCAAGTAATTTATAATCAATTATAATTGTTATACTAGATTCTCTCCCCTCTCCCCATCGTCAACAACATATCCCCTACAGTGGAGACCACGGAGATACGATTCCAACGTTTCTCCCTACTGAGAAATTACTGACATATTCAACTATATATGCAGAATATTCCTTACAATATAAATATGTAGGATAGGCGAGCCTTTTTACGCTTATATGTGTTATTGTTGGGACCTTTTGTTAAGGTGAAACATCTAAAAATGAAATAATCTAGAAAATCGAGGCACTAAGCGAAAAAACCCGAGTATTTCATTTGCCCTCAGCCTCAGGCTCAATCACGTGCCCGTAAAATTTCACTCAGCGCGTAATTTGAGAACAGTGCACTTTACCCGAATGTTATTAAAGTGCTCGTTTTGGGTTTGGGCGGCCGGCGTGGCGCAGCCGTTAGTACAGTGCCAATCTGCACAAATTGCGCATTTATGCCTCATATCCCCAGGTTATGATCTTCCAGGGTTACACTAACCAACGACGGGGGCGTGGTCCGAGCCCTCTTTAAATTCCAAATTTATACTGATTACAATTGGGGCTCATTTAACACGATCCATTATTAATTCACTTCTACCGTAATTACAGTACTAATAGTACAATACTAATAGACTGATGAAAATCTGTGCACGTGTATTTTCTGATCCTAGTCGATTTAAACCCGATTATTTCAGTGTTTTACCAAATTTAAAAAAATAAAATGAAAAATAATAATCGACTAAATAAAATAATTTAGACTCATCAGGTCTTTCAAACAAACGTTTCTTGAATTTATTGTTCCTTCATAATAAGTATTACCTTATACGACTTCATCTGTGCCAGTAGTAATTAAACACACTGCGTTCTTAACACTCTGATGTATTAAATACATCAAAATCAATCCGACTAAAATCGTGGATTGCACTACAGTTAGGATTTGATCGTAAAAATATTGAATAATGCGCAATCATGGAATAGACAACGGATACTAATTTCGGTAAAATCACGTTCAATATTTCATTTTTTAAAATGAATTATTCTGCCTGAAACAAGAACAACATATATAAAGCTTGCCTATTGACTGCTGAATTTTGAAATTCACTTTTTGATATTTGTTTGCATATAAAGACATTTTTTGCGCTGGATGTTGTTATTACTACTTTATGTAATAATAACGTTATTTTTGTAGGCGGAAATGTTCACTAGCTCCGAACTTCTCTCATTAAAACTTCAGGAAGTGTCTTCTGTTTATTCTCAGGATTAAGGAACTTCAGAAGACTGGACTCTTCATTGTAAAAGATCATCATCTGTTATTGCTTGAAAAACAAGCCCTAGGCCGGGACTAAATCTTTATGAACAGTTTCCACATATAGAAAAGAATAATGATTGATTCAATTAATTTTGTTTGTTAATCGAGCGTTTGATTGCTTTATACTTAACTTTCGTTTTTAAAGAGGACTGAAAAGCAAGTAAACATACCGGACAAAAAAATTAACACGTAGACTATGATCAACCGTGGAACATTATAGTATTCCTTTCCCCCATTAAACGGCGAGAAAGTAAAAGTTGGAAAGTTTTACTTTAAAAGGAGGGAGCGCGGCCCGGATCGTGAGTAACATCATTTTTAAAACAGAATTCAAGCCTTTGAATTACAAAGCCAAATGCAATTCATTACCGTCCGACCGTAATTTCGGTCGGTTAAATTTAACACCTTCATTTGTTTTAAAATGGAATTTTCATCTTTAAAGTCGTACCTTTATAACTTTTAAATTCATTCACATAAACTGGGAAAGTTTAGAAGATCGGTGAATTGGAGACTGAATATATCTAAATTAGGAATACCTTCAATAGAACTTCAAAGAAAATATCCAATTGGACGAGACAATTCTAGGACTGGACTGAGTCCTTCAATAATATACGCATATATAAATATATCAATGTGTTTTTATATACTTTGTATATAACAATTTTCTTCATTGTCTAGCCAATTTGGCTGTAGGTAAGGTTCCTTTTGTCCTTTGTCGACCCCGTTCCTAACTTATTTATGTATTTCTATATACCGTAATGATATTTGACTATATTTATATCGCTATGTCCTTATCAGGTGTTAATAAGAAGAGAAATGTTAATGTACAGTTATATTTTGTTTCCGTTTGTTCGCGTTCTCCGGTAAAACCGTTTCTCCGGTTCCCTAACGAATAACGTAAATTAATTATCGGAATATTTTTCTCAACTAGACATTCCCTGTTACTTGCTCGTGTTCTTGCTGGCCACAACGGTGCGTATAGTGTTAGGTTATAAAATTGTGAACTAAGTGATATTTGTTTAATTGGGTCGGTGTGTCGGTTTAGCCGACAGGTCCTACGTCCCACCTGTTGACCGGCATCGACGTTTAAACTGGACCCCACCGCCCGCCGCCCTTCAAATTACTATTTAATGACTCCTGCGACCGGCGGCACATATTTGAGTCCGATTATAAACCCCAATTTATATCTCGGGTCCGAAGCGAAAATTAAATTTCACCGAATTAGTCGCGGGCATCGGACATTGGTTCGCACACTGGATCTACCTTCTAAAAAATAGATTTAAATACAAATTTAATAAAGCCAAAGAGAACTGAAATTTTAATTACATTATAAAAGTAACTCTTATCTTAGCGTAGCATTATTTTTACGACAGATGTTTTGGTCTCTTTTTGTATTATAATTGGAGCATATAGGATAGAATCGATAAACCTAACATCTGGAGTTAGCAGTAGACAGAACCATTTTATTAGACGTGGTGATAAAAATCTCAATCAGCGCACAGCTTTAACTTATCAACTCATACCTTCTAAATTTTCTGTTCTTCCGGGATGATGATGAATAATGGTGGCAATAAAACGTAATAAAATAAAGAAGTCGCGTTTTTATCCGGCCGGAAAACTAAAAACTGTAATGATCAAAATAGTCTGCGGACCACAACTTCCTTTTGTATCATTGACGAAACGGGAGGATGTCGCTACCTAGTGAGACATCCGCGCAACTGGGGCGTTAAACGTGACCGGTGACTTCAACGATTGTTTTTTCGTGAATATCGAGTCGAAGATCCTTCCGACTAAAATGTTTCAGGATTTTCCAATGGTCCTTAAAAATAATGCAAATTATACGGCGTTTGTTAAATATCGGCTTATGCGGTGGGGGGGGGCGATAATTTGAAAATAGAAATGTTGCCGGCGTTAGATTCGTGGACGGTGCCGGTTTTTCGGGAACGGGGGATCAGAAACCGGACGGGCGTATGTCAATTTGCCGTTGAACGGCCCTTAAAAGAAAGGTCGGGGAGCGGAAAGGGCCCATCGAGTGGGTTTTAGGACTGGTGTTAAGGGGGAGGCGTGCACCCTATGGGGGGGGGGACCGCACTCCCCTATCCTTAATCCGAGCCTTGAGGGGGGCGGGGCATTTCTATTGAATGACGGTAAATGTCAAAAACAAAGCCTCCGTCCTCGGCCCAACTTGTAACCCGCAGCAACCAATTCCGTTACAAGGTCCCCCACGTTTGGGACTTCGCCTAAGCCCGGGCGGTTTTACGTTTCCCATTGCGACCGGGGTGCTTTCAGGCCTCTAATGGTCACTTCGAACGACCATAGGGTGCACTCGAGGATATAATAGAAAAAGGGGGGACGTGCAGTCTACACCTGTGTAAAATGAGGGCGAAATAACGGGTATACAAATTATAACTACAAGTTTTATTCCCAGGAAATTTATGATCTGAGTCTGCATTATTTGCTTCAGTATTGAGGCACTTCAGCAAGTTAGTCGCATACAGTTCTTCATTAAATGAGTGGTTGATACCGCAAAGTGGAGGGTGATAGGTGAACCTCAAATATTATAACGGCTTATTCTTATGACGGACATAAGAGCAATATATGAAATATTTTGCAAAATATTTGAACCCCGTAAAATATTTTAAGCGAATTTCACCAGCTTATATATTGGGAAACGTAGACGCCGGTCTATTCGCAGACAGTACACGCCACTGAAGGAGTAGCTAATGCTACTAAAATATGCTTTAATACAGAAATGTTATTTATGTCGAGGATTCAGAGAAAGAAAACACTATATCTGACAATTATTTTTATATTTAAGCTTTGCCATTAATCATTTATCGTTTATGCGTAAAATTCGAAACCGAAAACTGTAGACTGAAGATATATTAATTCGGGTAATTATATCGAAAATCCGTTAGTTTCTACTAAGTAAATTCCAGTTTCTAATAAAATAAACTAGCGCTGATGGAAATTAATAATTTTGCTGCGCAGCGTTTCCTTCTAGGGAAGGTAGTTAAAATGTGGGTGAATTCAAAAGGACGTCCATGAGAAGACGGCGTTTCGAATGGGTAAATATAAAATTCGGAGTGAATTCTCGGTCTTGGTGAGAAATCTGGGCGGTCGGGAGTTATTGCCTGTTAGAAAAATAAACTCGAGTCCTCCAGAGGAATCCACAAACCCAAGATAGTCCATGTTTTATTCCCACCAAACCCGATCCCAAGACACGTCCGAGATATTTCACTATTTCTCCGTCTATTCTCAAACAGCGAATGGACTTTGTTAGAATTTGGCAGGACTTTGTTAGTGCGGAATGTGGTTCCATACTTCATATAAGTATGGAACCGTGGATGTCCGTCGGGAATCATCACATCCACACATTATGCGAATATGACCACTAAGAAAAATTAGTTCTACGACATAGGAAAATTAACAATGAATTCTAAATTTAGTTGTGGATTTAATCAGCCAGTTCCCTTTTGTAATTAACTTAATCATCAATATTAACTGTTAAAAAACCCCGCTGATTATAACACCTCACAGAAATTTTAGCAATAGTCATTTAATTTTATGAGGGAAGTAAAATTTAAAATTAAGATAATTAATAAGATAATTATATTAATTTACAAGTTTCGTTTTTTGTTTATTTAATGAGGATTACATGAAAAGTTTGAAAAATCAGAAAATAAATAAAATAATTTTAAATATTTGTAACAATATAAATATTAATTAACCAAACAATGAGCGACCTTCTACTCAAAATATAGGAAGAATAACGTATTATGAGAATTACCGAAATATAGCTCTTGACTAATGAACTAACAATTACATTGCATGTTGTATCAATGAGGAATGTTAATAATCCTATATAAACCAGCAAGCGTCAAGAACCATGGCATTCCAAACTCCCGCAGTCCACAAACTGGGTATGCTAGATATTTTATCAATATTAAAATCTAACACTCTGCTCTGTTTTAGACATAACAACGAACTGCGTCTACAACGATTCTAATTCCTTCCTCTCTGAACAATCAGCCTAATGCAACTATCCGGTCGGGGGTTATTGGCAAGGGCGAGGAT
Source organism: Lethocerus indicus (assembly GCA_019843655.1). NCBI lineage: Eukaryota > Metazoa > Arthropoda > Insecta > Hemiptera > Belostomatidae > Lethocerus > Lethocerus indicus. The sequence goes on along the minus strand of JACDQD010000005.1, from coordinate 25,383,325 downwards.
CAGACCGATAGTTCAATTCGAATAAGCCGTTAAAATAAAAATAAAAACCCATTTTGAGGAGGGGAAGGGGAAACCGAGTTTTTACAAAGAGCTTCTCCTCCACTCGATGTCGGAGGGGAAATCTACGCCTAAAGCTGCCAATAAAACAGGGCGCCCCCACGTGAAAACCGCCCCAACCACTCCTAATTCTTTCAAGTGATGAAGTCTCTCCGAAGTAAGTTCCCTCCTACTTTAGGGCTTTAGTTAGCCGCTTGTATGATTTTCCCCCATTATTTTCAGTTTCCCTAACCTCCAATTGTAATTAGTATATAAGAGAAACTATTGGGCCATTAGAACTAAAATATCATGGAGCGTTTATGTGACACTAATAAATTAAAATAAGCCTTGACTATTTTAGAGTACAAAATAATCGATAAAATGTTTAATAAATACAACCTGGCAGAAAACTAACAGTTTTGTATGGGTTTATAATCTCATAAAATCATTATTTCATTTTGAGATTTGTTTGAGACAAAATGAAAATATGTTACAAAGTATGTTATACAGTAAATTTCGTGTTTCTGACTCCTCTCGCTGGTTTGGTCTTTTGCTAGACCGGTTTCGGCTTGCGGAAGTGCCGAAGTGACTAACACCGCTACTGAAGACGGCGAGAAGCCGAAACCGGTCTAGCAAAAGACCAAACCAGTGAGAGGAAACAGAAATACAGGAAATTTACGGCATTCGAACCAAAAAACAGATGTTCTAAAGTATGTTATATTATAAATAACATCCCCCTTGCAATTTTTACTCAAGATAGCCAGCAATGCAGTCATCGATCAAACCTGTGGATTGCGGCATTGGAGCACGGTCAAACGGTTCGGACAGAGACAATCCGCAAAATTAATTACCCGTTACGGTGGACGGAAACGGCCATTAACAATCGAAAACCCCCGGCCGCGAGAGGGGTTGACAATTGACAAATTATATTGCTAAATAATAATCCGATATCCGTGAATTGCCTGACCGCCGAACCGGGCGATGCTTGTTCGGACCAATTTGTAGCCGCCACATCGCACAGAATTAACAATCCCGCTAATTCCTGCGGCCACTGAACCAAACCAACCGGTTACAATAATAAAAGTAACCTTTTAACCGGAGGCGCCGTACAATTTCCCAATTGTTTGATCCAGTATTTAGTTGTATTCAATTTAATTTAGTCACCACTTCAGTTTAAATCCGGACGTTGGCCTAATCCACACCATTACGATAAGGTCAGGGTCTTCTGAGAGGAATGTATCGAATGCAAAGAAAACATTTTCGTCAACGAATTAAGGATCTTTTTTTGCGGTATCCAGTAGTTTTTCTGCAACCATGTTACTTGAAATAATCAAGTATAACTTCAATTTGAGACACTTTCGGGCGGTAAACGAAAGTTTTGAATACAGTCAGTCTAGATATAAGGTGAATAAGGCGATTTTCAGGTACTTGATTTCTTTTCGACAATGTTTAATGACTCATTTTCTTCTAACTTGGTACTTATTGGACAATACTTGTGGGGATACTCATTTTCGATAATTGCTTGTTGGGCTAGATAGTAATATTACTCGGGTATATTGTAGGAGCAATGTTCCTTAAAACGTGAGACAGAAACCGAGGTATCGTTTTAAACCGAGTAAATGAGGAGAAACTAACCCTTAACAATGGATCTAAAGACAGCTTATTGTCGTGAATCGGTGACATTATACGGACCATTTCTAACATGAATTATTAATACATAATACTTTGCTCTGAATAAGAGAACGCTTTTAAAGAAAATATAAGATAAGAAGCATTTATCATGAAATATTAATAAACATTAAAAAAAAGTCGCTACTAAATAAATATGAACAAAATTACCAGGTATATTTTTTTACGATATTAAAGCGTCAAACGAATAATAAATCTTCTGGCGGAAATCGTTATCCCTTTTTATAATTTTTCGTTATAAGACACTACATTGTTAACATCCCCAGTAAATTTTAATACTAATTCAACGATGCGGATTGAACCACGTTTTTTATACCGCTCAAATTCAATTATAAATTTAGACGAAAGTTTTAATTGGCAGATATTTCGGGGATAATCGATTTTAATATTTCTATATTAACTATCGGAAATAAAACGGAAAATATAGAATCCAGACATTCCATTCAAACGGGATGCCGGCGTAGGCAGACATTCATTTATTTGTCGGTATTAATTTTAATAATAGAGTTCTGCAGAATTAATTAGTGCAGTGATATTTATCAGAAAATCGGCAACGCCGGGCCCAGTGGCCGTATTAGTGAATATCTTTTCCCATTTTCCAATAGAACCGTTACAGGAGTGTGTTTTAACTATTAAAAGAATTCGTAAAATTAAATACCCGTCCGGAAGACGGGCTCTAATTAGTTGTTCCGTGTGACCGAAACGGGATATAGACTAATCCCAGTGTGGTGTGGAGTGGTAAGAAGATTTCTGAGGTGAGGACAGACCTTGGGAAGGTGACAGGGGCGCTAAGTAAGCTCCCAATAAGAGAGCTGCGGCTGTGCTGGTGGACGTGGCCAACCGCGGATTATGTACCAGCCCCCCCATGGCCCTCACTATCCTGTCCCCCGGAACCCAATTTTATTTTCTCAAATATTCATTCTCCTGGGCTTTCTTCTTCCCGCTTTGTCTTCTGTCGGAGTAACAATATAGCGCTCTAAATCTTTGCCCTGAATACTTCCCCCAGAATACCAACCTAATTATATCCCACGGCTATTCATCAACCGGTGTGATAGGAGGAAATCAATAAATATCGGATGTAAAGCAATGAATATTATAAAAATCTTACTATTGGTCTGAATAGAATTTATCCGGACGCTATGTTCGATTTCTTTTTCACGCTTGAATACTCAGTATTAGAATGAGTTTATATAAATACTCTTCTCATACTTTTTGTTAACTTAGCCTGGTCAGTGCTTGGTGGATGTATTGCAAAATAATTTCTCTGTAAGGCGGCAAATAGAATATTCTGTGTGAAACACTATCTAATAGGTTTCAATCGACTTGAACCTGTCCAATATATGAAAATTATCGATGATTTCCAGTCGTCACAGGATGTTTGAATTTCGGGAACTGATTTGAAGGTGTTCTATACCGTGCGATATCGTCACTCGATTCGGTCCAAATCGTACGTCCGTTGCGCACTATTCTGTAGCGAATTTTTCCCAAATTGGCCGGGTACAGGGCCCCGGGCCGATATAACTCTCGCCGGATATCCTACTTACACGGAGGAGAACAGTAAGTGAAAGGGCTGCGGTTTATTAGTTCTTTACAGAAGTTATTCGGTTGTGGCGGTGAGGGTAGCAGCGGGGGTGTTTCGACAGAGACTAATGGTCCACTGAGAGGGTTTCCACATAAGACTCGAAGCCATATCCTGGGACTACAAAAGCCTCATTGTTGCCAATTTACCCTGCCCGCGCGCCACATTCCTCGGATCATATTTAATTTTGGAACGGGACCTTAATCTTTAATACTTAGTCGAGCGGTAAATTAAAAAAAAATTCTCTCATTCGACTAAAAAAACAATTATTTGTTCCACCCCCTCGAGTCCACGAGTGAATAAACAGCGGACACGAACACACATTAAACTTCGGGCCGAAGCCGGTGGGAAAACAGGGAGGAAATCGATTAAGATTTAATCAATGGAGAAGCGGAGAGGGATTCAAATAAGAATTGTTTCGGATCGCATTAACCCCGGCCCGTTTCAATCGCGGAAAGCCCGCGTAACGCCGCAAGAAACCGGCCGGACAATTACTCCGATAATTTGTCATTCCTCGGCTTTAAATTCCAAACTTTTATTTTTCGAATTCCAGGACGCTCAATCATTGTTAGGAGCGGGGGAAGGGGAAGGGGAAGGGAAAAAATCCGCCAAAGTAATTTGGTCGGCTGTCAGTCAACTAGAGGAATTCGGTATTCTCTCAGACGGATTAGATAAATAACTGAAATGGCTATTAATCATACAATCGGGCGGCGGAAGACGGGGGGACAACACTGTAGAAACTGATCTATTAAATACAATCATGCGAAATGAATTCGCTTGATAGAGTCATCTGAAAAATACTTACCAACGTGGTTATTTCGATGCTCTGCCTCCGCTTTCTCTAGTAGCTTTTTCGTCAGTAGCGTGGTGAGTGTGGGGCATTGATTCTATCCTGTCTCTGCAAACAAGTACATCCAAACTATATTTGCTAACTGAAGATGAATCTTTAATGCTAATAAAAGTACTAATAATTTCAGCGAGTGCAAATAAAATTAGTTAATTGGACGGTATACTCTAATTTGTTTCTATTATTCTTTATAAACAACTCAATTCACTTATTTACAACTGCATTCTTTTATTGGATATGGTTTTGGATATTATGCGGACATCAAATGAGTCAGAATTCAATTAATGTTTCAAGCCGCCGAATAGAAGCAGTCGAGCACGAGAAAACGAGCGAAAAGGAGATTTTTTTTATTTCATCATCCGAGACCTGTAAAAGAATTAAAGATTCGGATATGAATAATGACTCCCTTCGCTAATATACGTAAAGTACCCTGTGTAAAACCAGTCGGGGAGTTAAAGGTAACCGGGAAAACTTATCGCACGAATGAAGTCGGGCGCGGTAATTAATTATTGAATTAGCGTTGGCGTTATCTCACGAAAGGTATTTCAGTGCACATTAGGGAAAAAAAGCTCTTTCTGTACAGTATCAGCCCGGCGCAGTCACCTAATATTATAGGGCCGTTATCAGAGCCTCGTATTGGACGGAGGCGGCCCCCGCCGATACCGAAACAATGCACATGGCCCGCTCCCAGTCAACAATTGATATTCGCCCCGATAACTGTAATTGTTATCGACCCCCGGCCGGGCTATGTTTGCCAGCGCGTCTGTTCTAAGTTATTGGGGGATCGCTTATGCCCCCGGCGCTCTGTGCCGGTCGCCCATTCGGGCCGTAACGGATTTGCGATCGGCCGAAACCGTAAACGGATCGTTTCCGGAATCTTCGGCCTCGCCGAACCTCGTCTCGTCCCTCAATCGGACACACACAGTATTTCGTTCGAGGGTCAAATAAATATCTATTCAAAAATATGATACTCTACTAGAGTTCCCTCAGAGTGGATAAAGCCAGTAATTAATTATAAAAAGCACATTGGAAATACACGCGTGTATTGTCCAGTATAAATTGACGAGCCCTGTCACATCGCAGTACTACTGTGTTCGCAAGAGTACTTGCGACACTATTGCAAGCAATTATCTTCCGCATATTAATTTTTTGATTTGTTTTTATTTTTCCCCCCGTAATTTTTCAATCGAAAAAACTGTCCACGAGAATAATTAAAATTGAACCCTGAAATAATGCGTTTAGTAAGCTCTTCTTTATATAGTTCGAAATGTAAGTGGGTGAATTGCTCCGGGGTTTTCCGAACGTGAAAATGTGTTTAAAATTTCGTCCTACTCGTGATAAATGACCGATAAGTTATATTTCGGTTTACATTTTAGCTATATTTGTCGAGGGGAGGTCGTACGCGGTTTATGACTTCGCGCTCCGATTGACGCTCCCCGCCGGGAGAAAGCCCGACGAGGGAGATTCGGGCCAAAGGAGAAACTGAGAATTAGCGATCTCGTGACCCGGTTTCCCGAGAAACCGGTCCCCGAGTAAATGAACCCTCGGTGTGGGGGCGGGGGCTGCCGGGGGCAGGTAAGTGGGAGAGAGAGAGAGAGAGAGACTCGGGGAAACAAGGGGCGCGAGAGAGAGAGGGTGAAGGGGTAGCGGGAGGGAGAGAGAACACGAGACGGCGCCAGATGTCGCCAATGTCACAAGTTAATGGGCATTCATTAACTGGATTCAATTAAATGTCTATTACCGAGTCAATAGAGGAGGGCGTGCCACTGAGACCCCGGGGTGATTAAGTATGGGGTGAGCGGTCGGCGGGTGGGGCGGGACCTTTCATAGTGCTCCCCTTCCTATTCTGATGCAGCTCAACTTAACCTATTACCCCCCCCCCCCCCCCGCCCGCGCCCGACCTCGCCCGAGGCACAAACTCCCACTCAATAATTATCCGATACAGGCCAACTTACTCCTTTACACCGCCGGGCGGTCCGACCAAGACGACGAGACCATCCCCTACATCCTCTCACCGTTGTCTCCACCTAATTCAACTAAATTTCAATATATCCGAATATTCATTTCTCTTGCCCACTAATCCTGACGACACTAACTAATGAATTTCTCGGAGTCACTTTTATTCGAACATTTCGAGTGTAATTCAATTATATAGTCGCTTGTACTATTTTCTGTCTCCAATTAGGAACATTTTCTCGTTCTCGTAAATTCAATTACGGTAATTTGAAAGAGCTAACAGTAAGTACACCCTTTTCCAACGGAACGCAAATGACGAAGAGTTATGAAATTGCAAGCAAATTTTCTAAATTATGGAGAACGCTTATTATAATGCTATTAGGCACGGAATATTGATGGTCATCATGCGGGCTATATTATTCTTGACATATTTTTAGTTATATTACGTCGAAAAGCAGCACAGAGTAGTAATAGGACGGAGAACGTGAGCTCGATGGTTATTCTTTATTTAACGTGTAATTAATGAAAATTTAAACCTACGAAGGGATGCTGAAAAATAGAAATATGTCGATATTCTGTTTAAAAGGCAATGTATCGTTGAGGTTTCTCAAAAATATTTCCTAGAATCTGCCCCACAATTTAAGGGCGAGAGCTGTCAGATAGGGGCGGTCATTGCTGTTTCTCGCTCTGGTGTCCGCCTCACTCTCCCGAGTAATGTTAAACATCCTTTAAATTCCTCGCCCAGTTTCACAACTACCGACGGGTATAAAAATTCCCGCTATAATACAACGGTAGTCTGCAGCTTTGTTATTTCAAAAAGGCGGGGAGACATTTTCAGCGGTCGCGCCGTGTTTCAGTTGTGCCTGAACACATTGTTCGTGCCTCAAGTTTGAGGTACGTCAAATTTTAAATATAAAACAACGGCCGTTCCGTCCGCCTTAGTGTTCAAATTTAATGGGGGTGGGGGGGGGGAAGGTTTCTGAAATATGGAGACAAAAAAACGCAGAAAACTGTGCTATAATTTCGATAATCGATTGGAAACGTGACACAATCTTTCGATTTTTCGAATTGGACCTCAAAGTGTAGGAACACGCGTCGCTGTCTGTTGACCAAATAGATGAAAGGAAAATGTACACTTCCAATGCAAAATACTGTTGCGTCTGACCGCGAATTGATTACCGAATGCGGGCCTGTGTTAACTGCAGAAATACTAGACCAGTGGGGACTAAACGGGCGGAGTGAGTGTGTGAGTATGAGGTAGTGGGGCGGTAGACATTCATCAGGGTCTGGGTGTGTAGCCCGGAATGCAACTGTCATCGGCAATACCGCATCACCTCCCCCCCTCTACCTACTTGACCGCCCTATTTTACAGTCCTTCACTACAATTGACGCTATAATGTACCGAATCCCACCTGGTGACCATTGTACACCAGACCCGGCGTCTGTTTCCACCCAAAAATCATGAACCGAGAATCAATTAAAACTAAGAACAAGCGCTATCTTTTATTCATCCCCATTAGAGAATAATTCGGTAATCATTTATTTATTCAGTTTGTTGTTAAATCTAGACGTAAGCGAAGTCAATTAACCCTCAACCCGGCCAGAACCGATACGGTTAACAATTAGCGGCCTAAGTACGAACCGAAATCTGTGCCGCTGGAGTCTGAGACGAAAAGCGATAGGCCCGGGGTAAAATAGAAATGAGTTCGGAATGGAGTGAGAGAGGTTCGGCCAAAAACGCGGACACTCGTCTTAATTGCTTTTATTGTTGCTCCGACAATGCGTGTTGTCCCGAGTCCAGGGGGCCGTGTTTTCGGGAACCCCGCGGCGGTATATTTCGGAAACATTTCGTCATCATTGTCCGGCCGTGCATAGGAGGAAACAATGCCCAATGAATTACACTTCTCTAATGGCCCACTATGATATAATCGTTAAATAGAGAATATTAGTTCGGAGTAAAACGGTAATAATATCGAAATTAATTTTACGTGTGTTTTGTCCCTAACTATGAATTTTATTCCTCAGCCAAACGTCAAAGGTATTTTCACTGTTACATACTTATTGTACTCTATAGGTGAATGACATGTTTTACCTGTTGACGTTCTGTTAATATTTTAAAGGACAGTAGGGACAGGAGGCTAGATTTTCACCTTTTTCATATCTGAAAAAGCAATACGATCCCGATTTGGGCCGGGATCGAGGAAAAATTTCAAAAATGCTCGCCAGAAGAGAGGATAAAGTTAAAAAAGAAGAACTGTATCTCTGTGTCATCTGTACGCAATATATTTGCGAAGTAGTACCGGACTGTAGGGGGCGGGGACATATTCTCCGAGTGGAATAGGTTGAGCGGGACTAAGATCAACGCTTTGATGGTTGGATGGAGCGCTAAGAAGCGGTGCCCGGGTTGCAAGTCAAACAGAGTGGTGGATCGGGGCTCGACTGTGTGTGTGTGTGTGTGTGTGTGGCTCGGGGCTAGGCGGGTCCATTTTTCAAAGTTGCGGGGGGTTGGGGTTGGGGCCGCCCCGCCCGCAGAGGCCCGGTCTACCGCATAGCCGCAAACCGGAGCCCGAGCACACAACTGTATACGAATTTGGCCCCGAGTGTCTTCGCCGATGTACAGAAACTGGATATTAGCCCTCGGGACAGGGAGGCGGCCCCCGTCTTCAACTCCGGACGGCTGAGGGAGGAGCAGCAGTTTGCCAGCGCAAACACGAATTCGGCCGCCAGTTCAACAACCGTTTTCCGATCGCCGCACAGATTTTCAACTAATAACTCCTTCGATCCGGAATATATATTTCGCCCCTCACTTTCTACAGAAAGCCTTCCGATATGGACAGCATGAAAATTCACCATAAAATCGGGAAGATTAATATCGCATATCTAAATAAAAACGCGAACACCTTGGTAATATATTACTGATATTTTTGGGACCACACCTATGTAGATCGAGGAGAACGAAAACGAAATTTTACAAAAAATGTAAACTGAACTATGTATTGTTGAACATATATTAACAACATATAGTATTATAACACGAAGTATTATTAAAACTATTATTGAATCAATAGTAACAATAAATTGTATCTTTTTTAATCTCCGAATATTATTCTGAATACGAAACTGAGTTTTTCGAGGATCTTGTTTTAATTCCATATTTATGGACGGCCGGTAAAATACCGTATAATTTCAATTTTACCGTTTATAACGAATGGGAAAATATAACTTTTTTCCATTCACTATCGAACTGTCAGGTTTATGTCGTTCCTCTTTATAAAATTGATGATTGACATATTGACATCATTCCCGATAGCCGTGTATTAATTAATTCCAGTAGGCGTGCGATAGAATAGCAGAAGGGCTTATTGGGCGCAAGAGGTGTGGTATCAAATTCGCACAAATTAAATGTCCCATCATATTACAGTAATACGATATTGTACCATTCACTTCTCCTCTCTTGTGTTAATAAACCAATAGTTTTAACTATAATTTAGAAAAATGGCAGTGAACCAGGAGGACAAGGCGCTCATGATCAAGAGGATCGTGAAGGAAATATATATTTGTTTACGGGGCAAATAAAGGATTTTGTCCGGAGGGCTGAACGGGTTCGGGCTGCAATTGTGGCGGGTCAACTGGACTTAATTACTGGGCCTTAATTAATATTAAGGCTTGGGGATTGTAGGCCCCTTATCGATACGGGCTGGGATAGCGCGTTAATTTCTCCTGCGCCGTGCAGGAAGTTTAGGAAACTAATCCATCCGAAGGAAGCCGGGTTCGCCAATCCGGGTTCTATATTTAAATAATACAAGTAAAATATCCTAAACGTGTGAGTCAATTTAACATCAGTCAATTAATGAATATTTATTGTTCCTCGGAAGACATAAACGATTGTTACGCTTGAAACAGGATACGGTCATCGTGAAAATATCGCGATCGATATATTCCTGTTTATTACTTTCTATTGAGGATATTCACAACCATGTGAATTGGATTACACGACTCCAAAAATTTCATTCTAAACCGAAGCTCGTTTGAATCAAGATAATTCGTTTTAGACGAACACCCGATCTTAAATCCAGAAACAGATTTAAATTTCCACTAAAACGTTCTGCCCGCGGAGGCACTAAGCGGCGGGAAAAACTTTCCCTGGGTAACGTTACTTGAACGATCATAATTATTTGACTAAATAAAAGCGGGTTTACGTATTCACTCTTTCCCCTAGTCCAATTTTATGCGGAGCTGCTTTAAAGTTTTCGGCCTTTTTTTCCGAATCGGCCGCCGCCTCGATATAAATTACAAACTCTGGAGCTGCAGGAAGTGTTTCGATGCAATTTGCTGTGCCTGCAAGACAGTGTCGCACTGTTGCATTACCGACAGTAGCCAGAATAGAATAAAAAATATTTTTACGGGACATACAGAGAAACTTTAAAAACCCGCTGCTAATGGAGAACTTTTTGAGCCTAAACTGTGAACTAAAGAATTTATCGGTGGGTTGAAAAAAATGGATTCCAGAATTGGGAGGATAAACATTTTAAATTATAAAATTTCAATCACTCAAGTACATTAATATTTTTTTAATGTATTACTAGTATGGTGTATAATTTATCATACAAGTTTTAACATTTTTAATGGTGTTATAGTTTTATAGTGTTTATGTGAGATGCGTCCTTGGGAGCCACAAGTATCAGCATGAAAATGATACCCCTTACGGGCAATATCCAAAGTGTTTTTTCTATATCTTTCTTCATTTACCTTTTATTTTCAATAATACACACACGAAAGTAAAACTCCTTAGCGAGGCTGCAGTTTCTTCGAGGCAGTACGGTCAAAAGAAGTGATCTAGAGGGCGGGTTCGATTTGGCCACCCTTTCAACTGGAAATAAATAAGCTAACGTCAGATATGGACCCATATGGGGCAGGGGTGGGGGAACGGCAGAAAATCAGACGTGACAAATTGCCGTTACATATCTCCTTATATTTCTCCTACCAGGGCCGCCTTCCTGTCGTGTCCTGTAGCCCCTTTACGCCGGTCCGGCGGCGGCCGATGTCACGCAACACAAAGGAGTCGGCCGGGCTCAATCTAACCTGACGCCGTGTTCACATTTAATAAACGGCGCGCCCGCCCCGATCCGCTCCGGCGCTCTTCCGCCCTCCACTTTGTTTCAGAACAAAAGATCACGGAATACTGCTGAAAATATCTCTTGGTGTAAATATATAAATTTTATTTTAAAATATAGCTATTCTTGTTTCCATATAATAGTCACCCGAACATTCAGCGAATGTTTGTGCATCCTTTCAAAAAGAAATACTTTATTCTAGAGTTTAAAAACAGAATTTTCTTTTATTCTCACATCACTTATGCCGCATTGGCCTCATAAATAAATTGCAACGAATCGCCTTGCAAGAAATAAAATGAAAGTTGTAATTGGAGGAATATTTACTGGGATTCGATCTGGAGTCGACGAATAATAGAAATATTATATTTTTGGATTATTGTCAAATACATTAATTTTTCACAAAGATTTCCACAACATAAAATGTATGCATAGAATAAATTTAATGCATTAAATCATGAGATAAATTTAAAAAAATAGATTGAATCTATTAAGTACCTGAGAAAGGAATTACAAACATTTCTAGGTACACTGGGCACACAAATTATCCACGAATGGATAAACCTCCGTCATCTTCTTGAATTCATTGCAACCATTAATAAAGCTTTTATGAGGGTGCTCGCGTTTCACTCCGTTCATAATGTTCCACACCTACGTACACTTATCTATCAGACTCGGATTACTATACTATCCAGTAACAATACCAATAACTTCGGACAGACTAAACTATCCGAGAACAGAATATTTCTTAAACAAAATTGCAAAGCATAATTATGAAACGTATACCGTAGTTGGAATTATTATCGAAAGAAGTATCTGTAGAGACGAGTCGTTCGAAAACAGTAGCCGAAAATGTGCGCGATACGCAACTATACGTAACTAGTTTCTTGTCAAATATAACTTAAAAATTGGTCTGAAAAAATCGACAGTACCGATTGAACCTCCGAATACTTTAGTTGAGTCGGATATTTATTTCGATTCCTGAACGATAATTTTGCTCTACCCTAGACATGTTTCGGCTTTCCCCGCATGTAGTTCGAGACCACTGAAACCGGTCTAGCGCAGAACCCAACGGAGAGTGACGGAACTAATTCCGATAGCCACTTTTTTTCCCCCTCCTCAAACAGAGACCAATCGCTAATGGATTTAATTGAAACAAGCGCGGGACGCGTCTGTCGGGGCGCCCACTTGAGCTCTCGTTGCGGACAAAGCGTCTCCAGTCCAACTGCAGTTCCTTTGAAAAACGTCAATGCTTCACAAAATTAGCCCCAAAGGGACTTCCGATTACAAATTAACGCTCGTCCGTCCGCAGTAGATCACATAGCGCAAGACGCGTATTGTGTTTTAGGTTGAAGAAATTGGGGTAGCGCGATTTCATAAAAAAGTAACATCTGAGCAGATGAATCATCTAAGAATTCAACGATATCAATATATAGGTTTACAGCGTATAAATATATAATATACAAATTTTATAACATTCTGTATTTAATCTCATCTATTCAAAATATATTGCGACTGCATATATAATACTAATTATTAATACCGTACATGTCTTGTGTTTCTGTCTCCCCTCGCTGGTTTGATCTTTTTCTAGACTGGTTTCGGCTGCTCGCCATCTTCAGTAGCGGTGTTAGTCACTTTTGGCACCGCTACTGAAACACATGAAATATAGGGTATTCCAACCCGTATGTGTCTTGTGCTGTGCACTCAACGACAATTTTTGAGCAACTAGCGCTCCCCTGAGTGTGGTGCGGAAATGTACTTAACTAAAGTTCGGAATTGTAAGTCAGAACCTAATAGTTGTGACCAGTAGTGTGAGGTTTAATGTAATACGGCGCCTCGGTTATACTAGCCCGCACTACTGGCCCGTTTGGCGTGGCGTGCATCAGCGCCGTTCGACTGGTAACGATGTTAAACCGGGATATCCTCAGTTCATTTTAGCCACACTATTTGTTATTTCCCTTAATTTTTTCAACTGTAACGTTTGATCTTCTTAAATATTTGATGGTTTATTTTCATGGCTACAGTACAAGTGAAACTAACAGTGCAGTGAGGATGCCGAAAAATATCCAAAGGGCCAAAAGTGACTAACACCGCTACTGAAGATGGCGAGCAGCCGAAAGCGGTCTAGCAAAAGACCAAACCAGCGAGAGGAGACAGAAACATACGAAATATAGGGTATTCCAACCCCTCGCAGACCACAAAACAGGTATTTTAAACTAATTATTAAATTAGATACACTTTTATTAGTTCTTGGAATCAATGCGCCGTCGACAATACTCACTACATTTGTAAGTTCGGAGATGTCAGAAAGGAAATTTTTCTGAAATTATATTTCCGACCGAAAATGTTTAAGTCTCTAAGAAGGAGTCTTGCCCCCCTTTGGCGTCGTACAATTGGAACAGGAAGAAGGCTGTGGACAGGTAATCCGGGACGCGGACGCCTGTCCCACCCTCCCTCTCCAGCGATCGGACAAAGGCGCCTTTGGAATTATGTCGGTATATCTGTAACCCGACCGCCTCCCTTATCTCCACCACGCCCTCCATCTTTTTCTCCTCCCTTCTCCTCGCCTTTATCTCCTCTCTGCTTCTTCCACTTCTTATTTTTCATTTATTACACCCCCCAGAAACCGTTCCCCATATAATCGTCCAGTCCGAGGACCAATTCTTGTGAATTGCAATCGGCCGGTAACAGTATTTATTTCTGCGAATACAGTACTAGGATAATACGATTATTATCGTACTAATGAGACTCAGTCAACGTCGTGCAACGAAATAAGAGTTAGACAAAACAACGGTAATAGGAGTAATTACAACCTTGCAACAATTAATCACCGTTCTGCCATCATTTCATCTTCCGAGTCATAAAATCTCGGTTTCATAAATTTCATTACCGTCTTTCCGCTCATCCTAATCCGTTGCCCATCCGTTATCCCCCCTCGGCGGCGGGTAAATTTTGTTGATTGCGTAATAAAAACGTTAAAAAAGAAACTACTAATTATTTTAATACTTATTTTCATCGATAGTGGCTTAAATATTAGACAAACCGGGCATATCTATTTTGTTACCGGAAGGGAAGTCCGGAATTTTTATAATCTATCCGTCGTCTAGAATAGTATAAATTAAACAATCAAGAAGCGGGAGGTATCAAGAAAGGCGTAAAACCGGACGGGAGTATCGCCCGGGGCCGGGAGTTAATTCCTGGGCGCGGGGTATTCCAATTCCGCTGCGAATGCCTGAAAAGCGATGTCCGCCGAGCAAGCCCCGAGATAACGTTAAATAACCATTAACCCGGCTTCGCCTCTAAACTGCCACTTGGGCCTGAACTCATTAAAACTGCACTATACAGCTCGAGCCCCCGCCCCCTCACCTCAACAACAGACGGGTATAGACGGACCCCCCCCAACCCCAAAGAATCGACTCTAAACCAACTCACGTATTGTCCCTATTGTTTTTAATAAGAGGACTGCCGAAGTATTTACTGAAAATATTATTTCGTTTTCTAAGTAACAGGCGAATAATAATACTATATTGAAACATATCAGTGCTTGGCCAAACAATGAGGGAGAACCAGTGGGGCGCTCTATTTGTTACCAGTGCTACTTCAACATCAACGTCGCTGATTGCATTGTACACTTGTGGCCAAAAAACTGGCGAAAGAAAGAAAAGCGGCATATTTCTCGTACAGTTTTACAAGTGTCGGAATAGCGACAACGCATCGGACGCATAAAACAGCCTCGTAAACCTCAACAATCGCCAACTAGTAGTCCAATCTCAATCCTCTCGCTTTGCATTAGGTCGATCGGTGACTCTATTTCAATTTCGATGAATATGATCGGGTTTCAGACTGTGGCAATATTCTAATCAGCACTTTGTGTTGCATTATATTTGTTAAAATTCCCGCTTATATGATGAACAAAAGGTTCTATTCATATCGGACGGTATTTTGATTGGGCATTTAATATCTCGAGTAGGTCACTGTATTATTCCGATGGCGGAAAACTGAGGCACTGGTAGTATAGATACCCGAAAATTACAACGCATCTGTGAATAAAAATTAATTTTAAATTTGTGTATAATTATTTTTATGGGGCCTATGGTATCAGGGGAACTCCTTGAATTCAATGCTATCCAGAAACTGCTCGACAGAACTGCAAATGCGATTTCCCTATAGGCAATATTATAGTAATAAATTATTCGTTTTATAATGAACAGGAATAAATAGGTGCATACGTTTTCGTATTTGATTCATGCCGAGAGTCGAAACTAATGCCGCGATCGAAAATGATCCGCCGATTAAATCCGAACTATGATATTGAGGGCGGGAGCCAACCGCTGAACTGATGGGTTCGCAGGGGAAGGGCTAGCAGTTGAGTCCAATTCATGGCGGCTGTAAAGCAGGCAAACATCATAAAGTATGCAAACATCCGCCAGTCAAATGCGGAGGGCTCGCGTCCTCCCCAGTCGTCTACGGCAAGCTCCGCTATTAAAACGTTAAGGGGCCTCTAGGCGATGATCATAGCCTAGCGCCAGGCTTTAACGAACTGGAGGAATTTAAAAGGGGATACAAAAAAAACCGACGGATTCTAATTAGGATTTTACTGTAGCTATTTCATGGAATAAATTTCGAAGCCAGCAGGGGAAATTCCCGGGCAAAATAACAAAAGAGAAGCAGACAGCGATTATTCAAATAATAAAACATTTTATTTAAACTAATAAAGGTTTAATAAAAGATTTTAATCTAATCTACCTATATTTAGACTTATAGTTCAAATATCTACATTTTAGAAAATGAAATACAAGTATTCAGCATTATAGCGTTATGAAATTATATTAAATAATCTCTATTTTTATACCGGATAAAATAAGAAATTTTTATCGGGTATAAGGTATAGAATATAGGTTAGAATGCCTGTTTTGTGGTCTGCGAGGGGTTGAAATACCTTAGATATCGTGTGTTTCTATCTCTTCTCGCTGGTTTGGTCCTTTTGGCTTTTGTTTCGGCTGCTCGCCATCTTCAGTAGCGGTGTTACTTTTGGCACTTTGGATGTTTTCTGGGTATCCTCAAGACACTGTCACTATCACTTGTACTGTGGTGGTTGTGTCTTTGTTGTGTGTATATATACGTATCTTGTTATTGTGTTTTTGTGGGATGTTGTTTGTCTCATTTGGGTTGGGAGGGATTCTGTTAATCGGTTTACGTATTTGTAGGATTATCGCTCTTACTGTAATTATTTAGAGTTGTGGAAAATTTGTATCTTTTTTAAATAATTGACATTTGATTTGAATGAATTTTATCCTCTTCCATCGTATACACGAATAGTAGTTGTTCGAAACGTATGCGAGTCCGCACGTCAGAAACGCTGTACTAGTAGTATTCGTAATCTAGTTAATTGGTGCAAGTGCACCCAACGAACTTTGGTTCAGTACATTTCCACACCACACTCAGGGGGGCGCTAGTTTATCGGTGCAATATAATATAGATTCGTCAAGAATTGTTGTGTTTAGGATTGCTAGAAACATTCGAATCACAATAAACCGTTGCAAAAATTCTTTCATAATATTGGTACAATTGAAATATATATTTTCAATCATAGTGCATTTAAATATTTAACATTTAATTCATATTTATGTAAACTAATTCGTTTGTGCGGTCCGCCATGTATGACGATGGATGAATTCAGAAATTCCGATGTTTATAAAAATCACTATTCTTATAAACACTCTGGAAGAGGAGATGGTTGCTTGCTAATGGAAACCGGGCAAATAGCGGTTGATCTCTTTTAGACGTCGGTTTTTATTGTTATTGTCATCATAAAATCTGGCGGAATAATGTTATTCGCGCCCTTTCACGACCAGTAAATGGGGCCGGGTAATTCGACAAGAATCGGGCTTATCCTCCGCGTCGTACTTCAACTACTTGACCTGACACGTATATTGTAAAATATAAATAGATATTGTTTAAATGTCATTTGAGTGAAGGTGAACAGAATATTTGTTTTTTTCGACCCGTATTTGGTCAAGATATCATGCTTTTTTTGTTAATTAATTTTGTATTAGTGGGGTAAATATGCATTCACCTTGAGAGCTTAATTTTTAGTTAAAGATAATATATATATATATATATATATATATATATATATATAATATTTAATTATTATAATTAATTGTATTATTCCCATTATAATAAAAAAATATGAAGAAATTAAACATTAACTATTTTAAAGAGAATTTGGCTATTAACTGACCGACGGGTCATTGACCAGTGAAATGTGACTTTTTTCAAAAAACTTTGTTATTTTATACACAAGGCACTAAGTGCCCCAATCCGGACCAGCTTTCATTTTAAGATATCCTACTTTAATTATCACTTACTCACTTAGGGTATAAAACCGAGTTTTTTAAATTTTCACCCTAGCTGTTGCCGAAGGACCTAATTGGATCGGGACACGCGAATTAAAAGGAGGGATTATTAAATTGAGGCCGGTAATAAATTGCTAGCTTAGCGCGAAATTTTCCACCGCTTTATAAAACGTTGGCTCCTTCGATAAATCAGGTGTAAATGAATTAGAATTTTTGTCGACCGCAAACTTCACTCTCCACACTTCAGCTTCTACATCGGTACTTTTCAACCAGTAAGAATTCTATACAAATGTAAGTACAAAAGATTCAGGAAGTATTCGAAAATTACATTAAAGAAATTTGATAATTTAGTATAGTATTCCAATCTCAAACGTTTAATATTTCACATTAAATTTCGTAATGAAAATCAATTGTGTAGTGACACAATAATTAGAAACATTCCCACGATATGTATCATACTCTTTTATGCCTAACAAAATATGGACTTGATAGATGATAGAACATTTAAGATCTACTAGGAGGCTCGGATATTTTCTTTTGTTAGCGAGTAGCCCACAGCCCCGTTGTCGGCATAAATGGGCGGCCACATATTCATTGGAGCCAAGAGGGCTGCGGGGCTTTGCTTTTTTCCTGAAAGGAATATCTGTCCGCTGTGGCGGGGGACATCGCATTAGTAGATTATACGGGGGGCGGTGGAGGCGGCGGTCTCTTTCATCTGCGGGGCCCGCCCCCCGCATCCGAGTCAGATCTCGGGACAGACACAATGACCTATCAAAGGGGTCGGAGGCCCGTTCCATCAGGGTATTGCCCCCCAAACCCGCCCCTTGCCAGGTCACAGACGCGGAAAACTCGCCTCCTAGCACTAGCCCTGTTTATGCATCCCTCGCCCTATAAGTGGCTTATCAGTTAGAATCGACGAAGCCTCTAGCCAGATACCAAGATATCGGAGAGTAAGTTAACCAGGTCAATTTTTGATGTCCCTGTTCATAAATTATAACAAGCAGAACTCTGTGGAGTTCATTAATCATTCAAATCTTAGGATCAAAAGCTTAGGAATCGTTTAATTATTTTTTACCAATTAACTCCCCCACAGCATCTCCGGTCTAGGAATAAGAGATTATTTAGATAATTATTGACGCGATCTCCGCCCGGTACTGGTTCGCAAATGACACAAACGGGAGTAATGCACATATCGTGTAGATTATTCTTCAATAATGACAACACGAGGTACACACAGATCGGCCGGTGTTGGCCCGGATATCCAGCCAGCCCACTCTGCCGGCATTAACTGCCCCACACGCCCACACAGATAATCTCTCCCGCTCCCATATTCGCACAATCCCTGCAATGTTTGCCTGTTTCGGGGTCTGCCCCCGATCCCCGTTCAATTTTACCGGTTTTCAACGGCTTTTTGAAACGGGCTCGGTCTCATGTCACTTCCCGCCTGTTTGTTCCCCCAGCGAGACGCCGTCGCTAACAGAGTACTTACACATACTGTTCTCACAACTAGCCGACTGCGTTGTATCCATCAACAGAAAGTGTAATTGAGGACCGGTCAATTTGAATTCGCGGACGGTTTCTTTCTGGCAGTTTCAGTAGAGGGTCGGGAGTGTGTTACTAATTAACTGAGAAATAGGAGATGGGACCTTTAAATAACTAATCCTACTTGCGATCCCGTCACCAGTCAGTCTTAAGTGGAACATGTTACACATTCCAAAAGAAACAGAGAAAGAATTAAACTAAAATTACATATGGCCTCATTCGTGAGCTCAATTTACTAGAAGAATTCGACTACAAAGCCCGGTATTGGAGTAAAGTATTTTACACAAGTCGAATATACATTTCACTGTATTCGGCTACTTATTCCGGTTTAGTTATCGAAACAATAATCTTTTTCTTAATAAATTAACGATGGGATTGAAGATACGCCTCATATATCTGGGATAAATGCCGGGCCCTTATCACAGTACAACGTACCCGGCCGGTGGAAAATCAGTAAGGGAAATTAAATCATGGATGACCAGTCAGGATTGGTAAGGAGAATTGTAGGAAATATCCGAGCCTCCTATAAAATGGGCGATCGGTGCTTTAAATGGAGGGGGCCTAGGTGGGTGCATTGTGGGCAATGAAGGTCGGTCGGTTATCAACAAGATTTAATATCCCGGCCCTCACCGGGGGTTCTCCCACTTATGAATGAGGCGAGGGGGTAGACGAGTATTTAAAACTCCAATAGCCCGCGCCTGATGGGCTGGGAGGGGTTGGGATTGACGGCGGCGGGGCGGGGGTGGTGCAGAGCGCCCCTAGTGCCCACTTCAGGGTGGGCCCCCAACCACTCGAAAAACCAGAACCCTCTCCGTGTTTGTGTTGGCAGTGTATTCCGCTTTATTGTTCTTCTCCCGCGGCCCGGCTTCCGACGGAAGATGAAATACCGTTTTTAGATTAATATCCGGCTCCCTTCCAGTCTGGGCCGCGGATAATACTCTCCCCCCAACCTATTGCCCTCCCTGTTTTTTCGTCCCGAGGACGCCAACCCGTGTTCTTGTCGAACTTACAATTAAGTATAACACAATCTGCCTTCAAAAAGAAATAGAATCCGAACAAATAGTGATCACATAAAAAGTAATTTAAGAATCGGAAAATGTATATACTGGATAACAGTAAGTTTACGAGATACAGGTATACGATATTTATTTGAACCGAATCCTGGATTTATCCGAACGCTTTGCTATAACACAACAATTTAAACGTAAGAAGTACGAGAAGTGCACGTGGATGCGAAGGCAAATTACACTATCTGGCCCTGTGTAATCAGGAATTGATTAGACGCCCTATTTTGTAGAATAAGCATTGGGCGTAAAACATAAAAATTTAGTTGGCAGATTTTCGGGCCAAGTCCTCTATTGGACGGGCGGTCTTGGGAATAGAAGGAATAGAAGGTCGTTCTACTAAGAGGGAAGCGCCAATAAACTTGATTCCTATTAAGTGGCGGGGACCGAATTAGACAACAATGTAAGTCCGACAGGGAGAGGGCGGGAGGAAATGGTGCCCCTTGTTTGGGGGCCCCAGATCAATGCAGTTCCCAACCGGTCCCCTATTCAATGTCCCTCACAATCTCTTCCCCGTACAAAATACCACTGTCTAAATTTAATCATTCCGGCCGGCGAAAAATCCTCCGGCCGAATAAAGTATAAAGAATATAAACATCTATGCTATGTCTTCAAATTAAATAGATTAACTGGCTACCGACGAAACTAGAGATAAGACCAAATCGGTGAATGGAGATTAGATAGCATAAATTATGATAATGCAGGATGGACACTCCCCTAACAATATCCACCTTCTTACTATGGTTTCAGTCATAAAACATCAATATAATGTATATTAGGGCGTTGGGCTATCAATTAGTTCTTGAGCTTGGAGCGCTGGTTCCAAACTGGATGTGCCGCGGCTGAATTCTCCTTTTAAGGGGCGAAAGTGGCCCAGTTAGAATCTATAATACGGACTGGGGTTTATTTCTGAAAACCCGAGCTCCCCCTCTCTCTCTCTCTCTGGGGAAAAGCAGAAACGGTTTAATTTAGCATAACACAGTTCAGTTTAGTTTTAACTCCCGTGCTCTATTTGCCGTTTAAATTATTGGCCGGCTTAACAGTTTAATTCGGTCCCCAGCCCCGCGCGCGGGTCCCACTGCTCGCCGTATCGAGTTTTATGTATGACTCTTTAACAAAGGGAAAGTCTTCCAGCCCGACCGACCGCTTACTTAATGCAACAAGTTTAACACCAACAGTTCAGATTGGGGCACGCCCGGATTTGGTCTTCAATTTATTTTATACTTTTCGAAAATTTCCAAACTCCCACCCCACCCTCCCCGCCGAGGATCAAAAGATCTCAGCCTCAGACGGACAACGCATACATGTATTTAATGACCACCACCCGACGAGTCGATTAATGTGTTTAAATTCACACTGAAAAATAGCCAGGTTAGGATTTAATTATTACGATGGAAAGCAATAATAGTAGTAGCGGGATAGTGATTGGTTTCGTTCGAGGAAAGAAAGGAAAAAATGAATCTTAAATATCTCCTGTGTCTTAGGCTAACATTGTCCTCCCCAAGCGAATTTTCTCGATACGTTTAGGGAATCTACCCTCTAATGTTACTCATCTACTCGCCCCGTCATTCCGGACTTAAAACCGGGCTTTAAATACTGTGCGCGAGTAGGGGAAACGGAATCAATAGGCCGATCATTCTGAAGTACGATGCGAAATCGGTAACGAGACGGGAACACTGAACTGTGTCTAACTGGGCCCGGCCGCCAAACAACAGGGAGCGCCTAAAACGGGCCTGCTTTATGGCCGGCGCCCATTATATCGTGACTTGGAATCGCAATAAAACACCGAGGGCGGGCCGGGAGCGAAATTCGAGTTTAAACTTTCGGCCGGCGAGTAAACGCTCGCGGTCTGAATAATGAACGTGCGGCGGGGGGAGGGCCGGCGCTACGTGACGGGCCCGAGACGCTGCCGGCCCGCCTGACCTCTGATGACAGGCCGAAATTCGACACGCAAATCTGAAACCACGCATAATTTTATTATACGAGTATGTTTTAAGAAAAACACTTCGTCCGAAGACGAACAGCCCGAGAGGAACACGAGTAGCCAATTCTAGACCCGACTAGATACTTTTCCGGCCAAGTAAACTTTTGTCACGAACCATTTATAGACATTCATTTTACGAAACGATGATTTTATTTTTCCACGTGGATATATATATATATTTTTTAATGAAAAACTTTTAAAAAACCTTGATCGTATGAATTCTCATCCGTAGATAGTAATGCGGGTTAGTATCAGAGGTGCCGTTTTGAACGAATACGTTATGCGGGTTAGTATTAGAGCCGTTCTAAATTAAAATAATATCTACTGGCACTGTACTACTAGGCACTATACAATTGATTTATTATGGTCATATTTCTTGGTCTAACTCATTGCTTATGTATTCAATATATTCACTCGGGCTATAATAAAGTATTTCATTACAGTTTTGGTCCTACACTTAAAAATAGTGCTTCAATTTGTAAAGATGATAGATTTAATATTCCGAAATATTAAATCAATAGGCTAGAGACCGCGTAAGAGTAAATGGATGAACCGTCAGACTGCCTATTGCCCAAAAATTAGTTCTAGTTGAGTTTACTGATCGGCGGGTAAAATAAACTGAGCTCAACACCCAGGTATCTGTACACCCTCGGCTTCCAACTAGCTCCGTCTATTAACAGACCAATTAAAACGGGGTATCAACTGTACCCCCGGCTCTCAACTCCCAGAACGCTGGCGCTGTGCCCTCACCTAGACATTATACACCACTTGCACACTACAAACTTGCACAAAATTGTATACGCGTGTATGTAATCTCACACTCGGCGTCAACTAACTGCTATAATGGTCGCTCGGCTACTTCCAGGCGGCCACGATTGCCGGTTATCACACACGCGGACACATATATACAGAGATAGAGAGAGAGAGTGTGTGTGTGTGTGGGAGAGGGAGAGAGAGAGATATATACATGTCCCAAAATGGTGGGACCGGGCGTAGAAGTGGGTTGGAGAGTTGGTCCGCGGAGGAGTTGGGCCCGTGTGTTACCGAAGCGTTAACTCTAACTGTCTGCCCGTGCACTTAACTCGCTCGAGCACAGTACAGCCTCACTGTCGTCCCTCCTATTCACCGTTAACTATGTAACGAACTGTACAATCGGATCCCAGTGTTCGACCAAAATTGGAAACTTACGAGCCTAATTTTAAACGTAACACTCATTCGAAATACATTAAGCGGTGCTGTCCGTAAACAATCGTCCACACATGCACATAATAGAGGAGGACAGAAATCAATGGCTATGCCTCTGGAAGTAGATCATTATGCCATTCCAAAAAAAGGCTCTTTTCCTCATGTTTTTTATAAATGAATGGTCGGAAGAATGATCATTTCCTCAACATACGCCATAATATTTTTATTCTAAAATAATAGGCAGCACTAGAAAGAATTTTCACAAGTATATGTCATTGTATATTTCTGATAATAATATATGGTATGGTAAAAATGCGCCATCTCAGTTTTATCTAATTACTAACCAATGTCGATCCCTCTTGGTGCAATACATTTCAAAAGCTGTTCACCATTTTTACTCAAAAGTTAACAAAAAACAAGATAGAAGATTACACTATCTGGCAATTCATACCGCAGCCCGTAAAATCCGAAAAGGGTCTACCGCATGCCTTTAGAAAATCATCACTAGACTTAATCGTGACAACGATTTGGTCATAGCGTACAGGGAAATTAAAATCAGTGTAATAACGGCTAGATTTTATGCACCCGGTAATTCTGCAAGGAAATTTGAATGTTGTCTTTATTTAGCGTTGTTCTCACATCACAGTCAATTTATAAATGGGATAGTGTAAGTTGCGTCACTTCGCGAAGGCTTTCAAAGCGACGCCTTCTTGATTCAGCATTCTAACCGATAAATAATTCCGGCTACAGAGTCGCCGGTCTCCCTTTGACACCCGGCCTCCCGGGCCCCATTAGCCGATATTTTCCCTTCATGCCGTTGATTTCGTGTGTTTATGTCTCCTCTCGCTGGTTTGGTCTTTTGCTAGACCGGTTTCGGCTACTCGCCATCTTCAGTAGCGGCGTTAGTGACTTTTGGCACTTTGGATGTTTTTTGGGCATCCCCACTGCACTGTCACTATCACTTGTACTGTGATGGTTGTCTGTTTGTCGTGTATATATGTGTGTGCACTCAACAAACGATTTTTGTTAAAATAGCGCTCCCCTGAGTGTGGTGCGGAAATGTAATTAACTAAAGTTCGGAATTGTAAGTCAGAACCTAATAGTTGTGACCAGTAGTGTGAGGTTTAATGTAATACGGCGCCTCGGTTATACTAGCCCGCACTACTGGCCCGTTTGGCGTGGCGTGCATCAGCGCCGTTCGACTGGTAACGATGTTAAAGCGGGACATCCTCAGTCCATTTTAGCCACAATATTTGTTATTTCCCTTAATTTTTTCGACTGTAACTTTTGATCTTCTTAAATATTTGGATGGCTACAGCTTATTTTTATGGCTACAGTACAAGTGAAACTAACAGTGCAGTGAGGATGCCCAAAAATATCCAAAGGGCCAAAAGTGACGCTACTGAAGATCTAGCAAAAGACCAAACCACAGAAGACAGAAACACACGAAATATAGGGTATTCCAACCCCTCGCAGACCACAAAACAGGTATGTTAAACTTTTCCATTCATGTTTCGCATTCATGGTTGAAGTGAGCGCATTTCGAATTGAAGTGAAATTTATAGAATAATTGTAGGTTCAATTTGCCGGAATATCCGCACTGTTGAACCGTTCAAAACTACCAGCGTTGGTGTCAAATTCGTTCCTCTGGATTGTGTAAGATGCTTTCGCCGGAATCGCAAATCACGCCTTGAGGATATGTAATACAGAAACGCGGCGAATCCTCAGGTAGAAACCCCGTTTTCTTGAAAATCGAAAACTTCGAAGCTTTCAATTTTGATACGATTCTATCCCTGCATTTATAATTCCAGATTAAGTGCAATGCTCAATTCAAAGAGTCGAGCACGACGTGGAGCTGATCTGGAATACGGTTGTTTTTTTCAGAAACCGGCTTTTGACTCAAAGCCGAAGTTTAAATATCGGAGTTTTCAGCTTTGATATTTAACAGCGACACGGTCAAAAGGGAATTGAAGGTTAAAGACAGACCGCGCCTAACCTAAACTAAAGGAGCGAGCGGTTCAGACAACTCCCACCCCCTAATAACCAACCCCCCCACAAATGGGCAAGGACAATGCCGGTGGGTAATTTTCAGGAGCGAGTGGCAAATGAAAGAACAACGTTTATCCCCCGGGTCTGTGAATGTCCGACGATTATTAGGGCGCGAATAAAGGCCGGCGCTTCTAAGTGGGCCGACTTGAGAAGCCGGCAAATACAACTTCGTTCCGCCCCACCGCAACCAACAGACAATGCTCGGACTAATGCCGGCGAAACTTCGCCTACTCAGTTTTTGCCTCCCTCTCGGAAAATGACTTTTAAAGCCTCAACGATTTGGGCCGAGGTCGACGAGGGGACCGATACTTCGGTCGGATAATTATGATTTTGGAAATTTAGAGCCACAAAATAGTTGAAATCATTAATTTATTTTACGAACGATTAGTATATTCTTCTAGCATTACAACGGTGTTTATATTCACCGGAAAGTTCGAATCTTTCGCGGACAATAGTATTTAGTTTAATACTAATGTAAATATTAATTTAGAATACCTGTTCTGTGGCCTGCGGTGGGTTGGAATACCGTAGATTTCGTTCTTTCTGTCTCCACTCGCTGGTTTGGTCTTTTGCTAGACCGGCTTTTTATTGAATTTGTGTTTTCCTACGTGCGTTTCTAACTTGATTAAATATGTTTTATTTTTTCCCCGGCTGAAGCAGAAATATATTATTATTTCAGTATTGCAGAAAAATGTTAGATTGTTTTCATGTAAAGGGGAATGCAAAATGCATTCGCATTCCCATCACATTCATGTAGCGGGAGTGGGATTCGAGTCACCTTGTAGTTCATCCGCTTATAATTCCTTTTGTATAGAAGTCTATTTATTTTGGCCGGCTTTATAGAAAAATCATTTTTTCATTGACGGAACTGGTCTCAAATCTTCAGTCTGCAATACGATTGTCCTCCGATAGTGTGACGGACATTAATTATTTCAAATATCTCTACGCGCCATTAAAACACTGGAGCCGATCGGGAGCCCATTTCTCGAAAATATGGTGCCAAAAGGCCTGCGGAAATGCATTAAATATTTAAGGGGTCAAAATCGGGTCCGGCATCCCCTATAAAAGAAATAAATCATAAAATCCACGGGGGCGGAAGAAAAGCTGCGGGAGCGGGGGTTTTGCCGGGACCACTTAACCTCGGGGTCCCCCTCTCCCTCACGCCCCCAACCCAATTTTTTACTTCTTCTTCCGCCCGGTACAGTTTTTACAGCAAACCTATAAAAGCAATTTAAGCCCGCTGCGACCAATAAATTTTTCACGAAGTGATTTGTTTCCTCGGAGTTCCACGACCGGATCTATTAACTTCCTTTTTATTGCGGGCTGTTTTATACGTATAATACGTTCGGGATCCTCAATGAAAACTCTATGCAATCCCAACTGCGAATAATAGGATCGGAAAATAATTTCTCCCCCTTGTCTGTAACCCCAACGCCATTTTCGTTGTAACAACTCCCTTATAGCCGTAATGGAACCGAGGGTTCAATGCTACGACGTCTGTTTCTTACCGCCCTTTCTACAAAATTAAAAGTTAATATTTTCATTTTATAGGATATAACGAAGACTCATCTAACGAGCTGTGTTTTCCCCTCGCTTATTTTGCCAAGAACTATACGTCCTAATCCACTTTACCTTCAGTATTAACTGTTCATATTTAAAACTTTTTAATTCAAAATTTATTCCTTTGTAGATGGCCAACTAATCATCTGGTAACGTTCTTTTACAAGTGGATCATTTTTCAATTATTTTTCACAGAAATATTTGCCGGTGGTTCACATCAATTCTATTTTATATTACACGTTATCTGAAAACAAAAATATCATTGATTAAGGATCAATAAATTATGAATTAAAAATTGGGGTCATTAGAAAATCCCAGAGTATACAAAATCTCATAATTTGCGATTTCTAGACAGGCTGAAACAATGCTTCTATGCCAGTCGACGATGGCCGGAGTCCGGTCTAGCGCGATGAAACCCTACCCAGCCTCTAGACAAATACCTGATATTAATTGAGTAACGATTTCGAAATTGAACATTGTGTATTGACTTGAATAATACAAGATCGTGACTCTTCGTTCCGAAAAATAAGAACACGGATAGGATTTCGACATTGAGGTATATGAGATTGGGCCCAATCGAATCGACAGGTGAAAATGCCTTGCTATCTGCAGACAACTTTTATTGTCCGGGGAAGGTTTTATTGTCTGGGCTCAATAGGACCCGCCCTGAGAGCCTCCAGGGGTTGTGGGGGGGTGTTAGTTTTACGAGGAGAGTAAAAATCCAACGCAGATTTGATCGAATTCAAACTGCCCCCGATACCCCGTTATAGGGAGGCTTATGTAGATTTAAAATTTTAATACGTTTCTTATATAAACCTACGTTTCATAATTTTAGTGTTCACGGCAAATACCTGTATTAAAACGCGCGCGAAAACCCGCACAAATGGCTTGAAAGAGGCGACCGCTCGAATACTCTTAAGTATTGCAGGGGGTTAAGAAATTGGACGCGGATAATAGAAGAAGATAATGGTCTGTTTTCGGATCGCTTTTGAGTCAATTTAATCGGCTTTAGAACCGATCGCAGGCTTTGACAGGAGTGTATTTGTTCGGCCCGCTAATTAATTAGGTCTTGCAATAAGGACGAGTGGTTGACTCAACCGCCGCCATCCACACCATTGTTGCCCCACCATCCTTGGATATCATTCACAGCCCAACCCGACCATTAGGCCTCGGGACGCTAAATCTTAATTGCAATTACGACAAATGCATTAATCCAAGAAGCGTCTCTGTAAGGCCTTCTCAACTCGTAAAATGAAATTCCGACCCGAGGATAAATTGGACATCGGAGAATAATTCGCTATGATGTACGTTCTTCACTTTCGTAATTTCGGGACCAATATTAAAATGATTTTTGGTGCATCGTACAAATTTTATGTTTTTATCGCAATTCCACTTAGCGCCGGTATTAAAATATTTATGGGAGTTCCGAATTTAGACGATTCTTAAACTAAGGAGATCTACTAACTAGTAAAACTGCTAAGCTCCTTTCAACAAATAAATTTTATTTATACTGGCGTTTCATTAATTCTTATAGTATACGATTAGTTGCGAATAATCGACTGGAATTTGGAATGAATGGATAAGATGCTTAAAAAGCAGGATTGACGAGAGGCGATAGGCGAACTCGTGCTATTAGATTATTTACGACGGAAGCTTTTCAGGACCCATTATATTTGGCGCATTAGTCCGCCTTCGCCTCGGTGTAAGGTACCGAAAATTGTCACTAACGTACACGCGCATAAACGCGTGTAAAATAAAACTGTAGTCGGTTCGAGAAGGGTCGAAAGGCGGGCCGAATATTAAACGGGCGTTGGTTTAAAACATCGGGCCCTTCTGGCGGCCTCCTCGGCCCTAATTAGTCCCCGTCCACAAAGTGCGTCCGCTTAATTTTCCAGCGCCCAAATTGTTCTGGAGATAACGCACGAATGAATTACAATATAGGCCTGACGAGCGAAATTAATATTTCCCGGCCGGTCTCACGACTAACGCCGTCTGTAATTAACGTTAAACAGTTGTTTTTATCTTCGCCCTCCCCCCGGCCACACAAACCGCCCCCGTGTTCCACTCCCACTTCCCTTCAATGGCCAGTGCCACCATAAGGGGGCAAGATATTCCAATTTTATAACACCCAACAGTGCTTTGACTTTGTACATACGTTTCTTCGCCGGCCGACGTGTCCAAGTTTCCCGCTAATTAATCTAAAACTGGTCCATGGTATGAAAAAATAAAGTATTGTAGACAAAGCATTGCAAGGGTGTTCCAAACCAAAGCGACCCCCATATCATGATTTTAATATATTTTGAGACTCGTATTACGCTGCCGGTTTTTCAATAAAGCGTTTAATTATTAACAAAAATTCTTACTCCAATATCCATGAGGTATACCCAGATTCCTTAATTCTATTGGGCGGCAAACGGTATGTAAAGGATGGAGAAATTCTTGTTAGGTGTTCAACGTTCCGTAAAAATGTTTCTTACTATTCTCAGGGGTAATAAAATACCGGAGAATAAAATAACGTCGGTTGAGATATGAGTAAATGCACGTGTAGCGGAGATTTTATTTTTTCTTTCCAGCGAGAGCTGGACTCCTTAAAATAACTCAATGACAAATGTTTTCAATAAACCGCATTCCAATCGCCGCAATTAATGTTTCCCCGAAAAAAGGGTGTAGGTTGCAATTAAAGACATGAAAGGGCTGTCTCAGTTTAAAGAGAACAGGCAGGTGAAAATTCTCCCGATTAGTACTAATTAATGCCTCCTCCATTTTCCTTTTTATTTCCGCGAGTTCGTCGTTTAAAAAAAAGTGTGACCATGGAAAAGGACTTGGATCTAAATATATCCCACCGCCCCCTCCCAACCACTTGGTATTATATATAAAAGTGAAAGAGAAGAGAAAACAGTCCGGCTCAAACGGCAAAAATCCCCGGCTTATTGAAACCTCTTTATACTGAAATATACAAGGAAATCCAATTAAGTTATATTTTAAGGGTGGACGAACGATTTCATTCGGTCTGAAGCGTTTTCCTCGCCCTGCCGGCCGGTTCTCAAGCCCTCCCTCGTTTATAACTGAAAGGAAGGCAATATAAATAAGGAGCAGCGATATTGCTATCGGTTCTACATTCGAAAACACCTACACCACCAGACTGTAGCTTGTTTTATGAAAATATTCCGCGGCGTTTCGACTGGCGCTGGTTGGGCCGCTGACGCGAGCCCTTATCTCAAGTCGCGTGATCGAATCCAATTGTAGAGCGTTATGGAAACTCTGCACGAGGACTTGAGAAACTCTTCGCCCCAGAGAGTTTCGACAAGCCGTCGGGGTATGGCGTTTCTGACGTGCGGACCTGTATACGTTTCAAGCAACTACTATTCGTGCATAACATCGAAGAGGTTTAAATTCATTCAAATCAAATGTAAATTATTTAAAAAAGATACGAATTTTCTACAAATCTAATTAATTACAGTAAGACCGATAATCCGACAAAAACTTAAGCCGATTAACAAAATCTCTCCCAGCCCAAATAAGACAACCACAACCCCCAAAAACACAATAACAAGACACGTATATATACACTCGACAAACAGAGGACCACCACAGTACAAATGATAGTGACAGTGCAGTGAGGATGCCCAAAAAACATCCAAAGTGCCAAAAGTGACTAACACCGCTACTGAAGATGGCGAGCAGCCGAAACCGGTCTAGCAACAGACCAAACCAGCGAGTGGAGACAGAAACACACGAAATCTACGGTATTCCAACCCACAGAACAGGTATTCTAAACTAATAAATAAATTCTTAAGAAATACCTCCAGAAATAACAGTGGAGAAATTTTCACATCGCCTCAGGTGGAACGCCCTCATTTTTCTCTTGTTAGACTCATCGAGGTAGGAAATTTCAAGTGGTTCGACCGCTCAGATCTGTATATACAGGGGGCGGATCTGTATTCCGACCCTATCTCGGCGGTTTCGGGTCGACGGCCGAGGAAAACGGTAAAATTAGTCGGGGCCCCACAGCTCCGGTATTTAATAAACATTTAATGGGCCGGCCCATGGAGCCCGGTATCCACTTGGGCCCCATCATCAAGAGAGTGAAGAAAACCCTGTTATATTTGCCGGCCAGTACCCCTATATTAAAGAGTCGTCGTTCTTTTGCGATCTCGGCCGCTGTTACTTTTTTAGCCTCAAATAACCATCACTCGAAAAAATGCTAAATTAGAAGGCGGAATAACCGAGACATGCGATTTTACGATTCAATCGGGCAGAACACTGGAATCGAATCGATAAAATGTCTTAAAATCGTGGCTGTCGACGGTAAAATTGGAAAAGACGCCTCGCGACTTGCGACCGGCTGAAGCCCGACGCTCCTTACTATGGGCGTTGTATCAACTTACTTTAACTTCGAGCAATAAG
Organism: Lethocerus indicus; assembly: GCA_019843655.1. NCBI lineage: Eukaryota > Metazoa > Arthropoda > Insecta > Hemiptera > Belostomatidae > Lethocerus > Lethocerus indicus. Next base: position 25,351,954 of record JACDQD010000005.1, on the reverse strand, counting down.
CCCTTCAAGTTGAGGGCAAAATTGTGTTTAACACGAGCATTATGGCTGAAGGACTGAGCCTAAGCCCCATTCCCCGCCTCACTTTACGTCGGGGCGTTCCTGACCGATAATGTATTATATATGTACTCAACATCGGCGGGGCCCACTTCTTGAAAAACAATTTCTATCAGACTTTGTCACTATTTTATATCCGCATCATTGAATGATACTTTCCGTAAACGAACAAAATTATTACTATTCAGTATTCACACCTATTATCTTCTATTCATGAAACGTTCAAAATAATTTAGAATAACTGTTTTGTTGTCGGCGAGGGGTTGGAATACCATAGATTACGTGTTTTCCTGTCGGGAAATATATGACAGGAAACCTAACTGGTATTGTGTATTTACGATCATAAACGTTTTCCTGTGGAACCAAAATTTATTGAAAAAAGATTATTTTTAGTAATGTAGTTAATCGGTGCGGGTGCACCCAACAACCGATTTTTGTAAAACTAGCGGAAATATACTTAACTAAAGTTAGCCATATCATGCATTACTGGGTGGCTTCTTTATCGGCAGGAGCAAGTGGCATAAAAAGCATTCCGCAATTGTACCTCTAACCGTAAATGGTGGATGGTGCAATAAATCAAAAGAAAATAAGAAAATATACCGTTAAACGGTGTTCTCAATCATTTTAATTCCTTCCGACGCGATCGATTGGCTCTTCGGTGTCTTTGAGAAGGCCGGATAATAAAAACGAGGGGCCGTTGAAGAAGAAGGAGAAGAAGAAGGCGGAGGGAAAGGCGAAGGGCGAACAGCAAGAAAAGGGGCGACAATGAAGGGGGGGGGGTGTACAAAGGTCGCCCAGCCCATTTGTAGATTAATGCCGCCCCCCCCACTGAAGACAAAGCGGGCCCCGGAGAGAGAGCCAGCCCGATGAATCGGAAATGAGAAGATAGAAAACAAAACAAGAGGGACCCCCTTCCATACCCCGAAAAGTCTTAACATTGTCGGCCGCTACCCAAAGCCCTCAACCCAGCGGTCTCAGATTGTATAATACATCGGGCATTCGGCAACACTTGTAATTACAGTCAATCATATATCACATCCTATAATGATATTTCACATCCGATATGATACACTATTGTGTAGGTTCGTGATGTGTCTGTCTCCTCTCGCCGGTTTGGTCTTTTGCTAGACCGGTTTCGGCTGCTCGCCATCTTCAGTAGCGGTGTTGGTCACTGTTAGCACTTTGGATGTTTTTTGGGCGTCCTCACTGCACTGTCACTTTCACATGTACTGTGGTGGTTGTACAGACAGAGGAGACGGAAACATCACGAACCTACAGGTATTCCAACCCCTGTCAGACCACAAAACAGGTATATCAAAATACACTATTGTATTATATGGGGAGCGGGCCAATGATTGAGTCCTGACCGAGAGGTTGACGAGACAGTCACAGCAGCCACTATTGAGCGCAGAACTCTCTCGCAAATGCCGACCAGAATGGAGAATCAAATAAATTCTGGCTAACATTCAGATTCTTCTTCCCCCTAATTTATTGTACAATCAATCAATTCGTCTGGTTAAAGGTACAATTGAGGATTGTTTCCATGCAGCTTGCCTCTGCCGATTAATAAGCCACCCAGCGGTGGCACTTGAGGCGTTAAGCCGGCGTGGGTGGATAATGGACGGGTAACGGAGGAGAGGGATTGAAGTAGTGAATTGGGGATGAGTGAGACTGGGAATGAAACTTTTGGAACCGGGCTATTATAACTTCCTCAACTGTCGGTATGTTGAGATCGTTGTGAAGGGTGTGTGATAAGCGGGACCATTATGATAGAACAAGTAGTGGGCGTGTCGATTCCACTTTTCTACCTATGACTGTGACTGTAGCTATTAGTAACCGGTAAAAGATTATGTGTTATAAATAATTGATTACACATTATTTTTTGCCGTAATGTAGCAGTATTTTTTCAATCAACTTCATAATTAATTAGAGCTTAGCTTAAGAGATTACGCACAATTAACATAAGACCCACATAATATCAAGACTATATGGTCACAATAATAATGTAATTTTACGTATATTATGGCAATTACAATAAATATGCGCGTAAATATGTACATATATCAAAATAATGCGTACATTAGAGAGTTAGATCCCCTCCCCTACAGTGTTACTCGAACTGGGTATAAAACGTGGCGTAAAAATTTGCCACTAGGTCTGGAAAGCTTTTTAGCCCCCGTAATGGAACCACTGTGGGTTTTTATTCTGTGCAATCCGTTGAGCCTCACTTTCCTTTTTTTCCATATTTTTTTCGCCGCCTTTTTTTATTTTTTAATAAAACTAACTGTTGAAAATTTTTTAAATAATTCTTCGAGATTTTAGCGCCCTTCCAGGGGGGATCCCCGCGGGATTAACTCCGGGGATTTTGAACTTAGGGCGGCCGGCCTTTTCTGAACCTTCCCTTTATAGGGAGTTTTTTTTTCGGCAGCGGGCCACTATGATTTCTGAGAGTTAACCTTTTTAGCCGTTATCATCTTAAGCTTAAAACCCGGTATATACCTGTGATGGAATATAATGTGAAATCGTAGAGAAAATATCGTATAGAAAATATATATTCAGATTTATTTACCAAACAAATCGCCAATTTAGTTCCTACAATTTTATTTTTTAATTTTACTGCAATAATTCATTTTTCGAACATGAGTATTTCAAAGAGAACATATTCATAACATGTATCAATCTAAATTCCAGACATTTTCAAAATTCTGTGCCTTTGTGGTATTCCCGCATATTTCCCTTATATATATTTAGGTGCATTGTAGAATTGTATTCTATACTTCCAACATATTTTCTTATAGCCTGGGCACAGTTCCGTTATAAAAACTATAAAGGCGATTTATTTATTTTAATTCCAATTGCACAATCGAGAATATAAAATAAGGTGTACCTCGAAACGGCCCAATAGACCGCGAAAAAATAAAGCATGGAGAAAAATCAGACCCTAGGAAGAGCAAGAACGGCATCATTTACCCGAACGCGTTCCACCCTCCTACCGATCGGCTCCTTATCCGAACGGGGATTGCGAGAGAAAAATAATTGGAGACCCCGGCCGGAGACATAATAAAGAACGATTTTTAAATTGGTTTAAAGGGAAAAGGATTTTTTTCTAAGTAAAAAAAATTACGAGACAGAACGGAAATTGTTTATAAGTAAATTTCCGGTCGACCCTCCCGACGCTACTCTGTCCAGAAGACCTTCACCTTTCCAATAATACAGACTTGGGGAGTCACCCAAGGAAAATTGCACTTTGATACAAGAATCCTCCACCCACCCCCCCCCCCTCCAAAGGGTCTCCTTTTGTCAGTCTAGGCATTTCGATATTGAAAGCCTGTTCTAAACATTTTTCCTTCTTCTGGCCCGCAGAAATAAAAGGGTAATTTTACAACGAGAAAATTTTTAATAATGTTCCTCTTCGCTATTCGTAGCAGAGAACGCGTGAGTTTCTCCCCCCCCAACAATCCAAAAGACCAAGCTCGAAAATGTTTGACCGGTTTCGGTTTGTCGTTTCATAGTTGGGATACATAGTCTCATACTTGTTATAACCTCGTGAATGACACATTTCGATTGATTCGCCATGAAATGTAAAGCATTATATTAGCGTGGTGTATATAAACCAAATTTACATACAACCATGAATTTTTGAAAGATTAAATTCAGTCAATAAATTGTTACAGGAGGTTTCTGAACCAAGGATTAGGTTTAGTGGCCGATACATATTACAAATCTTCAATCTAATTTACTAACTCAAAACTCTCTTATCTAGCGTCGGATTAGACAGAAAATTAGACACAGTAATTCACTGATTAGTGAATTTAAACTCATTCAAATGTTCTCGCATACTCAGCGTTTGGATCGCAGGACATGATTATCCATTCTAGATTGCATCCATGTTATTTCTAATAAATACTGATTCCATTCTCGGGATAACTGTGGGACACCTCAGAGCCAGCGCCGACCGATATTTTCTGTCGTTATTTTACACCAGCAAATTAATTCGTCCAGCGGTAGGTACGGGGGTTGGCCAGATATTAATGCAAACTGGAGTCGCCTATAGGCGGTGCCGCCTCCACCCGGTGTATCCTATTAGCGGAAGCCGCCCCGTACCCCGCCCCGCCACCGCCCCGCCAAGTTTGTCCCGCGCCGCGAGGATTGTGCCCAGGCAACTGTGAACAGATAAGGAGAGCACGGCCCCTACTGCTCCTCCTCCGCCTCCTCCTCATCGCCCGGCGGGTCTCACAATAGTGAGCAAGACAGAGAAGGCCGACATGAGAAAACGAGGCCGCGCCAGAGCGAGCTGGAGAGAGAGAGAGAGAGAGGGTGTGTTGTGTGTGTGTGAGTGTGAGAGTGTGGCCGGTGAAAGGGGGCCAAACCGCCGCTCGAGTGGCGTACGCGCGACCGGTTAAGCCGACACGCCTAAGATAATTAACCGGACGCATATCTCACGGCCTGCACAATGCCTAAGCGCGACCAAAAATCCCCGAGCCCGGCCCAAACATATCAATTGGGGGAGCATTTCACAACCTCCGCCACCCCACAAAAGCCTCTTCCTCGCTCTAATAACCCACTTTTGGAATTGCCGGCCTGTGAAATTTCCCCAACCTGCAGCTATTCTCACTTGAGGACGACCGCATTCGGTTATATCTATCGGCAGTTATGATTCTTACTAATTAATAGTAAGAGGATATCTTATTGTTCCTTTAATACTTGCAAGATATACGAAGCAGTCGCCTATACCCAGCGCTGGTTTACCTCCAATGATCTATTCCATTCGTGAAACCGTTTCAGTAGTGAAACGCTTTCTCACTCAATTCGGTGATCTAGTAGGAACCTGGACGTTCCGTTCTAGCGTAATGTCTGCACTTTAATAGAATTCCGGTTTAACAAATCGAAAACGAGTGAAACTAAATCAGCGAATGGATTTGCTCTTCGCTTCATTCCATTCCGTCTGGCGGACGATTGCCATCAGGTGTGCGCGTAGCACGTTTCATTAAATAAACATAAACTTATTATTTAATTAGAAAATAATATTTTTAAAGGTACGTGTTATAGTTCCCCAAGGTTTAGAAATGTCATCACTATTACAAAGTAAATTCCGACTAAGTAAGACAGTGATATATTTTTTTATGATTATATTGCGGTCAGGAAAGATTGAGGAATTATTGCCACCTATCGTGTTTTTAATCAATTGGTAGACTGTTAGATATATACTGTCAAACCGTAGATTTCATGTGTTTCTGTCTACTCTCGCTGATTTGGTCTTTTTCTTGACCGGTTTCGGCTGCTCGCCATCTTCAGTAGCTGTGTTAGTCACTTTTGGCACTTTGGATGTTTTTTGGGCACCCTCACTGGACTGTCACTGTCACTTGTACTGTGGTGGTTGTCAGTTTGTCCTGTGTATATATACGTGTCTTGGTATTGTGTTTTTGGGGGATGTTGTTTGACTTATTTGGGTAGGGAGGGATTTTGTTAATCGGCTTGTCCATTTCAGATTATCGGTTATACATAGAACCAGCGACAGAAGACGGAAACACACGAAATCTACGGTATTCCAACCCCTCGCAGACCACAAAAGGGGTAATCTAAACTAATATAAACTGTCTGTAAAGTTTATAAATCTTTTTTTGTTTAGTCTAGAGTAATTGTTTTATGAAAGGAATGCAGCCAGTTGCCCAATGGAAGTAACATACCCGGTAAGCATTAACACTTATTTAATAAATAAAATGTTTACATTCCAATAGTGTGTTTCTTCATGAAAGGTAATGTAACTACATAATTATTTCATGTTGAACAAGAATGTAAATAAAGTATCAATTATTATTCAAATAGAGGTAATTGAAAAACATAAACTCACAAGTCCAAGATGAATTAAACCGAAATAATTAATAATTATAATTAACATGCAAACACCTAGTTTAAAGAAAATGAAAAAATCTAATTTAAATAAAAAATATGTAACTGAATACTATTCCAAAATAAACAGACTGGCAGAGAAGAAATGAGAAGGCTGAGATTTATTAGTAGGCTGAATTAAATGATTTGATTATCCGATGTAAATATAATTTTTTTTACTCAATTTTAATGTATTTATTGCTTAAACTTTATTTCCATTCATACTGGCGTGATATTTAAGTTATTCAATTGTAACAATTCTATTCCAAGGCCGATATTTATTTATAAATGAAATAGCTTTATACTCCATTTTGTTCATGACTTGAAAATTCAACAGGGTTTCAAGCAATGTGATTTGCGGGCATGATCAACCACTATCCGGTTATAAATACAATGTGAAAACATATAGTTTAATTAGTATAAATAAATAAATAAATATTAAATGAAACTTCATTAAAATACAAATACATACAATAAACACACTTACTTCCAAGAATAACAGCAACTTTTACATGGTTGGAAGCCATCATTAAAAATATACACAGTTTACAAACTTTTAAGTTATAAAAATTAAATAATGCATAAATATTAACTGGTGAGATGAATATTATATATAGTTCATGAATTAAATTCATTCCTCAGAACAGCTGATTACTATTCTTACCATGTTATAAACAACTGAAGTAACTAAACCAGACTAATATCATGTGTGGTCATTAAAACTACCAGAGCCTCGAAATATTTTGTCTCTACACTTATTCTAACATTGATAACACAACAAATTCACAGTTCCTTTACAAAATGAATTTTAATTGCATGATATTTAACTAACAAATATACAGTTTAACAATTCTACATCTGTAGACTAAATATATATGAAATATAATTTATAGAAATAATAAAATTACACAAATTCCGCATATAAATATAATAGAAATAAATTTCATGGTATATATGGTAACTTTTTATTATAACTAGTTCATAACATTAACATATGAAAATTACCCATCTACAGACAACAGGAATCACAATTAGAATGAATGAAATACTGTCATGCAGTAAACAAAATAATAAAAAAGTAAATTCATTTAGAAGTTATTTCATTTGGTATTTAAAATTAAAACAAAACTGAATAACTGTTGAACAGATATGCATGAAATATGTTTCAAAATGAAAATATATCATCTTACAATTGGTTTCCATTATTACTCTCAATATACAAGTTGCAGTTGACTCCAAAAAAAGGAAAAATACAAATAAATATATCATTCTTATAATGTAATAAGTATACAGTACAGTGTAATTAGGCCAAAAGATGAATAAAAAATAAATAAGAAAGAAAACTACAGGAATGAATAATACCACTTAAAACCAATACTTAGACTTTAAAAATAACATCTGCTTTATAACATTGTGTAATTTAGAGAGTGGAGCTATTTACTTAAGTACTACTAGTTCACAGGTACATCATTGAAGTCACTAAATTATAACAATTGTTTGTACATTAAAGTATGAGATGTACAAACAATTAGATGTAAAACATTTTTGATCCTACAGTAAGTGTGGTCACTCCTTTAATGCAAGGCCTCATTTTTTAAAACATGGAAAGGGGGCAATTTATGTAATAAATTAATGTGACAAAGTAAATTATTAATGTAATGGCTAAAGTTGTATAAAACAATTATGGAAAACGTTTAATATTCCATTTCAGATAGATATGTTTAACATTAAAATGTACAGAAATCACTCTAATTATCAATAATAGTACAGAGTATGCTCAGGTGTTGTGTTCGTGCGATGCAAAGATCTTTTTTAATTTTTTTCAATTTTAGTAGTAATTCCTCCCAAATTAGGTGTAGATTATGAATAATTAAATCCGATTAAACAAATATTCGCTCTTGCAGGTTTGTGCTTTTTATTCAAAGCTCAATGGAATCACATGTGTGAGGGGTCCCTTTTACATATATAAATTTTTCCGAAAAAATTTAAAGGCAGTAAGACAAAATTTCTACAACATTTCTGAATAATTTATCATTTTTTTTCCATTTGTCTACAAAAAATTTTATGCACAACTGCATGGCAGTGACCTTGTATATACTCCATAAACGATAATAACTGTATTCTTAATCATTAGGAATAAGTAATGAACTAATATTGAAATGGTAGCAAAGATAATTTGGCGGACTGATGTGTTTCCGGTTCACTGACACAGATATCTTGCATCAGGAGATATCGGGAAAGGACGGGTGGCAGGTTTAGCTCATTCACAAACTTCTCCATAAACATGTCCCGACAAAAACTCCTTATCTTAATCCTACACAGTTCTGCCAACCCCAACGGGTTGTACTTATGATACTGAAGCCAGCCATCAATGGTATCCAAATCGGGCGGCCACTCAACCGGGTAATTTAATTCAGGCAGTTTAAACAAGTCATACCTGAAACATTAAGGTAATCATTTTTTTGTGGTTGGAAGTATTTGAAACATGAGATGATGCGTGAAACTCTTCTCAAGTTTGCACAGTAAGAGGGTTTGTTTTTTGGCCATCTAAGGTGTAAGAAGGATGTCACAGAGAAACATAATAATGAACGCCTCTTCCAAATAAATTAGGTTTAGAAGACATTTGATGAACTGAAATATTATAAGCTTACCCGGTATAGACGATCATTTTGACTATAGAAAACGCCCTGAGACGCCTGGCTATTCTTAGGGGTTCCTTGGGTGGGGCGGCCGGTACCAGGAGCCTGATGAGGGGGCCGCCGGGGTTGGGGTTGCCGATGACGGGGGGACCGGGCACGATGGCCTGGACGGTGACCTCCTGGGGCCGACCTTGGTGTTCACGTCGGCCCCAAGCCCGATCAGGAGGGCGGCAACCTTGAACTTCTGGTTGAGCAGCGCCGAGGCCAGCGGCGACTCGTTCCAGCACTCCTTGTTTATGTCGGCCCCGCCCTCGATCAGAGCTCTCACGACCGCTTCCGAAGTCCGGTTCTTCCAGGCTATCGCCGCCGACAGGGGCGTCTTCTCGCTCGTGCTCCCGCAACAGTCCACGTGGGCACCTATCGACGGTACATTTTAATAATTCCACTATTATACGCTGGACCTTTAACGTCTTAAGGGCCCGGTTAAGGAGTTCCGCCATCATGCTGTTCTAAGGTGAGGCTAGAAGGGACTCGGCCGCAGTTGCAGATACGAAAACTTCGATTATGAGACCCTTATGAAGGATTATTTTAAGGCTTTCAAGAGGGTTTCGCGGTGGTAACAGTGTTGTTTGGGTTCGCTCTACGAATCCAAGAGGCTGTTGAAAGTGTTCACGACGTAAGTCAAACACTCAGAAATATTGCACCGCGCGAGTGACGTATTGCGCTATTGGACTTCACGCTGTTTAAGAAAATGCTGACACGATTACAGTGTACCACGTAGTTTAACGATATAACGATTTTAACTGGGACCCATTCGTGTCACAGGCAGTTGGTGGAAAGTTGCTCCATCGTACACATGGAGTTTATACAAATCGATCTTTCTTGCAGCAATTCAGTTACTGCATTACCATTGTTACAAATACTCATCAGTAAACTACTCTCAACAATGTATCTACCGTAAATTTTAATCACTGCACTATCTTCATAAAAGTAGTCTAAAAAGAAAACGACGTCTAAGCTGCTCTGGGACCGTCCTAAACATCGCGGTACGGACAACAGGTTCATTAATGTTTTTAAACAAGTAGAAAATTGTAGATTGCGTGTGTTTCTGTCTCCTCTCGCTGTTTTGGTCTTTTTCTTGACCGGTTTCGGCTGCTCGCCATCTTCAGTAGCGGTGTTAGTCACTTTTGGCACTTTGGATGTTTTTTGGGCACCCTCACTGCACTGTCACTGTCACTTGTACTGTGGTGGTTGTCTGTTTGTCGTGTGTATACATACGTGTCTTGTTATTGTGTTTGGGGGATGTTGTTTGTCATATTAAGGGGGGGGGGGGGTTGATACGAAATCTACGGTATTCGAACCCCTCGCAGACCACAAAACAGGTATTCAAACTAATTAGAAAATTGGTATAACCTAAAATGCCTCTCAAAGGTCTCTGAGCTAGTTTTGAAATAGAGTCACATTGCTGGCACTTAGACGTCGCGACGTATCGTCTGCCACACGAGAATGGCGTTTCCAAATGCCGAAATAATAACAATATAAAATAGTAAAACAATTAAATACATATGTTTTGGGATAGGATAATGAGAGGAAGATCAGTTTGCTGATAACTGCGATAGACTTTGCGATATCACCCCCCCCCCCCCGAATTCTCTAGAGTCTTCACTGGATTATAGTGGTTTATCTGAGTTTCCTGATTGATTTTAATTGAAAATAAAACAAAATAACGATTTATAAAATCTATTTGCATTAAAAAGGAAACATTCAAATAAATAAATAATAGTTCCTAATAAATATAAAACAAAATGAAAATAGTAGAATACATTAATATATAGATGTGTAGAAACGAAATTATTTAGGATGGAAAGATGACTTCTCTAAATATAAACACACATAACCTAAATAATCTAAATGTTAACACAAATTACAGTAATGGTGGACTCTTTCCAAGAAAATCATACCATAACTTAGGAGTAGTTTAACAATTCCAGTTTGGCCAGTAATGGACGCTGTGATGAGTGGAGTATTTCCATGATTGTCCCTGATGTTCACCAATGAACCGGACTTCAACAAGAGCTCCACCATTTCATAATGCTGGTGCAGTATAGCGTAGTGCAAGAGATAAGGCGTCGGTGTCAATTTCGCTCCAGCTTCCAATAGCAGCTTTGCCATCTCAACAGATTTTTGCCAGACAGCTTCACACAAAGGAGTGTAACCTACAAAAGTAATATAGATTGTGGTATGCATTATTATTAACTCATATTAATTGTGTATTTATAACAAGAAATCATAATACTTTATAATTTGAAACCAAATATTATTAAATCATTTAATATTATAAGTTAATATAATCTGTTATTGTATTATCAGATTATGACTGTATAACTTCATTGTAATGAAATAATGTTGTAGAGTTTAACTACTAGGTCTTTAATAATTGGACTAAATAATAATATAGGAACAATTATGTTGGTAATGTGTCAAAGCAAAAATATCAGGCCACATTTACCTGAAAGCACGAGCAGATTATTTTTCAAGTGGCTACTCTGAAGGTAGAATAGAGTCCTTTCATGAATATAAAGAGGGTGGTTAAAACCCATCAAAAGAACAAACAGTAGGGTATACCACAGAAAAATTGTACAAAATTATATCTAAAGGGTCTTAAGAAGATAACAAAATTAAAACAATAAATAAAGATAAACAACCTAATTATCAATTATTTAAAATAATTGATCAACACAATATTACTATATTATTATACTGCACTACTATATTATTATATTCATATATTTTTATGTAATAAACACAACTAATTATGACAAAAGAATAAACGAAAATTATTTTACTTTAAACTTTTTTTAAATCTCATGTGCTAATATTAAGGTAAGTTATAGCACCTGGCACTAATTGGTGAATTAAGAGTAAAGTGCAAGCAGTGTTCTGAGTCAATAAAATTAGGAATTTAAATCATCAGGCAATGATATAATACTAGAACTAAAAACATTATTTTTTCTTCCAACATCAATAAAATGGACATTTTAACACACTAAAATTGTCATATTTCATTGTTTCCAGTAAGTTTTAATTTGATGATCCTTCATCAGTGCATTTACATGCAGTCCTGGAAAATTACCTGCTTTACATTGCTGATGTAATGGAGGAATGTACAATTATAAAGTATTCTGGTAACTTTTGTTTTTAAATGACCAATTGGAAATAACTTATTATTTTCTTTGAAGCTAAATATTACAATGTAAAACAGACCTTTAATATCTTCAAGGTTCACTCTGGCTCCATTTTTGACTAGGACCTTGGCCACATCATAGAGATTACGAGAAACAGCCAGTTTCAGCGGTGTCCTGTCTGTGGCATCCAATGAATCAATGTTTGCCCCACTCGCGATTAGCAAGTCCACTATTTTTGTATAACCCCTGGAGGCTGCATAGTGGAGCGCGGAGAGTTTGTCCGTGGTTTTGCAATTAACCATAGCACCACTGGTAATGAGAGCCTCAACTACATGGTAGTGCCCCTTGTTTGCTGCCAGGTGAAGTGGTGTCAAACTGTCAACATCGCCTATATCTACCTTAGCACCTGGAAGATTTATGTTTTGGTTAATTTTGCATTAATTTCTTTACATAATTGATGATCTAACAGGGGAAAAATATTAAAGATGCAAGCTGGCAAAGTTGAGGAAGAGAAACAAACATTTCATTACATAATAATAACTGAACTGAGTACTTATAGTTCAATGATACTTAAGAAATTATAAATAATAGTTAAATAACCTGCAAGAAAAGTTAATAACCCTCAGACCAATAAATTAATTATTAGGAAGTGTCTCTAATTAATTCCCAGATAAACATTTGTAAGAAAACAAAGAAGCTATTATGACACAAATGAAGAATTTCCTGTAAAAAGTCAGATAAAAATAGCATCAATGAAAATGTCAAATGTGTTGTGTCAAGTTTATTTTTATAGAATGTCAAGCCCAGGAGCCAAAAACACTGGAGAGATGAATCATTGCCCCCACTGAAAGTATATCCAATGTATGTATTTTTTTAATAATACTCCAACTGCTTACACCAAATTACTACCAAAAAATAGACAGATTCAGAAATCTATAATGCTTATTGGAACCTAGCATAAATTCAACATAAAATTAAAAAAGGAAAGATGTAAAAATTTCAATAATATTATACATAAAATAAACTTAAACAAAAAGTATACTGACCCGCATTAATAAGAAGTTTCACAGCATTCACATGACCGTATTCAGCGGCATAATGAATGGCACACCGACCGATCGAATCCTGGAGATTGACATCACAGGTATTCGGTGTTTCCACAATTGAACAATAAGTGTTGGCCAAGATTTTGGCATACCACTTGTACTGATTGGACCAAATATCCTCCTCCTCAGAAGTGGACTCACCCTCACGCACTTCGATGTCCCATTCAAGGTTGTCCATGTCTTCAGGTGTGGTCGCGTCGTCGATTGAAGGCTGGTTCTTGTTGATGTCGGATTTAGAGCTTTCATCAGAGCCATCACCACCCTTCTTATCATCCTCGTGTATCACTACATAATAACCATTGTTGCCTTTTCCTCCTGCCTCGTCAGTTGACCTTTTCCTTTTACATCGACGCACACTGGTGTGATCACCATCCGATGGACTGATGTTCTTATTCTTGATTTTCCTCCCGGGGGTGGCACCAAACGGGATATTGGTGGTCTCCTTTTGTGGACTGAAGCGGCCACTATTCAATAGGAGTTCAAGCATAGGTATGTTACCTAGATGTGCTGCAATTGAGAGTGGAGACCTACCAGAAGTGGAAATATTTATTTTGGCACCTAGAAATTAAAAACATAATTTCAACAAAACTAAATTCTTTGGGCTGTATAGTACTAAAATATCACACTATATATTTGTACTGTCAATTGTTATAAAAGCTTGTAAACAACTGGATTACTTGAATTAATAATTGACTGCATTATTAAATTAAAAATTTAACTGAGGTAATACATAGGTTTACAATCTTCCAGTTCTATCACTATTTGAAACTTAATCATCAGTGGCTATATTTAAATAAATTCCCTGACAAAAGTTTTCAAATGTTTACTGTTACCATTTAAAGGAAGCGTAAAACATAATTATTCAAAAATCAGAAAAGCATAATCAGGTATTCATACTTAAATATACTTTCAATGCAGATAAATTGCATGATTGATTACTTTATGACACTTTCCTTCATAATAGCTCAATAATCCATTTACCTTCAAGCAAATATTTCTCTCAAAATAAACACAAGACTATGGAAAATAATTCTATCAATTAACTTACATATTTCTCATTCCCATACATTAAAAACACACTAATTTTAAAATTAAAGTAGTAGCATTCGAACTGATGATATTTTTTTTTTAGTATTACGGCGGGAAATAAGTAATAATTAGAAGTAGTAACAGATAGCTGACAGTTTCAAATTCATTAAAAGATAATGAAACATCACAAACAGAAGACACGTCAATTCTAAAAGAATAAATGAATCGTGGCAAAACTAGATGGTAATAGTAGTCAAGAAATGAAATAAACTTTGTATAATTACAAATATAAACAGTATATTGAATAACTCATACCCCTTTCAATAAGCGACCTAACTTCGTCCAGATTTTCTTCTTGTACCGCTTTTATCAACTGGGTTTCGAGCGTTGCCATTTCCAGGATCAATTCTCAAATCGGAACATCGGAACAAGACAGAAACGATTGACACAACATCGCATAGAAGAGGACACAGGTCAGAACGCGAGGAGCGAACACCGCCGGTCAATGAGGACCGGCTCCGGGGCAAAAGAAAGAGGCTACTTCATGACGGTAAATACACTTATAGTCTGGAAATAGAGGGTGTAGACCTCCTAAAATAACGAAACGGAACGCCGACAGAAGCTGCTCGACTAATATAACCACATTGCGACAGTTTAACCCCCCACCCGTCCTATCATCTCAACGGAAGTATCGACTCCGGCACTCGACCCACAGCGGTCCACTACTAGTCGACCCGCGGCGTAAAAAAATTACGCAAAAAAGCTAAACATTTTCCGCACTAAAATTTCCATACAAAATGGGTGGCTTGAAAAGAAATTGAAAATTCTCAGCGACCGACGACGGTGTAAAACGTTGCGTGCATATTTAATCTGATTCTGACCTCAATTGACCTCTGACCTGTACTCAAGTGTGTACAAACTCACACATTTTACTTGTCAATTGACATTTTAAGATACTCAATTTTGCCCTTTAAGGATCGCGTATGAAATGTGCAGTTAGTATAGATATGCTGGCTGTTTATAAATTGTTAGTAGAAAAAAGCTCTTTTATCATTTACCGTGACTATGCATTCTCGTAATACACTACAATTTCTCCATAAATTGCAAAAATAATATTAAATAAATTAATTATTTAAAACGAGTTTTCTTTTGCAGGCTTTCGTTAGTTTAAATGAATACTACACACAGTGTTTAAAAATTTAGAATTTTTAATGTTTTAAGTCGGAACAAAAAAGAGAACAAACCGCAGTACGTTTTTAATGTCAATTTTGAAAACAGTTTTCGGTCGCTAAAACAAACAATGTTTCCCACAACAGCTGATAATACCAATTTTACTTTAATTAAATTCCGATAATAAATATCAGGGGGCACCCAACAAAATCTAGTTTAGTACATTTCCGCACCACCCTCAGGGAGGCGCTAGTTTCACAAATATCGTTCGAATGCACTTGCACTGATTAACTGGATTACTAAAATAAACTTTTTTCAATAAATTCTGAATAAACAGGAAAACTTTTACTATCGTAAATACACAATACCAGATAGGTTTCTTGTCATATATTTGGAAGTCAGAAACTAATAGTTGTGGCCAGTTGTGTGATCAAATATATATTTGACCGATAATCCGACAAAGACTTAAACCAATTAACAAAATCCCTCCGACACAAATAAGACAAGCAACATCCCCCGAAAACACAATAACAAGACACATACATATTCACACGACAAACAGACAACCACCACAGTACAAGTGATGGTGACAGTGCAGTGAGGGTGCCGAAAAAACATTCAAAGTGCCGAAAGTGACTAACACCGCTACTGAAGATGGCGAGCAGCCGAAACCGGTTTGAAGATCAAACCAGCGATTGGAGACAGAAGCACACGAAATCTACGGTATTCCAACCCCTCACAGACCACAAAACAGGCATTCTAAAATAGTTGGCCTGTTGGTAGAATGGCTGGCGTAGACCATGGTGGCAGTGGTGTAACCTAAGTGTAACCTTCTCCAACATTCAGTATGCGTTTACAGTGAGTATTTATAACGGACTAATCTGTTTCCATTATGATTCATACAACTTCCAAATCATATTCGCTGCTATCGTGAAGGTTATTTTATCGGCGCCAAGAAGTGGCATGTTATTCCTTATCGGCAGGAACGTTCACGCTAAAAGTTTCGTACAACTAGCCAGACGATTCAGGCGTTATCCAAGAACCATCATGGAAGATATGCATTTTCGAAGGTTGGAAGGCTCCGACAGTTTCCAAGTGACATTCCAATTTAAATTTGAGGCCTTGAATGTAGACAGAGAGTTCAACTTCAGTCGCAAGCTGACCGAGTCAGTTGATTCCTTCGTGGATAGGATAAAGACTAATCTGGACAAGGTGTTGGGCAGGAAGATAAATAGAAAACAGAAAAAAAAGGAATCTCCACAGCTGGAAGAAGCCTGTAACAATATAACAATAGATATAACTGCCAATGGTACACCAATTCCAAAAACAATGAAATGTGAGGATGTTTTCTTTGATGGCATATATAAAAATCAAGATCTCCACTTTTGTATTTTGGATTGTAATTATAAGGTCATCGTGAATGCACCTTGGGTTAAATCACTGTTGCTTCCATCCAATATTATGGCTGGTTTTCCTGTTTATCCCAACAAAGTTGACATTTTGTTTGGAGATAAGAAGTGTAGTAAATTTTATTGGTACACTGCAACTCCTGATCAGTTTAGAAAGGATCAGTGGAATGAAGTAGGAGATGGATTACTATATACTCCTAGTGATTCTGATATTGGTTGTAAAGTAAAATTGAAGTGTATACCAAGCAATGGGGAAAATGATGGTGTGGTGACTGAAGTAGTGACAATTACAGAGGTTCAACCTGGTCCAGGGCGTTGTCCATTTGAAGATCGTCACAATTTCACTAAGCAACAACTTGGAAATGATAGGTATTCATATAAGCAGTACTATCTTTTGCTATCTGTGGCAAATTTGAATATTTTTTTAAATTATGTTCATTTTCAACCAATTTTATGTGCTTATCATCCAACAATCCAGCTGTCATACAACACTTGAATGTTACTCCATTATTTGATTGTTGTTATAAATTTATTGAAAACATTAATAATTACCAGTTTCAGAGTGGTTTCATATAACATTCTGGGAGATATGTATGCAGAAACAGACTATGCAAAAAAGGAATTGTTTCCTCATTGTCCACCCCATGCACTAACTCAGGAATACAGGAAACAGTTGTATGAGAAGGAAATATTGGGTATGAATGTTAATTCTTATCTACTTAATATTATCATTCATTTTCTATTTATTTCTATATGTAGTTATGAATTTACGTTTAGGGTACAATGCTGATATTGTTTGTCTCCAAGAAGTAAACCTGAAAGTTTTTGAATATGACTTAAAACAAGTGTTTAGTACTCAGGACATGGAAGGTGCTTTTGCAATTAAAGGAGGAACAGTGAAAGAAGGTTTGGCCACCTTCTATAGAAGAAATAAATTTAGGTAGAATTATGATTTTCAATTATGTATATTTTTTCTCTATATTTATATTACGATCTAAACAGGATTATTGGTGTATATCATTAAGCATACTAAAGAATTTATACTTTTGCTGGAAAAGTTTAGCGTGTTTAGTAGTTTAATATTTAGTTTTATTTATATATATATATATATATATATATATATATATATATATATGTATTTATTTATTTACATACATATACATTCATGGTCTGTGTAAGTTATACCATGCCATGCATTTTTTTAGAGTATTAGGATCACACAGAATTGTTTTAGCTGATGAGGTAGATACAAATCCAGTATTTTTAAATATATGGGATAAAATGAAGGACAACAAAAGTTTAGTGAATAATTTCAAAGCTAGAGCAACTGTAGTACAGGTATTCTATATGTCAATATTATTGTTTATTTTATTTTTGTTTTATGTATATGTTAAGATATATAAATATTATGTAAAATTATCATCTAAATCTTTCTCTGGTATATTATTAAATTTAATTTTTTTTAGGTTCTGGTTTTTGAATCTTTAGGAAAAGCAGGTGAGATTGTTGTCACGGGTAACACACACTTGTACTTCAGCCCCGATGCTGAGCACATAAGACTTCTCCAGGGTGGGATGTATATGGCATATTTAGATCATATTACAAGAACTGTAGAAAAAAATGTGAGTTTAGTTTATTATTAATGTATGGAATTAATGTAGCTTTATTATTAGATGTGCTGGTATTGCTATTCATACATGATATTTTTAACTAAGTGGAAATTACTGTTAAGCAACTTTCACCATCATCATTAATTATCATGATTAAATTATTTAACTTGTCTTATAATTATACCTTTTTGTCAGTATCCTGAAGCACGTGTTTCTATGGTAATGTGTGGTGACTTCAACAGTACTCCTGACTGTGGCATATACAAGCTAATGATAACTGGATTTTGTCCGGATGATGTTATTGATTGGAAATGGGGTGTGTTTGCTAATTTTTCATTTGGAAAATAGATTTCCTTCAGGAACCATTCACCTTATTTATTGATGTATTAATCACCATTTATTTGTATTGTATTTTAGTTGAAAATGAGCTTGTAGAAGGCTTGGAGCTGAGACAGCCATTTTCATTTGCAAGTGCCTATGGCACCCCAGAATATACTAATTTTACTGCCAATTTTGCTGGGTGCCTTGATTATATTTATTATCAGAATGATAGATTACAACTTTTACAGGTAAGTTACTGGTACTTTTACAAGTTCTTGAGTAACAGTAATAAAAGCAAACCCTAAGGATAACTTGAAATAATTAATTAGGGTAGGGGTACATAATTATGTTGCACCCTACAAAATCATTTATGTGACTACTGAGAGTCTATATTTATTAAGTGGTAATGGGATTGGTTTTAAGTAGTTATTTAGTATTTTATATGGTTCATATTCTGAAAGCAGTTTGCTGCAGTTTTATATAGTACTTATCTACGTACTATTTTATTATACCTATACTAGGTGTACTGTGGTGGAAATTACATTAAACATTATGATGGTTTATTGTATAATATATCTTTAACTTTTCAGGCTGTGCCTCTACCAAGTGATGAAGTTGTCAAACAGAATGTGGCAATGCCAAGTATTGTTTTTCCATCTGATCACTTAGCCCTTATAGCAGATTTTGGCTGGAAATAAATATGAGAAAAAATATAGGTCTATATAAAATAAAAGTTAAAAGGAAATGTTATATTGTGTTATACCCTAACATTTATTAAAAAATAAATAAAAATAATGTTACATATATATTTTTTTTAATTTAATATATTTTGATAATATTGATATACTAATAAGAGGAAATCTTAAAAATGTTGATTTTTTAAAAGTATTTATAAATGTATTTTTCTTGAATTGATCTCCCTATATCTTCAGATTATATTTGGTTAATTATATATTGCAGTCAAACATTAATGTAAAGTTATGCTATGCATTTTTTTAATTATATAGACATTTGAACTGTTATTTAATAAATAATTTTAATAGTATTTCAAAGTGTAATGATGAGCATGGCTGACAACACATTTGTCTATCTAATTGTACTTAGAAAATTACAATTGTATACTTAATGTGTATTAATTTTATTTTTATCATAGCATCTTATTCTTTTCTTTAAATTTTGAAACGGAAATGTTTTATTTAGTCTGAAACAAGGAATTTTTTAAAATTAATAATAAATCCAATTTTTTTCCGACTCATGTTGAAATTTAACAGTTCAGAAAATTGGAGCAAATTACCAAAGATAATGTAATAAAGTTTAAAATGAAGGAATATGGTAATATTAAGTTTTCTACACTTTAAGAGACTGTGATCAGACGCTGTGGGAAAGTAACATGGGTATGTGTCTATCTTGTTCAGGCAATGAAATCCGAAATTCGACCATTTCATTTTAATTTTCGCGGTTCATTGTACAGTTGACGCAGGAGAAAGGCAGTTTGTTTATAAATTTTAATTCTCTGATGTGAGGAAAGAACTTCAATGGGTTATCGAGAGCGGCAATTTCCTGTGAGCTGTAACCCAGGAGTTTCAGAGTTATCGGTCCACTTTACTGTTACTGTTTATTCATAAACGAAGAAAGGGACGGCGATATCTCTGAACATTCCGAAATTAAGTAGCGTGAACGTTCCTGCCGATAAGGAATAACATGCCACTTCTTGGCGCCGATAAAATAACCTTCACGATAGCAGCGAATATGATTTGGAAGTTGTATGAATCATAATGGAAACAGATTAGTCCGTTATAAATACTCACTGTAACCGCATACTGAATGTTGGAGAAGGTTACACTTAGGTTACACCACTGCCACCATGGTCTACGCCAGCCATTCTACCAACAGGCCAACTATTTTAGAATGCCTGTTTTGTGGTCTGTGAGGGGTTGGAATACCGTAGATTTCGTGTGCTTCTGTCTCCAATCGCTGGTTTGATCTTCAAACCGGTTTCGGCTGCTCGCCATCTTCAGTAGCGGTGTTAGTCACTTTCGGCACTTTGGATATTTTTTGGGCATCCTCACTGCACTGTCACCATCACTTGTACTGTGGTGGTTGTCTGTTTGTCCTGTGAATATGTATGTGTCTTGTTATTGTGTTTTCGGAGGATGTTGCTTGTTTTATTTGTGTTGGAAGGGATTTTGTTAATCGCTCTTTGTCGAATTATCGGTCAAATCATTAGTGTCTGACTTGCAAATATATACCACGAAACCTATCTGGTATTGTGTATCATAAGAAGTTTTCCTGTTGATCCAAAATTTATTGAGAAAAGTTTGTTTTTAGTAATCTAGTTAATCGATGAAAGTGCACTCAACGAACTTTAGTACATTTCCGCACCACCCTCAGGGGGCACTAGTTTATCTGTGCAAGTGCACTCAACGAACGATTTTTGTGATACTAGTGCCCCCCTGAGTGTGGTGCGGAAATGTAACTAAATTTGTTGGGTGCCCCCTGATATTTATTATCAGAATTTAATTAAAGTAAAATTGGTATTATCCGCTGTTGTGGGAAACACTGTTCATTTTAGCTACCGAAAATTGTTCTCAAAAATGACATTAAAAACGTAATGTGGTTTACTACGTACTGTGGTTTGTTCTTTTTTGTACTTACTTAAAACATTGAAAAATTCTAAATTTTTAAACACTTTATGTAATATTAATCGAAACTAATGAAAGGCTGCAAAAGAAACCTTGATTTAAATGATTAATTGATTTAATATTATTAAATTTGTTGAACTGAAGTGTACTTAATCAGGATGTGTTACTTTGTTTTTAAAGTTTCGTTATATTATAATTTTTCGTATTTTATACTGATGCAATTTGCAAAAACCTATCCAAATAAATGTAGATTATTGGATTACCCGTAGAACATTATTAAGTAAGTATAAAATTCGTTATGATAAGTTTAAGATCGTTTCAAACGAGTACCAGGAGACCCGCGAATCGGTACTTTCATTCGGTATATATATTTTCCCAGCTTTTAAGGTAGGTTGGCAAGCGTGTGCGGATGCCGCGCCGCTATTCATGAAGCGTTGAACCCTAGCGGTCGGCCATGTTGAAGTCAGTATGTCGCCAGCAGTGGGAGTGAGTGGTTGTGTCCGGTGTTAGGAGTTGATTACGAGACCTCCCGTCCGGTTCATGTTATGACATTAGGATAACAGTGCGAAAATAGGGATCGGTCCGTCAGAATTATGTGTCGTTTTTGATCAGTTCTCGTTCTATTAACCTGTACACGATGGGATGCCGGTCAGTGTGGGGCGTTTTTATTGTGGTTCTTCTGTCGGATGGAATAAGTGGTGCCTCTCAGCATAAAGGAGCGAATACGCGTGTTTCGGAACGTGACGGTATACCTCATCACGGAAAATGCGAAGCGATCACCATTCCTTTCTGTATGAATATACAGTACAACGACACGATAATGCCCAACCTCCTCGGTCACGACAAACAGGAAGACGCCGGCCTCGACGTCCACCAATTCTTTCCATTGGTCAAAGTCAAGTGCAATCCGAACCTTCAGTTCTTCCTTTGTTCGTTGTATATGCCGGTCTGTACGATTTTGGATAAACCCATACCGCCGTGCAAGTCGTTGTGTCTGTCGGCCCGGGAAGGTTGCGACGAGATAATGTCGAATTTCGGGTTCAATTGGCCGGATAATCTGGACTGCAACAGATTCCCCGATCCGCCGGACATCTGCGTGGGCGACAACACCAATTCTTCGGGTAGCGGCGGGAGCAAGTACAAATACGTGAATCAACCTTCGAGCGGCGGTGGGAGCGGCGGCGGGTACGCCAGCAGCGGCTACAGGCCGGGCAGCGCCGCCTCCAGACCCGTCTACGATCAGTCCCCCTCCTACGCCAAGCTACCCGACGGCGCCATGGATTACGGATTCGTATGTCCCGTACAGTTCAAAGTACCCAAAGGGTCGGACTATTCTCTAAAAGTAGGCGACAAAGTAGAGAAGGACTGTGGGGCGCCCTGCGGCGGCATGTTCTTCTCCGAAGACCAGAGGAGATTCGCCAGAATATGGGTCGGAGTTTGGTCTGTCCTCTGTTCGGCCTCGTGTCTCTTCACCGTCCTCACCTTCCTGATTGACACCGATAGATTCCGCTATCCGGAGAGGCCGATAATTTTCCTGTCGCTGTGCTACCTGATGGTGGCTTCGGCGTACGTTGTGGGCTTCGTGTCCAGCGATAAGATCGCTTGCCAAGAGCCGTTTCCGTCGCCGGTCGATTTCCCTCGGCTGCGAATGGTCTCGACCATCACTCAGGGGACTAAACACGAAGTTTGCACCATCGTGTTCATGGTCATCTATTTCTTCGGCATGGCGTCTTCTATATGGTGGGTGATCCTGACCTTGACTTGGTTCTTGGCGGCCGGGCTCAAATGGGGACACGAAGCCATCGAAGCCAATTCGCAGTACTTCCACTTGGCGGCCTGGGCTGTTCCCGCAGTTAAGACCATCACGATTCTTGCCATGGGAAAAGTTGAAGGTGAGTAATTGTTACATTTTAAAATTAGCTACCGAACTTGGGCGTGTGTACCGAGATCCAGGGGGAGGAGTCTCGGTCATTTTCTTCCTTTAAATGTTGAGAGATTAAGGAATTAAATGAGTTCGAGTTTTTTTATTTGCATCTTTTTAATTTGCTTTGCCTTTTTCTACTTTGGGTTCGTATTCGCATGCTTTGTTATGCTAATATTCGAAATAATGTTACTTATCGTGTACAAACTCACTATACCTAACTGGATGTAAGAACATTTGTTCTTGACTGAGTTACAGATGTGTGTTATTTGTAGCATCTTTGGATAAACATTTCTATTGAAATGCTTGCAATAATGCCTTAGCGGCATATTGTCTATTTTAAATTGAACCTAGCGGTGTTGAAAATGTAAGGCGTTAAACATTGCTAAACATCCCAGTCTTGTTTCGTGACTGACATAACAAGTATTTTAATTTCCATTTAGCTGTTCGGTCCTTGCTGGAGAAATTAAATGAAAAGGCGTGCCTGCCAAGGCGGCTTCCTCAGTGAAGCCCTCCCCCCTGCTCTTTTCTGTCGTAATCGAATTGCCGTGTTTGAAATCCCAGTTTATCAACGCAATTAGCGCCAGAGCGTGTTTTACCCTTCACTCGGTGGGCCCGCCGTGGCTTTACCGAAGTACGATTAGTAGGCGAACAATAATTGATGGTTTCGGTACACGAAGCTATTTCGCTCGGCTCCTTGCAATTTGTTGTCGAGAGGGCGGGTTAAATAAAAGCGAGTGACAGACCTATCGCTTACCGCCTACCAGGAAATGGACGGCCGTTGTCGTCCGTGAAGTTCGATTAGAAATATATTAACCGGTTAACTGTAACTGAAATTAGTTTATAGATATTTGTGGAGAAATCGAAATTATTTACTAATAGTTTCTTTATATTATCTGAATGCTGGCGGTCCGCCTAGTATTGGTAGTGAAACAATTTTGGTTTCACAACCAAACACAGTCCATTAAAAAATGATTTCCCCTTCGTGCGTGTTCAGAAATATTCGGTTTGTTAAGTTTAATGTGTGGTGGCAACGATTGTGGAGGAGTTCTGGGAAGGAGCGGGCGGAGTGTGGTTGCGGTAAAAAAACTGGTCGGCCGCCGAAGAACAAGAGGACCCTCCCTCTCAATGTACCCTCGGACTACCTGGATGGCCACTTCGGACGGCCCGTTTCCTTTATACCTGGCCTCGTTAGGGCGCCTGTCCTGGCATTCTCTGGAGAATCGGAGGCTCGTTTTAACCTGGGGTTTAGTCCCGGGGGTCATAATACGGGGGGACCTGTAATACTGGGTTGGTTTTTAAACGGAAAGGCCTGGGTTGAAAGGTAAATTACCTATTTGAGGAAGGCTCATTATATATCCTGCTACACTATTAAGTATACTGGGATCGAAATTAAAATTTACCTTTTACAAATTTTCTATATTTAATCTAGTCTCGATTGAACGAAGAACTCGATTAAAGATGTAAGAGATTGAATAATGTCGGTCGGTCTTATGCTTGGTGTCTTAAATGAATTTTAAACTCCCTTTCTTTCTCCCCTACCTCACCTTCCGCCTCTCCCTTCCAGGTTCCGCTTTAAGTGCGCCATTCTCGTTCGTAGCCATGGCGACCGCGTGCCGCCGGACTGAAGCAGCTCTGGTAATTGCCGGCGCTTTCGCAATTACCGGACGTTAATTATGCGTCTTATTTATTTTTCTAAATAAACAGCTTATTTCTTGCAAAAAAAAGAAGTCGTTTGCCAGTACCGCCAATGACCCTTAAAAAAGAATTACCGTCCGAATTCGAAACCGCGTTTATCCCGCGTTGCTTTATACAAATTCAGCCGGACCCCAATCACCGCTAGTTTTGGAATTCCCCTTTAGTTACAACTCCTTTTCTGGGAACTCCCATTCTCATTATCGATATGTGGGTATCTCGACAGTCTTATGGTAATATATGTTAATTTGTATTATTGAAAGATATTGACACTGTAATTCCATATGGTACTATATGGCTAGGATTAGTGCATCTTCTGCAAGAAAGAAGATTTGTCAAATAGCTCTAAATTTCACTGGTTTACAGTTTAGTCCGGCTTGTTTAACTTGGGGTTAGTGGAAATAACGCACACAACAATTGGCCGGTGCTTCTGGATATTTCGTTTAATGTTTTCCGATTCCCCGAGAGTAAACGGAATCTGGTTATTTGATCTGGGAGTATCTGTGTCGTGTGTGGGGCGGGGGATAGTTTAATGGTCGGTGGGCGGTCTGTGGGAAGGCTGGCCTGCCTGACGGTGGCTCTCTGAAATGAATATTAAATGCGGGCGTCGCACGCCTCGCCCCACTCTCCCTCCCTCCATCCCTCTCTCTCTCTCCCACCCTCCCTCTCTCTCGCTCTCTCCCTCTTCCCGTTCCTCCTCTCGCTCTCTTCACCCGTCTCTGTCTCTCCTTTCTCGATTTCATTGCTCGCCTTTTTTCTCTTTTTATCCCCGGCCACAGGGGACTCTCGACCTCTTTTATCGGCGGTCATAAATTAACTTATTATTTATTGCCTTTCGGGCTCGGCCCTGCCTCTTGTATCTTATCGGCGTTTCCCTTCTTTTTGTTGACTTTGGATTTTCTTACCGGTTGGAAATTCACGTGGGGGAAAAAAAGCGTTCGATTCCTAGTGTAAATAATTGGCGTGATTCACAAACCCCGGTTCCTCCGTGAATACGGAAGATTTATTAACATTGAGAGATATTTTTTCTTGCTACGAGCTATTTTGTGCTTCGGCGCCGATTACGCCGATCTGCTTTTAGTCCTAGAAACTTTAGTAGTGCCAGTCCATAATTATCGACAGTGATAATGTTTCCTTCAAACTTGATGGTTCAGCCAACCTGAAGATTGAACCGAACCGGCCACCGGAGGATGTTTTGTTTACCACAGTTGTAAAGGCGTTTTACAACTTTTAGGGCATATTTGTTGTTCGCGTGGGGTAAGTAAAATAGCGCGAAGGCCGACATCATCCTCTGTCACCGACCGACCGTGAACTGACCGTACTTTGCTCCCCCCAATCGGCTCCCAATTGGCCCTATCCGGCGGTTTGTATTTTTTATCGCTTTCCGCTCTCATGCCGTTTTTCCTCCCGCCTCGCTCAAATAATCTCTCGGTTATTCTCGAAAATCGCAAAAACTCGTTGCGGGTTGTATAAAAGAACTGCAGATCTATGACGTTAAAAGAAGGCGGATGTATCCGACCCCAAATATGCGGGTCGTTGACCTGCCTGATCCGATCGTCTATTGAACATCAACTAGAAACAAAAAATATTAATCAACCAGCAAGAGGACAAAGAAAATGCTACAATTCTCAACCAAATAGCATCAATAATATTTAATTTTATGGCGGTATTGTGTCTTAGCATTTAAAAACCTAGTAGAAACCGTCAAATGTTAGTACGAAGTTCCGAAATTCGTGATGAGCTTTTTCTAATTCTTCTTTATGTACGTAGGTAATTTATTATTTATGTAACAGACTTATATATGTATCAAATCGTAGTGTCCATAATACTTTAATAACAATAAATTCTGGTATTTTCTATTAATTAAATTATCTGTCTAGATTCCGGTTTCGCCATAGGAAAAGAAGTCAGGTTTTCGACGTGAATGTTTATCCAAAATCACACTGGTGTAGAATCAGAAAGACAGTGCTTCTTGAGACCTGATACCCAATACAAAATTTATGTTTTAGTGTTAAAATATTTTCAGTAAATATTTGTCATCTATAGCCGAAAACTTACATCTTATATAGTCATAAATATATAGTCTCGTGTTGGGCTTAGAATCAGCTCGCCCACTAAGAGAAATACCTTCCTCCTTTCGATTGATCCGAATTTTGTTTACTGTGGCCAGGACTTGAGAGGTCGCCGTGTACTATTTCCGTCGCGAAAATGTTGTTTACGAGTACGGGGCCCAACCAACACGCGTAACACAGGCCGACCCGGTTCCTTTCCCGTTCTCTTATTCATTGACTATTCTTATATCGGATATATACTTGGCGAAAAGTATTATTCCCACATCGGGCGATCTTACCGGAAGCCAGTCAGTGACAATTTCTGGTCGCGGAAACGCATTAATTAATTACTTTAAACTCTCAGTCTTAATTTTCTTAATTAAGATCTAGGCTGTTTCCTAATTCTTTCTTTTGATGATGTGGATCGACTATTTTCTCGGAATAATATGTAATGCTTGCAATTGAAAAACTAATGTTGGGTTATATAATTTACTTTTTTCGCCGATTGTGTAATAATTAAAGGGCCGTTCTCGGTGACGGTGGAAAACGAAATCTTTAAATAGGGTCCGCGGTCACGTTTCTAACTGTTAACAGTCGGCCTGTCGGGCACGTACTGTGTGGTTTATTTTCAGCGGTTGGTTAGCGTTAGCGGAGAAAGGCGGTTGTGGACTTGAACCGGCCGACTGTAACCGATTTCTGTTAACCCGATGTTTACGGCGGCCGTTCGGAGGTTAGTTTGCAGTACGACCGGTGAGTGGGGAGTGATTTCGTCTAAAACAGTTCATGAAACTGTTGTTCCTCTTTCTACGGATCGGGTTGTCTTAAAACTGGTATGACGGAGTAACTCCTTAGACTTCGATATTATGAAAAAAATGAACTCAAATATTGCAGGTCAATTATTGCATCTAGCTTAATTTTTAAGTTCGATTTTAACTTTAGGGTAACGGTAAGAAACGGTTTTTCCATTTACACGACTAGTGCTCAAATTCCAATATTCTTTAATAAAAAATTTCTCCTTGACAAAACGTCAATATTTAATTATATTTTCCTCTCAATTTTATAGGTCGTTATTGTACTTTTTGTCTTTGCTTACAGCTCAGATATATAAAAGGGATAAACAAATATTTTAAAATAGTATACCTATATAAAATCAACGTCCCTGCGTCTTAACAATATTAGCTGAATTATATGAATAAATCTGGCAATGGATGAATTGTCCATCTGGTGAAAGTTAATTCATCCTTACACTAATGCGTTTTGAAACGGAGAGGGCTTTCACCGCGCCGTATGTTAGTCGCCCGAATAGTTAGTCAACTCCGAACAGATAGTTTCATTTGTGCTGTAGTTTAATAATTTTTAAAATTATTTTCCTACCTGTCTGGGATTGAAAAATTTTGTCTAACGTTTTAATACTATTATTTTAAAAATCGGGAAACTTATCGGGACGAAGCACTTGTTTCCCGCTCCATTGTTGTTTTATATTGTACGGCAGTGAGGGAATGCCAGAAACAGGTGCCCCTACCAGCAGGCCACCCTATCGGAAAACCCGATGGTGGGAAGTGGTTATTGTGATGGATAGGGAAAAGCCTTTGTTCCCTCCCCTAGCTTATTAAAAGTCGAATAGACGCTGGGAGGTCTATTTTGAAAATTGGGGTCATTCTGAAGAGGGGGGGGGGATAGGCAAAGCGAAATTAAATTGCCTGTTCATAATGCTCCACTCGAATAACAGGTCCTTTTATTTTGATTCATTGTTGTAAAATATTTACTGGGAACGGATGGCGGAAGTTTCCGCTTGATTACAATGGCACTCGAACCGTTTTGTTTTTTATGTGAAAATTAAGAATTAAAGAGAGTCTGGAATTTATCGTACAATATTATAATAGATTTCTAATTTCGGTGATTTTATCCTTAATAATGATCCTTATTTCCTTGAGATATCTGCTCTACAGCTTGTTGCGCGTAATAATAGTCTTATAGTAAATACTTATTTCTTAAAATGGCAATTGCTGCACGATTCTGTTTACGTACACGTAGATTATCCACAACTATCAAAATGGTTGGTATTATAACCATGAATACATTCATTTGTTAATCCGTGATTTTAAGTTTTGTCACTAGACAAAAATTAGAACCGTTATTCGGGTACGGTATCCGGTTTTGCTACCTGCTTTATCCGGATTTCGGAGAAGGTCCAGAATACTTTATCGGAGTGTATTGTTCTCACTTAGCGGCCGGCGCCGGAGTGGGGGTAAATTAAAAAGGGAAAAGAACGAAATGAAATAAAAGGAAGGAAGCGAGCGAGAGAGGAGAGGGCCGGGTTGACTGGAGGCGGGGCAGTGACTCGGCCATTGCTGGAGGCCGCCGCCGCCGCCGCCGCCTGCTGTTCACGGCAATGATGATGATGATGATGATGACGATGACGATGAGGCTCCAGGAGCGTCCGCACGATCACGCACCCGATCTTTCGCCTCCACGCACGCGCCTTCTCGCGTCCCTCACACACCTGCTTCCCCTCACTCCCTCCTTCCCTACCTCCCTCCCTCTCTCCCTCTTGTAGTACATGCCTCGGCCTTACACCTCGGGGCGAACGCTCTTTGTGATGCTGTGACGGAAGGGGGGACGGAGGGGCCGAATAAAAATTAGAGGTTTTCCAGTCGCGTTGAAGAATTTGAATTTACTTTTCACGTCCAACAGCTAACGTGAGCCAGCATCGTTCATTATAAGGCTGAGGATATTTTTACAACATCGAATTCGGGACATTATACACTGTATAATGGTTTACAATGAATTTCTGATCAAGGCCTGTATGCGGATTTCATGTATTGAAAATATTTTTGACCATTTCTCAAACTCGAAGACTGAATTATTGTTTCACTTTATTCCATTCTGTTAATTTAATTCCGAAGCAAATTTATATTATAAAAAAGAGGAAGAAATTAGTTCTTACTTATGGGGAGATCAATCTGTATGCGTGTGCTCTTTGATTGAGTCTGTTGCGTTGGCCGTGGAACAGAAAACAGAGAATATGACCGCCGCCTTTCTCTCTCTGGCAATTAGCGGGCCCCACATTTTCGAGGTACGCTCTCCGGGGTCCGGCCTATACTGTCATTATGGTAATCTAGGCACGAGCGTCCGGCGTACATTTAGAGGTGGGGAGTGGAACGGTTGAACGTTCTTCCTAAGGCCTACTCTCTACCATTGTTCGGATCGGGCACCGAAATAATTTTAGAAATTTATTCCTCGGAGTGTTGAAACATCTGTTTCAAAACATTTTTCAAACTTGTTTTCCTTCGATAAAATATCGGCAATCCTATAGGAGACAATGATTTATTTGGTATATGAAAGTAATATTCATAATCCTTTTCTTCTTATATTACTTCTGTCAACCAGGTTGGTAATAAATCTTCGATGCAAATTTATAATTAATTTCATTTCGAGGCAAATTCGTTTATTATCTTTGGGAAAAATTTAAGTCATTTCCTGGGGTTAAATTTATCCTTATTTGCTACAATAACGTTTTATCATATAAATAATCCTTTGTTATTCCGTTTGACTTGTTTTCTGCTTTGTGTGCACAATTTAGTTATCTACTTCGTCATTTCGTGAATGGACAAGGTATACTAATCAGTATCCTTAGAATTACATAAGAAGGACTTAAATATTGCAAGGGTCTAACTAGTGAATAAATACCGTTGAAAAACTGATGGACACGAGCTATTAAAGTGAAAATCTTCCCGAGTGAAAGTTATACTCATTTGGGAAATTAGGATTTAAACAAAAACAAAATAGGAAGTATAAATAACTCAATCACATGCAGAGAGTAGATACAGACGCGGCTTCTTGTAAATCGGTTTCAGTGAAAGTGCCTCCCGGAGGAGATGAACGTGTTGAGATATTATGACCAATAAGTCCCTACGTGATTTCGTTGCTGGTTTCGACGCTCTGAAATTCGGTTACCGGGTATTGGTTTACCCCCGTACGTTTCCTCGGTCCGAAACGGATGCAATCTGACTCCACGAAAGATCCCTCTAATCTGATCCCTCTAATTTCATCCTCTAAACCATTTGTTGAGTATTCTCCAGTGGCAGAAGCCGCGTCAGCAATTTTAGTTTACTGCCCCTGTAGTACCCTGGTTAGTACAAAGGGTGTAGAGGTATTACGCACTTTGGTAGCTCTGTAGAACCTTTCCGGCCTGCGTTGGTGTAACAGTTGCACTCGGTGAAACAGATTATTTCAGTTCTCCTAATTGTGATTGGCCCGCGTCTTGCGGCAATTTGTAGGGCCGGCGATTGTCATTAGGTGGCCGCCTAACAAGGAGGGTTGGAGAACTGGTCCGGGCTCATTTTTCAAGCCCCAAGAGCCGATTCTTAGGTACGAGAGAGAGGGAGGGAGAGGGATGGAGAGGGAGGGAGAGGGAGAGAGGGCCCGTCACTGGGCCAGTTAGCGTTTGTCATAGAACGACGGGCCCGACGTTAATGGCCTTACCGCATCTCGCCCCGCCGGCTAATAACGCAGCCTAGCTTTCATTATGTTTCTGACAATTATTGTTTCTCTCGGTTCTGACTCTTCGTAAATCAGAATTATCCGATAAAGGCGTACGTTATATAGCATCCCGGCTCATTTGCATTGGACTGCGTGCGAAGGAACGCCCATTCGGATGATTCTGTAGTTTCCTAACTCGTATCGAACAGTAGCGTTGAACATTATAGAAAAGAAATCTCATATTTTTGTATTGTAAATCGGAACTTTTACTGTACAGAAATTAATTTTGATTGATCCGAAGGACAGCTACAACGCGGGTCGTTGATCCCTAAATGTGCCTTGTACAAGGTGAATATAACTTTTAGCTACCGATCGCTCGCATTTTAGGCCGGCCATTGGAGCCAGGCAAATTGATAGTTGCCCAACACCATTAATAAATGACGTCTGGCACAGATTGACAAATTGTCGCTTTTTAAAACTTTCACGTCCGAGCGTGAAGTCTATTTTTAAGTGCATTTTTCGCCGCTGTCGTAAAGGCTGTGGGCTTTCTTGAGATTGAGAAATTTCGGTTTACTTTTTTCTGTTCTGTGTTTAGAACTTGACCTTTCATTGATGGCTCTCGAAATGGTGCGACTTTGAATTCTAAATCGGGTCCCACTCGCGATTACCGGTTTAGCCGGTGCGCCGTCCGAAACCCGTTGGTTCTCATTTGCTTAACGGCCGTGGCTAACACGCTTATAAAACTTTGTGGAAAATGTTGAGTTGATTTGTTTTTTCGTAGGACAGAAATTTGAACGATCAATAAAATAGAATTTTCATTAGACTCAGCTTCAAGAGAATCAAATTTTACTGCCCTTTGGAGTTTTATAGGATCTTGTTAAAGTCAAACGTATTTCTCATTTTCAGTTAATATTGTTAATAGCCTTAATTATTTATGTTCATTACGTGAACAGGATAGACCAAGGGGGGAGGCTTTTAAATTAATTGCGAGTTTTATAAGATTCGAATCCCGGAGTGGGTCATATTTTAATTACAATATACTTCAACCCAAAGAAACCTCATATCACATGCAGCACAAGGATCGCTTATAAGGAAATTCTGTTTGTGAGATGTTAATTTGCTCCTGTTATGCACGTGCATAATACACACGCTCGCATGTTCTAACTACTCAGTTAGAACAGCTAGTTAGAACTGCCGGTTATAAATTAAATTCAGTCTTAGCAACTGGTTTCCATCTTGAAGGTTGATTAAGGAGAAAGAGACCGCTAAATATGTAGATCGGATACGGGGAGATACATAGAAGATTGTTCTAATTAACATCGCTTGTAATTAATTATCGAAGAAACTGAATATGAAACAGAATTGTATTTATAAATGTTTGTATGAATACGAATACAATGTTTGTAGTTTGTTTATACTAAATATTCTATGCAAGCAACAAAACTTGTTAGCTCACCTTAACTTCGAAATACAATAATGCACAGTCAACATTTAAATATTGGATCTAATACAAATGATTGTATTTTTCTCAATTTCGATCAATAGAACTATAGATACTGAAATGGTTCCAGATAATTATACTATTGGTAATTGACTATTGCTTTATGACTTCATATTTATGAAGCCGATACTTTGTCATAATTATCTAATTTTTATTTGTATCTTTTTTGCAGGTAAGTGTCAAGTGGGAGCATTTCGCCGACTCTGAGGCTTGTGGTAAATTATTCATGTAATTTAGTTTGTATCCACCCACCGTGTCTGAAAGTGTAAGTAGAGTTCTATTATTTTAACAATATTTTTTTAATTAGTAGGTAGTCTGCTCCTTTATATTAAACATAAAGCGATGCCCACACTAATTTTGGTATGTTGGTTGTATAAATCTGGAAGTTTTAAGTATTGAAGGGGAAATTTAATACAAAGAGATTTTTAACAAAATAATTATTTAAAAAAATAATTATTCCTTTTTCATGGGGAATCTCTCAGTACATCTTTCTATGAGTTGTAATGTAAAATTAATTTGTTAATTATATATTTGAAGGAATTATTGAAGTAATTTACTTTTACTGTCCCTTGGGGTAAAATTGGCTTTGAAACTCTTTGAATTAGGTCCTAATGGGGGCCGAGTGTCAGTGGAAATCCTCCAGTCTGCCACTTTTCCTCGAGTAGACCCCGGAGAGGACTTCTTTTTATTCATTAATTAGAAAGCTCGCTTTCCTTTTCTTTTACCTTTTCATTCATTTAGACGTTACCTATCCCAATGCAAAAGAAACTATTCTAGGTCGCAACCTCCTTGCGGGCTCAGAAAGGGGGGTTACAGAATCGTGCGGAGAATAATTGAGAAAGTTTGATTGGAAATCGTCTGACAAATACCGTAGTAGAATAGAGATCAGTCATTGGCTAATTGTTTATTTTTCCGCCTATTATTTTAGTTTTATTGTTAATTATAAGGGTTAATAATCGGAATAGATGTTAGTTCGTTTATCCGTCTCATGCTCCTTATCCGAAGCATATTATAAGGTAAATTGAACTTAGTTTTGTTCATTTCTTACACCTCTTTTTTAACCCGTTTAGCCTGGGGCGTCGTCTGAATAACATTTAATGAAACTAAACAATTAATTGGTACATCTTTAAAACAGGATACCTCGGAAAAAAAGAAGTCCTCCTTTGAAAGACTGCGGCCATTTGTCCCTTATGCTTTCTGAAGTGTTTTCAGATGGGCCGTTAATCGTAATTAGTGACAATCGGGAATGCTTTCTCAACATTTTTTTTTGTAGCGGCACAGGCCTCATTTATATTAAGCGCTGATTTTGGGAACTCTCCCACCGAAATACAGATTCATTCGGGGATCGGCTGTTTTAATTTCAGCGGTAGTAATTGCCGTTGTTCTTCTATGGAAGTTGAACCGGTGTTATTTACTGTCTGTTTGGTGTTATTTTAAATTAAGAAAATCTCCTTAGGCACCTCGTATATTTGATATTGGAAAAGAGACAGCCGAATTTGTTTTTTTAATCTACCGGTTTGTGCTTGAGCGTTCCGTTTTAGGCAACTACGGCCGATGTTAACGACCCGTGAATCCAACGACAGATATTCACTTAATTGGCGGCCTCTTAAATAGAACTTGGAGGTAAACATCGGGCCCGGTCGAGAAGAATATACCTATACCGTGAACTGATTCCTTCGTATAAATCTATTTTAAATGATAGGGACACAGATTCAGCTATTTCAGACAGTTTATTACTGATTATTTTGTTGGGATTCTTCTTTTTTGGCCGGGCGATGAATTTGTGATTCATTCGGTAATTTTTTATCAGATTTCACATGATCGTTTTAGGCGTTGGGAATTATCTGGAAGATTTTATGATGTCGGGTGGGGCCAGGGTATTTCACGTTTGCGTAAAATACTAATGCGGTTTCGTTAAATGTTCCGAGGAGTTTTGGTACCGCTTTAGCAGGGGTACAGTTGGTAGCCGGGACCATTTTCGAATTTGATTTTGAACCGGAATTGTGTGTTTTTTTTTTACTGAAAGCCGGCTTTAATTGGTTTGGGGTGACAAATCTAGCGTGGAATGTGCCTAGGCTCGGGAGCCCAGTATTTTTCGACCTTTCTGTCTGCCCCCATGTATCGTTAAGTGAGACATCGGCCCCTTTCGATATAAGGCGGTCGGCCTAATTAAGAGACACTTTTCTACTCTAGTGGGGCGGCCTTCTCGCATTCCCCGCAGGATATCGGCCCGGTCACACGCGCACACAGACACTGACACAGACACAGACACACTCTTTATTTTTCGGTGGCCCGCGCAATTGTCATTCCGACCGCGTCGGATTTAATAGTGTGTCGGGGTGCCCTCTTGGCTAAATACGGAATTTGAAAGTATTCGGAGAGCTATGCGGACCGGTGCCCATACCTCGAAACGCTGACTTGTTTCGGCTTATCTTTTCGTTGTATCTACTAAGGACCGTTCCTTAAAGATTCTTTTTTTTTTACTTCACCGGCCTATTTGAAGTCGAAGCTTCTGTGTTAAAATTTAACAGCATTTTATTTGTTCAAATCTATTTTCTTGCATATTTTTACTGCATAATTATAACTTCTGGAGCAGCCGGTAAGTATTAATTAATTTTCATATTGGTAGAAGATGCCTATTATTGTTCGGGGCCTACGCTACCAACTCACTGTACCACGAATCGCTGTCCCGACTGACTTATCGGTCGATTGCCCTGTGGATTCCTTCGACAGTTGCGAGAAGCCTTTTACCGATTGCAAATGCATGCGTTTCCTCCTTCAAGCCGCAAGTCACGCATTCTTGTTTCACCCGACGTAGTCGACTGCGAGGTCTTCGTTTCAATGTAAATTTGCGTTATGTCGTACGATCGCGACCCGTTCCTCGTCTGTAGAAAGTTCAAAGCGATGAAAACCAGCGTTTGAATATCGGGTTGACGGGCCCGTTAATTGCTTATATTATACTGTACAGTTCGGATAATTTTTCTGTTCAATTATAATTAAATATATATCTCAAACATACCTGGAATTTAATGTTTTCTTAATAAGTGTTACTGTTTTGCTATCAGATTTTGCAAATAATATAATCATAATCGCGTTTCATTTAATCATTATTAAAGACTATCTAATATTTTCAAACGTTAGATATGTGGGCACAGTTCCTTGTGGCCGCCAGCCACATTGGGGACGTTGCATAAGCCAGTTTCGTCAGAAAGCGATCACTGCGGCGTTACCAAAATAGTTGCCCTGCCAGTCACGTCACGTACTCGTACGCCTCGACCGTAACCGTCTGAATGTAAACGACAACTTCGGTTTACCTTATGAATGGTTCCAGAGGAGTCACTTCCCTTTCGACAGTCGAGTATTGTCGTGATCGTGTCCGACCTACTAAATATTATAACCGAGCCTCGGGGACCCTGGTTCTTTTGGCAGTGTTTCTGTATTTTAATATTTCTTTAGAAGAAAAAAAATAACCGGCATTTTGTGTGCCGATTTAGATATTATCATTTGCAGAAAGAGAAATCGATAAAGTATTGGCGAAATGGTGTTTTTACGAGTAAACCTTTAATCTTAAAGTCATTTAATATCTTAATATATTTTATTGGTGCAAGTCCACCCAACGAACTTTAATTAAGTCCATTTCCGCATCAAACTCAGGCGGCGCTAGTTTATCGGTGCAAGTGCTCTAAACGTACGATTTTTGTGAAACTAGTGCCCCCCCCCCGAGTGTGGTGCGGAAATGTTCTTAACTAAATTTCGTTGGGACCACTTGAACCGATAAACTAGCGCCCCCTGAGGGTGGTGCGGAAATGTACTCAACTAAAGTTCGTTTAGTACGGTATGGGAATTACAATAATATGGTAATAGAATAAATCTTTCCAAATTTTAAATATATTTATGTTACGTTCGGCGATATTTAAATTGACATAAATGTTGTCGCAGGATATATGATCCGAAGATAAATGTTATTCGGCAGGATAATTTGTCGGGATATCTCTAAACACGGAAGGTTTATTGTTTCGAGTGCCGCTTAAAAATCGAGTTGTAAGAGTTCCAAAAAAAAGGCATTAACTACGCTGGACAATTTGTCAGGATATCCGAGCGGTTTATTGGCGTTATAATTCCTTTACATTCCCGCGAGAAGTGCGCTTGGTGAATCGAAATTATTGCCGCCATAAAGAAATAATCTTTGGGCAGTCTTGGCCCACTCGAGGGCGGCAACCATTAAAACTATTCGGTCGGGGTTGAATTCTTTTTCTCTCTCTCTCTCTCTCGAGCCCAAAGAGAGACTTTATAATCGGAGGCGAGAGGTATATTAGTGGTAGCCGAAGAGGGCTTGGGCAGGCCGGGGGTCACGCTATCCGGCGTTTGCCCCGACGTCAGGTGTGTCGCGTGCGAGAAAGAAATTTTCCATCGATTGTCCGCGGTGGTAATTGCGATTTATGGTCGATAGTGGTCGGGTTTCCAGGGCGACGCTCAAGGCCGTCCCTATTTGCCGGTCTTTTCTTATTGGCAGTGTGCAATTTTTATGCTTTCGAACCGTTTCACGGAAAGTGGCCTGAAAGCGAACGTGGACGAGTTTTTATATTTAACTGAAAGACGGAAGTTTCATTTATGAGTCAATATACGATATAAAATTGTAGTAATAGAAACCTACGTATCAAGTTTCTATTTGTTCTATGATGAGTTTAATGAACACTGTCCATTTTTCGGGGTTTAATAGTATAGAGTAGTTCTTGTCCACTGTTCTTTTTTAAGCAAAGGGTTAGCCATAGAATGTTTTCATAGTTTCGACATAGACCTATCGAAAACATTTTCAGTTCATATAGGACAGTCGTTTTCGGGCTGTAGCTCACTGTCGAGTACATCCCCGCTTTTTAACGTCGTTTTGTGGGTCTAAGAGGATTCTAAAATTGGAAAGCCTTGTTTGGGAAGTGGGTCCCTGGGCGATTGTGGGCTAAGCCCCGGGCCTGCGGGGGCGGCGGCGGTTGCAAAGCCGGACTACCTGCCCACAGTTAAAAGTTATAGGCCGCTTCGCTTCAGCCTCCGACTCGACTTCTCTCACGCCCCGAGGTGTTTGCCCTACGCGCCGTTTTTATTTTTCGCAGTTGATTTAAAACCCCGAATGTTTTCTCAAAGCGTTATAAATTGTCGAAATATAAATTTTAATTTTCGTACCCGGCAGCGCCGGCTGTATAACGTACTTTAAACAATTCCCAGGTTGTAGACATTTTTATGCTCTCCACTGTGCCGTAAATTACATTGTTTATCGTTTTTCGAAGCGGCATTTTTCTTCTTAAGGAAACATCCGCGGTTTTATTGTAATGTTTGCCTTAGTCGAAATGAAGCATTGGCAATGCGAGCGAAAGTGTTAGACGCCGGTAACCATGTGAAATGCCCTTCCACGAAATTATATCGCGAGAATTATTAGAAAGCTCTGTTTTGTTTTGCAACTTTTTATGTTTCTCAGACTGCCCGAACTTTTACTTTATGAAGCATTGTGTTTATAGAAAACAGTGCAATTATATTTGTTAACACTGTAGCTTGCTCTGGTCTAGAGTACGAACGCTTGCGGTTGGAAATCGATGGGTTCCCCGATTATGGATGTAGGGAGATGTTTACGTTGGTAAAGGGGCTAACAACATTGTTTGCCCAATATGAACCCCATCGAATTAGTCAGAGCGACCCCTATCTGACAACGTATTAAACCTAAATTGCAATAACGGGTAATCCCCGTTTTCCGTCAGAGAAGGTTTTCCCTAATCTTGTTGATCGAATATCGTTCATTTACATTCAAAGGACACATTCAGTACTCGGTTTTTATGTTATTCATGCGTCGTTTCTACCTTTCGCCACATGGGACTGGCCATGTCTTTTCCCCTGGAGGAGCGCTCAGACGAGAAAAACGGCCACCAAAAGGAAAAAATTATATCGGTCGTGTAATTCCTTTATAAGCATCGAGGTCTTCCTTCCCCCTTCTGGAAAGAAAGGGGAAGCGTGTTATATATAAAAGAAATTTCCGCTTCGTTATCTGCGGAATAAGGAGAGTTGAAAATTCAGGAAACGGTTGAAAGAGCGGGTTCACGGGCGGTCGCTTCGCCTATCCGGGTTGGCGGTGCGCACTGGTGTTACGACGGGGAGGGAGGTGAAAAGATGTCCCCTCCACTTCACAGGGTACAAAACGGAAGGGTGGAAACGGCCGGGTCGGCGGGAATAATTAGCCGGATAAAGGTCCGCGTCTAGCGGAACGTAGTTCGTTCCGTGCGGGCGTCCGCGATCGGTCGCCATGGCGACGCCTGGTCCTCCACCCCTCGCAAGTTGAGCAAACAGGGAGGAGCACATTCGTGGAAAGGCGTGTCGGTCACTGTACCGTCCCTGTTTGTTCAGCCGCAGAGCCCGGCTTTTAGCCGTCCCAAAAACCCCAGCCGCTTTGCCCAACTCGGAAGTTTATTGACCTTCGCCCAGTTCCGGTTTGCGAACCATCGGTTGGTTGTCCCTTTATCAAATACGATCCGATTTTTATTGCTTGCGTACAATTTAACGCCTCCAACGAACCGAACGATTGAATTACTACAGCTTTTGGGTACCTCTTGGAACATTCTGGGAGGAAGTATTGATACCTCCTGCGATTTAGCGATAATTCATTCCTTACCGTCGGTTTCTGGCAGGATAAATTCTTGCTGGCGTCCGAGTATTCCTCGGAACCTCCCCGCCTCCTCTGATAATTAAGATAAACCGTCCCTTATTAAGATCGGCGTTTTAAGCCCCGGAATAATTTAGCTATCCCGGTTGCCGGCGGGCCATTATCCGCCGCGAGGGAGGACGGTCGTGTCGATGCGGCCGCTCGCATAATGTCGGGGCATTTATCGGATTAACGAGGGAGTAGTTCGTGCAGCCGCCCCGAGGAGGAGGGTATCTTCTCCCTGGCCGTGCCCTCTCTCTCTCTCTCCCCGGGGCTGTTGATTATTGTTATTATTAAACTGACAAGGGACCCGGCCGGCGTAATGAGCCGGTCGCTGGGGTTCAATCACCCCCCCGTCGCCGCTGACCGCAATAGTCCCTTGTCTTTGCGGCGGGCCCCCAATAGAGAATAACCCTCCTCACACAACATCTTCTCCGACGCGGATTTCCATTAGGACCGAGATTAATGGCTAACTGGTCATCCACGCCGGTTAGACCTGGTGTGTCCCTATTGGAAGCGAAAAAATTATATCGCGTATCAGAATACCAGTCTGTGTTGTTTTTACAATACAATTCACGTTATAATATTACGTTTTATTTATTATTCACAATATGATTACGTTAGTTGTAATTCCCAAATTATTATCCAGAGTGTTATGGAGTTATTTCAGAAACCTCTTAATAGTTTCGAATACCTGTGTCCTCTCGCTGGTTTGGTCTTTTGCTAGACCAATTTCTTCAGTAGCACTGTCACTGTTACTTGTACTGTCCGTAGTGTATTTCCGCACAACGCTCACGGGGCGCTAGTTTATGAACTGAACGAACGGTTTTTGTGAAACTAGCCCCGCCCCTGAGTGTGGTCCGGAAATGTACTTAACTGAAGTTCGTAGGGCGCAATTGCACAGACAAACTGGCGCCCCCTGAGTGGGCTTAAAAACGCCGAAACAAATAATATCGGTGTAAATAAAATTCTGCCACTAATGTTTGACGCATATTTCCGATTATATTAACTGGGAACCGTGTCGCACCGGCTTCTGGTTTTGCGAGTATCGTCCATTATTGTGCCGGCCGCTGAGCCATTAATTCTGCAAAGCCACCAGTGTATTTCATTTTCCCTACAGCCCCCTCGCCTCTCCCGCTACTACCACCGCCACAACCACCAATTAACCGTAATGATGTTTCATTACGGCTGTGTGAAACCCCAGGATAATTCAGCCCGTTTTCTACCTTTACCATTGTGCCCTGAAACGCTTCCTTTATAAACTCCAGTTTCTATCCGGTGATAACACGCCCCAATACATCTTTTGAATGCTGTTGTTTCTCGAGTATAAACAGGGGTCTATTACGAAAGCCGCACCTTTCGTTTGTGCTGTTCTGAAACGTCACACTGCTAATATATTTATGTAATTATTCTTATTTGTTGCCTGTACTTATATTCACCTCTCGACAATTTTTTTAGCAGGATTACACGCAGAATTTCGACAGTTTAACGTTTCAGCAACGTGAAGTAATATTTCATTTCCATGCCAGAACGTTTGGTATCAGAAATGTTTTTGGTTTGTCGCGTCTAATGGCTCCCCGAGTCACGATTCTTGTCGGGACGTGATACGATTTCAGGAATGGGTATTGTAAACCGACCCAGCCAGTTTCTTGCCTAGAGATTCCCTGTCTTCTCTTTACACTGCCCGTCGAAACCACGATTTCAAGTTAATTTCAAGTTATTATTAATAATTAATATTATTCTATATTAGTAAGAAGTAGGAGGATAAACAAGTGCGATTTGTTTGCGCTAGTTGGATATACTGAATGCATACAAATGAAACTCCATACAAGAATAATTCTTATTTACCCCTCAACTTAGTTGGTTAATTAGTCCTCTATAGAATTGCATAATTTCTTTTTTATTCTCGTTATTTTTGTGTAGAAGCGAAACGAGGAACTTATATGTAATGTAACAAGGTGAAAATTGTATAATATAAATAATAGTGTTGCAGTTTAACCAAGTAAGAGGTGACATATTACCTTAAGTGTAAAATAGGAGGAAAGACAACACAGGTATAGTGTTTGTGCGATTTGAAGGCAGCCTGTTCCAAAAGAAACAATAAATACACTTTGAGCTTAAAATCATAGAATCGTCTTGAAGTGGTTTAATTTGAGGGTATAGTTTGAATGATCCTACAATCCAGAATACTAGTGGAAGAGCGTAGTCCTGTAATCATTGACTGTGGCTTCTTGTCATATATATATTCGCCTTATCGGTGTCTGGTGTGCGACTTAATTTCGCAGTACGGTGAAGCCTCCGCCTCTCCATTCCTCTGTTAGTAAGGAGATGTCTGAGCTGCGCGCCTATGGTGGTAGATGGTGGATATTAGGCCGTTTTAGCTGGTGTTTGTGTTATCCTGGTGGCTGTGGTCGGGCTACGCTTTTGCTATCCGGTTGCAACTAATGGCCTGCCGGCGGGAGAGCTTTTACCGCGGCGTTTCGCCGACTAATGAAATGGTGAAAAAACGTTTCTGAGTAGCTGCTTTTTGAGCCGAGCGGCGTTTTATAACCTGGAGACGTTTCATTATATACCCCAATGTCGGCTTTTCAAGATGGCTCGCCCATCATGCTCCTTTTCACGGCTATTAGCGGGATTCAGTGTCCGGTTTATATTTTTCTTCCAATCAAACGGTTATTAGTTTTATGAATCAAAGGTGCTATTGTAGGGCAGTTTATGGTCGTAGGTTTTATTGCTCAAGCGTTACCCGACCGTTGTTATCAGTGTGACTTGTACTTAGCACTTGTTTATTCGCTTTTTCTGCCGATCGGAACTAAAATTTCGGGATTAGTACTAATAAATCGGGAGCAGTACTAGCCCGCAGAAAATACTATAATGCAAAGAGCAGGGCCCCTTCTCGTTGTAGACCTGGGATGTACTTATGCGGAGTGCTTTTTAGTGGGAATAAGAGAAATGGAAATCAAACAAGTGACTAACGTCAGTAACAGAAAAACGTAGAGAACCACTAATGTCACTAGCAAGGATTTAATATACATACGTTCATACACAACTCAGTCCATTCAAACGCCGTTATTACTGTGTTGTTGGTACCGAACTGAAATGAAGTCAGTTTACGATAACGCTTCCATTGTCCTATCTGTATGCCCTGGCCGGGTGTTCTATGTCCCGTTATGAGACCAGACGATACCCAGAGCGGCTTTCCGTGTCCATTTCCCCCGTGTTTATTAATGGCCGGTGACGGTGCCCCTGTTATTAGCGGCGCCGCCTCGGACTGGAGCTTCGTCTTCGGCGGGCTCTCGACAGAGAGCCGGCCGGTGAAAGAGAGCCAGAGGCGGGCCGGCGGCCCACCTTGGGCGAAAGTCTGAGGCCTCAGAATCTAGGTCGAGTTTCGCAACCTCCACACATACGTTTTCGTTGTGTTCCTTTTTTTTCTCTTTTCTAAAGCGGGCCTTAATATTTATGACGAAACTTATATTCCCCGGCCCGAATTAGCGTTGGTTACGCATTTGTACCGTAAATTGTTGAATTATATAACATTTACAGACTGAATAGTATACGATTATTTCCTCTCCGACACTAACTCTGTATACCTGACACTAACGCTTGATTACACTTATGTAATAACATTTGTTCAGTTATTATCGTTATTGTGTAGTTTTCTAGGTCGCTTGTTGCCAATCAACTGAAGGATTCCAGAACATGTTGTAGAACTTGTTCCATAAATTCTTCCGTTTTCAGTACTGAATAGTAATTAGGAATTGTGTCTGCGTGTATATATATTTTTCGAAATTGTTATATTTTGAAAATCTTTGATCATTCAAGTTTTTAAGTGGTATTATATAGCCCCAATTTTCTGATTATATAGGAGAAGACATTATTTTATGACTTATTACAATTAATCGGTTGCCCATTTTAAATAATCTACTGGATTAGCAACGTGCGGATGAAATGTTTGGATGACAGAAAAGGAGCCGGTTCGAGTGAGCTAGGCGGAGGAGTAGCGTGTTTTATATTAAACATTTTAGATATTTCGAGTGATTTGTATCTCTAGGTTGTGCCCGTCTGGTGTCCTCCAGGAGGTAATCACTTGACGGGGCAGATCCATAGGCCGTATTTATCTCCGATAGTCGGCCGGTCTCAATTTTATTAGACGGGTCAGTGCCCGCCTCTCCGGATAGACAATTTTCCGTCGGCCGGGATTATAGACCGTGTTAATGGGTTGTGCTGCGGGTGCCGATAAAACCGCAGTGTGCAGGTGTAAGAGGATTTTCTTGTCGGAGGTCTTCGGCGGTAGCTCTCCCGTTTAATATCCCCCGCCCAATCTCTCTCATAATAGCCAGCCTTGTTAGAAGCCCTTGGAAACCGGTTTTCCATTTTATAATGAAGTTATTTGCGGGTTCGTGGTACGGCCATCATTCGCGTGTTGTGATATACTTTTTTTGAATTCGGGAGGAGCGAGATTAAAATGAATTATGGGTTCTATTACTCTGCGGGCCAACGCTCCGGGACCCGTTTCATGAATAAATACACTCTTTCTGTTTTTCGACTTACGGATGCAAATGATTTTCATAAAAATTCCTTCTGCGTCCGC
The DNA here is from genome assembly GCA_019843655.1 of Lethocerus indicus. NCBI lineage: Eukaryota > Metazoa > Arthropoda > Insecta > Hemiptera > Belostomatidae > Lethocerus > Lethocerus indicus. The sequence continues at coordinate 25,307,980 of JACDQD010000005.1, read as the reverse complement.
TCCGGGACCTGTTTCTGGGCTTTATTTCTAGGTCGAAATACAGAAATGTTGGCCTTTATATTCACTGCCTTCTTCTTTTTAAATTTTAATCTAATATAATATACATTAATGACAAACGTATAATACACGACTAACAAAGTAATATTAATTAATACAGTTGATATTTACAGTACTCGAGAAAAGTATATTCGTAGCTGTTATGGAGATTCTATTTGTAAATGTAATATGAAGCACGTTGTTTATGGTGGTTAGTTTTTAAAATTCATAAAACAGCTTTTATTGATTATATTTCTGTATTTTTACAGTATACTGACGATGTGAACAATGGAAATTCTTTGAAACGTGCATGATATTTGTTTAACACAATGAACTGTTAGTATTCTCACCGTTACCGCTACAATATCTCCATCTCATTCGAATTCCAATCGCTTTACTCCTGTAGAATGCACGAAGTGAGACTTATAGATTTTAGTTTGTGTCCTCCTAACTGGAACAATGACCCAATTCTATTTTGTACCATTTCCGAACTTAATTTTATCTGTACAATAAAGCGGCAAGCCGGATTTCACTGATTTCCGCCGGTCGTTTTGTTTCAGTTAAGTCCAAATCGCGTGCTGTTAAATGATGAATTTGTCCGGGTCATGCTAGTCTTTTGATTGAAAGAATTTTACGGCCGTTACATAAATTCTTCCGGGTGCGTGTCGAATGGACATTTTTTTAGGACAAAAATATTTCGGTGTAAATATGGTGAAATAACTTTTAAAAAATACAACAATTTAGTGTATAAAAGAACTGTGAGTTTACCCGCTATTGCCGTGGTTCAAAATTCGCTTCATTTAATTTTTTTCACGTAGCTTTTAAACCTTTTTCTCACTTTAGAAAAATAGAATGGTTTAATTCATTTTTGGAAATAAACATTTCAAATATATGAATCTTACATTCATATATTGGAGCGGTTGTTTGGAATTTTTTTTATTATTTTGTTGAAATACAGTAGCGCCATGAAAATAAAAACTATCGGTTTTATTTAATTAATAATGTACAAGTTCCTTCTTGAAATGCTAATAATTTTGTTTTTGTTGCAGGTGAGTTTCTTTGTTACTCTTTTGGGAGAACCTTGGATGGGTAGTTTCCGCAAAAGGTAATAGTTAATTATTGCTTCTATCGATGCTCAGTGTACTGAAAATCATTTGAGGTCAGATTTTAATGTCGGACCGTTAATTGTAGGTGGGCAATTTTTGAAAGACGTCAGCGTTTATTTCGGCCGGACATATTTATCGCTCTGAGTCACGCGTCTTTGGAATAGGTTCGGTTTTAAATTGGCGTTGTAAATTCAAGATAAACTCGGAGAGCGGAGATCAGGAAATCGTACGGCTGAGAAGCAAAAGGATGAACCGGGTTGTAAATTGGACGAGCCGTATATTTCCGAGAGGTAAACTGACGCCGGGGTAATGAGGCCGGGATTAACGAGGACAATGATCATGTCATAGGGGAGCCGTCGAATTGAGAACGTATTTTAACATTTTTTAAGAAACGCACTAGAATTAACAACTGGCCCGAGGTCTGGAAACCCCCGAGTTTATACTGGGCCCTAAATCAAGATCGCTATCTAATTTTAAAACGAGACTGAAATTTAAATGCGGCGTTTCTAACGGTGTTTTTTAAAACTGGCGCTGTGCCCCTCCGAGTATCGAATAAATATCGCCCATTGAAGTCAATTTGTCGCCCGCCCTGAGGCCTTTCATCGGACCGCCTAACATCCATCCGAGCAATGCCGCTGTTCTATAACATCCTGTTTTATTTGCAGAAATAATTAGCTCGCTCACCTCAGCCGCGTTATGAACTCATCCGTAAAGGTCGTTTTTAATGAAATATTGAGAGCGAGGATCAATACCTATCTTCCTGGACCTTAAATCAAAAGATTCCATTACTGTCATCCGAGAATTGTACATATTATTTTCCACAATAACACATTCAGCCATTTTAATAATATTCTACAAGTATATTATTACTCCGCCTTGCGATCCAAGTGACGAAGGTTGTGCCTAATAAAGGACGACGTTGTAAGCCCATAAGGGAATATTAAGGGATATATTAGGTTTGAGGGAAAGAGGGCCCATCGGAAATTAATATCCCAGAACTTTTTATTCGTGTCATATTAATGATGAAACTTTTGTTCAGAAATTTCGTTGTTGAAACTTTTTGGAAGTTAGAAAGCAAGTTGCAAACTGCCATATTGCCACAGTTGAGGTTACTTCGTTATACGGAGAATGAATCCCTGAAAGTCGGGGGACGTTCATTTCTGGCGAAAATTAATAACGGCGCTTCTTTGTGCGTGAAGCACAACATTTTAACTAAATTACATTCTAACTAATTTCATTATTAATTTCCGCCCCGACGGATAATGGTCCTCGGGACAAAAAACGGGGCCGGCGGCGAAAACGAAATTTAAAGCGACTTTTAAGCTCGGTCGGAAAGAAAGTTGGGCCGCCCCCTCTGGCTGCGGGGGCTAAATTAAATCTGCGGGGCCGAGGTTGACCTCAATGGCTTTGCACGACCCCCGGTGTCGTTGGCGTTCCCTTTAATCGAAAAGCCTAGAGCCGGTGGAAAAAACAAGGAGTTTTAAAAGGGGGAAAAAGAAACGGTCGGACGCGTTTTATGTCCGTCCAATTAAACTCGATCTTTTTTCTCCCTTCGGTATCTGCAGTGGCGGTCGGCTACTCTCCTATAAGGCCCGCACGTCCGGACACTGCCGAGGCACCGCCGCCCTCCCCATACCCTTTTATCAGATGTGACAACCTCCTCCATAGTTGATGAGTCGTCGATCGCTCGTCATTTTTCCCTATCAGTCTTCTTAGCACTGTTATCGCTGTTATCGCTCGGTTCTATCGGTGATTAAGGAATTTTTACGGTTTTTCCTGAATTCGTTTTATAATTGTATTCAAAACGTTATATACGATGAAATAATAGGGTACAACTTGTTCTTAGATTGCCGATACCGGAATATTGTTGGGCCCTATTGGGTTTCTATTGAAAACGCTTTCCGACCGTAATTATATCCCTATGTTACGACTCGCACAACTTCCGCACTCAACATTAGGCGCCAGCGAGGCATACTGAGGTCAACATTACATTTTTATTCCGATGGACAGGTAGAATTTGAACCGCGAACTATGCCATTCACAAAAAGAACCGCCAATCAATCGGATGCAATAAGTTTGACGAACTCACGGTGGAGGAATTCTCGCGTGAGCCACGTCTGTATCTAATTTTGAAGAAACAGAGCATTAAAATAACGGCTGTCACATTTGAATATACGGAATATATATGTATAATATCGGTCTCACGCTCTAATTAGCACTGAATACCCCCTAATTGACTTCAGCGTATGTGACACCGGAGGTGGGATGTGGCTCCGGCGGGGTTGGTTTAATATGCGTGCTAAATCACTTCCCACTGGGAAATCTTGAATTTTAAACGAGCCGGATTCCCCCCCACAGAACAGGTTGTATGGGAGAGCGGCAGGTGCGCGACCCATATATCATAACGACAATGAGTGAGAAAGGTCCGTCCGACCATCTCCTTTATGGATACCTGGATTTTTACCGCCTAACGGGTCCCCCCCGCCGAAATTTTAACGACTCCCGGCCCTATAAACAGGCTTTAGAAATGTTGAAAATGTCTGTCCGGTCGCTGCACTATTCTTGGATTTCGGCTAGAGCGAGATACCAGAAGTTGTTCGGCGGGCGAAGAATTTGGCTAAGTGTGTGGCTTGTATTGAGACCACAGTCGAGTCCACTCCCCTGTGCATTGTTATCACTACAATGAATTTTCTGCATATTCTCATTTGCATTAAACGAACAGGAAACAAATTAACGTATCTGTTGAAATGAAAAAAAGCTCATTTCTGTTCATCTTTGAAACACCCAAGAAAATGTTCTTAGTAATCGTTCTTTGTCGTTCCCTCGGATAAGGACCAAAAAAACCTGTCGACGTAAAGACGATGTCGGGACAAACCATCTTACCAGTGATAATATCTCACCCTTTTAAAATTTTTTTTGGTTTAATTTTACGATTGGCCTCAGAAGACCCCGTTGGCATTTCCCGACAACCCCAACAACTGCGGGTATTCTACCTGGCTTACAGGCAGGAGGAGGCGATTTTTACCTGGTATAAATTGAGGATGGATTCGTTGTTTAAATAGGGCCCGTCGGCTGGGGTAGGTGGAAACCGGCGTTGAAAGGTTGACGTCCGTCACTTAGGGCGAAAGGGCCCCAGGTATGGCACACACAATGGGCACAGGTGCCCAGAACCGCCCCCTCCCCCATCACATCTCTAGACACTTCAACAATGATGACCGACCGTAAAATTTGTTGTTCCGAGAACCTTTTCTTCGAAAAATTCGAAGGATAATGGTACGTTTGAGATGAACGGAATTGACATTGCTGTGGGCAACAGACAACATTTTGACATAGTTTTCTAAGTTAGGAATGAAGTGTGTGTAATTATATGTTCTAGTAACGAAGAGAACATTGATAAATAGCAATTGCCCAGAATGAGTTAATATTACTATTATAAATTTGACAGTTAATACTAATACATGAATGATAGTTTATTAATTGCGTAATTAAATTTTACCTATGCCCTCATACTTTAAATGTACTATACTATAAGTCAATACGATTTTTCAGTTTTAAATGTAAGTCCATATCAGCGGTGTACCCGATATAGGTGGTACAACATGTATTATAACCGTATTTGTAGGCATTTAAATTATTTAAGTCGTGATCCTTGAGAAATCAGATCACTGGTGCGGGGAACGTATATTTCTTTGGAATTGAATTATACCGGTCACGACGGTTGGAGATATTATTATTTTTTTTAATCCCTTAGTGGCTTTGGAATAGAGAAAGACGCTGCGGAAGGTTGCAATGCGGCTGTTCTCCGATTAAAACAGTCTTGCCGGGCCTAGAAATTTTTTTTGGAAACTGATATTAACTTTGTATAGGACCTTAGCGTATACCTTTCCGAGCAGTAGTGGGCTCTGTGTGGGAGTCGAATGGGGGGGTTGGGTCGGGTCTGGGCCGAACGTGGGAGTGGGAGCTGGAAAGGCGGCCCCGCTATATTTTCCCTTTTAGAGTGAAACCGGGGCCGGTCTACAGCCTGAAATCTCGCTCGGTCCCAGCCGTTAATTGATTCGGCCGGTGACTCATTTTCAAGGTGGGGTTTAACAGTTGTCGCGGGTTTTCGCTTCAATCAACGCCCCCTGCTTCTCGTCTGTCGGTAAATCCGTCGGGGGAATGGAGAAAACCTAAATTTAATTTGGACTTAACAGATCCAATAGCAGGGTATCGGTTTAGGCGACAATAGATTCCGAAAACCAACTTCGGAGTTGCCTCGGTATTTCCTTCCAGCTACTGTAGAGATGTCCCATCGGGCATGTTTGCCATATAAATACATTAGAACCTTTTTGAACATTTAACCGCTTTAATAATATCCATTATTGACGAAGTACAACGCCTGGGATGAATAAAGTGTTTATGAAAGTATCTATTAATATTATATATACTTAATTGTGAGGAAAATTCTTAGGTCAAGTCATCAGTCAACCAAATATTTAGGGTCAATTTTTTATTTTTGTCCTGTATTAGGGCGTTGGATAACAAATAAGCCAATGAATCATAAGCGATCTACAATTCTTTACCTTGTTTTGTACTAATTTGGTAAATAATTAGAAATAAAGAAAATGTTGATACCGTATTTACTAGTGCACATAAATTTGCTCGTGACGCGGTTTAAATTATTTCTACGGTAAATGGTAAACTTAAAATGCCTCTTCCATTAGTTCATGTCATCTGTATGATCTTCGTCCAATTTTTCTTAGGCAACAGACAGCCCGGCGGCATTCTTTACTATAAACGTCCCCCTGCTGGGTATAAAATTTAACTGTGAGATCGCATTCTGAATCGTTTCCGCCTCGTTATAAGCCTAAACCGGCGATTCCTGGAAGAGGAAGAGTCGAAGTGGCCAATTAAACCGGCGCAAGGTTTCCCTTATAAAACTCGCTTTCTGTTTCTATAATTTTTCGCCTTTTTTCTTCTTCGAGTTACAGCTCTGCAGTTCGGTTACCGCTTCGCAGTCACGGAACGGGGTCGGGTGTTTTCAGAAAAATTTTTTCGGTTGTCAAAACGGTTCTTGAGGAGGGAGCCAGCTCCCGGAGTCCCGAAGTAATAACTGTTATTAGTTTTTACTCTCGCCGAACTCAATTATCGGGCCGCGTTTGATTCCCTCCGCCTTTATCGACCGGTAGGCCTTGTCCGTAGCCCTAATGATTGACACCGCCCGCTCAGGTATCATTATTGGGATTTTTTCTCTGTTCCCAAATTAATTGACGTTGCTGCGATATAGATTTCCGAAGCTGTGTCAATTCTTCAGGAAAAAACGTCCTTTTCCATCCCGAAATATGTAGATGGAGTTCATTAACAGCGCCCCGTCGTCGGTGTATCGAGGCAGTCATCCAAGCATGACCTGTCCACGATAATTAAGACTTTGAGGCACGCTCGAAAGGCAAGGAGTCAGAGTTTCAGAGCTCTTTTAGCAACTTTCAGAGATATCGGTCGAGGGAAAAATCTTCTTCACGACTTTATTAAACCCAGATCGAGATCCGCGGCGGTCGCCTTAGAACAATGGTCACGGGGCCCGCTGAACGGACTCATAGATTTATTGGCGGCAGTTCTTATCTAATATTTTAGATATAATTATTTGATGACCCCCCCGAGGTACGTACCCTTGGTTTACGACTTGTCGATTCCAGCTTGAGTCACGACACTGTGGGGGGTGGGAGGATTTCTTTAATTTATTTGAGACTATTCAAAGCTGGCAGATTATAACAGATACTCAAAATTCACTAGCGTGTTCGCTAAATGTAGTTGAGAATCATCCGGCGAAGAAATTGAAATATTAATACTTTCAAAACCGTTTAATGTATCGCTAAACAGTAAGTAGTAAGTTGAAAGCTCGGGTATTTTCTAACCATTTTTCATTTTCTCAAGTTCTCTTTTCAAGTTTTCTCTCTTCAAGTTCTCAGGATTTTATTCAATGGACGAGAATAGCCTCGTGGGCAGCGGGGAACATTACTGACAGTGGTCGTTTACTGTAAGCTTTTGATGTACGGTATCCTCCGCGCATTAGGACGAAGAAAGGTAATGGTGGAGTCTAATTTTCGATTCCCCACTGTGATCATCTGCTAAATTACACTCAAAAAGACTTACAGTGTACTATTTGGAACCTAATATATTTAATAACCTGATTCCGTATGATAACTAAACTTTAATTTATATATGTGTATTTGAATAATGATATTATTGAAGTCTTGACGTCGCAGTGTTTGAAATGAAGTAGACAGTACCTGAAGTAATGCCTCAGATATTCAATACTGAGAAAGAGAATAAAGCATTTTCATATTTTTGTTATTATTGTTAGTTTAGACATATTTTATACAACACAGTTCATGAACTAATTCAAAGAAAAAACACTTTTAAATAGTTTTTATTTAAATAATTTTCCTTGGGTTTATGTGTGGCTCCTATGGAACTTATTTTATGAAGCAATAAATCTGGAAATCCCTCAGAAGGTCGGCACGGATATTTTTAGTTCGACCATTTCCACGCCGGGCAAGTAAGATTTGTATCACAGTAAAACTTAACGATTCAACTTCAAAGGGGAGAGAGAACGAGTTCATGACGATTGGTTTAACGTTGCTGTTATTGCGGCCCTTCTTTTTTCTCTTCTGCCCCTCTTTCCTCTTTATTGTTCGGTTAATGTTTCACGATTCATTCGTATTGTTCCAATCTGGCGGTGCCGAGTTATTATCCGGGTCTGGAGAGAGATAGGGGATCTCGTTTCACGATGGCCAGAGCGAGAGCGCCATGGGATTCGTGCCCTGTCCATAGGATAGCGAGTGTCGATGAGACCGGTTGATTTATGACTTTAATCCGTTTTATAATCCGGGAGGTCGGTTGTTTGATTAGTTTCGATTTCTTGGATCACGTCCCTTGGAGGGGTTTTTTGAGTTATTCCACTCCGAGATACAACACCTGCAAACAGATTTCAATACTTGTTCTAGATACCATCTCTATGTTTTGCGACCGCAATTTAAATATTTATTCCGCGTACCTCCTCTACCGTTAGAGTTATTATGTTTGTTACTAAGAAATTAATTAAATAATGAATGCTAATTAAAACACAGCTGGTATAAATGATTGGTACTGAGGCTGTTTCTGGCAGTTGGGAGTGATGCTGTTGTTTTTTGGATCTTACGATTTCTTTTCGAAAATATTTTTTTCGCATTATTTTCCGTCGATTTTTACAAATTGCCGGAATTTTGTCGCAGTAACTAATTTTGCAAATTTCTTATTATTAATGCAACCTGTGTGATTTATGACTGGTAAATTGAAAAATTGATGTACTGCCACAATAATTTAATTTTCTTCGATATGCGTTATTTCATTGAGGATTATGGAAATTGGATAGTGTAATAGTAAAGCGCACATATTGTAGTCGCGTTCCTCAACGATTAGACGCCTTCGGAAGGTCGGCAGCCCATTATTTTCAAAATGTAATCCTCGAATAGGCGCATAAGGTACAGGAAAGGTCAATTTCTTAACACCCGAGTTCACGAAGCCGTGAAGTAACTCCCCCCCATTTAACCGGGCTTGCAGATAACGCGTCGCCTTATCCGAGTATTAAATCTGAGTTTGAGTTGGCGGGGAATCCGCACGTAGAAGGCCGGCAGGCCTCCGTTGGGGCGGGAAGAGGGGCCGCTTTTATCCGCCGATATTTATCTGGGCCCGAGCGGTCGTGAGGTCGCCGGCCGCGGGGCCCGATCTTGAAAAACTATCTCGAGAGAGAGAGAGAAAGAGAGCTCTCTCTTCGAGCCTCCAGCGACGCTGTCGCCCTGACCCCTTCCACGGGCCTTACAGCGGCCCGTTCAGTCATATCCGACCCGTTATAGGTGAAGGTAAAACTTTCAACTCGTCGATACGCCGCCGTGACACGACACAGAGTCGCTCTCCCGTCATAAATTCTCGTTCGACTACCAGTCTCGAAGGCACGAAGTCCCCGGTGCTTTATCCGACATTGTCACGGCGCCGCTGTTTTCCTCCAGTAGAGCCAGCTGGCATTGTGCTCTCTAATTCCCGAATTTTGATTTCGTATTGTATTTTATTATTAGGTTGTTCATTCCAGTATTTAGAGCAGTCCGTGACGCTGGTAAATGATACGGAATACTGTATTTTTTAGATTCATTGGAACCCAATATAAAAAGACCGAACGCGAACTACCTGTATTTTGTTATATTTTCGGTTCATTTCTTATTAAATACAAATTTGGTTTATCAATCCTATACGGGAGTAATACCCGATAAACCGTTCAAGTTGGAACCATTTTCTAATTGGGAAACCTGGGGACGACAGTCATAAAGTCATTTCGGGTGTATTTCGATAAGTCGAGTGGAACATTTCCCCCTCACAGTCCTATCGGGTACAGCACTCAATTGTGACCGGCTTCCGTGGGACGGTCCCCCGCCAGTTTTCAATTGGGACCCCCTTCACATTGTCCAATTTATTTCTATCTCCCCCCCTTCAAACTGGCCTATCCCGTTCCATTAGGATTCCGCTTTGCACTGGTAAAACGGCGGCGTAAGATTGGAGTCGGCAATGTATTAAAATTCAGAGTACGACCGGTCCGGTCAATTAGGGTTAACGTCCTGCCTGTGTAAAGCACGTGAGCGAGGAGCTGACCGGCGGGGGGAGATGCAGCATTACGCAATTGGCGCGCAACGTGAGAACTGGACTTGTTTTATGTTCGCGTTCCCCCCAAAAGCCGAGTTGGACTCTTCTATAGGCCTAATTCCTGTGCGTAGTTTAAATGTTTCAGTTATTCCGTGTTGTAATTTTTGATCTGGTACTCGCCATTCATACTAATCTAATAATTAACGTTACATAGTATAGTAGCTGACTGGACTTGCAACAGGAGGTTAATGGACTCAGTTTTACCGGTCAAATGTATATATATTTGATTTAGGCGTATGCATGTTTATTTTAATAATTAACGAAACAACTGGTCGTGACTATTGAAATATCTGACGACTGACCCTGTATTTTAGTGAACCCTACCGGTCTTTCTTTGTTGCGGATTCCTTGTAAAGATCTTCGAGGCCGCTTCAACAAACCTGCTGTTAGCTGAGGCGATGCCGTGTGCGTAATTTTGCTCAAATAGTTCGTGCTCTTTCTCGGAGTACTGTAAAATGTAAAATAAAAGAAGTGCCTTGGGCCCCGCGGGGGCAGTCTGACTGCCAGTCGGTCCACCCTCGATAGCCGGGGCGAATTAATGAGGGTTCAATAAAATAGAAACCGGTCGTGACCGGGGCCCCCCTTTTTTTTGGTTTTCGGTTTTTCCTCTTCGTCCTTTCTCCCTTTTTTGTGTTGTCTTTCTAAATTTTTTTTCGGAAATAATATCCACCGTCGTTAATGCGGCAACCGACCGTCATCAATCCGCCCTTTAAATATTTTTTGGTCGGACTCTTCTTTTTTCACTCTGAGATATTGTGTCAGCGGCCCCATAGTGGCCGCCATTAGGCTCCCCGTTACAGATAAGTTGTGCTGTCATCGTCAAATGTATGCCGGAGAGTGGTCGCCCGTTCTTAAACCATATGAGCTGGATTGTGAGTTAAACCATATGAGTTCTGATCCGGGGTACTATACACATTTTTACTCTTTATCTGTTTCAAGTGCTTCCAACACGTCTTGATAGAGTCAAGACCACGATATCGTTATATTAATAACGGTCCAGTTGGTATAACGAACGGAGAAATACTTAAAAAAATATCTAGGACACCCCGTCACTTTCCGAGTCGGAACTGGTACACGTATTTTTAGATTTTTTTATTCGCGTTATAGTGTTCGCGTTAATGGTCTTGCGGCGACCGTATTACCGAGATGGATAAGACCTAGATGGGTTCTAGGAATGCTCACCGCTCTCCCCGCCATATTCCCTATACTAAGCCATTAATTACTCGGACTCGGACGCTTTATATGACTGACCTCACTGAGTATTATTGAATCCGCGGAGATAATCATATTGCGGAGTTGGACCGGTTTTCCGACACTGATCTTTGTGTATCAAAGGTCATCAGGATTTTTTTTATAATTTATTAATATAGTTTATTGCGCCAAGTTTACTGCGAAAAATATTCTTTACTTATATATACTTATAGCTCTCTGGATGAACTGACTAGACCTATTATATTTTCCGTAATTAGCAAGACTAAGTAATAATTTCTGATAGTTTATCGACAGAATTTATACTCCGGTTGTGCATAAGTGCACGCGCGACCGCCATCGATCATACGTTATTCACTGGGCTTCTAATTGCATCGCTGACCCGACTGTATTGCGGGCGATTTTATAACGTGAGGTCGCTGTATTTAGTAATTATTCTGTGAACTTAAAGCCTCAGTTTTTCCTCCCCTGAACCGAATAGGTCATCGTGATTTCTTGGGCTGGACTGTAGTGCTTTATCCCTGATGAGTTCGACTACTTTACTTTAAGCAACTTTTTAAAATTAAATAAGAATAAAAAAAAATAATTAAATCCTACAGTACTGCCTTAATTCAGTCCCCGATAGTCAATCCGGCCTTATGCTAGAGTGGTTTCGGCTTCACGCCAACTTGGTTAGTGTTACAGTGTAATTCCTTGAACCGATTGGAAATAATTTTTCAAACACTACGTTTTACTGTCACTCCAGTGGCTGAAATATCGCGGATCTAGTGTTGCTGTTACAGTTTCCCACATTTCTCGGGGCCCATTTCTAGAAATAGCCATATACGGCTAACTTAACGGGAGCATCTGGCGGGTAATGATTTTAAAAGTGGAAAGCGTATAATTTATATAATAAATTCCAGTCGACCCATTGCCCGGGGCGCCTCTCAGAGTGTTGTTCCCGTAATTCGACTAACGACTCGGGTCCCGGCACTCCGCTCTTTAAAATAATTGATCGAGTTACTTATTTGTATTCTTTGGTTTTTCTTTATTTTTGTCCAATTCTTCTCTTTTTTTCATAATCAATTCCATTTTCGAGGTCCTCCCGTGTAGCGTTAGCGGTTGGGTCCGAGGCGCCTCAGCAGAGTGGGCGGTCTCCGCTCATAAATCCGTGCTAATATGCGAGTATCGGTATACTTTTTTTTACCCTTATATTTATTGAACCGTTAATGGAATACGCGGTGAGACGCCAGTTCCAATTGGGAACTCTCGGAAATTTTATTTTCACACTTTGTTTCTCAATTTAACGTTTGTACTTTTGTAGCGAAAACAATTTACTACGACTGCAATGGGGAATTCACTTTAATCTTTTTTATGTAGAACATTATATGAATAACTTGCCAGTCATATTTAGATAATACCGGCGCTGTTCAAATTGTGTTACCGGTTGAATTATTATTTAATTGTGTGTTAAGTCACCTACGATGGAATATCATAGATTCCGTACCATCTAATCATTAAGTCGTCATGAATATAATGAGTATTTTAATTGAGATTATTTCATTGTTGTTTCCACTTGTATTATTGTTCTGTGACTAGACCAATGGAACTCATTGGTTCTGAGCCCAATATACGCCATTGACCGCGTACCCCTATTCGGTGTTAATTCAGTAGGCCTGAAATTGACGTATGTGTTTCTGCGTTTTGGCAGTCGCATCAATGGATGGTGACACGCAACGCGTGTCGAGTTGAATCGACAATGAAATTGGCTCCTAGCGAAGGATGACAAGAAGTGTGGTACGTCCTCTCGTCGTTTCTCCCTTCCGGGACCTCGGATTCGGCCCCTAGTTCTGGATTCGGTCTGCGTCGGTCCCGAGTTGGCCGCTGGATGACACGCGTCAACGACGCCCGTCAGATCCCGATTTACGCCCGCCTAGCAATCAAAGAACCGTGTCCTCGGTTCGTGAAGCCAATGTTGAAATATTGAGGCGGTTTTTGTACGCGAAACTAGGAAGAGTTTTGTCCCCCACCCCGCAGCGTCGAGTCAGCGTCCTCAATCGAATGTCTTCCTTGTGCGATTATAGATGTTACTTCACGAACTCTTACATTCCTCATAAATTATTATGACACGCATTCAAATGCGCATAATTCCGGATCAGTCTAGAAGTCTGATTTCTACTACCAGTGTTTTGATACTACTTATTTTCATTATTTTACTCGTTATATCGGGGCTTATCAGGACAAATATTTATCACAAAAACACAGTAAGAGCTGGAAATTGAGGTTTTAGCTGTAAGTTGGATTTTTGAAAATTTCTATCGTTTAACCTTGCGTGCACGGAACACCTTGCTGCTAACGACGTTATTAACTAGCGATATCTATTTTTTCATTTCTCGGTCGGGAGCCGCGGCAAAAGAGGGAGAGAGAGGGACATTGGAAGAGTGTTCTTATCTGGTTGTTGGTAGGTAAGGTGAAGGAAGAGGCAGCGAGATGCCGGCTCCTTTCCGCCGGTCGGGAACCGGTTTGGGCCCGGCGGCCCAATTAGACCGGGGCCCTCCCCCCTCAGTGCCCCTCTCGGCCCTACCCTGTCCCCGGGCTCTCCTACCGAGCCTTTTTGACCCATAATAGGCCCTGGGAAAGGAGGCGTTTTACATGCAAATCGAGGAGGGCGCGCGCCCGCTCGCCTCTTCCGTCCGGAGGGGAGAGCTCCACCTTCGATTAAACACTCAATTTATGCCCGGTCTAGGATGCCCGGCGGATTGAATTCGGCCCCCGGTCGAGAAAATGCGACTTCCGACCGCAGCATTCCTCTAATTGAGTTATTGTATTTATTTTACGTTCCGTAGTCTTCTTTATAACCTTTCGGCGTACTTTAATGAATATAATATTGATAATAATAAATCTTGAATTATCTTCCGGTAGGTAATAGCTTGGGAAGAACCTCAGCGAACTCCAGTGGAAGAGTTTTTGCCCTTTTCCCCTTCCTTCCTGGGTCAATCCCTGCCAACCGAGGTTATTCCCACAGTATGACGCGATTCCACCGGAAGTTAGTTGGTGATAATTCATGTTTTGGTCGCGGAAACCTTTTATAATCTTTTAAATAATTAAAATTTACGGTTCGGGAATGTTCATAATATAAAACTCAAATTTCACGTAAGGATTTAGCAGCAAATTATCAACAGCGACGATAAAAAAACATAGTCTCTTTCTTACCTAGTTATAAAGTTCCGTTTCCTAGATTAATATTGGCTGTGATTAATAACGATTTAAACATAAAATTGTATCTATTCAATTTTTAAATGTATCCTATCGTTCAATTTAATCTTCTCGGGGATAAACGGTTTACAATTTCCTGAAAATATTTATACTAATAAAAAATATTGGCATACCGGTTGAATACTAAACACCTCTCCTGCCGAAGCTCATTTTTCCTGAATGTGCCCATTCATTGTCCCTGTTGACGTGTGCGGAAAAGGCTAACGGCCCCGCTGCATTGCTGTACCGTTGGTGCGACGGAGGCGGAGAAATTGCCGCGGTTGAGTCATTTCTAGTGACCCGCGGTGCCACACTCTCAATTTTCAGTTTTGCTATTTTTAACCCCTGTTTTATTGACAATTTAGCCGTTAAACGGGAGCAATTTATCGTTTAGTCTAATGGACCATTTTTTTCCCTCCTCGCTGTGTCTATTCCTTAATCCAAGGCTGAAGACGTTGATGATGTGGCCTTAGCGTGTCTAATTTTACTTGAAACGAAGAAGTTAAAACAAAGTGTAGAATACTCAAAGTGAAATGTATTCAACGCATATATGGATGGACGCTTCTTTTACTAAAATCGCATTTATGAACACTCGGGCGAACCGCACAAGATCATAAATTACCACTTGGCTGGAGAATACCATTTTTCAGAACTGTAATGCGCAATAAATCTGTGCACAGACGGTAACTTGTTTTTAATTCTGGGAAATGTAACGTTATTTTGGTTTAACATACCTGTTTTGTGGTCTGCGAGGGGTTGGAATACCGAATATTCTGTTAGTTTCTGTTTCCTCTCGCTGGTTACACGCGACAAACAGACTACCACCACAGTACAAGTGAGAGTGACAGTGCAGCGAGGATGCCCGAAAAGCATCCAAAGTGCCAAAAGTGACTAACACCGCTACTGAAGATGGCGAGCAGCCGAAACCGGTCCAGCAAAAGACCAAACCAGCGAAAGGAGACAGAAACACACAAAATCTAGTTATTTTTCTATAACGGCCTCTTTTGCGGTTGCGGTATCCAATTTCTGTACGCGTGGTCGGCTGTTCTTTTTCACCGTTCTAGTCGCCGTTTAGGCGCCTCCTATTAACAAAAAAAAATCTGTCCACGCTTCATCTTTAAACAGATAATTTCCACGGTTAATTACTGCATTAGAGGGGGCCGTGGGCCGTTTTGGTTCAGTGGACCGGGGAGATGCTGCTAGCCCTCGCCCGTGAAATTCTGACAGCGGAGTGGGCTATTACCGAGTTCCGTTTGAGGTGTACGCGCTCATTAAGCCCAACATATTCTTTGTTCTCAGTGAGAATTATTTACGTTTGCTTGTAGCAAAGAGAAACTGTGTAATGATGTGTCATAACACCCATTTAAGAGTGTCTGTTATTACTTTAAGATACCAGTTAGGTGGTGAAGAGGGGGTTTGAAATGAGCTCTTCTCTTTTATTTCTTTACTCATTGTGGGATTGATATTCTTAATTAATAAAATATGTATGATTAGTTAAACAATAGCATTGGTATATTTATAGGAAAATCCTATGATGAAGCTTGCTTGAAAGTATTACAACACAATGATCAAAAGTCATCACAATTAAATAAAGTATCTATTTTTGCGTACTTTACGTATTATTTTTCATACAAATCTCGAATATAATAATAATTCTGATTCTCGGGGATTATGCATTTATAGAACATACGAAACAGTTGTCCATTTTCTTTATGTACTGAAAACTGCGATCTGGAACTCAATATATGAATCATTCTAAATTGGCTAGATCGTGCGATTTCCTCGAGATAGTGTAGTGGAAATGAAATAAGGATTAGTTTATGATAGTGCTGGCCAGTAGGTTAGGTTTTACTACTGTCTTGCCCTATTAAACGGGAGCAGTTGGATTTATTTTATTGTCGGTTGTATGGCGCTTGTTCTCCACAGGGCAAGTTTCAGTGGCGTGAGCCGAAGTGCGCATGAATTTGCGCGTTCGGCAACATTAAACCGCTTATCGTTCTTTAGGGATGACGTGTATCGCTAAATTTATGTTCCATATAGGAGGAGGGACGAAGAATTATATATGTATCCTACAGAGGGGGTTTCCAAAAGATTTGACTTTATTGCGTTTCAACGAATGGTAATGAACTTGAATTGAATGCTGATACCTAGAGTTATATTAAATGATATTGCAGTTCCACTTCAAATGCTTTTCTATAGAGTAATATGATAGTATTTAAAAACTTGTACTAACGTAAGTCATCATGTGATACATTCTCTCTCGTCTCCCTTGTAAATTTCAACGATAGTTAGAAACACACATGCGCTAGGTCTCTCATTAATCCTTAGTTCTTTGCGTTTTCTTAGAGATTTATTGTAGCAGTTTCTCAGTGTCATTATCTTAGTATTTGTGAGGGGTGTTGTTTAGTATTACAACGGTATTTAGTAATTGTTCAGTATTTAGGTTAATTCGGATCAATGTACGCTGGTAGTCCCTGCCTTGGGCGACAGGTGGAGAGATAAGCTACGTGTCTGTATTACGAATGTAGTGCAAGTGGCGAAGGCGAAAAACCTGTCTACGATTCAACTAGACAGCAGAATATGCATAGGAGTGGTGATACGCCAAGTTATCTGAAAGTTGGCAGCATATTTATGAGCGGTAACAATATAGAAACATTATAACACGACATAAATGAAATCGCGAGTGCGTCAATAAAGGCGATAGAATTTGTTTGTATAATCTATTATCCTTTCCCCTCGCTTTAACAGGTTTTTCACTGATTGCGAAAGCATTCGATCAATCCAGTTTGTTAGTTCTGTGGATGGAATTAGAATTAAGGCTCCCCAGTGGCGTTTATTCAGCATTTGTAGTCCACAGGCGTTCGAGGATCGTTGCATCATTTTGTTACCTGTCCGGGGGAAAGAAATGCCATTGAACTGAAGGGTGAAACGAAACGAATGAAATTAAATCGAAACTTGTAGGTTTTAAAATGAGACCGGATCGAATCAACCAGTTGTACCAATTTTACCTAATGGGATCTGTCTCAGAAGTGGAGGTCGTTACCCAACCGCACATTCCCAGTTATTTCGGCCTCTTCCATATTAATAATGTGTTACGATCATACCGTTGTGAATCGGCTTCAGCCTTAAAAAATATGAACAGATTAAGGTTTAAAAAGCTGCAAGGATGTACCGGTCCTCGAATAATACGCCTACTATCAGCCAGAATGTTAGCGGCGGACTTAGTCTTATCCCGAAGCAAAATAAAATGAAACAATTGCTTGTCCCTTTCGACTTTGTCTCGGATGAATGATTCATTCCGTGCCGGCATTTCTACAGCATTAAATTTCAATATTTAAATCGACTGTCTCCAATATTCATTTCGAATCCGGTCGTTAGTGGGAACGACATTAATGTCCAATATTTGCATCAGGATTTATTGTTCTCCGTTGTTGAACTCGAGTACAGGTGAAAACTCTCCCACCTATCTAAGTTTCGCCGTCGGCAACTATCTCGGCTAAATATATCATTCATTGTCCTTTATTTATTTGTTCCTGTATTTGTCCTTTATTTATGTAACTGACCCATTCCCCGTTGCTTTTGTTGCAGGTGAGTTTATTCATTCGGCGTCAATGGTGTTCGGATGCGTAAGTTTTTCTACGTTTTACCATTATTACTAATTACTTTAAAAAAAGTTTTTAAAACAAAAACTTGATTCTCGTTGTGTACAATGAGACCGTGATACTTTCCGCTCGTTAGATGCTAACGTTTCTCCCTATTTAATTTTTAATTATTCTTTAATTGACGGATGGTGCAAGGAGGACAACAGAATGAAACAAACTTTTTTTTTGAACAAATGAAGCCTATAATAATGTCATAATGTCTGTTGTTGAAGTCGTGGGAGTTGTATTCTCTGTGCGGGCCCCAGTTTCCCGAAGGATCCATTCGCATTGACATAAATTGGAAATCGGTGAAAAACTGTTTCAGGAAACACATTCAGTTGGTTTTCAAAGATGCGGCAAACAGTCCCATATTCCCGGGCGAGAATCGGGGAGCTCTGCGGAGTCCAACATAACGGTTCCCTCCGGGTGCTCGGAATATACAAGCGGTCCGGTACATCTGATAGGGAAACCCGGTTTTAATGTGTTTGTTGTGATTTTTTTTTCCTTCCCAGCACCCGTCGGACTTTATTTTTGGCTCGGTCCTCTCCTGGATAGAATTTAATTGATGAGCCGGCGGCACAGCTTCCGCATTTTTCCGATTCTTGTTCTTTCGTTTGAATGTTGTCCCCATTGCGGTGTCGTCGTGAATTCTACTATGTCTGTATATATACTACTGCATATTCTTCAACACAGTTTGTACTAGTTATCGCAAATTTTCTAAGAATTATTTGTTTTTAAGACAGCAGTTGCAATAAGAATATTGAAAGTCTTCCCTCATGAAGAATCAGTGTCCGTACTTGTGATTTGTAACATTTAATTCTTATTTTTTTTGGAAAGCCGTGAAATAAGTGTATTCGCAATGTTTGTTGGTTAGTCCAGGAAAAAAATAGTGCTTTCATCTTACACAGCTAATTCACAGTCCTCAACATCGTATAAAATAATTATTAATCCCGTATTTTTGGCTCTGTTAAGTATATCCGTACATTTTACGAATTATACGATGTGATTTTTTGTGAGTTTGTAAGTTATTATTACCCGGAAATATCCGCGTAAGTTCTAAAATAGAACGTATGTTTTAAACGGAAGGATCCGAACACGGGCAGATGCCTGCGGCCCGAAATGCGTCTCCGACCACGAAGAACCTGTTTCGTCGTCTCGAATAGCTCGTTGGCCCGGGCGGACCCCCGTTATTATATTTATACATATACATATATATATATATATATATATATATATATATATATATATACACGCCGCTGCTGACGCGCCATATGCTGTTCCTTTTCGGGTTTACAACTGAAGTTTCGTTCCCAGGCCTGATATAATGAGCAGATCGGATGCGTACCGTTGTCGCTCCGCGCGGAGTTCGCATGTCCCCGTCCTGTCTCTTAACCGTTAATTTATTGTTTATGACGAGACTATTATTACTATTATTAATATTACACGACTTCGCAACGGTGCCGTGTTCCCTGGCCCCGGCAAACGGCACTGTAAATTTGACTCCCCCGAAAGTGATATCGTATTTTTGTCGCCGGCGGGAACCTGTTCCTTTATGCTCGAATTGTCGGTCCCCCCGGGTTCGCCGGCGGTAATACAATCCGCGGCTCGGTAGCATTTTCTCTTATAACGACCGGCCCCTCTCGACACGAACTAGAAATCGAATTACCAACAGCCACTTTCGCATACTCTCTCTATTAACCCTAATCCTAAGACAAGAATGTACGTTGCGACAGTAGTAGTTGTGCAAATTCTTTTCGATACCAATATAGGCAATTATTAGTGTCTTATATTTTTAATTGTGCGTGTAAATTAGTATTATATTAGAGATAAAACCGGTTGCACTTTGTTTACGTTAGACGTTACTAACGAAGCATTATATAACATTGCTACTGGCGCTCTGTCCGTTAGTTGGCCTTTATATAATACACCGCTTTAACCAATGAGCTGTGGCGGGCCGGTAACTTCAAAATTCCCATTCTAAAAAAACCTATTCTCATTATAAATTTGGATTTCACAGCTTGCATTTTTTTAGAGGCGGCCTTAAAATTGCGTTTTAGATTGAAAGGATTTGTTACAGCTCGGACGGTCGAATTAAATTATTACACTGGAGTTCGCTAGCTCCTCTAGTTTAATCAGTTGAAATTTGATCACGAGAGGAGTTCATGATTAGAATTGTCAATGGTTTTGTGCTACTTCAAGTCTTTTTCTACTGCGGGAATGCAGTAAACCGTTTCAAACGGCGTTAATGGTTGAGTGCACCGAATGGGAAGATAACTCATTACGGTGGCGTATAATAATGACGCTGCGGTGCTAAACGTAGTTGTTCCGAGCGGGAAAAAGGTGGAGCTCCTCATTTGTGGGACGGGCCGCGGCCCACCTCCGATGACCCGATTGCACGCGAAAGCACCGCTTATAATTGTCGACTGTGGACTTATTAAAAGGCACCGTGATGATCTCCAATAACCGTTTACCGGCAATACCCCCCTCGAAGTGTATTACCCGGGCAAATGGTCTTCGGGCCCTAATGGTCCTCAGCGTCGTGCCCCGGCAGCCAACCTCGTTAGCCCCCGGCACCCCCCATAATGGGCCTCTCGCTTTGAGCCGTATTATCCTTATCTGTGGGCTTTAACCGCCGGGTAAAGAGCCGACGACGACGTTGTTACGCCCCTGCTCTCCGGTTTGGCGAAATTTGCGCCCAACCGATGTCAATTGGTCGGCCATTAATGGCCCCAGTTACTTAAAATGCACCGGTCCTTCAATCAATTGACGATCTTAATCGATGATACGAGTGTTACGAGTCCGATAAATCTTCACTCGATGTACACAAATTAAGGTTTCGAATTATCATTAATCAAAACGATTCATATCATTTTCAAAATGTGTGCAAGCCTAAACTCGGTTTGATGAAACCATTCTGTATTTTACGATGCCAGGTAGGTTCATAGGGCAATGACCTTAGATCCTCTAATTGGAGCTACAACTATCATTAGGCTCTGATCACGTACGTAATGTGGAAAGTAGGTCCGCAGAAAAGGAACAGTGAGCCATCGGCGGGGAACGTGTCCGGAAGTTCTTATCCAAGTTTTCAGCTTCTTCCCTTACTTTTGTGAAAAACTGGAGGATACTCGGTTATACTCAATACCTTAATGTCACATATGCTGGAATTTTTTTAAGATTGACGCATTCCAGCAAACTCGTTATCCTATAAATTATGAATTTATATCCAAATAAATATATCCAATTCAAGGACCCCGTACTGTACGTAGAAGGATTCAAAGTAGAAAAAGATTAACCGTAAACAATATTATGGAAAAATGCCTTCTGTTTTTTCTTTGTTAGTGACATAATGGCATAGTGGCATAATGGAGTTGTCGGAGCTTGCTAGAACGGAAGGAGAAAAGTAAGTAGACAGGTTCATTTATGCGCGATTGCTGCCAGCTTCGAGAATTACACGAGCGTCATTGAAGTAGTTCAGATCCGAGACTTAATACTTAGCCCGAAGGGACGGGAGTGATAAAGGGACTGCGTTGTGACGGCGGGGGTCTCAGATTAGATTGCGCCCGTCTTTGCTGCTTACGTTGTCAAATCTTAATCGCCACGAGGCTGAATTTGCGCGCCCTCTGCAAAAATAAAAAATGGCGCATATACATACGTGTATAATTAAAATTCCCTTCGCGATAGGGTCTCGATTTTTCAACGCTCGAAAAATCTGCATGTAAATCTGCGTTCGCGAATGAACTCGCTCGTTCGATGATGAATCTGCACGCGCAGGAAATAACTTCAACTGGCTTCGAATTACAAATGCGATATTTTACGCTCGGGATTTTCGATTTGCAAGTATAAAGACTATCGGCTGCATTAAGTCTCCCCCCGCCCTTTGTAAAAAGGATAACTTAATTATGCATTTTCTTACTCCATCCTCTCCAAACTTTCTGAAAGTTTTTTGTTCCAGCAGCGTCACTTGTACTCTCGCGTTCAATTAAGGTTAGGGGTTGAAATCCCGGTTTCAAACACGGATTTTGTTTAATATATAAAACAATTTTTTCAGGGGAGATAAATAAGAAATGCGAACATGAACCAGGTGTGTGTGAACGTACACGAGATATGGGCCAACCCGGGTATAAATTCATATCAAGAGTTTAAATCGTATCCAATACGGCGGTAGTTCGTTATGTCAGTAACGTGCAGGAAGTCTGTCGGCAGTCCTTGAGTATTCGAATGGGATTCGCTAACGTTATTTGACTGGTTAGGTCGTAAATAAGGCACGGTGGCCCAGATCCCCCAACTGATTTACTCTCGCCATTCGCTGTCAGGCGAATGTACTCGTTGGCATTATAACAGTTGCGTTTTTTCAGTCCGATCGAACAGGCCACAGTTGCGGCGGGCCTTATCTCGGTGAGGGGCCGGCGAATCTGCAACCGCGCTGTGGCCGGGAGCCCGTCGCTTGTTTGCAGTGTTTCATAGCCCATCGATGGGCGATAACTCTATTGCATATAATTATTGTTTGGCCCTCTCCTGCGTAAGTTATTCCGAGGGGGTTTTATTGTATTAGCGGTCCGTTTCGTTTGATCCTTGGAAAACCAATTACAGCCGCGGCACAATCTTCAAGTGGGCACTTATACTGCAGGCGTGCTCCACGGACTCACTTTTCATGCCTAGTGCGGATACAATTAAGATAAAATAATTTACCGTTGATAAATAGTCCGATTCTATCCTCGTCGGCTTACAATCTTAGTCGTATTGAGTACGTCTCCAGTAATGAGTAAATGTAACGACGGTAGTTCCGTACAAACTATTCCACAGCTGTTCTTGTCTCTATAGTAGGGAGAAATAGGCATCTTTCTCCCCCTTGCCGCTTCACGAATTTCAGAGTTCAGATATAAATCAGGAATCGATTGATTTATTTAAATTGGAAATGGGGGGGGGGTAAAAAAAAACAATTTCGTACCGAAAGCGGAAACCGGTTTCGGCGATTCATTAAACCTCCCTTCGGCCATAATAATAGGGTTTCCTTTCAGGACTGGCTTACAGAAGGCTGGACGCGGTGGCGTCGACGAAAAGTTCCTTCCGTCATCTCTCGAGTGCGATGAATCAATGAATCGAAAAAAATCACGCGATTTCTGCTCCCAGTTAAATATTATCGAGAAATTTACTGTATCATTAGTAAATTCTTCACTGGAACGGGGTTCATGAAGATTAGGCTCAAAATAATGTTCACACTTTTAACCAAAGGACTAATTTACGAATATATTCTGGAGATGTTGTGGAGTTTCGAATGAAAATTAGAACCTGACATTAATTCTCAGAGGTGTTGGAATCTATTCAACCCAATACGTTAGTAGTCCTTATTATTCCCGCATCGTTGGTTGAATTATTCCTGTAAGGAGGGGATCTGGCGTTCTGTATAATTTCTGAACTCTAGTAGCCGTTCCGTAATCCGACTTTTGATTCGGTCCCTTGAAACCGACGCGTATGAATAAATTATCCCGGCGGGTAAAAAAGGAAACGTAATTACTTCTGGAATCCCTGACGCTGCTGCGGGCGAACCCGACCTTATATTTTGTGCCCTTCTCAGGGACTGGTTACGGGGGAAGAAATGTGGGGTTTTTTGTTTGTTTTTTTTCCGTTACCCCCCGGAGAAATATTTCAGTCTACTTTATACCTCATTTTTATTAATGCGATGCGCGCCCAAAAACTAGTCCTGTTTGGATATAGCCGATTCCACGTCTCTTTCGAGTTCTTCTGACCGTTCGACTTAAATCTTAATAGCTTCAGTTTTTCTCCTGCGACCAGTTTTACTTCTAATCATTCCTTTTAATTGCGTAATGAGTGTAATCGATCGGGATTGTGGACGTTTTCGTGGGATGACTGTCATACGGCGGTTGCTTGGCCCATCGGTGGGAGGCGCTGCTATGATGATATGTGGAAATTAATATTGAATAATGATAGAATTGGGAATTTTTATTTTGTAATTGACCACAATCATAATAGATCACAAGCAAACAATAACTCTGAAATTTGCACTCTATATATTGAAGAATATAATGAACTGGTCTTGTGGACTAATTTATCTTCGAGTTTGACATTTATTGCCGATACATCTTGTGTCTCCGCTGTTTATTTTTTATTCGGCAGCATACCGCGTTTTCCTATTAACAAAATTAAACTCTTCGGGTCGCGTTCCTGGAAAAGTTAATCGAAGCAAATTGAATTAATATGCAGAATGTAATCAGCCGAGGAATTTGAAATGCGCCTATTTTGTATGCGGCGCGTATGTTGTTGTTTCGGAATCAAATTACGGGATCAATAAAAGTAATTACGCCGGCTTGTCCTCGCCGCGCCTCTGGACACGGCCTGGCTGATGGTGTTTATTAGAAGCAATAAAATATTGGAATTAAATTCGCCGTGTAGTTTCAACCGCGGCGTTTACATTACAAAGTGTCGAGACGTCGGTCAAAGGCGTTTATACCTCAGTTAGTTCACTCATCGAATTACTTTATTACCCACTTTTTTTCAGTATCTCATCTTTATTTTATTTGTGTTTCTCGCAATGGATTTTAAACTTTTCTAAATATATTTCTATCTTTAAATATGGTAAAAAATAGTGTCTGAATCCGCTCAAAAAGTCAGAAAATTATCTAGCCCGCAGAATAGTTCCCGCAGAAACGAATCCAATGTAAAAAGAAGTCATCCTGTTTCTACACTTTCTCATATTTCTCTCATATTAAGAAGGAATTATACATATTTTAACCGTGATAAATAATAACTCATGATCACTCGCCAAGAACGAGAAATGGTTTAGACTTTTTCCGAGCACAGGTGAGCTGTATCCATCGAAACCAGGACACGCTCCGCTTATTGGTAACGCGATTGAAAGCAGAGATATTCCTACAAGGGGACCTCTTTGGTTGTTCTTTTCTGTTCGTCACAGAATTGAATCATTAACGGCGCAGCCTACGCCCCGAGGATCGGGACTGTTCAAAAATTTACATAAGGATCTGACGGCTTTAAATGCATTAGCTCGTTAGGCCGATTTTTAGTTTTTCCTGCTCCATTAAACCGCCGCCCGAAAAACCCGAGCATCCCCGTCCGCCGTGTTTTTGTATTTCGGAAAGGGGGTTCGTTCGAATTTTTAACGACCAGATAAAAAATTACGACCGGACGGCGTATTTTAATTGCTCCTCGCGCTATCTGGAGCGCCAAATTTATGCCCGTGGTCGAAGAGAGTATTCGGACTGTTGATCATTTGACGCCTGAGAAAAATATCACTCGGAGGGATTAATGTTTATTAGCCGGCCAAATGGACGGCGGCAAACCTACGGCTTTCTTGTATTTATTTTCTGGTGCAATAAATGAAGCTACAGTTCGTAATATCCAGCCTAAAGATTTCTCATTGACATAGTGACTATGGTAGTATTTGTAAATCAGTTTCCTGTAGCCTCGTTTTTTTGTAGCCGCGATGCTTGATTGCGAAATTGAATTGGTCGGTAATAAATAATGTCAGAATACGTGTAACTGAGGAATAATTTGTGCTCGTTTTGTCTCCAGTTGCAAATTTCAACGTTTTATTCGAGATGATTTGTAATATGGCAATTATATTACTTTGTATTGAATGACTTTGGAGTCGTTTCCCATACTGAAATGGATAGAAGACATTTTTATGTTTAGCACCCGAATTTAAAAAAAAGTTGTAATTAAATCGTTTTTGAGCTCATGAATAAAGTATAAGTAGAATGTCTAGTTGTCGCCGAGTCTTGTGCTTACCCGTTTGACTGAGGTTCATTAGGCACTTAGGAGTAAATGTTTTCCCTTCACTCCAATTTATTTCTTTGGGGACATTAACAGGACAAAAGTGGGTGTCGGCCGCCCCCCGAGCAGGGGTTAAGTGTTATTATAGCCGGTCGTGAGCTCGGCCGTGAGAGCTCGCCGAAACCTCAATTAGCTCGTAAGACTAGCGAAATATTTGCCCACCGAAGTCGGTTACCCCTAGTTAGGGCCAACGTTAATGGAGCCGTGAACGTCCGGCCGGTGTCGGTCGCCGGTCGTTAAGCTTTCCCGGTCGCATATATTCCGGTTAGGAGGCGACGATATCGCTGGTCAGAACGGTACTTGGGGGAACTGAAGTTTTAAAGGTGGGGTAATAAATAGGTCCCAACTGTTTGTGTTGTCTCTCGAAGCAACCGGTATCGGGTTCATTTTGGCTATCTTACAGTTCAGTCCTCCGGTCACAGACGACGGGCTACTAACTTTATGTCCGTTATTTCGCGCTCACTCCCTCATCTCGATCGTGTCGTTGCTCAGTGCTTTCTTGTCGCTGGGTTCTTTGAAGCACGCGGTCAGTAAGCAAAGGTTTCGGCCTCTCGGTTTGCCGGCCGACCGCCTTCTCGGAACCGATTCTTGGCGGCCATTGAGTCGGTAGGCGATGGCTGGGAGTGGGCCCTCTCGCACAATGGCAAGCAGGTATGGCAGCGGAGAGAGGAGGAGGCGAGGTGAGGTTGCCAGGTAGGCCAGGCCGCCTTGTATAAGTCCCGGTCTGATTTACGGTGCGACCTGGGGCCGGGGCCCTTCTTGATTTATATTCGGTCGGGGGCGTTCGTCCTCCGGTGCCGAAAAAGCAGCCCGTTTTTGTCGGCCCTGAAATATAGGCCTCGGGCCACCCTAAGGCCCAGACCTTGGCGTCTTTGATGCCGGAGTTGAATGGGGGCAGCCGCTCCGTTTTATGCCCCGGAATTGTAGGTTTAGGATTCGTTATAATCTGTAAACAGATTTCCCGCGGTCGTACGGCAGTTCCATTATTCAGGGGCCTAATTTTGAAGAGGGCCACCGACAAAAAAGGGATTCGGTCCGAAGCTGTTCTTTTTTTCTCTCTTCGCCGACTCGGTTTGGCGGAACCCTTTGAAACGGACCACCAAATTCTTAATTATACGGACGGAGCGGAATAAGGCAAATCTCATATTTTATTAGCGGGCCTGATCTTTTATCGGCGCCCAAGTATTTGTTGCTGTCTCCGAGTACATTAAATCCGGTAATCTCGTTAGTGTGGCGTTTTAATTTTATTCGAGGAATCGGATCAAATAAAATTGGATAATAGACAAGTCGCCAACTGGGCTAAACTGAAGCGGTGCCATTTGACCTGGCTTTAGGGCGTAATGACCCCACATGCTTGGATCGCCAGAATCAAAATGCCTACCGAAAGTATATTTATCGCGTTGCTGGACCAGTCGCCGTAACCAGATGTAACGATTTTACGCTCATTATGTAGCCCTTTAGAATTATACACAAAGTCCAATACAAATCGATCGATTATAATGTTATTAAGGCTGCCAGAGATGGGTCTGTCAAGTGTTTCTCACTTTCGAAAGCCCATCGGCGGCGGCTGCAGCGGTGGCCGCGTCTGAGCGCGCGGGCTCAGAACAGGAAGCCGGTTAAATGTTTTTTTCTCTCTCTTTCCCCTACTCGTCTTCCACGTCTTCCGTCTTCACTCCGTGTAATTATCCTCTGTATGCCTCATTTTCTCCCGTCTCTCCTCTTCGCCCTTACCTATAAAGAATAACCGACTATTGGGTGGTAATTTGAGGCCCCCCCCCATCTCAATGGTTAACCGCTACTTGAGCCGGGTTTGAATTATTTCGGGTTTTAATAGCGTTTCTTTTCTTTCTAATTTTTACTCCTCGTAAGACCTCGCCCGGGCCAGATGATTTTTTTGTGCCGGAATTGTAAACCTTTATGTAGACAAAAAACGGATAAGAACCGACAGGCAGAATGGACGTTATCGTCATTTCGGCTTTAATTATCACCTTCGGAACCGGTTCCCAACGAAAACCTTCACCTGCCGCCTGTCTTAAATCGTTAACATAAACCGCTCTTGTGTTTTGCAGTGAATGAAACGTTTATTATTCGGGTTTTTATACACTGACGGGAAAATAAATTTCCTTCTTGTTTCCTTCTGTCGGTACAAACGATAGATTTTACCTTACAATTTTTAACGACTTTACAAGAAGAGCCAATCATATCACTTTTCTCATTCTCCTCAACATTCTGATTGACCTTATCTTTCATTTACAGTAACAAAGATCAGAGATAGTCGAAGTTTCGTACCTTGACATTTTACTTTAGCTCGATGACGGTCTCGATGATTTATTGTCAACACGAAATCGTGTTTGAAAATAAGACTGCGGTGTAGCCTTTTGTTGATTTAGCGACCGTATTTAGCGGTGGATGTAAATTTATTAATTTCTACTTCTGCTGACGTAAGCGACTGCAATTAATGGCGAACATTGTATTTATTTCTAAACAGTTTTGCCTTTAATATCCTTTCCCTTTGGATGAAATAATTTCTGTTGGAGTAATCATATTGTCATCATCATATGACTTAATATCTACTAAAATTAAGAAGTATAATTCTGAGGTTTTTAAATATCTTCATTCAGCAAGCATCGTTGTGGCTGAGATTTTGTTCCTTTCTCTTGTTCTTTTAGTTGAACTAAAATTGGAAGTATTATTCTTACCAATAAATCAGTGTTGGCTGTGCCCACTCTCGTACTTTTCAAACCCATTTATATTCCTTTAGAGGTCGTATTTATTGATGAGAAACAGAATTGAGCCAAATGATTAATTGTATTCTTTGCGCGACTCACGATTTGGGGGGGCGGGGTAGTGGGGATTCCCTCGGAATATGGCGGGTCCCGGAAAGACCTAGAGTTATTCCCTACGCCGATCGGAGCCCAATGATTTGTGAAGGAATGAAAATGGTCGGGCGTCGTACTCTCGGGTTGGCTTCAGTCCAGGGACTTCGGCTCCGAAGGCTGCTGGTCGAAGACCACGCGCCACAGTCCACACAACCACAGTTCGATCATCACTCCAATATAAGAAGAAAGGATATTACGGGATTTAATAAATTATATTAATTGCCAAATCGTGATGGGTCTTGTTAGAGCTAATGAGAGTTTTACATATTTGCACGTTGCATGTTTCCCGGCACTTGTACAGGACGGTATGCCATCGCGGTCGATAGGTATGCTATTTATAGGTTGATGGTTGATTCGCCATGATGTATATCTTAACAAAAAGTAGAAAAAGCAGTTCTTTAGAGAATGGATCTTTCGTCTTCTCCAATTTATTCAAGTCGATCATGAAAATATGATTTTGATTAATTAACTCAGTCCTCTCGGATCTTCGCAACGAATTAATTTTTTATTTAAAACTGCCTACTTTGAATATTGCGACACCTTTTAAATATTTATGTTGTTTTGGCACTGTTAAAAACTTGCTGGTCTGTTGTGAATCACGCTTTTTTAGAATTAACTGAAACCTCAGAATGCAGATAAGCCTTATTTTACAAATGAGATTTTGTTTCTCGGGCCGTCTACGTGAATGAAAAACGCGCAGTGTCGTGCGTCGTGTGTTTAAAAAGAAATGTGTACCTGACGCGTATGGGAACCTGATTTGGTATTCGCTTACTTTTAGGGAAAGCGCATGAATCGGAATTGACGGTACGAAGAAGAGCCAACGTCCAGTACCTTGTTAGTAAAACCAACGATGCCGGACGGAGGGTTGGTATATTTTCTTTAAGCCGATCGGCCCATCATTCTGCGGTTCGGCGGCCGGGGCTACGACCAACCGCAAAGGTTTCTTTTGACGATCCTGTCCATCATTTATGGATCCTTCTATTTTTCAAGAACACTGTATTATTTTCAGTCTTGTTTTCTTTGGCCTGCGCCACAAAGCCTTTCTTAGACTGAATATTTTTCGACTTTTATCCGGCCTTTACGGTCCGTTGGCCCACTCTTTCGGTCCATTCATTTCAATCTTCCTTCCGCTTTCCCCTTCGCCAAGAGCGAAGGAATTGTTTCTTTATTATAATTATCATATGTTGTATCATTCTGTCCTGATGCAAAAACGCTTATAAATCGTTGCATACTTGAGACTAGAGAAGATAACTTGCTAAAATTAAAAAGTTATTCTTTCGTAATTAACTATTTCATATTTTACGTTAACAGGTAAAACCTACGGAGAATTTTCCTTATGTTTTCAGTTGACGTAATAATATATCTGAAAGGCAAAGCTAAAATTAGATGAAGTTATTATATGAGAACCCGTTGTCCGTCCTGTCGAAAATACGTCTCTCGTAAAATATACCCCTTTTGAGAGGATAATCGCACTCTCGCCTCTTTGAGTTAGTATTCACAACTAATAATAACTAGTATCCGAGCGGCAGTGACAAGAAATAATAAATCGTCTTCCTACGAATTGTAAATTAAAGGCTGTCGGCTGGATGCGGAAAAATAGAAATAAAATATCGTCAAATTGCCATTCTAATAGAAGCTTGAGAGATATGTTAAAATATTCATCGAAGATTACTTGCCAACGCCAGTTATTTTCTGCAGAAAATGTGTAGTTATTCAGCTTATTACAGAGGAAAAACTAATGAATTTAAAAAATTTTATTTAGAACTAGTATTTTTCGGTTCTTAATGTTCACGATAACTAATTTAATTGGATCTATGCCATTATGCCTTGTTTCATTTTAACAGTATGATGATGGGGTACGCGGAATGCTCTCGCGGAAGGAAATCGTTTATATGACGGGAATTCACTTTCTTCGAAAGTAGATGAAGAAAACTGGCCGGTCGGATCGAAGCCGCTTTCATGGCTCGTTAATGATCACTAACTGTCACATTAATTTTACTCTCGGAAACGTTGAAGAAATCTAAACGGTCGCCGTGTAAAAACGACTTGCAGAAATTCTTATTGGTCTATAAAATGGACGGGGACCTCCCTCTGCTTTATTCTAATTGAATTGTCTGAGTGACAATATGCACTTTTCAACTAACCCTATCCGGAAATCTACGTTATGTCACCAATTTGTTTGCCATTGCTACTCTTGAAGACTCAGAGATGATAATGACAACTATTATCCACTAATTTGAATCAGAATTTGATCATCGCATTACTATTATCTTACTTACATTTGTCATACCTCATCTCCAACTCAATGTACCTTAAAATAATCGAATACATTCTTTCCATCTCCCCTTCAACGGGCAGTTTCTTCGTGTACAATTACATTTGCTCGATGAGAATTAAAGTTTGCGTTATACACAGTTCTAATTTAGAATACCTGTTTTGTGGTCTGCGAGGGGTTGGAATACTGTAGATTTCGCGTGTTTCTGTCTCCTCTCGAGCAAAAGACAGAACCAGCGAAAGGAGACAGAAACACGCGAAATCTAAAGTTCGAATTTTTCCGCGTCTTTTCTTTCGGCCGGGGGAGTTATGGAGCCAATAATGGATGCGTGAATTTAGTGTTTTACAAGTGCAATTTGTCAGGCGGCGCCGGAGATGAAAAGTTGGGCCCCAGTTGGGCCAATCATTTTTTCTCTTCCGGGCAGATCGATTCTCCGCGAAGAAGAAGAACCCCCCGTCAAGAGTGGTCCGAAACCGACCGCCCGCCGAGCAAACTACTTAACCGTCCGTTTACCGTAGGGTAATAACTTTTCCAAGAGAAAGAGAGAGAGAGAGAGAGAGTGAGAGAGATCAGTATCGCCCCGAGGCCTTTCCGCCCCCTACAGAGTTTTTTTACGCCAAAAAAATATTTTTCCAGCCCCTTTTCCCAATTCGGCCCTGCTCATCGCTCATCGGTGACGTCGTGGTGGTGCCCCCTCTCCCCGAATTTTTAAAATGCTAACAACGGCCGGTCCCGAACCATTAATGGATTCGATTACAGATTGTCAGACGCAATGCATTAATATCAAACCTTACGTATGAAAGGATCGGTAAGATACATCTCATTGGGAAAATTTCATCGTTTAAAGAACGACAGTCATATTCTTTGACAAGAACCCTTTTGTGACTTGATATGGAAAATTCGGTGAATATTACAATAGCGTGTGAATATTTTAATAACAACTAAAGTGGATGGATTTTCAGTAGGGACGGTAGCACTGAGGTGTCTACTGTTAATGCCTTACTTGTGAGGCGTGTTTACCGTTATACGTGTAATTGTTGTGTACGCGGAGCGGTATTAACGCGTCCGGTGTTACCTGCGGAGGCCGTTTAGATAGGAGAAAATCGCCTAAGTAATGGTATTCAAAAACCGACGTGCAAATCACTCGAGATATATTGCCTCCATTACAAAGGACTCAAGAAAAATGTTGCACCTTTTTAACGCTACTCATGCGCGGGATCATCAAGCGTTATTAACGAATCAGAATTGCTAATATCAAGAGCAGAGTTGAGTGGGATGTGTCTTCGTCCAATTTTAATATTCGCAGTTCGGGATAATAAAATTGGTACTGATAGTAACCGGGGCCTAATAGTTTTTTTCCGTATTTTTTTCTTTATGTCCGTCATATCCGTAAACCTATCAGTTCAGATTACTTCGCCTCGGTCCGTGTGAAACTCCATTGAGGGGGGGAGGGGAGGAATTGAATTTTAAAGTGTTCCCTCGGCATCGGCATATATCAACCGTTAGGAGACGGCCATTCTTCGAGTCGAACCCCGGGAACGGCCACGTTTCGAATACCTGCCCGTGTACACTCGGCCATTTACTGCCGTAGCAAACCTATTGGAAGAACGTTTGAAACTAGGTTTTCAAACATCTTGATCTATAAAAGCGCCGACGGTTCCGTCACATGTCCACTTCAGTATGCTACATTGCGACGGCGGCAACTACCTTAAGGCAGTTAGTGCTACTGTTCTTTGAATTCCAGTTTGAGTACAGGCTGAAATAGTTGACGCTCACTAGAAATTTCTAATAATTTTCGATTGGCGCTGTTTTGTTCCTCAAGTTCTGGTTGTTGAACCCTGCGAACGTCGGTACTGTGAACGCGGGGTTCAGCATGCGTTGAATACATTTTCCACATTTCCCATCTGTTCAGATTTCGCACGGTCCCCCAAAGAATCTTTTATGTATTTTAATGCGTACAAGAGCGAGAACTCTCTTTGAGAGTGTGTGAGACTCCGACTGGATTTGATTTAGCCTCCAGTACCCAACTGTTGCATTAGGTGTATAATTCAGAATTTATGGCGCGGTTCAACAGACCCGGGCCGCTGAATAAATTTACAGCGCTCCTCTTCACCGCCTCCCTCGACCGAGCCAGTCGGATTTACAACGGACTCCGGCGACAGCGTTTTTAGCTGCTTATTATTAAAGCGATTTTATCGGCAACATTAACGGGAACTATGCTGAAGCGTAGTATATATGTGCCCATAATTATGAAAGTGGTCTAAGTCAATTCAAACTTTAAATACAACATTTTCATATGAAATTCGCACAAAATTTCATATTCATAGTAAACCTCCATTAATCGAGACTAATAAAATTCTAAATTAAAATGTTGCATAATATAAAAATATTTGTTAATTTATTCGAAAGCAATTCATTAAATATCTCGAAACCAGAACTATTCAAGGGAAAACACATTTTTTTTAGTTTTCAGTTTTTATTTCAACTTGGATTTGAAGAAATAAAAACATCTCTTTCAAACCGATAGTAAATTACGATTATTAATAACTCTCCTTTTATCCATAACCAGAAAGATCGAATATTACGTGTTAGAAAATCGTCTGTTAATATATATATTTGCAGAATTAATACGGCACGCCAGAAATATATGTATAATACAGCAGATTCTTCTATTAAAAGTGGAAGTGCGGTGACATTATCAGTAGTTATAAATAATCTTGCTGTTTGATCTAGTTATTGTTGACTAAACAATTTCAATTCTATAGTGTTTCTTTCTTCGAACAAATTATTGAGTGTGCCAATGCTTTCAGTTTGCATTTGGAAAACCTCCCTGTTCAACTTATTTTCCGAGGCAGTTGGGTCCACCGACAGAGACAGGGCTTCTCGGGGCTTGTAAATTAATGGTGTCTTCCCCTCGGGATGATTGAGTGGACTGTGGCGTCCTTTTCAAAATGCAAATCGGTCGCCGTGTTCTTGCGCCATCCGACGCTAAACCGACGGCGACGATGAGTCGGCCCGAAGTATGTAAATCGTTGCCCAATACATCGTAATTATGGTAATTCCTCGAGATACCCCCACCCGGACATCGGACATAATATCGCATCGGGGCGTTGTGCAATCCTCGTTGAGTCCCCGTATTTAACGTAAATTTTTTTTCGACTCCGACGTATGAAGGGAGATTTGTCTGCCCGAATGTTGTTTAACACGTATCAATTTTTTATCGGGCTGTACAACGTACTAGTTACGCTTCAATGGTACAGGCGAAGATTTATTCTCTCAAGATTTTAGAATGATACCGCGCGAACTGGTATTTCTTCTAGTTAAAAATAATAAAATAATTTGTAATTCGCCGAGGAAGAATGTGATGTAAAAGGTCCTGGGTCAGGACATGTGGGAGCCTGCGGTCATTACGTCATCGGCCCCTGGTCCCTCCTGTTCTTGTTTTTACTATCGATCTGAGCCGGAATTCGAGCCAGTCTGTAATCCGCCTTGTTTTCACATGATCTTGATAAATGACCCGGTAATTCTTCACAATCCCTTACTCGGAAGTTGCCTCGGTCTAAAACAGGGACTCGGAGACCAAGCGTTTGTTCGTTTAGAATAATAAAATCTTCAGAACCTCGATATACAAAAATTATATTGACTTGTTCAAGAAGTGGTAAACGTTAGAATAAAACGTTCGGTATCCTACAATAACGAGAGTCGGCCAGAGGAGGCGTGGGCGTGGAATCGTGTTTTAAATCCGCCGCTTTTAAATGTTATGGGTTCTCCATTCTCTGCAGGTTCTTTTTATTATCAACGTAATGTTACGTCCATTGGACTTAGCATTAAACATGCATTCAGACATACGTTACATCCTATCTCCTTTATCCAGCATTATGGACCTTTTAAGTCCTTACCTTTTTGGAATTTTTATTCCAATTCCAATTTTATCCCCAATTTTCTTGGAATATACAAAACAGGTATATCAAATTACTTTTTGGAATTTATTTTATATGAGGCCTTCTTTTGTTTGGAAGTTAATTTTTTTATGAGTTAATCATGCCGGCAAACATTTATATCATTTGTAAATCGGGGGTGTATTTAGTGATACGCAGTTTGGTACATTATGATGACAATCCGATATCATCCCATATAGGCTCAAATGTTGACTAGGAAAGATTAAAAGACGAATCTAATTATAATTAAGAAGGTGTTTACGTTATTGAATGAAGAGCAGTGAGGGGGTGGAGTCCTACGCCCTTTTAATATACTCCCCGATCGATTATTGCCGGGCCGCGTTCTTTTCAGCCGGTTTCGCATAATTGAGGCTCAGCCCCGGAATAAATAAGGCCCCGAGGGGTGTGTAGAGAGGACCCCGGCCGTAAAACGATTAAGCCGGCCTTCGACCGCCTTGTAAAACGCTGCTAATCATCGGGCGGCTGCAATTAACACCGGAGGACACCGGGGGGGAGACCTTTCATCGTTACGACCGGAGGGGGGGTTACCGCAGTGTTTTTGGTGTTGCCCCCTCTCATTTCAGTCTGCTGAAAGGTCGAGCGCCGGTGGCGGAACTGTTTAATTGTCGGTGAAGTATCCTCTCCGCCGTCATTAAACCGGCAAGTAGCAGTAATATAAGTACTCGCTTCAACCGGTCGGGTTTACCACCTACTTCTGTCAATAAAATAATGATACTTCCGCCAAATTGTCGATACAGCACCTATTCGGTGTCTATTCGATAGACGAATAGAGATAGAAGAATAATATACCGAATATAACTAAAAAAATGGAAGCAGAATACAGAATATTTGGTGACCACCCTGACACAAAATTATCCGTTTTCTGTATTTAGTAAAAACGATTCTTTTACCCTCATTATTATTCTCGCAACATCTGGCGCGGAACTGTTCAGTATACATTTTCGTTTCAGGGTTAGAGTAAATATTTTTTCCCGCCAACGTTGTGTGAAATCGAAACCACCGGGTTCGATTACTGGCCGGCAGTTTTCTGCCGTCTTAGTGCCGTCGAATATCGACCTGGAAGTGGTTGGAGTAGGTGCCAGAAATGCGGCGTGGGCGGACCGGTCTCCCGGTTTCGCTGGCGGGCGAAAGAGAGAGATCAGTTGTCCGCCGGAATCCAGTTGGAGCGGACATCTGGACGGCAGCCGCCATCCGAGAACTGTCAATACATAATTTGCATCCCGGGGGAGCTTAGCGCGGGTTATTTATAGCGAGCCACGGCCGAGGAACGACCGGTTACCCCTCCACCCCCCCGCCTCATTCCATTTGCCTTATAAGTTAAAACGGGAGGGGAGCGTTTATAGTATTGGAAGCCAGGTGAGCTGTTGCCCCTATGGGAGGAGGGGGATGAGCTTTCCCGTGGGGCTGGTACGTGGCCTCGCCCCATATTTTCGCGAAACAACTAATGTTGAGCACACTAGCGAAACTAAACATCAACAATATACTCTGTAATCCCAATCCCATTTTACTCTCGTCAGCATAAGTATCCTTTAATTCTTTCTTTCCAAAGTTACTGAACATGCAGCAATAATGAAGTTGGTCCTAGTCTTATAATCTCTTATTATAAGAGAACCACTTATAGTAATTTGTCTTCATTGTTGTTGTAATTGCCAGTTACCTTATCATGTCCTCAATGGCCGTTCTCCTTCTGTAGTTCCCGTCGATAATAAATAACACTCGTTATTCTTTATTATTTTTTGTACTACCCTAACAGGGGGCTACTAATTTAGCGACGTTTCTCTGACCTTTTCCTCGGTCAGTCGAATCAATCCTTTTATTTCTCACTTTCACCGTACCGTCTATTTTGATAGAAGGCCGTTTGCGGTCCGAGCCAGATGTGGGTCGGGGGGTCCGGTACCGAACCCCGAGGTTAACGACGTAACACTCGGCGATTTGGCCTCCCGGTGTTTTCCATCCAGGGTATCGTCCAATTATCCCCGCTGTTATTTCTCGGTTTATATTGAACTGGCTGTCCAATTTATTGTGAATAACGATTGATGGCTTGATATATGTTGTGCCAGCGATTAAATGTCATAAAATATTTATTATTTTAGGAGTTTCAAGTGAAAATCAGCTAACGACAGTTCGGTCATAACGCTCGTTTCTTTCCGACACCACGAAATAACAGAATACTTACCGTAGTAAAATGCATGATGGTATTTAATCTCCACCAGGATTTAGCTGATATTCGCTATTTTCTAACTGGAAAAATTGTACTAAGAAAATCTCGTTTGCAGACTGCAGTTTGTTAATTTTTCTTTTGCTGAAATCATCTCAAAACACGAGATGTTTCCAGAATTCTTAACTTAATTACGGAGTAATTTTATTTATAATATACGGCTTAAAGCGATAGCGGGATTATCGCCTCGCTTTATAGTCAGTCTGAGTATTCCTGTAAACCAGTTTTGTGTATACGTGTGTCGTAAAGCGGGCTTTATACCTTGGGGTAGTGCGAAAGGCACTTTTTATTCACTCACGCTCGCCCAATTTATCCGCTCTCCGCCCGCATTTCATCCCCCCCGGCTCTGACCTAATCTGGACTTTCGCTGACCGAGAGAAAGAGTGATCTACATTTTTCGAGTTTATTTTTTTTCGTCAGTGAACTTATTAAGTGCGATTCCGACACTTGAAAAGTGACAGTCGGCATGATTGAGTACCGACCCCTAGTGATCTCCAGTTGAGCTCTATTGGCCACCGTCCGGTGGGGAACCCAAGAAAATAATGTATCTTGTATGAGGAGGCCACCTTGTTAGTTCCAACTTGCACGGTTCGGAATTTATTATGGTTTATATATTTTTACTTTTACCGTTCTCCTGCGGCGCTGTTTGGTTCGTTCGCGGCTCGTATTTCAATTACACCTTCATAGTCAGTCATCATCTATTTGGTTTAATGCGGCAAATTTTGAAAACTCCGATTTTTCGCGTTAGTAAACTAGAGGAAGCAATTAGATTTTCGGTTGGAAATAAGATCCTACTTCGGCGCTTAAACAAAACGACATCGACGTAATGCTATATTTTCTGAAATATATCTGTGTTAAATAAGTGGATACAATAAATCTAAATTAGACGATCTAATTAATAATTCATATTAAAAGAAATATTCAGGAATTTTGCGATTTATCCTTACTGTTTATGAATTTGTAACACGTATATTGAGATATATATTATCCCATCTGTAATAGCATTCTGCGATAAGTATATATCGTATTTATGAGATTCCCAATGTAGAACTTAATTCCCAATTAATTCTGACGGCTTTCATAGATTCTAGGTAATAACAGTTAGCCGAGAAGATTTATACTTGATATTGAACGAGATAGTATAATTTCGTGCTTGCGCTCTCCAGTAACGAGCTACTCCGGGTAAAACGTTTTCTGTGTGTGTGTGTGTGTGTGTGTATGTATATCTTTTCATTCAATTACCAATGTGATATCAATTTGCAATTCTGACTTCTAATATTTACAGTATATAAGGCTGTATAATTCAGCGTGTATTAACGCTGGGCAGTTAATTCGAGTAAAAGGTTTGAGCGGTTGGTGGGGGGGGAGGTCGCATCTGCCCATTATCGTCCGCATTTAGCCCCCGAATGGGATTGTGGGATTGTTGTGGGAGGAGAGGGATAGGACAATGTAAATGCATTTCCCTTTATATTCAAATAGGAGCGGGCGAAAAATCGCCCTTTAGCCGGGGCCCCGCTCCGAATAACAATAGCCTCCTCCTCGGCGGCGGTTCGTGACCGCCACAGTGTGCTCCAGCGTCTGTGATCTGTGCAACCCCCGCGCCCCCCTTCCCTCCTCCGCCCCGTCTCCCTCCATCGTGAGATGATTGCTCTGGAAATCAGCATATAGAGTGTGTACGACCCCGAGGTCTTATAACTGGAGCCACCTCCTTAACAGGCCTCTGTGTGGCGCTGGTGGTGGTGGTGGTGGTGGTGGGGCGACCGCCGGACCCGCATTACAAAGTCTAATTCCCCCTCATCCGTGTGCCCCACACACGCGGCCCTCTCCTTCTCTTTGTCTCTCTTCTGCATTTTTTAACTTCTCGGTATCATCTCCAATCCACGTCACGATGACGTCTAACGACCACTCTACCGGGCGAATGCATTTTGAAAAGATACTCTGCTGTAATCTTGTAACGTCTCCAATAATCCCCGGATGTCCTTTGGTTGAAATTAGTTAATACATAAAAGTTTAGAAAAATAATTCATCAGTCCTAATAAAAACTAAACTATTTAACTACAGCATATTTTCACTATTTTCTCACTATATATGTGCTGTAATTCTGTAATAATACATAATTATATTCGTTTTGTTAAAAGAAATATTAAAAAGATAAAATTAATTGCGGAAATAGAGGTCCACTCATTGCAGATAATTATAATGTTATTTCGGAAAAATGTATGTATGTATAAAGATATAAGATTTTCGTAATGTACGTGAAAATTGAATGGAAGCAATGAACTGTTGGTATATTATTATTCTCCCTAGGATTGTAATAACATTAACAGGGTAAGTGTTTTGCGCACGTTGGGCCTCCCATGGGACTCTTTCCTCCTTTTATTTTCCTTCAGTTAATTGAATCGATTTCCTGAAAACTCCCCGACGAGTCCGCCTCCTCCAGCAATACGATGCATGCCCGGGGCTGTAATTACCCTGCGCATTTAATGTCCACAGACGGGCGTAGGGCAATTAAAGTTGGCGGGATAAACAGTATTTTAAGCGCGTGTTCATTTCCGAATAATTAATTGCTTCGATGCGTTCCCTGTTTGTGGTGTCGCTGGCTTGCTGGCGCCGAGTACACACCGCCTCCCTATAATGAAGCGGGAGGTCTTGCCGAGGGAGACCGAATACACTGGTCCGTAATTTAGTCCTTTCCC
Source organism: Lethocerus indicus (assembly GCA_019843655.1). Lineage (NCBI taxonomy): Eukaryota > Metazoa > Arthropoda > Insecta > Hemiptera > Belostomatidae > Lethocerus > Lethocerus indicus. The sequence continues at coordinate 25,268,209 of JACDQD010000005.1, read as the reverse complement.
CTAAAAGATGTATGACGAACCTGTAGTTTCATGTTATTTGAGTTAATTGAATTCCATGTCAGTTGCTTCTAATAATGAAGTTCATGATAATATTACATTCCCGATTTTTCAAGGTATTGAAATTGTCCCTCAGATTCATATTTCTTGGTTTTATTCCTTCAGACGGAACTATATTAATCGGTGTTTTTAATTGCTATAAGGATGTCACGACTAGAAAATCAGGGTCCACTAGAAAATCAGGGACTATACACGATATAGGGCCTGTGTAAAAGAGGCTTATGTTTGCATCTGTTCATACTGATATTCAGTCAGGCTGTATATAATAGTGGGGAATGGGAAATGTATATCTTTCGGGATGGACTGTTGTTGAACTGTCGGCCTAATCGCTGTACAGTTTCACAAATCCAAGTGGGAGGGGGATCCGCGTCTAGAAAATACGATGATCGATGGCCTATTAATCGGTTTGCGAAATGCGAATGTGTTTCCCCTCCGAGCCCGCAACGTCGTCATCCCGAACGCTCCCCTTCCTTCCCCCACCCCCATTCCAGGAGTAGAGTTATTAATTCGAACAGTGTGAGATAACCGCCTATCCCAGGATGGTTGTGTCCGGCCCTCGGGCCCAACTTCCAATTGGTGGCCGGTCTCTCCCCCCCCATCCCCTTGGAGCCGGCCATTGTTCTCCGGCCACTGTTATTACGGCCTCATCGGCGTTTTGAATAGAACAATGCGGCGATTGTGCTGTTCCGCTTCTTTTTTGTTCGGCCCCGGCGGGCGGGCCGAATCTCACCGGCTGAATGACAACGGTGTGAGGCGGACGATGGATGCCATCGAGTAAACGCCGATTACGATGTTGGACTATTCAAAGAGAACTTACACCAACTCCCCGCTATGATATTTACTTTTGGGAGAAAATTATATAATAATAAATGTCGTTATTGTGTATATAATAATAATTACCGTTCATCGAATTTTCCTCTTACGGCTCAACACGGTTTTTGTGATATTTGTTTCGAATATTGTTCGAGGACAAACACTTGTGTGTGCGTTGAACAGAAAATTACATGATAATTCCCGTCACCGTCAGCATACGGTGTACGCCCATTTTAATATCGGGGAAATCTGTAGTAACTTATAGTGGTCCGGTAAAGTGGGGCGGAGAGAGGACAAGGTCGCGTTGAACTTGAGCGTTCGGGGCGTGAAAGCCTTCTGGTGGTAGGCGGCTACATAAGACAGTGTGTAGACATGTTTTTTTACCTCACCCGGGTTTTATTGTGACGGCCGGGATGTTTCGGTATAGTGATTATGGTAAAAACCGCAGGATAATTAGTATGGTTACTAAGCTATAACGATACACACAAGCCTGCATTGACTATATAGAAAAGCCACAATCGTAGCAGTGCCTGACCGAACGAGCGGTTGATACCTCTAAAGGAATGTATCCTAACTTTAAGTATACTTCGGCCAGCGCCCGGTTGTAATTATCCGGACATTTATATTATATCAACAAACCTTACGCTCTTTAACTGTCGGTACTTAAACTCCAGTTACGAAACTTATCCTTATTTCTTCTGTCCTCAAAATTAAATGAAATTGTATGGTTTAAATTAACTTGATTTACATGAAATGCGGTTAAGTAAATTGCTAATGGTCACACACATGATTGTTGAGAAATTTTATGTCATTATTTCCGGTGATGACTTTATTATCGGTCGTATATTAAACTGGCTTCATCTTGTCAACTATGTCATTTAATTGCGGTGAAGCCATCCGTTTTAATAAGTATTACTCTTTCTATCCCGCCGTGCACCGTTAAATATCTCCATTAAAGTCCTTTATGTGCATTTTTGAAGTTCAGTTGACGGGTTTTCTCCTTCCGCTCGAAAGCGGCTTTTTTAAATGACCCTGTAACGTAGGTCTCAACCGTTTCTTTCCATTTGCGTCTTAATTTCTTACTGGAACTATTTTCGTAATATCTGAAACCGGTCGCTAATTGGCCTTTATTTAGCGACTGGTCTGGGCTTTATCATTATTTTTCTGCTGTCTAATCGGGATCACCAAATCTCTGTGAATCTCTCGGTCTGTGAAAATATCTCCCGATTCTCCCGGGAATTAGTCTCGGGCAGTGTATCTTTTGTATTTTTTTGTCGAGAACTCAACAATGCGGGGTCGGTTCGGCTCCGGGCAAAAGCCAATGGAGAGGGATACGTGTAATGCGGGGCATAACGCGGAATTACACGGCTTTCCCTCTTTCAGCGGCCCGCTCAACGCGAACCGAGACTGATCGGTGGGAGGCTTCAGGCGGGTCGGGAATGACGCGTTGAGTCCTTAACAAGGTTCAACCAATAAAGCGAATTTATAGCAGATCAAATATTATATTGTACACACACAACTCCACATAATTTCCCGGATGATCATCTTCAATAAATCGAAATGGGCATTGTGATTTTTTTAGAACCATAAATAAATAATTCGTTTATTATTCTGATTTATATTCATTGTTTACGACATTACACTCCTGAGTGTACCAGTAATTGAGATCATTCATTCGCTGTCATATTATTGTAGTCAAGAATAAATAGTGTAATTATTTAAGCTACCCATCGGGTAGCCGATTTGCAAGTCAGCGCCGAACGCTCGCTGCCCCTAAAGAGGCTGGAAGAGAAAGTGGGTATCCTCATATAAAATTCATGCCGGTCTGAGGACCGACTGGTCGAAGAGGTGGAGGATGATCTTGTGGATTGCGATGGTGGGGGGGGGAGGGACAAGGTCGGTTGCTCAGCCTCTCTCACCTGTCTCCTCAGGTAGCCAGAGAGGTCCACTCTCTTCTCACTCATCTCCCTCGCCCCGTGTAATCGCTGCTCCTCCTAAGAGCTCTCTCCTTGCTCGAGTGCAATGCCACTCTGAACCGAAGCAGTTCTTCACCTGTAGGAGAATCCCGTCGAATAACAGGTTGGCTGTCGCCGAAATATCGGGTCCATTTCTGTTATTGATTCCTTCCATTTTGTTCGGTGAGTCGTCCGTTTTAGCCAACCTCACCTCCCGTCCACCCAAAAAAGAAGGATTTTTGCCCCTTCTTGGGGGAGAATCTTCACAGGGGCGATAGCCCTTGAGACGTGTACTGTCGACACTTGTGAGGGAAGTTGTTTCTACGTGCTGTGTGTTTATTGTTCTGTATATAGGGGGTACCGGCTGGACCAGTACTCCAATCCACCTCTCGTGTCCTCCCCACCAGAACTACTTCCAGAGAAATATGGACACCGAGGATTAGGCACGTCCTCACCAACTTTGGGCAAATATAACAATTGGGGCTGGGGTCCGGGTAATTCGTATAGCAAGTAAGGAATGATTGAGGCGGGAAAAATCCTGTCGTTGCGTCTTCCATTTCAATGGAATTTTAAGTAAATGTAAGCCAACTCTTTAATACTCAACGCGACATATTGTAGAACGTAAATCCGGTGATGTAAGCGGTGTTGGAATCCGGTCGTACCGGGTTTATTTTTAGAACTATGGAGGTATAAAATGCAATAAATGTAGTTCTATTCGGACTAAGCTATGTGCGCGTAAATCCAGTGTGTTTCGAGGGAGAACGTAGTGGTATAATGCCAGTGCAGTTACTCTCGCTGTTGTTGAAGAAGAAGTCTGTGGTCTACTAGATAACTTCAGTATCGCCTTTAAATTGCTTCTTTTTCCTCCAAGTAATAGCGCACCGAATCGGTGTTTACTTATCGAAGAAAGAGCGGAGAGGAGTTTCATTTTTTCAGTTGTGTCGATTCTCGTTTAGCCGGCGGTACGTTGGAGGGAGAGCCACACGGCGCGCATATTCACTTTCTCCCCGGCGGACGGCCATTATAAATGGAAGCCGCCCCGGACCCCAGCGCTGCGCCCATTGTCTCTTTCTTTTTTCCCCCCATCTTCTTCTTCGGCGTTGTTGTTCTTCTGGCACCGGTTAATTATTTAGCCGGGGCCACCGCTCCACCGTCCAAACAAATAAAAGGCGGCCCCGACCAGCCCTGCACGCCTCCGAGAATAATGCGGCCCTGCTCCCATATCGCGGCCGCACGTTTCAATTAATGAGCGCGAATTGATTTATACTTGCAATTAGAGAGGGCCCAGTAGAATTCCATTGTAACTGAACCTAGCATTCTTCGATTTTACTTCGTTTTGTCTATCTCCACCGGTCCTGGTTAGTTAGTGGCCACTGTCCCCGTTATCTGGGATCTATCTTAACAGCTTGCATTTTCCTTTTACAGATACCCATTCCAGTAAAATCGCTAAAATTGCAATTGCGGGATATTCTGTCGTACGGGGGAAAAATATTTTAGTCTTACGATGCTGTATATATTTTATATTATACATAGTTGTATTTACTAGGCGCTGACCCGAAATGAAACTAATTATTACGTAATTGTTTTGATTCTTCGTTAAATATATTGCCGACGAGTGAGTGTTACGGAAGGTAGAAGATTATACAGAAATTGCCAATTTCTCGCCCGGGTTTTTGAAAGCTGAAATTATTTCGGGAAATATAAAACTTTCGGTGGGGCAGTAATTGTGTTTTATAGACGCTCATTAGGAAGTCTTAATGTTCTCCCGAACTCGTTTCCTCTTTTATTTTCTCCTTTTCCCCAATATAATTCCTACGGGCGGTAATCGTCTCCTTTCTTTTGATGATTGCCGATGTCGCAAACGTCCGCTCGGTAAAATTCAGAGCGGCCGATGGGAATCCAATTTCAATCTTCTGCCCGAATATCCTTCCTCCGCCGGTGTTGCGCAACCCCCGGCCGGTTATATCACTTTCATAATGCGGTGTAATCATTTCTTGGAAGTATCTCATCACGCAATCTGCGGCGGCGGTGAAGGGACGCCGGGTCTGATGTTTCTAGACCGGTGCATCCCCGTAACAGGTTTTCGTCCATCGTTGAATTATCATAATTAACCGTCGGACACATTGCAATGCAATATGTGTCGACATTAAAGACAGAACTCGATTGCATTAGTTCTTTTCGCTCTTTTTTCAATCGGACATTTTTTAATTAGGTAATATGTGGTTGAATCTGTCCGGAAATTTCACACAATTTCATTGTTGTTTTATAAATATTCGCGCTTTCACAATTTGTTTCTGTGTTCGGTTGTGGCAATTAAACTTGGGCTTCATTAAAATGCCTCGTATTCACTTCAACAATGTAGAATTCTAAACGAGGATTTCGCTATACGAGTATACTCGGTTATGATTAATGTATTTCTGAACTGAATTCACTCCTTGTGTATGGAGGACGGGCGACGGAGGCGATCAATTAAAATTTCTCAACATTGATCATTTCAATCACGCATCGGGAGCAAGCCAATAATCAATTGCACGGCTCGGGTGAACCGCTTCCATATTTAGCGCGTAGACCGGCAGTAATAATACGGGGCGTAGAAAAACCCTTTCTAATAACTGGACAAGTACCGAGTTCTAGTGGACGGTTCTGAAAACGTAGGGCCCGGCGGCGCGTTCTTCGAAACGGCGTTCCTCGACAGTCCCTCTGTTACTGCTCTTGGTAACAAAAACAAAACTATGCTTGGATTTTATGAAGGCTTTCGACGGCATACCGTTCTCTGTTTGCGCTACGCTCCTGCCTTATTTGCATCGACGTTCGTTATTTCAACCTTCAGATTCGCACAAACAGTCCCAAAACAAACACTTCCGCTGTCACGCGCATATTTTATATCTCATATTTGTCTTTATGTTTCGAATCCTAATAACTTATTTTCTATTTGTTTCAGGTAAGCGTAGTTGTGGTCTGTATGAGTTGGAGATTTTTAAATTGGCTGTCAGTTGTAATCTCTTCTGACGTGAGTATTGAGTCATGTAATTGTATTATATAGAGGTTAGTGCGTATCGTCATCGTGTACCCAACATCTTGGGTGGGAGTGAGTGACCCCTTCATGTTAATACCAACTGGGGATTTTAAATGTACTTGGACTGACTTTCCAATGTTGCTTAACTACTCCTCAACCGCAATTTTCTACTTTTGCCCTGCTCTGAACTTTAAGGCTCTATTTAAGGGAAAATATTCCTTTCTCGTCCCGGGAGGAGGATTGAATCCCGCCACCTCGTTAAGTCGTTCAAGTATATAAGGATGTTTTACACGCAGCTCCCCCATTGACCTTAAGCGGATCAAGGCGCGAGAGTCCGGCTGAAAAAGGTGAATAAATCTCAATTTTCGCTCCGAGAGCTGTGACTGTTTTTCTGTTTTTGCCACCGTCTTATTAGTCAACCGTGCGGGCCCCGCGCCTCATGTCTCACCGGTCCGGGGTTAACGAGAGAGCGCGTTCTAAATTTCTGCCCTCCCTACGAGTGATTAGTTATCCCGACCTGCGGGATAAATGTATAAGGCAATAACTGAAGTTATTTTTTAGGAATCCCCGCCGATGGGAGAACGGGTTCGTTTACATTTGGCCTTCGGCCGGTTCGCCTTTTGCCGGTGGCGGAATTCTTTCCGGCAATTTCAGTAGTCCCGGAATATTTGTCGTTTATTAAACCGGTCGTTCGGCGCTATGACAGCGGTACTATTCATCGCAGTTCGATATATGTCCGGGGGACATTTTCCTTAAATGGAAACCATTTACTACGTTCCTGTAAATGGCCCGCTACCATTCTTCGAATGGTTACTCCAATGGCATTCTTCGGCCGAATTTTCATTTCCCTAATTTCGACTGATAATTAAATTGAGACCTTTCATTATTCAGGACAGATCCAGTCGGTTCTATTGATATTTGTAATCACTGTTACAGCAGTAAACGGTTGAAAATGAACTACGATCAGCCCTGCCATGAAACAATGTCATGGCATTCGAATTAATGTTTGACCTCTATAGGAACCCTTTTGCACAATTATTAATTAGCATTTCCCCCCTTGTTTTCCTATTTTCATCCGGTCCGGTAGATACACTGAATATTGTTTATGCGCTGGGTGCGAAAAGACCCGTACCATCCAAATTGGAACAGCGTTAAATAATTCAGGCCTAAACCGGTCGGTTTTTGGCCGCACAATGGGACACTTTGTGCCGGATTCACTGACCTGTGTTCCGGACCGGGGAAAATTTTTAATTGTCGCTCGGCACGTATTTCCACGCTTTTGTGTCGACAGCGACGGTGAAAGTGAAAGCCTGGGAGGCGGGCGGTACATCGATTTAAATTCTGACACAACTTCCGCCCCGTCTTGGGAGAAATTACCACTTAGATTTAACTAATAAGGACGTTAATTGGATTCTCTAGTCCGCATAATTTAGTCTGTAGAAGATTTAATGTTTCAGGCTGTCGTAAATTACATAATCTTTTCGTAATTAATATTTTAATAATGTACGAACAAAATAATTTATTGTTGAAAATGACAATTTTGTCTGGCTTCAAACAATGTTTAATTATATTTCATGTATTAAATTATACGAATTTAATATTATATAAATTAGTTTAATTTATTCTGTCAGTATGTCAACATGTTTCCTGTTGTTCTTATATTTATTTTTACGCGTTAAATCATGTGAGTATGAATTCCCGGCAATTGTGTGTCGCTTCTTATAGGATGATTTAATTCCTACCCACTCTTAATCCGACCACTATGTGTTCGATCTGAAGGAATTCGTTGCGTGTCGGCGGTTACTTTACCTAATTTTAGCTATAATTTTTGGACTTGATTTAAAATAAATGAAAACAAATATGCTGATACTGGAAACAACGATGAATCGACCTACCCTATATTGCGAGTTGTAACATTTAACAGCGTCCTTTGATGCAAATGTCGGTGGTTGCATATTTTGAAAAAAAAATATATTTAATCGGTGAAGATAATCGTTTTGCATTTAATCAATGCATGCATGCAATTAATTGTTCAGAAAACCTCTTTTCCATGTTTTTTAGGATGAGCTTTTTTTATGATCGTATTACGGAATTTCTTAGGAAATGTTTTAACATTTACTGTTAAACGCCGTATAAAAATTTTTCATTAAAACTATTTCCAAAGACTTTTACGCATCGAAATTCCGCTCGAAATTGGTCCTATTAATGTTTTTTCACCGCCTTCCTTTCCGATTCCCATTAGGTAGGGGGGCGACCGACGAATAATTATTTGGGTCGGCGCTGAAGAAATTGATCGTTAGCTTCGATTATTCGACGTTTTCCGAGGACAGTCGGCAATTGTATTTTATGAGGCTTCATTTTACGTATCGGGCGAACATTTTCAGACTCCCGAGTTCAATTTATTCCTGTGGGACGGCGGCTGTCGCTTCCCTTTGGTTCGGGAATATTAATGCCCGCCCTTTGGATCGGATCGGACCGCGGTCTCAATTTTTTCCCGCTTAACAAATCTTCTTATCGGCCCCGAAGAATTCCTCTTTTATGAAACCGTCGTCGACCGACATTCCCAGTTTTCCGAGCCCATTCCACCCACAGTTAGGAAAACTTGTAGCTCTAATTGTTCCTGTTGCGGGTTCGATACCCTCCTCTGATAACGTCTCAGTTAATTATTATCAAATCCTGAGAGTATTTCCCTCTTGTCGATTATCATTTTGAATTATGGTGTTGTGTTAGAATATATAAGAAATATATCTGGAAAATATTTATTCAACCGTCCGAATTCTATGCAGCAATGAATATTCTAACGCTGTTGATTTAATTGAAAAGTTTCACGTTATTTTTATTTACGACATTCGATTTAAATATTATTCATCGGGCCCTATCGAGCGGTTCCATTCCAACACATTTCTGCCCGGGACAATTTATTCTCGACATGACCGGAAAAAAGGATCGAAGCTAATGTATCGGCGCTAACGCACTGGTGCGCGTTTCTTTTTCTGAAAAAAAAGCCCCCGCGTCTTGAATAATGTTCTGGGGTCCGGAGAAGGGGCCCCTCCGGCTTATAATTAAATCTGTGTCCCGATATTAATAACACGGGCTGTTATTAGGCCGGCGGGGCAGCTGTGGGTGGACCGCATTTTCCGCCAATAGGCTCGAACCATTAAGAAAACAAAAACGGAAAAAACTGTTACAGCCAAGCAGCAGTATATCAGCACAGCGAGCCTGTCGTCTCACGTTCTGTTTTTAACCGGTCCCCGTTGCCGGCTACAAATTTCGTGACGCGAAGACGGCGTAAGCCATTATTTGCCCGACACACGTAATGGTAGCTAAGTGTTTTCTTTTTTCGTTTTTGAGTACGATTCCGCACGTATTCGCACTTGGATGTCCGATCTAATTTGACGTTCTGTCGATGTCTGCGGCGAAAAAACGTAATTCTTTTTTGTATTTTATAGTAGTATGTATAGTTGTTAGTTTCACCTCTTTATAAACTAGCTGATAGAATTGTATGATGACAAAAACGTATCACGGATGTTATTTTTTTTTTATTAATAGAAACTGGGTACTAACTGTGTAAACAGTTGACTATTATTTCCAAATAAGGAGACCGCGTTCGGATACCAAGTTTTATGTCCCCGCCGGTACATTAATCGTTCCGCGTTATTTTCCGACGATAAAATCGGAATCGGAGTTTTTTTTATAAAGGTGTTCCAGCCGGAAAAGGGATTCGTACGCTATTATATAAAATAGGGTCCGTGATCATAGTTCAGGCCCCTAGAGTGGCTTGGGACGGACGATTTTTAAGCCGTTTGTCTCTGTTGTTGGACTTATTAGAGCTTGCGGCCGGGGGCATTACTCACGCGCCCCTCGTGGATTAGTACGCCCCGTCCCGGCGTCGTTATATTTTTAAAGTGGCGGTATTCCGATCGGGTCCCGGATAATGTTTTTTCTTTCTCTCCTCCGAGGGGCCCCTCGGATGCCCCGGCCTAACTATGCTAATGGGAACGGGCCCAAGTTGCCGCCGCCCTAATAAGTAGCCCCGTGTCGTCTGACTAATCGTCGGCATTTTTAAAAACTAGAAGGGTTGGGAATAAGCGAAAATACTAGTAATAGCGCGGGCGGATCATTCATTTCATATTATTTTAAACAATATCCGCTTCATCCGAACAGTTAAACTATCTTTTAAACTGTCCTTCCTGTTTGTTGACTGAGACAATTCTTGACAATGTCGTTATCTTCAACGTTGTTCTGGTATCTGTTCCTTGGTTATCATTTTTCGGCATCATCCGCGCATAAATAGTGCTATCTAAATGTTTGACGAGATAGGGTCTATGACAAACCTTTTTGTTATGTTGTCTAACGACAGAGACACTTTTCACTTCACTTTTCATGTTACAACCATTGTTCAAAACGTTTGTATGTTGTATTTGTATGTTGGTCAAAAGTGTAATGAACCGCTGACAATCAACTAGTGTTGGTGAACAGGGATTTTTTCGGATTTTTTTTTATTTATCAACGAGCTATGTAATGAATAACGTTCATTTTAATTTTTCTTTACTGCTCTGAATTTCAGTAGTTACGAAAACGTAGGCCATAAAGCTGCAAAAGAATCATGGATCTGGTCGAGTTAATCTAATTTCAGTTTGTTTCATTTTAAGCCAAGCATAATAATGAAAACTGTCTAAGTGTTGCGTGCGAAGTGGCTCTTCACTTCAGGAATTATAGTTATTACACCAAATATTACTTGAAATTTCCCTCTGTTGGCCGTTGAAACGATAATAATACGCAATATGACGGCCTTTTAGTTTTTGTATAAACTTCGTACACGCAATGTGAAACAGCTCGAGTACCATGAAATCGTGAATGCACTTTTTAAAGTTGATCGAAAATTTAAAGTTTAAACAATTTTAAAAGGTTCGAAATTCGGGATTTTCGATGGGATACCAATATTTTAGTGATGTGCATAGAGATGCGTGTTCTATACGAAACGGTACCTAACTGTTAACTCCAGAATGCTAATAGCCTCTAATGGATGCTAGGCGACTCATTAGAGCGGAGCCATTGACTTGACCGGTTTTTTTGTTAATGAATCGACTTTAAACTTAGGAACGTTTTTTTTTGTCAATAGTCAAAAGAGAGCAGTCAGTGACACATTATCGGGGCCGCGGTAATTTGTGCCCGTATTTTCGAAATTCCTGCCTATTAGGTAGGAAGGTTTTTTCTAAGAATGTTTTACAGGTGAACATTTTTTCTGGGAGGAACAATTTGAGCAACATGATTTTATATTAAAACGCTCAGTAAAGCAGGACGTGTAGTAATTCAGGGAAAGTCGTTACACCGGTGTAACAAAATTTGTAACAGTTGAGATAAGGACTATCACATAATTTTGTTTTCGTGAACCCAATAAGAAAAAATCATATTACGCATCGAAATGGTATAAAAAGACGACGAAATATCGTAATTCTCATATACATCCCACTCTTCGATTTTTACTCCAGTACATTACCAGTTGGCAATGTATCGCTACGGTTACGCTTATCGAGCAGTTTCGAGATTTTCTAATAGTAGCAGTGCTATGACAACTGTATAGTATTTATGTCTACATAACCAATACATTTCAATAGCGTCATTACATTAGTTAGTACATTAGTTTGAGCGTCGGACATAATTTTGCCGGTAAATGGCATATAACAAGGACTCTAGGACGAGTTATAACTGCGTTAACAGGCCAAATTACCGCGGCCCTCGACTTTTAATTTATTTAGCGACTCAACGGCTAAATATCCGTGGCTGAAGTCTGAAATTTGAGAGCTCTAAACGGTTTGAGCTGTTCAGAACCGTAAAGATGTATCGTTAATAGCGGACGTGCTCGTTTTTTGGGGGGGAAATCGTAACTCTGCCTTCGGACTGCTTAATAAGGGGGCGATGCGAAATCTAATTTTTCAATAGCCGATCGATCCGATCTCGGCGTACGGAAAGCATCGATGCGTGCTCTATCGGGTGGTGGAGAGGGAGGGGGCCGCTAGTTTGTTGGCCGGATAATTTCGGGTTGACTTCGTGACAGAGGGGCGTCGGGTTCGAGCCCGGGGAAGGTTTGGCGTAGGGAGATTGGGAGCCGCTGTCTGGAGCCCACTAATAATGACCGGTTCAGGTTTAATAACCGGGCCTCGGGATGAAGCGGAATCCGTCTCACTTAGCCGCGCCCCATCTCTTCTGCATTGAAACTGGACGAAGGGGTATAGAATTTACCCCTAAATAGTCTAAATCTCGTAGACCAATTTAAAATAAACAGTCGATCCGATATTATCCAATTGGCTCTAAACCACCACCTTCTTGATTAGGGGACAACATTTATGGATAACTATAATGAACATGAACACCGCCTGGTGTAGTTTAAACATGGACCGCATAGCTGCCCAACTATATAGTTCTTGTATTAAGTAAGTTACTTAATTTAAGCGGATATCTGAAACTGTAGATAATAGTTTCGTATAGTGCTATATATAAATTATAGTTTCGTGACATTAGTTGTATGATAATCCTGCGGCCGGTAATAATATTTTACACTGTTGTTGCGGTTGGGGCGGTATACTTTCACCCGAGGTATGTGGGCGGGCGGGCGCCAAAGGGGAACCACCTCGTTGTTCCTGTACTACACCGACCGGCGTTTATTTCAATTAACCGGAATGACAGATATCGAACTGCAGCCGTATATTGTCGGGGGACTACCGTATAATCCTCCGGTAACATTATATTCGGCAGTCGACGCTCCTTCGCTACGCTTTACTTTCCCATTTAATTTAAACCAGGCCGCAAAACCGCGGGTTAACAAAAAAAGTTAATTTGAATTCCGACCTCGGGCGGACCAATTTTTGATTTTGGCGTGGATTTATTTTCGTTCGCAACGCTGGTGTTCGGGGGGGGGGGTAAATTAAGAAACGTGATGGCTTCGTGGCTTCGGAGAGAACGAAAGGAGGACGGCGTAAAACCACACTAGTCCCGCGGCTCAATGAGCCTCTCTCACGTTTTAAATCAAGCTATAAAGTTTTCGGGACGGTGAGAGCGATAAAGAGGGCGTCAGGGGGGGGAGTTCCGCCTCTCAACGGTTCAGTCATAAATTGGTTTTATTGCGGTTCATTAAATAGTGCTCTGGAGAGCCGGCCACTATTTTTACTGCACACCGGCGCACTGCTCTCGCGGTCGGGATTGCGGTTGACGAAGTATATATTCTTACGTCCTATCTGCCGGTGTCAGACTGGAATAGTTTTGCGAACGATCTGTAGATTTTTTTTTAATATAGACACCTGACTTCCGTTGTGTATGTCGGTTTCACAAAGTGTGCAGAAGAAGATTTGATATTAAAGACATTTAACAAAGTAGATTCATCTCTGGCGGACGAAAGAATAGGAAGGAATTATTTCAAGCTCGTTTATTGCTTACTTAGAGATTATTTGTAGTGACTTTGGGGGAAACCCTATAACCACGGTGGAGCCATACCCAAAATGTGGGTAGAACCAGTTCTGTATTTATTGGTTGGATTACAAAACTAAGTTAATTTAATAACTATATTCTAAGGGAAAGAAATCATTCATAACACGTAAATAGGGGTATACAGCATTAAATGTGCTTATGAAAATTGTTCTTATGAATAGCTACTTTGTTCTATGATTCTGTTTGTAGAATGCAAAGAGTTTAGCAACAATTTAATTATTTTGAATTTTCGTCCGCACTGATATTCATATTATTTATTATCACTTAATCAGATGTGACGATTCTAAACAGAACATTTTTGTTGCGGTACGTTTTTGGACGATGAATTTCTGGATGAATATTAACTTGATTCATAAATACTAGTCTGATAAACCGTATAACGACGACAGGGTGGGGGTTAATATTTTATAACGTAATTAAGCGAGAAATAGACCACCGATTCTTTATTAGAGATAAGGAGGAAATATAATTTCAATAAAGCCTGTGACCCGCCTCTGTTAGAACAGTCGTTTTAATGGCTTTGCCCGGGTCTCTTCTAAAATAAATTTGATCCTAAATTATCCGAGCTTATCTACACGGTGTCGGTTGTAATTGTATATTCGAGCTAGAATGAATGAAATTTCGGTACCTTTATGGGACCGGTCTGGGGCTTGTTGGTCGTAAAAAAGTTAATTCGATCAAGGAAATTATCTTGAGCGCTATAAAAACAGAGGGAGCTAAAATAGGGCGTAGTCCTGTGAAATATTTCTGTTCCTACACATTTAAAGAAATCGTACTTAATTGCTAATTACAAAACTGAATCTTGTATTAAAAGACTCTTTGTTCCACCCCATTAATCCACCAAGTCCGAGTTGTGCTGACTTATGTCATGTTCTCAAATCAAACTACCAATGTATATAGTAGTCTATAATTCTGGCACAAACTGGAATCAAAACATTGAAGTTAAACCTGCAATATTTTTAAGGGTGGCCGCAAAAAGAACAGCGTATTCTGAATTTTCGCTTATAACGTAAGAGTACATCGGAAAATAACATGTTAAAGTTTATAAAGATCCGACTTCAAAGTGTAGAACCCCATGATTGGTCCTTCGTTTAACCGTCCGGGAAAAGGAGACCAGTTTATTATCAAACAGCGATCTGCGCTCCATTTTCAGATGTTTTTTTTATTTCTGTGCTCCGGAGATCTATAATCATACGGAATCGAGGGCGCAGCCAAACCGATAGTTTGTTTCGTTAAGGACGCAGAAGAACTTGCGCTCCTTTCCGATTTTGAATTTTTACAAGTAATAAAAGTGGCGGTAATTGCGGGCCTAACCATTGCACGGGCCTTGGGTGGTCACTTAACCTTATCTGGCCTTGCCCCGGTTCCGGACTAGGCGTATATATGCAATATAAAGTTTGTTCGCTAAATCGCCAAATTAAATCTTGGCCTATTTTGTCCTATATCCGGCCAATTTATTTTTATTAGAGTAAATATAGGTTTTTAATTTAATGTAAGCGGATATGAAATATAGGATTGAATTGTATTAGTTATGAATTTCGATGAGTTTATATGTTTATAACTCCCGTTCATGAAGGTGGAATGGAGTTGGGACTTTGTTTCATTCGTGACTAATAAATCCATTTTTTATTAAACACACTCTTCTCAGAAGAGGAAATTTCTTTGAAGTTGTCCTCTACTAATTTACACAATACGAAATTGTTTGAGAAAATTTGTTTTTTAATCGCCCCATAAGGTCTCATAATCTGAAAGTTCTGAGCTGTATTTACTCATAAATTCATGTGACATATTGCTAAAAAGTGCAGACACCAAAGGGTGCTAAATTCGTTGTTTGATAACTGAAATCCTCGCTGCGAAATGAGCTTGATATACTAATAACGAACTTCAAGTTCACAACCTCATCCTCGCGACACTTCCCCCATTTCGTTCAGCACTATAAGTGTATTGCACATGCAGCGCGGAATGGAAATTTTTTTTTTCACCGGCTACTTATTATCGTTCCGGCTTTTGATTTCTGATCGGGCCGCGAAGGCGGTAATTTGGGATAAATTTACCGGGGCCTAATGACAGAAGATTGCGAATCGAATGTTGGATTTGTCAAAAGTGGCCGTCGCCGATAGCCCCGGGGGGGGTCCTCTCGTTACGGGAAGTTCATCTGTGACCAATCGCTTCACGAATAGTCGTGACTAATTCAGTAAAATGGCGTCGAAGACGACGACGAGGATCATAACAATGGGCTATATTCAAAGTGGTCACCGTCGGCCTCATCATTTCGGTTTTTCTACATTTTTTCCCCCAGAAAATTTTGAGATATTTTCTTTGTTGCCCCAAGTACCGTTTTACAGCGTAGGCGTGTATTTTGTTGACTATTATTGAACGCGCCTCCCTGAATAAAATGGATACACAGATTTTCCAAGATTCCGAAAAAATAGAGAGGGTCATTATTTATAGTGTTGTATAGTCCATTATCATCACATGACAGGCTGGTATTGGTAGACATGTTTCGAATCTGAATCTGATTCCAGACAGGTCCAGAAAATTGCACTGCTTTATCGTTCAATCGTTTCAATGAAATTGAGGTGCTGTACATATTTGGTTAATGGCAACTCCGTATGTTACTTTCGCAGACATTCCGAGTGTTAAAAACCTAATGTGAAAAAACGACGTACGGGAAGGGGAAAATACGGTTATGATAATCTGCCTATAATGCTCGAACCGTTGGTCTCTCTCCGCTATCTCTGTGAGAACTATAGCTTTGCGTGGGTGTTTCTGGGCTCTCAATCCATTTTCATGGCGCGGACGGACCGGATGCTCTGGCATTCCCTTGCCTGATATGCTTGCCCAGATAAAGGTACTAGTGTACGCTCTAATGCCGAATCCGCAACCAGGTGTTCAAGAGAACTCTGACAGAGCTAGCTGTATGCATTATGATGTAGAATAACATATTAATTAGGATTTATTGTATTTAAGGAGTCTACATGTTTTGATATAGAAGCATGACTTACTTATCCTTATGCATGAAACTGTTATAATTTGGATAAAATATTTTACACAAGGCTAATCACACAAAGCTGAACAGTGTAATTCCTTCCAATTGACTTTGTCCTAAATAATTCTGTTCGTGCCCTTCATAACGGGCATATTTACGGAGGGAGTAATGACGACTCCCCGATTCGGAAATAAAAGAAACATTAACTCCGATTCTCCCTTTCGGTCCTCAAGTTTAATTGAGACCATTCATCGAATAAAGAAGCGCGACTAATGGGACGAAGGGAGGCTGTGGCCGGGGCCGTAAAAGGCTTTTCGGTTCATTCTTTTTGTCTCCCTGAAAGCTTCTTCTCGTTTCCCCCCTTTTCTGCCCGTCGGTTTGCGGCTATCGCTCCCGCTCTCCGAGGATCGTTTATGAAAGGTGGGGGAGAAAAACTGGGTTGTGGCATCGGCCTGAGGAGCTATATGAGATAATGGACTCGGAAGGTGAACCGAGTGACAGTAGCCGGGGCCGGCAATGATATATTGCCCTTCGCCCCTCAACCCTCCCCCATCACTATTTTAATTGGTTCTTGGCGACCAAGACGGCCTTATGTTCTTGCTGCTCGAGTGCCCCATCGGAAAATGATCTACTCTCCAGAATAGCCCGTCTCCTACTAACTATCCTGACTGTTGAATGGGCCCCATCACATATCTACCTTCCTTTGAATCAGCCCAATACCATAATACACTCTTAACGCATTTACGTTTTCCTATTCTCATTATACCCAAGAGGAAAATAAAACATTTCGCAAACTGTAATAGGGAATCCTGTAGACGTCCCTAACTTACTACAAATTATGCTATAAATGTATTTATTATTCCGAACCTGGCAGCGGGATAATAAATATCATTTTCATCTTTCGATAATAGGAGTGGATATAGTCAGCGTTTGAAAAGGACAAGTACTGTTTGTCAGCATAAATTCAAATCTTCGAAAGTATGGTATAATATTTGCATCATCCTCTAAGTAGGTTTAGTGCAACATGTTCCAATTTTGGATTCATCGACAATTTTACTCGGTTTTACAACGTTGCTCTTGTCTCGTGAGAGGTTCATTAGTGGCCCGGTTTTAGGAGCCCCATAAACGGGGCCCGGCTGACGCCGCCCTCGATATGTTGATAGGCCGGTGCAATTATGTTCTTCCGACTGTATTATTACATAGTTGGCGACCCCGGGAGCCGGATCACGATCGGTATAACTCAGCCAGCTCGGTTACCGGCCAAGCCTGTACTTAGCCCCCAGTCCCGGTCTCGTACCCCTTTTAAGTGAGGAAATATTAGAAACAAAAAAGGAGAGGAAACAAAATATAGGTAACAAACTTCTCTGGAATTTTTTTTCCGTCCGTGAATTATTGCCCGACTGGAACATCCGTCCATTCAAATTTGAAGGCACGCTACTTTTTAGTAACGGTTTTTTAGTACGGTTTTTAGTAGTGGCTCTGAACTTTCTGAATGACTTTCTATCTTCCTGAATACTTTCGAGTTTTGCATACTTTTTAACTGTCGGACCGATGATTATAAGCAAATTAGATTTCGTTTGTAATACAACGAGGTACATGCGACAGATACGGTATCTCCCATATAAAGTAAATAAAATTGCCTCCTTTTATGTATATACACATGGTGCGATTGTAATGAAGATATTTCACTGTAAGAACGCAATAACATAAATCTGCATCGATAACAGATGTACTGTATTTCACACGGTACGAAAACCGCTCGTACTGAAGTGGCCCGGAGAAATCATCAGGCTTTTTTGAACTCGATACAATCTGAATCGAGAAGGAGTAAATTGAAACGGGAGCCGTGGAGCCGAACTCGGGCTTATAATATAAGTCAACATAATGGGAATGGGGCCTTATCTGATTCCCTTTCCTTCTTTTAATTATTTCGGCCCCTCAAGAGTTATTCCGGGCCCGGCTACCGAAGTTGAATCCGCCTTTCGAAAGATCCTCGCCATCTTCTAATTCTCGTTTTGTTTGTTCGAGATTCGACGTAGGGCGCTGGGGAATTGTCGAGTTGGAAAAAATATTTATGATCCGTTCGTGGCAGTTCCGTTTCAGGTCTTTAGTTCCACTCGGTTATCGAGTTTCTTAATAGGCCAATGAATGTTCGCTGGAATTCTCTTTTTTTCAGTGAAATAATAATCTTCGAATTATCCCTTCTCTGGCTTGTTTCCTTATACTTGTTGATAGTACCGGAGGACTCTTGTTATTATATCTGCATCCATTTTTTTTATTCTTATTTAATTATCTTCATACAATTATCAACAAATTATCCACATATTATTCTTAATTTAATTTGCTTCAAACTGCGATTACCGTTTTAGCATCTTGAAAATCCCTTCATCCATTTGCTGAGTGTATTTACATTACATCTATTTATCCGATCTATGGGATCGGACTCTTTTCTTTTTTTAAATTTTACAAAAGTGAGTATTTCTCATATTAATTTTTGAACTCGCCTGTGAACGGTTCCCAATTTCTTTCCAGTT
This sequence comes from Lethocerus indicus, assembly GCA_019843655.1. Lineage (NCBI taxonomy): Eukaryota > Metazoa > Arthropoda > Insecta > Hemiptera > Belostomatidae > Lethocerus > Lethocerus indicus. The sequence goes on along the minus strand of JACDQD010000005.1, from coordinate 25,249,360 downwards.
CTTTAATGGATGTTTATACGGTTGAAAATAGGGACTCTGTAATGTAGTCGAGGCGGCGGATGGAGGCCCTCCCCTTCCATAGGCTGGAACCCTTCCAGTAAACTTGTCTCTACCGAAGTGTGAACAGCTTTGTGACAGCCTGTCGGCTTCAGTTAATGACACCGGGTGTATATATTTATCCGAACCGGACTTTATTTTCCGACGCTTCTGGCCCTGTCGACTTTCGGGCAGTGCACGCAGTTGGCATTGTTTACGGTGTACTATTGGAGTTTAAACGAGTTAACGTTTACAGAAAGTTAACTATTTGTTATAATAGTTGTTTTTTTTGTATGGAATTTCATTTGAGCATGCAGAAGTCTATTTCGGTTGTGGAGACCGAATTTTTATTTCGTAAACCTTGAACTGTTAGTGACCAGCATTTAAATAACTGTTAACATTGTCTAGTCATACCAGGAAAAGAACAGCGTCTGGCTAGCAGCTATTTATAGTTATTGGCAATTGTATAAGGTAGCCAGCATTCCACGTGGAAATCTTCCATTTCTGTTGTATTTCCTCTCGTTTTGAAGCTCCCATAGGTTTCCCTCAACCACCGTAGGCTGTTGAATATTGATTAGTGAGTACAGAATTAAGGATTCCATTCCTGGACCGTCGCCTGTATTTTTGTCGGTCTCGCTTCAGCGTCTCCGCTGGTTCTTTAATGAGACAGCTCCCCGTGTATATTTACCCCGCTGGAAGGAGCGTCCTCTTCCCTTCTACATCGATAAGGCCCTGTCTAGCTGGTAAAAATATCACCGGCAGTGGGGAGGATGCAGCTCTAAGAGATCCTTAAGTGGCCCGTCTTAAAGAGCCCAATCGTAAGGGCTGCTATGAATAGTCCGTGGGAATGATAAATAGTGAACAGTATAGGCCAATCAAAGACATCCTGTTCAAGATATCCTCCCTACAAGGAAACCTCAGAAAGACACTATACGAAGATAAAGACTTTATTATAAATTTGTAAGATTATGTATCAGAATAACAGTCGAGGAACTAGCATCCGTACGATTAATTAACCTAACGTAATATAATAGTCACAAAACATAATGACTCACACTGTAGTCTTCATTGCTGTTAATAGTACTAGGCCAATAAAAGAGCCTTGGAAATTTATCGATACTTATGATTTTTATTGCTCATAGGATGAAGGCAATAATCGCTACCGTTAATAATCCAATTGTGGGTCGCTTCTCATATTTCATCTCGGTTTTTTTATTCTCCTTTCTATGCACCAATTCGTTTCCAATGGTTTCTATGAAAATGTAAGTCATACACCCTTCAAATCATTTATAGAGTTTACGCAGTAGAAAATATCTGTATTTTTTACTACGCTCAAATTATTGGCGAATTGTTTCGTTCGTCACTGCCAAATCAACGTGGCAATTAGAATATTTAATGAGATGCCTGCCAGGTATTATTCTTCATTCTATGGTCGTTTTGTTTATTTTTAATTTGTTTTTTTTTCCAGGCGACATCCTGACAGGAGTCTGTTTCGTCGGCATCCTGAACGTGGAGACGCTGAGGACGTTCGTGTTGGGGCCGCTGTTCGTCTACCTGGTGTTGGGCACTGTTTTCCTGCTGGCCGGTTTCGTCTCGCTGTTCCGGATCAGGACCGTGATGAAGCACGACGGCACCAAGACGGACAAACTGGAGAAGCTGATGATCCGTATCGGCGTATTCTCCGTGATGTACACGGTTCCGGCGCTGATAGTGCTCGCCTGCCTGTTCTACGAGCAGGCCTACCTGGACCACTGGATGCTCACCTGGAACATGGAGATGTGCTCGAGGCCGGGACAGCACACGGCCTACTCGATCCCCTGTCCGGTGGGCGAGAGGGCGCGCGACCTCGGCCGCAAGCCGGACTTCGAGATATTCATGATCAAGTACCTGATGGCCCTGGTCGTCGGCATCACTTCCAGCTTCTGGATATGGTCCGGCAAGACCTTCAACAGCTGGAAAGAGTTCTTCTACAGGATCAGGGGCCGGAGAGTCGAAGCCTACGTCTAGTTCCTCCTTCGTATTTACTGTTGTTAATTTTTAGCGTGTAAATAGTAATGTTTAATAATGTGTAGAAATGTTGGGTTATAATTAGCGCGGTAAAACCGGTGGCGTTCAAAACGTTTCCTGGACGGCTGGCAGAATCTGGAACAATCAATTAGGCATGAAACAATGTCCGTTGTTGAGTTCGAAAAATAACTCATTTTCCGAGTATAATTTTTCTCCCTTCCGTTTCGGAAATGAATTTGAACGCCGCCCGTTTATGGCGGTCACGAAAGATCGACGGATCGAATCGCAATATGCCGAACGATACGAATTCGACCGAATGATAACGATGCGTACAAAAATGTCTTTTCCGCCTTCAGTACCAGTCTATCAAACTCAGTTCGAGTACTCAGTTTCATTTCACTCCAGTTTATTTATAAACGCTCCGATATCGGAAATTATATTTCGGTCGTTATTGTTTTCGGGACGCGCCAATCTGTCGCCGAATGATCTCCGAGTTCGAGCCATGTTATGCTACATACGACCCGACCGCCCCCATCTATTTATATTATTACGTGCTCATTATGTATCTGAAGAATGTATACATATATATATATATATATATATACATTCGCCCTATAAATTGAATATGCTGTGGAACATTAAAATGTAGTGAATCGTATCGGTGGACCTAGACACACATTACTCCTGTCACCGGGAACGGGGAGAGTTCTCGGTGTACGTAGTTTGTATAATATTAGGCTCGTAAATACCATATCGAGAGTACATATTTAGTCCGTACGGACGCATGTTGTCGTTGTACATATTCATATTTATTTATGAAGAAAAAAAAATTGAAAACATTTATTCATCGGATATGTCACAAGTATTTCTGCATTATGTGTATATATATTAGACGTACGATTTTTTTGTATTTAATTTTTAAATCAACAGGTTACCCTAGCGCCCTTTATCATCGATTCGTCCCTATAAAACATTTCAGCAGCATTTTCAATCTTTAGTTTTCTAGATTCATTATTTATTTATGTCGATGTATGTGTCATCGAATCAATACTCAAAACGCCCGACTGATAATATATAATGTGTATATAGTTTGTAATAATTGTTTTTGTACATAGCGAAAAAGTGTTTTGATTTCCATCTTATTTCGTATGTTTTAATTTCGAGTAGTTTTTTAAAAAAACCGGCGCCAAATGGAGGGGCTCGGTATTGGTGCTAAGTCCTAAAGAGATACGAGATACGAGCCCAGCCCCGGCCGGTTCGCCTTAACAGTCAGTCGTCCGAATATTTAAGAAAATGAACGAGAGAATTTTTAATTCCTCGGCGTTGTTTCATTAAGACAGTTCTATTAGTGAACTGTACTAGGTGTTTTTTGGATAAATGTAATTTTCGTTATCGATGTCTCTGTGGAGTCTAAAATTCGGTGTTACTCTGTTAGTAGCTGTGACAATATTATGTTGGGAGCATCCGGTCTCTACCACAGTTAGTATTTCATATCTGTCCGATAAATTAAACAGCCCAAGCATTACGTTACTAACAGCTTTTTCCGAATGAAAACAGTGTTCGAAATTATCTCAAATAAAAACTGCCGACATTGAGAACAACATACAATTGTTGAACTGATAGATTATTCTCTGATTTTTGCCAGAAAGTAGTGCGAGTGGAGCCGGGTGCTCTTAATCGTGCTGCAATGTAGGAAATAATCGGTGTTCTACGTGTAGTCGGAGTTTAGGTTTGTAAAAGTGTTATCTAATGTAAAACAAAATACATAGTACAAGTTTTAAGATATCGGTGCTTAATGTTTTTTATGTAAATTGGCCCAATCGCTCTTCATTTTAGTGCTACTTTTCTTCAAATTCGTCGAGTCATAACGGTGCCAAATTCGTTCTCTTTTAACATTTGTATGATATATTCATTATGCATGTAAAGTGTAAATTTGTACCTTTCTCACTCCCACGCGTTCCCCCTTCTAGCTGTTACGTTTACTCCTCTAAAATGTATCTTTACTCTTATTTTCATCGTTTGTTAATGTTACACACGTTCATGAAACTATGTATAAGTACTTGTGCATATATACATAAATATATATATTATGTATTAATCTGTGTGTATATTAAAAATTTGATGTATAGTCAGTGTACTATATGTATGTGTACGCATTGAACGAATGTTGCAATTTCGCCGGGTCCAGAAGTATTCCTCGCTCGGCGGAATTTTTTAAAAAGAATTTTATCGATGTTAAAGCAGATATATATTGCTCGTATGTTGAAAAGTTGTATATTTTTTCTCTCCCAGCCCCCTTATCAGTTTTAGATTGTAATGAAAGAAATGTACAAATTTTTGTAAATTAATTTTTTTTTTAAATACTGGGCAGTTGTTAAACATTTTCAATTTACTTTTATGTTCTAAAAAACCGCATTGTTTGAATTTGTACGTTATCAGCTGTAAAACGACTGTCCGAGAATTTACGTAACCTTTTACATATATTTTAAATATGTTTATATTGTACAATAAATTTCATTGAGAATTATGTCAGCGTTGTATTTTATTCCTCCCTTCTTCCTTAGCACGTATTTCGTGTTGATAAATTAAAATATTTTAATGTAGCAAATTAGGAGTTAATTAATCGCTAGATGTCAAAACAGTTTTATTTTTCTGCTTGTAAATTCACATACATAGCAATTTTCGAGGTGCATCCACCAGAGTAAAACCGAACAGGCCCTCTAGAACAATGCAGTACATCTCGTATATTACTTTCCTTTAACAATTACTTATATATACTTTCCTTTTTCGAGATATTTTCTTTAATTGAGGCAGAATCACGGCGCCACTCTCATTTTATATAACTGCATTTAATAATAACGTAACTCTCAGCAATTAAAATGCCGTTGCTGCCCGATCCGGCCGATTAAATTCGAAGAATCCAAGAATGGTACAAGAAAATATTCGCTGGTCGCTTGCTATACGTTGTCCTCGAGATGGCCGTGGCCAAACAGAAGAATTTATGCGTATAACTGCGCGTTAGAAAGATACTGAGGAGGCGGGATAACGCGTAGATTCTGTTAATTCTGGAAACGCGGATAGCGGACTCCAGTGCTCATCCGAAGAATGAGTAGTAAGTAGTTCATCCGGTCATATACGCAACTGCTCCTTACATGCAACGCCCGATGCAGTATCCATCTAATTATTTCTTACGACAAAGGAAACTTGGAAATATCTTATTTTAAGGTGTTGTGGCGGTAAGCGCATAGTAAGGAGCTGGAGGTGTGAAAAGAAATACAGACTTGCCCCACCTGTAGGGTACTTAGGCTTGAGGCTTGTCCGATCGTAAATTACACCGGTTTTGTCCGTGGTGTATTTTCCTGAAGGTAAGGTCCGTTTCCTGAAGGGGCCGCCGCGGGCGCTCGGCTCTGAAGAAGGAGCCCGAGCAACAAGTCTCGCCCCCCACCGGGCTTGGTTAGTATGCCAGGCCTCTATCCGACCACCCTCGCCCCTCTGCTTTCCTTCCGGTCCCTTTACACAGCTCGGACATTTTAATGGAATCGATTCGCGGATTTTTATTCGGCCGCCTCCATCTTATTATAGCCAAAGCGGCGGCGAAAGAATCCAGCCGGCTGTGTTCGACGCTGAAAGCAAAAACTTTAAGCTTGTCGCCTGTGCGATTTTCTGCCTGCTTCGGGAGGCTTTTCGGATTCTTGTTACAGACGTCAACATTCCAATAGCAATAATGTTGGATGCCAACAGACGGTTACTTAGACCATAAAACCGAATCGTTGTACATTCAAGAAGCGGTTCTGAATATCATTACACAGTAAGAATTGTAGTACATAGACCTAAAATTCATATAGATAAACATTCAAATTCAAGAGGTTTTTGATACTTAAAACTTCTGAGAACATACCAGCTACAATTCTGGTGACAATTATTTGGGAGATGGCAAAGTAATCAAAGTTCAGAGAAAATGCCATAATAACAATTCTTCTTTCCTCCAAATGTTACTTATTAGATGCGCACTGTAATTTCTTTAAAGAAAACTACGAAAATCGTATGAACATAACCACTCTTACTCCAAATAGTAGCCTTATTAAAAAGCTATGATTGTTTCCTCAGTAAAATATTAATTACGCATCAATGTTTCACAAGTCGATGACACACATTTTCCACTAAAATATAAGGAAGACTGGACGGCACGCGTGGGATTAAGAATGAATATGAGTAAAAAGCACCAGTCTACCGAATTGATCACCCTGATGAGGGTAATATTACACAAGGTTGTGGGTGAAAGCGCAATCGTGTGCCCGTCGGATTAGGGTTAAATCATTGAAAAATAAGCTGCGCCGCATCAAAAAGAGTATACAGTCTATATTTCATTTCAAATCCATAAATTATACTAAGCTCTCTTGCGCAGGTTGTTTCAGTGATAAATCTATTTCACATCCCTGTAATATTTCCTGGCCCTAACGCAGTGACTGCAATATCTGTCGCGCGGGCTTCAAGCTGGCTACTTATATTTGGATGAATATATTGAAGTGCATGCGTAACGCGTTGATTTTTCTGCAAGTAGTGCATAAAAATTGAAGGAAATTTGTAACTTTTTAATCGCGATGCTCGTCTATTTTTGTTTCATACGTAATAATATAACACTTTTACGCCTCTGTGTGCTGTTTAAATTGTGTAAAATCAAAAACAAATTAATTAAAGCTTAAAGCGACATAAAATATTGACGCAGATTCACACCGGATATCTCCCCTTCACGGAAATGCGAATCAATATACTCCATTCGGAGTCGGAAGCCCCCGATAATTGCCCGAATCATCATCAAACATTTCTCCAGGTCTCTACCTGATCTGATAGGCCTACGGCTGTTGACCCTAACCGGTCGCCCGGAATTCAATATTGACTTGTATCTGATTCTGTTCCCCCCTCTCTATCTGTCTCGCGTTATTGAAGGAAGCCTGCCCGGGATGAATTTAAATGCGGAGAAGACCGCCATTGATACCTCGGGGATATTCATCAAGCATTTGTTCCCGGAAAGGTGGAATGTACCAGGTTCAGGGAATCACCTCCGAAGTGGCGTGAAATACTTCGCTGCGTACATGTCCGGTTTAGAACGTTCAGCGATTCATTGCGCCTGAAAATATTGAAACATTGAAATTTTGAATCGTAACGCGAAGTCTCCCTTTGCTCGATTGCAGACCAATTTAGCAATTTTCATAGGAATTGAGTTGATCCTTGAGTATCCTATTTGAATTGACTAAATAAGAGGCACACCTCCTTTACACTATGAGCCAGGGTTTAGTTTTGGTGTCACTGCGAATGTGTGCGTTTCTGGAGTTCATTATTCCTAAAAATTAGCGTTACACCACGCTGTTAATGTGTCGGCTGAATGTTTAGTAATGCATATGAGAATATGTGGCAAAACATTCCAGCCATCCTTAGGATAAATTTAATGTGTCATTTTTATTTAAATTTCAATATCTGTTGGAATCTCGGAAATAAAACTTTTTCTCCCACCAAGGACTCTTGAATGAGGAAACTTTCCATAAGCCATTTATATTTTTTTTTCGATATTTCATCTCGAACGTTTCTTATTTTGCGGCGGATCTTTCAGAGAATGAAATATTGCGTGAATAATCATATCTTACTCATGACTTCACTTCTATTAAAAAATACTTCTTATTTTTTTCATTTCTTTGACGTAGGAAATTATGTACAAGCCTTTACAGCAATTCTAAAGGTATTTATATTGAACATAATTGTCAATATGTATTCCGTTCGTGTACGAAAACTATTTGGCGAAGTAAAGTTTCAGAGGACGTTATTAACTGAAGTTGATATAACTGTACAGTATATAATGTTTAAAAATATAAATAATCTTTAGCTACATAAGGAGGAAGATATGAGAATTCCATTCACGTACAATATCCTCTTGAAATTATTATTGAGGCACATTCAATGTCGTTTGCTGCGAGAAATATCGTTATTAAGAAAGGAAACGTTCAAACACGCATTTTGGATATTTTATTATATACTTTAAAATTATTGTCCTGAAAATTAAGAAACGCGATTAAGTATTAATGTCATTTTTAATTCAATAAAAATTAATTATACCGGTTTTAAAAGGTCTACTTTTTATACTCCGGCGTTCAGTTTCATTAATTAAATAAAGAGGGGCTACCAGTGAGATAAGAAATCATTATACTAAATGAACTTTAAAATTCTAACTCTCTTCTTGCCATATTGCAAATATTATGTCGTCCAATATTGAAAAGTCACTGTAATTTTGTACAGATGAGGGTTTGGAATGAATGTGTGCTTCTAAAGCTCGTGTCGCTTATTTCCATGAGGTTGCGGTTTTACGGTGAAACAGACCGAACCCGCGGTCGGGTAGAGAAGACGAGTGGATGGGAACGCGGGGGACGCTAATGAAGAGAGGAACAGGTAGCAGTTAGTAGCTAGTAGCTGGTAGCTGTTAGCTAGTAGCTGCTCGGTGCTAATGGCGGCTCCACAGCCTAAACCGAAATGGACCGGGTTCGGCAATATCCAATAAAGGTGGCCGTTTTAATGATCCCTCACCCGGGCTATCAACAGTTAGGGCTCCGCTCCCCAACGCCCCGTCATCTCTCGGTAACTTATTTTAATATAGCCCCTCTCATTTTACCAACTCGCGGCTCCCAACTAATCGAAAATATCCGCGCCTCTGACGCGCCGTCCGAATCCGACTCCGTTTTGAGTTTTTAGTATTACGCGTAATTTGAATTCACAACTGTATGCACACTTGGCGTTGTGCAAATCGATATTCAGCGAAAAAAAGATCGTAAACCAGAAAGCCGGTGATATAACGCGGGAAATTAATCGAACGGCGGTCCTATTTAAAAACGAACGCATGTCCACATATTTAACCTACTTACGTGATTTCCATAAACCGCCAGTGTCGGTTTCTCTTTGATCTCGGGCGGAATAGGATTTTTTCACACAAGGATAAAGACTTCAACATAAACTCATTCCTTATTTGTTAGGAGAGTTTATATAATTTCTAGATTCATTCTGTTTTGGGCTCTTGCCTATGGACGCAGTAATAAACGTAGTTGTCTCAGCGGGGAGCAATTGAGCTTTATATTTTATATATTTCAGGGTAAGGGTATACACCCCTAAGGGTATACAGGACGTTTCGCGGGGTGAAACCAACGGCAAGAATGAGCCCACCATGAAGAAGAGCAAATTAGTTCAGAATGAAGAACCAGTCGCCCGGCTGTGTTAAAAGCAAAACATACACTGGCATTCGTGAATTTCGGAGAAGTGAATTAACTAAAAAAAACAACAAAATATACTATAATAATAGCGTGAGTTAAGTCGTTAGTCGTCCATTATGTTATTGGGAATCATAATATTGACGACTTCAGCACCTCTTTTAGTTTCAGAATTAAATGAAGAATTGGACTGGAAAGGAGATGCCCAGTTCGGCAGTTAGTTACCGATTTCAGGTATACGCGGTGCCTGTGAGGCGGAGCCCGGCACATGAGTTAGTGAGACTAACATATGGGCGACAGACACCAAACGCCAACAGCTGGTTTTGGCTTTGGCTTTGGCTTTGGCTCTACCCTCTGGCGGTCACACGGGGGTTTACCGAAAGGCTCTCGGGTTACACGGGCTGTATATTCCACCCCTATATATTCCCTCGGTAAGACAATGGCGAGTCCCGAAATGGGAATTGTACCGTCGTGACTGGGCGCCGTGATCACGATCACCGATCCCCGCCACTGCGAGGGCTACGACCGAAAGTAACGAACCCATAAATATTTGTTTATGGTCAATTTGGACCAGCCGGCACTAGCTGTGACGACCGGACGACCGGGCCTCAGAACAACACTCCTTCCAACGCCAACTATACTAGTGTTTCAGAGTCAGAACTCTGTCTCATTCTGCTCATATATGGTCAGAATTATTACAATTTAACCGACTTCATTTGTCGTTATTTAAAAAAATTGATCCCTTTATTTTATTAATAATTCTTATTATTGTTCTGAATCAAATCGATGCAACGAAATTATATAAATAACTAAAGTGGGCACCTCAAAACTTGAGGGATAGCCGTTGTATAGCGAAACACGGACTAAATAAGTGACTCCCTCTTAATCGTCAGCCCAAAGGTTTCTAAATTTTGGTGCTGACAATAGACCACGTAGCAGGGACATCATAATTATAAAATTTAAGGTATTTGTTTGGAATCGCTCTACATCGATGTTAATCATCAGCGACCCAACGACAAATGTTACATTAACAGCACCATAGGTACTGAATAATTATACACCAACGTATACACACTAAATGACCTCTCTCTGAGAAAAATATTGTCCAGAATGTGGCGGTTCTTCTTTAAATATGCTTTAAATATACTTGTGGGGCATAAACACCAGGAGTAATGAGGAGACAGACGAGAACATGATGGAATGCTTGAAGAAAAAATCGCGATAAAGTGGTAGGTGTTTCCACCGAAACGTTCAGTCCGTGTATTCCTGCGGTCTGAACAAGTTGATAACTTTCAAATTGTAATATTTCCCTCCAGTGAAGCGATTGTGCCCGCTACCGCACACGGAAGCTTAGCGCGAACTAAAACGAATTTATATACCCACGAAAAAAAAAAAACGGGAACAGTTATTCGGATAAAGAAGTGCCGAAGAACAGCAGCGACCGACCGCCGGCCTGAGAGATAATACCGGTATGCGGTCGGTTGAAATTCGAGCTTCGGGTATTGAATACTTATACGAGTGCTCGCTTTGTATGAAAAGCGTCGCGCCGAACCCCCGCAATTAGGAGCGGGACTTACCGCGGCAGCAGATTCCATCTCTGAATAACTGGTTCTGTCGGGGCGCACTTATGCAATAAATATTTATGGATTCGTTAGCCGGTGAAAGGAGGAGGCCGGGGGGGGGGAGGTTTCCTCTGGGCGGGCTGTTTTGGGGTAGATAGATACCCATCTGAATGATGATCAGGCTGCCGGCCCCAGAGAGCGGTGTCACGATCATGAGCGGACGCACAATTCCCATTCGGGGCCGAGAGTCGGCCCATTGTTCTGTTTCACCGCCAAATTTACTGCGCCCCCCCCCCATCTCAACCTCTCTACAGTTACTTTATCTCTCAATCATTTGAATAAGCCGATTTTTGTCTACCTTGAGCTTATTTTTGAACAAATCCTATTCGCTTCTGGCTTTCGTTTTCAGATAACCTCCATACCCCAGAAGTGTGTATGTCATTATTTTTCAAATCCGCAATCCTTCGGCAGATTCGATTTCTACCTCTTCTCGAGACCAAGTAGAGTTTAACATTAATAAATTCATAATTATAGTTAGCTGTTGTTTTTCGTAAATTTATTTGACTCGTTTAAAGAATAAAGAACTCTAAGATGTAGTTTCGCCTCGAGCTACCGGCAGCTCGCGAAAGTCCTGGTCCAAATAATGGTCTCTAAAATACATTTCGTGGGATGTACTCTTCGTCCGGCACTATCTAAATCCTATTAGTTTAAGGTTTTTTTCCGAAGATACTGGACATTGGTGAACTTCTTTTCCAAGATATTGGAAAGCTCTTTCCTTTCAATCGTTTGCAATGTGCGCAGTCTCGGCATATATTTACCCCCTCGGTTTAATTCCACGCGTTATAACTAATAATGAGTATACCCATAATAATGAGTAAGGCAATATCTCCGGGACGACATGGAGCCGTGCGTGGCCAATCGATTGACCGGTTGGCTTCTATTAAATTCGAAAAGGCAACAAACAAGATCGGAATCGCAATTACGGACGTCGAAGCCGACCCAGCGTGGGCCACACATCGCTAATGACAGAAACGTCGACGCTTTCCAATTAACAGTGTTCGAGGGGGTTTTTTTTTATTTCCAACCGCATCACCGAGAATGGTGATCCAAGTCCCGCGGTTTTGATGGTTGCCTTGTTATTCCAACTTCGCTTTTTGCCTGTATTGATTTGTTCGTCCAGACTAAAATACACGGCTCGTTTAAAACTAAATAAAACCGCTACCTCATCCGTCAAATAATAATATGTGTAAATAAGCAGGCTATTTCGAAAAAGAGCGCGCCCCTTAGCGATGAGGTCCCGCCTTAATCATATTACAAGTATAATTCATATTGCAAACTGGAATGGACTAAAATGGCTGTTCGATTATCTTGGTTTAATTTTAGCCAGGAATTGGCTAGCAAATATATAAACCCACTGCTATCTCTTTCACTATTTTTGTAACAGGTTTGGACAGGCATTGTTGTCACTGATAAAATTCTTATCTACACCCAGGGCTAATGTTGTTATAATTGGGGGCTGTTATCTCCTTTTTATTATCGGTGTAGAAACAACATGAAAGTGAAAATGTCAATATAAATTTAGCCGGTAACCGAAATAGTCATGGAGGAACACCAGCAATTAAAATCATCTTAAATTGAACCCCCGAGGAGTCAGAATTTATAATAAAATTTGTTAAATTCTCATGAAAGGGATCTTATATTTGTACAGAAGCTGTCCAGTATACGCCGGTGAGACTCCGGTAAAGGGCTCATTGACTCCTTTGTCGACAGCTCCCAGTACAAATAAGTGGTACTGGAGTAGTATGTCTTTTGCGGGCCGTCCGATCGGCCGCACCACCAACGGATAATAAGGAAGCGCGATAATAAGAAGGTTATATAAATACTTCGTCCGCCCAATTAAATCGGTCAATTAAGCGACATTCGAACCGGACCGAGGGACCGGTCCGGCTCGAGGAATTATAATATAATCGTCTACCGGTTATTAATTCTGTAGGGATTTACGTTTAAATCCGTAGGACTTCTGTTTATTTTTTTTTTCATTTAATCACCTGAATGATTCGGAACGGTCGCTTCTGAACACCTGGTTTCCAAATTTGGTAAATCTACTCCCGGCTTCAATAAATTCATACAGTTTGTTTCAAGTGTTATCGGTTCTTTGAGTTCTTTTGCTTGTTTCTATCTTCTAGCGTATTGAATAAATTAAAATGAACTAATTATACGGATCATGGATAATGCTATCGACTAATGATACTTTAATGCTTTAATACTTTATGCATTTATGTAGCGGATAGAAGTAGGCGAATAGATTGATGGGGATGTATTCATCTGATGGACCGAGGCTGGTTTACATTTGTCGAGGGGCCCGGGGCGGGTCCTGGGCTCGTGTCCTTTCGGATTCCGAAAAGGCCTCGGATTCTTTCCGAAGTAGGCGAGAGTGAACACGATTCGGCACTTTGCCCGCACTTCTACCAGCTTTAATTCCGATGCACATTTCAAACTTTCGAGCCGTGTTGTTCTGTGCCCGTCGCCTTTTTGAATTTCTGCCGACGGCCAATCGGCGGCTTGTAACTAGTTCAAAGGGCCAGGAAAACTTGAGTTGAACAAACAACATTTTTAAAAAGTAGATTGACACAAAAAAAAAATTTTTTAACTCTAAATATTAATATTCGAATAAAAATATTTCGGCGTAATTTAAGGCATTTCTGTTAGTAAAATGATGGTTCAATGTTTTTGTCCTAATTAACGACACGAGCACACAACGCAAACGATGTAGCATCTCGAATGTCACCATTCATTTCCCACTGTGTTACATATAACAATCGTATTCATAATATTACGACGCGACTAGCATCGAATTTTATCACGATAGTTGGTATATGTTAGTTACAGTTTATACACGCCATAATCTTTTCTCATTCTGGTGCTAATCAAGTATACGAAACAAATGCCAGCATCGTCCGGGAGTTTTGTAATCTGGTCACTTTCGAAAGACCCGCCCTGTAGAAGACGGTAACTCAGTCGCTAGATTAAATTTTACAAATATCCAAATAGTATAAATGTACACATAACTATACCGGGGGACACCGTTTCGGTATAATTTACTGTAAGAACAGTATCCTGTAGCGACAATCGGAATTCCAGCTACCAGGCTGGACATCGAAATAAATCGGGGGGAAATGGAGGCCCGGCGTGGACATAATAAAGGAGAGACGATAAGAACAAGAAACATCGGAACCGAGTTACAAAATGGTACATCTTCTGTTAGCGGTCCGGTTGTATTATTTATCGCTCGGCGTCGTTCAGCTCCCCTCTGAACCGGTTCCGAGTGGGACAGGAGGTGGGTGTTTTCAGAAACCGAAACTAAAGGTCGATCGAGAGCCTAAAACCACTAGCGTCCTAGAGCCGTTCGGATACCTTTTCAGCGAACCACCTTTTGAATACTAATATAAAATATAACGAAATGTAAAGTCTCTGTGTTTATATACATTTTTAACCGAAAATAAGAGCATCTAGATGAATGAAATCTTACATACTGCTTTATAGTAATTAAATTTTCATCTCTAGTCAATTGAAAAACCACGCATATTTGAACTTTATGTAGCGAATGTGGTAAAAAATGTTGCATGATTCACATTTGATACATTGATTCATACCGTTGGAATATATTCTGTTTTAGCTGGACCTACCGGGACTATAAAATCAAATCTAATTATATATAAGTAATTATTATTAAAACACTCAATGCAGTTAGTAACAGAAACAGACGTCAAGTCAGAAATAAATCACCGATTATTATTAACTCGCCCTCTTCTCCGAGATCATTAGATATAAACAGGCGACTTTTATGTCTTTATAAGGGGAGAAAATTTAGGGGAAGCAGCTGCGGACAAGCCTCGATCTGGGTCTTAAGGCGGTGTTTAATGAGGGTGGGTCGTGTCTGTTCCGCCCTGTGGGCGGAGGGAGAGGGAGGGAGGGAGCGAGGGAGGGAGTGGGTGAGAGAGGGTGGAATATAAATACCGCATGTTTCCCTTAGAAATCTGAGCGGGTCACAGAGCGGGTCCGCCCGGGGGCGGATTCCACCCTCCTTTGACCCGAAGCTCCTCCCTTCTCGGAACTTGCCGGATGGAGTTGGGGGCCCGGCTTTCATCTCGCAGGCTTCAATTCCTCAATTATCTCTTATTACCCAACTCCGAGACTCCTGCGCTCTTTCGGCAGTGTCAAATGCCCGTGTGAAATCAAACCGTTCTTACCCCCCCGGAGAAAGGAATATTCTTGTTGTTCGATATGCTTCACGGATTTCTCTCAGAAGTATAATACAAAGCTACAAAGTTTTTGTTATTTCTGATTGTGTTTGAGAGTTGAGAACTTTCGTTTTTCATCCTCCTGGTTAGTATTTGGATTTGTAATATAATCTTTCATGAGGTTAACAGGCTGTATTATGACTGTATGTAGTCGTGTGTTCCATCAATCTATCGATAGGAAAAAAATTGCGGTATGCCGAAAGCTCGGTTAGGTACGGAGGAGACGGTAAACGTCACGTTCGATTGTTAATGCGGCATTTACGGCGTGGATACGTATAATATAGCAATAAGTCTGATGGGATACCCCGCGGACATCCCCATTACATAACTATGACTTAAGTCATACAGAAGTTGATGGGCGGAATACAGAATAAGGTATGCAAATCACAGGTATTGTAGGGCCAAAGTTGATGTACATGTAACATCAAGTAATCGTCTGCTGTCGGAATGAGTCATCGGTGAATATTATTATGTATATTTATAAACGATGGCGTAACGCGGAAATAAATGTAATCTTAAGTTATAAATAATTTTTTACCATTATTTTGTCAATAAACCGAAATCGATGCTTTATTGGGGAGGACAGTAATGTTCAGCTTAAACATTGTAGATTTTCCTCAAATTATATCAAAATTATAACCGCTTATATTTAATGAACCTTGAGGTGAGCCACACTGGAATTCCTGAGGTTTCTTCACCAAATCCCTTACTCAATTTTCTTATTATCGCGTTTCCGCATATTTTCCCAAAGCAACCCAATTCTCCCCTCGCTTCTGTGAAACCCAAGAAATACCGGCTTAATCCCGAGTGGTTTTCTTTCGTAATCCCATCGTCTTCCTCCTTTCCCACCGGACGTTGCATTCCCCGGGCGGCTCCCCTAGCCTTTGCCGATATTTCCATGCAACGTTTCTTTCTCCCCCCCCAACGTGGGTGGCTTTCACGTAGCCGCCCCCTCCCGCCTAGCTAATACACGTGTTCCCCCTTCGTCCTTCGTCCCCGAATTCCTATCGGTTTGAAAAAAGCTCCGAAAAGCTCCAGGCCGCTCTCATGTTCGGCTGCCGCCCAATATTGACAGGCTCCTTTCCAAAAAGCTCCATCCGAGCGTAAAGCCGGTAGACTGATTCGGCAAAAGCTACCGGTTATTAGATTTATCGTCCCCTCCGCAGTTTCGTTATATCCCTATACCTTACGCATTTTGCTTCTAAACGAATTCTCATCTCGGGGATTTCTCGAGTGAACAATTCCACTAGAGGGTTAGTACTACAAATTCATGGGGGTAACATGTATCGTACTGAAGGAAATAGTCTCTTTATTATTTAAAAAAATTACAATCTGAAATCAAATTTGGGCTGCATTTTGGAAATAAATAAGGTACGTGATAATTGCCTAGCATTTGTTAAAATTTAATGTTATAATCAATTTAATAGTTTAATAGTAGGCGGAGTATAGATGACAGGTCTCGTAAATTTCCTCGAAGTGGAATTCGCTCAAGAAGCAAATTTATTTCATCCGCTCCCGCGTCCTGTTCTATTAGCCTATCGTAATTATGCTGCGACTTCATAATTGGCCGCGCGCTGATCCACTCTACTGCTTCCCGTTAACGACAGTATATACGCTGTAAAATCCTTATCGGTCGTTATTTTTTCAGCCCGCTCGATGCACTTCGGCCGGCTCCAGTGTTGGTTTTGCTCTCGAACTGGCCGAAACCTTTAGTCAATATAACGCCCGCGTTTTGGAACGTCGACCAATGCCCGGTTCAATGGGATTTCAACGGAGAAAACGATCAGAACCGACCGAGAGGGCCCCGGCCCCCGAGGTCTACGTGATTAAACAAGACCGTTCGTCGGTACGGGACCCGCGGGCCCCAAATATTAAATTGATGAGGGTGGCCCATTTCGTTGTGTAATGGAGTGGCCCATTACACAACTGTCCGACCGATAGCTGATAAATATTCTCCGGCCGTCCTAAACACAGCGGCTCACAACACTCCGCGGCCCTATTGGGCCCGACCCTACCCCGCCAACCGCGTCAGGATAATTTATTCTGAAATTGATTAGTACGAGAGCCGAGAGTGAAATTAAAGAACAGTTCGAAAACATTAAAAAAAGGGGAGACTACTTTAGTTTTATGCAGTAAACTGTTTATAAAATATGCAGTACTTATAATTAAAGTGTAGTAGCGAACCTGGGCAACCCCAATTCTTTTCGGGCATTGTGTCAGAACGTTCTCTGGACCCTCACCCGGTTTTCCGGACCGTTTATCAGCTCGATAAAATTCGAATAGATCGATCTATTTGTAAGGCCCTCTACCATAATTCCGATCGATTCAAAAGAGTCTTTTTCAGAAAGCGATTTCCCGAAAATGTTGATTTTCCAGTCTCGCCTGCGCGAGTCACGGATATACCCCCTCCTTCAAGATTTCCACCGAAGGGAAACCTTCGCGTGGGACCCTAGGGCCGGGGACTGGTGAACTTTATAGTCGGGCGAAGGGCGGCAATCGGGTGATTCGTATGGCCGGGAGTTATTGGAAAGGAACGACGGTAGGTACTCCTCCCTCC
The DNA here is from genome assembly GCA_019843655.1 of Lethocerus indicus. Lineage (NCBI taxonomy): Eukaryota > Metazoa > Arthropoda > Insecta > Hemiptera > Belostomatidae > Lethocerus > Lethocerus indicus. The sequence goes on along the minus strand of JACDQD010000005.1, from coordinate 25,231,650 downwards.
GAGTGAAATCAGGGCTCAAAGGGGGTGGCGCCAGGTCCCGAGGGCCACTTTGTTCGTGAGCGCCATTGTTCTCAGACAGTGCTCTGGGGTCATCACCCCCTACCCTCTTGCCCTGCCCCTCACGCCCCCACACATACACACACACACAGAGGTGCAGTCCCTACTTCTTACCAACCTTATATTAATGCACAGCGTCCACCCCAAAAACTGGCACCTTTGTAATATTGTTTTTCAGAAGGTGTCCTCACAGACATTTCATTTATCAATTTCAATCATACGTGTCTTGCAGAAATTGGGAAACTTTAGAAACATCAATCAATTCAGATAATCAATGCAGAGAACGTTATGCGTGCATTCATGGGCACGAACTTGACATGGGGGAGCGGTGGGAATAAACTGTGAACGTGCAATGGATAAATTGCAATATTAAGTGCCAGTTAGGATGTTCAGTTTCTTTGTGGAGATACGCATGTAAGTAGAAGACGCCCGGGGGCAGAATTGTACTGCGGGTAAGTAGCCCCTGATTCTAATCCGCAGACAGCTCTTATCCGTCGTCAAATCGGTCCGCCCGAGGGCCGGCTTTCTTCCGTAACCAATCGCGCGGATTCCCTTCCCACCGAAAGGTCGGCTCTAACCTCGGCGGCCCCGTTTTCCAGGCATTAATTGATACAATCAAGTTTTATTGGCTCAGCGCGGTATCATTTTATTTCATAATTACGCTCCTCGTCCTCGCTCATCTTCTCCATTGCAGAACCAGTCCCTTTCGGCGTTTTCGCGTCTCTTCAATCCACGGCGTTCATCGCACCGATTGTATTCACCTTCACTCTGAGCCGCCTCGCCCAATTGAGCCGTCCGTATTCCTATAATTCGGAGCGAGATCGTAAAAAAATGAACAAGGTCTTCAAGAGGAAATTGGACGAGAAATGGAGAGACCCTCGCAGCCGTGCAACCGCCTGAGTGGAGCGCACCTAATTTTCCATCAGGGAATGCGCGTGCGAATAAGGGTACGGAAAGAATTGAACAAATAAAACAGATTTCATACAGTTCTTGTGGGAATACTACGAGAATTCCGAAACGGTCTAGCACAGTGCCAAATCAGAATAATGATTTGTACTACAAGAATAATGATACAAAAATAGCGTATTCCTGATTTAAGAATATGGACATGGATAGCATTAGGTCAAGAAGGTCTCTTGCTGTTCTTCTGTAGTCTCAAAGGGGAACAGAATTTTCCCCATTACCGCATATTGTACTGTTAAATTATAATTCAAATGTCAACTGAACACATTTTCCTAAACTTGATTCTTCTAGACCAAATAAGATTTGGTTATCGCCTAATAGGTTTCGAGGCGGCAATTAAAACCCTCTCCTCCCACCACCCCCTTTTACGGCCGGTTTAAATGCATGTCGAATGAGAAACGTCTCCGTCACGAGTCCTACTTTACACCAGGGCTAATTACCACCTCGCTCTCCAGTCTGGAGTCCATCTCAAGTCCGGCTTTAGGCTTTATCGCGTTCACCGCCTCACCGCCCCCTACCACCCCCCGGATGCTCCTCTTATACCTGGCCGGCAATAAAGGCCGGATAATGCGATGGGCCTTATATGCCCTCCGCCTCATAGAACCAAGTTTCGCTTGTTAGCGCCGACTTTATTACACCGGTTGCCTTTTAATAAATTACCCTCCAAATTATTGATTTACTGCCAGGCACCGCTGGAGTTGTTAGACCGCCCCACCACCGCCTATTAAACCCAGCTACGAAGCTATAATAAACTGACATTAGGCATATTTCAATGTTAATTTTTGAATGCGGCATATTAATGAAGCGGATATTTGAAAATGATTCCCTCTCGGATGATCTCCTCCAGCTATTAATTCGAATGTTAAATTTCGTCTCTCTTAAATTTCCATTCCAGATTTTTTACGTGTTATATAACTGGCTTATCTGTCTCCCCTGGGATCGTGTCGGACCATTTTAATTTCTAAAACATACCTAGCAAATGGAGTAGTTTCGGTTGTTTCTCACACATCGGAACTTGCTTCTGCCCACTAATTAATACTTCTGCTACTAAGTACTACTGTCAAATTAATATTCGACATGAATTTCGAGGCGCCACAAGTATTTTAGGAAAATAAGAACAGACATTTCTTTATTTATCCCCAATATTTTCACTACTTAAGGAATAAACTACAAGATTTATTTCGCGGCAAGTCTGTTCTTGAACAAAACCTGGCTATCATCATAAAGAATCAAAGTTCCTAGTTTCCTTTGATTGTACTCGATTATTATAAGGTCAGCATTATTAAGCCAGGTGGGGCGGTGTTTTGAGTTCATATTTTCAGTTACTTCGATTCCAGTTCGAAATCTTCGACGAAAGAATGTATAAATCTTCGATCAGGGGGAGTTTGAACGCCGTTGAGAGGCGGAGCGATGTTTGGGACGGTTAAGAGGCGTCGATTGAATCTGACCCGACCCTCTAATTTGGGGCTTTACCTTTTTATCATCTCCTAACAATAAGTACAAGACGGACCGAGGCCCTCGGGCATAATAACTCCGCTTCCCATTTAAAAGCTGTATGAATAGATGATTTTCAACCATTCCCTACCTTGAACAATCAGCACTTCGAGTATTTTCCATCATTAAAACTTTTTTATGTGTCCTGTTAACGCGTTCGCCAAGATGATCATTTTCAAATGTTCCTACAAAAAATAATGGTTAAAGTCAACATTGCGTATACAGCATTGCACATCATCCGTGACTATGCAAGTAAAAACCAATGTGTTGTCAGACAAAAAAGTTTTTCTGATTGCGTATTTGAAAATTTTAAAACAGTGCCACATTTAAAATATTAAAGTTACCACGTTTATTCTTCGAGAAATTCTCGCAATTGCGATATCGTGTTGTGGACTAAACCCAAGTTAACTGATCATGGAGAAATATTCTTTTACCGCTCGCTTCCTATTACTAATTGCACAATTTTCGCGCAATGATCCTAACTCCGTGGGATTTGTAAACGCGATCGGGAGGGAAGATCGTAAACGTAATATGCGTGAGCTGTATTGTGTGAGCTCCCTTCAGCCATCGGTTAGAATTCGACCGATCACAAAGACAGATAATACACCTCCGGCGCTCATTAGCTCGCCTACAAAAAAGTGGTCTCTAGCGTCTGTTAAGGGCAAAACCGATTTCCGATCGGAGAGGGAGTTACAGTGTAAAATTTGATTTATCGCGATTCAGCATCGAGAATAGCTTTGTTGGACAAAGGCTCGGGCCTAGATCAGGCGTAAAAGCCGACTCGTAAAGCGCCCTCGACTTACCCGAGAATTTATTTAACGCTCTTCACCTTCTGACTTTTATTGTTGCACCACCGACGGTGCCTATCTAGGATAGGCTTGAAATTTCTCCCGTGAGCCGGCTACAAAGGAAACAAAATACATATGAAATCCTATTATCTCGAGACACCATTGAGAATTTATATTCGTTTGGGACAAGGAAGGGTTATTGGACTCGGTACGCGAAGATTCCACGATATATTCTAGAGATTAACGTCAACTTGTCAAAATATTGACCGTATTTTTCTATCCAGACATTGTAACCGTCCATTGCAGTCTCCAGAAGGACGCCATCGGAATATCAAAAAACGAATCCTAAGAGTAATATGTACACTACTGTTATAGGAAATTTTATTTATATATTGGATATTATTAAGAAAAAGAGAAAGCACCATTACGATCTTATGAAATATTTATACAGTTACTGGCCACAGGAGGTGTGAATTATTTGCGACAGAAAATACGAATAGATGAATATCCGGGCAATCCCGATGATTAAGAAACTTCCTAACGATGCTTCGGGATGTCTAAACTGTAACATCATGATTAACACTCGCCCAAAGCCGTGCAATAACGGAAGACGGAGAGAACAAGGGATGTACTGCGTAGTGGGAGAACTAGTACATATAGGTGAACGGCATTCTCTACAGTATCAGTCAACATGAAGATCATTTCTCTAGTAGTATTGTGCTGTCTAGGAGCAGCTGTAGGGACTTTGGCAGAGAAGACGCATGAGAAGAGAGGGATAGATCATGAAGGAGGATCAGAACACGGAGCTGGATATGGATCGGGAGCAGGGTATGGTACAGGGTCAGGATACGGCGGAGGAGCAGGATATGGATCGGGATCAGGATACGCCGTAGGAGCAGGATTGGGTGGAGGATCAGGATTTGGAGCTGGAGCAGGAGCAGGATTAGCTGCTGGAGCCGGATTTGGGGCCGGAGCAGGAGCTGGATTTGGTGGAGGAGCCGGCGCTGGCGTGGGAGGAGCTGGACAAGTCAACACTGTTACGATAAACAGACAAGTACCCGTACCTGTACCCGTAACTGTGGACCGTCAGGTTCCAGTACCCGTTAGCGTACCTGTCGACAGACCGTACACTGTCCCTGTACCGAGCCCTTACCCAGTACCTGTGGAGAGGAGAGTACCGTACCCGGTCTCCGTCCCTGTTCCTCAGCCCTACACAGTACAGAGGAGTGTACCCGTACCCGTCCAGGTTCCAGTGAACGTCCCCGTCCCCTATACCGTCGACAGACCCTACCCGGTATGCTGGGGGGGGTCGTACCGAGAGGAGGGTGCCTTACACAGTGGAGAGGCGAGTACCCTACCCTGTGAGAGTACCCGTGGAAAGGCCCGTACCCATTAGAGTACCCGTCGAGAGACCCGCCCCCTATCCGGTCGAAAGGCCCGTACCTGTACCCGTACGTGTCCCAGTCGACAGGCCAGTACCCTACACTGTTGAAAGGCCTGTACCTTATCCTGTCGAACAGTCGGTACCTGTACCTGTTGAGAACCCCGTACCAGTACCTGTCAATGTTCCTGTCAACGTACCTGTCCAGATACCAGTACCCGTTCCCGTGACAAACCCAGTACCCGTAACCGTGCCAGTGCCTGCTGGAGGAGCTGGCGTTGGGGCAGGTTTTGGAGCCGGAGCAGGTAGCGGGGCAGCAATTGGAGCTGGAATTGGGGCTGGATTTGGGACTGGATTTGGAGCCGGAGCAGGTGTTGGACTGACTTCAGGGTTGGGGGCCGGAATTTCTGGAGGAGGCTATGGACACGGCGTTGGAGGAGGAAGTATAAGTTACAGCTCATCCACCTCCTATAGTAAAGGCCAACCGATAAATGTCTCATCTCACGTTAAACACTATTAATCTATTCATTGTCTTATTGTAATGAGATCATTAAACCTCTAGTGTAAGGAATCTGTTGTTTCATTAACCCAATTTCGTTGTCCTCTGTTATATCATTTTTTGAGGTAGTTAACTGAAACCTGACATCCCATTGTACCTGATTAGAAGTGTTCAATAATGGGATTAACCGTGTTATTATAAAGCATTATAATTATTTTGGTATCATAAATACAATGATAATACAAGATATGACAAATTAATTGTATAACACCGATAGCCATCGGCTGTTGTTTTTAGTCATTGTGGTTTATTAGCTCTTTATTATATTTTTATTATTAAGGGCTATAGAGTTGTAAAATATTTTTACATCTCTGAATTAGGGTTTCCGTAACCATATAATTTCGCACTCAATGACTCGACTTTAAAATAAGCCAATAGTGTAAGAATGCTTTTGTTGAATATGGGTGCCATGATTGAACAACCGTGCTGCCGCTTGCACTTTTACTGAGATGTTTTCCTTGTTTTAAAAAATAGTCTCATTTAAAACCATAATATTACAGGCTGAAATTTTTGAACGCGAGTTGTGCTTTAATGCCGTACATTTCCTGCCGTAAGCTATGTGGCAACGTAACCTGCTACAATTGCCTGCATCATAACCGGCTTACCCAACCGCGGTTGACAATACTATTAGGGTCAGTGGGAAGTATAGTAACGAAAGGCATTTATATTACACTATCTCTTGTGCAATTAACACTAGATTAGTGTAGTTTCCGGGTAGATCTGTAACAATAGACGGCCATATCCCACTTATCGTTAACTATCAGAGTTATTGTTTGGTGCTAATATGCCAGTCTCTCACTTCAAATTGGAGTCTATTAACGCCTCATACCGCCAACAAGTTCAGTGCTTTTTGTACGTTATTGCAAGCCATTTATACCATGGAGTGTATGACACATTACTTGTGTATTAATTGTGTTAAGGCCAAGAATACGCCTTATCGCATTTCCATAATTTCAGAACATACCGAATTTCCGCACGAAACGTGGGTTGTTTGAGTTAAAGGGTAAATTAATGTTAAACCAAATGTCAACTAATTCTATACCATTTGTTCATATCATGAAGCTATAATCTCAAGACTTGATTTACTTGAATACAATTCGTTGAGGTATATGCATTATTTATTTATATCGAATACGCTTAGATATTTATTAATAATAATTAAGCAATTAATTCAGAATCGAAATTGCGGAGCTACGATACAGGAACTATGTTGAAACATCGAAACAGTAAAAAATGGACTATGCGAAGACAAAGGACCGCCAACTTGTCCGACATCCAGGACACTGTTTTCATATCGCGCTCTGATTCCTCTTACGCAACCGACTTGAAAATTGAGAGGCCTCCAGCTAAACAAGCGTCTACTAGACTTTTAGTTCGGCCCGATGAGGAGCCCGGAAGGTCGTATATATATTATATATATATTGAATATTGGATATTATTTAACGAATACAAATTTATGGCTAATTATGGCACAATTGTAGATAAGATCAATTCCATTTATAAAAGAAGATATATAAAATAAAACGAAACGATAAAAGAAAGGGTTAATGAAATCAGATGATATACATATTATAAAATTTTATTCCCTGTACAATAAGAACATGAATGTATTAATAGTGTTTAACGTGAGATGAAATATTTATCGGTTGGCCTTTACTGTAGGAGGTGGATGAGCTGTAACTTATACTTCCTCCACCGACTCCGTGTCCATAGCCACCTCCAGAAATTCCGGCCCCCAACCCTGAAGTCAGTCCACCTGCTCCGGCTTCAAATCCAGCCCCAATTCCAGCTCCAATTCCAGTTCCAATGGCTGCTCCGATACCTGCTCCGGCTCCAATACCTGCCCCAACGCCAGCTCCTCCAGCAGGCACTGGCACGGTTACGGGTACTGGGTTTGTCACGGGAACGGGTACTGGTATCTGGACTGGTACGTTGACAGGAACATTGACAGGTACTGGTACGGGGTTCTCAACAGGTACAGGTACCGACTGTTCGACAGGATAAGGTACCGGCCTTTCAACAGTGTAGGGTACTGGCCTGTCGACTGGACACGTACGGGTACAGGTACGGGCCTTTCGACCGGATAGGGGCGGGTCTCTCGACGGGTACTCTTATGGGTACGGCCTTCCACGGGTACTCTCACAGGGTAGGGTACTCGCCTCTCCACTGTGTAAGGCACCTCCTCTCTACGTATACCGGGTATGGTCTGTCGACGGTATAGGGACGGGGACGTTCACTGGAACCTGGACGGGGACGGGTACACCTCTGTACTGTGTAGGGCTGAGGAACAGGGACAGAGACCGGGTACGGTACTCTCCTCACCACAGGTACTGGGTAAGGGCTCGGTACAGGGACAGTGTACGGTCTGTCGACAGGTACGCTAACGGGTACTGGAACCTGACGGTCCACAGTTACGGGTACAGGTACGGGTACTTGTCTGTTTATCGTAACAGTGTTGACTTGTCCAGCTCCTCCCACTGCAGCGCCGGCTCCTCCACCTAATCCAGCTCCTGCTCCGGCCCCAAATCCGGCTCCAGCAGCTAATCCTGCTCCAGCTCCAGCTCCAAATCCTGATCCTCCACCCAATCCTGCTCCTACGGCGTATCCTGATCCTGATCCATATCCTGCTCCTCCGCCATATCCTGACCCTGTACCATACCCTGCTCCCGATCCATATCCAGCTCCGTGTTCTGATCCTCCTTCATGATCTATCCCTCTCTTCTCATGCGTCTTCTCTGCCAATGTCTCTACAGCTGCTCCTAGACAGCACAATACTACTAGAGAAATGATCTTCATGTTGACTGATACTGTGGACAATGCCGTTCACCTATATGTACTAGTTCTCCCACTCCCTTTTTTTCTCCACTTTCTGTTATTGCACGTTATTGAACGAGTGCATATCGTGATGTTACAGATTAGTTATCCCCGGAGCATCTCTAGGAAATTGCTCAATCATTGTGAAAAATATTTTATTGATTACTCAACTATATTGTATATTAATCCAACAAACATTTGGTTTAAAATAACATGAAACAGAATGTAATCCATAATATATATCTCTAATATAATCTACCTCTAAAATCTATTAATGATATATGTCCCAAAGCAGATACAGAAAGAGTAGAAAATTGATTTTTCCAATATCCAGAATACTACTCCGTGGAAGATAACAGCTAACACACGAACAACGGCTTGAAAACCGAGTATAACAAATTAATCTTTAATATTATAACAAATAAAACATATCGATATTGCATAATGCTTTCTGCAATAATTACATATTTATATGCGTATAGTAATTGATTAATTCAATTTTTCGTAGCTTATTTTACTACAGTTAGTTGATTTCGAAAAGAAGACGTCATTGTATAAAGAATCTCAAATATTACATGAAAATATGTTTGCCATTTAAACCTATAAAATAATAAGTGCTTATCGAACATATAACCCCAAAAAGAACAATAAAACAATTCGAATGATTAGAAAATGGGGAAACTTGACAGGTTCTTGTACTGTTGCACTAATTTTCTTTGGAAAAAAAGATGAATAACAAATTCCTTTCGATTAAAATTTAAAGAACAAGTTCTTACATTTGATCATGTTCATCCTGATGACCCTTGCAACATTACTTTTAATGGTACTTAAGTATAACAAAAATTCTATTTCTAGAGCTACATAAAATGAACTGTTTAGATCAATTAATTTTTCGATATGATTAGATATTTATAGTTGACAAAGAAACGTAGTTATACCAACAGAAATTCGTTTGAAAGTAAAATAAACTCTTATTTTGAATAATGACCTGGTTCCCTCAGAATAGTGTCAATAAATGTATGTAGAAAAAAAGGATTTTATTGGCGACCTTTCTTATTCCTGCTAGAAGTTCGTATATCCCAAAATTAATGTTCAATTTTCCGTCATGGCAGTAAAGTATTTCCGCTGTTTGAATAGAATTAATAAATGCTATCCCGCATCCAGTGACAATTTTATTATTACGATGGAAACTCTCTTTCTGTTCAGCAGTAAGGTTTTATAAATTAACCATACACTGCTCAAGCTTGTACTACGAAATTGTAGATAAAATCTCCAGTAAAAGTCACAAATGATGCGTGCTCCAAAGGTAAGCAATTAAGTACAGTACTTTTCTGGAAACGGAATTCTATTTGGAGAAGCGCGACTGTCGACTCGAAAATAATTGTATAGATAAAGGTACCGGCATCTAAACGGAATAATCTTCAAATATATATATAGGGAAATTAGTTATTGAAGATACCACAGGAAGGGAGGACGATATTTGCCAATATCATACAACATATCCCATCGCCCCTATGATGGGATCCGTAAAAAAAAGGGAACTTAAAAAAACATAAAGATACCATAACAATGTAAGTACTTTATTTGTTTAATTATGTTGTTTCATTTTGACTAGTAATGTTTTATACTATTCGAAGAGTGTATATGACGTCCGTGGTTATACGAAGAAGAGGAACTATAACTTGTAATTCCGCCACCGAATCCTCCTCCGACTCCGTGTCCATAGCCGCCTCCAGAAATTCCAGCCCCCAACCCTCCAGTCAGTCCAAAACCTCCACCAGCTGCAATGGCTCCGCCTGTAGCTGCTCCGGCTCCAATACCTGCTCCAACGCCAGCTCCTCCAGCAGGCACTGGCACAGATACCGGCACTGGGTTTCTCACAGGAACGGGTACTGGTATCTGGACAGGTACGTTGACAGGAACATTGACACGTACTGGTACGGGATTCTCAACAGGCACGGGCACAGACTGTTCGACAGGATAAGGTATAGGCCTTTCAACAGTGTAGGGTACTGGCCTGTCGACTGGAACACGTACGGGTACAGGTACGGGCCTTTCGACCGGATAGGGGGCGGGTCTCTCGACGGGTACTCGAATGGGTACGGGCCTTTCCAGGGGTACTCTCACAGGGTAGGGTACTCGCCTCTCCACTGTGTAAGGCACCCTCCTCTCTACGTATACCGGGTAGGGTCTGTCGACGGTATAGGGGACGGGGACGTTCACTGGAACCTGGACGGGTACGGGTACACTCCTCTGTACTGTGTAGGGCTGAGGAACAGGGACGGAGACCGGGTACGGTACTCTCCTCTCCACAGGTACTGGGTAAGGGCTCGGTACAGGGACAGTGTACGGTCTGTCGACAGGTACGCTAACGGGTACTGGAACCTGTCGGTCCACAGTTACGGGTACAGGTACGGGTACTTGTCTGTTTATCGTAACAGTGTTGACTTGTCCAGCTCCTCCCACTCCAGCGCCGGCTCCTCCACCTAATCCAGCTCCTGCTCCGACCCCAAATCCGGCTCCAACAGCTAATCCTGCTCCCGCTCCAGCTCCAAAGCCTGATCCTCCACCCAATCCCGCTCCTACGCCATATCCTGATCCCGATCCATATCCTGCTCCTGCGCCATATCCTGACCCTGTACCATACCCTGCTCCTGATTCATATCCAGCTCCGTGCTCTGATCCTCCTCCGAGTCCTGATCCGTGGCCAACTCCTCCTCCTACATGATCTAACCCTCTCTTCTCATGCGTCTTCTCGGCTAATGAGCCCACAGCTGCTCCTAGACAGCACAGCACTACAATAGAAATGATCTTCATGTTGACTGATGCTCTAGACTATGCCATTCACCTATATGTACTAGTTCTCCCACCCTTGTCTATATCGCTTGTTTCTCTCTACTTTCTGTTATTGCACGTTATTGAACGAGTGCTAATCGCGATGTTACAGATTAGTCATCCCGAAGCATCGTTAGGAAATTGCATAATCACAGGTAATGCTCTTAATCTGTAATTTCTGAGGTATTCCTATTTTTCCGTTCAATGCATACATAGCCTTTCCATGTGAAATAAACTAATTTCAAATTGAATTAAACCATTCCCAATTTCTGCGACGTGACAAGATGCCATGTATCTTCAATCATCAGTAAATCTGGTAGTAAATTCGTTACAGTTGGCCGCATCAGCACCTGGTAACTTGTTACTTTAATTGGTATGAGAATGGTGGCAATTTCTTTTTAAACTTCGTGGTTAATTTTATCCAAAGTTATCAATAATTCGAGTAAATGGGGTATAATATTGGAAATAAAATAAATGTTATCCTTCACTGCAGTCTGCTGCCTTTATTTAACTCATTATCACAAGTTAAATTGTGTGTACATACTGTATAAAGTTGATTTTGATTTAGAAAATTTTCAATTTCAAATGGTTATACTATGTAATATATGGTTATTAATGTAAACGTATTGATCTAGACATGTATTTGTCGCGGAAAAATCGAATTCTGAATTATTTTGTAAGATTTGGAAATGTTATATGAAATCGGTTATGCAGTGATGCGTAGAGTATTAATGGGATATGAAATATATGGTTCTCTGTTTAGCAAAAGACCGGTTTCGGTTGGTCTAAGTCTTCAGCTGCTTATCGACATTAAGTTGGTTAATAAGTTAGGCAGTTGGTTGTCTACGCTTTTATCGTCATCAACTTTCACTGAAGACAAAAGTGTAAGCGCACGAGGACAGAAGTCCACAAGACCCATGGTATGGAATTAGAATTTAATGTTACAGTAAATTCAAAACGTTTTATTCATATAAATGTAAAGCCATTAGGTTTTACTTAGATTGGTGCAATTTGTGCACCACAATTCCCCTTTTAATACTGTTCTATTTCATAATAGAAGATAATTTGTTTATTTTATATATTCAACTACGAGAAGATTAAACTTGATTTAGTCATAAATAATTTTGTCACGATTATCTTATTCGAAATGATATCTGTGAGGCATAGCATGTGCATACTCGCTAAAAATATTCCCTGTATTTACGCACAAAGTAATTATCATCGATTATAAGTATATTGGACAGTTAACTTATGAAGTTATATACAGACAAATAAGACCACCGAGACAGGAGAGGTTCTACTTAGTCGCTGGATTTATCTAAGCCTCCGTTTATTTAGTCACGGTGCCAGTAGAATCTTTTGTTTATGGTTCAATAATAATTAGGTGCACAATAACATAATTAGTCATTAAAGATACTATAAATGAGAGAAGGTTATATGCAAATATCATAAAACATATCCTATTATAGGAGCTGCTAGGGAATTTAAAACAACAAAAAGATACCATAACAATGTAAGTACTTTATTTGTTTAATTATGTTGTTTCATTTTGACTAGTAATGCTTTATATTATTCGAAGAGTGTATATGACGTCCGTGATTATATGAAGTAGAGGAACTATAACTTGTAATTCCGCCACTGAATGCTCCGCCAACTCCGTGTCCATAGCCGCCTCCAGAAATTCCAGCCCCCAACCCTCCAGTCAGTCCAACACCTGCACCACCTCCAATTCCAACCCCAATGGCTGCTCCTGCTCCTGCTCCGGCTCCAATACCTGCCCCAACGCCAGCTCCTCCAGCAGGCACTGGCACGGTTACCGGCACTGGGTTTCTCACAGGAACGGGTACTGGTATCTGGACAGGTACGTTGACAGGAACATTGACACGTACTGGTACGGGATTCTCAACAGGCACGGGTACCGACTGTTCGACAGGATAAGGTACAGGCCTTTCAACAGTGTAGGGTACTGGCCTGTCGACTGGGACACGTACGGGTACAGGTACGGGCCTTTCGACCGGATAGGGGGCGGGTCTCTCGACGGGTACTCGAATGGGTACGGGCCTTTCCAGGGGTACTCTCACAGGGTAGGGTACTCGCCTCTCCACTGTGTAAGGCACCCTCCTCTCTACGTATACCGGGTATGGTCTGTCGACGGTATAGGGGACGGGGACGCTCAATGGAACCTGGACGGGTACGGGTACACTCCTCTGTACGGTATAGGGCTGAGGAACAGGGACAGAGACCGGGTACGGTACTCTCCTCACCACAGGTACTGGGTAAGGGCTCGGTACAGGGACAGTGTACGGCCTGTCGACAGGTACGCTAACCGGTACTGGAACCTGACGGTCCACAGTTACGGGTACAGGTACGGGTACTTGTCTGTTTATTGTAACAGTGTTGACTTGTCCAGCTCCTCCCACGCCAGCGCCGGCTCCTCCATCTAATCCAGCTCCTGCTCCGCCCCCAAATCCGGCTCCAGCAGCTAATCCTGCTCCAGCTCCAGCTCCAGCTCCAAATCCTGACCCTCCGCCCAATCCTGCTCCTACACCATAACCAGCTGCTGCGCCATATCCTGCTCCTTCGCTATATCCTGTGCCTCCACTATATCCAGTTCCATGTTCTAATCCATGCCCCACCCTGCCGCCCGAGTGGTCTATACCCCTCTTTTCTTGTTTCTTCTTCTCACCTGCTGACCCTACAGCTGCTCCTACGCAACACAATACTACTACGGTAAATAGCTGCATCTTGAATGATGAGTCCTTATTTCCACAGTCGTTATTTGTATCTTTTCCCCCACTTTGATGGTGGCTTTCATTTCGCTATCGTTTACCTGAAATGTTGCGTAATCCCTTTTACATGTAGTTGCCTGAATCGATCATTTGTATTATATTTGTTTCCATTTTTATGAGAATCGAAAAATTATGTAAAACTTAATAATTTCGAGTTCCATCCGCTTCAAGCGAAATAACTTAATTTCAGTTAAAATCCACCTTCAATAGGATTTACATTATTAACTCAATAAAGATTAATTACCCTATAACTGTATAATTGTATACAACTAGAGACACAAAATTCGGCGTACTTAATTTATCTGTTTTAGAAACAAATTAATATTCGGAATTAAATAAATAAAGTAATATACTGGTGCCGTGTTGGTATCATGTTTCATACTGTATTAAAAAATCCGATTATAGCGAGAGAGATTAAAAATTGAGGGAGTAATAACAACACATCACAAGCGTTATATTACAAATCACGCATTCAATAATAATAATTCAATCACAGAAATATTCAGCGCTATCGTACATCTTACAGTGTAAAAAACATTCTAACTAATACCCGATACCGTGGTTAATTATAAACAAATAACAATTGCAGATATTTAAATATAACATTTATTAAATATATAAAATATATCGACTCATAATACAATTAAATATACAGTAGAAAATGACTAATAACGCAACTATGCAATGAAAGTAAATCAATGTAGTAATTCTGAATAGTGCAGCGGAAAGGCGTAGCAGCGATAGGAGGGGAGGATTACTACATATATCCCGACCAGCACAAGTAAGTAGTCATTGAAGATGAATCACTTCACAGTAGTAGTATTATGCTGTGTGGGCGTTGCCTTCGGATCTATCGGAGTTGAAAAGAAACAAGAGAAAAGAGGCATTCATGCAGCGGGAGGAGGATTGGAACATGGAACAACTGGCATAAGTGGAGGACTAGGACATGGAGGAGGAGGAATATACGGAGCTGGGGGAGTATTGGAAGCTGGTGCAGGATTAGGTACAGGATTAGGTGCAGAAGCAGCATTAGGAGCAGGAGAGGGACTGGGGACGACCGCAGGATCAGGATTCGGAGGAGGAGCCGGTGGTGCAGGTGCCGGATTAGCTGCAGGAGCTGGAGCCGCACTGGGCGGAGCTGGACAAGTCAACACTGTTACAATAAACAGACAAGTACCAGTGCCCGTACCGGTGACTGTAGACAGACAGGTTCCTGTACCGGTCAGCGTGCCCGTCGACAGACCCTACACAGTACCTGTACCGAGTCCGTACCCCGTACCGGTGGACAGGAGAGTACCTTATCCGGTATCCGTACCAGTACCACAACCGTACACCGTGCAGAGGAGCGTGCCTGTACCAATCAGAGTTCCTGTCAACGTCCCGGTTCCCTATACCGTAGATAGACCATATCCTGTATACGTCGAGAGGAGGGTGCCTTACACAGTGGAGAGGCGAGTACCCTACCCTGTCAGAGTACCCGTGGAAAGGCCCGTACCCATAAGAGTACCCGTCGAGAGACCCGCCCCCTATCCGGTCGAGAGGCCCGTACCTGTACCCGTACGTGTCCCAGTCGACAGGCCAGTACCCTACACTGTTGAAAGGCCTGTACCATATCCTGTCGAACAGTCTGTTCCCGTACCTGTTGAGAATCCCGTACCAGTACCTGTCAATGTTCCTGTCAACGTACCTGTCCAGATACCAGTACCCGTTCCTGTGAGAAACCCAGTGCCGGTATCTGTGCCAGTGCCTGCTGGAGGAGTTGGCGTTGGGGCAGGTATTGGAGCCGGAGCAGGTACCGGAGCAGCCATTGGAGCTGGAATTGGAGGTGGTGCGGGTGTTGGACTGACTGGAGGGTTGGGGGCTGGAATTTCTGGAGGCGGCTATGGACACGGAGTCGGCGGAGGATTCAGTGGCGGAATTACAAGTTACAGTTCCTCTACTTCGTATAACCACGGACGTCATATACACTCCTCAAATAGTATAAAACATTACTAGTGAAAATGAAACGACATAATCAAACAAATAAAGTATTTCTATTGTTATGGTATCCTTTTGTTTTTTTTTAATTTCCTTGCTGTGCGAATTGCAGCCCATATTATGGGATACGTTGTGTGACATGGGCAAATATTCTGCTCTCTTTCTACGCTATTTTTAATAACTAATTTCCCTATAAAGATTAGATGATAATTCCGTTTAGATGCCGGTATCTTTATTTATACAGTAATTTTTGAGTCGACAGTTGTCTTGCTTCTCCAAATTGAATTCTGCTCCCAGAAAATTTTCTGTACTTACTGGTACAAGCTTGAGCAGTGTGTGGTTTATTTATGAAACGTTACTACTGAACAGATGATAACACTAATGATGTTTCACTAGTGATAACAGTGTCACTGGATGCTCGATATTATATTTTTTAATCCTACTGGAACATCTGAAATATTTTACTGCCATGATGGGAATGTAATCATTAATTTTCGGGAATAATATTTGTGTTAGTCGGAGTAAGAAAGGTCATTTTGTATTTCTACATCCAATATTCAAAATAAGAATTTGTTTTACTATCATTCGGATTTCGCTTGGTATAACGACGTTTCCTTATCAAATATTAATCGCTAACGACATCGAAGGAATAATACATCTAAAAAAGTGCCTGCAAAATTTGAATTTCTGTTATAATTAAGTACCACTAATACTAATTATGTCAGCGTTATTAGGATGAACATGATTAAATATAATCATGTGTTGCTTAGATCATCATAGAAAGAAATGTTCTATCTGTGTAACAGTAATCCATTCAGACAGAGGGGATCGGGGAATTTTTCGAATTGTTTAATTGTTGTTTTGTGGTTATATGTTCGATAAAGACTTATAATTTACAGGTGTACAGTTATAAATATTACAGGTATATATATTTTAGTAAACTCTTATAGTGAGAGTAAAGATATAATTATAAATTCAGGGAAAAATCGCTCGTTGATTTGCGCATAATTTCGGAAGCACCCTTATGGATATTGTGTTATGTTCAGTGTGGTTTTAAACTGCAATTTTTTTGTCACGTATTCATATTCAAGTGGGTTATGGGATGAAAATGTGTAATCAATGAACAATCGAAGGTTTTTTTACTATAATAATAACAGATAAATATCCTGGAGTAGGAAATTGTAAAATGCCGAATCGAAGTTCATGAACCAGCTACGCTTCATTAAGGTAGAAATTGCGTACATAATTAATATTCACCAGAGTAGGAATGAAGAAAGAAACGATACGTTCAACCGAGTTTGTTTTTATTTATTACAATCCGATGCATTATCTCATGACGTGAGACGATCAATAATGTTTGACGTGGTTCGAAGTGTGTATCTGATGTCCTTTGCTGTGAGTAATGAACGAGCTGTGGCTGGTGCTGCCTCCGCCGTAGCCCGAGAGACCTCCGTGACCGTATCCCGAGAGGCCGCCCTGGCCGTATCCCGAGAGTCCGCCTTGGCCGTATCCCGAAAGGCCGCCCTGGCCGTATCCCGAGAGGCCGCTACTGAGGCCTCCGTAGAGGCCGCCCGACACTCCAGCGCCCAGCCCGCCGCCGACACCGACTCCTCCGCCAAATCCAGCACCACCACCCAATCCGGCTCCTCCGGCTGCCACCGGTACTGGCACCGCTACAGGGTTTGTCACCTGAACTGGTACGGGTATCTGCACGGGCACGCTGACCGGAACATTGACGGGGACAGGGACAGGGTTCTCAACAGGTACTGGTACAGACTGCTCGACCGGGTACGGCACTGGCCTTTCAACAGTGTAGGGTACTGGCCTGTCGACTGGGACACGGACGGGTACAGGTACTGGTCTCTCAACCGGATAGGGGGCGGGTCTCTCGACGGGTACTCGAATGGGTACGGGCCTTTCGACAGGTACTCTCACAGGGTAGGGTACACGCCTCTCCACTGTGTAAGGTACCCTCCTCTCGACGTATACAGGATAAGGTCTGTCTACGGTATAGGGAACCGGTACGTTGACGGGAACTCTGATCGGTACAGGAACGCTCCTCTGTACGGTGTACGGTTGGGGTACTGGCACGGAGACCGGGTACGGTACTCTCCCTCTCCACCCCGGTACGGGGGGTACGGGCTCGGTACAGGTACTGTGTAGGGCCTGTCGACGGGTACGCTGACCGGTACGGGTACTTGTCTGTCCACAGTTACGGGTACAGGAACGGGTACTTCCCTGTTTATGGTAACAGTGTTCACTTGTCCAGCTCCGCCCAGTGCGGCTCCTGCTCCTGCAGCTAATCCGGCACCTGCTCCAGCCCCGAATCCGGCTCCTCCACCGAATCCGGCCCCCGCTCCCGCTCCTAATCCAGCTCCAGCGCCGACTCCTAATCCAGCTCCTGTTGCGTATCCCGCTCCAGCACCGTATCCCGCTCCAGCACCGTATCCCGCTCCAGCACCGTATCCCGCTCCATCACCGTACCCACCTCCCGCTGCGTATTCCGCTCCGTGACCTAATCCGGCCCCCCCTCCTCCAATGTGGTTGATTCCCCTCTTTTCCTGTTTCTTTTCATCCCCGATGGATCCCACGGCGACTCCTACACAGCACAATACCACTACTGTGAAGAGCTTCATGTTGAATGATGCTGGTGACCGTACCGCTCTCCTTTTTCTAGTGATTCTCCCACTCTGTACCTCGCCGGGCGTATTCCCAGTTTCCATTATATTTCCGGCCTTGTGCAACGAGCGTAGGATACGATAATATCTGTTGTGTGTAATGCGGCTTCACTGTAATGGTTCTGAAATGATGGCTTTTCTCTTAATTTAACACTAACAATATAATAAGAAAAAATAATAAGTAGAAGAAATCATAAATGGAGTAAAATAAAAATAAATAGTTCTGGTATCATAGCGAAAATTTCGAAATATCAGGATTTTTACACCAATGTAGTCTTAGAATATCTTATAATGTTGATTATGTTTCTATGGTTTATGTATTATCATCCATGTTTCACATAGCATTATTCATTACGTGGGGTGAATAAAACATTCAAAATTTACTTTATAATAAATAATATCATCTAGGAAATTGTCCCGTAGTCTAATTTTAATTACAGTTTATAATAATAAATATTTCTTATTCGACGTTAGAATTTTTATTTGTATTTTGTACTTGCAAAAAATTGGACGCAACATAATTATATGGAATTATTCAGAAAAAAATTATAATTGAATGTAGCTGTGTTTGTTCATGTTCGGCTATAGGCGTAAAACATGTTCTAAAGAAGCTCCTCCTAGCGGCTGACAATGCTATTGCGAATGTGTTTCCTCGCGTGCCCAACGTTGCCCGCTAATTACTCTTCTTCGGCGGAATAATTGAGCAATCGGCGATAGGATCTCGGGCCCGATACCGTCTCAAGAAGCTCATTACTCCCGTTTCGGCCGCCCCTCTCTGTTGCACAAACGGTGGTCGTGGGAATGCAATAATATCGCATCATTTCATTACGGCGGATTGCGTCTAATAAAATGCATCCTTGCAGAAACTACGTGCCTTCACTTTTCCGACAACGGAAATGTTTTACCAACACAGTCTGAAAACTGGCGGTTTTGTATCATCTTTTCATTAAAAAGCAATATTATTTTTGTACATCAAATTGTATTAGTTGAATTCATTTTTAATCCCTGTATGAATTTTCAATCCTTGCCCTTTTTATCTATTCACGGTTTAGGTACATATTACGCCATAAAAAGAACAACCATAACAAACAGATATATCTTTGATATTGGTAGATCAAAGATATGACAATAATAAACCGCTCGGCAATATGAGCAATATATTTTCTTTCCGAATGGAGAACAATAAGGTGTTATGGGTCCAACCAGAGAGGGGAACATAAATCATAAGTTGGGTTCGTTGTCAGACGTTAATGAAAACCAATCCGGTTCTGTCCTTTTCAGTCCTACTCCATTACAACTAATTAACGTATTAAACGTTACGACATGGCCAATTGACCTTTGGACAAAGTATTTTTTCGTGTCCTCAAATGTACTTCTGATGGTCATCATGTCACATCCATACGGGGTTGTTTACTTTATATATCTACGTTGATAGAAACTAACTGTTAGTTCGATTATTTACGCGCAATGATTATAGTGCTCAGTGGCAAATTGATAATTTCATTTATAATAATGCGTTATTTTATAATACTTTCACAACGGTTTATGTTCTTGTCTATTGCATAGCTCGTAAAATACGGTGGTGAGGCTGAACCCAAGATTGAAAAAGGACAACCATTCCCTCATCATCGTTTTTGTAATTTAAAAAGTATATGACTTGAAACTAGCTATCTTTATAACTTTACCAACTAAAAACCGATATATAACCAAACATTTTACCGTCTGGTTAGGTAACTGTACCTACTAGCAGCCGAAAAGTAAGTCCTTACGTTGTACTGCTAGGGATAATGTATTTTTTCCATGGAAATTGTAATTAAATCGTACTAGCCAGTTATAGTTCAGGTGTATCATTTAAGGGATATGAAATACAATAACAAATGGGATTATTTTTTACAAAAAATATTTATTGTATCATAGAAATGTTATTTAGGCCTATAAACGTTATTTAAGCACTAGAATCAATAGTGCTTTACATGATTTGACGAGTGTATCTGGTTTCCTTTGCTGTATGAAACGGATGAGCTGTAGCTTGTACTTCCACCGCCGAGACCTCCATGACCGTACGCATAACCAGACGACAAACCTCCACCAATGCCAGTTGACAATCCACCTCCGTAACCGGCTCCAAGTCCAACTCCACCTCCGAGTCCAGCTCCTGCTCCAATTCCAACACCGGCTCCAACTCCTGCTCCTGCTCCGGCTCCAATACCTGCCCCAACGCCGGCTCCTCCAGCAGGCACCGGCACGGTTACCGGCACTGGGTTTGACACGGGAACGGGTACTGGTATCTGGACAGGTACGTTGACAGGAACATTGACAGGTACTGGTACGGGATTCTCAACAGGTACGGGAACAGACTGTTCAACCGGGTACGGTACGGGTCGTTCAACAGTGTAGGGTACTGGCCTGTCGACTGGAACACGGACGGGTACAGGTACTGGTCTCTCAACTGGGTAAGGTGCAGGTCTCTCGACGGGTACTCGAATGGGTACCGGCCTTTCGACAGGTACTCTCACCGGGTAGGGTACTCGCCTCTCCACTGTGTAAGGTACCCTCCTCTCGACGTATACAGGATAAGGTCTGTCTACGGTATAGGGAACCGGTACGTTGACGGGAACTCTGATCGGTACAGGAACGCTCCTCTGTACGGTGTACGGTTGGGGTACTGGCACGGAGACCGGGTATGGTACTCTCCTCTCCACCGGTACGGGGTACGGGCTCGGTACAGGTACTGTGTAGGGCCTGTCGACGGGTACGCTGACCGGTACGGGTACTTGTCTGTCCACAGTTACGGGTACAGGAACGGGTACTTCCCTGTTTATGGTAACAGTGTTCACTTGTCCAGCTCCGCCCAATGCGGCTCCCGCTCCTGCAGCTAATCCGGCACCTGCTCCAGCCCCGAATCCGGCCCCCGCTCCTGCTCCTAATCCAGCTCCAGCGCCAACTCCTAATCCCGTTCCAGCGCCGTATCCCGCTCCATCACCGTATCCCGCTCCAGCGCCGTATCCCGCTCCAGCACCGTATCCCGCTCCAGCGCCGTATCCCGCTCCAGCGCCGTATCCCGCTCCAGCACCGTATCCCGCTCCTGCTCCATATCCTGCCCCTCCGAGACCGCCACTGTGTCCCGCCCCTAGCCCAGCTCCATGCTCGATTCCCCTCTTCTCCTGTTTCTTCCCCTCTTCTCCCGACACCACTGCAACTCCCACACAGCACAGTGCTACTGTTATGATCAGCTTCATTTTTACTTCTGCCTTACAACCTTCTCTCCCGCCGTATATATACTCGTTTCCCCCACTACATCAAACATTTCTTATTCTCAGAATCTGGTGATTGTGTTGTAATATGATAACATTCCGTCTTTGTATCCTTCCATTTAATATAGACTACGTTATGAACAGATAATTTAACCACTCTTGACAATATTTTTGTATCAGTTTTTATTTTCTAATTAATATATGAATAATGAGATAGTTGATAATTATTATTGCCAAAATGAATTGCATTATATAAGACCAACCGAAGCTGCTGGGAAAGTTATTCTCTCCTCTCATTTACCCGTTTTGATGAGATTTTACCCGTTATGAAAGGCATTTTATTTTTCTAAAGTAATTTTAAGTCCAGAAATTTGAAGTATGGAACAGCGTAATAGAATCTAAATTAAATTGCAAAAATAGAAAATAAATTGTAATTCATATTCGAATATTTCTGGATTCGAAATCGGACCAGTATAACCAGTTGTATCTATTTAATCAAATTGTAGACCTCACAGAAATTTTTTCGGTGAATTTCGGGGCTAATTCGTATTGGGAAAAGAAGAAATTTATTTTACTAACTTCCACCGTTAACGGGCTAATCCTTTTTGAGGGATCGATGCTCATCGGAAATATATTTCTGGTGTAATCGCGACTGTGCTCTTTGGCAAACGTACGTCTTTTTATGTTTTTATATTTTTGTTAGCTTGGGTGGAAACTTGGAAAAAAAACAATGACTAAGATTTATCTCACAGGGAATAATTTATACGGCGTTGTCGGTTTTGCCATAATTGAATGGTTCGCGTGCACGTTAATCGTAGAGCCTTTACTTTCAGATTGCGGGCATTGTACAGTAGATAGTGGGGCCGTGCTATACTAGGTCTTCCTCGGTCCCATCCGCCGTTAAGAGCCCTATTAGCGTTGCCGGCGGGGTCCAGTTCCCTCTGTATATCCGACTATACAATTGTCAGGCCGGGTCGCGTTCGTAGACCATTATGTCCAGTTAGGGAAAGAGAAAGGGCCAATTCAGACAATCAACTTGCGGCGGATCTGGCCACCGTCCTGTTTAATCTAAAAGCCATTCGAAGTTGCTCGCTTCAATTTCAACAGTACTGATGTAGATTTAGAAAATTAATCCTGGATAATGCCAACATTAGAACTAATTAAGCACTCAAGTCGAACTTAAATAATTGTTGAAATAAAATTCGAAGAGATAGTTCCAGGTTTTCGGCCCTAACACGTCATGTTTTGTGTCATCAGTGTGAAAAACAAATTTAAATCTGAGTTTCACATTTAGCGAAGATTTCTGTATATACTGGAGTACCCCAAGCGACGGAAATATCAGTAGTCTGGGGGAAAAAAAAAACTCCTACTAATATGTAATTTAATTAGTTTACAGGCACAATATGTATGTGCCTGTCTAGGTACATACGTACATAGACTAAACTGATTGTTCAGTCCAATGAATTTAGAGGGAGTCAATAGACCTCCGCAGAAAGTCGGTCCATATTCCTGATGCGGAACACGGATACGGAACACTCGAAGAGTCTGCAAATTCTTCCCAAGTTTACAAAGTTTGGGGCCGTTACCTTTGTCCGAAATGCGATTACCTGCGTAAGAAAAGTTAGCGAGTATTATCGGATAGTAGGCGGGACGGTGTTGGTAGTGCGGGACTTGAGACGGCGAGAGGGGGGTCGTTATTAGATTGCGCTCACGATCTGTGGCCCTTATAGGGCCGGTTGATCTTCCCCGTCCTTTCTCCCGCTGATGTATTTCCTCCGGCCCCGAGGGTTGACGATCAATTGAACCGCTACCGTACAAATTTACCCGCCGCGGATTCATGTTCTATTTATAAGATCATATCTATAAAGCTGTCGGACGGTCGGACAAAACGGGAATCATTTCTGCTTCCTCGCCGACGGATATTGGCGTTGAATTAAAAACTAACTCCGTTCGACGAAGTTTTTTTCTTGAGGTTTGTTTATTAATTTATTAATATTTGAAGTTAATTAAATTTGGTGACCGCTTCGGGCGACTCCCCCTCCATTCCAATAATACTCGTCGCTTTATTTCCAGAATATCGAATGAACGATTTAGTTGAAATTCTATTAATATTTATAATTTCGTTGCTATAACAACTACGCACCCACATTTATCAGTAAAAAAGAACCCTAACATACACTAATTGACATTGCATACCCCAGGCGTACCGCACTCAGATTTTAATTCCATCAGTGTTTCTCGGGTGTCTCTCAAGAGCTGTTTACAATGCTATCGGTTGTACGAAATGGTAAGGCAGTAATACAGGTTCCATAAAATAATAGTAATTTCTTATAGCGAATTTTTTCAATGAGATTTCGATTCAGAAAATAATTCCCAAAGTATAAAGTTAT
The DNA here is from genome assembly GCA_019843655.1 of Lethocerus indicus. Taxonomy (NCBI): domain Eukaryota; kingdom Metazoa; phylum Arthropoda; class Insecta; order Hemiptera; family Belostomatidae; genus Lethocerus; species Lethocerus indicus. Next base: position 25,207,671 of record JACDQD010000005.1, on the reverse strand, counting down.
TTGTTTTACAATCAACAAATACCATAAAAGGTACTTTGCATTTGCCTTTCAATAAGGATTAGATGTTGCCATTTATAAATCTGCAAATCCGACGATCCTTTTTGATTCCACCTTTCGGATTTCCAATTTCGGAGATTGGAAATAACAAAAAAATTAACGAAAATAGAATTTCAACTAAATCGTTCATTCGATATTCTGGAAATAAAGCGACGAGTATTATTGGAATAGAGGGGGGGCAGTCGCCCGAAGCGGTCACCAAATTTAATTAACTTCAAACCGATATAGAGCTCCAGGTCATCGACTCCGCAGCCAATTTCGAGCCGGGCAATATTGGGGGAAGCAATAAATCGGAAGGGGTCAACGCCGAAGGGATTTATGAAAGGGGATTGAAAAGCCGGTCAGCTCTCTCGGCTCTGGCCCCTGTGCCACACAACTGGGCATAACGCTCGCCCTTAAATAGGATATTAAAAAAAAAATATCAGCCGGCTCTAATTCAACTTGAAATCTGAAATTTTGATGAAAAATATGTATGAAAATGTTTATCTCTTGATCCGCCTGAGTGCAGCGGAATCAGATATGAGACAACATATTACCAATTTGAATCGAAATTTACAGAACACAAATGATGTAAGTAACCTTGTGTATATGGGCATAGAATTACCCGTTAAACGGTTTTGTAAGCGATAAATAATATCGTAAATTATGAATTCTGTCCGAGGGCGCACTCAGTGCTGTTCTAGCGAAGCCGGCCGTAAACAACTCGGTTCGGCTCGTAACCGTCCCAGTCGGTCTCGTGAGGCGGGCCTCGTAAAACAATCCTCGTATATCCTCCAATTTATTGTACCTACCATTGTTGGGTGAAAGTGAGAAGATCATCGACAAGTATCCCACCGGCGCGTTGAGTCTATGATCGGCCGGGGATGACCCACCAACGATACTTACAGCAAGCCCCCAGAGACCACCCCGGCGTTCATCCAATAACATAGAATAAGATGAACATTCATGACACACAAATAAATTACTGTAAAATCAACTATTGTGTAATTAAAGTATTTTCCCATTCATAGTGCACATCATCTATGTCCATTAAATCCGACATTTTGTTTTTTATACAGTAATGTTTTTAGGCTCAATTATTACATATTTTTAATAATAACTATTAACTCAGTTATGGAACATTTGTTATTTTCAAGGAATAAGAAATTGATGTACAGAATTATATGGCTGTTTGTTTAATATTCAAATGTAGATATTAAATAGGATCACATTGTGCACATCCTTGTGCACCGGTAATTTAGTGCGAACTTCTTGTCGGAACGATAATAAACGGGGGCGCAAAATGTTTTTGCCCCGACCCGATACGGCGTTCGGGTATTAAACGATTCCCGGTATACAGAAAGAAAAAAGAGACGGAGAATTGGCGGGTTGGGTGTAACAATTCGGTCGATTTTGCGCGTTCGAAACTTTTGCATCTTTTTTGCGATCCCCGCCTCCGCCCGTAAGGTACACGGTGGTGGGGGGTGGGGGGTTGAAATTCGCGATAATGTTTCTTTCGATACGCTGACATCGGGACGGGGGCATTGGATGGGGGCGTCATGCCGGGAATTCCCGCGGGCCCGAGTTTGATTTTCCTCTGGCTCCACCGCAGGCGCGAGCCTCAAAGGCAGCGTCTTCAGAAAAAACCACCCCGTCCCTCTAATATCAATAATTTGAGCCGGTGCTTCGCGAAAGGTCCGGGTCGGGGCCGAGGCCGAGGCCGGAGATTAAACAATTTTGGGGGCGTGTCGCCCCTCGCCGCCCGGAATAATAATAAAACATGGCCGGGCCCAGAAAAACGACCAAAATACTAAAAACTCCCACGTGTCGACGGCGCTCCAGAAAAATCCCCGGGGGCCCGGCCTATCTCGCCCCGGGGATCTCAAACACCGTATTCTTGTTTACAGGAGGAACAAATAAAAATCGAGGAGGCTTCGGCTCTGTTACCCGAGGGCCGGTATTCTTGTTCGTGTTGCGGACGCCGGCCCTCCGGTATCGGGGTCGGTCGATCAGTGGAGCGGCCCCATTAACCGGGCTCGGCACGAGCTCCGACCAACATCTGATCCACCTCCAACCACCTCCAATCCACTGTCCCAACCCACAAATAATTATTACGTCACACAATAGAGATGCCTTTAAATCGTTAACGCTCCGTCTTATGGAGAAGGGACGTCCTCGATGCATTCTGCTCCAATATATTTTCCGGTAAATATTCAGGACGACAATCTTATTACTTTTTCTATTTATTGCTTGGAATTTAGACTCTTTATTTTACTGAACTGAAACAAATATTTGAAATTTAATTGTTACATAATAATTTAGCGCACTACACAACTTTTATGAAGAACTTTAATTGGAATTGTTCAAGCGACAGTCGCGTGATCACGAATTTCCAGTCCGGTTTATTTTCCGTTTTATTTCTATTATATCTTAATTTAGTTTCCTCACTGAGACGGTTTTATGATTGAAGCCAATGTCCGTTTGCAAAACATAAGTTTTTTTATTTCGCTTTCTGATATTGTATAAAATGAGCCCTCATATTGGTGTTTCGGACGGAGATTGCACGTGGGGGGAAAATCGCCGTTCCCATTGAGCAATAAATACTCGTCGACTTTTATATCCGCATCGCTGTATGAACGTGGACATATATATTTACTATAAAATTATGTTATTTTCGAATCCGACCGGGTTTTACATCCGCCCAGCGGACACTTGTCAAAACGAGTTGGCCAAAATTTAAGCTCCGTTTTAGGCTCGATTCGGTCCGAAATAGGGGCGACTCGTTAGTCGGCACCCGGTTCATTAGCGACAATCGTATTTCATGGGGGAAGAGTCACTCCGGCGTATAAACACCGCAATCGTACCGGACAAGCGAACCGACAAGTCTCGGCGATGGGCAAATTGAGCCATCGCTCCAAGAACCAGATCCAATTTCATGGTGCACTCGTTCAACACAAAATGGAACAAAAGTTTTAAAATCGCTCGCACACTCTTCAATTAACTCAGTTACAAGCTTTTGAATATATATCCTCGACGTTTAGAATAAACGTTGCTCCCCCTTCTAGTACACACGTTTAACGATTTCTAGAATCAGGTTAGGATATCGTCCCCACAATTTTATGTTTTAATTTTCGTGTTTAATTTATTTAAAAGTATTTTCCGTTTTCAGATGCTCATTTCATACCAATATGTCACGAATGGAACACATTGAAGTTTCAACAGGTAGACTGAGTGATGGGAAGGTAAAACAAATTTTGAAGGCTCGCCTATCGGATCATGCCAAGTACATGAAGTTGCGGTGTTTGAAACATGGACATAAAATAAGTTATAAGGAATACAGAAACAGCGGTATATGAATGATATGGAGAATAATCGATTATCAGACCCATTTCTGTGGTATTGAATTTGAATATTACTTCTATTAAAGTGCGAATTGAGTTCTGTCATGCCTTTTCATTACTTCATGAAAATCGCAGTCTCTAATTCCCTTCTGCTGAGTGTTGGAAATATTATTTTACGAACGATTCTGTAAAAAAAAAAAAAAATTTGCACGATCGGGCAATAAATTCAAAGCGAAATTCAGGCGGTGGCTACCGCCGAATTAGGCCGGCGGCTGAGGCTGATGTATCTCAAGTACGCTCAAGAGCCCTAAGTCGGGGCGCACAGTTTCCGATCTGCCGATCATACCGGGCCCGAATTACATGATTATAGGCCTCTCCTAAAGAGAAGTTTTCCACCCGTAGGCGTGAAAAAAGTCGTCTGCCGAGGTGCCGAAAAAAAGCTGAAACAATAAAAAAAATAACCGAGAAAGGGGAAAAAATAGTTCCAAGGCCCTCCGAGATCTCATTCACGGTCGAGTGCTACCTCACTTTCTCGCCTTGGTGCCGGCCGACGTGTAGTGTTGCGGCGGGGGGGGGGCGTGAGATTATGTTCTATACAAACCAGCCGGATAGCCGCCAATTATGTAAATTAATGCACGCAACAGATACGCATTTGATTAACTCTTCCCGCCGCTATATAACTAAGCTGCATTCACGATAGAGGAATTTCTGGTACGATTCCATTCGAGTGTTAGCGCACAAGAGCGCTCCTGAATCGAAGAAAGTGCGAGTTTGTTGAGCTCAAATCTAGCCAAGCTTGCTATTTACGGTTGCGCAACAAAGTTCATAAAAACATTGTCAGCTATATAAATATTGAATTAGTTTGGATGGAATTTGGTGTTTCGTTCGTATTAAATATTAAAATATATTATAATTGAGTCGATACCGTATAAATGAACCTCACAAACGCGGCAATTCAAATTGGAAGCAATATTAAGCGGGAACTGAACTTTACTAAAGAAAGTGATGTCGACCTTAAAAATATTCAAGTTAGGCGCGGTTATCTTCCAAGTAGTTTATGTCCACATTCGGACAAAAGCCGCCGACCACGGGGCTTAGCAAAAGGCCTCACGGCCAATATATCCCGTTGCGGAAAGGTCGGCGCTAGCTCCTAATTAATGGTCTCCAGTGAACTATTCCCCGCAGTTTTATTTTCTTTTACAATCCGAACGCGAGGGCTAGAAATTTTTCATATACCGATCCGGACAATAATATATGATTGAAGGAAATAAATCCGAGCGCGGTTCGGACTCGGAGCTGTTGGCCGTTAATTTAAACCTGCGAGAGAGAGAGAGAGGAGGAGGAGAGAGAGAGAGAGAGAGAGGGAGAGAGAGAGAGAGAGAGTGAGTGAGGGATAGAGCAGTCGCTCCACCTTAGTCGATCGGCCTTATTGGACGCGAGTTGTTACAACCGGAGTCGGTTTCTTTTGATGCGGTCATTTTCATGTCAAACCTCCGCTTATAAGATTAATAACAGTTTTACTCCGCTGTACATAACTAATGAATGGCCGGCGCCATAGATATACGGCCCGTGTTCGTACCATGTCGTAATTACTTCTTCTATTTAAAAGGGGGATGGCGTCTACGGCTTTAAGACCCTGTGAACTATCCACATCGGAATAACGGGGACGTTGATTGAATTCAAGAAGTAGTAAAAATAATGAATTACCTACTTATCCCCTACAAAACTACATAGCGCAGTGCTAGAATCGGAATTGGATATAAATCCTAACCGGTTGAATGGGGGTGTTGCTATTATTGTTAATATTAATTAAATCGTTATAATTTTATTATTAATATTCCCCATTTTTGTAATTTTGATAGCTGTTCCAAATGGGTTTCTAATGGTGCAACAGTTCACAATTTATTGTCGGCGACCGGAAAATTACTGGGACTGTAATTAGGGGCCCGCCCCTAGCAGTCTTTCGGACAACAATAAAGCGCAATAATTTAAGAACCTAGGAGGCCATAAAACGGTGACGGGCGATAGTTGTTGCATCGGTCCAGTTAGGTACCTCTCTCTCACTCTCTCCTCTCTCTCCCTCTCCCTGATTCCCTCTCCCCGGGGAGAGTGGAGGTCAGTCCACTCAGTTGTTGCCTTCGAATCGGGGCGCTGATTATTGTTATAAATCCTTACTAATGACGCCCGCGGTTTGTTCCAATTATCCGTTCCTCTCGGGTAAGAGAGTCAGCTGTTGGCAATAAACAGAGTTGAGGCTCTTCACTTTTACGACTTTTCGTATATTTTCTTCTCTTTTTTTCGGGCGGCTATTACCCGCCCGATGAATCCGAATTTTCCGCGTCATCCGACGCCGTATCTCGCTCTGGAACGAGAGGCGGCTAAACGCTTTTGCCGGCCGATGTCCTTCGGGTTTATCCTGATTGGCGTACCTCGGGGATGAGGGGGGGGGAGGGGAAAAAACCCCTCTCCTAATGATACGGTCGGTTCGAATATTTTTATGCTCCGATTGTTCGCCGATTTAAAAATCGTTCTAATAGCCCCGTCGTGGATATGCCCCTCGAGCGCTCGTGAAAATTGTTTGAGACGCCGCTCCTCCGGGCGGCAGATTTATGACACTGTCATTAAATCTCGTTTCCTGAGAAAGGACTTAACCGATGTGCGACCGAGTTAAGTATAAGTTTCGGCGTACTTGTTCTGTTCTTGAAGATTGAGTCGTCGCCAAATTGTGCATCGTGCTTATCCCCGATAGGGTGACGCCCATAGATAAGACCGATTGTAGCAAAAATATCGTTTCCGACATGAGCATTTGAATAGTCGAATTTTTGGAATGTAAAAACGCGCTGAAAGGTATACAAAAGTGAAGGAAACAAATTCTGTAGGGCAGTAGATCCATGAAAAAGTTCATAATGCATAATTGCAAACTTTTGTTTTTGTATTAGAGCAGAGCAAAGGTAATTTTATACGATTTCCCGTGTCGGAAGCGGACTCGGCAATTAGAGAAAGAACTGTATTCGAATGCAGTTTTAAACATAAACGCGTAAGGTCGACCGGTGACATTTAGTAATTGAAACATATGCATTAATACCGAACACATAAATACCCGGTCAGTCAAAGCACGTTGCAGTGTCTGTGACATAAACGCCCGCTGTCCGAGGGATATATGGGCCCCATTAGTATTATGGCCGACACGCGTGAAATATTTTTGATTAGATAACCGTTTTGTAAATATTCAGGACGTAGCCAAAAAACCCGAGAATAAGCCGTACATGCCTTATGGGCTCTCGTTTGTTTTCTGCCTTTATTACCCGGTTGAAAAGAAAAAACAAACTGTACACCCGTGTTCGATACTGGCTGAAGAACAATTCTCGGCTGTTCGGTGCTGTATGTGGGACCAGCCCGCCCGTCTTCGTATAACAAGCGGGAATCGAGAATTGGACCCTACGTCAAGAGAAGAAACGTCGGCGGTAGAGGGGCCGACAATGAATCAGGACAGCGATTAATGACCGAGCTGGCCCCCTCCCTTCCACCCCTGCCAGGCTACACCACTCTTTTATATTGACATAGGCCGTCCTTTAATGCTAGACATGGCCTAGTTTATGGGACATCCAGTCTTTTCCCCTCTCATTTTCTTTTTTTCTTCATTCCATTTCCATCCTTTTATTTTTCATTACACGAACGACTCCATCATCCGGCCCTGTTGTCGGGTCGCTACCGATCGTCCCCCTTTCGGATACAATAGCCTGGTATCTTCAGGGTACAAGAAACACAATTGCTATCGGTTATGGCCCACAGGATCAGTATTACTATCATTAATTACTTAATTAATCGCATAAATTTAAAGAATATATAAAGAAATGGACGGTTTGTTGATATCAAAGATACGTTTCCGTAAACCAATCTGACAACATTCATTCAAAAATCGGTGAAAAAACGTTTCACTGACAATTTCCTAATTGAGTCTGAAAAATATGATGAATCTATGGGATAAAATTGTTGCACGGTGTTACCAAACGAGCTGGGAACAAAATGAAATTTCGGAGCCTGCACGGAGTTCGAGCGAAACAACATTATCCGTCGTTTTTTGTGCATTAATTATTGCAGAAGACGGATTTATACCTCGGGGTAAAATTAGGTGATGTATAATGGAAATAATGAACCTTAGATAGTTAATATTATACAGATTTTTACAGGGCAATACCGATTAATCCGCTGCAATGATTTCTGTCCAGCGGATACCGTCTAGACATGCCGGGACGGTAGGAACCAGAGCGGAGCCTCGATGCTCCCGACGTTTTTCCACTGGAAAATCCGCTCGGGGCCTCCTGAAATGATGTTTTTCATCATTTCAGCCCCCCAGCCGGAGCATACAGAGCGTGACCCGGCCGACGTGGGAAAGGCTCCGGAAGATGTAACCGTTGCCCAACGCAACGCTCTGAAAACATAAAGACACCGCGCGGCCCCCTTGGGAAACAGTGGAGACGTTGCAGCGTGAATTCCACAATTCGATCGCACTCGCCGGCCTGGCTATAAAACGAAATAATTGAAAGTGATGATTAGACGAAAATGAGATATGATTGCCGCATGGGGATTAAGCGTAGAGTTAAAAGGCGTGAAAGCGTGTTACGAATTACCCTTGTCGTCACGCGTCCACGTTAACACTTACGTTAACTGTTTGCACTTCTCTTCCTAAGCGTTTGGCCCGATGATAAGGGGGCTTGAGTTTAGTAAACAAATTTAATCTCAATAAATGCTCCTTAAGCCCATTTCCAGATAGTACTTTCCAGAGCAGGTTATAGTGTAGGCTAAACGTTTGGCAGTGTCTTACAAATTATACTATAACGTTCGCTATAGTAAAATATTAATACGTTCCTTTATCGCCATGTTATATTTATTATTCTAAACTATTAAAAAAAATTATAAACTGAATAGGATTATTCATTTAAGTAACTGTGCAATTTTAGGTTTGTCTGTTAATTTCACATATCTATTTCGGTTGGTTGAAATTTGCAGCTTTCGGAAATTTTTTCGTAACATGAAACATCTAATAACTACTAATTTATCGTATTATCCAATAGTACTTTATTACTTCCTGGAATCTGGGAGTCGAAATAGGTGAAAAGAATGCATGTCTCATTTTACGTAAAGAATTATGCAATAGCTAGCTGATGCTGTTTCATTTAATTGTTCTCATATTTATCCCGCTCGAGGATTTTACAGGTATTTCGACTTGGACCGTTGTGAATGTTTGTGCCTACATTGACGCGGACAAATTCAGCGGGCCAACACTTCTTAGGGACTCATTATAAACGACACTAACAAAATGATGTACCGGAAGACTTAAAATTCCCACCGGGCAGGAGTTAATTTCATTCAAGACACTGTGGACGGAATAGGAAGCGGAGGATATCGCTGATGTATGTCCGGGTGTCTTTTATGGGATCGGGAACATTCCGGCTGTGGGCCCTTCGTCATTGTCCCTTGGCACAGCCGAGCGGAGCCCCATTCCGTGTCGAGCCGTCCTCGAGTTCGAAGGCGCCCCAACTAAACGACTCTGGTATAATCCGGCGCGAAGACGTGAACATTGGCTCCGCGCGTCGGGCAGATTTTTAACTTCTTTTATTGTGCCGCTATATTTTGCATATTACTGCTACAGGCGGCCGCGGATAGCGTTCTGAATATCAATGAGCCCAACACGGGTAGCCAGCAGATAAAACTCAACCAACTGGAAACTTCAGGTCTTAGAATCGAATCTAGTAGAGATTTTATTTCCCATCCACCCATTTCATTTATACCGTAAGTGGACTAAAAAATTTATTTTATGCGAGCAGTTTGCATTTTATTTATCTGTCACCGGGTGGCTCCACCCGGACCGCAAGTAAGATTTTCGCTTCTCACAAGCGTAATATCCTAGGACTGAATTAAATATTTAAGCCTTAACACTGTCCGATCCGAACAATGAAAGTAGGTGTATTCTCGATATGGAAATAAATCCTCGAACAGTTCACTTGATGCAAGTTATGATTTACTTTTCCCGCAGTGCATTATTTGAGCATTTGTAAGAAAGGATAGGTTGACTGTATTGAATTTCTATAATGAACGTTTTCGTTAATTTGGAATCTCCCGTCCCCTCTCGGTGGTTTGGTCAGACTGCTGTTCGAAAAAGAGCTGCTGCATTCTCATTAATATAATAGGAAGGATAATATTGTCACCCGAGACTCATAAATTTCGGAAGAGGTTCTAACGAGGCGCGATCATTTTTTATTTATTTCATTTAACTTCGACGGCCTTCGCGAAAAGTACCAGCGAAAATATCTGCGGCGTCACGGTCGTCCGCTATATCGGATATTTGAGTCATGCCCGGCGGTTGAGAGGAGGTTGAGGCGGAAAAGTGGAAGAAGAAGAAGAAGGAGGAGGAGGAGAAGAAGAGGAATAACAAGAAGAAGCCGGTTAGTGGGAACAGGTTTGGCCGGGTGGGAAGGAGGTGACCGCCGCCGCCATGGGGCCCACCGCGGACGCCCCTTGAAAAGTAGCAGCGGCCGGCCACAGACATTGCGGTCACATTACCACCACTTCACGACAATACCAATTCACACCTCCGCTCTGTTCCAATCGGAATCTGTGGCCCACATCCAGCTACTACTACTTGAATTAGTCACTCGAGGTTTTAATTAATCGGCAGTCACTCTAATTTTCTCCGTTCGACATAAATATTAATGCAACCGTCTAATATTGTGATCCCTTTTTACTAATTGATTTAGTACCGTAGATTTCGTGTGTTTCCGTCTCCTCTCGCTGGTTTGGTCTTTCGTGAAAGTCTTTAGCAAAAGGCCAAACCAGCGAGAGGAGACAGAAACACACGAAATCTACGGTATTCCAACCCCTCGCAGACCACAGAACAGGTATTCTAAAATATTTTTTTCAGTTTTATTACAAGGAGTAGCATATACGACTGTATATGGCTACCGATGTGTAGATCATCTTTTGGGTTATATGACGTTTGTACAGTAGAATATTCAAATTCCTAAATGTAGGTGAAAAAATCCTTCGTATATAAAACTCGCTGAACCCAACGGAACACTCCAATGGATTCGACTCCGATGAAACTGGAACTCCGGCTTATGAGTAATAAGCAATCATAATAATCATGATTTTGCAAGAGCGAAAACAGAAGGGGCCCGAGAGCACGACCGTCGTAATAACACTTCTGAAGAAATCCAGAGAAAGGCCGACCCTACTGAGGCTGAATCAAAGTGCTAAGTAACAAGTTATAATAACGCATCGATTCTATAATCTAAAATATTTGATTAATGGCTCAATAAAAACACGCGTTTGATAATAAAGACAAATATTATTTGGAATTAAACAATTCAAAGTTTCACCTGAAGGTAAATTTACGTTCTTGCGGTTCATTGCATTCTGGAACTCGACCGGTTGCATAATACGGGGAAACCTGATTTAAATACGGCCTCCACAGGCCTTCAATCATGTTGAAATGCATCCCACTACCATGAAAAACCTCGTAAAACGTATTAACAGTGCAATATTTATCCCGTTATCGACGACAAGCGCTTTTATAGCCGCAGCAACGTTATATATTTGACAATGAAATGTACTGATATTATTACAGCAATGAATATGCTGGATAACAAAAGAAAAATTACGAAAGTTGGGCGGAATCACATGAGTAGGATTGTTTGGAAGTTTCCAGTGGATATAAGTATCTTACACTCGGTATAATGTAATTGCGCAGAAATTCCTACGAATACTCAAATGATTATTTAATAGAATTTTTATAATAAATATAATTTTTTGTTGTTGCTGTAATTATTTTTAAAACATGATTTCCTCCGAATATAATTTAAAGAACTGACACGGATTTTGAAATTTCAAATCACAGTGACTTCTATAGCGTTAACGCTTTATTCGAATTCCATCTTTTTTTAAATTTCGAACTAAAAGCTGTAAGTTGGGTTAGTATTCGACCGGCGACACATTTCCGGAGTTCAAAGGGGCCGGAATTTGTGCGACAAAAGGGACCGCCCGGTTTATTTCGTAAATAGATGAGGCGAACGGGGGCCGCGCGGGGCCATCGGCTCGAAATATGATCCTTGTCCAGGTGGCCATGAATCCTTCAGGAGCCGGCCTTCGTCCTGACAGGATAATTAAGAACGGCCCGTCATCCGCCCGGCAAAGCGGGCCCTATCTCACCTCTCCGCCTAAACTAAAACTAGATCCGTTGTACCGCGCCCGCCACGCTTAACTCCACCATTCATCCGAGCCTCTTTATTCGGTCAACTGGAATATTCTGACTACTGCATTTAAAATTCAACATCTGCCGGTATTTCTTAACATTTGCGTCGCTATGTTGTGGTCGGGGGGGCCGGAGTAATATAAAAGGCGGCGTCATCAACCCAAAAAGGCTTCGTTAATATATCATAATTCTTTTTTGTTCCTCAGAACAATTCCTTGGGAACCAAGGTGCAGCATTGTATCGGAAGTGTTAGCTGAGCAGATGTAGATCAATGATATGCAGATGTTTTATGCTATATTTATGTCGGTAATTTGGCAAACATTCAACACGAAAACACGCAGTCGTGAAAGATGCGATTCGGTCCATAACATTTTACAATTATGGGGATGTTGCTTTTTATTCAATTAGAAAAAAGTTTTATTCTCTCTTCACGGCATTGCGAAGTAGTAATCCTTAGCATAGAGGACCTGTCGAGGTATTTCAATGTTCTATGTTTTGGCTCACAATTCCGTCTGAACATTAATATGAAGTTTGCGACGTTGTTCATATTTTTTTTTATATACTTTTAGCAAAAGAAAGTGCGACCCGACAGGCACACGGGGGGGGGTTATTAATATTTATGGATTCTGCGCAACAATAAACAGTGATTATCATAACGCGTCCTTGGAAGACGTAAGATCGGAACGGGGTCGTTAGTGCTCTCCTCCTCGGTCTTATTCATCCCGGCGTTCCATAAATGTCGTCGATTGTTCGGTGAACAATGGACCGGTGGTGGTGCGGGGGTGGGGCATCGTACCGCCGGCCGAGTACAATTAAGCAATAAATTCCGATCGTTAAAAACGTCATCGTCGGACGGGGTCGGAGGTCGAGTGTTCTACTATTGGCCGGGGCTCAAACTACCGGGCCCCCAGTCACGTTCTCTACGCCTTTCGAAACTGAGGGCGGGGGCGGTTCTCCCAACGTTCGGTAGACAGACGACTGAAATTCCACCCCCAGGTGAGACGAAGAACTTCCTTAAACGGAAGGAGTCGTGGACTGGAGCAACGAACTTGATGATTATATATTTGCAGAGGGCAAAAGGAGGGAACGTTCGTGATCGGATCACAGTGATTTCGTGATTAGTCGGACGAGCACTTTCTTTCGCGAAAATTATGACATATTTTAAACTTATCCATCGTCTTCCCGCTTTTTAAGCGGATATGATATCACCCGCGTTATCAAGTGTCCCGGTGATAGTGCGAGGAAACCAACGATTAACACGTACCACGGTTGTCTCATTATAATGATGCCCATTTCTATACTACACGGCTAATGTTGAACAGAGAGTATCAGAAGATATACAAAATCAGGGTACCACAAGAGTGTACGTTATTATTTACTCCTATTGAACGTTACCGCTATAAATTGTACTTTGTTCAAAGGATCTGTTCGGTAGTAGGCGAGGGTTTTGAACACACTCAGTGAGAGACTCACTAAAGTGAATCTACTGGAGAAACCGGTCTAGCAAAAGATCAAACCACCGAGCAACAGTAAAAGTTTTACAGGGCGTTCGCACTGTCAACTGACGGAGGGAGAAACCTCGCAGGGGGAAATCCTTAATCCGCTCGTCTCGAGATATTAGATCGCCGGGGAAAACTTTTGTGAGCTCCACAGGAGCGAGCGTCTAGGTTCAGGGAGGTTCTAACGCCTACTCCCGGCACGAGGTCTCTTCACACTTCATCATAAATAAAATATGAAAACAAATTACACTAATAATAACATGTTGAAAAAGTTTAGCTTCCACAAGAAGAAAGTAATAAAATTATGAGACAATTTACTGCTAGTTGGGAGTAGTAAGACCGATATTTAAATGGAAAATTTAATTGGAGTTCGGGAGTATTAATAGGTATACCGATTGCATCGCGTCCTATCGAATGTTAATTTGCACACCTATGAGAGCCGTTGCTTTTGACGTGACTACGTTTGCACGACGCGATTAAAACACGAAGTGTTAATTTGAAAACAAATATTGTCATACCTCTAATAGAGAGAGAGAGAGAGAGAGAGAGCCCTGGCCCAGCCAAGTAAACCACAAGTTGGAATAGGGTCCAAGAACCGATTTGAATAAGTCACGTTCCCAATCGCGGACATACCCGGCCCGGGAACAACGTCCGAGAATTGTTCGCTTGCAGATTTTCAATTCCGATACTGTTGTGCAAACATTTTATTAACGGGTCTCGATATTCGGTGTCGGAACAGCCCCGTGGCTAAAGCCAATTCCCAGCCGATCGGCTATCGGCCGACCGGTGCTGTCTCCCTGGTATACGCTAACGAGGCTTACACTTTAAAGTCCCAGCATCTCCCGGCTCTCTTGTTTTGCACTTCCCCCATAATTTTTGTACCGCAGAACCGTTGGTTGTACGGTTGTAGAAGGGTCCGGCGGTATATAGCAATAATTTCTTAAACGAAGTCTTTCTTGAAAAAAACAATCAATGAGCGGTCTAAAATACTAGATTTCAGTTGATATATTGACGTAAAAATATTTACAATGAAATGCTCATAAAATGAAATTAGCAGTTTAAGTAATTTTGAACTTTCAACTCATAATTTCAGTACTAATCTCTCCCACTTTGTAGGATTACAGTTTTGTCTGTGATAATATACCGCGTATACGATTGTGCGTTATACGTTCAAGAGGAGAAAAAGATCGCATGGATTGTAGGAATCATAAGACATAAGAACATTCAATGCATATTCAAATATGAGAATACATCATCGGTTTAGCCTCCATGGAAGCCTGCATGTATTTTATTGCTAATTAAAGTAACTTATGTAAATAACGTAATGTGTGTGAGCCAGACGTCAAAACACCCCAGTGGTTACGTCCATTAACTGTTGTACGACATGAGTAAATTGAATATCGAAATTTATTATTTGAAATAATAGAGCTTTGGCGGTATTGGAAGTGACTAATTATGAAATTGTTCCAGTTTCATATGTCATTTTATTTCACTATCAATTCCACACACAATCCACTTAATATCGACCGACTTTTAACAAATTATATTAATAATCGGGTCTGATATTAATGCCGGCGACGATTTGTTCTCGAATTCGGGCCCTCATTTATCGCATTTAAACATTGTATTTGTACGTTGTATTGTGTCCAATGGTAATTCCAGAAAAAAATGATAATCCGAAATTATTAATGACAAGATATGACGGAATAAATAAGTAGAGCTTCTTTTTCTTTTATCGCAGGTATCTTCGGGTTATATTCTGAATTTTTTCTGAATTGGTCGGCGCCGTTCTCGTAACGGCTCGAGGCCGACTCTCTATGCCTCTCTAATGGGGACGAATTTATAACATCGCCCGGACGGTATTAAAATCGGGGATAAACATTTTCCCTGCTCGTGTTTACTCTTACCACAAGAGTGTACGTTATTATTTACTCCTATTGAACGTTACCACTATAAAATGTACTTTGGCGAACACATTTTTTTTGTACTACGAACTATTATTTTATGCTACATATATGCAGGAATTCGCATTTTCGATATCAACAAGAGTGTAGAAAGAAATCATTAATTCCTTTAAAGAGCCTATCACAATGGATCAACATAGGTAATAATCATGATGTTTAATATGACCATTCAAACATATGGATCAAGCAATAGGTCAACTTTTACTTCAGCGTAATTAATACGTCTATGAATACGAATTGCTCTTTTATTTTTCGTTTAGGAAGTGAACGAAATCGTTTCTAATTAATCGTGTTATTTTGCATTGTAGGTGGAGTTAGTATAGAGAAACATTTCGGCTTAAAACCATTTAAATTACATTATTATTATTGTAATCTTGTACATAGGTATTGCTGTTTCGGTGGCAGGTTGATGCTAAAGCCCGAACTTTGGTATTGTTCCAATTGAGGGCATCGAAAGTGGTCGGCTTTGGAAGCTTTAGCTGAACACAGTGGCCGAACTCTGAATGAGAATTGTAAGTTTAATTGCGGTCGTATATTAGCTGTTGATTTCTGTTGTTTGTTCCACTTCAAGTTGGATTGGAGCGTGGCGTTGTCAAGGGAGAAGGCCAACCAGGCGGCTAATCCCCCAGGGCCCTTCCTCTCAGCCCTCTACTCCCTAATTGCCGCTTCCCTTCTCTCATTTTAATTAAAATCTTTTTTCGACTTATCTTTTTTCCACTTCCAGTTTTCTTTGCCTTTCATTTCGCGTGCAGTTTTTATACGGTCTAATTAGACGTTTCGTCGTGTCTAATTTCTGGTGTAAATGTCCCCGCGACCGCTGTTGCTCGAGGGCCGCTGAGAAAAGTGAAGTAAAACGAAAAATAAATTAATTCAGCAAGAAAATGATAGAGAAGGCAGATAAACAGGAGGCGAACGCCCCGTTTATTATTTTAGAAAGTCGAGATATAAATGACAGCTGATTATTACGCTGTCAATTCTGCGTGTAATTGTGACGTGAAACTACGATCCGCGCGGATATAAGCGAATTTTTCGAAAATTACAATATTTGAAGCAATATGATGTAAATTATACAGCACTTCGTGTAATGAACGTGTGACATATTGATGAAAATAACATCAGTTTACAGTTGGTACTAATTCAAATGATTACTATATATTCCAAACAGAATGGTAAGATAAACTCTCATATATACACTTAAATAGGATTTAAATGAGAACACTTTTTTTATAATAAGTGTAGTCTTAAAACATTTATTAACAAACATTCATTACTAATGTTATGGTAACCACTTAATCACATATGCAACGATTATGGGGAATCTTTACCTACGTGACATAATGCGATATTCAAATGCGATAACGCCGTAATATTTTAACGGATGTAGCACATAAAATGCTCAATATTTTGGCTCCGAACTTCCTGCTCATAAAACATACGCGGAGTGGACAATTTTCTCCTCTCGTGTTTAATCTCCTCTCAATAAATCCCACGCGATTCTCCACACGTCTTTGTGCAAAGATCTCGGAGGCCGGTGTGTTTAGTATGATTGGATATGCCCGGAGAGGCCGCATTTCACGCCGAGGAAATTGTCCTACTGAATAACTGAGCCGGAGATCATAAACTATGAGACCGATGGGGATGAGTGTGTATACCCGCACAGTTTCTTACGAATATCCTGAGCGGTAATTTCCAACGCTTTATACATTCAAACTTCCCTTCACCCCTAACTGTTAAATTCAAAACGGCCGGAGCGTTTTCACGAGACCTTCACACTGTCGTCCAGTGTTTTCCATCATCCACAATCCTGCCTGACAATCTAACAAGCTATGAGTAGAAACGGACACAAGATTTTCATAAGAAAAAATATTTATTATTCATTATTATTCATAGGAGGGGATACCGCTCGGTACCACAACCGACTTCTCTTCATATGCGTGATTTATGATTGATGTTACCGTGGCTAAAAATCACCGATTATAACTATTGTACAGCTGCAATTATAGTTTAAATTATTTATGATATCCGTATAACGGTCTCATAGGATATAAGAAAACGCGAAACCTAGGGCCTACAGGATAATAAATCCGAGAGGTATAAGCCACCTTAACCAAATACAGAACGACCGAAGAAAAATGAAAAGAGGGGCCACGGTACGCTACTGAATATGGTGAAAAGCAGAAACGCGTTTAAAATCGGTCCAAAACACTGAGTGGAAACAGAAGTTCTCCAGAATGATCTGTCTATTTTTGTACAGAAGTTCTCGAATTCTCTGCTGGAGCCGCTCTGTTTCCTATCACATCACCCACCAAGATGACGGGCGGAATCTAAGGCAAATATTTATACAGCGCCGTGAAAGAGAACCATTCAATGTTAGTCCGTGCTACGGCTTCATGGGGTGTTGCGGGGATTAGACTTTATTTATGGGCGGGTAAATAATGTAAATGTATGCCCACCTTGAGCACGGTTGGACAATTATTCCAAGAAACATGAAACCGAAGTTCTGTAAACTTTGTTTATTTCTACTACCCAGGAGTGATTTATGGCGCCTCTATTGAATACATTCTCCTGTAACAGTGTTACTTCGAGAACATTTTTAAAACTAATTATTTAACAAACTGCATAGAGTAAAATTGAATACGGAAATATGTTAATCACTGAATGATAACTCAAAATGAAATCAAATGTGTTGTTTCCTTGGCTACTAAGAAGATATGGCGGTGAAATAATTTTATTTTTAATTAATAATGTAGAGGTACACTGCGTATATAAACAAATTAAAAACATATTTGAAAATGTCACCAAAGTTTGGGAATTCCGAGGATAAATATGGTTCAATCGCACAAAGGCAAATATGAAATTATTTTACGATTCAAAATTAATCCTCCTCTGACCTTTACATAGCTGATAGTACGGAGTAAAAATTAAAAATAATAACCGTAATAATAATTATATTAAAAAATGGTGTTAAGTGCGATCAGGTTATAGAAATCCGGTAATGTCACTTACATAGCGTTATTTCCTGGTAGGTGAAAGTGACGTTTTTTCATCTTCGGTGGGCCGTCTATGAGTCAATCTGTTTAGCTCTGGGGGGAAAGTGGACCCCGGGGAGAAAGGGGAACCCTAATTGTCGGTGTGGACGGAGTTTCATTATAAGTCTCAATTTTGGGCGATCATTTAATGATGATGGCACTCGGGACTAATAGGCCTACAACAGTTTTTAGAAAGGCGATATCAAAATAGGGAGACAGTAAGCCTAAAACCACCCGATTTTTCGCCTATTTCTTATAATATTGTAATTTAAATTAATATAGTCCTTTAATTAAAATCTAATTAAAGTTAGATTTTAATTAATGTAGTGTTCGTTTCGATTTTCAGGAAAATGTGGGCTTTGGCCAATACAAAATACCAGGGATATAGTATTTTTTTGCATTCATAATTTATGGAAATTATTTTCCGTGATTTAAAATTGCAGGCAACATTAAAATGAGAAAAAACACACTGACAAACAAATTATGGGGAACTCAGTTTGCCCCTATCGTTTAGCGCCACTCATTTTATTCATCAACGAAAATGGAAGCCAATTTTTATTATTTATGGCCACACAAATTAGTCATTGGCCAATCTTTTAACATCTTTTAAATGCCCATCTTCATTAAAAAACAGGACCAGAAGTCGTAAGACAAATCGGAATTTGATTAAGTTTAGCCAATTAACCGCTTCCCGGTGATTCGGCGGATCGTTCGAAAAGTCAGCGGAGAACTGAGAAAATAATATAATGAAAAGGGGAAAAAATAAAGGAACAATATCTCCGACTCATAAAATGAAATGAAGCGTGTAATTGAGTATAAAAATCCGGGCGGTTAATTACAGAGGCGATAGGATCAAATTCGGGTCCTTTAATTTCGGACGAGTCCGTAATTTAATTTCCCGAACAATTTTCGATATTGATCGGAATTGAATCGGCAACTGCCCGAATTATCTGCCAATGATCAAAACCGAAAAATTAAATCCCGAATATTCGCAATTTATACAATGCTGTTAATTTCCTTCTTCTTAATAATATCTATAATTATTTTTCTGGCTAATCGAAAGTGTGAAATAAATTGTAACCAATCGTAGAGTTGATTATTCCTCTGGTGTTAATCATAACTTTTCGCGTTATGATTGACGGTAGCAGTTTTTCTTTCTGTGAAAAATGTTAAAATTAGAATTAGAACGTGAATTATCTTGAATATGAGAGCATTGAATTTATATGGGTGCACTGACTTGTTAAGAAATGTAACGAAACGCGGTAAATTTTCATCAGACCACACCAGAAGTGCCAAGGCCATTGCCAGAAATGCAGTAATGAAAATTCAATCGCTGCGGATTTATTGTAAAAATATTCCTCGTAAATTACGTCGAATAATTCCGACGTGCTTGTTGTAGGGAGGCCCTAAATTGACTCGGAAAATAGGTGGGAGGCAATGATTATCGAGGCCGATCTTATCGCTCCCTTAGATTAAACCTCGAATTAGTTTGGCGTGATTATAGCTTGTGTTGGGATTTTGCGACCGGGGCGATGATTTATTGCCAATTGGCCGATTCACAGTGAAATTAACACTACGGCTGTCGTCTGTTAAGAATACCTCATGTTGCACGGCCGATCATTTTTCTTGACATTCTCAACATGTAAAACTAATACTTCTAAATTGTTGTCTGCGGTTGGGATCTGAAACATTGAATATGTACCTTGGACATAGCAAACATCAACAACTATCTGAGCTGTTGTCAAACTTAAGATATCCTGAGGTCAAACCCGATAAAGCGAGCCGACATTAAGTACCTCATGAAAATTGGTATTGACTTGCTCCCCTTCGAACGCTAACCGGTCGCATTAAACCTCCATCAGAACGACGATTGATAGCACCATAAATATTCATTCCAGAGGCGATCGTCAATAATTTAATAATGAAAATTCAATTGCTACAGATTTATTATAGATATATTCATCGAAAATTGAATAATTGCGACGTGCTTCCTCGGAAGCATTAAATTCACTTGGAGTAACCATTGAGGAGATTTTTGCTACCGATCAACCTATTTTAAACTTTTAAACTCGATCGAACCCAGTATTGTTTTTTTGACGGTGATAGATATCTCCGGATGAGGCTAATAGCGTTGTCGTGGTTAAGGTTTTCGTCGATTATATAAATTCGTTGCTTTCATTTGAAGTACATTAGGATACGCCA
Source organism: Lethocerus indicus (assembly GCA_019843655.1). NCBI lineage: Eukaryota > Metazoa > Arthropoda > Insecta > Hemiptera > Belostomatidae > Lethocerus > Lethocerus indicus. The sequence continues at coordinate 25,187,349 of JACDQD010000005.1, read as the reverse complement.
TTAATGAAAAATGTGTTTGAAAATAATTCATCCTCAAGGCATGCATCACCGTGGCAAAAAAAATAATTCTTCATTTCGATTCCCCCTCGGGGGAACCACCCAATATGGGAGGGTCCGAGTACCCTAATAATATTATGTCCACGTGTCATGCTACATAATTTATTGAGCGAGTAAAGGACAGAAGGGATAGACGCTTTTTACGATGAATGTGAATAGAATTTGTATTATATAGATGCGAGTGAAGACGGTTAAAATAAATGATCTCCGATAATTTAATTACACAACTGACTCTGTTTAGAGGAAATGAACTTAAGTTGGAATACTCATGCTATCAGTTTAAATTGTTATGAAATATTATTATAAAACACTGCTACTCGTAAATATGGAGTGTACTCTAAATATGAAACATTATCACTTCAACATATTTAACCCGACTCATGTCTAGCATTGGTCAATATACTTTTCTCTCTTCCACTCTGAATATTTATCGGCGTAAACCCAAGTTCGCCCCAAAGATAAGATGGGATGGGTAAGTAAAACGGAGTTCAAGGCCCCCCTAATTAAATTTTAGATCGATCGGAAAATGCTAGGCGAGATCTTATTCGGTCGGCAGTCCCATTAGGAGACAGGCCCCTAGATTGATCCTCTGTCTTAATGAACCCCGACAACCGAATTTGTTATTTTATCAAGTACAAAAGCGGCCCCTGTTAGATTGGAACTGTCGACGCTTTGTGCTTTGACGTCGACTGTACAAAGTGTGTGTGTGTGTGCCCGCTGTTATGAGCCATCAAACACTGTCTAAAAAGAACTAATAATTCGGGAAGTTAAATCATTGTAATTTGAAAGGCGAGAACACGCGTGGTCAGACTTTAGACTGGTTTCGTCTTTTTATTAGAAATTATTAGCGCCAGTTGATGATATATTTCATGTTTCTTGTTGATACGCAGTATTTGTTTCCACGCTAATAATATTTTTAAATTTAGCAGTCATCGGGAATAAATTATTCATAGCTATATAGGTATTTTCCTAGTAATATTACTACAATCTTGCTACACTGCCCATTTTATTCGCAAAGACAAAAATTAAATTGATCTCGCTGTTATAACGAGGGAGTATTGTTAACAGGAAATTACTATTCAGCGAGAATTCGTATCTCGAAAGTGTTTTCCAATTCCGAATGTTCTCTCTTTTGAATATTGCTGTAGGCAAATGAAAGAGTGGAGGCTGGCGAGAAAGGGGGGAGGAGGCGTTTAAAATGCCGAAGTGTTTCCATTCAAATGAGATCCCGTTTCGTTTCCCTTTTGTGGGCCGGGGCTTTCTCGGCTTCTCGGGGGTCAATCTGCGGAGCGATGAACGCCGAAGAAGAGGAGTCGGAAGCCCGATCGGGACTGAGGAGCGCCCATTGTTCGGCCGCGTAGAAGTGCTCTTCAGTCCGGGACGGAGGCCGCCCCCACCCAACCAGGATAGGCATCCCGTTCCCCTTCATTCGGCTTCAATTACCAACTCGAATGGCTAGCAGAGAATACGGTTAGCATAGTAAGTAGGAGGTTCGGCATTAAAGACTAACCTTTGTTATAGTGTAGGTATTACAATATTTAAACCTCATATAAATCTGGAATGCCTATTTCATCCTAAGAAGCTAATAGGTGACCAAAATGGTGAACACACTCAACTGCCTATTGTTGTCATGATGAGACCTGCTCCCTTCATTAATACTAACCAGTTTTTTTAAATATCCAAAACAGCAGAACAAGTCTTCGGCTTTAGAGTTTTTCCGAATCTTACTGTTGGGCCCAATATAAAATTAGTAAAATATTATTCAACCCAACGTTTTCCATGATTAAATGCGGACGTGTAGCGTGAATACGAATTATTGTTCGAAAAATTGTTCTAAAAATTATTACACTGGACATAGTTCACTAATTTGTTGACGGTATGCCTACAGAAGATCTAGCGTGTAGCCAAATCAACGGGTCGCAACCGTAAAATACTCAGATTATTATTTCCTTAGGCGGGTAAGTCTCGCTTACCGGAGAGAAACGACGAAGGAGCGTGTAATCAAAGAAATATGAGCCAATAGCATATAATCCGTTTTCTTAAAGCCATTCGCCGGAGCGAGCTTTTCAGAGAGGATTTACGTTGTCCAAACACAGGTTTATCTTGGTGGCGGCAATTAATTAAATGCGGCCGCGGCGTCATATTTCCGATGGAGGGCGACTCGGCTCCGTCTTAGCGGCCGCGGTTATATTCATCGCGTCTGTCTCGGGAGGACGGCCGCCATGAATTTTGATGAAGCCCGGCAGTGGTCCTTTATCGGCGCGCATAATAAACTAAACCGGGCCTCCCGAGGGGATGATGACCCCTAAGTGGGGGTTGCGTTTCTTGCCCTCTAACTCGGTTTTCTCCACTGTCCGGCTGTTTAGGCGGCGTAGAGGGGGCGGCGATTGGGAAAAAATTGACTCCCACCCCCTCAACTTGTAGCGCCGGCGGAGAAAATTGGCCCGAAAGAAGGATACGGGACATAAGTGAGTTGCCTTTTTCGATTTCGCGGAGGGTGAGCTTCCACCCCCCGTCGCATATTCCCCTTATTTTAGGACCGATCGAACTCTCCGATACTTCAACGAACGAAGGTCTGAAACACATCTTGCGAGAAGTTTATTGAATTCCCGTATGAATTTACTCGGTCCCCTTTATATTATGATAAAGCGACAGTCAACCATTTGTGAGGCCGAGACTCCTTATTATCGTGCACATATAAAACGCATTTCGAAGACTCATTCTGGAAAATTGATTCACTTTACGGTACAATAATTATTATTACCAATTCACGATATTGTGCAAATCCATATCAGTTCATCATGTACTATCGCTGTTCATCTTTTAACACTTAAACGTAACCCCGGGGAATGTGAAAATTGCTTTTTTGTTAGGAAGATATCCGGATACGATTGGAGAAAGGAGTGACAATTTACCTGTATTGAATCATCACCTAACTTGAAGCTCTCATGCATGAACCCTAATAATTTTGTTTGATGTTCACTTTGTTCTACACAATTCTCTGTTGCTCGGTCATTTTCTCCGAAAGAACAATACCGTTAACACTTAATACGTATTATCAGTAAACTATTTTTGACAAATATTGGCAAGACACTATGATGTTAAGCTGTACATATAATGACGGAATTATTACTTGGGCAATTAAAGACTGTGTTACTGACAAGTTTTATTGTTGGGCAAGACGGTTCGTCGGCGGGCGCCGTATCATAGGAGATATCATCTCTATATTTTCGCATCTTTACGAGCATCGTCCGTTCATGTTTCATGTTGCATGCAAAACTTCTCGGTTATTTCTGGCGAAACTATCCTCCCCCTTTCGCAACATCCTCGGGGCGCTTTCCCAAGAAAATGCCTGGGAAAAGCCGACTGGGAATTTTCGCGATGACCCCACGTCCAAATTGCAGTGAACCAACTTTGCGATGAGTTTGGCAACGTATTTCAACTGTTGGAATGACATATACCGGCTTTAGCCTAGTCTTGCAAATGCCGAAACTATCATTTCGGTTTTTATTCATTGATTATTGCATTGAAATATAATTAAAACTACATAAAAGTCATGTCGAAGAAATCCTCACCACCCTCGAGAATGGGGGAAGAGAGGCGGGTCTATAATTATTGAGAGAAAAAATATTGTATCCGGCATTGTTATTGTCAATTTGGTCTTTTGGTTGTTTGTAAACGAAGTTTAATAAGTGGGAAACTGAAAGAGCGAGACAATCTTGTTTTAATTTTGTCCCTCTGTAGAAAATGTTGCTGCGAAATTTAACATAATGGGTAATTTATTACTTCCTTAAAGTTTAATAAGTGTCCGGCTCAAGAGTTTGGCCATAATAGTTTGAAAAGATTATAGAATCAATTTAAAAGTTGGAGAACTTCATTTTAATAGGACCTTGCGCTCAGACAGTCTCAGGCGGCGGCGGCGGCACTTTCTAATGAGTTTGTATTAACTTCACTTTTAGTGCTACTGTAATCCTACGGGCTCCTATATTAAAAAATGGAAGGGCAATCGTAAAGTGATATATACATTACCAAACTATTATTTACGATCGGAACAGTTGATTATGGACACGAAAAATTCCGTTGAGATTTTTTCTATTACATGATTTACTATTAAATCTGAATAACTGTGCAGATGTTTTTTGTTTTGTTCCTATCATTTTTGGTATAATTTTTCCGGTCTGTTGATAAGTGAGATCGCAGTAACAACGCAGTATTATCGTATGGAGCTCCTCAGAAGAATATGCAGGGCGTGATACCATTCTTCTTCTTCTCCGCGTGGACACTCTGAGGCCTCGCGTGAGAAGATGAGCCTTCAGCGATCCCTGCCCTGTAACCAGGATACATAGACTGAACATTGGGTGACATACTGCATGCAGACATTGTTTATCGAATAACAAACAACAGTATGAAATATGGAGGCAAAGGATCATACGACAAATAATAAATATTCCTTAATATTTACTGATATAGAAACTTTGAGCAAATTGAACTGATAGAGTTATATAAGCGTAAACGATTCAATTACATCAACTACTTTCTCTGTCGCCGCAAGGTGGGCTTCCAACAAAACGAGCAAGAAAAAAACATTTACCCAATAATTAAAAGATGTTAATGAAACCTCTCAATAAAGTCTTAGCAACACGGCCGAGACAAAGATCTTGCATTTAAATTTCTCCCCGGGCCCTCCATAAATCTTTGTCCAGTCATTGAAACAGATCTTATAATTAACAACTGAATTTATTACGATTGTCAAACGGAAATACTCGAATCGACTGCGCGTTCCTTCGTATATTCGCTAATTAATTTTCTCCCGCTCTGAGCGCTTCGTCCCGTCTTATTAGCGGCGGTCGAGGTCGATAACAATCTGTACAGTACCTTTTCGCCGGGTATGACCAATAAAAGTCATGTTATAAATGTACGCAGTCGTGTTGTATAAGGTATTCGCCGTGAGTATTGCACAAGGGTGAAAAATAACCGATTATCGGGCCCGGGTAGGGAAATATTGCGCAACCTGGAAAGCGAAATTTAACTAATACGAGCCTTAAATGGAATAATAATTGGCCCGCGAATGGAAGAGTGATAGCTTCTAATAAGTATGCCGGCTGGTTTTATTAAAAAAAGAAAAAAGGCATTTCTACCGGTTGAGTAATATCTGCGGGGCACCTGTGTGCGACATAGTTATGACGGCCTCGGGGGAGTTTGAAACGGTGTCTCGCCAATCAAAAAACTGCCCCGAGCCCGGCTTCCGACACGGAACGGGAGGTCCCGCCGACAATTCAACAACCATATAATAGCCGCGTTTTAGCCACAGTCGAAAAATCAAAGATAATTTTCTTACGTGTTTACTTTAATCCCGCGTAATTGCCGACCATGTCCGTTTTCGTGACCCGAAAAGAGCCTTAATAGCGCTGAGAAATCGTAAATTACGTTATCGGCTAGGATGTGAAATTGATTTATTTGTAACCAACAGTTTACTGGACACTGTACAAGGATTTAAATGGATCCCAATAAACGCTATTCGAAATAGATATCATGTTTCTCTACTCACCATTCAAACTACAGAAAACACATGTGGATCTGCGAGGTTATATGCGAAACCTATCTCATTAACCCCCCCCTTTGATAATTCATATATTCTGTCACATAATGAAATGGAAATTCTATTCTTCCGGTATTTCGGTTTAAAAGTCTTGGAATAAACAGAAAATGTCAATATTTCATGGAGGGTTGAGGCACTTGCATATTCTCTAAATTGAATTATTTTTTCGACAGGATTTTGAGAAATAAAATAGGACGAATGTATTCCTCTAAAATGTTGAGCTGGACGGCAATTTCCCCATCAGTTGACATTACAGTGTTCCCGAGTCTAATTATTCGATACAAAATGATACCGGGATTATAATTTGAGAAGATTAAATCCTTTCCAGCCGATTTCAGCCGGATTTTTTCGTGTTCGAACTTGCTACAATTTGTCGGGACAATTAGGTCGAATAACGCTTGAAATCGGGCACGGATCGAACACGCAAAGTCGTAGGCGGCGGTGATTATAAACGAGCGCGTTATATCTCCGACGCCAGATTACGATCATACGTTATACAGAAAATATATTTCGGCCGAATTATTCAATTAACGGCCTTCGCAATATGTTTATTGTTTGCGAAACGGACGCTTCCAGTGAGCTTTTCCTGCGGTGTTAACTGTTCAAAGGTCGGAGGGAGGTAATTACAATCGAGCCATCGGGGGTTCGAGTCGCACGCGACAGCTTTTCTCCACCCCCCTGTGTATTACGAACAGCAGTTAGCACCAACAGTCGAAATTCAGTGGCAATGATCGAATGGTAAACTTTAATATGACATGGAAAAACCGATTTAATATTTTAACAACAGTTACACGCAATGCTTTAATTTTTTTCAATTTCCATATTATTAATATTTACATAATTACAGAATGAACGTTTCTCCTCTAACGCATCAACTGGCTACATAAGCGAACGGTAAAGGGTTCTCTAAATATTTCAATGCATTCTATCATATCTACGTTCAAACTTACATACACCATTTTTTGTTGGAATCAAGATTAATTCAAAATACGGTGTACATTTTGCCTTATTTTCTGTGTCTACATACAGATATTCTTGTTCTAATGCAATATTGGGACGGTCGAAATGTTGGATCGACAAAAAAAAATGAAATGTAAATAACACCATCGCCCTGGTTAATAATGGGAGCAGCCACCGTTGTTAAACATTCATCGATTTTAAATGCATATGTTGGATACGTAAAAACGTATTATCAGGCAATTGATTAAAGCTTATATAATAATTTCGTGTGTTGCACCGATGACTAGTGTTGGAATTTTTACTGTCAGCTATCATTATGAGACCTTGAAGACCGCATAAAATTATGCACCTTGAAGTGCAGCGATAAAAAAACTGTTCATATTATATATTTAGATAAAGGAATCTTCGTTCATATTTTTTTTATTAAAAAGTTAATTACAGCAGATTAATACGAATTATTATTCATAAGTATAAGTTGAGTTCGAATAGTGTTTCTTAATTTTTTTAAAATTATCCTTATTGTCAATTATCAAGAAAGATAACAGTTTTCGGTCTCCCTTTGTGGAATCTTGTTCCACAAAGATTGTAAATTTCCGAATGATCGAACATGTTTTTCCTGCCTGTTATTTTCATTTTATTGTCAAAATGCGGACTCCTGTTTACGGTCGGTTAGGGGCCCGTTCAACGCGGCCGCGATTACGCCATTCCGACAAAAGGCCAAATGGCAGATTTATGTTCCTGCCTCGTTTTCATTTTATACAAGTCGGGAAGGCCTCTAAGATCCGTTCCGGCCCTCTCCTTTTCTTCAATTCAGGTGGCCCGCTTTAACCCTAAAGGGCCGTTAGGGACTTAGGGCCCTGAGTTATAAGACCTGGGCCGCTGGCTTTGCATGCCGGATTTACGGGGTCCTTATACACATCACTTATTTCTTTAAAGAGAGAGAGAGAGAGTAAACTTTTGCTTTATATTCAAACATCTGTCAGCAGAACAGGGGTTTCAGCAAAAGGAAATTCAATAAGTTAATAAATATTTAAAACTTTTTCGCGCTTGACATGAAATTTTCAAAGTTCTCATAGACCGTTTTCGTGACTAACAATTCCACGACATTTAAGCTATATATATTGTGCAATAGATTAGGATTAGACTACAAGCCATTGTCTATAACATTTCATGAGTAATACAGACACGGATGTAGACAGTTAACAGCACAGATACGTAACCGATAGATTACATCAGTACTATAATAAGGAATTATTACATTGACTGAATAAGCACTTAAAATAACGTCCAATTCGCTAGATATTTTCACGGGAATTGTTATCACTGGCAATATTTTTTGATAAATTAGTTTTTAAAAGATTGTTCCAAACCGGTTACATTATTACGACATCCATTTTACACAATAAATTCATAAAGCCAATTTGTGTAAATCATACCGTTTATTTTTTTCTACTGAAAGCATTTGAAAAGCCCGAAACGTTGTTCAAGTCGATATTCTAGATCACCCGAACGATTTATTTGAGCACACCGTGCGCCAGCTCCATTTATACAGTTTAGTGAATAGTTTAATTTATCGCCCGATATTTACCACCGTGTTTGCATATGAAACTGGTCCGGAATTCTCGTCTCACTCAAGTGATGGCAGTAAAGATTAATTTCACCTGCATGCTAATTGTGAATGCTAAAAACTGCGTGTTTCCTACTTGCGCGACCGGTTTTTATAGCCTATGATTTCGCGAATTCCGCACGTGTGGAGCTTATAGACAGTTTCGTGGTTCGGCTCGTTTTGCAACAAAAAATAATCTCGGTTCGATCAATGAACTTGACACTCGGCCCGTATGTGAAGGCTGGGCAGTGAAAGAAGCCACCGCTATAGAGACCGCTTTGTATTGAACCCAGTTGAACATTACGCTCTCTTTGTTACAGCATAATACAGAATTAATTTTGTATAACTAACAAGGCGGTATGCCGCTCTGTTGTGGACCAATTAGACAGTGCTCTGTTAATTTGAAACTTCACGATAGCTATTTCGAAGATAACAATGATTGTTTAACAAGATTAGACTAGGCAACAGCATACTTGCCAACTACTACCTTAATTGACGATAACATTGTTATATTATGTATCGATTATTTCATAATGCCAAGTTGTAAATTAATTATACACACGATAATCTCTTTGGTTTTGTATTAAGTTGCTAAAAGTCCTGTAGTTACTTGAAGCTTATCTTGTATTACCTTGAAGCTTATTATACCTTACATTTTCTGAAGGGAACCAAATTAATTTAGTAAAAATAATATTGTGTATAAACCTGAAGGCCCTATTAGGCTGAATAACATTTTCAGTTTTCGGAATCGGTTACAAGATTCAATGGAACTTTGAGCTCGCGTCTCAACTTATTTTTAGTGTAACGGCTTCCCCCCTTTTAATATAAGTTTATGTTAAACATCTGGCCGGTCCTTTAATGTAGGCCGCGCCCGTTTGTGTTGGGGAAAGTTTTCAAAATAAACTTAGACCGGAGGAAGAGGCAGCAGTGCCGCGCCCACGTTCAATTTCGTAGAATATTTAACGGAATATGAAATTCTACTAATAAAAATAATTACCAGTATCAGCCGTTTATTGGGCAAGAATATTAATGTCCATATAACATTAGGTGTTCCTGATCGCAAGCGGAAGCTGCGTACTGTAACGGTATTATATATAATACACTCAATTATGGAATGAGATATTTCAAATTTCCGATTGAAATTTGTAATTGAACGTAAAATCGGTCGACGCAATCGAGATTCGAAACCGGGTCAACGGGTTAAATTTTACTTCTAGATTTAATAACATGAAATATTACTATTAAGCGTAGAAATTGGGTCGTAATTCAATCCCGAGGACATCCACCTCATGTATGAGAAACATTTAAAAAAATTATTATTATCGAACTAAAAACGAATGAAATGGAATAAATCGTTAACAGCATCAGCGGAGCTCACCGCCGCGTTAGGGCGTCGAGGGAATGTAATTTTGTAACCTCTAATTTTAAAATTTGAACCCAAAAACGGGGATTAAATTATCTAAAACAAACATTCCCGATGACAGGTTTCAATATGCAAATTAAAAAACCGGGTAATTAAATATCGTCTGATCGGTTATTTACTTAGAACTGTTTTTCTAAAGTCAACCTAGCGGAGGATTTCTTAGGTATCGTGTTACGAAATGTGTCTTCGAGTGAACAACAGTACCCGGAGAATTCAAGAGTCATTCAACACTTCAATTATGTCTTCTAGCAGGCTGTTATATTGGCTAATTATTTCATAATTAGATCACTTACCCGTCTCCGGGTGCCATGAAACCGGGTCCAGTCGATAACTTCGGCCGGTACGACTACCGGTTTTCGAGATCTGTTAGACTACTTGCTCTCAATATTCATTTTCAGTAGTTATCCTTCACGTTGTAAATTAGTAAGGTACTTATGCATTTCGCCTCCCGATGAAGAATCCCGTTAATTTTATTTTTACATTTATTTTCAAAAAGAACCATCATTTTTATTTAAAATATTAAAAACACCATATCAGTTACTGGCTATATCACAACGCAAATCTGTGATTCAAAATGCCGTATTATGAGTACAATTTTAAATCCAGGAAGGTAGAAAAAGAGTGCATAATGTATATAATATGGAACATAATAATCTTATATAAAATAATATTACCGAAATAAAGTAACTTATACACTATGTGTACCTTTTTTGAACTCAGTAAACAAGTAATGAGTTACGACGGTTGGCTGGTATTTATTGTTCATAAATACGCGAGGAACACTTTATAGACGTATTCAAAATCGGCGTTAGGGGGCTTTGAATTTTACGGCGCGTTTGACATTTATGTTCCGCACACACGACATCGGTGAAGTGTTTCGAATTTTTTTTTATCTGGATAATTTTTAGCAATACTATAACTTGTCAATTGCCGATACACGAGGGACTTAGGAATTGGGGGGAGACTTGTCAGTTCGACGTCAGCGAACTCGGGCTCAGTCAGATAACATTAGATTAGCCATCTTTAAAGGTGTGTTAGGAATCTTTTTCAGTATTCTCCGTTTAAGATAAGGGATCGGGATGACGCCGAACGGCGCGCCGCGGTCAAAATGCCAAGGCCGAATTCGAAGCGAAATTGTGAAAATTCTTTGTCGCCAAGCCGGGTGTTAATGAGGTCGGCTCTCCGCCCAACATCAGACAAATCTTGCCGGCCTTATTTGGATCTTAGAACAGCCTCTCTGGCGTTATTCGCCTTTATAATTATCCGACGAACACCAGATTATTTCTCTTACACCCTCCGATAAAGTCTCAGACAGAACGGGTCTACGCTAAAACGTTTGAAAACAATTAAATTAAATCTGCGCTTTATTTCACAGCGTTAAATGAAACATGTAAAAAACTGTATCGGGCACAATACAATTACCTGAAATACCATCATCGTACCGAAGAGCACGAGCAAATTAAACCGGTCTAGGATGAAAATTACCATAATTAATGATAAGAATATGGGCATCTATGCGGAACAATAACAGAAAACGAATACTGCGTTATAAATGTACATGTCTTCCCGAGTGTGTTTCTACGATTCAAAAAAACAGTTTCCATTATAATATTTCTCTTGTATGAAAAGTACCACTGCATAATGCATTATACACAGTATTGTTAGAAGCCGCTATCGAGAGAATGGCCGAATGAAATCTGCGATATAAACTGGGAAATTGAATTTTTTTTCTTCCTGTATCGAAATTGCGTCCTTGGGCCCCATAAAGTTTTCCTCCACTAGTCGGGGTTTCTCTGTGGATATGCAAAGCAAGAGGCCGTCAGCTCGTCGGTACGCCGCTCGTAAATTCTCCGTTTACCATTTATGAGCCGTATTTACACGTTCCTCATCCCCGCCCGAGCAACAGAGGAAAACCTCGGGAGGATCGGGAAAAATCCGCGGGAGATTTATCGCCGACCCAGAGAATTGCCGATATAAACCGTCGGAGATAATATGGGGATTGCGAGAAATTTCAATACCCCCCTCAAGCGGGATTCTCTCTACTTCTGTCGTGTAACGCCTCCTACAACCGACCGACCTCCACGTCCACGAGAAGGGGATTTAATTAGGACACTGTAAAAAAAAGAGTTTTTCGTTCAATTCTAAATTTCGATTAATTTTTTGCCCAGCCCGAGGTCAGAACGTCGTAAGTATTAAGCCAAATTATAGGAGAGCGGATTACTGCACCAAAAACATAATCATCTCTCTCTCTCTCTCTCTCTATATATATATATATATATATATATATATATATATATATATATATATATCGACTGTTTTGTATTCATTAAATATTTATTATTTGCTTTTAAAATTCTCCTCTTGCTGTACCCCAGGCCGTGTGCATCGTAGAGTACCGAACAAAACAGAGATCTGCGTACGAGTGACAACATATTCCAACATAAAATTATATTTCGTTAACAGCCTGGAGTATAAACATTTTTCAGTGTGTTAAAGTCTCTATTATTGCGTCTGACTTTCACCTTCGAGCCATTCGTGAGTCAACTAATAAGTGCGGAACTCATTTAATGCGCACATTAATAACGGACTGTGCTAGTCGAGCTATGGCTTCAATCTTATTCGATTGTGAAAGTCAATAACTAGGGACTGGCCGTTGAAGATGGTATTATCGTGACTCTGTGTTTGTCTGATGCTATTTTTTTATTTGTACTTCGGTACAATTGATCCTCGTTAGCTGTCCGTTGCACAGCTAAAAACCATCGCGTTCTTTGTTACCGAGGTATTTATTCTGTTAAGTTTAATTGAAATTTAATTTCTAAAAGAGACTGAATATTATTGGATGGGTCAAGGCGAACGATTAGAGGAAAAGCGCCACAGATGTACTCGGAGCGACAACTGGCTTTTACTAAAGCGTCCATTAGAGCTGACCGAGCTCCTCGGACCGGTCGAATTGGAAGACTATTAAAACAAATATCCGTTTATCGTAAATATTCCATGTCCGATAATTGGCGCCGGCTGTGGGGCGGTGAGTATCCCTCCTAGGGGACAGTAAGCCCCGGTAGGAGTATTACCCCGGGTGGGGGACGACTCGCAAAACCGGAATTCTATGTTTGACCGTAATGGCGCATCACTATTATTAACAGCCGTTAATAATCCTTGTGTTCGAGTTTTCAACGCGTAATTATTCCCCGGTACAATTTGATTGCGGCTAATTGCTATTCGGATAAACGCTCGGATACCGACTTCTTCGGTACCCCTCCCCTTCCAGCACTCGTACCTGTAAATTATAGACACCGTCTTTTTCAGACGGTGGCGCTTATTCGGAGTTGGTTTAGAGCCTTCGATACTTTTTTCTCCTTTTAATAATTTCGATAAACTGGAGAAAAAAATTGTGATGCACCACATCGCCACTTTTTATAGTGTTCTGGAGATTTTAACTTGCGATAGAATGAACTCAACTCTCCAATATAGTCTATAAACTTCAATTAAACTGTTAGTTTTCCTAATAACCGCTTCTCGGTAAAATGTGGGGTCTACACGAAAAATAGTGTTCCACATTTGTTACAATGCCTCATAATATCAAAACGAACTTTCCGATAGAACGTTGGATTGGTATGTTCGAGTGCATAGCAGTTCGGAATATTTCATCATTGTATCAGTTATGGCCACTTCTTGCTGTTCCAACGGTTAATTATAGTTGAAACGCGTAGATCACTCGAAAATTGGACAATTCTAACGATCCGTGAGAAACAATTAACGGCTTAACGGCGTGGGAGCCAGGCAGGTAAAATTTGATAGATCCCTGTTGACTGGACCGTTGCGGGTCGATAATTTATTGGGGTAAATAGTTTGGGTGCTCCCCCGCCCCCTGTTGGATAGTTGAAGCTCGGCCAAGTCCATAAAGTACGTGATGTGACTGCGACTGGGGCGTCTGCGCATCCGCATTGTCTTAAACCGGAGGGCGATATTTCAAACGGCCGCGGTTCACGTTGGCGTACGCCTGACATTTCAGAGCCTGCGAACCCAACCATATGGCGCCTCCGCATGACAAATACCCTTTTTTTTATTTTTCTCTATGCCTCTTCGCCACCTCAAGCGGTACCGTATAATTGGAAATCTCAATTTGTTTCCGTTCTTCGAGTTTAGATTGGGTTGTCAATAAAAATATTACATTCGAGCGACCGACACGTCCAATGACACACCCCTCTGATCAGCAGAAGCTTGATTTATTGTTCACCTTTGTTCAGTTTTTAGAAATGACTAATCCTGCCTACTAGCCCTCGGTTTGACAAAACTTAATTTTACTAAAGATAAGACTTGAGATAGTGCTGTAACATTGTCACCAATGTAGAAAACAACCTACATCCAATAATTAATATTTACAACACATTATAAATGCGTACAACAAATTAGTTCGCATGATATGTCGGTAAAATAACAAGATAATTATGTTTATAGATTCCCCCATGAACGGGCCTAGCTTAGGACCAGATGATTCATGATAAATGACTTTAATTATTTAATTAAAAATACGCAGTACCACTCTGCAGATGGTTCTTTACCTTCAAACGTAATTTCATTTCGCGATGCAATAAAAATCGACCGTTTCGGCCCTTGAGTCCTATCAGGAGTGCGACACCGCCCCAACCAACCGAAACCGGTTCCCGAAAGTCCCGAAAAGACCGAGTTAAATAAAAAGAATGAAAAGAAGGAATAAATAAAAAGAAGAAATAAAAACAAAAACTGAAAATAAAAGAAAACCCCCCGAGGAATCGGCTCAATCTTTATTTAATCTCGGAGTCGGAGGGACCGTGAGAGAAATTAAATTCCGGGCCGTCGTCAAACGATGCCCCGAACACGTTTCCTCCACGTTTTCTGGGCCCGTTTTCATAGAAATCGTCTCGTTTTTTATTTGATAACTTAATTATCATATTTCTACAAAGGCCGAATTTTTATCTCCACCGGAATTCAAAAGATCGGATCCCGGACATTCGATTGGGGACTGTGAGGTTTAGCAGTATCCTCTGTGTCATTGTGTACAAGGCTGTAGTTATGTCCAAAAAAGAAAAATAACATGATCTTGAATTCACGAATAAAGACCAGCTAACACCGATATTTATTGGTATTTGGAAATTTTAAAATTGTAATTTTAATAATTTCTCCGCGTCCAGAAGGGCCCGCGTTCATACGAAGCTAGACCATTTTCAGTAGCATTCCGTAAGTAGTCATTTAGTGAGGTAACTTCGTAACGGTGTACCGGATAACAAGAGGTCTTTCTTTGGTTATTAGTGACTCTAGGCACCATAAAATTAAAGGCTTCGCGTTTTTCCATTGTAGAACTAGTCCCACAAACAATTCACATACTGAGGCCCTCCCACTACAGAATGTGGTCGGAGGGATTTTTTCTTACTTTTCCCTTTTGGTTCTCAAAGAGCGGCAGTTTCCCTCGAATATAACAGAACAGAAATGCAGGAAATGCCAATCTCCAACGTGTTTCGTTTACAAGATACAATATCGCCGAAGTGGAGGAGATAAGGGATTCCTTTTCTAAATCGTTGAAAGCTTTCTCGGTTGGAATCCTGAACTGTATCGGACTTTCTATCTGTCCCGTTCCCTGTAATGGTTTTCGTGGGGGAATTAATTTCTGGGCCAGTTCGAAACAACCTCGGCCAATTAATTTGTTCCAGAAACAAATGTGTTAATTTATACAGAAAACAGTGTCGGAACTGGAAGTCTTCTAAGCGTACAATCACGAATATCTGAATGACAATAGCTCCACGTGTTGTCTGCTTAATTACTACAGAAAAAATTACATTTATTAATGCTTATGGCCAAGCCTAAATTATACGAACTAATAGTTAAACCTGCTACGTCATGTTAAGGAATTCGATTCGACTTTCTCCATGAAGCAATCTAACAAGAAATTCGGTGATCCACTCGAGAAATTTTTCGTGTCATTTTTTAAAATTAACTTTATCAGCATTGCAATTATACAGTTTTGTACAGCTTTCAATTGACTCGTCGTGTCACGTTCAGATTAAATTTACAGTCCCATTAGAGTACTGTATTAGATTTTTTTTAATTCTAGGAAAACATACCGGTCTGCTGGCAGATGCGGGTTAGAGGCATGTGTCCGTTGAAGTCACTATCGGAATTCAGATGGACCATCGAGATTGGTCGTGGGCCCTATAAAATGGGCGGGAGGGGGGCCCAACAGCCCTGACAGTACAATAATCTCCACTTTGATATTAGCCTGGGTGTGTGCGTGTGTGTGCGTGTGCGTGTGCGTGTGTGACGGCTCCAATTGTGCGTGAACCGGTCCGGAGCGTTCAGCCCCCGGCTCTTCCTTAACCAGAAAATTCCTCACCCAGAGTAGCCCCCGGGCGGACTTCGCCGCCGGATAAGCGGTGGATTATCATTAATTTTACAATATTTCTTACAGTGCAAAGCGTCGGTTTTCTGATGTGCGCGATCGGCGTTATTATAAAATAATGGACTGTTCCAAAATTTTAGAAACGTCTAAAAGTTAATTTATAATCATCTGAGCAATGAAATTAATCTAATTCTTAGAAAATAACGGACACTGTTCCAGATTAATAAGGGCGAAACAAAACAAATTTTCAATAATGCAAGATGATTATATTATGAATATATGAACTGAATAATGTTTCACAGGACTAAATAGTTTCCATAAACAATTACTTAAGCTTATTTCCTTCTAAGCCTGACAAGCACTATAAGATATAACTAAAGGGCCTGTGATTTAATAATTTCGGTAATAAATCCACAAAGTCGGACTTCCAACTTGTTGCACGAAAAGGTAATCATTTTCCGCTGTTCATTTGCAACTCGGAATATTCATATCCTGCACTGTTCAGAATCCTGAAATATTTTTCTCGGCAGTGTATATGTAATACTAGGTGTTTATACTTAATGGTGTATGGATAAAAAATGCAGTATTCACGAGATGTGTACATAATGTCGCGGTCTTAATGTCGATTACCGTAAAAATTGTTGGTCGGCCAGAACGACTCTCCAGCGGCTAGAGCCGAAGACGTCGCCGAGAGCTGTGTACAGATCTCTAACCATTTAAGGAAACGAGGCGTTGGGCTTTCCGCGAATAGGATAAAAAAGAAAAATTATCGGCAGCCGGCGACATGTTAGCGCGTCGCGACACCCGTTTTAATTAAGTTTTTCCCGACGGGGAATATCGGTCGATAATATCTCGAATATTTCGCCGTCCCAGATATACATTCCGCGGCGACCGTCTCCGACTTCGGCCCATTCCGAATGGACCGTTCCCTCCGTCCCGCCTTCTTAAAATACGAACGGTGTCCAAATTATGAAAACAATATTCCATGATCTGGTATTGTATAGTCGGCCGGCAAAACACGAGCACTAACCGATGAGATTTATATAGGGCGAAATAACTTTCTTTAATTAACGAGCACCTATTATGATAATTGGAAAAAATAATGCGAATAATTATAATAACAACAGTTAAATAACATATTGCAGTTATTGCACATTTTAACTCCTTCCTTCATAATTCCAAGATATTTCAGATATCTGGGAGTAGACCAGTTTCAATCAAACGAACCTCCACGTGATTACATTTCAATTTATTCTACTGACATTGATGAACCCAACTATAAATTCGTTCTGTACTGTTAATAAAGTTTGTTATTTCAGAATTACTTCCACCTTATTTTCCTTCTGACCAACATGTTGGGGAGTGAAAACAAATATTTGAAATCGAAACTTGTCACTCAAAACTTTTCGTCTATATTCATTATTGTTCATTATTGTATTTGTATAGTTCTTACAAATGTGTTAATATAGTCGAATTTCCACAGCGGAGCGGCAATTACGGCGTTTTCACAATCACAGCCTTATCCCTAATCAGATTTTCCACGGCTGACGTTTATTAAAATAATTGCCCGTATCAAATCGAAATAATTGATTTCTTGAATCGTAAATATCCGCTGACGTCTCGTAAATCAAGCCGAAAGCGAAACGCTTTCATGAAAAGTCGGATTCGGAAAAAAAAACAAACCGAAGTAATAATATCAGCATAGGATATTGGATTTGAACTAATCGCGCGGATAATAAAAAGGAGTTTGGCCTGTGGCCAGTAGTGCGATTTAAAAGCCCATTAATTATCCCCGTAATGAACAGTTTCTGAACCGTGTTTATTTATTTTCTCATGGACAAACTGCTTAGCGCTAATAGTGGCCGGTGAAAGTAGCCTCCGACTTAGCCGCCCTTCGGCATAATTAGCATCGCTTATTATGAATATTTCAACGAAGCGAAATTCCACATAGGGAAGACAATAAATTGAGGTTTGAAAAATTGAAATATTGTTTCAGTCAAGATAATTGTCAATTTATAGAGCAGCCCATCTTTCTTCTTCATTACTCACACTTAGATACATAACAATCGGAATTCACTTTTTACTAAACATATTACGACCAAATAACTGAATATCCCAATACGAGAAGCCGTGTTACAATAAACAACGTGTCGTTCATAATTCATTCACGTATTTCGCGGGATGGAAAATAAAAGGAACTCGAAATTTGAATTTATCGGCAGATCGGTTGTCCAGTAATGTGACAACATCAGGCCGCTTAATGAATATTTATTGTTTGCCTAACCTTCGCTCTCGGTTTGTAAAATTGAGCGTAGAAAGAGATTGAAAACCTAATACTATGAATTATTTCGCAAAACGCCCCCTGACTGATAATATATTTCAAGTTTATATATCGAATGATGAAATAAAATCGTCTGAAAATATTCTGAACCGAATAAACTGTGTTAAAGATTATACGTTTTTATAAAATAATATACAGACTGAAGGAAATGGCGTATCGCTATATATTTAGGCGAAGATTTATGTAAATCGTCCGGGCTTCCAGCAGATGCTCTTGCGCGGAGCCCGGGTACCGTTTTGATTCGGACTCCGGGTCGCTAATCGGATTCGATTTGGAGATGGCGAAGAGGGATAACGCGTTTTTGAAAACTGCCCGCGGCGGAAAGGGAGAGAGGAAAAAAAAACAACAAAAAAAAACCCCCCAGTTCAAAGCCGTCGCATTGCTAATGCGATTTTCTGATCGTCCGAGAAACGGCCCCGGGGACCACCCGCGCTACGCATAACGAGCCCATTTCGAATTAACGACCAGTTATTGGCGTTCCGGTATTATGGTCGATGTTTACGTTGGATGGAAGACAATCTCACCGATAGTATCTGCCAAAAGAAGAGAAAAAAAGTAAGAAACTACGGGAGTTTTTAAATTAATAACTCATTCGTACGTTCATTCGTTATTTTTTTTAATTTTAATAATGAGGACTATTATTTGAATCCAGAATGTTTGACACGTGTATTTGCCACCGAAAATTTCCGATTGCGTACTCTCGTAATCGAGCCTGTTGACTATGCGATGTTCCGACTCCTCTTGTTAGTATTTTGCATGTTGTAACGGCGTGTTACCGGCGCCCATAGCGCTATTACACAGCTATCAGTCTCGTAGTATCAGTACCCGCATAAAAGCTTTACAATAACGGGGGCTGGTTTACCGGTCGGTCATGAAGGCTATTCAATTGACCTATTCCAGCACAAATGTTTGTACAATCGTATCTACAAATAGAAATGGAATTTTCTTTTGTTACATCGTCGCCGATAAGTACTCTTGTGGGTTGTTGCAAACTATTAATTTCGATCGATCGATCAGTGTTTGTGGATCGACATTAATATTTGAAACTAATATTGCGAGCAACAATGATCACACCTAATCATAGTTGAGTTCCCCGTGGGATCGAATTAATGTCGGCAGATTGAAATAAGGTTTTGTCCGCAAAACAGGAACTACTTTTAGGTAGACTTAGAGGGATATAAATAATTCGATTTCATGTTTGGGACATATCGGAATTGCATAAATTGGTGGCTAAGTGTTCAGACAATGAAATGGCACGAACTAAAGTGCCATTGAACAATATCATGCGCGAATGGTACAGTGCGTACGCGTTCCGAGCGGCCGAACGGACCGGTTAAACGTGGAATTAACAGGGCGGTGCCCGATTATTTACGTGGCCGTATATTTTCGCCGACCAATTAGGAGAAAGGGAGGAAAAAAAATCTCCGAAACGGAGAACGGTAATTTAATTACAGTCGAGGGAAAAAGACAAATGCGGCCGGCCGCTGTTAATTTCAATTTCCCCGCCAATGAAGTTTCGTGAATTATCCCCCTTTGTGGAAGCCGGTACTTTCGGGGTCGTATTTTCTTTTAATATATATTTTTGCCGCCCGGACGGACGGTTTTCGACGTCTCTGTGTGTACTGTACGCTGCTGGGACCGGTTGGGTGTGGTTCGCGAAACCCACCGAGTTTTTAATTTCGGGCTATATTTTTAAATTTTATCGCGCCCATCCTCGAATCGACTCTAATGGCCCCGCCGGCATAGGGGGGGGGATATATTTCATTACTCAGTTGAGATTTTCAGAGTCCGATATTTAACCGGCCCCCCCCCTTATATCCCATTGGCCCTGTGTAATTAAATTCGGGAGGCCCCCGTGAAATAAATTCTGATTGCCAGGAAACATAAGACACGGACCGTAATTATTTGTGAGAAAAATTATTGTTACCTCCTCGCTTTGCTTTTGTATTTCAAAACACGAATGGCATAATGAGTCTACATTATTTATTCATAAAAAAAAACAGAATTCTTTCGCTTCTTTTAACACAGTTTTAAAATATAGAGTACTTTATAATAATTATATATTTAAAATTATTGGGTTAATTTTTCGCTTCAAATAATCCCCCTTTACAGCATTTAATCAGTTTACATTATTAAATAAATAAATATTCTACCTAATGTATTTGACTCGTTTAATTCGACTTTTTTATTATCTTGCATTACTAAGTTTTTTTACTTATAGTTTTTATTCCTATGAGGGCAACGTTGAAAAAGTACCCAATTCAAAAGTACGTTGAAAGTAATACCCAATTTGACAAATTGTACGGACACCTGTCACTGTTTCAGCTGAGCATACCATCTCTATATTTCGTATTTAGTTGTAAGTCGACTATCATAAATAACTTTAACTAGTTATTAGAAAGCTGGATTCACCTCCGGTTAAGGAGATTATCTTTTCGATTGCCAACCTGCCTATTAATCGATGTTGTAGGTATAATTAGGTTAGTTCGATCTCCGGGATGTATTATTACTCGGAGGATACATCCCAATTTCTTTCCTGTCGAATGATAGAGCCTCGAAATTCTAGCGTCCTTATCATCAATTTATAAATGTCCATAACCGATATTTAGCATTTGAATTAAAAATAGAATGATCATTGCCTAACAGCCAATTGAGACTTCGAATCCGTCGTTACTTCAGAGCGAATATATCTATAACGAAATTTGCTGTACGCGGATTAAACTAATACGGTCGTCAGAAGATATATCAAAATAATAAATTGACACATGTAAGCGCGAGTTTATTCACAATTCGTCACGCGTTTCGTTATTTCCTTGGTTATTCCTAAATAAATTAAAGATTGAAAATTGTGCGTCACGGCCATCAGGCATAATGACCAGACCACTTTCAGTTCCACTCGGGTGGGAGGTCGGATATCCCAACAATAAATCACAGTAATGTCCTCGTAAATATTCAATTGCAGTTCATCAAAATACTACGCCTTGATTAGCATTTAGAGAATCGTTTCATAGACCGTCATTCGGAGAATAATTTTTAATGTAATAAAGTCTATCGAATGGTCCGTTCCGACTGCGATCTAGGCGATCAGTTTCAGATTTTATAGACAGGAGAGCGGAGCAATTTGTCTCTCGCAACAGGAACCGCCGCATCCTATGCCGAATGAGGATGTTGCATTTCTCGAAGCAATATCCGAATAATGAGACCGGGTTGTGCTGTTAACGCGATGAAGACGATGCAGGAAAAGCAACTTCCTGTGAACATTCTCCAATTGTTTCCCCCCTGCAATTGGGCAATTTGAAGAGCTAGCGCCAGCGGAGGTAGTCATAAGCTACACAGCTATTAATAACAAAGAATGCTTAGGTATGCGAAACAATGGGCGAATAAGAGGTTAATTGTTCTATTGTGCGGAAAATAACTGAATTAATATCGGCGCAATGAAATTTTAATATTTATTATACCCTATGTAGCGTATTTCGTTTTTAGCTGAAATGGTCTGGCTTTCACCGTCATTAGTTGACGGTATATCAATATCACGTCAAAGTGCCAAATTATGGTACACCGCGAAAAAATATTTCTTCCGTTCTTATTTGATTTGGATCAGTGCAGAGAGGGACTATTGTGCTTTCTACAAAATGAGGGGTTTCGCTGTGCCAAGTTTGCGAGAAATTTCAATAGGAGATCGTGATTTTTAATGCTTTTTTCCTTGCAAAGAACCCGTTTTCTGTCCCAGTTTTCTTTCCTTTTTAAACCCAGGTTTGCCCGAGTAAGAAATCTTAATCACGCCTTACGACCTCCGATAATTTAATGTTTGGCCACAGTCCGACCCAGATTTTGTTTTTTTTTCAATTTATCAATGAGCTCATCTGTGTATTGTGCCTGCCTATTTGCTTCCCAGTCAGCAGATTGCCGGCCTTTAATAAATGAAGTCCCCCGTCTGGTAATATTTGGATTTTTACAGGTAGATAAGCGTGAGAGAAACGCGGCGAACGGGGAATTTGGCGGATTACACTTAATTGAACGGGGAGAAACGAGGCTTGGCCAGGAAACGAGGCTGAAGCCAGCCTCTCATTAGTTATTCCTCTGAATTGAAAACCAGTTTAATACTCCGAATTCGGATAATTCGTTCTTGCCGGCAAACCGTAATTTAAGCGTGACGACTGCGGACTCATGACAGCTTCGTGTTTTATGTTACTGATCTATTTCAAAATTATTGTATTTTAACCCGATGGATTTGTAATACATAAGTTGCAATTATGACATAATATAAACGTCTAACCGTGTGGAAATAACGCACAACACATTATGGTACATTGTACTATAGTCTTGTGCTACTGAGCCATTCATGTCATCACTTATACTTCTTCTTGTGACTGGGATCAAGCACACGCCGATATGTAACACTGAAGAACACCCACGCAATTGCCGAAGCCTTAACAGTACACACCTCGTGGCTACCGCCCTACAGAAGGGTCTGGGACCTTTCTTGAGGTACGTGGATATCAGAGTTAATGAACAGAAAACAAAAGATCATTTGCAATAAGTCTTTTCGCCATCGCAAGTGCGAACAGGATGCCGCACTAATCTGGTGAAGGTAAGCACCCCTCCATACGAAAGGTCGCAAGAATCGCAGTATACCAAGTTCTCGCGGGTGATTAAAGCGGCATCACAGGAGTAGGAATATGGGGGATATGCACTAAAATGTAAGTTATTGGTAGATAATATCAGTCTGAATAAGATATCTGCTATTCAGTATTTTGCCGAGCGACTGAGAGGCACATAGACCGCCAGCGCTGGACGGCATTTCAGCAGGGTAACCGGTATCAGATTCCGAAGGGGATTGCACAATTCTCAACGTTGGACTACTAATCGGTGGAATTCCCCCGTCTAACCGACTGGACATCATTGTGCAGCGATTGCAAACTTGCATGCAACATCCTACATCTATAAAAACATTGCCCCACTCGTCTGGTCAGCCAAGTTTTGCAATATATCCGCGAAATACTCGATTCCGCCTCCTGATGGGCAAAATGATTTCGCTGTTCTGCTGGAAAAGGTAGCGAGTTTAATTGAATATAATCGCAGCGATAATTGAACTACGATGGAATTGTTTCCATTCCAATGCCCACTTAGCGCATTCAGATCGATCTAATGCAACTGGTAATGAAACATTAATGTCAATGAAAACCTGATTTGTGTCTCTTGCTTATTTTAGCATGGAGATATTATAAAACTACCGACTAAAAAATAACCGTAATTCTAATTCAGAGTTAATTATCCGAATTTGGAAGAGGAATAATAACAAGAATAATACTCGCCTGGCATTAACGGGCTGTAATCGTATTTACTTCTTGGGTGATCCGCGGACGCGCTTTCTCCTCGTTACGTGCGACATTTACTTCCTTATTATACAACCTTCAAAACGGTGCCCACTTTCGAAATTATGCTAATATTATCTTATATGGGGCCATTATTCTACATCAACGTGCAATAACTCGTAGAATATTTCAAGCAATGTATCCTATATCATTTACATCGTTATCATCATCAGCATTTCCTTAATATCCTTTTTGAACGGATCGAAATAAGTCGCGTATGCAAATTAGTACCAAATCAACTATGAATCAATACTAAACGATTTATCCGAAAAGAAGTTAATATTAATAATTATAAATATAATTCATGGAAAGCGGATAAGAGAAGAATTCGGGGCCATTGAATAAGACCTAAGTCTTCTGGGTTTACAAATTAAATTATAAATTAACCCGAGTTCGATATTTCGTCAATGGAGCCAAAAGTATTAATCATTTAGCAATTCGCCCGGGAAGAACTGTGATCAGATTTTCGTATGGTTATTATATATATGCCGGGGTGGATATAACATTCTGAAGCGGCGAGGCGGTTTCGGGCGGTAACTTTTCCGACTATTGATATTCGATTAAGTTCAATTTGGGGCCATAAAACGTCCGACGGGGACAGAAGGGAGTTAATAAATGGAAGATTTCATACATTTTATGGGTTTTATTTAGAAGCCGGGCCCGACCTCCTCGTCATTAGCCTCGGCCCTATAATCTGAGCTTAAAAGAGATAAAAGCGGCAGTACAGGAATGGAATAACAAAAGTTGCTGACTTTTCAGTCACCGTTTTTGTTTTTAAATTAGCCATTCTAGAATATGAAAAAGTTGAAAAGTAATAACATTTTAACGCGTCTTCTAAATGAAGATTTCATCGTTATCTATATTATTTTCTTCCTTGAAAAAAAAATGATTTCGTAGCTTTGTGCATTTAAAATATAAAATATTAATAAACAGTGTAAAATCTATATTTGGTAAATAGAAACAATTCTAGTTTTTCTGCGTGTCTCTAGATTTACATGAAGGAAGCTTCAATGGACATAGGTCAAATATTTACATTGGTTACCGCCTTTTCGTATTGTTCAGTGGGAAGCTCACAGTCCTATTTCCCAGACGATAGCCCAGGCATTTCATTTGCTGAAATGCATAAATCCAAAGTCTCCTGTGTGCTGTTACTTTCGTACGATTGCCAGTGAAGCGAGTCACAGTGCACGCGAGGGGTGGCCATTGGATTCGTGAATCGGCGGGGCTTAATCGTTTTTTACAGTTACGGAACGGTAATTTTACGCTCACTGAACATTAGTCGAAGTAAAAACTTAGGCATATATAATAGGGACGTCGCTTGAAACCCCAGGAATGTGGCTGAACAGGCTATAATTTGTGGAAAAAAGCGAAACCCGTAAGCTAGCTTTTTTTCAAATATCCGTCGTATGAAGATATAGGCTCCCTTCACATAAATAATTGTAAAATGCATATTCTGACAGTGTTTATTCGTGCCTAATTCACTAGCCTGCACTAGCGAATACTAGGAAAATAGATAATTTATATACTCTATTTATGTAATGCATTACACTATTAACAAATGAAGGGATATGATAATTGAGTGTTGTTCTGACAGGATCTGATTCGATAATTAATTGATGTCTCTCCATTCGAGTCCTAATTGAGTGCTGGTATAATTAATGCAAGAACCGATTCGCGTATCGAATTAAATCCTGGAGCTTATACTCCAAGCGGCAGAGACTAAACCCTATAAATGCGGACCTTTGTTGAGCTCAGACAAGGAATTGGATTGATTTACTACATTCGCTGTAGAGGCGGGCTCATGCCTCTGTCCCAGATTGAAGAGCAATGTTCGTGCATATGTCATCCGGCAATGCGGACTCAATGAACAAGTGTTGATTAATCCTTAACCTCGTGTATCACAAAATGTCTCGGAGGTTTGAAACTATAAATGGAAGCATACTTGATACTGAAAGCAAAACGATACCAAAATAATTAATATTCGAGACAAAATAGATGGTCCCGTACACAGTGGGACTATGCTATCTCAGGTTTTTGTCCAGGTTTTGTGGACCGTCCCAATTGTGCCTTCCGAAGCTGTTAAGGAAAGTCGACCATTGTGACATTTTTAAAACAAATTTTCCCGCGCACAATACAGGTTAAGGCAGCTAGAAAGTTTTAGTTTCACGTATTAATTAAATTAATTAATTAAACTGGGGTCACTTGTATCTCATGCCAGGTACGTCCTCACACTTTTGGCATCTGTGTTGATAATTTTTATGACGTTGTAACTTCGATTATTATATAGGTATCTGTCGCGCATAAATCAATGTGTAATAGAAAATGTGTTTGCGGGAATGTCTTGTTCAATTCATAGGTTCGACCAAATAAGTAGTGTTCCGACGGGCGAGTGGATACCGTTAGAAGGAGGAATTCTTCTCGGACTCGGTTCTTCACTTTAAATTCTCGTAACGTATATATTTGAAAGTATTTCAGATCAACTGAAATAAATTTCTTCGCCGTTATTACTAATTTTCGGACGGATTAAGTAATATTAATATATTTTCGGAAATAGGTTTTGGAGAAAGTTTCTATTCGGATTCCGTTGAGGCTCGAGGAGGGGGGCTGAATTCTGAAGATATGTATTGCCTTGAATATAAAACAGTGAAAATAGTCGAAGAGGGACTGAAGGATGGTCTGAGTGATGCATTCAAGGTTGTATGAGGAGGTATCCCCTCCCGGGCACCGAATGGGCCTCCGCGAAAACAATGCTTTGATCCGAGCGTGGCCGCTCCGCCCTCCGGCCAAGGCCCGCCGACCACCTTTATAAAGGAATAATTGTCCTTTTGAGAAACGGAGCGGCTGTTTTTAGTCCCGCGTGGTGTCCTTTCCCGCCTATTGTAATGTTATTGGTTAGGACAAAAGTCGGGCCTCCCTTTGTCGGCATCCCTTCAGAACAGAAACCGAATTTATAGTATTTTCAGGATCCGTTTAACTTTTCGGTAGATTTAAAAACAGATCCGGCGTTCGGAAGATACGCTTTGTAAAATCTCTCATTCATCCTAGAACACCGAGTTTATTCTCTCATTCTGTGTGCCCTAATTTATATGCGAGGGATTAATCAGGGAATAACTCGAGGAGGGCAACTTGAAAACGAATCTTCCTCTTCTTCTTCCTCTTCTGTTTATTATTCTGAGAGCATTCGCTTTATAATTAATTAACTCGTTCAATATAAACGAGAGATGATTTTTGTATAGCTATCTTTTTAATGGATCCGTCCTTGATTCAAATTTAAGTAACTTTTAAAGATTCGGGTAATCATGGCATATTCATGGCATACTGCACAAGTAATTTAATTTTCAGGCAACCATTAGGCCTAATTACTATTCCTAATTATCTACAAACTAATTACCGTGAAGCTTATTTTCTTGGGACCAAAATAATGTTTTCCGCTAGATATATCCTGTCGAGGAGTTTATGTGCGGACACGGTGGTATAATATATAGGTCTGCCCAGGAGGGCAGCTTGTGTAGAGGAACTAGTGTGCCCTCTAAGTTCTCGGAAAATATAATCAGACTAAAGGAGCCGCCGGGATAGAGATAAGCGATCTCGTATTTAACCTGAATCTTATATACGCCGAGTTATGAAGTTCCTAGCTTCACAGGTAAGGGATTGTTTTTCCGTTTTTTTTTCTATCCGCGTCAGAATTAAACTGAAAGTTGTAAATACAAGCGGAGAAAATATTGCCAAGTGTTTGACTGCAACACATAAGCGGTAATAATTTTTAAATCTTTCACTTATCTGTTGAGAAACCGCTTCTGATTTTAATTATGCTGAAAGGCAAAGGGGGGCTTAGAAGAGACCGTCGACCGCCGTGCAGAATCCGGGTTCAACAGCGAGCCATTCCTGAGATAATTAACCGACCCCACTCCTCTTATTCGATTTTATCTCTATGAATTCTTTTCCTCAGATCCAGGTTTATTACACAGCTAGGGTACCTGCTTCGGGGCTGTTCTCCTATATACCCTTAAAATAAGTTAATAGAAGGGAATCGCAGAAGACTACGAATTAAAGTTTATTTACTTTATGTTATAAATAATCTAATTGTTTTATAGGTAAATTTTTTCTCATTGTATTTCCAGGAGGAGGCATGTAACATCATTCGCGAATTTCATGCTCGAGATTTCAGCTTCTTGCCATCCCCAGTGGAATGCCCATAGTAATTACCGCTTTTTTTTCAATATGCGGAAGCTTTCAGTTCACAAGGTATTGCTCTTTAAGTGAAGTGGTAAATATATTTCATGATACCATAAATTAATTACGGACAAAATAATGACGAAGTAGAATAGAAACTAGGTGAGCAAATACGGATTTAATGCAAAATTCTAACCAAGAGAAATCTTACGAGAAAGGCCGCCTTAAGCGTCGTGCAGGATGCGTTCTATAGTCTATGGAATAGTGAGAGAATTCAAATTATATGTTGTATAGTATACCTCGCGTTTTCTTCCTTGGGGATACGCGTTCCTTCGGCCGGAATCAGAAATGGTTCCTTATCATTTGCATGTTGTCAAGTTGCCAGAGGCCCAGTCGAGTTCAACAAACTTGTCGGCGTATATTTCGCCCGTTCCCATTTCCCACTTTCTGCTCATTTTCATGGTCCCTTCCCGCTGTTAATTTGCCTCTCCGAGGGGAGAAATAAGGAGAAGGACATATGGTTGTTCCGTCAAATAAATCATGGCTCCTTCCGCTCCCCGAATGTTTGTCGCATCTGCATAATTATGCAGATTCTTTGTCAAATTCGCCGGCAATAGAGTTTTTTTTCATCGGACAACGGGTTGAATATTTCATAATTAAAATCTGAAACGAACTTATTTACTATGCGAAAATCATGAAATATAATAATATATTATATAAGGCCAATTAATTTTTTTCTTCCACTATTTTAGCTCGGATTTCGAAGAATAAGCTTTGAGAAAATAAATGTCTCGGTCCATTTTACACCTGATTATATATAGGAGCCACGAATTTTGTGAAAGTTTATTAGTCCATGTATATTTAATTAAGGTACATTTCAGTGCTCTGAAGGCATTGTGCCTTCACAAGATCGTCAATTTATTTTTAATTTGAAATAATCCACGTGAATCGGTCTTTTGTTTTCAGAAAGTTATATTATAAGAAAGAAGTGCAGCAGTGTTTCCTATCGCTTTCACTTTATTAATTTAATATCTACGAGGTTGTTAGTGAACGTTCGAAATTCAGTATACCATGAAAAATGAAAGCGGTTCTCGCGTGATTTTGTGTCACTTCTAGGACGAACACAAGCGGAAAGGAAACACATAATATCACGAGTGATTTTTATCAGCCGAGATTTAATACCGATCATTGACTGGCTTTGGACGCGTGCTGGTTCGCAATCAACCGAACGAGTTCTAATTGCTTCGCGTGTCCTAGAAATTTTAGACCGGAAATATTTTTCTAAGATATATTTTTCGGCACCGCAAGAAGTGTAAGTGTACCACCGGCAACTGTAGCAGCTTTGAAAACGGGCAAAGCGTGTGTGTAATAACGAGTCACAACGGTCGTTCAAAGTGGTCGGATAGAGCTGAGTTCAAATTCGTTGTACGGAGTTCACGCGATCTGGAGCACCCAATATCCCATTGGTTTTCTCATTTTTACCATAATCGGCCATGAAAACGTAGATTAAACCTAATAACTTGTTGGTTGTAGGATAGGAAACATTTCAGATGTCGAGCGATTGAAGGTTTTCTACAGCTGTTATTATCTATATGATATGTATTATTTTGTGGTTACTGCCTTGAACGTCAGCCCGCCTGTAAGATGAGAATTCTCGTAAAATGTTACATTTTTGGACACTTGGTGTGGATTGAAATTTGCGATAGAAAAGAACCCGGTCTCGGTTGACTGCAGGTTGTGTCGTGACTGTAAGGTCGATGCATCACTGCTTCTGAAAGGCATAGGAGAAATACTGAAACTGAAGCCGGTCGTCTCATCGGCGTACACGTTTATTTATATAGGGGATTTTCTATGACAAGAACACAGTACCAGTGTCCTATTCGGCAACGGAGGACATAACTGCCAAAGAGCGCCTAACTCTCGGGTCTTTCTGAACTCTCTACAGGAAATCACGTACGGTAACTGGGATGCACTTGGGGACAATACATACTTGGAATCCTAGTGCACGATTTAACACATTGTCTCAACAATTTGGAGTATTTGAGCACTAATCAAATTATTCACAAAAACTTAATTTATAACGCCTTCATAAATCCAATGTTGATATAAGGTTTGATATATGGGGTTGTTAATAAATAACTTCACCTCACATATTTATTTCCACATACGCCGCCCACAAGGACCTGGAAGTTCATGACATGGTTCTAACCATTATGTCCTCCCTTTTGACAACGTTACATAACACCCTAATGTTGTTTATATTAAATCGTAGTTTATTTCAACGAAAATTAACGACTTTAAATTCTCTTTAGCTTGTCCACTTGTCCCCTGAATTAATATTTTATAAATATTCGATCCGAACTCAAATCTCGGCTGGTTCCCATGTTTTAACCGGGCCTCGTTTTCACTCAATTAAAATTATAACGTATTCAGAAGCGCGGCGGCGGTAAGAAAAGCGAACGATTTTTATTAACATGTATAATACGGGATAATTCGAAAAGTTCAGATCGACCGTTAAGATAGGTTTTTGCTCCTGTACGGGAGCCGCTTTCAAGACGACTCCGTCAACCCGGCCTAATGGCGGGGACCTATCTCCCGGGTATCGTTTATCGAGATCTCTCACAGC
Organism: Lethocerus indicus; assembly: GCA_019843655.1. NCBI lineage: Eukaryota > Metazoa > Arthropoda > Insecta > Hemiptera > Belostomatidae > Lethocerus > Lethocerus indicus. Next base: position 25,156,816 of record JACDQD010000005.1, on the reverse strand, counting down.
GTACCGGTGTATGTGAATTATAAACCGCGAAGTTGCCGCGCATACGCACATCGTAAAGCGTACAGTTTCACGTGTATTACATGTCAAATAGGGCTCGACACTGCAACCAGTGTTGATACACGTGCGTCGTTAACTGGCTATTGGAGAGACCAGTACCGGCCAACTTATATTTGTCCAAATTAAGCTGAGATATGGGAAAATACTTTCGTCTACCGAATTGGTAAATTTAAACAGAATTTAACCAAAATTCCGTGGATATGTGAACGATTGTGAAGATTTCTATGTATTTTTATTGAATATTATGTATTATAAATGAGGATGAACATAACTGTCTAGAGCAACTCTGAGCCGATTAGATAATTGAATGTGGGATTTTATGTTAGTAAAATACGGAATGCTTTCAGAAGAAAATGCTTACACTGGCCGGTTGTAAAAGTCTGCAGCTGGACAAGCTTAGCTCTGTCCTGAAATATGCGGTACATGCAAAGTTTACGATGGCTCGGACTTCCAAAAAAAAAAATTTCTCCTTTTTTTTACTGGCGTACTGGCGACGGCCGATAGCGCACCACTTAGGCCCTTTGGGCCCGCGAAATGGCCCCGCTGGCCCTTTATCTTCCAGTGGGGGAATGCCGAGGAATAAAAGGCCGTAAACGACCCAGTCTTTAGAGAGGGAATCGCTTCTCCGAAGATCCGAGCCTTCTTCGACCCTAGTCGCTATTTACGAGCCCTATTCACCCTAGCTCGGTGGTAATATACTTCAAAACCTCTATTGGATATCCTTGAACCTTCGAAGAAAGAAAAACAGCTATAAATATAAACCAAGACAGGATAAAACTCAGCGGCGAGTTTTATATATTAAAATAAAGGGATATTTTAAATGAAAATCAAAACCTATATTCAACCTTGAAAAAGGGATAATATTTATTTGTTTCCTCCCGCCTGAGCTTTATAATTGTCTATTAAAACGATTAATTCAATTAATAAAATGTTTTAACTGGTACATTAGTAAGAATCTGTGACAGTAGAATATAGTGTTAATAATCATTCAAACCATCAATTTTGCCATAAAAACATACAGGAAATATCAGATTCTACAAGATCGTGACCAGTTTCTGTTCACTGTTGTTTGAATTCCTTATGGCGTAGGTCGGGCAAGGGCGGAAAAACTGAGGGAGTGTTATTCGGCTTTCGATCCGTATTATCGGCGCTGACATTAATCGTACAACCGTTTGTAAAGCCGGCGGAATCTCTGGAATCCGCGACCCAACAAAGAAAATCCAGACAGGCGGAGAGGAATAATAAATCGAGGGCCGGCCCTCTCCCTCTCTCTTTCTGTCCCTCTCTCCCTCTCTATCTCTCTATCTCTCTCTCTCTGGCTCTCAATAAAATTCCGTCTATATCCGGCTTTGGAGTGGGATTCGAAAAAGGAACGGTTGGCGGACAATGGTGTGGGCCGGTATCGTGGAGCGAAGGGAGCCGACGGCTCCGATTGGGGATGGGGGTGGCCATTTTTCCGTTATTGCTTTTCTCTTGCCCCCCGATTAATTTCCCGTCCGTTCATCGAATTCCGTTTTACGGTGGCGCCGGGGGCGGGGGCGGTGGCGGGGGGGATTGGGGCGGCAGCAGTCCCGAAATAAACTCACTCGAGTGTGAGAAGGATACACGCCGGGGGTATACGGACAGGATTAGAATGAGTGAACTGGAAGTTCCCACTCAATAAATACCAACCCCCTACTATTCATATAATAAGATTTCATAATAGGTAAGGACATTAAAATAAATCTACCGATAATAATGCCTATAGTTGTATCTGGAACACAAAATTTATTTGGTGAAATGGCAGAATTGCCGAAAATGTCCAGATGTTTCAGAAAGCAAACGTACAGGCGAACGTTTTTGCAACCAGAATTTTAATTATTACTATCTATCAGTTGGGGGATGGGAATAAAGCATTCTATTGGAACTTGCTCAAGTGTTCTTCAAAAACAAGGACGATTTTCGAACAGTTTCGGCTCAGTGCTTGAATGGATGATATACGCTGGTGTTCACTATGGTTCCTGGACTCGTACTGGTTTATATCAGTTCAATAATCGGACGCGACATATGCTTATATCCTATTGCAGCTTCCCAGTTTTATTATGTATTCAAAATATGTAGTTTTCTGGGAACTTGAATATTTTCTAGATTATATAAGGAATCTTCAGCTATAGTTCCATATTTGAGATCCGATTTTTGGCATTAATTTTCATATTAATGGGCATACGATATTTCAATCGATTCAAAAGGATACGATTATTCGTTACTAACCCAGATTTCCTTTATTATCTATTAACCACTTTTTCCTAAATTGCTTTAAGTGTCCTGAAAACGAAATTTACGGTGCGTACGGACCGCATGAAATCGAATATTCAATTTATACCAAATCAAGAAGGCGCTAAATCAGAATTAGGCGCGTTACGACTGCGATTTTGTACACGCCCTTCCCTCGGGCGGTATAATTGAAAAAGTTCTCCTAATTGCTTTTGCCCGGCTCGGTATGATTTACGCCTTTAGACCAGATGTAATGCAATTCATGTCCCGAGGCCCATTCCTATTAGGGCGGCGGTTCGCGCGTTCAATTCTATGTTCGTGCGTGGTTTTGCAACCGCAAAGTCCATATTTGGTAATTAAGACTCGGAAGATATACGAAAGTTAAGAAAATTAAACGTTTCAAGATTGTGGACTGATGTTCAAGGTGTTGAACAAGTGTGTAGTAGGTGGTGCCTCAACTAAAATGAGACCGATTGTATAAGCGATCATTTAAGTTTTTCACTCTGCAAGCGTACACGTTCACATTGTACACTAATCCATAGTATATATTATGCTTATTCATTTTATGCTAGTCATTACTATTTATTAGTTTGTCTATTTGTTAGCGGTATTTATACAGCGGCAGAAGAAAGAAGAATGTCACGAATATGACGAATTAAGATTCACTGCCATGAATTCATCACCGCTGAATCTCAGTAAAGTATCATGTTTTATTACATGGGAAATAATAATATAAAAATTCTATTGTGAACGGTTCCCATATTCACAATAGAGTCTATTTCCCGTCACTAGTGTTTTCTTCCACCACTATCATTACAATACCTGGGTAAAATGCCATCATAAAACTTAGTCAATAATTTTGTTCAGCTCTCTCAGTGATATTCTGTTGGAAACAACAGTGTCGTTCACGAGTAAATGAGGGGGGGTGGGACTGAAATATTGTGTGAATCGCGCTTGGTTCCTCCTAAAGGGGGTGGAGGAGGAGGACGAGGGGCCATCATCGCCGAGTGATAGTGGTCATTTAGAGACAGACAGAGTGACCGACCCGGACATTATTCACGGTGAATTTATGTTCGACCCTGTGGGATTAGTCTCTGTTCGTAAATACACCTTGTACAATTCGCACGCTCTGTATCCTTAATTATCTCTTGTATTATATGAAGACCGTATTGTCCGCGAAGACATAACTTAATGTTTTAATTTGTGGCCGATTGTTGAAACAACACGGAGGTTTTATATTTGATACATCGTATTATTTAAAAAATAATCAAACCGATCAGTAGATTTTCTAATTACAATTTCAATCGCTGCGAGACAATACCCCTAATCTTCCGGTATAAATAACCTCTAATTCAATTATCCGACGGGGATAAATCACTTTCGGCGACACAATAATTGCGTGTTTACAAACAATAAAATGTTAGGAAAAGGGCCAATCGGCGGTTGGGATAATGAGAACGCGAGGGGCGTTAATAAAGTTTTCTCTGTTCGCCGGCTCCGAAGTGCAGTCGAGCGGGAGGAAGAACGAAGAACGGTCGAATCGGAGAGTCCGGTCGGGGATTTACGACGGGGCCTAATTACAATATCGGTGCTCGTGGTATGGGCAATTTATCGGGCGAGTGTTTTCGGTACCGATTAGGCGAGGCCGGCTGCCCAAGCTCCGAAACAGTCCAATAGGACAGTCACGTCGGGCTCGTTCTCATGAATATGCAGTCCGAGAATGAGTTCAGGCCGGAGAACAGAGAGAGAGAGAGAGAGAGAGATGAATATTAAATTTTGAGCGGACGTCTTTATATTTTAAACGAAACCGATAATTAAGGACCACTTGTAAGCGGGCCCGACTGACGGCTCGCTTCCCAAAATCTCTTTCAACACTTACTTCCCTTTGTTCGAATTTATCTGTGCTCAGCCATTTTCACAACAGCCCATTGTCTTATTTTTTTTACTGTATAAAACTGGAAATGCAAAGCTATATTTTTTACTCAATTGCGGTACACACTTATCGTTCAGTTAGGCAAATTAACTATTTCCTATTGACAAGAGACATTTTGTTTTATTAAGTCCTGAGAATTTGTTGAAAAAACATTTTCAGAAATTTAAACGAGTGACCGTCAAATATTTACGGATGTACAGCGCTTGAAAATACTGTTGATCAAGACGCAGGATGTAAAAACCCGGATGCATAAATTATTTGAGGACATAAAGGCACACAATATGTGTAAAACTAAATATTACCAAATCAATTTACCATGCTAATAGTATGATACACCATAATGTGAGATTACACACAATGTACGTCGATGCAAAAGTTCTTTCGCTTATGATAGCCTTTTACACAGTATATTTGCACCATATCAAAAATCACATAGTCCAAAACGTCTCTCAAGTCGATAGACGAAAATGTTCCGCTCCATAGACCGGTGTCAAGATTGAAACAGCACCGGTACAGTTCGCAATGAAAATAAAGAAACGTTCGGTTTCTTCACGCGATCGGTTGCCGTACGCCGATTTACAATTTAATAGGTTTCCGTCGTTCCCATTCACGTGGCCGAGAGGCCTCGGGGTTATTTCTTTTTCCCTTTTCCGTTCCGTTGTTTTACCCCATTTTGATTTATAACGCCGACACAAATCACCGCCGACCGTTTCTTCGCGGTTTCGAAAATGCCGGACCGGGCGAGAAAAACCTCTTCGATACGCCGGTCTTTTAAAGTTATGTATTTATTCGACTGTTTTTAGTCGAACCGAGCCCAACGGTGACGTCACCGATCAGCCGGCGTCAAAGGCATGGCATATTTTGATTTATACCATCCGGCCGCGAATAGGATCCTCTCGCGCCTTGTCTAAAAAAGGGTTAACCGATCCCTATTGGGAAGATATAGTAATTCCATTCTCCTAGCCCCGCCAGTGCGGGTTTTCAATCACCACGGGCGGAAGGCCGTGAAATTTCGTTTCGTTAGGCGACTCGAATTATTATTTTCATTTTCTTCCCTAACTAAAGTCATGGAAATTTATACATCGATTGAGAGATGGGTTCTGTCCCTTGTTAAAGTTTCACTATCGCATTTCGAGTTTCTACGGTGTTGCCTGAAATGAAGGAATTATTCATTTCTACAGGCGTGATATTTATTCTTCGTGAATTTCTTCGCAACAATGATTTGAAACGAATACACCAATGTTAGCAATACAATGATAGGAACACAATTGTCTACTGTATATTCAATTTCATTTTACCCTCCTGCAGATATTGATTTTGGAATTTTCTCTTTACTTTTAAGTTGAAGAGAATGTACTATCATATGAGAGTTTATAAATGTTCAACAACTTTGACAATAATTTTCTGATTCATTACAGGCGCCTTTTCGAGGCTTTGTAGGGGGCGTGGAATGAGGAGCACGCGATTATTATTTTCACCCTTTGATTATTCGGAAGGGTGGCCCTTTTTGTCTTCTCTGCGGGAACGCCACCCCAAAACCTTCTCCCAATTACTGTGTGTTCGGCGAGGCCAATTTTCGTTCTCCTTTCAACCGTACAATTTCGTGTATTTTCACCCCTCCCCCCCTACAAGTGCACCCTTCGCCACGGACATTAATTACAGAAAACATCGGACAGAGTATCAAAATCAGTTATCTTTGTGTTGGTATCAAACCTGCCGTCGATAGTAATCAGCCTGTAATAGTAATCGGTGGTTTTTAAACCACGAAACCTTTTCCGACGACCAACAATGAAATTATTTCCGGTTGGTTTACAATAATAGGTTATAACACTATTACTATAACTGAGCACACTGGCCAGTTAAACAAATCCCTCGCATTTGCAGGAAAGAGGAGTATTTTAACGGTTTCGGAAACATGTAGCCCATGTTAAATAACATTTGTTTATGTAAATTCTACCTGTGACCGTAAATGATATGTAATGATATATAGAAATGAATTCGTTAAACAATTTGAAATGTATTTTTCAAATTTTTTAAAATTCCAAATTGAATATTTTGAACTTTAATAATTTAATGATACAAACAAGCAATTGTATCTAATTATCGGGTCCAATTTGCAGCGGTACAAATCATGTTTCCACAATGCGACTGTTTTGTAACAAAAACTGGTTTCTGTTTTGTGAATAGGATTTCTAATGGGGAGGCGGGGACGAAGTGCGAGTTACACGCTCCTGACGCTCGGGTATAATTCATAGCCAACGACCATTGTGTTCCCGGAGCCTTTCCTTCGGACGGGGCGGTAAGTCTGTCCCTGCGGACGTCGTTATAATCCATAGGGCCAACTGGGATATACAACTGAGGCTTGGATACTCGCGGCTTATTCAAATTGTTTATGCCGCGGACGGAGCAGACATCTTCCGTGAGGAGGATTTCTGTAATATCTTATCGAAGAATCCACTACAGCGTTCTGTTTCCATGGAAAAACGTCTGGTAGACTTTAAATAGTAAATTTCTACAACACTGGAGGCATATTGAGCGCTTAAGAATATATAATGAATTATTCAGATCGAAAATTAGCCTAACGGTTGTTGTTAGCATTCATTTGTATACATTTCCATTCTACTTAGTGAGTTGAAAGAGAGGGGAAAAAAATATGTCAATAGTATTTTCGGTAATGGCAGAGATCCGCGCAATTATTTCTGATATTTTTTTCATTGCATAAAGGAAGAATCTTGTTATTTTCGGCTTACTAGTAGACTCGAGTGGTATGCTAAAAAGGTTGTCACAAAAAGCAAAAAATTTGGAGCGCATTTTTAAAACTAAGTCCGCTTGTTTTTCTCGTATTTTGAACTGAAAATGTCCTACTTTCTTTGCACATTCTTAACTCACGGGAGATTTTGTCACTTTGGCGTGAACCTCGCCTACGGCCATCCACTTAATGTCATATCGCCGTATAATGAGTAAGTTGCTGGAATGAATGAAAAAACGCAATTAAGTAAGGTTGTAACGTTTGAGAAACCATAAAACAAAGACTGAAATCTGTCGGCTTTCTAAATATATGAAATCGAACCGTTCACAAGACAGATCTAAGCGCTCAATTTCACAATGGACAATGGCCTAAACTAATTGAAAGTTGCGTGCTGTAAAGTGTTTGTGTTCTAAATAAATAAACGGCTAAATTACACGATTCGTGTATTTATTATAATTGTAATTATTTATCATAGCCATCAACTTGTTATTATTACAATTATTCCTTTTTTCCCTACAATTTGTCCGGCTTGAGTTATTCACAATACCAATTGCGCGTTTAAAACAATGTACGCTGGCGTGTTTTTGAACAGAGCTGTTAATGATAGCTAAGTACCAGCTGTTTTAGCACTGTCTGTATTTATATTTGTTAACAGTTGACGCTTAAAGACATGAATATTACTTCGGCCTTGTTTCGGAATTAAAATTCGTTCAGAAAATGTAATCTCGCTTACCTTAGTTTTCCACTTTTTCTCCGAATAATTGGGCTAGTTGTGCCAGATCTGGGCCCGATTAAGAGGGGCCGCCACCAAAAGACCGCCCAAAACCAATTAGTTGTCTAAAGAATCAAACCGGTAAACGAACAATTAAACAGCGGTTAGCTCGGTTGTTCCGTTTTAATTTTCCAGCGTGTTTAACTGTTGAGTCTTGACTTTAACGAGCGGATTTAAGAAACGATTTTAGACGAAGATTAGACGAGCATGATTGTATTTATTCGATTAGAAATTTGTGAAGAATATGTAATTAGTACTTACATATTGCTGTTAATAATTAATATTTCATAGTAAAATATTTCAGAATTACATTATTGACGTTTTTATTTATTGAAAAATATCAAATGTATTCCACGGAAGTTGTTAATCCGCGGTAGATAATATTAGGATTTAAAAATTATAGCAACCTTATGAAATAAACTTAATTGCAGCCTTAAAATCCCGTGTCGCTATTTGAAAAAGGTATCGCTGTAGGTAATGGCCCAGTAAATTATTCCGACATGAAGAACGTTCAGTAATTACTATGAAATAAGTGATCGATGATATGTAGGTCGCACGTATGGTTGAAATGGACGCGTGTTTTGTCTGTAAATCTTGGAAAATGTCTTCCGAAAGACACGACTAGTATAATTATTACGGTTCTATATAAAAAGGATCTTGAAGAGATAAATATCGTTGCGTGTCCTTTTTTTATTTATACCCTGGAATAGTTTTATACTTGTTACCTACTGAGGAAAAAGATGTTTGATGTGTGATTGTAAATTTCTATCGGATAGCTACTTATAAAAAGCTAAATGGTTCACCTCCCCGATATCCGATCACTTCCACTGTCAACTACGTCGGTAAATATCTGTTCTAAACGAAGTGAAATTTGAGGATATTTACTATAATTTATTATTCGTATCAGTTTCGAGAGAGAGCGCATTCGGTAGGTCCTATTATCGGATAATAATGCCGAGAGACATAAGTAGATAGGCCGGATTCTGAACATAAACACCAAAATATCATGAATCGTCAACTTCTCAATATTTATGAAAAATTTAGCAGAAGAGATGGCGAGAAGCCGAAACCGATCGAGCGTACGACCTAATACCAAAGCAGGAGTGGAGGCAGATCGATTAATGGTATCCAAGCCATCACGCGTTAATACATGTTAATAACGCGGTATTTGTAAATACATTTTTTGTAACACCTATTATGTGAAACTTGTCGATTCTCTCGAAGATTACGGCTGACACTAGTTGTCGCCCGAGAAGTCTAAGTTAAAGTGAGAAAGCGGACTTCAAGAGTTGATAATTGGGCGGTCAGTCCAATTTCCGACCTCGGCGGCAATTGTCTGTTAGTCACAGATCGTCTAATTAGAGAGGCCCACACTGTTCTAATTATCTAAGTACGCCCCTCCACCATTAAGTGCCTAGCACAGGCCATCATCTGTCGGCCGACACGCGATCTCGCCGCCAACTGATCAAAGCGCCGAACCCCTTTTACTCTCGGACCCCGCTTTCGTGCAGAGCGACACAAACGCGATTCCAACAGGAACCGGAAAATTCGGGTTTAACATGTTACCTACAATTATTACAATATTTGCCATAGACGGACAGAAACAGCGGGGAAATAATACATTGGGTTACACAATTTCTTTGATTAAACATTATTCATCGACAAGTAGAATACAATTACGCACTGTAAAAGAATACAATAAGAAACATATATTAACACCCAATAGTCGAATGAATTCGTAACCCCTTGAAGTCGCATAACAAAACAGAAAGCAGCGTAGAAGGGAATAAATTTGTACGAGTTTTCTAAGGCGAGAAAATATCTCCCGTTGTTTCGATTTCGAGTTTTTTAATTCCAGAATTGCAGATACTGTGTGCAAAACGAAACTGGAAAAGGATATAATGTGTAGCTTTATATTTACTTCGGACGAATGCTGTGTAGAATTCAGGCATGCGAACCGATTTCCAGTGATAGGTCGAATGCCGCGCTTATCTTATCGAGAAAAGTCGGAAAATGCCGACGATTTCGCCGCCGGCTTCGTCGGGAGCGGTGCGCCGAAGCAGCCGAAACACGCGGTGTATACAGAGGCCAGTGCCATTAGCCTGAACGGGTGACAATTGGCATTGCCGATGGGGCAAGGCGGCCTCTGGGCCTTCTAAGGACAAAGGCATCCGACCCCATCGCGAACAACCAGCGGCCGATGAGATTCGCGGCGGTCGAAATGATTAAACGACGCCTTCCACTACCGACGCCGGTGGTGTAGCACCACCTGAACTCAGTGTTATATAATAAATTGTCTCCCCTTAATATTCCCTCCGTTCTTCAGTTCGGTTCAATATTATCTGATGATTTGGTCAACTCGGAAGACAGGCTACATGCTTCACGGCCTTTCATAAGATAGCCCTTTCTTACTATAAATAATTATACGATTAATATTAGTAGAAATTTATTACAATATATGTTTATTTAATAATCTAATAATTCTGTCGTATTATGTAACTGGTTCCTGGAAGGAAAACGGACTATATTCCTAATATATTGTACTTGTCTATCTTGTACAGTCAATACTACTCGACCAAGAGGAACCCAAGTATGTGAAACTGACGTCGTCGATACGGTCTCTTTCATTCACATGACAAATTTGGACAGGATAAAAAGACTATTATTTTTATATTAATATACAGGAAATGTTGTACCAGTAACTGTTATAATATAGTAACAAAGGTTTTTGTGTTACTGTAGAAATTAATTCAAATAAAAGCAAAATTATTGCAGTAATTTAAGAAGTTCGAATGTAATATAAGTGTTCTAATTGTTGTAATTTTTTTCCAGTGTAGAAAACGTGGAGTATACCGAATGGAAAGTCTCCGAGTAAAATATTTATCCGAAATTTGGACCACTCCTTAGGAATTTGAAAATAAAGCAAAGCCAAGAATAACATCTGGCTCAGTGGGCCATTGATATTCTAAAGCGCCCGGGCCCCCGCGCTTCGGCGACTTCAGACTTGAACTTCACGGCGTCGGGTTTTCTTCTCTATTTTTTTTTGCTTGCCCAAGATTTATTCGGTCCAGGTGTGCGAATCGCGACACGAAAAACGAAAACGATCGGAGACATTTCAGCGGCATTGCCAAAACTGGGAGGAGAAGATTTGCATCTTGCAATAGAGAAATGCGGGCCAAATCTAGCGCCTCAACACTTGGCTCATGACAGAGCGAAAATAAATTATTTGGACCGAATCCCAAATATAATTCGCAGTTTAAATTTGCAGTTATGATTACTTTAATCATTATAATTGGTTGGGAAAAAAGTAATCAATTATTTGGTCGCTGGATGGAATTACCAGCGATGATTACTTTATGATTTAAAACTGTTTTGTGCTCCGGCAGCTCTCATGTCGGTCCACTTCAGCCATTTCCAAGATTTTATGGACATTTTCGACGATAGGCCCTACACAGTTCGCGGTGCATCTTTCGCATCAAAATTACCGGAACGGAATCGACGAGACCAGAATTACGCTCGACTCTCTGTTACAGTGTCGGGGCCGTGAACACCATTTGGGATTTCAGCCGCCTGACATCGAAGTAAAATTGTAAGACGAACCGAATTTTTTCTTTGTCCACCACCATCTTTAAAGCTCCAACTCCCCACTAAATCTATCAATCACAAGAATAGTCAAATGTTCTTGTTTTGTAGGGAACTCTTCAACTAGTGCAAATTTAATTAGAAACGATCAATGTACTTTCCATTCAGATCGTTACTGACTTTGGTGAAAGTTAACCTGCCACAATGTTAGTTTATAATATTTCTGATAGGGGGCAGACCCCCTTCTCTATGCTTGAGAATTACCTTCAGTAATATTGGGAACTACATCTCCATTAATATTGTAGGGTTCCTATTGTTTAGCCGGCATAAATATATACTTCGCAGTATTAAGCTTTCAATGGCTTTTGAATGTAGCCGGCCTGTTTCCGCCCCCGTGTGCTTGTCCCGAAAACGTAGGGGGGCGATAACTCTCTCCGCATTGAATTGTTGGAGCGTTGGGGCGAAGGTTACGGCCGGCTAGTTTGTAATTGGCGATCCTCGATGTAGACTTCAGGAGGGAAGCGAAGGTGGGCGTAGAAGTGGGGCGCGGTGGACGCGGCGGCCGACTGTTGTTTTGGCACCGGCCTGTCCTGCCGGTCAAATAAATCATCGCGTCCTCCCCTTTTCCGTACCCGGCCGAGGGACATAAATCCGCCGCCCGTGTCCCGTTCGGTCCGTCGCGCATGTCCGGCTTTAAATGGCAGCCCTTGTTTTAACATCGCCGCGCGCTCCCATGAATTTCTTCTTTCAACTCAGGGCCCCCTGACAAACCCGACACAGTCGAGACTTGTCCTTTATAGCCGATCATTCCGAGGAATAAATTTAACCGACTCACCGACTAAAAGTCTCCGTACACAGTGCTACTAAAAACAGCACCCTAAACAACCGTATAATAACGGACAACACTAGTATTAAACGGATACCTCTGTCTGGTCATGTTCCGATCATCAAATTACGATTCATTCAGTGAAATGACTTCCGCCGCCGTTGTCCGACGAATATCCGATTTCCGGTATTGTCGCGTTCATCGACACGGAGCCGAACCTGTGTCCCGATCAACCCAACTCTGGAATGGACCTTTTCTGGAATTGGTCCGATCCATGTTCCGAACATTCAAAATGAACTTATGTAGCAAAATACATATTTGTAAAACCGTTGTGCTCCCATTTCAGTGTCGTTAATATCGGTTTTGAGATACATTTTTTCTATATACCTGAAGAAAACGATTGTTTTTTCCGAAACAAACTTCAACACAATCTAATTAATCTTATATGTTGCAGAGAGGAGAACATATCGCTAAGTAATAATCCGGTTAATACATCGGGTATATAACCTGAAGCGTCGGACCGATTGTATAGTTCCCTTCTGCCGAGTGTCCGGAATCGAATTAATTATCTCAAATTTGACGCACAAAAATGATATAAAATTAACTATTTTAATTTCGCCGCTCGAGCGCACGCCTACTTTGGGCTATGAAATTTCGGGATAAATGTTCCGAGCGTCTTCTAAATAATTAACCGCCTAAAGAGCGAATCAAAAGTTGAGATCTCAATTAAAAATCCGTTTTGGTCGTCGGACATAAATCCACTTCCAGAGGCGGGTTTTTTGGGCCGGTCCTGGTGAGTTATTTCACAGTCGCTCTGGCCCCGGCCGCCCGTTTCTTATCCGACTGGCGCTCTTACATTTTTATCGTCGCATACCGCCTTTCTTACCTTTACCGCCCATTCCAATACACAAATTACCAACGCGGCGATCCAATTACACAGTGACGAACCTAGAATATTACGACAGCTAGACATCAGGCTCTCATCATTCTGGGAGGTACTTTCGTTTTCCTATTTTATCCCCCCCCCGGTATAATTTTCGTTTTGTACTGAGAACGGATATCCCGGAGAAAGGAATATCGCCTCATCTAACTAGAACTCTAATCCATAATGATGGGGGGGGGGAGAGCTCTATTTTAAACGGCCTTCCGTTCATGTCATCATCCTCATGGTGTGAATATTCACAACGGCCATTTGAGCAACATATATGTCCGACCATCGCCATATCTATATGCCTCTGATTTATAAAACCGAGATAAATTTCCTCAAACTAATTTTGTTCGATTCAGCGAGTTATCAGATAGTTTGATATCACTTCGTTATCTACCTATTCAGAACTAAACCCTCAATAAATCACTGGCCTACGCCCAAGCAAATACCAGTCGAAGAAACGCAGGTACAAATGTAGTAAAAGAAAAATATATTCAATTTAGAAGCTATGTGTGGTTACCTCATAACATAATTACACTTGTTACATTAAATGAAGCATACTGACGGACATAATAAATTACGTCATGCGATACGAATGTAGTAGGTTTCGCTTTCTCGCCACGGACAGAAACCGGTCTAGCGTCAAACCGACAAGCGTGAAGGGGCCGACATTTATTTTCTCGCGTAAATATTACCCCTTTTTTTTGTCCTTACCGTGTTAAGAAAAACTTCTTGTACTCGAATGTTGTTTCTTGTATCGATACTGTAATTCAGGAAAAGTGATACAAATGTTTATAGAAACACATACACGTTCAATCCACGTTGTCTTGTAGACTCTAATTGTGTCACAAGAACGAAGTTCAGGCGGGGGCTTCGCGTTCAATTTACCCTTGGGGACTAATCGGTCGTAAGCCGCCTCCGGTTTATCTCAACGGCGGGCAAATAGCCGCCAGCGGGCCCCATTAAAATTCAGGAATTAATTGCGCCGACGAAACTATTCCTGGGCTCAGCTCGAGACGAGCCTTCCAAAAGGGGAGCTCTTCTTAGGAAACCCCCTCTGTTAAATAGCGGACAACTTGAAACCCGGATTTTTCTCATAGCCACGATAGCCGTGACTTCAATTCAAAAGAAGGAAAGTGAACTCAATTACAACTAATGGATTGAAACAAGTAATTTAGCGTAGTCGGACCTAAACAGAATTTAAATTGGAGCTATTCAATTAATTCAGAGCCAATTCAATTCCCGCCCATAAAATAAGATTTTATAATTTCGTTGAAAAAGTTAATCTGCATTGTTTGCAAATTTAAATCAGTATACACTTCAGAGTGGACGCGGCTCGTCAGACCGTTTATGGCACGGGGAAAGGAAAACGCTGGGTTCGTAAAAAAATACTATCAATATATTACTAGAATACATCTACAGTCGTGTAAAATATACAAGGAATGATTTCTGCCACTTCCGTTGCAATGTACGTCATTCAATCTAGATCCCTTGTAAAATAAATGTACCGACGACCGGCTCTACAGAGGAAGGACCGACGTCATCGCCGGATGAGGAAGGATTTATAGCATGTCGCCGCCGCATTCCTCCCTTTTGTTGTATTATTTTTAAACAATTCTTTTCACATCCTTAAGAGAAATTATTCCTCGAGCAGCGGGAACAGTTGTGTCGGTTGACGGGCCGTGACAAATGTTGGGGGGTGCCCGAGTTCGCATTTGTCTCGCTCAAAGTCAAATATTTAAATCCCCTTATATACGCTTCCTTTCTCCCCTTCTCCATCTCTCACTCCCTACCTTACATCTAGTCATGTTTTCTTCAACAGACATGTGTATTAGAAACCGTGTATTTATGTATGTACATAATGTTATTAGCTGTTATAATTTAGAGCCACGTGTAATAACATACAAATAACGTACCAAAAGTAACGCCAGGTGATATGCATTCGTATGATCCTCACTTTTCGGGAATTAATGGGATTTATTTCGTAAATTCGCCTATAAATGATGGACACGGTATTCCTTTAATTGAGATCCATTTAAACGAATATCCATTATAGAATACATTGTAGAGATGTACGGATAGCATCATTAATGAATTTCTATTCCTGCCTTCCTGTGAAACATTCTTTGTCTGGAATCTAATCGTCTAACGTTGCATCAATCTAAAAATGTATGCTCTGAAAATATCTGCCTCGACGTTAAAATATGACTCGACAATATACAACAGCCCTAATATCAATTTTAGCTGTCACAAACGCAATAATTATAATTTCATGCTGCCGCCGGACGGAGTGTATAATAAATAATGCAGTGCATTCATCGAAAGGTTGCCGGCTCTATAAATTAATCCGCGTTTAGACCTGAAATGGATTTTGCATTCGTCTCTGGGCGGACGCCCTAATGGCCCCGTACCATAAGTTACTGGCTCGTCCAAGCCGGCCGGCTGCTATTACAGCATTATTATGGTGCCGGCAACGTGAGCGGCCACTCGATGAAAAATGAAAAAAAAATCAGATGATAAGTCTCGATTCCGATCTCTGAATAATAAAGGGACTCGTGTCTTTGGGGCACAGATCAAGATAGAAGTGGATGATCGATAAGTAATTGGATCTTCGGTTGAGGGTGAATGGCGAGGAGGAGATATGCCAAATATCGTGTGCACAGACTCGTCTGTCGTTTATACGTCGGAAAGATTTATCGGAATGCCGTGTTTCTTCTCCTTTCGAAAATGACTTCACCTTGTAGAAGTTTGTTTTACTCATTCCAGACAGAACCCTTTATACAGCTAAGGCCTTAGGTACTTATAAGTGGTGTTTAGTTCTACATTATGATGTTTAGGAGAGGGCGCATAACGGAGAATATAGATACTGAGAGTTTGTTGTATCTGTTACTAGATCCAAAGTGCCAATTGTGACTAACACCGCTACTGAAGATGGCGAGCAGCCGAAACCGGTCTAGCAAAAGACCAAACCAGTGAGAAGAGAGAGAAACATAAAAATCTACGTTATTCCAACCCCTCGCTGGTATGTTAAACTAGATATTTTTACGGCAAATCGTCAAGAGGCCGACCTATTAATCGAATTGTACCAATTTTCATCACACCGTATTCTCTTGGGAAAACGTTAGAGAAAATTGACTCCGATAGCGAGACAGGATAAATGCCTAATTACAAAAAGTTTGTTCGGCTCGGTCATTCGTTAAGTAAACCCAGTTGGAATCTCATTGTTATGAAATAAATTACCGCTGTGCCAGTAAATTGCTGTACAGTTCCCATTGATAGTATCTTTAGATAAGCCTAACGAGAACTTTCGTCACCTAATTTCTGTGGGACTCGATTTTAAGCAATAGATAGATTAGTCTAAAGAGGCAGAAAATAACTAAATTTTTGAAAACTCACATTTAATATTGACAACAATCCTATCCTGTTAATCGGTTTATATCAATTTGGCGAAACACGTCCGGAGAATTTAATTTTTCCGTTATCTTCACGGTAAAATGTATTCCACTCTCGGTGTGAACAACCGAAGCCCCAACTGCTTCCTCTTGACCCCGAGTGCCCCCGACTTTAAGCCCTCCTGAAAGGCTTCGAGGGACTCTTGAGGATGATGTTCAATTCGAGGGGCGGATCCGAACCAGTTCCCGTCCGTAAAGGGCAGTGCGGCTGGGCGAACTAGGCCGGTCATCGGCGGGACACTGCCGGCGGCGGGACCGATAAATAGAAACTGGTTTTCGGGACGCCATTCGTCGGGCCGCCGCCAGAGGGAGCCGACGGGAGAATGAGAGGACCGGGTCGGAGGAGTGGCCGCGAGAAATAGAGAGACAGAGAGAGAGCTGGTTTGAATTTGCATTGGGGCACAAAATGGTGGGAGAGAGGACCAATCGACAGGCGGGAATGAGAGACCCAACGGCTCCCACGGCCACAACTGACGCTAATTTACAACACTGTACGAATTAAGTTCATCCAGTCCCCGCGTCATCCTAGGCACAAAGAATACGGCCTACTATAAAATGTCCGCAATTTTAATATACTATTCGAGTGGGCAGAATTTTAAACGCAGCCCCGAAGAGAAAATAATACCGCCGTATTTACATATATGCTAATATGACCTGCGATGTGAAGGAAATCCGATTTCAAAGAAAGCTGTTCGAGTTATCGTAAGGAACTTACGATACCAATTATCCGCATTTTTAGCTTATAATGTATCTCCAACAATATAGACTCTAATAATCATTCTAACGGGCTTCCTGGATAAATTTTAGTAGTATACGTACATCATGAAGCTGATTTTACGATCAATATATATTAAATACTGATAGGGTTATTGATTGCGGTTTACTGTAGAAACGTAACTGTACTTTTCAGGACCAAATTGTCGAGGACGGTTTATACGTCCACTATTGGCAGATCTCAGCTCGACATAGGCGTCGTTAAAACTAGCGGTTTCTCGGACAAACCGATAAGAGTTTTAAGCGTTTATAGTTAATGGGTGACTAAATTTACGAGTTCGGGGTTAGCATATTATACACCACGGGCCGTAAAGATAAGAAAAAAAATATAATAATAAAATAAAAACGAAAAATAAGGAAATAAACCTGTCCGTTCCACTTCCATTCGATATCATCGCCGTAGGAGAAGCCGTAAATTTACTGAAAATCGAACGCCACTTATAATTACTCAATTATGACAAAATTGATAATTTTTTCCAAATTGAAAACCATAAAGAGTAAGAGCCAAAAACGAAAAAGAGCGTAGAGACCGCGTTAGGCTCAACCGGTTTTACTCCGTCTGGCATAAAGCAGAAATTGTGGATCCAGTATTATAAACAAGAAATTAATTGCAGATGTATGCCCTTAGATAAGGGGGCGGTGTTATTAGCAGAGCGGAAAGCCAATTGTTAAAACATTCAGAATCCATTCCGATTTTATATTCACAGCCGTCCGGCTGGAACACGGGCTTGGTTTTACGCCCGTTTAACAGAAATAATCAGCGGGCATAAGAATATGCCCGTTTTTACAATCGAGGCGGCAAATTATGTTTTCGCTGTTTGTATAAAATTAATTTCGTATTGTGTGGTATAGTGTGGCGGAATGACTTGGAAGTCCTTCGTTTAGCATGAAGTATGATGTCCCTATTATAAATAAAGTTTAGCTCCAGTTAAGATCCAGTTTGGCTATTACGGTCAGAGTTGTACTGCACAATGCATATACTTCTACTATCGATTAAACGCTCAAATCAAATGATTAAAAGGACAACTCGAACTACAATTTAAAACGTGACTGAAAGTTCAAATGTACTGCTCAGCATTCAGAAGCAGGCCAGATTAATGAGCTACACTTGCATATTTAAATCGAGCTGAAAGTGTTGCGAAGATTATCACACATTTTTTATCTCCGCTCACTTGTTCTATATAGCGCAACTGAACACCTAGGAAAGGGCAAAGGGAAAGGAAAGGAAAAAGGTGGCTACAGTGAAACGTAGATGGATACAAGATGATCTTACAGATCATCGGATTAAAATTATTTTTTTCTATATATATCCTTATATT
Organism: Lethocerus indicus; assembly: GCA_019843655.1. Lineage (NCBI taxonomy): Eukaryota > Metazoa > Arthropoda > Insecta > Hemiptera > Belostomatidae > Lethocerus > Lethocerus indicus. The sequence goes on along the minus strand of JACDQD010000005.1, from coordinate 25,138,171 downwards.
ATCTATTAATTTATGAACAGCAATTTTTTATCGATCTGCGTCTGTTTTGCAGGGGATAACAGGGCACATTGATCTACCCGCTGGATTAACTACAGTTTAGTCACGAGAGAATAAAGAATTAGTTGCAGGAAAATGAAAAATGAAGGTATTTTATCCATAAAGAAAATGTCTATGTATTTTGCGCCTACGTAGCGAAGTTTTTCATTCATGATTACAACTCTCATACAAACAAAACGGTGTACAGTACAATTTTCTTAATTAGTCGCACCTTGCGAACTTCTTAAATTCCACATAATCTCTGTAATATCGGGATATGAACGGCAGTCGAAAAGCTATATTATCAGCAGTTCGTTAAACTCATATTTGGGTTTGTAGAAATAAATATGCTGGGGTTATTAACCGAGAGCGGGCGTCGCAATCGGGAATTCTAATAAGCCGGTTGGGCGCCTTAACGAGCCGGCGTTTAAACGCAGAGGGGGGAAAGAAAGATTTGGCAAGGCAGTATTAGAGAAAATATATCGGAAAGCGGTGTAATTAGACTAGGGAGGGACAACTTTTAATGAACCCCGAAGAAAGAACCGGTGTTCTCTTGTGCAATTATGAGAATGGCTTCTGAAGATTTTTAATTGCTCTTCGGTACTCTTGAATATAGCGAGCGCCTATTTCGGCTTTGAGTTTGAGGTTGAGCTTGAGGTTTTGGAATCGCTTTACTTCTGCTATTCATCAAAATCTTCTAGTTTCGTTGGAAATAGTAATTTGTAAATTCATGAATTCATGAAGGTTTTTAGAATGTTTGTATCAATATAAATGGGCCGTTCCATGTTAATACTCGGTAAAATTTGAACTATGGCTAACTTAAAAAATGCACAAATTTGATTTAATAATCATACAAATTAAAATAAAGCAAACAGTGTTTTGTTGACCTATAAATTTTCTGTTCACGAATTTACAAACTGCTACTGAGAATTCCAAGTAACTGGCCCCAATTAAACCTCGGTGATGGACGGTACAATATTTTAATTTACCCTTTCGCGTTCCTACACGTGTAATTTCAGCTTAATTGTCGTTATTGCCTGTTAATGATGACCCTTACACAACAGCTTCGGACCACACCCGGACCGCAACCAGATCTGTTGACATTAACGAGCGTCGTAGGAATGCGGTTTTGTAATCGCCGAATAAAACTAATCGGTTGATCGGAAAACAAATATTTCACGGGCTATCGCAATATTTCCATTTATCGATTGAATAATTGGCTATGAATTTAATTGTTTCAAATAGGTTAAATGTTTCGATTTAGATTTAACGAAGTGAGAGTAGAATTATTGTCGAATTCTTTTTTTTAATGTTGTCAGAATAATTAAATAAAATGTTGACATTTTGATTTTGACATAAACTAGGAGTCTAATAAACTATCTCAAATATCATCCAGACAACCCTCCGACTGATTGACAGATATGTTTCTCTCTCCGCCCTATCACGCTGCAGGGAAAAAGAGTCGTGCTGGATCTGAGGTCGATTAATAGGAAATTCCACGATCCCCGATATGATATCTATACCGGTAATTGTAGTCTCGTGATAGTTATAAAGGTATACGGGGAATGTTCAATACCAATGGGTGTCACGGCGGCTTGTTTCCTTTTATTTAGCCTTGGATAAATTATTGTTTGGTCCATAAACGTATTTTCAGTTCGGCCGTCCACGAGGACGGCATTAATTACTCTATTGATGCCCCTCGGTACATACTCCAACAAAATCGGGCAGAAGAAACGCCCGGTCTTGGAATAAATTAGGAACAATGAGAGTTGTACAATATCATACTTCACTTTAGTCTAAATTCAGAAATCCCCAACAAACCTCGCGAGATAGAAAATATTTCAAATTTATGGTCCCCCGATTTTATTCAGAGTCGGGATTATCCGGCTATTTATATTTTCTCCCATCGAGTGGGGAAGCCGAGCAGATTCTTTTCCGAGAGTAAACTGACGATCCACTTATCTCTTTTTTCCCGTTCATGCCGCCGTATTAAGTCCATAAACCACGGCTAAGACGAAAGAGCCGGGGAGAATTCGAGATCGCCTCGTAAAGCATGAAACTAACTTTCCGAGTCTGTCGTAAAATTATACGCCCGTACGGTTTGGGGAGATACCGATAACCCATCGTAACTTTTACAGCTAAGTTAGATTTAACGAAAATCAGAGCCGACTTTTAAAGACAAGTATACATAGGAACACAGACATAATTAGTTTTCTTACTGTAGTTATCTAACTTCAATTTTTAAATTTATTAATCATGATTTCCTAGGGTTTCGAGGACAATGATGTGTTTTCTGTCTCAAAAAATATATGAATTTCAGTGAGTAGTCATGAAATGGAATGCTTCATGAAATTATTGGCGGAATGCTACCGACGGTGGCGTGGAGGCGAAACCCGGTCATCAGAATACGTTGATGATTATTCGCTCTTTATTTTTTAATTTATTGAATTTATTCAACAGTTATATTGTGGAACGATGACTTTCAAGTCCAAAGGGACGATATATATATATATATACGTCATTACGTATTATTACTGACCGTGAATATTTCCATAGCCCCGAAAATAGTGCCTTGTTATTAGCACCCTTTGTGTCCAAGCCACACCTGCTGCCTTCGAGATGTCACAGTCCAACCTAATTTAGGACCTTTTTGTCGTCCTACGTGTGTCTCTCTTCACCGGAAAACTTTTCATCCAATACCATTCTCTCTGGGTTCAGCTTTGGAATATCCAGGTACTTTTGTGAACAAATTTTTGTGAAAGGTATATAATGATTACAAACAAACAGCGATATGCAATGGGGTAGCACAGATTGAAATCCGTAGTGAAACCATACAACTGGATCTAACTTTAAAAAAAAAAATGTGAGGATTCGAAACATCATCGGGATTGATGGTGCGTAGGCTTATCGGCGATCTCAGTTGTATATTCCGAAAAATTTTTTCTGACGCCCCAATTTGAATATTGCAATATCGAGAATCCCTCCGAGAATTTTGTAAATAACCGTCGAAAAATGATGACATAATTTTTAAAGTTCATCGAACCTGAATATGAATGAATTCCGCCATCCAGCCGGGATGGGCTATTAACCGTAAATGAATCACATCCGTCATTTTGATAAATAGCGCCCAATCTCAGAATCCAGTTTCTCCCCAAGAGGAGATACCTCTACCGGGCGTCGTCATTAATGCGTTATTTAATCATTCATTTTTTCCTGAATCCAATACCGAGTAGACAATTAGCGTCCGAAATTCGTAACGTTCTACGGTCGTAATTATTTCTCCGAAACACTAATTGTTCGCTTGTGAATATTCATCTTCACCGTTATCTCTTGGTGTTCTACTAACGGAAGAATGGTCCTGAAAGAGTCTATATTTATTTAAGGGTACTAATGGAGATAATAATATTTGACAAATGGGACATGTAGGAAATATTCTTATTTTAATTATGTCTTTCTACTATTACGGTTTCTTACCTTTCAATATCCTACCTCTTATAATCGCGAAACTGTTATATTTCTGTATGGTATTTTGATTCCACAACCCGGAAGTAATAATCCAATTCAAATCTATCTGCCGAATCTTCGAAACGAAGTCGCCACCGATTTTTTTCACGTTGGTTAAAAAAATGAGGGTTTTTTTCATTTTTATTTATGAGGCGTGCGGAGGAGGATTATAATCTTAAGCGGGGCTGGATGTATCATGATATTTGAGGTCCGACCCGATAACGATATAATAGTTAATATCGGCCAGATAGGGATCGGCGCCTTCTCGTGAACGGCTGCTCATGGCCCGCATTAGTCGAGTTCAGCCAAACCCTCAACCTAAGGATTCACCACAGCGTCTTTTGTCGGGTATAATATCGAATATAATTTGGCTGAATATTCAATATAATATACAAATTTTACAAAATCTATTTGAAATCGCTGATTAAATCTTTAAATTCCCTAAAGAGATGCCGGAACAGAAGAACTAATGCGGTAGGCATTAGCGTCATCAATTTTTTATGAAAAAACGAAGTCAACTTTAGAGTATTTCACGCATGAATTTAGGAAGAGCTCGTTATTAATTTACCCTGTCTTATAAAAAATAGAAGTGATAGTTGCAATTTCTTGGAAACGATTCAAAGTACAATTCGAAAAAATTAATTTAACTATTGTTGTTCTAAGCACAGCTTTTTCTGCCTCCCAATATCCGGAAACAAGTTGGTATTTCTATCTCTAATAGTTATTTATATCGGTTCTTGAGAAACAAATAAAAGTACTAGCCTCTTGTATTTTTGATCAGAAGATAGGCCTGTTTTGGCTTTATTCCAGGTTCACTGGCATTACAGCGATATAATAAAAATGTTTCACCGCCTATGAAGAATCCCGATCGTGCACTTTACTTTAATGCTACTGACAATGAACTGAACCAGAAGAATGGGATCAAACAGGCGGGTGAGGACGGAGCATTTCTGAACTCTCGCGGGAACCCGCCCCCCACGAATACGTTAAAATAAAAGTGCCCTATTCACTCAGTGAAGTGCTGGGAGCGTTTCTCGTAAGCTTTCGGAATCAAGTCCCAGGGGAAGATTCCGCGACCTCCCCTGTCGCGGTAGATCGGCCCGAGAGTCAATGACAGGGCCCGCACCAGCCTCGGCATCAGAGCCCCTAGGCAGCTCGGTAGGCCGCACACACCAATCAACGGATAATGGTGCCACTTAAAGCGAAATTCGATTTTCAAGGGCGTCCAAAAACAACTGAAAGGAACGACAGAAGGACCGACGGAACGTGCCAATGGCCGGCGTAAGTTGGTTATTTCTGTTCTTCAATATAAACATCACTTATCTCCCGCGAGGCAAACAGATAGTCGGATATAGTCATAAATTATATATAAGAGGGAACTAGAATTTCAATAAAATATGCCGAATGAATTAAATCCGTCTATCCCAGAAGTTTCTTTGGCTACATAATTGTCCTCAAAAGTAACATTGTTAATGCGCAATGATGAATACACTTATTTTTACACTAAAACATTTGTTTATAGTATATCATTAATCTCGTTATAATTAATGATGAAATGCAAGAAAAATGCAAAAATATAGTGTTGCTAAATGTGTCCCTACTGAGGACATGAAACAGAACTTCACTTTTAGGTTTAATATAGGCAATGGATATTTTTGGTGTTGAAGTATTGCCAGAGCGCCGCTGAGTCAGCAGAAATGTCTGCATCTCTCTGCATTCTCCAAATCTTTCTGTACTTTTAAGATAGGGGATTTCCATGAAAACACAGGCTGTTTCAGGAGTGTCCATAGGTGAATTTATCGTGTGCCCTTAAATGGTAGGTTAGTGACGAGTGAACGACGTCTGGGAGAGGGGCGGGAGCCTTGACCGTAACTATCGAACCGGCGGGGGCCGGGGTGAATTTCAGCTTCAGAGTAACGCGAGCGTGTGTGTGTGTGTGTTTTGTGTGTAACGAGGCATAACAATGAGATAGGGGGCAGGAAGAAGGACGAGGGGGGAGAGGGTTGGGCGCGATAGCGGGACGGAAGGGGAAAACGTGTGCGAAGGAGGTAGGGATGGGGATGCAGAGGTCACGAGCTGTATCGGGTTCTTGTGTGTTTGATATACACGTCTAATAATAGAGTTGTATGAGGCACATTTTAAATCATCCGGCTGAGACCGACCTCCGCTCACGCCGGTTTCAACACTTTAAATATTATTTCGCCCTAAAAACGTTTCCGGGCCGAATTGAATTTCGCCGTTTACTGTATTTTTCAACGGTCAATATTAAGCGAGCTCTACCCGGTATCGAAACGTTTGGCGCCGTTAAATATTTGCGATTGTTTCACATCCGCCTTAGGTTAATCATGAGGTGTGTGCATTTATTAAACTATACATGAAAATGCCGCCATGGCGAATATATTAATTACGTGAAAATATTGAGATATAATTGAACATAATATGATAATTAATGGCATAATTCAATAATTAGAGACGATCTAGAATGAATTGTGGGGTTCTTCTGGGTACTGACTGTCAAGGGACTTTCAATAATTGTTGGAGAATTCGAATATAATTTGAAAGATACCTCTAGTTTTCTGTGTGACTATAAAAAAAATGTTTTTCTAATCTCAAAAATATTTATAGCACGACCTGTACGACCACGATTTCGTACATCACCGAGCCACAGCGTTTCGGAAACGGTTATACCACGACCGATAACTCAGTGGGCAACAATATAACGTGGGGATAGAAATAAAAATGATGTAGGAGTTTGGGTTACCAGCCGGTCTGGAGAAAGAAAGGGCCGTCCGTCTTCAGGAGGTCCGTTGTTGTCTCGCCCTTCGGCCGGTATTGTTATTGTTATTGGTCCACCATGGGACAAGTACGCCCACGCTCAGCCACAATACCTTTCATTGTCCACTGGAGCCCACCCCCTCCCCCGCACCACAATGGCTACAATTACGTCCGCTCCTACCAATCCTGGCGACGTATAGAGGTCGTCTTTTACAATTCCCGTCGGACAATGGGGCCCTCGGTCCAATGAAGGATTGTTCTTGTACGCAATCCAATTGACTTTGAGGGCAAAACGATTGTCGGAATAATACATGTAGGTGGCAAGGAAATAAATTGTTCTGAGCGCTATTTAACGGGCGAAACAAATATTAAATAAAAATGTAATCCTTTCATATATAAATATGTACGGCAATAAATTTAAGTATTTATTTCTATAATAAATACTAGCGTTGTCGGTTACAAACCGTCTTAACAAACAATATGGAATTATGAATGCCCCACGTTAACTAGATAATTCGTTAATGTAATTATGAACAATATTAATTAATATGGCATTAAAATTACATTGAAACTATAATATTATATCTGATCATAAATTATAACAGATTATAATAAAAAGGCTACTGTAGTAGGGTGGGATGCAATGATATGAAATTCATGTAGGAATATTGACTTTCTATTGGCAACGCTACTTTCGTTATACTTGGCCGGCTACCCACTGTGATGACTGCGAGACAAAAAGAAATCACTTTCGATTTTGATTAAGAAATTCGAAGGTGAAACGATTGGTGAAGGCGGGCGGGCCGAGGTAGCCGATGTTTGGGGCCTGTGAGGAGGAGCGTGGGCGGTGAACCTCCTCCGGTGAATATTTTAACGCCGACCGGTAGCCATTAGTACAACGCTCCCATACCACAGCTCTTGCCCTCCGGACCCCAGCCAACCGATTCCGCTACAGTGTTCCCGACATGATTTATTCTCTAATAACTTATTTACACCCGTGCTCGCTTCCAATTATGAGAACACGTAATGGATATTGAGAAGCGGGGGCGCGCGTTCTCGGCGCGAACAGCGGTCCGACGTGGCAGTTTTTAAAATAGAAAAATCAAAATATGCCCAGTAACCATATAATTATACCCGGAGCTCTTACCGTCAGAATGAAACAGGTAGGTATGTAGTTGAGAAATACTTGCAGAATATTTCACGAAGTATTTTCCATACAATCCACATGTATTCAGTTTTAGAAATAAAGTCGTGTTTAAAACGTTCAAAAACAATTGGCCGATAAAAACAGCGGTGATGGGATCCAATATGTCGATTCATAGAGAAAGTTCCCAACTGCACACATTCAGGATATGTTTCCCACATTTAATTAAAAAAAAATCATCAATTAAATCCTTAACCTTCTTTCAAATGCGGCAAAAAAAGGGTGAGTTTGTTAATTGCAACGCTACTCTGAAAAACGCAACAATGCAAACTTTTATTACCACTCGATAAAAGCGAAGTAATTAAAAGTTGGGTCGGGGGGGGAGTGGTGGTGGTTGAGTGAGGGGGTTTAAGTTCAATTCACCCCTTTATGGTCGGCCGACGCCCTGTTATGGGCCGGGGTACCGGCGGACCGGCGTTATTTAAGTTTAAAGCCGGCCCGAACCGCCGGGAACCCATCGCACTTATTTATTGAGCAATTAAGGATTTGAAATCCGGAGGGGGCGGGATTAAAATAAAACGTTTTTTGGTGGGGGGCGGGCGGATTCAGTTTAAATGGTCCGCAACAGCCGGAGTCAAGCCGAAATATTGCTCGGCCTTTCGGACGGTATTTATTGGAGGGGACACAGTATCTTGACAAAGTATTTCAATTGGGAAGTTTTCGGAGCACCTCCGGCCTTGGGGGGTAATAATATCCCTACTTTGCCGCTGGATATTCCATTACATTGTAACTTTTTTGCATACCGTTCTGAGACTACCAGACTTCGAGAGTATAATATTCCTTGTATTAAAACCTAGGGTATTACAAGAACTAAATTCAACTGAGCATATATTGAATTTTTTCCTATAAAGGTGAACTCCAAATGTTTGGTTCAAGTGGAGGAAGTCATAGAAACTATGTCTATACAACCTCTACCATGACGGAATGTACTGATTCCGTTCTATTTGAACAGGACCAGTCAACGCTTCCCTAATAGCTGAAGGCGTCAGTGGGCTCCCATGTCTGTCGTCGGTCTGGTATTCGGTCAGGTGCATCGAACCGGACACGTGTCCCACTCCTTCGGGACACGCGTGCTGTTGTGCCAGAACCTCTGTAGCAGCAGAGGTACAGGCCGTGACTACCGTATACAACGGCAACAACCGCCGGTGCGTGAAGCGTTAACTATAACTGACTCCGCCGGCTGACTCGAACCGAGGCACTAGGCCATATGCCGCACGCAGCAATAACTGTCATTTGCATTGTTGGTTTTACCGTACAATATATACCTGTGCCTAACACTATGTTTTGTTTTAACCTCTGTTATCGTTAAATTAAGGGTATGATACACATGGGCCGGTGATATATTGGCTGTACCATTATAAACCACTGTTTGAGCTCTAAGTTCTGAATCTGGCTTGAAACACTTCAAACACTTTGTACATTTTATACTAACTGAAGGCAGTGCTATTATATTAATTTGAGTACCTTTCAATTATGTGATAGCCCCGTGAACTAGCCGATGATTTTCATACTATTACAATTACAATTATTGATTACAATTATTACTATATCGGATGAGCGATACTTCAAGATTTGGTTGATCTAGGAACCTTAAATTGTATCTAGCGATGGTCATTTAATAACTGACATTATTTTATTGGATTTCGAGTAAAGAGATTAAGGACAGTCAAATGAACCAAGTCTTTTTTTTGTTATATTACAATAACCTTTGAGAACGGAAATGAAGTCATAGAAAGGTGAATGCCACTCGAGTTCATTGGCGTAGGCAACTCGTTTCAAAACCTAATTGCGCTCTTTCTAACTGCTCCAGGAAGGGTTTCGAACTCTGCGCTTAGTCAAGTTCTCAAGTCTTACATCGATTTAAGTCGATGGGCGGTTTGAAAGCACAACTTTCACTGATGCCAGAGAGAACAGAGAATGAATTTAAACAAAAAAAAGAAAGAAAAAAAGTCAGACGTAGGTCACGTCCCATTCTCTTAATAAGACGTTGTTGAGCCACTAGCTAACGGGTAGCTATTAGGCCAATTTCACTTCAGCCGTCCCAGACACAATTATACAGATGCCGCAAATTATGTCGCTGACCCCGGCAACTGAAAAACCGACCAAGTCGTCGTATGGCCTCGGAATCAAAGTATTTAACTTAAATAAAATTAATTTTAACAGAGAAAAACGCGTCGTTAAGTTAAATGCATTGCGCTTTTACAAATTCAGGTGGAAACAACTAGCCTGCATAAAATCCTGCTTGGTAAATGGCAATCCATTAACCTTCTGCAGGGTAACTCAATTCTGATATGTCAGCCTCCCACTGCGTTTTTTCTGTGTGCATTCTAAAAACCACCTGAACCAAATGCAATACAAATGAAGTCACAAGGGGGTAAATATAAACGGTATCCTTCTACATTTATATGCCCGCATAACCGTGTGCCTCTCGCGGTGCCAAAAGAGTTACAACTTGTAATTTTTACGAGGTCGTAAAAAGACTTACGCATTCGTGGCCCTTCCAAAAAATGTCCGGGCTCTCGGCCCGGGCACGGCCCAATTAAAACGTTCGCTCAGTTTTTGTCGCCGGCCTCGTTTCTTCTCGCTCCTCTCTCGCGCGCTGAAAACAAACCATTTTTCATGTCTCGACCGGTCGTAAAATATATATTCGGTCGTTTTTCCGACGGACGAAATATAAAACGCGGTCCACTCGAAAATTTCCTACGCCTTTACTGTCTGTCGGAGTTTTGATGTCCCTCAAAGGTGGGGCATAAATAACGTGAATTTTAAAACGCTGGCCCTGTTACGTCAGAAATATTACGTTGTACGATAGTTATAACTTTCCCGAGAAAACGTGTCTCTGGCCGGACAGCCGGATGAACTCAAGCATTGTCTTAAAATACGTAAACTGCTGTATGATAAAAACTGCTTCTATAGGTGATTTCAATGAGTTAATAGTTTACACAGGCGAATCTCCAAAGTGTATGACAATAACAGCTAAGGCCAAGACCCAAGAAAATCTGTTATTTCAAAATTTATATTTTGGCAGACTTGTCTGTCCTTTATTATCGTATTTAATTTAAGAGGAATATCTCAGTGGGGTGGAAATAAGATTACCCGATCTTTTCTGTGGGGTCACAACACTAAAAACGGCGTTCTTTTATTGTTTCTAGATTAATCGTCTAATTATAATTACAAAGCTCGGGTAGAGAAAAACCGTTTCCACGATAATTCATATCGCCTTTTTACCGGACTCACGCATGTATTTGGTGCGACTCTTAGGACCGACCGCCTAATTTACACAGAGGCCATGCATTAAACATAATTGAGGCGGAATCGCGAGCGGTCCCTGTTGCCGTTAAGCGGCTCGACGGCGAGGCTTCATTAACATTAACGGTTCGGCCCCTATTGGGTGGGGGGTGAGGTAACTCTTCGCACCGCGAGAGTTAAACGCTCGGGCCACGTTTCGTTTGGCTTCACGCAAACCCTCACAGCGATTTCCGACCGCCGAACCGTCGTATAATTCGGCATAGAAGACGTAAAAGAGACCGTAGGCCGGCCAAGCCGCATCCCCGGGTCGAAATCCTGGACGTAGAAGGCGAATATTACTCGACACTGCCTCCGATCTTCTGGAGAGGGCACAAATACGGCTATTTTAATTTGAAAAATCGAACTGACATGTCGGTAAAATGTCAACCACCCCGAAGTGAATGTGTGCCTGTGAAACATCGAACTCAAGCAGATATGTGGCCAACATTATTCGAGATGATGAGATCATATTGGCCGTGATTTATTTTTCAACTCATTCCATCTACAGACACTCATTAATCCTAATGTCTCATGCCCGCACATTTAAACTAGGCTGAGTTTCAGTGCGGCTGTAGTACTTTTAGCCCTGCCATTGTTAGGTAGTGGTGTTCAAGTGTCCTGACAGGGGATGATAAAAATATACTCCCTAACGAATGTATAATTATGGTATTTACTTTTCGTAGATATAAGTAAAAAAAAATTCTCTAAATTTTAAAAAAAATTTACCGCCCGTCCTAATTTCCTGAACCCCCCGAAAGGGTGTCGATACGTCGAGCGTGAAACTAATTAACGCGTGCTGGGCCAGCTTCGTGGAATCGGTGAGCGAACTGAATTAACCGCTCTCCGAACCCATTGAAATCCGTATTTTCAAACCGTAATTATAAATATCCCATGTTGACGATATCCATACGCTATCCATGTATATAACTGTAGAATGACCGGTCATATACTGTAAGCGTTATCCCATTTAAATAAAATAAAGTTTTAATTGGAAAATCTCTATCCAACGCGTCACGGTTTTACAGCGCCCGGTGGCTGAACCATTAGCGCACAAGTTGGCGAATTTGTAAGCAAGAAAAACCCGATTTTCAACCGATAGTCGAGGCTTAAATGGAGTATGTAATGAAGTAAGCGAAAACGAAGGATTTGCAATCATGATTGGACTTCAGGAGCGTCGTCCGCAATTTTTGTAACCCCGAGGCGCGTTTCCTCGCGCCGATGTAAACGCCCCACAATGCTGCCGGATTTTCAATAAATTCGTGTTATTACTGGAATACGTTCGGTTTTTTGTCCCGCCTCCGTACGTTGGTAATTTCGTCAGTTACAATCGCGTACTCAATTACAGGATCACCGGCTGAAGGTACAGCTGATGGGAGTTAACCAACGGGAGCACACGACGCTGCAATACGACATTTAATAGGAAATTGTTTCCAATTCAAATGCCCACAATTATATTCTTAGGTTTTATTCTATATTAGGAGAAAATGATCATTAAAATACTATTATTGTACCTTCTTGAATAGGAGTGTATTTATATGTTAATTTCAGAAAAATTAACTCGACGCCATATTTCCTATTCATAAAATTGAGCACCGATCAGATAGACGAGACAGAACTATGTTAGTAATTCAAGGTGTTTCGGGGGCGGCTGTTGTGGAATTTCAAAGTTCGTGTCCTATCATCATTCTTGATCTTGACCGTTCCCACTCGCCCGTTGCGTCTTGATTCGAGGGCGGTTCCGAATTCACCCCCCGTCAGTAGCATGTCTGTAGTTTTCGGTCGAATAGACCAAATAGGCGAACTGACGCAGAAAATCCAAAATCCAAAAATTTGCAACAAAAGAGATCGCCGGAGGGGTTTTCAAAGATAATAATACTATTAATTCGCGTAATTGCAAAATTGCGACGGCCATTATTCGAGCCATATTATCGGTCGGGCTCGAGTGTTAAAGAAGCCGACCAATAAAAGGATCTCGCCCTCGACGACCTCCCCCCATTGAAGCCTAAATTGCATATAAATATCCCTCCCTCGGGAAGCCGACATTTTTACACAACCTGGCGTGCCTTTCAAAGGGTAAGGTCGGCGGGGGCTATTTCGTATAACTGATTTTAATAATGGGTTTTTTATCGGGCAGAAAGGGAAAAAAAGGAGTTGGCCGATCCTGGAAGGAGGGCGTCGTACACGCGATCGCCCTTCGGCTGGCCGATGGGAGGTCCTCCGCCAGTCAGCCGGCATTCAATTAGAGGCCTCCCTCCCTCACTCCATCACTCCCTCCTCTCCCTCCAAAGTGTCTTGTCGCCAGCCGACCGCGTTACAGCGATAATAACATGAATTACTCGCCCAGTACCGATGCCTCGATTGCCAGCCGAGAGAACACAGCGTCCGAACCCGGCTCGACCACCAACAATAATAGAAGTAATAATCGGTGATCGGCCAATTAATCGGTACCTGCGGCGTCAAAGCCGGGACCGCAGAAATGAGCCGGCCCGTCTCATTTAAAGTTAGATATTATAATAAATATACGTCTCAGTTCGCCCGAACGATAGGCAACACTCAACGCAGCAATATGTTTCAACCTAGTTTAGCAACTCGCCTTCCAACAATTGTAGTTAGAGTGTATAAAACGTAAATTGCCTTTAATCACACTGCCGTATAGTGTTTAGAGTTACACCACGCGCATTGTGTACAGAACCTGTAAAACGTGTTTTGTTCAATTATTACGACAAAAAGGGTTTTGATTTTTCAGCGTACGGACTGTTAATTGTCTCAAACATTTTTGACTTGTAGCGGTGTTCCTCTATGTCCCGGAGGGCGAGAAATCGGCTCATTATCGTATTTAATGGTCGGTCATCAGGAGCGATTCGGGAGGATGACGCAATTGGGCTGGCCGGGGTACAGAGTGCAGTAGGGGAGGAGAGGGCCGTATTTTGCGCGCTGTTGCCGCACCGCGGACGTCCAAATTGGCGGCTGCCCGGGCCACGTTTTGCCTGAAAATTAATGGATTACGAACGGGCACCGGCGGCCTGTTATTAGGGGAAGAGCCTCGCGGAGGGCGCATCGACAGTCTAATGTTAACGACGGTCTCCCTTTAATAATTCACCTTTGAGTCTTAGAGTCGGAGGGCATTAGTAAACGTCCGATTTCATCTCTGCCGTCGGTCGCCCAGCACGGAACTACGGTTGAGATATGCGCCACATCACACGGTTTCAAAATACAGTTGTACTGTTAATTTGATCGTAAGTTACAATTGCGAACTTTCCTTAGGTCTAGTCCCTATATACCAAAAAAATACCGCGCCCTCAAGTCGAAAAATAAACTTTTGGCTTTCCTATTCCGAACATTTTGAGTGCCCCTTCGCATAACCGATGAGGGGCGTTCAACAATGTTGATGTATCGGCTGTATTTTTAGCCGGATACACAACAATGTTTATCTACAACAAATGCCGGAGAGACATTTCCTTGAATATTCTATTGCAAAACATCAATGCTCTTGCTATAAGCAAAAACCGTTTGCGGATTCGAAACTCTACATAATTTTGATATGATCAGGATCTTTCATTCTGGAAAGGTGCAACGTACTTCATGTGGTCACGGTAACAAACGGACAGACAAACACAGCTAGAGTTAATTAATTAAATATAAACACAAGCGGAAGTTTATAACGGCTGCTAGATTTTGCCCCCACGCAAGGCTCACACATCTAACGGATTAGAATGACTAAAACGCCGGGAAATTTCATCGGCCGGTTAACAAACATCTGTAGCGTGGAATAGAACCCACTGCCGGGTGCCCGGGGCAAATGGCCGAATCCTCCTCTCAACCCCGTGGGAAGGAGCGACAGTTGGGACGCGCTATAGACACAGCACGGACACACTGGATGGGACCCACTCGCACAGTACAAGAAGAATTACTTAGCGCCGAACAGAAGAAGAAACGGAGGCTAATCGAATTCGACGTCCCGTCTCCGCCAATGCGGCCTCCCTTTCTGATAGGGCGGCACAAATAGTAGGGGGAGTGCCAAACATTAATTGTAGCGCCGCCGCCGCCCCCTCGCCCCCGCGCTTTCGCGATTCTCCTCTTTGTCCCATCCCCCTTCGCAATTACTCCGTCTGGAGAATTCCGCTCGCTCGATATTGAGTTGTCGGCGAATTAAATTGACTGCGCCACGATTTAAGTCCAACAGTTGCCAAAAACGAATAGCAGCGGAGTAATGAGATTTGAGGAAAACCAACATACGGTAGAATAATTGATTTTTATGTGGAATATAAGAAATTAATTATTAATACAGATTAGAATTACATCCAGTTTGTATCTGTAAGTATTATACAGCAGACCATATAGTGCCACGACTATTCATAATCAGTAACAAGTGTTAGACATTTTGTCAATAGAGATAATTTAATTTCAACTGAAGTAATTAATACTTACGAGGTAAACGGACAGATGGAAATTTAAAGATATCCTTCACAAGGCAATAAATCGCTAGGACGAAAGAAAGGAAAGGCAGAACGGGAATGACTAAATATGAATCGACCGTTGAGTTCCCCATATTTCAGCAGAGGAAGTAGAGAAATAGAGATGGATGGATTAAAGTTGGAAACTGGCCGAAGGTTGTGATGGATTGATGAGTAAGTATGCCGTCCTACCCCGGCCTACGTTCTCAATGAAGTCTGTCATTGGGAAAATTCACTGTACGCTTCAACCAAGTTTTTCCATTAGCGATAACGCTTGACTTGACGCGGTAACGTTTCGTCGATGACTTATGAACGACTTGAACACGCAGAATCAACTGACGATCAGTAATTAGATATATCGCGATGAAATGTTCGCTCATCGCGGCATTCCCACCGTGTGTAATTTTATGGGCCTGTATTAAATATTAATGATATATCCGTACTTAACGTGGAGTACCGGTTCTTGGGCTGGTAATCCCGCCGGTCTATAGTAAATAGGCGGTTGTCCGTTGTGGAACCCTCCTGTCCTGGAGTGGACGCTGACTAACGACTGGGCGCTGGTTATCGCGTTTCATCCCGACCAGCGGAAATCTCAGTTTGCGTTCACTGTACAATTACCGTTGGTAATTTCGTGTAATCGAGACGTTACGCTAATATTTGCATTCAAAACTGACGTTCTTAAGTGCAAAATCGGCGTATTCCAACCGCCTCGTTCCAAGTATCATTATTTCCGGAATGCGGAAGGAAGCTGTTGTTTTTCTACTATTTAATGGTTACCTCGGGTAACTATGTTCAGAAATTAAACAAATTTAAGCTGCGAAGTAATGAATTCATGTAATGTGTGCGATTACAATCTAGCCTGCAAACTAATTGCTCTATTTGGCACAACTTGACGTACAATTAAAGTCTAGATAGAATGGCGGCATAGAGCCGAGAAAACATATGTACTGCTAAATGATGTATCGACTGTTGGGTTAAAAAGTCTCGTTTAAATTTGTATTCCGCTTTATTATTCATTCGCTCTGACAGTCGAAACAAGACACAATTGTACGAAGCGGCTTGTCAGCGTTCGTGTAGAAATCGCTGTCGGTGACGCGTGGGAGTTGAATCGAAGCTAACGGCGGCTGCTCCTTTCAAAGGTCCGTTTAGTTTATTCAGATCCGTCCTGCAGGAAGCGTTTTATCTCTCTCCGTAGGTATTTAGGGTGGGCGCGTAGGGAGGAATGTGCTGAACGAGAAGGGAAGAGTGTTAATGCAAGTGGTTTGTGAATAGGAGGAACCAACAGCCAATAAAGTGAGGGGGTCTCCACTTTTTATTTCTGTTTTCGTTACATTTTTAAACGAGGAAGCTATGAATTTATTGAACTACTGTAAGAATGGACCGAAAATACGCTGAACTTCTTAACAACATACTGATATTAATATCGGATATCATCAAATTTTCCATCAAGTCAAAGTAGCCAATATTACAGACAGAACAGTAAATGCACTACAAATGGAGGCCCATTATTGGAAAAGCAACAAATGCATTCGAACAGGCTATTTCATACACGCTATTTATATGTTTCTGCCCCATTCAGAAACCCTTAAGTTCACATTAAATTATGTTAAATCGATAAATAAGTTCCGCCAAAGGCTCTTAGACCGGTAATGTCGGTTAAATTAAACCCCTGTAATAATTAATCGCTCCAGCGGCGTCGAAACACACCGCCTTAGAGCTGAATTTCCGGTGTAATTTCGCCGAACACCTGTTAACAGATAGTGATTAGGGACAATATTTAGACGATACGAGCGGCGATGTGAATCCCCAATTTCCAAACGGAAATTATTCAAAATTGCTGCTGGCGAAACAGATTGCTACAATTTTTATTTTTTCATCTTCAAAGAGCGGGCCACCGCTCCGTTAGGCGGAAATCGGGGTCCTCTTTGTAACGCTCGAGTTCGACGCGTAACCAAATGTAAATAGGAGGCGATACCTAAATCAGCTGTAACTGAAAACTCGTACACGCCGGCAGGGGGGACGATTCTGAATCGAACCACCGTTAGAAGAGAGCGGTCCCGAACAGAACCTTGTTCGTTCAACATTTTCCGATTTATTATAATGTTGCCGGGCGTCGCAACACCTTCCTACAGCAATCATACTTAATAGTTGGTTACGATGATGGGTCGTGTTTATTTGCACCCGGAGTACCGTTGTAATTAAGTCGACGGGCGGCCTACCCGCCCCAAGATGGCCTACTGAACTGCTTTGAACAACTTTGTAAATCAACACTTCAAAGACTTGTACGCATTAATATATTCTGTGAAGTGGCTCCAACGTTTTCTCGTTTTGTAAAACAGGAAACATTTATAAATGTGTTTGTAGCAATTTCATTCCTCTCGAATTATACCGTCTTCGCAGCACGGCCAGTTTCCGGTATAACAAAGATATTCAATGCATTAAATTTTTTTTTTGTGTTCCTTCTGGTTATGAATTCCGCATTTAATTGTACAAAGCGAAGAGAAAGTTATATAGTCGTTCCCCATTATAATGGAAATGCTGGGACAACTGACAGGGATGTAAGCTTGGTGTTATTGCTCAGAATTGTAATAAAGATTAAAGAACCTGCCAGCAGTATCGATGCACGGTATGCATCAAAATGACACATTGTGTACTTTAATAGTAAAAGAGTCATTATCGAAGCATGTTTATCGCCTACTGATGTGCGAACTATTTATCTGTTTAGAATTAAACTGTTATAAATATTAACTTTCATTGCCAAACTAATTAAAATACCTGAAAAACGTGACCACAAGTATTTCCCTGTGATTTTTCTAACAGTGTAGACAAGAAAGTGTGTGCCATGTTTGAGATGAACGAATATCACTTGAATCCAGAAAGCTGGTTAGGTCAGTCCTATTATCTTCTATAACAGTCTATAACAGAAAGCAAAAACTGACATTAATTAACACGTTTGTCTTACACTCGTGTGATTTAGTCGAAAAATGAAAGAATATCGCTTAACAGGATGCTGTTTCCGTTGAGAAATACTCTGGGCGCTAAGACACCTCTGTTAGCGGTGACTGAGATAAGATTCATGTTACCGGTTGGGAGTGAAGGCCGAGGCCGAAGACAGGTTTGCCGGTGGATTGTGGCGTCTGTTCTGAGGTTCTATCCCTGGATCTGGCGGCCGGTAATTGACCCCCGAGGCAATCCACATGTTCCGCCCTCCACAAGCCGCTCCAGCGTTAGGCCTAATTTGTATAAGACATCTACCTCTCCATCACTCCTCTCTCTCTCTCTCTCTCTCTCTCTCTCTCTCTCTCTCTCTCTCTCGGCCTTTGGGGCGCTCTCCGGCATGCACACAAGGCCTGTTGGCTACGCTCGTTCCCCACAATGGATTTGGATACGGTGGATGTGGGAGAGATTGAGGAGATGTGGATGGGAAGGGACCTTGTTCTTCGGTTGGTTTTCCGCTGAAAGGAATCCCACGGTCCGGTCTAATTCGGCAATTTTTCATCCCCCCTCCTAGCGAGACTGTCATTACTTGGGCGCTCGGTGTGCATTGCACAATCCAATTTGGGGTTACGTCATCGCAGGCATCATTAAAAAATATATTTTGTGATGCTAACAACGGATTTTTATATTTAAAAACAAAAATAAACTACTGGTGTACATTGGAAGTTTAAAAACACGAAAAAGGTTCGTAAATAAATGCTACAATTTAATAATAAGAAATATTTTAACTTAACCTATATGAATAAAGTGAAATGATCTAGAAAATGTGTCCTGAAGAAATTGTAAAGCACAAAAAAGGTGTTTCTGTTTGCTTATGGACCCACAAAAAGTGTCTTAGAAAGCGTAGATTAAAGTAATTTCTCAGCCAATTGTCATAGTATGGAGGTGGGATATGGATAGGGTTCATATGGACGAGGACTGCGTCCGAGAAACCGGCGGCAAGAATGGGCCCACGATGAATAAGTTAGTTGAGAAGTTAAGGTAACACAAAAGGGCAAATTGTCGGAGCAAAACTTTCACTCGTGAACAGAGACTGAACTAAAAAGAACTGCAGTAGTATGGACACATCCTAAAAAAATAAATAGTTGAAGTAAACCAGTCGAGTTGTATAAATATACCTAAACATTTCCGAGTTGTTGAACTTTGCAATCTATCAGCAATATTGGCCCTGATCTGTATTCAGGTACGGCGCCAGAGTCAGGAATCCTAGAGGCGGTAGCGCTTATATCCCATCCAATGGCTCGGTTACGACATGCTTTTCTTTTTTTCGCCTTCAGATCCCTGCACAATTCCCACTCGGGACAGGACTTGTTCTGAATTTAAATTGGGGGGGGGGGCCCCATAATTTTCAGAGCGGTGCTTAAGCTCTACTGTGCAGTTCGGAAAGGCCGATGATTACCCGGCAATGCGAACTTGGGCTCGCGCGGTCTTCACGATCACTCCTGAGCGACTTATATCCACTCGGATTGGCTTTCGGATAGTAGCGTTTTCCGGATGATGCAATCGTTTACATTTATAAAAATTGTAAACTCGAATGTACTTTAAATATAGTGCAAATATCTACATTTTTTACAACGTTACAACGCGATTTCGGCATGTGAGCTATATGTCGTTCTAAAATACATTTATCTTCAAAAATATAATTAATTTACTCCAAATGTCTCTGAGACCCTATTCCGCTTTATGGCTGGAATGAAAACGTGTTTCCAGCCCACAATTCTCGGTCGTGGTTCACGGATCATAAAGATAAGCCTTTATTGCCGAAATGGGTCAGTTACCGGATCCGAAAATCGGCCTTTTGATTTACGACGGTTATCAATAACGTTTCACGATTCGTTTCAAAAGTAACTATACCCTTTACCGCCCTGTAAAGACCCTTTGACTCTTAAGATACGGAGGCGCTACAGGCTGAAAAAATATATCATTTCACTTTTTATACGCTCGTCCCGTGTGGACTGTAAAAAGTAACAGTTCAGATTTAATCTCGCGGAGTCCAAACCGTCTGTTTTCACACCGCCCGATATTCGGCGGTAGCTATAGGAGCCGTCCAATGTTTCACTTTGCCAGAACTTGCCGGTGCAGGCGGCGGGGTATCAGTGGATCACCGATAAGAACAAACCTTCGCTAAGAAGTCGTTTATGATAGAACTCCGATCGCCGGCTGAATTCCTTAAACGAAAATCTCGCATGTAACCTTTTCAAAATTCATTTAATTGTAAATTGGGAACGGAATGTCGGCCGAGACCTTTGGGCTATATAAAATGTTTTTTTCCCACCCTACAATTTAAGGCAAACAACAACAGGTTGCTTAACGGAAAAAATATATAAGTGCCCCGGTGGGGTAGCGGCGATAAAATTCCCATTTTATCTTCTTTATATTCCGCGCGTCGATTGGAAGTTTTGTACATCGACACGAAAGGAATAGGCGGTGTGGCTGCATTAAATCCTAAATTTTTAACTCTAGTTTATACTTAATTCTACTTGACAACGAGAGAATCAGAGAAAGCGCTTCGTTTCGAGAACAAGCTGAAATTCTTCTAAATTCATTAATAACAATTTAAGAAATGTAAGTGAACTTTATAACATTAAGACAACTTGCAGATTATCAATAATTTCTTGCATCTACAATAGCATAGTTCTGGTTAAACAAAAAATAGAAAAAAAACTTTTCGCTTAACCTTAGTGCATGCTAAGCTAATTCTATTCTACTGAAACACGAATAAAATTAAAGAAAAATACGCCACAGTTAGCTTGTTTTATACACTATAATTAATATAATATTACAACCTTCTTTAATTCTGAATTACGACCATGGTCTTTATGATTTACGAGACCAGTGTCCCAAATTTATTTTGACGTTATTAGGAGATACCTGTACAATAATAAGGTCGATCAAGAAAATGGGACAAAGCTGTAAAATTATTTCTAAAAATTCGAATTTATCAGTTGATTTTTAAGTAGTATCTTCCTACCTACAAGCGGGAGGACTCAATTATGGGAGTATGATTATTTTTTGTATCAACATAGCTTTGTTTCATAATGGGTAGAGTACGTTATGAAGATTTGATTAACACTACGAGCCTGCAAGGACCTCTTATTGGTTAGATGTCTCAGTCGTATCTCTCGGTCACCAGGTTACATATTGGCGAAACATGACAACGGTCGATATACTCAGTTTGTTTTACGCCGTTTTATTAGCGCATCGCTCTCAAACTTTAGTTGTGATACAGCTGGGCGAATATGTCTTTCGGTGGTGAATTTCCGTTATCCGTCCCGCCTACCGGGTGCGCCACCGATCGGTTGTGGAAGAAGTGGGCGTCCCATCGGGGATCCCAACGCCGGGAGATTAATACCGCCTTAAACGCGGGGGCGTGACTAATACGGCCTGTGTGTAATCTCTTGTCTCTCTCGCCTTCTCCCCCTCGCTCTCACTATCCCTCCCTCCCTCCCTCTCACCCTCACTCCCTCCCATATTTCCATCTCCGTCTGCTATCGCGCCCCGTCCCTAGACGGCATAGTCCGTGTGCCGGGCGAGGCCAGTTATTAAAATAGGCCGTGGCTTCGGACCGGCTCTTACAATTAATCCTAGCACAGAGAGAGCGGAGAGTTGCATTTGTAACCCCTCATGGTAACCCCGCCCGTCTTAAACGCGGCCTGCCTTCTTCCTCGGCCTAATTAAGTTATGTTCTCCGTAACCAATTTAACGTTGATGATTGTTTGAAAATTGATTTTCTCACGCGCCGGCCGGTTGTTTTAATTGCGCTTCTGAAAAAAACCCGGCAGAAAACCGGCGGACAAGATAACTTAATAAACAGCGCGGAAAGTAAAGATGTAATAAAATGGATTTTACAGCCAGATGTTGTGATTTAAATTTTGCAATAAAACACCTCTTACTCTACCTTTTCGATCACTTTATTAGTTCTCATTGCTTGTCCACTATTTTCGACTCTTGGTAACTGAAAATATGCTTCCACTGTCATTATCTAGAACGGAAATCATTTATTTTCTCGTTTAAATCGACCGTTAATTTGTTTACGAGGCATTCGGGATCATCCCACGCTTTGTTCTCCGTACTATCGCTCGTCCTAATCTAAAAAAATATTATTTTAATACGACTCGTTAACGGAATTTTAAATTATTAATGAAATTCATGTAATGGTGTAATAATTAAATGCGTCGTTTGTATTATATCTGTTACATATTATATAGATGATGCTGGAAACAACAGCGAAAGAAATTTGAAACACAGACGAATGCCCAATATGTCTTGACAATGTAAATAGACTAGCGGCATCTACAACAATAGATGGCAAATAGTTTATGTTTTAAGCTCTAGGTAAATAACATCGGACTTAATCTTTTTTTTGACCCTACGAATCTTTAATATCCTTTTGTGCCCGAAGAAGTAGAGGACGGCGGGAGCTGAGTGAGAGTGGTGCGTTGTACGTATACCCGAAGTCCGGCCGGATTTGCCTTTGTAATGTCCGGGCGCGGCCCCGGAGATCCGGAGCTCTATTCATGACATGTAAATGCCTAATTATAAGACCTAATGCCCCATTGTATCCAGCGCCGGGGCGGAGCGAGCGATAAAAATGAAGAAATATATCGGTAGGAGTTCTAGGAAAATTCTTAACCGAGTCGGGACGCGATCTGATTGCGTCGTGAATATCTAACGTCACTAAAACGAAAACGGAAAAGAAATACACTGATAATTCAATTAATTGTCCCCTTTTTTAAATATTTCCTTGATCTATTCCTAAAACATTTGGAATTATCCGTGGTTTATCAATACAAGTCCATAATAAACCTGAAATCATTATTTTATTCATATGACTAATACATAAGCACTTGGAAGACGCATTGAAAACGTCTCTTCATATTAGTAAATAAATTATATTATCAAAAATAAATTTTATATTTTATAATATTATCTCACAATTAAACGATTCTCATGTTTGATTATGGTCCGGATTAAGGGCATTCGATTTTGGGGGCAAATGTCACTGATTTATAAGAATTTTGAATCGTTAGATAATTAAATGTGTAATATAATTCGACTGGATATTCCAAAGAAAGACCTCACTTTTATCACAGTTGGGGGTCGTCTCAAGTGACTTCTCATTGTACAACTTCCCCCGTCATGGGGTGTATATTTCGAACTTTATTTCCAGAAGGTGTTTGTCACTGTCAGTCCGACTTAGGGGAAGGGTCGGACACGAAGTTGGTACCGTTGAAGGCCTAATGATGGCCGGGGGCGTGGGGGCCCTTTCCCCACTCCTCAAGGCAAAAAATGTTGCCTCCTCCCTTTCTCCGACTTTACAGATTATCGACTTCTAAGACTCTTCACTTAAGCCCAAACAAGAGAACATAATACCAGGGGCCAAAACTCCTAAGGCTTCTGGGTCTCGCTAACAAAATGTAATCGTCGTAAATCCTCGGTCGGAAATAAAGAAATGACGAGGGTAGAAATAACAGGCGCTATGAATAAATTTATTAAGGCGTATATATATGCAGGACTATAAAAACTTGAATTGGAGGATTCAATGCCATATAAACGGCGGTCCCAATGAGAGACCACTCGTGTTTGTGAAGTTCATAACTGTAAAATTCGTGTGACTCAATTTCATGATGGCCAGTACAGTTGATTTTTTAAATCGGATAACGTCTTTCACATTTCGTGTCTTGTTTAGCTCCGTATTTTTTTCACAATAACAAAAATATAATTACGTTTCTTAAAACCAGTAAACAGTAATACACGACATCTGTTAATATCAGTTGTCATGTATAGAACAACACGACTTATCGAAAGAACACGAAGGGCACCGTAACCCCACTTCAATTTCCCTATAATCAATTCAGGGATAAGGGCAATTTCTATGGTTTCTCTGTTGGTATGGTTAGCTACTGTGTTGCCACTGGGATAGCTACTGAATTGCTTTCTTTACACCGGTAGCTAGACACACTGCGCGCTAGGTGAGAGTGATACTGATTCCTATTGCGATCATAGACTGACCTATTTCAATAACCCAAACCTTTTTTTATTCCACTTTGACCTACTCACGTTGCGTCGTTCGTATTCTATTGAAAAATCTCGATAATCATTTACGGACGGAAATTTTCCTCGACTTACGAATCTGTGTATTCCGGTTATCCTGCAAATATTTTACAATATGTATAAATATTATACAATTTTGTTTCTCATAATTTTTATTTTTCTGTGCCGGTATGCGCTCAAATTTGCTATTTTGTGTCGAAAAAATGTCATTCAGCATTATTCTCGCTACCGTCCAACCGAAATCGATACGTTTATGTTCCTCATAAGGGATTAATTCCGAAGCGTTATAACAATTATCTGGTGGAGGGTTTCTTTTCCTATTGGTTTCGCGCTTTGTACTTTAGTAGGCGAGCGGTCGTCTCGTCTTGTGTTACGTGATCGGGCTTTAGAAGTGGCCGGGGGCGAGGCATATCGCTTTCAGGTAGCGCGACACGGTCGTTCGTTGGGTGGGGGCGCATTTTTTCCGGCCCTGTTCCACCCAGCCAGCCAGCTAGCTCTCCACTCCCGGCGTACTCTTATTCACGAAATCGGATATTCCCTCAACGGCCGGTCCTCTTTCCTTTTTCAACCGGGTATCGGGCTCCGGGCGGGGACCACACCGAGGCGTCGGGTTCGAGGTACCCCGTACGAGCTTTTCTTTTTTCCCTATTTTACACCGCGATAGTGCGGACCAGTTTTTTTCAAATTTCACTTTCACTTTTTGGTAAACATTACATATTAGTTTGCCGGCTGGAATCGGGCTTCTACCGAAGTAAAGATCAATAGAATGCAGGAAATTGATAATTCGATTATCTGAGGAGCATATCGCCGAATTTATTTGGCCAAAATACGTATTGCAAATGTGTTCCTTTAATCCTAGTGTGCACAAAATTTACCTTTACAAAATTCCACTTTGGCGTAGAAATCTTATTGCTAATAACTTATATACTTCGGGTAGTTCACTTGTCAGCAACTAATAAGGTAATGTTTCACGAAATATTCTTGAATATATTAATCTGTCTCTGATATATTGCCTGAATGAACAATATCGAAATTGTATACAGTGTCTCAATTTTTTTATCCCACCATTAAATTTCAGTGGTCATAAGAAAAGACGCGAAAAGAAAATTTCGCGTATGTCTCAAAAATATTTTACGTAAAAACCGATTGCGTAAAAAAAATCTCATAAATGTTGAACAGAGTCAAATGATTTATTGAATTTTAACAGTGAATGAACCAATGAAAACTCATATTTGTGGCAAATATATATTTTTTGTTCAAATTTTTGTTAAGTACATTGTTTGCACTACTAATAGGAACAGCGAAATTGGTTTTGTACTGAAGGTAGAACTTCTCAAATAACAAATGCAGACACGGTAGTGCGGGGTGAATTTTAAATTTGAGGTGTTCCATAATGAAGGCTCGACTAGAGGGGTATGTCCGTTTTCTTATACAAACACTCAGCCATCCGTCGCTCTGGCTAATGGACCGCATCTTTACGGCGGACGCGCTTCTCACACGAACTCGGCCAATTTACATTCTATTTTGTCCCGCAAACCGACAATATTCGGATAACTCTATAGACGTTTCAGAAAAAAAACCCTGTTTGTGTAGTAAATGGCGCTTCGGACAGGGACCTTTCTATTTGGCGGTCGATGCGTTCAAGGAAAATACTCATTATGCAGTGTCTACTTCTTGAAACGAAAAATGCCCAAAAATAAACATAAAAAAATTCAGAATGGCAGCGTTAAAATACTATACAAATACAAATTATGCACATTATGCGATTTGTGGCTAATTAACCGTCAAATAATTATGTTCCATTGTTCATTAATAACAAGTGTCGTAGCAATTAATTGTTTAGCGAGAAAATGAATTCCAGTCCATTTTAATCACTATAATAACCAAATATTGGAAGAGATGTAAATCCTTACGCGGGACGAAACATGATTACTTTTATTTTTCGTTCATTGGAATAATTTTAAGTAAAAACGAGACCCAACTTGGAATCGTTCGATAAACGGAATTTGGCAGAAGAACGGGTCGGCCGGTCGAGGGTTTTATTCCAATTAAATTCAGGGGGCAGATTCAGGGGCGCCACTTAATATGTGTCCAGGAGCGCCACAGGGAATTGAACACTCGAATTCGATTCTAATTTGGTTTGGATCGATATCGAAACCTATCCTGATGCCAATGTCGTACCCGCTTATCGGAGAACGATAGATACGGCGATAGACACGGGCCGTTTAAAAAATTCCCTGCCAAATTTTGTCCTCTTCCGTCCAAATTTACTCGAAGTTTTTGGGGGTGAGCCAAGCCATCATGTACATACAAAATACACTAATAACAACAAAATCTTGAAGCTATGTACTTGATTTACAATCCTCCGGAGTTCTTGAAGCAATAAGGAATATAAAGTGATCTCAATGTTTTTAAAACTGATGTTTAATGATTTATACAGAATATCCGCAGAAAAAATATATCAATATTTTAGTAATTATATTATAAAGGTACGATGCATAACTTACATTAATTAAACCGTTTTTATGAATTTAATTGTGCAGAACCCATAAGAGTAAATGTTACACGGCCCTGTAGTTTTCAGAAAACAGTTATACAGTAATGTTGCCATTTCTTTTCTTTTTCAAAAGACCCGTATTTAAGAAACTGAAGTATACGGTCGCCCATAAAAGGAATCGTAACCTCCAAATTGCCAACACCGTGTTATAACTTCGTTTAACCTACGACCTCGTGACTTTCGCTCTTTAATACCGAGACCCGTGCCATTCCCTACAGCGGCTAATTTTTTCACTGTTACGGTTTTATCACTATTCAATTTTATATTTATTAGAACGATATTTCAGGCATTTTTTCCGACGTTTGTCTACCGTCAATATTGCAATGGTGATCAATTTTTATTTTTATTTTAAGTTTATGAATCGAAAACACACAATTGAAACATGATCGAGTATTGTATGATCATATTTTAGAACCTGAAACGGCCTTTAAGTTAATGTCATATCGGCATTTAGAGTGAAACATTAAATGAACTAAAACATCTTCAGATATATTTCTGTAAAAGTGATCGGAAGATCGTAATAAGAAAACCGGTGATATTTTTTGTGCTGTTCCTTCTGTGTTATGAAGTAGAGGGTTTTCTGCACCTCAATTTTTCACCGTTAATGCTATATTTATAATGTCGATCTCCCAGCTCTACTGTTAGGTCAAACGGTCCAGGTGAGACTGAATAACTTGAAGGCCCAGTGGAGCTGGCAATAAACCCCTTAGAAAAGGGCCCCAATTATCGACGGCACCTATTAGTTTTCAACTGTGGGGGGATTCCGGAGTCACTTTTTGGGAGGCCGATACGAATTCCAAAGATAAATTGAGACGTTTACACGGCCGACCGGGAATTTGGGCGGAATCCGGCATTGCTACTAAACCGTAATCCCTTTTTTTCCCGTTTTATTATTCTTCGAGAAAAACAGAGAAATAGAAAGGGACGGGGACCGTAAATTAGGGTAGGACATTGGCGTCCTTGGGATTCATTAGTTGTCACAGCGGGGCGCGACATTCTAACGCTCTGACCGCACCTTTCCCCTCCATCCAAAATGGAAACGGTCGAGACCCTTCCTCTAATTTATTCTATTGTTAGATGTCTTTACAAACGCTTCAATAAGTCCGAACGGATGAACTAATATTTGGGAATTTGATTTCGACGAAATTACATTCCGACGGCGACCTCCAAGTTGATTTCTGTATGCAGGCAACACGAAAATGTATTTCAGGAAAAGTACCACCACCACCTTGTACAAAATTAATTGAATCATTTCTATTAAAATTCATGAAGGAAACACTTCATGGTTGGGAGAATGAGAAGTACTGAATTTTTAAACTTTTAAAAGTGAAAAAAAGAAACTTCTTTTCAAGATGGTCAACGTATTTGTGCTTTAATATAATAGCGATATGTTTATCGACAATAATTCTAATTACAAAGATAATTCTCTCTTAAATGACATTGCCTGGCAAATACTGAGGAAATAACGAACCACAAGGATGAGATATTAAATTTTATAGCAACGATATAATGGAATCGGACAGTTAAATCCTGTGTTCAGGAAGAGCTATCGGTATTTTAATGTTCTTTAATTCTTTCTCTAAAAAGGCGCTTTGTAAAACCGGTTCGGAGAGTCGGTAATGTTACATTAAATAAGAGAATTTTTGACGGCATGAAGTGTACAAAACAGGCTTTACATTTAAAGCCCTTAATTATTTGCGATAATTTTTCATAATAATGATTTAATATGACAGTGGGAATTCACATTCCAATTTTCATCTCGCGATCGTTAGGCACAAATGAAGTGAGCCGTGAAAAATTTTCGGCTTGTAGCCGCCCGAACTCCAATGTCCAGTTTTTAATTCATTCTTAAATTTATAGGTCTTACTTATACATAAGTTTTCCTCTCCATCTCTCTCTCTCTTTCCCTCTCTCTTTTTCTTTATAATAATCGTTGTCACCCTCTAATCCCGCTTCTAATGTCCGAATTGGTAATAACTTGAACAGGTTACGACACGAACCTAATTTTCGAAGAAGAGACGCTCGCTGAACAAATTTGCTGACGGTAAAGACGCATGAAATAGTGCTGGTTATACGAATAAAATTAGCACCTAACGTCGGCAATAATGAAATGTCTCTTATAATAATAAATCCGAATTTATGTTCAATACCGATGGTATACATTATTGTTCGTACTGCTGTCTTTACGATCGAATCTCGCCCAAAATAAATAGGTGTTTAGAACATAGACGTTGGAACCTGGAATTTAAATTTTACTATTTACATTTGCAAATAAAAATCAACATTATGTTTCGTATTTTACAAATTTGTTTAAACTGAAAAACGCCCACTATTTTATCTAAGTCACCGTTATCATATCGATAAATTTGGAAACATACATGTGCTTATATGTTGTTATATTTCAAGCATTCGTATGCAAGAATGAGCCTTTCAGTTGTGAGTGGTATTTTATGGCTTCTATTTTTTTTTTGTTGAGACGATAACAAAATGAGGAAAGTCAATTGATTCCATTACCGTTGTGTAGAAAATATGGGATATTGTTAGCTGGAATATCTATTTTTTATACGCACTGAACGACAGATTAAAGACAGGTGTACAAAATACCTTTCCCCTATCAGAGTGGAGTGTCGATAACGGTAGGGAGGGTCTGGTGCCAATTTAATGGTATCGCTCTCGTATATATATATTGGGCCGAGGTAAAAGTGGTCGTAACCGATCCTGTGTATCTCGTTCTCTCTTCTCTCTCTCTCTCTCTCTCTGACACGGTCACCTCGCTGCTCTCTCCCTCTCTCTCTCCCTCTCTCTCCCTCCCTCTCTCACTCACTCACACACTGCTGGCATTGCCCTACGCGCGCTAGACTGGTTTGACCGGCCCCGGCAAGCCCCCCCAAGTCACACTCTCCTGCCGTTTCGAAAAAGAAGAACTCAATAAAAATAAAACGGAAAAAGAAATAAAAGTACGAAAAAAAGAAATCTCATAAAAGAAACGACTTAATCCGCGACTCGTGTAAAAATTTGAGAAGAAGACGCCGATTTTTCAGACTCTGGGCCCGAATAAAAACGGATCTGGCCGTAGCCGGTTGACCGACTTTGAATATTAATAGTCGAAAGGAAAAAAAACTATATCGGGAGTTTTGTGGGACCAAGTTTGAGGTATGACCCGAAGAAGGTACACCGACATGTTTATCTCCGACCGGTCCAAACACAGCCGCCTTAAATAAGCTCCTCTTGCCGGAGGTAATATTTTTACGGTCGGATTACTCGAATAAAGTTTTGTAAATAAACTTCTTCTGCAATTTCAAATGCGACGTGGGCCACTATTTCAAACCCGCACTTTTGCCCTGCAATAGTAATAAAAGACCATTTGCGTTGAAACGAAAACGCCGTGTCAGTAGATGAACTTGGTTAGAGAGTAAATTCTCTTTCAGTCAATTCTACAAATCAGCTATAGCTGGAACGAAAGAACATTTAACGTGACATGTGACTATCATCACTCAATTAACCGCACAGTATCTACAGTATTTTTTCAAGTCCATAATATTATACAAAGGTGTGGTAAAGTACGCAATTTTAGTATCGTACAAGGTCTTAATTAAACAACATTTCCCTACCGTTCCAGAATGCCATCGTGACCGTAAATTGAATCTTGTCACGGTCGCGACATTCCTCGACAGAAGCATTAAGTTCTTCACGGCGACAATTAAATAAAAAGTTCCTCCCCCCAAGCATTACTTTCCAATTTACAAATAGGGACTAGGTGGCCATTAGCCGACGCCTTACGGGTCGCGATCGTCGCGCCGTTTTTTCCGGACGCCCCGGGGAACTTGGACAGAACTCTGTCCCTCTTCCGAGAGGCGGGCGGGTCGGCCGATGAAGCCATTAGGATTGGCCACGCGGCTCGTCCAGGCCCCGCATAAAATCCCCGTCGCATTAAACTTTGAAAGCGCGACGTCTGCGCTCCGGGACGCGGTCTCCAATAATGGCGAATAAATTAGCGTCGACGGACGGCTCGTGTCACGCTCCCTCTCGCTCCCTCCACCGCCCTACCCCGTTCTCTCTCTCTCTCTCTCTCTCACGCCGGCGCGTTAAGACATTCGTCACTCTCGGTCCGCCCAGTGACAACGTGTCGATCATACTCTTGGCTGAAACTCAGAATACTCTTTACCACCTCTAAGATCAATTTCCAGTTTCCTGACCCCTTTGTCAAACGATTTATACCCGTTGAAATTTCCACACCAGAAAATAAAATTCAGGAACTCGACAGAAATTGAGTGTGAACGTATTTTTCTCTCAAGATCAATGCTTTTGGACGAATTTCCAACAAGCCTAAATACCTTAGATAAAATAGATATTTAATAGGTTGAATGCTGTTGATTCATTTTCACATACCTTAGCTATTAAAATATATTTATTTTATTAGTTTTAATTTGATAGTTGTTTTGAAGGAATATGGGCTATATACTAGATATAAGAGACTGCTTGCGGGTCATTTTCTCCCTTCATTTTCGAACCGTCTGAAATGTACGCAGCAATATTTCCACCGCGAAGAAGAAGAAGAAGAGCACCGAGAAAACATATAGGTACGGCGAAGAAATACAATAGCGTCTGGAGCTTGCATTTGAATGGGGTTCGTTTGTTGTGGGGGGGTAGGTGGCGCGACATTCCTATGCGGATTTGCGTCCCACGTGGTTAGGCCCGGCTAACAAATAGCCCATTCAGTCGAGACGCTTCCCAGAGAGAGAGAGAGAGAGAGAGAGAGAGAGAGAGAGAGAGAGAGAGAGAGAGAGAGAGAGAGAGAGCGTGCCTTCACGACTACAAGGGACGACACCCGGCGAAGAACCAAAGGCACGAGGCAATGGCAAATTGGCTCAAAATGATTCTGAACTTATAGCGCCCCAACAAATAATTCTCAGAATAGTTGAAAATATTACTTAGACGAGAAAAACAGGAGCGCTATATAATATTTTGCTCCTAATTACTACTGAATTTATATATACTTCCAGCCTCAAAAGTAGTGCGGTTGATGGAACCTTGATGCTGCCCTAATCAAACTTAATAAGCATCTTTCTAAATTCGGAATACGTTTGTATACATACGTATACAAAAAAGAGATTGAGTGTTCTCATGAGAGAATATCTTGCTATAATTTTATCGGAAATACTAGACTCAAAGTACATTGATTTATGTGTAGTGAACACATTTTTAACACTCGGCGGAGTAGAAATACCTACTCCTTATATTATACGGTGTATATTAACCTTAGGCCGATAATTATATTTTTACTAGTGCTTCCAGTACTCAATTTACATTATCACAGTGGTAATCCTCGTACAATCACTTGTGTCGGACAACTGCCAACGTCTGCGTAGGACCATGTGCGGCGCGACTTAACGTTGCGTTAAGTTGTTTCTGCAAAGTGCGCGGTGATGGAAGAAAAGTGAAAGGTTTTCCACTCGATTAGGCCGAGGAGGCGACGAACCGCCCATATATATCTTATAGCAACATAAGACCCGATTTTACGGCAATTACGGAATAAATCGATAAATCTCGGCCGTTAGTATCAGTCGCCAATTACAAAAAGACAAGGTTAACTTCAATAATTGAGATAATGTAAGAAAATTTTTTTATTTTCTTTTTATTCCCCAATGCAATACAATACAATTCCTATCGATGGATTTTTACATTTAATATGTTGATTCTTAATTGCTCCAGTTTGTATTAAAAATAGAAGAAATACGCTGAATGTTTAAATATAAACAGTATTCAATTAAGTGCATATAGACAAAAGAAGTGTGTTTGTAGAAGTGTGTATGCATATGTAAAAGTACTTCAACACTATTCTATATATAACCTTCCTCGAAGAGATGAAACCAATATTGAGGTAGGGTCTCAGATAACACTCGAGCAAGGGAAAACTAGGCCATTATAAGAGGTTACCTGGAAGATCGAATCTTGGGTGGGTTTAATTGGGGGCGGAGGGCCTCGTTACTGCAACAGCAGGCAGGTGGCTCAGGACTGGTCCGCATTTGCCTTCAGCTAGTCAACAGTATTATATTTCTAGAACAAGAACATCATTTTATACATTTATACAATTGAAGGCTTAGTTACCTATAAGGATGTTATACTTCGGAACACAGATCTATATGATTACATTCGTATTTCAACACATTAGTAGTTAGTATTCTACTGAGGGTTTTTATGACCAAGCTCTATCCTACCACTTCTGACACGTGTCGAAATTAACACGCGCATTTAACATTTTTTCCCCACTGAACACAGATTAATCAAAGCGGGTTGTTACCTGCAGAAATTTTCTGAGAGTGTTAATTCGGCCTTCCTCAGCGGGAGGTAAATTTCGTTTACAAGATTTTGCCGATTTCCGGGGGGGGGGGGGGGACGCCCCACACACCGCTAACTGATTTGATCTGTTCCACCTCGGTGGTGCTTTGTTCGAATCTTGCCAAGGACACCGGCCGAGATCAATCAGCGTTTGAACCCAAACTATTAATCAGTGCCGCTCCACACCGATAACATATTTAGAATTTAAAATAGCCGTTCATTCCCAGAAGGAATTCGGCCTTGATATTAGACCGTGATGGGAAGGGGGGGGGGTCTCCCCCGGTCAACATTTTTCTTCAGAGTCTAGAAGGATGGTTCGTTGAAGAACGCTGTGTTTTAAACCGACCATAACACACCTGAAGGTATCATACACGAATATTCGTAGGCCGCTTAAAATGTCTAAAAACAGTTGGTTTTTTTCGTTTTTTATTAATTTACCATATTTCATATTTTATTTTGTAATATATCTCAAATAATCGTCCCCAACGCTCACCCTCTTAGGACAACCAAAAAATTACAGAACGGGAAGACCTGGAGTAGTTAGTCAAATATGAAATCTATACTCGAATATCTGAGAGAAACTGGGTTATGCAAAAAAATGTGTAGCGCTTACAGGATAAATGATGTGTAATAATTTTAACACTCGATATCTCATCGCCAATGTTACGCCGTAAGGTTCATTTATCGAGTATGTATATAGCCGTGAATACAAAATTCAAAGTACTCAACGAACATTATGAATATTTATGGATGATGTGTTCTAGCCATAATTATGCTGATAGTTATAGGTAAGTAACTTGGACTGCGGTTGTAACAGAAAGATTTACAATAAGTATAAATTAATTCTTTGTGTTCACCTTTCGTTTTGTTTTAATCTAAGTATTGGATCGGACTCATGCGGGCTCCAATCTCTGTGTAGCCAAGCTGAATATTATGCGGGCAGGAATTTCAGCGAGAGAATAAAACGACACCAATTGAAAAGAATACCTTGCTGTCGATATGCAGTTTCGCGACCGGAATGAATAATTATATCGATAAAACAGTAAATACCTAATTTTAGAATAAAGTGAATAAATTAAAATTATTGGTCCCGATATTTTGGTTATCTAAAATCACACAATACAGATACTCGCATTTGTATTTCCTGTAACGGAGAAACGGCATGCCTATTTCTTGTTGACTGAATAAGTCGAATTATGCCACTTCTTTTTAAAGGGTGGTATCGGATATGTTTATTTGATTTATTTCGCGTTATCGATCATCGGCGGACGGATATTTCTGTATTGATTTAAATACGGCGCTCGCTTTTCATCTGGATCGGAAAATCAGATTGTCAACTCTCTGTGCGCCCGTCCGGTTTGAATTCCTGGGAATGATGCCAACATTTCTAATTGAAAGAGAAAAAAGAAGAAATCCCTCCGGGTTTATTGACCCGCGTCTTCAATTTCACTCCGTCTCCCCTCGGCGGAGGCTGCCAGGAGGTCCTTCCATATTTGAACCGATTCTTCGAGCCGGGTTCAGGTTTTCTTCGGCGGTGGAAACGGTGTCATCGGAGTGGTGGAGGAAGGGACCTAGCGATTTAAGGCAATCGTTTACGGTAATTTTCCTTTTATTTGAATGCGAACTATACAGCTTTGGCAGGTAAAAATAATAAGTAATAGTTCATTAGATTACAATCCGGAGGCCTCTTTTAATTTTTCATTTGACGATAACCTCGTTTCTTATAATATTACTTTATAACGCATGTGAACACCAGGCAATATCGTCCCTATATGCAAGCGGATGCGTTTAAATTATTGCCCTCCTATCTCGAATTACCCCGGTACCGCGCACGACCGGTTTTCAGCAGAACTGCTGTAACTGCATCCATTAGGCACTAAAAAGTATAGCAACTCAGAGTGATACTTACAGAGGGATACTTATCACACCGCGGGGAATATAGAGCGGACAGCCCGCAAGTGGTTATGAACAGAAGTGGTATTTAAATATGTTCGAGGTCTGAACCTGGGAAACTGAGCGCGGGTCGGAAAATATATTCATGGGATGGCAAGGGCCTGTAGGAAGCTATAAATCGAACTTAAAATGTGGATACCTCGGCCTCGTAAGTAAAAGCAAAGAGGGCTCCATTTCACAGGCAATCGGCCGGCATTACTTCCACCCTATACTACTTTATATATATCAAATTCTCTACTGACAGGTTTCAATTTTGGGCGATGAAAATAATGGAAGTTAATCATTTTTCATCCGGCCGGCCGATTTAAATATAAACAAAGCCCTTCGGGAAAACCATTAAGTTTTTGGTAACGTATAATTTAAATAATCTGTGCACGATTAATTCCTCTCGGTTCCTAACGTTCATAAAATCTCCTAAACGGGTCGGCCGGCTTACATCCCCGTCATCGATATTATCTATTAACTGCTACTGTACATCTCGGGGAAAGAGCTGTTGGAATTTTTGTGGCTCACGTATCAATGTATTTAAGCCTTGGATGGGAAATCTTCAGGATAAGTCATTCGGCTGTTAAGAAGACGTTTCAACGTAAATGAATTCATTCGATATAAATGAGTTTAAGTAAATATTTCATTAGTTTTAAGATTATTTGTGCGAAAAAAATGTGGACAGATAATGTATGTAGACGTGATTGCTCCGATAAAATAATTGGCCCAAAGGTTACAGGATTCTAATAAATTATTCCAAAATTGTTATCAAAAGGTGTTCAAAATTCTAATTTAATTTCTTATCCCAGTTTAAAATTCTTTGCTGAAATACACGACAGTGTTGGCATCGAAGAACCAACTTCGGTTAACTGCCGAGGAGAATGGGGAAACGGCAATTATTCGAATAAACGGACATTCGATCAGTCAGAGCCCGTATCGAATACTTCCATCTTTAATGACGTCGTCCTAGTGACATCACCGGGGAGAAGACAGATGTGCCCCGCCGGCCAAAGGGATACGTGGGCGCCAGACTCGACCTCGTTTGTAAATCCGAGAGATTAACTCTGCAAAAGCCGATTAGAGACTGGTCACGGGGGATCCGGGTCTATAAAGAGAGAATCGAGATGTTCTAGGGATGGGATCATGAGAGTAAGGTAGTTTTTCCACGAGGTAAGCGGCATAGAAATTTTTAGAATTTATAATTTCATGTTAAAAATATAGGAGGTACACAACATTGTCTACAATACATTATATATTTGTTAAGTTATATAAATTAAACATCAAACTAAATATCATGCAGTTACGCCAAGAGACCCGCCCTACCGTATTTTAAATATTCCGATACAATTTCAACTAGAAACGTTCGTGCACATAAAAATCCGCAGGTACAGTGGTAACATGAAAATGCCCAGAATATTCTCTGTTCATACCGATGTCGTTTACGAACGGATCAAGTAGCGGACATTTGGCTGGTCTTTCACTCAATCCCGGACAACCTGTCCCCCGGGTATGGCTTCACTGTAAAAGACACTAACGCCCGATTTTCAGATACACGGTATGTAACATTATACGAATACTCACGCAACTTCAAGGCATAACTTGACGGCTCTTTTCCTCAAGCCCCAAACCTCTAACGCTTCCGCCAATCGCAGTTATTACGTATTGATAGCTCAATTAACCTCCCTAATAAAGGGTGAAAAAAAATTGCGATTGGACACTAAACACGGGTTAGGCACAACGTTATTTGGCGATTTGGCCGCTGATTTATTGCCACCAATTTTGGTCCCAACAATGAAATTCTTCCTCGCAATATACTGGCTGGTAGACTTCCAATTACAGACGATTTAGGCGCGACTTCATTTCCACTGATATTATAGTGTATGAAACACGTCTTGAATTTTCGAAAAACTCGCTTTCATTTTTTAGTATCCTGGGAAATCAATTAAAAATATCTCATTAATATATTGAAATAACCCTTCCTCAATTAGCAGTTGTACGATGAGTGATTCCGGTAAAAGTAGCGTAAGGAAACAGAAATTCGTTCTCACATGAAGGAAAGTGAAAGGCGTATTACAATATTTGTATATGTAATTCATCCTTAGCTACATTTAAAAAAATATATATTATCTTTTGGAAAATAGACACCTTGAAAATGTTAATTGGGAAGACTATATAAATAACCAGGACAATATTGTCTAAATTAAATTTTTCTGCACCTATACTATTGATAAATATTTGCGTTGTCTGAAATGATTTATTTTTTGTATTTAAATCTTGTATATAAAAGATTCTCAATTAATTCTGTTAGTGTTAAATAATTTCCATTCGGGACAGATTAAAAGTAAAAAACTAATGAAACAATAAACTCTATGGAAATCATTGTATTCTCTCTTACCCAGTAGACAACAATTGTCCATTGTTAGGCTCGCGACAGAAGGTCCTAATAGCGATATATTAAAAATGATAATTGCCATACGTATAAGTATGCAATCATGCCTTTTTCTTTCTCTTCCCGTCTCACAGCCCGATGACACGTTGACAGTCAACTGACGTCATTTCTTATTCCCTGTCAAATTGATCGTGGTTTATTACACGAAAACGCCTGGTAATTTCATGCTAATTGAATCGGAAGACCAATCATCGATGGGGTGGAGGAAACATGTGGGACTTTCCTGGGACCTCTCCCACCGAAATTAGTCTCGCATATTCATCAATAGTTAAAATTGAATTCATGAATCGTCGAGGCGATTTTCTTTGAATACAAATAAAGTACGCGGCGCATATTTCTTTTCTGTGTCGAATATAAATATTAATTGGCGGATGACGATATCGCGAGAAATGCTTGTTAACAATGGACAAATTGAAATTTTCCAAAACACAAATGAATAATCTTGTGGACATGACATAATTTCTAGGATAATAAGTCTGGCGTGACGGAAACTTGACACGTTATCAGCACATTATAAAAGCAGTATAACCCTGGACGATATGGGACAGAAAATGGGGCTCGATATTTATTGTGGGTTCAAATTTTGCAAGCGGTAACTCGTTTCGGGAACGTGCCTGCATTTATTAATTGTGATGAAGTCACCCGTCGGGGTTTCGAAGAGATGAAACCAAATGTAGACTGTCTGTGAACAATAGGGGCAAGGGAGCCGCGAGGGAGTGAGGTAGAGAGGGGGCCCGACAGAGGGGCGAGGTCCGGAGATTTATTGCGGACCGGTTATATCCGACCGGCCCTACGCTGATATTCTATAACTCCGCCTTCAATCTTAATGACGGATTGGGTGTCCCAACAGGCGTAAGCAACTCCCTTTAACATCATTCAATGAAACCGAACAGATATTACGGACTGGCGTATCTTAATAATACCGGTTTCGCTTGTGGGCGGATAAAGTTGACTTTTCGTTCGTACATGATGCCAATATGTGCTGCGTACAATAATTAATTTTTTCATTCGCTGGTTCAACAAAATGAAGTGAATGGAAAACATTTCAGTAGCACAGAATATCTGTTATTCCACATATGTTTGCAACTCAAGCATCCAGAGTGCAATAGAACGAGAAAAGACTTGTTAACACCTCTTTATAAGTATTACAGTATTACGCAGACCCAAGCAGGCCTGGTAGGAAAATAAATTTACAATTTTAAATGTTATTTATATCTCGAAGGTAGGATACCGGTACATCGAAAATATAAGAGAGGATATTAATAGCTAAGAGTTTCTTAAAAATAGTGATCAGTACACGTTGTAAATAAGCTAGCTCGTCCTGAGAGTATTTACGGTCGGTGTAATTCTCTATGCGTGGCAGAGTGTTACGCTGCGAATTAACGGTGCCCACTCGAAGTGAGAACAAAAAGCGCATAAACCCTAGGGATGATTCTCATGGTTATTTTTACAGCGGCACACTTCCCGGAGTAATACAATGCGAGACGCTGCTATCTCGACAATTAAACGGTTAACAGCTCCTTTTTTTTCTTTTTTTAACCCGAGGAGGGCGCTAGAGGCCCTCTCTCCAACAGGAGAAGAATGGTCGTTCGCGATTTCCCAAGCTTCCGTTTCCGTCCCACGGTCGGGTCGAGTAACTTCAAACGCGTTCTCTGTGCACTCTGTACACAGACGTCCATTATTTCTCAGACTGTCAAAGCGGTTTGCATTTTCTCATTAAGTTGTCATGTGAACATATTCAAGACCGAGTACCATTAATAAGGGAACTCGAAATGTCGACCTTATAATCATAATGTGCAAGGAAAACATTTAAGTCAGTAATTGAAACACATATAAATAATTTCACTAGTATTTTGTATTTTAGAATTGTAACATTCCTACTAAGATTTTTTCTTATGTTGAGGTTATTTCGAAGCTACTTAGGCCACGTCCTCCTTAATAATTATTTTTGTCCGCCCTACCCCTCTGAGGCCTCTTAAACAAACGATACCCTCGGAACCGTCGAAGAATTTTAAAGAGAAAATTGCCCTGCCTCAATATCATGCCCGGATCATACAATCTCTGTACTCCTTTCGTCAGGTAGAAGAAATTGGGACGAAACACCCCGACTTTAATCGGGGTCAAATCTCAGTGTAAGGGGGCCAAAAAAAACCCCTACCTAATTTCGACGAAAGGGACACGGAAAAAACTCTTTATTGCCCGGCCCAATAACCGTACCGAGGGGAAAATCCTATCTCGTTATCATAATCCTTTCTCCGGCCGTCTCAGTAATGGGTGTTGGGAGGCTTCCGAAGAATTTCCAAAAAAACCGAGCCCGCTTAAAAAAAAGATAGGGCCCTTATTTTCTTAAATATAACAGATAATAAAAAGTACACGAGGTTAGAAAATGGGCGGAATTACAGGGGTGTTTATCTCACTTCGGGTGACGTCGGCACACTAGGACCGGGGCACGTCGTGGAAATCGGTTATCGCCTTTTACTGATGAAATCTTTATATTGTCGATTCTCGAGCGGAAGAGTTAATAATTCCGTAGAGTAGGAAGATATTTTTCACGTTCTAATAAAGGAAATTCAATTACAATGAATGTCAGAACCGAAATTAATTTAACCACTCAGTAAATTAACTCGAGCTTGGACCACCAAATTCCTCCTGTCATCCAATATCTACATGTATCCTTAAATTTATGTACCGAACTATTCATGAGTTAGGCACATCGTATACGGCAAATTGAGTGTTAAATTCGATGAAAATCTGCGTTCCCTTCCACTTTAATGATTGAATGTTCCACATATTTCCATTAAGTAAAATCTGTTTTTACATATTATATGGAAGTATGTGTTAATTTAACACGCTAAACCGGTTGCCCATTGGCCTATAGTATATTGGGCCCACATTGATAATTAAACGGCTTACCTGATTCTAATTAATATATTGTTTGAATTGTTGTCGGGGCGAAACCCGCACTGCGGTGGGCGTGGCGTCGGCGTCGCAATTTAGATTATGGGAAGCGGCCCCATCAGACTGATGGGTCAGAGAGAGAGAGATAGAGAGAAGTGGCCCATTGCGGGCTAATGCGGGTTGTAATAACGCCACGCAGAGTATATAGGAGGCGCGCTCGGAACCGGGTTAAGTTCCAAAAATGAACCCCCGACATCCATTCCCACCAACCCCCGGCCCGGTTAACGGTTGATGAACAGGCGGGCGATAAATTCGCGGTTCGTAAACTCGTTCGTCGTACCCCGGCTCGAATTGCAACACTTCTGGATTGGGCACTAAAATTTGTGTCGCACCGAGTAACGTGCCCGAAGAGTAATATTGAACAATGTTCGTTATTCCGTAGATTTGTTGTGTTTCTGTCTCCTCTCGCTGATTTGGACTTTTGCCTTAACAAATTTGCGGTATTCCAACCCCTCGCAGACCACAAAACAGGTATGTTAAACTAATGTTCGTTACTATTTTTTAAAATTTTACTCAGGACAAATATGTAAATACTCCGATACAGTATCTATGAACTTAATGGAATTAAACAATTAGTGGGAAACATTGAACACCAAAAAAATTCATGAGTTGATGGACTTTAATCGTCTCTGATTGAATTTCCTCTTACTTCTTGGCAATGCTCATGAATCCGTAACAGCGTGCTCCGCAGTTCTCAAACGGTACCTACATATTGTTACGGTCCAGGATCTGTTTTAGCACTCAGCGAAGAGCTGTGATGGACTACGGTCCATCGGTTTTACAAATCGGGGTCGCGACATTATTAGGGGTTCCATTTTTCCTCTTTCCTCGCGGAGGGCGTATATAAATCGAGGGCAATTCGATAGCCCGTGTAAACTGGCATTGAGCCCGTCCCGCTCTTGTTTCGGGTCAGATAAAAACGAGTTTCTTAAAACGCATTTCTGGTTCCTCCTCCCCCCCGTTCGCGTTATCGAGAACTTTATTGTACTCGGTTTTCGGAACACCGCGGGCCGGGGCTTCGGACCGGTTTCTGAAAAACAAAAAAAAAATCGGCGGTGAGAAAAAAATTAAATTGTTACAGAATTTTTCCGACATGGGGGCTGTTAGCTGTAAAATAGACGTCACAGGAAGGACCAGGACGTTTATGGGCGGCGATGTTGCTCCTTATCTCCTCTCGACTTAAGGCCGTTATTTGCATATAAGTGTAACCACTCGCGGGCGCGATATGCGAGCGCTGGTTTATAGCGCCGAAAACCGACTCTTCGGCCCTCTGACCCCTTTCCCGATTTAGATAAAAAAAAAACGGTTGTCCTTTTTCGGAAGGGCGATATCTTCTAAGTGTCTTCACTGGTCGTCGTAAATTCTTCCTCGAAATTTGTTTGCTAACACAATTTCGCAGATTTTCACATTTACGCAATCTGGATCAAAGTATACCCGCCAGTTTTATATTGCGGCACCTTCTACACGTACTGTAACCGGCAACAAACAAAATTAAATAAACGAAGCGAACCTATTTATGTTATTAATAATAATTTTCCCGAGTCGGAGACCATATGGCTACCAGGGGAAAGGAGTAGAAAGAAACAACAGAACATACCGAATTGGGGCCGTCTTGAATTTGAAATATATTGTTGAGAATCCCACAACATTATTATCAAATAAGTAGTATAATGCGATTCGATTATTCTTCCAAATCGCTCATTACAGTCATCAATTTGTCATCGTTAAATTCATTTTTCTATAATCGTTTTAACCTCTGTCGTTATTGGACAATGACATATTTATTTCCCATTTAGGCTAAATATGTGCCTTGTAACCAATAAATCTTCGTACTGTAGTTCTCTGGACAATGTTCAGATGACTCACCGCCGTTTTGATGAATCAGTATCCTTGCGGATAGATGACTATTGTCTTTACCGAGCGCCATTCATATTCACGAGCGCTCATTTTCATCTATGTCGGAACCGGCTTGTTGGTATTCCCGGTATATTTGTCATTTCTTCATCCATCATTTCGCAATCAGTATAATCAATTCATCGGCATTCAACTGAGCCTCTTACTGCCTTAATACCAGCAGGCTACAGCAGTGCCTCCACAGTCTAGATAAGTTGTATCTCCAATCTTTCAAACGGCATCATATTATCGCACTAGGCACTACGTCATTGTAGAAGCTCATACTTGAACTAAATTTTATTGCCGTCCGTTTAACACGAACTGTACATTAATTTTCAGCAATTTTCTTTGACGCCCGGCCAACCGCCCAATCGAACGTTTCGCGCAGTCTGGCTCGATCATTAAAAGTCAATCAGTCTCCGCCGCAGGCATTGATTAATACCGGTCCGGTCAAAGGTGCAAATATTAATGACTTCGGGCCATTAAGAAGAAATATGCGGTGCACGTACCACCCCGCAGAGGCGTAGTCGTTAGCCAAGAGGGTGTCATAGCCCAGTTTCCTTTCGCATTGATTTTACCTTTAGGTAGGCCCTCTTATTTAAAAATTTCCAACTTCTGTAGGCATAGAAATCATAGGCACATCAATGTAGGAGCCAATCACTTTTCACTTGACAATACTGTAATAAACTACGCTAAATTTGAAGAAAACTGTTGAGTCGTATTCTTGTTTACGACGTCTTTACCCACCCAATAGTGGGCAGTAGCTTTACCGAAAAATTAACGCGATATTTATTTCTACATTCCATTACATATTTATTACTTACTGTAGCGCACTGCAATCTAATACTTTTTCTTGATAATTGACATTTATGTTGTTTATAATCTTTCATTCAATCGTTATAGATTTTTATTCGAACGACACGTTCAATAAACAGTACGTTTATTATGAGTTGAAGATTGTTTCAGGTTGGATACAAAATCTCATTATCGGCAGTCCATTACTACTCCTCTATGTTATAATGTATTCCTGTTTTGAATATTCTATATTTTTAATCATTGTAGACTGCTAAACTTTGGCTTGCGAACGCCTGAAGTTCCCTTACGATCGCGTCAATTTCCAATGGGAAAACTCAATGGGGAGGGATGTGAGAACTGAAAGTGGACCCCCCGGCCGGACCGAGTTGATGGCGACGTTAAAATGGACGTCTGTGTTTTCTTCCTCGGGATTTTTTACGACTGAAACTTTATGAGTGGGACACGAGCCCGTCCCGCCGCCAATAAAACTGAAATCGAGGCTCTTCAAGACCCCGACAGAACGACGACAACTTGTATTCCCGGCATTGCCGGACCGCTAATCTAACACCGAAAGAAATACCCTAAAAATTCGGGACTAATGTTTCAATTTCCGATTGTAATATTGTTAAGGAAACTAAATATTCCGAAATGCGTACAGTTTAAAAAAACATCTAAATCTAAACATCTGTACACGTGTTTTCATCTAATGAGACTTTATATATTATTCGTCATCGTTGTTGTATAGCTAGGTTTCCTTAATATATTCAGAGACGATTTAAAATAAGAATTAAGTCAAATGAACAGAAATATAATATAAGATGGATCTAACAATAAGAATTACCACATACCCCATCTTGTAGATTGTTTCAGGTCATTACGATTTCTTTTTTCACGCTACTACTGGCGCAGTTAACGTCTTATGGCTTCAATATAATTCTACGACTAATAAATTACAAGCTCTAAAGTGATCCCAACTCTTTATTATCTCATAAATACGGTGGCCTAACACAGAGGGACAGGAAATGAGGATTGTCCGCTGGCAGATGTAAGAGCATGACAAATTTTACGTGGGCCCTAAAATCGGGCAATGATTTACGGCAACTTAAAACTAAAGTGACACGGCCGCTCCTGTATCCACGGGCTTAAGGCGAGATTTTTTTTTACTAAATATCAGGCTTCGAGCTTATCCAATAATGTATGTCCATTCTTAATTCTTTTACAAACGACGGCCTTTTTTTTATTCACTAGCCACCTCGGAGGCTGTAAATACAAAGAATATTTTTTATTCAATTGATGAACATTATGTTTCGGTCGATAGATCGTTACTTTAAAAATATATTACCCATTTTGTTATGATGTTATCATATATCATATATCTTATTTTTCCGAAGTGTATGTTGGGTGTACCACTTCACGGGCCGCAAAAGCAATCTAGATTAAAATGTAAATTACCCTCCGTGCTTTCCGGAATGACAACCTACCCGATTAAAGGGGCGAATCAATCGGTGGTTGGAACCATTCGGTTGCAGGGGTGGGCAAACCGATGGCCATCTACCGTTTAGTTAGATTGAAACCTGCCTACTTCGTTTTAAAGTTTTTTCTTTTAATTAATGCAATTAATTTATCAAACAA
Source organism: Lethocerus indicus (assembly GCA_019843655.1). Lineage (NCBI taxonomy): Eukaryota > Metazoa > Arthropoda > Insecta > Hemiptera > Belostomatidae > Lethocerus > Lethocerus indicus. The sequence continues at coordinate 25,093,298 of JACDQD010000005.1, read as the reverse complement.
CTTTCATTCTATCCTTGGTAGCTCGCCGAGTATGTACCAAGCCCTGTATTAGGGTGACAGTAATAGGGCTAAAGTTGTGTAACCCGCTCTCAATGCTTTAAGGCAGACAATCCGTAATTAGAACAGGAGGTATGAGGGAATATTGCCAGTGCGCTCGGCACGCCCCAGTGCCCGTATTTCATGCGCAACTGTTCGCAATGGCCGACTAATGAGGTGAAACCGGGCCCGGATAGGCGTAGACAAATGCCAGGAGTTATTGGTCGATTGAGGGGCCGACCTCGCCGGGTAAGGAAAGTGCCTTGGCCAGTGCTCCCGGCGCCCTTTACAGGGGCATATTTTTGCTGTCACCGACAAACCCACTCAGTGTCGCCCTTGTCACCCCGCACCGATGCGTTTAACTGTTTTCGTGGATAACGCACAATAAACTATCGTACGGAGAAACGTCGTTTCGCCTGTCTGTCGACCACGCGGTAGCCACAGAAAAACTTACATACCAGTTAATGCCGCTTTGATTTATGAATACCACACAATGTTATCATAAATATGACCATCTCAAACAATTTCCCACCATCTCCGAACAAGTGGACTAAGGTTTACCTGCCAGGTTCCACCCTAGACATTGATAGTGCGCTGTGCTTGGAAACGAGAAAAAGTATCCCTTGGAGAGAAACCGACGTCAAGAATGAGCCTACGATGAAGAGGAATAAATTGATTCAGAACTAAAGCTTAAATATGTAGTCGGTCTCCAGGCATGTTGAGAGCAAAAGTCTCACGCGTGCTACCAAAAAGAGAGCATGAACGTAAAGAAGAAGTAGTCAGGGTACTCGGATATGAGGACTGTACCCCTATGAAAGTATCACTGGGTTTAACAAATAGAAACTATAGTTCATTGTAATATAAACTAATTGCGGTGTATTAATCTGATACGATCCGAGATTCCTTGTCATCTCCAATTTGGTCGAGCCGGTTCCGTTTACGGCCAGATTATCTACCAGATACTTTCCTCAACAGGAAGATTTCTCTTGAACAATTCTTTAAAGGTCGGCTAAAAAAGAATCCGCATCTCGGACTGTTGGAAAAATGCCAGTTGAGATTATAGTTTCCAAGGATGCCGGGATTAGTTAGATGAAGGCGCTGCGTTATTCGCTTGGCGTCGGCAAGATAAGCCAGGGCCGTAAAAAAAACAAAACAATGCAACTTGCAAAACGTTTTATCTCTTCATTTCCCTCGTGAATTGAATAAAAGCGAATTAATCCTCTCGGAAAAACACAACCAGGAAATATGGCGCCGTCAGCGCTGTTAATTTGTCCGAGGTTTTTCTCATAGCATAACGCTAATTAAATTTCTTCATGGGTATTTCAATGCCAGAACACTTCAGGTTTCAGTTTTCACTCTACTCTACGGGAGGGACACTGCCTCTCATCATAGACAACAGGCACAATCACAAGTGAAAATATATCCACGCTGTAGGCAATGAAAACAAATTATTTTATATTTTGTATGTTTTTTTGCTATATTTTGTCAATGACCCCTCTTACGGACCCTAACTCACATGATTGGACAGAACGTGTACATCGATTCCATCACCGTAGATATAATCATTTTATCATTATTATTTCGTGGCAAATCACGCAGTGACATGTTTATTTTGTTTTATTCATGGCTAATTTGATCGAGGTCTACATTTGTCCGCTTTATATTAAATAAAAGCTGTTCTTTGGGTCGGCTATCTCACCAAATGATGTAAGGAATGTAAACTGGAATTCATTTTAATTTCGTTGGTATTATTTACTGTCGAAAGAAAAATATGCATTCAGCATCCTGAAGTTTGATTTCTAAATGTTACACTCTGGGAGTAATTTATACAGTGAATATTAATGCCCGCTGGCTTAATCGAGTTATGGATAAAGAACAATTTGTATCGTTGCGTTTTTTTTCGAGCGCCGACATGGGGTTGCATCTAAAAATGGGCCGGGCTGTAGAAATAATAAATAGCGCGAAACTGTAGTCTGCGCGGGCTTCTCAGAACGGGAAAAGAAGCAGTCGTAGCCGGAGACCGAGTTGGAGCCGGAGAGAGCGGACAGGGGAACAACGCCGATGACAAATTGAGCGAGCCCATATAAGCTACCTCAACTAGCAGGACTCACACCGCCCTCTCTGTCCTCCTTTCGTTTCTTCTACCGTTTTATTTCTTCGGCCGTCCCCTCGGACGAGGACGAAGCCGTGTATTATGCACGTTCAGCACGTTGTCCGCCCGGGTCCGGCTTTTTGCCCGGGCGTCTCACTCTCAGCACCGGCCCGGAGGCGTTTGCATTCGTCCGGCGGTTTTTGCCCCCGCCGACGGCGGTGGTCGTGGACGTTTTAAGGCGTTTATGGATCAGTGTTGTCGGGAAGATATGGTAAGGGCGCGAGAGCGCAGATCCCGAATTGGAGTGATGTGTACATGACTGGCCGTGTCGCAATTCTTCTCTAGAATGGTTGAATTTTTTATTCCGCCTGCGAGAGTACGTACGAGAGACCATTAACGTATATCTCACACTTGTATTGCCAGACAAGTGCTACACCACTATTATTTATTTCAACATGTGAAAATTGAGTAGGCTATTATTTGATTATAGTTGTTACATTTTATTTCTTAAAGCTGTAGGTAACGGCGTCTGGGCCTGATAATTAATCAGCACACATTTAGGGTAATAAAGGCCGTGAATCAAATATGGTATACTTAATATGAAAATTAAAAACGGAAGGTTTTGGATTGTACTATATTTATAATTAATAGCTTAAAATAAAAACTGAAATATAACAACAAACATACTCAAGCATCCATGCTCATGTTTAAATTATATCAAATTCTAGATTAGATAAATAGAATTGATTTTCTAGATGTGCCGTTAGTCTAGCAAAAAAAAAATTATCGAACTCTAGGAAAGAATGATGAATTCGAATATTTCGTTCCTAATTAGCTTTATAATAGGAAACAAGATTATGCCCGATACCATTTGGCATTAATTTTCAAACACTTCATATTTATCGAAAAACAGATTTTCATAATTCCGGAAAATTATTTGTATTGCCCACAACGACGTTAATTCGTTTCCTGCCTGGTGGAAAATTAAGTGCAACAAAATTGATCCCGGACCCGATGGAAGCTAACGGAAGGCACCTTCCGCTAGATTGGAAGAAAATGTGCCCCCAAATCAATTACCGGTCATAACAGTTATTACAAGTGGCGAAAGGTCACGATTTCATGGGGTCAATCAAATCGCCTAAGGTCAGAATGGCGGTTAATTGGTGCTAGTCGATTGATTTCAATACTTATAAGGGTGGAAAGTCGTGGAAAAATAAAATTGCAATTTTTCGCAGACAGACGGGAAGATCAAAGGTTATAAGTTGTTTATTTTCAGGAATCCAGCGAATAGGGAACGAATTATAGTAAAACCGCTTTCTTTTTACGAAACACAACCTCTCTCTCTTTTTTCATCGGGCCTTACAATTGATTGAGATAAAATGGGACAGAACGCATTTTGTATAGCGGATTCATCGAGTTTCTCACAAATTGGGACATACCTAAGTGAAATATTCCCGAAGAGGTATTCTAAGCGATGGAAACCCGGACATTAATTCGAATCGTGAAGGAATCGCGTGCGAAATACCCGGTCCCAAGAGTGGAGTTTGTGTCGTGGACATTTTAATTTTAAACAAAAATATTTCATACACACCGGTGGTAATTACTTGCTCCGGAGAGAGTTAAGTTAATAATTAATTTTGTAGACTCATAACCCGCCACCAGGGGTTGGTGGAATTTATGGGCCCGGCCACCGTTCTTCGTTCGGACTTGTAATACCGCAGAGTCTGCGTTATTTATGGAGCCTAATATAAACCATAAGTGGCATTGGGCTCGAATCCTTTGCGGTCTCCGGTCCGAATCTTGCCACCTGATGAATATCAGAATCTTTTTTCTGGAATATTATAATAATTAATATCTAGTTTATTATATATTTTTCTTCCGTAGTATTAACTTCATGACGAATTGCTGGCTGTACCCTTTACTGAAGTTGTATAATTGCGGTACAACTAATGTAGATAATTACCGGCCCTTGTTGGGAACACGACGCGTGCCGAACATGACGTGCGTGTTATATATACACTGCCGTCTACACATGTCAGAAACTTAATTCGGCCGGCTCCTTTTAATTACGAGCCGACGAATAGGGCCGCGGTCATTTTGCAGGCGTTAGATAGAAGCAACCCGACCAGAGGTTGCTCTTGTATACAGTTCAAAATGATCAAGCAGGCGTATAGGAATTCAAAATATAATTGACATTTATACTTCGAACATAAATGTTATACATGCAGCGGTTTGTGTTTATTTTAATAAAACTAACATAAAGTTAAATGCGTAGTTTGTAAACCAGTTTTTTAATTAATTAAATTACTGACGAATACGCGTATTCTTGTCTAAATGAAGTTCATTTCAACATTCTGCAGAACTATTGAAAGAGGTTGGATTTTAGATTCTTTCGAATTAATTTCTATGTAATTAAATAGTAACGTCATTAATCCCCCTATAACTATAAATCGCGCAATGGTCCATACACAATCAGAATTATTTTCGAATTGGATTCAAATTATGAAAAAACTGAAGCTGCATATTATGCGATATTTATTGAAACGTTCTGATAAACCTGTGGGAATTAGCAATTTCCCATTGCTAATTTGATCCTCTAAAGCGTGGAGTTTATATTTGAGCGGAATGTGTCTATTATCAGTTTTATTTCTAATGACAATTAAGGCCTTCGTCCGTTTCATCGTCCCTCCCCCCTCCCTCTCGCGGAACGGATTAAACCATCTCCTTTACCGCCCGTAATTCTCCCCTTAATTTGCGGTATTTATTGCGACCGAACTCCAAAGAAGCGGTACACATAATTGGTTCACTTTTTTTCTTTTCCTACTTCCGATCCTCAACCGCGCTTTCGATTTTATCTTCTCCCGTGAGCGGCGCTCTCAGAGTTTACACTTTATTTACTGCACTCGTAAACCGCGGTAGGCTCGATAGTACACGGAGGTCAAAAACTAATTTCTTCGGCCGTCCTGAAAACGTTTCGAATTGTTACGCCGGATACAATGTGGGATAGTTTAGTGCCTTTTTAAACAGTTTCTGTTACGCCGGTAGCCGAGGTGCCTCAATAATCTATCGAAATTATCCTATTTGTCCCGAGAAGTTTAACGATACCCAACCTACAGCTATATGAACCCCGAGATCGACTTCTCTATAGACGTACCCTGCACAGACAAACCCTGCAGGTCAACCCCTGCTAACCGACGTTCTTCCGAAAGTATTACGAGATCCTACCACGTAATATCCCGAACATTCATGTCCTGGTCGCAAAACGTTTCACTAATTTGTCATCACCTTATTAACGCAATTAGCGGCCAATTTGAACACTATAAACCGCGACCGATAATGCGCCAAGTAATACCGCCTATTTAGCAATTAGTTTTAATGCCTGCCGCAGAAAAAATCGGAATCCCTGATTGGCACCACTGAAATTTTTGGTTTCGGTTGGAAAGCAAAGGCCGTAATTAAGGAGGCAGTCAGGTGACTGGAAACATTTAACGAGAATAATAGTGTACAGCGAGATTGATGTAAATTGTAGTGTGAGTTCTATCACGGCGTTGCAAACCCCCCCCCCTCACCCAAATATAATCGTAGCCTCTGGGAGCCCTTTCTGCAACAATTACTGTCAGAGGGGGCGCTGAAAAATCTATTTTCCGCCGTTTTCGAGGATTCATTAATATTAACCAGACATTGATTTATATTGGGGTATTATTTTGTCGGCCCCCCCAACTGAAAATGCCTCGTCATGCAGGCTGAATTCGCATGAAATTAGCCCGCGCTCCAACGTCAATTTATGAACGTTACAATTTTTAAATTTATCCGACCTTCGTATAAACCGGTTTTGTGTTTACTATACAAAGTGGAAAAATGTATAAAAGAATAGTGAAGTACGAGCGGTTAATTGTTAATAAGCGATATATGAAACTATAATAGTATTATTATAGTCTTATGTCAGTTATCAAACTAAAATAATAAGGTGGAATTGCCTTCCCATTTTTGAGCAAGTATTTCGCGTCGAAATCGCTTTTGAAGTGGACCCCAGGGAAATTTTCCCCACCGTTCGCCCTATATTAGTTTTCTCAGACATTTCGATAGGATCATGTATCGAAAACATGTTACATATTTTGAAGATATTCAAAATTGCGAACATAGTATTGAATACATAAACTTTATATCTGAAAATTTAATTTTTAACTGTCATCATGAACGATTACTATATTACGTAGCCTAGAATATGAAATACGAGGCCAATAAATCTTGTTTTCTCGTATTCATCTGCAGATGGTTATTTTTATACAGAATTTGTATAACAATGTTTTCATGCTGTTAAATAATAATCTATTAAATTCTTTAATCCGAATTCGGCTTTTATTACTTCGATATTACGCGTCAGGAATTAGATTTGCGATGCGTATTTATAACAGAACAAACAACCAACCCCCTTATCGTGCTGGTTTCCCATTCACATTGAACGAGGGCAACCTGCGTCCAGCGTCAGATATGTTTCCCATTTTATATTATGTCACGACGTCCACCTAATCGTGCCATCGTCATAACTCTTAACGGACACTGACCAATGGCTTCGTACCTTTTGTGCAGTCGACCATTTACTGCGGTCGGACATAAGAAAGAGAAACTAGAAACAAGTTTTCTATATCTCGGAGCTTTTCAAGGCATCTGAAAGCGTTAAAATGATACGCTTAAAACATAATTTATAGAATTATTACACCTACAGCTTAACTTACTTTTAATAGAAATACGAATTAGTTTCAATTATTAATATTTCTTGATGATGAGTGCTAAGGACGCAAAAACACCGTGCTGTTTCACGGTGGTGGCTATAAAAGGTCTAGATGAAATAAAGTAGTTGAAGCGGGGACTGAGGGGCTGAGACGCGTTTTAAATTAAGCGGAATCATTTTTGGCCCGGGGGAATTTCCACATCATCGCGGGGGCTGTGGTGGGTAGGGGCGGGTTTTCCGGAAGTTGGTACCGGTGCCAATCTAGGCCCTCATTTCCTGGCCGAGAGGCCGCCCCCCGACTCTGTTTGTCTTCCGCTCCGCCGAGGAAATTGCAACGCTCGATTGAGGAAATCCTCACTTCTCTCCCACAGCCCTCTAACGGCAGACCCGTCGGGAGGGCCAGAAGAAAAAAAAACCAGTCTGTTTCGCATATTTACCGTAGTCATCTGAAGTAGATCAGGTTATGTGCACCCTATACCCCATAAGGTGTCAACCTAACCAGTGGGTGAATATTTATATTGATGCTTATTGAAAACACTGTAGAAATTCAGCTATATGCTACATTTAGCCTAATTATTGCTAGGCTAGACCTTTAAGTTAAAATGTACAATGATTTTAAATTTCACAGATATTATTTACATTAATAAAACGATTCCGACTGTTCAAAGTCTCCCCGCAATCGCGAAACAACATAATTGCAAGGCGTGTACATGGATTTACTTCTTTACTGCATTGCTCGCATGGAACAATCAGAATATAACAAAAACATTTTCAGACTGGAGTACAAAATACTACTGGTTTCTGTCATACTGTACAGCGGTGGGCGGTAAATGAGCAAGTTTTACGCTTTTCATATTTCCTTTCGATCTTATTTTACAAATTTTAATCCTTAACGTAATCCAGCGAAGTTTATAAGCGCGTTCTTTATAAATTTGCGCCTCGTGTAAAGCCGGCAAGAGTTTATCTCTTTGCTCTCCGGGCTCTCTCTCGAGGCCTCTCTCAGCCTTTAAAGTCCCCCACCCCCCGCCACACCCCTTTTTGTATCCTTGGCGATAATTTATAGTCCGTAAGGAGCGAAAGGAAAAAAAAACCGTTGGAAGCCGAATGTTTATTCTTCAGGAGTCGGGCGGACAAAACACGGCCCGTAACTCTTCGGGATTTTGGGCTACCAGGGCGGCAGTTTTTCTCGCGGCATCCTCCGTTTTATGTACAGCTAGGACGGCCCCGCGCCTTTCGAAAACGTTCCGACCGAAGGTAAAACCCCACTTGGAAATGCCACCCGTGCTCTCTAAGTCAAAACCCAAAACCGACAGAATATCCTCCACAAAACGTCCCCGAGGGTCTCTTCGCGGCCGGAGGCTTTTACGTACTGCGCGTCCAGCAGGAGTACCTATTAAGCTTAATTTACTGAACGGCATCGTCTTTTCCCTATTGTGACAACCGGGATGACATAGTTAAAGCCAGAAGAACCGTTTTGGACCCTCCACATTCAGAATAAATAATTTATTCCAACCGACCGACTAAAGCCAACGCTTTAGAATACAATCTTATACCCTTGTGTTAGAGCTATTTTAAGTCCAAACGAAATTATACTTGAATATGAATGGACGTAGGGGTACTGTTGTAAATTTTAAGATTTTCTATTTTTCGTTTGAAAATTCCTATTCCAAGTTCAGTCCACCACATTAATGCAGTAATTTTTTAGTCAATAATAATTTCATCGAACATTTGATATTAAAACTTAAGTTCGTTAAGTTTCATCTTACCTACAATGTATGTGACTCTGAGAATAATTACACATTTTTTCATTAGTTCATCAAACATAACAATAAATATTTACAAAGGTGCGGTTATACTCAAATATATTTTAGTAGAAATATGCGAGTACGGAATGTCAGAAACTGTAACTTCATGAGACAGACACTCCACGATTCAAAACACTATTCTTATTTCACTGTTCCTGATAGTATGTGCAGTAATTATGAACCAATCCGCGCGATTACTCTATTGCAAAATAGATTAATTTACCCCCAGTCTCCCAACAAAAATACATTTTTCTCCCTCCGATCTAAATCTGAAAAACTGCCCGCCAGAAGAGGGCGACATGAGGCCGATGCAAATTAAACTAATGAACACCTACGGGGGTCGCTAATGGTTTCGCTAATGTATAACCGCCCCCTCATGAATGTTATTACACCCCTAGAGTCGCCCCAACGTTCTATTGCAATAAGTTATCTCCGGTAATTAATCTGCTATTCGGGGGCCCGTTTGTAAATATAACAAGGCACAGGGGAGGGATCCGAAAACAATGGACGGGAGGTAATGAGCTTGTTTGGGAATCTGAGCCGGCTAGCGTGAAAAAGGGTTTTGTGACTTTATTCGGGTATACGGATTTAGCCATTCATCCATACTAAAAATGTATAGATATACTGATTCATTGCCCTTATTTCCAATAACAACAAACGCTTGGACACTACTGGTGTCAATTGCTAAACAATTTTGTATGTTAGTTTAACATACCTGTTTTGTGGTCTGCGATGGGTTGAAATACCGTAGATTTCGTGAGTTTCTGTGTATGTTCTACAGCATAAAATCCCATGATTTCTGCAAAACCGGCAGTCTGCTAATAAAATTGTTCTGACTTACACATCCAGTGGAATGTTAATAAATTAATAAGTTGGTGCGATGTGTTATTTGGATATCAGTTATTTTTTAGTACTTCCGGAGTTTATGCAAGGTTGGTGAACTTCAGATCCCGATTAAACCTTACGCGAAAAAGAAATCTGAACGGGGCGGGGCTTTAATCATAGCCCGAGTAAAATTTTAAACATCGCGTACCTCATTAGGCTACTGAGAGCGGTCTCGTGGGGAGCATAATGACAAAAAATTTACCACCGCCTGTGTCTTGCCGCTAGTCCCTTCTCCCGTTTTATTTCGCCCATTAAAAAGCACTCGTTCGACGATTTTCCCACACTCGTCCATTCTGAATAACAAGTCTTCCTTGCCTCTCAGCATTGCTGCTATTAAATACATCGCTGTCTGTAGTTTTATTTAATGTGTCCCGGCGAAAGAGCCGATTGCTGTTTTAAGGGCTCCGGCCGGGGGTGATTTGGAAATGTCCTCCAATTTAATGAATTGTAATTATTCAATTACAGACCGACTCGGATTTAGGGCCGAATTTTACTGCGGGATTTATGCGGGCATTAAAAGGAATGTAATCACCGCCAATTGAGGCTTTCGCTCGGTTTTTAGAATAAAAATGATATCTTTACAGATAAATGAATAATCGAAAGTATAAGTTTGTGTCTCGTAAACATGTTTTATGTTAATTTTCAAACATTCGTTATTAGAAGAGAAGGTTCACGTCGGGTAAAATGGGCTATTTAGTGTTTCAAACGGCAATTTGGACGGTATTTTTGAATGAGAAGTACTCGTGCATCTTTCATTTGCCCGCGTGAATGTTACTGATCACAAAACAAGGCCAATGGGAATAGAAAATATTTTGGTAATATCCTACATATACCTTATGCAGGGATCAGATAGTGAAATTTTGGCTTTCTATTAGATATTTTCATTATTTTATTCAGGATGATAGTAACGATATACCACACTATTGTCAGATTTATTTGGACCAGATATTTTGGGATCAAAAAAAGTTTAGTGATCCAAATAAATCCAATAAAAAAATAATTACATTACAATAGGAAATTGACAAAATATCCCGATTATAGTAACCATTGTTTAACATCATTATTTGGTCGTTACATTAGCATTGTGGCGAAAATTCTAAATCGGTCCCAGGTCTAAATAAGGCCCGACCCACAGGAGCGCCCAATTTTTAAAAGACATTTCTGTAAAATTGGCGCGTTTAAAAATTATGAATATTGAAAAATGGAAATTATTCCCTAACTGCATCTGGTGGCAAATAATACATCCTCCCGACCCAAATATCGCCGAGTAATACCGTTATCGGGGCCGGGTGTTCCCGTTAAAATTCCATAATTGCGGAGGGGAAGATATACCCTGTGATTATTCCGCAAATTCTACTGGAACAGGGAATAAATCCGGGAATGGAAGGCCGGCTAATAATAAGTTGAATAAGCCCGAATGGAAGTGACTGGGGCTCCAGCGTGAGGATGGGGAGGAACGGAGGAGGGACAGCTGGAGCTTTTCCGCGCTGGAGGAGGAGAACAAGATTTATAACCCACTTAATGATTTTTTATTGGCCCTGTGGGATCTCTGGACACGAAAAAAAACCTACTACGCCCTCACCACCGGCCCTACGCCGGGTCCTAATCTGTGTAACCTCTCAATCCCCCCAACCATCCGGCACAACGTCCGGTTTAACGCCGAGCTCGTAAGGATTTATTTATTTATGAAAAATGGTAGACAGCTAGGGAGCAGCCAAAAAAATACGGTACTTGGAGTGTTTACAAGTTCGTCTCGTCCATTTTTATATTATTCCCCTACAATAATTGTTTGAAAATGTTAATGAATGAATGAATTGAAAACCATAAAGTATTTGGAAGCAACATTCATATTTGATTTTGACGTAATTTATCTCCGGCATTTATCCGGGACGTACAGGGACTACTCAGCTCTCACTCAGACTACTCAGATAAATTAAATATGAAGATGTAATATTAATATAGGATCTGATTTTACATAAGTATGAATTTCCATGTCTGTATACTGTTCTTTGGCACTCGGTATTTGCCGGTTCAGCAAATACAACAATTTCAGAAGAGGAAAAGCTCTTTTGTGAAGAGTTAAATATAGCCCTCCTCGAAGAGCCGGGGCGTCGAATTACCCCGGAGTAACATAATTAAATCAACGAACTGGGGCTTGATTAAAGCGTCGAAACTTCCCATTCCCGGTTTCAACCGCTCGCGTTTAGCTCGAATTTATACGTTGAACTGTGTATAACGCAATTATAACTTCGAATCCGCGGACTGTCTGTTCAGTACGTCTCGGTGTTTCGAAATTTATGCCATTCGAGTCGGTAATTAACGCGGCGGTTTCCGGTCCCATTATCGAAAAATAGACGACTCTTAACCCGGGCCACTAATGAACCAACTTTCCCTATACAGAGCTTCTGCCATAAATCCTAACAATTTATACTCCTTCCTCACTGCTCGCTGAAGAAATAGAATTCCGTTCGTTTTCTCTGAACTATAAAAATTATTATTATCACGTACTATCCTTTTCGTACTTCACGAATCTTATATGCTTTGTCATCAGTAGTATGTGAGAATGGTTTAAATATGATGTCACCCCGAAACAGGTCCAGCAGCGGTCTAGTAACTTTTTATACGTTCATTCGGTTGTATTTGTTGATTGTCCTTTCAGAAATTAATAACTGTCGGGGTACTGAAGACATGTTTATACAATATAGGCGGGTTATGAACATTTGATGGCCAACACTAAGTCCTAATTTATAGTTACCGCTTAACATCAGGGGTCGGTATCTCGGTGTGTAGTGAGAGAGAAGGGCTCGAAAGCGCGGTTCTTTCAGTTTCAGTCCCTTCTATTTATTTTTCACGGCGAAGCAAGTCCGGCCATTTATTTCTGTGGCGGCCGAGGCTCGGCCTAGATGGAGAGATAAAGGCCTCCGAATTTATAGTTCGGCCCCGACCGACACCCCCGGAGTCTACTCGATTGAGAGCTCCACGCCGGTGGGTAGCTGAAAATATATGAAATATAGTTAAGACTTAACGGTTTACGGTATCTTGTCATTTGCCTACAGATTATTTTTAGTTTTAGCCACGTTCGTTACTATCCATTGTTACAATCCGGTATACTGAAAGGATTTTGAAGACAGGATATTGTAGTCGCAACCCGATTTGGATTTGGAGTCGGTCATGCGCGCGTTTCCTATAAATCGGGAGTTCGGGGCCCACAACCCCAGTCTTATCCTCCCGAGGAGATATATCCGTTCCCTCCCGTCGCCAAGACGAACGGCCCTCAATCGACAGCAGAGAAAGAGGCCCTTGGGCTCTCCGAGCGGGGACGTATGGCTTACCATTGGTCTTGTAAGGCCCGTTATTTATGGCTCTACGTTCCTCGATAAACATCTCTGTTGTCTGCGGGAGGGATACTCGTTGAAATTATAAATTTTGTTCGGTGGTACAATGCCGATAATGTGGCACGAAACTGATACATGGCAGCGAATATCCAGACACAGCTCCAAGACTTATTAAGTCTAAGAACAACTAATAAAAGCAGTAAAAAATCAACGACATTTCAATGTAATATACTACATCTATTGCAATGATTTTCCATCAGTTATGTTATAAAACATTACAAGAGATATTATGATATTCATTGTACTTGGATAAAGTTAATCTTTTCTATCTTTAGAATCATATAATTAATTCAATGAATATAATTCCGTTCGTTTTCAAATGCATTTTGCCAGAACATCTGTTCTTACGTCCAATCGGAATTATGATCCGTTATAGTTCCCCCTCTCAGGATTCCGTTAACATTATCTATACTAGGTTATTAAAATTGCTGGGTAAGATGAAATTTAAATAAATTGCAAGAAACATTATATACTATTAACTTATATTACTGCGTTTCTAATTTTTTTCTCTAAAAAATGTTTGCCGTAATGACTAGAATCTAAGCGTCGGTGAAGGATTAAGTCCTTTTTTGGGAAACAAATTTAAAAATATCGAAGAAAACCCGTTAATTTCCTTTTTTGCCGTAAACAATATCGAAATAATTATCGCCCATCAAGGGTAATAATAGCTCATTAAAGGAATCTACTCAATCACTCAGGCAAGTTCTCGATGAATTTTTTGTTTCTATTTTCGAAGAGTGAATTGTTAGCCTTCGCCGTTAGTTTAATAACGGGGTTTCCATTCAGACTGCGCCAAACGCTATTATTTGTCCTTTGCCGTCTTATTCAGAGAGAGCATTGAAATTCCCGAAGATGCTTGTCAATTCGGCAATTCATCGATATTAACGGGAATATGAAATTTACATTTTTGATGCAAAATCTCTTGCATTGACATTGATTTTTTATTCTTGCGTTGATTGCAAGAAGTGCCTTTTATACGATTTATACAATTTGAGTAGTCCTCGACATTAGTCAGAGTAGTATATTGGCATTGAGTAGTGTATTTTCACAATATTTTTATAGCTAGAGTCGATTAGCCTTCGCCTTGTAATGATTCATACATTATGAATACAATATTTTAATTTAATAGTAGCTATAGGGGAACAACATTCTGATGTAAATTAGCAATAGGAAGGAACATGTCGGAGACCGATTTTCTTTTAGTGGAATTACGTATTACTAATTTGAAAATAATTGCCCGCTGGTCGAGAGATAATAATGATTCATTATACAACTCCTAAGGATAAAGAACTGTTGTTTTCTGTATTGTATTTTTTTTCTTGTATTTCAGATGAGGAAATTGAGTTTCCTTGTCCAGCCAATGCTAGGTTAGATTACAGGTCCGTTACCTAGGCCATCACACATGGCCTTAATTTAGACTAGGAAGTGGGGAATTTTATATTGGACGTACTAATGATTTATTGACGACGGGAAATGTTTTTTTCTCTGCATTCATTTCTGTAATAATAGAGTGTAGAGTTTTTCCTAAAGCTAGAAGAAATCTAAATAAAATATTAAAGTCACGTATTTCTCGCGGTGCCCACAAAGTTTATTAAACTGTAAATGTCAAATTCATATTCAATATTAATAAATTGAATAGTTAGTCTCCGTAATATGGCTGCAAATAATGCTGTATATCGCGTTAAAGAAGAAACTCTCCGGAACCGTTGTTTATAACCTTCCCGGTTGGCTTGACAATAGACATACCCGCGATCAGTCTCGGCTTCTTCTGGTTTTCTCCCTTCGCGGGATCCGATACACATTTAAATCGTAGCGCTCTGTGTCCTCCGACCTTATTCGGGCCCTCCCGGCGATGAATTATTAATAAGGAGGAAGAAGTCTCCTCGGAAGGCGGCTACCGCTGGCCGAGAACTGGTCCCATTGAGCGGGACACCCGGTTACCCGTTACCGGTGTGTCTTCAGCCCACCGGCCCGTACCCTGACATGTACCCTGCGGGACTCGTTCTTCCCCACAAATGGAAATCGGACCGTAAATCGTTCGTTATTCCGGAGATTCCGCGGTGTCGACACCCGGCCATACTCCTCCCCGATTTACGACCGGAAAGCCCCAATTATAAACGTTGCCGAGGCCTTGTTGGACCGGCACAGTTAACGGGGCAGATGTTTAAAAGGCAATAATTTCTCGTCCAGGCGGCATTTATCAATATCCGCGCTGAAAACATGGAGAACAATATCAGACATGAGTTCGGATTGTATGAACGCTGGACGTTCGTGAATTTGAATTATGTAAATTCATGACCCAATAGTTAGAAGTGCGGATGGCCTTTATGGGTTAGAGAGGGACGTAAACCTTAGTTGCGAAGTGTTGACATTTTTGTAGTTTTATATGTGGACGTGTAATTGTCTGTATGTAGAGTGTGGACGAGGCTTGGGATTAGTGTACCCGTAGAGCCGCGATGTGGGGGGCGACGGGATAGGGAAGGCAGGCGTTGGGTGACCGCCGGCCGCCTTTGATACGGGATCCAGGTGTGTCGCCGGCCGAAACCGCATCCGCTCCAACGTTTTCTGAGAAATAGCTGGCACTTTTTACCGGTCTCGGGTCCTCCCCGGCCGGACCGCAACTTCTCAGCGCACTCTCCCTCGTTGGGAACTCGATACCCTCCGTGATATACTCGGTTGCCAGTATTTCTTACTCCAGCTTTTTGTTCTCCAGTGTAGTGTGTCTTACGTAAGCCGCAAACTTTGCACGCAACCGGCGATTTTGTAACCGTCAAATAACGCCCGAACTACTTTTTTTTATTATAAATCCGTTACAAGAACCGATTTGCCACTGACCGTAAAATGCCGAATTGGCTCTATTCACGTATGATCAAAACTTATACATTCAACGCAAACACTTGACGGAATAATAGCAGGCCTTCTGTACTCAGAGCGCCATCAGAAATCCCACCCCGTTTGATATAGTTCTTTAGATTGCTGGTTCATTCGTAAATTGATGTGCTTAATCATTGAAAACAGGGTAAAAAGTAAATGGGTCAGTTGGTAAAGTGACATGTCCGATTTTGTGAGGAAAATCGACTGAAAAATTAATCAATTCGGATTCGCAGTGGAAAACAAGTTTTAAGGGACGAATTAAACCTCTACTATACAATCCCGCAGAAATTAAAGCATTAACAATATCATTTTCCTCTTTGGCTTTTCGATTTTAAACTTTTTGGCCAGAAACATTTCTAATTTCCTTTTCGTAACCTAATATTTTACGACCGTAATTCTTTAATACATTCAAGATTATCTCGTGCCCCAGTAGCAAAAGCAATTCAGTTACATCTAACAATAAGAGTGGTAAGATATAAATCATAAGTGTTTGTATTAGCAATGAGAATATAGTAACGAATGATGGAATAAAATGCGCCTCATCCTGCATAAAGTTGTGATTTTATCTGCGCAATAATAAAATATAGCTAAATTCAATTATTGCGTGCAACAGAAAACGTGTTAGTTTTAGATTGAGCGGGGCTGTTGCTTACACGCAAAGCTGATTTGCTTTTCAGTCCGAATGGAGGAAAAATTGCCGACCACATTTATATAAACTTCAAGACAACGAATTAAGTTAGTAAATATTATTTACTGTTTATTATAAATTGTGACATAATTAGGTGATTAGACGAACGCATATTTTCGCGTTCTATATCTAAAATAAAACATGACAATCCGCTCACATTTGGTAGAAGGTTCTACTAAACAGGTTTTGCAGCAGTATGTATTACGGTGGTGACCTACATGCTGAAAATAACACGGCAAATTATGTTGTTATGTTGGTATCAAACAGAGGGTATTGTAATCTTAGACCAATGGAGGTGAACACTCATTATAGAGTGTTCTGCAATGCTGTATATGTGTACGCCCGAACACGGGAAAATGTCCAGACATAAATTGAACTCAATTGAACGCCGTTATCGTATTTCTGTATTATAAGTTTTAATAGGGAATACTTTCGCCGCGCGCTCTATTTATATTGTGTTTAGGTATCACGCCTAATGACCGATTCTTACGAGTGCCCCAGACAGGTCAATCTGTTTTCCGTAGGGAGTATAGCCAATATCATTACTGCGCTGTTGGAATGGAAATATTAACAGTGTTATAACTGTTTCACTTTGATGTATTTTATTATTATTGCAGCAGCTGATATGGAAACCGCAATCTCATGCATATTTTTCCAATGAAGAAAGAGCTGTTCTTAATTAGCGCAGTTGAGATCGTGCCAAACCAAGGCTGGATGTGAGCCGCACACAGCTGCGAATAGTTGTAATACTTTGCTTGAACAATGGCGTTCATTACTGACCAGAAAATTGTCCGCCCGCGGAATTTCCATGATGTAAAAATTCTGTATTCAACTAAAGAGTTCATATTTCAAACTACAAACACGCCAGATTTACAGTGCAAAAGGTGGCAGACAAATGTTTACAGAGCCACTGCTATTTTAATAAACTGACCTAGCTCCTTCCCAACTGGCATGGCTAAGATTTCCAGGCTCTTATTCGAATTCCTCGTTAGTCTTATATCCATGTGTTGTCCAAAGTACCACACTACTGATTCTCGCTCTAATCATCACGAATTACCGTGGTCAAACCGTCGCCCAAATCCCGTCCCAACTCAAATGGAAAAATAAGCTTTCGGCTCCCCTATGTTTCCTTGGCAATTTCTTAGCGTGGTCGCAAAATATCCGCAAACCCGACAGAATTCCCCGTCTTTTGGCATATAGAAGTCTGTGTTTTTCTTTCTGAAAAGGTGTAACGTCACAAACAGACTGACAGAAAATACGACAAGAGTATTACTATATTATATATATGTCTGAAACTGAGATAATTAGTCAAGTGATTTTTAACCTTCGACGGAGGCCAATTAACCGTCGCCGGTGATACGTAGCGGTCGTTTACTGGGCTTAGACATATTTCCCAGTATTATTTCCGCGGCCCGCTTCGGAAGTCGAAATCGTAAATTAATTTTGGCTGTCTGAGCGGCGGCACAATTAGCGGGGGGCGGGGGATGTGGTTGGGCTCGCCCCCTCATTAGGCCCCTAATTGGGAGGGGCCCCTCAACCCCCCGCCACTGTTCCCCTTCACCCAGACACACCGGCAATCAATCAGGGAAATTGTTCCGTTTAAATGGAAACCTTCCGTCCGTGTTCCCGTCCTGGGAACTACTAACTGGCAAACACTTCGGGACCAGTTGAAATGATACGTTTCGCCGGACGGGTTCATCAGCCCGAAAGTAATTAGGATACATTATCTCGATCGGGATATAAGTTACGGGCAGTATTTTTGTAATCTGAAACCAGAATTTTACACTTTACGTAGACTTTTCCCTAGTTTTGAAATTTAAAAAACACGATATTTATTTATTATTCTCTGCCGAGTTGTTACTTTTCGTTTAATGAATCCCCCACCGCTCTTGCGAAATGACTGGGTTGTGCAATGCTGCAATTGTAAATTACCAGCTGGAACCGGTTCCAGGAAAAAACGCGAACGAAATGTAGCAGATAGCATCGTTCCTTCACTTTCGTTTCTTATCACTTTTACATAATTCTTTCTTTCACCACCCGCGCCGAATTCCACACTCTCTGTCCGCATTTTTGGTCTTGAGCGCAGAACCGAGCTGAGTTAATGAATGAGGGCAAGCCTTGCAACTGAGTAAATAAAACTGCGCTGAGCAAAAATTCTAACACAATGCTTTATTCTATATAATGCATTTTAGCCATTAGTTTAAATAAAAATGAAAATAAATAATTCTATATTTCTTAATAACAGTGCTTCGTTATAATTATCAATAACTATAGTTTATATCCGACATAATACAGTATTCAGGTACAGGATTTAGGACTGTTATTGTTTTGTTTTACTTGCTGATTGTAACAGACACATTCAAATATCACATCTAATAGAAACATGTCCTTAAAACCAGTCTCGTAATAACCATCTTAAGGGAATCTCCCTTGGTGTTTACAGGCACCTAATCTCGAACGTTTCTCGTTTCGGATGACAACGGGACTGAAGAAATCGCTTTTATAATAATTGCATATCCGCTACCTGATAACAGGGCCGTCTAAAATTCTGACTTCACGGCTTTACAATCCGAAAGCAATTAACTACCTACCTACCGCTCGTCCGATGCTAATTTGCCCGGCGCTAATTTCAACTCGACCCGATTCCACTTTAATACGACGTACCGTAATTAAACGGTGAAACTACGTCCATTCTTGATATGTATCTTTAGTAATATTAAATCCACCCTGCGCGAAATAGAGGAACTTGAAGTGCCTTTTGTGTGAAAGGCTGCTGACCAGTTTCCATCCTAGTTTTACAGGTACATGTTCGAATTTACATCGCCTATTATATGTCTTAATAATTGTTTTCCGGCTTAACCGCCTGAAAAGTGAAGATAAAAAACTTTTAATTGCCTATAAAAAGAAACAAATTGCAGTTTTGATATGAAAAACTTTATACTGAGGAACCACCGAAAGCATTTCGAAGGGTTATAAAAATATTACTAATGATAAAGTTAATCCGTTGAATCTGTACGCCATTAATATTCAGAAAATATATTAAGTTAACTAATCTGGACCATGTAACTTCTGACACATAAAATATCGAACCCACAATTTTTCTGAATTTGTACCGAAGAAATAAAATTTTAATTATACTGTGATATTACTTAATATTTGTTATAACGTAAATATTCAGAATACAATTTAATATCTACAGTATACTTTGTTTCCTAATGCGTATTAATAAAATGGTGAATTCGGACCCGTCAGGCGTGCAGGCATTCCCAATGGATAATGTGGCCAATTAGAACAAGAAAACAAGATAATGACTCAATTCATGAATCAAACAACGACAAAATTAAGATAAAACGGAAAACGCTTCCACTACTACAGAAGCGGCGCCTCCGAATTACTGGACGCGAGAAATTAAAATCAAATTACGCCAATTACATTTGAATAATTGGGGGCGGCAAGAAGGCAACACGTCGGCGGGCCCCGGGGTCGCAAGTCCCGATAATATTTTATGGCGGATTTATGATAATGTTTCGGCGGTGAAGAATCCGTCCATTCTCCGGCCGGCCGCACAAGGTTCTCGGTCCCGAGACCGGCCAAGAACCTGATTTACAGAGGCTCGGAACATTTCCGCTATCTGAACATCTGAACGGGAGGTGGCCCGCGAAAGCTGTCGCCGTCGTTTTTATGCCGGCCGAGAAAACTCTAGACCGAATGGCACTTCTTCAGTGTCACGGACAGAAATGGTAAAGGCGGCGTTTGCCCATTCATTTCTTGGTAAGGAAAATAACATACCCGGGACATCACGTCGTTCTTGCGGCCCCTATTTTTTGAAGTGTCTGAATTCGACTTAGGAAAACGCATAAGTTAAGACTCGTAAAATTTGTCGAAAACAATTTATATTATCTACTAATGATGCTATATAATTTTCCTTATATTGTACCGCATCTTTATAAGGAGAGCATCTAAACCATATTCCGACCTATATCATTGGGTTTAGTTTACGCGAGATCTTTACGGGTTATGTATGGGGATTTCATCGTTAACATATGATCGTAAGTACGGCTGTAAGATATATATTTCTGTAGCGGCGGTACGAATTTGAAACCGGTTCAGAACCGCGAAGAAGACCGGTTCAGATGCAACTTTGAGAACGGAGCTGTAAAATAAACGAAATATTCTTCAGTTGTTGCATCCTGTTCTTTTAATTATGACCCTTTTATTGACAACTATCCGGCGCCTCCGACTTCTCCAATGAGGGGAATATCTTCGGCCGATATAAAGACAAATTGCATGACTCGGTAGTCCGAAACGAGAACCGGGTAAGTTGAAATAGCGCCATAACTCATTGAGAGGGGCTCGATAAGAAGTGGATATTCACCGCGTTCATTACAGAGTGAACTAAACCGCGCCCGTTTCCAAAAGGGGGCTCGGGCTGTTAACAAGAACAACTCAGCGAACAACGCCTCCCACTGATTGATTGACGGGCATATATTTGTATCTGTTTGTTTTCAATCGGCCTAATGGCGGCCGGTCTCTCATATCGCCTATCCAAACGGTTAATACATCAAAGTCAACCTTTCTCTGGACGAGGGAGTTGTGATGGTCTCTCGCCGATAACCTACGATCTCTGAACCCAACTCGGGCTTTCTTGTTGCCCTTACATGTTCAGCAAGAAAAAACGATAGACACGCCGCGGCATAACCCGATTTCGAGGAATAGATTTAAGAAATAAAAATTACAACTGAAAACAAAATTATAAAAAAAAAATACTTTCTTCTGTAAAACCTTTTCTGTTCTACCGGCTGGCGGTGTTTCTAAATTAGAACGAGATTAGGTTTTCTGTCGACCCGGGACAAACAGAGAACAGAAAGCCCGGTCAAGCCCTATCAGCACTTTATCTAACCAACAGAGTTCAGTTCATGAGATGACGAGAGAAGGTAAGGCGCGTGTCGAAACCACGATAGACCAAACTGGCCCAACAAACCTCCCGAGTCCCGGTGGAATAAACAGGATTGTTGAACTCTTATTCCCGTCATTTCTTCAACTATTTTAAGCTTAATTTTGATATAATATTCTTCTTAAGAGTTTTATGTGTATATTTTGAGTAAATGTTGAAATTAATTTCTTATCTCATTATTCTGATGTCATCTATTGGTCGTTTGGTAATTACGACAGATCATAATGAGAACACATGAAATCGCGATTAATTAAAGGTATAACGAAATTCTTTGGCCTATACGCCAGCATCGTTATTCCAAGAAGTGAATGGATTTCCGCAGCAATTCTGGTATAGTATTGCGAGAAAAATATCCCAGATTGCTCAGATATTAAACCGGGACGGAGAAATACCGAGCGATGTTTAAAAACGATCCATTGTTTTCCCGACCTGGGGTGAAATCTGGAAAGTTGCTGGAAATTGGGCTAAAAGTCGATACCCCGCGATATATTTGGCGTGATGCAACGCCGGTCGTATAACGAAATGTATATCTCCGCCTTCGAGATAGCTCTACGATATTATCTGAATTGCTCTTTATACCTATCGAAACTGTAACTATACCGTTCCAACGCTTAGCAGGGCGTATCCCGGCCGATTGGGGGGGCTCATTGTGAAAAATACCCGCCGTAAATGTTAACCGTATGCACAGTTCGGTTAGAATAAAAACAAGCGTTGTGCCATTCGACCGGCATTAAACCAACATCGCAAGTCACGAATTTCACAACGGGATCGTTAAACGGTCAATTTGCTCTATCCGGGGCTGAATCTGTGGCCGGCCGCTCTTAATGGCTGTTCAGAATGGATTTTATGCAGATACCCGATATCATACATATGGAACAGGGTTGTATTTAACATTCAGGTGAACTATTAGCTCAAAACAGTTTCTTGAGAGCACACGGGGAATTCTGGTACAATTCCAGTTACTTAAATAACTGCAATTTATATGAAATTATGTAAGTATAGTAAAACTCTGACGTCCAGTTTGCAACCTACAACTGTTTAGATGTAGGCAGTTTTTAATTAGTACTCAATATATGTGACCCACAGTTGAAAAAATCATCGGACCGCAATATTTCTCTTATTGCAGTGCAGCTGTCCCGTTCATGCTAATAATTCAGTGCCCTGCATTCGCCGGCCAAGCTGCAAAGTGACCGCCCTCATAATTGGCAACGGCTCTTGGGCACTTATTTATTTTTAGATCCCGTTATTGGAATGCTTAGTGAATAAATGTCGTACACGTTTGAATACATTCCGAAACTCCGAGAATGAATATTTAATAGGATTCGCGGTTGGTCTATCGAAGAAAAAAATTGGAAACGGTGGACAACAACGATTAAACATAGTTATATTTGAATTATTCTGTCGCCATGATGAGGCTGCAGCTCGGAAATACGGACGGTAGTCGCGCGGGAAACGGGCCTAGTTTCAATTTCGTGATTTATTACGCCGCCCGGTCGGCAGAAACCAATTTCAAAATAAAATTCGGTACCGAGATAATTTACAACGACGCCTAGTCGATGCGAGGCCCAGAACGGCCCGGGGCCACGACGACTGCATCGGCAGCCTTCCCTCGCAATATGACCTCAGCCCTCAACATATAACTCCTACCGTACATCTGAAAATTATTTATCACGATCACTATTTATACAGCCGGCATATTGTTTTGTAATTGCATTGTACAATAATAATTGTTTGAACTCGTGCACGTGTAGATTCACCGAAATATATATTATCTTTTCAATGGAATATATATGGCTTTGGCAGGCTTGACGACCTAGAAAATATAATTACCCGTATTTTTTGTACAAAAGTTATACTTTTATTTCATTACTTTACCTATATCGCTGATCTTCATTTCTTTCTTCTTATTGTACTCACTAATGTTTCAGAGGATACAGTTTATAGGTGAATATTTTTATATTTGAAATTTTCCATTTTCCGTACAACATAATTCTGTAATTCCTCGAGGAACCTGCCTCGTGTTACTGATGTTACGGACCTCAGAACCGAGCAATGGATGAATGAGGCATCCGAGACTTAACCGATTATTAACGGTTCGTGCCGTTTTTTTCTTGGTTTTTGATTTTTTCACCCGAACCAGAAATCACGTCAGGTCTGAGGAGACGGGAACATGCGGAGCGGAACTACCGTCGGTAAGATCATAGACTCTGTTGGGAGGACGCAGAGGTCAATCGGTTTACGTTCCAATTTCGAGCAATTGAAACGAAATGGAATCGCGCGGGTGGTGCCGGCCCAATGGCCGGTTGTTTATCGATAGTCGGCGCTATCCACTGCCGCTTTGCAGAATCACTGCTAAATCGTGATCCACGGGGCCCGGCGTATCGCAAACTGGACCCGCCTAATGGACCATCAGTGCACCTATTAGGAAAGTTCATAGGGGCCACACTTACCTCGCCCACGGTAAAGAGGACAACAACCGGAGGGAGTCGGTAGGTAATTCGCTTACACGAATTTTCTGGCCATGGACATTTACCATTGCTGAGAAACATTGGATGATCTGAAGGAAAAACCGGTTTAACACATTTTTTGGGGATGATTACAGGGATGAACAACTAAATAACTCAATATTTGGTAAATATTTCACCTATTGATCATTGATGAATGAACTGATGTATACAAATGAAGAAAAATAATGTATCCATCTTTAATACTACTCGCGTTACAAAAATGCTTTACAAAAATTTCACACACAGATACGAAATAAAAAAATATAAAGTCACACATCGTTTATATTTGAATATTATAAAAACAACTGTTTGAAGGAATAAATAAAAGTTGTGGGTGATGTAGTCCCTCTTTTATTCCTGGCATTAATTTACATTTCTCTGTTCGTTATTCAGACGCGCTCAATTGTTCGTCGATTTCCGCAACGTTGAAAACAGTCCCCAGTAATAACTGTTATAAATCAAGCGAATAAACAGGTGTTGGAAAGAGAAAGAGAGAATGAAACAAACGGGTTTCAAATATTAGCATCCGAGAGGCCAGCCTGCACCAGAATCATAATTAGGGCCTTAACCTTTGACCCCAATATACCCCGCAGAACCCTTTTGGGGCAACAATATATTCGGAATTTCTTCTCGCTTTGTTTTTGACGGCAAATTAAAGTTCGTACATTATAAATTTCAATGTTTGGCTCAGTGCTAGTATACAAATAGAATTTTCAGAAAACATAAAGAGTTAGATCAGATTATCCAATACGGATTACTATTTTGAGGAGATTTTCGAAAATATTTTAACCAACCGGATAAAATTACAAACTCTAAACAACCACATTGTAAACCTTAATTTTGAATACTCCCTATATGCCATATCTCTTAGAAATTATTTCTAGGGAATTATTTTGCTATTCAACAACGTGCACTTCATTTTGAACTTATATCCGCGGTCAAGTTTGTGCGGGAAAATGATAAAATCGGTTCTGGTTCGAGTGAATTTGTTGTAAAGTTCAAATAAGCTGGTCGCCGCAACTGGCCAGCAGAGCGGTAACGGTTTTTAATAAACTGTAGCGGGCGATTCACCAGATGGGGGCGTTTATTCAGAGCGCCCTAACGGCACTTCCTACAGAGAGAGAGAGAGGCTTAATAACGACGACAAGAAACTGTTTGAAATTGTAGCGGTTCGTTTTCCCTAACGTCGGGTACAATTGCCCGGAGTTGAGCCGTTAGCGGAAGACCTCTTGAGCTGGCGAACGACCGCTCCGAACGCCACTTGTTATGCACAACACCTTATATGGCTATCGGGACATTTGTTTTATCGGACATAAATGAACTGGGTAACGGTACCTTTTACAGCCGACCAACACTCGTTAGTACATCACTATATTACTGAGAGAAATCAGTCATTCAGTTGAAAATTATACCTACACTAAACCATTTCTTATAATAAAAAATTTTGTTTACGATATTCCAATATAGGGAATTTTTTAACATATAATGAATTATATTTCACTGATATATGTACTTCTTTTCCCGTCATGATACCTCTATATATACATGCCTATTTGTCTATCCCGAGAACAGGTAAATACAACAGGGGTCATTTAATGAAATCAAAACTGGTATCTATTGTTCTGTCGATGTCAGCATCACGAAATATTTCTGTCAGTGTGACGTAATTTGATATTTTGATTTGCAAAATTATTTCTGCAAAGTAAATACGCACGGGGAACAACTTTGAGGAGGGATATTTTGATTGATTTTGACCTTTTCCTGAGACTGAATATGTATTAACGTGCCGCGGCGAATACCAGTGACAGAATATGAAAGCTAGCCCCTGCTGTGTGAGAAACACGCATATAAGGGTCTGCACAAGTGTGTGTGTGTGTGTGTGTGTGTGTATAGGTGTTTGAGTTCATTAGCATTGTAAATAATGATGGGGAACGCCTTGGATGGTGCAGATGCTGGTTGGGCTATTATCATTGGGCGGGCATGTTCAGCTACACGCTAACCTGACCGGATGTTCGGCAAACCTTTATTAATAGCCGTTCGCCTGAATGACTCTCGGCTCGGAGGCTCCCTTATTATTTATCAGATTGTTTCGGAACGTGCCGAAAATAATTATTTATTTTGTTATTTTTCGGAGTGAAATTTAAAACATGGCTTTGAAAACTGACCCAGCGAGGGCAGCTTCTTCTAGATTTACTGAAATGACGACAGTTGTAATCAAGGCATGGAAGAACATTTCAGTATTGAATTGAACGTATTATCAAGGTTTCATATCA
Organism: Lethocerus indicus; assembly: GCA_019843655.1. Classification (NCBI taxonomy): domain Eukaryota; kingdom Metazoa; phylum Arthropoda; class Insecta; order Hemiptera; family Belostomatidae; genus Lethocerus; species Lethocerus indicus. The sequence goes on along the minus strand of JACDQD010000005.1, from coordinate 25,067,057 downwards.
ATTTTCAATTAAGAATTTCCTATAGACTGGACTACACACATTTCAAGGTACGAATATAACGACTAATCTGTATATTTATGATCCTTCAGTCCCAAATTGCCGCAAGTGTAATGCGAATGGAGTTTAGCCTTAAGAGGGGCGTTGTCACCACGCCTCTGCATTTCTGCGAAGCGGTCAATTTGCGACGATGTATATATGTATATGTATACACGGATGGTTCGTCCGACGCAGATAATGGGTCTTCTTTTTGTCATAAATCCCCCCGGTGTCGCCGACAACAATTAAGATAATAATAATATTCAAATCATTAATAAATATTTATTCATGCAAATGGACTTGGTTCCCCACGGGATGATTTATATCGGTCGGCGGCTCCCCGCCCCGCCGTCAGTGCGCCATACTGGAGAAGCCGGAGCGGATGCAACATATTAAATGCTCAGTGCGAACTCCCAAACATAGAAATGTCGATTTGTTCGCCTACTCCGTATACGTCCTGTGGGAATACGGACGCGCCAACCGGATACGCGGAACGAGGAGTTAAAATAATTACATTCATTATTAACTGGTCCTATTTAAGTATTTACAAAACATTTGAGGCTTTGTACACAATAAAACAATTTTACAGGTTCGGGTAATCTTTCGGCCGAACACGACTTAATAAAATTGTGACGTGTGCGTACAGAAAAATATCTGAATAATGTTTGAAACAAAAATGTATTTAGACGAAATGGTGGTAATTCTGAGTTGTACGGTTGTAATCAAAATTTTAATTGGTATAAAATTCATTATATGATCAATTAAAAATATAGATATAAATATAGGACGTGCAGTTAATTCAAGATTTTTTAAACATTAATCAACGCTATAAGAACATATATGAATCTAGTTTTTTGATCGATAACTCGTTTAGACTGTGATATATGAAAACGATATTTGAAGCACCGAGATTTTAGCGTTGAAGAAACGATATTGTCAGTCTTTAGATTTGGACTTTATTATAATGTGACAAGGAAAATGTGTAAATACGAGGCTTGTATTGGGACAAATCATGGTTTATCACTGTACCGTTACTATTGGAAAAACCGAGGGTAGGCCGAAAGGTGAATTTAAGAACTCTTTGTACGTAGGAAGGGGCCCGAGGATGCAATTAACCCCGGGGGTCAACTCCCGAGCCCACGAGGCACCTGTTCTCACAGCCCTGCGCCAAAGCTCTGAATTGGGACTTGATTTATTTCAGCCATTTGTTCGCGGCTGTTCGTTAATTTTCGCAAAAGGAGAATCCGCCCTGCCCATCACAAGGCCTTCTGACAAGACCTCCGAGTTAAATGTAACGGGTCGACAACCCCGATCGTGTGCTTTGTTTCCTGTGAAAGTTTCGATTTTCAGTTTTGGACGTTCAAAACAGAATTAAAATTAAATTCAAAGTAGAATTACAGTAACATGCTTCTAACAGGATTCCAATGTAGTCCTATTTCATCTAATACTATGAAATGTAGCAAAAATACTGCTGGACTTTGTATTGCCGTATTTCAAACCTCGGGATTCGTTTTCGACGACATCGCTTGTTTTTTTCTTATTGTTCACGATTCTTAATGAAACATAAAACATGTAACGGCATTGTTTTATGCATGAAATATGTGTTGACAGTATGCTTCATCGGCATATTGAACATCACCAATAGATTGCTGCACACTGCATAATGATGGACACTAAATTATAGATAATCGCGGAAGTGGTCAAATACACCCGAGTGGTAGAAATCTATTTATTCCACCGTGTCAGAAGAAACGCGATGGGCTTAATGGCGATTGGAAGTGCCATTATAACCGCGTTTCCTGTTATGAACGGGGTTTCGCGATTCGCTCCCCAATTACCCGTTATTAGAGAAATTTCCTCGCTTCGATGTGTCTGATTCGAACCTGATTCGAAGGAGGTTCGATATCAATTCGATGACGTGCTATTGGGTTGGAGGAGGTGGCGCGATGAGGAATGATAATGGAGGGTACAGAGCGGAGCTATGCTCGGACCTCGTGTCCCACGCGGACGGGGACAGCGCGTAATTCAACCGAGGCAAAGAAGAAAGGCTATTTTCTGAACGGCGTAGGCTACCGGGATATGCGAAACCGGTGTTCAGCCGGAACAATCCAGCCCTCTCGCCGTGAGACAAACTATGCGGTTTGAACCCGGCGTACGTACGTCTGGCATCTTGTGCCGAGCGGCAAGACAAATAGGACGATACTGTACACGTGAAGGTAAGTTTAAATACCAAATAAATCTTTCCCCTTTTAGAAAACAACGGTACACGGCTTTTAATACCCATCGACCATAGAACGAACCTCAACTATTATGAAAAGAATGTACTTGTAAGGTCACATCTCTTAGGCTAGACGCCTCATTGAACATATTTAAATATCAAGCTATCTCCCACCAGTTGTGAAGCAGTTAATCGAGTAGTATGCATTCTTCTATGTATTACGAACATAACGAGAACGGATAATGAATTCAGGTATCATTAGACAGTAGCAATGATGTAGGGAGCTGCGCACGTGACAGAAACTGTTCGGACGGGGCTGGAATAGAAAATACGCCGCCGGAATACGAAATCGGTGCTCTAGGGGTCCCGTCAAATGCAAAGTGCAAATTGCAATGTACGGACGGCGAAATTAAGCCCCGAAAGCTTCCAAGTCCGGCCGTCATTGGAGCAATCTCGGCCCTCCACCGTTTAACCCGGAACGAATTCTGCCCCGCTCCGTCCACCCGAGGACAACTGTGTAAAATTATATACCACCGGTCCTGGTGTAAATTAATTCGGTAGAAGAGGTCCCCTAATGGGGCGCCATCAATAACCGGGCCCCGACCCATTTTCCGGGACCAGATTCGTCGCGGGCCTCTCACAGGGCCGGTTTTCGCTGATTGACAAATTGAGGGGGTCCCACCGGCGTTTAATTCGGTACCGTTTACGCCATTACGGAATTGGGACGGGTATAGGTGTTAGCAGTAGTTTTTTTCCTTCTGTCCCGACAGAAACGAGGTGTAGATTACCGGGGATCCTCAGCCATAATTGGCATTAATTGCGCTGGAATTATTTCATTTTAAATGCAAATCGCCTGAATATCCGTCCCACTTTCTTTAAGTAGACTTATTTTTCATCTCCCAATCACTAGACTAGTCAAGAGATGTTTGGACATTTATGTTTAATTGCGGATTAACGCGACAGGAATTATTTTCAAAAGACGAAAGACAGTTCTTCACTGTCACCAGCGAAAAGGATGAACGAGGGATTTTGTGGAGAAGTACTGCGTATTAACCTACTTAGATATCGCTTTCGGTCTCGGAACAAGAGATGAGAATATCTTTGTTCCTTAATGTCGTCCGAAATTGCATTTAAAAGTGTTTCACCCTGCAGTCGGCTTTGCATGTGTAGTTCCCACGACGATTTTATCGCAGTTTGCGGTACGGTTTGGCGCGAGGTGCCCACCTCCATCCGAGAAACGAGTTTTGCATCTTCGGGCCGACTCCAGGTCATTGGTATCACGTTCAACCGGTCCTCGTTAAAAACTTTTAAATATGGGCTCGTTGCCACTTTTCTCATTACATTCATTATCGTGCAGCGAGGGAATTTAGTAAATACGGAAACGCTATAGCAAAAATTTTAAGGCTCCACGGTTAAAGTTTTGAAAACTTGATAAGGAACAGAATTATAGAGATGGCAGAGAGGAAGAAAATTAATTGATATTATTCACTTTACGGCATCTAATGATTGGAATATGATCTCATAGATTTTAGAACCAAACTGGTTGAACATTATGTTGAAAACGTCCCGATTATTTCGTAAAAATTCCTATAAATATCAGTGTTACATGATTTCTTCTCACTAACCAAATACAGTGGTTATTTTAATATTCGTTCTCACATTAAAGGCTGTAAGCACCTAGGAAAAATTACTTTCCGAATGTTCCGGATTGGCCAAATAAATACAGCATGTTATAATTAATTAGCTAATAATTCTGCTAGGAATACTACTAGTGTTCTACTGACTCTAAGCCCATAAAAGAGTATAAGTAGATGCTTGCTTAGCCCGTTTGGGGTTTACTGGTCGAAGTTGACTTATCATGCGATTATTATTCATTCAATGGCTCTCCGGAAAGCAGACAGGAGGCCTTGGGGGGCAACAAATTTTGTCGATCCCCCGAATCCTCTGATTGAATTAATATCGAGTTTACTCTGTCATCGTATATTTACGCCGATTGCAAATATATGGACCGCGGGCCACCTATATAGTTATTTGGGACGATTTGCATCTTGAAATTGATTTAAACTGTAATTTTAATCAATTTCAAATAGCACCGGACGTCGGACGAAACAAGTCTTGTACCGGTCTCGGATCAATATATCCCGCTTTAGAAGCATCACTTAACATTTTTAATCCATCACCCAGCCCACCTCTCTTACTGTTCATATAAGATATGGTCGGGTAGGCGAGCCTGTTATTCTAAAATGTTATTCATCTTAAGTCTTACATTGTTATCATATTAGCCTACTAATTTAATTTCTTGGGACGTGCAGTTTCGAGTATCAAAATAATTACTGATAGATATTCAAATTCTATATGAACCTAATATATTATTGGACACTCCCGTATTCCGAACAAATTCGGTGTTTTCCTCGCTACTGGGCAATGCTCGTGCTATTCTGGTAATTTTTCACTGCATCCTACCTTTTACCTCCGTTCTCGATTGATCTCTTCCAGTATTCTTCGTATTTCTTATGAAAATAAAATATCACGATAGCGCGTTGCAACGCAGCTTCGTGTCAAGGTGCAGTCCTTACTAAATTACGCTTAAAATTAAATATTCGTATTCCACATTATCCGGATTCCTTTGTGGTCTAACATCTGGTAACTGAAATAATATTTTACTTACGATATCAATAAATATGTTTACTAAAATTGACATATTTATGTATCACAGTTTGATTTGAGTGGAATTTTCACCGACAGGAGGCATACTAACGGAATTAGCCGTTGAACCCGGCCTAGTATAAGGCCAAACAAGAAGATGAAAATAGGAAAAAGCGCACATACGGCAATAATCCGATTTTCAGGTAAACCCAATTCGTTTCTAGGTTTTCAGGCGTAATTCAGTATTCACGACGTGGCTTCTCTTGCAGTAGACCAAGCCATGACGGCCCATTAGCTTCCTCTCTAGAAAGTAGTTTTTCCCAGCAAAACCGAGCCCGGATCTCAAGGAGGGGCGGATGATTGCCACGTTGGGCCGGGGATATCGGTCGCGCTTTATTTACGCCCCAGCCGGGTTTCTCCGCCCCTCCGGTTTGAACACATTCTCGGGGAAACAAACCTCTAATTGTTGGCCGCGACCTGTCCCAACGCGGCCCGCTCTCTCCGCGACCCACTTTCTTATTTACGGGACCGCTTCCTAAACCGGCAAAATATCCTAAAATTATACTTGAAATCCCCTCATATCGAATTCTTTATAACGAGTAAACGGGTGAAATCACATCTGAAAAACCATTGGCCTCCGACAAGGCATAGACCACAGACAACATAGAGAATGACACTGCTGTTAAGTACCTGAAGAGCAGTCGGTTGGTATTCTCAAAGTTTCATCTTCTTTCTTTCAGTTTCACAAAGTCGGACAATATTTATCCCTTGTATTATAATGTAAAAATATATTCAACAAAAATTAAAAAGGATTTTTTTGTATCGATGTCATTGTGTTTGCCACAAGCCAGACAAGACTTCCTTTTCTAAAATTTATATTTTCTCTAATGTCACTACAATTCAATAAAACATAATGACGGACCGCAAAAATAAATTTATTATACTGTCATTAATCGAAGTGAACTAAAATTTAGTTATTTCCACAATTGTTATTTATTAAACAGGGAATAATAAAAATGTGTGGTATATAATTATCGACCGTATTGCAATTACAATATACGAAAACGTATAAACACAGAAATAATCTCCATCCAAGTTTTTATAATTACACAATACCGGCTGGGGAACGTTCGGAAATGATATTTTTTCGTATGTAAATGCGTTCGGTGTTTATTGAAGTGATTTATGGAGCTCGTCGATTGCCGAGGCGATTCGGTCCGCCGTTTCCCAACATTGGGCCACTCGCGATACCGCACGAGCGAATGAAACGTGCCCCAACTAAAACATATATTCTATCCGGAATCGTTCCGGGCGAAAAGGAATAATCCACGGACCGAAAACCGAGTGGTAGAGGGGGGGTGGGCCCGGGGGGCGTCACGAATCGAACAACTCATACAACAACAGCGAACGCCGTAAAAGAGGATGAGCCCCCCTCCCCCTATCATCAGGACGATGGGGAGTACATGTACACACACGCGGGTCCGACGTACATTCAGAAACGCCTCGTTATTATTATGAGATAGCGCAAACAAACGGTTTCGCATCAACGCACTGTTAACAGTAACAGGTGGTTATCCCACTCTTCCCCCTGGTCTATTAGCCTTCCCCCACCGTTAAGCCCATATTGAACCCGACGGGAAAACTGAATACATTATTTTCACTAATTGATTACAAAACCGAGCATCTCCATAAAATTTGCATCGGAATAACGGCTAAATATAATCGCCGGGGTCAAAATTCAGTTTCAGGAATTGTAGTCAGCACTATAACACCTATTGTATTTTGTTGTCTAGTTCACGGGAACAATGTTAGACGCGCTAATTGGTGTACCGCACTGTGTTCGAATGCAGTCCACGGCCGGAGACGTGCTTGGAGGTGGATTCCGGCGGAAGGAAGCCGCAGCACGGCTTGAATTCCTTTCCAGGGTTGGCCCGTCCCCAACTATTCCAGCCTTACGCCAGTTACGTCAGCTCGGGATTCTCTCCGGCGACCGTAGGTCAACGGTCGTCTAATCTGTGATTTCCGTATTCCAGGACCGCCCGCTAATCCTGCTTTCTTAGGAAATCGAGACTGCGCATCCGAAGAAGTGCTCCTGCCATCCTTCAGTAGTGCTCCTGAGTTCTTTCTGCAGGTATGTTAATCAGTGTTATATTGAATGTTAGCCTGTATTCGTCCAGTTGTTGATCCAATACACCAATACACCCCCTTCGGGGTCTGTAGTGAAATAGTGGCAAGAATGAGGATTCTAAAAGATTATGATTAACCAGCTGTGACAATTTTATGAAACTTTCTCGTTTCTAATCGCTACGCAAGTGCCATTTTCCAGATATATTTTGGTATTATAATAAAAACTCGACATACATATTTATTCGTGTATTCCTCGGGAAAACCTGTCCTATTTCCCGTTCTCGGTTCTATCCGTTTCATTGGATTTTGGCTCGCTCTAACAACCTGACGTGCATTTTCTTTACGTTTATTCTATGATGCTTTTTGCATAACCAAGGTATTCCAAAGGTGTATCGTTTCTTACCTATTTTACTGAACAAAAAAAATTTGCTACATTATGAGAATAGCCGGAAAGTCTCGAAGTCCGTAATAAGTGTGTACCAGGGCCCCCTCTGACCGTGACGTCTCAGCCGTCCTATCCATTTCAGACGTATGCCAACCGGCTCATCGACATCGATCGATTATTAAAAAGAGAGAAGGACGCATTCCCGTTTTAATTTTCCTACCCGAGGACGGAGCGGTGGCCTTTCTTCTCGACGGCACCCGGCTTCGTTTAATATTTATGCCTCGCCCGAGCAATTATTGTTTCTTTACAAATGCAGGACAACCTAATCAATGATTAGCGCCGGCCCTGCCGACGGGGGAACAATAAAGGGCCATAAAAACTTGTTTCGGTGATGGCACTCTTTTTTCCCTTCCAACCATTTCGGACCGCCCGGACCGTAACAGATTTGCCGACTCAAGAAATATCAATAACATCAAACTGATGAAAGGTATACAAATCTCGAACTGGACCAATGAAAATAAAATAGCGTAATATCGTATTTCTTATTATTAGTGTCGATTCTCAATTGATACATAAACGAGGGGAAAATTTAAATTTAAAACGATTATTCGAAAAATAAAAACCAACTCGCGAAGTCGTCCCATACTAGAGCAGGATATTTGCCGCTGTGTTCCGGGAATCAGCGAACTGCTTTCCGAAGATACAACCGGTTTGTCTCTTTCTGGTCTCCAATCTTCTTGTAGCAGCGAAATTGTTTCCGCACGACAATTCTTGCAATAAAATACAATCGGAAATAACCACTCTATGGTAAATAGTTCCTCGGGACCGGGGTTAATACCGGAGATGACGGACCCCCCAGGAAGATCTTACCTCTCGAAAATATCCGAGTGTTTAAACATTAAAAAATTAAATGGACATAATTTTTACAACATGAATTTATAATTGTTGTTATGGCTGAATCGGGTTGCTAATTGTAATAAAACTACAATAAATATTTCCGCGTAGTATAATCTTTATACATTTCACGTAATATAATCAATTTGTGTAGCGTTTCAAAAACTGATTTACTTTAAATAAGTTAATAATTAAGAATTATTCAAGTCTCTTACCATGATTATAACACTTTGTCGTAGTATATAGTAGAAAAACGTGGGAAGTTCTCAGACCGAACCTCTTCAGGTGTGATCCTTCTAAGTGACAGCGGCCGCCGCAGCTTCCGGTCCTGTCACCTTATCAGGGCAACGTCTTTCACGAGGGACGGAGTTTAGTTATAACACGGCGTAATTTACAATGTAACAACCAAAAAAAAAAAAATATAAACAGAACCCGAAAAAACACCCGTCAAGCGGTGTACAGTAGCTCGTCACCGGCACTTCGGTTAACCGCTATTTCGGCATCGGTTTACGCCGGCGGTCGCATTATTAAAGCACTGACTACGCGTTAAGAACTGTTAAAAGAACTAAATATTGTGCGGGAAGCGCGAAAATTCAATTTAAGATACTAGAAAAGTTTGAACACATCAGTTTCGCCTGCATATTAAATTCTTTGTTAAGAACTAAGAATAAATTAGGATTAAAATGCCGCACGGAATGGATGTCATGATGAAATTATTAATGAATGTATGTACGCTACTTTATTGTATATCCTGTGTATTAACACCGTTGAAAACTTCAATATGTTCAATCACGAAAGCGACCCATACTGTAAATTGATTGAATGCGAAACTAGAATATATAATTGCACTCGAGAATTGTTTAATTTCTGTAACATACGAGCGTTGGAGTTTCGAATCGGGCGCAATTCGGAACGCTAGGTAAATTGAAATGGTAAAGAGAAACAATTAGAGGACAGGCTTTAGGTCGAGGAATCATTTGGAGAGGTGTGACGGGGCATAGGGACGATCATCAATGATTCATGGAGCTCTCAGGCTGGATGTTTTACCGGGGGTTGGCGTGGATTTATTTACAGGTTTGCATAAAACCCGGCGGCCACCTGTTGAGAGCCGGCACAAGCCCCAGTAAACACGCTCAAACATTCATGAATTACTTTCACGGGGGGAAAACAATAAGAACACCCGCGCAATGCCCCGCGCCCGCAGAGCCAGCTTTCCGCCCCAAAACCGAACTTTATACTTTGCGGTTGTCCCACGCGTTTCTGAATATTTACGCCCCTGTTGAATAGCATCCGATAAAATGCAGGATTTTTTTTAAATTCTAGATTTTTTGGATAATAGAATTATGAACGGAGGGACCGGTCATGCCAACTACCTCTCTGTATTATTAATAAAAATCAACTGATGATTAAGAAAAGCCGAATTCGACCTGAACGATAGTAAGAGTGATCCGACACCCCTCCGACCACATACCCTATAAATTCGTGAAATTAATTTCCTTACCTTATTATTAAATTGTTACTATCCTATTGACACTACAACTTAACATGATAGGCATGCCAATAACAATATTTTTTTAGATAAATAATAACATTTGTTGCTATTGGACTAACATCCTCAGCCAATGATAATGGGGCATTAAAATGGCATATCGGATGACAGTACGACGTTAATACCTGATCAACTCGGGCTGAACATGTGCTGAACAGTAATTGGCGTTGGATTTACTAATCCGTCATTTACACGCGGTACACACAGCCCGGTTGGGACGGATCGCCCGTACGCCTCTGGGAATTAAATCGCCCACGTGGGACCGATAAACGGGCTACGCATAATATTTGTAAGGTAACGTCATAACGAGGCAATTTTATGGAGATATAGAATTGAACGTTGGGACGGCAGGGTGGAGTTCGTATTTGCAATTTCTACAAACACAGCGGTAGTTTACCTTTTTCAGAAAAAATGTGCACCACATGGGTTCAAAAACGATACAGTTTGGTTCAGATTTAGGGCAAGAATAAATCTACAGGACATTAAATAAAGGTATCGATAAAAAATTGTTCACAGATATATTCGGATGGGTGGCTACTATCGGCATTGCGTATATAGGGCGATGGCCGTAAAACTAAAGGATTCTTTCTGTTCGACGTTAATGGAAGGTTGTGGCCCTACCCACCGGTCTTTGAACCAGTTCTGGGCCGACTGTTAACCCACTGATTTATATTTGAAAATCCGGGACCGGCCGTAAAACGAAGTGGGAAATTAATTATAAGCCACCGCGGAACCGCGTAGGGAACCGTGCAAAATGTAGAGCCGGCCGAACTAAAGCGCCAATTAGTAAACAAGTCGGCTATCATAATCGGAGACGATTTCCCGATCGAAAAAGAAAGTCCGGTCCCCGAACGAAGGGAAACGTGCGAACAGAGATCGTTAATTCAGATATCCGAGCCGGCCATTATAGCCCGCGACTCCTCCGCCTGACAGTTATTAGTGTCCGGAATCCGTTTTCGAAAATGGAGAAATGGGAACGGCGAAACTGGTTGTTCGTCGCCACCGGCAGTGACGATAATAGGCCTGTCTTTCGGACACTGATAAACGTCATACAATTATTACGTAGTATTCATTACATTATTAATAAGTGACATTTACACCCGCACTTAGATGACGAGACTTTGGCACTGGCTGTAAGAGAGTTGATTTATTTTTATCATAAATAAACTAATGACATATTATAAGCGTACAACGTGTAATTATAACGTAACACTGCATCTAATTTAAATATGGAAATATCTGATAATAAATATTATTTATAACACGTAATTACAGAAAATTATTTCATTAGAAATTTATCAGAAGAAAGTGATAAACTCGTAAGTGTCGTATAAAATACAAAATCTGTACGAACATTCATTCCTTCTAATGATGTCACTTAAATAAACCCCACTCAGGATTGTAATAATGTCTTGATTTTTACACCGTTCCGAGTGAAAAACGAGGTGCGGAGGAAGTCCGAAACAGTTATATAAAATACGTGTGGCCGAAGAAGCAGAAAGGTGAAGTTGAATTGGTATGGCGTGCAGGTTGAGCACATCAGGGCCGGTGCTCTGATAATAATTGGTCACCTGCTTCCGCGGCCCGGCTCTGTTCCTCCTCCCTGCGCTGTCTTCGCCCGTCCCTCGCTCCCCGCTAATTATTATCATTTTCACCACTGAACAGTTGCCATTCAAATGCAGGGCACGCGAGATCGGAGGCCCCCGGGCTGTCTTAAATCATCCCCGATCGGGAAAATGATTACCCCCCGGGTGCCACACGCAACTGATCTCAACAGATTTTTATTCATTATCTCCGATGTAGGTATTATTTTCTCGTAATTTCATTTTTGAAATACTTTTAAAATACCGGGCATGAAATTAAGATTCAATTATACTTGAATCGCATCGAACAGTTAATTTTTTTTGTCCGCGTGTGCATACATTGCTGCAAAGAAATAGCAGACTTTCATAGTCCTCTCTGCAATTATCGATGCAGAAACAAATATAGGTTAAGAAATATTGCATGTTTGAGTTTGCCTATCCGTTAATTTCTAGAGCAAAAGTGAGTCAGAAAATTAAACTGCATTAAAAAATTCCGGGGTTTTGTAATCTTTCCGTTTGTTCACTCAGACAGTTCGAAAAATACAGGCCCTTTTAAGGCCTGACGCTTATTAAAACAAAAATGAACATCCATGACAATGGGCGATAATTATTCGAACATGCTTCTCTTTGTCGGCACGTTGAGAAAAATTAGACTGTCCTGTTTATTCTAAGCAGGGCGCCGGGAGGTTAGTGGGGAGACCTTGGAAGGCCGCAGCACTTTGAAAGTCGTTTTTCAACCTTCTGCAAGCGAATTTCTCCTCCGAACCGACGAACCGGTTTCTCCGCCAGTCGAAATACAGACATTTCCTCGTGTTCTCTATTGTAACGTTTGGTTAATCGGTTCCCGGCGAACAAATAATTCCTGAAATGCAGAAAAATACGGTACTGCACCCAATAGGTGATTCAAGATGGAGGAAAATGATTCGGCCTCTTCAGGGGGCCCAGTCTGAAATCAGACAAAATATTTCCCTTTTGACAATAATTTTCGTTTCACACCGGAGAAACAAACTAAAAAATGTTAAATATACTTCAAACAGTTTGGTGGGCGGTGGGTGGCCCGAAAATTCTAAAATCATTTAGAACGCGACCTGTGTTATACCTGTCCGCACTATAGCAATATTAATGATTGTACAGAACAGTCTACAATGGGAATTACAGTGAATTTAGAAAAATGTCTTTCGCAAATTTGACATCTACAATGCCGCATCCAAAGTAAGTAAACGTATGAATGATATTCCTGCACTACTAACTTAGTAGTTAGTATCGACTAATCACAAAGAAATTGCACTTATATTGATATTTAAATCACCTTGACCCGAACTCCACTCTTCCGATTCATTTATTAAATTGAATTTCTGGTGAACTCGGCGCCGATCTCGGTTTTTTTTCACGATATTCCATTATATTAAATGGAAGTTTTGCAGTCGGGCATTGCGCTGTGCCAAATTCAGGAAACGCTGTCAACAGATGTGCTTCCTGGAAGACGCCACCGGTCGTGAGAGTCTCGGAAACTGAAGACGTTCCTTGGCAGTGTACAGGAACTTGTACTCGTAAAATCCCGTCCGGGGAGAAAGCGGCTTGAAATCTGCCCCGGTGAAACCACCCGGACGGCAATCGAGGCGATGAAGATCAAGTGCGGTTTCAATTTACCTTTTCCAATTTGCAGAAACGCCGTCGTTTTGCCGTCCAATCTTATCAAAGTTGGATTAATGGAGAACGAGACGAGGACGATTTCAACCGTCGTTCTCGGCTATTAGCCCAATTGCCTTTTTTGAACGCTGTTCTTAAAGAAAAACACACTTCAATCAATTCAATTAATAAAGGAAGTAAAATTGTTTTACATTACTACTCCGCACAATTTCAGTGTATATTATCCAATGTACTGTTTTATGCGCTTCTTCAATCTCAACAAAAGGAAATTGGGTTTGGGACAAAAAATGGAAACAGGGAAAGGTAATTCTGGGACAACATAAATAAGACATACGTCCGTGTGTGTAAGTGTGAGTATACACACAAATAAGTATATATTTAAATATAGGTCCATATGTCGAGGTACATACACATGAAACTGAAATTCCAGATTTGTTACATTCTCCGCCATTAATTGTGCAACCGTTGTAACCTCAACCTATGTATCACTCATAGTGCTCGTACGGCCGAAAATAGTTTTATGCAAATTTCCGCCTACCGACCAACAGTCTGTTTTCTGTTGTCGAGCAGAAAGGACTAACAGACCGGTTTGAAACGATCCGACAATTTCGGAAAGAAACGCTTGTAGGCGTCACTGGCTGTGCCATATGGTTGGTCCGGCCTAAAAAAGGATGTCTGAAAAAACGTGTAATTTCCCATTCCGAAGTTAATTCTCTCGTAGGTAATTACAACCTGTCATCATTCTATTAGGAGATGATTAAAAATTGGCTTGAAGGTGAATATTTTCAACGTTTTAGGCGGACATAACATTTATCAGGATAGTAATCTGAACCTAAGAAATATGTACTTAAACCTCTATACAGCAACTTACACATACAATTACAATAGCAATACATATGTAACCTACTTAATTTATAAATAAAATGGAGTGTTTATGCTTTGCTAAATATACTGATTAAATATAAATATAAAAAAAATCCTTATAATTGCCGTTATTTATTTAATACACTGTTGACTACGTCATGCAACTGATTTTGTTTAATTACATTAATTCACCGCCCTCCAATCTGAATGCTCACAATAAAACAATCCACCAGTAGCCTCCTCTATATTTCGTGTCATCTTAATAGAAACTTTAATAAATTTAACTGGGTCAATTCTCAATTTTTATTGCCATTCTCGCGAGTAACAGAAATAGGGGGAGCCTAATGTAACTTATCGTTGTGGTGGCTCATTAATTAATTGTAAATACAATACGGTTAACATTTTTCTTCGTAATCATATCATAGTATTGAAATTTTCCCATGCCTGGCTTCGTATCTTTATTTAAGCTTTGTAAAAAATCGTTATAAATATATTTTTGTTGTTAATATTTATAATAGCGTATTATTTCAAAGAGATTGTTAGATGGGGATCCAATCTTCAGAATGTTCCGTATCGTAGAGTAATCTCGGATGTATTACAAGGAAAGGAGGCTCCGTGAGGATAGGATAATGGGAGGAGTTGAGGAAGTTTCGTCCTTAGGCGTGCCTTTAGCGGAGGAAAGGATGGGATATTTGAGTGATGGCTGACCAAGTGATGTTAGGCCCGGGGCCAACGGGCCGTTCCCGTATACACAGTCTAGAGGGGGGGGGAGTCATCGGAGAACTAAGCGGCGGGGTGTTTGCGGCATGAAATATTCAGGGCGGCCCTAATGGCCCGGCGCCCCCTTACATCCCCCACAAACTCCAAACCACCCCCCCCCCCAACATTTCCCAAAGGCCCTAACAACTCATAATATGGCTTCAATATTTTTAACGTCGATATCGCCTCGACCCTTTAAATCGTTTATTTATACATTTTTCAAGCTCGCGAAAACTGTGATCGTTACCGGAAATTTTGTGAAATCATGAATGGCCACGAAAATGATTTTTTTTTAACATATCTGTGCGAGGGTTGGAATACCGCAATATAGCAAAAGCTATAACAAAAGACCGAACCAGCGAGAGGAGACAGAAACACACGAAATCTACGGTATTTTTTTTCATTTATTTTTACAGTCACAACTACAATTTCTTTCGATTATATCTAGCGACAGTGCGCTCACTATGCATTCACTCACTGAACTCTTGAAGGAGAAGCCACCCAATGATGGTACTCCCGCTCCTGCCCTTACGCCCTTGGACACTTTCTCTTGAGGCGGCGCTCAGGATTGTCTGGGAGGTGATGTGAATAAAGCTGTCGGATCAAAGGATTGGAGTGATGGGATAAATTTGAATTGAAGGATTTGTATCGGGAAGCTGTAAATTCGTGGACAGACGAGACTTTTAAATCTGAGTGGATTGAGCAGTGACTATTTTTCGGAGGATAATGTATTGCAAGGATTGGATTCTGTAAGAATTAGACGGTTTAGTAGACCCCCCACAGCTCGATTCCGTACGGCCAGATTGGTTTGAGTATGCGTTTGTAAATTAAAAGTTTATTAGTGAGAGCTGAAATCTGTCGTCAAGGAGTCTAACAGTTTTATTTCTGTGCGCTTGAGTCCGGTATGCGGGTTCCGTGTGGAAAATGATTTAGGAGTTCATCAGATTCCAAGAGTGAATGTACATTATGAAAACCTTTAATACCGGTCATTATTTTCAACAATATGTTTTTTACGCCACCCAGTAATATCCGGGGAGAAAATTGACAGATCGACAGTACGATGAAAGTGAACGAAAACACAAACAAGTACAGCGAAAGTATGCTAAATATCCGGTTTACTGGGTGCCAATATGCTGTTTCTCCGACTGGAGGTACAATAACGGGGTCCGACCGTTCCAAGCGTGGGCGCCTAACCTCAATAGCTTAAAAAAACCCTCGTTATATAAATAAGTTGATATCTGAAACGTTCAATATCGAAATTCGAAAATAGCCATTCGGGCCGACGTATTTATTGGTCGAGTTGCCACCTCCTCCCCGTTCCATTACAATGGCCGGCAATTCCTGGGCGTTCCCTTTCGAAAATATTATGCAATACTTTTATATCGAAGTAGGCTCGTTTCCTTGAAATATTTAAATTGGAGTTCTTAATGTCACATTATTGGAATATATGCAACGTGTATATAAGATAATCCCAATTGTTGAGGCGCCCTCAATAAATTTCTGTTCAACTCTACATACATGGAGACTATATTTAATATCACTGTAGAGTACAAGATAATGTGGCAATAATTCCATCGGCTGATACTAATAATTCAGAATTTTCTTATTGTAAAATGTTTTGTCCGAAATGTCAGAATATTTTATTCAGCGCCAGAAGAAATTTTCGAGTCGAAAAGTGACTTATTTACAATAATTTGAAATTATGAGATTTTTGTACTCACACTCGCGAAATACATATGTCCTTGGATGGGAACAATTCGAAATGACTACCAACAGCTAATTGATGTATTTTTGTGATACCTGTGACTAGATATAGATTACAATGCAAATTCTGCTCGGTAGGAAATGAAATGGGACGTGCAGTGAAATGGACATGTCCATTGAAATCAGCCGTATTGACAAATGGTGATAATATGTTAATACATTGACACATTTCCTTCCGGAAGATTTATTGCACCTGACTCACGATCAGTACTAATTTTTTAACGCTACAAGTCAAGAGAGTCAAACGCAAATTACCCATTATGCGAAGGAAGGAAATAAAACGAAGTTTAATTTATTGTCGCTCAACGTACAGCTGTCATTAAATGAAATTCAAATTTGTTGGTCGAACCGAGCATTCGTTCTTTGCTATTTATGAGACCGAGTTATATAAATGTTCTTCGCCGCTAACCTTATTTGAACGTGAACTACATTGCTCTAATAATAGTGATACACGTATAACCTAATTTGCGACATTCACTTCGTGTATTAATTAATATAATTTCCTCTCCTTAAAGGTAAACTACTATCTACTGTTTCTTTTTGTACACTTGTATTACGTACTAACCTATTTAAAAGGACATATAATAAAGTACCCGGATAACTTGTTGGAGAACGCTTATCTGATCACGTTAACAACATTTGGGGTCCAGATATTTAGCATAAAAGGTTATTTTCATTAGGGCCACTTTCTCTTCTGCAAACCTAAAGAAATAAGCGGGTCTATTTTTATGCTAATTGTTATCGATTTTCTACACTTGTAGAATTAAATTAGCGGCCGGTTTCAGTTGCAATAAATTACTCGATACTTGTCCGTTTCGTAAGGGTCACTTAACAAGTCAATCTCAAGATCAAGGTGGATTTAAATCGATCGGACGGAGCTAAATGACAGACTATCAGATCTATTCCGGAAGTTTTTCCTTTTGTACTCGGTTCAAGTCACCATGATTCATCTCGTATTTAGATAAGAAATAGCCTGGATTCTAATTAAGATAAAAATCCAGAAATAAACTGTGACTAAGATCATCAATCAATCGGTTTGTCAATGTAGCTTAAACATTAAGATGATTCTAGATGTTAACAGTTCTCTGCTGAACCTTTTGCAGCTACCCTTTATAATACAGATACTAAAGAACTACAAATACAACACAAGAAATAAACACAAAGCATAGGGAGTATCAGAAAACAGAAATTTGCAATGTTCCTATATGAATGAAACGATAATTGGCCTTACATATCAATAAAAACACGACTGTTGCTCAAGGTAACCTAGGAAATAACCGGCTTTTTCTCAAGAGATTTTTCCATTTAATCGTGCAAGACGGCTACCGATATATTTACGTGACCATTAAAGGTTGTAATGGTACAAAATTATTCGAAATTGTACGATGAAAAAACAAATTGACTGTACAAATGGTTAAATAAATGGGATACAGGAAATCCTTAATATTCTTGATACAGTTAATTAAAAGATTTTATTTCAGCTCATTTATTTAGGTGGAGCTGTATGAAATAACTTTATATACGTACAATATATATCATTTATGACATTTTCAGAAGAGTTATGATACTGTGTTGGCAAAGAAATAGAAACATATTTTACCAACTACTATCAACTCACAACGTGAGGAATATATGATTTCTCAACACATTATAGAAAATTACGAAATTGCTTAATTAAATGCAAAATAATTGTTGTTATTCAATATACATTGGTATCGTAGCAAACGTTGTATCTACTAATAAAACTGGTTTTGTAACCAAACCAGGCGATTTTCAGTTCGATCGGATATTGTAGCTGTTTTAGTAGCTGTTCGATCGTGAATAGGTCACCTGGGAGCTGTTGGGCTCGGCGTTCTGAATCCCTGCGGGTACAGTACCCGTTTATTGGCCCATAAAACATATTAGTCCGGGGAGGGCTGTTTTCTTATTATTTTATTTGTTGTAAAACCTATCATAAAAACTGTCCTTTTTGAGATTCACTGTGTACATTAAGAGTTGCTAAAAAAAAAATCATTAATGAATATACATAAGCCTTTAATCAATGTGATTAAACGAAGAAACTGGTACCGACTTAACTGGATCGCTCCTGTGTAATTAGTTTTTATACAGCTCCAACTTTCATTCCCCTGACACTGTTGAGCAAACTTCTCCTCTGCAATTACTCTCAGTGTGTTATATAATGTAACAAAGTTCATCTTCCTACCGCTTTTGTCCCGAGGTGTTACTTTAATTATATGATACAAAGAAGGAAACTTGGAAAATATTAGATGAAGAAATAGAGATTCCCAAAATGTCTTCCAACTTATTATTCCAACAGAAAGTTGGGTTTATTCTCTTTTCAGCCTCTTAATTCCTTTTAGATTCTTGTTGTATAAAACTATACTGAAATTATTGACAATTACGGTGGCTGAAAACCTCCTTTATGTGTATATTGAAGATAGATAAATAATAAATAAATTTGTTGAATTGACTCAATGTATTATTTATTTGGGGAAATTAAACTATATTATCATTTATCATTGAGGTCGTTCTCAATGTGCTCTATCACATGAGACACGAATACTTGGACTGTAAGCCTCGATTTCCATTTATCGTGACGTTGAAACAATAATTTACCGTTCGTTTGTCACCCTTCGTGCACGCCCGGAGATAGTTCACGATCTCCTCATTGTGCGACAATTTCGTGATTTCGATGAACGATTATCGCGGTGCCGAAAACTCGAAATTGGGACCGAAGGGGTCGGGCTCTAAAGTCCGCCATGTCGGAAGAGGAGCACGTTTGGGGAACGAAAATTGCGGACCATTTACCGGTTCAATTACGGAAACGCGATCCGGTTATTATCAGAGGTGGAATCGAGGCCCGGTAACAGACAGTATCTCATGATTCGCGGACCTCCATCAGTCCCCAGACATCAGGGAACATTCAGAACTCGCCGTTGAAAGTGTCTGGCCTGTTACGACTGTGTTCGTTGTGGTCTTAAAAAGCGTGAGATGTACACAGTTTTCCGGATAGGAATCGACCGCCCGCCCGTTAGTCACGCTAGTCGTCAATTATTCCACCTAGGACAGCTGAGAAAATCACAGATTCCAGACATTTTTAATAATTTTCAGCTGTTAGATAATTGCAGGTAAAGATTCGTAGCATCGGTCCACTGGATACCACAAGCCATTACCAGAATCAGTATATCGGTACATTTTTAGAAGTCATACTTTTTTTGTAATATTCATTAATTAATCATTAGAATGCCAGACTTTCGGTTGTAATTTTAAGCCCATGTGTTATAACATAAATGCCTTCAGAATAAAATGGATGATAATCATTTACAGTCCTTTTTCATGATTCCTTCTCATTACAAAACATTTCTTCAAGTCCACAACTTTTGTTAGAGTAAATCAATGTATATATTGTATTGAATATATTCCACTTATCGGACAAATTATATACAATATAGATAGGATGGAAATACAGTAACACTAGAAGAGAGCATCGTAAGAGATAATTATTAATGATATTGGTTTACGGTATGAAAAAAATATTTAGGTTTTGCTAGTCAGTAACCATAAGCAGCATTATGGCTATGACGAAACAATATGATCATTAAATAACGCCATCATAAACTTTATTTATACTGTCCCCCTTTTTCAATTAACACCCCCTATTGACTTTGTAACTTTAGACACAATATCTGGCTCCTCTCTATCCGACATTTCCCGCTTTTGGGGCCTTCGAGCTGATGGGGCGGTTATGCTTCAATAATGCATCGCCGGTTCAACGCCGACCTCCCCGGGGGGAAGATTATAATCCTGGGCGGGAAAAGTTGTTTCGGGAAAAGATAGGAGTCGGAAAGTTTGGTTCAACAGTTTCTTTTACGGTTACTGCGGAGGCACCGCCAGATTATGACGGGACCATTAGGTCCGGGGCACACCCCGACTGTATACAGTTACGGCTTATGCGCCGAACGAGCGACCGGAGCAATTTTTTCTGAACCAACAACACACAATTTGGAGAGCCACAATTCGGTCGGCCGAGAGGCGACGCTTTATTAAGGAGGCTGGTAGATTGCTGTTTGTAAAGACACTCTTGTATTGAGCAATGTCTCCGAAGTTCCAAAGTTGTAGTGTGTCTGGGCAGGACTTTCAATATAATTCATGTGCTGTATCGGGGCTCAATTTTCTTAATTTACATCGAAAAATGTTATTATTAAGTATATTAATCGTATTATAAAAATAAAGCTTCTGGCTTTTTCTACCGTATAAAAAATGTCCCTTCCAATTCCTTAATCTAACGGCCCAGAGTTTTTAAAAATTGTTTCACGTCACCGGATTGAACAAGATAAATTTGACATTTTTGGAGCGTACGGCCCGTTTTAGTTTCTGGCTAAGTCGCGAAACATATTTTACCTTCCTAGCGTCGATTGCCGATATTATTTAATACTTGAGTGCCGGCCGGGTTCTCTCACGTCCAGAGCGCTTGTGGTTGTTTCCTGTGCCACTGCCATTTTCCCCTCCCGGCGACCGGATCTTCCCACAGCCTGTTTGAATTTTTTTCATTCTACCACCCGACCCAGTTAGAGTCCGTCTGATTTTCGGAGGAAAATCGTTATTTTTCGTTATAATTTTCTTGCCGTCGGACTATTTAACGCACGCTTCCGGACGTCTTAATTATGCCCTACGAATAACGACTTTCCAGGAAACACTCTTACGCTCTTATAAATTGCATATATCTGTCTTACTCCTCATTCAAATTTCTTCCCATAACTCATTAACAAACGGAGTGAATTTAATAATAATAATAAGCTCAGATAACAGAACATTTCTGTGTATAAGAGCCATTATTTTAGTGCAAAAACAGTGCGTTACAGAAAAAATTATATTTCATCAAAAATTCTGCATGCTGGATTACAAGATATTAGAATTATTTTATGTATACTTTTATTATAAGACTCACATCGATTTGAATTTCAATCAATTCGTCCGAAGTTTACTGTTGTCAAACCTCTTAAAGCGTATTCGTTCCTGGTCAAGACATAACTTATTTCCAGACAAAAATGAACGAATATTGCCTGACCACTAACTGACGTGTAGAGGGGACTGCGCATTTTAAAAATTTGAATACACTACAAACCGCTAGAACTTGCTTAATTGGCCTGCAAGTGGTGGGCATTGCTGATGATGGGCGCGCTCATTAGGCCCTGTCGACCAGCGCTGATAGCCTGGCCTCGGTTCATTTACGGAAAGGCACCGTGTTCCTGCCGTCGTGGAGTAAAAAACCGGGAGGAGTCTTCGCTTCTTTCTGTAAGTTCCAACTCGGAAGCAGCGAATAAAACAAGGAAACTTGTAGCAGTGCCTTGAACCTCCCTATTGTCAGGACTGCATTCATCTACTCCAGTACACGATGTGAACGGTTCATACTATATAACTTAGTCATTATAAAACTAATGTTAATTTGTGCCAAACAAACCAAATAAATAGGAACTTCGAATTATTAATAATTTACTGAGAACCCTGTTTAATTTATAAGTGTTTTATATAGTGTATAGTATAGTGCATATTAACCGTGAACGGAAGTCGCCTAGTTCATTTCATTTCTTACTTGTCCCGCGTGTACTGAAGGCCGTTACTCCGAAACCGGGGTTCCAATGAGGCAAAACGGTATAAGTGAAATGACCGTGCACACTGCCGGACACTGTTGACTAAACCGGTCTAGAAAATGCCAGACCAGCGAGAGGAGACAGAAGATCGATGTTCAGACTTTAAAATGTGACCATGGGAAAGCATCCTGTTCCTTTCACTGATGTTCTTCAGAGTACGATAAACGCGAGAAACATCTGCGTTCGTTCCTACTCCGTTTCTCCTCTTTTAAGCCTTGAAAAGAATGCCCCGTTTGATGGAAAAGTGGGAGAAGCGGAGTGACAGAGCGGGCATTTCCTGTGTCTGAGCCCGGTCATGTCTCATTAGTCTCCCCCCCCCCCCCCCCCCGGGTTCTGTGCGGAATCGATTGTGGCGTCTCTGTTGGGGCTCAATCAGCGAGCCGGCCACGCCTCCCCATATGTATAATGGGCCCCTTCCCGGCTACCCGAATTCCGAACCTTGTTATTATGCCCCTTCGATCCGGTTCCCTACGAGCCGAAACCGAATCGCCCCGACGATGGGATCCGGGAAATGCCAGTCGGCTCCACTCGCTCCCTCTCCCACTGTAAATACCTCTTCGCCAAATCGAAATGGTGATTTATACCATTCACAAATATGGCGCCCAGGAAGAATAACTGACTGGGACAGGGCACAAGTATGAATTATTACTGAAATATAAAATTAAATTCTGTAGAAATCTCGCAATTTAAATACGCTAACTTCCAATTTGCCTGAATGTTGGCTGAGACCATATATAATTATCATGAGGCGGCTTAAACGGCTGGAACTAGGCATTATTTCCAGGATATCCACTTAAATAATACATTCAACGAGGTGGCTGCTGATTTAATACAACGCTGGAAAGATCTTATTTCCTAGCGCAAACTAAATTAATTTCAGCTTCCTTCGCTCTAAGTTACACAGTATCTCGAAACGAGGGCTTTCCATCCAGATCCTATTACTAGTCTCCTCCGGACCAGTACAGTGTTCTGCCCGCAATAAATCAGGAGAACAATTTCTCCGCTCGAGAATCGGTTGGCAACGCCGGCATTAATTCGCGACGAGTCTATTTGTCCGAAGATTATTATTCGGTCATAATTCAGCCCGAGGAAAAATGGCGATGGGAGTTCTGATTAATGTCTTGGGTTCGTTTCGGTGACACACATTTTAATTGTTCAGCGTTGGCTGTCTCGAATCGAGCAGGGCCCCCGGCTCCTTGGCCCGAACCAAATACACGGCCCAAAACCCGTCTCTTATATACATTCGATTAGGCAAAAAGTAATATCCCGGAACACACATATCGCGGATAAATAAAACATTCCTTCTCTGAGACCGGGACGGTAATAAATACCGAAGTTGTCCCTCATTGTTCTCTCGTGTGAAGATAATAAACATGTAAGTATGTATATTCGGGATAATTTATGGAAGCGGAGTAATTTACACCTCCCATTTATATACAAGGCATCCCACTTAAATTGCCACTAGCGACCATTAAAGGTGTAACCTTGGGTTGCACACTTTGCTCAATAGTAAATCACCGTTTCAAGGCCTACGATTGCAGTTACTTTATCCTTCCAAAGGGTTTTAGATCAATTTAAGTTACTTTTGGGGAGGATCCTAATGTGACCAATATTGGCGGGCCTATAGGAATACGTAATTCTGCGATTACTGTTACATCCGAATTAATTGTTTTAGGAAAATTTAAACGTGTATTTGGTAAATATAAGTTTCTTTGTGTGTAAAAGTAAAAAACGTATTTTATGACATTAGGGAGGTCCAGGAATGGATGAACGCGATTATTGGGAAATATCTCTGTGTAATTGGATTTGGCTGTGGACGGTAACTTATAATTTCAACTTCAGAATTAAATGTTATTTTCAGACAGCAAATCGACTCGCCAGCCTGAAATGCAGTCTTCGTGTCCGGATGGGCTGTTTAGATTTTATGGCCCATACCTTCCAGTAATCGATTTCTATTTCCAATCGCTTAACGTCCCCTCCCCCGAAGCAATCAAAGAAAATACCATATGTAATCGTCGTTCAAGAAATGGATTCGACATGGGTGTATCGATACTACGAGTGCAAGTGGGTTAATGTATATGTGAATGTCTGTATCCAGTCTGCATTAATAATCAGTTCACTATTACTAAACAAGTACCAGTTGAGGTTCTTGAAAGTAACTGGAAGAAAGGAATATGCATTAAGCATTATCACGTAAAATTATTTATTTTATATATGTAAATAATACAATGAGTTGATAAATGAATTTATCGAATTTTTCAATATTATATAAACTATTACAAGAATTGATCAAATCTGGCTATATTAAAGACACGGATGGAATACGTTAAATTACATCAAGGGAGATTAATTATGAAATTAATAATATTATAACATTGTCAGATCTGCTACCATCATTTTCCTATTGCTACAGGTTTCTCTACAGGTTTAACATTTCGTGACTATGAGTGTCGGAATTTAATTCTCCCGCATATTCCGTGTATATTCGGACACTTCACCCTTATTCAGATTGATTCCAGACAGGGCGTCTATAATAGAATTAATAAAATCGGTTGAAAACCTAGAAGAACCTAGGGCTGTTTTATTCCGAATGGGCATAAATTAGAAGGCGGCCTAGGAATATCTAAGATCGACGCCGCAGAGCAATTTGAACAGCCGTATCCCGTTTCTCCAAACGCCTAATTGAAAATTAACTGGTATCCTTAATACCTTCGATTCAGCGCTACTTTCTCCCTTATAATTCCTAGGAATTAAATAAATTTGCATTCATAATTTCCCCGATTAGAGAAATCGAAAATACGACTTAAATTAGATAATTCCTATCTCGTACTGATGGACAACTCGGCGGATTTATTACTGGCCCTTTAACGGGAGTCGGGAAATATAATACGCGATGTGAATAATTTTCCGCCTTCTCCCTCGGCTTTTTCTTTTTTTTTTAAATTTTTAATTTCCATACAAATGAGTTGCTTTTCTGGTTTGGGCCCGAACGGAACTAACCGTGGCCTACCATGAGTTATGAGTCTCTATATCGTCTTCCCCTGTTCCACTCTACTCCCTCGGGTTCTCGCGTGGCACTTAGTTTTCAATTTATTTTTTGAAAGTTACAATCGGATGTTTATCCGACGGATTCCTCCTCCACCTCTTGCGGCCGCAGGTGAATTTTATTAATTGATTTGAATATTTATGAAGTTTTTTACGATCCTACCTTAAACGGCGCGGGACAGCGGTGGTGTATAAATTACGATGGGGTTATTGTTTTATTAAGCATTTCCCTGTTCAATAATGTCTGCTCTTCAGTACACAGTAGCTGTATACTACACTAAAATATTTTAGGTGTTATGACGATAATAGGGATAGTAAATTGGCTAAAATCAGTTACATTGGCAATCTGTATTGCGGGGAATTCGAATTTAATTTGTATTATTTTTATTTATCTATTTAATTTGTCATCACGGTTACATCTTTTAAATAAGTCACATTTCTTGAAGTCAGTTTTCTTGGGAGTTAGATAACTCCCAGCGGTAGCACGCAGTAACAGGAGCGAATTTCATCCAAAACGTGTTAAATTTAAACCCGGTAGTATAATAAAGTATATTGTCATTTTGGAACTAATAGATTGGAACAGGGCCGCTGTTCTGGTGTCGGGCTCAGGTGTTCGACTTAATTCGAACCGGCGTTATCTCACGGTTTCGCCTCCTAATTGATGGCCGGCCCTAGTGATTCTGACATGTAAATATTATTCAGCCTATTCGGACTAATTTCCCCTGTTTTCGTGTTCCTTTTTTTAATTTATGAAAACACGAAAGACATTTGTAACCGGCCGAGGTGAGCTCTCATAATCAATTCCTATATCGGCGACCAATATTTTAATTCCTCGTATCGAATTTCATTCCGATAGAACACTTTTTCTACTGGATGAGATCATTCTACTGGAATGACATTAGTGCTCCAGTAGTTAAGAATAAATTATGCACATGTGAATGCTAAATCGCTTTTAAATTCCATAAGAATAACGTCTAGAATTTTTTTGCTGCAATAGGTTGTTGAATGGCCATAAAATCTCAATTCGCATGGGTATTTTTGATCAATTTTATGCAAATAAACACGCGAAAGGAACGCAACCAAATGTATGATGTCCACAATTGTTATATTTTGATGATCTAAACCCAGGAATCAATTTTGATTCCTACCAGTTCCCAATATTAGCGTTTAACCTTAATGCGTTTTCTTATATGTTCTATATCTGAACGGCATAACCAAAATAATGCGTTTACAGGTTTTTAATATTTAAAAAATTTTTATTACAGGACTACTGTAATTTCAATTCTGAATTGCATACGAAATTAAATGTAAAGAATACCGAGCGAACAGCGAATAACATGTGAGTCACCAACGCCAACCCTTTCCCCGGAGGGCAACGCGGGGTTGAGCAATAAAAGAGGGCAATAAAAAACGCAAACGTTTGTTTTATTGCTTCGCTAATTTCGTTGTCGCCGAGTTAATAGAATGGTATAAATTTATCTGAAAATTCCTTTGGGGGGCTCCAAGTCATTTAGGTGCCCCCCCCCCGTAATGGGACAATAACTTTCGGAGGTAGCCCCATCCTGGACTCGGGGTTGCTATAACACTGGAAATTGATTTTTTTTGGTTAATTCTCTAAGGAGTGCGAACACGCGTTTTGAAATCATCTTCCTCGGAACGGGGGAGGATTCTAATGTGTTTTCTTATGGAACTGTTCATTACGCCCGGGCTTATCAGCGGGAGAATTGCAGACGTCTCCCCTCCTTGCGGAATACAGAACTCCACTCTGCAGACATAACACGTAACAGGACTCAAAAAGAGTTTTCGCACGCTATTTCAAAAGTTAAAAATGTCTGTAATTACACTGGCAAGGCGCTTTTTGGCACTTTTAGAAAGCTCTTTCTTACTGCCTCATAATTATTTCCTCCTACTTTTGGGCTTTCTTGAGGAAACACTATATAATGGTACAATTGTACCAGTACCGAAATATAATTGTCACAAGTCTCTAAAGCAATATCGGAGGAGGACTCTTTATGGTGGGAAAAACATAAAACAAACCTAAAATCGTTAGAAAAAAACGACCTCTAGAATATATGAATTCCGATGGACGAAAACAGACCGAACGACCTTGTTCCCTAACCCACATTCGCGATTAAATCCGAATCCTATCCCAATGGCTGTGAACGAAACCGGTTCGCCGATATTCCGTCCCACGCCTGAAGAAAAAACATTTTTTACGATCGGACAATGCCTACAGCCAGACCCGAACGTTCACATTCTATTCAAGCAGCCTCTAGAATTTCGGAAACGGGTTAAATTTTTTTTTCGTTCGAAAACTCCCGTTAAACATAAAACCGGACTTGAGCGCGCCAAATAAAGTATAATTTATAACAATCAATTATAGCGACAGTAAAATAAAAATCGATATCTGGACCAGAGGGGAGAATTTAAACATTTAGTTTAATTAGAGACCTATAAATTCGGTATCCCCGTTTTGGAGTTTATAACTTCATCTTTTAGGAATTTCGTGGAAATGATTCTAATTGAAATAATTATTTCCATCGATCCGACACGAAATTTTCTACAGGAATCCCCGCCGTGGCATCGGATTCGGGTCAATGCGACACGTAAAATTATAACCGTTAATGATTTATTTTATATGGATATAATTATTGGTCTATTTAATTTTTTGAAAAGTACAACTTTCAGTCCCGGAGAAACATTAAAATATTTTCACACAAGTTAAAATCTTCCCACAGTTCGATTTTACTAAGTAGGCTATCGGCTTAATATAAAACATAATACTGACAGACTGACTGTGTTCATGCGAATATTCCATATGCAGTGTGATTTTTAGTCAAGAGGATTAATTACAACTTAATTCTCCTATAAAAGAAGTTAAAAATAATTTTTATAAACTAATGTATCATAAAATTCTCATCAATTGAAAACTTTGAAAAAATCTTTAAGCTCTAAACTGCTAGTGTAGTGCAAGTTAGTTTTAGTTAGTTGAAGCTACTAAATCGTGCTTCGATAATGATGATTACAAACTATTTTCTTATAAATCATAAAATTACGCAAAAATTAAATATTGCGATGAAATTATATCCGTTGTATACCGGGTAAGAATTGATTTCCTTTTCGTCTTTGTTTTAAAAATACAGAGGTAAAAAAAATGGTTTCCTCGTATTTTAACAAGAAAATGGAAAGGAGGTTGGCCCGGGGGCCGAGAGGGCGCCATTGTTTACAAATCGTTCCTCGGTTCGGTTATGGACTCCAGGTCCCGAGTATGATTTATGCATGAGGCCCAAAATATATTCCGCCCCCTCCCACTCCGCCCCCGCATCCCCTCTAAATCGTCTCCATCCTTCGATCGCCCTCATAAAATTTCCGGGAAAAAAAATTCCGGTTCAAATGCGAGAGAGACCCCCATCACGAAATTGTTGAGCTGTTTCTGGAACGTTTGTATTAATATTAGGTCATACCTAAATGCAAGACAGGAATATGACGTAACATTTAAGAACATCCATTTCTTAAGCTGTGGCAGATGGGCAAAGAAATATAAAACATATTAAGCTATTCTTAACAAGGCACAAACATATATAGCTAAATTAGCTAAAGTTGGTATCGGCTGAGAGAGTGTAATCTCTTCTTGTAATTCTCCTTGCAAAACGCTAATCTCTTTCTCGCTGAAAATAATTTATACTTATCGACTATAAAAATATGATTCGAAAGTGCAACTTTCAACTGACAAATAACACATACCGATTGCGAAATAAGGAGGCAAGAACAGAATTGATATTTTCACGAGTAAAAGAACTGCAAAAAAAGTCCCCATATGCAGACATTTCGTTAAACATCTTGCTTAATTTCTTTCAGGATATAATTGTTCGTCTAGTTGGTGAGACGAAATGCGTCTTGAGATCATACACCAAAAAAAACGAAATTACAGAAACCTCCAAAGAGAGGACGTCCGTGATGAATCGGCCCACAGAAATGCGTTCTTTAATTAAATAGGAATTACTCATCGGTGGTATCGCAGCCGTCATGTATATCCCCGTGGCGGGGCCGGATTTGTTCGGGGGGAAAAGAGAAAAATAAAAATAAGTAACATAACGGCCAGTTCGGAGACCGACAATTAAAGACGAGCTCTCTACCAATTATAGACCCCCACAGAAACTGACTTAATCCGATAACCTGCCCTGAACCTTTCATACCTGGAAGACCTTCTTGTAAATGTCAAGACCAATTTGAATCCTTAATGAATATTTATGAGAAATCTTTATCATTACATGATACTTCGAGTTTGTTTACCGAAATGTATGTTAAATTCAATTTTCATTAAGCCAAGTATCCAGGATGGCAATTGGAATGGTTGAGGTTCCGCTGGAATGAATTCCATTTATTAAAATAATTCAGAATTGTGATGTTTGTAAATAGTTATATTTTCAGGACAAAACGGGCCACTTTTTTATGAAAATGGCCAATAAATATTTCCAATTACTCTTATTTAATGGTTGCACATAAATCAATTCTCTACATTGCTCGTAAAGAAAAATAAGTTTTAAATATACATATCTCTTGTTTTAATAGGCATTGATTCCTTTAATCTTGAAATTTATTGATTGCGTTCAGTAAAAGGAGCGATTTAATACCATCAATAAAAGAAGAATAACATTACTTCGTACTGACAAATGACCGACCGGATTAGACTATTATAAGAACAAAAAATGTTATTTTATGATTATGAGGATGCTGTATGCAAATAAGCTTGATAATATGTTGAACGCAGAAGTTGAAATTGACTAAAACAGTAAATTTCTCATTCGTATCGGACAGATTTCATTTTATTGGAAGGATATATTATTTTCGAAACTTTCTATTCACAAATATCCGACTAAAGTGATCCACACGAAACTAATTTTTCTATATATATATGGAATCTACACTATTCACTGTACGTTAACCAAATCCAAATATATTTACGTGATAAGCTTTGTTCCAAACATCAGAATTTTGCAATCATCAGAATATAGAGTGTAAAGAAAAAATATTAACGAAGTGTCTTCTCTTATCTGAAATAGAATCGCCAGTCGTTGCTGGGGAATGCGTCTTTTAAAAATTACACTTCTGCTTGAACATTTCAAAGGGCATTTAACCGCTTGAATTTGCTGGTTGTACCAGCAGCACGGCGGAGATAGGCATGCCGATTTATTATACCCGCCGACGGATTAAGTTATTGTTTACGTCGGGCCTGAGATTTTGTTAAAGGGGTATGCAAACAAGAAGGGAGGTGGAATCTTTGTCCATTATTAAGAAAAAAGCCCCCACGATCGGCAGGATTAATGCCTCCAGTTTGTCCGCGTCTCAGGACTCTATTAACGGCCCGGCTTTTTTTTTCCACCCGCCGTCTCGGATTTCAGCATTTCGAGATAGCACAAAGACCGCTCGTTCGTCATGAACCTGGCCGAGAGGGGCCGCACACAACCGACCCGAGACCGGCGCCTTCTGTAATTCTCCATACGACAAGAAAAACAAATTTTTCATTCGTTTTCCAACAAACTGCTTTCTGTTTAAAATTTATATTTTATCTGCAATTTTAATACACGGCACATTCGTATAAAATGTACTATGTATTTGTAAAAGAGGGTTTTAATTCCCGACTATATTATACTGAAATAGATGGGACTGCGAGGGTTCTTGATAATAGCACGGAGCCGCATCTTTCTGCCTCAGTTTCTAAATATAAAATTTACTTTCGTAGTTACAAACCAAAAGCCGTCCGAGAAAATGTTCTATTAGCCCCATATCCACCCCCTAACCTCCAAACAACGATTGTCTCTCAGTTCACGACCACGTTCACGACCTTATCCGTGTAAGGCTCGATTTTAGATTGAAGCAGTTACGGAGAAGATTCCGACAGTGTAACTACCGCGATTCTCTGACCCGCCTCCCTTATTCGGTCGGGGGTACTAGAGCCAGCGTCCAGTTAGCACCGGAGTGAAATTACACTAACGGGTAATTGTAGGAATAGCAATTTGATTCCAGCTTTTGGCATGACACTAGCTGAACAATACTGGACATGGCGAGTGGCCGAAGATCGTGACTGTAAAGAAGGCAAGACGTATCGAAAAACGGCGTATAAATAGCATCATCGATATTACCCGAATTTAAACATTTGCTGGCTAATATCGAACTGATTTTCAAATAGCATAGCAAAACTTTTTTGAACAACATAG
Organism: Lethocerus indicus; assembly: GCA_019843655.1. Lineage (NCBI taxonomy): Eukaryota > Metazoa > Arthropoda > Insecta > Hemiptera > Belostomatidae > Lethocerus > Lethocerus indicus. The sequence goes on along the minus strand of JACDQD010000005.1, from coordinate 25,035,668 downwards.
CGGCGACACTTTTAAATTGGCTTGAACGTCCGTTCAAATAAAAACAAAGTTGTTTACTTCTATATTACAAATTATAAAAATATAATACATTGTAAGTATTATATTCACGAGTGGAAGAATCATTCCGGAAATACTTTATTATGTTTTATAGCCACTTTTTCATATTTCATAGACATGTACAATATTTTTTAAAACATGAAACAATTCGATAAATTTAATTCTGTGTTGTGACATGCAGGTAACCGCTAGGCCAAACGAACACTGGATATTTTCGCAAACCCCATAACTGCAATCAAGTAAAATCAAATGTCTCGTCCTATTGTATGAGAGGATTTTAAATGAAATATAGTGCGGGCACTCGGAGACAGTGGATATTAACATATAAAGCGCATAAGGGGTTCGGGCGCATTAATCTATCGCGCCGGGCTCTGCCAACCTACGTCTCCATTTCTGGAATACTCCTCCGCATTAGTCGGCTCACGGGGCGTAGACAGGAGGCCATTGTGTCTGGCGTTAAGACCCGGCCAATTCCGGAAAGGATTTAGACCCCCGAAGAGGGATTGACGTCGCCCTCCTTGGACGACGGAGGCCACCCTCCTTGTCATTCCGCCCGCCTTCTTACCATACGCCGCCGCCTATCGGCATTTATATTTCCAGCCGTCCTTTATCCTTTCCTAGAAGCCGTCGTTGTACGTCATTCGAAATAAAACCTAGCAGTTGGTATCGGCAGAACATAACTGTAATTCCCCCTCTTCCATTGGGAGAACGCAGCATTTTGGTACGTTCAGATATTTCACCGTAAAAATCAAAAGGCAAACACAGAAGTGTTAATTCCATTCAAAAAAAGTTACATAAATGTTATTTAATATATATAGAAAATAATATAAAGGCGTTGAATAGTGTTTCTTTTCAGTTGTAAGAAGAAATTTAATTTAGAGCAAAAACAAAAAATCAATCTCATTTTCCTACCGTTAAATAAAAAGTCAAATACCAATAAAGGGGAGTTGAAGGTATATAAAAAGGTCAGACAAAAGGGAAGGATCAAATAAAAATTAGTGAAAACATTTATTTATCCGGCATTTTGTAGTCGGTTTCTAGTGGTCGCGCGCAACCACCAATTTCCTTCAGAATATCGTGTCTGGATATATTTTCAAGGATGCACATTTTCTGAAAATCCATTCAACGACATTGAAAGTACATTCGAAGCTACTGAAGATGGCGAGCGGTCGAAACGGGTCAAACGTGAGACAAAACCAGCGAACGGAGACGAGAACTTTAATATTATATTCTCTCTTGATATTGCTGAGTGGTGAATTTCTAAGCAATTCCACAATCAAGATGTGAAGCATGTTTCCTTTGATATATATATATATATATATATATATATATATATATATATATAAACATAGAAAAATATGTAAATTCTCCCGCGATCCTTTCGAATCGCGCCCACAACGGTCCTCCTTCTACCGACCGTTAATCATAAGAGACGCGGCAGGGCGTACTTTGCATTTTGTTTTCGTAACCCGGTGATGCATGGGCGACACTTTGATGCATAAGGCGGTTTTAAGCGATATATCGGCGGGCACTGAAAAAGATTTTCGGGCCGTTCCCATTGTACATCAATATACGAGCCGGGGCGTTTCGATAGAACGATAACGCCGCTTTTACGAGGCCGTATTGAAATATTGGGGCTGTTTTGTTTTCCGCCGTGGCCGAGAGACCTCCGGGAGGTCAGCGACGGGGTCAATTATGCAGCTATCCGGTTGCAATTGAAAACCGGTCTGGGCATACTTTATGGTGAGGAGCCTGCGTAGATTATCTGCCGGGCAATTAGCGCTCGGCTCCCGTCCGGCTCTGTATTGAAAATCTGCACCCGTCTGCCCCCGACACACATTCCAATAAAGTATAATGCACATTTTTAATGGCCTCATTTTCCATATAGTATACAGTGTAATTCATCCTCAACTCCTGTCACTACTGTGGTTCGTTCGTAATTAGAGAGTAATTAACTGATTTCATTATTAAATTCAACGATCCGTAAGCAAGCGACAAGTAAATTTAATTTCACTGTGTGTAATATACAAGACTAGTTTTAAGGAAATATTTTTATCGTTTGCTCGTGTAAATGTCAAAGCGGTAAATGTCAATCGCTATATTTTGGGAAACCATGCCTAAAAATGTGCTACATAATAAATACATTTTGATAGAGCTTAAAACAGAAACAAAAACAGTATTGGTGGAAAAAGTTGTGCAGAGGAAATGGGGCCAAATCGTTCGGAAATCGACCAGCCGGCGGTGTGTGTTCCTGACATTAGCGGATATTGACGACGCTGGCCAATTTCGCCGGTAATTTCCGCGATTCGCGAATATCGGGACGCATAAACTGTGCCCGATTATCCGTTCGACGGAATGGGGCCTTAACGGGAAATTGGCACGAATAGGATACTGCCCTGTTAACTGTTTATCGCGTACAACCAGTCACGGAAATATGCCGAGGAATTAGCTCTCCCGAGTCGGTTCAACAGTCTCGTAATTTGCCTACAAATACATAGGTGATGAATTAACCCCCATAAATAAGTAGGAACATGTTATTGATATGAGACAATGTTTTACATTTGTATAATTAGCGAAAAATAATACACGCAATTTCTTCTACTACTTCTACTACATCTGCTACTTCTGAATCTCTAGTAAAGGGAATGTCACTGAGGTACATCTCTCAAAAATGAAATAACAACATGTATATATATATATATATATATATATATATATATATATATATACATATGCTTAAGAACTAACGAAGATTGTGTAAAATAGGTTCAGTTTAGATGCATCCCCAACTTCATGCCAGAAATATACTAGAGTTGGGAACGTTACTAATTTTCATATTCTACATTACGATGATTACGTGTCATGTTCCATTGTCTATTTTATGTACAGTTTATTCATCAGACTGGTAGTAGAGATTTGCATTAATAATTACCTAATATTTGCAAGAACATCTTTCATTTATAAAAGTATTCAATATTTAGGGACTGTTTTAAGAAGTAGACCGTTTTTTTTTAGTCTCCGGGGAGGTTGGTACATTGTTTAACAAAAAATAATTTTAAAAATACGTCGGAAGCAGTATTAATTTCGCGGTCGGTGTCAATCTGAGATGCGGTATTCGGGCCGAGTATGTGTCAGGGCAGGTGTGATACACAGGTATATGTGGATGGAAATCCACACCGGGTAGCACGTGTGTTTACCGGGACGGATGCGATCCTTTCCCCGGATGGTCGACTGTCGGTGACGTAATTGATCTCGGAGGGCCCAACTTCCGTCCAGACCAAAGCCGCACAGGAAGGGACCGAACCTTAAGGGCCTCTACGAGAAAATAAAAAAAGAGACAGGTACCACAACACCCAAAACTGGTCTAAAAACCGCCAGGTGTGAAAGTTGACCCTGTGTTTCCAGTCTAGAATACAGCAATCTCATCTCATGTAATATAGCAGCCGGCCGCTTTATCGTGTATTTCAGTTATGAATCGCTTAAGATATAAAATAATTTCATGTAAATTGTCTACATCTCCATAAAATATTTGCGGCTAGCCTCTGAATGTTCTCGTTTTTGAGCTGATTCACGTTCACTCTCGGTTTTACAGTAGCTAAAATCGAAAAGTATATCAGCGTAAATATAATATTACTGCATAACATTCTCATTCTGTTATACAGTATATCGCCGCTGATGAAAGCAGAAGTAACACCCGCCCCAAATTCTAGTTTGAAACAACTTCGCCCTTCGAAGATTAAGAATCGAGTTCTCGTGAACTGCTTTCTCTTTGGACAATGGAAATGGCCTTTCGTAATTGAACGACAAAAAAAAGACAGTGCGAAATGGGGACACTTCGCCGATTGTGTCACTCCCGAGTTGAACAATGCCTCGATGACGCGAGACGACCGTAAATCATTGATGCGATTGATTTCAATCGCATTACTCAGTTATAATTATGCTGCACCGAACGTTTCGCATGGATGATAATCGGTTTCTGCCAATAACCGTAAATTTCCTTTCCGCCGTTCTTCAGATATTCAGCTGCCGCGCTGGGAGGACAAGCCCGGGGCAAACCCCGTTAATGCATAATTCATCCTTCTGTTTCGCCGGGAAGGCACCTAGCCGGGAGGAAGTTATAAAATCCCCGAATTGATATATATCTGTTCGTCGTGTTTTATGCCCGCGCCGGCCTCGATACCGATCGCTCCAATAAATCGCTACCGCTAGACCGGTGAATGATACGAGCTAGCGAGTCAAATATTTTGTGCGCCCCCGCACAGAACCGCGGCATGACTCATGCATGTACCTCCTAGGTGTGTCTATGTAAATTGGAACTATAAATTCACAACGGTCGCTGCCGGCAATACGCTGATAAGTGTGTCGCTTTACATTGAGCGTTCCGCTGAAAGATCTTAATTTACTCAAATAATTCCTTTCAAAGAGATTTCAGCGTTAATTTTGATTCAGTCAGAGTAATAAAACTTGTAAAACAACCAAGGTAAGACATACATTCAATTAACCACAAAAAATGCGCTGATGAAAACATTGATAAGTATTCAATTTTTATTTCAACCAAGTGCAGGAGAAGGAGTAATACATATAAATATCCACCAACTTCAAAATTATATATAGTTATAGAATTATACAGAAACAAAATGAGTTTGTATGATAAAATAATAGTAATTTCAAAATATGTAATATTCTTCGGAATGGAATGCGTCATCTTGTTAATAGACCTTGAGAACAACGGTGTTTTCGAAGTAATGAAAGTACGTTCGTTAGTTGTTCTTGAGCAAATTTGATTTCATAAATAGGGAAACCTACACTCACACAAAAACGAAGGTAAAATAGCTATATGATCCATACAAAAGAAATGATAATGACATGTATCGATTCTGAGACTGGGAGGTCGATATAAATTTTCTTATGCCAATACAATAATTTCGAGTTGTTTTCACCGCGAAGTTAGGAATGTTTTGGTTCAGGTAATTTACTTTTAATCTCGCGGTCGGAGATGGGCGTTATGGGGAGCGGAGAACTTTCCAAGCACACACGTAGCACCGAGCTCGGGCTTTATCATTCCGCCAACTATGGTCATTTCCAATTTGGTCCGGGCGTTTATTTAACGGGCCCCCCTTCCGCGCGTTGCCCCCGAACAATAAAGTGGCGTGGAATGTTCTTCGAAACGGCGTCGAGTGCGGTTCCCTCGGGGTCCGCGCACATAAATCAAACTCAATAGCGCGCCAAATGCCTGCGGTTCACCGACAATTCGCTTCCATTTTCGGTCAAATCTAGTTGTATCGGTTACCCTTGAACTGGGGTCGGTAATTTGACAAAGATCAGATGCCGTAGAAAAGCTACTACTGTCGATTTGCTATCGACATTTTGAAAAACGTAGGCGATATCTCACTAACCTGTGATTTTTTTCTCCAAGAATCGATTTTGGAAAATGTCTACACTCCGAATTTCACACATCGGAATAACCGAATGTCCCACTAATATTGCCAAATAAAACTTCTTCACAATCTCGAACAGCGAATTGAACTCACTTGAGCCTATTGGCTACCGGTAGGAGCATCTTGTCTGTTTTGGCACTGGGCTGTTACAATAACCAAAACGGTCTAGTTTTGGAACAAACCATCGGGCGGAGACAGAAGTTCGCAAGAATAATGGCAAACTATATAAAACAAGAGTTCCGAAAGAATATTAAACAATACGATTTGGTACACATGTGCGTTTCCAGTTTCAATCACTAACTCATTTGTTTCCGTAATTAATGTTTTTTTTATCGAAGTATAATTTATTAAATTAGTTTTTCAACGTTACATGAAGCAGGAAACGAACCCCGCAGAGAATGTTAATCGATCCTTAGAGAAGTAAAGCGAAAAAACCTAAGCGATGATGGAACTCCGTTAAGGGCGATGAAAAGGAGTTTTTTTTACAGAAGTAATATCTGTAAGTGAAGTAAATAGCCAGTTTTAAGAAGCTGTGTACCTCGTTAGCTCCTGAAATCCCGGAAATGTTCAGGACCGCCAATTCCTTAGTGGTTCATTAGGGAATTCCGTTGGTTCTCGTACTGGTTTGAGAATCGTTCACAATGTTCATTTAGTTCTTCGCTTATGGTCGAGTAAATATTCACGTATAATCAAAAATATTGCACCGGTCATGAGTTGAATAATTCTATCCGTTGGACTTCGCAAATAAATTGAATTATTTTATTGATTTAATATGGTGGCATGTGGGGCGTAGTTAGCTCCACTGTTAGCTCCGCACTTTGAGTTTTTAGTCGTCGGTCAGTATTGTATATAACAACGACCGGGATCGAAACCAGGGTCGAAGCGTTAATGCCGTGCCTGTTGAACCATGAAGGTATGCCGGATTCCCCAGTTAGTACTTAGACCTAGTGTAGTCTATACAAATTTCATTTAAAGGAGTACTTTGTATTATAATATACGCTTTCTTTGTTGTACAGTCGACTCTGTACGCATAAACGGTGAGAAGAACACTGCGATTAGCTCAATAATTGGCCCGTCGTGTACGAACACATGTGCATATTTCTCATCAATTAAGGAGACCACCAACGCAGACGGCATTCCGTAGGGGTCCTCGGCGATCATTAATATATTGACTAATTGGCAATAGTCGGAGTATGCGAGCTGCTCGCCTGTACTGTAACATATGTGGGGGCTTTTCCTTTGCCGGTGACTAAAGTTGGCTGCGGTCAATTATTCAGTTGTCGCCCTCCCTCCCTATCTGGGCCCGGCCATCGGCTCGCCCATACATCACAGCCTCTACAGGGGAGGTCTCTTCTCCCTTGACCTTTGCCGGGAAATAAAGGTCACAAGATCGGAGACGCACGCAACCTCTTATCTGATCACCCCCTCACCCCCGAACGGGGCCCTAACGTTATCCATCAGCTACCGGTAGCTTTCTGCGAATGCTCACCGCTGGTTCTCGGCGCCATTCTCAAACTACCTCATTCAGTTATTATTGACATTTTCTTTTCGGTGTGCTTCAGGTCATTCCATCAAAATAGAGGATAAATAATAGACATTTATTATGATTAGGTGACAGTTAGGCTACCGTCGTTATCGGGGCAGTAATGCAGTGCAAAGGGATTGGAGGAATTAATTTTATTAATCCCCGAACAGGAGAGGAGTGACTCGGGTACGGGGTGATAAAATGGGGTGGGAGTTGAGGGGCTCCCTCGCGGCTCATTAAGCCGCAGATCGGTCGCCTCCGGCCCCGCCCAAACGCGGATCACGCCCCAGCTCCACTAGTTAATCCGGGCGAAATCATTCTGAGCTCCCCCGCCACACAGCTCGGTAGGGGCTGATGAGGCCCTTCACGCTATCAATTATTCTAACCCGGACTGGGCAGAAGGGCGTTTAATTCAAGTCCACTTTATGAGCGACACTTGAGTCGTTTGACTCATCCAATCAAGCCGCCCCCTTATACTGTTGAAAATAAAACATATCTCCCGTAAAAACGTACCGGGGAGATGCACGTCGGATTTTCATTTCATGAGATTATATCAGATCTTTAGCCTCTGCTGTAACGATTATGAAAAATTGTGCCTATATTGTAGTCGAACTCAGTTTGAAACTACGCGTAAATATTTGTTATAGACTTATTCGGCAATAAAATGAAGGAATATTTGCCTAATTATCTTTCTTAGACATCTCAGGTATCTTCTGAGAACTCTGAGAGACCTCTTTGCATGCGCTGCGGGCCTCTTTACGCAATTTTAAACGCTCTTCGCGATTACCGAGGCTAAAAAGCGCTCCTTCGTTGTAGAATATTCACGCTGAATTGCTCGCAATTATATAAGGAGGCGGTACTACATTGTTAAAGTGGCAACTGTGGGTAGATCAGATATGGTGGTGGGGCTCGGTCGGAGGGGGCGGCAGAACGGCCAATTTGTCATGCGGGTTTGCCCCGTCTTTCCTCCTTTAATTGGGCCCAACCTCTTCTTCGTCGGGGCGACGGGCATCCGATCCACCGGCCAGATAATGGCGGGACTTTCTTCTACATCGTCCGTTTAAAAAAATCCCCCTGACCATCGCGCCCGAACGCGGTATAAAATGAGGACGACTCCTTTTCGTAGGATACGCTATTTATCTGAATAAACGGTCTGACTTGGGACCGGGAGACTTAAATACCGTGGCGTGAGAGCAATAACAGTTATTCGCTCTCTAGATCTATCTGCAGTTCTAATGGACGCAACTGAGGCCATTAAAAATCAGCGAACCACAGAATACAAATATTATTGGTGAAACTCCTTTTGTATATTTCAAATAAATCAGATTTTTCTTAAATCGTTCTTCTTGTTTGATCAAAGGTAGGCGGGAAGAATGTTTTACACACACAGAAGCGATTCGGACGTAATTTTATTGCCCAGTGTTAATAAACGGATATTTTACGTATACACGAATAATAATCGCAGTGGAAATCTAATTTCCCAAATGAATCTCTCTCCGTGTTTCGAGCAGTAGACTTGCTGGGGTAGACAACAAAGGGGGAGCTCAGGGACAATTGTTTGGAAGCGGGCCCTGAACCTTCGGTGGCGGTTTAAAATTCAGTGGGAGCGGCGCTTGGTATTATTTTTATACCCCGGGCGGATGTCCTGCTCACCGCCCCCCCCCCTGGCCACTGTTATGACGTCTCTAACCCTGGTTGTCTACCACCGGCCACCTCCATTGTTCAGTTCCGCCGGAAGTTGAACGCCGATCACACAAACTTCCCGTTTGTTCCGCCACCTCCGCTCTTAACATTCAACTCCTTCACACCTTTAATTTCGTCGCCTTTTCCTATTCCCCTCCTTCCATTGGCAACGAAATCATTGTGGAAATCATTATAAGTCTCAATTGTAGTTGGTGGCGTCGATTCGACACGCTTTTAAATCTACAGTAGGACATGCAGGCTTAACACAGAACATGCTTTCAGTGTTGCTATTGAAGAGGGCGAGAATCCGATAACTGTAAGAAAGTATAGAAGATTGAAAGAACGATAATATTAGTAGCACGGAAGATGATAAAAAATACAGTCTATTTATTCGTGATGTAGTGGTTACAAATAATGAATCAATATAGGCTGAAATCTGATTCGAATCAATTAGAACATTTTATATGTTATATACCAATTACTGAACAGCGATTTACAACAACTAATTGACGTGTTAACATTCATGTTCCTTAAATAACAATATATTTCTTGTAGTTGAAGTATCCTGCGAACAATTACAATTAAAAATTCTTAACAGGGATTTATGACTTGTTACAGAACGGACTTGATAGGACAGAAGAATTAAATGGATGGATGAATTGGCTTCCTCCTGTGTCTATAGGGCAACTATGAAACAGCGATTAATAACACGGACAGTATTATAGGAAACATTGTATGATTCAGCCAGCGCCCACCGGTGCCTTGTTTCCCTTTCCCTTCTAAGGGCCACTTCCATTTCCACTTCCACATCCAGTCGTGGGTAACAATGGCCACTGAAGCAGGGGCCCCGTTTCCGGGAAAGGACAGGCTCTGATTCATCAGGATTAATTAAATCAACCAACTTCGAGTTAAAGTTCTATCTTCCGGTCGTTATTCTCGTCGGTTACTGTTGAAAATTTAAGTCGTAAACAATTCCGGAGTTTCCGGATATTATTGCTCGCAAAATCTCTGCAAGTCTCCAAGCCTCAATTTGGCCGGAATAATTTCAGCTTTTTACCACTTTGGGTGCCGATAAAGCGTAAGTGGTAGACCGGTGATTTTGCGGCATCCAGGACCACAATTCAGACTGTATTTCGATTCCAAGAGCAACCACCGTTGACCTTATCGCAGTACTTATCCCGAGGGGAATTAATTTAATGCTGGCAATATTTTCTTGTCTTCAATTAAATTTTAGCGCGACGGATGCGCTCCCAGTGAAAGCCACACGGCGAGGGTCAAATGTTAATTGGTGGTGGACGTACGACGGCAGATATTTAAATGGCGTTGTGTGACGCTGATGGGGGCTTCAGGGCCCGGGCTTTCCACAAGCCGCCTTACCGCCACGGCTAATGCTAATGGCAATGGCGGGCACAACTCACCGTTTAGTACCGCCACGCTATTCACTTTTAGATATTACCAAACCGGATCCGAGATTTTCAACGTTCAATTAAAACTGACATCGAAGATATCCCATATCGCATCCCCCAAGCGCCACTTTTATTGCTTTCAGTATACGATCGCCTGCAAGCGATTGCCTTTTTATAATTAAACGTCGATGCTAACCGCCGAGTGGGACGTACCGGTTGTGGTTTCCACAAATATTGTATGGAATTACAAATAGTTTCATAAAATATTTTCATGTTAAATACATAAACTGTGTGACGAGTTAGGCATAATGATGATCGTATTAATTATGACGTATCACCATTTTGTTTTGGTACCACTAAAATGTAATATTCGAAGATCAGGCACAAAACAATATTAATGCTTCACAACGCAGCTCAGGATGCTTAATAAAGTAATTTAAACACTCGTATAGTCTGAAGCGATGATGGAGAAGGAAAAAATAGCCAAATTCCTATCTCGGAATGCGCATCGACTGAAATCCTATACCGTCTCGCTTTGCATAAATTTATCACCCTTCTCCCCTCCCATCGCAGGGGAATGTCGCAGGGATATAGACATAAAATCCGAAGAGATATATGCCGTAGGCTGGGACTTGGAAGAATTTAACCTTGGTGGATACTGCCAAAACCGGGCTGGCTATCTACAGGCCCTTTTTCATTTTTCAAATAGGCCATTTTTCACTCCTCGACCGGCTCGCTCTTTCACTTTTCAGGCCGGCCGGCTCGTGACACCGGCATTTTGACGATATCGTGATGCAATTTGCGTTAGATACGCCTGTCCCGGCCACTGCCAGACGATTAATTGTGCCCGGATACTTTCTGGGCCTCTGTAGGGCGATCGGGCCCTAAATGATTCCCGACGCTCAGCCGATGTTTATTTTGTATCCAGATTATTTTCGAGTGTATTCTGTTGATTAATGGAATAATTCGATATTATTTATGTTTCTCATAATTTATTTTGAGCCGCTTACGATCTTGGATAATTTTCTGAGGTCGTTTTGTTACTACACTGGCCAAGAAGTCGCAAACAATTTTTTTATTGTTACATATATATTGCGAATTAGGGAAAATATACATGAAATTCTTCTGGTGAAATATGTTTCAAAATTTTAAAATTGAACTTCCAGATATGTGTCCAAACTGACAATTTGAAAGTTATAGTGAGGATTAAATTATAATGTGTCTGAATACTGTGTCTGATTAAATTAGAATAAAACCGTTGCATGTTGTAAATATTGTTATTCTTCCGACATTCAATGTTTTTCTTGAAAATGTACGCGTTCAACACTTTGTAAAGTGGAGATTTCTGGGTAGCAAACTTCTAACCTTTCCAATTATCAATAATCCTCAGATTCTTCTGAGACGGAATAGAACAGCATTCCTAAGTGGGTATATCTGCGGTTAATTCAACTTAGTACTTGGCTGTCCTTTTTTGTCAATGCTAAGTGGGGACATAACACGCGCGACGTTGGTTATTGGCCCGACAGCGGTGCCAAGTCGAGTATTGTACAGGTCTGGAGGGGGCCATTAACTTTACCTGGAACACGAGTGCGCGCGGGCTTCCTGTCCTTCGCGTCCTTGCGTAACGGAGAGAAAGGGAAACGCCGCGCTCGAGAGATATGGACAATTGAATATTCACTCGCCCTTAAAACATTTTAATGGCCGAACGGAGATAACAAATCGGCATAATTGGGTCCGCGACCGCCCCCCGCCCGCCGCCCCCGGCCCAAGATCGTATCGAACGGGGCCCGCCGGAGAACACGGGTTGCGACATACGCCTCCGGGGGCCCGCCCGATACCGAGAATAAATTATGCCGTTTAGCGAAACTCCGATAACTATCATACGACAGAAATGTATTTCATTCTGGAACCGCTCGATCGGTCCACATCCCCCGACAAGGCGGTTCTATTAATATCCGACGTCAACGTTTTAAGAACCGAAACTAGGCTCAACAAAAAAATAAATAAATAATTCTCGGCACGATATGCTGGCGGAAATTATCGCGAAAAATTCCGCACCGGCCTCTCGCTAAACGCGATATTAGATATGTCCCGCGAGCGAAACGCGCATTCTTCTGGCCGACTGAAATGTTTATTTTAATGTCTCCCGTCCGGTGGGCCGACATCCGACATGAGATACGCCCGGCCTTATGGTATAATGATAATGATACTTGTACACTGAACATGATTGTGTGTATGCCAGTGAGTCCAGTCAACTCGAGTTATCTCAATGCGCGGTCCGAAACCCCTTCGGAGGGAGGCGGCCGACAACAAAATGGCGCCCATTACTGACGGCGGAGATAACGCATTCCGTATTTCTAACTGACAAGACGTTATTTTATTCGCACGGCGACCACATTTTTCGAAACGGCGTGCCTTTCGTTTTAAACGCTCGACATGTCATAATATCCTACTTAATTCTGCAACGTGTTCAGCTCTTTGAGTCTTTGAGTGGATATTCTTCCGAGAAATTCTTATCATATTTACAAATTTACAAATAGCCTTTAATGAAAAAACAAATTGGGTACGCTCAGTTTTAGTAGGGACAGATATCGGGCTAAAACTGGGACAGCAGATCTATGATGTAAAACGGAGATATTCTCTTAATTAATTAACAGAATTTCTGCCGGACCCTACAGTCGGTACCTAGTTTAATTACAGGCCGGAAGTTTATTGAAAGTAATTAAAATGTCTGAATGCTCAGAGAATGAGCGATAATAACCAATAGTTACATGCCCATCATTGCTTTGTTAATTCTCGTTGGTCGGCGGCCCCAGTGGTCAATACTAAATCCGAGGAGTCACCGATCCGTCCCCTGTCGGGTTCATGATTTAGCGCTGTCGTTTGGCGGCCGGCCGGAAACCGGCCGTATTTTACGGCGGGTTGGGATCGGACCCGATCATCAATTTATATCTGCGGCGGAGCCAGCGAGCCGGCTCAACGCCGCTCCGGACACCGCTCACCCTACACCCGTGTCAATACCAAAACCCTCCACAGTTCTCCATTGCGAACGGACAGAGTGCTAGTTGACTTCCGCCCAACCAATGTCCATCCCATTGTCCGGCGTTCATAATGGAATGACATCCTGAAAAACCACTGGAAATGTCACCGGTGACCGCGCAATAGAATGATCTTCATTTCCAGCTCCAGGTCCAGTCGTGACAGCGGTGAACGCAGAGAAAATACACGGAAATATTCAAAATTTTTGATTTCTTCTGCAAATAAGTACTCACCTTTACCAGTTGGCCCAACATTTTTTTCATTTCTCAAAATAAATATTTTTATATGTTTTAATATATATAATATATTTATTCTGTTGTTTCTTTGGAACATAAATATAACCACGTTCACACAGGGAAGGCCTGTCATAAAATCGGAGCGCGCATGCGTGGAAGAGAAAGAATGTGATCACCTGGACGACTGTGATGATTACGCGCTCTACGAAGACAGAAACGTCAGAAAGCTTTTTGAGGCCGAGACGCTCATACCTTGTACAAAACCTTGTAGGACATTACATACCCACTTGAGACAAATTAATGGTTCCACGATCTGTTAAAAAATTAAACCAGATGTGTTCTTCAGTGATATTTTGGCGGCCGTAATTCAACTTGACAAAGAATTGGTTTCAAACGCGGTCGAGTATAATACTAATGCACGATGTTGCGGTTTGTTTCACGCATTCTTGTGACAGTTTTTAAAGGTTCGGGCGTCTTATTACTGTCGTTCTTTCTACATTTTGTATACTCGAGTGAACTGGAGTGGTCTGCGGTCGTCGCGATAGAAATAGTGGAAGAAATCGTGAAATAGAAAAAAACTTTCGCCAAAATATAACCGAGGATAAAGATGAGTTGACGGTATCTAGAAATTCCCCCGATTCATCCAGGTTTGTTATTCTGTCTAGAGCTCTCTCCTGTCCTGAATACTTCCACGTCTCCACCTCTAACTTGATTCGTGCTCTCGATTTCATTTCCGAAACAAAGGTACGTGCCGGAAACGAGATCTGGCGAACGCCGGGTATGGGTAAACCACATTTTCTTTGTGGTCGATAACTATTCAGCTGGCAGCGTACGTTGTCATGGTGCAAAATCCAGTTTTGCGCCTTGAAGATTTTGGCCGGCGCTTTCTTCTGGTGCTCGTTTTACAGCGCATAAATGATGCTCACTGAAATACGCGGATCGGAAGGAATGCAAACGAATTATTTAGCATAAAAATGTTTAACGGCCGCCGGTGATTTATTTATTCAACTTGAGAAGGCATTAAATGGAGATTGGAGCTATGTACGGCTGGGAAAGAGTTAACTTTCGTGTCGTCTCCGTTTCAAAAACGAACGTTTATGTCAGTTACAGACCTCCATGAAATTAGAGATGTACGGCGCGATGTGTATCTCGGGCAGAAATCGCCGGTCGGAAATTCTAGACACGACCTCCCTGTTTATTTTACATGGAGCTGTTATTTTAAAGAACGCATTTACAACTTGACGTGACAACGAATGTCCGGTCGCGATGGATAGGGAGGGCGGCCTTCGACGAGCCGAAGAGTAAAAGGTGTCCGCGGCACCATAAAAATTATCCCGCAGCGTTGAGCTAAGTGCCGACTTAATCCCAACTTCGGCTCCCTGCCTACACTCGGTGGAATGAAAAAAACAGATCGCCGCACCAACGGCTCGCTATTTGTCCCTAGCTCCCGGTCCGAATGGCTACCATAACGGTCACAGTTTCTTTTTCTTTATAGCTTCGACGGTAAAAAGTATCGATCCCAAGGTGACATTTAAGTCATAAAAACTTGAGTGGGGGTTAAAACTTATTTTCTTTCCTTGGCGATAAGCGAGTTTCAGTGCAGACATGTAGAAATACAAAAACCCTTTCCTATAACGAAATTTAGTGCAGGTTTATTTAGTTAACGTTCCGGTATAACGGTGAAATTATCATAAAATATAATCATTGAGCATCTTTAACGATTAAATATACCGTGGATATTTAATGCAGAATTATTGGAGGGATAGTGCTAACAGACTACACCGAAATCCATAACTGGTTTAACTAGGAAGTTTTTTGAATGCCGTCGCATATATAAAATACATTTTGTCCAAAGGAGTCACACATTAATATTGGATAAAAGGTAATTATTAACGTTAATCGAATTATTTTACAATGTCGCTCATTTACAATAATGAATGTATTATGCAGTCGGTCGCATGAGTTGCAGATAAATCGCAATGTTACAAACCTCATTCTTCGCGTCGCAGTGCGAAATCTTGGGGGGGAAAAAATTAGCTCCTGTTAAAATCTCCGTGTACCGATTTAATGGAACGATTCAACTCCTTCCTTTTCCGCGGGACGACCTACCGCAGGCCGACTGATAAACAGGCTCAATTCCGCGGTATATTCAGCGCCGAACGCGGAATTCCCCATCCCCTTCTTCAGACCGGTCGTAAAAAACCGATCCGCCACAAGGTGAATAGTATGAAGTTGAATAAGTTTCGAACAGTGTTTTTCTTCTGCGAGTCGAGGCGGGGAAAAAAAAGTCAGAAGTCGTAAGGTTGACAAATGGGGTAACAAACTGTGGAACAGCGACCTTCTGCAGTCGATCCGCGATTAAATTAATTTTCATTATATGCAATATAAAAAAAAGTACATCAGTATATATCTTCACGATTCACTGTCAACTGCGGATCAATCACCATACTGGGTATCGTTGAAATCGAATGATCCAAACTCTATCAATAGTTTCCAGTCCAGTTTTATCACGACGGGACCAGAAATAATTTTCAATTAAGTAGATAAAATACTCTACTTTGGATCAGACCCACTTACAGGTAATAATCACAATTGAAGTAGCATTGAAAATTCTTTCACGTGTCCAGTCTATAGTTCGAAACCGGTCACCGCTATGAACGAAGGGGCGAGAGGAAACAAAATTTACATTTACATTACAAGAACAATAGAGACGCTTTTTCCCTTTCCGGGGTGATAATAACGGTGCCTACTGTGGGTAATATTCTGGGGTCAAAAATCTATTTGTTAATATAATTGATATTTATATATGAATATGCATAAGCCACTATATTATCTCTACTGTCGTAATGCTTGATTTTTATATTCTGACTCGTTTTTCTGTTCATTGCTCTTTGTCTTCCGAGGGAATTGGGAATATAAAAACGGTCTCTTGGAGTAGTCCGACTCGGCCATTCGTACTGTCTGTGAAATCCAACGCGACAGGAGGGCTCTCTCTCTTTCACTCTCTCTCTCTCTCTGTTCTTGTTAAACGGCCAGGGGGAGATACGATCTCAAGAGCCGCTACAAAGCTACAACAAAACGGTCGACAAAGGGGCCGGTTGCACCAGTGAGAAGACGTCAAGGAGGCGGAATGCGCGTATTCCAAAGTCGAATGATATTTAAATTCAACGATTTGCACTTTTGCCAATATCTACGGTGTTCGCGACATTCGCGAGGTTACACGGAATGGAGACAGACTTCCGGTGCACCGGGAAAACCGACCGAGTTGCCCTTTTGGCGTCCGTCAACGTTTTAAATTTAACCGGCCCACAAATCTCAACTTTTTCCCAGAGTTGGTGGTCATCTAAAATAATGGCTTACGTCTAGAGTACAAAAATATGTATGTCCCAAGATGCTTTTCAATAAATATTTCATATATATGAAAGTTTGTAGAGGCTGAGAGAGTAACGTTCATCCTGAGTGAAGGCTCGGTGGTCTCTTCTCCCGGATTTTAGTGATAACATCATACATTGTACCATTTGTGTTACTGAATTATATATATATTTTTTTAAAGTGTAATCTGTTACTCGCCGAAAATAATTATTATATATACCCCCAGAATCTTACAAGCGATCGGAGTGACTATTAGATAAGATCTCTAGTCCATTCTACCATTAGTCATACGCTTATCTCAAAGCTTAATCCATGCAAATCTGAGTGCAAACCTATTAATTAAGGCGGATCTGCTAACGGCTCATGAAATTGTTCGAGTACTAAACATCGGTTTCTGGATAATAGTACCAATTCTAGAGCTAAAATTGTTATAGCCCCATTACGTAATTTAGCTAAATATGATTGTAATTCTGTCAACTAATATTAGTATAGCCCATTATTGAACCAATGCCAGAAGACAATTATACACTTCTTCTAGACTCGTAAAATACATTGTCGTTTCTTAATTTCACGATGGGCGTATATCTTCGACATTGTTACATTGTTTGGCGCTCGCCATATTAGTTGACATCGGCTTCGCCGGAAAGGAGATTTGGAATTATGACACCATGAATTATGCATTTCCTACCGGAGTGTTTAAGACTTCGGCAGGACGATAATTTTCCTTTTCTATATTCAGACGGCGGCCGACGGGCGGTTTCTTATTCGGATGTTGGTGGAAGATGAGGGGCGGGGGCATTGTTTTCTCCCCACAATAACCCGCGATATCCGAGAACAAAGAGTTGAGGGTAGGCGTGAAACCACAAAGCGGGCTAAACACCCCGCCACCGGGGGGGTGGTACAGGCTGGCAACGAAAACCGGTTCTCATTTAGGTTCCGAAACGGCGGTCCACAAGTACCGGATTTAACGCGTTCAAAGCGTTCGTGAAGTGAGCTCCGCTCTATCGGCACAGAGGCCGGTGCCGGCTTTGAGCCAATGCAGAACAACGGCCATAATGAATAAAAATAGCCTTTAGGGCGCACAGGCTTCCTGTGTTTTGCCTTCCCTGTAGGTTTTTAGCTTGATAAGCCGCAATATACCGAGTTGCCTTTCATGTTCCACAAAATCAAAATGCGGGAAATATTTCATAATTAATTTATACAAGCTACAAGCGCTTTGTCTTTTATTACACATTACAGCTTGAATTCACGCATGTTTTTCCTAATTATAATTATAATTCCAATCTCGTTATTTGCCAAATACACATAAGTACACAGCATGATAGTGTATCAAATATATGGGGCATTCTTCAACAAACGAATATATATTACAATTAAGTGAACCATGAAAATGGGCATATATTTCTCAGGAAGTAACCTAGGGTATTCGATATATAAGTTGCGAATTAATATTATTTACCTTCAACAGCATCGTACTGAAGGTCCTCCTTAACAGAGGAATTTCTCTGCGTCATGGGAATTTCTCTGCGAATAGTAAAGAATGATTCTCGCATTAACGGATGAATTTTTTCCAACTGCCTTACAACACACTGTATTAATTTGTATACCAGTTGTGTAAATCGAGGAAAAAATTTTCGTGCCTACGCATAATATATGTAAATCTCCGAGGAATATTTCTTGAACGTCTGGCAGTGTCGAATTTTCCGTTTTTCATAATTTACGGCAAAAAAAAAAGAAAAACTCCGACAACTTGGAGATTATTAAAGGCAGCAGTCAATTGGGAAATGTCACCGGCAGGATTCATAAATTGGGAAGGTTTCTCGGCACCCGCCACCCCCGCCATTAGCGGCCCTGTCGTCTCCAGCCGAGTAACCGACCGAAGCGAGTCGACCTCCTGCAGGAGTTAAATCAAAATTTTAATCGAAAAATTCAATGCCGATTCAATATTCGGGCGTCGTAGCCAATGCTGATGAATTGGTTTTTCTTGAGCCTCCAAGTCACTTCAATGGGGGAAAATTAACGGCTTCAAATTTTACACGTCCGTTCAGATTAGAAAGTATTCGACGCGAGGTGAGGGTAAAAAAATTCAAAAACCGAATCTAATTGTAATCATAATCATCATATATTAGATATGCGTTTGTACTTCCATGAAGTGGTTGAGATTGATCGTATTTTCTAGACTGCGGTATAAAACAAATGAGATTAATAACTATAAAAAACGTATAAATGAGACATTTAGCCCTAAATCATGTCGAGACTAAAGCACGTGCACAATTTTTTGAAAATGCTTTTTCTCCTATTTTTAATCGCAGTTTCACGTTCCACGGATCATGACATCGTATCAACCGGTAGATATATGGGACGGCTTTTGAAAACGCGGCCATTCGCACGGCTCCCCCATTACAACGCGTCAAGTTCAGTTAATAAGCGGTGGCAGTTCTAAGTCTACAAGTGAATGGAGATCTATGCCATATTATTTTAAAACGGACACCGGCGTCGCCACACAGGCCTCGTTAGAGGTAATCCCTGTTATCCGCTAATCCCAGAGGGACTCATTAGACAAGCGAGGAAATAGCACCGTTTAGAATATCCCAGGCGTCCCTGAACCGGGTGGAGAAAAAACGCGACCCACTGTCGCCGCGGCCGCACCCCTCAACTCCAGTATGATTTATAATTGAGAGGTCTAATTAGCGCCACTTATATGGGAAAATTGTTTTAAAATCCCCCAACTGAACGGCCTGATTTCGGTATCCGTTCGCGTTTTTACGGCCTACCAAATACGACATTACAGACGGTACGGTCCATTCCAGAGGATATTACGAAATTGATTACGGATTGATTTCTGTTACACTTTATAGTTTGGAGTCGTAACATAGGCGTTCGTGCCGGTATGGAATACTATCACGAAAGTCATGTATTAGGTAAAAAACATGCAAGGATATATATTAGAATGGCTAGGCCAATTATTAGCTGGCATATTTTGTCATAGTAAAAAACTTGTCTCTTAATCTTATCTTTAATTGGTCTTTGAACAGAAACGAAATCAAGATCAAATTAACTCGCACTTACGGGGACATTACGGTCATATTGTACGCATTTTCATTATCGCCAGTAGACTGTCGATATTTTACGTATGCAACAAACAAATCTTGTATAACGTGTTTGGTTTGATTCATGATCGGTTGTCGGTTTGTCGCTTGAATCGAAAGGAAGGAAGGATAGCGGGGGGACTGAAAATTGCGGTGAAACAAAGCGATATATTAGAAGAGTTCTCAATTTTCCTTCGTGGAAAAATTGGCCACTTAGGGCGGGCGCACACTGTGTATAAAAGAAAAAGAAAGGCGCCTGTGAAAAATCGTCCTTGCGCTGTTGGCCATGCCCAAGGCGGTCACGACCGCCCCATTCCAGCCGGCCCTAACAAATCGCCAGCTATTTAGTATCCGCGAAAAAAAATATAAAATAAATGCTTTAATTTTAAGATTAAACACGTAATTGGGCTATTCTCAATCACAGGCGGCGTTTAACCTTTTAATTGGGATTTTCCCATCTGCAAAACAAATTGAGACCGTTTAAAAGAAAAAAGAAAATCGGAAAAGATATTTACTTAATTCAAAGTTTGTGAAATCACCACGCAAGGAGTTCTAAATCGATATTCATATCCGAGACGTATTCAAAGCTCATACTTCATCTACCTGAAGCAGTCGGAAAGTTTAATTTACAATAAATTTTACTAGCTTCATAGGTAATTAATAAACGAACAATTGGAAAATATTTTAGAAGATTAGAAAACAAAAATTGAAACAAATTGTTTCAAAAAAATAAACTCGTGTTATGATAAAATAGATACTATGAAATATTATAACGATATAGAAAGCATTGTATTGGCAGGCCGGAATAAAAATTCAAATGTTGGAAAAAAAACGATAAACTCGTCCGATTCGTGTCTAGATTATATTATATATGCATTGAAACGCTTAATTAATACATCGGCTAATTGGTACGTTGTTCGGACGACGAGAACTGGAGTCTTATAGGATTTTTTTTATGTATAACGATGTATACAACCTTGTCAGGAGGCAAATACACGCCTCTTTACAATAATTCTTAATTGATGACAATGTGACAAGCAAATTGTTCCCAATAATTTACAACAATTGATATTTCGAAAAGAGGGAGCTTAATGCGAATTGGGATCGAGTTTAATTTCCCCCCTGAATATTCCCATCGATCGCAAATAATATATTTGACGTCGTATATTGGCGTTTATTAATTCTATCACTTTTTCACCGCGAATTTTTCGTTGGAATTCGTTTTACACTCGCTGATTTCGTCATCAGATTGGGCAAGATATTTCATTGATGAATTCAGATGCATTAAATGAATTTATTTAAAATAATAGAATTACATTTTTCGCAAATCGATATATCAATACTGGATAAAAATTCAGGCATATTTTCTAAATGAATCCCTTCAGGGAGTAGACAATTGAAATAAAAAGCCTTTTGATCAGTATTCATGCATCCAAGTTGCATACGTTCCCATTCAAGTGCTTCCTACCGGGCCTAGAATGGTACTTCGCCAAACTCCTGGCTCTGTACTTAAGCGCTCCCGACCGCTTCCCGATTTATACTTCCAGGGCGAACCGAGGCGTAAAACCGAGGGGTGTCGATAATTGCACTCATCCCTCGGACTGAGAGTACGATTTTTCACTTATCTCCAATCAGAGCGCAGAATTCAATAAAATTTTATTACCTTTTCGATTCCAACGCCGTTTATATTCGAATCGTACCGGCTATTTTACGGTAGTAAGTACTGTTTACAGTCCAACTGTAATACCGACGCGATTGAAACTGAATAACAGATAAGACCAAGGTTCGAAAACAGTCATTCCGTCGGTTTGAACAGGTTAACTGCGGATACCGTTCATCGAATGTTGATTCATGGTAATGCGGGATTCGGGACGAACAAACAAAATTCCTTATCCTTAGTCTAATGATATCCTTCTTTCGTAGTAGAGCATGGAAATGCCGGAGAATCAACATTCCTTCGATTAATTCCGTGCAATTTATGTATAGGTGTTTGTCCAGATGGTACTTCCGTAGCAATGCAATAACAAGAGTCCATAATTTTTGGGATATCTTGAAATCATTTACATTATTAGTTCATGTAAAAGAAAATATGGCCCTCAGAAATATGTTCTCCTGGTTCATATTAACGAGCAGCAATTACCCTGAAGAAGAATATAATTAGATGTCGCATATCGAGGACTCGTAGATGAATTGCCACAATACTTTATTTCGGAATGATAAATTATCAACAACCAAAAAATTATTTATATTCTGCATATAATCCAAATTACCGATGACTTAGCGGCCGTTTGTTCTTGGGGCGGATATGAATTAATAACAGTTATAAAGGGTACAGGTCACCGGCCGAACATTACCTTCTACGGAAGATAAATTGGCTCGCACTTCTTTCCGTCAGAGGCCTCCTTTTGAATGTTTGTTTTGTAAAATGTCGCCCGGGTTAAAAATAGAATACGGCGAAACTAAACCAGATCATCCGAGCTTCCTTTTTTGGTCGGAACATTAATTCAGTCCGCCGGGGCCGACATAAATCCACTGCGGGCTCACGCACCCATCCAGATATTTAACCCGGGCCCTTAACCCGTATTATTTTACTATCGGCCAGGCGTGCGCCTTTCTGAATTCGGATTGTGCCGGACAGCCTCCTCTACAAGAATTTTCAATAAAAATTAGAGGTCTAATTAGACTGGAGAGTGTAACCGCCTCCGAAGGACAATGACTCCCGCCACTCTAACGGCGGAAAGGAACGGCGGTTTAAAGTATCCTCCGTCCCCCAATATCGGAGTAGGATTCGGAGTTGCTGGCAAATATTTGTGGATACGAGAGGGGCCGCAAAGAGGGCCGCTGGGGGGCGGTTCTCGGGGCAGACGAGGGTGGCCACTCAAATTTGCATGAAATTGGCTAAGTTTCCAAGACGGAGGGGCCCGGACAACACGCCGAGCTGTGGCGGAGGGGGGAGAAGGAAGAGGTTTTAATTACAAGTTTATTTGCTTTACAAAGTAATAATACGCCTGCCTGCCCGCCCGCCCGCTCGCCTCATTTGAATACAGCCCGGGTTTTATAGCCGATTGAATATTTAGCATTAGTTAATTGGTCGCTGATTGATATTGGGCAAGCGCCGATTCGTCGGTTGGACAAAAAATTTGGACTCGATTCCGCGAATCGATGAACCGAAAATTTAAATTGAATTTGTAAACCGCTTTACACAAAATATAATTTTGAGTTATCTTCACTACGAGCCCGTGTTTTTGGACATGGTTGACTCCGCTTTTTTTAAAGTTTATTGACATCTATGCGACTTAAGTTTAATCGCTCGCAATTTTGTTTTTTGCAGTTTCGATTACACGCAATTCCGAACTTAACTTCCACTTCTATTGTTGAGATGTTAACATGAACTCGAAGTGTGTGGGATGTTGAGAAAGTTCAGCGCTAATAGCGCCGTTGATAAAATCCGTGAAGGGGCAGGCGATACAAAACGATCCCCTGTAGGATGACCAGGGTGAACAGGATCGTTCCAAATTAGATTGTAACGGTGAACCGATTTGTGACCCCCACCCCAACTCCGTTGTCGGTCCCATTGTTGGCCCCGGTAATTAGACAGGCAGTCCCCGGAGGGCTGTTCCACCTCCTCACCCTCCTCCACCACCCAACAAACAACGCTCCCCCTTACAAGGTGATAAGTCTCAATGTTAATGGCACCAATAAATTTCACAGCCAGTCTTACCCGATATTCGATTTCCTCCAAATAAGAGAAATAAATACAATATTAATAGTTCGAAGAGGAGTCAATTTAAAATAACTGCCGATATCAATTCGCAATGAATATTCATTAAATATATTTATCACAAATATTTATAATAATATTTCTAAAGTTTCTAATAAATCAACTAACTACTCCTCAGATTGACATTACTCAAATAACATGACAAATATGTATTATAATATTTTCCCCTAAATTCAATATTTTAAGCAGCAACAATTTGTTTAGCGATTTTCCCGAATGCAAGAAAATGCATTATTTTGATGGCAAAAATCGTACGCCCGATTATTGCGGATTTTGGCTTAGGTGTCTCGGGTTTGAGTTGGAGTCGAGGTCTAGGTGTGCAAATGAGTAACGCCAAAACGAAGTTAGAGTCATTATACTTAATATCTTCTGACTTCGTATAATGTATGTATGAAATGTCCAGCACTTGAACAGATCTATCATCTCATGAAAAACTTTTATTGAGAGCGTTTCCTGTTATATGGTTTGTCTTTTCTTAAAGAACTTTTCCACCGCCTTTTGTTTATTATTAACTTAATAGTTAATATTAATTTAATATTCAATAGTTAATATTATCAATTATCAAATGGAAAACCATTTGGAAACTGGGACCTGTGGGCGCGTGGGAAGTGCCCCAGAAGGAGAAGAAGAAGCACAGGAGAGGTGTAGGCGCTTTGTGGAGGCTCATAGTTCACGATTCCTCCTCACCTCCCACCAACTTCAGCTCCCCAACAACCTTAGAAGGAAGGTTGATCTCGGTGGCCAAACTAAAAAGGCGTTGAAACCCACCTCGGAGGCAACCTATACATTCACGATACCCTTATAGTCCTCTTACCCTTCCAGCTGTAATGAGCACCTTCGTTATACCCCCGGCTAGGGCACTTCTCCTAGCCCTAGGAATAGGAAATAGCCCTGGAAATAGCTTTTTTTGTACATTTATTCCTACCTATAACAACCATATTGACGTTCTAATTTTATATTATAATAAATTATTATTTCTTGGTACCCAGAATATGTACCATATAATTAAAATATATGAAAATCTAGCCGTTGCATAACTGAATAAATCTGTAATTCGTTCCCCTAAATTTTAAGTAGCAATAATTTTGCAATTAACAAATTGAAAACAGAATTACAAATCAACAGATTTTTAGCCCCACTCAAGACCAGTGGTTTCGGTGGAAGCAAATATTTTCTTTTCAAAATTGGCCCTCGGCCGACTCCTAGTAAAGTTTAACAACTTCGGGCCGGGTCATTCGGTAATAGGCCGAGGAATTATTAGGATTCAGAGTCACGCTCCGACTTGAAGTTGTGCCCCGAAGTTGAAATCGAAGGTTCGGAAGGTCGGAAATGAGTAAAGTTTGATGGGTTTCGACAACAGAAATTCTATCGGTTTGGGCCCATGAGATGAATTGCCAGTCATTCCGCGGTCATTCGCAATATCATCAGTTTTCATTTGCAACTGTATATTGAACTCCAATCATCCCCGTACGTATTTAATCACTATATAGTTATGCCATTATAAGTAGTCTGTTAATAACGTAATTCGTGTTTGCCGACATCTAAAAAAATGTGTAAAATAAAACATTCGATCGGTATCACTTTGGTATATTCTAGGCAAGTTTCTTCTAAATAAAGTTCTCCGCCATAATCTGATGCGGAGGCGACGACACTTACAGCTATCCAGCCAGTCTATCGAAATAGTTCTGGGCCCACTCAATGAAACGCGCCAACTCGATTCACCTTTTCCCCTCAACCTCCTGGCGTTTATTTTCAAAACAAAGTCCAGATATAAGTCCGTGTGATTTACGTTTTCTTGGCAAACGGACCGGGAAACCGGTCCAAAATATTTTGGCAAATGAATTGAACGAAGCTCTGAAATAGACCGGAGGTTGGATGAAGGTTGATTCGCGTCATTAGTGGGAAATTTCCGACGGAAGAGACGGTTATAATAATCGCTGAATTGACTTTACAGACAGACGCCGCAATAGAGTTTAATATTTCTCAGTATCGCTGGACTAAGACGAACAGTAATTGTATGTTTAAATGTAAGTGCAAATAAACATTAAGACTGGAGTTTACGAGCTCCACTCATTTAATAATTTGAAAGTTAGGAACCGAGTTTTCGGAAAACTGGAAAAGTTTAAATGCTTTATTCAGCCATAAGATAAATTCGAAAGTCATGCTCAGTGCTCATTTTTAGAGTTCAGAAAATATTTGCAGAAGGTGTTTTTGCGGTATTCCGAAATTTTTCATGTTGCATAAACTCATTTTCCAGAATTTATTTATTTGGATAACGTCCTCATCTGAATAGATAACCGTATTTATTACTGAGGCGTTTTACAGAGTAGCAACGCTGAAGCGAGAAAAAGTTCATAGAGGGTATAATTCAAGTAAAATAAGGACTTGGAGAGAGAACGATTTGGATTTAATCAGGCTTCTGGGAATCAAGTGTAATTGAAAGCCGGTATATAAATGGTCGGTGGGTAGAGGGGGTGTCTGGACGCGGAAGCGTCAATTCAGATTTATTGGGTCGACGTCGCCAGTGATCTACGGTCCTCAGCTTGATTCATTTCCCCGGCGGAGATTTTCGCAGGAAATTATTTTTCCTCAACGCCGCAATAATTCTTGTCCCAGTTAACTTCAGCTACGCAGTTTCCAGATTTCCTCTGTCGATTCTATTCCAATTTTATAACAGGGGATGAATTCAGAGAAATGAGTTCCATCATAGAAATTCAGGTTGGATGTGTAATACATGATTAATTGATTAAGGAATTAAGCAATTAAGGAATATTTCCCAAAGCCCATACCTCATTAGCCCGATTCATTTCACCGAAGTATGTCCTCTAGTTTTGTGACAACTCGCTATAAATAGAGGGTTTGCGCAACCTCTACAAGAGAGGCCAACCTCAGCCAAAGATAGTACAGTTGTGCAATCGTAAAAACTTGTAAATTAAACCGACGGTTTATTAAATAAATAGCGCCGACGGGCTGAGACGAGGACATTGGTCCGAGGTCCAAGTCGAGTGCCCAGTTTATTTCTTTTTTTTCCTGCGTACAGTATATGTTGCAGTATTTAATTGCTAGACGTTTATATAAAACTTGAGCACATACAGTTGTGCAACTTTCGTCTGTTCTCGGGGAATGACACACGAGTGGAAATTATCGTTTCTTTCGTTCGGTTATGAAATGTGTGCTTAGAGAAAGTGCAAGATTCCTTCGCTCGACCGGCCATTAAGTACTGACCGTAATATTAAATGATTTGCATAATATACAATATCGGTGGACTATGAATGTCAGCGATTTTTTAAACTGAATTAATATAAAACACCGCGGTGTCAATTAATATGTTGTTAACCTTCGCATGGTTTAATTATGAAGGCTTTTAATTCGGTTAACATGAAATATGAGTAAAGTTGAAATCGAAATTAGAAGAATAAATTTCTATACGTTTCATTTGTATAACTTTATTTGGCCTTAATAGGTTATTTAAAAACACAAACCGAGTAAATTAAAAAAAAAGAGGAAATTATGATTTTAGTAATTACTATTACTTATCTGCTATTTGATTGCGACATAAAATCATGGCCCCCTCCTCGTTTATTCTATTAAATGTAATAGTCGTTTCATAATTTAGAACAGAAATTACATATTCTGACATTATTAACATACTTTAATGAGCGCAGTGCACCTTTTATGAATGCAAATTTATACAAATAGCATACTTGTCTCTCCAAGTATGAACGCTCCCTAGTATAATTTGACTGAAATACAAGTTCACAATTGTAAGGTTGGTAAATATGGAGGATAGTAAAAAGCTTGAATTAATTCCATGCAAAAAGGAGCGTTCTGCATTTCTTTGTAACTGAATGGACGAAAACCCACCCCCAGAAAAAATACTCATCGTTTCTAATCCAGTCTTGTTTACCATTTACAAACAAGATCCGATGTTATCCATTATATTTCCTGGACGGATGGATCTGCGCCGTCGCAGTGGGATCGTCTGGGGGCATAAATCGTGGTTTATGCCGCGGGCACTCACAACACTGCGCCTATAATGTTCGCCCGGTAATGTTATTTATAGCGAGCATCAAGCACAACACTTGTGGGCCAGCATCTCTCGGACACTATAACGAGATACCAGCACGTTCCGGGCTATGGGAACACCTCCAGGCAAACTGGATTCACTTGCCGCTATTATCGTCATTTCAATTATAAATATATTAAAAAACCACTTCGATATTTGAATGTCATCATTTTCTAGAGGTTATAAAATTTTTTCTCGGTGTCTGGGTATAGACAGCGTTTCTCCACAAAAAGATTATACCTTCTTACAAAAATATCTATAGCGATTTTTAGAGATGTATGGAATTGTCGGGAACTTTAATTTAAATTGTTAAATCAAAAACCGATTTGCCGGTCGATCAGGAACCGAACGATCCAGTGATGCTACCCGATGGGGACGAAGCGGTGGAGAGGGAGGCTGCCGACAGGTGGACTCTTCCTTCGAGGAAGATAATTACACCGGCGGTCGAGCCTATCAACACGAATGTTAATTAATTTTTTTCCCTCCCCGCCGGTTAAATACCTTTTAATTGCGATCCGGGCGAGGTGTACAGGGGCGAGGAAGGACGACCGGTTATACGACGGACGCTCAATATAGTAGCACCCTCTTACCAGACGGGAGAAGGCATTTCCGATTCGCGTCTTACAATTATTCCATTTAATTAATTACACCGGGACTGTTGCTTAAATTATAGGCGTCAATATCTACTAACTCACAATACAAAAAGCGGAACGCGGCGTCGAATAATGTTTCAGTTAAACTTTACAATCGGCGTGTATTTGGGAGTTAAAAGGGGTCAATAATAAAGTGCATTGTTTTGTCAGTGTCAGAGCGGGGCGGTTACTACGGTCGGTTCTCGTCGGACCGGAAGATTCGTGAATCCTTATTCGAAACAACAATGGTCCGAGTAGGCAGAAAGAGGGAGTAGGCATTGTTTCGCGGCCGATTGTTCGACGCCACTCCCAGTCATCATATACTCTCATCATAATCTCCCTTTCACGCGTCTATCGCGTTAATTTATTGCATCGTGATGAAAATTTACGCGCTGCCAGTAGGGACGGAATGTTCACAACTATCGTCTATGTAATTTAGTAGATTCCATTTTGGAAAAATAATACTAACTCTTAAGGTCAATTTAAAAAACATCTTGTACGATGAGATATGTATTACACGTACTTTACGTTCATTCTCTCTCTGTCTGACCAACTTGCGTTTTAGCTCATAAAATAAGAGTTTGCAGGACTAATGTACATTTTTCCTAAAATGGATAGATATTTATGATTTAAATATAAATAAAAATCGTAAACATTTCGAACGCTATTTCGATGAATGCCGCTATATCAATTCATCTGGTTCTGTGGATGATTTTGTACACAGTGCACTATATCTGTGTTCTAGCTCTAGTGTTTGAAGCTAGGTGTGTAGGCGAAAATTCGGTACAGTTTTCGATGTTCCAAAAACTAGCATATGCCTTTATCGCTTTCAAAGTATTGTTTCCAGTGAGCAAAGTGTACTCGCCACCTATTATTATGGACGGACCGGTGTGTAGGAACCATGTCGTCGGTCACGTACCACGTTTTTCAGCCCCCGTCCGAACACAAAGTAAACCCTGCCGGTGTCTCGTGTTTTTTGACAACCTCTCCGACAGGTTGAACATCGGCTTCCCGATTGGTCACGGGGCCGCTCACCACCCCCGAGTGAGGACAATAGCTTCGGCCCGTACACATTTAATTTTTTAGCTGCGGGCCCCCAACATGTCCGGAGGCGGGTAAAAATGGAGCTCGGCGCAGGGAGCTATTTGAGCGGGCCACTTTTGTGCCGCCGTATTGTAAACAGAGATTTTGGCCCGACAATGGCAGAGCGTGACAGACTCGCGCATGGGAGCAGCAGCAGGTTTTTTATGTAACAAAAAAATTAGCTTTTCTTCTCTCCCAACTTCTCCATAGTATTCGGTAATTGTGTATAAATTCGCAAAAGTAACTGCTCGATTTGAAGATTTAAGAGACGTGGACATACCGCCTGGGACTAATCCAACATAACTCGCATCCGGAGATTCCAATCAAAAGTCCTTAATGCTACCTGGTATGTTTCCTGGGAGTTCCATGTTTTATGAAAATTGAATAAAGCCATCTACCTTACTCGAAGTCAATTGCTAACTCGAATGCAAGACACACAGTGTCTAAAACCGGGCATATTCATGTTTTTTCAGTCCTTACATGACGTAATATAAAAGTGGTACCTGAAAACAAAAAAGAATCTCTCGGTATCAAATCTGCAATCTTTTGAACTGCGGGCTTTGCTAGCCTACAATAAAATGCCCGCTACGTTTCCATTCGGGGACGACAGAGCCGCAAACGCAGTCCGAGTTTATCCAGATCCACGCCGGACCCGACACTGTAAAAAGAGAGCTCGCCGGCTTTCAGCTGTATACCGCAGTGCACAGCGGACGGTGCTATAATTTTTATGTTTTTCAGTTTATCACGAGCAGTTGTCGAGATAACTGCGCGGGCGTGTCGCGTGCCCCCGCCACGTTCACTTAGTACGTGACTACGAACAGTCCCCAAATGCCGCCTCCGAAATGTAAGGTTTACATTAGATCGTACGCTACAATCGCCACTCCAATCCGCTTGTTCTCGATGCATAGTTTCCCGTGATCATGTCAGTTAAATAGTAATACATAATTTATCTAAAATACATTTATAAATCCCATAGTTTACAGCCGTTTGGTGACGAGACGCCGCAATTAGTGTGATTCTTGTTCATACAGAACAGAGCTCATTGTGAACAGGGCTCATACAGACGATTTTCACCTTAGTTAATTTTATTCGAACCATAATTGTTCCAGTTCAAGATATAGTCTTCTAATATCGTTTTACTGCTTCCATGATTTATGCCCCCGTGTCTGTACTCCATATTTGAATTGTACGAAACTGCATGCAACGTTTCGGATTATACCTCAGTTCTATATCAGAGGCGAGTGTGTGTTACCAGTACACTGATTAGTAGTGGGCGTGTGTCAGCGCTAATGAGAGAGAGAGAGAGAGAGAGAGAGAGAGAGAGAGAGAGAGAGAGAGAGAGAGAGAGAGAGTGAGGGGGTGATAGGGGGGGGTCGCGTGCCACCCAAAGAGCACACAGTTCGTTGGCCCCTCAGCGACTCTCATGTCGCGCACACCTCCCGCGTTAATTTCTAGATCACGATATAAATATCAATCTACATCTTGTTATTAAAAGGATTCTGTATGTAGGGAGGTTAAAAAATTCCCTGAAAGTGATTATTAAATGAGTGATGATTAAGTGATTATAATTCACTCATTATGAATGGATTAATCACTGGGAGGTCGGGAGAATATCAAAGACGATAATTGCAGCGGGACAATATTTCGGGAACTTATTCTGCAGTTAATCCTTCCAAAAAGGAGTAATAATATATTCTATATTTATAATTTTAAGTAAAATTGTAACATACCCATTACAGAAACATAAAATCATGGGTATTGATTAAACAATCGCTTTAAGTTTTTATAATCCCAGTATAAAAATAATTCGGTTTTCTTGATTGAAATAGCAGGCGAACGAAACTGCACAAATAATCGATGGGTTTTCTCCTTAATAGCGCCGTACACTTTTTCATAGCATTTCATAGGCATGAAGTTGGATTTAAATCTCACAGCGTGTTAACTGGGAATTAGGCGCCAAAGCGGACGCTCGGGCCTGACAGGTACCACGACATTCTTCGGTTTCTTCGAAACGGCGATCATTAGACGAAACGAAAATGCGTTAATTGACAAAAACGGGAGAGCACGAACACCTTTATTCGAAACGTGGACTTGGGAAAATGCGCACAAGAAATTGTCGGCCGTCGACAGCAGCCCTCTGGCGGAATTCTGAGCGCAACCAAAACCGATCGTTGAAACGGTAAAAAAGCGAAATAAGTCAGTTTAGCCGCCGAGCCAGATCTTATCTTACAAAGCACACACACACAAAAAACATGTAATTATTTCTCTCGGTGCAACCCAGCATGTACTCGGGACGAAAGCGAAACTTACCAAGTTAATTACAACGCATATAACCACTGTCTGGATGTAAGCAGTAGTGGATAATAATCAATGAAAAATAGTTTTCTATAGCGAATGAAGAAATTATCTCATAATCGCTGTTAATTGATATTTCATCGCCTGTCAGTGGTTACACTGATGATTAGGACTTTTTCCTCCTATAACCGAAACAAATAACCTAATAAAAGGCCGAAAGGCATCGGTAATAGCAGTGACAGCTGTTTAAATTGCTATACTGCTAACAATAGGTGAGGAGGGAGAAGTGTGCATAACTCGATAAAGCTCAAAATTCTACAATAAAAATTCTTCAAATACACAATTATGCTTGAATTCAATTCAAGAAAAACGTTTCCGGTGCTAACTTACACCAGTGTATTTCATTTTAAACAGAAGGGAATATTCCCGGATATAAATTAAAATAAAGGCTACAGCAGTAATGTTCCTGTAATATGTATATGTAATGGGTGCTGAATAAAATTAAAGATCAGTAGTCTAAGCGATCGGCTAAATGTTGATTTCACGATCTTATTATACCGTCTACTTTGGCACGTCGGTTATATTAATGAGTGTGGTCCAGGGGGCCGACAAGGGTGGCTGCCTAATGGCTCTCGTTGGCCAATGGAGCGCTTGTGGCTGCGGCTGTGGCTGCGGCTGCGGCGTATGCAGGCCGGGATGCGGGCCCGCAGCACCGGGCAGACTCCCGCTGCTGAAGTGGCAGCCTTTTTAGGGCCGAGGAATGTGCGCCCCCGCCCCGCCCTTGGGTGGTCGCCCGCCCCCCCGTAAACCCTCCTCCATCGCCGTCCAAATATGAATCGCCGGCGGATAAGGGAAAGACTCATTTTACAGTGACAGAGAGTGTGGGCCCACGCACACACTACACTACCTCTTCTCTGAACGGAGAATTCATCATCGGGCTTTACAAGCGATGGATCTCCCTGCTCAAACAAAACGTACGAGCGACACGTATAATTACTTTGTTTGTACATTACTATACCTCGTAATGTCGGTACTTGATCATTTTTCATTGATACTTTTCTTTATAGGGATTTCTGTAAATAAGCTGTTCTATATAGGTATACTATATATCTTACCTAACTTCCGTAACTCTTAAATTTGGAATCTCATCTACATTCATGTTAAAAATATAAAAATGATAACTTACTATAGAAACCATAGTAATTATAATAATGAATAAATGAATCTTAGATATTGCCCAATATCCCGTTTTCCTTCCAATAACAAGAATAATTCAATATGCAGTAATAGTATGTTCATTATATTAAATAAATATCTGACCAGGGTCCGCGTTCCTGCAGGCAGGTAAGGACAGGAGTACTTTCTTCTAGGGCCCAGGTTGAACAATACGAGATATGTTTTATGTATGTCGGTTCGGATTTAGAGTTATCTGTCCGTCTTCTATCACTGGAGACACGGCCTCCGACCATTTCTTCATGCCTCCTCCTCGACCGCTGTTGCCTGTTCGTATGTAAGCTCCGCGGGGACGCCAGAAGAAAGTGAATGGGATAGCGATGATTTCGTCTTCAGATACGGTGCTAGATTTGGTTTCAAATTCGAAAACAGTGCCTCGCGATTTAAATCTGAGATACATTCCTATTACGACTATGGTGCAGGTAAAGATTAAACGATAATTTAAGTAGACCAATGAAACTATAAGATAGACAATAGTTATCCGAAATTCTGCCAATTAATCTTTCCTTTAAGTAGTATAATTCCAATAAAACAAGATACATTTAATCATTCTCAAACAACAGTGTTTTACAGCTTTCTATTGTTTCATATATATAATTTATACTTCTACTTTAGGTTTTTTATGGTTTAAGTTATTTGAAACGAAAAAAGGCCTTAAAATATAGAAACGACTTCAGACCAGATTTCTTGAGCCTCTTCTTTGAGAACAACTTTCGGCGACATCAGTCTAGCCCTGACGATATTTCAAGGGGTCAAATAGGTTTTGAATTACCCGAGCAATAAGCTATTTCAGACTTCACGAGCGGAATTTAAACTGCGGTCGGGTCCCAAAGCCGGGCCATATTCTCTGGGCCCGACAGGTGGGAATTAGGCCGAATGGCGAGGGGGTTTAAAGGGGGTGGAGGCGGTCGCTAATCGTGCCCACCCCCCACCCGCAACCCCGTTCAGAACATTTGTAGCCGACGTGAATGGGCTTGGAACATCCCGAACACTCGGGTCCAGTACCGCATTGTACTCAGAAAGTTAATTGTTCCCCCCTCTCACCGGCCCCCAACCGATGTCGTTTGGAACACATTGTTCCGGACAGTTTCCGTTTCCGGAAGCCCGGAAACGCTGTAATCCGGAATCGATGGCGGCCAAATGCCTAACAAATATGGGTACACTGTTTCACATTCTCATTCTCTCCGCCCATCGCAGATAGGAACGCTACTGACCGTGGCGAGAGGCGGATGCGAGAGGAAACGAGTTCGACTCGCGAATAGTATTCAATACTCTCGTGGAACCCCAAACAGCGTGGACAGAGGCAGGCTATCTCCGCCGAATTGTGGATTCCGGCAGAACTGTATAATTCGAACAAAACCTAAACTGACTCAAACACAAAATACTTCAAAAATGTCATCATCCACGCATACCAAAATTGTCTGCGACATTATGAATTCGCGTTAGCAATCCTAACACTATTTTCTATTAATCTATGCGCTTTCATTGACATAATAAACGGTATGTACATCCTTATTACCTGTCCAATTTCTTAGGCCTCAAAAGCATTGAAAATTGTCACTTATGTGTCTGCCTGCGCCAATCCATGAATACGCCGTTAATTTTGACAGGTAAAATCAATGATGTAGGGGGGCAGTGCATTTTTACGACCCTCTTAACGAGGGAGTTCGCATTTTTATTATCGGCGCTAATCGTTCGCTGTCCGAGCCTATTGGAATTCCCAGGGTAGGGCTTCGGCCGTTAGAATACATTTACCGGATCATAAACTTCTAAAACGGCCTCCCCTTCAGATATGTAAACGTGAGAGTATTCTAAAACGTTATTCAATTGAATTGAACGAAAAGTTGTATTAAAGGTAACAGGATACTGAAAAATTTGTTTATGAATAGACAATGCTGGATAAATCTCACGTTATTGAAAACTGAGGCTATTCATGATCAATTTGGCAGCGAAACATAACGTTCTGAACGTGCAATACTTTGAATCATTTTTTGTTACTGGTTCAGATATTTAAATGACGTTCGATTTGGACGCAATAAATTCAATCATTTGGTCGTCTTGTAGAAAATGACACAGTGATGGGACATAAAACATACGGATAAAACCGAGAAACCTTTGGTACGAGAGATAGCGTAGTCCCAACACCAACCGTTTTAAATGCATCATCGTCCCGCAAAAATCTACCAATCCCGTTTTCTGAACTCATTTCCCAATTAACTAATTTAATTCTAGTGCACGGCAAAACGCTTCAGTTTTTCTGTGCTTGAATAAGCCTGGTCAGAGTTCATCAATTCTGTCATATTTGGCAATTTTATATTGCGTTATGAAACCCGCCTCCCCTATAAATGAAATTAATCAAGTATTTAAACATAGCTACGTAATATTTAACTTTATCGTCCGAATGAAATGATTTCTAGAAACATAAAATTCCTCAAATTATTATATCCTTTCGATTATTAATTATTCCAGGCTATTAGTTACATGAAATGAGGAAGGTTAGGGCGACAATGATGGGGTTTTCTTACCGGGCTGTTTTTAAGACCGCTATTAAATACTGCCCACGAGTGCGGTTTCTGATTAAAACATTTCGCCTCCCATTTGGGGTTTTTCTTGCCCCATTAGGGCAGTGGCAATAAGAGTTCAGCGGCAACATTAAGATGGGTATCATATCCGAGCTATACCTTAGCATTTTTTCCCCTCCTAATGGCCGTCGCAATCTCGGCGTTACACACACAAGACCTTTTTTAATGGGACCAAAAAGCGGGGCCACGCCGGCTGCTACGCCGCCTCAGAGAACAATCTCTATGTCTTCTTCGTACCTCAGTGTTATTAAAAACTATTTTGGAATAAACAGCTCTTTTTTTTGCGGAAGAAATATGTTCGAGATCACAATTCCAAAAGAAATAATATCGCTGTACTTCTTCCGTTGTTCTGTTTTCACTCGTTGATTTGGTTACTTATTATCCTTCCGTCAGTGGAAAATTAATTCTTACTGCACTATTTTTATAGGACTACATTGAGACTAAGTGGAAGTTATATCTCGTATTTATATTTCTAATTGATATTTAGTTACTGAAGAATTGGCAGGACCCCATTCCGTGGCCAATGCTCTCCTTACGACCGTTACTGTTCCACGATTATAAAGTTAATTAATGTTGTGTGTGATACAGCAATGTTGTTTAAAGATCGTATATATAATAATTCTACAATGGCGATAAAAATCGTTCCCAGTAATGATTTTCGTGGACAATAATTAAAAAATAAATTGTTCGGTAGCCGCAAGCGGCCGTGAAGGAAATAAATAACGGGGTTGATAAAGGGGCCGTCGAGGCTAATACGAGTGTCCCACGCGACGCCTTCTTAGAGCTCCAATTACGGTTGGGGGGGGGCCCTCCTCCCAGACACATCTCGGTATTAAAAACTCGTAAACTAATGGCCGTATAAAAGTCGGCAAGTCGTGAACGGTTACCGGCCCGAACAAAACACGCTATCTGAAGACCCAGATGGCGAACGCAGAACCACAAATCACAGTGAATTTACCTACGATCCGTCTCAACTACTTTTATTCTACACTCCAAACTTTTCGTCTCGCTAGTCCGTTTTCGTTGAACAATTTCCATTATTAAATGTTAGAGATGAGGGTAGCTGTTATTGGTGTGAGATGTGACCAATGTACGTGTACCAAAGTTTCACATACTGCAGTACAGTGTGGAAGAGAACAGTTACATTTTATCACAAACGCTCGATACCGAATACGTACATACGCGGGAGAGGCTACACATTATCGTTTCACTAAATTGTCAAAAAAATATTGAATTGTTCTTATTTTTTAAATATTTTATCGAGATGTTTGCTCCATTCCGAAAATAACCAAGGCAATATGTTGTAATAACTAGAAACGCTGTGTACTAAAGTGTAAGGGCAATCAGTGGAGCGGACTGCGACGACCAGTCTAAGATAACTGGGTGGGGTGTAGCAGAGCATTAGTAGGCGTCCCAAAGTAGGAAATAAAATTTAACGCTCCGTCCGGATCGGACCTCAGAAAAAGTTTTACGACCGACGACGGGCGGAGCAGAAAATACCACTGGTAAGACGACGGAATGAAATCCAATACGGGGCCAGCACTTTATCACTAATTATGAGTTCGGCACCCAACGATTTTAATCGAAGTTTATAGCCGGGCCTAGGATCGTCCCCCCACCGGCAATGGAGTTATCTTCTAGGTTTCCTCTTTCCTCCCAATTTACATACGGGGACACCCCTCGGTTTTTTATTGAGATGTTGATTTAGGCCCCGGCCCTCTCTCTCTCTCTCTTTTTAGTGCGGCCCGTTTCACGATACGATTTCATTTCGGCACCCCGGAACGAAATCTTGTGTAACCTTACGCGAACAAAGACTTCGTGGGAAGGAATAATTGAAGGCCCACCAAGAATCAATTAGCGCCGTTCCAAAGGCAACTTTATATTCCGACCGCATCCGTTGTGCAGTCATTGTTGTCCTACTAGAAAATAATGACTTAGAAACAAAATCTGTCGATTACGTCGGACGACGTCTTTTATTTATCCCATCCACGCAACTACCAGCTGAGCCTTCAAATAGAAGAAATATAATAACCGCGCTCAATAGTCCGATCAGTTGGGGACGCATGCCCAATGGATTTTTAAATTTAAACTGAATAGATTCGAATTTTCAGCCAAACTCAGCGGAAATTCACTCCTCTACCTTATGGGTTATTTTCCGATCTTCTGGTCGCGACCTTTCGTTCGCATAAAGAGTTTCTTTTCCAGGCCGCAAATGTTGTAAGCTGCCGTCCTGTCCTCTCTGAAGAGGCGCAACTGGATCAGAAGGTATTCTTCGGAATAAGTTTCCTTCAATCGAATAAACCGAGTCCCCTGGGACCCTTTTATAAGAAAGTTGGAGACGGCCACTCTCCCTTTCCTTTCTCAACTCCGGATTTACATAGGTCGATTGAGGTTTCACCGTTTTTATAGAGACGTAGGTTTTATTCGGGCTCTGTCCCCTCCTCGGGTTTTATTTTTACGGCCTGTTCCGGCCCCCAAGACGGTCCTCCTTATTCCGGCCCCCGATAAGGAGACCCTGACGGCATTTTAGAAAAGCAAATCCTGACCGAAACCCGTCTCTTTTCCCTACTTTCAATCAGACAGAAGATATACTACCGTAAAAAAATCACAGGTTTAGGCTTCCTTCGCAAATATCTAAATATCTATGTATAAAATAATATAAATTTTAAAATGAAATTACAGTGACAGTAAATACCGGGTGCCTCACGGGCAAGCCGCGTGCTTAAGTGAATGACGAGCGTCCGAAACCGGTTTAGCAAAAGATGATCTGAAAAACTACTGCTGGTGAAAGTGCAAATGCAGACGAATTGTATTTACAAGACGGTGATGTGGTAAAGGATACGGGATATTTTAAGATTAGATCAGTTACTATTTAGTCGTTAAGAAAAACCACAGGACGTATTCGTCAGTACATCGCAAAATGATCCTAAGAAATAACGGCAGATATCCGCGAGACTGCGAAATTTGAAATGAACGTACAATATATCATTTTACTGTATGGGGGTATTAGTGTAATAAATTCTCGGGCAGATATTTCGATTATGGTAGAGAATTATCGAATTAACAGTTATCTCGGCTCATTCGCAGAAGGGAAACGCACGGTAATTTGTAGGTAACACTGTGGGTTTAGCCGACGACGTTTAACGAGGTGGTTCCGATACACACAGTAACGAGGTCCGAAACCGATGGTTTACGAATCCAATAGAGGCGGCCTCTATTGTTCGGCCACAATTGGCAATTACATACCGGGGCATATAACGTACGAGCCTTCTAATCTGATTGTATTGTAATTGTAGTTCTCCATATTTGCCTGCCGTATAGTTATTACCGGCCATCGGGGACCACAATCAACCGGAGGGGGGGTTCCTTGTCCTGACCGCAATGGCGTCGTAATAGAACTAAACGCGCCGCTCCCGTTCCAGCCATTTGTGAACGTCTACAGCAATATTTGGTAGGCTAAATTTGAGTAATATTTCGGCCTAACAAGGAGGCCGTGCATGACCCACACTGTGTTCATGAAACTCTTAAGTGTAAGAGGGCAAAACCTCTCTTTGTATTGTCCTAGAGGACGAAATAATTTTACTAAATTATGTCAATACTTCGGGTATATCCGGGAAAATTGCAGTGGTACGCAGCCAATTATTTATTTAATATTATATGCAAAACCAACATCCCGGGAATGTATTTTTAAAAAGAAAATGATTCACGTTATCGATCAAACCAAAATATTACTTTTTTTATTCGTACGTGTTATATTCAATTATTTAGAAATAACAACACACTACCCTTCGACTTTATAATGAAATAATTTTATTTCGTAAATATAATATTTCAATGTGATACTGAGCACATATTATAGCCGGGGACTATTGCCTACTGATTCGATTCATATTGAGAGGAGCAAGGAAATTATGCAGATGACTCCGCTTTCAAAATTGGTCGATAATGTTGATTGCTTTGAAAATTGAAGAAAAAACTTCCATTATAGAAGAATCGCTGGAAAATATTTGGCCTGTTCGTGTTACAGAACACGTTCACAGAATTTCAACGATGATATTCAACAGGTTTTCTACACAGACGATTGGGTCGATCAGAACAATGATTACAGAGTTTTCAAAATAATTGCATTTCTGTTTCCCGTCTCCCGAATGACGGTTGGATTTCAACCGTCCATTTAGAAAATATAGCCCGGACTAATTGCCGACTCCTGTGTACTATTAATACTTTCCCCCCGAAAAGTTGTTATTTCACTTTTGTAAATCAATCTGACAGCCTAAAGAGCCACCGTGTTTCATCATTAGTGGGCCATCAGCCGGGTATATACCCCCATTATGCAAAACCGCCCGCCCGAGGTAATTTGCCAAATTAACATAATAGCGTCGCTCATGCCGTCTCCGGCAAGTTGAACAAACTTGGACTGAAAAAAAAATATTAGGTAAAACGATTTCTTCTTTATTGCAAATAAAAAGCCCCGATTAAAGTATTAAAACGCGTGGACCAACAGCTTCCCGAAAAGTATTACGATATTATCTTATACGTATATAATAAAGCCATTCATCGATCAGAAGAAATACATTTTCATAAATTACCTAGATATATTATATAAGTATTCATTTTTTCATACATATCAGAAGCCGAAATGTCCTTCTACTTGCAGGTAGTCTTTTAATGATAAAACATTTATCAGAAAATATAATACATTATTTTTATAGACAAAATTTCTTAAGTAACTTCACTTTCCCTATTACCTTTGCTTAGACCGATATATATAATAAGAATGATCGGAAGAAGTAAAAAATAATGAGAATTGAAGTTTCAACTGCCTAAATTTGTTGGTTGTTACATTCCCAGGTTTCAAGAGTAGCTCAAGAAAATATTCGCTAAATATCAACTGTAATACCATATCAGATTTAATTTAATGTAATTTTCATTGTGTTAAAACGATCGGCTACTAAATTCGAAACACCTCGGCCTGTGTAATTCTCAATAAAAATTGATCGTTAAATTAGAAAGTCAGATATTTCAAGTCAATTGGCCCATTACTTCCGCCGTTTTCATAACATTTCCCAGATTAAGTTAGAAAGTAAAATAGTTAATTTGAAAGCTTACTTAACAGGAAAAGCGAGCCCCATTATGTTTCTTTTGCAGGAATAATTTTCTATAACCGCGAGGTTAAGAAATACGTTTTCTCTTGTTGAGGGTATAACGGATGAAATTCATCAATTAGTGCGAAGACGAAGGTCATTTATAAGTTTTTAGTACAAGGTTTAAATGTCATGATTCTGTTCCGGATATAAAGTATTTTCCCATTTCATACGCCACGATAACCAGAATTAGACAAATATGATGATGGACAAAATGGAAATATATTAAATTGCGTTTATAACACAATGGAAATGGAATAGTTCCTAGACATTAAACATAGGATACGAGAGGACACAAGAAACAGACGAAGACATGACTGTGTTAAGGTGCTATATCGGCGGTCGATATGTGTAAGAACCTCAGTATATTATTAAGGGAATGAATATTCCTGACGATTGTTCGAAGCCCAAACCGGTCTGGAATTGAACGAAGCATCTCAGAGCAGAGCAGGTGTGGCAAACTTCGACATATAGAATTTACAGACCTGATTTACACCGACGGTTTACGTTTATTGAAGCTTCTAATGTTTTCAATTCCCCAGCCGATCGTTAATTTTCGGCTCGGCTGCTGTTTCCCTTTTATCAGCCGAAGCCTCGCGCCGATATAGAGGGCAACAAATATCAATTTGTTTCTTTTTGTTTCCGTCCGGCCAGCATTATTTATTCACGCGAGTTCCGCCCTCCTCTCCTCCTCCTCTTCTTCTTCTTCATCCAGCTGGAGAAGGCGAAATCGGCGAAACGAAGAAAGAAATTCAAGACTGGTTTGTCGACTTGGGGTGGTCGTTTTGCAAATATTTTTTAATTGGCCGGCCCACGGCCGGTATATGAAATGAATTCGGAGTTTCGTGTCGGTCTGGACTAAACAAGAAAAAAAAACGAAGCTGTTATTGCAATCTTTTATCTGCGAAAGCATGAGTTCGTGCAACGCCCAGGTGTAATATCCTATTCAGAAATAAATTGATAAAAGGGTGTTTGTTCCGAAGCGTTTCTTGAAATTAATCTTTTCGCAACTCTTTCATTCTCACTTATGTTTTATTGCACGAAAATTGTTCATTTCGAATTGGCTGTAAATAAAAAGGATAAGTCTTTAAATTGAAACTTTTGACAGAAAATTGTTCATCCAATGTTCCATTATTTTTGATATATCTAGTAATTAGAAATAAATCAAACCTTATCTCCAGAGTTATATCCGAAGGAATTAAAGATGGAACTACCAGAGAAACACTATATCACAACATCGTATTAATTCAGTGAAATAGTTACCTTTGATTTCCGGTCAGACCTCTGAACGCAGTAACGGGTTTCGGCTTTCTTCTCCTCGAGAAAAGAGTATGTTACAAATCGGAATAAATTAGTCGAGTTCAATGATAAATTTTGTTGATTTGTAAAGTCGATGTATCCGATTAAAAACAGCCTTATGCAAATTTATCATGTGGGTACTGGTCCCACCGGTTAGAGTAATGCGAATTGTGCTGTTTATCCTCGAAACCTTGCAATACAGTATTTGATTTTATACAGCGGCTTATTTCCAACTTGACAGAGTTGGATAGTTAACGAGAATGTAACTTGTTATTCAGAATATATTGACCCTTACGAGCTTCTTTCCTCCTATGGTCTAACAAGTAACACTAACCCATTTAGCGAGAAATATGTTATTTTCTCCTGAATAATCTACACAGGACATTCCTGGATGACAATTTTTTTAATTCCGTTTATTTTAAATTATTACCCGTTTGTAACATAAAACATAAATTGATGTAAAGATTAGAGTGCCCTTAGCGATTATATTAAGGTAAAGAAAACCACCCCTGTCGATATTTCTCCGAAACTCGGCGTTATATATTTTTGCTCTCTGATTTGAAACCGATGACTTTTTTTCCCGGCCCCTTTGAGAACCAACTCAACCGAATTGAAGGGGAATCATTCTGTTATTTCTTTCTCCCTCTCGCTCCCTCTCCCTCTCTATCTCGCTCTCCCTCTCTCTATCATCGGTCTCGGCCAATTCGGATTTCCTTACCAAGAGCATACCGCTCCCCGGTATTGAACGGAAAGTCAATCGTTTTTTGAATTGTACTTCAAGATATACACTTCTTCAACCATAATTCAAAATTCCTTAGTTTGTTTTATTTCACTCTATACTTCTTAATATATAAATTATCCCCTTTCTTATCTGAATATAAATATAAACATATTTCCTGCACATTAAATCCAAATTGCACAGAGAAATTATGGAATTACAGTTAAAAATTGTTAATATTTGTTTTTAACAAGAGAAACATTTGTTGGATATTATGATATTTTAAATTATATCAATCTTCGTGTATGTCGATTACTTCGCTGGTACCATTACTGATCGGAGAATTTTTGGATCGATCGTAGCATCGCCTTTCGTTAAAGTAATATTCTGTGATGAAAGCCCTTTTTCTCATCGGCATTGAACAGAAATTTTACAATTGATTTCAAATCAGTGTTCCCCTCTGAATTAGTCTTAAGACGACAGGGTTGGAGCCCTTCAACAAATCCGGACAGTAAAAAACAAGTATAAAGTATTCTTTTCACCGTCCCAAACAAAGGTTTTTCAGTTAACGCACGATTATTTGTAATTATTAATGCAGTCAGTTATAAAATTCGCCAGGAATGTCACCATCAAATACCAATCGTTATATATATTTGCATTCAAAATATTGTTACAATCAAATAACCGCAAAAATGATGATACTGAAATTGAATTGAAACCGGACATTATGCAACTTCGAGAACAGATAGTGAAATAGGAATGCAACTTTCATCCACGGTGGAAGGGAATATCCGTATTTATAGGAGATGCGAGACCGAGACTGAGTATCAGTCAACATGAAACTGTTTACAGTAGTGGTATTGTGCTGTGTAGGAGCTGCAGTCAGCTCTGCGGTCGATGAGAAAAAGCAGGAGAAGAGAGGGATACACCACTACGGTGGAGGACAGGGACATGGAACAGGGCTGGGTGGAGGTGTAGGATCAGGGTATGGCACCGGGGGAGGATTCGGTGGATCGGCCGGTGCAGGATTTGGTGGATCAGCCGGTGCAGGATTTGGAGGAGTCACAGGGACAGGACTAGCTGGAGCAGGAGCTGCTGGTTTTGGGGCTGCAGGAGCCGCAGGTTTAGGAGGGGGTGCAGGAGCTGCAGCTGCGGTCGGTGGAGCTGGTCAAGTAAACACTGTTACAATCAACAGAGAAGTACCAGTGCCCGTACCGGTGACTGTGGACAGGCAGGTTCCCGTACCGGTCAGCGTACCTGTCGACAGACCGTACACAGTACCAGTGCCCAGCCCGTACCCCGTACCAGTCGTGAGGAGAGTGCCTTATCCGGTTAACGTACCGGTACCTCAGCCCTACACGCTCCAGAGGAGTGTACCCGTACCGGTCAGAGTGCCCGTCAACGTCCCTGTACCGTATACCGTCGACAGGCCCTATCCCTGTACGTTGAGAGGAGGGTGCCCTACACAGTGGAGAGGCGAGTACCCTACCCAGTGAGAGTACCCTTCGAAAGACCCGTACCCATAAGAGTACCGGTCGAGAGGCCGTCTCCCTACCCGGTCGAGAGGCCGGTGCCCGTTCCGGTAAGAGTTCCTGTGGACAGGCCGGTACCCTACACCGTCGAAAGACCCGTACCCTATCCCGTCGAACAGTCCGTACCAGTCCCGGTAGAAAACCCCGTTCCCGTACCT
The DNA here is from genome assembly GCA_019843655.1 of Lethocerus indicus. Lineage (NCBI taxonomy): Eukaryota > Metazoa > Arthropoda > Insecta > Hemiptera > Belostomatidae > Lethocerus > Lethocerus indicus. The sequence goes on along the minus strand of JACDQD010000005.1, from coordinate 24,991,300 downwards.
GTCAACGTACCCGTTAGGGTACCAGTTCAAATCCCTGTTCCGGTTCAGGTGACCAATCCCGTACCCGTGACTGTACCAGTACCCGCGGGCGGAGCTGGAGCTGGAGCTGGATTCGGTGCCGGAGCCGGAGCTGGAATCGGAGCAGGTGCTGGAATTGGAGCTGGAGCTGGAATTGGGGGTGGAGTCGAGTTTGGCACCGGCGGGCTATCGACAGGTCTTGGCGGAGGGTACGGTCATGGCGTCCTCGGTGGCCGAACGACCAGTTACAGCTCCTCCTCTTCCTACAGCCAGGGACACCCGATATACTCGTCCAGTCATGTAAAGCACCATTAAAACAGCCATTCTGAAATAATGTACCGACAATTGTAAATATATAGATACGAGATAAAGCAGTCGATTTATTTTCTAAATAGATTCCCCAATCTTCGGTTTATAAGTTACATTATATACAATTGTTAGAATAAAACAGGACATGAACGAAATAGATAGTTTCATCCAAAATTATGATCATAAATTATAAATGTTACAATAAAATCTGAAATATACGGAAATAATTATATAGAGAGAATTATATCGAGTTGGTTTCAGTTGTAGTTGTAGTAGAGGAAGCGGAGTGGCGTCAGTGTGATCCCGGGAGTGTCATGCGCTCAGGTAATGTGCGGCCCGCGGACGTGCCACGTTCCCGTCACCCCTCGTGACTCGCAAGCCTTATTACCAGAAGGCAGAAGGGAGCTGACACTCCTCCGAGGGGTAAGTCACCCTCCGCATTCTGAGTTTCCCCCCCCTCCCTCGCCCATCCTTTTTTTATTCTCCCGCTAACAGACGCCTCTTTTCTTTATGCAGTCCTCCTTTTTTTCTTAAGAAAAGGCGGAAATACGACAAAAAAACTCTTTAACTTAATAAAGTCTCTCTTTCTCTCGGGGTTGAAAAAGGAGGGTTTAATGGGCTGAGAGTCCCAAAGTAAGGTTCCGGAATTCTATTTATCGTTTCCGCGGGCATTGTTCCCCCAGCACAATTGGAGGGATTTTAGCCCGCCCTTAGCCGGGGGCTTTCCGACCGATTTCTTCTATTGAACAGTATTCTAAATTTCAATCGTAAGGTGTTGGCTCCTGCCGAAAAAAGGTATAGGCAGATAAATCCTGTCTCTAAAAAACGCACCCCATCTGAAAATTATTTTCATTCCTTATTTATTTTCATAATAAATGTATCGGTTAAATTAAAATGCAATATCTGAGACGTAAACATCTCAAACATACTGAAATCAGAACTACTTAAACAATCCATTACGAGTATCTTATTCATGTGATTTCCAAACCTAGAGGCTCAATATTTATCGAAATATTTTATCCAAAGTGAGAATTCTTATTATCTAGGAGGCGTCTGGACAATTCAACACAGTGGTTTGTAATGTCAGTTCGTCTGATATATCAGAAATTGAAGGGGATTAAATAGGATCAAATTTGCTTAAGCACTCCACGAACACCGAGGTAGGAGTAATAGACTATTTACTGCCTTACTGAAAATGTTCTTCCTAATCCATATTTATTCACAATTGCGAGAAATCGCTGTTCGAAACGAAAAGAAAAGGGAAGCTTTGTGTACCGCTTAATCAGAAAATATCGGTAGGGACGTCACGAGCCCGGTTTAATCCTTTCAGAGCGGGGGCTGCTAGACCAAAGGGAGCAACAGAAACCACAACAGGTTCTCTCCCGATTGGTTTCTTTCCAAAACCACCCAACAGTAGAACTCCAATCAGATAGGCGCTCTAATGAGACTTCCTCCCTTTCAGTTATCGATACGACTCCGTTCAGGGGTCTTCAAGCTCGGAAAGAGGACAAAACATTGCAAGGACGCTCGTTTATATCCCCCTATGTAAAATTCGGAAATATGAATTAAACATTTCATTACATATCGATGCGATATTGGATTAACATTTTTGAAACTTAATACTCGTCTCATGGATATTGGAAACCCGGTTATTGAACAGAAATCCTGTAAGGTAGTTGTTGTGAAAACCACTTGACAAGAATACATATTCTACTTTCACATTTTACTTTCCTTAGACTCTGTTCGGTCTTGAATATAATCGACAATTTCAATAATAGAACCAAATGCCAATGGCAGGAAGAAATGGAACCGAACCGCACAGTACAGAAGTCTCATTAGTGTCAATCAAAAGAATAACAACGAAAGAGGTTTTAATAATATCTGCGAGGTTAACTGTAGAGGTTGTCCTCGAAAACATAACTGTATATGGGGCGCCGACAAAGAGACCGATAATAAACCTACCGATAGGCAATTGAATATATAATTGGTAGGGGCTATCGTGGAAATTAGAAAGAAAATATATCGGTGTAAATGTCCATACCTAGTTAATATCGAATATTAAACTAACGGTACTTATAAGGATAAAAGGGCAATTTAATATTCATATCGGATTTTCAGTAATAATTATTCAATATAAAAAAAGCAATTTATGTTCAGGCTGAAGCGTTTCTAATGATCGCAGCGGCGCCAACGTCTTGGCATTTATACTGGTGAACAGTTTACGCCGATTAAATTTCTAATGTTCAAATGAAATACGAAATTTCTCTCCGTATTTCATAACGGCTGGAAAGTTTGCCTGCGCCTTATTTTCATTTATAACCACGGTAGGAATAATTTTAGTTCTTATAGACTCTCTTCTGTAGAAAATGTATCGAAGAGTAACTAATATTTTCGTACCAATTAAAATATAAACAATATTTACATTATTAGTCGGTGCACAATACTGTTCCGGCATATATTAATAAATTCTCGCCTTCATTTACATAATAGGAGGACGCATTATCTATTCCTCACAACATCCAGGAGGGGAGTTCATTATACAGCCTTATATAAATAACATTAACATACGCCATATTAATAATATTGTAGCAGATATTAATGAATGCATAATTGAGATATCAGCGGCTGAATACAGATTGAATAATGGTGACTCCCAATCGTGACAAAGGAAATTAATGTCTTAGTCGCTGGGAAAATTAATTCCTATTTAATCTAAACGCTAATTTCATGTGTCATATAACTAAATTATAATAGGTTCCGTGAATACTAGGAACGTTGATCCAATGCCAATTCCTTTTCTTAGTTCAAAATCTAATTGGAAACGCCTAAAGTGTATTGAAATTCAACTAACAACAGCGTTGTACACTTCGTGTACAAACATTGAATTGTAAATTGTGTTGACGAACGGCTAAGTGAAAGCATTCATTTTCGACTACTTCAATCGGGACCGATGTGAGGTAATGAATGAATTGAGGCGCCGACAGAACGGGGGATCGGGCCGTCGTGACCCGGCGTCTCTCCCTTTTGTCGAGCACAAATTGAATTCAAATTAACGATCGGATATTAACTGCGACGCGCGTCGACACAATGGGCCCAGAGCGCCCCATTATTATTCCTGGGACATAATTGTCCCCCAAAGTTGAATTTTTCACATCACGTGAACCTCGGCCGCCCACCCAGCCCTGACCTCACTCGAAAACCCGATCTATCCGCTTAAAACGGAACTTGAAACAGGCGTCTCGAACCCCAATATAAAATTATCCCAAGAAACCGGCAAAAACACCTAGTCCCAGAAGGGGCCATATATAGCAATTAGACGAGTAGGAGTCGCTGATTCACCAATACTCGATTTTCCATATATCACCCATATGTATCTGTCGAACATTTTTTTACACGGCGAACATCCCATTTATCGTGTTCCTGAATTTAAAATAAAATCCACCGGCGTACGGTGACGCTAAAGGTTTTTCATTAATAACTCTCATTACATGTCTTAAAATTTAACCTAGTTATATTTAAAAATTAACGATTTTGAACATGGCCAAGGAAAGCTGGCGTTACATACAAATTTGACAATGCGATTGCTTCTCGCTCTTCATCTCAGTACTTCCTGTTAGTGGGCACAGAATATAATAAGGTTTAGGCAGTCACGCAATGAAGTCGGCTTTGGGGATAAGAAATCTTGCCAGGCCCCAAACGACCGCGTTGAGGCCTTTGGGCGCGATTTTCGTACGCGGAACATTAATGACCGCCGCGCTCAATTGCCGATAAGAAATTCTTGTATAGGGGCAAGGTTTTTAAACTTGGGTCGATATATGGGTCAAGGAAATTTCGCCGGAGCACGCCTCTCGGAGGTAATCGTGCGTTAACGACGATGTCAATAAATATTAAAACGCGAAAATGTACTTTCAACAGTGTCTTATTTATTTGTTTTCAACCCGAGAAAAAAATATTTGCACCTAAATAATGTATAAAACCATTAGTACTAGTGATTTTGTTCTCCACGACAGTTTCTGTTCTTAGTATGACGGCTTTAAAATTCTTGTTTCTGAAAGGACGGATGTACTGCATAAAAATCCCATTGCTCTCCGTGCAATTTCCGTATCGGTTTCGGTTCATTAGAAGTCGAATCACGATTGAAGGGACGCCTCCGGTAATGAGAATCTAAACAAGAAGACTGTCCCATTCGCTTTCGAATTATATTGCTTCGTCGCTTCGGCCTATCTAATGAATATAATCTCAAAGCGAGATCTAACTTGTCCTTTTAAAGCGTTGGACCAAGTTAAATAGCTTATCTCGGGGAAAGCTTTGGCTCTCTCCAGATTTTAACGAATCTTCCTTAAAAAGAGGTTGAGAATCGTTGAATACGAACAGTATCTATATTTCCTCGACCTAGCAGTTTTAATTAAGGATTAAATGATATGACACACTATACGTATAAGGTATAGACAACTGGAACGAGTAAATAAGTTACGATTCAATTTGACTTGTCTTTATATTTTCAATAAATATTGTTGCTGTTTATATTTGTAATTTGTAGTAAACGCAATTGGCCTTCCTCCTTGTATTCCAGTAATCTTAATGAGTAATTCCTTTCATATGTCACTTGCGATTTATCAGTTTCATTAAACAAGTTTTATTAAAACAAAAAACGTTTACAGGAACAATAAAAATATATAATCCAAATATAATACCGTGAACGAAAATGTCACATTAGTGCTAGAACTCGGCGAGTAATAATTTCAGATTATAACATTTGTCACTGTTCACTATAAAATGAAAAATTGTCATTTATTTTGGACGCAAAATATTCAGGAAAATATTCCATCCATTCCGGAATTTATCCCGGTAACAGATTGGTTCTTAGCACGGCATTCATAATTCCTCGGGACGCGATACAGTTGGGGGGGCCACAACTGTGTAACTGTCCTGTAGTTAGTTGGCTCTACATGAATTATTGTCCTGCAGCAGAGTCCGTCCCCAACTAACTTTGTTTGTCTTTAGTTTAAAAGCTAACTAAGTTCAAGTTGACTTTATCGACCGAACTTAATATTTACGACTTTGCAAGTCTTCCTTTTATTCTCGAGGAGAATTAAAAACACGGATTCAATTCAGTACAACTAGCAATATTTCCTTACGGCACGCTTTCAGGAGAATTTATTTATTAGTACAAGTTCAGAAGAATAGGTGCAATTAAAATTCAATATTTACATAAACAAACCATTTTATCTGCGAGAACCCCGCCTATACAGTCTTAGATTTTAGAGAGAGTCAACATATAAAGTCTAGTTTTTACAGTGCCTCAGGCAGTTTAATTGGGCCTATCTGTCGGGAACCGATATATTCATCCATAAATTGGGAAATTATAATAACACTCTGAATCAATCCGGATTTCGCAAATGGTATCGGTTACTTTGGGGATGTAGGCAGGAAGCAGTACAACCGGCGTTTTGTATAACGCCCCGTTCGGAAGCCGTCTTAAAATATTATATGGGGAAAAAGAAAATAAACGGACGACTGGAAATATCGGACGAGGATAAAAAGACTGAGGAATACTTCAGCACCGATGGTTGAGTTATGCCCCCGCCGACAGAATAATGAGTCGTACATCAAGCCGTTCAAAGCCAAGTCCACTTCCCGCCACGCCTTTAACACAAGTCCTCTGAAAAACACGAATCGAAAAGTGGATTCCCAACAGAATGAAAACATTAAAATTACACATAGGAATCATCTGATTTCAGTATCGAAACATTCGTCAATCTCTACAATTTTCTTCCGGTTGCACGTGACGCGGTTTCTTTACATGGAATATACCCCCCAACAATATACTAGCTTCCTACGTCACACACCACCATAATCTAATAGAAAAAGCTTATATAATATAAGATGGAATAACATCAAGTTGAAACTGACTTTCCAGAATTACACCCCAGTAAATAATTAAACAAATAATTTATTATTTCTGATAAATACAGTGTTTTCTGCAAAAAAAAGTTCATTCGTTGAAGGTAATATCGCAAAGTTGGACCGGTCCGCTCGGATTACACGTTGTCTTCACTCGGCCGACGAATAAATATTTATACAACGCCTTACGGTCCCGTTTCAATTTCTTTTTTCCCCAAACTTTTGCCCGCCGCCAGCGATCGGGCCGCCCTCATATTACCCGCTAATTTGCCAAGGAGGAAAAAGCGCGAAACGATATGTGATTAGGCGGAAATTTTGATTATGCGTTGTACAAACGGTCGTAAACACGGGCATGATGTACGACATCTCACGGGGGACCCGTTGAGTTACAATGCGACCGGCCAAGCTTATAATTAACAGCATCCCGGAGTCCGGGTATAAATCGGGGCTCTAAATAATGTAAAATAGTCCGCTATTATGTAATCAAAATAAATTATTTCCCTCCCCCCCTCCCTTTGCCCCCCTCCCTTCACTACGATGTTAACTCCCCGAGGCAAAAACTTTTCGAATTCGAGTCCACGCCCCCATAAAACGACTGGAGTTATTATTTGTCAATTGAATTTTAAATAAGCCAAATAATGGTTTAATGCGCCATTTATAAAATGTTAATCAACCTTGTTCACCCTGAAAATGGTTTCGCTGAAAGGCACCGATACGTGGAAAATGTTATTTAGTAATTAGTTCGTGTACCGATTGCTGAATCGTCAGGAACTCAGTTCATTGGAAATAGAAGCTCACAAATCAAGAAAATTGTGGCAATGTAATGTCTCGTAAAGGCTAAACATACTCGGGAAACAAACATGTGTAGTATAACAGGATTGGAGTGTATACTGAATTGAAAGGCACATTTCTTTTTTTGAAAGGTCTTTCTAAAATAGATAATTTAATATACTGAAGGGTGGCTAAGAGTGAGATTCGATGACAGTGCGCCGAAATCAGTTTAATTTTTCGTTTTCATCCAACAGTACCGTACATAAATACCATTAGAGCGGTGAAAATAGTGAATCTTTCATCAGGTCCGGAGAAATTTAGAAAATACCAAGCGACGCCCCTTCTTGGTGGATCGGAAAATTAGGATTGAGTGTCCGACCGCATAAGGCGAAGGCATTAAAACGCCTTTCCGAACCATTAAGTGCATGCCTCACCTGCACAACCATAATCCAGAAGCATTCCCGACCTCGGCCTCCGGGGCATTATACCTTATACCTTCCGGCACGATATGAAAGCTCGCCATTCTAGTTTAATTCCGCGCTCATAGTTCCAATTTTTCTTTTTTTCTAACCCCCTTTTGTTAATAGCCAACGAGTTATATCCGCCTAGCGCTGGAATCCGACCACTTCGTAAGCCACCTGTGACATGCCGGTATGCGTCCGGCCGTTATAAGAACTCTTTATTATTTTATAAATTCTAAACAATATATAATCCCAATAATAAATAAATCATTAATTATTTTTAGCGTGTAACATATATTCGACTGAACTTACTGTCATTATTGAAAGTTAGTAAACGTTTTATGAAATGCAGCTTTTGACTAGGACAGAACGCCGAGCTCGGGAAGAATGGCTGGTCTGATGAGCCGGGATGGCCTTTCGAATTACCATGACAAAGGGAACCCGGCGCGAAAGACAATGAGAGAGAAGAGACGCCTCACCAAACTGTAAAGGAGCAGTCTCATCAGTCCGGCACCAGAGGCTGGCACGGTTCAGAAACGCTTTCTAGACCATTGTGTTACCGATACAAAAACCGTTATTCGTGACTAACGCCGTTCAATACCATCCCCATCGTGTTGAGCTCATTTCGTGTAGCAATGATGAACTCATGGAATGATATTTGATAACTATTTCAGAGGCTTAGAGGCTGAGGGGTGTAACACTCGTGGCTACGGCCTTAGAAACCGTTCATCCCTTGTCGGAAGGGGGATAGACCCACCGAGCGCGGGCTCTAATCACTCTCTATATATACTAAAGTTATGTATAACGCAGCTTCCGGTTAAATGACTGTACATAATGCCGCAGAGATTGCCTCAACCTCAGAATGATCGGAATTATACAGATTTTGTCGGACGGAATTAAAAATCGGCGGATACAATCATCTTTCATCAATCATAATTACGCGAAATCGGTGTCCGGATAATGGGGGGATTACGGAGTAATAAATCAAACCTCATCGTCCGAATATGGCGGCGCGAAATGCGACCGAGGACCGAATCCCCGGCGCGGCCTCCACGATCGTGTTTCGATTTCGAATCGGCCGCAAGAAAAGGGACATAACGGCGGGGTTACAGGTCGGGTAGGGGTGAGGGCAGTGTGTGTGTCTGTGCAACGACGGCTTAATGCGGCACATTTTCACACTCTCCCGTCAAACCGAATTACAGGTTTCGCCGGTACGTTTATTTTTTATTATTATCCGAGAGTAATTTTACCAATTTCGAAGGCTATTTACGGTTCCGGCGACGGGTCGTGAGAAGGCATTATGGGTCGATCGATTGCCCGATGATTTCATCGGGTCCCAGCGCGGTAATTTTTATAGCTACGGATAACCCCGTCTAAATCGATTTTCGAGTTATAGTCTTCCGATTGAAAGCGTTCACACGTCATTTTAAACGTTTATCAGAGTTCTAACCCTAATCGGAAATCATTTTTCATTATTCGGTATATTTAAATTTTCAATTTTCAGTCTTAATAAAAGTCAAATGCCGTGTGAAATGAGATATCGTGAAACGGCATAGAAACGGAGGGGCCGTAGACGCGAAGATTACTATCGTAAAGGTAATATACAGCAATCACAAGTTTCAACATTCAGAATATCTTTGCACTCCTACTGTGTGGCACTATTAAGATATGTGGGATACAACATAGTGAAGTTGTCCTCTTTCCCTATAGGTTTTCGCCATATCAAACTATTGCAGTTTCAGACCACAGAGCATATATCTAATTGTGCCATAAAATGATAGTTCGAGGTTCGAGGGCGGAAATCCTTATCACTAATACAAATAATTGAGTGAGACATAAAGGCGGCCGCGGATATATCTCCGTTTGATCGGCTCCTGTGAAAGATTCGCCCATAAAAATATGTCTACAACCGGTAAACTATAATAATTTAAGGTAAAATGCATTGGCGCAGACAGAACCTCCTATGGTGGGAGGCATTTTAAAGAGCTCGAGAGCCTGCGCGAAAATAAACGTCGAATGCTTTCGCAGAAACGTAAAGTTTTCACTTAACTGCGTTCGGCACTCCACACTGGTGGGGGAATAATAGTGAGGCCGTTTAAGTCGTGAGGGGATGATAGGGTGGCGGTGGGGCGGGGGGTTTTTCACGGCGACACAAATTGTTAATAAAATTTGTATCTTAAGCGTGAATTTAAGCTTCTAATGGCACGGCCCGCCCGAGCGTCGTGACGTCGGACGCCCCGTAAATTTGGACGTGCCCAACCGACGGATATTTAAACTTCCCCCCGACTGTAAATAAAATGGTCTTTTATTTTGCAGACGGCTAGACTCCCATGGGAACATTGTTGTAGAGGGGGAAAAAAGTAAATCCTGGAGTTTTAACACCCCTGTGTTTGTTACTTTGAAACTCTCTATTTAATTCAGGAGGCAAAATAGATTCTCCCGGCATTAAAGAAATGCTTGCAATAAGTTTTAGAACTGCCATATTACAAAAAAATACAGAAAATAGGTACTGACTGAAGGAACTTTGAATTTACCTTATTATGGAAAATAAGAAACCATGAATGAAAGAAAAATATTGACTGAATTATGTTATATTACTTTTATATATTTATATACTACTTTTTGACCACTGTCTCATTATTTTTAATCCGTCAGAATGTCGCAAATAAATTTAAAATCTCAAACAGTGTCCGTATGTTTTCTCCACCCGGCACAGTTATGTCGGAACACTATATTGCTGAAAAGTGAGAGGTAAAACCGGCGGTAGATCGGTAACAAACACAGCGAGAGAGAAGGAGAGAGTTATCTAGATGGATTTTCGCAATTCCAGAACTCAGCGATATACCCACTTTCGTTCGATCTTGAGCTTGATAAAAAGTTTCGCAAAATTTTCCGCTGAATTCTGTATCTACAAGCGGGTAGGAAAAATACCGGACACTGTTAATGAAGGGTGTCAACTAACTTTCAGGGTAGTTTACATTAAACCAAGTTTCGACTAAGCTTAGACATACATCATTAGCTTACATAGTTTTGTTACTTGTCAAAAATTATGTTGGGTAAATCTGGATATACATAGAGCTATCTAATCTAATAAATACATAGAGCTATAAGCCTTTATGAACGACATACATAATTTGCTAAACATAATTTATAAGAGGTATCAAACCATGAAACAGGTAGCAGGTGAGGCTTTGGGTAACATTGACAACCAGAAATTCTTAATTTCGACCGTTCGGCAGAGCGAAAAAAGAAAAGGGCATAAATTCAGGTGGTGGTTCGAGCGTAAATTGCCGACAGTAGGGCGGCTAATAGAGGAGAAAGAAGGACGGACGGCCAAAAGAACGCCGGCCCGGTGGGTAACTGACTGGTCCTGTCTAGACCGGCTAAGAGAGAACCATCATCAGTCTCTCACTTCAGGACTGAAAAAAAGAAACCCCCCCTCCCCCGAACGGATTTTTATTTACTTCTTCTGACGGCGGCAAAGAAAAATCATTTTCCGGGAATCCGTCGTCGGTCCAAGCGGAGGATTTCTATAGGGGCCGGGGAGAATAAGAATTCCGATCTCGGGAGAATTATGGGATTCCCGCGGGTTGAAATCGGTGCAGGGGACACTGTTTTTTTTCTGTTTCAGGAAGAAATCCGTGGAGCGCGGAATGGGTTCAATAGTTGTTCACTTTGACCCGGAACGTTCTCTAATATCCTCCAACGTCGTGTAGACGTGAAGGTACCATTGGACCGTACCGGCGGCCTCACGTTTTTCCTTCTAGAAATTTCAACATAGCATTGTGTTATTCTATTGCATATAAGGTAGTATAAAGTTAATAAATATATTTATTGTGCGTAAACTAGAATCAATTTATGAAAATTTAAATAATTTAAGTGGGAAAAATTTCTGACGTATGAATTTCTTACATTATCAAAAAGTAAGACAATTAGTTCCATTACCAACATATACAACATTACCAAAATATAACTTAAATAAACCAGGCCCAAGAGAGATATGCGAAGGACCACATATATTTATGAATAAAGTTATTTCAATTCATACACACCACGGAAAAGGGATTTCTTGAGTTTTATCTTTGCCCCTTCTTGCTGCTCGATAAGGGTGGAAACACATTCCTTTTTATATTATTTTTTTCGTTCTGGCCATCAGTACTTCTGGATATCAGATAAACGCGAACAAATGTTTTTATACTACGAAGATCGAATATTAAAAATTAATGCATGTAGAGTGCAGTCGAGATGTTAGGAATATTTACACGATAATCTGCATGCAATGTGCACAGTAAGTATTCGGGTCGGAGCCCCGAGACACGGTCTATTTATCATTTTATTAGAGCAATCGATACATCGAACCGAAACGAATTTCCTAGCACGGAACAACTTACGGCGTACGTGAAAAATTAACGATTCCGATCTATTGACAGATTAGTGTTCGAACAGAATTCTCGTTTCAGTGTTCAGACGTTCTGAGTCAGAAATTCCCCTCCTAATACTCGAAAAATGCCCATTATACCAATATATAATTATATGGCTCAACCAAGACCAACTTTATTTAATTTTTATTTAATTTAAACATGTTTAAAAAACCCGTAGAAAGTTCGCAAAACAAGTCTCTCAACACTTTAGACAGGGAACATAGAAATATTTTTGCACCTTCATATTTTCAAATGCATATCTAATAAACATGTAAATATAAGTTATGATACGGGCGCTAGATGAATATTTGTATTAACTGAACGCCCAAATTAATAGAAATCGTCTCCTTCTTGGCACCGCAATATTAAAACAGCCTAAATCAAGTCTGTTTATTGTTATTTAATGGCCCCGGCGCGGCCAACAGGAAAATGTTTGGAGCAGATATTTTTCCGCTCCTGTATTTTTTTCTTGCTTCATTCCAGCACTTGTAATCCGGGCCGAGATTTTCCGGCCTCCCGGCCTAATTCCCTTAAAAGGGGCAGTTCATCTTTTTGGCCCAAAGAAAGAGGGAAGACATTGGGAGCGGAGGAGGGGGGGGAGCGGGAGCGCTCAAACCCCAGGGCAATTTGGCAACGAACCCCACAACTTCTTAAATTATGTCTAGAAAAACGCTCTCCTTGTTTTTTCCCCAACCGGGAAAGGAGATTTATATCCGGCATCTGCAATCATTTATCTGTCCACTTCTTTGGTGTACTCGGATAAATTCTGGATTTATTAGATAGATTATCTATGAGGAAATTACTTTCAGTATAAATTGTTATAATCAGTTGTAAATTGAATTCGGTATACCTCATACTCTGCCTCAATATTAAATGAACAACCAGATTACAACCCGTTTAATTCGGAAAATATTTTTGCATTTTAATGAAAAATTTACACTTCCGATATTGAGAAGATTATAACTTATGTAAGTCTGGCATTCAAACCTCTTTTCCCAAGTCGCAATGACCGCCTTCCTCATCTTATTTATAACTACACAATGAAAGATGAAATAATTTCCTTTCCTTTTGATTTCTGATCGGTCTCATTTACTTCAAAATCATTATCATTTTTCCGAGTAGTCATAGCGCCAACCTTTAGGTTTACAGTACTGTTTTACGACTTTCTGAGTTATTTTTTATTATCTCAGTTGACGATTTTATTTTTTCGTTGTTTTGTTCGTTCACCTATTCGCTCGGCTCCAATAGACTTTTCTTCTCGGCCTTTCCCCTATACAACCCCTAAGTTTTGACATTTAATTCAGTCGGATCACACACCGCACATCCCGATAAAGGGGTTGAAGAGGGACGTTACAAACTGGGGTGATATATGCGCTCGAGATCCGAAAGTACGAGCCTCCGCCCCGCGATATTTCTTGCCGATATTTCTATATAACTGGGAGACTCTCTTGTCGTCCTCCCTGAACTTTCTGCCCGGGCTTCTCGGCGGCCATTATTCTCCCTTATCAATTCCCCCCCCCCCCCCCTCTACACTCCAGCCTTTCACGCCTCTGATAACGACTAACAATTTATACTCTCGAAGAGGACACACTCTCTCTCTCTCTCTCTCTCTCTCTCTCTCTCTCTCTCTATCCCTCTCTCCATTGTGGACTTTCCCGAGGCCTTCCAATTGAATTATTGTGTCCCGATAAAAAAAGGGGGATAAGACTCGGACGAAATTAAGGCCGCTAGAGAGAATATTACAACAACGAGACTTCATCTTGTCCAACCGCCACTGTACAATACTTTAAATACCTGCTACCACAGCCTTGGCTTGAAACAACCAGGCGTTCGTCTGGCGGATAGTTGTCAGTTTTCCTCAACAAATCTTATCTTAAAGGCGATAAATTAGAGGCGTTGTTGTTTTTTTTTCATTTACGATGTATTTATTTTAATATTGGTGGAGAAATATAAATAAAACGAGAAAGGAAATTTCAATTACTTCAACAGGGAGACATAGACACAGATGAATCGGAAACGCCGATAGGTTTAATTTTCATCATGGAGACGGCTTGCGATTGTAAATATATAAATCTTGCTTCCCGCGTTTATCTGTTCGAACATCCGAAGAGTACTGGGCGTTCTTTCTTAGACACACACCATAACATAAATAACGAAAAGCGATGTGGAATACTCTCTCTCCCTCTCTCTAAATGCCATACTTTTAGTCTCGGTAAGAATTCTGAAGCGTGACAAGACTCGAAGCCGAGCCCACTTAGCCGCCAATTAGTTGGCAATCGGCCGGGCCGTCCTAACTCAAAAATACCTGCGGCGAATTTTTCTTAGTTAATAAGCTTCTTTTTTTTTAGTTTTCGTATTTGCGTCGACGGTCAATTAATTAATAGCGAGATTTATTTAAAATTGTCTCTAATAAACCGAGAATTTATCGGGTGCAAAAACGTCGAAAGCAGTAATTGGTCGGCGGAAGAAGAATGCGATGTTTTTCACCGCGTTTCGTATGGGCTTTAAATTTGTTCCCGATCCTATACTGGTCCAAAATGTACAGAAAATAAAGAAATCCACAGTGATTTGAGAAATAAACAACTATATTACCGTTCCCGCTACTAGTCTCATATATTTTTTGAAGTGTGTAAAGAAAACCATACCTTATAATTGCTTATAAATTATAAATTCATTGTAGAGATTGAAAATCGGGGCACAAATCGCGAGAAAAGTAAGATTTTAAACAATGGTATGTAAGAAATTCTGTAGCCGAAGACATATTTCGGTAACGGTGATAGCTTTTTCAATGAAAATAACTGAATAAAAAATATGTCCATAAATTAGCTATTTCAAATTTCTGCATACCTGTGCCTGAGCCCCCCCCCCACCATCGTTGCGGGATGTTTATTCAACACTTTAATCCCTCAAGAATTTATTTATCATAGGGTAAAAGACGCCGCCGAGTTTATAATTGGTCTTGAAATTGAAGGCGATCGGCTTTTACTTTGAGTTTTTGCCCGGTCTCCTCAACGGTCCACGGTGGGACTTCAAACGGCCTCCAATGTCGGAGGCTGGCCGGCGGATATCGGTCGTCTCCCATCTCCAACTGGTAACCTCGAATCCTATTAGCGGGCAAAAAATAATTTCTCCAAGTTTTTCTCTACGGTGCCCCTGTGCCTTACCGTTATCAGGTCCGCCTCAAGGTATCGACCCGTACGAAATATCGAATTTCAAACAATTCCGCGTCAAAAACAATAAAAGGTATTTTCACAAGGTTTGTTCCAGACAATTCTAGATGCTATTGTTGTTATTCTACTATACAACATTTATTACAAATTTGTATCCTCAAATTTATAACAATGACACCTTATCCAGAATCTATGATTGTCGGCCGAATAATGTTTATATAGTTCGATAAAAAACACATACCTATTCATACATATTTTCTCATATTCAGAACTAAAAGTAGAAACAGACAGAATCGACCCCATTTACGATGACGAGAAGCCGGAACTGAGGTAGCCTGAGAGCAATTAGGAGGATGGAGTCTCAGAATAGCACGAGTGATGTCGTTTCTTAATCCTTTTTTTATTACGACCGTACGATATATTTTTTTTTATTTAGATGTTCATGATCAGATTTGGTCCTAACCTTTGGCTGTAGCCGACCGAGCCTTAATGAGAGCGAGCCGAAAGTCGGCGGTGTCTTTTTTCTAAAAAGGCGGCCGTTATCCGACCGACGAACGGTCTTATTGGGTCTTCGACCTTTCGTTAACGGCCCTCGTCTAATTAATCAAATGTTCGGGAACCGATGATATTTTTATAGGGAGGTTGGGGGGGGGCTCCCCTTCCTTCCCCCTCAAACTCCAGCAGCAATTTGCATGGGATATGCGGCCGGGGTAGCCTCTAATGGACCTCACAATTAAATTATAATGGTGGTGGAGGAGGAGGAGGAGGAGGGCGCTACCTTCCGGACAATTTGCATTTTCATTCTGGGCCCGATGTTATCCTCTCAGATGGGAACAAGATACAACCCAGAAATACACACTCCGTGAGTTTCTCCAAAACTCATCCACCAATGGTGAACGCTAATTCGAAGGAAATTAAATTCCACCCGGACATTAATTGACTGATATGAACTAGTTTGACTGATAATATTACAGAATGAAAATGCCAACGAAAGGAAACGTAATCAGAACACTTGAAACACACACGAAAAAAATAATATCGCATATATTGGCAATTTATTCGATCAATCACAATGGAATTCAATTTCCCCACATCGATCGATTTCTGGGTATCATTAAAATATGAATTTAGTAATAGTTTAGTGAAGTACAAAAACAAATTAATTGTATAAACGGGAACACAGAAATGATCTTATTGTAATCTACCTTTTTTTATCGTTTTAAATTAACTACTTTTTCACAGTTCGGTTTTATATCTTGGGGGGGACCGAAACAGGAAACACAATAAACAAGTCCGCTTCGAGTTTTTAATCAGGACAAATTACTTCTAACCATAAAAGATTCTGTCGCCCCTATTCACGCTAAGGCGCCGATTTATTTATTCCCCGTCAATTTATTCCCTTATCAAATCCCGGCATGCAATTATATTTGAATGAGGTCTGCAGTTCTGTTTTTTGTGTTGATTTCGTTCCCGTCCAGCTCTCCTAATACGGCGGATCCGGAACAGTTCGGAAGCCCCTCCTCCTCTCTTCTGTAAAAGCAAATTCGAGTCGTCCGCCAATTTAATTTATTATAACTCGTTTTCTCCCGTTCTGTCTCTAGTTTCAGTAAAAAATAGAGCACCGTGCCAATTGTTAGACCCAGATTTTATGCGGGATACATTATTTGAATCTTCGCCGCACTAGCAATGTTCGTTTTGTATCATTAAATTGCGGTTGAGCATAAAAGCTGGGCAGGTATTTTACTACATAATTAGGATAAACACCCAGAAAAAGGTTTTTGGATTGTTTAGCGAAACAATTATCGAAACTGAACTGTTATTGTACTGGGGTGAATTCGGAGCGTGGGCACACCTCGACTTTTTTCCAGAGGTCGGGGGCGTCCGGCATAAAAATACAGTCGAAAAATTAATCACATCTCCGAATCAATTAAAGCGGGGCATGAAGGCGTCCCGTAGATTGGAGCCGGCCAATAAAATGCGGGGCCACATAAATTTCCCGGATATTCTAATTCGAACGCCATTTTAGTGCGCGTTAAACTCTTTTTGTTTTTGTTTCTTTTTTCGTTAACCGCTCCCCGCCGAGTAATAAAAGGGACAATTTATTGTGGCCCGGACGAGTGGGACACAAACTGTGTTTTAAGGTCCGCCCGCCGACCTCAGTTTAAGGTCCGCTGCTTAACGCCCGCTCACGGATTGATCTTGTCCAAACGGGGGATCGCTTTGATTCACAATATAGCCGTTGATATTTATGACACGGCGTCCCGAAACAACCGTTCCAGCCGATTATTTAACGCGGTATTTAAATAACTATTTTATGTCGCGGACCAGGGGATATTAATTATTATTTACGCCGCTATTACCTGTTAAAACCCCATTCGAGTTGGTGTATACAACCCAATGAAAATGTCCGTTTTCGACACTTTTGTTTAGTATAACTGTTAATTGAATTTTGTTCAAATGTTTGTTATTATACAAATTAATAAAAACGAAACCGCATACCTGTTTTATTCGATAGTTTTAAAACATTTAAAAAACGACTCCCGCAATTTTCCGTACATTTACGATACAAAGTCGGATTTGTACGTTTTCATGCCCGACAATAGGTAAATAACGGAGCGCCCGAAGTAACAGGTTCAGTAGAGCTTGTAAATCGGTAATCTGAATAATGCATGGTGACTAAACGAAACATTGTAACCGCTGATGAAAGCACGACTAAGTACACATAATATCACACGCGTAATTATAATTTACCGTTGCTAATATAGTAAGCGTAAGAAATATAAAGGATTTTGGCGTTGTACAAAATGTAGAAATGTTTAAAGGCTGAAGAACCTAAAAATATATACGGATTGGGATTTGAAAACCCCAACTGGGGATTCTGAGATTCTGTTCATCTTGACACCTCGCGCTTCTTCATTGAAGGTAAAATCCGGCTCTAATTCTGAAATTTACACCCGGTACTTAAGAGCAATCGGGAAGTATATCTCGCTCCGTCCGCGATTCGAACATAAATCCGAACGAGCGATTTTCTCAACGCCGCTCCAATGAGCGCGGCAATTCGACCGATTCGAAGCGCCCTATATTTAACGGGGCTTGAATTAGCTAATTCGTCGATAAGAAATCCCACTCCCCCTCCCTCCCCCGTAATCCACAAAGTACCCGTCAAGGGACTAGAACTCGAACCCCCGTCCCAGACATTCATTGCCGGGTATCGTTTAGATTCGGACCATTCGGGACGATCAGATAATAAGTCCCCGTTGAAAGTTGAAGTGGCCGGAATTTCAGGTTGGAGAAAAACGGTTTATAGATTCAATAACGGTTCAGTGTAACGCTTTCAAAATTATCGGCCAGCCGGGTAAACCTCGTTGCAGTAAACATTCAACTGACAGTACTTGTCGCCTTCAAAATTACAGGTCAGAAAATCATTCAATGAATGTAATTAGTAATTTAATATTTATGGAAATTAATTTCTTAGCTCCTAATAACGATCATTACCTTTGCAGCGGCTCGCATATGTACCAGGTTTTAACGTGTTCGTAATTCCACCAACGTTTGTACAGTACCAACACCAATAAAAAGTGGTTAGATAGGAAACCAAATTAGATAAGTCCAGAAGGCGAATTTCAATATTATTGAACTTCCAAGATATATTAAATTTTCCACGAAACTTTTAGACAGTGTATTTTATTGACTGATTAAAAGAAAAACAGAAACGTATACTGGAAAAAATGTAAATAAAGTTTTATTGAAAACAAATTCGCCTCTTACATTATACTGTACAAATAATACTATATTTAATATATATGTTATGATTATCTTAATTGTATAACCTCTAATAATCATGTTCCTTTATGAGTCCAGTCCATTACAGCCGCCGCTGCCAAGTGTTAGCCCGTTTCAAATCTCAATCCTACGTTATATTACAACGCTCCGATTTATTCAATTCTCTTTTACACTGCTCCCGCAGCTATTAATAACTGAATTCGAAACGCTATCGCGGAGAAACGGCCGACCGATAAATAAGTGGCCAATATATTTTGGCTCCCGCCTCAGTTTAAGCTTGGCTCTTAACAAGCCCAAGTACGGATCGGCCGGAGGCGGCCCGTCAATCTGGCGGGTTATCACTATAGTGGCAACGGTACAAATTACAGTAGGCCCCGCCGGCAAATAAGTTATTCCCTTGTGTTGCACGTGGGCCACGGCCTGTGCCGGCCTGCTTTATGGCCGATAATTGGGCGACTAAAGCGCGCCAACATCAACCCCACGAAATATTGAATAATGCCCGCCTAATTGGGCCGCTCCCCGCTTCGGTGCTGGGCCCCGTTTTGAAATTTCAGTTCAAAACCCCCCCAAAACCCCCCCAAACCCCCCCCTTCTCCAACGATAACCGTGAAATATCATTTCGTATCGCCGCCGAGAGAAATCACTAGCACTTCTACCTTGTTAAGGAAGGTTTTCCCTCCGCGAGAGTCCCTCCTGAGAGGAAGCTGATGGCGAGATTGGGCCAACGATTCAGTTATGAGCGAGAAGTTGACGAGCCAGTCGCAGAATGGAGAATCAAATGAAAAAAAAAATCCGTTGTTAAGGTCCGAGGACTGAGCCTCCGAATGCACTAGTTTGTAACTGAGGATTTGCACCAATGTTCGATACGATACTATCAACAGATTAACATTTATACAAGTAAGCTAGCTGCAAATACTACGTTAAAGGACCCGAACGTTGTTGTCATACGCCCAAGATTTAGTAATTTCGAATCTGAATACGATCTCCCGGATTTTTTTCAATATATTACGTTAATGTAGCGAAATAATTTAATTTGCGTTTCATTTTTATAGTTTCCACCTCACGCACCTTTTACCTCCAATACCGTTAGTTAAACGCACCCCTTCCCCCGTTGTATTAATACTTTCAAACGTGAATTTCAATGAAGATATAATCTGAAAACGGGCGGAGAATGTGTCGAAATTGTTTCACAAGCGAATTTCCAGACTATTTGCAGTCATTAACGTTCTCTATTGCTAGGCGAGAAGGGTTCAAAAAATATGATAGCGGCGTAATATGCCTCTAATGTGTGTTTGACTTTAATCTCCGCGTCGTGTTTGCACCGGCTCTCCCTCTCCCTTTCCCTTCTCTTTTATCTCTCTCTCTCTCTCTCTCTCGTTTGATTTCGCTATCACGATCGGTATAGATACAATATACCGAACGGGGTTTTTAATTTGCAGTAACTCAGGAGTGTGCCCTATGGGAAAGTGGCCGGGTCGCCTGTTAAGGAGAGATTCCGTTCGCGGTAATTATACCCGGGCCTCGGGAAATGGCCGCGAGTGGGCGGACCACGTTTTCACTATAAAACCGGGATAAACGTGCCCAATGGGCCGGAACTAAGACGCCCCCACAGGGCCCGTTTTAATTCATCGCCTCACTAAAACTCCGTTCGCGCTAACATATCCTACACACATATCACGCATATACGGGGTGGCCGAACGAAACCACCGATCTAAGGGCGCACAGTTATACAGTAAAGAGGAAAAAACCGAAAACAATTCGAAACTTACTAAATAAAAAGCTTAAAATTTCAACAATTGCTCCTTGGAATTACAAAAGGTCTACACAAACCATAAATCCTAAAATTCTCAGATAATTTAAAACCGTTTGGATATCGAACAACTCCTCAATAAACATATAAACTTTTAAGTGTAAATATAAATTTGATAATTAAATAACCTGTAATTCATGATGAACTTCAGTGGTAATTACATCATAAAGTGGGGAGATAATAAAGAACTGAACATATATTCAGGATTTGTGGGATGATCGGAAGTGAGGCACTGAATATATAAAAATATTTTAACAAAGTCAGCTAATTAATGTGAAATCCGTCTTGGAACTTAAGTTCGTTGGCCGTGTATCAAATTATTCGAGCATCCTCAACTATCGGTACTTAATGAACGTTATCAGGATATTAGATTAAATGTTTAAAAATCAATAAGTAAATAAATTATTCATATTCTTAATGGAAACGTTTCTATTGCATTTTCGGAAAGCACCTGTAATCAAGGCGCATTATAAATATTAAGCGCGTGGAAATAGCCGATAACGGTTAATGCCGAGTATAACGTTACTCCCGAAACAACGTTTTGGACCGATCCGTTTACAACTATTCAGCATAATTACGAAATTCGCGCCTCAGGCGCGGTGGAATATTCCGAGCCTAATTTATAAGAGACAAAATTACACTCGTGTAATTTGAATAATACTAAACACGGTCAAATAATAATAATAATTTAAGCAAATAAATCACGTAGGTTCTAATTAAATAACCAAAAAAACTACAGGCAAAATGATTTAGTTCTACCTGAATGCAGTTAGAATTATTATTCCTAAGCAACTCAAAATGCGACATCGCTGGCATATTTGTGTTAGCCCTGTAATTCGGTGACATACACCTAATTATTCTAATTAACTTAATACATACTAATTATTAATTAAAGGCGTAGAATGGCGTCCTTAACTTATCTATGCAATGTTCCCCATCCTATAATTTCCCAGGGGGGATCTCCCAACAGACAGGCTAGTGTCATAAAGTCATCATATTTTAGACTACTAGAAACGCTAGCGAGGCACGCATGTACCGCTCCCACTCTTATCAACCACTCTTTCACCCGTATCTGGAATATTTCGCTTGGGCTATTACAGTCGTTTAATTGTGATGGATCTTAGGCAGAGTACGAGATCGTCGTAGATTCAAAAGAGCAAAATGTTTACAAAAACTAAATAGAAATAAAATGGTAGAAATGCTAGACATATTATGCGCGTAGATTGGATCTTTTTCCAGAGTGTTGGGGAAAGCCAAAATTGAATTTTCTCCGGCTGAAGTAGAACGTAAATCCATCACCTACACGTGCCATTCACCAAAACAACTTTCATGTTAAATCTGTCCCAAATAGTGATCCAGAGACCGCTAATAATAAGACTTAAGATCTTAAGGCGGTCTTAAATTCACCGTATAGATGACTTGCCATATATCAGTATGCAAACGTCTACCTACGTCCTCTTCTGAAGCGACGGCTTCAGAATCTCAATAACAAATAGTATTAACGTTCGACAACACATTTTATTTGCACGGCCAGATCGAA
The DNA here is from genome assembly GCA_019843655.1 of Lethocerus indicus. NCBI lineage: Eukaryota > Metazoa > Arthropoda > Insecta > Hemiptera > Belostomatidae > Lethocerus > Lethocerus indicus. The sequence goes on along the minus strand of JACDQD010000005.1, from coordinate 24,969,113 downwards.
TATTTTGTATTACACCTACTCCAAAAATTTGCAATAAGTATATTACAAGCAGTATAAGTGTAAGACGATTTCAAGTAATTTAATTTGCATTCCTATTATGCAAAGTGCAACCGACACAATTGTATGTTACGTACGGAATATATCTTTCTCCTTTCACTTATTTTGAATATATTCTAATTCAATTATTCAAATAAACTTCCTGCAGCGTGTATTGAAATAACAAAGATCAGAAATTTAATGTTTAAGTGATGATGTTTCATAATTAATTCATTCTAGCAAAATATATATATATATATATATATATATATATATATACAACATTATATCTTAATATTGAAGAAAAAACAACCGAGATCACACTTTTTAATTACCAACATCTAAATATTAATTCATATTTAAATATTTATTTTTATTAATATAAAAGTATAGTTCCTTCGAAAATATGGAATGGAAAAATTCCTGTATTGAAACGCAAAAGACACACTTATTATTTCGATTAAATAAAAATCAAAAGGAAAATCACCAAAATTAATCTAATTATTTTAACATGCCTGTTATCTCGTCTACGATGGGTTGGAATACATTACAAGTGACAGTGCAGTGAGGATGCCCGAAAAATATCCAAAGTGGCAATAGTGACTAACACCGCTACTGAAGATGGCGAGCAGCCGAAACCGGTCTAGCAAAAGACCAAACTAGCGAGAGGAGACAGAAAAACAAAATATCTACGGTAATCTAATTATTGATTGTTTAATGGCACCCATTGTCAATGAGTGTCCATCACTATTGTAACTGAAGTTTATTCGTTTATAAATTCAGTGATTTGAGTATGTTTTGTCGCCAGCGATGAATATATTTTCACCTCTGAAAAGAAACCTCCTTATTAGCAAATCCGGTGGGGACTCGGGTGTATTTAAATATTTATTTTCCCCGACGTTTCGATACAAGTTCCTGTCCCACAAACTGTCGAATTTACAGCGCCCAATGTAAATACCACCAAATTAAATTGAAGTTCTCGGATTTCACGGGGCGGTTTCCCGAAGTGGAAGAGAAAACTGTGTGCCTTTTTGTCTTCAAATTCCTCAGCCCAAACAGGCCCCACCGTAATAACCTTCTCCGGGGAACGAATGCCAGTCGGCCGACGTTTTATACCTTTGATCTTTATGATTGAGGAATAACTCAATCGAATTCGAAGGATGAAATTTGACAAACTATAGCAGACGCAATGATCATTATCAAGTTACTAAAAAATAGCTTTTACTTATAACGCGGATCTTCTTTCATGAAATAAATAATAATGTTATTGTTACAATAAAACAACGTAATTATAGCATATCCGAATCCTCGTCAAACCCTTCATGATTATAATAACTGTATTGTATTTATTTGAAGGATAAAGCCGCATCAATGACCTTTCGGAAAATTTAAAAAATGGGGAAACATCTGGTTCCATTTATTTGGTCTTAAATACCTCTCTGCGGAGGACCGGATCTTGATATTTTCGTAAAGCGGAGCAATTAATTATTTGGAACTCAGGAATAAATCATGCGGCGCCTGAACCCGGGGGATTATTTCCATTCGCCTTTTATTCACTTCGGGTGAGTATTTATTCTCGACCATTAAAATTAGGGGTTTACTGGTGCAGTTTGTAATCATACCACATCGACGGGAGTTTTGAAAATATTTAATTTATTATAGTATTTTATTATAAAAATGTACAGTCTAATATACTATTGCGCTTATATATTGTATTTTAGGTACTTGAAATAATTTGTTAAACTTTTTCATTCCCTTCCATTTCGAAGTACTCAATAATAAATTTAACTTCATGACCAAACAACTAACGAGCAGAATGGGATTTTCTGACAATGCTTATTTCCTGTACTCTTGACGAATAACAGCAAAAATTACAAATAGTGTCAAATTTATTACTAAACTGCTTTTCTTTGGTAAGAACTGGAAGCGCTTCTAATTGCTAAATTAGAACAGATGTCATGTGCGTGATGAAGTTGAATGGCCGCCGCCGACAATTTCCTGTGCCTCTTTTGCACTAAATAATAAGCACCAATCTTAATAATACCTTCACGATTCCTCTTCGGACCTAACGATGCGCTTTGAGCCGGATTTCTTTCCCTTTTCATTCTTCCTTCTCTCTACGCCCCTTTTTTGTTCCCCTTTTTGTTTATTTTTTTATTTCCGTACGCCTAAAAAGAGCCATGAATTATGAATGTTGCTTTCTTAGCGCTCCGACTTCATTAGGCCGCACGTCAGTCAAGATGGACTGTTCGGGTTGGGGGCCCGCAGGAATCGTAATTAGGATAATTTTCGCTCGGTTTTGCCCGAGCTCGTCACAGTTCCTAATAGAATTCATCGCTTTCGGCTCGACGTTACCACGCCGCAAACATATAACTGTACACTGTTAAGTACAATTGGCCGTCGAGTAACATCGAGCTTCACTTTACAGTAATAAATTTAAACAAACGATCGCTTTCTTAGCAAACCCCGCCGCGGAATTCAACTTCATGAAATACAATCAAACTCTTACCGCTTGTAAAAGGAACTTATGATTTTACCTAATTGTGATTTTACTGCTCAATTCTCCAGGAGATTGATCATTTAATACGGCCACAAGTCTGGCCGTTATGGGCTTGTCCATTTAATTAATTCCTCAATTGTGTTACCTGATTATATTTACGGTAATTTAACACATTTGATTATGTATTCTGGTGATTTCTGAGCAACTGAAAAATTATTCTTGAATTGTGAGTCCGTGGAAGTGGGCTGGCTACATTCAGCACCTTGAAATTCTTATTCCTGTAGAACAGTTTGACATTTTCGAACAAACTCCAAGCCCAAACTTTACCAAACTCAAGTTGAGGATAAGAGAAAATTCGTATTTCCTAGTCAAGGGCAATTTCTTCGGTCCGATTTTTCTGCACAAAGGAAAAATGTTCAGTTCTGAGGTTTTAAAGGAAGAGACAATTAATGAATTTAATTCATTTAATGATTCGATCTGTGTGTGCCTAGGGTAAACCAAATTTCCGTGAAAATCATCCGTAAATCATTCACTTTGAGACTGGTACAGAGTTTGATGGCTAAGTGAACGAGGGGGTGGATCCCGGTGAATTGATAGACGTTGGGATTCACCCGAGGGTGAATCGAATGAATCCACCTAATCGCCGTCGGCGGTCCCGCGTCGAGAGCGCCCCGCTCGCCACAACAGTTTATTATTTATGCAAATTTTTAGAAGCATTAATCATCATTAGGGACCCCCTATCCGAAACTGGCTACTGAATTACCCTCCGATACACTTTCCACAGCCGAACTCTCTAAATTACTTCCCCGCTCAAGAAAAATAAGCAATTAATTAACTTCCGAAAAATAGCCGAAATGTTTATTTAGCGGTCCGACACTTCAGCATGAATTATACACGCACAAGTGCACAGAAAATAATATATATATGATTTTTGTTAAATATAAAATGGATCTCCAGTTTCCATAATATCATAATGTAAAACAATACTGGAGTTAGTGAGCGCAAAATGACAGAATAACTTTTTTTAAATTATTTTTTAAAATGTTAAAAAAGGAGATGAAAGATACACTCAATAAATTACAATATTATCGATTGATAAATATCCTAGCGTGTAATAAGAAGGCAACTGTTTCCTGACAGGGACATTTTTCATTCCTTCATAATATTCATTTCCACAACTTATTTAATTAGATACCAAATTCATTGTATAAACCAAATTATGGTGAAATACCTTGACTTCGAAATTATTCTTAATGCTCCACTAGTTAATTGACTTATTTGAAACCTATGTAGACGGGATTTTAACCCTTAGGGCGTTCCAATTTTGTTCTCTTGGTGTTGTAAAATGCTATTACATTAATTTAGGTGGCCGCATTAAGCCCCGGGGTGTCTACCGCAATACTACTCCCCCTCTGCCCGCCACGAGAAGACATTTTACTCGCTCCAAATGCGCTCCCCTTCTAACACTGGCGCCCCCTTCCTGGGAGAGAAGTTCCTTCCAATTCAGTTCAGTAGCCAGTTTAATTTCTGGCACACGCGACAACCCACCGGAATATTCCGTTCAAAACCTCTCCCCCGGCGAACCCCGTTTCGGTCGGATAAGCAGTGAATTTGTCAATATCCTTAATAACTGTTTAAACAATATTAAACCCGCTTTACAACTGAAGAAAGAATATTTCAGACTAAAATTAATAATTCAGTACAACACTGCACAATGTGCACAAAAATGCTCCAAAAACCCAATGTTGAACTGACAAGTGAAACATCTTTTCGGGTTACGTGTCGTTAGAGCCTGAAAATACTGTTCCAGATGTTCTTGTTTCTGATTACTATCAAACATCTGTTATTACAGATATTCACGTTATATTTCCGCCCACCGAATGACCCTTTTATCTGTATACGTATTTCTTTATTAAATAAACGATTGTCGTATAAACAATCATATGTAGAATGAAAGACTACCGAAATAAATCGTAATTGTTATAGGCCGTGTGAGAGGTAGATATTGAGCCTTTCCAAAGTTTACGCCGACAGTTTTCGACCTCGATAATCTCGTATCCGGTCGGCCGATACAAATTTCCGACATTTACGACTGGGGCTAAGCCACCAAAATCCGACCATGAATAATTCATACGCGTCCCACTGAAAAACATGTCCCAAATAAGAGGAAAAAATAGTTATCAATATTTAATAACGAGAGAGAGAAAGAGAGAGATTTATTCCGGGCGACGGATCGTGCTATAAAAGACGGGTAGTCGGGTCGAAGTAGGTTCGGTTATAACTTGTTCCTGGGCTTAGGCCTAGACGCGTTCATAGGCCGAGCTTTTATAACACGAAAAAGAAAGAGAGAGAGAGAAAGAGTGAGAGGTAGAGTGTAAAGGGGATGAGCGAGGGAACGAAGGGTGGGGCCTTTATTGATATGGCGCTCGTAAACATTTTAGCCTACGATCTGTTTATACCGAGCCGGGTCCACTTTCAGACGCCCCGGACTTCCAAAAGGACTCTCTTAAGGCACCTCTTCATTTCATACCGAGGCCCCCTAGAGCTCTGCCCTTCTAGTCGCCACTACTCAATTATATAATATAAACTTTAATATATTTCCCCTTTTTGTACGTAACTGCATTACCTTAGAACCCAAGACAATGTGACAAAACACCGTAATATATTAAATACAATAGTAATACAGTCTATTTTAATTTACTAACATACCAGGAGGTATGTTTCGTTATGGGAATAAGAAACCAGTTTTCATTATTTATACAAATTCAGATACGCGTACCGAAAGCGTTATTTCGGAATATCGTCGTATATTTTTACATAGCAATACATCTTGACGATGAAAACAGTTAATGGGCTGAGCCCACAGTGTATTCGCCCACTAAGGCGCCACAATTCTCTTCCATTGAATATTAACAAACTGTAGTATGGCCCCTCTTGACACTTGAAGAAAAGGTAAAATGGCGGACCGAACGGTAATTGGCCGGCCAATAGGAGACTCTGTTTCATTTTGAAACAAGAACCAAATGAGAGGAAATGGACTTCCGGTGGCAACCATTGAACGGAGCCATCGGCTAGCACGGCCCACTTCCGCTACAATTCCCCCAAGGCTCTCATAAATATCGAGCACAAATTACCCAGCAGTTACATGGCTGCTTAATTTTATTAAAAATTTAACCCAAGTATATAACCCAAACTGTTAAAATGTTCCTCAACCGGCTCATAACCTTGGCACATCAATCCAAAAACAAATATTGTATCATATAAAATATTTACTACAGGAAATCATAGTCCATATAATGAATTTTACAATAGAACGGAACCACCGTCATTATATACAACGCCGTTATGTCTAAAAATATTCCGTTTCATAAGGAATATATAATGCGCCAACCGCTGCCCTACGGGCGTATACAGGGAGTCTGTATAATTATATCAATCCTTCAAAATGAAATAAATAAATAATACTGAGAATGCAGACTTATTTTGAAAATATTCCCCCCAGGGTGGGACAGACCCCACCGTCCTCAAGAATCCACGGGCGGTAAATCACGCTCTCGATTCATTAATTGAAAATAAACCCAGTAATTGGTACAGAACGGCGGTGCTATCAATTAAATATAACAAATAATTAAAGCTAAAAAAGCAAAAACGCCCGACAACTTCCCCCGCCGAACTTGATTTATAGCCTAGCCGGCTGCGACCCACCCGAGAGCCGGCTCTCCCGGGGAATAACAAACTCTCCTCCAGGTAGGTTGTCACTTCCAATGGGCTATAATTAAAGGAGCCATCCTGTTATACCAGCCTCTAATGAACTGTACGACACCGGCTTTCGGTTCAATTTCAAATATGTCCCACCTGTAATTTGGCTACTAATATGAATTATCTCATTTCTCGATATTCAAAACTAAAGCCAGAAATTTGATTCTTTTTTCACCGAGTAATCATCGAGAGTGTCACTGAGTGATTTTTACACCGGAAAATACGCAATTTGTCCAAAACTCCAAAAGGATATTAATAAATCACTCGTTCGTCCATTTATGACACCCATACATGTGATTAAAATATACAGTTTTTCTCTAGATCATAATAATATGGATAGGTTTAGTAATTGAACCTGAAAAGTAGAATGAGAAAATAAAATATTAATACATCATATATATTCAAAGTTAACAGGTACATAAATTGAATTCACTACACACTAGGACATCAAAATGGTGAATTAACACTGTAGAAATAATATAGATGTGTTAATTACTTCATAAAAACTAATTTACGATTTCAGAGATTTTTATTGTGGCACTCCATGTGGAAGATTTCAAACTCAGATACATTTTGTTAAAGATGTAAATTAAGCGTTAATCAATACTATTGAAAATGTCGACAAAATACAAACCTGACAGAATATTATTTATAAATATAACATCTTCGGACCTTTGGCTTAGATAAGGGCCATCTGTCCCGTTCGGGATTATAAAGGCTCGAACCCTCTCATTTCGAACTGGACGAGGACACATTAGGGAGACGGGATCAGAATTTCAGAGGAGCCGCATAAGGCAACACCGCCCCAAGAACTGGTTGTCCCACGCGATTTTCTTTCGAAAAAACGAAACAGAATCGGCTTCAATTTCATTATTCCCTTCCTTATTTAGTGAAATAAGAATAAACGGTTAAGTGGGCAATATCCCTCGCCTCTGGCGGCCGGAGTCTCCTAATTTAACAAACCCAACCGGAATTTTTGTGGAGCCGGCTGAAAAATTCAAAATCCTTTATTCCCGACTTCGGACATGGCAAGATAAATCATTTCGGAAAAAATATTTCTTGATCTCAGTTTCTAAAATACAACTGTACGCCTATACAACTGCAATACATTGACAACTGCCCACATACCAGCAGATATCAAGCAACAGGGATAAAGGGAATAATTTGAGACTCAAAATGACTTACTTTTGCTTAGTTTTCCACAAAAACACACAGTCTTCCACAAAAATGTATTGCGCAAATGATAGAACGCCCCATGAAATTAACGTTGAAATTATTATCCCCGGAAAACTGGCACTCCACGAAAATTTTGGTCATGTAGATCCTGATATAGCGTAGATATTAACAATATTTAGGTTGAAATCGAGGATTTAATTCGCCTTTGATGTTCCGGTCAGCTACCGTTCAAAGTGAAATGCGCGATTTGAAGTTATTTGTATTTGCCGGATTGTAATTACCTCAGATTAGATTTGGTGCGACACGATTCTGAGAATGGTTCGATGGGATTTGTTGAAATTCTGAGCTTGTTAATATCAGATCGGTTCGCTAAAGCGGGACAGGGGATCGCTCGAAAGTCTGGAATAAAGCTTGACTTTTACTCAATTATAATCCTAACGACATTACAGATTAACGAGGGGTCGAACAATTTTAATTAACTCATTAGGTTTATCACACGTTCTGGCAATTAGGCGCATAGAATAATATTCGGCCATGATATCGGGCGGCCATTTCTGCGCCCCTAATTCAGTCTGCATTCTTCGCATTCTGCGGCCCCCGCCCCTCGCCCGTTGATAGCTCTCGGCAACACCACAGCTCCGCATTGTCGGCATTCTTCCCACGATTGAATTATAAAAATCTCCAGTTGAGCATTTCATTTAATTTCTAAAATAAAACGGTTCGGCGTTGTCGTGAATATGAAACTGAGTCGGAGCTAAAATTGCGCCCAACCTGCGGCAATTACTCCCTTCAAATAAACCATACGAAGCGTTACTATAACTCATTTTTACTGTTTATTTCAAGTATCGTATTATCATTTGTCTAACACAGTTTTGATGTACATGATTGTCGAAAAGGATCCTTAGTTTCTTTAATACTAATAAAGGAAAATTATTTCTTTACTGAATGTACAATAAGCGGTTTAATATCATTGAGCCAACGTTGGTCTCTCCAGTATTTCATCCGAAAAAATAACTCAATGAGGTTAAAGCAGTATGTTAATTTCGAAATTGTTTCCAGTTGGGATGGTTTTATAGCCTGTCCCAAGGCCCCCCGACGCTTTCGACGAATTGAGCCATCGGAGCCTACGGAATTTTATCCCGGATCGCTCCGGGCATATTTGCCGCCATATTTTTAAATCTTTCGTTTCGGGAAGGCATTTTTATTGGCCGGCACTCGGGAGTTTTTCTCAAACCCGCGTTCCCCGATCTTATCTTCCTAGGTGTTAATATGGTTTTATAAAAAAAACTCACAAAGTTCAGGAACTTACTATATAGTCGTCGAATGTAGAATCTACCTTTAAGAGATATACCGATTTTTATGTTACCTAAGTAGGATTACAATCTGTCCATTATACCGCTATTAGGACTACAACGTTCATAAAGAAAAGTAAAACGAATTTTCATTAAAATGAATCGCAACGAAATGTAAAACAATTGTATGTCTATTAAATTATAATATTCGTTCATTCATTGATGATATTCATAAATTCGAAGAGAATTTGTACTTTTAAGCGACTCAACATATTTGAATGAAAATAAGAAAAGAGTAGTTCAAGAAAGCAAGGAATAACAGCCTGAGGATCATTTCAGAATCAGATAAAACGATATCGATTGAATGGCTGGAAAATATAATGACAATTTAGATATTGCTTGAGAGGAATGTACAAGCAGAATTAATCAGGCTGCGATAGCTTATCGGAGAAGTTTGATGAATATCCCTTAGGCCTTTATGTACAAATTCATATCAACTCGAGCCGGGTTTTATACTTTTCCGAATTGGTTTTGTCAGTAATATAATTACTCGTTGGGAACCTCGTTACTGACTCCTAAATATGTAAATAAATAATCATTAGGAAACGTTCGAACTACATTTCCTTTCGCGCGGAGTCCGAATATTAAAATGGGCCGGGGGCCAATCCAATATTCATGGACCGGCCCCCCCTCCCTCTCCCATCTCCTCATCCTTTCGAATCTCGAAATTTATTCTTAATCGATCTCATTTGTCATGTCCCTCCCGGCCCTGGAGTTTATTACAACTGGATGTAATAGACTCGAATTACGATTCTCCTTAATTGTTTTCAGAGCTCCCTTCTCTAATACGGTGGCTTCCGATTGAAAAACGACTCGTATTTCTACGCGTTGAATATCTTTCCGAGAGCCAACCGACGGAATAATCTGATTTCTTTATTGGTTTACAAGAGCCTGGAGGGTCCGCTTGTTGTAATTGATAGTATAGAGTGGGATAAGGGTGGGGGGAGGAAGGCCTTTGTCGGGCGCTAATATGAGAAATTGTTACAACAGCCGATGAACTGTGGGGGCAATTTAAAAACAGTTATTTCCTCTCGTGAAGTTGATTTGTCTTCCGCTCTCTTGTTTGGAATTGCTGGCGCAAACAAACCAGTGTAGGGATTATTCATAAGAGGCTTAATACGGAAATATCAAATATAATACGGCAGCTCAAGTTATACAGAGCCCAAAATTATAATCGGTACCTAGGCCGTTAAACGAACAGGTGCCCTACCTGTCAGGTGTTGCCACAAACATAATTCAGTCAATGCTGCTGTTAAATGTTCCTACCTTATAGAAGAATTAAAGTACAATTGTTAATTTGTATGTGTATGTAGAAAATATCCAAAATGAAATGATATCTGAAATTTTTCATTATTCCCTGTCTGTTGTGGGATCAATAGCATAGCAGATAATAGTAATGTACTTAATTAATTTATTTATCGAAAAAGTTAAATATTAATAAAAGAGTCGCTATTATTGTTCCCTAAGTGTGGTTCAATATTCCTGAACGTGACCCGCTGAATACAACACAATGTTTAAGTTCTTACGAAAAATCCATTAACTGTTTTACTTAGTCTTATCCATTTCTAGATACGGTCACAGAATTAGTTCCCCTCTGAAGCAATTTAGTTATGAACAACTGCAATCTATTATGCCCGAGGCTTTAATCGGACCGCACAATGACGGGAGTCCGGGACTTAAAAAAGTAACCGGAACCAATCGCCGAATCAAAAGCAAATGGCTTTTATATAAGAGTTCCGTAGGAGTAAAAAAAATAATAAAATTCAATCCCTCGGTTAAACCGGAGCGCGGGAGGTTTTTCAACCGAATGGACCCCCGATCAAAGGAGCCGGCCGGGTTTTTTCGGTCTTATTATTTGGCGAGTTTCTTTCAATGGGCATTCAGAGGCGGAAGGCGGCCTCCAAAGAGAACCGGGGGACGGGGGCTTTATCCGGCAGAGGTGCAACCCCAATTCATCCCACCGCTTCTAGCCAGCCTCCCTTCTGTTCTTCTATTTGGCAAAGCGGTCCGGTAGCCCCCCGACTTCGCCCACTTCCAAAGAAATATCCCAGAAGAAGTCTCTTCCCTATTCGCGCGTCACTACCTTGTTTCGGCTTCTAGACTAATAGTAAACGACTATGATAGTTGAGATATTATATCATGGCGTATTACAACAGACTGTGAGAACATTTCCCAGGCGTAACTGTACATTTCTGGATACCCATCGTACTTATAGCGTGTGATGAGGCCTGTAATTTAAAACGGTTTTAAACTGTTGTGCGACAGACAATTTGCAATCACAAAAACGAGGTCATTCTCGCCAGCTCTAAGTACATTTTTGAGGATACTCTGTCGTGAATAGCAGACCCTTAATGTTGTATTGTAAATGAAAATTGTGGATAATGGTTCTTTATATAAATTTTCTACCTATTTAATGATAAACTGAGACTAATAGTGCATGCCTTTCAGTTATATTTTCTATTTCTTACACAAGAACGGAAAACCGTCTTCGAAAACTAACAACCGAGTGGATCCGACGTGCGTGTCGAACACAATTCACAAACAGGTGAGCAAATAAGGCGTCACGCGTTTGAAATAAAAAAGAAAAGCAGTAAAAACAGTGGCAAAGCTGGGCCGGGCGGGCAGAATAAGCCCTCGTGAATAGTAGAATAAGAGGGTGGGGGTAGTCTCTTCGGTGTGTGACCGGATTAAGTTTCGTTCTGGCCTTCCGGCCAGAGGTTCGTCTTTTCAGGGGGGCGGCCCGACAAAGGGAACACTCCGCCGACGGCAAAACGACCGAGACCGTTTGTTTAGCGGCGGACACCTTTCACGGGGCCCCACCAACAAACGACGCCGGGAAGAGGGAGAGGGAGAGAGAGAGAAGAGGGAGGAGAGATAAAGAGAGGCGGGCAAGCAGAAAGAAAAAAAATATAAAGGAACGCGTAAAAATTGCAAAGGACCGTTCTGAATTCACGGGCCCCGGGGCTGAATAGAGCCCTCCGGGGCCGAGCACGTCCGAGCTGCGGTAACAAAACGCAGCCGCTATATATATACGCTCAGCAATCGAATAAAATGGTACGAAATCTGCGATACGGTACAGTGTTATTCCGTCCGTGACCGTTATCGTTAGTGTCGGTCTCGATTGTAGGCAATTAACGTATGAATAATTCACGAGTTGTGTTCCGGCGTTAATTTAATTCCCTAATTCGCGAATACGCTCTGCGCACATAATGCCCCGTTGTCGTATACGCGAGCAAAAATAAATAAAATAATAATTGGCCGCTATTAAGCTTAGATTTATTTTTTCCTTTTATTTATTATACAATTAACCTTTATGGTACAATTTCGGGATCTCTCGGCCTTTAAGTAGCGTGTTTCGACGATTGAATCAGGACGGGAAGTGAGACGGGATTGAAACTGCCCGTCAACTGTTGGTCTGTTGAGGTCGCGGTGAACGCGTGATTATTAGAACGGGATGCGGTGTCGGATGACTCGAGGTGGCGACCCCGTAGTCCAATGCCGCATGGTTTCAGTACGGCTTTGTAAAGTCGTGAGTTTAAATGAAGACGTTCCGCTTCGTAGAACTAAGCGCCACCGGGATTCGTTGAACCAAACCGAATTAAAATACTGTGTGTCATTAAATATATTTTTTTAATCTAATAAAACCACTAGATTCATTTATTGTACAAGGTTCTTTCTTCTACAGGATTTTCAGGAAAATATTGAAAATGGTAAATAGCCAAACTGGAAATTTGGAAAACGAATTTTATTTGAGACGGTACTTAAGTTCTGTTTTCGACGGTTGTCGATTTGCATCGATTGAATTGCCGAGTCCCAGAGAGGGCCGGTATTTACGAGTCAGCTCTTATCAATGACATACGGCTCTTGGCTCTTCAATATACTGCCGGAGCCGGGGCCATTATTCTTGGGCCGAACATCCGAGTGAGAAAATCCTATCATAACTCCGGGCCAGAGAATATTCAATTTCCTTACGCCACCGTAAGTCGTAAATTCAGCTCCGTAGGGCCTATATTAGTCCCACGTTAGGGCGTAGTTCCTTCCATCCGCGCCGACCGTTCCAGTTCCAGGCCGGTCTTGTCTTTCGGAATATTAAATTGAAGATGTAAAACTAAGATGTTCGGACCGTAAACCGACATAAGATCCGCGTAATAGGGACCCCGCGCAATGCCTTTTTTCATTATCGAACTTCACTTTGAATAGCCGCGTTCAGAAATTTTCCGGCATAGAATTGTTAAAGTCTAATTTAATATTACTCACCCTCAGAGAAAGTTTCCGAATGCATTTTTACTGGTATAATTAAAAATTAATTAATAATAAAAAAAGTTATTTGGAAGTTCTCATACTAAATAAGTGATTTATGAAAGAATGTACAGAATTCTTTTTTAAATTTCAAAATGCCTACTCTTAACCCGGATGTTTCTGGAAGCGGGGTTAATGACTCCGAAAAAGTAATATATTCCAAAATATCGCTTTAAAAAGCACCTATTGTATATGGTGCAAGTCTGCCTTTATTGGAGTGAGACTGGAGATACCGTCTCTATGAAAAATCGTCTTCACTCTATGGAGAATCGGTATTGCGGACTGGTATCGCGTTCCCTCGGTTATTTATTAGCCGTTGAAGGAACTGTCAATTAGGAATCAGAGCCATCCGATGAATGATACATATCCAGTTATGGTGCTGGCGCGCTGTTATTACAAAACCAATAGCCGGTGCCCCGACACTAAATCAAAAGGGTCGGGACGGCCTCCAGTCAATCGGTCACGTTTGACCTTTCCCTTTACCGCCACCTACGCTCCGTATATCACTCACTTTTCTCGTCTACATTTCAGTTCGCGGTTCGCTCCATCTTGAAAATTCTTTCGGGGCGACTCGAACCCTCCCAGTCCCATGTATTATAAATTGTACCGTCCGAGAGCTATACCAGTATTCAAATCATGCATTGAAAAGACGTTGAGGAATTTTCGAATTCATAGACGAAAGTGAACATTCTGTTCACATGAAATAACGAATGTTAGCATAATACTTTAATAGCTAAAAGCATGACATTTCAGGTTAAAACATACCGTAGTAAGCGCGTTGGTTCTTCAGTGACGAGTTACTGGAGTAAGAATAATTGTTATCAATCACTGCAAACAAATAAACAGCTAGGTTACTTTCTAATCTCATTTGATTTATTTCCAGATGGGTACCAAACGGGGGTGGGATTAAGTATAAAATAACAGATAATTGGATGTTTAGTTCGCTGTTCATTCGCATTCGTAATGCTGAATTAAAAAAACAAGAAAAGAAGAAGAATAAAGATTTTGCCCGGAACTTGGGAACAATTAAATTTGAATACTCTCGGTGCCATAAAAAGCCGAAACGAGTTCCACGGGTAAATTTATACTTATTAACACGGCCGCTGTGACAACACTGTCGCGTCATTATGGGCTAACATTTTTTACTTTCCATATTTTTTTTTCAAAATCCAAACTTGTTTGTTTATCATCCTGTCAAGTTGCAAAACGCCGCCTGGCCTTCGGATACTTTAGCCCAAACGGACAACATTAATCAAAGGACTTGAACATTTTTCACTGCTCTCGTCCTTCCTATCGCGGCAACAGCCTCTTTCCAAATTTAATTCTAAATTCGAATCAACGTGCTCATTTGCCCTGAGACTAATGTTGAATATTTTCCTAGAATTTGACTCAAAGGCCAGCAAGATTTTACTCACTTTTGTAGTAAATAATGTGTCTTACATTCGGTTTGCGCGAATGATTCTTCTAAAATAGTGTCCCAGTTTCGTTGTAAACATCCATACCTTCCTGTAAATTCTATCTCTTTATTCAGATACCCAACAGTAATCGTTCATTTTCGTTTAATTTCGGTTTTAAATACAGTCGAATATTTTCCGCTGGGTCGGAATTTGCACAAGAAAAGTGATTTATGCCCACGCCACGAATTCGTTGCCGCAGTTTCTCCCCGAAATTTAATTCTTGGCAGGCGTCGATGATTCAATATAGGACCGGCCTCATTATCGGGCGTGATTTATTTTGTCCAAACCTGTATCTGTTTTACATGTATTAAAATAAATATACACTCGGGGATGGGAGGAGTAAAACGGCCGAAATTGAGGCCCGAATGAGAGGAATGGTGATGGAGGGGGGGGACACTCTGTGGTGGGACACGCCACAGGAAGATTTAGATGCAAATGCGGGCCCGGCAGAACACACTCTGCCACCTTTCTCGCTTTACATATATTCATTCCGGCAGCCTCCATACCACCAGCGCCACCATACCGCATGATGAAGACATAGCCCACAGACCGCCTACCCCTATCCCATCCGGAAACCCGTTATTTCAGGTACCTTCCGTGATATTTATTATTTCCAGACAGGAGAACACCGTCGAACCGGCTACTTCCCTAGAATATTATTTAAATGTCTCTACATACGACCATTGCGACACTTGTAATCGAGTACAACACCCGGCCTAATAACGTGTATCACGAATGATTTCAGTGAGTGTACAAAACTTGCACATCTTACAGCGGCTATCATATCAGACAGTTCGGAAGAAGGGTTTTTTCTCAGCGATCCGGCCGTCCTGAACCTACATGGCATTTGGTATTTCCACAAATTGTGGCCCTTTAATTAAATTCAATTTATTCGGGGTCACTTATCGACGCCCCGTTAAATCCTATCCCGCTCGGAGAGCAAAGATAAAAACGAAAGTTAGTTATAACGATGGCTCCATTATCACTTGTATCCGAGGCGAATAGAAGGTTTCAAGAATATATTGTCTCATTAGAGTTCGACCATTATGTTGATTTTATTAGTTGTACAAATAAATTTTAACCCACCTTGTTAGTAACTACTAATGCTAAGGCCGCCTTCGTATGCAAGACGAGGCACTAGACTAAAATACCATAACACAAAAGACATTTTATCGTAAGAAATAGGTTCACAACTAATGTACTGGATTTAATTAAATTAAAGATTTTACATTCCTAAACCAATTATCATTTAATTATAGTTGTTTCACGAAGCATTTTACCGGATCTGGTATTTTGGTCCAATGAATTTCCTTTCAAGAAGTTTATTTTCAGAGGCAGCTTCAAGCTTCACTAACTGATATTAACAACCAAGAAATAACTTGGAAATCAGTTATTAAAAAAAGAATGCGATTTTCACTCCCCTTACGTAAGGAGACATTATAAGAGTTAATAAATAAATATAAACTCGGTAATAGTAAAATTTATAAATAGTATAAATTGTGACAATCATTGAAGAAGACGCATTCAGGTTCTGGTTCAATTTTATGCTACATGTAGATTTTATTGTATTCATTAGTTCCGCCAAACTGTAAAGCTAATTTCAATAATCCGGCCCGATTATATCCTTTTATTAAATGCCGGCAACAGATTGTGTATCTTTTTCATAAGGCTAACCTTCCAATTAGACGCTATTAGCTAATGAGCCGGACGGACGGCGTGGAAATTCTTAATGAACGCCGGCGAGCACAGTCCGAAAATCCAGCGCGACGCGTATTAGCGTTAATTGGGCCCTCGATTGGTCCATAATTGGGCTCTCATCGTAGCGAAATTGCTCGTGATGAGGCCCGCCCGTTACCTTTATTATTTTAATACCCAATTGTCCGCTGAGTTTTGCCGACAGCGAGAGCAGGACGACGCGTTCGGAGGAACGGTCGCGTGGGACATCCCTGTTCACAAGAGAGTAAAGGCTGGAATACAATAAGCTGGTACAATTTCATTATAAACTTCTGCATTGTTGGCCCCGCATTAACATATTTCGAATAGAGTTTAAATCTATAAATTCCACAACTACAGTAAGTTTATCAAACGGCATTGCACATGCCGGTGACATTCGACCGAGCGGATAGTAATTTTGTGACGAAGGAACGGTACAAGCGCTGTACACAAATTATGAATGATGTGTTATAAGTATTCGCGCGGATATTTTAAGTAGTCGCACATTGAATTTTCTGAATGTTGTTGTACGAAAGGCGATGATTGGTCCGAACCATTAGACAGTTCCTCGTTGGGCTCGCCTCGAAAGGTCGGAAGGTCGAGAAGTAATGGGCGATGGGCTGCCTAGGTCGGGCACTCCGTTCCACAAATTTTGGTCATTGAACTTGACAAATATACTTGACTTTTATTTATTATTTTTTATTTCGGTTACAACTTCGGTACGACCGAAGCGGCAACCGCTTAACGTCAGAAAGGCGACCCGTCGATTCATTTTCCAGTTATTAGAAACATCGAACGTAATATTTCTCCAGTTGTATTATGCCAACCTGCAAATATTCGGCAAAAACGAGCTGTCATATCTCATTGCGACCAATATAGAAAAATACGGCCTTAAATTATGTCGACCGATATCCTTCATTGACTTGTCATTCCGATATTCAAATTGATGACGGTGTAGAAGCGAACTAAAGTTCAGAATAGTTCCCAATTAGCGAACTTCGAACTGATTCGGAATAAATTGTTGGCTAAAAATAACGGCGTGTTTCTGCCACTTAAGGTAGTTTTTTTATTTAGAGAATGTTGGCAAGGAACTAGTCCCCTCGGGCCTGAGTTGGATGGTGGATGGGGCTGGACACAGCTGTGTGGTCGAAGTCGGTCCATTAGAGATGTAAAAGTGTGCGCGGGGTCAGAGGCCGGGTCCGGGGGGGTCACTCTTGGACCGCTCCTCCGACTTTTCAATAACAACACAACAGCTCTCGCTTTGTCTTCCTCGTGGCTCCTCATACCATTCTATATTACCCGCCGCCACTTATAAATCGTCCGCTCATATTTTACTAACACACGGAAAAAACGAGCGAACGTCATATTTTTTTTAAAACGCCGGACGTTACCGCTCCTGGGCCGTAGCATATTCCGTTACAACAGAATGTCAATTTAAATATTCGTTATTACATTTGAATTACCTGTCGTTCATCTGAAATTCGACTATGAACAACGGACAATTTAAATGCCCAACAATGATATTACACTTCTGTGATGACATGCAGTACATTCGAGTTTGCTATTATTTATTATTAAGCTATATATGTAATACCACTCGGTTTATTTACTCAGGCCGTACAACGACGCTGCTCTTAGGCCATTTGATATAAGTAAACGACTAACTACTGTATTATAAATCAATAAAAGTTGATTAATTTATTTTTTAGGCAAAGTAGTTTCATTGTCTGTAATGTAGGAAATCCTTATTATGCTAACTAATTTCTATTGACATACCATTTATACCCTTCCTTTCCACAGTATAGACTATAGTTTAATTTAAATAATGAAGCGGAATTCCTCATTCCCTACATATATAAAGTCTAATAAATATTACCCAAAGTTATAAATTTCTGTCGCTCTTTATATATTGCCCGCGAAGCCTTGGAATTAATTTCTCATTTCTAAGACACCGTCATGCATAAAATGAAAGTGTTATTTCGAAAATTCTCGCGATAACAGAAATTCCACCGACTGGAATGAAGAATTTGTGGAGTTAGTACGAAGGCAGACTTCCTATCCACAACCTATGTAGTAGCTAGACTGGCTGGGAGTACGAAGCGCGTAATACCTTGGCGACTTATGTTCGGCCCCTATCATTAGGTACAACTGCTATTGTACTTCTTTCCAATTAAGGAACCGGACAGGGATTTCTCTTCCTTTGTGCTGGGGCCACAACGAAGTTTATAACATCCGAACAATACATCACACTTCATTATCCGGAGTAAGAATTCATTAAGTGTAAATATACCTTTCATTATCAACCAGTCGTTTTAAATCCTATTCTTTTCTCCCATTCAGTTCTCCATTGTCTAGGAACCTATTCAACGCCCCCGAGGGCTTGTGACTCCCATCTAGGGCCTCGTCAGAACAATTATTTAGAACCAACTTTGTACGTTGGATTAATATCGACATTTTATTTATATTTAGCTGTAACGAAATCTGAAATCTAGTTCAATTATTGGGTAATAGAAAGTAAAACAGAGTACAACATTTATTAATTTCAAACACTTGATGAAACCAGAACGTACAGCTGATCACATTGTTACTGTTCTGGATCTGAATAGGGTCCCGATTTGCTACATTACTTACCTATTTATTAAATGCAGAAAGTGACGCTGAATCAATTAATTGGATAAAATATCTGTCTCTGATTTTACATTAATTTTTCATTTGGGGTTTTCATTTATAAAGATAGCCCCAATTTAAGGTTTCGATGCCCTTTAAATACCGAGTCGAACCGGGCTGTCGGACATCTCCGGGTAGCTTCAATTTAATCTGACCTTTAATTCCCAACATTTCAGCGAAGGTTTAATAATGACAAGGCAGTGCTCGATATATATTCCCATTAAATAGGTTCGTCTGTTTTTTAAATGAAAATTCGAGGAATTGATACTCAAACTCATTCTTAACGAAGTAAGATACAGTGTACCTAATTCGAATTTTCCTTACAGCATGTCCCAATAAGATTTATTCCTAATTTAGAAACTTTTAGGCCGACTTTACTTTGCATAACTTTGATTTTAATTCAGCTTTCTTAACTTTGCATTTTACAAACTTAGTCGCCCTGAATATTAAAGGAAACTAAGATGGAAGTACACGTGAAAAAATATTTGATCAACTGGGAAACACCTGGCTATGTAACTATTGAAGACTGCTCCTTTTCGTGGCTTCCATTAGCATCTTTGGATTGCCAATATATTTTTCCGCGAGTTGCGTTTCACACAGTAAGTGGCGCGTGCGTGAGACACGCTATCTTAGCCTGGTAAATTCCAATGAATTACCGACGGTCTCGAGGAAGAAAAATGAATAAAAATTATTCCATCTAGGTCTGCAGAATCGGAATTTTAGTCGGTAAGAAACTAAATATCCAATCTATGGACAGTGGTAATGAATATTTCCAAAACAGATAACGTTATCTGTAATTCGAACATAGAAAACTTAATTAGTTTAACATACCTGTTTTGTGGTCTGCGAGAGGTTGGAATACCGTAGGTTTGAGGTGTTTCTGTCTACTCTCGCTGGTTTGGTCTTTTGCTAGACCGGTCGGCTGCTCGCCATCTTCAGTAGCGGTGTTAGTCACTGTTGGCACTTTGGATGTTTTTCGGGCCAAAATTAATCTAACTATTTTAACATATCTGTTTTGTGGTCTGGGAGGGGTTGGAATACAGTACAAGTGACAGTGACAGTGCAGTGAGGATGCCCGAAAAACATCCAAAGTGCCAACAGTGACTAACACCGCTACTGAAGATGGCGAGCAGCCGAAACCGGTCTAACAAAAGACCAAACCAGCGAGAGGAGACAGAAACACCACAAACCTACAAAAAACTTAATGCTAATTGAACCTCAGATTGTTTTGGGTGCGTTGCTTGAACATAATAATCTACCCAACTTTGTTATTTCGTATAAAAGGAAAAACAAACAAGATACAAATCCACGCAAAACATTTACCGAGGCTAAGAGTTCTCGTTGCAACCGTTTTGCGGGGCCTTCTCCCTTGGCAAAAACCGGTCATTAATTCAAGATGACACCTCTGATAGCCGAAAATGGATGGTCGTCGACTCCCGGCGGAGTGGAGGAACGTGCCCGGGAATACCTTCTGGCTATTGGGGCCTCCTAACAAGCCAAAAGCCGCCCCCACCCCGCCAACACAGTGCCATCATCTCCCGCAAATCGTCGTGCCCAAGGAGCCCCATGAACGGAGATGGATGAACTGGACTAAAGCTGACAGAGTCGATCCCCGATCTTAAGTCAACTTACGAGGAATGAACTTAAGCCGCTATTAATTTAAACTCTCTAATCCCTCTCTGCGCCCCTTTTTAACAACTCGACCGCAGCTAATTTATTACGTGAAATTCGCATACTATTATCAATAATAGGGGTTAATAAGCTCCCCCCCCCCATATTCCATTTCGGTAAGCCATATTCATTTTATAAAACGTTATAAGGCAAATATAATACCAGTTGAACTTCCCACTCTTTCTTTTCCCAACACTTTGCCTTCTTGTCCAATTTCAAGAGTCCTCATAAAATGACTACACGAATGACGAATGCCTTGAGTTTTTGTACTGCCAATCTGTCTGCCGACTGATGGAAGTCGATTTATTCTTCGGGATGTGGAACCCCTCTCTCTCTCTTTTCTCTCTCTGTCTCACTCTCAGTTCGTATTTTGCATTTAATTGGTGCCCGGACAAAGCGTCCGCCCTTTCGTCGAGACCGTATTTCATGATATCGAACATCTCGGCTTCCGATAACGGCTCTCGTAATTCATTTGTCGAACGGGGAGTACAATTAAGTTTTTTTATACGCCATCCCCCCCCCGCCTTGCCAGCCACGTAAGGGGCCGACCCTTCTTCCTCACAGACCTAGGGACATCCTAATTCTCGGCTGTCCCCTCCAAACTTGTAATTAATTCGTTCCCGCGAGGAACGAAATGTTGATAGAAAAAAGGAAAAAACACGGACGCTTTGTATGTTTCTTATTATATGTTCACGATTACGGCGGTCTGACCGATTATCCTCTTGTGACTGTCTCAGTTGTACGGCCCCTGTGTTATTTCGATATAGCTTCGCCCCAATTAGATTATAATCCTTTTATCTCTGTTTTACACATTTTATTTTGGTCCTATAATGTTTTAAACTGTGTCCAATGCCACTTTGTGGCAATGAAATACGATAGATCGGTAGGTATTTAATCATTTCGAATTTACCTCAAACAAAGACTACGCAAAATGTTAGAAATAGAATACAATCATATATGTCTCTATACACGTTAAACATCATAATATTACTCATTTTTATTGTCTAATTAACGATAATGCAAGAGCAATGCTCCGTGAACTCGTTTTCTGATAATTATTGCCCACTAATACCCAAGGCAGGCCAGAATCAAGTTCGCCTGTCTTCTAACGATAATCACATCAAACACCTCTGAACTACACTCGACTGGAAAGGGGATCAGAACCAAGCAACGTGATCATTCGGTAGACTTGTTGCGTGAAAAGCAATCAGAATTAAACTCTGTCAAATTTGTTCAATCGGATTAAGTGCTCAAATATCAAGACGAAAAATTACTAAATTTGCTATTTACATATTTTAGAATATGTATCCATGATATTGCATATTTGGATGACAGAGAAGAAGAGTGTAGCTGCAGCCACAATATTTATTCAGACATTTTTCCAAAATTCAGTACTAAAATAAATATCTCCTGGAAATAACACTTATAACTTATAACTCAATCCTCCTTAATTGCTTTGTTTTAGGGTCGTGCTAGAGAGGATGTCATTCACGTTAACTATCAGTTAGTTGTTAACTATTGCGACCACGCCCAATGCAGAATATATAAGCATTGCAGAATATTATAGAAGCAATTGTTCGCAAATAAAATTTGAATTCATAAAATATTCCAATCCTTCGCAAAGTGAAAATTACAACCTTTGAGCTTCTCAATAATATAAAGCGTCACTGTTGAATAATTTTAATGTTCAATTGTTCTCAGGTTTTGCCTAAATGATTTGTGCGCAGTTTCCTGAGGCAGATCATTATTATCGCCCATAATAAATCTGCCAGCGTTAGGAATTTTTATTGCGCAATAAGCATTGGGGTACTATGTCTCCTACGTGTAAACTCGTCCCTCGTAAGCAATACATACGATGAACGATATTGAGCAACACTCAGTATCATTGATTCGAAGTTAATTGTTATTCTCTAGTAGTGAAGGTTGTTAGCAAAGAAGGCGGTGAAAACAGGAAACGATTTGAAAACACTACGTATCTAACTAAGCTAACAGGATAACATGTCACTGTTACTTCCACGAACCGAAAATATTTAAGGAAGTAATTAACAATGTTCGAAAATACCTCGGTTATTTTATGGAACCAAGAAGGTTATTCAGGCGCCCTGCGTCTAACGCTGTCCCTTGTCATAGTTTTCATCTTACAGTTTAGGAAACATTATTGGGAAGGTAAGCACATATCACCTATCCGGTTGACACTTTTAAGTAACCTCTCCCGTCTGCGTTAATAATTTGAAACCTTAAATTCTTTATAAACACGAAGTGTTGGCTACGTCCGAGATATTTGTCATCGTAAGCATTATACAATCGACGATATGAAAGTTATGCAGACAGTGTTAATTGCCAAAATAATTTCGGCTTACGCCCAATGAAAATACATAGGCATATCGCTTTTCTAACATCGGACAGAAAATATTGAATTAAACGAGTCGTGAAGAAATTACGTCATAAATTAAAAAATTAGATTTGTTCTCCTAACAGCGAAATATTGCCATTATGTTATTGGGCTCAGAAAATCAGGGAACAACCGTGTTTAGAGAACCTCGCAAAACCACCCAATAAATATTATCGGTTAATAATGAGATAACGTCAATATGATACCCATTGATGTATTAGAGTCACGGTATTCGATATAGGGACATGCCTGCTGGTCGGTTTGATGCGGGCACCTGCCAGTTCCACGGGCTCGCCCCATTAGTCCGCCCCTATCGTATACAACGGCCCTATCTGGGACGACGAGGGTGGCCCCAGGGGTATTAGTAAAGGTGGGACACTCCGGCGGCGGGGGAAGAAAAACTCCTCGGGGGCCGTGCGGCTAATGGCCGTGCCCGGCTCTCATGACTCCCGTGGCCGGCGATAGAGGACACCTCGGCCCATATCTGGCACAAGTTTTAGGGCCCCTGGACACGAGACCCTTTTTATCTCCGGCTAATGGTCGGACCTTAGCTCTGGCCGCCGCGAATTAATGTGTTTCATTAATTACCGCCTTAGTGGAGGACGTACCCTACAAGATTCCACAACACCAAAAATACATGAACTCAGGTACTGTCCTCTCCCCTATGTGCACATTACCCCCAATGTAGTCCCAATACCGGAAGGAATTTAAATTAAAAATATACTGTAGAATTAATACCGGGCTGTTCAAATAATTAAAGCATGATAAAAGCTACTGAGCGCCAAAATAATGCGTACTAAATACAACTTTTTTTCAGGCAGTAATGAGAGAGTAATAACAAAAAAATTAAACAAGCATTTTCGAACCGTATGCAAATCCTTCTATCCCGGACACAATGGCAACTGGTCCCACGTTGGTTGTATATAATTCATCTGACTCCTACCTAGTTGCCGACATCCCACACTAAGCAATAATGCAGTTTTAACGAATGTTTTATTCATAATTTCAACGACTTATGGATGGGGGGTCCAATTAATTAACTTCGTCGATATTCGCGCATTGCTCCTCTTCACCTCACTTAAAATCATAAAAATATAGATATTGACCGAAGCGTATGTTTTAATTCGACTGATTATTGGTATTTGAACTTTCTGAGTTTCTCTTGGTCAAATTCAAGGTGCCCCCACCGCTGACGATTGTTCCGTTCGTGCATTTTATATTCACATTCGTTGACGAAAAATGAGGAAAAGGTGAGGATTGAACATAAAATTAATTTCTGTGCCCTAATCAGTTGATTGTGGCCGGCTTTCTGTAGAACACGAAGTTTCGATAACCTAGCCCTGTGTGGAAGAAATATTATTATGAAATACCGGCATGTATAAGCGCACGGCAATTTCACAAGGCGCTAGTGACGGGGGAAACGAGAAATTATTTTCCGAAAGAACTCCCCCTTTTTCATTATTTGGTCTTCCTGTTGGAAGGTTCCTCCCGGCCGACCTCCGGGGCCTCTACTACGCCCTTCCAATATAACTAATTTAGTGAGTTTATTGGGGGTTGGCGCCCCCCGAACGGGGCGAGGGGCGGCCTTGTAATGGAAAAGTAACACGGCCACGTAACACGGCCAGGGCGTGTCCCTTGCCCAACAGGAAGCTCTCACTTCCTTCACTCTCAGTACAAATAAATAACGCCACCGTTTCGTCTAACAAGTAACATAAACATTGATTCAGTTGGGGGAATGGAACTCTAAAATGTAAAGCCAATAAGAAGAGCAAATCAGGACCCTTGTTACCAACAATCCTGCACCAAACATTTCCAATTCATTGAACATTTGAAAAATTGTTTTTCCGATTAAATGAAACTTAAATGAAAATATACTTTTCTTAGATTATAGTTGTATATGTTTTAGGCCTAGAAATTTAGGGTATTAATTTGGGGTTAAAAATAATATAATTGTTAACGTCAGAATATTCTTCTGGATCCAGGGCGTGATGATACCTTTTCAAAATTTTGAATTATCATTGACTGAATAGCTCGAATTATGATGTAAATACAAAATCGAACTACTGTAGGCTGTCGAAGTTACTGAAAGATCAGTCAGGTGCATACGAATCCAACACGATCTGAACAGAAATAAGTTTCGTAGACTCGATTGGGCGTTAAATTAATCTCCGGTAAGAAACACTGTTTTCCCCTTTCGCTCACAGTGGGGGAGAGAAAGGATTTCATGAATATTTATTCGCCCCAACTTTTTCCAGGCATTCAATCCTGTTCAGCCCAACTTTACCTTCGAGATAATTTATCCCAAATGTTTGCCACATTAATTCGCCGGATAAATCAAGCCCGAGTAGTTCGAAAATCCAGTGCAATTGATCAATGCAGAAGGGGGATACATTGGAATGGGGACTTACATGAACCCGTGGCAAAAGTCCAATAGCTCGTAAGCTTAAAGCATTAAGTCCGCTACTTAAATACTGGTTGCTCCATAAGTCGATCTCATGCATAAACAAGGCCAAGACAATGGAACTAATTTCCTTCATGTACTAGGATACAAAATAAACTCGTTTTACTAAATCAATTATAATTTAATTCTACCATACCAAATTTTTATTTATACATTATCATCTAAAGTAACACATTTAATATTTATATGACTAGAAAACATTACAAGTAATGTACACTTTTATCATTATACAATCTAAGGACAACTATATTTGTATACAGTACCAGTTTAAGTTAATTACATTAATGTTATCAATCTTCTCGTACTGTAAAAAATAACGTTACATAACTTTCTCTTTTTGACTTTTTACGAATACTAGGAGTGGTCAGATAAGTATGCAATGTGTCCCTCACCTATAATACTTGAATCGGGTAAATAGATAATGATTAGATATTACACTGTTTGATAAATATAATACGCATTATATAACAATATAAAGTAAAAAATTATATTCACGAGATATAATTAAAAAGTAGAGAAGAAGAGAAAGATGCTTACTATGTGGTAACTATCCAATGTGCGAATGAAATTCCGGTTTTTTAAACAAAATAGCCTAAGCAGTTGGATTTCATTGAACAAAGTGTAGACAGGCAGCGACGCATAGAAGCGACTTATCCAGAGATTTATTCCCAGTTCCCGGTTAAGGGAGCGTTCTCAACCATTAAAGGCTATCCCCCGCCCCCATCTCATTCCCGCGGGATCTCACCCTCCGCCACCCGACCGCCTCCTAACAATCGGACTTGATTCCGGGCCAAGACCCCACAACCGATTGTCAGTAGACCCGGGAGGCCTTACCCGTGGGGCTCCGGCCTAAGGTGTCAGCCCTGCCACGCGTATACCTTTCCCGTCGGTATTCTTATTTACCGCACAGGTCGGTAGGAAAGATTTATTATTTCGAGGAACAAGTCGGCCACCGTCGCAACGTGCCACAGACCCATTCGCCATCCGCGAGAACCGCAAAGTACTTCATTGTACGAACACATTGTGTATCATAACCTACGTGTATACCTACGAATGCGGCCTTGTCATCGTAGATTTACGCGTGAAAGTGAACAATTATTCGATGCAGTGTTTTTCCGTTTTTGCGATGGCCGGGTACGGCCGCCGCCTCCGTAGATTCGACTCGGATACGGACAGCCCGTGATTACACTGTTACGACGGATGAAATTTATTGTCCCTCGGGAAATCAGCCGGAAAACAAGGCAGCTCTGCACTTCATCAAAGGCTGTGTGAACAGTTTTCGCGGAAATTAATTACTGAGTGATATTACCGCATAAGAAAATAAGAGGGATTCGCAGGGACCACTACTTTAATTCTCGTGTGTCTGCTAGTTGGCTTCAGTTCACCAAAAATCCGAGCATAACGATCAGGTTACATAATTAATACAGAGAATTAGAGGAGAAAAGGTAATTTCAGCATACTTTTTTCACGTATATTAAATAAAGACGAATAAAATGTTACTTGAAATCATTTTATTGAGATAATTTTAGTCAAATTATTGAAATTATTTCTGGTGAAACTTAAAAACTATAATATATTATGGAAATACCTAGGTTCAGTACATCTATACTAGTATGTCTTAAAGTAGGGACTGCAGTACCTGACACGGTGTCTCCAATATAGTTTTCTAATAATTTATTATTTCCTCCTTCGTAATTTATTCGCCGGGTGAGAAAAATTTCACAGGTTGCGATGGGAAAAAGGTATGGTAATAAATTTGAACGGCGGTAGCGGAGAGGTGGTGGGATGTTGAGCGCGAATTAAATTCTAAGAGCGGACGCGGAGGGCGGTTTTTATCTTCGAGAGATATCTGTGAAATTAGGGAGTGGAAGCCGATGTCTCCTCGTGGCCAATGCTTTATGCTCGGCCTTTAACACAAACCAGTTTCATTCCGATTTCGGTTTGCCTGTCGTCTCAATCGATCCCTGTTGGGGGTTGGCAATGACAACCGGCCATTACTCGGCCTATATCATTATATTATTATATTATTATATTGTAATGCCGATTTTGATCTCCGTCAAAATGATCTCCCGCATTATTGAAACCGATTAGCTTTTAAAGCTTTTAAAAATATGAATTTACGTGTAGAAAGGACGCCTGAAAAAGGAAGTGGCGAAGTGATTTAAATATAAAAAGCAAAATTAAAAGAAATTTAAAAATATGCCAGTGTACCTCTGATGCCGCTGATTGTATTTATGTATTGTATAGCGTAATCGTTATAACAACGAAATCTGTAATATAAAATAGTCTTATAGGTTTAATAGCGAAACTATTAGAATACCGTCTTCTCATTTAAACTACGAAAAGCCTAATTACGTTGATATATTTAATTATGTACAATTGAATTCCGTTACTGGTATGTATACGTAATTGTGGAATGTATACCGGCAGACTGAGGCGTGATATCGAAATGCCCTGAACGTGTTGTTACAAAACCTTGTCTGTTATTGTGGGTGGGACCTAGTTGGGAGGACCGATAGGGCCCTAAAAGGCCTCTGAAGGCGAGCCCTTATCCCGGCTCGCTCCGGCTGAAAGCCCTTAGTCAGACCGTAATGAAGGGTCGGCCGCCCTTAGCAGGGCCGAACAGGAAAAAAAACACCGACCGATAAACAAGCCAGGAGGAGTGGAGAGCTGGAAGGGCGAACCGACAAAAAACTTAACGACACCGAGGCTCTCTCCTTTGATAGCTCAAGAAAGGGGCCCTTGTTTCACCCCTTAAATACGAACCCTAAAAACGTCCTCCGTTTAAATTCCCAATAAAGGGGGAGGCGGCGTTACGAATGTAATTAAGATTTACTGACACCGCCGGGAAGAGAATTTTGTTTATGAACTGACGAATGTATTGGACCTCTGTTCATGATGAATGCCTTTCACACAAAACAATTAGGAAAAATTAAAGAAACGGTACTTTTATGTTCTTTTACATTTTACATGTTTAATAGTGGCGACGATAATAATAAGTAAACAAATACCATTTCCTATAGTAAATTTCATATAATTACATGCACCATTGACATTCACAGCTTTGACTCTTCTTTACATACCACTTTGTATTCCATACTACTGTATACTACATTGGATATGCAGTAACGTGTTTTAGTCGTACAATATCCAACAAGGCTAGCAAGCTTAATATATTAAATAAAAATCTCTTAGCAGTGACGAAGTAAGGAATTTATTCTGTTAAATAAAAAGAAGCGTTGTAGATGAGAAGCTCTCTCTCTCTCCTCATTCTATCTCTCTATTTAAACCGAACTTACTGTAAACCTATAATATACGGAGGCCAGCAGAGCGGGGGCAGGCCAAATATATGTTCTCCAGTTCCTGACAACATAATACTGTCGAAGCGGTAGGCAACCGATGTTTAAAGGCTGGGATTTCGCCTCGGATAGCCAGCTCTGCGGGTATTATTACCAAAACGGAGGAAGGATTCTTCCACCTTGTAATTAGTAGCCGGCCTCAAATGAAGCCATCGGATTCCATTAGAACATGACGATAAAAATCGCGACGGGATTAAATGGCTCCCGATAAATCTTGCCAGCTCCCGACTGCCGGAATTAGTTGCGCGGGAATTAATGAATATAATCTGATAATTTGAGCCCAATCTTCAATAAGTCCCAGTTTTATAGCTCGTGCAAGGACTTCTGTGGAAGCCCGTCTTCCTTTAAGGGGTAGGATATTGCAGAACGCCACCGGATATTGACATCTTTGGCGACTTGTTTTGCAGAACTTCAATGAATATAGCTTTATTTGTACAAACACCCTACGGCTTACGTCAAGTGCGTATTGACTGAGTTTAAATAAGTTATCAAGGAGACAGCGACGATTCGATAGATAAACATAAAAAGTTCGGTTTTTCACTATTGTCACTTATATACCTTACAGAAGTGGTAAAATATCAATACTACCTAAATCATGCCAGTAATAGTCTAATATAAAAACAACTCAATGTTCAAATTCATATTTTCATATATTTTTCACGAATTACCTTTTATTTGCACTGATATCTTTTAGACCGATTAGTTGTAATTGTGAGAATGCTAGAAGGACATTCATTACGTACGTTAACCCCAAAAAAGATTAAAGACATTAGTCTCTAGTCAAAATAAGATGTTGAGATATTTTTAAAACCACGCATGCCCTGTAAATCGTTTATTTCATGTTTACCTCGGAATGCTTAACACCTTTGCACAATTATACTCGTAATTAGGCTTACACCAAGAAAAATATCAACAAAAAAGAGTTTTAACGAGTTTTTTTTAAAACGAGTTCGTTTGTGCGCAGAAGTGGGTGAAGAATGGTGTGGAGTGGAGGAAGTAAACAATAACGAAAAGCTTACGGGAAATGGGCAGAGGGCAGAGCCCGAAAAGGGATTTTAATGAATGCGTCAAGGCGGAGGCGTGAGGCGGTGCCGGCAAAAGATAGGGGAAACAATGCTGGCCGCTTCTCATTTGAATAATGGCGGCGGCTTCTCCTCACCGCGATATATATTCAAGGAGCGTCACCCCTGTCACCTCTTATCTGGGCACTCCGCCGTCCGCCCTGCAGACCGCCGCTGCCGCAGAACTCCTTTTACGAGGAGGGACTTACTCGAAGGACTTACCCGGTCAGACCCTAGCAGGCCGGACCACCCCTATACCGCACTTCAATAATGAACACTGTCAACCCAACTTCAAATCATTTTCTACGACAGTTATTTGAAATAGGAGAGGACAATTTACAAGTGTTCTAACCGAAAAAGAAATAACACGATTAATTAAAATATTTGAAATACTATTAACTTCTTTTCACGGCCAATGGGAAAAAAATGTCGTAGCATTTTAAATTAATAAAAACAATTTATTTCCATACCCGTAATTTAAATTCTAATCGGGCACGCTTGTCTCTTAATGAATGTTTTTCCATTTATTCCAATTAAAATTCGTATAACCCGTTCTCTGTGGAAGCGATCGGGTTGAAATTACTTCGAATTACCCTCCGGCCCTTGCCTCGAGAACAACATTAATGAGCCTAACTGCAAGTGATACATTCTGTAACATTGTAACAATGGATATTTTATTTTAATGAAATAACGAAACAAAATCTCACCTAGCACTATAGATATTTCACTCCGTCCCCGACGGGAAGTTTGGAAACGGGCGTCAAAATTAATGTACCATTTTTTCCTTTCCGGATTTCTCGGATTATAGAAACCGCCGAGTTCTGTTTGTCCATAAATTCTTTTCTATTTGACATTCGCCCCGATGAGTTACTCGCCCGAAAACCGGTCTGGACAAATCGGCCGTCCGGCCCTCTCCCCGCATAAATAACCCTCCGCGCTGGACAAGAAAAATAATAAATAAAATAAAATACATTTATAACAGAATATACGGGATAAATCGTGCCGTGACGAAACGGGAAGATAATTAAATCGGGGAACGACCGCGGTCCATCATCGCGGGCGAGCGTTCGGATTTATGCGGCCGTTTAAGAGGGGCGCGATCAGCGTTGGGCTACTGAAAGCCCACCGCCATGCTACAGCTCCAGACATAAATCTAGAGCCGGCTATTTAAACACCGAACGGAATCGTTCTTTTCACCGCGGTAGCTCATTACCCGAAAATATACGACCCGTAGACCCGGTCAAATATTATGAAAACACGAATTTTTGTCCCCTCTACGATTTAAATGCTAGTTGCAACAATAGCCCGTCCATAATAGCGTCCAACCATATATCCAACGGGGCGTATATCACGGAATTCAAATCTATAAAACTGGCATGAAACAGTCTACATTGCCAATGAACCGTCCTGTACACATTGTCACCGGCAGTACGACTAGCGTCAATATCAGTAAATCGCAGTATTAGGTAATTAGGTTGTTTAAATTCCTTTTTCTGTAAACGTTTCAAGAACTATCAAAGGACCAAATCGGCAAGTGGGTGCATATATCACAAGAGTGATTATGTCCCCCAATGTCCAGCCGAAACCGGTCTAGCAAAAGACCAACCTTCTTCTATTACAATATAATAATTCATCCGAAAACAGAGTAGAACTATTAAGAGAGGAGCGAAGTTTTGGGCGATTTCTCCACCAAACGGTTTGAGTAATTCACCGCCGAGTTTCGGAACTACAAACAACTTACTGTCAAACAATAGAATTTATCGAGGGAACGATTCGGAAGATTTTAATCATCAGGCTGACAAAAAATAAATGTATACTGCGCGCTTGAAAAATGGACAGAAGATTGAGAATTCTGCGAGTTAAAAGTTCTTACCCCTGAATTTACGATGACAATTCACCGGATTTATTTCAGAGCGTTGCTTGTTTTTCTGGCGGAAGAAAATTAATATTTAAAAAGATATTTCCTTCGAAAATCCCCGTGGATTTTCAATCAATAAAAACGCATTGTACATCCATCGTTTGCGTCGTTGCGCGTTGCTACATTCGCAAATGTCTCCATGCTACGACTTGTATGATGTAGTAAAAATGCTGGTACTACATTTTTTAAAAATTTTTCCCTCCTTAAATGTCGTAGGGGATAGAATTTTTAAGAATGAAACCTGGAGATATCTCGTTACTCGTTTGGCCAAGCTAAAAACCGGTCGAGGATTCAACAGCTCTACTGGTGGGCCGAGGACTTTTCACCGGTGTTAGCATGAGGTCCCGTAGTAGTCCCCCTTTGTAACGTTATTGTCCACCACGACTGTCATTGTTCCTAGCGGTGTTAATATTCATTACATCTATTGTGAACTCGGCTGGAGGAGAGGGTTAGGGCGTGTCGTGAACTTGGACTCACGAATCAGGGCCACCGAATATCCTTACACAATTCATTGATACTCACGACCGGGCCAAGCCCACGGTCACGAGCTACCGACGCCTGTTCATAACTCTGATCCTTTCAGCTGGAATTTTGTACTCGGCCTCCTTATTGCCGCAGATGCGGTGTATAATAATATTAATACGTAATTTGATATACCTGTTTTGTGGTCTGCGAGGGGTTGGAATACAGTAGGTTCGTGATGTTTCTGTCTCCTCTCGCTGGTTTGGTCTTTTGCTAGACCGGTCGGCTGCTCGCCATCTTCAGTAGCGGTTTTAGCCACTGTTGGCACTTCGGATGTTTTTCGGGCATCCTCACTGCACTGTCACTGTCACTTGTACTCTATTCCAACCCCTCGCAGACCACAAAACAGATATGTTAAAATAGTTAGATTAATTTTGGTGATTTGCATCCTCAGTGCAGTGAGAATGCCCGAAAAACATCCAAAGTGCCAACAGTGACTAACACCGCTACTGAAGATGGCGAGCAGCCGACCGGTCTAGCAAAAGACCAAACCAGCGAGAGGAGACAGAAACATCACGAACCTACAATATTAATACGGTAAATACTTCCCTCGACAAATTTAAGGGGCTAAAAGTCTAGGGCGGAAACGAATAAAATCGTTTATAAACCATTGGAAACGCAAAAACGCCGAAGAACAAGGTTATGAAAGCTAGAAAATGGTAAAGAGGCCAAAAATCGCGTTCATATACGCTTAAATTATAGTTTTGTAACTAAAGTTTGTTGGGTGCACGTGTACCGCGACGCTAGCGCTCCCCTGAGGGTGGCGTGGGGATGTATTCAACTAAAGTTCGTCGGGTTCACGAGCACCGCGACGCTAGCGCACCCCAGAGGGTGGCGCGGGGATGGACTTAACTAAATTTTGACATATTAATGATTGAAATATGTCACTGAAAAATTATTTTAATTAAATTTCACAGTGGACTCAAAAATTGAACCAAGGCAGCAGAAATATTTTGAAATAAATTAGTATAATTACCTCAGTTCCATGTAATTCGCTTTGTGTTCTGTTCAATAACAAATTATGTTGTTAACGCCTAAACACGGTTATAAATCGTGTCAAATGTAAGTGATTTAATAGCCGTAGAAATGTGACCAACCATTTCCAATGACAATTAACACATTTCAACCTGGAAGTGTGCGCCTTGTCAAAAGTGCGATCCGAAAACTGTATTCCGCATAATTTGACGCTCGGTTTTTAATTTTCGGATCGTATCGCTCCATTTCTTCGGTGGCCCGGTTACAAATTATGTATCAAAACAACCTCCTATCGCCAAATTGAATAAGTTAAACGGACGAGAGAGCGTCCGAAACCTATTTGGTTGGCACTTATCGTAATTAGAGGGAGGCGGCGGTTGGGACGCGCCAAGATACTCTTGCCCGTCGACTAATGAGGAACGCGGCCGCCTGGCCCACGCACCCGCGCCCGCACGCACTCCACCCTGACTAAATCCATCATTGCGTAATTAAAGTGTAAATCGAATTCAGTTTGTCTCGGACCTCATTAATTATTCATGATACACTTATGTAATATATCTTCACAGGGGAGTGTACAACGGCCCGGGTTCAAGGCAATGACAATTTGTGCCGGCTTAATTGTTTTCCGCGAATCAATTTTTATGTATTTGTCTAAGACATTCAGATTCCAAATAAAAAAAATATATTTTGAACATACGCTAGATCTCGAAACAAGTGATATATATATTAGCTTTGGGATCTCTTAATTAGTTAAACTTTGTCTTATAATAATAAATTGAATTTTAAGCGTCAACATTAGTATTTCATTAGTAATAAATTCCGTTTTAAAGAAAGGATTATGCTAGTAACGATAGCGAGAATTTGAAATAGATCTAGTAATGTACTAAAAAAGGGAGATAACTAAATGGTATGCCATAAAAAAGGCCACATTTTATAGTTTACCGCTTTTATTACTCGCATGTACTAATAAATTATGCGCGAACGGTGTATGCCGGATTGTAAAGTAAGATTGAGAGGTAGAGTAGATGTAGAGTGAACATCACTGTGCTGAGAGAAGGGGGTGACATTTCACCTGCAAAGGGAGCCCCCACCCGGTTCTGAGAAGGGCAGAGGCAGACCACGGGTTAATTGCATGCCCCCTAGATCGGCCATCTAAGGGACAAACTCCGGTCCCAGGGTAAAGGCGACTTAATAGTTCGGGGACACTCAAAGCCCTAATTGCGATCCTAGTCACAATCCACCCCACCCCCACATCACACTGATGGTAATCCGCCCATATATTAGAGGAGGAGAGTTTCGGCTAAAGACCGATATACGAAATAGGACATCACCGGAACCACGAATTGTTATTCAGAATCACACAGCAATA
This sequence comes from Lethocerus indicus, assembly GCA_019843655.1. Classification (NCBI taxonomy): domain Eukaryota; kingdom Metazoa; phylum Arthropoda; class Insecta; order Hemiptera; family Belostomatidae; genus Lethocerus; species Lethocerus indicus. The sequence goes on along the minus strand of JACDQD010000005.1, from coordinate 24,934,426 downwards.
ATGACGTCTAATTTTAATTAATGCATTAAAGTAACGGTGCATACTTTTTTCTTTTTATTTATAGTACAATCACCTCCCGATAAAGAAGCCGCCCTTTATGGCACTTTGAGACGTGTGCGTGTGTAGGGGGGAATATGGATGGGTAACAGGTAGTGAATTATGATGAGTGAGACGGGAATGAAATGTTTTGTTTTATAAAATACCAGGAGGAACAAAGTATACTTTCTACCGAGGAAATTGAAAGTGCGTAAGTACCAGTCGTTCTCAAAATCGTAACTCGAAACTTCATAGAATTTGTGAAACAAAATATAATAAGAGTGAAAGTCGTGAATTTGTCCTAGTGTAGGCCGTAGAATTGTCATTCGATAGTTAAATGAAGTGAAAAAGGGTAAAAAGACAAGCAAGGAAATATAGAGAAGTCCTGATAGACCCGACCGGTGTTAAGACCTCCTACAAATCAGTTACAACTCCGGGCTGGAAATAATCTGGTGAAATATACGGGCGTGTGGAGGCCGGCCCGAGCGGACAAGAGCAGATAGGGCGCCCCCTTCGGTCTTTCTGGTCTCAGAACATAATTAAGATAAGGCCCAATATTAGTGGGGCCCGACCGCCCACACTGCCCAGAGATAAAGGGATTTCACCGCTAAATAACCCCACAGCCGCGGCCCCACTCTACTTCGAGACCCGTTTAAAGATTTTATTTTCAATCCCGAGGGGAGCCACTTCATAAGCTGATACCGCTTAGGTGAGTATCAACATCAATAAGGGAAAAGAAAACATTACAGTCACAAAATGCGAACCCCAACATAGGCGAAACAAAGTTGGAAAAAGACCGTCCTCTTTAACTGGTTTTGAAACTAAATCAACAATTTCCGAATTATACTGATCGCTCTTTTACTGAAACTCATTCTTCTGTACGGAATTTCAGTATTGGTCTCTAACTTTACGCATATAGGTAAAAAAGCAGGGTATATAAACCTAAGAACAAATCGAGTCCATTTTCGATTCTCTCAGCCACTGAAAATACATTCCTTACAATATTCTTCGCCTAGATTTCGTGTGTCTCCTCTCGCTGGTTTGGTCTATTGCTATTTGCTTTTTGACCGATAATCCAAAATCAAAGACGCAATCAAAGACAAAAACTTAAACCGATTAACACAATCCCCTCCCCAACTCAAATAAAACAAACAACATCCCCCAAAAACACAATAACAAGACACATATACACAACAAACAGACAACCACCACAGTACAAGTGACAGTGACAGTGCAGTGAGGATGTCAAAAAGCATCCAAAGTGCCAAAAGTGACTAACACCTCTACTGAAGATGGCGAGCACCAAAGTGGTCAAGCAAAAGACCAAACCAGCGAGAGGAAACAGAAACACACGAAATCTACGCTATTCCAACCCCTCGCATTCCACAAAACAGGTATTCTAAATTAATATTCTTCGCGTACTGCTGGCGCATATGAAAATGTTTAAATGATTTACTATCTAATCGAATTGCTCTATTTGGAAGACGTTGACGAATCACCGACGAAGTACCCGGCCGGTGAAATAAATTACAATTTACCGGAGATCAATATGGCGACAGCCTCCGCACTAGTCGGATCTGCATAACAGATTCCGCTCTCCTTTTCCGGTAGGTCCGCAGTTCTCGTTTTAGTGTCGGTGGATTAATCGCCTCCAACCGGCAGAAGAGTGAATGAACGGACGCCCGCGAACCGAAACCCACCGTATATTAGCATAGGAATGCGCTCGGTACAAAGGCGAGTGACAGGCTGGAAGTGGGGGAGTTTATCTCCCAGAAAGGTAGAAACAATTAGTACTCCGTGGAGTGAATAGAGGCGGAAATTCCGCGACGGTTAGACCAAGGAAGGGCTCCCCCTTCCAGGACACGTCCAGTTTGCCATTCCCGACGGCCGTTTTCGAAACTTACGCCTTTTCGAGACACCCGGGGCAAATAGAGGATCGCCCCGATAATGATCGGACGGCGTTCCCCGCGGGGGACGCCCCATGAGGTCGTACGCTTTTACGGATATCGAAATAAAGCTGGAGTCGCATTAAGTTTTTTTGGTTTATTTATCGTATCAGACCGACGACGCTTTATACTAGTCCATATTCATTGATTCAAGTGTTAGTCACTACTGAATAATACCTCGAAGCGATTTGTTCATCTGACAGATTAAGGAGGACTGTAATGTTTCATTCTGTATTTTGTATCGAGGAAATGCGGGAAATTTACCGATAAGGTCCCTGTGTACTGTTCGCCATATAAAATAAAAATGACGCGAAAAAGTTTGTAAGATTCTCACTGGTCTGGAATAATTCAACTATGTTTAAGAACAATTTCATCTTGACACGCACACAGTGCACTGATGAATTATTATCACTTGGTAGCAGTGATGGTAAGACCAGGAGTGACAATCTGGGAACTAACCGAATTTCCTAGAATGAATAATAGCTTTGACTGTACTAAACATGAATTGCATCTCGATCATTTGAACCCCCGTAATCGGTCTCGTTTTTATTTTCTTTCGGGAGGGAGGGGGGTCTAAAAAAACCCGGCGATCATTACCGTCCCTGTTTTCTGCCCCCGTACATCAAATCCTTATAACTTCGCCTTCCACCGATAATATTGTTCGCGTACGCCGGTTGAATTATATATAACTAGTTCGGGGAACCGGACGAAAAGGAAGAAGGGAAAAGGAAAAAAGGGAGGGAGAGTCGGTCCTTTAACGGGTTATGAGTGATTGGCCGCGGCTCAGAAAAACTGGCAGATCGACAAATGACTCCCCGCCGACCTCCGCTCATCGACCGTAGCTTTTCGTTAAGTGTTTTCTCCCTTATTTTCGTTTTAAAAATTCCCAATGAAGCGGAAATTATATTAGCAGTGTATATGAAGATACACTGCTTCAGTGTACATGAAGTATGTGGGAATATTTTCGTCAATATATAACAAAATGATATACGAAATGAGACCCATGTTTTATGAAACCGTTACTGTATTAGCCGCCATAAGAATGGCGGGGGAATTAAAAATCCTCGGTATTTTCCTGTTGAAAGTCGTTGAAACCAAAATCTTCCTTCAATATGACACATTACAAAAGGAAATTCAGACATATCCTTTGCCTCTTCTGCGTTGCCTCCTCTTAACTTTCTCAAACTACAATCTGTATCCTCAGGAAAGGGGGAATTTTCCAGTAGGAAAACAATAATGTATCGATTGTCGAATAAGAGGTAACGCAGCGCTAGTCGTTAGACTGGGAAAGCATAAAGTGGCCGCCTCTGATGTTCTCCACGGTCCAATTCCGCGGCACTCCCCAGAAAAGAAAAGATATTGGAGGCCGTAAAAGCCGTATTATTGCCCAATATCCAGTTTATCACTACCACCAGGAAAAACATTAAATTCTCAACGACAATACCCCAAGGAGGGGACGTATACGACAATAGAGTTTATTGGGGCTGAGAATTCTCTACGGTCTTTCTTTGGATTTTCTCCAGATGCGTTCGTTGGTTAAAATATCCTATTTACAACGGGGATTAACAAATACGTATTGATTAAATATGACAGTGTTTCAATAACAACAAAGGTCGAAGTCAAACAGAACGCTCACTTCACTGCACATGTGGATAATTTCTGAATTTAATCTGTTGCGATTAAGTACAATTTAAAAACAAAACTGTGCCGAATCCAAACACAAAATGTCGTCCTCAATCATTTATTTCCGGCATAAAAATTGAAAGGAGGATGGAAGGAACAAAGAAAAGTGTCGGCGGACATCAGAGGTGGACATGAATTACCGGTCGTCTCCCAGGAGCCCCTCTTGTCTTCGCCTATTCCCCCTGTCCAACAGTCTTCACGAGGTTCACATCGTGTGAATACACACACACGCATACAAGGAGTGAGAGGACGGAGAATTGGTTTAGGGATTGAATGAGTGGGACGGAGACAGAGAGATAGGGTTCGGTGGCGGTGGAAGCCCATTGTGCGGGTTCAGACCCGAAGAACGAAACAGGGAAGGCGGCCGCCCCCTTCTGCTTCGCCGCCTCCAACAATGGGGCCGTGACGCCCCCAACGACCTTTCACCCCCGTCTCGTTCGATAAGATCTAGTGTCATTCCTTATTCCACATTAGGAATTTTACGCCTCCTATTCCGTCCAGTCCATCCGGCAGGTTTGCGAGCTTGAAAGGGACTTAAGGCGCGGACTGCACATAACAAATAGACCGATCAAACTAACAGTGTCATTCGTGCTTACATAGTGATTCGAACATTAGTGAGCGCCAGAAAATTCAACTATTGCACAATGTTTATTGTTTATTGAGCCCCCGAATTGAATACAATCAATGCAAATAATAACTTCAAACATCGCGATTTAAATGGCTAACTCGGGCTAATAATGCCAGTAACGCTTAACTACGAAAAACATGAAATCATATTCTCGGCGTGTTTCACCATAATTTCTAATCATTCATTTCGAACCTTTGATTGGCTTTTTCACGGTGAAATTCAATTATTCGAAAGGTTTATACTTTGTGAACAGTTTCTGCCACCTGAAAACAGGAAGCGCCAGTAATACGAATTTGTTAATTTTCGGGACAATATCAATTTAGATTTCATAATTCGGCCAACTTAATTTTATCCTTTGTGTCATCCACTGAAGACACCAAAGGCTGCATTATTAATTCTGTTATGTACGAAATAGTGACTCGTAGATTTTATTCAAGTGATTCAAGTGACCAGAAAATAATGAAAGACATTTTTAACTATTTCGAGCGTAAAATTACCCGGACTTTGTCTTCCTTTGTCTGATTTATTACTGAAAAGTATTTGCAAGTACTATAAAGCTTTGACTGCATCAACTTCAAGGGGGTTGTTCGACTGTAGTTCCTCCGCAAACCGAAAATATAATGTGTATTGAATTGAAACAGGTCCCATTTCAATTAATGACAAGTCTTATGGTGGGTGGGGGGGGGGCTTAAGAAGGGGGACACTTCTCGGTCGACTCACTAATACTGGCTCCGTTCTAAATTCTCTTGTACTCTATTTGCATGCTAACGACTCCGGCTTAGTGTGCCCATTTTACTTACTAATGATCTCCGATCGCACATCGGTCCATTTCAGCATCCTTTCCCGCTCAGCGATTTTTAATTGCGCGTCCAATTCGTTCCGCTAACTCAAACATAAACCGATTACTTAATAGAATAGCGTCAAACGATTACCTAATATTAAAACAAACTTTAGTATTTTTTATCACAACTATAACTGCTCTACCGCCTACAAAACAGCTCTGATAATTTTTCCTGATAAATTTTTCAAACAATCCATACGAATTCTTGAATAATAAAAACAGCGGTTACAATTTACCCAATAATATCGATTCAGATAAGAATATTCTAAAAACCACTTTCAGTGAAACGTATTACAAAATGTAGCACAGTATGAAGTGCTGAATTTTCGTCTTCCAAAAAAACCTACGAAGTTTAGGATTTTCGAGTTTACATTAAAAAATTAATTGTCCCCGATTTCGATTTTCTGTAGGACAGCATTTATCCAATTAAAATCTGACGTCCGTATATTACATAAAAGTTAATACCTGGAAACACGTCTGAGGACCTCTCATTTACAAATTAATTGAATGCAAATGGCGGCCTTATTTATTTATTTTCTTTTAATTGCCTCCACCCGGGGCCCGACCGGGCCATAAGTCCTGTTTCGATCAGTTAAGAACCGCTTGTCGAATATCAATAGGCCGGTCATGTTGTACCAACGGCGGGCTTCCTATTTCACTATTTAATACCGAGAAATAAGTTGAAAATATTATGAGACGCGAGTGGATGTCTGGTCAAACCGTTATAAAACTGGAAAAATTTGCAAATAAAAATATATCCCATTTCGATCACAAAACACGATAATGTCGATCATGAATTATTTCAACCGCTTTGTAATATTTTGCATTCCCCTGCGAAACTGAAATTTCACCGTTGAAATACGGCTAATTTCGTCCGTTTATAATGCTTTTATCGTCGTATAGGGCCAATGAATAATCCATTAATTAACCGGGGGGTGAGGATATTAGAAGCTAAGCGGGATGAGTGCTTGGCCGGATAATGTGATTGTTCCCCGCTTAATTATCAGTTCGGTTCATTATTAGCTTATCTCTTAGTATTATGGTCCATTATTGTTAAATATTAACGGAACCAAATAAATATGCATTTATTCACTCTGCGAAATCGTCACTTAATTGTACTATACAAATAAGGGGAGAAAATCATATAGTTCTTCGCGTAATTTTCGAGCGTTTTACGTAATCTAATATATTCAGTATATGGCTTGATAGAAATGGAGTTCTGTGAAACTCTTAGCGTCAAGTAGGAATACGAGAGAACGTAAATCTGACGTTTTTAAGCGGACCACACGTGTCGGACTCACACGTCAGGCTTTCTCGACAGAAAAATCAAGTAAAATATTATATCTTTCTATCCGTGTTCTCGGTGGGAGCCGTGGGCGTTCAACCCCGCCGGCTTTACGATTGGGAAGCATTTTCTCCGGTCGGAAAGGTTTCGCGTTACAACAGACGCCACCAAATCGGCGGCCCGTATTTTAGAACGTGGGATTTGGAAATCGCCTTTGAAAAGGACAAAATTTATATTGTTCCTTTCCCGAAATAAACGTCTGGAGGAGGAATAGAAACCGAACCGAAATTTACACATAAATTTTCCCCCCCAACAACGATCCGTCGCTGTCTATCGCGCTTCAAAATATATCGACGATTCTGAATAAACAGGCCCGCCTCGTATTTAAACCAAACTGCATATTTGTTAAAACGCGTTGAATCCCCATACCCGACTCAAAAGGATTCACTTTAACAGAAAATTTGGACTCTTAAGGCCAGTACTAAAACGGACATCAAAATTGACCTTAAGTAACAAACTGACAATGTACAAAGCGATACTTAAACCGAGCTATGGGTTTCCACCGAGACATCCAACATCGCTCGCATCCAGAGATTCCAGTCAAAAGTCCTTCGTACCATCCTTAATGCTCCCCGGTATGTTTCTAACCTGACAATCCACCATGACCTCAACGTACCGACAGTCGACAAAGTGACAAAATCCCGGTTCCTGAAGTTCCACTCCCGCCTTTCTCCTCATCCTAATCCACTCGTTCAGTCCCTCTCCTCTCTTACCCATCCGTTATCCCCCCCCCCCGCGTCGGCTTAAGCGCCGCTGGCCTAGAGATCATCTTAGCCCTTAGACTATAATTGTTCTTGTGTCAAACGTGCCATCCTTGGGTGGTTCCTTTTATCACGAAATACATGTGAAAAAAATACATACAGCACTTGTACTTATAACATTCAAAGTTGATTGTACAAAATAAAAAAAACGGTTAAAAAATTGTTAAATATTAAGTTATATAAAAAATTTACAAGTCAATATTGAATGACCCGATCTTCGTGCAAAGTGGGACATTCCACTTTTCGCGGAGCATTCGTTGTTCTATTGAAAACGAAGTCAATCAAGAATAATCTGAGCTTTAGTGTTAGAAAATAATTCACTTCCAACTGTTACAGTTTCATTTTATAGTTTGCCTTTCCTTGTTAAATAATCGCAGCCTTTCATCGTTTTCCTTTTTCAAGGCACAATTTCCTCTGAAGCCGATAATCCTGTCGGGGACTTGTTTGAAATTGTGACCGCGTTACACAAAAGGAAGGGAACCCATTTCCCTAAAACTTAACCCGTGAGGTCAGACTGTCCCCTCGGATGTGTCGGGATCGCCGCCAGATGGCCTCCGCAATAAATAATTCATGAGATCGATAAACTCCGGTCGGTCACGATTGTCTTTACGAAAACAACACCGACCCCCCGCCCCCGCCCCCGCCCCAACCCTTCTCCATTTAAAACACGAAAGTCGTTCGTTCACACTGCCGGCGTAAAATACCGGATCCTCAATCCTTCAGGACACTAATCCAGCGGAGAAACTGTAGTTTCAATCGACAAAACTGCTTATTTATTATACGCGGACCACCCCGGCGCCGCGGACGTCGGAATAAAAACCAGGATTTATTACCCTCGGGCGAGACAGTCCACCAGCGTCACACCAGCTGGAGTATGCGCTAAGTAAACATAAACCTCTCTTGGGGCATATCAATAACAGCAGACTGTATACACGCTGACTGAAACAAGAGCATAATTGGAATTCAATTTTTTATTCATGCCCTTTCGACCAACAATATTTCAAATACCGAAACAAAGATCGCGGGGATTCCTGGATAAACGCAAGGTGGAATCTATATCTTATAACGCCACAGAGAAATGAGACTAATTAAGACAGCGGAATTAAATCGTCTTTTTCAAGGATTTAAGGAATTAATTTCTTTAGCCAATCTGATTACAATTTCATTCTTTCTACAACAGCCCAAGGGTTGTAGAGTTCCAATACATTCATTGTTGGAATTTAATTCAGAAAATTTCGAGTTTACGAAGAACTATAGTACAGAAATGAGTCCTTGCGGGTTAACGTTTTGATCTTAACGTAGAAGAGACCCGCGGTGTTTTTTCCAAGCGCAGGGTTCTTCGATTTAATACTGTACTACAATTTTACTATTATTGAATATACTGTTTAATAAAAATTAGGAATTAATTTATACGTAGGTTGGCTTCAAGGCCCCTTGCTGCATTTTAAATTCAATGCAAAACACCAGCACGTTTCGACGAATTGTTCGATCACAGAGTTCGCGTGCAGACCGTACACACCCTTGAAAACCGATTTCCAACTGCGATAAGTGTCATTCGAGCCTAATGAAACCGACATTCGAACTCAAATAGAAACGTTGGCCTGTTTAAGAGTCACGGGAGAGCGGTAGCGGGGCCGTCCCTTCTCGTTTTATGGCCGCCGGTTTCCATTTACGCCAGCCACAATTTAAATTTCACACCGTGTGTCGTTGACAAATTGAAACGTCCAATTACCACCTTCTGCCCGTACGTCCTGTCCGTTCTGATTCCCGAACCTTTCTTCAAATCTATCCCGCTACCCCGCTGTTTTCCTCTGCGCGATTTGTGATTTTCCCAATTTTCTACGGTAACACAACTTCTATAACGATATTTACAACTAATATCACTTTATTTTCTTAATAATGCGTCACTAGCACTTTCGGAATATATCACTCGAGCACTATGTTGGGAATGAATTATACCATTATTATATTTTCAATTCATATTCGATTCAGCTCTTCAAAATCATCAACCGAGGGCGCGTCACTCTCCGTTCGTTTGGATAAGCCAGCGCTATCGAGTGGCAAAACTAAGCACTAATTATACCCGGAATCGAGTTTCATATATCAGGGTATAATTACGGTATATTTAATGCAAAAGATCAGTTTAATTTTCGCAAATTGTGGTGGAGCCTAACGTCGAAAGTATTAATAATATTAATTATTCGGTATTGGAGAATACGACTGAAAAACTAATTGATCCGTGGTAGAGTAAAAATTAGTCTATAATAGTATTTCTCCTGGTTATTTTAGACAGTTAAAGGAGATGATCTATCAATGTTATACACTAATATACACTAGGGCGATACAAACCTCGAATATGCTGTAAACATTAATGATTTATGTTTTAAAGAAATAAAATTGGTTTTGCCAAGAATGTGTCTAACAGATTTGCGAGCCTTCCCGGTACAATACAATTTCAAGATATAATGATGTTCTGTATTATTATTATTATTATTATTCATATTGGCGCAAATTCAATAGAAGGCATTTCGCGAAGTTGTTAAGCATTTTACTTCTTTCATCTTTCTTTTTTTTTTCTTTTTTTTTATGGCGATTGTGAATAAATCGTGTCCGACCCGATATCGGCTGATCTTCACGATCCCTTCCATTCATTTATCTCCTTATCCGATATCTGATAACAGAGCCCAGCCAAGCCCGGACCGGCTTCTCTTATGAAAATTCTACCCCCCTGCGAAACGATTCTCAGTTTTATTCCTCTGGAATCTTCCACAACGCAAGATATGGTCTTTCAACCAGAGTATTTTCAAACACAATAATCGCACTATATTCAACGAAAGATAAGTCTGAAATCTCGAAATTCTTTATAATTAAACTGTATTTTTAAAAATTTAATAACGCCTACTGGCCTTTAGGATTGTGTGCTTTCCAATTTTTAAAAACATCTTCATATTCCTCAATAAAATTTCTTCAAATTTTAATACCGTAGATTTCGTGTGTTTCTGTCTCCTCTCGCTGGTTTGGACTTTCGCTAAACCGGTTTCGGCTGCTCGCCATCTTCAGTAGCGGTGTGTGTGACTATCCGTGGAAATCTACGGTATTCCAACCCCTCGCAGGCCACAAACTTTAAATTTTAAATTCCCACCTTATTATTTAATTATGGCCCAATAATATAAAGATTAACTTCTGGACATGGGAAAGAAGAAGAGTTAGTTACTAAAGCCCGATCCAGAAATTTTATTCCGATCGAACTGCTCCCTTAATAAGGCGGTGTTCTTATAATTATGTCGACCGAATATAACATCGCTTGTCGCATAAATTTCCCTGGGCCGTGGGAATCACTGATTTCCAATTGATGGGCTACGATTTAGTAGGGCGGGCACCGATATAACTGGGACACAAGCAGTCTGGGCCGGTCTTAGCCCAGTTTACAGCCTCAAGTGGGTAAAACAGCCAGTCCAAATGCAATACACAAATAAATAACGGATAAAATAAATAAATACCAATATAAATAAATAAATAAAGTACATAAGAATAGTAGGGGATACTGTAGTATATGGATGGCTCGTTTCCATGGGAGAAAATGTTGACAACGGCTAAATACGAAAAGGAACAGGAATTGTATTAGGAGATCATAATACAACAGGAGGTTTCATTATTTGTAACTGAAAGCCCAGGGAATTGCTGCCATCTAACGGTGAACGTTTACACTAAAACGTCGATGTACCAACGCTTCCATAGAGTTGCTGCTATCTGGCGGAAATTTGTTGAACTTTAAGCGAACTTTGTAATTGCACTTTGTATTTATTTAATGCCAAATTAAAACAGCGAATTAAAACGGAAATATTAAATGAAAGAAAAAATTGTTCAGTATTTTTTCAGTAATTCGATATAATATTACAAGGAACTTTTTTATTATACAATAGTATTTTAATTTTTAAATCTTTCATTATCGACTTCTGCACCGGCACTTTTACATGTATTATTTCCATAGTATTATGGATTTATATTCATACTTCATTATTTTTCTTTAGGTGGAACAAATGGCCGATACGAATTCCTATACTAAGTATTAAAAAAGAGTGGTTTTAGTTAACAATAAATTAGTGGAACGATTTTTTCTTAAATTCTTGATGCAGCAGCGTACTGATAAATTATAATAAGTTAATTTCAGTGACAGGAGTAAAATGTAATAAGGGTCGAACGACTGTGATCGCTATGGGGTAGCAGCAATTATTGGGATTGCAGGTAACAGTTGGAATAGGTCGGCTGAAAGAAAGTGTGGGCTCGGAAACTGTGTATTTAAAGTTAAATATGCGTCGGATCCGGCGTTCTATTTTAGCATCTCGGGGGTAAAAACGGTGTTTGAGTGGCCGATAGCCACACCCGGTGGCGTGAAAAATCGATGCCCGCCGCCGGTCCCAGCCTCCGCACCGCTCCCGGACCCCGCCAGGTAACCCCATTTTCCTCAAAATGGCCTTGCAAATCAGATACACCGCCGAGTTCACTTTTGAAAGCCGGCGTTATTATCCCACAGTGCCGGCACCCGCCTACGACATGGACTGGAAGAGCTCGCCGACCACAGCCCTCGACACCAACAACGGCCAGAATTTACCGATACCCATACAGATATTCCTCTGGCAGCAGACCAGGTACGCTAATCATGTCCATGGTCCATACACTATCGTACAACGCGAAAAACTTTATCTTCTCTCGCCAAGTACAATCTGAAATACTCCAAAAAGAGAACATTAGACTACATAACCTCATCTCTCGGTTCGACAAACTGATGCAATTTAAAACGATTTCATAATAATTAAAAGAAAAGAATGTTATTAGTTTATATATTACTAAACTCTTAAAAGCTTGTTTATACTATTTGCCTTATACCATTATTGCTGATAAAATGCTTCTTTGATGCTAATATCAGGTTTAATTTGCCAAATCATTCCATCTCATTTTTTACCAACATCTGGGGTTATGAACAAGAGAATTACAATTTGTTTCTTCCAGTGTTAAAGAGATTGTTGCATCACTTGAAATCTAATAATTATATGAAAGAAATTAAGTGTATCCCTGTAACTATAAAAATAAAGTATCTATTTTGTGAAATACAATATTCACTCCACTAATTCTGTGAAATTAGTTAGTCAGAAATATATTTACCTTCGCTTATTATTATTATTGTGGCATATTTATGTTGGTTTCTTATTATTTCAGCCCATTTACCCGACCCAAACTTGGAAAGCTGCATGAGGCTTCATGTATGGTGAGCAAATAACAATTAAGTTTATAATTAACGATGTATTATATTTTACAGTTTATTTTGCTTATAATTTAATGTTATGTCATTGTCCCTAGATTAATTAAGTGTTTTTAACCCAGAATTTCCCAATGTAAAGTGGAAAATATTATATTCATATTATGTTTTAAATAGTAACAAATGAATACATTCTTCGAGGGTTTTTTAAGACCACTAACTATATTTATGTTTAAAAGAATAACATATGGGAAATGCTGGCCAAATTTACTGTTTATAAAGACAACAAAACAAGTATAACATCGTGTATGTAGCCTTTTATGTACAGTTGGTTGATTCGACAAAATATTTTGTTGCTAATTACATTGTAATTAAATTACTCTGTAAAATAATAAACTGTCATTTTTGTACAATAATCATTGTATATGTATATTTTTCAGTGTAGGTTCTTATATGTGTTCCAAAACTACTTATCTGTCTGTATGTATGTATGTACATATATGTGATTGTTGCGAATGTTGTGAAATGTGTTCTGTATTTGTTTTAACAATGCTTTCTGTCTCTGTCTGTCTGCCTGTCACTGTCACTTGCGCCTGTCTCTGCTTTACTTAACAACAGTTCTGCCAAAATGCTCCGGGCCACCATGTAAGTGCCACTGAAGAAATATGAAAACAAAATTCATGCAGTCAAGCTGTTTTTCTTAATATTTATATAACTGTATTTAAACATATTGAACCTAATTGTGCTTTTATGTACATATTTAAAAACAGGGGTTCCCAAACATCTATGAATTTAAAGATTACTATTTTTGAAATTTAATGTTCAGCAATCCCTTTAGGTGAAACTGTCATCAGTAAAGTCACAATTTTTTTTACAAAAAAATTCTGGTCCATTATTGGAAATAAGGGGACTTTTTTATGGCATGAGATTAATCCCTTTATTTCTAGAATTAATTAGTAACATTTTACAGATTTGTTATTCTTGAAAGTTGTGTATTACCTTGTTTGTTGCCAGCAATAATACAAATACAATTTGGGAACCACTTGTTTATATTTATGCCATCATCTAAATGGAAAAAAAGCTTCATTTTAGCTTATGTTCTATATTGTAAATAATTTGCTACTGGCCTAAATTGATAAGGCCTTGTGTAAAAATTGCACAATTCAGTAGGTGCTTCCAAACCACTTAGTTATACGCCAGTACATTATGAACAGAAAACTGATAGGACAACAATCAAAATAATTGAATTAAGAAAAATCTAACTGTAGACCTAAATTAATAAAAACATAACACATATGAAAATTCAATTATAATAGAAATGAATGCATTTTTTGTCTTTCAGGAACTGAAAGAAGCCTGTAAGGTAAGCAAAGATTCAAAAGTATTATAGAAGATTAGGGAATGTAAAATAAAAACTCTTTCATTAGTTTGGATTATGAATTGTGCAAATATCCAATTTTATGTTACATTAGTGCTTTCCTACCCTTGCATTAATAATAGGAGTAAAAATATATTTAAATTTTATTTCCTCTGAAATTATAATCTTAATTTTATTTATAGTGTATTTTTGATTGGTTATTATTTTTCAACTGCATACAAAATACACAAAATTTAATTAATATTATGACTACATCCTGGTAATTCAGGCTTAAAATAATTTTCAATGTAAAACCCTAATACCACGATTTATTTAAATCAAGAGATGTGTCCATCCAGGTGATGCCAAGAAATTGGAACATTAAATTCCTCACATGTAAATTTAACTGTTTAGTCCTTTGAGAAAGTACTGGTTCAGAACCTGCAATTCGGCCTGTCGCCAAGCCTGACAGAAGCAATCACTTCGATACCCAGATGGAGGCTCATACAGGCGGCGTTTCCGCATGTCCTCCACTGCACGGCATCCTTATTGCATAACAGGTGAGGGTTTAAACATTTGTCTGAATTCAAAAACTAGTTTCCAGGTAAGTGGTCTCCAAATATTCAGCCAGTAATTCCATCCAAATATTAAAGCTTTATTTTATGTAAATTTTGTCTTCATTAATTACTGAAACCATTTAAATAATAAGTTATTATTATGTTATAAGTTTTGAAGGAATTCTACTGTTTGTGAACATATTCATGTTTATAATATTTTTTGTTCTCTTACAAATATCGAATAAAATATGTGTGACTATTTCACTTCATTATTTTCCACCTGAGAAAATTATAACTGAGAATGGTATAAATTTATTATTTACGCATTTAATTTATAGTTATTATTATTTATTTGTTTTTATTTACCATTGTCAATGTTTCAGGTTAATTAAAATATAATTGTTTCGCTATTTTCTTCTGTTATCCTCAAGACACCTATTGCGCTATATAAATACAGTCAATCATCATCATCTTCTGTTATCATATTTCTTGATGTTTTTGTACCTATCTTTTTACCTATCAATTATATTGTATTTCCCTTTCCCGATATAATATGCCTAATATTTATTTAACGCTAAACGCTGCGTTTTATGTTAAACATAAAATTTTTTAAAATGTTTAACAATTTTCTATGTTTCTATTTTCTATATTTATAATGCATAATTTATTTGTTTCAATCATCAGTCAAATGCTTTCCCATAACCATTACCATAACCATAACTGTTTTTTTCATATATTGAATCCTAGAATAGAACTAACACATTTGATTTGTACTTAATGAAAAATGTGCCATGAACACACACTGTGTTACTCATTCGACTTAATAACGAGATAAAGACGATAATTTCGGCTTCCATGTCTTATTGTAATTAAGACAATTAGTCCTTAACGTCGTATATTTATTAAATGTTTCACTTTTCAATTATAGACATTGTTATGGATCAGTAAGCACAAATGGAGTCGATTCTATGGTTTTCTACTGAACGTTTTGCGTTAATATTTTCCTACAGCCGCATTCATATTTTCAAAAAAGATCAGATATTACGTTTATTTCCCAGAGCATTTACTAAAATAGTATTTTGATAATTTTACGGTTAAAAATTGAGACAATTTCGCATACAGATAACTCAGTACTACAGTCATACAAACGGACAGTGTTACTTTTAATACTTTTGACATTGATGACATTGCAACACAGAAATAAATAATTTTATCGTTCTAAAATAATTTATATTTAATGATCCCTCGTATAACATATTACATTGAATTAAAGCAGATTTATTAATCACTGGGTGGGCGGGAAAATTAGAATTTTGAATTTCATTATTTTTAAAAATTTTATCTTCAAGCACGAGTAAAACGCGGGTATTATTTGTTCATTCCTAAGATGTTTAAATGTTGTAAGTTAGTTTGTCGAATGAAAATTATCGTTCCGCAAGAATCTTAGAATACTTCTTCAATAGTAAAACCCGAACGTTTCGAAAATCCGACTAGATTCTGTTGTAGGCGATACTGCGATACGTGATAAAAAAAATTCGTTTATTTTTCAGAAAAGATACTAATCTACAGAATTTAGGAGCTGCCGAAAGTAAATTGCTTTACATACTACACTGGATACTGCTGGACGCGGCTGAAGAATGTGCAGAAGCCGATTACGAAAAAGGGATCTACCAGTCGTCCCCCTTCTATTATGTGTTCCCCATACCGTCGATTACAGTAAGTTTCCTACTTACAACAATAATACTGCAGCTCCGACATTGGATAATCTATTTGAAGTAAGAATCAATGTCGTAACAACCGTGTTTTCCTATCTCCTGAATGGCGAGTTACAAGAGGCTCGGTTTTCATTCTTCCAAACAAAATGTCCTTATTTATATTGATGGAAATTTGAATTATTCCCATAGGTCTGGAAGTGCCTAGGTCCAGATACATAAATTGTGTGTTTTTTAAGTACAAACCGGGCTAAACGCTGTAGACGTTGTAATGTTTTCTAGCTGTTCGTCTACCTGTTGGCCCCTCTCTGCCACCAAGTGAAAGAGTTCGACTTGCAGACGTTCAGGCTGGAGAACGGGATGAAACTATGGCACGCTCTCTGGGAGTACAGGCACCCGGACGCCCGCTGCTTCACCGCCCTCTGCAAGCCCAAGCCGCAGCCCTCCTGGCCACACAGTAAACAAAAACGACCTTACTTTGGAGATGTATTTCTAGGCCGTATGTGCTTTTCTTTTTTTTCAGTTCAATTATATCACTTTATTTGCGACCGCTGGGCTGTTTATCGTTTGTTTATTGTCAAATATGATTTCTCGTTATGCACAAAGCGATGATGATCGACGCGCGATATATTAACCCACTAGACCTAGGCGTAGTTGAGAAATTCGGATATGAAATTTTCAAAAAAATTGTTTCAGGAACAGAGTTTTGAGAGAGGATGCACATATTTCTGTGAAACTGTTTTTAACACTTCGTAGGGCATGTTGGGTGAGTTCAGACAAAATCTGAACTGT
Source organism: Lethocerus indicus (assembly GCA_019843655.1). Classification (NCBI taxonomy): domain Eukaryota; kingdom Metazoa; phylum Arthropoda; class Insecta; order Hemiptera; family Belostomatidae; genus Lethocerus; species Lethocerus indicus. Next base: position 24,917,511 of record JACDQD010000005.1, on the reverse strand, counting down.
TTAGATGGAAATGGGGTGTTGGTGACTTCAGATTTCATGAAAGTAAACCACCTAAATTACTGCAATTAGTAGATTATTAAAAGCATACTTAAGCTCTCTTCTTCTTTTCTTAATGTTATCAAATAAATTAATGAACTGATACTGGGTTCCCATTAAGTAACATGAGAAGTTAAATCAGAATTTTAAAATTGAGACTAATCATAAATACTTAATTATTTTAATCATTAATAAATAACATAATATAGTTTTTATATTGATAATTAATTTGCCTAATAAAATCACATTATTAATTTATGTTATAGTATTTTTATTATTAATATTGATCCATGGATAGTTGAAATTATATTAGATGAAATGTGTTAATGATCATCGCTGTGTATAAATTGTATTATTTGGGTCTCATTTAGAACATATGTATGCTTTTGGTAGATAAGTCAGTGTTAGTAAGTAGAGCAGCCTTTAGATCTATACTATCAATCCATACTGATGACTATTACAAGTATAATCAGTGTGAAATGATTAACCCCAAAAAATATAATTTTTCAAAATTAATAATAAAAACAGTTCAATTTAAAATTTACTCCAGTGGTTTTAAAGGCTGTTCAAGTTGTTTGTGTTCATAATTATTCAATGGCATTGATCAACATTACAACGATCGTTTAAGTTACGCTTTGCTCATTTTAGTTGGCTTCCTACAACTACACTACTTGGAAGAACAGTGGTTCTACCAGCAGTAGTGGGGCTGCTGAAGGCTTCTTATTATTAGATTGATATACATTCGCCTACATACATTCAACAATAGGTGCAATATCTGCACCATAGTATCCTTGTTAAGTAAATAATGTATATGAGGTATTCCATATGTTTTATGAATTTATAATCAAACAATTCCATAATTGATCACTTACTTAGTACATGTTGAATTCACATATTATTTTATTTTAAGCAAGCGTATTTTGTTTAATATGTGAGTATGAAACTTGATGTTGTTTTATTTATCAATATTAGAAAGTAGATTTAGAAACAATCTTATTGTTATTAATTATTATTAAAGATTATAAATTTCTAGTAATAGTTTTAGGGGAAGGATTCTAAAATTTTACAAAATCAGAAATCACATCTCTTGGTGGGTTACAATATTAATTTTGTAATATCTTTCATTATTTGTGTGATTTGTTGTGAGCTGTAAATTGTGTACTTAATAAATAGAAACGGTTTATAATATGTTGTTACATTTATTTTTTCCAGGGAAAACCCCTGTTGGTGAGGGTTACACTGGAGCTGAGAGTCCCCCAAGTCAGACTACAAGTATAGCATTCTTTGACACATCTTCATTTACTTGCAAACCCGGTGAAGATGAAGTAAGTCCTATAAGAGCACCAAAAAATATTTCAAAAACCTATAAAATCCATAATTACAATAGTGTTCACAACAAAAAACTGATCTATGACTTTATTCAATATTCTTCACATATTATTTGTTCCATTAGAAAATTGTTAGCAATTTGTAAATATGTGCAGGGATGGATGTCATCTCCAAAAGACACTGTATTTCCAGAAACTATTCCTGAAGAAAGTTCAAGTACAGAAGAAGAACATGTTGTATGTAGCATATCTTAAGGAGCTCATTACATGTTTTAAAAGTTTAAAAACATAGTTTTACACTATTTATTGCTGTTTTTAAATTACTATTTACTTGTTAATACTGTTTATATTACATTTTCGCACCAGGTGATTTTTCGGCTTCCATCACTCGCAGAATCCGAGGGATTGAAGGAATCATCAATATACACAGTAAAGGCTTCAAATATATATATACGAATTATAAACGAAAATTTGACTTGCAGGTGTTTAAATCACATTTAAATTAAAGAACCTGTGTTTCCAGGCTACTGACGCCAGTATATTTCAAGCTCCAAAACGAGGTGTAAAAAGCCCTTCAGATTTGTCGTCTGACGTACAGATTAGGCCTTCAAATATTGGGTGAGCTGTTGAACAGTTGTTTAAATAAAAACCATCATTTTCTCTTTACGGACTAAAGTAACATCTGCCAATATTTTTCAATATAACGCGGCATAAAATGACAAGATAAAGTTTTATTATAATTACATAATGGATGGTATGAAAATCCGTTAATTATTTACAAACGTTTATTTCTGTTAACACCATTTCCAAATGTGCCAATTGATTTTAAAATTAACGAAAATCGCCTCCTGTTGAGTATATACTGATACCTCCATTATTATGAAGGAAATATTTTACATTTTATTAAAGGAGACAAGGGTCAACGGACAAAGACTCAGTGGTCAGTTCGAGAGCTGATAGATACTGTGTAGAGGCAAGTTCGGCTGCCACCCTACTAGATGTTGCAGTACTCAGGTGTCTCTTCATACCTCAGTGGCCCGAAGAGGGCGTCTACTGGGCTTTGCAGTTTCTCTACCACAGGTAAAATTCAGATATTATCTGGTTATATTTAGTTTCGTGTATACCGTAAATTATTCGCCGGTATCGTTTATACGAGTTTTTACATGAAATACTCGCTATAGTTGAGCTGAATTCGGAGAGGAATTTCGAACTAATTATTTATAGTCGTTATTCCAATAGACACGTGGAATCGGTATACATTATTGTAGCATGGTCGGGCACTGTTACAGTTGTGCCCGAATTCCAACTAGTGATACGTTTTGGATAGCCGAATATATAGGCGGTAAGTAGATTGTAGTTTTGTATTATTGCAGATTACGCGATGTGACTGACACTAAAAGGCAAGAACCGGAGCCCAGGCGCAGAAGTAAGTCGTTGCCCAACCCGACTTTACAGATATCTCTTTTCGATACGCCCGAAACGACCAAAAAGGATTTGATTGAAGTTCCAGAATTGAAAGATATATCTCCGATTACCGGTAAGCCTTTCTCCAGATAAATCGAATTCGAATCACTATACTGTTATAATAAAGAAAAACGATTCTCAGGAACCGAGGGACGGTGAGCACCCAATTAAAAATTAGTTTAAATGTTAACACATCTATTGACTGTTCAGAAGCACCAGCCTCGTTCAGCCAAAAGGATCCCGAGGGGACGCACAATAGGCGGGCCAGCGAGAAAAAGAGACGCATGAAAATGTCAGATTTGAAAGCCTTCGTTGAAACAAAATTGCTTTCAAAGTCCGAAAAAGCTTTGGAGAAAATCGGCCACGACGGTACAAAAACCTTATTGACTCAGGTAAGATGTTCCGAGATCGGGCTCTGTTCTCAAATTCGGCGTCGTCGCTTCCTTTCCGTTCGTTCACGTTCGATTTTTGTTTAATGACCTTTCAGAACGTGCCCTATGCGCTTTCGGAATACTCAATAAGTATCTCGTGTGTTAAGGAATACCACAGAAGTTTGGATACGGGCGAAGACCACCTGACGAGGAATAACGATCAAACGTTGACTAAACTTTTGGAAACGAACAAGAAACCGGTAACCAACCTAGTTAAAGGCAAAAGCATGCCCAGTTTGAGGTACTTACATTTTATAATTTATCTCTACATTCTGAAATATTTAATAATATAGTATTGTATATTTGTGTTTGTTATTCAGTTACGCATAATATCGATACGATATATCGTCTGTTTTGTAAGATATAATATACGTGTATTTAAATTTTCTTTTGCATTTATTGCATGCAAATAAAAATATTTATAATATGTATATAGAAATCTAGATCTATCCGTGTACCATGTTTTAATTTTGGACGCAGTAGTCCCACGAGTTTTCCACTTAATAATATATAACCGTCTCTATAAGCGGTAGTACAGTATTATTCAGTGACTATCGAAGAATGTTATCTTCATATTGCCTATCGTACCCGGATAACATTGCCATCTTTTTAATTTATCATACCTGTGTTCCTCATCATACAATGTAAATAATCGAAGTGAAAACCATTTCAATGGGACCATTTAAACGAATGTCTTGAAATGATAGTAGTAGCTTTCAGACAATTCAAATTTACTGGATTTAATTCGATTGTTATAAAACAATGTACTATTAAAGAAAGGATTTTACTACAATAGTTCCACCTTATTTATCTCTTCCACGTTAAAAGGTTCATATAATATTGGGCTTACAGATACTTGTTTAAATCGTTGCATGATGGGGAATTAATGTTTCACCTGTAATTGAAAGGACACTTGAATTGAACTCGGGGGATTACTGTTATTTGAATAAAATTGTTGAACGCACTGCACCTATTTTGATCGATTCAGAAGTAAAGTGGACCTGTACAAATATGACTTTCAAACAGGCTTTTTTTGCATGCTGAAAGTGTTCATCATTAATTAGAATTAGAATCCATTTTTATAGCTATCGAGTTGATTCTATTCGTATTGCGAAAGAATACTGTTATGAAACCAAGGAATTAAAGCGCATAAAAACCCCACATCTTATTGTTATGTTTTATTTGCTGCATTATCAGCAGATCACACTTTTACACTGTTTGCGTTCAGTGTTTTAATTGAAATTGTGGATCGGGTCATTACACGTACAACACATTTGAACCAATCAACGGAGATCCTTCTAATGATCACCAAAACACTTTAACTCTGAACAATAGGATTAGGTTTGAACAATGAAATCGCTTCAGTGGTGTAACCTATTCATTGTCTTGTTTACAGTTATGACAATCTGCCTTAAAACAAAGCAGTGGTAAATAGAACCAGTCCTCTTTAGATTTATGTTATAATGAGTGTCGTACGTAATATTTCTATATGTCTGAACGCATTCCGCTACAGGAACTGGCCTAAGCCAGTAAATAATTACACAGGATTCACAATTACACACAACAGGCCCTGAAATCACACCGTAGGATATTTTGTATCAAAATATATAATTAGGTTGAGGTACTCAATACTCTACCCAAAATAGTTGCCTCCTCGCGCAGAGAAATCTCGTTACACTGATGAATTGATGACTTTACTAAATATTGTAACAACACAATAACTGTATTGGATTCTGTGCGATCGATTTTGTTCTACAATATACAAGACATAAACTTCTAACAAATAAATTAGTCGAAACCAGTACAGTTATTTTCGTAGATTGGTTTCTTGTTTTGTGTACCTCTCTGACTCTCTCTCTCTCTTTCTTCTCTTCTTCCACACGCCCAGCTGTTTGATAGATGAGTCTGTTCACGACGGGGTCGGGTGAGTCCATAATAAAATACACAATAAATCAATTTCAAGTAGTAGAAAATTGCCTGATCTAATGTATATTTTAGTATTCATTTTGTAAAATATGGTATTCCGTAGATTAAACCTTAATGATCATGACATAGTTGCGTAGTTTAGTCAACACTAATGTAAAAAAAGTTTTAAAAATAATGACACAACCATAACAATGTCACACAATAACCGGTTTTTGATTTTATTGTGTTGCGCTTTTCATTGCCTCACCAGATTTGTTTATTTTTAAATTTCAGCTCACATGACTTGGGTTTTTTGCTCTTTCTTTGAACTTACACTTGATTTGTTTTCTTGTTGATTCGATGCAATCAGAATTAGCACTGTTTTATTTACAATACCGCAGCGATGCTTTTTCTCATAGTGTAAACACACACATCGTATTTCGCAATGTTATTGTCTGTTTGTTCGTTTCCTGTGACCCTCTTGTCAGTTTTTCTTTAGTTGCTCCGATCGAGAATCATTCTTTTTAATGTTTAATTTGCTGGAAATTTCAATATTGTACAGGTATATGGGAGAAAGCCGAAAAGATTGGTGCTTGGAAAGTTCGCCGAATCCGATTATAACTGTCACTGAGCATACTCCCATACCTTCTCCCGATTTAATCAGGCGCAAAGTGAGTAGTTTTAAATAATTATGTAAAATGTTCCAATCGATTTATATCTCGCCCACATCGCATTGGATACTTACGTCCCGGTAGCCATTTTAATCATGTGCCCGCACGATGCCCCTTAATTCGAAATCGGTTATATTCATTACACTTTATTTGAAGGATGTATAAAACTTTTACATTCGTTTCAGTCTCGAGCTACTGGATCTATGGACAGCCAACACGACGTATTGCTCGCACGTCAAAGCAAGCGTGGACTCACGCGCTCCCTCTCCGACTCAAACATCAATTACTCGTGCGATGATAGCCCCGAAGCGGCGGGATCATCCTTCTACATCACACCCGAAGGAGATATTGACCTTCATGTCGTCCTAAAGGCGATTATATATTTATAATTTAAACCTTTATATTTATTATATATTTACATTTTATTTTTATATAATAATGATTTTCATAAAATAATAAACATTTCAGGGTATTCACAGTGTTGCCCTGAGAGACAGCGGCATATGCAGTTTGAGAGTATGTGAAGGGATCCTTAATGTGATTGAAGTTGTACTGAGCATGTCAATTCTGAATGAAGAAAACGACAAGCAACACGTCGCCCATTCCTGCATACTCAATTCATTGACGAGGTACCTAACAACTCTCACAGATTGGCTTATTTGAAGATTCCCCATCCGTCCCCGTGGGATAGGGATTTTACCCCTTTGTATAGGGATCGTGTCCATTCTGACATATCCCTTTATGGGTCTTTGTCTAGCCCTAGACCGGTTGTTACTAGTTCCTGCCTAATAAGTTATTAAAATCTGGTAGGCTTTTCGTCTGAAGCAGGCACTTGTGGCTTGGGATGGACGAACTCAAATATCGGTAACGAAATAATAGATCCTTGTTTGCTGTAATTTGGTATAATACCTTCGTCCTAAAGTCTAATACTAGTTTTTAAATGAATATAAAACTATTTCACTTTGCCTGTTTGCAGGGTGCTGCGGCATTTGGGCTGCCCTCACGGTTGCGGCGACTCCCAGCGCGGTCCGCCGGCCGACTTCTTGCGCTCTCAAATCCAAACCCTCCTCGCCAAAATACACAGATCCAGTTCAAAACAGTTTTCGAAATTCTTCAAGAATATGATAGCGATGAACTCTATAGCCGATTTGATGGAATTTTTCCACGCCTACGTGGGTTTCTGCGTAGACCCCAGTTCACTTTTGTCACCGTTAAGTATGTACGAAATGATAATTCAACAATAATTCAAATTGTTTTGCATAATAACGTTTAGTTCCGGGAAGATTGAATCAATAACAACTATATTTTCTATAAATTTTTAAAAGTGTTTTAAGTCCGCTAGTATTTGTGACTAAGGTATGCATGCCTTGGATTTTAACGAATTGAAATCCAATCGGAGATTAGAAGGAAGGAGGTTTCTAATCGTCCCGCGTTCCCCTAACACCTCGCATTTTAATTGCGGCAGGACAATTAAAACGATGAATTGTTTTTGTCAGATTTGGGTTCATCATTAAAAAAAAAGCCCCTCGATGATGGATGTGTAATTGCAGATCAAAAGCGTAGTTGTAATAAGTCACCGGATGCGGTTTCACAAGCCGGTTTTGCCACGTTCACAGGCACTAGTACCACCTCAGTGGAAGGCCACATTATATCCTGCCTCCTCAAACCTCTCGTCTCAAAACTCGTCGCCTCCAACAAGGAACTCAAATCACCGGAAAATATGGTAAGCTCGCTGTAAAGAGTACCACAATGACTCTAGGCAAAGTATTACTACTCTATATTTTTACCATTAAGAAATTATTTTATCGTTAACTCATCCGTACAGTAGGTAATAATTATTAATCGACATAATCACATCTTTGATTTGAATTGTGTACAGACAATTTACTGCGATGTGCGCCAATTGATGAACTACGTGAAAGAGGCTCACAGCAACGTGCTGAGGAGGGTCGCTCTTAGCGGTCTGATCGATACCGCTGTACGACCTCATCGCAAACAATCGAATCTTCAAACAACTCGCGTTATAAGGTCTGTTTTTCACATATCCTGATTTATACCGATAGTATTAAATTCAGAGGACGGAACAGCGCCGCTCGAACGGTCTTATATACCTGGGGCTATTTCAGACACATACCGCAGAGCGAGCAAGAGGACAGCTTCGAAGGGTCTTGCTACGTAATAGATGAAAGGGACACGAGGAAACTCTTGTTTAAAAAGAGGAGTACATCCTCCACTTGCGCCGTGAGTTTATACTAACATTTCATAATTGACGGTATAACAATAAAGCTACTTATCAATTTCAAATAAACCTTAAAAATAAGTAATTATGTTTTTTCAAATTCTCAGAACTATTCCTTCTTTTGTTTATTCTTTAGTGGATCTACGCAAGCAGCTCATATTTACCGGTGGTATACTTTGCCATTAATATTGTCATGCATGCCTAATGGCTTTTCACAGGCCACAAACCCAGCACGTGTTTTAAATAATCCATTCGTACATTTTAAAAGTTGTACGCATAAATTATATATACGATTACTGTGAATTATTTCATTTATAATCTGAATATTTCGTACACAATCATTTATCCAAAATTCCGATTAGAAAGGCAGTGTCTATGTGCTTTTAAAGTATATTAATTATTATACGATTTAACGAGTAAACTTATATTCCATTGTACTTTTATGAGCGATATTAATACAGTTTAAGCTGTTTTTAAAGTAAGTATTATTGTGAAAATAATTTGCAGAGCGTCCTGGAAACAGATGTCTGCGATGAAATACAGAGTCCATTGAGCAACATGAGGAAGAAACACCACACTTTGACGCCGAGGCACAGCCAAAAGAATTTGACTCACGATCACAAACACTCAAGATTTCATATTGGTGGGTTAGGTGTGTAACATGCGGCATAGTGCGAATTGAAAGCCAAATAAATTGACCTCAGATTTTTTACTTAGTCAGATTTACTATTTTCTGATTATTTTTGAATGAAACAAAAATTAAATGAAATTTAAATGAATGTTTTAAATTTATTTAATTCTGGTTAATTTATTTTGTGCAGTAGACCATCAAGCTATAGTACTGATCGTCTATATACTTTAATGTATTTTGTTTTTCATAAAATTATGCAAAACGTACATACAAAAGGATAATACGTAATGTGACATTTATTACTTTCCAAACGATTTTGCAAATTTATAAGATTTTAAAATGAACGCTAAAGACGAAATTTTCAATGATTTCGCCAGAGTATAATTGAATTGAAAACTTGGTTGCCTACTGTACTATACATGATGCTATTTAACGATATTTTGTAGACAATAGTAGAAATTAGTAATCAAGTTACACCTTTTCCAATCTATTGACCTTTGAATTCACGTTATATTTCGTAATTTACAAGTTTCTTTTATGAAAACTGAGAACTGGGTGACTCGAGGACTGCGAGGCATGGGCTTTCTTTCGTACATTGGGTACTGAACCGTATAGTTAATTAATCGCATGCATGAACTGCTTTTTACTTATTATAACGTTTGGTGTTTTAAAATCAACCAGTCGAGTGTGATTTGTATTGTGATTTTATGGTTCAAATGTAACACGTTGAATTGCAAATATTGTTGAGTCTGTGGTTTACCAATGTTGACGCACGCTTCAGTTCCAAGGCTATTTGTGAAATCTTTTTTTATATTCGCAATTTCCATCGCAAAGTCCCTCGAGTTACGATTTTCGGAGAGTATTTCGAATGAAATATAGAGCAACGCGGAATGGAAATAACACAATTATACTTTCAATCAAAACCTTTGTCTAATTCTAACGTTATTAGAAAAAAGAAGCACGTTACCACCGTCGTCAAAGAGAAAATAAGTAATATAACATAAAGTCGCCGAATCGACGTATCATTAAATTAAGTATTTATTCGCTTCTTTATTCTCGAAAACATTGTTCCTGGTATCCAAGGGCCTGTTGTAACTCGCGGCACTTTCAGTGGCATATTGATGGAATGACTTGTAGGCACTATTACATTGGACGGAAATTGGGGAAAGTTTATGGATTTACTGGAAAATTACTTTTCGAACTTTTTAGTAAATTGGCTGAGAAGAGAATACAGAAGGGGAGATTCTGTGGACAGCCAGGGTAGTACAGATTCACCAGCCGAAAGTGCTCTGATCCATCAGGCCCCGGCTTTGCATCACTCCTACAGCAAGACTTCCCAGAAGAGTACCACCAGGTATTAAATTTAGAAAACAGGACAATTTATGTTTTGTAAAAGTTCCGACCGCTCGGCTCCGGTCTCTTGAAACTTTCTAATAAATGTTGCAGTGTAACGACGACACTGCAAAAGGCGAGAAGGAGAGTTGAGGATCAGTTTACAAAATTTGGATTCGGACGCGGAAAGAAGAAGGACGGCAGCATTGAAGAGACCCAAGGAAGTTGTATGTCGTAATCTATACTTTTCAAACTTTAAGACAGCAATCAATTCGCTCTCTTACAGTAGAATACTGACAAATCATAACTCCGTCTAAAAGAATAATTAGCTGTTCATTACAGTCGAGCGCGTTTTTTTGAAAGCGAAATTTCTACTTTTCGGACACGATTTTTTTTTTGTTGACGGTGTAACGTTTCACGGTGTTAGATCTGAGCCGGCGAAATTCGATGGAGGTGCCCGAGGGCCAGAGCAGGAACTGTGAGGTGGTAGTGCTGAAGACGAGGCGGCTTGTGAAGAAGGAGGCCCTCCTCCAGGGCATGATGAGGCTCTCCCTCCTACTCGACACCTGCCACCCTGCAACCCTACCCCATCCGCACATTCTAGCCGCCTCTCTAGATTTGGTAATTTTCACTAAGTATATTTATTAAATCAACCCTTCGTAGAGTTGCAATCGTTTGGTGAATGTTTGGGGAATAAATTATGAAAATAACTATTCATTTTTACCAATTACTCTCGCTATCTCCCGTTTCCAGTCGTTCAATTGTCCTATCCCAGAAAACATTCGGCCGGAACATTAGATTATATTCAATTTAACCTGCTAGACACCTAAAGACTATTTTAATTAGAGTAAAAGAAGTGGCATCTCAGTTTTTCAGTTACAAATGCATTTGACTTAAAGTTTTTTTTGAGCCCTGAACCAAAATTAGTTTGCCATCCCTGATCTATATTATTTAAAAAAAGGATGACCGGAGAAAACCCGCTTATTACTGACAAATGGACGTAAACGATGGATGAGATTTTATTTGTAATATTCCGACTTAGAATACGGCTCTGATACTAGACCCGCTTAGCAGTGTTGCGTAGCGGGTCACGTATCAGCCCCTTATAATTATAAAAAAATTATCGGGTGAAACCCACACGCGAACGCAGCTTGTTACATTTTTATATTGGTGATTTTATTGAATTATTACATTAGAAATGATTAACATGAGGAATAAAAGTATAAATTAATGGTTATAATGGTAGTAGTAAATTTAATGTAATTTGTAATATTCCGACTGGGAATGGGGCTCTGATACTAAAACCCGCATAGCAGTGTTGCGTAGCGGGTCAAGTATCAGCCCCTTATTATTATAAAAAAATTATCTGGTGAAACCCACACGCGAACGAAGCTTGTTACATTTGTATATTGGTGATTTTATTGAATTATTTCATTAAAAATGATTAACACGAGAAATACAAGTATACATTAATTGTTTCAAAGGAAGTATTAAATGGAGAAAATGCCAAATTCAATGTACATTATCTTCTGATTGAATAACGGGTATTATTGGTCTACGGTAGCTACCAACCTCTTTCTCGTGTTGATTGCAAATTGTCCCTCTCAAAAGAAGTTGACTTCAAAAATAAATAAGCTAAGAGCCCATTCCTTTGTTACACAAGTGAGCAATGACAATAGTTGAATGTGTTGTGAACATTGTATTGTACAGCCTCACGCTCCTGTGGTATCGAGGGCGGCCTTTTTGCTGGAGTGCGCCTACTTCGTGCACAGCTGCAACAAGGGCCAGTGGCCCGCCTGGCTGAAGCACAACTTGCCCCTATTCAGGCCCTCGGGCCCGCCCCCACCCAACAGGCCCAACACTAACAACACCAGGCGATCGCACATACTCCAGAGGGCCGCAGGCAACATGTTCTACCAGTGGGCCGAGGTAACCGCCGCCTCGACTCTACTTCCTAAATTACAAATTTCTTCCTACTATCGTTCTAATTAATCTAATGATACCCGTTAGGCGATAGGGTCGAGACTGGAAGAAATGTTGGCGGATGACAAAACCCGCATTCCTAGCATTATCGCCATGCTGCAGGACGAGAATAAACAGAAAGAGCTACTCATCGAGGACGAAGAAGAAGATTTTCTGGACGAAAGTACGTATTATTTCATACGCACGTAATTAATTTGAAAACATCGTAATTAAATAAGGTTTATGCAACAATTTGGAACAATATGAGAGAGAGAAAAAAATGTTTACGCAAAATGATTAAAACTGTAATCGATAATTTGGGGCAGGCAACGTGAACCAATTCGGTTCGGCGTGTCCGATGGCCTTGCGGCTGGTGGGGTGCGTTCTGCTACTGGAGATAACCGCGTTCCTCAGGGAGACCTACCAGTCGTTGCCGAAGACGGGTCACACCTCCAACCGGACCGGACCCCAGGACAGGCAGCCCCTCTGGGAGAAGGCCTACTCGAAGGAGGCCAACCGCAGGTGGAGCATGGCCCTCTCCTCAATGGGCCACTCCCAAACCTCCGCCCAGAGCCTCCAGAGCATTGCCGGAGAGAGAGACCAGGGTAAATCCGTACCAGAAATATTCTTACTTAAAAACTTATTCAGTTATAGTTTTATAATCACTAGAAACGATATTTACGTTTTTATGTTCTTCGAGATTTTGGAAAATGCCGAGAGTTCTATCAACTACCCTTTCCTATTATACATCGTAATGGGATTGTGAGTCACATTTTCTATTGTAAGCCAACGTGCTAGAAATACTCGTGCGAAGAAAAATATTTTCGTTTGCATCTCATATATTTCAAATGATGAATTTTTAAGTAAGGAAAAATATTTCTTCGCAATGAAAAGGGTTAGTTCAGCAGCAAATATTACAGAAATCGTATCTTCGAGCGGTGGAAGTTTTTATTTTAAATTTTCGAGTCCAAATAAATTCGAAACACTGTCCGTTCGGTGCCCGAATTTTATGTAATTCCGAAGTGGAATTATTAAATTATTAGTTCGGCTCGGTTTTTATTTTAAGATGAGTGATCGCTAATGTGCATTCCCAGGGAATCAAACAGAAAGGAAAATAAGTTTTGTTCTTCACGAGCCCGACAATGAGTCAGAAGGAAGTAGCAATACAACGGTCACAATGCAGGTAATACATGAGCGTATTAGCCGACAGATTCATTTTTGATTAGTTTTGACCGCATGAATGTGTTATAAGAGGATCTTTTCGTAAACTATAACCGGATTTAACGGAGTGTAACGTCTCAGGGTGAGGACGGACTACCGATGGACGACAAGAAGGGTCGCCGACAGAGGCCGCTGTTGCTGAGAAGAGGTACAGCCACAACTACCGTAACGACGGGCTCTTTCAAGCGTCGCAGTCTTAAATTGAGGCGGGGAAAGGAACAGCTCCCTTTAGAGAGGCCAAAAGATGTCGTTTTTGATAACGACTGTATGTCAGAGACATGAACGCAAAGCCGCCCAACCGCTCAAAGCTAACCGCAAATAAAATTGCCTTGCTGCCGCTGCCTGCTGCCGCTTCTCGATTTTTTTTAAGAAGCTTGCGCTTGAATTAATTAATTGAAGTACGCATTTCCGAACGGACGGCGCTTTTATAATTCCCGTTTTTGATCTTTCCGTACAGTTCGCAGGAGTGAATCGTTGCAGAAGAGGAAAGTGAGCTCGCTCTCGGACCGTAGCGACACCTCTGAGCAGGGTGAGCGAGGCGGGGAGGTGAGCGGGGAGGAAAGCCCGGGAGTACTCAGCGACGACCAGCCGCCCGAAAGCCCGACGGATACCAACGATACTGACGATACCACAAACATGCCCTGGCTCAAGGTACACACATATACCTAGCACTATTCGCAGCGCTTTTAGTCGCTATCAAAAGAAACTTCTTACTCACTTTTTCCCCTAACAATGTCGAAGCCGACCATCTTCATCAAACAGACGTAATTCGAATATCGAGTACCTTCGGACTCGAGTGATCCTGAATCAGGCAGCATTAAAACGGCCCTCATTTATCGGTGATCGCTATACCGTTTTGCCCTAGATACAGATGTCTACTGCATTTCCCATCTTATATGATTCCCAACCAGGGGATGTCCCCTCTTCTTAACGCGCAGTTAATACTCGCGTTAGCTATTGTAATTTGTTTAACAATTCGGATTCTAAAATAATTTATTTTTCTCCAGGTCATGGTTCAGTTAATCAACTCCTTCAATTACTACTGTTCGCATCAAAATTTCTGTCACCCATTCTGCTACCGGCGTCACATGCGGGCCGCATCCAAGCTTATAAAATCAATTAGACAGGTAACATCGACATTTTTCCAACATCTTAGACTCAACGCATTTCGTTCGGTCCCTTAAGTTTTTTTTTTCTTTAAGGTTTACGGCGAAGAGTTCGGCATACAGTTGGGGGAAATAAAGGTGCCGGACGAAACTAAAAAATCGGAAACCAAGCGAAGTAGAAAGGTTTCTGAGCAAGTTTCTCCGATTCGAAGTAAAGACAACGCTACGAAAAAAGACAAGGACAAGTATGTGTATACTTCATTTATTTTTACGTATATATCGAATATTTCAATGTACAGACGTGAGAGTAACTTATATGTCGAATTCTAAAAATAATTATTCGATCTCGAAAATAATTCTCGAGTTTTCAGTTTACACGGTATACAGCAACTCTGCACTTGTGCAGCGTAACATTGTCTAAAATCTCAGTGGAAATTATCACATCGACTCAGGTCCGAGGTGTTGAGCTAAAACATTATGATTGGGTGCTATATTTATGATTGTAGAGGCGATAGGACGGCGGAAGGATCGTCGGCCGGTCGGGACAGTCACAAAGACGGCGGCCTCGACAGTGAAGATCAGACGTCCAAGAATGGCAAGTCCGGCCAGGACAAGGCTAAAGAACAACCGCAAATTCTTAAATATATTAAATCCCAGGTAAAGAATTTAAAAGACCCGTCGCTTGTTTGTCAGTTTTGTTGCATCCGTTACACTTGACTGTCGGCACTCGGGATTTATGGGAACAAACCAATTAACGTTTTTTTGAGCGGTAGATCATTTTAATCAAAATTGCAGAGATCCTTAACAAGTTAGGGCCGAAGTAATGGGGACATTATAGCCAACATTAGAAGCTCATAAAACGGAAGCATTTTTAATTAATTTTTTTCTTATTTTCTTAAATTGAATTATGTTTCCTTATGAATATTATTCCTTCAATTCCGTAGTTTATTCTAATTCAGAAGTAATGGGGAAATAATAATGCCCCCGTAGGTTGGTGAGTGTTTCCATTGCGTGATCGGCGGGCTGGTGAAAGGTGGGAGTATAATGAGCCAGGACCAGCTTGTGGACTGTCTCTCGGTCGCTTGGCAGTTGCTGTTGGAGCCCTCGCAGCAGACCGCGAGCAGCGCCGCAGCACTGATGATACTGGCGGCGGTCAAGGCCCCCACCCAGGCGGCGCAGATCATGGAGACCGCCCTGCACAGCCCCCTGCCCGCAGTACGCATCGCGGCTGTACTCAGGTAACTTCATTCCTCCAATCATTGCATAGATCCTAGATTAGGGTCAGTGATTGGCCGATGCCATGTTTAAATTTTAGCACAATAGAGCGGTAAACAAATGAAGACAAAGAAATTTAACCTGGGAATTAAATTAAAATTAAAATTGTTACCGATGGAAACATGCGTTCCGAATATTATATTATAGGTAAATTAGTTTAATGGACATAACAGATGGATGAGGTTTAATTCGTAATATTCCGACTCGGAATACGGCTCTGATACTAGACCCGCATGGCAGTGTTGCGTAGCGGGTCAAGTATCGGCCCCTTATTGTTATAAAAAAAATATCGCGTGAAACCCACGCGCGAGCGAAGCTTGTTACATTTGTATATTGGTGATTTTATTGAATTATTAAATTAAAAATGATTAACATGGACAATAAAGGTATAAATCAATGGTTGTAAAAATAGTATTAAATGTAATGTAATTTGTAGTATTCCGACTGGGAATACGGCTCTGATACTAGACCCGCATAGCAGTGTTGCGTAGCGGGTCAAGTATGAGCCCCTTACTATTATTATAAAATGAGCGCGTGAAACCCATGCGTGTGGGATGTTTTTGTATCGGTTATTTTATTGAATACAGACGACAGAGTATTATAAATTACCATTTTTTGATTCAAATATCTGTCACAGATTCAAAGTGTTGTGGAAAATGCGATACCAAGTGTGGTGTCGGATGGAGGAGGGTGCCCAGGTGACGTTCAAGGTGCCGCCGCCCGGCATCGAGTTTACACTGCCCTCACCCAAAATCGGCATAGAGTCACTGCCGGTAGTCGACCCGCCCTGGATGCCCCAGGTCAAGACCAAAGTGGAAGAAGTCACAGCCATTAGCCAAGAGAGCCATGTCCGTACCAGTAGCGTTACATTCTTAATTATTAATTTATCGCGAAACTGCTAAATGTTCAGATAGACCGTCACTTCTATTATTCTTAACAAATCTTTATCTCGTTATGAATTTTTCACAATGAGACCGGTGGAACGGGACTTTTTTCCCTTTTTTTTTTATTAACAAACTGCGTCTAACAGGACATTCGGTATAAGATATTTTGGTCCGACTGGGCTAATTTTCAGCGATCGCTAGTCACGGCAACCAAGACTCGGAAGAAACAACAGACGGAGCTGATAAAGATGGCACTTCAGGCGAGGGAGGACAAGAAGAGGTCGGAGAGGGAAAATTTTCTGGTGACCACGATACCGATCACGATACAGGCCGCTTACGAGCCCAGCCTCCACCATGCCGTCGGAGATGATCACGACGAAGGTGCTTTATTATATATTTATTTATTTTTATGTCTTTTATAAAACTGACTAAGACCCGGGACCTACCTAATACTGTTGTACAATGTCGTCTATTTAAACTGAAACGTAGTTAAGTGGGATGTATATTAAGTTTAAAACCTTGCGAATACACTTCTATTTAGACGATAGTTTGACATTTAACGCATTTAAAGTCGGAGGCGGTGATGAAGAAGTGATAGAGGGACAGACGAGAAACACGTCCCACCATATCCACTCGGCGCAGTCCTTGTTCCCCTCGTGCCTGTGTTCCGCAGTCATACATATCATCAATCTATTGGACGATGCCGCCGTGTCCCAGGACGGCTGCGCGGTCTACGAAGTCGCCTATCAGGTACGACAACTCGATTTTAACACTAAACGTATCAAGCGGGGTCAAAATGACCCCTTTTGAAAATTTACTTTAAATTCGTACATTTATTGTTATTTTTGTCGGTCATTTGACTTTCTTTAAATTCTTGTATCATCCGATTATTCAATTTCTCGCTTTCCTTTTTTCTCGTAGCTTATTTTTTAGCGACAACAATTCTTTACCTACCTTACGTACCACGAGGGGTTATTTGACCCCATACGAAGTTTACGTATTTTTCGGCAGTTCTCTAACTGTAACCTTAGTTGTAAACTCAGATACGCTTCTCAAGTAAAGGTAACATTTATCTGAACCTGATATATTTGTTTGGTTTCGGCGTAAGCACTTGAACGACCTAACCAGGTCCATGTAACGTAACGCCAACTGTAGAAGAAATATTACAATCGACAATTTTTTTACGACTGCATCTCTGGCTGCAAAATTATTGGCGAAAAGTTAAGGGTTGAAGCTATCAATGCAACGCTTCCTGTTAGAATTAGCAGACGAGCTTGTTACAGAGTACCTCGAATTTTGTGAAGAAGAAAAGGAAAACCAACGAGACGGAATATCAAACAGCTTCAATAATAATTCAAACTCCAGGAAGAAATGTCAAATAAGATTTTGCGCAGGCAATAAAACAACACAAACTTGCATAATTTGTAAAAAATTTGTTTGCGGGAAATGTACGAAGGAGAAAACCATTATATGTAAAAGATATAATTAGTTGATTGTTTTGTTTATAGCCAGAAAAATATGCGTTTAATTATTTTATACGATATTAGAAATGATGTTGCAAATTATCTCCTTAATAAGTAAAGAATTTTTTACGAAAAATCAACGTTTATTTCATAAGGGGTCAAATGATCGCCTATGGTAAGATTAGGTATAGTTTAGTGCCGGTACGTTTAGTGTTAAAGGAAAGCCATAAAATTGGCGAACGGTCGCTTTCTAAAAAATTCTGTTCTAAGTAAGGAGCGGGGGGTTTTGCAGGTGATCTGGAACTGTCTGGTGGAGGACAGCGCCCTTTTTCTGCGCTACATTCTCGAGCGTCTGACCAGGGACAACCAGGAGCTGATGTTCAAAGTGCTGCGCCACCTGATCAGGTTCGTGCCCCGGCTGCCCCAGCAGGCCGCCTTCACCCTCTACAACTACATCATCGGCTACGTCATGTTCTACGTCAGGTCGCCGCACGAGGAGGGCCAGAAACTGATCGGCGCCGCCCTATCCATACTCTGGATGGTAAGAACGGCTAGTTTTAACTCTGCACTCCGGACCAATCTCGATGTTGGCTACCAGCTACTCCTTGGTGGTTGGCCGATGTCACTGCTATCGTTTTGGTCTAGATTTAGTCTTTCTAACGTATCTGTATAAACGTCTATCTGGAGCTCATCTTCACTACTACTTGTATCATGAGACTCAATCCTGTTTGAACGTATTGCCATTGTTCTAATAAAAAAAAAATGAATAAATCCGTGGGTTAAAATTTCTAATTGTTATTACTAGATCTGTTACAAAATGATATTTACCGAGAGAAGAATCACTTCCGATTTTCTCACTCGTTAGGTCTATCTATACCGCTCGACGCTTCAAACCGCACTCAGCTTTGAAACTCAAAACTCGCTGACATCTCTTTTATATATCTTATTAATTTTACTATATTTTGATTTGATGTCTTGCGCCACATTTCAAAAGAAATCATCGGGCAAAACATGTACGTCTCAAAAAGTTGCGCCGAAATAACTTTATTCCCCGTAATTACTAATAAATTTTAATGTCACCTCAGCGCTACTTTACGGCACAAACGAACATTTACAGACCGTCGTATTATCTATTATAATTTTTGAACTAAGTAACGTATTATAATGATATTGGACTTATATGTATTGGTTGAGATCGAGGAATGTATATTTGCAAAAAAATCGGTATTTTATTGTTTATAATTTTGTACAGTATGATACATTTTGAAACACTCCCCAATATGCATTGCAGGCTGATTAGTGCATGTTTCGCAATAATAATTTGTTCGACGCCTGCCACCGAGTGTTTTCCCCTTAGAAGACACAATACAGTCTCGTTTTCTGTCCTGGAATATGCGATTTGTTATCTAATCTATTGTCCGCAGAAGATGTGGATGGACGCGTTCTCGATACACGAAAATCGCCCCTCAATGTTAGTGTTTGGACAAACAAAACCCGCTGACATTTCTTGTATATATGTTAGTAATTTTACGATATTTTAATTTGATTTCTTGTGCCATTTCAAGAGAAAACTTATGGAAACATGTATGTCCCAAAAAGTTGCGCTGAAATAACTCAATTCCCCATAATCGCTAATAAACTTGAATGTCCCCTGAGAGGACATATCCGAGTGATATGCTAGAATTACGATGTCCCCTGAGGGGACAGCGGAGTGCAAAGGGTTAAAGTTGTTTTGTATTTGGACATTTACGACGTTCCGATTCTGCAATTATGAGGAGTCCAACTTTTCCAGGTTGTCCACAGCGTCCACGGCATAATGTTTAAGGACCTAAAACAAATTCTGCGCAAAGAGCAATGCGACGCGTCGATACTGTTGACGGCCAATGTTCCTTCTACGAAGAAAATCATCGTCCACGGGCCCCAAGGTAGTACTCCAGCCATCTGTTATTTCCGACGTTAGAGCATTTGCGCTATGTGTTAATTATGAATTGCAATTTTTTGACAGAGCAATCGTCGTGCGGGATACCTTCGCAGTTCCCCGTTCAAGAAGACACCCAATTTTGTCAGATTTTGAGGGAATCCCTTGACTTTTTCGGTATTGACGAAGCTCGTCACAAAGAGTTCTTCCTCGTTGATCACAAAACACGTAAGTATACTTTTTTCAATAGTAGCAAAAGTGCTATTTCCTAGAAACTTAGACAAACCTATATTTGTACGCTATTAAGCTATTTTTATTATCTAGACCAGATTCACAATCCGAATTCCTACGTAAGGGACTACTACTTTTTCAAAAGATCGCAATACCCTCAACTGGAGTTGGTCCACATGCATCCGCTCGAAGCCTACAACGCCCTACAGAGACAAGAACTTATGCACAAAGTCGTAGAAATTGGTAAAGTCCTGCTTACTTGGGCAATTTTGAAGAACGTCGACATGGTAAGATATAATAAAAACGTATAAAACGATATATAAAATAAGCTATGAGTTTATTATAGATGTATATCATAATGAATAGTATTAAAAACAGGTATTGGTATTATCCAAGTATTTCAAATTACTACCCCAAAAATTAATTTTTCAGGTAGTTCAACGCGTCGTCTTTCTTCACGAGGAATTGATGAAACTCCCATCGTTTCCCCGGAAAGCATTAGAAGCGGATTTGGACCTTTACAGGGGCGGGGAATTGGGAAAGGTATTCACTACGTACAAATATATTTATATGTACATTTTTCACGCGTGGAGTACGTATCCTCTGCGCAAATTATAAATTTATGGTCTTATAATAATACAAGGACGAATTAACGAGTTAATTGAATGATTAACACATCTGTGCCGTGACGATACACCAAAAATGGAACTGTCCTTGGTATAATTCGTCTAATATTCATTGAATCGTATTTAAAATAAGAAAATTGAGATATAAAATATTAACAAAAACAGCTCAATGTAGAGAGTATTGGATTTTGTTGTTGGATATTGTAATTTTTGTTATCGCTAAGGAACTTCTGGGCTTGGACGTGTTGCACAAGTTCATGTGGGTGCGACTGATAGCGCGCATGTTCGAAGCTATGGCCGGCAACTTCGCTTATTCCGGCGACATCCACCTCTTCCTGAACGTCCTCAACGGGGCGGTCACACTGCACAGCCAGGATGCCACTATACTCAGATACGTCATGGCCACTTACATAAACGCCGCGCATCATTTCAAAAACATTTTCTCCATTAACGGGTGAGTGCCGTCATTATAATTTCAATAAATATAGATGATAAATATAGTAAATATAGATAAATATAGATGACACAAAAAAAAGATTGTAAGGCGCATTACGTTTGTAACTTCTAACCGATATTGTAATCGCGATTGGGCCCCCCGCTCGGCACAATTCATATAATGACCAATACTCATTAAATAGATATTTAAAAACGTATACACGTGCACAATTTGCACGGACTGAACCAGGTCCTACCACTGGAAGATGCCAATTGGAATTCATCCATCGAATGAAATCATCGGGCTCGATCTTTTTCAGTTACCTGATGATAATCCCGACCCTCCTCCAGCTCTACGCAAGCCATCAGACCAATAAACTTGTCACGAAGACGGTCGAATTCGTCATCAAGCAGTTCTATCTGATGAACAGGAAACCGTTCATTCTGCAGATGTTCGGCGCAGTCTCCTCCATTTTAGACATCGACACCGAAGCGCAATTCGGGGACGCGCACAAGGTTTGAAAGATCAATATATTGACCGGATATTTATTCACTCAAAAAAATTGAGTACTGGATCCAACCGAAATAGTAAATTATTAATAATATAAACATGTTAAAATTTGTTTTTTCGCTGGTTATCGGGTGTATTCGATATATCGATATGTAAGGGTGAATCGATGTCGTCAACTTGGTCAGCCATATTTGTTTTCACATCGCGTACCTTTATTACGGCGTCCGACGGGTTGTGCTTTTTTTTAATCATTCCTTTGTAATTAGGCGGGTTATTTTTTTTTTAGTTTCATTATATTATTTTTTATATATTTCTTTTCGTGTCACAATTACTTTCTTTCCCTTTACTAAAAAAAAACCCCGTCGGACGCCTTAATAAAGGTGTGCGATGTGAAAACAAAAATGGCTGCGCGATGTGAAAACAAAAATGGCTGCGCGTTGTGAAAACAAATATGGCTGACCACCAAGTTGAGAAATCGATTCACCCGTATATATCGATAAATTGAATACACCCGATAACCTCCGCAGCCCCTACAGTAAATTTTAACCCCGTCTGATACTACAAGATTCGATTATATTAGTGCTTAAGTCCATTGATTTCTCTCTTTCAGGTGCCTTCTCAGTGTTTGTTCCGAATCATTTTGAGCCTGGAAACGCCTTCGCCGGACCCGCTGAACATAGACGAGCTGGTGAAGGAGGACAAGCCACTCCAGGCGATTGACTTCTGCTACAGGGACGACAGCGAGATGGTTACCGTCCTCGATTGCGTCGCCCTCTGCGTTATGGTTGTCGCATACTCCGCCGACTCGGTCAGGGCCTATCAAATGCTGGTCGGTAAAATATTAATTAACATTTTTATGTTTATCGCGGACGTGTATATTGAATGACATTACGATCAAGTTATTCGGCTCCAACTCGCGGACGAGATGAGTACAATTGATTGTTATGTGCTCAGAATGAGACACCGCCGGGTCGATTCATCTTAGGAGAACGCGTTTTTCGTTGCAGACGATATTGGAGGCGATAATGCCGTGCTACTTGCAGCACATTCAGTTAGCCAGCTACAGGAAAGAAGGGAAGACCGAAAGGGAAATCGTAAGCCAACTAGCAGTCGCCATCAACACACTAGTCAATAACTGTGAAGCTTTGGCCAAGTAAGGACAAATTATAAGAACGATGACATTCGATACAATGTATAATCGAGCAAATTTGAATCATTTATATAACGTTTATGAAATATTTTGTTGATTACTCTTTTAATTACTCTCTTTAATTAAGTAGTTTCGGTGGTAACCTATTAGTCTAGAAATAAAAGAGAAGTAGGGCTTTATTTTAAAATATACTTTTAAAATATTATATTTAGTTGTGTGCAATGAATTTCGCACGTTTTCACATTGGCAATATTTTTTCAGAAATTATAACGGTCCTCAGAAAACGAGTCCAGACCACAAAGGTTCAAGCCAGAGGAATTACAGTCGGGCCCCTTATTCCCCGGGATTCGAATTTGAAGAGGATTCTCATGCCAAATATTTGGCCGATCGCACTAAGACAAGATCAACTTATGCTGATAATGACGATTCAGAGGTGACATCATATTACACTTACTGCCTCTTTACTTCATCCTGTTAAAGTTCATACACCTTGCAGTCTATTGCAACAGAGAGTTGTGGCTCTGTTGTCTATTAAATTAAACCGAACGCCCAATTATGTTTTGAAACGTTTGTTGCAGGCTGAATTTCGCAGACCAAGAGATGTGCTCTTATCCTTGGTAACAGAATTTGCAACCAAGTGCAGTGCTAGACTGATAGAACTCAATAAAAAATATCCGCAAGATGGTAAAGCTATTGAACTCCTAGAACTCAGATCACAGATTGTAAGTCAATTAATTGCAAATTGAATCTATAACCGAAGCGTACGAAAAATTCCTCTAATTGATTTTTTCGGTGTTCCTGTCAGAGACTGGCAGATGTAGCTCACAGTTTGCTGAAAGCTTCACCATATGACCCGGACACTATGTCGTGTAAAGGACTCCAGCTTTATATAACTCAACTTATGCCCGCAACAGAGTGGAACAATGAATCGATGAGGCCTACCCTAATCATGCTATTGAGAAGAGTGGATAAAACTTTTGCCAAAATATACAAGAAACCGAGCATCAGGGTAAGAGAAAATATTAGATGTCAATCGTATATCAATTTAAAACCTTCTATTTGATGTTTTGTATTGCTTATACAGTAAGATGTTATGTCAAAATTTCTGCCATGTAAATATTATTTGGCACCTATTTTGAACTGTTATTTATTTGTACGCTAGTATTATATAACATTATTGCAGTAAATATGAGTCATATAAAATAAAAGTGGTAAAATGTTAAATTATAGAGGAGTGTTGACTGGGAAGCAGCAAGTGGACTGTTGAGAGGAATTTATGAAACTCTCTCCAGATATCCCTACATAGTCCATATGCAACATCTTAAAACACTGGTCAATACATGTCAGGTACTGAATTTCCCTTTCTTTTACATTATTTACAGACCAATAAAATTATTAATATTATAAATAAATAAATATATATATATATATATATATATATATATATATATATATATATATATTTATTTATTAATATTATAAATAAATAAATAAATATATATAATCATATATTACTTGCAATTCATTTGACATTTGTGGTCACTTTGCCAGTTGTGGAAGGAAAACTAATTAGTATAATATCAAAGATATATATTTTGAGAAAATATCAAGATCAACAAATAATGTCAAAGACTCTCATTTCTAGAAATCCATTCATGCCTATGAACTAATTTTTGAATGGGGTTATCCGTACAGTAATAATATTCGGATAAACTATGAAAATAATTAACATTATTAAATTTACAGTCACTCATCGTGGGGGAAACAGCAACCGGGCTTGGTGAAAATCTGTCTTCAGCAACACTGGCACTGATGAGTCAGGTACCACCACCACATTTTTGTGCCACTGTTGTTAGACTCATTGCTCTCCAGATGTTGGCAGTTGGGGTATGATCCTTTTGTATTTTATTTTGTTCTTGCAAAGGTTACCAGAACACTTGGCTGAAATAGTTAACATATATCTAAATTAAATAAGTATAAATTAAATTAAAATTTTAAATTTAAGTACGATTCTGTTCTTGTGTAATAATTGTCCCTCATTAATTCATTTATTATTATAGGAATCATACACACTTGAAAATGTCTGCGGTGGTAGTACTTTATTTCCAACACATGAAAAAACAGAAAGCATACTCATGAACCTTCTTATGCCTTTGTGTTTAAGAGTTGGAAGTGGTAGGAAGGGTAAGATGGCTATTTGATTCTAATTATTCAACAGAAATTTTACAATGCTACTAAACAAGAGAGTGAACGAAGAAAAACATTTTTTAGATGTATGCCGGGTGTTTGGAATGTTAGGTCTTAATCTATGTCCTAAGATAAATTTAGGCTGGTGCAGATTGCACATAATGTACTGGTATATAATTGCGCATTTTAAATAGTAGGAAAAAAATTCTCATATAAATAGTATGTGACTGTGCCTTGCAAATACTATAAAAAATAAATCAAAAAAATAAAATTTGCTATATCAGTGATAACATATTGAACTGCTAGTTCAATGTGTTATAATACACTACAAGTGATAACATTAACTGCTGTTTTGTAGAGGTTCATATAATGAGGGATGTGGACATAAGCTATACAGTGACTGTCGTCCTCTATGCAATGTGTCCACCATCGGCAAGGTCTCCGCTCACTGTCCAGAATTTCAAGACAGCCTCCGACTACAGATCAGGCTCATTTTCACTCAACAAATCTGCACCAGCTGTCACCAAATCACTTTATCAAGTCTCCTTTATGGGTGAAATTTTTTTTTTGAGCCATCTTGTCATTTAACATGTTCAGTAATTCAATTCATCGTGTTGTAACTTTTTGCATAATTCAAAATAATACCTACTTCCTGTATAACTGATAATTAGGTAGACAAAAAAAAAGGTAAACAAAATTTTTAGGAAACCAATTTTTTAAATATCGAAATAAAAATGAACGCTCTTGCAGTCTCCCTCCAAATGCATCTGTCCGATTAAATAGATGTTACAGTCCTAGAAAAATTAATACTTGAAAAATCAATTGAAATATCCAATAGATTTATTCATTGTCCATGTCAGAGGGTGTACGTTATCAATACTGTAGTATTCAATGAAAGGTATATTAAAGTGAGAAAATATTAACCTGTCACCATTTGTTTTTTCATTATATTAAACTTCTTCATGGTATAAAAATCAGAACGTACAAAATTATTCTCTTATTGCACTTAAATTTATATTATAACATAACATAACATTATCCTCTGTATTGTATTTTTTTGTGATGGTATGTCAAAAATATAATATACAAGGAAAATGATGTGAACATTCTTTGCAGTGAGGCTTAATTGATGTTATTTGTCGGTATTTAAATTGGTGCTATTAATAGGTATTGTAATATTTCCTTTTAATATTATATATTGTTTATTTATTTCAGCTCTGAAAATAATGATTGTATGTTTTGAAAATGAACTGGAGGCTGATTGGCCAAGGATAGCGCGTACAATTCAGGAACTATCAAAAGTGAGTGATGCCCGCCAATATTTCTGGAGCTTTATCGAATTTGTTGTCACTCAGAGGCCACCTCTCTTCGTCCTCCTTCAACCTTTCATACGCCTTAAGGTACTACACAGTTTTAATCTGTTTTGTTATTATAATCACAACTAGGAGGACTGAAATTCAAAAATACAAAAAATATAATAGAGCCATTGAAGACTCAAACAATCAATGACTGGAAGCTTCCATTATCCAGGAAGAGAGATTAACTGCATATGGCATAAAAATATTTTCAAGCTGTTTTCATTTACTGACCATGGCCTTTTAAATGATTAAATACATTTTTACACAAATTTTTTTATATGTTTAGCTAGAATTATTTGGAAGATGAAATAGTGCAATAGTGAAATTGCATTGGACTGATGCAGTATACTTAGTTATACAACTAATTATCCTCTCTACGTCTATATGCACCTTTCTGAACAGTACATCTATTTAACTTCTTTGAAGGAAATCTTTTGTATAATTTATAATTTGACAGTTGAATATGACACCGCTGAGTGAAACAGAAAGACACATACATTTTGTGGTGCGTGAACGACTCTCTGGTTTCTGCGCATCTGGTCCCAAGTGCAGGGGTGCTTTACTCTCTGATCTCATGGCTGAAATGAAGAAACTCAAAGAGGAATTGGACAGTCACAAATGCAGTAAGTTTAACCAATGATCTATGTATGTTTGTGCCAATAACTTCAAGCAGTGAAAACCATACAGTCAATCCATACAATAATAATGGGCAATATAAATTTTAATACTAAATTTTAATACTTAGGTGTTATAGTCCTAAGAAATTGTACACACCAAATTCTGTGTGGTAAATGGCACACTACAACCATTATTTTACAGAGGAGCAGGCAGCCCAACAACAACAGCAACAACAGGTGCAGCAACAGCTATCAGGACAACAACAGCAGGGACAGGGACAGGGACAGGTTCAGAGTCAGGGACAGGTTCAGGGTCAGGGACAGGTACAGGGTCAGGGTCAAGGACAAAGTGAGCCTCCACCACCACCACATAACCCAAGACATAGACCCTCACTCATAGACCTTCTCACTGGGGCTGCTAACAGTCAACCACTTGTTCCTCCAGGCACCCACACACCATTACACAGAGGTACCTCTTATCCTTATGTACGCCCTCATTTTATAATAAATGCGATCTCGCAATTGAATGTGCACCTGACGATGCATTAAAATACTGTCTAGCGATAATAACAACAAAAAGGAGCTGTCGAGTATGAGTAATTCTAATATTTTACAGAATCAGTTTCCAGTGTCCCCGGGACTCATACACAAGAGCTTGCACAAGTACTTCCCCGACACCATACAAGTAAATAACAGTTTTAAATTTAATATTTATTATTATACGAACTTATTCAGATTCTACGTGTGATATCATTTTCAAAATAGTTTTAAGGAGAACAGGGTTTAATTGAAGGATGTTCATTCTTTCTACGCCCTATGGTTTATTCAATTACGAACCCAGAAGGGGACACTAGCGGTACATGTATGCTGGTATATGGGGGCCCAATGACCTCACGCTCCCAGCTTGCATTGACTGCACCCAACATACAGAACAGCTTCAATATAATACAGAATTGTTAACTTTATTAATGAAACATCTATTTTCAGGCAGTGAAGTACTGAGCCAAGGCGAAGAGAGCAGTAACAATGACACAAAGCAGTCCAACAATAACAACAAGCCACGTCTGCAGCGTTCAAAGGCACAGAGCAGGAAGACATTTCGTTTGAGGAAAAGCAGAATGGAGGTAAGAATATTTTTTCTTATAAATTTCAAATTCATTTATTACAGAAGCTGGGATTAGAGGGTTTTATGCCGCTTAAGGTCAAAAAAAGGAATCTAACAACTCTATTTTTTTCTTTATCCTTATCAATATAATTGAGGAAATTTTCTTTCGCTGGAATCTTTTATTCACTAAACAAACTTTAGCGTATTGAGAACCCATTGCAAATGTTTCAATGTATCACTCAAAGTTCTTAGAGAAAATACTATAGGGACAGTGATGAAAGTACAACACGAGCTTTATCCATTTCTAAAATGAGCATTGAGAGGAACTCTCGTTTTTGTTTATTCAGTGAGATAAAACTGTCCGTTGCAGGGGCATAAATCGGACGGATCGATGAACGGAGACAACGGTTCAACGGGTAGGGGCTCATCGTCAGGTCAGGCGCCTCTGAAGGCGGAAGGGTCGTGGGAGGAGGACAACAGCCTCCTGTCACAGACGTCGAGCACTTCCGGCTACAGGGAGAACTGTTCTCTGGTTATGATGGGCGGCGGCGGCTCCTCCCACCAGGCACCCTCCACGGTCACCACAGTCCTGCCCGCAGGTAGCGACTCGAGCACAGATCTCGGACACTCTCAACACTCCCTACTCATGGTCTTTGACGAGGACACTCTCATTTAATTTAAAATACCTGTTTTGTGGTCTGCGAGGGCTGGGAATACTTTAGATTTCCCGTGTTTCTGTGTCGTCTCACAGCGCTAGTAGTAGTAGTCACTTTTGGCACTTTGGATGTTTCTTGGTCACCCTCGCTGCACTTATCACCCACCCCCCTGTCACTTGTGCTCGGATGAGCCTCCGCCTCTACGAGGTCCGAGAGAGGAAGCTGACGCCGGGAATGGGCCGATGATTGAGTTCCCCGAGCGAGAGTTTCACGAGTCCAATCGCTAGACAAACAACATCCCCCAAAAACACAATAACAAGACACATATATATATATATATACAGATGACAAACAGACAACCACCAGAGTACAAGTGACAGTGACAGTGACAGTGCAGTGAGGGTGCCCGGAAGACATCCAAAGTGCTAAACATGACTAACAACACTACTGCAGATGTCGAGCAGCCGAAACCGGTCTAGCAAAAGGCCAGACCGGCGAGAGGAGACAGAAACAGACGAAATCTATGGTACTCTCATTTAAATCCAGGTCTGCCTCTCTGCTCACTTTGGATTCCTCAATTTTTTACTCTTTGGATTCAATATCAATGTAGAGTTGGATTGATATGAACCAATTCAGAGACTTATGTTGCAGGAAATTTGAAACAAGATTGTTAATATTTGATTTTCATAGGTATGTTTCCTATTTAATGTACCTGTTCATTTATATTTAACTAATTTTATTTTAAAACCGACCGAGCATTTTTAATACCCGATCAGTTAAGATATGCCATGAACGCCAGTATTATCTTACCTCAGTTTCTGTCTTACCTCTTATCCTAACTGGAGTCTTCTTGTACCATGAAGTTATTGAGATAGCAATACAAATCATATTATTTTATTTAAGGACAAACTTATTAGGGGGTATTACTTTTAGATAGCCCTTCTTAAGTAGCTGATCAAAACAAGTTAATAGCGGTGGCATTACAAATAATTGTTAGTTGTATGTAAAAGGCTTGTAACCAATGTATGACAGACAATTTATTTCGTGCTATAGATTTTAGTCTGATGTTTAACTCTTTTTGTGCCTTCTTTATTATTTTATTATAATCTAGTAAGCGCAGAAACAACTCTTTAATTTTTGTGTAAGTTATTAAATAACTGTTATAAATGTAAAATAAGGAAAATATTTTGTGCAAAAAGTTACTGGTTTATGTGAGATATATGAACATGCATAGACTAGGGAATTATAGATTACATTAGTAGTATAATTAATTAAGAAGATACCTTTATACTCTATTGGGAAATTAACTTCTATAGTAGACTAATAATTGTAAAAAAAGAAAACATATCACCTATGAGTTTTATTTCAAAATCAAAATAATTGAAAAAATAGCAAAAGTAGTAATAAAATTTGGAATGAAATCCATGTCCAGAACTGTTTAAAACTGAAACTAAAATAATTAATATATATTTTATTTAGTAATTATCATTTCCTACTATTCATTAACATTTATATAATATGCTGTTCATAGCTGTATTTGGTCAAAGTTATAATAATAAGGCTTGTATGTAATTTCATAGGTTATACAAATTATGAAAGTAGTGCAATCATATTTTATCATATCTCAGGAATGGAGATTGATTATTTTAAAATTAATATCATTAAATACCCTAACATTTGAAGTGTGGATTAAATGCTAATGATTTATACCATTGAAGGTGTTGTATAAATTAAATCCTTCTGGGTTATAGACTGAATTCTTAAGCTACTGCTTGAAATGCTTGAAAGGGCTGAATATTTTGAAATGGTGGTAGTGGCAATCAATGGTGAACGTAATCGAGGAAAATATTTTCCAATGGTATTACGTCGAAATAAATCAGTTGAATTTATATATGCATATTTGCCATCATTGTCTCCTTTAGTATGTGCCAATAATATTGTGTCAATGAAAAAGGGAAGTAGATTTATGAAAAAAATACAAAAAAATATTACCTTAGACTGTGATAGACTTTAGTTAAATGTTTGTTTTTTTAAGAAAAAGTAAATATTTTTGTGGCTACAAACTAATAAATATTTCACAAAGGATTTTTTACTTTCTTTACTATTTCCTTTCACTGCAATATCACTGATTAGGTAATAGTAGGGTTTCTGCCTAACTGAGTAATGAGACTGTTTTTCCAAGTAACTACACTATTTAAGTCTCGTTTTATTTGTATATATTTATTAAGTTTCAATATATCTGCTATTTTATCGGTTAATTGCCTCTCCAAGTTTCTCCAATTTTATTCTTTTTTTTTGCTGCACGGGAAATGTCGATACTGGCGCTAGTAGTTCCAAGAATCGCCGCTAGATGGCAGACCACTTCAGTGGGGCGGCGGTGACTTAGTTCGGGAAATTTCCGACAGGGGGCAGCACTGCACGGGAAAAGTCGGTGCGGCCGTTGGTAGTTCCTGAAATCGCCACCAGGGCGCAGCACCTGACGGGAACTAACGAAATTCAAACCGAGCGACCTCCTGGCATCTCATGTTCTCCTAATACAAATCCTGATATTTTTTTCCCCTATCCAAAAAGTTGAACTTTTAAATTTCAATATATCTGCTACTCTATCGGTTAATTGGCAATTAATTGACCTTTTAACGCTTGTAATGGATAACTTACTTAAGAAAAATAGACCTTTTATTCAAAATAAAATGACACAAATTTATTTAAATGAATTGTTTTATAGTTATTCAATTGTATTTTCCTTTTTAATTAACACGTTGGAAGCCTTTAACGATTCATTTATGCTCAAAATAAAGAGAAATCGGCGTATATATTGCAATTTTAAAAGTTCAACTTTTTGGATAGGGAAAAAAATATCAGGATTTGTATTAGGAGAACATGAGATGCCAGGAGGTCACTCGGTTTGAATTTCGTTAGTTCCCGTCAGGTGCTGCGCCCTGGTGGCGATTTCAGGAACTACCAACGGCCGCACCGACTTTTCCCGTGCAGTGCTGCCCCCTGTCGGAAATTTCCCGAACTAAGTCACCGCCGCCCCACTGAAGTGGTCTGCCATCTAGCGGCGATTCTTGGAACTACTAGCGCCAGTATCGACATTTCCCGTGCAGTCTGCCTCCTGGCGGAAATTTCCCGAACTAAAACTCTTACTCATTACCGGTTCTATTAACGGCAATTTTTTAATTAAAAGCTCGAAGTGCCTGCAACGTTTATAATGGCTACCGATCGTATGCATTGAGTTTGTACAAATATATTTATTCATTGATAACCCATTTTTATGATCGAGTAGGAATTATTTTTTAATTCAAATACATTGGATTCGACAAATAATTAATTATGAACGATCAAATACAATCTTTACATATATTACTATATAATATACATGAAATAAAAACACATGACTGAATAAAAAAAATTAAATAAACCATGCGACCCCCAAAAAACATCAGAAACGGCAAAAACCAAAACGAAAGCCGCGAAATCCTTCCAAACCCTGGCAGACCACATAACTGGCATTCCAAACAATAATATTGCACTAAATAATTTCCCTGTATTTTTCTTGTAGCACTAGATGAGCTCCGTAGATGCCTAAATGTGAGAAATGGTACATTATCTATCTTATAGACCCTTGTCTAGATGTCCTATAGGGATGTCTCAATTCTGTCGGCAGACTCAATTTTAGATATTTAGAAAAATTTATCAAGCGAAAAAAGAATAAAATCGGAGAAACCTGGAGAGTCTAACGTTATTACATTTACCAGCAGTTGAAAATGCAACCAAAAAACCGGCAACCCGTTATCTTCAAGGAGGATTCAAAATAACGCATCATCCGGAAAATGTCATCGGGTCGAATCTATCAAAAGGTCGTTGGGTTTTATCTATCTCTTATCAACTCGTCTGTTTTTCGCTTATTCGTTTTCCTTCGTAAGTTTTCCTTATTCGACGCTGTTGGTTGAATTAATTTGGAATATTTCGAAATTATCAATATTGCAATGTTGTAGTAAAACCGAGACGTTTAAATTCTAACATCTCCGTTATTTATTTTTTTTTTATTTTTATACGATTTTAAAAGATGTAATAAAAAATTCTGAGAACAAATTTAATCCTAAGCTGTAATTGTTGTAAGTATAAAGAATGGATCGCTTAAGGCTGGGCCGTTCTGTAAAGACGAATATTAAAATGTTGGCGTTATTTCGTACTAACAAATTAATACGTTAGGCGTTCATTAAAACAGCGACAGCGTTCAAACAACACATCAACACAGGACACTCACCACTCGTCCTCTTTACCATAATTCCGCAGAAGAAAACGGTCGTTTTATTTATTAACTCTTTAAACACTTTTAAACACGCGTTAACGTACCAAAATACCTGCAGTTATTGTATAAATCGAGAAAGGAGGACATAATTGTCTGCCTCTCCAGGGGCGATATCGTTGATCGCAATTTCAATAGATCAGTCCCGAGGATAAGGATTCGATAGAATCGAAATCGGGAGCGGGAGGTTATCGATAATGTTGGCGCCGACATAAATAGGGGGCCGGCAAGAGAGCGGCGACATTTCGCCAAGATGAAGTTGTTTTGGATGTTGATCGTCTTTGTAGTTGTGATGGGGTGCGCCATGGCACAGGCACCTCAAATTAGCATTCCGATTTTACCATCGTCCATTTGCCCTTCAGGGATTGTCCAGACGGTCAGGTTCTTATGTGGGGCAGATGCAGGGAGAAAATCTGACAACCGCCCGCATCGGTGTCAATATCTACTGAGAGGGAAACGTGCAGACGAGAAAATTAGCCGAAAGATGCTGTTATATACGCACCTACGTATACACATTTGTTCGTAAAATCTGTTTGTCTTCTTGTATTTAAAAGCAGTTATAAAATAAACGATTTAAAATGTCACGCAATTTATTTCTTTTTATTTCCCCCACTCACTTATTCGTATCGATAACAAGATGAGCCGAATTCCAATCTTAACTTTCGCTGTAGTTCGTCAATAAACACGCGGAAAAACTGTTACGAACTTAGGGTATAGTTTGGGGCGTACAAGTACTTGGGACATGACCTATTTGGGTGGCTTATACCGAATGGTCAATTTTGGCTTTTCATAAATAAATCTAATCGCTGGACTACTGCGGTTGTGATTACGGTCGACATACTTGTTTTCTGTTGTTTTGTTCTTTAATAGGTAAACCCACAAAGAAATAAGAAACGGATAGATAGTTGGGCCGTAATATACCTACAAACCTTTAGGTATATTTTATATATTGCCTGCACTTGGGTCTGTACCAATAATTGGGCTTGTGTTATTAAATGTTAATTACATTTTATATATATATATATATATATATATATATATATATATATATATATATATATGTAATTAAACTAACATGTTATTACAATGATAATAGGTAAGGTTTATAAATCTGGGACTTGGAGCATTTTAAAGGGAATAAAATACTTTAATCAATTTCAACTGATTTAAATAAAAGAAATAGTTATATAGTAACCATGAAATGTATAATGACTTACAATGAATTAAATACAATTCAACTGGTAACATAAATATATATATATATATAAATATATACATTATACGCAATTAAAAAGTAAATCACGTTGTCTATAAATACTATGGGACTCAAAAAAAAAATTAATAATACTATATTTTTAATACTTGTTTTTCATGTTTCCTTTCACACTACAAATACAAGTGTCCCAAAAGAAATAATATATACATGTGCTCCTCCTATTTTATCTATAAACATCACAAACTACTGTATACTACCATTTTTTGTTTTTATAATTAATTTTTTCCTTTTTCTATTTTTTTGCACAGTTACTTCATAGAGGAAAAATCCTCAAATATTTTTCAAATCAGTGTCGGCTTCAAAATAATATTTATTCTTTCTTTACTGTATAATCATTTTTATTTCTCAGGCACTTGCGAAAAAACTAAAAATTAACTTTTAAATGAGTTCAATCAATGTAAAAGAGAACAAAATCATCAAAATTGAAACTAACTATCTGTTAGAGGCTCTCAGATGGGGAACTCTTAAAAGTTAATAAAGATTAAGACAAGAATGCAATATTAATGGCAGTGAACACAGTCAAACTAAAAATTAAAAGATTTCACAGAAAACTGGGTTATCGTTAAACTTAAGAAACAATAAAAAAAAGTGTTAATGACAAAATCACCAAAATCACAAGTAGCATTTGGTATGTTCATTTGTCATTTACTTATTTTTTTATGAGAAATATAATGATTTTATAATTTTTCTTTGGCAAAAATTATGAAAAACTCAAACCCATAATTCTGATATTGATTTATTGAGTACCTAGCCGTACTTCCTTCACTGAAAAATACACTATATAATGTAAATTTCTTAATCTATTAAGTAGACAATACAGTAAATAAGGATACAATATAAGTTTCTGATTTAATTTAAACTGAAATTTATCTTTCTTTAAATAAAAAATCCCACTAAAATTACATTATCACTACAATGTAAAAAAATTGAACTACGAAACTAAATAACAATGATACATGAACTAATAAATTAAAAAAAAAATTTACCTAAATTACCACGAGCAAGTGGAACCTTTTTTTTCTTAAGTAAGGAAAAAATAAATTCCCCGATTATACATGCTTCAGAACAATAAGTAGTATTTTCATAAAATAAAAATTTTAAACTTGGTACAGTCTTTGTAGGCTATAAAATAACCACCTACTATATTGCAGGCCCTATGACCTCAACAATAATTTTTAAATAGACAATAGCTTTTAATTTTTTTAAATTTATTTTTATTAAGTTTTTTGTTACCACAGCCTTCAGTATAAAAAAATAATGTCCAAATTCCAAAAAACCTTATCTGTTTTTCACATTTCTTTTTATTGGAGCCAAATAAAAAAAGGAAAAATATTCGGTACATTCTTACTTGTGCACCATGACACACAACACTTGCAGTCTCTGGAAAAAGACATTGGGGAAATCCAATCTGTTTTTCTGTCTCCGGCTTCCTGATTCATAAGTTATGTTTAATTATTTACTGCCAGTTAACAAGACAGACTTACTTCACATTTACCACAACGCCATCAACTACTGGGACAACCCATCAGAGCTATTTTCATTCATTAACATTGTGCTGCCAACAGAGTTGACTATTTTCAATACATATTGCTGCTACAGCTAGACGGTGGTATTGTCTCCATATTGTCCAACAGACCTTTCTTTTCTTCTTTCAAAGATTTCTTATTCGATGACCCATTTATTGTTCTAAATTCAGGCTCACAACAAGGCTGCAACAAAAGGGCATAAAATGTTAATACTTTCCAAAATATTATGCCAAATTTTTTTTTATTAAACACGCAGGCATGCAAGTAAAATCAGGGACCTATGCATTGGTACTGGTGTGAAAAACGGAAAATAAGTAATTGACCTAGGAATTTAAACTGAACTTCCTGATGGAATAAATAGGAGTTGAAGGGTTGACTTGAATTCCAAAATGATGAAAAGAGAAATGGGCAGGGAGGAGGATGAATAAGAACCCTGTATCAAGGCCAAGCGAATTGAACATTGTTATTAACTTAGCTACTTGTAAACTTGGGACCAAAGTCTTGGGACAAGAGTGAGGCAAACGTGGCACTTGCCTCGAGTGAACAAAGGGAAAGGGCGACAAATTGGTGAAAAATTAAAATTAATTACTGCCTTTCGTATTTACTTATCGATTAATATACTTTTTAAAAAAAAATTTTACTGGGTTCGATTCCCATAGACTTTGGCTCCTCCCGATGAGGAAATCCGCGACCTCTGCCTCCTTTATATCTTTGACTGAAAAAAAATGGCGACGATACTCCCGCCCTCTAATTCGTCCCGTTTGCTTTTATACAAAATCCCATTAGAAGACTAATCACTAGGTGAAAAATCGAAATACGACAAACGGGGACCGTACGATATTCTGATATTGAAATAAACAAAACATAGGGTGAAACTGATAAAGTTCATTGCGCGTACTTCATTTAATAATTCCAAATTTACCGGATACGAAACACGTACAGACCAAAATATTCGACCGAAATTGGGATGCACTTGTGAAATTTCTTATGAATACTGACTCTGCGATAATGTAAGCAGCGCTCGACACTGTTTTCCTTGTTCCGACTTGGATACCTCGGCTTTAGGATAGTTTACTTTGTGTTACAAACAATTACTTCTGAATAAACCACCCGCGATTTGATACGAGTATTATTCTTTTATTAATGCACGGATTTGTGTTCTAACTCTCCTAAGGCCTTTAATCTGCGACCTTATTGAAACATCCAAATGGGCGAGTAACTGGCACCAGTTAATCAGTTTACCGACGTAACTAATGCCACCTAAAACGTTCCTTGAAAACTAACCCGATATTTAATTAGTAAGAGTGGCCTATACACCACTTGTACTAACCAAAAATGGAGAAAATATTCTATGCATAGATTAGAACCGTCCTGTTTTTTTTACATGTAATGATAGACGTGCAACATTAAAAAAGTATGATAGTGATGTACAAATAACATAAATATGAATGGGGTAATTCTTGTATGATTAATTTATTAACTTATGCTTAAACATTTCAGAGAGAACTACAAAGAAAAATACTTAATAATATATGAGAGATTTAAGTGTTCTTTGTATGGTTGTACCACTTGTGAATCAAATCTATAAAATGAGTCAACTTTCCATCCTGCTTCCTCTAAAGATGATCAATAAAATCATAATTTGCCTAATCTAAACCAGCAAACAGTAGCTATTTTTACTTTTGAGAAATTAATTTAGAAGTTAGTGAAGTTAATTACATTTTATGCTACTAATTAAAACTAATGTTAAATCCATTAACAAAGTCCACAATTCCTTCATATTATTAAGAGATCAGGCGAATCAAGCAAATTGCAATTATCAACTGACAAATGAATAAGATATACACTAATTTTACTTCTTTTTTTTGTTAAAGTTTTGTATTGTATAGTATTTCATTCTGTTGAAAAAAAAACATGCAGGATGTTATTGACAAAAACTAAACATTGACAAACAAGGATAAAAACTGCAATTA
Source organism: Lethocerus indicus (assembly GCA_019843655.1). Taxonomy (NCBI): domain Eukaryota; kingdom Metazoa; phylum Arthropoda; class Insecta; order Hemiptera; family Belostomatidae; genus Lethocerus; species Lethocerus indicus. Next base: position 24,879,682 of record JACDQD010000005.1, on the reverse strand, counting down.
ATCAATGTATTAATCTGAATTTGACAGAGACAAGTGGCTCTGATGTTAAAACTACCACACGTTATTAAAGTAAATTTGAATGAAACTGGATTCAAAATATAATTTGTATAATTAAAATGCAATGCAATCATACTGAACATGATAAAAGTGAAAATGTTCAATAGACTGACCAAATGTACATAATAATGAATATTTCACTTTTTAATTATTATGGCCAGAAACAAAAATATGTGGTTTGTAATATCAAGTTGAACAGGTAGAAATTCCTTAAATTTTAAAGTAATAGAAAGAATTAAGACTTGCAATTAGTGAAGCTCCTATTGAAATCACAATGACACAGTATCAAAATACTTACCTTGCATGAAGGATATTAAATAAAAGGAGAAACCTACTGGGAAAACGGAAAAAACCATTTCATTGATAAGAAAAGCATCAATAAATTGAAGGTAGTTTTTGGGTCCATACTGTGTGTGGTTTTGTACTAACTTTGAATTGGAAGTAAGAAGTAAAAATAAAGCATTGGGAATAAACATTATGAATTATAACATTTGAATTAATATCAATCAAAATCAATTTTGATCCAGATGTTAATCATTCTGTAATTGGACAATTCTACATTGTTCTTTAAAAAAGAATTGTACTTTGAAATAGTAATCTGTCATTAAATATTATTGCATGTAACAATTATTTAAACATTATTTAAAATTACCGTAATCAGAACAATTGTTTTAACTATATTTTTTCAGGTAAATTATATTAATTGAATATTTTGTTTGCTTGTAGTATAGTATTCATTAGAGAACTAAAACTGAATATAAGGAAAGCAAAAATGAATTTAAAATAATTGGTCTACTCTAAGTACTTTGGATGGCCACATCAGTGGTCTAATTCCATAAGTTTTGATTTATTTATGGAAATATATGAATATAGGTTACCATCATATATCAATGAAGGAATATATTAGTTGGCTTATACTTATTGAGCTACACTCATTAAAGAGAACAATGATTAGATCCACTCTTTCAGAAGTGTATCTGCTGTTCAAAAGAACGATGTCGTTACAGTGATGTTATTTGGTTTTTTTTAGTGATTGAGCCTTGTTCAAATTCCACTTAACATTAATGTCTTTATTTAAAAACAATAACCAAATATTGATACAAGTTTTGGTTCTAGAAATAATAAAATCCCAAGTCTATACCCTTCAACAAACCAATTAACAGTGGAACATGCTGCAAACTCTGTACCATCTTGTGTCTTACTCAGTCTGGTTGTAATTTCTCAATGCTTTCTTAAATAGTGGAATCTAACACACACTACAATTTACAGCCTTTATTTCATACATTGCAATAATGCAACATAATAACTGGTTATACCAAATTTAAAATAGGCTCATTCAACTGTACTCTGTTATAAGGCAGGTTAGAAGAGTTGTATTTTGACAATGCATGCAACAACAGACATGAATATATGCCTTTACAAAGTAGTAAGAATGAAGAAACTCTTAATGAATATTTTATAGAAAAGACTAGAAAACTTTAAGATCAATGGAAAGGGAAATACAATAGTTTACAACATTAAGATTACTAATAGAGTAATGGTCATAATGCATGGCATAACTATGCAGTACTATGACACTGATGTACTCCATCAGAAAGCGCAATATTTATTTATCCTCTAAGGGTGAAGATATAAGAATACAAAAGTTTTTGAGAATTAATTATTTTTGGTATTTCTATGAACAAGATCTGTTAGACTGACAGGAAACACTAGAGTTTGATCTCTTGTAAATATTCTGATAAGGAAGGATTATGCCGGGAAAGATAAATAAAAAGAAGTATAAAAATATTTATATAATTTAGTATATCTGGCCAGAATCAAATCCCATTTAGAAATAATTGTCATTATTATCTACAGGATTCAAAAGAACCATTTGTAGTTAGACAGAACCCACACTCTACAAAACTACTATTGCTATGTATCAAACATCAATAATTAAACATTAACATGTCGATATGTACTGTATATGTAAGCTTGAATTTAGGGATATCTATAAAAAATAAATTGAAATAATAAAGTAATGTTTATATTAATTTCAAATGAAACAAAAAAAAATTATTTTCATTTCGGACTGATTTCTTATTGGATAGGTTACATATATGCACAAAGAGAGTGACTCAGAATCATTTTTTCTAAGAGTTATTATGTGTTGTCAGATCTACACACCACGCACCACACACTAAGATGGAATTACGTGAGATTCATGGGGGGGGGCCACTAGGAAAAGTGTTGATTAATGAAAAATTAAACTGAAAAAAGCAACATGTAAACCTAATTTTTACATGAACTATGTTCTTCGATTTTTCTATCCCGGAATATTTAATTCTGCTGGTGTTAAATTATTTAATAATTTTAATGCATTTTTCAAAACCTTGAATAAATTCAGTCATGGTAACTAAAAAACCAGCGTAGTTTGTTGAAATATAATTTTTCTATGGGCGCACAACCCACATATCAATGGATATCATATTCAAATAAAACACGTTCATTAAACGAACTATTCTTCTAAGAATTTTGTATAATTGTTTCTAGTTCACTTTAAAATTAAAAAGTGTCAAACTTTTTGGCCAAACTGTATTTATAACGTGGACAGATATTTCAATAAAAAAGACAGATAAGCTACTATTTTGGAAGGCGTTTCAACCCTGTTTCCTAGTTTCATCCAATGTTTCCTTTTTATCGCAGGGCACCTCTACCTCCTCATAGGGAGGTAGTCGCTCGGACTTGAAAGCGGACCACAGATATGGAGGAGGTGACACAAAAAATATACTGGAACAACGTTTTCGACAGGTGCTTACAGTTTCGCAGATGTTCATGTTGCAACAGTTCTCAATGGCAATTTCACAATGTTCCGGCAGTTCACCTCTCCTCTGCTCCTGTTGCTGCTGTTGTTGTTGAGCACTCGGCTTGTACCTCTTCCTCAGCCTAGGCCTCTTTCTCATCGACCACACCTGCATCAAAACGCTATATTTATTTGGTTTATATCGATAAATAAGAGACCGGTTTGCACTCGATGACTCAAAAATTGCGATGGATCAAACATTTTAAACTTCAAACAGAGAATCCAGTAAAGATACCACATTTTTCATTGGTAATCCAATGACTCCCGGCGTAAAGATTGCAGGGGGAATTGAGGTGTCGGCACTAAGAGTGCCACTAGTGGGAAGGCATACGTGTCGTGTAGTGGCTTACTACTGGAGTGGTTAATAATTAGCGGTAGTCTGACCTTGTAGGCGAGTACGAGGACGCATCCGACGAGGAGGCTGGCGGCACAGGTCAGTGTCAAAGCGGCCAGCCGCCATTCGGTTTGAGGCGCTGATCCTTCCACCGTCGCTGCCGCTGCTGCCGCCCCCAACACCGGCCGATTTTCACTACTCTCGATAATCTCGTACCTCGGTACTCCTCCGGTCTCGTTCATCAGACGATCGCAACTGTGTACACCAGCGATACAAATAATACAGCCGCCAGAGATATGCTCGACGTAATCGTATCCGAAATATTTGAAAATTCTCAAACGCGCGCTCGCGACGGGGCGTTTAATATTAAAGTTATTAATAAATAAATGGGAAAAATGAAATGACGTACCCGCAAATATTGGTGTATTTATGTAAGTCGAAAGAGCAGAGGAGGTGACAGAGGCCGATGTCGAACTGGCACCTGTTGCCGGCGAAGTGAGGGGTGCAGAGGCAGCGGGGCGGGGCGGGTTGGTCCGGGCCCGGGGTGGATGCAGGTGGCCCCGTTGAGACAGTAGCCCTGAGGGAGGGCGCAAGGGGTGAGCTCGCACCGCTGGCCCTCACTGCCCGCGGGACAACTGCAGACCGGCGAGCCGCTCGGGCCCGTCTCGCACTTGCCCCCGTTCAGACAGAAGTTCTGACAGACGGACACTTCGCACACCTCCCCCGTATAGCCCCGGTCGCAGAAGCACTCCCCCGAAGGCAGCCTCCGACCTCCGTTCAGGCACGCCTTGTCCTTCATCCACGTCTTCGGAGCCTGAATCCAGTCGTTACGTTAATCGGCTGCCGGATATTACGGTGCGATATCCTATTACCAGTATCGTACCGCTTTTTACCTTGTCTCTGAACGCTATCAGATCCTTGCAGTCCTCTCGGTGCAGGTGGAGATCCCGGTTTCTGGCGACTATTCCCTTGACTCTTCCGTCGAAGTGCCTGACCCGGGTGGCGACGGCGTCGTCCGAGTTGGAGGTGCGATTGGGATCCAGTGTGAGTTTCCAGACGCTGCCTGAGGAGGAGCTGTCGGTCCAGTAGAGGGTGTCCGGGAGGGCGGCTAGGTGGAACGGCGTGTAGTCGTTGCCCCGGAACACGGTCTCCCTACCGGTACCGTCCAGCCGCGACCTCTCTATCACGTACCTGGAACCCAGGTGCTTCGACACCCAGTACATCAGTCCCTCGGAGAGCAACAGCGACACCGACTTGGGAATGCCCAGGGGGCGCTCGGCCGTGTCCCTTACCAGCACCTCGTGTCCGCTCCCGTCCAGCCTCGACCTTTCGATGCTCGCGCTCGGGTAGTTGGCGTTAGTCCAGTACAAGTACCTGTCGGAAGAAGCCCATTTAGTCGTCTCCTTAGTCTACATCTTTGAAACCACTTTACTGACAATGAAACGAATCGAACGCCATCAACGTGTTCAAATAGATATAGCACGGGCGATGGTGTGAACACGAAAGTGGTGCAGTCCCGTATAAAATAATGAAATAATAGTAATTATTATTATTCGTTTGTTAATGTTAATTGGCGCGACTGTCGAATGAAAAATCAATATGGCAATGCATACGTATTGTTACGTCGAATAAAGACAAAAATAAATACGTTCCAGGACATTTTATCGATGGCACTGACACGGTAATAGTCAATACCGTAGGCTATTTTGAGTGGTGTACCTTCTGCAGGGGTCGATGGCTATTCCTTCGGGCATTTCGTTTGTGAAGTTGAAGAGAGAAATGGATTGTACGAGGTCACCGGCGGAAGTGTCCAGGTCGGCGGCCATGATGTGACGGCTCTCCGTCGTCCAGTAGAGTTTGTTCTCCATCACATCGAATGCCAGGTCATTTACGGAAGTGTGAATCCCTAACACACCGATCAAAATTAGAAAGGACATTGACCGTAAGCCAAACCACCACAACCGGTCTTCCAAATATCCGTCGTTGAAATAATATCATACTTAACTGAAATCTATCGACTACAATACATCTTACTAGTTCCACTGTGCTCACTAGAATTAATTTCGGTAGTTCGCTAGTGAAAAACTGTTTCCCATCAAAAGTGTAAATATGAGGCTCCCACTCGCAATGCTCACGGTGTGAAGAAAAGAAATATTTCGATAACTCAAAAACGTATTTAATGTCGATTCTATGTTAAGTCCTAAATACGAGAAGTCAAATCTTCTCGGAGAACGCTACTCCAATGTTACGTAGTACACTCCTCGTATTCGCTAGACCGCCACCCAGCCTAACTCCGGAAGACGAGTGAGAAACCCCAATCTCTTCCTCGTCCCGTCCCGACATTCCGGACACTTGGCTCGTTTTATTTTAGGGGTTAGACTGAGCATTTACAGTACTGATACTAAACTGTAAGATATATACGGCAGTGTATGTTCCGAATTACTTGTCCCAGGCTTGGATCCGAATTCAATACATGTTCCAAATTATGATCGCTTGAGACTCGAAAGTATTTTCTCGTTTTCGCGGCTCGAGGAAGTGATGAAGAGAATACTTACTGGCGACGACCGGTTCTAGGTGTGATGTGTCACCCTGGGGCGAAACTTGGAATCTGAAGATGGTGGCGTTCTGATGTTGGTCGTCGGCGAGGTAAAGGTTGCCGTAGATGAGGTCATAGCTGAGGGCACCTAGGCCGCGCAACGAGTGGGCAGCAGTACCCACCGAGTTACCCTCATCCGTCAACAGCTCCACGCTACCGTACGAAACAACGGCTATATCTGTACAAAAAAATTACCGGTACAAATTAACTTTATACAATTACACTGCCCTATCAGCCCAGGCTAAACCTACCCCTTACCCTAAATTAACTGAACACACAGGGGGTCTCGATATTTCAATAAATCGATACAGTATTTTATATATATTTTTTTGGAATATTAAAGAACCATTATATTACTTTCTTATATGACCTAAAAAATTATTCTAGACAGTCAAGGGTACTTAATAATGCTCCACTAACATCATAAGCATTTAAATGATGTATCCTACAATCGGAGTAACAAAATTCGAATAAGAAGAATTAATCTTTTAACTATTCTAAATTGAATGGTTCTTTCCGCTTGTAGAAATAGTATGGGGCCAGTATATACTACAGAAGGCTCATTGTGTGCTTACCCTGACTTTGGGTCACCCAGGAGCACGATAAGTGACATTACTACACTTATTGATCGATTTGATTACAATTTTATTATTATTTTAAAAATGTTCCGCAATTTTTATATTGTAAATTATTAGTAGTATTGTTTAGAATACAATTATGATTCTTTTATTTAAACCCGCTCCAACGAGAGAATGCGTCCATATGCGTCCAGGTGGAGAATATTTTATCCACGATCATTCCGCTTAGTATGGGAATATTGCGAATTATAAAATACGATATGATTGAAATGTTATAAATAAGCTTATAAATATAAATGAGACTAGCTTCTTTTAAAAAATCAGAAAATTCGGAATTTCCATTATGTCAGAATGCGACAGGTTTCACTGAATGTGGGGACGCCATATCCTTTGCGGAAAACGGCTGCTTGGAGAAGGCGTTCTCCTCGGTTAGCGCGAAAACAAAGGGCGTCCTTTCCAGGCATTTCCTGTTGTCTAGGCCGACGCCCCATTAATAAATAATGCCGTCCGCGAAATTATCAGTGACGCTCCTCCATCCTTCATTAGGACACTTCCCACCCGAGCGTCGTACTTATACTTATATAAGTAAGTACGACCATCGAAAATAAATACAGGCCCAGCCCAGATATAAACATATGTTCCGTTGTTGATTTTTCGGACAACGATGCACGATTGAGAGGAAAATGAGAAATGGATGGAATGAACGGTTCCGATTCTCTCTCCTGTCTCTTGCCCATCCGGGGTGTCGAACCGCCTCAAGTACACGTAACGCGAAAGCATCCACACTCGAGTGTAATGACAGGGTAGCTTCATTAGGAAACGAAGCGAGGCATCATCTTAAAAATAATTCAGAGACGAGCTCCTACGAAGAAACGCTAAGATTACATTGGCAGGAACTCCGCGTTTCCAAGTGCCAACCAGACCGCTGAAAGTACGTACCATAGGGCAGGTCATTGGGGAGGATTGAAAAGAGTTTAATTTTGAAAAAGGGTTATGAAACATTTTACAGCAATAAGAATAAAAGAGACCTCGCGTTAATCGGAAGGGCAAGTGCTCCCAAATACGAAAGGACACGGAATCAACGGAACCTTGGGGCGAGTATTCGCGGCCTTTCAGTTCCGCCAACCTTACTGGAACATGCTACACATTCCGGAAATGGACATATATATATATATATAAACGCGGAACATGTATCGACACACACGTAAACAAATGAAGTTTGATCGCATTAATAAACGAAAATATGAGAATGTAATCCGACGAAAATGTAATGCAGCGTTACGAATTTGTAGCGAATACCGCCTCGAACTTAACCGTAAATAGCATACTGCACAAATATATGCAAATCGTGCACTTGTATAGTGCTGATGAAGCGTCTCAGCGGTACTCTCGCAGCACTGTTACTGACACTGATAAGACTAGAGGAATTATAATGAGACGATTCTTAGGCACCTGAAAATTGACGTCTCAATCCATTTTGCTTAGCCGAGTCAATAATCGAATCCGAACTCACACCATTAATGCAGCTTACTGAACAGAACCCAAAAATGCCACTTGACCAAATCCCTAAGAACAACCTGATAAAAACTACTTTCGGCGTGATAATAAAAAACTATTTTGTAATTAACTGTTCGAATTAGGCCACGTTTCATCTGTTACTAAACTCGAGGTGTGGCAACATCCCTGAACTAACCTTTCGTGAGGTTCTTTCACTTATTAGAATGCGTTAAATCGGGTGACGAAAATCAGAGCATTACGTAAGTTCGAGGCCACCGTGATTACTATACACGTGCGTACGCTTTATTAGTGTCAAACAGATATAAAAAAAGGTCACAGAATGCATTTTCCGAAATATATACATTGTAAGCTACCGCTTTTATTGGCTTACCTTTAAGCGCTGGAGTGTGACTTATTTAAATAATGTAGTGGACAATTCCGTGAAAAGAAATTATTAATTCAGACAATAAATATATTTTTTGAAGTTCTTATGATAGAGTTCCTTAAATCTTTTGATTCAATAAAAAAGGACTGCAGATTATATCAAAGATGGATTCCTGGCGGTGGTAACGTTGCAACCAAAATGAAATTTCAATGAATCCGTACCCAAATAACCCGGCTCTGTAGCATTCAGTTTGACGGTTCGTCCTAAAGGACTTGCCGATTAAGAAAAAGCAAGGTGGCCGCTGCCAGTTAGCACAACTGCCGGGATCCTCGGAAAAAAATGGCGGAATCGACATGGCCTATAAGCGCTAACAGCCAATTACCAGAGGTACATAACACATTTACAACCTTTTACACAATCCACTCTTACCTGCAATAGGAGTTACTCATTAGAGTCGAGGTTTATGCACTCCAAAATAGGACGTTTCGTGCGACAAGAAACAGGAAGCGCCGAGAATCGGAAGTATATTGTAAATATTTCGTGGAAACCAAGGACCACGTTAGGGGGTCGGTACTAATGGCCGCGGCGGCCAACCAAAAAAAAGAAATTATGCACTTCCTTCCTTCTCCCCACTTAAAGTTAGTCTATTCTCAATATCGGCCTGCCCAATTATTACCTTATTCTCTTTTTTCATTTAAAAATCCAGAGTTCATTTGTCATTTTCCAGTTGACTCGTTTGAACAGACCGCAACCACACCTCGCGGCTATTTCCCCTCCGTCGTCGATCGACCGGAATGCGTGATGGGAAAATGCCGAAAATGCTTCCTTTATTTTTCTTGGCGGCAAATCGATTTTAGCAGCTTAAGCTTGAATCCTACCAATCGTCGCACCAGGGATGATTGAACTCATGGAGAATTACGAATTGCTTAAAATGAAAGTAGTATAAGTAGTTTTTATTCCAATATCGACTGCAGGGGCGCGCGCAGTGCATCCGGTGCATAAAAGAATACATTACTGATACTTTTCGCGTTATAACTTTATCCGTAGGCAATTATAAACATGAACAAAAAGATGAGCTTAATTACACTTCGAAAGTTTGACTTAATGGATCCGATCTAGATACGGTTCGACTGCTTAATGTTGGCCAGGGACTTGGGGATATGAAAGGGAGCCAGTTATATAATAGGGTGTACACGAATAAAACGAGGACTCAAGGTGAACGCCTGAAACGTGTACCAATTTCGTCGGCATCTGTCTTCTTCATCTCGCTCGTCATTGGCTACGATTTGGTGCAGCCTGAGTGTATATATAGCGTGGGGGGTTTAATGCAACCAGTTCCCATCATATGGAGTAAATTCATTAAAACGGTCATTAAAAATTTTATGTTTTTGTTGAGAGTCTTACTACGGAATTTCAAATATCGTCACTTGACTAGTGAATTTCTCTCTCACTTCCCTGTCCGGCCTACAGAGGGGACACTGACAACACTCTTTTAATATGCTGTCAATTTAGCTATTTTTTTCGTAATTAGCTGCTGGCGTGGAAACACGTTTACCCAACCGGAAAATGGATACTATGCAGTGTAAAGGGCATGAATCATGACCAGAGAACGTTCCAGCACAGTGTGGCCGTTATCGAAACCGCCCAATAACTTATGCCGGCAAGATAAGTTGTCGACCCTCCAACCTTTCCCTATGCGACCAATTTAGCCATTCTTACTTGCATAAAGCATGTAACCATATATTACTGACAATGTTCAACGTACTAGCGTTAATAAATATTATATTAATTGAGTTCATATCTATCAAGCAGTTTTCGCATTTTCGATTAGGAAGGCCAAATTTGGATCGTAACGGACACGCCGTACCGGGGCCGCTATCCTCGAGACGTCAATAATAAAGGTTTTGCGTTGTTGAACCGTTACGACCGGATTATTACTTAAGCCGGACACTTCCGATAGCGCAAAACGGCACTGTCTAAGCCCCAAGGATCAATCTCAGACTCTTAATTACAGTCAAGACAATAAACCAAAACCGACGAACAAATTCTCCTAGTTACTCATTTTGAATTATAATCCCTTCTGAGTCTAATCTATTTATCTAAATTACTTATGGCACCTTGGTTAGGAGAAGTCGCAACTAGAAGAATTTCATAATTCGAAAGATATATGGAACATGAACCCCTGTATATTTTTATTTATTCATAACCGTTGATTTGCAGAATATTAATTGGTAAAATTACGTTCAACCAACTCAAAGAAAATTATTCATGTCAAACGATAAAAAAATGTGCAAATAATTTTTTCAGGCCCGTTCGGGTGTGCATTCGCTCAGGGCATTACAAATGTGACATTTCTAATATGTGACATTTCTAATATGTGAATATTTAACATTCCCATCAGTTCATCGGTCCTCATAATAACCTAATTTATGATCAAAATCATCGATTGCGCGTGGACAATCGACAACGAATGAGATATTTTCTCCGTATGCAAACCACTGCCAGGTGACTAGTTACTGATAATTTGAAACGAAACCTAATCTGCGAATCATACGCTGGTGACAAACGAGATCGATTTGCCGGGGAGACTATCGGACCACACTCGCTCAGGGATAATGAATCAAAGGCCCACCCATCAGCTTTACTTCAGCCAATGTCACTCGCTTAATAATTATCCTAATCCCCCAAACCACTAGGATTCTATATATACTATGTTTTACATATCACATAATAATTTTAGATATTCCAGCTAACAGATATTTCTACTCGTATATGCACATTTTTCATAGAATCACTCGACTGCGAAGAGCGACACACAAATTCTTGTGTGTCTTCTTTAAATTATACACACGCCCGCTGATGCTATTTTCTCTGTTAATAATTATATCGTTATTTACACAGTGCAGAGGAGATGAAGTAAGCTAGATACTTCGGTTCGTGCCCGGTTTAGGTTAAAATACATGAATGTGGTTCAGGTAACTTCACACCCGGAGACCCTATCAGTGAGGACGTAAAGGACACGAAGAGGAAGGGAATGCATATTTATTATTCGCGCATTATATATAAATATACTTAAGTTGAAAAACATCACTGCGTTACTCGAAACACTGAGTTTTTTAAAAAGAATATTTAAAGATATCTACAATTTACATTAAACTAATAACTCAGGAAGATTCAACGGTGCGTAGAATCGTGCACCAATTCGTTTATAGTAGACGGGCGTTTTTTAAATATAAATTTGACCGGTGCGTTTAAAAATGCAAGATGCCATAAAATGTGTGCGGGCGCCCTTGTGCGGTCGGCTTAGTTAGCAGGCCGTCGGGGGTCAGCGAACAAGTGCTTGCTTGTTGGGCAAAAAAGAAAGAGGAAGAGCGTAAGCCAGTCGTGGGCCCGGTCACGTAGGCAACTCACTACGGACACTACTACAGATACAACACCCCGCCGGTAATAGTGTACACTAAACGGGCAGACAGCTTAGCTCTCCGCTTAGCGCTATAGCATTGCTGAATAAAATCTGAAAATTAATGTACGACTGTAATTGTTTAAAAATTAAATAGGCACAAAAATGAAACTGAACGCCGGGTGTAACACAATTTTAGACGAACATATGATCGAAAAACCGAAAGGGCAACCGGTATAGGATACGAAAGAAGCGAAGAAGATATTTAGATACTATCCTGCAACCCCCCTAAGATCTCTTGTTACCGATTAATAATGTCAAACGAAATTAGAAACACAATCGTTATTTGAACTTATTATTTTCACAATTTCGCTACTGAAGAAAAAACTCTCGTCTTTTGAAGTTTAAGGTACCCAACGCGTCACCGAGGCGTCGTCGTTCCTATAATACTTATTCATAAATTAGCCACGACGATAAAGGACCAGTTTATAATGAAGGCGGCGGTAACATTTTTATTGACGGAATGAATTGTCCCGTTGTTTTGAACAAACAAGAATAAGTCGTAATCATGAGAGAGAGGGAGAGAGAGAGAGAGAGAGAGAGGAGGCGGCCGAACTTGACCTCATCAACATCAACTGAGTGGCAGACACAATCAATTGGGGGGGCTCACACTCCTAGTGGTGGTACTCTGGGCTACTACTATCCTCCCAGGCTTCATATCCCTAAATTATTTAATGAAAAACTGAAATAATACGAGATAGTTTCTTGCGATGAATACTATTTATGACATGGTCGTACATAACGGTATAAGGATTCCAAAGACCTCTGTTTCGCTTACGATGATACGCGTCACCATCCAGCTCCCATAATCTATACTAAACCCTTATTCCGGGTTTTTTCCCTCAAGTTTCGAGGACGACCTTCCATAGATTTATGGCGACCTTAATTTCTATTGCAAAAAAATTATTTTACTCTCATTTCCACAGTTTAATAAACTGTTTCCATAATTATTGGTATTATAAAAACTGAGTTGATCTTGAGAACTTGTTGTCCCATCGAAACGTACATGTTATGCGTTGTCCACAGCTTTAAATTTACTCCAATGACAAATCACAATTTTTAATGGGTTGAATGATAGCAGTCATGACATTGACTAATAAAACAGCACGTTTCCTGAGTCGGGGATCATGTTTGAGCGAAGTAAACAACGGTCAACAACTTAATTCCCATTGTCAAATCTGTTACTACGGCTACATTTTAACAAGGCAGCAATAGAATGTTACTACATGTTACAGAAAGTTACTGTTTGAAAGTTGCGTTGCTAGGTATTTCCAGCAAGTACCGTTTGAAAAAAGTAAAACACGGACATTAACAACCTTTGTATCGATTAAGGAAGACTTATTAAATTCTGTAATTATCAATTTCTCTAGAAAATAATCCTCTTAAATTAAAAACATCATTAATTTAGTCTCTATTCTCACGAGTTGAGTTCCACGCAATGTATTAAAATTAACGATCGGTCACCAGGATTGAATATTGGTTTGTTCCTCGGTCACATATTTCAACCACTAAGCTATATCATCCACCGGCGACTGGACGTACGACTCCCCATCTAAATGACGCAGTGGTTTCTTCCACATATTTGCCGCAAGGCCCACATGCCCGTTACAAATTCTGGTTTCAGGTCGACTGTTCCCACACAATCGTCTATTTCTACACGCTCGGTACAGGGAGTAAATAAAATCAAATGCTACATGAGTCGGCACATCCGACTCCCAGGGCTCCGATTCAGCATACAATGCTGGCCATTGTTTCGCCCGGCAATGATACTAATAGCATAGGAAATATCGTTGCACTCCCTCATTGACGTTTCTATAATCGTCGGGCCATAATTTCCAAAAAATAATTGCGTCAATCGAAAAAGTAAAATCACTACAGTTTCATTTAAGCCACCAGATTAACTTCATCGCAATTTATTTTTTCTGGTGATTTCTTCTCCCCTCTCTTGTATAGACCTACGCTAGACAGGTGGCGACTTCTCGTATTCGCGTTTTTCGCGCTTTAGATTTATTTTCAAGTGGAGCGATGAAGAGGTACGATCCAATACGGACCGTTCACAGCTATTCACCGGACGTGAGGTCGGTAAGCGCAACTAGCGGTTACAACAGGAAATGGATTTGAAAAATTGGTCTCGCCGGATATCCGGATGTTATGTCACTTGCTCCAGCGTTTCGTTCAGGCTAGACGGACGAAACAAACAGTGGGTTTCGGGTATCGAACTGATTCGGTAACAGCACCGATCAGAAAACTCAAATTTTCATATACGGTTCGTCCCACTTAGAATTTTCTACAAAACACACATTAAAATATTCGATGACTTAATTTTCTCTTTTAAAAATCGCAGAATCATCTTTCTTCTTTCGATGCTTTGGTTACGGTATGGCAGACCGGTTTGGGCTTAATGGCTCAACCGCTTGAGCATTAATGCGACATGACAGTAGAATAACGCCCCAAACCGATTACCCGCACGGAATCTACCAAAAATTATAAATTCACACACGTGGCTTGGGGAAGGTTAGGACCGTACGACGGGTGTGGAAGAGGAACGCGCAGAAATGCGACCTTGGTAAGTACCGGTACAACATATCGCTTAACTGTCGGCAGAGACGGCCACCAACTAATATCGGGCTAGTTTTTAAATTGCGGTTCTTCAAATAGTAAAAATGTAGGCCCATCCAAAATGGTAGAATGCGGGTTCCGCTCTCTTCAGCCGTTCATCGGCCACATTCCGCCCATTTTTTTGTCGATCTCTCATCAATAGCCTCAACACATCGTCCCGTTACAAAGAACGTATAAAGCGCAACGACATCGATTACTATTTTATTTACTTTAAATTAGATTTATACATAATAAAATATTTAACCGCAAGCGAATTTCTGAACCCATTTAGTAATGATAGTCCAATTTCGGTACTGTTTCACAATCCTTCACAATTTTTTAACTTTTAAATAAGCCTAAAATTTTGCTTAAAATATGCCTTAATTTTAATGCGTACTGGATTCATAAGGTTAAGGATATAATATTTCGGGCTTAAAGTGGTAGCACGATCTAAGTCAGTAAATGACTACGTCTCTTTACGTGGTGGATAAAGTTTAAACAGGGAATCTAAATCTAATTTTGTTTAACGCAGATGATCGGATAAATAGCTGCGCAGCAAAGGAAATATAGCCGAGTGAGGGGTTCGATTCCCCGGTAGATCGGTAGATTCATTTTTAATATAGGCCGGCCTCGGCCGTCGAGCCTGAAACATCAGATATGATTGATAGATACCTAGGCGCGGCCCTAAACGCCGGGCGATTCTCACTTCAGGTTTGGACCCCTCAATACAGGATAACTTGGAGCGTTTCTAACTTTAAATGTATTAATTCTCCCGCGAAATTAACGCCCGTCAGCGGTTCGTCATAATAACAGCTCGGCATATAACCTAGATTTTCCTCAGGCCCGACTCCAGATAAGGCCGAGGTCAGTTGAAAAATGCCACTCGCTCCGCTCCCCTTCTACACACAACTTCTCCTACTCCTCTAAGTTTGTAAATTCCAGCACTGGCCAATGAGCCCGACCTAATCGATTGGAATTGTTTCTTTAATTCACATCATATATTCTGAGTGTACACAAGCTGCGTGAAACGTAATTAGCCTCAACATATCAGATATTCCTGATCGCTGCCTGTCTTCGAAGATACAATTAAAATGTCTATTATTATGTATGCAATACAATATATTATTTAGTGAAATAATCAGGAATCCATTTGAATTAGTTCCTCATATAGCACGAAAGAATTAATGCGAACACATTATCTTTAGGAGTATTTACAATATTATATAATATGTACGCTGAAGATAAAATTTAATTTTGTATATTAAGAAACAAGGATATTTTACCACCTGAGGCTGCGCCACTCTTTCTAATTTCTTATTCCTCTTATCCTTATTTCTTTTTAAATACTGAATTCTGAATGAACAGTTTTGATTTTAGTTTAAAGCACCGATAGAATTTACGATGTCTAGATCTGAAATGTTTAGTTCAGCTTATTTACGATGTCTCTAACCGGTGTCGAAATCGAATTTAACACCAATACAACGCGTAATGTTCTCCTGTAGTTATTATAACTATAGCTTAACTATTCTGACTATTTTAATGACTCCATTTTGTGATGAAATTGAGCAAATTTACAACCAAGGCTGACAGAAAACTAACTCTTGCTACCTTACGATGCCCTTGCCAATGACACAGAACGCGCATTTATTCACGACCTCCCCGGGCAGGTCACTTATCACAGCTCGCTCCGAACACGATAATTTCACGTTCATAAAATGTACTCATCGCATTCCATATTTACACCATCAGCTATTCCGTCGCTGACGACACGAATGTGCTGCGTTACTTCAAAATTTTTGAAGTTGCATAAACTATTCCTTCGACGGTTTCCTGGTTCATCTCATGGTTTACAAAACTATAATTGAAAAACCTAGGCTCAAAGGAAATGTTCAGTAACAAGAAAAAATTTATTCTTACAAAACTGACTAATATCCAGCTGCTGTCGATAACTCGCACAGTCACATATAATTTCAATATAAATTTAGTTCATTATTTATGACGTGATTCCCTAGCATATTAGCTACACTAAATGACAACGTACTTCAGCCAGAAATATACTACAGTATAAGTATAAATATAGTTGTGATAAGTCTAGTATCTTTTACCGATCAAATTAAATGTATTTCGGTAGATGTACGCATAAATTCGTGGATGCTATCATACCGTCGGTACGATTTATTTATTATACAGAAATTCAAGTATCTATGATCGTAAACAAACGAAAAATATCGGTTCGAAACCCTGAAACCGGGAAGTGCTTATGGGCCCGAGTGGTTTTACTTCACGATCAATCGGTGAACCTAGAACACGCGAGACAACGCGACTAGGGTTCAGTGACCGTTGGGGAAAACGTGCCCTGAGCAGTTTATGCGAGATGCTTTCCTCAAATCCAAGACCTATTACAGTTTTGTGTCAGTCATTACATCTGACTTACTATATTTTCTTATAAAAAAAATTACATTGTAAATCTCGGGCTTATTGCAAGTACTTTCAGCGCACCAAAAAAGAGTATGACCATAGTGCTAGGACTTGTATTACCAACATCGTACGGCCGTTTTGAGAAGTTTGAACCTTGCGTTGGCACTATTTGAGTAAGGGACTTGGCTACGGTCCCAGCACCTATCGGTGTCACTGGGGACCTAATTCATCTTACATCCGTCGTCTTATCAGTGTAATCAGATATAATCAACAGATTTCCGATGGGAGGCTCGCGAAACGTCGATGAATATCGCGTTTCCAAAGAAAATCTTAAATAATGAGTTGGGAATCGGCTCCCAGGCTTTGGCAACTAGTTGACGACGTGACGGGCCGTTTTGTTATTTGAGTTATTAACGCGCCTATACGAAGACGCCGTTCATCATTCCTCCGCCTCAATATTCTGAGACCACTGATTATTTTTTCCTCGTCTCTCTCTCTCTTTCTCTGTCTTGTCTTTCGCAACAGAAATTATATTGGGAAGTGAGGTCGAATAGGACGAATTTTATTGACGCCCGGTGATGAAAACGTTCATATGCTCACAGGAAAATGCATCCTATTACATAAAGCACAAACCTTACGTCTAACTCTTAAATCACGTTTCACACGTTTCAGGCGGTTTGGTAAACACCGCTCACGACATCCAAGGAGTCAGCAGTTCCAAGATAGCGAAGTATAATTATACATCATTTATATTGTCAATAAAGTAAGTACGTTGGTGATAGACACGCGTTCTTATGACCTCACCACCACCTAATCCCTATTCCAAATCCTCGCAGACCAATAAGCAAGTATTCCAAACTAAATAATATGCAAGATTCGAATCCATCGAATATAAAAGATAAAATTACTTCGATTAAAAATTCAATATTAAAGATTTCGTGTTTCTGTCTCCCCTCGCTGGTTTGGTCTTTTGCTATTCCGGTTTCGGCTGCTCGGCATCTTCAGTAGCGGAGTTAGTCACTTTGGCACTTCGGATGTTTTTTGGGAAACCTCACTGCACCGTCACTGCCCTTAACTGTCAAACCTATCTGGTATTGTGTATATACGATCATAAAATTTTTCCTGTTGATCAAAAATTTATTGAAAAAAGTTTATTTTTAGTAATCTAGTTAACTTTAGTTAAGTAAATTACGGCACCATCCCTCAGGGGAAAAATAAACCTTTTTCATTAAATTTTGGATCAACAGGAAAACGTTAATGATCGTAAATACACAATATTATATAGGTTTCCTGTCATATATTTGGAAGTCAGAACCTAATAGTTGTGACCAGTTTTGAGATCAAATATATATTTGACAGATAATCCGACAAAGACTTAAGCCGATTAACAAAATTCCTCCCAATCCAAATAAGACAAACAACATCCCCCCAAAACACAATAATAAGACATTTATATACACACATGACAAACAAACAACCACCACAATACAAGTGACAGTGACAGTGCAGTGAGGATGCCCAGAAAACATCCAAAGTACCAAAGTGACTTAACACCGATACTGAAAATGGCGAGCAGCCGAAACCGGTCTAGCAAAAGACAGCAAGAGGAGACAGAAACACACGAAATCTACGATATTCCAATCCGTCGCAGACCAATTCTAAACAAATTCAATATTCTTTTTATGTAAAGACAGAATTGTACAAAACCAATAATACGGTAACAATAATGTGATAATAATAGACAACAATAATATTATGAATTTATATATTATTATCTGTAAGCCAAAGATGGTACCTAAGCCGCTACATTGGCCGTATGATTGTAATTATGTTACATTTTACAAACAGAGAAATATGCCAATATTTTGACCAAGTATCCCTAAAGAAACACGTATTCTACGGACGGTCAGGTATTAACGTGGGACGAAGACCGGGACTAGAGCGAGGAAAGAAGTTGTTTCAGTGCCAATTATCAGGAGGCCACTAAATATAGTTACGACAATTATATTTATAGAGCGCGCGGTGAGGGCGGGGGCGTCCACAAACTAAGACCTCCACACATTTAGGAACAATAGACCATTCAAAAAATAATTTCCATCACAAAAATAATCAATTTCCCAGTAGTTTTTAACATGCTCTAGCATTGTTGAAGAAAAGATGGCATTATTATCCCCTAACATAAGCAAGTAACGCTAAGCAAGTAAGTTAGTGAGCGTCAAGATATTTTGTTGATTCATTCCATTCTTTTTGGCGTGAGTTTTCGCCCAATGTCCGCCCATTAATTCTGATTTCTTTGCATCTCAAGACGATACATCTAAGAAAGAACGGAGCGCAGCAGCCACTTTCAATTTGACGAAACTGGGGAATTTTCTCCTTTTTATTTTTATTAAGCTCTGACCAAATTTGTGACTTAATTAGGCTATATCTTATTATTAAATTTCTTTTTAGACGTACGCGTTACGTTTGAGAGCCGAACCCGGTCCAAATCAGCGAGTGGAAAATGAAGATAACGGGAGCGATTAAATCCTACTCTATTTGTACCCGAGTTTATAATTGATGACAGTTAGTTCAATATTCCGGTAGAAGGGCCTTTTCTTGTCCCTGTCTGTGATCTGGGACGGTCGGTGTGACGGCGTGGGCTGATGGCGTGGGCGAGGGACACGGACATAATGGGCCGGCCGTCTTGGCCCCGGCCCAGCGCCACTACGCACTGGGCCATCTCCCGCCGGCCGCCACTATCTCAGGAATCTGATATTTAGAACCGGCGCAAATAAGCTAACCCGATTTGAAGCGAAATATCAATCTAAAACAGGTGCATGACCTGGAGACGGCCGGTTGACTAAGGGACACACGTCCAGAGAAATCGACACACACAAGTCGCTAAACTCGACAAACACATTAGCTAACCGTAAATTATTGTGATTTCTGTGCAAACACCAATTTCACCTATTTCCAATTTCTTTGTCCCCCAACATACGTCAGATGTCACGGTTAATTAAAGAGAAAGCGTATTATCTAAGAACCCCCGACTAGAAACCCAAGTTGTAGTAGGCCAAGTATCCGATTAAAAATAATAACCAATTTTATACTTTAAGTTACTTTAAAAGACATTTGTGACCCATACACAGCACATTGAAATTTGCAATACGGAGTTTCGCCAGTTTTTTCAGGCGGTTCGGGTTTGACAAGTGTGGACACGTGCAACTTCGGTGTATTACCAACCGAAAGCTACTGGCAATAGCAGAATGCTAATTCGGACCCTTAGACAAATACCCTAAAAACCCGTGGAAAGAAACATGTTATATGTGATTGAATGGATCCTTTTATTAACAATCTAATAAGGTAACGTTTAGTGATATGCAAGATTAAGATAAACACAAATGAACAATAATTAAACCTTATGATACCATGTACTTCCGATTGATGAATGATTGATCGCGATATAATTCTAAGAAAAGTGAAAGCGAAGTGAGAAATGCTACCACAAGACGATTTCTTTATTTTTTATGTTTGTATAGTTATATAATTTATTAACGGCACAGTGGCAAACATCCGTCGTTCCGGTTTCAGTATTTCTAGTCGTCCTTATTTTAAACTTAATTAAGGCCTAATTGGGACTCATTTTCTCTCTAATAATTCCTTTGAGGCGAACTCCTTATTATAGTTGAAAAATCTATCTACCGTCAGGGCTTGGTCACGAGCCAAATGTCCCAGCTGGCCTCCCAGATAACAGACCTCCTTTTGCCCTAGTGTAGGTCCCGTAAGCACGTTTCGTTGTGTACAAGGTAAACAACGAAGGTAATATAACACTTACATTTTCATACACGGCTCGAATTGGCCTTAGTTTTAACTCCTGGGAAAAATCTGTCGACCTCACCCTAAGGAAAATGTGAAATGTACAGAATCTAGGCAAGAATGTCCAGTCTATCGAGATGGTAAGAAAGAGATCTGTTCTTGAAAGGAACGATACCAGATTCAAACCCCGAAAGGGGGACACATTTTCCGTTGATTGGAAATTTGAATTACTTTTTTATTTAAACTGCGAAATCGCTGTTTATTCTGCAGTCCGGTTAAATGATGAGAACGTATTTAAGCCGGCATTCTGGTAAAATATATAGGTATTTCATTATGTTTACTGAACAGAGTACAAACCACTAATGCACTTTGCATGGAATTACCCGCGCTCCAGATACAATTGCAGGTCTGCAATAAAAAAATACAAATGTTCAAATCCAAACATTGCGGTTGGTCAACATTTGACAACGAAATGCTAACGGGTACCTGCAGAATGTTTGAACATTCGCATCGGTCGTTACGACCCATCATTGAACGGAAACGGAGCGCGCTGCGATCAAATATTAATAAATGCCGCCCAGGCGGCCCCAGTTAACAAGGTCGCATTTATTTGCATTTAGTCCTGTGTAAAATTACGCAATTCAAATGTGTTAATTATTCACCTTCCGCAGCTGCAGCACGTTGCGTATTCGGATAATCGCCAGTGTCATATTGGGACGATTATTTTATCAAACTGATCCACTTTTACCATTGTCAACAGCAAATAATCCGGTTAAGGAAAAGAACAAGAGCGGGAGACGCCTAACACACTCCTTGCAAAGTTGGTAAATCCTGCGAGCGAATTCATTGAATCGCAGAACGAATTAGATATATTAATGAAAAGTGAATTAAACGTCTTCTAGTCCTATTCTATCAATTTTCCAAACATCCTCTATCTATATTAAATGCTGCCAACCCGATATATGGTATACACGAGGCATTGGCTACAAGTACGATTCCACTACATAATATTCCACTACTCCAAGAGTAGATTTTATTTCGAGCGGCCGACATTGACATATGAAGAACACCCCACAACAGACACCCCCAGCGTGTAAATTCGAGGCCGGGAATGCAGGGAACAATGAACTGACCGAGAGGAACTACTAAAGGCATAAAAACTTACCGTAATACCGACCAGGTAACAAACCGTCAAAATTTGATGGCCGATCCACCTTAACAGCCTTAAAGGAACCCCTTTTTTGTTCCTTCAGGTTTAAGGACACGCTGTATTGCGGGTGAAACTTTCACTAGTGACGATTGAGTGAATGAACTAAAAAACTTTCCCTTATAATCGGGAAACGGGAATTGTATTTAACAGCGTATGTGAAAAGATAGTAATAAATAAGCGTTTTGAAACTGCCTGCGCTATCATAGGTGTGAAATGAATGCCAACTTGAAACCGATTTCCTTTTGCAAAGGAAACATGTATGTATATGTGTTTATACATACACTATCTATATTCAGATATTTTCGGCTGACTTCTTTCTCTAATCCCGTATTTATCATTTCTTTTAAATCGCAGCAAACTGAATGTTTGCAGCGCTAGGGATTGTCTACAGTCCAAATCTAGCGTCTATGTTGGCGTAGTAAAAGCATGACGTAACCACACGGAACTGTTGGCTCATTCTTTACTTGCTTCTTTCAACAGTAGTCAGATTATTGTTAGAACGGAGCATTTCAGCGTATATTCAAAGCCGTATTATTTTGCGATAATTCTTTCCGCTTCCGCACAATCCGCTCCGTCGATTCAGTGTTCCATGCAACTGCGCTACCGAGTGTAGTTTCGCCATCAACATTAAATCAGTTAAAAACGGTTATCGAACGTGACTCAATTGATCAAGAGTCGATCGATAACGCATAGATACACAGACGATCCTCATAAATGATATCCGGAAAATGAAACATCCTAGTGCTGAATCGAACCGAAATCCTAGAGCCGGAATGATATTTCCAATATATTTCACGGTACAGATACTTTAGGTGATTAACGAACGTCACGCTTCATAAGGGCAAGACGCAACTAGACACTACAATGTTGATCACTAGTCAATTCTTTAATTTAACGTTAGACAGGAAAATAAGGAGCTATCGCGATATGAAGGGCCAATACTCGAAAGCGTAGCGACCTCGATTAGAGAATGTGGTGGCAGAATCCACCAGCGGAGGTGATTTCGATAACCAGAGCAAAAGGTAGTTAGAGTAGTAGTTTTAAAGGAGTCCCAAGGAGAGGGTACGCTGTGGAGGCCGCCAGTTACTCCCGGCTACCTGATAACCGACGTTACGCTTGATTAGGAAGTGGGCGCGGAACCGAACGGTTTGTAAACCGGCCGGTAACTCTTTTACTGCTGAAAAGAAAACAGATAAGTAGAAACAATAAGATCGTAAAACGCAAAAACCT
This sequence comes from Lethocerus indicus, assembly GCA_019843655.1. Lineage (NCBI taxonomy): Eukaryota > Metazoa > Arthropoda > Insecta > Hemiptera > Belostomatidae > Lethocerus > Lethocerus indicus. The sequence goes on along the minus strand of JACDQD010000005.1, from coordinate 24,856,682 downwards.
TGACAGAAATAAAATGGCAAAAATGGGCGGGCGGGGCGGGGCGATGCGGTCGCCGGCAATGACAAGCTGTGGTGGACGCCCCAAGAATAACACAGACTCCTTCCTAAACTGTTTCCACCCCAATACGCCCAAATCCCGATAAGCCGGATTATATAACATATATAATTACAAAATCGGCAATGAAACGTTATCAACATTCGCACTATCCAGCTATCCACAATCCCCAGACAGGTGGATCAAGGTTTTATCCCCCTGTGCGATCTTCCTCCCGCCGTTTCAGTAGACACTGAAAGACTGCGCTTCTCGGAAACAGTAAATAGTCCCGAGCGATGATTCACCAAAGGTAAAATTGAGCCCACGACGGGGGAAGGTATAATTTATTTTTGAAGTACATTTTTCAGAACCGGTCGCAAGGCAGTATTGAGATTAAAACGCATGCCGACCCGAACATGTGAAGTAAAAACTAAAAAGTATGACAGTCATAACCAGACTTCAATTTTCAGGTGCTGTTCCGATGGAAATTATGGACAAAAAGTAATACGACGATAAGTTGTTAAAAGTAACGAAATTTGTGAAGCACAACTTTCATTTCTGAAGATATAGATAAACTGAGTTACGTCTGTCTTAGGAGACAGACACGTAATAATACAAGGATTAGTTGACGACCTTGTTAATTTCCTAATAATATTAGGATACTATTAACGAAAGACGAATTCGTCTTTATTTACAGGTAACTGTATATACTATATACTAAATACTGTTTTTATTTTCAGAAAACGCATATTTATGAGGCACAATTCCGGAAACGTGTCTGCATTCTATGTTTCGAGCTTAAGTTTGTAAATGATGCGGTTACAACATATATTGAGTTGGATACTTTAAAATAATAGCGAATTGTTATAATAAATAGTATGTTTCATACTAAACGTTAAAAATAAACTTTATAGAAAACAAAATGGAAATGTGAACCTAATAATAATGAAATAATAAACATAAAGATACTGACTGCATTCCGTGTTGCCCCAGGTCACAAGAAAAATTATTCGGTAATAATAGTAAATTATCCAACTGCCAAATACTCACCTAAAACAAAGAAAAAAGACTAAATTAGTAATTAAACTCCGGTGCACTCTGTACAATTACACAAAATTACATACATAAATTACAATGTCAACGCACTCATGCCAGCAGCATGAATGAAAATTCAAGTATCCCGCATCGGACAATTTGATTTTTTCCGACGCTGGCCGAGAGTTGGTTCATTCCAAAAACTGACAAATCCGATGCCCAATTTTTTCTTCGACGAACCAATAGAGTGGTTGTCACTATAGTAAATACACACAATCTCCAGGAAGTGTTTACACACCTTCGTAAATGAGCGGGTAAATAATACAGACGATCGCGGAACCGATAACGAAAACTCAGATGATAAGCGTTTTTATTTACGAAAAATGAGTACCGATCCACAGAAACCAGGATTTCCACACTAAATAATAATCACGTGATTTTGTTTTCTTAGAAGTCCCCGTACAGCGGATGTTATAATATTTATTTAGTAAACCCTTTTAATTGACAGATACGAAATTTCAATTGGAAATTAAATATTCAAAAGCACATGAAAATGGCAATCTTAAAAGAATACTCTGTCTCTTTGAAACGGCCCTGTAATACAACGAATCGCTTTTGAATTATATAATATACCGAGATATCAAAAATTGTCGCTCAATCATGTTACAAAAGAGTTAACGAAATGGTACTCTTAAGTTTACTTCCAAAGAATGAGTACTTGACAAACTGCAGTTAGATCCACAAGAGTATCGAATACCATATTAAGCATGATACTTTATATCTTCTTCCGACAGGCTCCTAAATGAAGCGATTCAAATTGCGATAAATTAAAACATAAAAAATGAAATAACAAGTACGGATTAACGATTATGTTCATAGTTTAAACTATGTAATTTGTTATAACTTATACAACCTATTACATTACTGACGAAAGCTATTTAGCATTGAGAGAAGACCACATCGGCTTGGGACAAGAGCAAAAAAGAGATCATTGTATTGGGGTTGACTACCCACAAGTATGATAATCTTTTATAAGTGTATATTTTGCAGCACAGTATTCTACACCTTACCCATGCTAGAAAACCTCTAAACCATGCTAGAATCGCCCGGCTAACAACAACTCAAGCTTAAGAATATATTATGGAGTATAAACGAAATTTCTTCGTTTTTGGACTGACATAGAACCGGGAACCGTTTTTATTTTTTATTCTCGAAAAGTTAGGCAACACTAGCGGACATATTAACTGATAAAAAGCAAACAGTATACTCTTTAAATACATGTTAGTGGTATTTCAGGGTTTAGAATGCCTTGGTTTTATGATCATCTTCGCAGGTTTGGCCTTTTGCTGAAACACCACCATCAGACTGGCGGAAACGGCGAGCAGCCGATACCGACGAAAGACCAAACCGTCTAGCGGACTTTGTTATGTTTCCGTATTTAAATTATGCACACACGACTGTAAATTCAATGAATTGCAAGCGCTTGTCTTACATATGCAGCCCACGTTTATCTCTGGATGCAATCTGGTACGGTCGTCGATAAGAGAAAGCTCCCCCATCCAGAGATTGGACTGGATGTATAAAATTAAATGAAACTGATGCACAATACGTTTGAAAAATTTAACATATGGGTTATATTTCATTGAGTAGGAGGGCAGGTTCTAAAATAGGCGACTTGTGACTACACACGCTATCCCCTATCGACAATACACTCCGGCTATTATTAGCCCCCCCGCGCTCCACCACCACATAAATAGCTAACGCATCGGACGTTGTTGGACAACTATTCCCTTGAGTTATTTCGATTTTTTTTTCAGACCATCATAATCAGATTCATTCACTTATTTTTTGAGCGTGTCATAATCGTCGAATACCGGTGTGGTAAACTACCAGGTATTTTACGCGGAGTACTGAGATTTCCTACCGATGTTTGAAAATTGTAAATTTATCTCAAAACCGACCCTATTACAGCACATAAGCACATAATAATAATTTTCTTTATGCCCCATCTAGGAGAGTTATTTCCCTCAATAATTTCGCCAGTACCATTAATCTTCCAATCTCGTTTGTTTTGACGGTTATTTCGCACACCGTTAAGGGCACACTTCGCATGTCTGTTTTCACCGTAAACAAGGAAAATATTATTCAAGATATTATACTCATTTTTTCCCCGGATTAAAAATTACCCTAGCGACATTGAGGAAACACTGCCGTGTTTCCTACACGGATAAAAAGAGTCATTTCAATTAATTAATTCAAAAATAAAATGACCGCGGAACTACCGCATATATGCATTATGAAAATGGCAAAAATATGCATCTTTATTCTTGTAACGAAACTTTACGAAAATTTGAGTTATCATAAAAGTGCATATCTTAAAAAAAGTGATAATACGGATATATATATATATATGAGCTTTCTTGATAGATGAGGCGCTCGAGATTGGCCTGTCTCTCAGGTACCCAGTCTAGACAGTTAACGCGGTTTAACAATGAATGAAAACTATCCGCCAATGAGATTTTCCAATTATTAGACACGTTTTCCCGTACTCACAATCTAAAACAAATACGTCAGAATGACAAAGGCGATGTATTTTAAATTTTGAGCATGTCGACGCACGCTCAGTGCATACTAAATTAAGTAGAGGTAAAATAGTATTATAATAGCTATCGGGAAAACGACTCGCTTTAAGTAATGCATGAGACGATGCATGATATTTACTTATATGCCAATTATTACGAACCGACCTATCGAAACCTGGAGGATACATTAATTCTAAAAAGTGATTCAATTATTTGTTTCTCTTTTGAGCAATCTTGAGACCAGGCGTTTTAATTGATAGCTAACAGTTTATTTTCAGATTCATGAAAACGTAAATTTGCAATCGTGAAGCGGAATTGAAAAATTGACTCGTTCTCAAGGCGTTTTTGCAGGCTCTTAAACACCAAAGAAACGTACAATACGACAACGGCAATGAAACTAATGACGTTTTACTTTTATGAGCGCTCGGACTGAAAAATTACAAACGCAGTCCGCAGATGGGGAAATGGGAAAATGAGAATAAGAGTGTACTTGGCAACTGAGATTAATCATAAAATGAATGTGTACGGGAACTGCGCAGAATAACTACTTTTAACTGCGTCGCTCGATGAAATGAAATAACCTTCAATCAGGTAAAATGTATCAAATGTGTTGAGTTCTGCAGTTGAGCGGAGTTTTCGGAATTATCTGGACAACGTGCATTATCTGCACAGTACTAAAATTAGTTTCGAACTGCGATCCACTCCTATAAACTGGAAAATTAGAAATCAAATTTTTAATACGCGAAATGATTTATAAGGACTAAAATAAGGGGAGTTCTTGCATCTCAGCCACCACATATTGACGATATATATAATAAAATGGAAATAACATATAATTATATCGATAATATAATGTATTAGATAGAATATAATCGATAGAAAAGGGTGACGCCTTTGTACTTTTACTCTCTACGCCAAACATGTCTATAACCGATTAAGAATGACCATATGAACTCAATATATTCGTCGTTTATTAGTAGCGTGCAAGCGGAGAAATACATTATTATTATTATTATTATTATTATTTTGAGTAGGACCGGGAAAAAAGATCAATCGGAAGAATAATGCGAAATCACCGATTCCACTTCCAAGGCGAAAGGGGTGGTTCTCGGTTCGATTCCCACTCCTTGGGAAACTTGTTTTTCTTAAACCGCAACCTATTAGCCGGTCCAGAACAGTCGAGAGATTTCAATCATAAGTCGAAAGAACGGGAGAATTGAGTAACCATCGCGAACAGGCCCTACCTGTACAAAGCCCCGGGGGCCGGAAAGTGCCACAAAATTTGAAATGGGCTTGACAAAAGGTGCAGTTGTACAACTGCGCCTAACAACTGTGGGCAGCCAGGTTTTACCGTTATGATGGGCAGAGGGGAGTGGGCTTAGGCACCGGAGAGGCGAGGGGGACAGCCGGACTTGCGACTTAAGCTCTCCTACTTTCACCGCGCTGTTCTCACAACCGGCCTTTCTCCTGTCTTGCCCCGGTCCCAATACAACTTTACAATTACAATTCTCAAATTGAACTCCAATGCAATCGGGTCGAGGACGATTGGAATCGACCTACGATGAAATAGGGGCGCTTATCGAAATCGCGAAATATAAATTCGCGAACGTAGAAACTAAAATTATTGACATACTGCTAGCAAATAGTACTTGTACTATCATTACAGCAAACAATTTATACGTTTTGCTAGCTACAACGCCTAGTTGGTCTCAAACTAAACCGGTTTCGCTTTATCATCATCGCCGGTAACCCATGGACAGAATAGTAAGGTTTGTATTTCACAGACCAATAGAAGCTGGGTCAGCATCGCTTTGTTTACATTAAGTCTGCATACTATTTTTCTTTTATCGTCTACCCGCAGAATATAGGCGTTTCATCGCGTAATCCACAGTTTCTCGAAAGTGACGATTTGCCACCTAACAGGAAATAATCGGTCGCGTACGGTGCGCATATTCGTATTTGCTGGTACTTGGAGTTAACTTATCTCGGAACAAACAGCCCGTAAAGTTTTTGTACTGGTGCACCTCGATACCTCAATAGTTTCCCGCCCTTCTCGAGTGGCCTACGTGAGCCGGCTCACAGCACAGCACTACGCCCTTCGCCCGGTACAATTTGTTCCGCTACGCCTATCATCCTCATCCTTTACGGGTATGAGGAGAAAACAGACCGGGTGTAAAAAAAGCATACCGACCATTCCCCGCAACCGAATAACGTCCTACACAGAATTCGGAACAAAATGTATTTAAACACTATTGCGAAACATATTCTAAAATAGTTGAATTGGTTACTCAAAATACCAGCACCCCGCGGTGGACATCGCGGGTGCACTGCTGTATGGGCCCACCGACCTAACGACTCCGACACATAACATTAAAAAAGACCCCTCTAAGAAATTAAAACCACACACCTCTTGTCCACAAGGTGGTAGCCGAAAACGCAGAGGATCGGGATCAATAATCGGCAAAATCAGTAAAAACTACTAAATCTTAAAATTTACTTTTACAAGCCTTCAGAGATTATGTTAATACACCTAATAAAATAACAGTGGTATTAAAATAAAGAGAAAGTTATTAACATAATCTAATGACGAATACAAAATTAATTATCCATTTTTGTTCTAATTCAGGAAATATGTCTAAGACATAATGATACTAGAATTTAGATTCTGATCTTTACTCGATAACGATGGTTAGACCTTTGCAACTAAGTACGTTTTATTTGTGGTTTATGAAAAGCATTAGGAATAGTTTTATCGGATAGGAAGCTAAATAAGATTGCGATAGTTGACAATCTGTAGATGTGGTACGAGGAAAAAAGAGCCCCCCGATTAATTGCAGTTATTATTAAGTACGCCCATAATACAAATAACACAATTTTATAAAAAGTTAAGAATTTCGGCAATTATCGAAATTGTGAAAGTGAAATTACATATATATATATATATATATATATATATATATATATATATATATATATATATATATATAGATATTCCTAGAGACACCAATTGAAGAAATCAGTTATTTCATTGATTACCAGCTGTATGATCTGTTTCCCACAAACTAACTGTACATTACCGAAAGCTCAATTAGACAAACGAACGGAGGCGTTTTAAAAAACTGATACCCGGCAAATGGTAATTGACAACGATCATTCGGACCTGATCAGTTTACATGAATAAATTGATTCCTCTCTGGAATCTCGTAGCTCTGAATCTATGTAACTGAAATGAACCCAATTATGTGTAAATTATAATAAATCTATTGGAAAATTCGTTGAATTAGTATTAAACTGTAATAAATCATTGTCAAAGTGATATAAACAACTGAATATATTCGTTCAGTGCATGTTACAATGCTAAACATCGGAAATTCTTTTTTATTTGTGATTTATGACTCCCAAAGGACAACAATAGAATGGATGACTGCTTAGACCCAATATTAGATTGATGAATTGAATATGTTATTGAGGCTAATAAAAAACACATAGCGTAAGAAGTTCGTGCTAACATGTTTTAGATTTCAGATTCCCTTTTCATTCTAAGCTTCCCAACAAAAAGTCTACACGAACAGACGATTCAACCAAATTTAGGTCGGTAAAATAAAAGGGCGTCCACGCGGTCTATTTTTTTTAAACGACATCATTTACTGTTATGTCAAGAAAGAAATAAGAAAACCTTCGCACTATGCAAAAAATATTGAAACGTATCAGAGAGCGGAAAGTGCGCAATATTTTGCGCAATAAAAAAAGAACGCGTCCTATCTCATGTAGTCAGTATTCACCGAATGAAGGAACTTTTTGTTGCGGTGTAAAAACACTTATTAACTAAATGTGCAACTCATTTTGCTAATTCAATTGCCATTGCATAAAAGGAAAGAAAATGTTTCATTTGAACTATATTCGGTGATCCAGTTGAATGGAGAAAATATCACCAAAAAATTACGCGTCCATGGAGTACAATTTTAAGGAATGAATAAAGAATTATCGGAAGAAACTGTACGAATGAAGGTACCGGGAAGGGGGGTATAAAAATAACTTAAATGCACTAAGTGTTCTGGACTTAATTGAGAATCGTTTGCAATTCCCTCCTACCCTAACAGGGATGCTGTTGGGACATCTATAACACCTGGTCACCAAATTCCTACACATTCCTCAGTTTTATCTCAGCTTGTATTCACGGCGGAAGCTTAATTTTCCACTTTTTCTTTTTGGTAGAATTTTTCGAGGCAAGAAAAAATTGTAATTGCATTGAAAATTGTGTACGTTCCAGATAAATTTGGTGGACTGCCTTCCAGTCATTGCTTCGATATCAAGTAATTAAATCTGAGCAGAAATTAGAAATGCCCCTCTACATTTATTGTCCAGGAGTCGCATATATTACAGACGTAATATACGGATGACTGCGCATTTATGATATGGTTCCATGTTCGGTTACATAATGGACAGGTTTATCAGGACTTGGCGCGCTGCAGAGACGACGGAATGCAGACTGGATACTTGGCACTGAGGCCTTCTCCCCCCGCTCTATTATCTCCTTTCCATTCCCTATTTCTGCATAATTTTGGTCGAGAACAATACACATTTGGCACCTAGAATGCAGTGCCGGTCGGAATAAGTGAAGGTCTTGCTCTCAAACTGCCCGAATGTGGGAGGAGATGTGATATTCGGTGTGTCAGTAAGGTAGTCTTCGGGCACCTAAGCTCGAGCAATGCATGGTCGAAGAAGTGGCGTCACCGGTGTGACGTCCTCGGGATCACGCCACTTCTCGGCAGAGCACGCCTACCGATATCACCGGGTCACAATTTGCATAGACCGCCCTGAGCCAAACGGCAAGGTTACACTGAAACCGGAGTGTCCGCGTTGTCGTTAGATAAACCGACCGCCCAACCCTGGGGCCCTAAACAGAAGTCCAACTACACTGTTCTCATTTTATACCTTATTTTGTGCTCAATCAAAACAGTGAGTCCAAAATACAATAGAAGGGGAGGGGGAGATTAATCTACCGGTGTAAAGAGCACGGACGGGTACCTGCCGGTACGTGCCCGGGGCGACATCCCTTGCAGCCGTCCAACCACCAGAGTGGAGCACGAGCTTGTGATCACGTGCTGCAAGACTGCCCGCTCTGCGATGAAACCAGAAGAGACCTCGTGACACCAGTGGGCGTCATATGCTTTGCGCCCGAGACGCCATTCCGGGAACGGTTTATAGCGCTCAGACAATTCGCAGGAAGGGGTTTTTCCCAGCGATCCACTATCACCGTACAAGTGGATTAGGTTTTTCCATCCGAAAGGTTTCTCCCGCCGCCAGTAGGCAACGCGAACGCCCCCATTAGGCGGGGACAGGGGCGAGATGAAAATAACGGATACACGTTTCCCGAACGAAGATTCGTGGGGACATACCAATGGCAAGATTGAGCCCACGAGAAAGAAAAGCAAATTAGTTCAAAATTGAAAGCTTCAAAAACCAGACGCCAGACAGTATTGAGAGCAAAACTCTCACAAAGGTTACCCAGAAAAGGGAATGAACTAAAAAACTACCGCTGAAAAGACGTTCCACAACATATTCCAAATCCTCGCGGATCCTCGAAAAGGTTTCGTGATTAATATAAGCGAAAATGTTCCCTGGGGCACATTACTAAAGAACAATCATAAACTAACCTAATATTGGAAGTTATTTACGAGAAACTTTCTTGGAAGAAGCAGCTCACTATCATTCAATATGTTGGTGGGGATATTCTCACTAGTAAGAATTTCTTTGCAATAAACTGACGTTGGCCAAACCGGTGTAGATTAGGACCTAACTAGGCGTTCAAACTGGTTTTTTATTTATTCAGTTCCATCGGGCGTGTCCTAGGCTTTCATAACTCCGATTTCAATACACCTAGACCCACACGACCAAAGAAGTAGGGATCTGCGGCCGGCCATTCTAGGCTAGATCCTTTTCGGAGGCCAGTACCTTTGTACTTGGAAGTTGTGTTGTTCCGTGTTATATGCTGTTGTCGGTGTGAACTGGGGCGGTACACCAGTAAACCTCTGGGACCCCCTGCGAGCAGGGGATAGAATACGGCTAGAATAATGAACAGGCACCTTCAATTAACAAAGTTAAAACGTTGAGCGAACTTGCCCCGCCGCGAATTTCTAGCGAACGGCGTAAATTAAAATTGAGCCATCGTTGAATGAAAAACGGGCCCCTTCTCTATCCATTATTTTGAAAGAATCAGTCGGTCCGTAACACTTATCATTTGCATAGACGTAAAAAATTAACAATGGTGAAAAACTAATTAGGCGCTTGGAGACATATAATACCAAGACATTCCAGATCCTATAAATACTTTCAATTATCCTAAGATAACAGGTGTGGTGGATAAAAAAAATTAATATAGAGAGTATAATATATCACAAGTTATCTCGTTGCGCAATAAAAGACGAGCTGTCCAGCCCTCCTTATCCAGCCACAATGTAGACGAATCGCTCAGACTAATCACGTTCCGAACGGAGTAACTGAGCCCAGGACCGATTTCGTTGTGCCAGAACCGAGTGTTATTGGGTTATGTGTCAAATACAGGCGATGACGGACAGCCGGCCACTTTCATCGAACACTGCATAAACATCAAACGTATGCAGCAATAGAGCGCTCAGAAAAAAAGGACATAAATGAAAACCATATTCCTGAAAAGTGCTCCTCGATTTACGAAGAAAGTATTAATATGGTAAATGAAGTTTTTCGAGGTATACAGTTATCCGCTATGACACCGCATTGTGCGATCTGAATGATGTATCGTAAGGTCATTATTATCGGAATGTATACTACGAGGTGTTACATTTTTTAGTTTTTTTAATTGTAATTCGTGTACGATTTAAGACACAGAATGGAATATGCGCACTATAATAACGTAATTATCAACACCTCTTCCAATTACAATCCCAACAAGGATCTGAAAGTTCGTTCCTGTCGAGATCAAGACCTAACGACATCATCCTATCGTTATCAACAGTACCACAATAATCTAATAACCTCCCGGATAAACTCCGTCACATCTATCAAGCGATTGATTATATTCGAAACATTGTAAGGATTATGAACTTTTCCCCCCAAAAAGAGGGATAGACGGAGGTAGTGGAGGTAAATATAGAAAATGGTTTGAAATTGAATAATTAACGTCTATACATGGTGGCATCTTAGAGATATATTCAAATAGAATATGGACTGAAGGTCCAATACATACCTATTAGTGCTCCGAAAAATACGAATTACGAGAATTATTAATGAAGAGGAACCCACCCCAAATATAAAGCATCCTCCTAGTGCAATTTTACTCTTGTGATTTTCTTGGTAGTTAAGGTTACATAATAATTATATAATGCGGGTTATATAACCTCAACACCGCCACAGTAATACTGGAATGACTGTGCTGACGAGATGCTTCACCAACGTCAGAACCTACCTATATAGGATATATTAATGACGATAGCCTAAGACCAAATAGGCGAGTGGTGGCCGAAAGTGGAAAGAGTAATAATTGTTTCCGGAACACTCCCCGAACTCCCAAACGGATATCTTAAAATCAATAAGTTTCTCCTACTTACAGTGATCCTAGAGTGACAAAATGTTTCAAACTTCTGGGACAGCACTTCGGGCATAGGAAAAAGGAGGAAGAACGATTAAATTAAAAATACCTTTATGTAATATTTAAATTGCGAAATAAGAATCCCGATTAAAAATATCATAGCTCAATGAAAACATTAATTAATTCTCCTCGAGATACCTCAAAATATCATGTCTGCTCTTTCTTATCTTTGAACAGAAAATAAACACAATTAACAATCATATTTTCATATACTCGTTAACAACCTTAAAAAAAAATTTAAATGTGATTAAACGCATCCTTGAAGAGCTAATTAGGAATTTCACACACCGTGTTTACTTTCGATCGTAAACAAATATGTTAATCTGCAATTGAACAAAAATTAATTTTCTTTTTTTTCTGTTTATATTAAGTATTAAGGTTGGCGTCGTAAAAAATAAATTTCATGTTTGCCAATAATTTTCACATATATAATACACATAGATTTAGATAGGTCCTAAAAGCTCTACTTTCTTATTTTGTTCAAGTTTACAAGAAACTTTTATATATACATATATACATACATATATACTTTTATATTTATATATATATATATATATATATATATATATATATATAATGCTCTGAATATTCTTTTGCGTTGTTCAAATGTTGTACATTCTATGAGGAGGTCTTTTACAGTGAGGTCGGTTTGCAGGCCGCGAATCTGGGATTCTGACTCTCCCTAAGTGAGATAAGCGCGCGTTTTTCTAGTATGACCTGTACGGATTCTATTTATAGCTTCGTAATGTCTTGTTATGTCAATAGGCCTCGTCCAGGGAAGTATATCTGGTCCTATTTGTCATTGTGTTCTTAAGTCCATAATGTTTATTTATTTCTATACATATTTCTTTTCGGCATCGTTTGTTGCTACTTTTATAGTTACTATTGAGATGTTATCTCTTCTTGTGTGAGTTTATCAACACGCTCATTGGATGGGCAAGTATGAAGATTTATCTTATTAATAAATTCAATATTTGGATGACATATCAAAAACAATTTTGGGTTGTGCCATTGAATGAAAATGGTGATAATAGAAAAACATATATAATACTTCCATTGTATAACAAGAATCTGTAATTATATATGATCTGACACACCAAATTGTATAGAGGCATTATAAAGTACATTGTCAAGTAGACATTACATAAATTCTAATGAGGATACTGGAGTTTAGGAGGTTCTAAATTTTTACGATTAAAATTGATACTTCTAATCTCAATGAAAACTGGTTATGACTGGAACACTTCTGACATAAGACTCTTGGATTTGATAACTGGAGTGGTGGTAACTGCAGATCGCCAATCCTTTCAATAAGCAGAATTATTGAAGTACGTTAAAACCCACGAAATTTTAAAAATTTTAGAAACAATTTAACAGAAATTAAAAACATGTTAATGTCAAACGATCAGCCCTAATAAACACTTATCTGTAATTATAGCCCTATATTTTTTTTAATGTTTTTCCATTTTTTGTACGTATTAACTGGCTTAGGGAATACTAAGAGTATGAAATAATCTGAATCCTTAGCTCTTTTAGATTGAAACTCCATTTATACCTAATACACACAATAGAATCACATAGGTTTAAGAAACTTATCAATGCAGGTCTACCCCAAGGACCATGCTTCATCTCAACCCAATACACAGTAAATAGAAATACAAAATAAATAAGTATTCCTCCTTCCCCCACATACACACACACACATATATATATATATATATATATATATATATGTTTTTAAAGACAAATATAAATAAAGAAAAAACCGAAACGTAGTCTAATTTATGTCAATGTCTTGTTCCCGAGCTGGATCCATTTTTCTATACGACTGAGGATCTGTTAACGCAAAGAGGTCCGCAAAAATTACTACCGAATCCTCGCAGGTAAATTCCTTATAATAATTATTTTGAATCGATTGATTTTTTATTTCATGTCTGTTAAGAGAAACTCCGACAGTTTAGCTGTTATTGAAAAAAAAACATTTAAAAGTAGGTGAAACTTCGTCGCCAATGATATCGATCCAACGCATGGCATTTCACGATAATGTTATTGATTACGAATGAAAATTGATATCAATTCCAAGATAAAACCTCGTTCACTGTGAATGAAAATATGCCACAGTAAAATATTAAATCGAGACAAAATTTTTAAACGATTGCATGATGATGAGGTTTCGGTTCAAGATCGGCGTGGTTTCGACCGACGGTTTACTGAAGGGATATCATTATTATTAGGGTTGTCCCCAAGCATTACCAACCCACAAACCCGATTGGACCACCATTTATACTCTGTCACCGTTCGAAATTCTTATACAGTTCCCAACTAGGGATATTGATTGAGCTCGACGGCGGTGTACTGTGTCCGTCAAAGGTTTTGTTGGAAGACACTTAAATTAATTTCAATACAATTAAAATGAATGTAACGTGGCAACTGAGCCGATTTCATACAACAAAGCAACTACCAGGGGTTCCTTTGATATGTCACTTATGTTTGCCACTAAACGAAGTCACGCATTTATTTATAATAATTCAATTTGCTTTATACATTATTCAAATAAACGAATTTTGTGACCAAATTAATAAGAATGTTTACGCAAAATTATATATAACCAGAAACCATTTTTTCGGTTTTTTAAATTTTATTAGTACAATGGCAAACACAATAATTGAGTTTAAGTAATTGAGAAAAACTAAACTTACTAAACCCCAATTTGCAACAGTCTATACACAGAAATGGTCATTCCAAAACAGTTCTAAAATGAAAACAACATTATTATTTTCATCTCTAAATATGTATTTATCACACATATATGTGAATAGTTGTACGTAGTAACATCGACCATGTAACAGTAGCAAGTAAACTTAAGAATTAAATGAACATATATAGAGGGGAGCGATGCTCAATTCCCATGCCCTTCACCAAGGTCACATGAAATATATGACCACCCAATGTATTATTTTGGGATGTTTTTATGTATAATTGTTAACGGTCAGGCCTAAAAATGAAAAAAAATTCTCAACATAACACTTAATTGAAAATTTGAATGCACAATTATTAAACACTTATTGTTATAAATCCCCCGACCGGGTATTAAAAAAACAAAACTCTATATTTTAACGAATTCCGAAAATTTCCTTTGACGTACCCTTATTATTTGGTCATACTATATTTATATTCAGTCTCAGTTAGAAAATTCCATATGCTCCTGTGTAGATTTCCATAAGGCGAATTATAGACTGCATACAATGGAAGCTATGACAGGTTAGCATTTGGAAACTTTGTTTTGAAATGGAACAGAATCAGAAATGCTTACATAACGCTTTCGATTTACGGATGAAAATTTATTTGTCATAATAGAGAAAGTTTCAGGAAAAATGAATATAATTGTCTCAAAATATTTTCCAATAAGAAATCAGATATAAGAAGAATTGTTCAACTGATCATTTAATAGTGAATATTTCGTTATGGATAAAATCGTCTAAAAAATAGCTGAATATTTACATCAATGTGGAATGATAAAGACTATGTTAATCAAAACATAATTAATCTGCCATTACAACCTGGCTAGTTACAATCGATTGTCACACTCCAAACGATTAGGGCTGCAAATCCCAGGGATCAAATGCCAGTGAATTTCCATAAAAAATGGAACTGGATTCGAAATTAAATAACACACACACAGTATTGTAACATATGATAATTTACAACGAACGCAAAGTTGTTGTGTAATTTTATATATTCTTACGACCTAGCTGGCCCCGATTTACCTTTTAGAAGTGCTTTGTGCTCAAGAATAATAACCCACTTACTGTGTTTAAACTAGGGAATGACATAAGAATTTTTAAGACAAGAATAGTTTAGTTGAGAAAGTTTTCCACAACGCTTATTGCAAGTTACTGTTCGGCTTTAATTGGTGGTGTTAGACAGATCCGATATGTTTTATCATCCTAGTTAAACTTAATAAAGGGAATTAGGCAAAAATGTGGACTGGGCGTCTAGAGTCAGATAGAAGGGTCGCGATTTCCTGGATGAAACGTCAATACAAGGTATAAAAATAGAGCGGACACAGTATAACTGGCTAGCTGGAAAGATTAACAGAGTAAAGCTTCGGACCAGCCTCCTTTGAACAACATTGTTCAAGCCGGCTTGAAATCGGCCACCGTGGAGACACTTGTTGGACGGACTCAATCTACAATTATTATTCAAAAACCAAGAGAAACGTAATCGAGAGATAAACTTGGAGGGCAAAAGACCTGAATTTAACTACGATGATGTTAGTTGCACTCGGCGACGTTTCTGTTGTTTTTCGCCATTTTCGATGGGTTATCTGGTTCGGTCACTTATAGAGGTCGCAGACAACCGCGATCTCGCTAATAAAATATTTCCCTATTTCCTCGTCATTTTCAGTTATATCTTTATTCGCTCGGATAATTCCGATCGATAATTTCTCTGGACGTCAGGACGTCCAGTTTACGACCTATACCTCGATGGAGGGTACCCGAAGGTCAAGGGGTTAATTAGAAAATAAGATACAAAGCCGAAGATTTTTATTTTAAACGGCTAATTTCGATCGTTACGAAGTGTTGCCATTTCTTACTACAATTATTCACGGGTTTACTGTTACAGGGAGTTACGTATAATCAAATTCACAAGTCCCGAACTGACGGAAAAACGGAGCGGTCTATATCTAGGCCGGAGTAATTTAGGGCCGAACAAACAGTTTTACTCGAACGGTCCGGTCCATTCATAACGCGGTGTGTTCAAACCGCCACGCCGGCGTCGGAATTCCCTGCCTGAAAATAGACCCGGCCAAGTCCACGCACCGGTATCCCGGTGCCTAGGGCACCCGGATTCGCCTGTCGGACCCATTTTTCGGACTCGGGTCCCCCCAGAGAAACGCTGTCGGGCGGGAATGGAGCGGAGGTGGGGAAACGGGCCGGCGATAAAAATAATAAGATAACGCGGAGCCACGAGGTCGAGCTCGGCGGCGGCTAGTCTTCGCTAAACGGGGTAGGAGTTAGAGAAGCCGGTGGGTAGGCCGAGGGATGACGGGGGTGCGGCCGGCCTACGTGACGGGGCCTCCACCGGGCATGGCGCGCTCCCCGCCCGCCCCCCGCCTCCCCCCGGGCCTCACCACGGCACGCCTCCCCGTCCTCTTTTCCCTTATTCCGTTTAAACTCCAACACAGAAATCTGCCCACTTACCCCATTCGGAACGGACGCCAGCTGTGGCCACCAACAGAAAGAGCGTCGGTATCCAAGTCATGACCGGGGGAGATAACGCGGTTCACCCCCCGATGTGTAGTCGCCGAAACGGATGGTCGACCGGTAATCGTCGGTTTGTCCTATCTCCGGGTGTCGGTCGGATAGCGGGCGAACCAACAGAGAAGTATGGAGAAGGAGAGAGAGAGAGAGAAGAGAGAGCCTGCGGTGTTAAGGCGAGACCTGACGTGGGCCCTGCGATATACTGAATAGTGGGAGCCACATGCGGCATAAAGGCACCCCAGACCGCCACCCAGTGCTACCACACCCCGCACTACAAATATCACCAAAATTGCCACCGGCCACGAGTCTCTCCTTTGAACGGATTTTAATTAAAATTGCGCTATTACTTATTTTTAAAAAATCGACGATACTAAATGCTATATGACAATTATTATTTGAATCGACAATTAGGTTGCCTGATTTATCTACAATACAAAGGTAATACTAACATTTTTTAACGAATTTTAAAGATAAATGATTCGAAATATTCTAGAATGAAAATAATAAAAAGGAAAAAATATATACATCAATCGTCCTATGTTGTGTATTCAAACAAGGAGCATCGAAAGGTAAAATTGGACCCATTAAGGGAAACGAAGGTGCAACACCCAATATTTATTTTACTGCTGTATAGATTGAACTTAAGAAAATTGATATGAAGAGTACTGAAATGGCGCTCTAATAATAATGCAGTTTTATTACGAGACTAGAATATAAGAAATATTTTTTTTAATCTTTACAAGTTGTAACATTATCTAATAAATAAACACAAATTAGAGTTACTTTTAATTCCAATTGGCCTTCCTATTTTTAATACTTATTTTTGGGAAATATCATCGATATTTTTACAAAAAAAGATAACAAGAAAGTGCTTCCAACTATAATTAACAGACATAATACATAACAGTTATAAGGAAACAAATTGTAACATGTTCTGTAAGTTGTAACTGAAACAGGCGAAGTGTGCTGGCAACCTACCCAGCTCAACTTGTGAATGGGATTTTACTACGATTTGTATCCACACTCTGCACTTGTTTCCAAAGCAAAAATGAAAAATATCCACAGTAGAACCGAATGAAAAGCATATGAATTTATTGAAAAGCATAAACACGTGTACTGCATCCCACTGCCGATAACGCAATAAAAATTAAGTATAAGTAAACTAAATTTTTTGTCGCCCGTACTGATAATTCTGTTATTATCAGTGTTCATTTCTTAATATTACATTCTAACGTAATATACTCCAATAAGAACTGAATGACCAGGAATATTCTCTAAACATGTCATTATATTAATTTATAGTTTTTAAAACAATTTTCAAAATGTACTTTATAATTACTTTTAAATGCTAATTATTTTTCTATGCTCAGAATTTGAGATATATACAATATATATTAATATTAAACTGCTGACTGAATGTAATTATTATTATTATCTGTAGTCTTATTATACGTTATACTACAATTATACTTCAATAAACATTTTTTAATATTCGATAATTAATAATAATATAATAATTATTTAATATTTAATAATGTGAATTAATAGTTTACTTATATACTCCTAAATAAATATATAGTCTCAGTAGACAGCATCTATACTTAGTGATATAATCAATTACCATTTATGTTTCTATAAACGAGAAGAATATAAACATTCCGTCTATATACACAAACGGGTATATTAAACTTTCCTTATAAGTAAAAATCAGCAATTAACAAAAATTATCAGGAATATATCCCAAAGTCTAATTCGCCCATTGTTGATCTTTAATCCTTTAGGGATCTTAACGGAGATCAGATATAAAGTTTTAATTTTAATTAAAACAGAACATATTTTCACATAATGTGAGTAATCTCCCTAATAAAATCGCGTTTGTAATGTCTAAAATATTTTGTGCTAGCATCCGAAATGTTTTATTCTGACAACAGCCAGGCATAATTTCTGTTCAGTTCGTCTAAACAGTAGAATCCCACTATACTCTTGACTTGAACATAAATGATAAAACATAATAAAAACACCGCAACAGTAACATGTTAGAATGATGTGTGGCCGGTTTTATTTATCGGGTAATTAATTCATCACACGTGCGCTTTTTCTCCCTCTTCCCGGCGATACCCAACCCAGGGGCCACCCCTGGTGTATGAGCCCAGCAATCCCACGGCCACAACTCTCATTAACTGAGAGTTAAAATGCTGAATACACCGACATCTATAACTAAACAATATCCCTTAGATATAATAAGGCAATGACAGGAGGCAGGAGAAGGTTCTAGCCCAAAAGAACAGCCGCAATGAGATTCTTTTTCTTAGGATAAGATTCTTCGTCTTTAGAGGTATAAGCGGTTATAGGCGAAAGCCTAGGATACGCCAAACAGAGTGGAATAAATGCAAACAAATCATCTAACCTATTCGGTCGTAAACTAAACCAAAGTCCAGTAGGTTTACTGGCTGCTTTGCCATCGTTATAAGTTTTTTATATTTCAAATTTTTTATATTCAAATTTTGTTAATAAAATAGTCGCTTTATATCTAATACTTCACCCTAAGGCACCTACAAGTACCACTGTATTGTTATTCCGCCAACGTTTCAGGTATTATAAGTAATTACTGTAACAATGCAGTAGAGGTAATTTCGAGAAGATGCTTCATCGTCAGCCGACATACAAAGTTATTCACTCTATTATTAACGTAATGTTATTGACAAAACCAGTGGAGCCTAGGACCAATTGGCGAGTGAGGACTGATCGCAGGAATGATTGATCCGTCCCCCCCTCCCGAATCAAACACCTACACACCATGTAAATACACATTAGATCATTAATGAAGTCCAATTTCCAAAATTCAAAGAAATAATAAATCTTAATAAGCATTATTTAATAACGAGCATCATTAAAAAAATTACATTTTATTTTTATTGACTAATTTGATAACAGTCACCAATTGTTTTTATGGGGCTATTATACCATTGATCATTGATAAAAAGACGCGCGATGCTTTCTTGATTTTAGTTCGCCCAAAAAAGAAACTGTAGCCGAGAAAGGTATGTTTGTAATCATAGTTAAATGTGGTCAGTGAAAGAATAACGTTGTAATTAGGTTATTCAATATTTAGATGGTTTATTGATGGAATGTCAATTTTATTTAACGATAATCGTGTTATATTCCGTTAGGTGAGATCGCGTGGCTTTGGACGTTTGGCATTGGTGGTTTCACCATTACAGTGGCTGTAGCATTATTTCCTTTTTTTTACAAATACTGTGACTTCATCCCGTTGCGACATATTTGCCATGACTTACTTTAACGGTGTAACCTGTATCCGCTCGGGGTGATACACAATAAAAATGTGTACCTTGACAACAGATTCATGTATATTGATACATTTAAGGAAATTTTTCTAATTTTTTATGCTAAACTTCAGTTCCTAAGGAATACTTCTTCTGCCGAACAATCATCAATGGATTGACATGAATGTTATTCGGGAAATAAACTCGGTAAACACATCTTCACTCTCGAAAGATTCATTAGATATTCTATGAAACACAAAATAATTATTGAGGGATATTAGCTTTTACGATAATATATGTATCAAAAAACATAATTACTGAATATTGAAGAAACCCATTTCAGACGGACTTGTTTACCTGAGATATGCATTGCTCAGGTACGTATTTTATCGAATCAGAGACCCCTGTCACGTTCAAATTGATAATTGGACAACATACACGGTACCCACAATCCCTCCACTAACTCGATTCCCCCCCCCCATTTGTAAATTTGAATTTAAAAACGAGTAGATCTCGATCATCATAAGTATATTTTAACACTCGCGTATTAGAGACCGTAACGATGAGTTTATTATTATTAAGATTTTTTTTCTGCGGACAGGTGCCCTTTTCGATTAAGTGCCCATATCCACTGTGAATGACACTTTTCACACTTCACGAGGCGGCCGACAAGGAAGCCGCGGTTTAGCAACAGCGGACGCTTGACACAGATTGGAAGACAGTCGGATACGATGCAACCATTTTATAAATCCTAAAGAAATAAATATATTCTCTGGCGTAATATTCCCAGAAACCGTAAGATAAAGTTGAACTGCAAACGGAATCGAACTTAACAAAAGGAAGTTAAGTCTGCATGGACCTACCAGATAGTAAACACGAGAAACATACGAGAGATAAGTTTAAAATGAGCGCCGACCGACCGAAAATGAGAACACAAGGCAAGAAACCTTAAATAATGAAGAGGAAACCTCATATACATCAATATTTTTACATAAGGAAGTGGGACATATCTAGTATACTATATAAGAAGCACGCAAAACATAAGCCCATTGACCAGTACCCTATTGAAAGCTGTCAGAATGGAGCCTGTATCAATAGTGATTAAATACAATATTTGGTTGAATACACTAATTAAATATAATTGAATTATCCCCTATCGATTTTCAAAATGTTACAAAAACATTCACTTACAGATTATTTCCAGACTGAATAAATTACGAAAACGATTAGACAGAGAACACCCTTATCAAATCGATTTATTAATTGCGGTTATTTATTTTCTTATCAATAATAAATATATTTTTACTCTTTAAATTGCAAAACGATGAATTACTCTAGTCCATACACCGTTCTATATCGATGATACGTTTGCAATCAGGAATTAAAAAAGTATACAAAAGGGAAACTTCTAAACTTCTAACTAAATTTCTGCGATGTTTTTTTACACATCAGCCCTTAAAAAAATTAAATTTTCTCACATCATATAACTGAATTAACAACAGCTTTTAAGTTTGTAGGAGTGATGATAATGGATTATCTCGGTGTCGCATATCTAAATAACACTTGCTCAAGGTTGACATATCTTGGAACCCCGAATTCGCTTATCGAATTTACCGACACCGCAGGCAAATTTTTGGTGGAAATTCTAAATTAATGAAACATTTATTTCCGTTTAAATTTGTTTCCAATAATTTTCTGAAAAAAGGTAAATAATATAAATAACTTGATAATGAGAGCGACAATTAGACCCCCTGATACTGTATCAACTCTGACATCTGCATGGTGCAGATTTTATTTTCTAATGCGAACACAATTATTACCACCATAGAATTCTTATAATAGCACTGTTATTAGGTTATAAATAAGACGAGGGGAAAAATTCTACGAGATTACATAAGAAGAGGATATTGAGAAATGTGAACGTTTGAAAAGTGACTTTCCACTTAAAGACGATGACATTCCTGCGATCGACTACCTGCGTCAATATGTACTTTTACATTTTGGATTTTCCCACCAGGTAAAGATTGCGGGCTGAGATGTGACAACACAGACACACATATACAAATCGGGCATCATGAAAAGCCTGATAAACGACCCTGGGCATACTAAAAACTCTGTCGCAGATTATCTAAGAGATGTGCACGCGCAATTTTTTATTTAACCATAAAAAATCGATAGAAATTACAATGTAAAATGTGACAGCCCCGTTATAAAAAAAGTCTACCTGAGACAAACGGTCATTTGGTTGTCGAGCTAATTTTATTTATAAGCTTCATTTGCAGATGTATTCATGGAAGGAAAATGTAATTAAAGAGAAATAAACTTTTAATGAATATACTTGCTGCTCCGATGAAAAAAGAGTTGGCGGGCACATTTCCCGGAGCTAGAGATATTGATTAATTTTTCTTTCCTGGTAAAAAGTATGGGGAAATGACGAACGCTTAAGTTGATAGGGTCCCACGGTATTTATTTTAAATTGTATTTGAAAGGGATTTTGTGTGCCCTACAATTTATGAGATCGTAATAGATTCTGTTCGAAATTCATTTATTAAATAATTAGCTTTAACGACGTTTTAATGTTTTAGCTCTCATAAAGTCCACTGTCACAATGTTATCTGAGTATTTGATAAATTGTACCTAATTTACATCGTAGATCGCACACTTATATAATGGTCGGACTTTGCCAGCGGTCCTACCTTCTACGGTAAATATAACAACCTAACAATCTGAATAGATTATTCAGGAATAGTATAGTAATTATAATTACTTTAATTAAGCAATTATATAATGTAGAATCAGTCACGATAAAGAATCCTGAAACCATAATTCATATCCAAAAATTTTTGGATTGATTTTCTCTATTATTTATTATTACTTTATAATGGAATTTTAATCCATAATGCGTGTAATTAACACATCGAAACAACCACGGTGGCGCTCTAAATGTGTTTGCAAAATACAATCAATAAAAAAAATACAAATTAATTTAGTAGCAGACCCCACTCACAATATACAGACTGGTTTATTCGGAAACTGACTAGAAGAATTAGATATCTCGGTCAATAAAGGAATGTCTTCTTTTCTTATTTGTTTACATCGTAAAAGACCCTCGCTCCCAGAAAACGGCTGAACCATTCACCACTCTCCTATCTTTTACACCAGGATGGATTAATTAACGAGGAAACGCATATTTCAGTCAGCTATAAGAAAATGAATCATTTCACTTACACGTTGTCCCTGTCCATTTGATAGTACGGGGGTTCGATGTTTTCATAATTTCAGCTAGTCGAGTAACACCGGCAGCCCTGACCTTATTTCAATAATTAAACTACCACCAATTATATACAACGTATCCGGACCCATACTCTCTCACCCAGGTTTGATTGAAAAATCGCTTTCTTTCAAGGTTTACAGCTCTGAAGATCATGTTTCCGCCAGATTATAAGCCAGTCGCACTACAGCGCTTATTCGTCTACAATAATCTTTGTTTCTATATATTGTAATATTTAAAACAATAATTATCAGCATTCCAACTAGCGGGCTTTTCTTTATATTCGAGTAATAATGCTGCGTGAGCCTATTGGTAAAGTATGTGGACTAAAATAGTGATGACAGTGATATTAGTGACAATAGAGTGGGTTTTGCGCGAGGGAATATTAGGCGCTGCATCCACAGTCAGCTCTACTATGAAGCCAGAAGACGCTTAATGACAGCGTTCGACGCCCGAATTCCGGCCAAACGGTATTGAGAGAAAACACTTTACCCTTATACCTCCCGGCCGAGAGAATGAAGTAACAAGAAAAGTATCCTTCGGGTTAAACGGGGTCAAAGTCCACAACTCACGTAATAACATTTGTTTTCAATTTATTTAATTCAAGTCGTAGGGAAAAACGGCCCGTGCCGAATGTTTTAAATCTTAAGAAAGGTTTGGATCGTTTTCTAATAACACCAAGAACTCTCTCAAAGCAGCAAATTGTGACGAAAACTGATCACAAAACTTTATCATCCCATCCCCCAGTAGTTCTTCATCCGAATTACCTGTTCCCAACTATTTTCTGCTACCCAAGTTAAAGGTAAAAGGCCATTTTGGGATGTTTTGAACAGTAATTAGATTCTTTGACTAAAATATATGTCATGTGTTCCTGGCACGCGCTTTCGACCTTCCCGCTTAGTTTTTATCATAAACGGTTCCGCCCGGGCTAGATTCGGTCTAGGGCCTGCCTTGGAAGAAAGTCCAGATCTAGAAGCCTTCGCCTAATGAGGCCTTCATCTCATAGCCTCACAAAATGTGAGACCCTGCCGTTTCCTCTTCCTTCTGGTTTCCTTCCCTCCTGATATTAGGCCGGCACAAATATAATTTCGAGGACACCAATAAGGAAACCGGAGGAATGAAAACACGGACGAGGAATTAGAATATAATTCCATGTATTGACATAGACGAATGACAGGAACCAATATTTTTTCAGAAACGGGTAAAACTTGGAGTTTCGAATATTAATTTTGCTGAAAAATTCTACGGTACTTTCGTGTACGATATTTATGAGGAGGTCTGATGGGACGCCGAAAGGGATTTGTCACACTAGTATCGTACATCTTCTGCTTATTCTTCCCACCCTACTTCGGTTAAGGCTTCTCAACATCGTCAGTATTAGTTCGTCAGTACCTTTTTGGGAAGGATCCTCCACGTTATTTTCAGTACCATTAAAGTTAACCTAAATACAATACGATTACCAACTCAAAATCGGTAATTCAGTCTCCCAAAAAATGGATTTTATACTTAAAATATCAACCCAACTTTATAACTGAGACCTGAGTTTTCGTTAAGCTAGGTAATTTAGAATAGAAGTTAAACAGGGAAACTTACAGCAACATATTCCTGTCTCATTCTTCTGCTCCCTTCGTCTCTGACTAGTATCCAAGGAGGTGTCATTTCTCGTTTGAACTCCCAGTCGGGATCACGTCCTAATATTCTAGATCTCCCGTCCCAGCCAGTGACCCGCCACGCGAGACATCCTGCAATCGAAATTTTGTTTTAATCGAGCCAAATAATAAATTGGTCCGAACTTCTCAACACAGAAGGATCAAATGGACCAAACATTTCATTTAAAAGTAATTTGACTTTTAAACGAGATCAGTAACTCTACTATACTTGGGTAGTGATTGTGCAGTGTTAACATGTTTTGATATTTCGAGTGTGCGCGCTGAGCGCTATTTATTTTAGTGCACGGATTGTACAAAAAGTTAAACCGGAAAAGATCCGGTAATTAAATGAAAATACGAAAAATACAAAAAAGATATAATGTAAGATGCAATGTAGGTACAACATATGTGCGAATAAATAATTGTTGGTGTCTTTATTCTTTATATAAAAATGCTCTATATTCATCTAGGTAACAATAACTCAGGTATCAGGTACAGACTTCAATAATGAAAACCTAATTTACAATAAACAATTTTTGATAAATGCAAATACAAGGCTTAAAATAAAACCACTACATCCTCACAATTTTAATTTACATTAAATTACCGGAGCCAGATAAAACTTGCAAACATAATACAATACGAGACAAAGGGAAAATAAGAATACGAGGGAAAAGAGATTTAAATTATCGTTTTTCGCATAAGCTCAACAATAAATTAAATAAGTTCGAGTTCATACGCTAACAAGCCTAAAAACTTAGCATTCCCTTGCATTACACTGCAAGTAAAATTCTTACAAACAAATGTTTTGTTCTTCGAGTTAATTGTTATCTCAGAATAATACGGACATAAGTTCATATAAATAAGACTGGTTCTTAACTACTAGAACATGAACTACAGTCCTAAAACTTTCTAAAAAAACACCTCACAACGGAGCTCAGATGGGATGGTTAAACTATAACTAAAAGTGCAAAGATGAAAACAACCCACTAAAAGTATTCAGAACTGACCATTACTGAAATTAAAAATGTTTCAGTTTTGACAAATGAGAGCGTAGTGAGATCAAGAGTGTTTTTATAAGGTGAAAAAGTGAGCATCAGATATATTCGCAGCTCGTTGTGGTGCTACTATTGTATTTAACCTCTGTTTCAAGCAGGTACACTAAACCGAAAAAATGGAACATATCGTATGATATTTCATTCAGATAAAACAAGAAATAGTGAATAGTATCAGAATATTTATATATACTTTACACATATGTATTTTTTTCAGAAAGACAATTAATTACCTAACAGGACCTGACGAATGATCTAAAATGCTTTTAACATCAAGTTCAATTTAAATATTTTCTAGCAATAAGAATGATCATTCAGCAATGGAACACAGGAACAAAGTACTGTCCTGATACTAGAACCTAGGTTTCGAACCTGCCCATTCTATTGTCAACAGGTCTCAAATATTTAACCCAAATTATTCCTTCAGTTTAAGCAAAGAAAATTAAACCACACGTGGACGCTAACAATGTTCAAACAGGAGAAGCACCAATTATTCAGAACAAAATTACAATAACCGTTTTAAACTTTTACTAAGTGGTGTTCTATAAGCTGTCCCAAGGAAATAATAAATGTACTGAATTCGATCTTTCAAATTGTCTTCAATTGAGCAAAAACGTAAGCTGTTGATGTTTTTCTTATATGCACATTCAAACAAATGCCAAATTAAAAAGCAGAAGTCTACATATATCACCATAAACTTGTTCATATATCGTATCAGATCTAACTAAACTAGGTCTGGCAAATTACGCCTGTTTTCTTTTTTAAATTCCATATTAATAGAATGCGCAGTTCCAATAATCGTATTATTGGACCAAATTTGTACAGAGTAATTACAGATAAGGCATACATTTACAGCGCAACAAATGTTCAAAAGAGGAGCACAAATATCCGAATAAGGGAAAAACTAAATAGTTAATTAGCCTCAAAATATGTAAAGAAAAATATCTTCACAAAATAATTAATTCATAAAAATAAAGAAACATGGATTATTCGGCACATCGTATATTAGCCATTGGTTTCCCACAACCCTATTCGGTGTCTAAGAGGTGACACTATATTATCAGCTGTTCTAAAGTTCGAAAGTACAAATGATCTTTAAATTTTGTTGGTATTTATATTTCCTATCTATTTTTTTAAATCTATTTTTTTAATTCAGAAATATTTACATCGAACATATATTTAGTTATAATAAAAACACTAGGTATACATTATTCATCCTCCTGCCTTGTCACTATACACATGCCTAATTAATTTCAAACGATATACAAAAAAACATATACAGAACGTAAACTAGTTCGATAAATGCAGTACCATAACAAGTAACATTTTTGAAAAGTACTATACAAGCACTTGGAAATTAGTAAATTCGAGGTGACTTACGCGAAGTAATTTACGCGACTTTATCACTTTTCAAAAATTATTTTTTGTAGGTCATAGCAATATACGGGGTCTGGTAAGCCTAACTTGAATGATATCAGCACGTACGATTTTTTGTTTATTTAGGTATTCAGGAGTTATATCGAAAAATATTTTTGATATATAAATACAAAATTGGAAAAAACGACTACACAATTGAAAAATATATTCTCACAAACGATCGTCAATTCTAATTTTGTTTGTTCATTTTAAACACCATAAAGGAAACTATAATGTCAAACATTTATATCACTTAAAAAAGATGAGAGTACAAAGGAAAGTTCAATGTAAAGGTGAGGCCTATTGAAG
This sequence comes from Lethocerus indicus, assembly GCA_019843655.1. Lineage (NCBI taxonomy): Eukaryota > Metazoa > Arthropoda > Insecta > Hemiptera > Belostomatidae > Lethocerus > Lethocerus indicus. The sequence goes on along the minus strand of JACDQD010000005.1, from coordinate 24,829,157 downwards.
AAACTAACTCTCGACTATGGAAAATTTACAAAAGAAAAAAATCGGAACACGTGACGTCAAATGCTTTCGCATAATTCATAAATTCCCGATGTCGACCATTCCAAAGAAATGGATCTGATGAGATATTGTAAGCAAGCTTATAACCTGAAGCAGACTTTAAATCAGATTTAGAGAACCACAGGTACATAATGTATTCTGGTAAAATGTGGCCCCTAACACATTAAACGCCCATCATCAAAGGCGATAAATTAAACTGCCTTTTCCTTATCTTATACACGAAAACGGTGGCGGAATACTTAGCATACATAGGCGTACAACATGGAAATGAAACTTCCATTGTATTTATTTCAGGGGTCTATAGCACGAATGCTAACATTTTTGTCGATTGATTACGTACACCGTGCTAACCTCTAACCTAACGTAGCTACAGTGATTTTGGCAGCAGAGTTTATAATTGTCGTGTACATTTCATTTTGAACTAAGTTCGTGAATACAGTTGTAAAATAAAAGTTAAAGTTGAACGATTATGAGTGTTCTGCCGGGTTCTGTCTTTAATTAAGTGAATTTTGCATTGAATTATAACGTAAGCAAGGATATTTAATAAACATGAAAATAAAAGAGTAATATAGAAATGAGTAATATAGATATATTCACTACCTTAAATACAAGTATATTAACACATATAGTAACACAATGCGTTTTCCATGAATAATCACTGATCAAAAACGACTACAATTTACTCCCATATTCTTTTTTCTGTACACCTAAGTAGGCTAAGTTTATTTAGCCTACTTCTGTTGACCAAATTATTGACTTATATCCCAGACATTTTTGTTTCTTCTACAAACCCTTTGAGCTGTGTTTTTCAAAATGCAGCATTGAAATGAAAACTAAAGAACGAACTTTGTTTTCAAGACACACAATGAACTGGCTTGTGGCACTTTTCATATGGTCTATGTGAAATAACCTTCCTTACACAACGTCCACTTTAATGGCTTTTACATATATAAACGTAAAGGGCACAAGTTAAATTTGTTGCTGGAGATAAATCCCATATATTTACATTCTGATCCAGGTATGGGCTTTACATAGTTAACAGTGAATATATATAACCTTCTCTAAAAAGGACAATTACAAAAAGGACTCTAGGCATTTCTGACAAGGTATAGTTAAACACTCGGTTTAATCAATGTATTACACTCATTAAATTTTACCACCATTGTATCACCTAGAAGAGTAGCAGTAACTTGATTTATTCTGCAAATATTTAAATCCAAAACACAGTGAAACTAAAATATCTGGTACACAATTTGGTCAGTGAAAATTTAATGACCAATATAATATTTATTACCAAAATTACGTACATAAAAGCAGAAATATAAAGAAGCACCTAGAACCTTAAGACAGTGGGCTGAAATAAAAACTGCAGTAAGTCAATATGTTTGCTTCGTTTGGAGAAGAGATTAATAAAGAAAAGAAATCCCTTTCTTAAAAAAATCCACTTCTCAGTCAAGGAATCTCAATTGTCAGCAAGACAGTGAGTTTGAAAAGTGTTCCACTCAATTGAAATGATCCCAAAACGACACAACAACCGTTGAACTGAACGAGTATCTGAATGAAAAGTATCATGAACACAATCATGTCCACTTAAAGTGACCCTAAATGCTAGGCTGGGCTACTCAATACAATCTGAGAGATGCACTATTACAAGGTACCTACTTGAAACAATTTTTATTCACTGGCTTCAGTTCGCTCTTGTAAGAATGCTAGCCAAATTAAAAAATTCATTAATTTCATGAAAAATTTCAAGTAATGTAAAATACATTCACATCTATTTAGTCAGTTTTTAACAATAATTTAATCATTCATTTAACAAAAAAATTATTATCACAAGGAATCTAGTTCATAAATTAAATGTTTATAAATAAATATTTTTAGTGCGAGTAATAGCTATGCATTAAAATATAAATTGATTGAAAAGTTTCTGTATAGGAATACAGAACAAGGATGTTCTAAAACAATTAGTTTTCTTGTGCTTATCTATTTCATGATGAATGATGAAATGTTTCTGTGACAGAAAAAATTAGGAACTAAATAAATTTAATTTATTCAAGAATAAAAAATCATAATTGACTATAAATTACATTAGGACATTCGTTAAGTGGAAAGACGTACATAAAAGGACACAATACAATTATTTGTTATTTCATAGAAAACAGTAAAAATCATTTAAAAAATGTTGATTTATTTAATTAATTTATAGTTTGGTTTAATCAGAGCATTTAAAAAATTGTTAAAAATTCGAAAATAAATATTAAAATTTACATAAGCCATAATGACTGATTAGATACTGTGAGTAAATTAATATTTTCAAATGGTTTAACTATACACAAAATAGGATTGGTTTTTTAAATAATAATGATAAGAATGATTTAAAGGAATTATTTAATATAAAAAAATATATTTTTTGATTTAAGAAAAAGGTCAAGTTGATTAATCGTGACAGAAATTTAACTTTTTTGTCACTTTCTAAATCAAGGTACTTCCTGTTTCAGGAACTCACAAGGTTATTTAATATAAAACTACCTTAAAGTTTTGTTATTCAGCCCATTATATTTTAAATGAATTTGATCAAAAACATGAAAATATAGAAGATAGATACTTAGCCATCAAAGCCTAATTTTTATTCCAGAATGTAATTCTGTTTTCATTGGGAATCAATTCAAATTTGGATTTAAATGAAAATTTAGTAATCTACCATCAGGATGTAAATCCTTGAACAGTTTGAAAGTGCTCTTACAAGTTGATTAAATCCTACCTAAGCAGTGATGATATTGATTGTGTCCAACCTAACATAAAGGTTATAACAGTATTTCATTAACAGACCTACATGAATACATCTCCTAATGGTGGATAACCAAAATTGTCTTTCAGTTTACATAAAATGTGTTCTTCAAACTACAGTATTCACTCCTACATTACTATAATGATTACAAATAACCAAGCATTACAACAGACAATAAAACATAATGAGAAACTGTTTAATGTTAAACAAATTATTTCAAACAGTAAGTCACACAGTGGAAATAGGTATAACTGATCAAATTAATTCTGATATTTTCCCCACCAGTATTGTATTGTATACCAGTAATGTTAACTCTTAAGGAATTTGCTAAGCAGACTCTCCTAAGGAGGTTAATTCCTTGTTATAACTTCCAAACATAAATATCTAATTTATGTGAAAAAAACATTGGAAACCATCGAATATTTTCAACACATCAAAATAAGAATGTTATTGTATTGAACAAATCAATTAATAACCCCTACTTGGATTTACCGATAACCTTAATGTCTTGTAGAGTGTTTTATTAAAGGGAAGCCCCAAAGGATTGGTGGGGGAAATTTTATCGGGTTGAAGTAGATCAAGTATTAAAAAAATATTGTGAATTGTTTACCAAGTGTCAGAACTGGAATCACAGTGGCAAACCAAAAGTGGATGTCCACTTAAACAGAATAAGTGCCGATACCAGAAAGAAAAATTAAAGAGGTAATTTTATTAATTCATTATATTGATTAGATTGCAACCAATTTAAATACAATCTTTAATCTCAAGAGGCATTTTTTACTTTGATGAATAATTATATTTGTTTCCGAATCTGTGTCTTACATATACACTATGCTCACATTTCTTGTGACACGAACGAACTAAGTCGAAGTTAGAATTGATAATAATATTTAAATACATAAACAAAATATAACTTTCAAGTTGAAAAGCCAGAATGAAGAAGAAGGTTGCAAAATAAAAAAATAGCAATATTGAACTACACATTTTCAAAAATCGTCATATTGTTGCAGGCACCCCAATTTACACTAAAACATTAAAAAATCCCGGATAAGTCAAATTTTCGTCATGAAATCACTCTCAAAAAAACGGAATACAGCATTCTTTTACATTTCTCCAAACCTCTCGAGGTCGAATAATTATTCTGATGTTTACCTAATATTTCACAAACACACATCTCATAATCTTCACATGGAAAAAAACACACTTCCGGGCGGCACACTTTTACGGCACAGGTATTTCTTCCGTTGAGAATAATAAAAGAAAACTCATTCGATATCTGGAGGGTGTACACCAGTGAGAGGAAACGACGCTACCGTTTTGACCATGTCTCTCGAACGGCAATGGGCATTCCGATTCGGATATTCGACACACGTACATTGTCGCGGATCACTGGGGTGTCGCGAATTGTCAAAATTAAGCAAAAATTAAAAACTACAAAAGCAATCGTTCCAAGACTTGAGCGAATGCAAACGCCCTGTGTATTCAGGTTAGGTGGTTACACGCCGGCGGCCACAGATGGCATCACATGTCCACTTTCCCCGGGTTATAATTGTTTTTATTTTTTTTGTTTAAATCACGGCTACAATTTTTGAATTATATCTAGTACCAGCGCGTTTTGATAACGGAGACGTACTTTTGATGGAAAATCAACCCATTGATGGTACTCATGCTCCTGCCCTTACTATAGGTAGTGAGGACACGTGGCCATTTCCGCTTAAGGCGGTACCCCGGATGACGCGAGGAAAGCTTTTGAATTGAAGGGTTGGAATGATGGGATACTTTGGAATGGAAGGATTTATATGGGGACGATGCTAGTTTCTTATTTCAAATCGGAATGGCTTATGAGGTTAGATACAAAAAGGGAGGCGTTAAAGATTTTAAGGAATGATTAACAATTGCAATGATCCGGGTGTTGGGATGAATTGTAAGACCAGTTTATCAGATGGGGAACCAGATAAGTAAAGGGGGAAATTACAGTATAATATGAAGAGAGTGGAGAATGGAGCTATTCAGTAGTGAAATAGTCACAAAACTTACTCACACATATCAGTCAAATACATTTTCAAAATGTAATTCTGACCAGTGTTAAATATTCAAAGCAATGTGATTCAGGTATTATTTTATTGAACCATATAAGCCAAACCAGGACTCAAACATGAACACTAACTTAAAAATTGCATTCCTTGTGGCAAGTTTTGATTGCTAGAAAAAAATTTAAATATGGTGCATATGTTCTTTAAGACAGTGAATGAATAAAAAATGAATTATAAAACCATTTTTATATTCTGCAAGTAGGCCCACATATGGTATTAAATAGTTTGAAATTTAGTTTGAGTAATCATACTGCAAATCATTTGTTGACTATGAGAAAAACTGTCATATTATAATTATACCAATTAAGTTTATAAACCTACAAATAAGTAGAAAATTAGGAGAACTTTCTTCCACTGTCTGAAAGGTTCAAATTTGGCACATTGGATAATTCTAAAAGATGTTTTATTTTTCCTCCAAATTGCTGAATTTATTTTAGATTAAATATGATTCTCATTGAAATATATTTACCATGTTGAATTTCGTTGCCATGTACCCAGTTTTTGGATGAATCCAAGTTAGTTATGATGAAGAGATTAAGCAGAAATATATTCCAAACCATTTTCTTGAAGTTCACTACACAAAATTGCCTCTTTTCGATATTCACAATGCTCCAGGATAACAACACTTTTCACATACACTAAACACTATTTCTTCTCCATGTAACACCAGGAGCTGAAATATAAAAAAAAGTTTAACATTTTGTCTTGAAACCGAATTTTCATTATTTTTAAAATATAGACATACAAATGTATTTCAGTTGATAAAATAAAACAAATCTAAATATCATATGAACCTAATCTAATATCAAATACTAACCATTTCTTGCAGAATGAAAAATGTGATCAAGTTGAAATTTGAAAGTTAAGTTTCATTTTCCATTTTCAAAATTTTAATAAATATTCTTCCTAAACCTCACACATTGCTATAAAAAGTGCAAAAATTACAATGTAAATCATATGTATCTTGTCTGATCTTGTTACAAATGATAATATAAATTATATGAATAAAACATAAACTAATTGTACCAATAATTACATCTGGGTAATATACATATTTTATGTCTGGGAATTTTTTTTTCAATTACCTTAATTTTAATGTTAAAAGATGACAAATGCCAAATATTTATAGGCATTTTATAAATTGTTTTTCATATTAAATTTAACCAGTCTTGATCAGGTTTCAATTAAAGATACTTAAATGGAATGTCCTATATTAATTAAGATGAATAGCAACATAGGATAACACTAACATTTAGGTTGTATGGGACCTATCAAACAGAAGAGCATTTCAATTACATTTTAGAAAATGATTATTATTTACTTTATTTATTTTTAGATGCCTCCCACTATTTTATATAAAATAGAGGACAGATGTTTTGCAATGAGAGTTATTTTAGAATAGAGAAATCGTAAACAATTCTAAATTTAGCTTATTTATACATATTATGAATATCTATAAATATCATTAAAACTAAATGTATTTATACTTCAATTTTCATTTAATTTAGGTTTTGTGCACCAGTTTTCAATAATTGTAACATTTTATTAGAAACTAAACTTGGACATGATGAACCTGGTTATCATTCAGAACTCAAGTGAGAATGATAGCATTATTCATTTAGAGTTATTTATTTATTATTCATTAACGTACATCCTTCATATAGTTGATTTTGAGTTACAACAGTCAAATTTCTGTTTAATATTCTTTCTGACTGCTTTTTAATATTCAGAAAGCTGTCCAGGAACATCTGCTATGAACCTGGGAATTTTTTTGCAATGTGAACTGATCGTAGTAAATGTATTTAAAGGAAACAGCACATTAAATTGTAATCGCGTTCAATACGCGTGTAATACCGTGATATTCGATATATGAATGTTTCTTGAATTGAAATTTATGTTGGAATATAATTAATTTTGACGGGCGGCAAATTTGAATTACAATCTCGGACGGTGCATATACAAAATTGTACAGTTGTATATTACTTTATTGTAATCAGATTACTTAATCAACTTTTAACTCTAGTGTGTGTGAAGTTGGCCCGTTCAAACGTAAGTGTATCTAGTTGCGGGCTTTAGTTTAACCCTTTATGGGCCAGTGTAACTTTCAGTTCACATTTCAATTTATCGAGATTTTACCACATAATTATAGCATTTTTGTGAGATGGCGCATAAATTTTAATCCTGCTATAAAATTGTTTACACGGAAATTTTGTTTTCAATTGCTTATATAGGTTTATAATTGATGATTTTTCGTTCCCCCGATTTTTTTGGATTTAAAATAAAAATTCGGCCCATAGAGGGTTAATTGCTTAAAGTTAGTATGGGTAGGTGTCGAGGAGATGATGAGGCATTTTTCACAGATATAATTGGCGGGATACGTAATACTTGGTCATAATTAGCGTCTCTCTTTCACCTTCCTTCACTGTTTCCATTTTCACTTTTTGTATTTTATTTTTCACTCAGTCAGCCTCACTACTGACTGTCTCATTTCCGCTGGATATACTACAAGATCCGCCCGAATTTTTCTGTGGATTTTCGAGCAGAGACATGGAAACATTTTGCCAGGTGGGAATGCAGATTGAAGATTTTCTTCTTCGACCAAATGTGGTCGTCGTGGCCGTGACCACCTAGTGTCACCTCAGTTACGTCCCCGTGGAGCGTATTATTATTATTATCGCTGTATGAACTACAGTATGTTAAGGAATTGTTGAGGGTGGAGTGGGACGGATGCCTCGAAAGCGAATAGCGGGAAGTCATAAAGATATTTCTGGTGAACGCCGCCAGCGGATCATGGCCAGCGGGTGAAAACTGAATGCTTTTACGAGAGATGTCGGTGTTTCACAAACAGACTTTTATTGCAGCTGGGGTTGAAAGGGAAAAATCTTGGTAATAGAATTCTTACTGAACCGGAGATTTTCGGAGAACGACACGTGTTGCGGGCCGACGGGACAAAGGGGTTGACCTGGCAAGGGTGAGCCTCTCTGTTCGGGCTGCCTCAAGAAAGAAAGATATCCATGTTTCTGTTGAATATTACCACAGTCTTAAAATAAACGCTATTCTCTTTTTTATATTCATAGGAGACGACCATAAGAAGTTGTGTAGTGACTGTCGCGATATTGTTATGATAATTGAAATTTAAATAGTTCAAGTTATATACTTGAAATGACCAACAAACTTGGATACTTTTTATTCTTGATTTTACTCAATTTCAGTAATATCAGAAATTGTACAGGCCTATTTTGCTGAAAGACAACAATCTAGCAGAAAAACCTTAGTAACGTTTAAATTTACTATTATCTTTTAAACAGGGTTTCCCATTAATTTTCCTAAGAATTTACATATATTATTTACATATATTTCTTAAAATGCATAAATATGAATATGACGTGAAACTGAAAAAATAACTGTAGGCTATTTCCGGTACCTGCATTAGGCATTCGTTAATGGTATGCAATTTAAAATTATGGTTGCACATCTCCCATAGAGACCTCACAGTGGATTCGAGAGTTACCAATGGTGTAGGCCCAGCTGTCCCATATTATATAGGCCACTCAGTGTACCGCTGATATTTCATTCCAATGAGTCAACTTTTAGCTAATTACTGGCAAGTGACATTCCAGCATGCCGAACTTATTTTTTTGCTCCACTAATGATTTATGCGGTATGTTGTCCGGATACTGTAGTGTAATTTGTACCGTACCAAATGGGCCCAATTTTGAGAGCAAGGCATACCACAATATAAGATATTTATTATACGGATAAATGAATTGTATTGAATATAAAAAACTACTATATGTAAAGGACTAATAATTATTTCTTGTACACACTCTAGGAAAGATATATCGAGGCTAATACATATGGAGTAAATTGTGTTTCATTTCCCTCCCGTTGTACAAGTTGAGTAAAATGGGTTCAAGTGCCAGTGTAGTTGGCCAACCTAGCCTTCTGCGGGTGCAGCAAGAATCGGGGTAAAATAGTATGTAAAATAATTATAATTAATCTCAGAAATATAAATGACAGAATATTTAATGATCATTGTGGCGTCCGTTGCTGTTCGGATGAAGTGGTCATTACCCCAGTTATGAGTATAATTAGAAAGTTGATACAGTCGATTAATACCTAAATAGATCCGGTCTCTAAAAATTGGCTCGATTTTGCCGAGGTTTGTTGGTCAATCCTTGCTGTCTACGTTGTCTACTATTAGTTTGTGCAATTTATTGTGTACATAAATTAGCCAAGTTGTATTTAAAGGAAGCCTGTATAGAAGTAGCGCAATTCATTTTTAGGTTTATCATTTATTTATGATTTTGTTTTGCTAAATACATGAACTGATGTTACGTAATTGTTACAAGTATATTTAAACCGATGTTCAAACCAACGGGCTGCAAAGTACAACTGACAGCTCTGACGGGATGCAGCATCGGCAGGCGTAAATAAGAACGCTTTGTGATATTAACCGATCGCTACTGACAATGGCAGGAAGCCAAAAAAAGTTGAGTCTAGCGCTAATCAAGTTGTAGGAGGGAGAATTAAAAAAAATTTAGAAACTTGCCGTTATTATGAATGCTCATCTTATAGTGGTCTATAATCACAGGCAATACCTATCCTTAATTTTTCAAATGTATAACATAACATGTTACTATTGCCAATAAAGAACTCTGTTTGAGAGAACAGAATATATATATATATATATATATATATATATATATATATATATATATCTGGGTGTGTGTTGCAAATAGTGACTAATACCATTTTGATCTTTTATTACAATAAAATCGTTTGAAATAGACACATTTTTCGTGGTAAAATCTTTGTCGGGTAGTTGGCCAACCTGTGCGGCTAGTTGCCCCCGATCTTGAGGCCTCTACGATCTACGTCAGTCGCTCGCTTCCATCAAATCTATGTGTTCTTTCTTCCCCACTTTTTCCTTAAGTTTTCCCGGTTATTATTTTTTCCTTCTTCCCTTCAAAAAGTTTAGTTTCATCGATTGTACAAGTCGTTTCGTTTAATCTGAGTTGCCCCAGCGTCCCGGCCAACTCTCCCTCGAGAATTCGAATGAATATTAATTTCGTTTGCGAAGAAATTTCCCTGTCGGCGGATCGGTATCGGTCGCGATCGGAATTATGTGCTTGTCCCTGCATATTTGTTGTGTATGAAGTGCCTTGGTCGACAGACTGACCTCTTCTGTAGTTTCTCAGTGGCCGAGAGGCTTGAAGAAGATCAAAACAGTGGAAATACCGGTCACCCGAAGTCTGTACATGACGCTAGGCCTACGCTTGAAGTCGAAGACTGGACTCGCCACTCAAGAAAGGTTGGACTTGCATTATCATTTTTTAAATATAAAATCTCACTCGTTTAATATATCTTCGTTATCAAAACTTAAAAGCCTTTCCTCGGATATTTCTTACCTTCTGGGAACGCTGGCGAATATATCGTCTATAGATTAACAATACCTAAACCACTAACCTAAATAACTAAAATTCTAATAAGAACAAAAATATCTAAAATTTAAATTTACAGGTGACGAAAATTAAAATAAAACACTTTAATTTTTAGGACTATTATATTCTGTTTGCGCACGATGCTACTACTACTTCATTTACTTCTGCCTACCGGTATAGTGGTCTCTAAGACAAATATATTGTTTACAAAGTAGAAGGAATATTTCGATATCCACCCCTTCAAGACTTCACGTTATTTTTTGTTCTCAAAAAGGACGGACCACAACACAAAACTTACGGGTCTGTGACATTAGTCTATGTGACACCGAGCAATTTATACAAATTTAAAAGTAATTTAACTGGAATTTTTAAAGTTATTAATCGAAGAGGTAATTTGTATTATAGCCAAACGTCCATCTGTATAGTTTTATCATAGAAACGCAATTTGAGATAACCATAATTTTTACAGTATGGTCTAAAGGGGATGGTAAGATGAAAGAGGTCCACCACCGTGCATCGTCGTCCGTACAGCCGAAGTTAACAGCTCAGTCGAACCATTCATCGATCAAAGGGGCAACAAAGATATGAAAATGAAATACGAGAAACACTGAGTATCGACAGAGATCTGAACCAGTTTATGAGGAGGGGAAAAATTGAAATGCACCTCATAGAAATTTCGTTTATGAACCGATAGCGTGTTTTGAGATTATAAAAACAAACCAACGCGATGATCGTCACGGTTAAACATTTTTATGCAGGCGTAGTAGAGAAAGCAGTACATATCTGTCGATGGTGTTTGCGCTTGTGGGCGTGGTGGATGAAGGCGTATAAAACAATTGCCAGCGTCTGTTGCGAAGGTCTTCATCCATGACCGAAGTACCGCTATAATATTACCAAACTATTGGCTCCTTTCGAATGTTGGTCAAAGCAACCGATTTAATATCCATTCTCGAAGGTATAGAGTGCGTATACAATCTTATTGGCGCAAGAAACTACAAGTGAAAACTGAGCGAAAGTACATAAAATAGAACAGTTTAAATATTGCGTTGGAGGGGGTGGGCGATCGGAGGGTGGTTAAGGGCCATGAGAAGGGATGAAGAAAAAGTTTTAGTATGCTCTCTAAGGAAGATTAGTTACGGAACATTGAACAGTTTCCTCAGTTCCCCATTGTAGGAAAATATATTTCAACGGAATAAAGAAAGAATAACGCCGATATATTATCATCCGTGAAGACATTACTGAAGGAAGATTTGTCCCCCTACTCAATGGCGAAAAATAGAGAATATTTCTCTATTTAGCCCAGTGCATAATTGAATGCAATATATCGGATATATTGTTCCTACATTATTTTTTCAAAAACGCTTGAATGATTTTTGAAATTTGATTTAAAATCCTTTCTTTCCTAGTGTATCGTGATGACTACTATTCGACGCGATTCTTTCAGAAAAGAAATATATCCATCTCCATTAGCCTGAGACCTTGTCCGCCAACATCTGTATTACAGGGGAGAAATCATTTATTGTGCATTTATATGTATTTGAATTTTAATCGGAGTGAAAATTGAAAGAAAAGACTATAGAAATGTATAGAAAAACATGGATGTGATTTTATTTTTATACCGAAAAGTTCTATTTGAATGTATATACAATGTATTTGTAATTATAATATAGCTTAAATTCGTTAGTGGAGAGAAATTTGCATTAAATTTTGCATTTTATGAGAAGGATGAACTATAAACATTGAGCTTTGACATTATACGTGCCGGTTTTGGCAGAGACGCGTTGACCAGTTTCGCGCCCTGGCGGGTATTGTGTGCACTACCTATTTGCACAAATTATATTTGTCCCAGTCTGACTCAGGTGTTATTTTTGAGAACTGCATTGTCTTCCAACCTACGCTGGATTTGAAACTCTTGTGATATTTCAGCTTTACCTATTCGTCCTGTCTTTTTTTAGCGTTTAATTATATGTATGCAAAAATTAGCAACAAATCTTTCATTGTGATTAGTTGTTGGTACCCACAACAATTTTATACGTTTGTACGCTGTATTATTTATTTATATTTTGTTCATAACGTTTCAACTTTTCGTTTTAAATATTTACTGTGTAACAGAATAAAAATGGAAGGGAAGGTAATCAGGATTGAATAGTAGAACTGATGCAATAATTGGTTTCTATTAATGGTACAATTAGAATCAATCTTTTTACTTTTCCGTAAAAGATAATTCATTTTCCCTGCTATTCACCATTCGGAGGTCTGTTATCAAATTATTAGCACTAGTGTAATAATAGCGCCACTAACTAGACGATATGGCCACTCTCCAACCCACTGGTTTTCTAGCTACAAGGAAATCTTCTAGTGGGCGTAGGTGATTCACCTAGGCCACAGTCATAGTCCCTCAAGTGATTTTAAATACTTACTTATACTCGTATCAGCATTGATTGCTTTATTATCCTACGTTTTTATTTCATATATGTAGAGTTATAATGATGAATTCGAATTGAAATTTGAATAGAAATTTGAAAATTTCTATAACAAATTGACAACCCAAATGTCGTCACGGAGACTATAATATAAAATATTAAAAGTAATAAATCTGAAAAGTAATTTTTTAGGCTGTTGAAAATGATATCTAGTTTGGTAGAGATGTAGATAATTATCGCCTTAACTTCTACTGTTAAGGCGTTGCTCTCGCTCGCACTATGAATAATAGTTTTATTTTTGAATTTTCGGTGTAAATTTAAAAACAGACACCGTTATGATTCACATTTTGTTTTTGTCGGGTGGATGGACAGTCCCCGAAATACGTTTAAGATAGTTTGACAAACAAGCAATTTGGGTCTCTGTTTGAACACTTGAAAGAATAAAACGCACTTTTTTTTTCATTGTAATATTTCCTTTAAAATGTTAAAGTCAGTTAAATCTCTCGAATACTAGTTAAAAATTAATGACAGTCAAAGTATTCATGTTATACAGTGTGGCCAGTAGTGTACCGCCTGCGGACTAAAACAATAAATAGGACACTTACGGGTCAACAGAAAGAATATTGGGAACCAACCGGTTATACCCATTAGTATTCACTTTCTGATATTAAAGTAAAGTTGTTACATAACTTTTATGAAATCATACTTTTTTCCCTCTCTTTTCTTGCAATGTTACCTTGTTTTATTTCCCAACTTTCTCCCGAATCAGCTCTCACAGTTTGGTGGTGGTGACGTTATCGCTGTCATTATTTTCTCGATTGGAGATTTATGAATGTTAACAAATAATTATGTTCATCAATACCATAGGCAGAGCACCGTTTTATGGGCAATATAAGAGTAAGGTCTACATATGAAATATATAATGTTAATTAATTGTAAGTGTAATCGTGCTAACGGGATGATACCTCTTCATTTTAATTGGTCCTTAAATGTTATTTTGTTAAATGAGTCCGCTGCTTTAGCAATTCTTACAAACTGAAAGACGTACCAGCCATTAATACTGGGATATAAGTGATTTAAAGGAAATTTGTATCGTTTAGATTACAACAGTATTATAGTGACTTTAGTTTGTCCCCTCTTTCTCCGTTCCTGCAAATGGGAGATTCCAGAGGTTTTATGAAATATGAATTGGTTCTGGACATTTTTTCCTCAAATCATTGTGCGCATAATTTCGCAGTTAACACTATTATATCCCAGTTACTAAATGCTGACGTACATTTTGCTTTATATAGGGCTGTTAGGTATATTTCAAATAGAACACAACTGCACACTTCGAACATTCGAGGACGAATTCGGTGCTAAGCCAAACCATTCCGGACACGAATCAGTTCCTATTTTTGTTTTTATCAAGAATTAATTGTTTCCGCATCGATATCAGCTCATCTGATTATGATAAGGATAAAAATAGATGTTAGTAGAAACAAAAGCTAAGCCTTGCGACCGTGACAGGACTCGAACCTGCAATCTTCGGATCCGAAGTCCGACGCCTTATCCATTAGGCCACACGGTCCGGGTGTTGAATATTTTACGTTTGTCGGAACACAACCGTTCACAATTCATTATGCCAGCGTTCAGTCACAGATTATAAACGTTAGAGGAAAGGGTGAGCGTTGCAGCCGACAGATGACGCTCTGAGCCTCTCCCGTACGTTTTATGATCGTCCCCATATGTTACCAAAGGAGAGGTTAAACGACTGTTGCTGCAATGTTATGTCGGTCTAATAGGTTGAGAAGCTTTGCAGTTTGAAGGGGTCATAATACTGCTGTTACAGCGTTTATCAAAACGTTATTTCTATTACTTTTTTCGGGTGTTTTCTCTATCTACATAATTCATTTCAGGATAAATAAAAATCTGTACCTTTTAGCGCGTATTAAATCCTGACAGGAGAAACATTTGCTATTGCATATAAAAATACTAGATTAGGAATGCTCGATACTACGAAGTATGATGAATTTTAGTCAATAAAAAATAACGGAAACAAAAGTAAGTAAACATAAAATAATACACATAAATACATATAAATGCTTAATAAATAATTACTAAGTAAATACTTCATAACTAAATTTTGACTATAAATTATTTAAATACTTAATTTTATACCTTATTATTTCAGGATGTACTTTAATACTAACTTTTTCTTGAATACTCCATTACAAAGCATATTCTCAATGACTGAAGGGTTTGTTTAAGTATTTATTTTGTACTCATTTTTTGTTAAGAATCATTGCCCTGGCTGTCAATTCGACGGTAACGGCATCTGTTAGCGAACCTCCTAAACATGGAGCTAGAAATACACCGTCTTAGCGATATCACTACTATTATGGCCATGGAGCATGTTTTTCTATGAATATGTATATTTTTTGGCAGGCATCTAAATTAATTAAAAAAGAAATGTGACGTTTTGGCTATAAATTTGTATAATTTTAGAAACAAATCATGTAAAATCTTCAGCTTGTTAAAAAAGAATTTAAAGACCAAGAAATATAAATAATAATTGTTTTTTTTTGCTTCAGATTTAGTAAAAACCTTTTAAAGAAAGTAATACCGATGAAAAAAATTCTCAATGTGCTAAAGATCTTAAACTGTTTTGGATTTTCATGTAAGTTCTCCTGGATGAGTTCTATTTATACGGGAAGGCAAGCCTGTTGTCTAAATTTAGTCCGCTGTCTGGAAGAAGAAACCAATGAGTTTCCTGTAACATTTTTGCTGAGGCAAAAGACAACCTATAAGATCCAGGATTAGCTTCCTACAAAATTCCTTAGATTTTTTCATCTGCCCATATTTTTTGGCGTTATTAGATTTTTGTATTAGATTTGGCGTTTAAAAATATGTTATATAACTAAATATATTTAAAGTGTATGTAAAATATAAATCTTTTTAAAAGAAAATTGGTCTGAAATAAACTGGTTCGAGAGGGACAAAGTCGGGGGGGGCGCACAAGGTCGAACGAGGTCATTATAACCTGGCCGAAGGTTTTAGTCACGGTTATAATAATGCACAGGTTGGGCCGTAGCGGGAGGGAGGGGTACTTGGAACGCTTGGGGACGGAAACTCCACTTCCGGCACACGGAAAAACACATTTTCAATTTCCTGTCTCGCACACACTAAACAAACGCGACAGGCGAGCAGACACTAGTCATGCTTTATATAGGTCAGGACAAAAAACCAACAGCTGGAACCTATCACACACGCTTCTGCTGTTTTCTATGAGTACTCGAGACCCACATTGGTAATCAGTTAAAGGTGGTTCGGTTTACCTGGGACTGAACCCCCTGCCGGGGTTTGCCATCCGCGGATCGTTGGGGTCAAATGATCAAGCATTCATTCAATCGCAAAAAAATTTCTAATTGGGTATTTATCATTTTTAAATATGATATAGCAGTAAAATGTTCCTACTCAAACCCTTAATACTTTTGATACCTTCAATTTTTAAAATACTAAAACTAAATCAGAACAATGAAAGGGCACACCACGGTCGGTTTAAATACGACTAGATATTTTTGAGCGGTAGTTATGACTTGATAAGCCGTTAAACTTAATCTTGAGAAGTACCGCTTGTAATCGATATAGGAAAAAGGACAACGGGCGTTTGTGCCAGGCGGTGTTCTCTACCGCTGTGTTCAACTCGGTCATGCAAAATGCATTCATTTTCTATACTAAACCTGACTCCATTTTGACAGGCGAGCTATAAATTCGTATTCAAACGAACATCACTCAAGAAGTGAATCGAGGGAACACTCGGATGTATATTCAGGATGATAGAACGAACAGAAGTTATGATCTTTCACTTAACGTAATTTAGTGGCAAACTAAAATATTTGACGATGATTCATTTTATATATTAATATTAATTAATGATTATATTAAACTTAATGCACAATATCTAAAAACCTAGGTAGTTTAACATCAAATAAAAAGAGATCCCGCATTCTTTCGAAACATTTATAGCGACAATTCGGTTGGGAAGCGTCGTCGATAAACTGTTTAAAGGTGTTAAGTCTGGAGACTTAAACGCGAATGTGCGCAAGCGACATGTATAACTGACAAAGGCGAGAAGCCGATCGAGAGGAGGCAGAGGATTGGTAATAAACTAGAGTTTAGAGGCATAGAGTAGAGCTTCCCCCAAGCTAATTTCGTTCAGACTACCCCAGAAAAAGTCTATCGCTTCTTCGACTAACATTAACATCGACTATTGGTAAAACGTCTCGGAAATTAAATTTTACGGTTCTACATAAATTGCATACCAGCAATGGTTGTTGGATGATACAATGATTGTTATTATCATTTATTAACTAATAACGGTAATATTTATTATTATAGCCTGATGCCAATGCCGTCCCCCTTAGATCGCTTCAGCGGCCGGTGGCATCGCCCACCACTAGTTTAGAATAAACGAAACAGTTCTGGATTTTTTGTGGTGGCCTATAGGAAGGGTTGGAAAAGGGCGTGCCTATGAAGGGCCGCGGCCCTGGCCCTGGCCTACCCCCCTACCCCTTCCGTTCTATCGGTCTCAACCCTGTTCATGCAAGACCTTTAGCGTTTAAACAGCTTATACTCTATTGGCTCTCTCCTCTTATAACGTCCGAGAAAACTGTCCGCTTCGCTTAAGGTGAAATAAAAGTTTCAATAGCTGGAAAGTTAAACTGTAACTTAATGACAATTCGTAACATCTATTGCCCGAACCGGGTATGTATTACCCTAAAGAATTTATTACAGTAACAAATGCCTACCACCTTTGACCAAAAATGTTCATAATTACGTTATAAGGGTAAATCCACAGATCTAGCAGTATTTTACTACGCATGAGTGTTACGAACTAATCAAATCAAGCACAGAATAATATTGTATTTGACATTAAATTAGTTGAATATTAAAATTGCGTCATAAAACTTCAATTACAGCGGATATTTGATATTATGCGTTTGAGGCAACTCGGGTCAGCGGGCTCGGCTGCAGGTCGAATACATTCTGGTTGGCTATAAATAGCTCATCAGTTACAAAAATAGCTTTCCAGCTCCGAGATTGAGCTTCAACGATACTCCAATACATTCAGCATTGATGAAATTTATTTTTTAAAACTCAAATTTATTGCCGCATTTATTTTAAGTAAAGACAAATATTCTAGGAAAGAGTACTTTAGTATATATTTGAATAAAAAACTATGGGACTTTTTTGGATATTTTTGCCCGAATAAGGAATAACACGAATAAGAGTTAAATTAAATTATGGAGTTCAAAATGTTGTATCTTCGATCTTATAAGAAACTATTACAGTAATATAATAGCTGCAGACGGAGAACATGGGTCTAACTAACGGGGTCTGTCTGCTTGGCAGTGGTGAGAGCAGCGGTCAGCCCCCCATTAGAGGTGTGTTCTTTGTGGACTTCGTGTGGGGTTTTTCTGGTTTGTTTTTAGAGGCTGGCCGGCCGATATTTCCGCATAGCTATAACAGCCCCCAGGACGGTGGGGCCCTTTGTCGGCCACCGGAGCTAACTATAGCACACAAGATCCAGTCGTCGGCTAACCAGGAATGCGAAATATCTTGGAAGGAGCACGCGGTCTAGTACATTTCTCAGGCGATATATGATTTTATACTTCTTCTCATCACCAGTATAGCTAGCGTGTTAGAATGCTCCAGCCGTAGCTGGCACTATATGTCTCTGACCGAGAGCTACTAACCCAGGCCCGAAGCTACTGACAGGTAGGCGAGCCTGTGAACGCCATTGAAGAGTTCCGACAACCCAAAAAAATAATATCTGGTATATTGAACGTACTAAATATTGAGCGTGAGGAGAACACTGTGACTTTCTAAAAAAGAAATGGGGAGTGGAGCCAATTATATCTAATCTTAACAATAAATGCCAGACAAGCGTCGTGAGCGTAATCAATTAATTTTAGGTACTTACAAATTGAATTGAACCGCATGGACAGCACGGCACCTGTAACAGAAAGTATGCATTATAATTTGGATAAACATAATCTTTATGTCAGTGAAGTTTATCACCAGTCTATCATCAGTAATATCAGTTTCGGGTCTTCAGGCCTTGGCTGTATTAAGCGGGCGGTTTTTGTTGCCCGGTGGCTAAAATGTGGAAATTTATATCTACTGGAGATGACGCAAATCCCGCCCGTCTATAAATAGATATACCCCGGTAGTCTAGTATCTCTCAGGGTCCTAGCGCTCAATCGGTTCCCGGTCGGCCCACTCCGCATTTCTCACTTTTATCTATTTGTCCGTCCCGCAGATTGTGTATTCTAAACGATTGCGGTTTCATTTAACCGAACGCGCAATTAATTCCCCATCCAGGGAAGAAAAATAAAATGTCTTTCATTTATAGAAAACAAAATTCTTATTACATTATACTGCCCGTGAGGATTTGGCATGTTATCGTCGTACCTAATGCTACT
This sequence comes from Lethocerus indicus, assembly GCA_019843655.1. Lineage (NCBI taxonomy): Eukaryota > Metazoa > Arthropoda > Insecta > Hemiptera > Belostomatidae > Lethocerus > Lethocerus indicus. Next base: position 24,809,885 of record JACDQD010000005.1, on the reverse strand, counting down.
GACGGGTTTAGCATAGGACCGAATATGCGAGCAGACAACAGACAATCGTCCGAAATAAATTCCTGAGTTAACCGCCCCTACTATAATTGAAAACTTAAACTTTGCGATAGTTTCATTTCTAAAATGTATCACCAGAATTTAAAACTAACTGCAATAGAAGAATTTTATTATTTTGGAATACTTGCGTGGGAATATTTATTGCGTAATGTTTTATTTAACATTGTACCCGGTATAAATAATAAATGCTTGAGATTTTAAATTTGAGCCATGGAATTCTTCAATTAATCTCTCCTGTCGGTAGTAAAACGATGTCAGAGTTCTGTGTCGCCCCACATGTTATTTGCGATCATAAATCTTCGTGGTATTTTTGTCTCTGACTTTTTTTTTGTATCTCTGGAACTTGATCTGGCTCGAGTCAAATTCCATAGCCGGCGCTAATTAAATTGTTCTTTATAATGATCTGTCGTCAAATAATGGAAAGCTTTGGGGAAGAATTATTTGAAGCGACGAGGCCTGGGAGCTTGGTGGCCAGAAAAACCCGGTATTGGCCTGGTCAGCTAATGGAGTAATCATACATTTAGGCGCCTTCCAGATGTTTCGGCGGTTTTTAACTGCTAAAACTTGGGTTGTCAGAAACCTGTCCTTTAGCGGGCTGTAGTTTTCGTAATATGTAAATCGTTGGCCTAATTATGTAAAATGTTCTCATCGGGTGAATTAAAAAAAAAGGCGAGGCTTCCAGTTTAAAACTTGTCTTGGCCGTCAGTGAATTCGTCTGTCCTAGGATTTCGCCGTCGCAAGCCTACTGTTCAAACACGGTGATGTATTCTGGAAATTGGATACGCGATATCTTGGAAAAGGTCAAGTCTTTATGCAAAGGAATTAATATCGAATTCTACGATATCTGATGTTTTGCTTTTCATACTACCTAAAGGAGTGACCCAGGTGATATATGTTATTAAGATGACGAGTGTGGAAACCTTGAGCTCTGAAAATGTAGCTGAATTATTCAGTTTAAGAAAACATTTCTAAGGTCTAATGTTGTCATGTAAGTGTATCGTGCATCACCTTGTCTTAGCTCTTCGGTTGGGTACTTTCTTTTCCAACTTGTTCCAAGGTTGGAATTTCGTTGGTTGTTTTTCGTGGTCTCTTATTGTCTTTTCGAGTACGTTGAATAGCTAGCCGCCTCTAAATATGGCGAGGTTGCGAGTTAGTGTCGAATTAGCATAAAGTTTGATTCCATATTAAGAAAGTTGCGCGGCCGTCCAGCGGCTTGGGCCAAGGCGGCCCTCTCGTTCGACCCTCTCTCTTTCTCCTTCTCCTTCTCCTTTAGTCTTTCTCAATCAATCCTTGTATATTCCATTCTCTGTTCTCTTCTTTCTCCTGGCTTCTCTCCTTGCGCTTTTACCAGGTCTGGTGAGACGCGGCGAAATTCAGGGTCGAACGACCGCCCTTTTGTCCGACTGTGTCCGATTGTGCCGTCCCTGGAACATCGCAGCTTCTGGGAAATTTGTGTTTGCGTGTTCCGACAACTGCATAATATCTGTTAGAGATAAAAATCCAGCCTTCACTGGGAATGATTTCATGTCTCCCGTATAAGATAGATGCATGTAGGTTCATGCCCCATCGGGTCCATGTCAGATGACTGATTCGCACAAAAACATATCTGCAGTCGACAAACTGCACCAAATACGCACGCACTCCGCTCGCTAATTGAATATCTAATTTCCGTCCGCGCGATAATCTCCAGTTACAAAATCTGAAAATGTTTTGTACGCATAACAGTCCGAACCCGCCATGGGATTTTATTCACGATGTATTCATAATATTTCATTAATTATTTGTAGTCCCAGCTTAATAAGCATTTCCCTTTGTTCTGAAAGGTTGTTGTATCTTTAAAAGAATGTTTTTGGTTTAAATTTGGTTATTATACTGGACTATTTTACCTCCTAGAAACACCTTCAGCGGTCGCGCTAACAGACCATAATACTAGTCGAGCGTGAGGTCCCTCCTTTTTTAAAACGATGTAGGTTTGGAGAACGGTTGGTTGCGGAACACTCAGACATGGGATCTAAAGTGAAGAAGATCTAGATCGGCGTTTGTACTTGAATCTCTTTAATTTCTATGCCTTGTTTACAATAGTATTAATATTGCAAAATAGAAAATTGAGGCCAAGCAACAAGGGATCCAGATAAATAATAGTGAATACTGAACGTCGGTGTCATGAGGTCTCCTGGAGGTGTGTGTCAGGGCCGCTCGCTCTCGTCCTTCACCTGTCGACCAGACTCTCCATAGGCCTCAACCTATTCTCACCTCCCCGTCTGTCAGTGGGACACCAGAGTTGCACCGATGTATATGGGCCCAGCAAACCTCAATTCACAATAGCGTCAACCTACATTCAGAACGATTACACAACAAAGTATAAAGCCAAACAACACCCCTTACTATTACTGAGGCGAACGAAGTTGTCACCCCTGGAAACGATCTTGTCGAAAATGTGTGCTCTGCAGCGAAATTATGTGATCGCGGCTCTTCAGCATTGTATCGCTTCTTGGATAAAGTTTAGATATTCCGCTCACATCATTCCCCATGTTCTTGTACCAGCTATAATATGATGGACGTTTAAGAAGTTCCCGGAAAATTCTTCCACTGTGATTTTCGTCATTGATGTTCCCCTCTACTACTAGCCCACTTCCTGTATGTACCGAGTTATAGGGAATTCTGCCTTAACATTTTATACAGGAGGGTAGCAGGCGGTGGACTCATTAATGATGTATCATTACCGGCAATTTCGATTACGGGTCTCGTCTCCTTTCTCTTGGGCCTCGATACGCAACTGATTTAAATGGAGCCTTTCTTCAACGAGAAATTGAAGGGGCCGTATAATTGCAGAAAAGCGCGCGACACTCGGCGATGATGATTGGCTGTGTCAAATTGGCGCCTGGTCCCTGTTTTTCGAGACCAGGCGGTGGAACAATCTAGACCGGGACGGAACGCCCCCTCCCCTGCTCACTTTCTAAACCTTACAGTTAATCGCGAAAAGGCATCTAATCTCTCGTTCCTGAGGACGAATTACATGGACCTCTCTCGAAAATAATTATAATAAAGTTTGTTGGAATCTAGGAGTATAATAAAAGCAAACATCAACGGCGTCATGATATCCAGGATTGTGCATGCCTTGTCAAGATTTTCCCGCCTTCCTTTACTAGGACATTTGAAATGTTGGTCAGCGCTATAGTTCCAGGGGCTCGTGACGTGTTATGTTGCGAGACATAAATGCCTACATAATCGGCGAGACTGTTACCTATAGTGAAAGTCGCTACAAAGTTGTAAGGTAATGGTGCCGGCATTGGCCTTGGGTTCACGCTACATCGGGACCCTAAGCTGATCTCATCATACCAACCGACGCCCACTCGAATTTTTAGCGGCGGAATGCGACTTTACGAACCCCGCTCTCTCTTACATTAATCATAAATTAGGCCGGAGTTTCCCATGCTTATTTGGCCAGCCGCCCCCTTCTAAAAAGTGTTATTGAATTTTAAAAAAATACCACCCTTATACCTGACGGACGGTTGCCATGCATTTTGTATGGTTGACGACTTAATAATTGTTTGGAACGCTGTTTAGTTGTTATATGCGTTTAATGGGGGGTTTGATTGGAGCGGTGGGGTCGCAGTGTACGTCTGCTCCTCATACTTATTGAGTAATAATACAAATCTACGATTCCAACCAAAGCCCGGATAAGATTTGGAATTGTATATTGTGGTGACCGGGAAGGTCCTGCTTCTTTCTGGGAGATCTGGCCCCATCTTAGAAAGCCATCTGGGAAGTCCTCGGTCTATTTCTGCCGTCGGTCACTCCCCGAAGGCCCATCCATTCCACTCCCATTTGATCCATATGCCAGATAGGTGAGCATTTTTACAGTTTTTAGACTACTCGAAATAAATTACGGCCGATCATTGCCACTCATTCTGAACACTTTATCACTGAGATTACAAGTTTTAGCCGAGGACCTCACTATAGCCAAGCGTTATCAGAAACGTATAATTGTACCGCCACTAGAATGTTATTGATAAAACAGTAAGCAAATATTAGATATGTGCATATCGCCTCCTGTGGCCTTATCAGATGAAAATTTGACTAAATAGTGCTGAGAAAGACGGTTTGGAATACTGTTTAAATGTCACAATGTTATATGTGACTCATAAAGCTAAAGTAGTTGATGAGGGCAGAATAAATCGTGACTCTGCATCCGTGGAGAAATAAATTTTAGTTATACTTCAATATCATATAGGTTTAGGAAATTAATTATTGATTGATATATTATGTGTATATATATATATATATATATATACATATATATCATCTTATGTATATATTTAAAAAGACAAGCCAAAATGTTTCACGTATTTTATTGCGACGTTGTTCTATCATTGGACAATGAGGTCGCTTCGTTCTACTGAATAATAAAGTATCGAATTTGATCAAGGGAGAAGTGCATAGAGAATTATGCATTGATTGACGGTCTCTGAAATGTACTATAGGTTTCCAGAATGTGCAATTTGGGTATTGGATGCTTACAAATGGCTCCGTAAATAGAAATGTTTCCCGCGCCTTAACATTTTCCAATATAAGTTCGAGTCACGTCCATGATCGTGGAGAAAAGTGGGTTAAGTTAGTGGAGGTTATGGTTGCACACATGTGTACGTAATGCGATTGCATTTGAGATTTATGAAACCTTACCGAATTACATGTAAATGTAATGTGCATGTGAGGAGTTTAGCTCCTCAACAGCATCGTTCATATTTTCTTCTATTCGTGGTTGCTATCGTGGTTTTGAACCTCTTTTTTTATCTCTATAAATGGGGTTAATGCAAAGTTGAAAAACGGACGCGAGTTTTACTGTAAGTATATTATAAATAATTTAAAAAATAATATTACATAAAAGGTTTTTGTGAAATTCTATACTACACTATATTCTAAATTAAAAACATTTAACGCGCAATAGGAGACAACTAATGTAACAACAGTATTTTCCACCTATCTTAACCGCAGTTACTAGATAATACAACATGATGTAATAGTCCTCCTATTTATGATGCAATGACTTGGAAATTCCTGCTCGATGCAGATACTCGGGCACAAACCGAAACGTTCTTCGAATGTACCATTTATCCGACTAGATATTTCTCATAAGTGAAACTACCCACCATAATTTATTTGTCGAGTTCAGCAAATTCTGCAGTGTCGTTATAGCAACTTGTAAATAATCAACACACTATTGTTTAGGATAAACTTGAGTGTGCCTACCCAACTGTCAATTTCAAATTTATACGCCGTTGTTGTGTTAGAATTCCCACAGAAAAATATAGTCGGAGAGCTACAAGGAAGAAAAATCATAAATTCAGTTTCAAAACTATTTGGACTGCTACTAGATTCTTGGACCCTTGGCTGACACACAGTATTTATAACTCCTGATTCATATAAGACTTAATTAAAGGGGTGCTTTGGTCTGGATCTAGTCCAGGTACCCTTTTGGACTTTTAATTTTCAGTACTCAAGAAAAATCGTAATTGAATGTAATAATCTGTAGTTCGCTATTGGATAGATGGAAAGTAGTTATAATATTAGATATAATGTATATACAGTTAAAATATAAGTATAGAGAATAAATATAAACGTTTGTGGAAGCATTTATGTATGGGCCTCTTGTAAAAACGCGCCTTTCTAAAAGAATTTCAAAGAAGAAATTTAAAATAATGGAATAATTGAAGAAAATGTTCAGCTTTCACTCTTTTTGTTCGTTCAGTTATTTTGTGGCCTGTTGTTAGGTACCCTTTGAGGTTATATGAGGTCTCTACCTGAAGGTAGACAGGCGCCACGGACTTAAGATACCGAAATTTATCATTTTTACCAGTAAACTTGAGGGTAGGTTATCCGTTAGGACACCCCGCATTTTTTGTATTGCATTTCTTTTGCTGTTTCTGAAGTTTCCAGTAGGGTGGTGGCAACGTTTTTTCCTACATAACTTCGTAAATGCCCACATTCCGCTCTCTGGCGAGTTTAGTTTTTTATAATTTAATGAACCGGGATAGAATTCTGGGGTGGACTATATGAACGAATATGAAGGGAAATTAAATGTTTCTAAAGCAATTATGTCTGAAGTACTAAGAGCAATTATGAATGGCCAGTCACCCTAACTAAAGATTAGATTTTGATACTCGTATTGTATAACATCTTACTTTGCTGCCGGCCACTACAGAACTTTCTTTACCACTGTCCCGATCCCGCATTAGAAAGGTATTATTATTCAAGGTAAGTTGGCCTGTAGTTAACAGGGCATATACGAATTAATTTAATACTCTTAATTAATGATTTCTCCGTCATGTCGTAGGCTGTCATAAGCTATTGACTGGACGCGTAATGTCCGTACGGTCGGGTCTTCACTTGGGGAATGTGAACGCAATGATACGAAACAATTAAAGACCAATACAACGATAGCAAAAACGCAGAAGCTTGCGAAAAACAGCTGGTGAAAATAACTGTAGAATGGGTATTATTTAATAGGCTGGGGCCAACCTATGCTATCTGTGAACCTCGATTGTTCAATAGTGTCCCAAAGTGCAGCTGGTGGGAGCGGCACAGGAACCTACTTCCTCTCACATCCGGCACTCTCTCAGAACGCTTCCTGTCCCCGACCTGCCCTAAGTAATAAATTACTGCATCAGAGCACAACAAGAACGTTTTTATTGAGGTATAATTTCATATAACATCTTCCATCAATGTTTTCGTATAATTAAATGAACATCATGTAACGAAGAATTAGACGTTAGTAAAAAGAACGATATTTTCAAAACCGGAAACAACATTACTATAAACTGTTTTTTAGGATTGGGACGACAATAATATTTCAGAGCATTACTTTGAGCAGTAACAATGAATACCGTGACGTCACGGATGGACCCATCGAATGACGCAATGAGTGATGAGTGTGACGTTTGCTGTGAGGTCAAAGTCTACGCGTTGCGCCGCATTCCGGACGGGCTATTACTCGCCATCGGGGAATAACTGGCCCTGACATCTCGTCCTCTTGGGTTTCCCAGTTGGAATATATATAATTTAAAATTAATGAAGTCTTATTTATCTGTACAGTAATAACTTGTTGTTGTTTCATAGTAATAAAATACAATTTAAAAACTGAATGATGTCTGTAGGAGGCGACGTAACAGCCATTTGAGTAGTTCTCCAACTGTCAACATTCCGAAAACGTTCTAGGTTAAAGCAAAATTAGTTTCGCTGGGAGTAGTTCGGACGAGCTAAAACAGATGGCACGAGTGATCAGATGTAAAATTTCAAAACTCAATTCCAACAATATTCGAATCCTAGTACTAAGTCTGTCTCCTTTCTACTGGTTATATCCAACTAGTTCACCAATCCTTGCGTTGGTTTCATCCCGACGTGGAATCGATGCGTGAATATGACATTAATGAGCGTACGAAAATTGCGATATACCCAAAATATCCGTCCTACACATTTCAGACATTGACCGTGTTAGTGCAGCCTAATTTATAGAACGAGGTTAGTCATTTTTGATTTTAATGGATATTATCGTTGTGGTCAGTAGCGTTGTGTCAGAAATATTCAGGGGAGCGTATAAACGTGACGGATTTCGCTCTACCCCTTGCCCAGTAGCACTAGTTATTATGGAAGAATAACGGAGCCAGTGTTTATAATCGTCCACCAGTGAGGACTGTCAGCAATTTAAATCCCGGTGATGCAAATTCGTATTGTACTGTAATTGGCAATAATTTCCTTGGAGCTCGGATCCCGCTGTTCACAGTTCCTGTGAATGAATTAAACCGGGCTACAGTTTTCCTTGTCAGTCACCGCAATTAGTGGCCAATTTAAATCGGCGATGATTCAACCGCTAGATATCCCTTGCTGCCCGATATCTTGTTTTTGTATTCTTATTTGTTTGGTGTAGTGCCTTATTCTTCTTTTGTGATCGTGTGGATCGTATTTCCAGTTCTCCCTCCCTACAGTCACTTGTTTGTTCAATGTTAGAGAAAATATTTTAAAGATTTTCACATTCCACAGAGACAGTTTTACCTACGTCTGAAACTAGAAGCAGCCGTTTAAGCCATCGGTCTATCTATCATTTTTCTTGCATTTAATAAAACGGATATTTTTTCTTCAATTGATTCTCTATTCTGGGGGATTGGGACATTGTTGAGAGCCAGGACAGGGTCATATTTCCAATTTATACTTATATATAATATACAAATTATATATAGTAGTTCTCAGGTTTAAGTAGTATACAAATGTGAGTCATGTAGCTGTTAGCGAACTAAAGACATCTAATAATAAAATCGTTATTATGAAAATATGAATAGTCTTATTACTCATCCCAAAGTCATATGTATTATTCGGTTTTATACAATTAGTAATCGTATTTGTTTTAAATCAGCGATTAAGTGGAACGCGTGACCATTAGGTACTGTAACGCGTACTCCGCATTCCCGTTATTCTGCAATGATTTATGGTTTCGAAGTTCCGGCCGAACAATAAACGGGACGAGTTTTTCTTTGCCTAAAATATTTTCCTCGGCTTGTTTTTCTAGGTTGGCCCTGTGCCCAACTAATCTCCATTTTACTGTACGCAATCGGCGCAGCAGCTATCGCGATGAAAGCTTTTTTCTATTGTATTTCACCGCTCCTTAATTTTCTCCTTTTATTCGCCGTTATCTAGTCCTCGTCTGGAATTTGCCCATAAATAACAAAAAACAATATTAGATAATGAAATCAAACATAAAAAAAGTTGCTTGTCAAAATCTAGTGTTCATTAACCACATTCTTATTTCGTTCGATGTAATAACGAATGTTTTTTTTCCGATTCACACTAGAACGCATTGCAAGTGTTTCTAGGAACAAATAATCGCCAAAATAGAACAGTCTGTTGATTCTGATAGATGGAGCGAGTGGAAAATCTCGTATATAAAAGTGAGAATATGATTTAAGACGAGAAAGTTTAATTTTTTATTTCCTTTCAAGTGTCTGTGTGTCAATATATGATATGAGACAAAGATATTTTCAAAGGGATTACAAGTTATAGTGTTATCTACAAATAACCGTAAATGTTTTACACACATCGAGTATATCTCGAATATACTATTAACCATTCATCACCTATTAAGCAATAACGCGGTTTCAATGCAGATAATTCGTAAGACATTGGTCAAAGATAAATTTGCCGGTCGATATTTCTTCGTGGATAAGCAGGAAGCATGACGCCAAAATGTAAATAGAATTAATATTAATAACATCTACAGCGATTCTGAGTAAGAAGGGTGGTACGTGGTTGAGAGCACGTCCCCTCGGTTGGATGACGCCCACCAGTACTCCCCTAACATCCAGACGTCCTTCGTCTGTCCCAGCCACGAGTTAAGACTTTTTTATTATTATTTTTTATTTATTTAATTCTATATTATCCATCCACCATCTTTGGACATTTGCATTCTCCAAGTAACCCATTCCTACAGGAGAAGCATATTTATACTTTCCACTGTTGTTTTTTGAATTAGAAACAAATCGAGATCAATGTCCGTGAGTTGCTGAGACAAACAAGAAGTCATCAGGATTTCTAAATGAGTTGGGTTTCTTTAAAGAAAACAAATACAATTAAGAATGCAAGGTACTGAACCTGGTAGCATTTTCTCGTAAAATGTTTCTTCTTTCATTCTCATAACAACTAACTAAAGGAAAATACGGAACCTGGAACGAACTTTGGACCTTGAAACCCACATTCATCAATCTCCAAATAGAGCTCTAATTTAAATTCGTGATACAAGTTTACATCTACAGCTGCGGACCACGTGTGATCCGAGGATCACGGAGCACTGCCAATAATACAAGTAAAGAGACACTGACACTGGATTATGGAATACTTATTTATTCAAAGCTTGAAATTATTATTGAGATAACAATTAAAATAAATTATTCTTCAGTTTAGAGTTATTAACATTGTGTGGTTTCATATCGGTATCTGCAGTTGAACGAATAATGAACAAATAAAAACCACATCTGCCGGCTGACTGATTTCCCTGGAAAGTCCTCTTATGATAAGGCAATGCGGGCCTCTTGCCTCCATGTGATATATAAAAGATAAAGCTTTTTAATACCTCAAATTTAAATGTAACTTTAAACCATATAAAAAATAACTAAAAATGAATACTCTATTCGTGAATAGTTGTAATATCCCATACGTGCATAGTGAATATCATCGGGGACACCACACCACCTCCAAAAATTAATTATCCTGGGATGTACTCATAAAGAAATTGAAAACTGTAAAATTGACCTACTTACCACCTTCAGTGTCATTATTTTGTAGGCAGTTAAGTAAAATTTCAGCGCAACAGAATAAATATAATTATGAGCTAGTTCAGTCAGTTTTGTTTTCAATCTTGCCAACGTTTGGTGGCAGCGGGCCTAATTTATAGAATGAGGTCAGTGGTGGCATGTTTTTCGGCGATGTATTTTACAATAGAATACAGTTTATACTTATATAGTATAAACATATACATGTTTAAACCGGTTTTTTGGTTTTTAAAACCATAACGTTATCATCGTATATATTGGCACCCATACCCATTTGGCTAATTATAGAATAACAAGAGGGAGAAACGCACACATGTGAATCCCAAATTAGTTTTCATCAGAACGAGCAGTATAAGACGAGTTTAAATCATTTTATTCTGCATGAAAGATTGAAACAATCAGTTGAGTAATGGACAGACTAACTAAGCAAGCATGCAAAAACCACACTGCGTTAAAAAATAGATCCGTGCTAAACGATAATTTAGTGAAGTTGAATTTTATTCACACCACACATTTATGCGGTCGTAATTTCAACTTTCGGTTCTATCTTGGTTGTGCAAATTTAATAAGCTCTTCCTCTTCTTGTCATCATTATGATGATTCACTATTCAACCTATTTTCGACTATTTTTTTTGTGGTAACTGTCATGTTTAACTGTCCCCCGGAGTGGATAGAGTCAGGTGATAGCCTGGCCTGAGGTTGGGCCGGAGGTAAAAAGCTGGTTGGGTTGCGTAACCTACCTTGACGATGAGGGGGGGGGACGTGGCAGTCGCGGATCCTGTGGACACTGACTAAACCAACAATGTTTACTGTTTGCCGGTAGCTGTGCGACTGGCGAAGACGAGTTAGGGGCCGGGGGGGGAGTCGGCACCGCTTCCTGGGAAACCTCGGGTTTTCCTGGTGGGGGCCCGGCCAGCCGACTACGTGACGCCCGTCCCGTCGCTGCCTCGAGTTATTCTCTCATCAGTCTCATTGCTCTTTATAGCTCATTCTCTCGCATTTTGACCGTTCATTTTAAATCATAGACGATTGCGTGACGCAGAAAGAATGTGAATCCCTTACGTCATTATTCAATGCCTGCATTGGTAGCGATTACTGGGAGTCATTCATAAATCCGGACCTACTACGGGATCATTATCACTAGTTATGTATTCTACGTTAACAATTTTGCTACTGAATTGACAGTTAATATGATCTGTTTAAAACTTTTATAATTTTATAACAAATATAAAACAAAAATATTAAAGTACTTGCAGTTAACCTAATATACATTATAATAAACAACATAGTAACAATACACTCCTAATTTTTTTTAACAGTATTTATTTTTTATGTTATTTTTAATGTTGATACGCTCCGTTTTATTCTAAAATGAAATAGAAGTAATTTAGACTATGAGGTGACCCGATTGTGTTTGTCACGATTGTGTCCTATCTTATCACGTGACTTTCGGCTTAAGTTCTCATGCCCACCCATTTGTACAGTTAAATTTCTAATGAGGGACTGTGAGCCTCAGTAAGGTTCAGGCTAAACTCAGTCAGCAGGGCATCTCTGTCTTCCCTTGCCGGTTGTGACGTAACAGTGGTCGTAAAAACGTCACAAAGCGATTACACCGACGCCCCCCTCCCCTTCTCACAACATGTCATCCATCTCGTGTATACCTTCCACTTGACCGAAATAATTAATATTAATATAATAATATAATACTATACAATAATTATACGTACATCCTCCCACTACATGTATGGTATTACAGTGATATATACTTTTCTCGCTTGTTTTTTTATCGCTGTCTTGGTCCGTAATCTCTACCGTATTTAAAGAACTGGGTACACCGATATTCACCGTACATTTCCCGATTACACGTGACGGGCCGATAAAGTTCCAGACATTTGTTTAAACGCTGGCATGTTTAGTTTCTTAAATTGAAAAACAATTTTATTTAGTTCCTTGCATATTTGAAGCGCAGTAACAACAGTCGAAAGAATGCTACAGGTTCTAATTTTTGTCCTCGTCGAATATTTACACCACGTCCCTAAAAAAACTGAGAAATTCATTCCGGCAGGTCCTTGGGCTACGCCTGAAATAATTAAAAGAATCTTTCCTTATATTTAAAAGATCTGGGTTGACCTTCCCCTTCGCAGGATTAATATCCTCCTAGAGACCTTGAGTCCCAATTAATCGTGGCAACTGAGTTCTGGGAAATCGGCCTGATGTTATTATTTGCTACGATTACTTCATTTTTTACTTGCAAAAACTGAAGGGAATATTTAAGCGTCGGTTGAATACTGCACAATTACAGAAATTTAGCTTAGTCGAAAATTACTGACTAAACAGCATTAAATTGCCTTAATTTTGAATGAATTAATTGGATAGATTCTTCCCCGTTGATACAATCCCTTTTTAACCCGTCAGCTACTAGATATTACAGAAAATCCTTTTTATGCAGGCTCATTTCATTGTGTTATCATTGTGTCATTGTCTTATCCTTTCTACTCTTCGATTCATGTTATACTCTTTTGCGGTTGTTTTGAATAGATGAAACTCGGAAAAGAATTGTATTTGGAAGGTTTCGTCTACTCGCCACCGTCCATGGAGAATGCTTCCTCCGTGACGATTGGGGGACAAGCGGATCCCTCACCTTATTTCTATTATTATTAACAGAATTATTTCTATTATTTCTCCGGATAACGTCTTCACCTGCAGTTAAACATACGATCTTCCATGACGCCGGCACGTTACACTCTAATTTTTCGTATTCGAAATCTTCAGAAATTCATTTTTATGCAAAGCGAATTGAAGGCATTTCCGTTTCATGTTCAGGAATAGCATTAGTATAATTTGTGGACTGTTGTATGTTGGAACGGGAGTTATAGTAATCCGACTGGGGTTTGTCGTGGAGTACACCTGGGAGGCAACAAATGTACAGAAGACGGAAGGAAGACAGGACCTACTCGTAAGTGAGTGTGGCTGTTGGAAGGTCTCGTCGCACGCACCACATGCGTCTACCACCTCGTTTCGACTTTCCCTATTTTTTTGTTTATTTCCAATTATTTTTTCTAGTAGAAGATTAAATAGTTGAGTGGAGACAACTAATCGCGAGAATAGAACACACTCATTTTATTCTACCGGCGTGACTAATTTATAAAAAGTACGCGCAATTTAATAAAAACAAAAAATTAAAGAGCCGTTTAACGTGGAGGATCATTATCTCTGGTAAAAAAACTGATAAGAGAGTTGGAGCAACCGTGTTTAACAATCACAAACAAACTAATGACAGACTGGCTTAATTAGTTCTGGGAAAAACTGCATTGTGCCTCAGTTGTACGGGTCAGTGCCCAAGGTGACATCTGCTGTATGCAAAACAAGCTCATGTTTCCTCTAAATAAACTGACCGAATTTTGTTTGTCTCCATGATTCATCAAGTTGAGTTATATGTGTCGGTGTGTAAGTGTTCTCTGTAGTGTGCAGTTAATTTGATGAGTTGGGCCGCTTGATTGAACTCCACTAGGAGTTCCCGCCCCCGCGACGATGGAGATCGAAGATCGCAAGGGTTATGATAACAAATTTTGCCATGACCCAAAAAATAAAATAATATACAGGCGAATGACCTGCGACTGATTTCTCTCAGCCTCTTTTTGGAGCTCATCAGTTTGGCGTCTCATACCCGCTCAATTATTCCCCCCTCTATTGTACAACGAACAAATGTTGGTACTTGTGGTTACCGCTTAAACACGTAAACAACGTCTAAATTTAGGAGTAAAATACTAGACTTAACAGCAGTAAGACAAAGTTCGAATCGATGTAGGCAATCTGGACTTACTATTCGGATAGTCAGTGTCTATTACTGACCTTAAAGAGACGGAAATGCCTCCTGTGTCCGGCAATTACGCAGACCTACGGAGTATGTAGTATATATGTATGTGTACATTTCAAGGTTGAAAGTCATTGGCACGGTTATTCATGTTTTAGGTAATATAAAAGACCGGAATGTGTTAGATTCTTTGGGGAATAGATAGATCTAAGCCTAGACTAGTACTAGACCGAGGTCAGTTTGTCCTAGGAAAAGGAGTTGACTAAAAAACGGTGTTAGTGGGGGCGACGGTACAGTTCTGTGATGTACCGTTAGTGGCGCCATCTACCCCGTTGCTCGACCACAACCGTCTTACAACCAGCCAGTGTACGTTCAGACACGGTTAGTGTCAGTTCAAAAATTTAACTCTTTCAAATTTCATATATTATTTTTTGTCACTGCAACTTTTCGTTGTCCCAATAACTTTTTTTTTGGAGTTTCAGTCTGTCGTGAATGCGTTAGATCCTTCCGTATGATGGGAGGACACGTACGGCAACGGTATTTTACTCAGTGAGATTACCCGTGGAGAACTGTTCATGCAATTTTTCTGTGTTCAAGACTGAGTTTTTAGATTGGCCGTCGTAATCATAAACTTAAACGTTCATTTTCTTGTTGTGTGAGTGTGTGAATGGGGACACGAGTGAGAGTGAAGAGAGAGATAACTGGAGATAGCCGTAAGGAATAAAGCTATGAGTACGACCATGGTGACTAGGGGACATTCGCTGCAGGTAATTGGCACGAATATTTAAATTGCCATCCCATAGTTGACAGCACTAACACATTCTAATGTTACTAATTTGTACACGTATAAATTATCTAGTACGATTATCAACTGTGGAAAATGATTTAATATACTTGGTAGTATATCGGTGCAGTATATCCGCAAAATACATCGAGAATATTGCCTGTGGAAAACCGCCAAGTTTGTTGGACCATCTGCCGTACATTGTTCTAATCGGTGTACTTGGCCCAAGGTCCTCATCGCCAACATTGCAATTCAAAATTCCGAGTATACAAACTTAAAATGAATTTCAGGATGAATTTTTAGGAATGACCAGAAAATACTACGATAAAAACAAGGTGTTTGTTTTTACACAAATGTTTAACCGGACACGTTAACATTCGTTATGAAGCCACTCTGTTCCTTGTACTAGTTAAAATTTCATTATCCATGTTCTTATTCCGCATCCGGGTTTTGTATTTAAAATATTAACTTTCTATGTGTGCAGTGATTGCTTGGTGAATTTAGTCTATATTTAAGGGGCGCGACTATCCCCGTATGAAATTCGCGCCAAAGTTCATTGTTAGAACAGAACAGCTCTGTGGCAACCAACATCAGTCGATGAGCTAAAATTATCGCACTTGAAGTCACTGACATTTAGAATGAATTCCAAATAGCTAATTCAGATGTTATTAATTAATGTCTTAGTGATGATACGTATTAATTATACCAATTTTACAATGTTATACTTGTAGAAGGTTGAGAAACCCGTGCTATCGTTACATAAAAGATCGTTACTAGTTAAATGCCAACTCGCCTGCTAATTTAAACAAGCATCTAGATTTAAATTGCCTCTTTAGCGCGTAGATTTGCATGAGTGCATGAGACCGGTGTAGGGGAGCGCAAGTTTATACATCTTGTTTGGGGGAAGCATATAAAGGCTGATCATTTCAAGGTTTATAACTAAAAATCATCATTAATAAATCTGGAGATTAAAGGATTAAGAATTCCCACCCACTGGATAATTATGTCATAAGATAAAATAGGCCGTCATTGTACCCTGTAGCATTGTAAAGTTGATTGTACATTAAAAAAACTTACTCGTTTTTCCTGCCCACGATGTATCCTGTTGGGACTGCTACAGCGAACCCAAGTGCGACGTTAACTGCAAAACGACAAAATATCGTTATGTTATTTTTGTAATCAACTAACAAATTAATGTAAAGAAAACAGTACAAATATTTACTGTCAAATCTCACACCATTATTTGATACGACAGATCTCAATTTCCTATTAGACCTTGAGTCTGACTCTAACTGAATAACAGGAAAAAGCCGTCAATTCTAATTAACGTTTTAAACCTACTACAATAATTTTCCCCGAACCTACTTTCATTATGTATGGGCATCTTCAAAGGAGGTATTAAAGGGGAATTCCTAAGTCATCGGTGACTGGAGTACGGGCAAAGCTTAGCTAGCGGTTCTTGGCTTCATAGTGGGTTTGGACTGTGAGCGATTGATTTTATAAAATAATGTGCTCTGTGCGCATCAAATCTTTTTAAAATATCTTAATTGAATTTTGCGAGCTGTAAGGGTAACTAAACTAATTCTTGCAGCTAATATACATTTTCCTTGTACTTTCCAAAGGGAAGTATTTAGAAAAAGCATTTTCCTTATCGCGACATAGGTTTGCTCAAAGTTGTTTCAATTTGTTCCTTTTATCGCTGAGTCGTCACTATGCGGCTAAAATACGGACTAACTTAAAATGTCTTTAGTTTCGTTTACCGCTCTGATTTTTGGTTGGAAACATTTTATGGATTTCGCCTATTACGGGTAGAAAGCTGTTAGCGATTACTTACTGAATTGATAATTTGAAGTTTTTTCGACACATTGACTTGAACATATTATTATTAGTATAAAAAGGTATGAGCAAATTTTCTGTCAGAATATTTTCCTATTTCAGATCGGCTTTATGTTATTTGTTAGTTTAATGCTTTAATAGATTTATGTTCTGGTTCCTTAGTTACTTTTTTTTTCTCCGATGAGGATTTTAGTACTAAAGTATTTGTTTAGCTCATTTTTTATTTTTATTAAATTCCTATTGTTAATACCGCAGCACAATTTTTAAATTATGGAAATTCTGGGGGAGTCAATCATGCAAAGTCGAGGCCGACATGAAAGTATCGCTACTGTTGTACTAAATCTATCAAAATTGTCCCATAAACTTTCCGTGAAAGATTTATATCATTCAAAATTCAAAAAAATTTATACTATTTAATCGAATAATATTTTCGAACATAAAGTTAATATATATTTTCATGTATTTAAATACTCAGTGACATTTTAACAATAATATTATTAAACAAATATGAATTTTATCATTACTGATTAACAGTGTTTCAATTTCTTAATTTAGTTATTTGTGTTTTCTGCATACCGATCAATGGAGAGTATACACCCAATACTCCGGTTATTTTAACCAAATTAAAATTTTTAAATCGATATATTCTTTCTTGAAACTAATTACTGTGTCACGTGTGTGTAGTTCGGTAGGAAACATCCCTACATCTGGTATTTGACCGAGCTAAGTTCATTTTTTTTATGGATTTATGGTAGTTTTTGTCTGTAAATGGCGTCGAAAATAAGGTCATTATGGCCACCCTACTTTTTTTGTGTGTGCAGAAGCCTTTTAAATGGG
This sequence comes from Lethocerus indicus, assembly GCA_019843655.1. NCBI lineage: Eukaryota > Metazoa > Arthropoda > Insecta > Hemiptera > Belostomatidae > Lethocerus > Lethocerus indicus. The sequence continues at coordinate 24,792,241 of JACDQD010000005.1, read as the reverse complement.
CACATGTGTCACATTAATAACCCATGATTTCGTCTCTTCGGTTGAATTTAACGAATCTCTTCATGTACATCGGTTGGAATCATTTAAGGTCTAACGAATACATTGCGAAAAGAGGCAACATTTTGAATTTTGGACTTTCGAGCTGTGAAAAGTAACGAACGATTCTTGTAAAACGAAGCGTCAGAACGCCAGATAGTCGGGATCAAAGCTTATCAGGTGACGGGCAAGTGAGTAACAACTATTTTAAACTATTACATGTTCAGTTTTCCCCAGAATGGATCTCTCTTTTGTAACTTTCTCTCTTCTGTTCCTTTTTTACTACTCTGGTCTAGCGTTACGAAATACAAGTAATCATTGGTTGCTAATTTATCACGGCGCCAGTTTTATTGTAGGTGTACTCTACAGTACGCCCCACTTCGGGCGATTCCATGTCAAATACTGGCGGCTCTAAAAAATTCGTGGGTAATTTATGTTTAAGAGATTGCAATTATCTTTTGGTGCCGGTTATTAGGTGGTGTCGTTAGGAATATCTAGTTTACTGCCGAACAGAGAGATTGTTTGACAAGTAAATTCATATTGTGGGTCGTTATTATGATTAGCAGACAATTGTGTTCCTCTAGCGGTATAGCCTCTAAGCACTGGAGACGGTGTCAATATGCCGGTAACGGCCCATCCCTTGGGATGGGGTGAATGACGTACAAGGGTCGCATGTCCGTCGGTGCCCCAGTGGTAAACCTCCGGTCGGTCCCCTGTCGACAGTTTACCGAGCGATAGGCTCACTCCCCACACCCGCTTGAGTGACCTTACCCCACCGAATAACCTATTCCGCGTCCGGGTCATACTTTTAAGGTCCCTTATAAATTATTCCTTACACAAGATATTAGGATCCTACCGGCCCGCGTGTCGACTCCCTAAAGCCTGGAATATTCGAAGAGAATCCCCTCGCTACTCTCCGACGTCATACACAATACACTCCTCAATCGGAACCAAAATTTGAGCTGAAATTAGGGTGAAAATGTCAATCCTCCATATTCGTGAGTCCTATTTCTATCATTCTACCTTCATCTCTTATCTCTTAGTATTTTTCTAAGGATGGTGTGTTTTCTAAAACTATATTTTTCATCATAGAACTGTTCTCATAAAAGATATCCGCTATTCCAATCAATTTCCCGATTAACTGTACAGTCACTTCTAAATCTACGAATTACCGAGTAGATTTATTTTTCCAGTCCGTTACCGTGCCGATCTCTGGGATATGGATCTAAATGGGGGATGTGCCTAGTGGTATTATCGTGGTCCGGAAGGCGGCCGGAAGAGATTGCGGAGAAAGTGGCGGGCCGGGCGGAAACGGTGGCGACGGCCGTATTGAAAGGAACCGGTTTGTTGGGGGGCCTGCGACGCCGGATTATCCGTCGGGACGGATAGCGTAGAACACTGTTGTAATTTAAGCCAGGGGGTAATCCCCCTAGCGCCGTCTTCTGCGAAGTGAAACCCGCCGCTCTTGGAGCAGATTGAAATTTTTTTTCTCCTTTCTCCTCGTGACGGAGCCCCGCAGCTCCAATCGAGCGAGGAAAGTGTGCCGGCCGCTCCACCCCGAATTGGTCTAGTACATTCTAGTCGAACGATCGAAACAGCAATTTGCAACAGATTCCTTCCATTTTGAGAAAAAATCCGAGTGACATACATTTAGTGTTATTTCTTTTTTTGACTGTGTACTTATATATCTAATATTCTAGATGATTTCCAACGGATAATACTTATAACGGGTGTATGACGCTTTTCTCAGGACTTGAGGAAGAGCGGGCTGACATTCGACAATCTTCATGATAATCAGCCATCGCGGTTTTCATCGTCTCATTCAATGGGTATATTTTGTTCACGCCTTTCTTCCGAGGTGTTAATGAACAATGTATCGTTGAAAGTTTTGCATGTTTAGAGACGATAGACAATACAATTAGCCATAAATATTCTCACTGTGAATCTATAATGACGGGCCATAGCTCGCATTTATTTCACATTGACGAACAAACAATTACGAGATCTCACCGTAGAATCGGTTGCTTAAAGAACCTACAAATTGGCAGGCACGGTAATACAACTGATTTACAAATCATGTTAGAATTCAATATATTATTATTGTATTATTATGACAACAAGCTAATGAATTCTGTAATTGAGACAATCTAAAACATTAAGTGTAAAAGCCGCAGTAACGAGTGCTGAAACCAAACGTGCATGCTACGAATGTCAGAGAAGCATAATACGTATTAAAAACTCTAGTAATATGAAGTGAATATACCTATATAGTTATTATTCGCTTTTAGATTGTGCACATTCTACCGTATAATGGCGAACGTAATAAAACGATCCGGTTGATGTCCGTAGGGTACTTTCACCTGCTCCCACATTATTTTTTTGCCCGAACTTATTATGGGAATAAATTGGTTGCCCATTCATAAACGGTTTCTTCTCCTATTAATTGAATATTCTGGATTTCTTATATACCTATATAATAGTATTATCGCATTAATAGAATATTAATACCTAATAGAATATTAGGTATTAAGCGCAGTGGCGGGTTCCGCCTCTGGTCTAGCTGAACCGCCACGACCGACTCTTACCTCCAATATGTTATTTCGGGTCTTAGCCCTTCCTCCGGTGTCACTGACCCCTCTCCAGATTATGTATGTCGTAGTCTTCATTAAAAAATCAACAGCCTTTATGACTTATTGTATATGACACAGGGTCTATGAATAACAAAATGATAATGGGAAAAACAAACTAAACGTGACTCCAGGTGGGTGGGAGGCCAAACTTCCGACGCCTACCCATCATCCCGACCTCATTATTTTATTGGCATAAAGTAAATTATATTTTCCAAGCGTAAGAATAAAAATGCATATCTTCCTATATATAGTGTTCTAAACAAACTGTGACTTAGAAAATAAATTAGGTGAAATATGTCTATAATACAATTTATGATTTATCAACGTAATACCAAGGTTCTTTTCAGCAGTTAGATAACTGTAATACTGTTAACGCTCGTATTACGTGAATTTTTGAAATTCCTAGTGCCGAAAAATGTGTTATATCAATTTCACGTATTCAATTTCTTTCACCAAACGAAATCCTTTGATCCGTCGGTGAATTTCTAATTAGGACTGTTTTTCTGAAAACGACTTGTTCATCTTCGACCCAGCTCTAGAGCCAATTACATCCTACAAATTCCTAAAGAAAAAATGAAATAAAACGGCAAATAAATTGACTTTCCCCGACTTGAGAATGCGCTCGGTAATTTGTCCTTTTGAGTGTTGGTATTTTTATTTTTGGTTGACTGGTTCTTTTGTGACCCCATTTATCTTGTCTCCTTCGGGTTGAATTATGGTCGGCCTATTATTTTTTTCCCTATCGCAGTTTATCTAAAAATACAGAATTATGGCAGTGTTGATTCAATGATATTGCGATTCGATGACAAACAGTATAACAAAAAACAATAATAAAAACCAGAATTAGTTAATAAGGTTCATTGCCAATCATTTGATAAATGTTTACTTTTGGCACTTTTTCTAAATTTATTATTAGTTCATTGTGGAAAATACTGCTAAAAAATAACACTTATCTATCGAACTAAATAATCGTAACGAATTGTGTGTAAAATACAATACTATGTGAACGCAAATATTGATAAAAATGGAATTGAAAATCAGTCTCAACCCCAACGCTTAAGAAACGTGAATTCAGGACGCTTGTTTATCACTGCTGGACCAGTGGCGGCATTTCCCTATCTTCAGTTGCATTCGGTTAGCTATACAGTGAACCCCTTAACACATGTATTATTCTATGGACACTATCGAAATCATCAACTAACCCTGCAATAATTACATTAACTCGACTATTATTTGTCCATATCCGTTCCGACAAAAGTACTACTATGAAAGGTGATAGATGGAGAAGGTACATTTCCTCGTGGAAGTGATCTGGGTAGAGGTCGGTTCGTCCTCTGGCCGGTGGACTGAGGCCGAACAAGGAAAGATACGGGACATTATCTCGACAAACCGGTCAGGGCAACCTTCGCTCTCTTAAAAACAAGATATATAGTTGAAATACGATAAACTCAATTTGATTACAGCCACCCAGCGAGGGAATAGAGGAAAATAGAGGAGTAGAAAAAAAAAGATCACGCTCCGGTTACATTAATTGGCCAATGGTCGGCAAAGAAAGCCGGACAGTTCTGCAGCAGGATTAGGCCTAGGAAATACTAAATTTCTTCTTTAACGCTGGGAAGTAAAATGAGAACTGCACTAAGTTACATCGAATATCTAGATACGCAATTTACTTTATTTAGGTTTATTCTCTCGCCTAGATGGGTTATTTTTTCTGTTACGCTAGTTATCTAAGAGTGTTACTGACTGTGACAGAGAATACCCAATGTAGGCAAGCGACATTCATAAGCCGCCATGAAACTACTGGTGGAATGCTGTTGAAAATGGAGAGAAGCGGAAACCAGTCTAGTATATTATATCAAAAACGATGGTATAATATTATAGTTGTTGCGTATGGACTATCTTGAGGTGAAAATCATTATGTAACTTAATGTACAAATATCCTGTTAATATTTACCGTTTCTTTTTTTTAAAAGATTAGGTAAATAATTTTCCTTTGTTGGTACTTTAATATCAGTTCTTATAATCGTGGTTTTATATTTCCCGATTTGTCTTATAGCGAAAATATGTTTACGATATGGTTCAATAGAATTTTTGACGCAATAAAATCAAATTTTAGTTGATTTAAGAATGTATAATAGTTTCGAAACTTTTAAAATCTCGGAGTGTGATGATACACAAACAATAATTGAAAAATTATATAAAAATATTTAAATATCGTAAGGTATACAGAATATATTTCTCCCGAATCGTTCTGCCTCCCTCAAATTTAAATTCTCTGAATACAAAGTTATAATTTTATCGCCTTAAATCGGTTCTGTTACTTCTAATTTCCGCCGGAAATGTATAATGAAACAATTATGGGTTAATATCGGCAATAAAAGGGACGGTTTTTCGTAAATTATATTACGGGCAGATAAAAGAAGAAAGACGTAGTATATAAACTGGGACGTATTGAGGTGTGGTCGCCGTCTCTTCGTGACTGGAATTGTGCCGAAGTGGACACCTGACCTGCACATTCACCCCTTTCTCACTGCACACTTGACTGTTAGTTTAATAACAGGACAAGTCGGCGTTATGGAATACTAATACGGCTTAATAACAGTCAGTAGGTCAGCAGTGTAGTCAATGTCGTATTTTTGGTTTCGGGCGTGTAACAGAAGCCGGTCAAACCGTAGGGAATATGCAATTTGATTATAGCGAATACCGAGACAGTTCATCGGCCAATACTGAGAGAGGAGCACCGTCGTGACACACTGTCTTCATACATTTATGTTATATTATCTTAATCGCGAATAGGGAACGTGGTTTATTTGGATTCAATTTTTTTCTGTTATCCGAACTCACCCTCTTCTTTATATTAATTGTGAGCGCGTTAATGAAGTGGGTTCTGGTCATAATTCGACAACTGAAGAATATTGCCGGGACCAATGCATCGCTTACTTGTGTGCCTGTCACGTAGCAGACACTCCCAACATAGCCTGTAGACCCAGACCATTAGTATACCGTCGGTATGTATAGCGTCTCGCGCTATTTCCGGCCCAGGTTTAATTGTCATATCCTGTCCTAGTTGGAGTTTTGGCAATGTCGTCGTCCTAGCGTGGAGAGTCCTTCTCTAGAAGTGATTCTTCACTCCGACCCTGATTGTGGAACCAGTTAAGGGTTCCAAAACGTCGGAAGCAGCTACCACGCGAGAAGGGCCCAGAATTAAAGGGCAAAAACCCAGGTGTTTCGAAACGGGTTAACTCCTGTTAACAGAGATTTTTCTAAAAGTATTACACGATCCTACCGGAAGTTAGTAATAATTCAAGTTCTGGTCACGCAAACCATCGCCCACTTACTATTTACAAATCTACATTTACCAGGAATGCGCGCACCTCGTTGGGTATGCATAGCAAATGGTAAACTGATAAGTGATATCAATCTATACAGGAGTAGACCTCGGGTTCAAGGCTTTCAATTAAGCCCAAGTGCACCGTAGACGAAATTATCTGCACATAAGGTTATAAATGGTGGCCACGAATATAGTATATATGTGTTCAGAATCGGGCAATGCCTGTTCAGTGGGTCCATTGACGTCAGTGACACTAATGTCTGCTCTCGTTTAACAACTGCCGGATCTCTCGCTTCGACTATTCAGTTATCATCAGTTTTTTCTAGCATTTTTTGTTGTTGTTTATACTCTGGGATCGACAGACAGCCACTTACTGGGCCTGTTGATGAGGTTCGTTTCCGGAACCGTTGGCAAATGCCTTGAAATTAACCGTTAAAAATGTCCCTTGGAGTTCAGTTCGGTAATTTGTTCCAGAATAATTGTTTCCCATAGAGTTTAACTAAATTTAACTAATACTAAAAGCGTCAGGAATTGTTGTCGTCAGGAATAGAAAAATTAGTATAGGTTATATATCGCAGAAAATTTTGGAAGTTGTTGATTGCGGGAAACTGCTTTAAGGGTCATGTATTTGTCGTTGAATAATAATTCACAAAAAATCTATTTATCGTTGGAGCGAATGAGGATGTGTGCCCTATTAGGGAGTGCGGTTTAGTGCGGGCCATCATGTGGTGACCTTAGCGGGAATTAAGCCAATAAATGAGTGAATGGGGGCCATCTTAATTTGATTAGGACTATCAAGCCGTCCGCAACTCACGCACGACACCTGCCCAACCTTTCACAACATCTCGAGCATTCATTAAACTTATTACTTGATCCTGATTGTAGACACTCCTAGATCACTATGTTTATGTATTATAGGTCGGTCAATAAATCCGTGCGTCCAGATTCCTTGCCTAAACGAAACAGACTATACAAATTATAAGTTTTCTGCGATCGGCATTGATCATCTAGAGTGGATTGTGCAATTGGGAACGCATTTTCTCCAACCGGCAGGGGAGAGGCGCACTTACAATGACTTATTTCACAGCTAAGTTTACAGACCGACCCAATTATACAGTCGATACAATATTCGAGGGTATCGTCATTCCGTTCTATATAATTTGCCATCCTTAGGTTCATTTAATGCAACCGTTTTATGTACGGTTCCCATTGATTCTGTTCCTGTTTGCTGCTAGAAGTATTTCGTAAGAAGAAAAGCCTGACGAACGTTCGTATTCCATTTTGCTGGAACATAGCATTATATTTGCTGTTTATAAAGCTTTGCGCATGATTTGTCGCGGAATGAGCGAATGAGGAATGTGTGGGAATGGGTGTGACACTTCTTCCGCTTATGGTCCTTGCTTATGAACCGAATAAGGCATTCGGGACTTGATAAAGTATTCAGGATGTCGCCAAGGACCTGCCACAGTTTTCGATTCTAGTTAGTGTAAATCACTAATAAATAAATTACGATTTAGAATTGTATCATGAAAGTTCCATTTTTATATATACAGCGTATACTTCCGGGGTAGCAGTAAGTTAACCAGTTGAGTGGATTTTCGCAATGTTGAATTTATTATATTATATTGCTGATTTTTTAATTTAATTTTTAATTGACAACAGCACTAATGAATAATACCAATATAATCAAGTTGATGATAATTAAGGGTGACAAGAGCCTAAAATGTTTGGGAAAGCGTACGACTTTAAACTAGTGGTCAGGATTCTTGTTCCAGAAAGAGCAGCTCGGTGGGGCGAGCAGTACCAGGCGATTGCCGTGTATTTGATTGATTAATACCGGGAAATGGATGGAGTTCAGTGGCCCGTCAATTGAACGCTATCTCGATTGCAACGAGTGCATATTTCATTTGAGAAGGTTTTCATTAAACCCTCTCTTGAAATGTTGAAACTCCTTCAAGTCCTAATAGGCGCCTGGTTTGATTATCCGACCTCTCACAGTTGCGTTATCTTTTAGGGCGATATTGAACTAAATAATGTATTCACACCTTACTTGCTTTGTGAGTCTCAAGAAACATAAATATTGCAACGTTTTAGGCAAATCGTATTCATGAGGCAAATGACTACCTTACGAACGCATTGCCTAGAGATATAATGTTATTTATGGAGGTCATCAAATCACCAAATGAATACAATTACTTCAGTCTGCTGAACTGAACATTTTACACATCGGTTCAGCTCTCTCCGGGGCTGTTTTTATCTTAGGAGCAGGTTCTCTCATGAGGCGACGGTCTGGTGCGATTTCTCCCGTCCTTAGAGGATGTAGAACGTTTCTGTCGGAGGATGTACTTAGTCTTTATAATTGGTTGCCAACAGCAATTATGCAATTCACTTTGAATACGCGCGCTTGTGTATGTGTCGTTTTCTCAAATGACTGCTCTTAATTGGCATAGGAATTAGTGAGAGTGGAAGTTTTGAGGATGTCATGGTCATTAACTTGTTCTGTAGGACTTGGGATCTGGCTCCGGTAGGAGCGTAACGCATCCTGTAATTTTTGTCTTAACTTTCATGAAATGTCATTAATTTTGAACTGAATGAAATGTTTCTGTATTAAAAATATGATTCGTATTATTGTAACAGAAGCAGAATAGTCATAGTTGTTCATTGTACTATTATATTAACTGAATGCCTCACAAAGGCCCCAGAAAAAGTACAACCATCGTGTATTGCTTTAAAATAAGGGAAATATGCATACAACAAATAGATCGGGTCTCCTAGTATAGAGATATATAAACCATTAATACTTTTCTCATTGAATAATTTTCTTCGATAATTTTTTTTTCGTCAACTGAAGGCGGGAGATACCTCGCAGTAGGAAAACTGGATAGATGGGAAAAATACAGTTTCCTGCATTCATATTGTCGAATCAATTTTCAAATGTTAATGACAGATGGCCGAGTAGAAAAATTCATAAATGAGGTGAACGATCGCAGAGTGCCGATTGACGGTAATAGGTGTTAACTTTGTCAGCCTACGTAGAATAAATAGCGCGGGAGGAAACCTGATGACGAATGGTCGTAGTCTAGTGTAGGCCGTCTACCAGTCCTAATGAAGATGAATCAATCAGCCGAGATGAACACTCCGTCCCCCCACCGTCTATTATCGAAGACAATGGTACAACGCGAAAAGGCGCGTAGGCCTTACGTACCCACGGCTATGGGTCAAGTGACATTTATATTTTGTCTCTGTGGCGACATTTGTTTTCGATGTTTCTGTTGACACGTGACTTGACGCCTGACATTTGTTGACGTCCAAATAGTCATCCCGAACAACCCCATGAATAGTTTTGAATCTACAGTGACTCGCACTAAACAATGTTCAGTACAAAGAAAGCTGAGACTATAACGATTATGGAGGGATGGCATTAACTGGATTCGGTGATGATGAACGCAGAATGGGAGCGAGTTAGTACGCAAAATGAGTTTAAAAAAACACGGATTTCTCTATGGATTCGTGGTATCGCAGTGCAGCTGGCTCTGGTCCCTGTTTATTCCCGTGTGTTTACGCCGCCGGTTCCCTTCTCGGACTTGGGTTCTTCTTCCTCCAGCCAAACTGTGTTCAGGACCTTAAATACTCTTCACTTCCCAAGATATTGCGAAATACTATTAAGATATGAACACAAAATGTTTCGTACTGGTGTCTTCCAATAGTGGATATTGAAGGCTTTGGGGGACCCCCAATCAGGTGTCTTTAATTTGTTACTGCATTGTCACAAGATGGTACTGTAACGCTATTGTTTGAGCCCGAAAACCTACGTTTTGGACTGAATACGTGAGGAACAAATTTAACATAGAAATGTCTAATAATACAGTGAAATGTATTAATTGATTAATTATATACATGGAACATAAGCATTTTAGCGACAGTATTTATTTATCAACAACAAAATATAAATAATTAATGTGGAATTATATACCACAGGGTGGCGATTGAATAATGTAATATAATTTCAATAATGTTGAATAAGGTAATGAACTGTTTTCATTTACTATTTAATATTCCGTGATGTCGCGTGCAATTAAATTTGTTGAATAATTCAATGGGCTTCTGGTTGAAGGCGCAAAGCCAAAATGGTGTAACATATTACCATCCCTTGCAAAACTCTCTTTGAATATATTAAAACAAACAATCCATCAGTAATATTAACATATTACCATGACCACACTCCCACCAATATAAACAATGATCCTCAGGTTTGGAAACTAATTTAGAAATTAATTAAACTGGTCCTCAATTCAGTTAACTGGTTTTTATCTTTTAAAGTTTTATGTAAGAATGTATTCATTATTGAGTCATGACTATTTTTGTTGTTTCAGGTAAGGAACACTCAAGGGCCTGGTCTAACTCCACTAGTGCGTTCAACCCGTGAGTTCAGTCGAATCAACTATTTAGTTTGTTAATTATTAAGAATTGATACCAGAATATTTTATTATTAAGAGAAGTTTGGAAATAATTTATCGAACCTGTGTAACAGGTATACCTCGTTAACAAAGTTGCACTGATGGTGCCCTATTAATTTTTTTACTGTCTGTAGTAAAACATAATAAAGGTATTGCTATGAAATGACCAATCCGTTTCGCGATGATTGTCGCAGCTTTTAATGGAGAAACATTATTTCAGAAGGTCATAGGATAATGGGGTTGTGATTACCCAAGAGGATCTATTGTAGTAATGTGTGTCGTAAGATGATTTGGAAAAGTTACAGTTCGTCTCAAGGACAGAACGCTGAGTACAAAAAATATAGTTATTACTATAAAGCTTCCTTGTATCGCAAAGTATTAATACATTGGATCCAGAAATGTTACAATATAGCGGGCTCACGTAATTATGACTGGTGATATGTTAACAGAAATACTCGAAGAAGTAATTATGCGGTCTCCTCTGGGGTTCGGTTCAAAGAACGTGATACAATTTCTTATATCCAATCGATTAATTTGTGTTCACTAAGTTTTGGTTTTGAGGAAATAAAGTTATTATAGAAAGTGTTATAAATTTTCTTTAGGCACCATAAAAATTGAAATTGCACCATCAAGGAGAGGCATGTCGGAGGAATGTGTAAGTTTGCACGTTTTTTCGCGTGCTGAGCCTTATTTATTTATTCGCCTAAGTTCAAACATCGGCGCTGGGCTCGCCACGGCTGCCACATTAATCCACGAGCCTTCTTATCTTCTTATGATTAAGATAGCCTCCGTCCCGTCCGGCCTGTTCAACAGGTTTCAGTTTTATGCGCCAATACCAATCGTGGCTAAGGTGCTTGTGCGATTCCGTGATGAGAAAAAGTGAATATGAGCGTGTCTGTTAACAATACCATGTTGGGTGTTGGCCCCAATCCTCAGTCGCTGGCCGTTTGCTGTTTGATCAGGTGAGTTCGAGTCCACCGACTTTTTATCTCGGAATGAGGTTATTGTTGCTTATATTTATACTGTTTTTATATTGAAATCGGTCGTTTTAGAAGTCTTGCTGGGTTACAGAGAGTGGTGATTGCTCCAAAGTTACTCCTTAAGTAGTTATATTAGATGTTGATGTGTTCAACGTTCTGATTTACGCGGTGTTAAAAATATTTATTTGTAGTTATCTTAGGAGCAAATTTCTGAAACTAGTGGAAAATATTGGAATTAATAAGATAATATAGTAATGCAGGGTCGTTCTAAGCTTATCCCTAAAACTCTCTAATACCTGTGAAGGGATCATTGAAAATTGGTCTCATTACATTCCACTCCAGTCTTGTTTATTTCTGTGATATCTTCTGCGATAACCTTCTTCAGAAGCATTTACTTGGTAGTACAGTGGGCCGTCTATACTTCTGAAGCAAATTCTCAGAAATCTGGGCCTAAGGCTAGGATTGATAAAGTTGATTAAAGCACTGTCTTCGCAATTAGTTACTGGCCATTCTTATTTGACAATAATGTTCGTGGCATAATATGTGACGATGAAATTATAACACGTAATTCAATTAAGCTGGTCGTAACTCAAAATGCCGTCTTATGATCTGAAGAGTTATCGACATTAAGCGCTTTTCTTCGAATATAAGATTGTGTTTTCCGTTACTGTATCGTTGAACATGGGAGATAAAAGCATATAAGTAGAAATTGGGTTTTTAATGGTTTTTTGTCGACGCGTGTTCATACATCTCTTAATCATTATCTTTAATATAAACACTTTAAGTACATTATATTATTGCACTAAATAATTTTCCGTTATTTCAGACATTACGTATAAATTAAGGATAATTTTTAACAAGAAGTAATTTTTTGTTAATTGAGCATCTTAGAAAACAGATCAAGGTAATATGTCAGTACTAAAATTTGTTATAGACCTATATTATTAATTAGTAAGAATCATTAGAAAAAATACACGTCAAATACACATTTACTCTGATCTCCAGTTTTATTGTACTATGACATGATGAAAATTTCAAATATGTTCTTTATATAAGACTAGCATAAATAGTATAAATTGATGTAATTATTATATCTCTACTGCATACATGATAAGGAATAAAGTAATAACTCTAATAAAATTGAGAAGTATATAACGTTACTTTTTCGTTCCATGAATGTAGAAGTAGGTTACCCATGATTATGAATGAACTGACAGTTTGTGTACATATTTACCTACAAGGGTATCTCTGTTATTATAAAGTGACCTATTTCGTGCCAGATCTGAGAGCATAAGCTAATAATATAGATTTATATGTATTTATTCAACAGTTTGGATAAGTGACGATTCTCCGGAAGCAAACATAAAACTAGAATTCAATGTTATTGTTTAAATTTTCATTTCATGAAATCGGAAATATTTAATTAACAGTGTTCTATGTACGATTTATTATTACTGTATTATACAGTATACACCGATTATCGTACAGTGCTAGCGTTCCGTATGATGAACACGTTACAAAGGGGATAAAACATATAAGAACAGAATCGGAAGCATAGCGGTACTAAGTAATACTATCCAAATACATAATAGTAGAAGAGAAGAATGTAAGGAGAGATTCAACGAATCCCGAACCTTCTTTTGATAATGATATCAATCAAATTAATAAAATCCTAATTATGGTACTATGAAACGGTAGTTAACCTGTCAGAACGTTCACTGTATTACTGACCGAATGCTACTTCTCCGAATGCTTGATCATTGGGATAAATAGCGGAGTCATTGATAACAAGAATAAAAATGTTGAATAAGACAACGTGGATTTGAAATGTGAAAAATGTGTTCTCTCATTTCAAGAGAGAATCGTTGTTAATATCAATTTCGATAATAATCGAATTTGTTTGTTTAGTGATCTTATATATTTCAGATATCCGTCTATTTTACTCTGCGAAATTAGGGAATATAAATTGTAAAAGCGCGTATAAGAAATGGATATTTGCTTTAATGATGGGGATACTGAAATGTTGAATACCAATTGCGGTGTGCTCAATATGTTTTTTTTCGATACCGTGGCTTATCTGAACTGACAGTCGCTATCTGCGGAGTCCGCGACCACGTGACCGTAGATAAAGCAGCGACGGTGACCGACAGCATGAACGAACCTCCGTTCGGGGCAAATATTATTATTATTAATAATAATAAGTAGGCCTTGTGAGGGGGCCGCAACCCAAGGCGCGCAGCTGGCCGCCGCCGCTGACAAATGGCCCCAACCGTTTTGGAACCGTCTCAAAAATCGGGTTTAAATTTAACGGTTTAATTTAAGGAAAAGGAAGTTGTAAGGGAAAACATTGTCGGAAATCGGCGAATATTTCACCGCCATCTTACGACGGAATGACCTTAACGGCCGGTTACGAAATTTTATTGCAGTTTAACTTCATATGCAGGCCGCACTCTATGTAAACACTGTGACCTGTTATATTAGATATATAAATATCGCATACTTGAATATATTTAATTTCAATAAATTAAAAATGTTTATATTTTGTTTGGATATTTTGGGATGTTATTTGTTCCTCAATGGAGGTCAAAGTTGCGTGTGGATTTCAAAATTTCTTTAAAAATATCACCTTTGTTTGAACACCGCCGCATGAATTACGGAAAATATGAATCTAGCCATGACTCCTGTCACTCCCCTGGCTCTCTTTTTTTAGTAGTATTCCCTCCTGTTAAAAAAATATTACTTTTAATAGGATTGAAAAATTGCCCGACAACGAAATAATTGTATGAAGCGTTTTAATTTTAATGTTTTAATTTAAAAGAATGTAATCTTCAAAATACGCGAGATAAAGGTACAATTAAGGTACAATTAAGGAGCGCTGATGATTCTGCTTATCAATGCGGTTTCGCGGTTCCTTACCCTACAATCGTTTAATGTTGGAGCTAACCATCACCGATGCCATTCCCTTTGAAATTGGATACCTTTGGAAAAACTGGATGTATTCCGTAATTGGCCCTGGGAGATAATTATAGGAAATGGAGTCGCAGCAGGTGCCACTCCTATGGTTTCCAACTGGCAAAGTTAACATTTTTCTAACGTTACCCCTTTGCCCAGGGCGTTTCCTTACTCCATATTTATTTGGGAAAGAAAAAGGACAGAAAGAATTTGGTTTGTATTTGTGTGGCTTATATAATGCTATCTGAATAATGAAATTCCCGAACATTTTGTTCTTCAAAAAGGGATTAAAAAAAAATATGCGTGAAAATCAAAAACTCACAGGCGGACCTAATAGTTACCTAAACAGTCGATATAATGTATAAATAATTAAGACACGACTAATTACAGTTTTAGGATGCCGAATCATCCATATAAAAGATATGCTAACGCGCTATATAAGCAAGGAGAAAACAAATATAAATGCTAAGTAATGTAGAACGACGCGTCTATGAACTGTACACTTTCTTTAAGGGGGTTTCAATCTGTTTTCGATCCTAATGCCATTCCGCTTCTAACCGTGACATAGTCTCTAAATTTAACTTGTGGTGGGTGGGGGGACGGTTTCTCTGAAAATCGTTCTAGCGAACAGCCGACTGAAATTGCTTCGTGGCGGAAATTCAAGAAAGTTCAAGAAAGTGGCAATAGAAAAAGAAACTTAGGCAATATTATTCTGCGAAAGCAGTTTGGACAAAATGAACTTTCGATTGGTTTTTATGTACCCCAGTATGGGTTATTCAATTCCATTTCTGTATACTATATAAATTAAGAAAGTCGCAAATTAAAATTGTATCACTTGCTGTATTGTTGTATTCCTAAACTGGAATGACGTTTTGGAGAGGGTATAGAGAAAGTAAGCTGTTTCGTTTGCTGGTTTACGTAGGTTCAATGCACTAAACTCAACCCCTTATCAGAATCGTACCCGCGTGGTGCCTGCCGGGTCGTTCTGCTTTCACAAAATATTCTTGATGAAAAATCATGAAAAATGTGAAGAACTCATCTGAAGGAATTTTCCTTCACGGTCTTTATTTATTTTGCAGAACGGCCGCTCTTTTTTTAAGTATCTGTTTGGCGATTTTTTTCTCGATCTACAATTGTGATCGTATAAGTTGATTATATAAATTTTTTTGCTGTTTTATAAACTCATCCGAACTTGTACTTGATTTTTCCTCTTCTAATGAAAGGGGGATATGCAAAATTACATTTTTAACGCAATGTTCTTTTCCCACGAACAAATTTAAAAATGATCACAGAGCTGTGAGAGAACACTTGTTAGTATACGGGCGATTTCGCCTTGAAATTGAATTATTGAGTGTGGGCGCCCACGCAATAGTGCAGGAGGAGGCGATGTTTCACACGGCATTCGCTCCACACAGCGTTCAAGTCCGGGTGACCAAACACAGAATATGAGTAGTAGTGAGATCATTTAATGCTTGGGTATACATAAACACGGATTTTTATTTCATTTAAGAAAAAACGATCAGGTAATATAGTATTTATGATAGACGTGGTTTGTTGGATAATGTAAACATGTTTACATTTAATTTCACGTTAGTGATGAAACATGCTGTAAGAATGTAGAATATTAAATGCCCATGCCTAGTTGGTTAACCAGTAATAATAAAAAATAATCGTCGGGCGGAACTATTGGAAACGTGCCACGTTGGGCACCGGTTCTTGTTGTGGGAAGCCTTATCCGTGCGATAGAGTCGGGAAAAAATGTCCACCTCGACCAAACAAAGGGTATTCCGTCAAGATAAGGGAAGCTATTGTATATTCCTCACGTACAATTGCACATAACATGGTTCATAGAATTGGTGAGTGTTTTGTTCAACAACCAACTTCCTTCTTAATATTTTTAACGGGGGAACACATCCCATTTGTTATTGCCCTTATCTTATCTGCGTTCTTCCAAGAGTTTGTATAATTGCTTGGTGCTTGTAAAATTGCTTATTTCATTTACTTCATACTGTTCTTGTTTATTCAACTTCAAATGTGAATTACTCGGGTTGAATTAATTGTCTGGGTCTCAACTCCATAAAATATAGGCGGAGTGGTATTCTTGTGATGGATATCATTAACAAAATAGTTTCTACTACTGACTACAGTTGTAAGCTTCTATAGGACATAAGTACAGGTATACTGGCAAGTGGAAGTCAGTTGGGTGTGTGTGGTGAACTGGGGCCTCGACTCTAGTTTATATATACTTAGTCGGTTGGAGTCAATCCAGTTTGGCATTCCTCTTATCTGTCTCTATCTCTCTCCCAATCCTCCACTCTCCGTTTCTTCAACTCCCTTTTTTTATCGTCCAGCTAAACTTGAACCGATTTGGAGCGCTTATTCGTGGGGCGATATTGTAGCCATCGACGTCGCTTTAGAGCGACCGATCACTAGGAATCTGGGCGGGGATAAGCGAAATAATAATAAGCACTTTGCATATTTTTCTTTTCCAAGTTTAGAAAATGATGTATGAAATATGCAAAGTTTTTCTTTATTGTGCGTTGCTGGCCTCTTAACATTTGTCGTAGTTATCAGGACGACTTCAGCGGGAATGTTATTTTAAAATTAAAAGAAATTTATTTGTTTTTCTACGTCCGACTAGTCACTCGATAGATTATGTCAAGAGCAGAAGTTGTGCCTGAAAGAGGAACATCTATGCTCAGTTGTGTAGTGTTATTCAATTTGACGGCGAAGCCCCACTAAGGTGAATTAGCTGACGAGTGTTCCTACTACCGGTGATGTAACCCTTCATAATATTCATATATATATATATATATATATATATATATATATATATATATATATATAATGAAAAGAGGAATGCGTCTTCGTTAATTTGAAGATGATAAAATATCAGAATTAAAATAATATTGCTCTGATGTTTAACCTTAATGCGTTCTTAGTATTGTATATTTTAGGTATACGCATTTCTATTATAAAATAAATTAAACATGCTCCAAATTGTTAATTGTTGTGTAATTTGTTTCACTTTAGCACAGTTTTCATCAGTAAAACGATCGACAAAAATAACATGAAGATGATTTTTTTTGTCAGTAAACTCTGAAATTTGTTCAGAAATGAAATGTATAATCAGGAAAATGCGATAACATTGTATAGCAGCAGACGGCCTGTAAGTTTATCTCTATGTATTACACTACAGTGAATGTTCTAATATATAACACTAATTGACCAAGCAACGGTCAGTCGGTATCGAACAATTTAATGTAATTTATTCTATCGCGAAATCTACACTGTTAATGATCACTCGCAGAATGATTGGCTGCAAGATATAATCGCCGATAAGCTAACCCTATTCTCTAATTGTTCTCGGAATCACTTTGCCTATTGTCATCATTGGAAAACGTGTCTCGGCATTTGTATCATGGTATATGGCTCGTTTGTAAAAGATCGTGGCAGTTTCAAAAACGCTATGGGAAAAGATTTTTCAGTTGTTTGAGAATTCCGGAGCCGCTCTTACCATTTGAGCTCTGAACTGGTAAAATTCCATTGTTCGATCAATTCCTCCTTATATATTTATTGGAACGCTTTTCTATGACTGCATACGACTCTCGCTAGGATGGCCGGAATGTACCGTTAAAAGGATTAAAAGACATTTGACCCAGTGTTGGTTGAAAATGGTGATGTTAATAGTAGTAATTCTGGTTTTGCCAAGAAAAACATTTAATATTCCTTTGACTGTTGTTTAACAGAAAGTATTACTTTTAGATTATCTGTTATTTATTTGGTACTTTACTTCCGTATGAAATAATTAACAAGAAATTATAATTTGCGTAGTGATAATTAACAAAAGCACTCGAAATAAAGTAAAACTATATAAGCGCAGAACGGCGATAGCCAAATTGCGCTATATATTATAAATATTGAAAAAAAGTAGACCTATACAGTAGATATCCGTGTCTTCTACACAAACACGTTTATAAAACAGATACATTCTTCTCATCTCCAAATGTGCTAAATAATGAAAACCACCATCAGTATTAACCAGTTAAAATGGAGACAAATCATTTTCAGTATAAAAATAGTGCAAAATAAGAGATATTTTTAAGAACATTGAAAACTTTTTTACCAGTTGTATTTTTGTGCGAACACTGTGACCCAATTCAGGTTTTCCTCGTTGATATTACAGATAACTGACGGACGAAAGTTTCATGAAATTGATCATCGATTGGTTGTGTTCTCACTCCAGGGACAGCAGGTTCAGATAAGATTGAACGAGGATGTGGGCGCCGATTGGTTGATTGTCACTGTCATTTCGAGTCTGGAGTAGAATATATATATATATATATATATATATATATATATATATATATATATATATATCCCCGCCATTTCGGATGATTTCTCGTCCCGACAAGATGAATCTGGTTTTGTTCTCTCTTTAATTACACCAAAGTGAATATTTTGAGTGATTTCAGCCGTATGCCAACAGGTGAGTGATTTTTAACAGTATCAGTCGTCCCAACCGCTCGAATTAAAAAAGAAATAACATCGAATTAGATATCAAATTAAAGTGACCCCTGACTGGATGTTCGATTATTTCTTCATCGATCCTTTGGTGTAAAAGTATTATTCATTTTATATTACGGACATTATTATCCAATTATCTAGATGATTATTTTTATTAAATACAAATAAATGACGAGATATAGAGTGGAAATGTCGTGTGTGTGTTTTGAATGAGACACTTTGATACATAACTGTGTGAATATGATATTCCGAGATATGTGCAGTTAAATAATTAAGGTGTTTACGAAATCAAAAACAGAAAAAAAGAAGTGCAGTGTAGAGGTGCTGCAGTTGAATGGGTTTGTCCGGCACTTTTAATCGTTGTTCAAATAAGACTATAATGACTAATGTCTATTCGGGTTGGAGGGCCTGACGCAGCTAGCTCTAGTCGTTCTAATCGCGGCCTTTATCGTAATGCATTTTTGAATTCCTACATTCCAACGCTGAGAGTCCTACTGCGTCATCCTCTAAAATTTGATTCGGTGCTTAAATAAACCGAACTTTGTGGTGTTAATGGAAACAGCCTTTTATTCTCCGAGGGTCTTGTGTCGCAATCCGAGGTTTCACAATCCTCTTCTTCTTCCTTTGGGTACGGGCTTTTTATTTGTGTTTGGTTTCAACAAAGTTAGGCTTCTTACGGGAGGGGCTGCTAGAGGTATTGTAATATAACTCGGGCGTCGTCAACGGGATGAGATTGTTGGACTGGACATGGTGAGCATTGGGTGTGAACGTGGTGTTGAGTAAGAACACGTCGAACCGTGAGATGCGGGTAAGCTCAGAACGGAAGGATTAGTAACGGGAAGAGAGGGGGACCGCCACGTGGATGAATGTCACTTTCGGGGTCATTGTGGATGAATCAAGGTGTCATGATGCTCAGCACGGGACAAGAGAGTATTCATCGGTTTTTTACTACGATACGTGGAGGTTTTGCCCCGTGAACCCGACTTAAATGTCCCTTGCACTCAATCTGGCTCATGTCCTATACTGTCATGTACTGCTTTCGTCCCCTCTTAGGCCGCCACTGGCCTATATCATCAGGTCCTGTTGTGTCGTTTTTGAAACATTGTTGTTTGAAACCGGAAGTCTTGTTGTATTCATTAATTAATAGTAATCCATAGATTATGGTATTACATTCGTTGTAATTGTGTGTTTTAAAATAGTGGGTACTTCAGATACGCAGAATAAATACAAGAATATATACTAAATGCTTTTAAGGGATTAGGAGGGATGTCATCCACGAGATTATGTATGTTTTTTCTTATTTTTTTATAAGTCCTAAGTTTATTAGTAGCATTCCAGTAGCAAACCAAGGATATACGCGATATAGAACATATTAGATAACTTTCTAATTATAATTTATAGACATACATTATCGTAAATTCCTGTCATTCTGGTCACAGTTTCTGGAGCAAGTTCTTAAAAGGGTTCCTGTTACATTAAGTCGGTCGTAAAGTCAAAGAAGTGGTGACAATCTCCTGAGGGAGGAGGGGTTACTAATGTAAATAAAATGACTGCAACGACTTTATGGCCTTTCGGACATTGCATTTACTCCACGTTTGTTCGGACGGCAGTAGGAGTTGTGTAACGGGGAAAGTGGCAAAGAGGTTGAGAGGACGAAGGGCTTCTCATAGGATGGAGAAATCCAACACAACCGAAAATCGAAATGTAACAAATTCTATACGGGGAAAGGCAATGCGCGAAGCCACAGTGAATCGATTTTCTACCGGACGTTTTTAACGCCAACCACGGCTGCACTTAACTTTCTAAGTTTCACTTTTAAGTTAATGCAATTGGGCGGCAGTCTGTTTCATTTCTTTCGGAGAACAATTGCGATGCATTACTTGAGCCCGCAGCTACGTCGAAGTATCTCCACCAAAGAAAACCATTTGTCTATTTATCTACATTTTCGCATAATAGTGCCTCGCTAGATAGTCTGGCTTTTTTAGTTTCGTTCATACTGCTGGCTGTTCTTCAGGAGATCCAGAACGCCCCTATCGTTACTCTCTTACTGTGGTTGTAGTATGTCCTTATTTTCAGGGCAATATCTCCGACCTTCTGTATCCATTTTTAGTCTAACGGCATTTGGTCAGTGTTGACATTCTGGACAGTTGACACTCTTGGAGTGTCGTCTGGGTGATAACACTTACCGTCTTAATATTTCGGATTATCTAAATATTGAACTAAACGTTGTTCAACGTGATAGATTGATTACCAATTTTGGCTTCATTTGAAGGACTTTACGAGAAGGTGCATTTTTGAAATTGATTTGTATTAAAATATTAAGATTGTTACTTGTTTCCTGTTTCCGCCCACTGGTCTAGACCGATATCGGCTGCTGCCCGATTTATCGTGTGGTAACTCGCTTAACCGTGATCTATGCCTGCGCTGTCACTGCGTCATTATCGGAGCAGATCACAAGAAGTTTAGTATTTCAAATCCTCGCAGGCTACCGTACAGGTATTCCACATTAGAAAATTAATAAATTTCCGAAGTGAAAACGATTGACGAAACCTTGATTGGAGGTTTGTGGCATTTGATTGAACGTGGGGGCGTGACATCAGCCGCTCCCAGATAAAACTCGCTCCTCTTCGCCTTTTTTTATCTTATCTCCCCATACTTCAACCTTTCTCGGAATAACGAAAAAAAAATAAAGGTTATTCCATTACCAGCTGCATTTTTAACATTCCAAAAATTAAACACGTCCCCCAATCTTCTGGGAATAATATTAATAATAATAATACAACGGGTTATACATTTTCTTTCGCTCGTATTTGTACAATCAACGGAATGCAGGAAATCAATAAAAATTCACGCTTAACAAAAACCCGAATGCGCTGAATTCACTATAATGCCAAAAATATTTGGTACTCAAATTCTAATTATATTCGCGGATCATGAGATGCAATAATAGTGATAATATACTTTTACTTAACAGGTCTTCATTAATAGTCGTGAATTGAACTATGTTGACGTTTCAGTAGTTGACCTTTAAAGACTGGTGGAATGGAATGTAATGTGATCGGTAATTAGTGTACCCGTGTGGTATCATTATGCATGCGTATATTGCGTTATTAATTTTTCATTGTAATTTTGTCATGTCACTGGACCAAGAAACCATTACTGTCGAAACCAATTTAACCTATTTGGAGACGAGAAATAATTTGTGCTGTTTGTAACGCCACTGAGGTCTCAGTGACGTAACGTAGAAAGGCCGTCGGATTGCTATGACCGGATATTAAAGCGCATATATCTCAGTGGGCATACTTCCGCAAATGACCCTTGGCACACTTCCGCAAATTTCTACCGCTTCTGTAATAACCCGTACTGGTAGGAAACTGACCGGGAAATGTGTTTCCTTTCAAGGAGATATTTCAAGGAGAAAGTATGAATTTGCACATTTTGGTGGAAGGGTTGTCCGGTATAGTTGTTATCTCAGTTTCATCAGATGTTAGCAAAATTAGTAAACCTGATACAGGTATCAAACGCGGTTTTGATTTTCTTATTCTGGATTCGGTATTGAAACTTTGCGAAACATTAGTGCGGAATTGTCGCGGGGATCATTTATCAACGAATAAGACAGTAAAGAAACGAGAAATAAATCTTCCCCCTTCAGTAGGGAAGATTTAAACGTAGATGCCCCTCGAGGCGAGTGGGGGTGGGAGCCTTAAGGCTACCCGACGACAGCCCCGCAATACATATCCCCACCTAATTTAACGCTGAGGGCGCAAATTCCCGGGGGTCTTATGGCTTCCCTCGAGCACCACAATGAACGATGGGGAACATTCCTGAGATAGATTGCTGACGGTATCAGTTACATTTAAATTTACGATTCGCTGTCGTGATACAATTCTTCCAAAATTTAACGTCCTACCAGAATAAAAAATGGGTATGACTGGAGAAAATATGGGTAAAACAGTTACTTAACCTCGCGAACATTTGTGTGCATTTTGTATTTCTTATAAATGATCACTAAAAACCGAAGGACGAATGTTACTATACAACTCTAACTAGATTACTGCCAAGTGTCATTGTACCACTTTAGGAAATGTTTTATCTAAAAGATACAATTGAAGTATCTTGATGAGACTGTAAGACTTTTCAGGATAAAGTCTCGGTTAAAGCGGATACACACGGATGAGAACCAATATGGGCTGACTCCAACGACGGCTATGTCGCAACCGAAGCTCTTGACTAAACCGACACTCCTTTCAGTTTTCTCCTTTTAGAGTGATTGTCGTGTTGTATAAGCATTGAGACGATAGTGCATAGGTAGAACAGATCACTTCTAAATATACCAGTGTAGTATGTAGTATGTCTATCCCACTGTAGAAATAGTGGTCTACCCGCCGGAGCGTAAATTTCTTTCGGTTTTATTTGTCATTTCTATTTGGATGGAATTATATAAGTTTGTTTCTTTTGTTAACGCCACGCAATCACTGTTTTCGCTTCGTTTGGCGAACGAGTTTCGACTTCTTGCAGGTGTGTTGCGGCAGGTGTTTTTTTGGGTTGGGTCCAGCTCAAACTCTACCAGGGTCCTTCTAGGGTATTTTCCAGTTTCCGTAATTAGGCAGGTGTGCTTCGTCGTTTCTTCTGTTATAGGTTCGTGTAGTTTGGCTAATTCTCATCTACAATCCGTGCCAACGATTACGAGAGATATTATATACTAGTTCAATCATGTACATGCACTGGGTCCTGTATACTGTGGACTGTTTTGTGCATTCATTTTGTGCATAATAAATAATAATTATACACACCCCACTCCCTAGTCTTTCTATGGCCAGGTAGTTTTTCTTCAATGGTGGAACCGTATCGCCATAAAATTGGAAGCAGTTGTTTAGAAACAAACTGCCGAACTAAGTTCTAATTAGGTGCATTGGAGTTAACGAACTGCTCTCTCTTAATCAATTCAGGTTTGCAATTCGGAAATTCAAATCTGGGTTATTGATCACTGTCAATAGGCCGAATTTTCCTTCAAAGCTAGTGTACTTTTAATACATTTGCACAAGTTGGCGTCAGGTGAAGCATCTTGTCTGCATTGTGTCCACACCGTTAGTTGCGTATTGTACGGTGTTTTCTTATTTGGAAGGAATTAGAATTTCTTCCTTTTATCTACAATCGAACCCAGATCTGTCGGCATCGATGTATATAAACGAGGAGAAAGTGAAAAGCGGGTCGAAATGCGGTATGAATTTTAAATGAGGGCCCCGCGGCGGCGTGAATACAAACGATGTCAATGCCGAGCCAGCCGAGTCCAGAGACTCCGTCCGTCGGTTTCCAAACCGAGCGCATATTGCTGTCGGGTGCACAGCCAACATTAACACACTGCAATAAATCACCAGCATCCAACCCATAGGTACCGGTTCACCTTCCAGAACTGACTTGCAGCCCCTCATGACCTCCGCCAACTTCAGATGCCCTAACGTTTCAATATTGTCCAAGGCTGCTTCATATCATAGCTTACAAAACATGGACGATAGTGTAACATCACCCTTGTGGAACCTATATTTCAGTCACTATACTGATAATCAAACCTGATATACGAATTCTACGAACTGCGAATGCCGAAAAGAAGCTCTTACTACTGCCTCTGAAGTGCTTACTACAGTAGCGATTATGTTGAAACTATTGGGATCCACCTGATGAGGGGGGCATCGATGTTTATAGTAGATATTGTCAATCTATATCGTTCCTATTAATTAATAATACAGTGGCATTAGACCTAAGTGATAGCCAAGTGTGTAGCAGTTGTATCCATTGTTACTTCATATAATCAACTTGGCCCTTTTCTCCGTTTTTTTACTCGTTTGGTATATTGACTGTGGTTTTGAAAGAGTTTTAATTCAAAATTCCAACAGGATTACATCAGAGGTGCTGAGCTGAGTTCCTTGGGAGGGGGAAGACCTGCGCCACCTTTCCGCCCCCACCACAGCCGCCAATTGAGTCGACTTTGTCTTACTCCAATTGAATATTAAGTAATATCCAGTAACACACTTTCATTTTTTGGAATTTTAATACCATGCAACCGACGCGCCGTTTACTGCGTGTAGTAAACGTTTAGTTTAGGTCGAATCACCACGGCGAATCTAGGAGTGTATCTAAGGAATAAATGGTGACAATGAGATTGACTTACTAATAATAATAAATGTAGTATAAATTTACGAAGTGCGGTAACGATTTATAAAAACAAAAATTGCACGCTAATTGATTTTACGTAGGCAGTAGAATTTAGGTCATGGTTGTGCAATTATTTGGACACTGTTGAGATTATAGCGAACACAATTGATTTAATCAATTATGTTTTGAAGAATTCGTTAAGAATTAAATTGATGTTTACCAATATGGAGTAAGTTTTAATAATCTCTTTCGAACCATTAGGTTACGATGCGGTAACTTATTTTAAAACATTATTGATATATTTTGGCACAAAATATCTTAGCCAGTTGAATTCTAATATTTGGTAGGAAATAACTAATTTCAATGTTCGAATCAGTGGCACTCCGGTATCACTAATTAAGATTTAGATTTTATTTATTTCGTTGGCCAGTTATAATAAATTACTAATAATGATAATTATCATTTGTTAACACATGCCTGTGTTTCACATGTTAATTTATATAACATTCTCTCATTTTTGTACTGTTAATGCCAAATGTCAAATACCGTTTATGAAGGTTATGAAGGAACTGATTAGTATTATATTTCAGCATGTAATTGTTCTGTAGCGTGTAGTTAATGTTAGCAGGGGCCGTGGGAATGCTGGACCCATACAGTAGTGTACGAGTGGTGTCCCCGTGTGGCCTGGGCCCCATAGATCGCTCCATAGCAGGCATTCATTGTCCTATTTTCCACAGTAAACGTACTTGAAGAACATAATGAGAACGTGATAGAACGTAAGGTCAGGTAGCCAAAGGACGCAGGCTCGGAGACATTCGCGGTTTTTCTTTCTAATTGGAATTTTAATTTTTTAGTAGATTAACCCCTTAGCTATGTCATTTTAAAGCCCTTACGCGATCTATTCAAATCTGTTCGAATATTTAGCTGGCGACTTTTTCGGGTAGAACACTATGAATGTTAGCTGGCTGCTGGGACCACTTCCTCCATTGATATACTGCCAATTGACCGGAGCTTTGAATCAATCGACTGAGGAATGATTCTTTGAACGAGTGATCGATCGAGTTATCGCCCTGCGACCTCAGCCTTCAGTCTGCAAAAAGTAATTGAGGTTAACAGGAAACTATCCTTGTTCTTCCCGGATGGCCCATAAGGAAGCCACGATGGAGACCACTTAGCTCTAGCGTCAAGTAGTTTATTGAATCCAATGCATGAAGGACAACCTAATTGAATTTCTATTATTTCAAATATAAGTCAACTAATTGTCCACAACTAATAACGGTGAAATTGAATATATTGCTCTTATGTATTTACCGCATATAGAATTAAAACAAGTACGAACTGGTTTTTGTGTCCTTCTGCCTGAATGGGTTGGTATTTTACTAGACCTGGTTTGGTTGCTTGCCATCATCAGTAGCTTTTCGACAACAGGTTTCTGAGTCTCGACCCGTGACATCCTTCCTCTAGTGCCCATTTAAGGCACAAATATGGCGAATAAAAAGATAAAAGATATAGTCACAAAGATATATAAGAAGATTCAAGGGAAGTGAAGCTGATTTTTCGTTGAGCCGAATGGCCCAATAGGTTCGCCTGTATTTGTATTGATTACTGATCAATGAAGGAACTTCTTTGTATTAACTGATGGTCTGCCGTTTCTATTTCTAGTTACAGATTGAGTGCTCCTTTAATCACGCGGGCCCATTTATAAGGCCGCCGCTGCTGTCCAATTATGTATGTCACAAACACACCCCCTACTCTCTGTACTTTATCTACTCTTCCAAACATAATATCCTTCTCCTCGTTTCTGCTTTTGTTGAGTCCCCGTTTCGAGATAGAAATATAATTGGATATAACTGTAATCTCGGATATAATCAACTCCTGTCTGAGTGAAAACGAACCAAAGAGAGAACCAGTCCTGTATTCCTTAGCCGGCGATTCTTTCTGCTTGCCTTTTCTTTACAAGTGTCCTATTCGCAGATAATAGTATTATTAATGTTTCAGAACATATAATATTATGTACTAATTAACAATTTCAGGGACCTGGAGTATATAACAACTCCAGTATTAGCAATAAAAGAACCAAACGAAATATTTAAACTACAATAAGTACCAAAAATACTGACTTACAAGAGATATAACGAAAAACTGACAATCCTACAATGACCAGGTTTTTGTTAAGCTATCATGTATCTCAAACTGCTGATAAACTGCTCAAAGCATATAAAACTGTAATTGCACAACCCTGCAAACATGATCTTATATAGTTATATGTTATTAAATAAAACAGTTCTAGAACCAAAACAGAAACACCGATAAACCGAAATACGGCGTGGGCTCTATCATAAAACTGGGTCACATATCTAAGTGATTGTCAATTTCGTAACTGAGGAATTCGTTCAGTATGTCGCGTTACATCAAACACAAGTGAATATTGACTGTTAATTTTCCTCATTCTTGCTTACTTCAAACAAGTCTCTTTCCCCAGAGCTGATTGTATGCTTGGCCGATTTCGGCTTTTCTTCATCGGCAGCAACATACCGTTAGTTAATTAGTGAGCCGCCTGCTCAGGTTGCTTGTCGATGGAGCATTCTGTCTGCATTGTCGTAGCGCCGCTAGAAATGAGCGAGCGGTGGCAGACGATGATCTCAAAATCTTGGCAGGCCTTTAAGCGGTCCTCGTAAGCTAATTAAACCGTACTAATGAATTATTTGAGTGTGAAGGATTTTCGTTATTTCTTAGAACAAGACGCATTTTTAATCCGCTCACCGACGTCCCCGGTCTCAGCTTCCGGGTGCGAACTTAAAAAAACGGCGGTATTTTTTTGCCACATTAAAAAAAGAATTTCTAAATATAGCCCACTGTAGGTGCCGGTGAGCGGGGCGGGGGGGCGGTGTATCTCGGCGTGCTGCCTGCCCCCTATGGATGACTAACCTCTCCTCCTCATCTCTCTCTCTCTCTCTCTCTCTGTCCCGTTCAGACTGGTTTATATATATAGCATCAGAAGACTAGTAGAAGTGGCTGTGGAGAGCGGCTGGGACCCCCACCCGCCTAGTTGTTACTCTCAGTTAGTTTACTGTGGCCGTCCAGAGTTGTACCCACTGCTGGGAGGGCATGCCCGCCGCTCTCGACACTGACCGGGCCCAACCGTGCTTCACCTCTGACCTCTCTCCGATAGCCGTATGTGCTCTGTGCGAACCCAGTCTGGCCGTGTATCCTGTACCCGTACGTGTCTCTACATTGCCGTCTTGATTTGGGGAGGTTTTTCAATCGTGAATCATCCGCGATGGTCGATACCTTGCCACCGATGCCATGTTTTCTTAATCTTGTTCCGGTCGAATAGACCTTAATTGGTGTATTTATTGTACTTCACCGTCATTTTAATCAACCGCGATCAGTGGTTTTCCCGTTATCATTCGTAGTGTTATAATAAAACCTTTCAGTCATTTAAATAATACCGTCGGACAGGATGTATTTACGTATCTACCCTCCGTTTGAAGTTGTGAACCGTCAATGCAAATTTCTTATATTTAATTTTAATATGATGCAGACTAATAAAAGGGTCTTGTATATAACAGTAGCAGAAAAACATGTTGGAAAGAAATTAATTTTGATCTAATAATGGCTTACACGGATGTGTATTTAAAATACACATAATATTTATAGTCCTATGTCGATTAGAATGCAGTGACAATGCCGAGATTGTGGCTTTTTTTACTCTCAATGATTGTTTTGCGTTTTAATTAAATATTAAGTTATGAAATTTATATTCATTAACGGCTGGGAATACGGGACTAACACGTATGCCGACACGACCATTGCTCCGATCACAGATTATTTGATTTCTTCGTATTCATTTGTGCCTCAGGAGATTATGTTAGTTTGTGCTTGGGTACGTTTTCGGTATAAGCTCCCGGTATAAACTAAATAATTGGTTCACACAGATATCTCCAACATTCGAGTGACAACAATGTAATTTTCGTTTCAGGGCGAGAGTATGTCGTCTCAGGTGTACGTGAAACCACCCGTGGAGATAGTGAAGAAGAAGAAGTGGTCCATAGGTAACTTGTTCAGGCGGAAACCCAGGAGGTCGGTGAGCAGCAGCAGTACCAGCAGCAGTTCCTCAACTGGGAACAGGGAACACGACGAAGGTGGCAAGAAGAAGGGAGGCTTTCTGGTTAGGCGAAAGAAGCGCAACGAAAGGGGAAGCAAAGACGTCACCGACAGCTTCACGGTCATCGGACCACCGGTCATCAACAACTCGGCGGTAGTCGGCGCAGCGACACCGGCAGCGACAGCCGCGACAACAGCTGGACCGGCAATCTCCCTCTTGGGTCCGATACCCAGAGGAACACCGGAGTCGGCCAGGAGCGGCAGTCTCACCTCGTTGGAGGGCCGAAGGAGGACTAAGGCCAGAGTCGAAGCCAGCAGAGAATTGTTGGCGGCAGATTCTTCCAGCTGCGAGGAAGAAGAATTCTTGGTGGTGAGCACGCAGACGGGCTCGCTACCTCATTCTCGGAAGACGAGATCGGCCAGGACCGAGAGGTATCTCAGGAGACTGTCCAAAGAAACGATAGACACCGGGGAATTAGCCAACCTCAATAATCTGTACAGGAAGTGGAAACCGAGCGTCCACTCGGCGAGCACCAGCCCGGTCCAGACCCCGAGGAGCATGCCGCACAGGGGAGCGCATCATAAGGCGGCGGGGGCCTTCAGGAGCGCCTCCTACGACGGTGACCTCCAGCTAGGATCGAAGAGGAGTCCCCGCCACCTCCCCGCCCCGCAAGTATGACCCCCAGGCCTATGTCCTACGCCTTCGAGGCAGACGCCCCGACCCGACCAGGTCCCCTGCGGGCTCCCTCAACAGGACCTTTAGAACAGCTTCCTCCGAGCAACAGATACCCTCGGCGGGATCCAGGTTCAACTACTACAAGAACAACCATCACCCGAGCTATCAGCAGCAATTGCAACCGCAACAGCGTTTGGTTTACTCGCCGATAGATCAGCGCAGAGTGTCGCAGCCGCTAGCGCAAGCCCCGATGCAGGCGCAACAGCAACGACAACAGCCTGTACCTGCCCCCAGGACCTCCATTAGACTGGCTTCCCCTCAACCGACGCCCCCTCACACGAGGAGGATGTCCCCGGCTACAGCCCACCACGACGCCCTAGTGAGACCGTTCAATTACAACAGTTACGCGGCGGATAGTTTTAATAACAGATCTGCGGTATTGTCGCCCCACTCGAAACTAGATCCTAATATCCACGCTGATTATAAAAAGAATGATAAGAATTCGTTGTTCCCGCAACAAAAGAGAGCGGTGAACGGGTTTGCACTTAGGACAAACGGTCAGGAGCGGTACGCGGTGGAACCTCATTTTATGCAGAACGGTAATGCGTATGACTCGAAAAAAACGACGGTGGCCGATCCGGCACAACAATTAGTTAAACCGAAGCCGGTGCAAGACGCTGCGCATTTTTGGAAGCAGAAGGACATACAAGTCACGAGGAGTTTAAACATGATAATGTCAGCGGCCATAGATAGTAACCTGGAGAGGAATGGCTCTACCAGTCCCAGACCGAGGATATGCCACAGGAGAAGTGATTCGGGGGGATCGACCAAGAGCGAAGGTAGTGCCGTTTCCAGTCTGACCAGGAGAAAGGAAGAAGAAGTTCGACCGCTATCTATAGTAGTAGAAAAATCGGAACATTCGGATTTGGAAAGTGGCAATACAAAATTGAAACCACCCGCGCCACCCGAGAGGAAGTCCTCTAGACAGAGTTCGGTGTCGAGCACGGCCGATATCGAAAAAAGGACTAGTAGCAATCTCGAGGAGGCGCTCCACGAGTTGGAAGAGATTTACAGGAGTCTGAAGGAGTCCGAGCAGGAGGCAGCAGCCGCCTCCGAAGGGGGCATCAGGATGAACAGGTACGTCGAGTCGGATTCCGGGTTGAACTATGACACGGCGAGGAATAGAGTGGCGCGCACCACGGACGACATGGCCTACAGAAGGCTGAACAAGAAGGAATCGAGCTGTGTCCAGGACAGTAGGGACTTGGTATCGAGAGCGGGCAGTTACCTCCTAGTGTCACCTACACTGTCTCCGCCTCCGCTCTGGTGGCCCCTACCCACGGGCAAAGAGCCCGATATAACATTCGACGACGTGGTCTACAGGAGCATACATCATACTAACAACACTTTAAAAATATGCGATCCTCAACCACCGTTCGGTATCCCTCTGGGTCCAGTGGCACCCGCCGCCGACAGCGATTACCTGCACGCCACACCCTCCGGGGCGGCGACCCCCACCCCTGGCCCGACCCCCGACATAGTTACCGACGACCTAGCCTTCCGGAATTTGCGCAAAGACTCCACGGGGCAGAGCACACTTTCCCTCAAGAAGAAGAAGGCCGTCCGCTCCCTGTCGGCAAACTTGTCCGGCTACATTGGAGGAGACTTCGGGGATCTCGGCTACGGTTACAACACCAGTACCTCCACGCTGAGTGGACACGAGGTCAACAACAACGAACCCGCACCGGAGCCGGTCGAACGGCCCGCCGGAAAGCCCACCCCAGCCAGGTCTTTGGGTGGCGCTGAAGGTATGAGACTAGCGCACAGGATGTTGGACATCAGGAGGAGAGCACTTTTCAAGAAGGACGGCGATAATACCGAAGAGGCGCCGCCGGGGCTCGAATCATCCCGGGCGAGCAAACCTAAGATTCCCACCAACGAAGAGCTGAGGAGAAAGTTTTTCTCGGAAGCCTACCGTCAACTGGAGGAAAGCAGGGAGTCGCAACTCCTGCAGCAAATCGAGGACGAGGCCAGAGCGACCAGTCATCAGATAGACGAGGAGCTCCTCCAGCTCGCGTCGTCCACCTCATCCAAGAGCCGACCGCGAGTGGAAGACGAGCACGACACGAGGAGCGTTGCCGAACTTCTCAAAGAGTTGACGAAAAGCCTGGACCAGGACTTCGGGAAGGCGTGCGAGGCTTGTGGAGCCAACGACAGCAGGCGGCAGTTGTCGGTGGCCATAACCGAGAATAACGCGGCCTCCTCGCCTCAGCCTCCGCCTCAGTCTCAGCCTCAGCCTCAGCCTCAGCCCCAGTCTCAGTCCGCCGCGACCGCTAGCAGTACCCAACAGGAGAGACGGCTCGAACCCTATCGACAGTGTAGTGATGAAGTGGTCCAACCGTTAGATAGCGCGGACTCAGGTACAATATTATTATACATGGCTGTGTGCATGGCCTACGCTCACCTCACCACCTTCCCCTACGCCGACGCTCTCACTTTCCTCGCCATACTCCTAGCACTCCTCTCCGTTTTAGTGTTTGTATTTCTATAAAGTGAAACAGAGATGTGCAATAATTACGAATTCATTTTACGAATGAGCCGGTTGATATGTACAGAATCACGTTCCGAACAGGCGCATATAACCCTAATATTAATCCTAAAGCAATTTTTTTAGCAGCGAATCATCTTTATGGTAGATGTTATAATAATATTATACTTCGAACTATCATTATATGCTTGGCCAGAATACTGCACGTAAAGTATTCTCAGTATAAACAAAAATCGTGATGAAGGGCAACGGTACCCTATTATATTTTTAATACATAAAAACCGTAGTGTAATTGTCCACGGCTGTCCATATTTCTGTGAAACCTTAAAAATGGTTTCTTCTAGTATCTTGTAACATGCATCGTGTTCGTGCACATAACGCTGGAACAAGTAGAGTTTTCTTGGCCATCAACCGGTTTATTAAATCCTAGTATCCGGTCTATGAATGGCCGTATTTAATAGTCGCCTATTTTTATGGAGAAGATTCTGGAAAACGACTGGCTTGATGCATAACTTCTCATTGTTACTCTGTTTTGTTTTGTAATCTCTTCCTTCCTGCATATTGTATTTAATCGTCTCTCTTTATCCTCCGCACGTGTGGCTGTGCGCCCAGCTTGTTACACCAACACCACTGTAAAGAATCTTGCCCCGTGTGTGAAATTAGAATCATCGAACGAGTTTTTCATCTGTCGGATTTACGTTTTTGAATTTTATAAATGAAAAGCCCGTTCGAAGTTAGCGAGACTCTAATGCCCCAATTGTAGTGAGCATGCGAGCTGTAGAGGACCCGCCTCCCTCAGACCCCTTTCGTTTGTTATGTTTTGTTTTTTGTCGACTGGAGTGTTCTTGTAGTATTTAAGTTTTTGAAACGGCTTTTGATTTTATTTTGCAAGTTTAATTTGCAGTTTTATAATCTGAACCCATCTCCAGTTCTATAGACCTTGTATCGTGCTAAATTTTGTGTTAATGACTGTCGCTTTGTACACTCGCATTTGTAGTTATCACTGTAATGATCAGCTGTTATTTACATGCTACCATCGGAGCCGATATCTGTTTCTTACAGAAATATAAAAGGTACAAGTGTACGTTCGATATTAGTTTTTTACTATTTAAAAATAAACTATTTAAATACTCCGCAAATACATCACTTTTTAAATCTGTGTTGCATGTCTGCAGCGCCTTTATACGTTCTGCGGTCTTGAAACGTTTACGCGTCGGTTTTTGAAGGTCCTAATTCAGAAACCTCTGGTTACTTTGGTCTCACGTGTGGACTGTTGGAAACTTTCGCGAGTTTGAAATATGATCACGTGGACTTGAAATCCAACAGGGGTTCCACGTGTTTTTGTCGTTGAAGTGTGTACCTGTCCTCGTATTAGTCACGTTCTGTGTCCTTTAATCGCTGAGGAGAATTTGCTCGTTTATATGAAGATTGTGAGCAGCCCGTTAGCGATCCTCCTCTGTTTGACCACTCGAAGGTCGACTTACATATATCGAAGGCAGCTAGCCTCGTGAATGAATGTCAAATCGCGATCAAATGATCTGCTACCGCCTTAGCTCTGTCCTTGAGCGTGGAGATGACGAGTGTCACCTACACCCGAAGAAAATTATCATCCTTCAATAAGCTCATTATTTTATTTGTTAGTAATCGGTAAACGGTTATAGGGTGGTAAATATGTGCGGATTGGTTATTTATTAAGAGACATATATATTAATAAGAAGAAGATTATAAATAAAGCTGATATTCGCGGATTGAGAAAATAAGTTGCGAAAAAGTGCGAAACGAAACGGATTATTTTTTCCCTTCTTATAGCTGTTGAAGGCCAGATTGAATGTTTGGTCTGGGGGACGTCCTTGTCAGTCTCCTCTCCTTATCCAGCCTTAACCTACCACTTATCGGCTTTTTGTACTTTACCAAGAGAAAAATAACACAATCGATCCGTTTTCTGTAGGCACAGTTTTAAATCTGTATGTACTTAAAAATGAATAAGTATTTTTTTGGAGACACCTATTCTTTGAAGTGAACCAGACATGAGAGACATTACTTGACTCGTTTAGGTGGCGTTGAAACGATTTTGGAACAGAGTCAGACACTTGTAAAAATAAATCTCATTAACAAAGCCTTGATTTCATTGCCTCGAGTCCGGTTATTATTACCCGGTCCAGATCGCTGTTCTTATTGTTAGCCCGGAAATAAATAATTATAAACTCTGTTCTACCCGATAAATCATAGTTAGCTATCAATTAGTAAACCAATTTTTTTTTAAATCGAATGATAACGAATGTTGATATTTGTGAAGAGTAGATAATGGACCACTATAGATTTTATTGAGAAAGACTATTACAATCTGTAATTTTCACACAATAATTTTAGCCTGCTTCGAAATACCAGTTGTCAGAAGTATAACTATTAGCTGGGTTTAACTACCAAACAATGAGATGGGTTTTACCCCTGGTCGAAACCAGACTTACAAGTGTCTTCAATGTATTAAATGTTAACTTACTATTCGGCGTCGGTTTAATATGGCCCCAACCTAGAAGTGAAATGACCCCGAAAACCAAAAAACCTTTTTTTTATTTAAGATCGAACAAGGTGCTGCAATTCGAGTTACACGCCTTGGAGGTGGATAACTGTAAGCCTCGGTGTGCTCACAACTCCATTCCTCAACCAATGATGGATAATCCTATTAACATCCTCCGCTGTACGTCCGGGACGAGTGATATTCTCCGTCCTCCCTAAAACCAATAAATGATCGTCGCCACAACGCCCTTGTTTCCTTTTAATATTATGCTGCCTTGTCCCGCGTTATAATTAATGTTTTGCACTTGAATATACTAGAATGAGTTATGTTGTCGTGCGCATTTAACGCCCTCGTCGGCCTATTTTACCTTAGTCAAGACCGGTATTAAGAAGCTTGTTCCGTTATTATATATAAATATAGCGAGATAGTATAACGTCCTCAAATCTATACTTGATGTTAAATACCTGACTATATTATTGGAGGATTGGTCCGGAAGTAGAAAAATAGGGGGAAACCCTCCAACAGGTATCTTTAATCCGATCAAAATATCGTGCAATCGAACGTATCAATTTATAAATATGTGTTTAGCCTTCTCAGACGGGTATATATAACGTCATTTAATCGTAGTTATGAATCACTCAGTTGATCTTATTAAAAAAAGTAATAAAAATAATTGTATATTAAGGCGTACTCTGATTCTTTTCGCTCGCCAATTATCAAGTCAGAATATCATTTTTCGACTGATTTGTGCCGCTTTAAATTTAACTGTACCGTTTGTATCCCTTAGGTCTGTATCTTACTCCTTGAGTTTTCTTCCTACCTCCCGCTCCCGTAATTTTGAATTTCATCTCGAACATTCTGTACCGTAAATCACTAATAAGTGATTATGTTCGATTTGGTCGCGTATTCCCCCCACAGTAAGTACAGTGTTTTAAATGTTGGATAGCTGCATAATGAAGACGATAGCGGGAACAATTGCATTCATCTGTTTCTGATCCGGTTACAGAACCTAATAGTATTTACAGAGAGCTAGTATGTCGTTCGGTTATTTTTGCGAGTGAACCGGTCAGAACTGATAGGCACAAATTGATCAATTGAGCTCGATTGAGTGCCAGTGACGTAGCCGGGCCGACTCTGGCGAAGAGTGCTGTTCGCTATCATTTTGTTTTAATTTCTCCTCCACCGATACTGGAAAACACATCCCCGAGGTTTGTTTGTTCCTTCGTTTATGTCCTTTTTTTCCCACGACTGATTACTTAACCAATGCCTTTTCGACGAAAATAGCATTTACATTCGGGAATTTGTCGAAGCGAGAAGGGAGTCCAATATTACGGTATTTTTTATTTTCACAAACATTTTTCAAAGAGCTATAAGAGTCCTACACCTAAAATTACTATGCCTAATTCTGATTCTTGTCGGATACTATATATTTTATTAATGGTTATAGTGATTGACCTATGACGTTATACATCTTCGTGTGCCCCAGGTTTTTTTTTACCTGTTACGGTAATGGTATACGGTTGTTAAATAAATTACGTTGAAAGTAGAATGAGTTAATTAGAGGGGCAGATCTGTGGCACAAGTGGTTTAAATTACACTTAATTACGTCTGTAATTGAATCTCCGTTTTGGCGCCGTTATCTGCATTATGCAATTATGAATG
The DNA here is from genome assembly GCA_019843655.1 of Lethocerus indicus. Lineage (NCBI taxonomy): Eukaryota > Metazoa > Arthropoda > Insecta > Hemiptera > Belostomatidae > Lethocerus > Lethocerus indicus. Next base: position 24,755,664 of record JACDQD010000005.1, on the reverse strand, counting down.
AAGTTTTATCAGTTTTATTTGAGCGATTTTAATTTCACTATTGCTGTGCATTTTCAATCAGCGCAAAAACTAACTTTTTCTGAAGCCTATCTAAATGTTTAAATGCATTCGTAATTTCTTCCTTTCTCTAAGAAAACTTGTATGTTTGGAATAATGTTTAACCTCTGGAGTTTGTAGTCAATAGAAACATTCATGGATTGATAAGTGAAATTCACTGGCAATTTGTTGAAGCTCGTTCTTAATTTATTTCTTGTTAATTGACGGTTCGCTGTATAAACCGTATGTTGGAACATTCTCCGACAGGCACCAATTATTTTTGCTGCAAGGTCTGCAGCGTCCTTCACAATAATCTATTGTCTGAGTGCTCGTTGAGGTAGAAATTGAAAAGCTCAAGGTTCCAGTTTCCGGCCTAACGTTTTCCCTAAAGCTTCCCGCTCGGCGATCCGCCAATCGGCATCCGTTAATAAGACCCATTTGATTTAATTTACGTGTTGAAATAATTCACACGGAATGTGAAACCTTTTTTGGAAATTCATTTTTATTTCAGACTCTTATCAACATATTGGGACCCGGGCAAAGGAACCGTAAAGATTTAAAAGTACTATGCAGTATTCTTCTTAAAGTTAACTACTTGCATAGAGTCTAAAGGATGTGAAAATATTGTACTAATCAGATATCCAAACTTTTTCAACAGTAAGAAAAGATAAACCAGTTTAAACGATTGATTAATGTAATTGGTGGATTACTTGAGTTGACGAGCGGGCGCAGCAGTTCAGACAGATATATCTAACAAAGTTCATGACCCGTTCACCTGGGTCCCCGACTGAACGATCGGGGTTCGATCCGTTTTCCCGGTGGTGCTAGCAGGAGGTCCCGTTAGGTCCCATTGTTCGAGTGACCTCATTAGAGGAACCACCACCGCCATCTCTTGTTCCCGTGCCACTTTTTTCTTTCTTTTTATTTACTTTTTTGTCACCATTTCGGTGCTATCCGTCCACGCTTTGGTGACGCTCTCGAACATTTCTGTCCATATTTCTCAATCGCGGAGAGAACCAACAAATTACGGTACCGAGTATCCAGAATATGGATCATTAAGTACCTCGATACTGTACCTCATTATTTAGTGAATGACACTGTAGATTGCTACTGTTTGCAACGCGTTTCTGTTTCGCGCCATTGTCAGTAGTTAATGATCGATCAACGCACCAGCGAGAGGAATTATAAGGCGCTATTTCGACGCGTTAACCGCAATAGCGTTGCGTGTGAAGGATTTTGCAAAACAGAAGACTTTAATAATATTTACGTTGCATAACAATGGACGTCGACTTCCCGCCTTCATCGAGCGGGGAGCGTCCGTGATGAATATGCATCGGCGTTGTAATAGAGGATGTTGTCCCTTATAAGAGAAACAGAAGACACATGGTTCTTTCAACGATATAACCACGATTTCCGAGTGAGTAGGCCGATATGTTTTCATAACGTAAGGGCTCTAAGATTGTTCGATACCGGTTCGATTCCGTGCAAGTGGTAGTTTATGGAATGTAAAGTTTGTTTTGGATATATAGTGGTGGCTTTTGTTGTGACCGGTTGGGTATTACCATTTTCTCAAAGTCTATAGGGAAAAAAATGATTTCCTAGTGAATAAAACGGTCGATCTTTCGCGAGTCGTTTGGGGGTATTTATTTATTGTCCATTGGCTAAAATGGAGGTAATAGCCCACAGGTGAAACTGCATAGCTCTAATGCACCCGCCCTATAAGGCGTTTCCAGACCACCTAACATATACCGGTCCGCTCGCGACGCTTAATTAAAAAAACATTTAATCGTTCAAAACCTCATTTCTCTTATTTACTGCAACTCTTGGTTTAGTTGAGAACCCCATAAAACAGAAGTAGGTTAATATTTCATGGATAAATCGGAGTTGTCATCGTATAGGTTTTATATTTACGAGTTATATTACGAAGAACTGGGTATTCATGTTAGGAGTAACACCCAATATTGAAGCCTATTACTTGCAGCTGTTCGAGCGACAACAGTTGTTTAATTCAATTTAAACCGCAAACAATTTCCTATCAACATCATCGTCAAATCGAGGGGATAGTTCATATTAAAGAAAAATAAAAGTCAAAATTACCGAATCATCAAATATTGTCATTGGCAACAGGTTTGATTTCTATCACCCGTCTGCTATAGCATATCGGTGTTGTGCCCGCAACTTAAATTGGGACTTAATAATTGTAAAAGTTGGGCCGTTGAATTGTATGTAGAAGGGATTGGCCTGATTGTAGGAGGCCGGTGGGCAAGGATGTGTAATAAGGCCGTGTATTGGCAGCCACCTTCACCGGGATCTGCACGAGGAAAAAGGGGGCGCCCGTGGCCCCTCCGACAACCGATAGTCGACCTATTTGTATACTCCGTTTAAGGAAAAACGGTATAACAGGTCTTATCTTCAGAGTGATTTGTAATTTTACAGTTCGACGAATAAATTATATGTATTCCCCAGGAATTTTACTTAGTACTTATTGTTACCACTTAAGATCTTCTGTTAAGTAAACACCCTTCCCACCGTAAATATTTCATTTATGGATCTTGAAAGACTTTACACATTTTATTTGGTTTAATAACAATACTTTTAGTTCTATTAGGTTTAACTTTATTGCAAGACATACGGATTATGAACTTTTCGCATATGAGCAATTGTTAGAAGTGTAGGCGCTCAAAGAGCAAATCGTTACTCTCGGATACCCATTACCAATAACAGTAATATTGCAGTTGACAAACGCAATGCCGACACGGGTTCTACAGTAGTACTACAGTAATATACCAATATTGACTGCTACATGGTGGTGAAGCATGGCACCGGGCAGGGTCAGAAGATATGATTGGTGTAGTTTATGGGACTAAATTGAAACATTCGTAATGACAGAAAAGATATAAATTTCCGGCATGTTCCCGATATATTTTCTGAGGGAATATTATATTGTCTTTGAATCTAGCTGGGAATGAGGAGATCCCGCCATTGGACAACAGCCTTAATAGGGATCTGTATTAGCCTTGTCAACCATCTCGACTCCTCGGGCCCGGTCCTCCACCTCCTCCAACCCAATCCCAGGTTCCAATACCGGTTTCTCTCTTCCTCCCTCCCCCCTCCCCCTATACGTCTCTCTCTCTCTCCCTCCAACGTGTCCTCCACCTCTGAGCTTTTGCCCCTTTTATAATAAAACTTGTGACTCATCCGCCCAACGCATACGGAGGCGAGCAACCGGCCGAGTACTATTCTGCCCACGATATTCAAATTGACCGAGTATAAATACAATCCTATTGAATACTCCCATGTTTTTTTCAGTTTGGAGCGCTCTTTCTCACACTTTATCACGCGTGGATGTTTTTCGAATTAATTTTTTTGGCGATAGCTAATATATACGAAGATAATATATAAGGTCTTTCACTCTATACAAGGAATATGCTATTTCCCAAGACCTAAAACCGGTAATTAAATTCGAATGAAAAAATTAATTAGACCGGCGATCATAATAGCACTCATAGCTGTTTAAAAATGATACAAATATGCCACACTGAGTACTACAGGCCATATCGTCTTAAGAATAGGTTCGTGATAAGGAGTAATTCGATGGAAATACGAAATCGGAGATGAGCCCGTCATCTTCATTAGCTTCCGTTCGTGGGGCAATCTGTCCACAATGTCGCTGCACTTTTATAGTCAATGTCGACACCCATTAGATAAACTCGTAAAAATAACCTTTTTGTAAAAAATGTTGCTGAATCAGCGAGAGTGCAGAATGATGCCCCAGACGGAACCGACTAGCCTAAGTGACTCACAAATTTACAGACTGAAAGTTGACGTTTAGCGGCCGAAACGGGTCTAGCAAAAGATCGAATCAACAACTGTAGATAGAAGGTAACAAGCGTCACAGTTTTTATAGAAATATGTTCCGAAGTCGCAGCACATCCGCTGGCATTTTTCAGGTAGGCATGAAACGTGCACTAGTGTTAGACTCCTCAAAGACGCACTAACATTAGCGCGCCCTTGTTGCGCCTAACGCTTGGCCTGCACTTAAACCCAACACAATGTTCTCTGCTGCACTTAACGACCATTCACCGCGACCACTGATTTACCCTCATCTGTATCCTTGGCAACCGTTCCTTTGCCAACAACTGTTGGAAGACCCAGTTTTAATACCCGACAATTCTGTACAAACATTGAGTTTACCGCGTCCGGATAATTTGTTTTTCGGCACTTTTTCGTCGAAACAGTTTCTGGAGTATTTACAGTATCCAGTTGCAATTATGAAGAAGGTAAAATAAATTCGTCAGGGATTAATCGTAATAACGTGTAACGTCCTTCTGGAATGTAGCCGGTCTACAGGCTACATTTGTTATATGGCCAGACGAGTGTGTCGCAAGCTGGGTGTTCTCTTGAGTAGCATGCCGTGCAGGTTTATCAATCGCAGAACATGTTGTCTACGTGAGCTCCCATTTAGCAAAATAATTGCGAACGGGAGAAGAATAAGTCGCCAAGTTTCGCAAGTCGGCAGAAGAGAAGATTTCGATTTGAAAAAGTAAACTGCTTAATACAAATTTACACTGCACTCTCGAACGGTTCCAAATTGTCGAAACTAGTTCACCCCAACGTTTGTTGTTCCGATACCCTCCGCCCCGTGTTTTGTCTATGAGAGTATTGCTGAAAGCACAAAGCCCTAGTCTAAAAACAGATGTAAAACCAAAATAAATTCAGATCGTTCAATTCGGAGCCGTGTTTTGTTTTGTGCTCGTGTTAGTATTGGTGTCTGTAATGTGGCTGGCGGTGGCGGCCATGTTGTCGGGACCCGGTCTTAAAATACACTGCCCGGTTGTTGCTAGCTTAACCTCCTCCCGCGTTTTTATCCCTATCTTCTTCTTGTTCTCCACTACTTCCTGTTTTTATTTCGTCCGCTAAATATCCCCACCGCATAGACACAGAAGTGGCGATGGCCGGATAAATAAATTATAGTACGGTGTGGAAACAAAGTGTCCTTAAAACGGGGTGAACGGTAACACTGCGGGTAAACGTTAAGAGAGGTTCGGATGACTAGATTCGAAGTTGCACTAGAACTTGAAAAGCAAGCCGAGAACTTGTTTTTAAATTATATTACCTGTGCAAAAATAACTTTGGCACAATTTCAAATAAATCTTACGTCCTTCTATTTCTTTCCCTGTACCGAATTTATGCATTTTACACATTTCAAAGCCCAATTGTTGTCGTTAATGTCCCCACGGTGTACTATTTGGCCCTACGCTAGACCGACTTCGGCTTCCCGCCGAGGGAAGTTCGCGAACCAATAAACTAACTTCGCTGAATTAAATTTCATTTCACCGCAATCATATTTTGGTCTTCTTAATGCTATTCTGATATGAGTTATTCTTATGTCAGATTTTAAATATTTGAAATGCCGTAACTGCAGGAGACAGTGACTTTGAGTAATATACCTCTTGTTATATTACCGAGTTCAAATGATGTAATTTCCATTTATATCTGTATTGTGCATTCCAGTTCCGTTGAAGGATAGTCTTCCTTATTGAAAATTATCCGAAAACTCATCTGTACCCCAGAAGAAAAACTGCTCCTATATTCTACTTCATTCAAGCTATATTCTAAATGGTATATCCCGTTTTCTGAACAATCCATAAATCATAGCAGTGCTCTTCTGCCGTTTTCACATTTTGTCTTGATTCTCGGCCAAACTCTGCATTAACAGTGAAAAAAAATTGAAAACCGAATGCTCAGCAGTTGTGTCGTACTGCGGACTTTTCCTTCTGCGTCGTCCTCCTGTCGTTAGTCGGTGTTGCCAATTGTGTCTGCGGAAAGGGGCAGAACACAAATTCTCCAGAATTAATATGACCGAAAGAAGTATATTGTCTGAGCGATGGCGACGTCCTCATCTCTTAACTCCGCATGCCTATATATTCTTCTTCTTCCCCTTTCGACTCAATTCTGTCGACCTATCTCATGATTCACAACGAATGATACACACACGAATGCATACATTGTATGATACAAAAAATACAAACAACAGAAATAACAACCGAGTGTATGATTGTATGTTGTCTTGTCTCTTTCTCTCTGTTTTGTATATTTGTATCGCATAAGAAAAACCTTTGGTTTGTGATTTGTTAAGCTAGCATGTATCTTGTGTATATAGATCCCCCTTGTTGAGGGTTGATACTATTATTACTACTAAATGTTATGTTAATTTTGGCTGTTTTAATTTTTCAATTAAGTTCGACTATTTTGTATGTTCGAAAATATATGGTTTAGACGTTACCAACTAAGAGAATCAAATACTGGTGTTGGGATTTTATTACTTATTATATATACATACATATATATATATATATATATATATATATATATATATATATATATGTATGTAATCACTAGACCTCATAATGTATACATTAGTTCATACAAGGAAGAGTGAATTAATATTTTGTATTTTATGGATGTAGATGTTGATTAACGTTTTTATTTTGAGTCATGATCTTTTTTATTTTAATAATTTTTATATTTTATCTAATTTCGCCCAGATTTGTCCATATAAACCCTTAAACTTTTTTAACGTGGTATCTCCTAATTTGAATATGATCATCACGTAGCTCATAACGCTCAAAACATTAATTTGCATTACGTTTTGCGATGTTGTGTTTTCACTATATATTATATAATAAATAGCAAATAAATTGTTAATATCCAACCAACATATATTATAAAATAACAGCTGAATTGAACTTGTAATAAGAAAATAATATTAGAAGACTAGTTGATATCTTACTATGACTCAAGGACTGTATTGGCCCAATTGACTGTATTGGGCCTCCTTGGACCAAGGAGGTATTGCTTGTTACAGTCTAAGTAAATTGTAAACTCAATTTCCACCATTGTGGATACGATTGTCCCATGAAGCTTGAGGTTGTTTCAAACACCACGTAACCTTTAATATAATCTCTTTTCTGTTTAATAAGATGTGAGCGTTTAACTAAAATTATGTTACATACGGTGCTACATATGTAATGTACTTTAACTAGCGCTTAATATGTCTTTCATTCATCAATATCTACTGTTCATTCACCGTTATTATAATCTTAATTCTTGTCTAATATAATAAATTCTTGTTTTTTTCTGTGTTGTAGTCATGTCGTCAATTTTGTTTTGTGTTATTATTGTACTACTACTACTACTATTGCTACTACAACATCATTAATTAGCCAGTAGTCTGCTTTTTATTTTTTATATCTGTTTATTTGTTGGTTTTGTGTGTATGTTCCAGTGACAGTTTTGTGGCATCAGCCGAGAGCGAGAGAGCTTTTTCATTTTATTTTTTTTGCCATTGTATATGTATATTCGCCTAAAAAAGATGTGGCGAAACATTTAATTTTTTTGTTTGTTTATCTTTCATCCATTTCTCTTGATTTTTCTTCATTTCAAATGCGCAAAAGAGGTCTAGTGATTTTCTGGTACTGTCGATCAAGCTCTATTATAGATGTTTACTTGGAGAACTAGAAAGTGTACGGTCGCGGGAGTTAGCTGCGGTTTGGCATCAACCGCATTCCACTCTACTGTTTTCTAAAAGAAAAAAGTGGAAAAATAAAAACCTATAAGACTAAAGAACTTCTTTTCTGATCGCTGGCCGCAATCCTATGCCTCGCAAACCTAGAACGAGGTTGCTGGCCAACTCTCGCTGGTCCAGTGAACAACGCTATAATTTTACCAAAAGATAATATCTCATTAAAACATTATATTTCCCCACGTTTTTATTGAAAACAACAATAAAGAATATAGTAAACATATTTATTACATTAGTAATAAATTCTTTTTAAATTACCCAGAATAACTTTAAGCCCAAAACAGGAAATAGTATTGTATTTAAAAAATATCACCTTCCAAAAGACAATTTCATTTTGCTCCTACATTTCCCTAAAGGTAAACTCATTTTCTCTCACCACTCGCCATATAGGTCCCTAGCTAAACCGGTTATGACTCTTCGCCATCGTTGGGGACCTTTAGTCAACGGTGTAGCAACATTTAGTAGTTATATACTGTATAACCGAGAGACTCTGTACACCGACACGTTCCCCAACAATAAAATAGAGCTTGGATCGACCCATTAAGTTCGCGGATTGATTCAGTTCGTTTATGAAAATCGCGCCGAGAATTTAATGGATTTATATATAATAGCTTTAAGGCTTTTTTTTAATTTTTATATTCTATCGTGTGTTGAGAATTGGACTGACAACAAAGAAGCATGGAACGCCCGAATGTCAGAAATATTATAACAAAACCGAAATATTTTTGCACTGTCCCTACTACTCAACCCCTTTCCGAAACCCCACCCCCCTCCACCCCTATTTCCAACCAACCAATTGTGCAAAATCTAATTGTACTTTGTCGTTGTACTTTGATGTTTGTTTTTTTCTTGTGTGTTTCTCTCTTTCTAGGTGTTCTGGTTAGCATAGTAAAATAGGTGGCCGGTTGACTGGGAAGGCGGCCCAACAACCTCTACCTCCCGCTGCAGCATTATTTCGTCTTCACTTCCCTCTCTGTCCGCGTGCCCGTCAGAGAGCCCTCACCACAAAATGTGATCCTAACTCTAACACAGCTAGCTATATACAAATAATATACACACACTATATAGATATATCGAAGAAATATTATTTAAGACATTTTTTTTGTTTTATTTAAATAAAAATGATAAATTTTTAGAAAAAAAATTAGAAAAAATAAACATTCTTTTTTAAAATTTCTTTTTTTAACACCGTTGTTCCTTGCGCGACCGTACGCCTACCGGAGTGAAATAAGATGTTAATACATTTATTCTATTCCTACCTATGTGATTCTAGAGGTGAGTGTTGTCATTGATAGAAATGTTGACGAAAAAGTGCTATTAAGTGCCTTTAATAGGCGCCTTTTTTAGTGCTTTTTGAGGCGGTGTCTATATGTGGTAGTATATACTACGAAGGATTTTTATTAGGTTAATTCCATTATCTTTTGAGTGATGTCTTTCGCCTCCTCATCCTTCCTTCTGTATAATAGTATACGAGCAAAACAGTTTAGAAGGCATCTTCTACCAGAGACTGGTAAATTTACCAAGAAAAATCTGTTTTTCTCTAAACACTAAGGGGAAAATCATTTTGAACATGTATCAATTCTGATATAAGTATAATATTTTTAGTATGCGTTTTTTAGCCGTTATGCGCGGTATTTAAATTTCAACTTCTATTCAAGAAGATTTTAAAAAGGGATTCGTTTTTCTTTAACTACAATATAAACTATTTCCATCACAATTTAATTTATTGTACTAAGCATAAAAATCGATAGCATATACACAGTCAGACGCTGCCAACAGGTTGCTTCAAACGCGAATTTCGGAACCTATCTCACTACATAGCTGATAGTATGCTACTGGGGATGGCGAAAACTCGAAACCAGAATCTTGGCCAAATAGGCCACCTAGAATGTGATGGTATTCCGAACACTCGAGACCTAAAGCAAATATCTTAAATTATTATAATACTTAATATTTGGATTGGATAATATTGTTGATAGATATTTGGATATTTCTATCCAAATCAGATACAGGTAAATATCGTAACATTTAATAATTCAAATCAAAAGTGAAGTAAGATTACCTCGGATACAGTAACTTGATAATATAGTTCATAGTTTATTATAAAGTTCCCTTACCTATTCTAAATTGATTCCTACTGTATTTTAGAAAGGTTTGAGTTCTATCAAAGAAATTCAGATTCGAAGAATGATGCCAAAAATGGAAAATTATATTTTACCAATAGTAGTATAGTAATATAGAGCAAGGCGCTTTTAATATGAAAATATCTGAAAAGATACGTACAAGAAAGCTAAAAGTATAAGAATTAAGTTTAAATAGTCCTACCATTTTTCTATTTTCATGAAATGTATATTGGCGGAACATACAGGGAGCATAATATCGATTGCTTGTATAAAGTAGCGAATCATCAAAATAATGACGTTCGAGAAGAGTTTGATAAGGGAATACTCCAATGTTGTAACTAAATGTGCAGTTAAATGAAAATGCGTTTCTATAGAGACGTAATAATCTTATTTAAAAAGAAACATGCATTTTTATTCGTCCTTACTAAAAAAATTCAATTTTCGATTATTAAATTATCCTATTACAGATTTTAGATTATGAACTTGTTTCAAGCTACAGCAGAAGACTGTAAGGTCAGTGTGGTTAAAACGAAATTAACTGTTTCGAGAAAAAAACAAAAACAGAAATCACGGACGAAATATAATTAGAAGGAAGGTCAGTTCACAGTTCAGAAAAGAAAGTGAAAGCGTGCCATCGGATGATCGATCATCTCCTGTGGCGCAACTCCGAGCCCCGTTCAGGGCAGTTGGCCGCGGCGCCCTTAGGGCCGCTAATTTGAGGGATATTCGAGAACGGAAATAAAACCAGGGTCCGAATGGGACGAAGCTTCGGTTGCCAACCGGGCTACAGACAAGTCCCCGAGTAAAGGTCGAGGCCGGCGCGGGAGTCGGCAAAGTGGCGCCCCATCTGGCAGCCAGTGTTCGAACTAGATTCTGCTCCCGTTGCATAGTGGTGACACCTGTGCGCTCTCCTCCCAACTACTCGACCGCTGATCGGCAGTAATAACATTTCGAAATTGTTGAAACTAGATGGAAAGTAATTTGCGGGCAAGTTAACGCAGGAAACACGAGTATGACATGAAATTTATCCTCTATTCGGGACAGAAAATAACACAATTCCAAAATATTTGTATTAGGGCAATTTTCGACATTTTAAACACTTTTAGAAACTGAAAACATAACGTCCTCGTTTATAGAAATATAAATCGATTAGAGAATTTTACAACTATCAAGCTTTCCTCGACTGAGATCGCAATTTTAGCTTCCCTTCAATGTGTATTACAAAACTTGCGCAATCCCAGTAATCAACACTTGAGGGGTCGTCAGTCTGTCTAATAAAGCGATACATATAAGGTTTCAATTAGGAGGCCGGGCCACTTATCATTTTTTCCAAATATTAGATAAATTTTCTTAGATGATCAGAAATTTTGTTCCTAATGTAAGTTAATTTTGTGTTGACTTCGAATTATTCATTTTACATAATCAATAACACATGTCACAACATGCCTTCTCATAATGGTGCCTAACGGAAGCAAAGTTCATTTGATGAAGAAATACACAACATAAAACCCAGCATTAACTGTTTTTATCATTGGCTTATTTGCTATATCAATTTATATGTATAGCGCAGTTGTATATTTGAAGAAGTAGGAATTATTTCTCTGCAATACGAGAAAAATGAAATAAAAAGGTAGCGATTTGCTAAATGTACATTAGTAGTAGCCATCTTGATATGCATTAGTGGCCATGATATTTATTATTCTGAATGAGTTTTTAGTCGGTATGCAACAATTGCAGGCGGTTAATAAAATCGATAAATATTTCAATTTGGGTAAATGTTTCATTGTAATACTTTGTATAATCACTTTCAAGATCATTATAATGAGTCATGGGGTCACGTGACCTATTCGGGTTGCGTCCGTATCCCAAACGACGCGCATAGAAAAATAAAAAAGTTTTCTTTCTGATTCACGGGATCCAGAACTCCGCATATTTCGTGTCGTGATACACAATAGTTGTCCCTCCCTTTATATGTTACCAGTGAATCAATAATTGCATTGTATTAATATCTAACTTACAGCGGAGAGTACAATAGATAATATCGATTTTTCTGTGGCCGTCTTCCGTCCATTCTATCAATGCGATCGTAAGAAACTGCAGTTTCATGTCTATACCGGCATGAAGATCGAGATTTAACGAACATATTTGTCTAATATTATCGATCAATAGAAATATTACATACCTCCGGTACATCTTCATCGATCGTAGGTTAATGTTCGGTAACACCTGCCCGTGCATCTTCTTCTCATCGATAAAATCGATAGTCTTGAAAACTTTCGATATTTCACATAGTACAGAACGCGGACACGCAAAAGGCAGACGATATTGTTGTACGTATAGATAATTAAAAACTGAATTATGATAACCACTTTTTTAGGAAAAAGAATTATGCCCCGACCGACAATGGCTTCGGTTCTCAACTAGGTTGGCCAACTTCAGTTCGCTAGTTATTTTTAAAGGAAGTGTTAAAAAATTTCAAACTTGCTTATTCTTTTTCTACTATTTTAGAAAATTAATTACATACATATATATAAACATATTTTTTTCCATAAGGACGTGATGACTACAAAAAATACAACAGTTACAATCTAGAACACAGAATATAAATTTGTCTTATCCGTAGAGTCCAGTTCTCTAGTGACCTTGACGATGACCGACGGTTTGATGAGGTATCGTATTTAATTTTTCTTTAATGACTAGTTTTTAACGATCTTAAGTACTTAAGGGAACTTAAATAAAGATCTTAGGTCTGTTGGACCATTTTGTCAAGATATTGGAACGAATATGAGTACTATAAGGATTCTACAAAGATTAGATATGTTGTACTTGTTCCCTGAACATATCCATGATAGGATACTTGATGAATAAATGAAAGGGTTAATTGTAAATCATTAAGGGAATAAACACCTTTGGAACAAATTTTCTGTTGTGTAGAATAATGGATAGAAGGTAATTGGTTATATTCTTGCAAATAGCTTTACATTATGAAATTCTTTGTGATATGCATAATTACACACATTCATGTGAAAAGATTTGGTTAGTGATTCATAAAAAACATTTCATGATACCTGTAATGTACCACATTAAAAAATATCTGGCAAATGTTACCCCTATTATAATTGCCTACTACCAATCTTTTTACCTACATTTTTCATTATTATGTATCCTATAAATTATATCTAACATTAACTATATGTATAATACTCATTTCATTGCACTTGTTGCAAAACTTACTATCTTTTGAGAGGAAGACAAAATAAATTGGATTGGAAAGAAATACAGGAAATACAAAGAGTACAAACATCAATAGAATCTAATTAGGCACAAAACAAATAAAACAATGAACTATATCAAAAAGATAATTTTGATGTTCTTATCTTAACATTTTTCTTTTAAGTACACAGTAATATCATAACTCATATTCAGAACATAATGATAAAACTACAACCAGATAAGCTCTCTCATTCCTTTAGTATTGCATAAGGTTATACTTTATATTAGGGTAAATAATGTACTTCCAGATATATTAGTTTAATTTTCCTCCAGTTAAAATAATAACCATAACTATAAGAATAAATAATAAAATTCATAATTTGTAATTTTCTGCCTCCATTAATCTATTAAGCAATCAGACTTTTTTTCTATTAATTTATCTAGTGATGATATTCCACAGCTTCACAGATACACAAAGAAATGTAAAACATAAATTAAAAGTGAAGTTATTATTTAATTAACACTGAGTTCTAGAAAAAATGAAAGCTTCAAACTGAAGCATAGCAGCAATGGATGATTGCGCTATACAAATAAAGTTAAAAAATTTTTTTTTTCAAAATCAAATGTACACTTGTGTTTAGATAAATATGAGCAATCTAATATAAAAATATAGACAATATATTTCAAAATAGATAACTCAGTTATTCATTACATACATAAATAGTAACATCTCATTTAATAATTCGTTTGCATTGACTGGAAATATCAGTGAAACTGTGCTTTAAATTAGTACAAGAGTCACTGTATAGTCAATACAAATTTATAGTTATAATATAAAGACACTACACAAAAGTTTAAACTATAAATTTCTTGCCAATTTCATTTTAAATTTGTGTTGTAATAGTCATCATGTCCATATGATAATCATTTTAGTGTGCATTAAATATTGAGTTTAATTAACTGTAAAGTATATACTTTGACATTAAAAAAAATAGTGAGGTATATAAATTTTAATGGGTGCATGAATGAATAAAAGTAGCCAATGATTATATAGAACTCATCACTAGATATAATTATAACATCATATTATATTATTAATCCTTATAATCCTTCAAATACAAATGTAAATCTTACCTGTACATGAAATATAAATATATAAGTACTTAGCCAAACAAAGGTGAAACAATTTTCTGGAATAAATGTTCCACATGTTATTATTAAAATAAGTATAACACAAAATACTTTTTGTTCATGATAACATTATTTTAACATCTATTCTAGGTAAAGTCATTTTGTTGTATTTGGGATAGGTAAAATATTAAAAATTAAATTATTCTGAATGAATATGGTTACAATGAAGTTTGCATAAAAGCAGTTGTAATCTTATATCATAATTATATTGAAAGATGCATTAAGAGAAACAAATATGTAAATTTTAACCTCTAGTCATTAATTGAAATGCCCATATTGAACAAATGCTGCTATTGATTATTTCAAAGTTTATTTTCTCCATGTACAAGACATTTAAAATAAAATCAATTGAAAATTGTATTTAATAGATATTGATAAGGAAATAAACATTTTCAAGGTTTAAGTAACTGAATTTCTAAATTCAGCTCACTCAGATATTCTGATGATGTCATAAATTACAGCCCAAATGAAAATGGAGAATCTATAGAGAAAATTAATAATACATAATTAACAATAAATGTGTGTATTCTGTTAACTACACTGTTTTTTCCTGGTCGCAATTTTTATTAGCATTCTGTAAATAACATGAATTAGTTACATTGGCTCCCACTGTAGCATCCTGTCAGAAATGCAATTGCTCTTTTTCTGTGCTCAGTACTGTTATCATTTGAAATTAGTACTGTTGAATATAAAATATTCTTCTTTTAAAAACTTAATCTTAATAATATTCTTATATAATTGTCTGTGCGTATAATAAATTCTTTTGCTTAAATGATGCTTTATATTTCCACCTTATGACTATAAATACTTGACATATTTTAAATTTGAGTAAATTGAGTAATGTACAATTTTATTTCAGTACCGTGGGTGTTTTAAATATTAATAATTCCATGAAAAATATAATACTAATTAATGTAAATGTAGAGACAGTAAGAGTATTCCTGCAGGAATGGGGGTGTTGGATTGATAATTAATTTTGCCATATTTCTTCCTTTTATTGAAAATTGGGATATGAAAATGATCCCTTAAAGAGAGGTTTTGGGGTTTGGGGTATGTGTGTAGGATACAATTTGCAAGCTGGTTGTACACAATTGGGTTTATATTAAAGTATATATTTTTTCGCGACTTTTGGAAGCGAATTCTTATATTGGAATGGAATGGAAGAAAAAGCGATGGGTTTTCTACTTTAGAATGAAACACGGTTTCAAACTCTGTGGCGTCCTCGCTTGGTGTAGGGGAATTGACCTCGCCCTCCCAATTGGAAACCAATTGTGTTCCTCTAAATTGAACGGCAGAGATTTACATTTTAGTAGTAATGGACCTTGGGAAAGTTACCTGATTTGTCAGCTCATCCTCAAAACTGATACCCAAAACGACGGAATAAACCGATCGCGCAATCTTTTCGATATCTTGCTCACTTATTTCAAATTAACAGAACATTGTTTCCTGATAATAGGTTACGTACACTTCTTCTTTCTGGAGTAAGCCCAATTAAGGAAGACTAAGTTCAGAATTATATATCCAGCTACGAATTGAATTCATATAACTCAAGTCATACAACCTGCTTTTATTTTCTATCGCGCTTGCAATAGTGAGGACATAGCGGAGATAAAGTGAATGAAACGCGAGGGGGTAGCTATGTTTACGAGTATGCTTAACCCATTACCTTGCAAGATTACTGGAACATGCTTTTGTCAGGCGGTCTATCGAAAGCCGGCCCGCGGAATCTTTCCTTTCGAAGTTATGAGAATATAACACACGCTAATCGAAAATATCTATTTTCGGTTCGGAAGGTACTAGAATAAAAGGGACTGACTGTAAAAATAAAATAATAAAAGTGTACCGTAATCTACTGACCAAAGACTCCCCCAGTGTGTACTTTTTTGTACATGAAGTTTATTTTCAACGTGTATAGCTTATATGATACTGCGGCAGGGTTTAGTATTACTAATTCCAAAATCTAGATTTTTTAAACAAAAGAAAATAAATGAAAACTGAGATTCTTGGCGTTGTGCCGACCAGTGAAAGTTTTGGCTTTAACAGAGTCTGACCTCTATGGGCGGTATATATTGACGTGAAAGCTAATAGCGAGAGGGGGATGCGCCTGTTCCGGTGATACGCCTTGGAACCGTTCTAGCCTCAACTACGCCTATTTGTAATTCCAACTCGCAATTGTACGAAAAGCGTGTTTCGAAAGGTTCGAACGCACGACTTTTGCCGCAGCAACTCGTGAGAGAGCCAAACCGCTTTCAGAGTTAGTCTTGGGTTCGATTCTGTCTCCTTTACTCAATTTTTAAAATTAGATAACGAATTTAACCTACTAGAAATTACCAACAATAATAATAGATTGGCTTTCCGAGCCCTACTTTTATTATTCTACTACTGCTTTTTTTAGAAAAAATCATCCTTTGTCTAAATATTAAACGATTCGGTGTTAATGATGTGTTTACTTTCCTAAAATAGATACACCCAAGCACTTCGGTTCCTATGTGGACAGGAGACAGGCATGGAACCCACGTGAGGTACTCTAGCCAATAGAAGTCAACAGACGTTAGAAAAGTCGTCTAAAGCTCCTCGAATACAGGTCAGAAATGTTAGTTAGACCTATAAAGATTAGAGATTATTTATCGGTGTATTTATAGATTCAATTATTCAATTTTCTTGCATCATAATCAACAGTCTTCATAATAAATGACAGTAAGGAATTATTGAAAGAGACAAGTATCCAATCATTTCTTTATTGAAATCGTATTTTAATTTTTTCAAATCATGAATGATAATATTGAGTTCTTTATACCATAACGGTATATTCTTGTGGTACCTATACCACGTATAACCTATACTACCAACACGCTACATTTACCGATTCTGATTATATAATATAATTAGAATTTATTTCCTGATAACCCCAGTTAATAAGATGAGAAAAAATTTAATTACAAAATATAGTTAGATAGTTAAAATATAGTTAGGAGTAAAAGTTAAATTTGGAAGAAGTAGTTGGTCAACAAAACTTGTAATGGAATGAGCAGGAAGCGGCAAACTAGTAACAAAATGAAGTTAGACAATGAGTGTTAACTTTAATATAAATGTATAATAATTATATATACTATTACATCATATAATTAATTATTACAGCATATATATATAAATATATATATATATATATATATATATATATATATATGTTTATTTTCACTAACATTTTTCTTTAGTTAGGTCTAGAATTTTGAAATTGGTAAAATCCCGAACCGAAATCATAGTTCGGTCACAGCCCGTACTAAATATAGATATACATTTATATTTCTGCTGTGTAGGAATCTTTTTTGTTTTTGGTTCACCCTGCGCCCGTAGTGTACTACTGGGGGGTCTCCAGCAGCGTTCCAAATATTTTTAGACTTGCCCCCGCTGGAACATTATTTTTTGTATATGTTAAGACATTTTGAGGTTCGACCATGCGACGTTTCCATATAAATTTACCACACCTGTTTCCATGCTTTCAGTTCGTGTTATAATTAGGTACTCGACAATGTTGTTCCAGACATTGCTTACTTATTATTGAGGAGGTAAATTTCTCCTACGATCGTTCGTTTTCAAACGGTTATAACTCGAGGGATTTAAATAAAATTATCTGTATGTTGTATACTGGGTACCGATAGAATTACCATTTACAACCAGTGAAAACAGTGATATTAGTTAATTCGTTTTTTACCGGTGAACTGTTATACATTTACTTCACATGAGCTGTTTAATAACTACAGTACAGTTACCAAAATATAAACCTCAGTATTGGTGGAGTGCAACTGATTCATGGCAACAAGTACAAAACGGGTCAGTTAGGATGGTACAAGCGAATGGAATCTGGGAGAAAAACGCCCGAACTGTTTTTGTTGTTTAAATTCATACTTTATATGCCGTGAAATTGATTAGGCTATGTTTATAAATGCCTTTATATGAAACGGATGAAGAGGAAATAGAGCATAAGGATGACTGAATAGTTCTTAAAATAATGTGACCGAGAACAGTCTAGACTCCTCAAAGAGTGAATAGATTGACAACAATTAGATTATTTCATTCTAGTTAATGAATGCTCATTATACTTATTGGACAATGGAATGTTTTGGGTACGGTATATACAAATACCAATTCACATTATATATTAAATCAATGTCGTGTCGTATCAACCCACGTCACCATTACTGCAGTAATATTCATACGCCTTATTCTGTACTAGATTATTTAATATATTGCGTACATATATATATATATATATATATATATATATATATATATATATATATATATATTTATTTATTATAAACCTAGAATACGGTAATATAAAGCTAGAAATTTCCAGAACAATGGTCGTACTAACGTATGACCTGAATTCATGATTTCAAATATATATTCTTGTCTCGACCTAGTTTTTGATTGAATATAAAACGGTGATTCACCTGAGACAGAATATTCCATATTGGTCACGTTTTTGAGTGGAAATTGGCTTACAGTCCTTTTTTATAGCCAATTGAAAGTGTTCACTCATAAAGGTTTCGTAAGATATTTCCCTTGTTCGTTTTCAGAAGCGTCGCTTGTTTCGTGACCCTTCACTGCAAATTCCGGCTGCCCGAATGTTGTTACTTTGAGATTGATTATGATTTTTGGCCATTAAAGGAAAGAAAAGAAGAATGAAACAGGGGAGGGAAATTCTCAGGGGACAAGATGGCATGAATGAAATAGATTTTTCGGGTCGTGGGAACTTTTCTGCGAAAAATTCTCAGGCAAAGTTAGCCCTGTTAGAGACAACGTTGTTACACTACAGACTAATTCACAACCAATTCAAATTAAAGGAATTAATATTGTATTATTATTAAGAATATGTAGGTTTTGGCCACTGCTAAATAGCCAAATTATAATCATATGTGAGATATGATTGTTCTAATATTTCATGATGTCCGGAGTATTTCCATAGTTGCCATTAGTTGGATGCTTACTTATCTTAATTAATAACCAACGAATGGCTACGTAAACGCGACTTGAAAAACTTTTAGACAAATTAAATAAATAATTAGGTACCATCATATTTTTTATATCGCGTTTACTCGTGATAAAACTGTTGTTTGTCACTGAAACTGGTTTTGAGTCTATGCTCGTAGAAAAAATAACCAAGTAGGCAGTGTCCCTTTATTGTTCACTGCAGGCAGTTTTTAGTATTGTACGTGATTTATCAGCTGGTGACGGACGTACTGTGGAGATTGTACCGATAGCAAGTCGTATCTTCCATAAGGAGAGCCTAAAACGTGTTAAGTACGATAACTGTGCTGAGGACGGCAATCTTCACGATTATATGTACCCGCTTCATTCTAAATGTGCCTTCGTTTGTGCCCTATCACCGTTTACTGTCTACCTGCATACCGACGTTTAGAATAGTTAAACGAGTTCATTTCTAAAAATGCTCCTGTTATTAAACGAGGGCATTTCCTGTTCTGGTGAATGCATAAAATAAAGGGAAGTTGTTAGCAAATATTCTTTAAAAAAAAGATATTCACTTCATCATATTCAATGCCCATTCAAAACAAAACTCCGGTAGACCACTAAAATCGTATGTGAAAAGCTGACTAACATGAATCAGGGTGTGTCAGAAGAAAACATGTGATTACCCCCTGAAAACCGCAATACATGTTAAAAACCATCAGTTTCATCTACCGTAGGGGTTCAACCGTCGATCGCGAACTACCGGTTGCTCGCTCGGTTGATATTATTTTTCTGTTAGCTGAAAATTAACAAACAACGGCCGATAGGCTTAGAGATTTCAAATCTTAGTGAAAAAACCCTCTTAAAGATTTCGAAATTTCCTACATTTTTGAAGGGCTAGAGTCCGTTGTGTTCGAACATTCTCATCTCAACCTGTTTCTTCCTCATACAACTGTAAATCGCGTAACTCGTGCTCCCGATCTTGCTGGTCCGAAGACTGCGTTCTGATAATCCGAGCCTGTACAGGTATACGTTGGGAGGTCAGTGCCCCACAACCAGGCAGATACTTAATATATGCATATAAGTAAGAGGACAGTGATATATGTACAGAATGAATCGGGGAGCGTACGATGTTATGAGTTATGACAAGAAAAAGCTTTTTCCCTGATACAAATGGACCGAGAAAGATGGTGCCGCCGATGTGTGAGGTGCTGTATACAGTCGCTGGCAGATGTAAATACTGTTTGTAGTGTTGAAAACAGAAAAAGAAGCGGTGAACTAGCGTCAGAGTAGAGTGGGGCAGTGAGAGTTTCCCGGTGGGAGTGGACTCTGTTGTAGCTCACTCGGGAGGAACTCCATTGTCAGTGTCGAGCTAACTACCGCCGAATGTGTCCGTGTCGATTCTGTATACCCTCCGTGTCTGTACACGCCCGCATTTGCCGCGTACATACCGCCGGGCGCAACCGCCGAGCCCTCCCCATACATATGTCGGAGGCCAGCTCTTAGTCTCCATTTAGGTGGGGGTCGTCAGGCCCCCCCTAGCTCCCCAATTCTGCCCGCTCTCCGACTAACTGATCCAAAAATGTTAGTATTTGCGCTATCGGAAGTCGTTTGGGCAATTCGATAGATAATGAGCGAGTGCCTGTAGTGTCAGTGTGTTAGTTTTGCGCGTTTTCGACGCGAGAAGTGTGTGCCAGTGCGAATAGAATGGTTCAGCGAAGCGTATGATAGTCCCCTTCTATGAAAGTGTTCTTCTTCTTAAGATAGTGATCGCCCAGGTAATCGCATACCACCTTGTACAGACCGCCCCTATACACCCTGTTCTTATTTTGTTTCATCTCTTTCATTGTTTATCCTATAAGTGTTAAGTTTTGGAATTTTCTGTATTCCGAAATTTTCTACAAATTTATTATTTTCCTGTACAACTGTTTAAAAGCTTTTTAAAATAGGGGTATTTTTTGAATAAACAAAAAGTTCACTGTTTTAAATTATTCAATACACAGTATAATGTTTACAAGCTAAGTTTACTGTTCAGTGTTTAACAGTCAAGTATGAGCCGATTTTAGGGGACTTACTCTTAGGAGTTGCAACAAGGATAATTATATTTGCTAGTATGTAAGCATTGTCATCAAAAGAGTGTGTCCATTTGGACCTATATTTCACAACGATTTGAATCCAATGTACTTTTTATCAGCATTTACTTATATCAGCGGGCTAAGCGTATCTATAAATACTGATTCGTTTACACAATCGCGACCCTATGGTAATTATACACTACACTATCATTTGGGCCATGTTTTGACCAGATAGTAGCTTTATTTCTGGGACGTCTGAATGAACCGAACGCTATTTGAAGTAAAATAATTTTCCTATGGTTTAATACCCACCGGATATTTGTTTTACAGTTTATCGAAACCATACATAACCAACCAACGTTACAAATATTATTACGGTTTATTTAATAATTAATTTCATCTTATTCGTTTTATATTTCATTCAAATTGTATTTCAATTATTAGTACCTAATTATTATCGCATTTCTAAATGTCTAATGCCCAAATACCAAATACGTCTAACTCAAAATAGGAAGGCTGTAAATTGCTCTGCAATATTCACAGTATCATGGGGGCACATGTAAATGGTGGGATTGTAGGAGTGAACCTTCAACAGTTTTTATATTAAACACGGGTTTCAATAAGATCATTTATACCTTTGTGCCTCTCGAACACACAGAACTACAAATGTTCAACTGTTACTAGACCATATATTTGAGGGATGACTTTCTTTATGGTATTGTAGGTCAGAATTTCGCCGTGCCATAGTTATTAGAATATTCAGTTGAATACAGTAGTCAATTACAGGCCAGCAACTAATAACAGCTGGAAGGTGGAGTGGCGTTCACTTCATCATGAATCGCCCCGTTGCGTTCATTTTCAACCCGATTGATGATTGGAAAATATGGACCACACATTCGCTGTGTATTAATTTCGGATGGTACGATTCATAATTTACTCATCATAAAATTTAAGATACCGTTAGGTAGTCCGCTAATGTTTTCAATACCCCATCATTCTTGCTACATTCTGTCTCCACTCAGCGATTTGATCTTACGTAAACCGATTTCAACTTCTCTTCATTTAGCATTTCGTCAATATTAGCGTGTCTGGACTGTCACTGCGTTGTCACTGTAAACCTGTACATCTGTAACTGTTCTGTTACTTGCAGCAGTTAAGTAACAGAATAGGATGGCGAAATCGGTGTGGCATAACATCTAATCAGCGATTGGAGACAGAAGATTGCAGAAATGATGATTATCTAAGAGAACTGGGCATACAAGCATTGTGGAATCAGTTCAAGGGGTTTGTGCTCTCTCGAGTGCCGATAAGCCATCCTGCCGAGATGCCGAAACCGGTCTAGCCGGATGATTCTTGTGGTTGGTTGTTTCTATTAAAGAAAAACCAACACACACATTCTCCTTATAATTTTTGGAAAAACCGATGTTATACGCTCGTGATTAGAATTACAATTTAAATTATAGTGGAGGGCCCACCTAGGGTTTGCAATATTATGAGAGTGTTTTCTACGCTTACTGATTAGAGTCCGTACATTCTTGGTCGCATTTCTCATACTTAGATATTCTGGTTTTTCCATATCCATCCTGTTCCGTCCGAGGCTTACAAAGTTTAGAAACTTACGCGATTAGAGAAACCCAAAACCGGCCTAGCGTTGGACTAAATGTAGGAGTGGAGACAGAAGATCTGAAAAATGTTGATATTTCTAATACTTGCTAATCCCCAAAGAGGTTACACTGTTGTAACGAATGGGAAAGACACTATAGAACAGGGGTTCCCAAATTTATTGGGCCCGGGCGCATTCGATATTGAGAAATATAGAGCCGGGTACATACCGGATTTGGAAAAAAAAACTAAGTATTAGTTCGTATATTTACTATAAATAAATAAAATATATATAATTATTACTAAGTTATTTACGGTGTAGGAAATGTCACTGAGCGAGCTAGCTCTACAGGCGAGTTTTCTATCGAGCGTAAACTGTAGTTTAAGTATTTCCTCTTCCTTACCGTTAATCTTTAACTTGTAACTGTTGCATATAAAAATATATTTCTTCGGATTCTTAATTATAAGACTGGAGGAATTCCTAAGAAGTTTCGCAACCGATGATGACTCAACGGCCGGCCGAACTGCTCTTCCATTGTCGGACCTAACGGCGGTTTCGTAATTTCAGAGACCGAATTGGAGAATAACCCGACTCTAAACTTCTAAACACAGCCGTGTTCCCCTCGGAACTCGGGGCGATCAAGGCCTTTCTGACATTTCGCAGACAAATATTTACACTGAATGATTCATTTTTGCCGACGATAGCACGTGAGCATAACGGTAAAAACAGAACCCGAGTTTATTTTTTTATGCCGATACCTTTGATGGAAGTGAGTATTGCATGAATGTCATAGTGTGAGTTTAGGGAAATATCCGGAAGAACGCTGGGAATTTATTAGGGATTAGGATGATTCATCGCTCGTGTTATTTTAATACTCGGTTTGCATTTTTAAGCGTGAAGCTACTGTGAGTTTCTTTTATTCATATACGATGATACCCAGATTATACTCATCATACTATTAATATTAGATGCAATTAATATTTCCCAATCGTATCCATTTTGACATAGGTATTTTATTGGATTTTGCTGTACAAAATGAACCATAAATTCATTGCTAAAATGAAAAAAATGTAGTTCCTAGAACAACGTTTTCAAGTCTAATATTTTATTTATATAGGGTAAAGTTTATATTTATCTGCCATTCTCACACTGGTAATATATTCCAAATCAATCATACTTCAGCTCGCTAGATAGACGGGTTACAAATGTACAATTCGATTGTATATTTTATCTATTTTTTATTGTTGTTTACAGTATTTTTGTGCTTATGTAGGAGATTAGTGTAGAAAGGGGATTTACACTGTTTAATACTGAAATTCCTTACTTATCCAAATAGTTGACAGTGACAGCGCTAATTGTCCGTGTTTATCCTTCACTGTTTATCACAGTGAAATCGACACATCTCAAAGGCAGCTCACATTAAAACTCCGGTTTTTCCCTTTTTAATTCCTTTAACAGACTGTGTCATTCCTAGTAACGGCGTATCACAACATTATCCTTGATAAGTCAAGCCAATAACAGGAGCAAGGTCGCCAGTTATGCGGCAGCGCTTGCCAGTCCGCGCACATACCTCATACCACCTCTTCATATCATTCCGCATTTTTATATAAAGTTAAAATAATACATTGTCACCGGTGAGAATGTCGCAAAACCGTATTCGAAGCTGGTTTTCATTTTTCGCCACCGTCAATAGCAGCATGTCGTCTGTTGAGGTACTTTCCGCAAGACGCATATCCGATGCTGATAGAACAACCTGCGCTGTCACCGTCGTGGTTTTTGTTGAGTTCAAGTATTATTTATGATATTCTTGTACTCTATTGCTCATTCGAAATTTTCCTGTATTTTATTATAGACCATAAATTTTTAGTAAATATCAATAAGCTAGACAGGCTCATAATGCACTAGTGATGGATTATACCTTGTAAATACTATAGCAAATATATACTCAACTACTCGATTTTTTTGTAATAACATGCGTATTAAATCAGAAGGGAAATAGTATCTAGTGTATATAAAGTAGTGTGACACACTGTATTTCCGCCCTTTTTAAATGTTTGAGTTAATTATTAACAATTGTTTTCTTCTTTTCCGTGAATGCCTTTTACATCTATCATTCTCTTAATTTCATGATCTATACATCCATTTATATTGCTTAATATAAAAAAGGAATTTAAAATTTGTTAACTTTTTACTGGCGTTCTCAGTCCCGTCTCTAGCGTTCCTAGTAATAAGTATTACAGTTCGGTACCTTTCAGTATAGTGATAGAATGGATTCTTCATCGATAGCCGACATATGTAAATGCCTCACTATATTATTAACGAAATGCTATGACTAAATTTCCTAAAATTTAGGAATATGTGTTGAAACCTGAAAATTGTTGCTTGGATAAATATCTGGAATTCGGCTTGGAATACTGGCTCCCTTCGCGCTAATTTCAATTCAGTCGAATAGAGATATATCTCACCAAATTAAAAACGAAAAATTAAAAGATTAGGTCTAGTGATTAAATTCCTTATCTGAACTTAAGAACATTTCTCTTTCTATTTAAACTGCGTGAAAGTTAGTAATGTTCTCTCCAACAATAATGTCGATTGGCCAGAGTGAGAGAGAGAGAGAGAGAGAGAGAGAGAGAGAGAGAGAGAGAGAGAGGAGAAACTGTCGGCCTCCAGTCACGAAATGGGTCTCAATTTAATGCGAAAAACTGTACCAGACTTTGACTCTTTCACTAGCCTTAATGGCGACCACACAGATTTACGACTGTCATAAAACATGACGGACTTTTACTTGTGCATCTCATGCTATCATTTGTAAGAAATGTGTAATTCCCGATGTTCTATTCGGAGCATTAAGTATGTAAAGAGAAAATATGATGTATATTATTTATGTCATAATAATGTAAGAGGCTGCCTTTTTAATATGGTTATGGATTCGATGAATCCCTTAATTATTTTTACTTCGACTCTGCATCTATACACTTGTGTACAATGGTTGTGTACAAATATTTAACATATTTCCCTAATTTATAGGAAAATTAATTGTTGAAGGAATAACC
The DNA here is from genome assembly GCA_019843655.1 of Lethocerus indicus. NCBI lineage: Eukaryota > Metazoa > Arthropoda > Insecta > Hemiptera > Belostomatidae > Lethocerus > Lethocerus indicus. The sequence goes on along the minus strand of JACDQD010000005.1, from coordinate 24,729,814 downwards.
TTTTGTTTAATTTCTAGACGTTCTTGATTTAATATCATCTTATCATTTCATCCCAAGTTTTCCCACCAATCATAGGCACGCATCCAACAATACAGATAACTCCAATTAAAACGTAATGAAAAATTCATTAATATTCATTAATTGTCGTTTTTTCTTAATCGATTAGTTAATAATTAACTAATTTAATTACTGTCACCATTATTACTACTATGACTGTATTGAATTCCACTAGTGAATGAATTTGCCCCAAATTGTATTTTAGTAATTGAGTTAAATAGTAGACATCTATATAGTTATAGTAATAATACTACGACCAATAAACAAAGAGAAAAAGAAATTAAATTTTCTAATCTTGTCTTAAGAATTGTCTTGCTATATTAAGTCTTATATGTGAGTTATCAAAAAACGTGTGTTATAAAAAAAAGGTTCTCACAGCCAAGCTGTAATTAAGTTATTTATGCGTCATTCGTGTCTCTGCTCTGACTCACCTCTTAGTGGAGTGAGATATGGGTCTTTAAACGCGCATAATCCAAGCGAAAAGTATTTAAATCTTATAATTCAACCGTATATGATATATTAACGTTCTCATTTTCACAGTAACACTATATTCAAATGCTATGAATAAATTTACGTCATTTCTGCATAATTTGTCTTTAATCTTCGTTTTAAATCTTTGTTGAGTTTCGTTTTAAAAACAGCGTATTTTAGTTTACCTTTTTTTATATGTGTCCTCAAATTTGCCGGGGCGTGAATAGTTGCGGCAATAATGACTAATTGCTAATTACGCTAGTAATGACGTCTTTAAAGTAACATCGCGTGGCGATTTACTTTCTATTGTAGTTATCCTGACAGAATTCTCAAACTTGGCACAATGTTTCCACGGCAAACCCGACCCGTCTTCAAAATATTTGAATATATTTCTATCTTTGATGATAGAATGGCATAGAAATGACTAAATCACGGTTTTTAATAATTAATAGTGACAATTATTTTACAAGTGTTTTATAAATACAAGATAGACGTATACCCGCGCGTCTGTTAGTGTTAATTTACACGATCGTGTTTTACATTTCTACCGGGCAGGCCAGGGAGGTTTGATTTAAGGTTTTGGCCGGCAAGTGTTCGGAATATTATATTGGAATATAATTGGAATTGTTGGAATATATTAGTCCGAAATGGGCCCGTTTCCGATGTAATAATCATCCTACCAAACGATACACTGCCAGTGCCGTGTAAAGTCCCAACGGGTCGTTTCACAGGTAACCGGTGTGCATAAATCGATGCGCTTGATTATTTTATGCACACTTTTTAACTCTATAATTCCCGATGTTAGAATTATGAATTATTCATTGTTCTTTTAGGCGTATCCGTTTCTTAGGCTTTCCGTTACAGCACGGCCTAACATGGGTTGAAACATGGGTGGATAGAAATCTCTTGAGTGATGAAAATACTTTCTAATATTGGCCATATTATAAAATGTAAAAGGAATTATTGAGATAACTTGCTAAAAATCACATCGTTTTCTGCGAAACGGAAACCCAACATTCCTAATGAAAATTTATTTATTTGAATATGGATGCAATACGTTATATGTCGCGGAGGTACAAAGGATATTGTGTGGGCACTGTGACATTTATGTTATGTATAGTGTGTGTGCATAGGATTGAATTATTTTTTGATAATAAAATTGTTAATTTTTGAAATTTGGGGAGAATTTTACAGACAGACTGACCTGTGGTCCCCCGGAAGCGGGACCGGGGGCTTATCGGGAGTGGCTGCCCCTCCACTGTATCCGCCCGCACTAATTATAATTATCTAAAGCGATGCTCACTACTAAACATGAACTTATTTTCGAAGGTTATTTTGAGGCAAGTTGCAGATACCACTTATCTAATACTAGTGTAACTGGCATTATTGTGTCTCATTGTTCTGAACAATTCTGATCTTGTCAAATGAAAATTATCGCAACAAAAAAAAGGAAGGGTCGATACTATTTAGGCAACTTATAAAAACAGGAAGCTAAGGCGTAAATTTCAAAACTTTTTAATTACTAATCATATTAACGTATAATTTGTCTTTGGGTTTCAAATCATAGTTCCTCTATGCCAGTTTGGGAAATATAAAGATATAATACCATAGACCACATTATACCATTGATTTTATTTAGCAAACAAATAATTAGTTTTCAATACTTGTGTTGTGCTCTACAAGGCTTTAAAATACCATAGCTTTTATGATCTTCTGTTAACTAATATATATATATATATATATATATATATATATATATATATATATGAAATTGAATATAATAAATTATAATAATATAGAATATTGAGGGACGCCTGTCGAGATTGTAGAACGTTCTGAAATAGGTCCCTTTGAATGTTCCTCGTATTATTTCTTTGAAGAAAGAGAGAATTCGCTTGCGCAGTGTAAGTTATCGCTAATAACTAGGCTGTTATTTTTATAACTGACGAATGGTCATGGTATATTAGAGATGGTTGTTTGGTAAACGAGTTGTTTGCTAAAATTGTAATGCTAAATGAAACTAAATAATATAATAGGAATAAAACCTGGTGAACAACCCTGATTTATATTTGCCATTATAATATTATATACTTATTTTTAAGTGGTATTCCGTATCAATACCTTAAGGCCTCACTCATACTTGACTGTTGGACACAAACCGTCTATATACTTGACTTTTTATGTTGTCATATAATTTAAACGCAAATTATTAGAAGAAGAATTGTTTATTTACAGTTTCTTAGTGTTTAGTGAACACTTGCAATTATAGCAATTAACATGCCATTATAAATAGAAAGATTTTCATTGAGGCGTGTGTTATGTAATTTTGACTATTTAAACCCCACGTTCTTTCATTCTGGGTGGGGATACATATAATATATTGGCATTATCGATTTCCAAAGTCTAGCATAATTTTCAACAGTGAACTCTTCTAGGATGTTGGGCAGTTGGTTGTAGGGGGTGGCTGTACCACGTAGTATTGTCACTGTGGTTTCCGCCATATAAAATCAAATGCGAAAAACTGTTATTATTTAAGAGTGTTACTGGCCGGACGATGTGGGATTGCGCTGTGTAACTGAATTGTGAAATCGTTCAATGTGAGTGAACACGGCTGCCGCCCAACGTGATATTCACCGCCTGTTTTCCTCAGTCAATTCATTCAGTGCGTTTCAATTCATCGAACATAAGAAAATTAGGGCAAGATGAGGCGCAAATTCAAAATCATTTGCGTCTTCGACAAATCCAAACTGTCCACAGAAAGATACACTATGCTCCCAGGTAAATGGCAATTTAATATTTTTTAAGTTATTTAAAAAAGACTGATGCATATTAGTATTGTTTTGCTTTATATTACAGGTGAGTATGGCTTTGATTGTTGTTTGTATATTTTTATTTGTTTTTAGATTTAATTTAAGGATTTTATGTTTTATCAGGGTGGTGTTTGTTTTATTTTTTTATTTTAAAATCAGGAAGCGAGGAGTTTTTATATTACATGTTTGGGTCTTTTAGACAGCCTACTTTTTAGATGCTAGTAAATAATAGCACGATGTAGGGTAGTTTCCTCCGTAACTATAGAGATGGCGGTTGGTTTCTTCTGGTATTGCACCGTCAGTTTCTTCACTTATTAAGACTCTTTCAACATCAACTAGTATTAATTGTGGGTTTAGAGTTCTAGGATCCTCCCTGTTGTACAATAAATATAAAATATTTCAATGTGACAGATAAACAAGTTAAATGAGTTACCCAGGGAACCTAGTGGATTCACAAGATCAGAGGATTTTCACTCTGGTTTCCTCCCTAACTGTCGCCATCATTATTAATAGTTCGTCCCCCTCTGTTGGTTAATCATTTTTGAGCGTTAGGTCCTTCGGACATTTTTTTGGATATCAAACCTGTAAGGAATATTTCTGGTTGGTACTGTTAAGATTTCTCCTGGCGGAGTTACGCTATCTGGACCCGGATGCAATTAATTTTTCTCACCTTTTCCTGATAATATTATTTGTTCTCTAACTTTTGCTCATAGTTACATAACGATCGGAAGTCGTATGTTACATCAACACGCATATGAGGAAGTGTTATACCGTCGATATTCTGGAGAGAGCGAATCCTGTAGAATCCGCCCTCTGAGAATGGTTTATGCCGTAAAATATATGTACGATAAAATATAACGATATAATTTTTTTAATTTTAAAGTCAGGAAGTGAGGAGTTTTTATATTACATGCTTGGGTCTTTTAGATAGCCTACTTTTTAGATGCTAGTAAATAATAGCACGATGTAGGGTAGTTTCCTCCGTAACTGTAGATATGGCTGTTGGTTTCTTCTGGTATTGCACCGTCAGTTTCTTCATTTATTACGTTGCAAATAGTACAGCGTGCTTCATGGCTTTTTCTTGAGATGGCCAATTTTCAGGGTTCTGTTGGCCTGATGACAGCAACATTTCTAATGCCCGTACTGAAGTCTAGTGAGTCGTTGGATGAGTAGCATGACTTGGAGGAGGAAGAAAAACAGTTCGAGCCCTGAGAAAATAACAATCATCCTGTCAATTGACCTATAAATTTATAATAATTTTAAAAAGATTTATTTATTTTTTTGTAAATTTGTCCATGATTTGTATTAGCAGATTTATTTTCGAATCATGATTGGCAATTAGATGACAGATAATGCCAAATCGATATTATTTTAATATTAATACCGAGTGTAATCTCACTAATGACACCCCGATATCTGTCGATATTTGTGACGATATAATCCTGCAAGATCTGTGCTCAATGAAACAACCATAGATAAAACCGATACTTATTTTTTATAATTGGTCTTTGTAGGACTGTTTGCACTTTCAGATTGTTCGGAAAAGTCCGGTAAACGTCTTGGAATTGATTGGTACATTAGAGTCAGGTGATGGTGCGACCTGTCCTCACCACGGAATACCGTGTGTGCGGAAATGGCCGTCAGCTAATAGCTTTCTTTGTGCAACGCGGTGACACCATCCACTGTCCGCGCGTTAGTTCACCCCAGATATTTCTATTTTAAAAACACTTCAACAATTCGAATCACTAGCGAAAAGATATTGCCTTCGAACTTTTAATTAGAGTATTTGTAAACAATTCACAACCTAGGTCCGTCCCCAAGTTCATAAAAAGAATGAACGACCGCCGTAATATACGATTTGGACTATCCGTTCACTGTAATTTGTCAACCAACATATGACGGTAAGTAATAACCTTCCGAATGAATTTTTGGTGGCCCACGAGACTTTATTAAAAATTACACCCGCACCCTCATTTCTGATTAAGGGAACTAGGACCAGGTTTTGATGTCGCATTTACATATTTCAATATTTACATACAAAATAATTTTGGAGTGGGAGCATTTTCCGAACAACTTAAGGAAAACTAGTAAAAGTTAATTTTATCACCTGACAATTCTTAAGTATGGTAGAGAATGCCCTCTAGTAGTTACCAGTTTAACGAGAGCTCGGTGGTGTACAGTGGTGCTCTCTGTTAGCCTCCTACAGAACGTTTACAACTCGTTTATTTTCATTCAACCGAAGCGACTTTAGTTTACGAGAAATAAACTAAGTCAGGTTTAATTAGGATTAAGTGCATCGTTTGGTTTAGTGTCGCAATTCAACAATTAATCTCATTGTTTTGTTAACAGTTAACAGTAATGAAGCATATATACATACTTATCCGTTTGAGAGTTTATTTTTTCATTAATAATATTTCCGTGCTTGTTTTTGAACATCTCCATATTTTATCTTCTGCCCAAATCTTGGCCTACAGGTACGCTTCTTGCGTTCATGTTCTCATTACCACAGATTTAATACATTTTAGGCATTCACTGATGTAGCTTATCAAGCACCTTTGGAAGTATTAGGAGCACAAAATTGAAGCATTTAATAACGATGCGATAGTTTGATAATTCTTTATATTATTATGATAATATTTATAAATCGATCCTATAAAATGATTTAATACAGTATACTGCTCTCTGTTGGTGATGTATAATACTTAATTGCTTGATATTTCCAAATAATATGTCTAGTATTTAATAATAATTGGGTTTCACTTATTTTGGCTAGAATGATAAATGACTGATAACAATACGAAGTGGTTGTTGTGCAATCATATGTATTGTGAAATTCCACCGTTGAGTCGTGTCCTCGGTGTTGTCTCTGAATATTGCTATATTTGAAGACAGTTGGCCTTCGCCTGGTACTTCCTATACGGCATATCATAAATGAACTGACTCACTGTGATTGCCCCCCTCCCCCCAGTACTTTCGTGCAGCAATTTTATGTAATTTTTTCTTCCCAAGGTTATTTATAACATGATTGGATTATTGATTATCATCTATTCAATTCCACGATATCATATTTATATGTAGCCTTATTACAGTCATTTTTATTGAACTGTTGATCATCTGTTACCTATCATTTAGATATCTATTTGAATGAATTGAGAAAAACCAGCTTTGCACAATGAATGTAATTTCAATGGGACCAGACTTCCGAAGTGTTTCTGGATCGGAGTACCAAAGGTTCCAATATATGTTTATTATACTAGTGAACGAAAATGTATTTTCATTTATGATACCTCCACGCCCAGCTGTATCAGCTAATAAGCTATATTAATTGGCTAACAAATGAGACAACAGATTAAGAAATAAGCTTTAACAATATCGTTATGTTCGGTTTATAGTAGGAAGCAGACTACTATTGGATTGTTCCTGGCAGGAATGCATAAAGAATTCCGGCTGGCCGATTGTTGCGCAGAGGAGAAAAACGTCAGTGAGAACGGGAAAAGTTTCCCTATGGCCGGCATCGGTTATGTTAGCTTTAATTTGAGGACGTAATACTTCTCAGAGCTGAGAGGCGACCGGCTTGCTCTCGGATTCGCACACTCGGCGCTCCCACTCGGATATATATTATGGACACTAGCAACAATAGGCGTTCGTGAAAGTGAAAATATCTCACCGGAGTTTGATTTTCCCCTACACTGCAGTAGAATCTTCAGTAGCTGAAGAACTGCCTATGAGAAACAGACACATACACCAGATCATACGGGGCTTCCTGCCGGGGTACTTTTCTTTCAAAGACCAAACTGGCTTTTGTTTTTCCGTATTCTGTATTGAAAAGGCTATCAAATTAAGAAGTAGGCGTTATTGACACTGAGAACTATTGTTTGTTGTACTTGTTCTATTTTAACATTCATATCGGATCATGTGTTGAGGCAAAAAAGCCGCATCAAATGAACTGGGCTGAAGGGCTCGCTGTGGAGGTATTTCGTTAAAAGTTGTCCAAACACTGTACTATTATGGTAGAAAACAGAAAATTGCATCGGGATATTTTTGACCGTGATGCCAGGCCGCGAATACGGTACAGTCGCACGACTCTTACGTAAATGGAACATCTTAAGAACAATAGGCATTTGTGAAAGTGAAATCAACCGATTGATTACGACCGAGTGAAAGATTCATCGGAAAGTTGTATCGAGCGCATATCAGCCGACAACTATAGTTGTGTTTTTACTTAATTTTTAAAGCGCTAATTTGCTGTCCCTGTATGCGCTTAACTGGAGTAATTTATTCTTCGCCAGATAACTCAACAGTTCAGCATAATAATTTAGATCGTTTTTAACATACATGGGATATTTAAAATTCTGTTGTGAAAATTCTGATGTCCTGTAGTAATTTCTCTTCTAGAAGATGTTTTGTAGGGAAATATATATAATAGTACAACACATAGAAAAACGATTTAGGACGTGATATAAATATAAAAAAAATGGATACATACGAATTGTGATATAGAAATTACGATTATTTGTTTGAAACAAATGTCAGATAAATGATATTTCTCCTTGTAATTGGTAACATTAGTACTTTGTTATAAAATATAAAGGCAACATAAAAAAATACCTAAATTTCTGTTAAAGTATGCATTCATACACACAGAGAAAAAAATCAAAATGCCCCTTGTTTTAGAGCTGTTGGCAGGACTGGTTTTGAGCGGCACAGGTGGGTTGCAGTAGTTGCAAGTCACGTGACACCCCCACCACCAACTCGCCTTCCTCCCCCCCCGCCCGTTGCGCCCCCTATAGTCACCGAGCGGTGATTCATTCTTGATATTCTGATTCGTGCCTGAATCAGTCGGCTTCTCGCTGTTGGTCGTGCAGCATCTCTGTTCGTCGAACGTCTTATCAATTAGGCGAAACCATATCTTGCCCACCGACTTGACCCCCGGTCCCTCATCCAGCTTCTGGACCAATTCTTGTCTCTCTCAACCCCGAACCCATCATTCGCAGTTTTCTCGTTTTCAAATACTGAGTGTTTTAGTTGGTTTTTTATTTCACTGGTTTTGAAATATAATGAGTGTGGAAAGTTTCATATTACCTCAGTAACTACAACAATCAGGAGGAACGATAGTGGAATGCTTATAGGTAAGACTAGCGATCGTGCTAATTTTGACTACCGCACAATATTATAGTATACCGTTGACTGATAAACACTAGAATTGTAGATTTCGTGTCCTTCTATCTCCTCTCGCTGGTTTGGTCGGCAGGAGACAGAAGAACGCTAAATCTACGGTATTCGACCCCACGCAGACCACAAAACAGGTATTCCAAATTAGAAATGTATTTTTTATAGTTGGCACTACTGATTTTAAACTTGTGAAACACAAAATGCTGAATGATACGATGCAGTAGATTTGTTTCGATTCATCATTACTATCAAAGATTCTGGTGTACCATCGAATTGGTGGAACAGACAGAGCATTTGGTTCATCGATATGCCTTCCCAACTGTCAGTAAATATATCTTCTTATTAAATAATGCGAAGAAATTCATTTAAATTTTTCCCCAATTTTCATGACACAATCACTTTTTACTTGAAAATCATGGAGAAAGCGCATAGGACGTATTTTGTTTTGTATTGTTCACTTCCTTTCATTTTAATTTGACCTAGCTATTTAATAATTTAAGTATGGAAATGTTCAAAAACCTGCATTTATTACCTAGATATATTTTATGGGCAGTGATAAATGGTAAGCTGTTAAGCATTTTCTTTGTCATATGTCATTATGTAAGATGTGAGTGGAATGGCTACCCTGAAGAATTGTTTTTTATTTTATTATTCCTATTTTTTCTAGAATACTGACTATCTTTATATGTATCCGTTATTATACCCATTATTTTGCTGACGGTCGTTTGAATTTATAAAGAGAAACGTACCGGCATATTGCTTTCCGATATTTCTTGTCCCGAGACATGCCATGGCTACTAGTACACATTGATTCTGGAATCTTGTGTTATCGTCGGCGTCGTTTTATGGACCCATAAAGACAGACGTAGATGGGATTTACGGCTTTATCAAAAGTGTAAGTCGCGACTTTTCGGGACAGTTTGCTCTCCTACAAAAGTACTATTGTAGTGAAACTTCAAAAGTTCGTTGACCGTCTCTATTGTCCGATTGTATTTTGGTTAGGATATTGGCACTTAGTGTTTACGGAAATTGAGTACCGAAAAATAAAACCTTATAAATATAAGGTTTATTTATTAATTATTGAACGGTCTCTTAGGTATATAATAGTTCCGGTGCTTTGTTCGGTACATTTACATATTTTTATGAATTCCAAAAATATTTTCTCGTTCTTTCCCAAAAATATATTTCTGATGAAATTATAACCGATTGCCTCTCTGGAATAACAGAGAATTCCAATATTCATTATTTTCGATGGTTGTTGGTCGGTCCAAAAACAAAAATCGGCCTATAAAGATAGGTTTGGCCTGTTTTTATTGTGCTTTGACCTTAACCCAGCTTTGTTGGGGAGTGTGGTGTGCCACTAACCGCTGTCTTAAGTGGTCGCCTTACCCGGCAGCCTTACATGGGGCCCACCACGGTCGTCCACCTACCGACGGGGAGGTCGGCACCTCCGGCCTTTTAACATTTTTTCGCTCAATTCTTCCATATAGGGCCATGAATCCGTATCCGTATGCATTCACCCCGATTTGGGATGGCCTGTGGATCCACTCTGAAATACGGTGGTTACCTGAACGATCAGTATTGGCGATGTAAGCAGGTTGGTCTCCCGCGTTTAGTTTAGAGGGGATTTTAACTCTTATAGAGTTATGTTCTAATTAACAAAGAGAAAACCTTAATTTTAAATACTTGTTTGGTGTCAAGTGATGGTTTAGAATAATACTCTTGTAATCAATGAACTTACTTGCTTAACGTGCATCCTATCTAAATTGGTTATTTCTTATGATATGTATATATATATATATATATATATATGCGCGGGTACATAAGTCATGTAGGATTTGTATTGCAAGTTGTACACGACATCTAATTTACAGCAATGTTCGGACACATGAAACATCTGAACTCGTACTCCTCAACTAATTGTGAAAACGCTAATGTTTACCACTTTTGGTCGTGAAACAATGTGTCATGTCCAGTGGACACAACATCTACCGGTTGTCCATTCATCATACTCCGGGTTCGACAGTTCCATTATGGATTTACGATAGGACAAATTAGTTTGTTAGTTGTTGCTCGAGTCCCGAGTGGTACATGACGTACAGGTGGCGATTGCACAACAGGAGCACGTTGCGATAATCCCCGCCATCCAGGTCGTAATAAATATGGAAACAATCGATGGAAAATTAGTTTGTCTCTTGTAAGTTTACAATAAATATCCGGGCGCAAAATTTGATTCTTCAGCTTTTATGGTTTACAAAATTATCACACAATGGAAAGGCGCTGAAAAAACTATAATATAAAAATAATAGCGTAGTACTAGATTTCATTTTTAATAAATTGAAAAAATTATAGCGCTAATTACGGTTTCTTGAGACAATTTTCTTAATTATATAATTGCTTTACTTTATTAATTTCAAGATAGGAATTAAGATAAAATTCTTTTTGTCATGTTCTTTTGACATGTTTCAAAATTTGGATTGAATCAAATAAAAATATTTTCTTAGGATCAAAATCCTTTTAGAGCCGAGTGTCCTTAGAGATATAGTTCAGTGCAGATCATATTTTTTCTGACCTATTATATTTTCGGATAAAATATCTGTAATATGAAATGAAGAACTGGATAGTATTCTTTTTCACCTCCGATGTGAAAAAGAGATCATAAGTTGCTTACTAGTTTGATGTGTTTTCTCCAGCTGCTTGGTCTGAAAATAGAACTGATTCTGCTTAGTGCTATTGGTACTGCGGGTGATGGGGTCACAATACTGTCTCCAGTAAATATCTGTATACGGCTAATGTCCCACAATAGGTTTTCATAATACAGCTCGTCATATAAATATTCATAATTGGAAAAATCTGTCATTCGTACGACTTAATTTCTTGAGCCCGTCCTCGATTAAGCACGACGCATATCGACTGCACGTTATTCTAATGTGTCTTTGCTGACCCTCTTCCCCGAAACATATTCCATTATTTTCTAGAATGTGCTTTTTATTAATGAGCAGTGGTGGCCGGTTGCGCCATATTGTGGTTATTATTTTTCCAGGTGCTGGATGGGCATAATGGGGCTAATTGGTGGTCCCTGAGGGCTCACTAACTGCACCCTCTCCCTGTCCACTCTCCATACATTATAATTAGCCATCCCTGTCCTAGCGGCTAGCACTATTTATCTCTCTCCCTTTTCCACTTCTGTACCACCCATCGTCCTGTCTCTGTCTACCTACGAATAATATATGAGCCACTATTGGGCGTAGTACTGTCCCCAGTGTAGTCTACCGCTAATGTAATTACCAATCTTAATGTCGTACGATTGGATAGATAAAAAATTGTTTGGGCCGAATTCATCCTGCAGTTCTTTTTTATTCACCACACAAATAACGAAAAATTTTATATTAACCATACATGAAGTTGTATTAACGGAAACATCCTTCTTGTATGCGGCCGTCAAAGTACTACTCATTGATTTCAACAACGCTGTACCGATTTCGGTTTTTCCCCACCGTCATTAGCATTCCTGTTACTTCAAATTAGTGAACCGGCACCTCAGCATGTTGGTTGCCGGTGAGGCACTGTTACTATTCAGAACCATTTTATATTTTCAGACTAAGTAATTTATTTAAAATGAAATCCAAACAATATATCATCAAACCGTCGCACACACGCCTTGATCGTCGCAGAACCCTCAGTTAGTATTCATAACATGTTGATTGACTTGTTTCTGTCACAGTTATATATCCAATTATAGAATAATGTCACAACGAAATGAAAGTGCAAACTGTGTTCTAAAATCTGGAAGAGAGGCAACGCTGAAACAATGAAAATTTCTTCACCCGAAAGAGACCCTGGTTGCGTGAAAGTCAAATGCCGATGTATGGAAACCGCGTATGACTCTTTTCCAGCAGGTCGGTATAATATAGTGGTCTGCGTGACAATACTGTTCTTGCTTTGATACACCAATACACGATCTATAAATTCGAGTCCATATGTTTCCGATACGGGAGATTGTTAATATGTGAACTAGCCGGTATTGTCGCCAGATAACCGAGTTAATTTACGATAGAAATATTTTGAAAAATGTTACACTGTTTCATTTCGTGTAGTTATCTAATATTTTCACCCGGTATTGAAGCAATTGAAGCTATTTCCACTGAGTAAAAGTAATTTCTACATTATATTTATTATTCAGCTGAACAATAATGTGATAAGCGTTTGACTGTTTTTATGATGTTTTTTAATTCATGGCAATTTAATCGTATTGATATTGGATTGCACTGTAAAATCATCGCCTTCAACGATGTTACCAGTTAAATGTGGCGGCCAAGAAATAAGATACTGTCCTGAAATTACTCTAAATTGACCTATATCGAGTTACAGTCTTATTAATTGAGAAAATAAATCCAGAAATGCAAATATATACTCGAGTCGGGATCTAATATCCGACTTAACTAAGCTATCATTGATAAATTGAACTCTGCGGTATTGGAGGTTGTGTAATGGCGGTGCACGTGTTTTTCATTATAACAATATTAAAGATGGCGTGCTTATAAGTAAAGCTTTATATCATGACCGAGATGAAGGCTTGCGTGCAAGACCAAAAGAACACAACTTATTCACCCACATTTCTTAAAAAGTAAGAAGAAACTGACAGCCAAGCCCAGTATAATATAAATTTAAAAGTCGCGTAAAATTTATTTTCTGGTGCAGATTATGCCCTTTTTCTATAAAGTAGACTTTAATTATGTGTTTACAAAAACATATTTCAGCTCTAGGTATATTTTATCAATAGTCCTGGTAATTTATGAATTATCCAGTATAGAGTTGGACAAATTTTTTTGCAATAAATATATATTGATATTCTCCCAGACGGAGTTACGTATTCACGCACGGGACGCTGGAAATCAAGATTGTTCCGGGCCCATTGTTCACCCGAATGAAAGTGGAAGGGAAAGTGTAATAAAAGGTTTGCATACACGGTTTTAAGCGTGAGAATTCTTGCAGAAATCATAAACCACCGACAAAATATGCTTCCTCTTGAGTTTTTTCATAGCCGTAATTAGCTGATACCAGAAACAGAAATGATGGTGGCGGGCGACCCAGTACCGGCCTCGCTTTTGTTCCTCAATATCTAATTAATTCATAAATTTTTATTGTCAAAAAAACGATACAGCAATCAACTCTTCAAAACGTGATGTATAGCTGAGACTATAGCTCCAACCAGAAAAAGACATATTGAAATGTACACGATGAAAATACCAAGTCCTTGCTAAGTCCTTCAACTCACTGTAGCTTCAGCCACCCTAAGGTAATATCGGGAAGCATTTTGTACCGGGCCTGTGAAGGGGGAAGGCGGATAGTCCTAAAGGGAAAAGAACACAGCCCACTTGCAGGCTGTATTAACACTGGAGCCGCTGCGGATATTGGCCACGGGCTTAGCCGGATATTGTAGTCGGCCAGGAATTTTTCTGACGGGGTCTAGGTGGATAAACCTGTTTTGAGATGCCTTCTGTGGAGATGTGCCAGTGGAACATGTTTTGACTATTTTTCAAGATGGTTGACTCCAGCTATAATGTGTAATTTCTTAGCGCCCCAAATAGCATTTACGTGTTTCAGTGAATAAATCATATTTTTTTGGGATTAAATGTTCTCATTGCTCATTAAAATGTTCAATTAATGTTCGCGCGGACCGAATCGGAGGGGAGGTCCTGTGTTTCATTCGCATTCGTTTATTTACCCTTCTTAATCATCTAACTTTGAAAATTGAAAACGCTTCGTCATTTTTCATATCTATCGAGGAAATTAAGAATGTAAACCTGTTATATAATATTACTATAAATAAATATTTATTATATCCTGCCGCAAATAAGGGATGGCCATTGCTTCAGCCTTCAGTTGTAAAGGATGTCGCGAACTTGAAACATTCGCCAATCACCAGCATATTAAACTGTTCCAGGGTACTTTTTCACACCAGACCGATCGCAAGAACCATGTAATACAAAACACTCGCAGATCAAATTAATTAATTCCAGCCAAGATAATACTGTCCAAATTGACAAACTATGTAGAACGATTACAAACGTGTGGTTCACCAATACGTCGTCTTAAAAATTATCCCTACTTACGCCAAATTTAGTCCATCCGAAAATGTGGGAGGGGACCGATCACAAGCACCATTTGTTACCAAAATTGAAACCTCTTTACCATCCGAAATTTATATTTTAGCCAATATTGTTTAATGCAATGGACTAATCCAAGGGAGGCAGTGTTCGGTCGGACGACAGAGCCGGCACATGTTTTTCACCATCATCCGACTCAGTTTCGAAATTTGTGGTTACTGCCGGTGGTTAGCAAACGCTCGCTGCGATATAGAGGATTGAATTCCAGTTTGACCTGCCCCGTTTCGGATATATATTTTTCCCGCTCTACAAATCAATTATGTAGCCCGACATGTTGTGCGCAAAAAACTGACGTTGGGACTATTTCAGAACGAACAGACGAAAGCGGATATAATATTTGACGGGAGAGTAGAAATTGAAAATGAATTAAAGTGTTTCACTTGCCAATTCAATGGCGTCCGATCTTGCCTTGGCGACCAATCATTCATATTTGGCATTTGTTACGATTGCCAAATTCATGTCAGTGATCAAAATATTTAAATAATATAATGGTGGCGTTCGGGTTCAATATTACCATACCGGAGTATAACGGATCGCTTCTGGTCTTGAGGAGAGTGCCTGGACACCCGGGGGACGTTTACGGGGAAGTTGGTTAAGGTAGAGTCTACCGGTGCGTTCGTGGTAAATATTACTATACCGGAGTATAACGGAACGCTACTGGGCTTGATGAGAGTGCCTGGACAGCGGGGATCGTTTACGGGGAAGTCATAGGGGTCACAGAGAGTGTCTGTCTGGTAGTAGCTGGCTGGGATGCGGGAATGTAGAATGAATTCGGTCGAGAGAATTGAAAATATAATATGCTATATTTCCACTATTCCGTGGATTGATGATTTCCGCTTGTCCTTCGTGCAACCGACGTCGTTACATTTAGTTGGGCGGGCCTAATAATGTTTGTACAGGAGAAATTCACCGGGCCTAATTACATTTTCGTCTTGGCAAAGAATACAATTGGCCATCGGTGGTGGGCGGGCATATGGGAGAGTCCATTCCACAGATTGGGAGACTGGGCCCAGCTGAAGCTCATCCCATTAGTGCCACAACCAGGATTGAGCCCCAGCCCCGATACCACATGTAAACCCGGATTAGGTTAGGAGAAAAAAGAACTTTTTTTCAGATACCCATCATATTATTTGGGCGAGCATCTATACTAGTGAACATAACTGTTTGTTTGAAATTACTAGCCGAATAAAGTTTTCAGAATTTAATTCTAATTTCCGAGTAATTTTTTGTGGCAGGAAAATTACGTATGTAATCGTGACTCTCGGTTATACTGAAATTTATACTCCTTTCCAATAGTCCGCGTTTATATTTTCAGTCCAAAGCTTGAGGAGGCATATATGTAGAAGGATGATAAGCGAATATCTATAATGATGGGAGAAAATGAGTGAGGGTGTTACAATTGGAATTGATTAGAAAGCAATGTAATTATCGCTTGGGCTTATTTTTATGTGTGCTGTTTGTGCTGCGTCACACAGACTTAACAAATATTTATATTATTTTATTGTTATAACCGTTATACAACTGACCGTGCTGTGATGTGTTGTTGTGTGCGAATTCAACATCCGGCCACATAAATTCTGCACCTGCGAACGTAGGTCTAGTTGTGACGCAAGCTGCAGTTAGCGGCTTAGCGCTAACTCCAAATCGGCAGTCGTTAACCAACCGCAACTTATTTGCAACTACGCATTTCCCCATTGGCCCACTATAAATAAATAATACGGACTTTGTGCTAAAAGTAGGTATAATGTCGTGACAGCCGATAGTAAAACAGAGTAGCGAAGCGCGAAAATCGAGACAAATGCCTAGGAAAATACCATATCGTATTCAACTCACATATTGTATACTTTGACGCACCCATATTAGATATGATTGAAGGAAGATTTGCAAGTGTTTCTAATGCATCGGGTGCTGACAATTTTATAATTCCATTTTCTAATCATTTCTGTTCTAATGATGCAGCAAAAATGTTTCTTATACCCCTATTGGATGTCTGAGAAAATTCTGGGAGTACATAGAAATCAAATTAAACTGTTTCATTTTACAAATATACATACATACCTACTACCTTCAACCCGTTCGTCTTTTTATGGAAAGCGAAATATGAATTTCTATTCGTATTCTTAGGAATGAAAGAGGTTCCAGTCTATATATTCAAAAGCCTTGGTCGTTGCCATTAACGATGGTGGTTCTCTTAACTGTCGCCGTCTTTTTCTTATTCTTTCACGTACGTTCAACCCCGCTTTTTGCCGGTCTTCTTTGTTAACGTTAATTGCGACTGAAAAAAGCGAAAAATACAGAACGCTTAAAAAATAGACATATTATGAAAATATTAAATGTTTTACTATAGAACGATTATGAATACATGTTAGTTCAATTAAATTAATATATTCTCATGCATAATTTCCTGTTTCTACTCTCTTATTTAACTTTAAACTAAGGCAGTTTTGATTTCTTCCCATTTGGTTGACATCCCATTTTATATAGTGAGGTACCTATGTACCTATGTACTCGCAGTACACTTATTGTATGCGTATGCAGTACATTATATTTATATATAGAAACACACACTATTTGTACCCTATTGTTACCGCATATTATTGCCTCTGAGCTATATATTATTGTTGGGCAATATCTGACCAAACAGTTGATCCGTTGTTTCCGTTCGTTTAATTAGTATTTCTGTTTCCGATGGCCAAGAGAGCGTGACTGTACCTACTCCTCCTCCACCTCCTCCTCATCACCATCATCACCCTGGTGTGTCGGTGGTGGTGGTGTTGCTCCTCCCGTTACTGTGCCCTATTCCTTGACCTGTATTGTCTGCAGCCCACTTCTCCGCCCGGTACCGTTTCTTCACTCTCCGTAGGAATTTCAACGCCGGCGACCTTCACGAGTCCCCCTTGTCTAGTAGAAAGAACAAGCTGGCTCTTCAGTTTCCCCAAATTTAAAATATTTTTATTACCATGTACAAAAACAGCATTAGTACACATGTGATATCTAAACCTTCGAAATTTAAGATATATAAGAATTCGATAAATATATATATATATATATATATATATATATATATATATATATATATCACAACGTACGAAATATTCATTCAGTATGCTGAAAATATTTTGCTTTTGTCTTGGTAGCAAGAGTCTAGTGATAATGTTGACAGTAGGGTAGTCCACTGGCAACCCCCCGACACGCTTTACTTTACTGCGATACAAACGGACTCTATTGATGTTTTGAAGAGGAAATCTCAGAATCAATCAACTCAACTATCTATATAACACTCCTTATCGGTAAATCCTTATACGCTTCGAAAGTAAACGAAACCGCCTTCCTCAGGCATGTTGCGGAGGAGTTGGTCGAACGGTACAAATTGGTCATTTGATTAAGACAGTTCGGTTTACTATCGGAACGCTCATGTTTTATGTGACTGATAAGCCCGAAAAGGGTAATACAGACCGGTCCCACGACTTCCGTACTGAGTTAAAAGGGATATTAAACGGAAGATAATATTACGAACCTTTGCGTGCCCTAGTATAACTTTCTTGAGTTCACTGTTTTATAAAATAAAAGAACTATCAAGACCATACAAAATATACTCGAGAATACGTTAGTCAAATTGCCAAATCATTGATTCATTGTTTTGTACCTTAGGTTCAAATTCCTCTCTCGATTCCTATTAGTCACGAATCTGCGTGATCCCGTTTAACATTTATGAATGGAATTCGTTTTGTACCATTCTCAACGTAATATTTGTATTTTTAGAACTGTAATTGATAACAGAACCCCGTGACATCACTCGACCTCAGTGGTCGTGTACTGTTACAGAGGGACATAGCGGTAGGTTCTCGGGCTGGGGCGTAGCACATTGTTCCTATTGTTGCATTGGACAGTCATTCGGGGTGTTCAGGAACATGATATGTTGTGGACGCCTGTGCCCAGTCCAACGTCTGTCGCGAGCCATTGTTGCCCCGAATGCCATAGTGACCGCACGCCGCCCCCCTGTCAAACAAACGGACCCATTGCCAGAACAAAGTAGTAGCAGGTCTCAAGTAAACTTCACCGGAGGATGTTACTTTAGTCCCGATGTCTTTCTTGACCGGAGAACTGGGATGCTTCCACTTCACGCCTCGCTGCTTCGCCCCGGCTCATAACGATGTTTCCAAGCCTCAGCACACTGTTCTGACCAAAAATACGTCTCCATCGTAAAGAAATGACCGATACAGGCTTTTCTTCTAGGAAATCTACTTTACTACCTTCAAAAATCTTTGAAGTTAGTAAACATTGCTGTTAAACATTGTTGCATTGAAATTGCACAATGGATCGTATTAGATTGTAAAATTGCTGCATTAATGGAATAAGCCGTATTAATCCGTTGTCCATTCACTTATTGAGTGACCCCCTGTAACTATAAATAGATAATTTATGGCAGACGCCATCGCAAATGAAACTAGAAAATATACCATTTTAATAATCAGAAATTTCCCAGTTAGTACTAATAATGTTAAACACAATTAATTGTGCTAAATTGATTATTTGACTACGTAGTGAGCGATCGAAACATTTTTTAATTATTCAAATTTAACTCTGATTTGATAATATGTGGTAGTATTTTAATTTTTATTTCAATATATCCGTCAGGTTCGTGATTTTAATGACTTCTTGTTTATTCCTGAAATACCATTGTACTGCATTAAGCCAACGCTCGATCTCACGAAAGTGCCACTTCCGATAGAATGTTAAGCATCGCCATATTTTCATATGCGGATTAGTATGTGCGACGCATCTTAAGCTTCCTGTACTCGTTTCTGTCGGAGTCTGATATTCGATTCTAATAATAAACGTTCTCTTCCTGTGTCATCACTGGGATGAAACAAATATGTCTATCCGTTACTTAGAGTGAGCAAACCAACGGTTTGGTTACGAATGAATTTACAAGTAGTTAATGTATTTATTTAGGTCATTCCAAAGCATGGCTATAATGCTGTCTGCCAAGGTTATTGGTTAATGCAGTGTTTCATAATCTATTGTCTTGAAATAGTTTTTGACCCATCCGACACTAATGAATAAAAAATACCCTAACGACAATAATAAAGGAATATGATGCGATGAATTAATGCTCTGGTTATGTTAGTAGATGATTTCATCTACACCAATTGGCTTCCTTTTATTCTTGTCCACTATGCTGAACTGCTATGTTCAATGCTATGTTGAAGCCCGCCCAAATGAATGCAGCCTTGCCAATAAAGTGCACCTTAATTAGCTGTTATTTACCTTTGGACGACTTCTTGACTCTCAACTGTACGAAATGAATCACCGCCCATCCATTCACTGGCAATCTTAAGCACTTCTAAATTACCCGACTTTCGTGTCACCCTTTTTTTCATTACAACTTTTGAAGTGCTCCTACAGGAAATAAATAACATGCCACGATTTCCAAGGTATAATCATCTTTCTAATCTATAGGCTTTCGATGGAAATTATATCAATAAACTCAACGTTGTATAAAATTTAAATTGACGAGTGTGTACTGACAACGCGTGATAATGAACTGTAACATTATTATTTTGTTATTTAGAGAATAAGTTAAGAGGAATGTTGTTTTATTTTTGACACGCCAGTTCATACACGAAATACTAAAAAACTATTGAAGTTGGCAAATAATTTAAATCGTTTCTACGTAGTTTTGAGTCATATTTAGTGTTGTTAGACTTTAAATAATATTTGTTTTGTTTTCCCATACCGAATCGTCCGAGATAAAAAAGAATGGAAGGAGAGGGCCGAAACTCGG
Source organism: Lethocerus indicus (assembly GCA_019843655.1). NCBI lineage: Eukaryota > Metazoa > Arthropoda > Insecta > Hemiptera > Belostomatidae > Lethocerus > Lethocerus indicus. Next base: position 24,709,346 of record JACDQD010000005.1, on the reverse strand, counting down.
CTAACTGTTTAAGTGCGCAGTTCTCCAGAATTGAGAATATCTCTCGATTAAACTGTCTGTTCAAAGTTTGGGCCTCATCCCGCCAATTAGTCCGCCGCTGGCCAAGTTTTTCCTCCCTGGAAACTCGTTATTCCAGAGAACGAGCCCTCGAGGAAACCCTCATTCTTCGACCTAAGCTCGGATTTTCCGCTTTCCCTAACAAACTCAGAGAGGCCAACTGTTTGAGACTGCCTCAACAATGAAACGCCCCCAGTTCCCTTCACTCCATTACATGTACTCCGCTTAAAACGAAAATCAAAACGAAAAAGTTCAATTTCACATTAATGGGAAAACATATAGGCTGGTGTATGATGAGGGATGAGATCCGATAGTAGAAATTAAATTGTTCTGTTAATGTATGCGGGCCCAGATAAAAAATTAATATGAGACAAAGAAGAATTTCGTTGAAAAGTAGACTTTCATAATTCAAGGAGAATTATGCTCGGATTATCATTTATTTCTAATCCTAGCGGAACACTTTATTTTTTAGCTGTTGTACTTTTTCCCAAAACAATAAAGGTAACGTTATTGTCGTGAAAACAAAAGCGTGTAAATGCCCACCTATTATATGTATTAAATTTTATGAAATTTAAAATCGCTTTTATACGCGCCATTACACTGTAACTGCAGTATCAAGGCTAACATTACACCTAATTTTTTTTTATTCCTCAACTGGTTTCGTTGGTATTCAGAAGACTGGTTCCTTTCGAGACTGCCCGGTAATTGAATCTCGGCGTGTCTTATTCCCGTCCCTCTCGTTACGAACTATTATGTCTTTATTGAGATGTTATTCCCTGAAAATCTTCTTCAAGATGGTTTCATTCCCGATTCCTGAAATAACTTATGTTGGTTGTAAAGCTTGTGACCAGCGTAATTTATGCTTAATGCCGTTCGAGTAAATCTATGAACCGCACGATCACCATCATCGCTCCTCCCTCCTACTAGGGTTATCTGTATGTGGCCCAGTGCCGCAGGCGACTGTTTTAATCAGTTGAAGGCCTCGGGACAACCCGAAGACGAGCGATAACTGGAGCGAGGTGCGTTGGATACTTCATCCAGGACTGTCGTGGTTCCTGAAGCTCATCTCTCCCTCTCTCCCTCTCTCTCTCTCCAACTCTCTCTCCTCTCTCTCAACCGCATCGCCCCCGACACTATATCACCGGCTTACTTCCTTCCTCAGTTCTCTCCCTGTTCGCAATTCTGTTTCGCATCTTCATATGAGATACGTGTCCCAGGATATAGCAGTCGTCAGCTAGTGTCTTCCTGTTTTCAACACCATAAGAGGAAAACTGGTTGACAATAATGAATGAATATGAGTTACTTTGATTTGAACTAACATTTCATCTGTCAGTATTGGTAATGATTTATTTTACGAATATTGCAATATTCTCAGTTCCCTATGGTAAATTAAACATATGCTCCCTTTGCAAATAGAAATAATAAAACTCGGGGTGTTTTGTACTGATTTTCAAATGAAGAAGTTTTCTAATTGGTGCAAATTTGAAAACAGCTGGTAGTTTAAACTCGAAATAAATGAGTGAAGGTTCTGGGGGATAAAAGCGAGTACTTGGTATCTAATTTCAAGGTTAGAACACTCGGGAAGAGCGAGAGAGGCATGGGGAAGAACACCAGCTGCTGAAATATCGGCAACTGAATGAACTTAAGAAAGTTTCAGGTGGGAAGAGAACTCCCACTTCCACTCGGACTGGTTTAGGTGTAAGTCCAAAACCGAGAAAAACAGCGCCTCACCAGCCGCCGCTGCTCCAACTCCTTCACCCAGCACTCGTTCTAACCGGAAATTAGATTGTGATAAGATATAACAGTCATGAACTATATAGCCCATAATTCATTATAAATTGATTAAGACTGGCGTACCATTAAAAAATTATACAGACAGATACGGATAATTTCATCAGTCATATCTTGTAAGGAACTGATTTCATTAAATATTAAAATGAAATTTTCCTTACATCAAATTTAAGGTGGATATAAAGATAGAAGTGCCCGCAAGAATATTTTAGAACCCCATTTATTCTATCTATTTTCAATCATAGACTAAACATATTTCGAGTTCTCGTTATTGTCAGGAGTATTATTCGGTTAATATTGCACTGAAACAGTTCTTCTTTTTGATAACCGATCTCGAACTGGCCTAGGTGGATGAGAATAGTGAAAGAAGAATTGAGGCCATAATGGCATTTAATAAAGTAGCCAATTCTGCCGCAAACCTTGAACGATTGTTGCCGTTTGGCGATACGCCGTTGGGATTATTCATATTCAGACTTTAAATTGAGAATAAGTTGTCTGAAGAAGGTCGAATATCGGCTGAGAATCGGTTAGCTCGAGAGAAGATTTCCCCGGATGATTGCCCATAAAACGACCGAGCCGGATTCCAATAGCCCAATGCCGTCCGCCGGTCACAAATGAGACGCTCGCTGGTCACGGTAGCGACCTATATAGGCGAGCGAAAGACCTTTCCGAGCAAATTGAAATATTTCTCAGCGTGTCACGGGTCAGGTAGCCAGGAGTCGATGTATAGACGTGCCTTAGGGGGCTACTGATTTATAGATTAGATGATTGCCCATCAATCACGGATGCTCTGACTGGATAATATCATGAACTGGTCCCGGCCGAAACCCTTAACTGTGCAATGTATACAATATAATATATAAAATGTAACCACATTAAGCAATTAGTTAGAACAATATGGAACCCGGCCATTTACTTGCGGGTCAAACATTTTATGGAATAAAGCGAAAGGTTACGGAATCTCAAACTGATCACGTATGAAAGTATTGTTATCCAACGAATGTTAAACAGAGCATCTGTAAACAAACTAAGCGAGCATTGAATTCAGTAATTAGGGGTAGAGGGACTCCAGTTGGTAAGCAGCGGGCCAAGTCTAGGGTCAGTAGCCCCCCAGTTGATGGTTGTTAATCGCTACAATTCTAGATTAAACCGACCCACCGGGTTGTCCCAGTGGGCAGGAAGTGTGCGTGAGTGTGTACCACTTAACATACATCCAGTATTGTACCTTATTATTGTAGTCTGCTATCAGCGTGTGTTGTGGCGGCGTCGGCCCACCATTTACCACTTACCGGACCGTCTGTCGGTACGTGCTTTAATGTTCTACTCAAATTGATAACCCCTCGGACGGCCAATTCGAGATGATTTTTTCATCCCAGCTTGTGTAGACAGCCCCAGTAATTTTTGCTCTGCCCTCTGCGGATTCGGTATATGCCAACGTACTTTTTTGTCAACTGATATTGCTATCATGAGAGACCTCATATATTTAGTTCATGTAATTCAGTCGCTGATAGGAATGGCAAGTTAGTTACTAAGAGACAAGAGGTCATTGGGGAGGAAATTGAAGAAAGAACGTTTATTATTATTTACTAAATAAGGTAAATTTCATAAAATTTCCTCGCGTTTTTAATTCGAATACTTCGTTGAATATGGTAAAGGAGGCCAAATTACAATAAATTAGTGGAGATAGGGAGGGGTTGAAGTATAGTCTGTTTAAATGTGTCCTCCCGTTTAAGTCCCTCCGCCTTGTTATCGATAAATTACAAGGAGCCGGGGCACGACTGCCAACAAACCCAACTTTCCCCTTCCCCCTGCGTGAAAGTTGTTTTAAAATATCACTGCCGGCAAGAGAGACCCGGAGAGACAGATAGGCGGCTAGTGGGGAAGCTGCACCGACTTGCCTTAATATGGTTAAGACAAGAACTGACTCTCAGCAGAAGCACCATCCTACATCCTCCCCCGACAACAAAATGATCTCCACTATATTTAAATCTACCTTCTGCTTTCTCTCCGCTCCTTCCTCATTCTGTTAATTTACATATTACACGCCACATACAAACAGTTTATTTTGTACATACAGGGCGGTCCAAAAAATGTTTGCACACTTGAATCTTCGGTACGTGTATGTACAACTCGTAAACCTTTATAAAGTTCCCAACAATGAACCACATTTAGCTTTAGTAAGAGTATGAAATATAGGTCAAAACCTTTGCCTTTATTACAAAGGAAATAGCATTGTTAATTTACAGTAACATTTTTTAATTAAATTCAGATTAATTTTATATTCGTGGACCGAACATAAGCAGTTTGGTCAGGTATAAGTTTACCAAAAATTACAGTATATTAAAGGCTATAAAAGGAGGAAGCAGACAAAACCCGAGAGGGCTCCGGAAGGAATGGGCAAAAACCCTTGCAATGGAGCCGGCCCAGGTGGGGTTTCCAAACCCAGCAAAAATCCCTGAACGGAAGGGGGCAACTGATATTCTTCCCACCACATCAAGCGATCTTACCGGAAACCAGTCAGTGACAATGCAAGTTCTGGTCGCGGAAACCTTCGCTCCTCTATGCTAAAGGATGTTCAATGTAGTAACGCTTACACTTGTAAATTCACCCTGGTGAAGGTTTCATTGTTTTACTTCTCACTAATCGTGCTCGGGAGCGTTTTCCTAGTACCCATTGTAAAAGAATTGTTTGAGCTGAAATATTTCTGTGACATCTCGACCCCTCAACGATTGTCAGTTTCCTGTGCTGATTTCTATTGAAAAAACGAAATTAAACATCTTTTCTAACTTATGCCGAAGTATTTTATTGCGAATATTATCAACATTTTAGAAAATGTATAATATAGTTATTTGGTCGAGGTTTGTAAAATAGAAGGTAGAGTGAAGTTGTGTGGAGGCCGGCTGAGCTTGTAGGTTCGCGACTGTCCTAGATACTTGAATCCAGCCTACTGACACACTTCCTATCAAATCGTATTATCATTTATCACTAATGTCATCTCTTTTCTTTCTTCTCCTGCCCTGTCGCTCACTCCCACTCCTTATCTCGATGGCGTCCCCTGACAGTATCTTCCGCAATCCCCGCTTATTTGTTCCGCTTCATCAGTTCTTTCCTTCCTGGCGCGTTTCCAACGGTTCTTAACAGAGCAGTTCGTTTCTTTCGTATTTTCAGTTCCACTCAACACTACGGTATCGAAAACTTGCGGATCGTATCTATCATTGTTTAAAATAATTGTGTTATTACTCGTCCTATTTTATATATCCTCTGGCCCTGACAGTGTTTTTATATGCTGCCGGCCGGGAAAAACCGAAACCGGTCTTATATGAGACCGAATAGACAGGTGCGAACGAAACTCTCAACACTTTTGATCATTCTTTGATCTTCGAGGGGGTCCTGATGTCAGAGGCTATCTATAATACTGTTACTGGGAAAAAAACTGTTATTAAATAACTTGTGACATGCTGCTTCAGGGATCTCAATTATTCCATTATCACTGTTCCCTGAAGAAAAAACTAAATATATAACACTAATCCTGTAGGGAAGCAGGACCTACTATAACAGCTATAATCAGCCTATAATCTCTGAACTACCTAGAAGCCCATAATCTTGACTGAAACTATAATAATTTGGTGATGAAGCCTATCGGATCTTTATCGAATTAAGTGCTTTGGTCTTTGACCCGACAGGTTCGTTAGTTGTCTTTGGAATGGGCGATTCACTGAAATAGCGTTGAGATTTTCCTCATACTCCATTTCACCGTCGTCAAACAGTGTGTCGAGAGCTAAAATAATGTAAATTTATACCAAACATAAAACACTCCAGTTAATTAAAACACGATGCTTAAGAAGTTGTGTGCATCAACCTTTTCCAAGTCAAGATCCGCTCGATGTCAACGACCAATTCGGTGAAAAACTGAAGCGAATTCATTTATCACGCTGTTTCAAATCTCATTCGCAACGTAAACATTCGACCTGGCCCGCCGTTTCTCCTCAAATTTATTAGTTGAAAACACTACTAGCCATTACAATCTGTGATTTATTCTGTTATAAATTTATTATTTTTCAAAATGTTCAATATTCCAGATGTAATGTACAAAATAGTAAACGTCTCTACTCATCAATTATTTACGAAAAATTCCAATATTGTTGAGGCAGTGTCTCATAAATTAACTAAATAATTCCTTAATTTTCATTCGACAGCAATCGTCTCCTGTCATTTGTGTGCTGGCCTAGTTCAATATATCTTTTCCTCCATCGTCAGTAACATTATGTTGTATATTTTCGCTGAAGAAACATCCTGTCTTACTCCTTCCGAGGTCAAAATAAGAGACGTTTAAAAAACCAAATATGGAATTCACCTGGGAAATAACCAATGTACTGATCTCTGAACCAGCCTGGATAATTTCAAAATTAGAATTGTTATTAATAAAGGTTTTGTTCATAACGTTTTTTCTCTTTTGTTTCAGGTGAGTGAGGCAATGCCCAAGGCCGGCAGTCTTGATCTTGACATACTCTGAGTAAGTCGTTAAACATTTGACCGATATTTCGATCCTGTAATTTTGTCATTATAACATTAACTCGCACTCGGCTTAACTATTAATGGGATTTTTAGTGAAATTAGATTCCAAAAATAGTCAACCTTTTAAGTCTACAGAAATAGTCGTTTCATATCAAATTTTCGTACTCTCACAGCTGTAATATCTGCCATACCGACGATATGCCGTACTAATAACATTCCCTAAAATATTTTAAGTAAATCGCTAAACTAAAGAAGAAAATGGAAAAAACAAAGTTATCTTTAAGGCAATGTAAAAAATATTTATTACTACGATTCTGCTCATAAGTTTAGATCTCTTTTAAATGTTTTATGTATACATTGGTAACATTTTATAAATCAACTCTTTTTAACCACTTAATGTTTCGTTTAATATTTAATCCTGGACGACCGTATGTGTGAATGTTGAGTATTTTTCGAATCTAGAGCTGGCTGATCCAATTATTACTAATTTTATTATATATTTCCTATCCCTTCGTAATAGTACTTAATATTTAAATTTGTATAATTTAAACTCTTTGTCTCAAAGTGTGCTATTTCTTCGGTTGATTCCGTTACCGCAGTTTACTGTATCACAATAATTGGTACGACCGGGTTTCATGAACAGTTGATTTCTGAGGGAATTATTACGGGCATTTAGGGCGAAACGCCAACTCCGCAGAAGGCGCACTAAGTGGAAAAATATTTAAGAATATTGATGATTCTGGTGTTGTAGAATTTTAAAATAGGCTATTACTACCCGGCAAGGACATGTGTTCGACGGGAGCTAGAATCGGTGGACGTTATTTATTGACAAGCACTGAGGTTCGCCCCGTTGGATTCACCTTGAAAATATTAATATTTTATAGCCTCTGCCTATACTAAGTGTAGGCTAAGCATTAGGAACTATGCCAATTTCATTTTCCTGCGAAAACGTTATTTTATGACTTCTCCCAGGCCTGCCCGGTTTCAATAACCCCCGCAGGATTATTTTGCCATTTAATATATAAGGGATATGAGGAGCCGCAAGAGAGTCTAAACTAGTGATTTTATGCTTCTGGCCTGTTTGACACTTAACTAGACCAGTTTGGCTCAGTGTAGACATAATGCTTTATCGCTTCGCGCGTTCGTACTTGTTGTTGTCGCATTAATTTAGGAAAAAATTCACTTATGCATAATTCAATTCAATTCTGACGTCTCTTACCTCACTCTTGAATTCCCTCGGTGATATAACGTGAGTCACATAGGCTTTACTGATATACTACATAAGGAGTTTTAATAAAAAACATTATCGAATTCATTTCGAAAGTAATTATCATCCAAATGAGTTATCACCCAAATATACCTTTGATACGAAATTTAAGAACTTCTGGTAATCGTTAGATAACTGAAGTTATATTGCCTCAGTAGTATTTGACACAATTTTCACGCCAAGTTGTCCAAAAAATAAATTATTTGTTTGAAATACCACCGCCAGCGTTATTCTACCAATGTGCCCTAGGATGTACGTACTGATTGTTCCTAAATATGGTGAAATCGGTGCTCCAGGATCACCGAAGCGAAAGGAAACAGAATATCTCTTCAATCATGATACATTTGTCTAGGTTTTTTTTAATTTTTAGTCTCAGTTCTTTTTTACAGTTAACTCAGTCGATACGGTCAAGTGACCGGGGGCCCACTATCCTGGTTGGGTTGGCGCTGAAACTGCTCCCCTCGCCGCTTAACCGAGCACGCTACAGGCTCGTTATAAGCCCCCAACCTGCTACTTCACCATTCACCTTTATCTGTTCTGTTTGACTAGGCTTGTAAGTCCCGGGAACTCGGGGGGTCAAGTACCAACCCCGAGTAACCCCCCTGCCCACACCCATTCCGAAAATAGAAATGTATCGGGAAAAAAACAATAGAAATTGGAAAACTCTCGAAATCGTAGCTTGCCTCTTCTGCTTTCGTATGACTGCATTAAGCTACAGACTCGTCGGATTGTTGACGGCTGATCAACAACACAGCTGATCGGACATACTTTGGCGGCGATCAAGGAAAATGAATGTGTAATGATGAAATGTTAAATATTGCAGTTGAAAAATGTGATTTCTGTTCTAACAAACATAAGCAATTGATTGACCTGCAATAAACCTGTAAGCTCACAGTTAAGCTCTATTAACATTACTATTGAGGTATATGTAATAGATGGAAATATAAAGCTTGTTCGCTAATAACATTAAATTAGGCTTAGAAACTTAATAGGATAAAGCGATGCGTGGAAAAAGCACGTGATCTAGCACAGGGGGGCCAGATTTCGTCTAAATTGGATTTTGAACACGATGCCTGTGTAATTCTAACGGTGTTCTTTCTGGAGGAAGCACAAGAAAATCACATTGTCATGCCGGCCCCCCTTGTCGATGAGGTATTGGTTTACTGTTTCTTGTCGCCATGGTTCGACACCTTAGAAATTATCGAAACGTCTCGAAACAGAACTTCCTTTTAAAGTCTGAAGACTATAATAACTAAATAAGAATATGCGTTACTGGTTCGATTTTCTGTCCGACGGGACCGGGTTGTTACCCAGAAATGGGTCCCAGTTACCGGGGCACGTAAAATGCCGTGCAACATAAATCATGAACCAGGCTGATTTCATGAGACATTTAAGGCGGGTTCAGAGGGCAAAACATTCACTGAACGCAGTAAAAAAACCTGCGAATACTCAGTACTTTCCAGACCGGTAAGTGAGCATTCTTGGTGTACGTAGATACACTCAATAATAATTTTGATTTTTTTAATTCATCGAAGTATTATAATATATATTCTAAAAAAATCCTGAGTGAGAAGGTTCCAAGAATTATAAGAAGGATTCGGATGATTGTTGATATTCCCGAACCAACGCGGAAGTCAAATCAACGACCGGGATCGGTTTTGAAATTTGTTCTGGTGGCCGGACGGAAGAAGGTTCGGTCGTAAGGACTCTGTTCTATATTTAGTGGGTCTCTCTGGTTGCGAAATACACCATCAATTTGTCTGGTTCCTCTCAGGCAGGTGTAATAAGACCATACACGTTTAACCGCCTATTGCTGTCCTTGCTAGGTGTCCGCCTCCTCACAATACAGAAGTGTCATTTTATCCAAATCCCGTTACTTGCCGAGTCAGTTTAAGTCTGGTTCGGTTCCTCGTAACCGTAATTAATTAGGTCGGACACAAGTAGAACCTGTATACGAATTCCTCCTTGAACTCTTTTAAAGCCTAGCAAATGTATCTTTAGCAGGGAACAGTTCTGTATACAAAATTTGTGTCCAGAAAACTTCTGATGATAAAATTCCATATTAATATGACTGTATCCAATGCAATGATATTACTAGTTTCCAGGGTGTTTACGCAATTATTATTACTGTTTCCTGTATGTTCGATAAGTCTCGGAAATATGTATAAACAGGGATGATAAAATAACCACTTCGTATAAAATAACGGTTGAAACCTGTCGCCCTACATACGCAAAGGTCTACTTTCTCCGCGACGCTCACCATAGATTTTCGCAAGTCGAGATCTCAAGATCCTGTAGGTGCCTTTCATACGATAAAATACTCATATAGACGTACTCGGTATATGTTGTACCACTGAAACATAATGAGGGATTTTTTTATAATTCCGGGTGTTGATTGAATACGGCCTCAAAATAATGTACATACGGTTTAAAAACTTGTGTATTTTTATATTCATATATATGAAGTTCCCTTATAGAACAGTATGATTATGCACTTTATAATAATCTGTTATCCTCCTGAATAGGGTTCCTTTTCAGATTTTCAAAATTGAAACAGGATTTCCGTCGTTACAATTACATATGCGATAGGAAAAGATAAAAGATATCATCGTACATATTTCTTACTTATCTCAGCTTTATACATTTAGTAGCAGAAGTAAGAAAGGGCGCAACACTATTACAGAATTAATGAACTCTAAAGAACACACATTATTTTTACTTGATCATCATATTTATTAACGTTCGTTGATCCGTCACCCCTCACTTGCCCCTTTCGGTTAAGTAATCATTGTCAGCGGTAGATTAATTTCCGATCTTTATTTTTTTTAGTGCGGATTAGGCGAAATGTCTCGACCGTTGACGAGTAATATAAATTTATTTACTCTCTAGAAGGTGCTCGGAATTTGTCTCGCAGTTTTATTTCATAGCTAATGAAAAGAAAGACTGTCTGTGAAATGGAAATTGTTATCGGAAGTTGCTGGCTCCGGCTGAGCTGGGGTCCGGTCTGAATGGGGCGAGCCAAATCATCGCAGGTAACTTCCGTATTTTTGCATTTCACTGATGATCCGCATTTCTGCGCTGATCTTCAAGTGCCGCAAGCGGGAGCCACCGAATACTATCCTCTTAGCCTGTCCCAATAGTATTCTTTTGAAAGTTATCCACTGCACAGCAATGGCAGTGCTGACAAGATGCTGCATCGGCAGTTGACCCGTGACTACTACCTTATGTACTAATAATTCTACAGTATAGGTAATGGTAAATAAGCAAGACAATATGAGCAAGGAAAGATAGAACATTTCTTTTCTAGAGCGAAAATATATTTATTTTTTAAAGATCGTATTGATGCAAATAATTGATTGGTATAGTAGGAATTAGTGGAAGGATGTTAGAAGAGGCTTGGACCGGTGAGATACTCTTGCCTTGGCGTTACTTTCACCTGTAGCCCCCCTCTTATTGTCCGCAGTGTCGCCTCGGCCAGCCTACCCCATATAACAGTCGGAAGGAAAATCGGAACGGTTGTATAATACAATAATGGGTGGGAAAACGCGGTCCAACGCTCCCAATTAGAAGACAATAGGCTTCAGGTGCTCCGGGCCTGTTGCCACTGTTATAAAACTATTTCGCAATCGCCTGTTTACCTCTTTGCCGACAATTAGACTATAAAGTGGGCGGTTACGAAATACTGACTCGGTCATTTTCTTCACCGTATTCTGTTCGCGGTTTCATTGTTTCGGACACTGTGAAAGCAATGCACTTTCAGTGTATTACACTGCTGCGTAAGAAGTGCTCTGTACGGGTTGGCTTATGGCAGTATCAATGGAAGCTATACCAATTTTCGCGAAATGTATATGATATATGAAACATGTTCTTACTGTCATATATGTGATTTACACTTAGCAATTTTGTAAAGGTATGATAAGATGTTTTTCTTGCCTTTATTATTGGTTAAGAAGCTCGGGAGATGCAGCCGAGTGGCTTAATTGGTGCTATTTCTAGTAGGAAAAAAAGGCTTTCCTAAGCCCAAAGAGTCTGGTGGCTTCGCTTATTTCTAGTGCTTCAATACGCCCACCAATTGAACTTCGAAGGTTTCCTAATTACGATTTACACAATAGACACACAGAGTGAAGTGTGGTCAACGTTCGCGGACAGCGCATTCCGCTGCTGCCTCCCGAGGTGGAAACTAAAAACGTCCTTTAATCGTTTTTGTGTCTATAAGCTTTTTATTAATTGAGTAAGCGATGTCTTAAATACTTTAGTGGGTCGTTATTTATTATGGATGACTTGTGGAGTGCAGTGTTCACGAACGAATTCGACAACAGGTTCTAGTTCTGGACTGGGAAATAATACGGCCCTGGATCCGTAAGCTTGTAAGTAGTTTTTTCTTATTTGATTCTCCATTCTGATTTGCATTTGTGAGAGGTCTGCTTTCAATACTTCCTGGCGACTGGTTCTTCAACCTCTCGCTCAGAACTGAATCATTCCTTGTCATTGTGGGCCCATTCCCGCCGTCAGCTTCCTCCCGCCAATCTTCACCGACAACACTTCTCCCCGCGTCTGCGCAAGGTTGTTGGTTGTTCAAAATGTTATAAAACCGACCAGGTGGACGATGTGGTGCAGCGAACACTTATTCGTTGCCAAGTGGGAACAGCTATTTATAGTGGCGTCGCCGGAAAAAAAATGAATACGAGTTGGATTCATTGATTCATCACTTATGATGTTACTTGAACTTTCCAACTATAACTTAATAATATGCCACGAACAGTAAGGAACGCATGAAAGAACATACACAGGCAGGGAGAAAAATAAATCAATAGCCATAACCCTACTGTAATCTCCGTGTCACCTAGGAAGCCGATGTAACAGACTAACAAAAATGCCATTGGACTGTCAGAACAGAACACAGAAGAAACTGGAACACGAGATACAAATACATAAACTACTAGCCAGCCGAACCTGACACATATTGTTTAATTCCCTAACGAACCGTCAACATTGTCTTGCAGCCTGGTAGGTAATATAAAATTCTACATCACTGTCATTGAGGGTAGATCACATAATGGAACAGTAGGAGGTACGTGGAGTTAACCAAATTGTAATTGGTCCCTAAAAGTGAATGACTGGATTAAATTATATCTTCAGAGAACACTAATCTCGCGAATTGTTTCCGCGCTGCATAACCCTTTCGGAGAAGTGTCACGTGCTCATTGAGCTTCCCGGCGTTGTCTCGAGGTCTCCCCTGGCTTCATCGTAGAGCGGGCAGTCCCGCAACGCATAATCGACTTATATATTTCTCTAAGGTGGGATTTCATGGTGAAAACACATTGCGCCACCGTTAATTAGGTACCCAAAATCGATTGCAGAATCCGCACGGGGCGATGAATTAACCGTTTGCGCAATATGTTAATTACACAGTGTTGAATCGTAACGAAATTTCGCCCTCGCGATTCTGACTTGCACAATCTATTGTTTTGCGGTCTCTGCAAAGCCGGATTTGGCGCATCTAGTTGGCAACTCTACGGCATATCTGACCCTCAGCATTCCTCCAAGGACGCTTTTCATTTATGTTTATTGACTTCTTCTACCTTGAAAAATATCTATTTTTGTTATATGAAACAATTACTTTTTTTTTATTTGACTAACATTTGATTCTACGGTACTTTAGCTGAAATAATTATGTATTAATTGCCAATGCATACTTACAATGAAATCATATATGAAATGAAAACATTTGTTGTGAAAGCTATCCCCTTCATATATGATAGATATGTACTAAAAGGAGAATTGAATCGTTTCCTCTACCAGGATATGTGATTGGAATATCGTCTGTATATTCGGAGATGAGGGTCATGCTCGTCTGTCAAAAGCTGAGGTTGAAAAACAATTTTGCCGCAATTTTGGCCGGTAGATTTATTCGATCGGGTCGCTGATTAATGGCCGAGCCGCCCAATGAGCCAATTCGTAATCGGAACATGCGATGCACGTTAACAAGACGTTGATTCCCTATAACTGTTAGTTCGCCGACATCTTCATTGTACCCGGTACGTTCAATTGAATGAGTTTTACAGATTTCGCGTTGGAGGAACATTGTTGTTAATCTACTGTATTCACAGCGGTTTATTAAAAGGTCTATACCGGAGATATATTATTGCCCATCGGATTTTGTCGGATTCCAGTTTTTTATTGTGGGAATAGACTGGTTTCGGCTTATCGCTACCGTTAGTGAGATTAGATCAGTTCCTGAGTGGAAAAATTGTCATTTCCCAATGGAACATTGTCGTATTATTCGCGCGCAGTTAAACCCTGCCGATGATAACTTTCTGGCAATCAGCTTATAAATGTACTATTATTACCAAAGCTCTCGCCACATCAAATCATGGGTTTAAAAATCACGCCATGCAGCGAATATTTAGAGGTTAAAAAAGTTTAATCGCTACAAAATGTTTGCACAATTGTATTACCGTATTGGCGGGAGTCATTGTAATTGTAATCGCTGTTAACAGTGCAGCGCATCAGTGTAGACCGAAACGTGCAATCCGATCTTGGTACTGCATTTACAGGGGAATTATCATCCCGTAATTAAAATATAACATATGAAGTCTAGTTCATGAGAGAGGTAACTTTCGATTTATAGATACAACCAGTTTACCGTGGCTATAGTTTTAATGTTAATATACGAAAGTAATCGCTGAATTTTCCTGAATAAACCTGAAAATACTACATAAAGATATCCGAACAATAGAACCGCACTAGTAAAATTGACCCCTTGATCTGATTGGCACTCGTTGTCTTCGAGGGTTTTCATGACTTTGCTTTATGGGAATTTGTGCTAAAACCAGAAATTATCGAAGCCGCTTACATTTTCATTACAAATCTAAGTATAAAATAAATTACACATTTGTCTTTTCATTTTTATCGTTTTACACTTCGAATGTCGTTGTCCGACGACAGTTTCGTGTTTCTGTGGTTCTTTTCTGACTACATAGTAGTACGGAAGGAGTATTCTAGTCGGTTAATCTCTTTAAAGAGCAGAGTGCCGTGGGGGCAGAGGAAGAAGCGGCGTCGAGACGTTATTGGATCTACGCGGAAGCCGTAAAAGAGGAAGGACAATTTACTCGGTGGGATAAGAAGGGAAGCCTCTGTTTTCAACAACACATTTCGCGCCCGCGGAATGTTCTAGTCTTAACACGTTTCCCTGAGGATATATGTACACTCTGGTACTCTACTGTCAGCCCCGATAGGAGAAATTCAATCACATTCTTATTTCTCACACCTTATCTACAACGCTAGAAATATTCTGTATTTGTGTATTTTTGTTAATTCTGAATGTATTAGTTACTCCCGTCTTATAGATGATGGAGTAGATAATAATTCTCTCAATAATATCGTTCATTACCAATTCCATTTTCATAACAATATTTTACATCTGCAGGTGTGCTGTCCTCCCTTCGGCTATGTACAATTTTATCGTCCTTAGAGACGATTATTCGGGTATTGGAAAACAGATCGAAAGGGCGACCGGTGTTCATATAGCGGTCTGTTTGTTATAAATGTAGGATCGCGTGTGTATTCTATGTGTGAGAGCATGCTCAAATGTGACCTATAGCCTGGGGTATAGCCGACACCGCACTCTGTGGGCGGCAACCTGTTCGTTCAGTGATTTATTATGCAAGCAAACCGCACCATTCAAAACATCCGATCGCATTGAAATATCGCACATTCAAACGCGCAAAATAGGTAAGTTACCAGTCTCCGAAAATCATGAATACCGTGGATGACAAATTTCCAACTCAGATACGGTCTATTACTTCCAGTATATTTGTTACAATTATAAGTGTAGTTAGTTCCTTACAAATAACGTCATCACTTCTAACTCTGCGCGCTGGTTTAGTCTTATGCTGGACCACAATAAATGTGCGGTGACTGTACGGACTGCATGTTTTTCAATAATATCCGCTATCCTAGTCAATCAATAATTCTCAATAAAATCGGACCTATATTAAAAAGACATTAATATAAGAATAATGTATTCTGTTATGAAAATATATGACGGTGGTGTTAGCCTATCGTTAACCATCCGATTTTGGTTTACTTTCCGAGAAGATTGCCAGACAACTAAAATAGCGCTGTGTTACTTGGTGGGGCTGCCCACTCCTCAGTCTGAGTGAAGGGCATGGGGGATGAAAAACTTTTTTCATCAGTGAATCTCAAAACCCTCGGCGCAGTAGCTGAGAAGGAGGGGGCGGACTTTCCCCTTATTTTTACGAAGTAAAACTAGGACAGGCGCTCCCTACCTCCGCGGGTCCGTGTTTTCCATTAGACGTCTGTCCCGAAATAGGCTAAACCCAATTCTCCGGTCCGTCTCAATTCATAATTTATTTCTTTACGTTCTGCCAGTAGTAAGAATAAATCCGAAGCCTTAATTTAATCCTCATCCGGTTTATGGTTTTATGTGGGTATATACTGGGAATATGGTTACCGATAGACTGATTTTAAATATTCGAAGTATATTTGTATTACTGAAATTAAAGACCTGATAAAAATTTATAAAACGGTACTGACAGTTCGTGGCGGTTTGGAATATGGTGATATCGGCGTCTCGCCCTTCTATCGACATTGGTGTGACCAGCCTAAGTAAGTGCACTGTCATACTTCTCCGTTACCACTGGGGCATCCAGTCTCCAATTTTATTGCACTAGTGTCTTTATCTGTCACGTATAGTGTGGTTTTAGATCGCATATGGTTTCAGTAACAATGAATTTACGCGATCGTTTAGGATATTAAGATTGCTTACTATTATAATTAATAGGTTATTCGAAGAACAAAAAAAATTCGTGTATAAATTATTAGTTTCTTGTTATTAAACCGCTTCGCATTATCAAACAATTTATTTATCATCATTATACTCTCGTTTAGTGGGAAAATTGAGTTGAGTGGAAAATTCTTGCAGAATGTTCAGACGGTGGCCGACCTATGAAAAATAACAACAGGTTTCCATAACCCTAATATTATAATTGTGGAGAGCTGGTGAGTGCTCTCTCCTCATTTCAATAGCAAATTGGATATATACCAGTAATTGTGCGGAGCTTGGCGACAGAAGCAGGGTAGGTGGCTCAGAGGAAGTGTTCATAGAGTAGGGAAGGATTCCCCACAGCGACGGGCAAGGGAGGGTCCGGCGAAGTACGTCGCGGCACGCGCCAGGGTGGTCGGAGACGGAGAGTGGACGGGCAAGGGGGGTCACAGGCACGCGAAGTACTGGGCGGCAATCTGTGTTCGGACGGCGGCACGGTCGGAGGTTGAGGACGGCGTGAGTGTGTCCGGGTATGGAAGCAACGAAGTTCAGTAGGTGGTCCACAACGACAGCGGCAAGGGGTCCAAATGGTAGTCGGGGCCCGGCGAAGTGAGAACGGCGGGACGTAAGAGTAGTCGGAGGAGGAGGATTGTGTACGGGTGCGAAAGCCAAGTGAGGATCCCTAGGTGCGACGGGCAAGGGACGTGCACGCGCGGGTAGAGAGGATCCCGGCGAAGCGGCAGACGGGGAGGATGTGGTGGGTACGGCGAAGAAGTACGGGGCGGCAGTCGGAGGGAGGACGAGAGAATTGTCCCAATGTGAAGGAGGACGGGTAAGCGAAGGTTCGAGGCACTGAAGGTTCAGGGGCGGCGGGTAGACGGGCGGCACACGCGGGTGGTGCGGCGGACGACGAGGGGAGGATGTGAGTGGTCGACGAAGCAACGCGAGCAGTTCCGGGCGCGGCACGGCGGTAGGTGGTCGCTGGCGCATACCGGCGAAGTGGTCGAGGATGTGAAGTGGTCGAGGATGAGCAAGAGACCGCGCGAGGGTCCTAGTGCCGGCGGGGGTCCAGCGAAGGTTCGGCGCGGCGGGTCGACCGGTAGGTGGTCGTTCGACGTGACGGGCAAGGGAGGATGGGTGAGTTGTCCCAAGGGCGACGATGCACCCGGAGGAGGATGTGAGTTGTCAAGGGGGGATCTGGTCGGAGGGAGAGTGTGGGGTGACCGGGGGGCAGACCGCGCCCTGGCGCGGGTGTATGAGTCGGGAGGAGAATGAGTTGGCAGAGAGGGGTCCCGGCGAAGCGAATGAGTAGGGTAGGTGGTCGTGTGGGATACCCGCGAAGTGGGAGGCGGGGTGGCAGAGCACAGTGGTCGGTGAAGTCCATCGAGTTGTGAAGTGGTCGTCGCGACGGCCCGATCGCGTGGTCGGAGTCGACCGGCCGGCGAAGGTCTGGGGCGGTGTTGGTTACCGGGGGACGGCGGGTGGTCGGGAGGAGGATGAGTGACGGGCAAGAGGGGTACCAGCGAAGGTGTCTGGCGGACGGCACGGCACGGCGGCGGGTGGCAGGTCAGGGAGGATGGAGATTGTGACGAGAGAGCCGGCGAAAGGGGTCGGGTTGGTGAAGGTTCAGTGAGGTTGCACGGAGGTGAGGGGGGCATGGTTCCGGCGGTCAGGTGGTCGGAGTGAGGTGGTCTGGGGCGGCACGCGCGGCACGCGGTAGGGAGGGATGGAGTTATCGTCGCATGGTCAAGAGGGGTCGCACGGCAGGTAGGTGGTCCCGGTAGCATCGACGGAAGAGGGTAATGTCCGGCAAGGCGAGAGAGGATGTGAGTGATGTCGGTCGGTCAAGGGGGGTCCCGGCGAAGGTCGGGGCGGCACGTCCCGCGTCCGGCCGAAGAGGGCGCGCGGGTAGGTCGGGGCAGGACGGGGAAGAGCGGGGGCGGCATGGCGGTAGGTGGTCGGAGGAGGATGGAGCTTGTCGACGTCAAGAGGGCGAAGTTTCTCAGAGCGGCATGGTAGAGGGCGGCGGCGGGGTAGGTGGTCAGGGCAAGCAGGTTGGGGGCACGGCGGGTATGGTCGGAGGGAGGATGATTTGTCAAGACCGGAAGGTTTAGGCGGCAGGCGGGTAGCGGTCGGAAGGTTCGATGGTCGGTCCGCGAAGTTCACGAAGGTCTGAGCACGGAAGTAGGAGTGGTCTGAAGAGGGAGGATGTGATGTAGACGGGCAAGATGGGTACCGGCGAAGGTTCGGTGAGGCACGGCGGGTAGAGCGGGATATGTGGTTGTCGACGGGCAAGAGGGGGCACCGGCGAAGGTTCCGGAGGGAGGATGTGAGTTGTCGGAGGGGGTACGGCGGGGTCTGGGGCGGCACGGCGGGTAGGTGGTCGGAGTTGGAGGATCGTGGGCAAGAGGGTGTCGACGGGCAAGAGGGGTACCGACGACGTAGAGTGGTCGACGGAAGAGTCGACGGACAAGAGGAAGTACCGGCGAAGGTTCCGAGTACCACGGCGGGTAGGTGGTCGGAGGGAGGATGTGAGTTGTCAGACGGGGGCCGGCGAAGGTTCGGGGCGGCACGGCGGGTAGGTGGTCGGAGGGAGGATGTGAGTTGTCGACGGGCAAGAGGGGTACCGGCGAAGGTTCGGGGCGGCACGGCGGGTAGGTGGTCGGAGGGAGGATGTGAGTTGTCGACGGGCAAGAGGGGGTACCGGCGAAGGTTCGGGGCGGCACGGCGGGTAGGTGGTCCGGGGCACGCACGCGATGGAGGAGTTGTCGACGGCAAGAGAGGGGCACCGCGCGAAGGTCTTGGGCGGCACGGCGGGTAGGTGGTCAGCAGGAGGATGGGAGGTCGACGGGCGGTTAGGTGGTCGGAGAGGGATGGGTACCGGCGGGTCTGGCGAACGCGGCGTAGGTCGGGAGAGAAGGATGTAGCTGTCGACGGGTGGGCGCACGAGTGGTGTCCCGGGCGAGTTCAGAGCACGGCGGCACGTTAGGTGGTCGGAGGAGTGATGTGAGCTGTCGACGGGCAGAGGGGGCGGCACGGCGGTACCGACGCGAGGTACGGAGCGAAGGTCAAGGTTAGGTGGTCAGGATCTGAGGATGTCGACGGCAAGAGAGAGGTCCGGCGGGCTGCCCTGGCACGGCGGTTAGGTCGGAGAGGATGAGTTGTCGACAGGCACGCAAGAGATCGGCAGAAAGGTTCAGGGCGGCCACGGCGGGTGTGGTCGGAGGGTGGATTGTCGACGGGCAGAGGGGTTCTGGCGAATTGGTTCGCGCAGCACGCAAATGGCGTGGTGGTGGTCGGAGGAGGGATGAGGTTGTCGATTGGCAAGAGGGTACCCAGGCGGGGTCTGGGCGCACGGCAGTAGGTGGTCAGGGATGATTGATGAGCTGTACAGGTTCAGGAAGGTCCCACAAGCGGCACGGGGAGGACGATGAGCTGTCGAAGGGCAGAGAAATTACTCCGGCGAAAGGTTCAAGGCGCACACGGCGGGTTAGGTGGTCGAAGGGATGGAGTGAGTTGACGGGTTACCGGCGAGGTCTGGTAGTGGCGAGGGCAGGAGGTGGCGGGTTGGACGAGTGCGGCTGGCGGGGGGGCGGACGGCGGTCGTGGTCGCGGCGGCGACGAAGGTACCGTAGTTGCCCGCGGAGTAGTGGTAGGATCTCCTTGATCAAATTACCAGGATACCGGCGAAGGTCGGAAGGTGGGGGAGTCCGACCATGAGGCGAGTAAAGGGGGCCTGACTGGGCTTCAGATGGCCATTCCTCCCTCCCTCCACTCCATCGACCGGCAAGTTCTGAAGCATCCTGGTGAGTTGTCCATTGATTGATGACCAGGAGGAGTGGCGTGCAAAGGTTCGCGGCAATTCCGCAGTTGGAGGTGGGTGAGGGGAGGACCGGCGGTCCGGTAGTCGGCTCACTTACGGGCACCTTCCGGCGATAGGTTCGGGCGGCAGTAGGTGGCGGAGGAGAGTCGACGCCCGGAACGCCGGCCGGGTAACGGGGCGGCGGCGGGTAAGGGAGGATGGTGAGTGCGTTCTCGTAGGTGGTCGGCGAGGTTACCTACCCGGCGCCCGACCGCCGGTGGGCGACCCTTCGCCGGTAGAGGGGTACGCGGCCGACATCATGGTCACCACACTCTACGTATCCGACCATAGTTGGTTTCTGTCGTCCTGACGGAAGGGAGGGTCGAAGCCGATCTCCCGGCCCGTCGACGGGTCTTCCCGGGTGGTCCGTCGACCATGGTTCGGGTCCTTCGCCGGTATCGGTACGTGGTGCCGTGGTTGGCTCCAAGCTGGTTAACCTATACATGGCCTTTGATAAGAGATCGTTGGAACTGCCTCCCCGTATAGACTGACAATAAGCTTGCGCCAGTGCTATGGTGCTCACTCCTGCCGTCCTGGAATGGGGTTGGTGGATCTGATTTCACGCTGCCTCCTCCTCGGTTACAGCCGCTGGGGCCGCGGGCACCTCCGGGCCGACACCTACCCGCTGTATGCATCTCCTCTCGGCCGAGACTACTGCTCGTCGACCATCCATCCCCTGTCCATCACCTATCCCGCCCTTCCTCCCTGCCCGTGCGAAACTCCGCCGCCATTTCCGATGCAGAGCCACATCCTCCCCTCCCGCCAGACCCGGCTCGTCCGTCCAAGCTTTCGTTCCTTGGTGAACAACTTCACACTCCTCTCTTCAGACCGGCCCGACCGACTCCGTCGAACCCGGCCACATTTCGCTTCATCCTGCCGAACCTTCGCATACTTCCACCATTTGCCCGTACCACATTCCATTCCCTGTTTTGCGGATTCCCTCGTGAACTTCGAACACTTCGGTTCGCATCTCTGCCGTCCGACACCCATTCTCACCTACCCGCGGCGTCGCGACGCGAACCTACGCCGCCGGAATGCCCCGACCAGATCCTTCTCCGCCTTGCAACAGCTCGTCATTCTCCGCTGCCCGAACCTCCTCCACGGGACTCGCGCCTGCGTGCCCGACCTCTCGACTCTGACCAACCCGCCGTGCCCGCGTTCGCGACCGCCGGTACTCAACTCTTCGCCATGGTGCCGGACGCCTGAACGTTCCTCTCTGCCGACATCATCCTCCTCAGCACCACCCGCTGGCCGGGCTCTTCGCTGTATCCTTTGCTGCCTGTCGGCTCGTATCCTCCGCCACCACTGGGTTTTCGGTCTCGTTTTTTTTGTTGAGACCCAGCCGGACCGTGTTGGGGCTTGCTTTCACTCATGTCGTACTCTGCAATCACATTTCCACATCCAGACCTCCAGCACCTACGGCGAAACCCGGACCCCCTCCGACCTCCCTCGCCACCCCTCCATCGCCGGTTCTCCGACCACCTATCCGTTCCGCGTGCGGCCTGGCAACACCTCGCTGTCGTAACCTTCGTCGACCTCTCATACCCCTCCCCCAACCTTCGCCGGTACCCCTCTTGCCCGTCGGTGCCGTACTCCCGACCTTCGCCGGTGCCCGTCGACAACTCCGTGCCGCCCCAGAGGTGACCTCCATCTTCCATCCACCATTGCCGGCCAGCCGCGCCGGTCCCATTCTCTTCCTTCCCCTGATTCTATCCCTACGTCATTCTCCCTCCGTGCATCGCTCACCGTTATATTCCTTCGCTACGCCGTCCTCTCCGACCCTACGCTGCCCTTCTGATGGCGGCTCAGTTGCACTACCCTCATTGCTCGCTGCCTCGCTACCACTCTGTTTTTTTGCCGTCGACAACTTACCGCGTGCGCGCGACTCTTGCCGTGCCGACAGCTCCACATCCACCCCTGCTGCGTGCTGCCAGAACGTTTCGCTACTCCTCCCTCTTGCGTCGACAGCTCCATCCTCATCATCCGTCGAGGTACGCCCGCCCGTCCGGACCTGTGCTGTGCCGCCCGTGGACTATCTGGACCCTACCCTCTTCGCGCCCAGATCAGAGCTCCTCACATCGTGCCTCCTTCGCCGCGGTTGACCACCTCCGTGCCTCGACCCGTCGAGCCAACCCGCTCGTACTTAACTACCCGCCGCCCGAACCTGCCTACCCAGACTGTGCGGGAATTTTTTGCGTCGAACCATATCCCGACCACCTACCGTCTTGGTACGCGCCGTGTCACATCCTTCCCCTGACACCTACTACTCCTGAACTGCTGTACAGACTGGACAGCCCCCGTCCGTGCCGCCCAACCTTCGCCGGTCCCCCTCCCGCCGTCGACATGGTACCCGCTGTGCTACCGGTATCAACTTTCCCTTGCCCGTCGACTCCGCCGTCGGAACCGCCCGGACCTCGCCGCCGCTACCCCTCTTGCATGACTCATCCTGCCGTGCATTCACTCACCCGTCCATAGACCCGGGACTCATGTGAACGCCGCCCCCTCCACTTATCTTGCCTACCGACAACGAACCGTGCCGACTTGTGCACCTACCGCGCGTCGACCGTCCGGAAAGACGCCATGGCGCTCGGTTCTCCACCTTGCTTGCGTCTGCCGCCTCGCCCGATCACAACGCAATGGGTACTCTGCCTCTGCCTGCCGTCGCCATTATCCACCATCCTCCCTCCGACCACCTACCCGACGTGCATTCCCGTCCTCCGACAACTCCATCCTCCCTGCTACCCGAACGTGCCAGACCTCGCTGGACCCGCCGTCGACAACTATCCTCCTGACCTACCCGCCGTACTGCTTCGCTCGCGAACCGTTCGACTGCCGCCCAGAACCTCATTCGCCGGTACTCCTGCCCGAGCCCCCCTCTTCCACATCCCTCCACTCCGACCACCTTCCCTACCCAGGCTCCTTCCCTACCCGCCGGCCACCTGCGCGACACACCCCTACACCTTCAAGTCCTGCACAGCTGCCGCCTCGTGCCCGTGCCGCCAACCGCCCCCTGTAACGCAAATCATTTCCATCCCCTCCATTCGACTGAGCCTTCCATCCATCCTCCCATTCCACCACCATTACCCCCAGATACTCATTTCATCGTTCCGGGACTCTTCATGGAACCAACTGACCACCTCTTTCCTTCCACTCCCTCCCTCCATTCCCTACCACCGTTCCACGAACCACCTTCCTTCCTTCCGGTACCCCGAGATTCTCCACCATTGCCGGACCTTGGGTGTCTCCCCTCTTGCTTGCCGACAACCAGCTCACACCTACACCGACCACTACTGACCGAGACACGGCACGGTGCCGCATTACGCGTGCTGCCCTGAACTCGACAACTTCGGTACCGGTACTACCCGCCGTGCTGCCCCCTCTTGTTTTGGTTTTTGCAGGCAACAACTCTTGCCCGTCGATTTCCAACCACCTACATTTACCCTGCGTCGGCTGCTGCTCCATCTACTCCCTGACTTGCGCCGCCGTGCGTACTCCTCTTGCCGTCGACGAGCTCCATCTCATCCTCCTCCGACCACCTACCGCCGTCGCCGAGACGCCTTTGTCGTACGGTATCCCGTGCACGCTCACTGCTGCCTCGGCCACTATCCATACCACCTCCGCCCCAGACATCCTTCGCCGGTGCCCCCTCTTGCCCGTCGAACAACTCCATCGACACACCTACCCGGTGCCGCCCCAGACCTCTCGCCGGTGCTCGACCACCTTCATCAGCCCGTGCGCCAGCCCCAGACCTTCGCCCGTCGCATTTTCCCGCCGTGCCGGTGCTCACCTTCAACACCGACCACCTACCCGCCGTGCCGCCGAACCTTCGCCGGTACTCACTCCTTGCCTGACATGCATATTCACTGCTACGCCTATACGTGCCCCGAACGGACTTGCGCATCGGGTATTCTCGTTTCCTCCCCCGTTCCGACAGCTCACATGCACGTGTGGTTCGACTCTACCCGCCGTGCCTCGGTTCCAACCTCATCCCCGCGCTTTCTGGTACCGTGCCGCTGCTACCCCTCTGTTACCCTTCCGCCACCTCCGATCCGGTCGCTCGGTGCCCCCAGACCTCGACCGCCCCGACCCTACGCCCTTGCCGTGCCCCGACAACGTCATCCGGTCCGCCGTCGACAACTCACATCCTCCCTCCGAACCCGTGCTGCCCCGAACCGACAACCTTCGCATTATCGACCCTGACCCGCCGTGCCGCCCTGAACCTTCGCCGGTACTTGCCTCGACTCATCTTACTGGGTTATTTCCACCGTCGCGCCGTGTTTCCGCTCACATCCTCTGCCTCCTGAACCCGGGTTCGTTTCCCTTGCCCGTTGCATCCTCCTCCCCGACCACCTACCACCGTGCCTCCCGAACCTTCGCCAGG
The DNA here is from genome assembly GCA_019843655.1 of Lethocerus indicus. Classification (NCBI taxonomy): domain Eukaryota; kingdom Metazoa; phylum Arthropoda; class Insecta; order Hemiptera; family Belostomatidae; genus Lethocerus; species Lethocerus indicus. Next base: position 24,684,685 of record JACDQD010000005.1, on the reverse strand, counting down.
TACCCCTTGGCTCGACTCTCCTGACATCCCTTGGGTACTCTGACCACCTACCGACCACCTACCCGCTTGTGCCCTTGAACCTTCTGCCTACCTTGACACCTACCATTGCCTGAACCTTGCGTTGCCCCCTCTTGCCTCGACTCAACTCACATCCTCCCTCCGACTTGTCTGCCGCCCCAGACTTGTCGCCTTCGACGCACCTACCCGCCCTCCCAGGTACAACTTCGCCGGTACGTCCACCTGAACCACCCCTCTTGCCCGTCGATCCTTACACTCCGATCCCGCCGCCCCGACCTTCGCTGCACGCCCGCCGTGCCGTGAACCTCTCGGTATTTCTTCGAACTCCCTCTTCCATTTCCTCCATTCCCTACATCCTCCTACCCGCCGTGCCGCCCCGAACATCTCTACACATTCGGAACCATCCCCCATCATTTCATCTCCTTTTGACCACCTGCCGCCCTCACATCCTCCCCTGAATTCATCGCCCCTTCGACTCCGATTCCCTACCGCCGTGCTGCTGCCAGGCTTCCGTGTTTTCCACCTTCGCCGGATTTCCCCTCTTGCCCGTCGACAACCACCTGCACATTCCTCCCTCCGACCACCTACCCGCCGTCTCTTCGCCGGTCTTGAACTTCTTCGCCTACCCGCCGTGCACCGCCGGATCCACATCCTTTACCCGGCTCCGTCTGCCGGTAACAACAACTTACCCCTCCGAACCAACTACACATCCTCCCCGAACCTCGCCGACCCCCTCTTGCCCGTCGATCAACCCTCCCGACCACCTGCCGTGCCGCCCAGACCTCCCTCCCGGTACCCTCTTGCCTGTCGACAACAGAACTCCTTGCTTGACCTTCGCCGGACTCTGCTTTGTGTTCCATCTGTTCATTCGCCGTCGCCACAACTCACATCACTGCCAGCGCACCGTGCCCATGCCCGTCGACAACTTCACATGCGACGGCTCCACCTTCGCCGGGACCTACTTGCCGGTACTCCAACCTCCATCCTCCGACCCTCACCCGCCGTGCCTCCTTGTCGGTTCCAACCTTGCCGTCGGTACGATCACCCACCACCCGCCGTGCTGCGCCTCTGTTTCCTCTCCCCGTCGACTCACTCCATCCCTCCACCACCACCGTCCATCCTCCCTCCGACATTCCCCGTGCCCCGACTGTTCGCCGGACCTGCGCCGTACTGAACTTGTCTCCCAGAACCTCGACCCCTGACAACGACAACTCCATCCTCCCCCGACCAACGCCGGTTGTCCTATGGCAGGGGATGGTCCCCTTGACGATCGATGTCCTCCCTCGACCACCTACCCGGGAACCGGGACACTCCTCTTGTCTCTCATCCTCCTCTGTCCGTAGAAGGCAACGCTCGATACCCGTCCTGGTGTGAATGTCGGGGCTCGACAAGCATGCCGCTACCCGGACTCGGTGCCGGGACCCCCTTCCTCCTCCGTCGACAACTGGCATGGCGAATGTTCGTGGCTCGATGGGTAGGCGGGGTGGCGTGGATGTGGTTGACGGCGCCGCCGCCGCTCAACTGTGATTACAAAGGGGACGTATCCTTTCCTTGTTTCAGAAAATATTTTCTTCCCTTGCTAACCTAAAACACGTGATACTCTTACCTATGCCCCCATTATCGCATGCATTACTATTTAAATAAATAGTTTTAACTGCTTTTTCATGTAGTGATCGATCATTGAATGTGTCAATAATAAATGGAATACCAATATGTTTGTGTTTCCGATATGGTGACGATGCTTAAACGTGTGTATAATAATTTTATAGTAGACCTCTTTACTCCGCATAACATTAATTGAGTCCTTATAATAGTGTGTTATGTAAATCAAGACGTATACCATGTTGTATATATGCTGAAATATTTGGGTCAGATCGTAAAATGTGTCTCCTATTCGAGCTATTACCTGGTCCATCCTCTAAACGAGCACCTCCAACTTATATACTGTGAGCCGAGGTCCGTAGCCCTGGATATCCTCCTTGGATCAACTCTGAAGGCGCCTTCGTACGCGTGCACCCGTTTTGCACCAGATAACATTAGCCGCGAAATAATAGTCTATTTTAATCAAAATCGCGACTGCAGGATGTAACAAAACTCCAACAACAGCAAGAGAAGACTGACTGATCTTTATTTAATAAAACCTTATTTGTACCGATAGTATTAAGTATTGTATACCACCTGTGTTTGTATACAGAGTGGACAAGACTGTAATGACTGTAATACAGGGTTCGGAAGTACTACTCCCTTTCCGCATTCCTCAGCTTGTGAATCCTACATACTTTGATTCTGTCAGTAGTGAAAGTTAGATTTTTAGGCAGCACTGCTATAATCTTTTCCATTGTCGTAAGCTTTATTATTTAAAAGAGTGCAGTGATCTTTGTCTATGATAAAAATAAAATGTGGCCACTTGTCAAAATATTATACGTAAAATGATAATGCTTAAGGAAAATGTTTTAATATATCAAAATAAGTGGAACAAGGCATCAGTAGTCATGCTTTGTATTCTAAATAAGTGAAAGTATTCCTTTCGTTGTAATTAAAACAATTTTTATTTTAAAGCATTGTTTAAATATTTCTTCAATACGATGTTTCTTCAAAAGTAATATTCCATCTATTTACCTGAAAATTGGAAAGGTCTAGCGAACGCTAATTTTCCCGGAGAAAGGTATTGCACTGAGAGCTAAAACTGTACAAGTAATCGTCTGGAATTTATAACCTTTTTTTCCTGCGGTTTTGTTCAATTGTATGTGTCCGAGGTGATAAAAAAAGCCTTTTCGATATTCCGTACATATGTGATGAAAGTTTAACGAATCCCAGAGACGATAACAGGAGAGAGAAAAAACCTGGCGGTGCTTAATGAACAGGGGCTGCTTTGATTGGAAGCCGCGCCGCGCTAATTGGCCATGCCCTATCACTAGCCGCTAACGGCCTGTTGTTCGGTGCAATCCAGTACTTCGTAATGTCTGGCGTCGATGGCCTTTTTCGGTCTGATTCCTTTAACCGGACAAACTAGCATCGCCGTGGATGCGGTTTCCGTCAGTTAAGTATGTTTTCCTCGATACCAACTCCGTGTAAACTTGCTGTACTTTCCTGTTGTTTTGCTCAGGCACACCATCTCTCACTCAATGAGTTTCTGTGAGATTCTCAATGAGAATCTGTTGCCACTGACGCGCATTTTAAGCCAACTGTTATATACAGTTTTGTGTGATTTCATACGACATTAATCACAGTAATACCATAATAATTGAACCACTCATTAATATTCAAAACAATATACAATAATGGGAGGGGCCAACATAGCCCCCGATTCTGTATTGTGATTTTCCTTTCCATATCTGATTCTTGTGCCTGCGTTCCGTTGAGGTTGTACCTTGGTCGATTACACGTCCCAGTTGCCTATGAAAAAACCTACTAACTTACGTTATATAATGTCTAATATCCAAATTACCCCAAACATTTACAATCCGACAGTACAATTAATAACAGCCGCGAAAGACAAAAAGATCCGTGAGTAAATTTAATGAGTTTATAGAAATGTAATGATAACGGCTAACAAAATATAAAACAGAATCACAGAAAACAGTACATAGCGTTATCTGCTGCACCAACTGGTACCTAGCGCATCTGCCAGTTTCATTATCGTTTCGACAAAATGAATTGACGTTTCCTTTCCTGCACCGCCAGTCGTGGTTTTCCTCACAATACTTCAAAGCGGTTGTGAACGACATAGAGCGAACGAATGAGTTGCATTCGAAGAAAGCAGCGAAGGGTTGGAGTTTGTATATAACATTGTTACCTCAAATGCGAATAGTAATTATGGAAACGAATCAAAGATTTTGCCCCTTCGGCCGGGAGAAAGAGATAGCCTGGCCGTGTAATGGGCAAATAAGGAAGGAACAAGCTTTTCAGAGATGAGTTGGAATTTCCCCGGAGATTCGAGGCATTATATGTGTTTCGGTTGTTCAGACATTTAGACCGTGAGTCATTCATTAGTTTATGAGTTTTTCTTTCTAACCAGAAGTTTGTACTACAAAAACATTTTACTCGCGTAATAGGATGACAGTCCCCCTAGGGTTTCTACGGCATTTAAATCAAACAATCCTGTATTGTTTGAATGCAATTGACGAAAACGACGACCCTCATCTTCTGAAAAGCAGAAACCTTCGCCTCGAGAATAGGTAAATGTTTACAGGCCTCGGGGTCGTGTAACAATTTGGTTTAATAACCGCTTCGTGACCGAGCTGGCTTGTAGAGATGCCTATCTCTCGGGATGTGCGCCGATTGGGGGGAATTCGACATTCGAAAAGCTCAGACGGCAAAAAAGGTGGAAAAGAAGAGCCATTGGTTGGCGGCTTCTTCGACCTTTATAGGCCGAGTGAACGTCGCCGCTTCAACTCGAGCCGGGCCCCACGCTCCAAAAAGGTCGTCTCCTCCGTACGCTAATTTTCTGCTTATTCGGGGGTTTCCTTCGTGAGCGCGCGGAATCGATACATTTAGGATACTGATTCGTGATTATTCGTCCCGTTCTGGGGGTGCATTTGAGCATTCCATTCGATTAGTGCAGAAAAATTGAATGTTATTTTGTTTTGTTGGTCGAACGAATCTCGTGTTTTCGCTCATCTCCGCACGTCTAACCGGAATGCCTTGAGGCAGTAAGGCAACGGTCCGACCTAGTCGGGGAGAAAACCCACATTTAACTTTTATGTATACTGTTTTCATTTTATATACAATATCAATACATCAATACATACAAATTGATGTTTCAACCTTCAGTTCTACTTTCAAGGAGCAATGTTTATGAGATTATGTCAAAAGATATTCTAGTTCTACAGTTCATAGGTGAAGGGTACTCCAATGTTACGTCGTACGCTTTTTAACTCAACCTTGTCTTAGGGTCAACAAGAAGGGGAGAGGGCAGAATATTTTGATTAAAGAACGGTCACTACGATCTTGAAAACTTTCGGAACCACTAAAACAATAAAGTTGGATTCAGAAAATATTACGCTTAAAAACCCTATGCCGGAAAATAATTGTACTACTGAGGAAATAGAAATATTGCCAAAGTTTTCAGTATCGTCTCCGGTGCGATGACAAAATCAACTTTGATCTACGCACTGAAAATTCGGATATTGGCAATATACAATAATTTGTATTTCTCATTTTATGTGTCTTTCTTTATTTATAAAAATATTTTGCTATTTCTGTTGTATAGTCTAGAACAGTGGAGTTTGGGTGTGGAGAGATTGAACATTAATTTTGTACTTCCATGCATCTCCATCCATTGTTTCTCTTTAACCGAGCTGTTATGTAAAAGTGTTTACTTAGATTGATCACACACACATTTAGTTTAAATCCCCAGAGCCAATCGCTGCCGCGTTGAGCCATTGCAGTTGGCCACTGCGTTATGTGAACATCCGAATTTGGATATCCGGTCGACAGCAATCGTGACGAAATTTAGACAATATTTAGGCCATCGACTTTTGGCAGCAGTAGTACGGACGGGGAATTGATAAGTCGGGCGATAGTGGAAAAAGGTTAACCAGCGTAAATACGAACGCCTTTTAGGACCCGATTGTTTTATTGTTCATTGTTTCGTCTCACCAAACACGCAATAGTATACGAACAGATCTGTGTTTATGTGTATGTCAATAATATAACCTAGACGGTCTCTTTTGTCCTGTTGTGGTCATAAGAACTAATTTTTCATAGCATCAGGCTGACCATAAAACAATTCCGGCTTAATTGCATTCCTGATTCCTGCGTCTTCTACTGGACCAAATATTTTAATCCACAATTTCCTTTCCTGTATTGGCTACCCGTTTTCATTTACTTTCATCAATACCCGTGTTGCACTGCCGGAGTTGACTGGGTGAATAATAAACTTATAAACTGCCATTTGCCATTCTTCGACAGTACTCTAGAGCATACAAATTTCTGCACCCAAAACACACCTGCTTTCAGCTGTTAGTCTCACCGCAGTGTCCTGTCTGGTTTCACTTTTTCCATTCACCACAGAACCGCCTAGGTATTTAAATGAATTGCCGTGTGGAAAAGTGTGTTGGATAATCTATTGTCCTCCCTTCTGTCAGCGTTCCTCGACCAGTTCGTGTACAGTGATTTTACATAATTTATTAGCTCGATAATTGCTAGGCAAAGTGTATTTGTTCTTTACTTATCGTTTTATTTAAAGTGTGGAAAATATAAAATAATATAAATATGAGCTCTCAGATAACTGACGTATAGGTAAATAGGAGGGGAGTGGCTAAGAAAAGGAACTGAGCTAAAAATCGTTGCAAATTAATTATTTAATAAAAGGAAAACCAACATTTCACGAGGAGGGAGAGAACACCTGGTACCCGGACCAGGAAGTTTTACATATATTTAAAATTTTTACCAATATTTTTTCATCTTCAATATTTCATTGAATGCTTTTAAACTCATTAAGTAGGTAGATAAGAAAGTAATTGTAATATAAATTACTTGTAACCTACATTATAGTGTTAATTCATTTATTATTAGCCCAAGTTATATACCTTCAATTCCCTGAACAGGACCTTTAACGGATAGTTTACCTCTAGATATGTGTGCCTCCTAACATCACTTTGAATCATGTGTAGCATAGTTTTTATTATGTTTACGTTTCCTGAATATTAGTAGAGTATTTCATAGAGGGGACTGTGAGCTTTCCAAATGTTTCCATGGAAACGAGTGGATATTACTGTATCCTGTTTGTTTTGTTCTTAAGTTAGACGGGTTTCAGACGCTCGCGGAATGTTACTACCTTAATTGACTGCATTAGGCAGATTTTGGCTTCCAGTCGCCGTCAGTAGGGTTCCGTCAATATTACCCACGCATGTGAGTTGCTGATAAAGCGCCTAGTCATCACTTGATGAATCTGGTGTACCCCTAATTCAAATCCGGTATGTCGTACTTTCCTTTCTATAGTTTTCGCGATCTTATTATTTTACCTGGCAAGCTCATAACTGTGGAAACGTGAATAAATTTGAATGAAAGCTGTTCCGTGTAATTAAAACGATATGAATGGACCAATGAGGGAGGGTATATTTTGTTGTGTTGTGTTGGTAGCAGTGGGGGTAGTAGGCCGAGTCCCCAGGCCCCTAGTATAACCTCCACCGCCTCCGTATTCTCCCGCCTCGTAGTTTTGTCACGCCAGTTTCGTTTGGTCGGCCGATCCCTTTGGTCCCGCGTTCACCTCGTTAAGTCCCTCCAACTTAGTTCCGGCCTTAGGTTGAGCAGATTTCGTCCCGACATTCGGCCAAATGTCGTTTCCGTCGTCCGCCGCTTGCCGGGTCCCAGTGCCGACCCTCATCTCCGCCCCCCTGACCCGTCCCTATTCGATTAGCTAGTCTAGTGTCTCGGTTAAGTTCTCTACCTTCCGCCCTGCGTGTCTAATTTAAATTACCCCGAGTGCACAGTGTTCTCGGCCCCTAGACTGAAATCATCGCTCAAAAACGACCGTGTAAGTTTAACAGATATAAATTTTAATGTACCTGGTAGTCTGTACTGCGTTGATTCATCCAATCATCAATATTTCTAATATTTGAATGGAAAGGACATTAACATGTTACATGGCAGTAAAAGTAATGTGGATTGTGAAGATAAATGAGGCAGTGTAAACACAGTATAGAGCATAGGAACACAAATCAAATAGAGAGATTTTAAATTGGGAAAGAATTTGAAATTTTGTTGTAGTTTGTACTGACAAGCTGTATCCCCTGCCCTGCCATTTTCGGTATTAAATGTTTAAGCAGTTTGGTGTGTGTATTGTTCAATGCATTAATAATTATATTTGTATATACCTTATAATGACCATAGTACCACCCTTCAGCCAATATTATTATTATTGAATGTTGTTTATAAACATGTCATGTGAATTTCTAACCAACACTTCAACTTTCAGATGTATTTTTCTTTTGGTTGAAGTTTATATTAATTTAACTATGGTCTTTTTCTGTAGATTTCTTTTTTAACTTTTGTTAAGTATTCCTAATAAAGTGTCAAACCAAACAATTTCTATGTAAGGAGTTCTTAAGAACTGGATCATAAATATTAAAATTTTGTTAAAATATATTTTCACTTAAGGAATACATGTTTAGGCTAGTATTATCTAAATTTTACAGTATACTGATTTGTTTGCTTTGATATGAGTAAATTCATATATTAGTATCAGATTTATGGTTGTCAGAACAAGTTCAATCTTATTTTATAGCTTTTTCTATTTTTAGAGAGGCACTATTCCGTACTGACACCACCTGTTGTATTATACTAAACAGTCACTGAAATAAATCTAAAAATTTATAGCAGTAAATGCACAAATTTGTGTTAATATTTGATAAAGTAGCAATAAACATTGAATTAGTTCCTGTCTCAATCCATGCAATTGAATATTCCTGACAGAAACGGAACTATTAATGAAAAAAAAAATATAAGGTGGGGTAGATTAGTGTTTCTGTTTTTAACTTAAACTAGTAGTTATTCCTGTCATGAAGTTGATTTTATGAGCTGTACACTTCTTATTTGTGAACTGAATGTCAGAACTGTATGTTTAATACATGCAATAAAAAATTAAAATTACATTAAATGTTTAATAATTGTGAAATTAAGATAAAGGAATAATTTAAACTTTTTATATTTCATTATAAATGTATTCAAATTAAAAAAAAGAAATAAATTATATTCATGAAAATTATATTCACACTATTATATTCACTGTTATATTTCATACCTTATGATACATATATCAGTTGGTTATATACATTTTTTTTTCTTTCTGTTACAGAAGACTGCGTAGAGAGATGCGACCAATCGACAATGGTCGCACCGACACACAACATGAAGTGAGTAATACAGTTATTTATTTAGCTTTTTTCATCATTCTATATCATACGTTATCTATAATGAATTGATAGACTCACACATTTTACACTATTTAACATTCTATACTATTTGGTTCCTCAACTCCATCCGTTGTTAGGAGGCAGAATTTTAAGAGCATATTTCCTGTGATATGTCATAGTGAAAACGTTTGGCTCAGATTAAATGATGGTCCAACAAGATAATAAATTGTTAATGTTCTTTCATATTTTAATACAGTACCGAGAACTTTTAATGTTGTATATCTTTAACCTGGATTTCTTGTCAGATTATGCCCTACAAAGGGCTACTTTGTTACATAACTAACACTTTTTATATTTAACATAATAAATGAATATGGGTAATTAATATGTATATACATGTGTGAAATCCTATAAAACAGTGTGAGGTAGTGTGACAACAAAGATATTGTGTTAAACAATGGTGCCTGTCTCCTAGAAAAACCTTTTCACAAGGACCAGATGTTCACAAGTTTACAGCAACAGATACAAACATCCAGATATGTATATTTGTTTGTTGAGCATTGATGCCTGATTTTGGGCTAAACACTTCCTGTCAATGCCAGATGTTTCTACAAGGTTTTGGGATAGGAAAAAATAATTTTTCTCCTTGTCTGTAACATGTTTAGGAGGTTGAGTATTTTAACTTGAATATCTGTATTGTTAAAATAATGCACTTCTGAAACAGACAAATATGTGGGTGACATGACTCTTAAACACCACAAATCATTGAAAACTGTAATTTCCATCCTTTTTTTAATGATATCAGTAGTATTATGCTTTGAATGAGAAGCATAATTTCAGCATCAAAATTTATCATTCATATTGTAATTCTCATTGAAATGAGTAATTACTTGCTGATTAAAAGTTTACCGGTCTTATTCAGGAGTCCACTGTATTCAGGAGCTTAGGCAAAACCTGTTGATATTCCTGATGGCTTTGTGATATTGGCATCAACGATTATTTAATAATTCAACCTTAATATAGAATTTTTATTACTCTACTAAGTAATCAATTTACTTGAAGATTTATTTGTGCTAAATTGGCTGCACCTTTTTTGCAACGGAGCCAACATTTAAATTTTGATTTGATTTGCACACTGTATGGCGTACTTGTGTGCATAATGATGATATTATTCGTGAATGATGTTTTATTCAATGTATTTTAAATTATTGACCAAGAATGTGCTATTGGAAATCGCCTATTGGAAGTCATCGCTGAACATCTTTAATTTATGAGGGCTGTCTCTCCTGTCTATTTACCCTTCAACATCCTTATTCTCTTCTGCACGCTTTCTCAGTACAGTTGTAAATATTTGTTGATGTCTACAAGCAAGAGTTAGGTTTGAATACAATCTACGCCCAGTTTTAAATTGAATCTGGGACATTGTAGCTAACTGACAGTTTAACAGTTGATATGTGTTGTATTATATTAAAGTGTGGAACCATTTCCTAAGTTTATAAAGAACACTAGATTTTTTTTAACAAGTAATTGTTAATAAATAAGTTCGTATATCCGCCTCCTTGACTCCCCTGCGGGAGCCCAGATGTGTACTGGTGAATGGGTCAGGCTACGAGGAGGATTTTGCTCAGAAGGTGGCAGACGCAGTGAAAATCTTTAGACGTCTTCTTTAGACGTTTGGCCTTGAATAATACCCATAGAATTCAGGATTCAATGAGAGTCGGTAGGTGAAAGCTTAGGACACGGCAAACAGAATTGAATGAATAAAGATCTTTCTTCGAATTATACGTACTTTAAAATCGAATGGCGTCATTTTCCTTTGCGTATGAACGTCTGCAATCTGATGGGATAGTAATTTATTTCTTTTAGTTGGCGGAAGTGTCCTATTCAGGGTCAGCGCTAACAAATTCAGACTCATGACAACCGTTTAACAACTATGACTCGAAAGAAAATCATATAAACTTGAGGGAGGATTTTGGATTTTATAATTATTATCGCTACGGCAGACTACCATAAAAACACCCTTTTCCATTTTTATTACATGTAGTGCATTACGCGCATAGCGGCATCAGGCACATTTGCGCGGTAAATAAATACAGAGAAAAAACATATAGTTCATTACTAATTTAACATGAAACTGTTAATGATGTCATTATGGATCAGTATTACTGATTTCGATTAACGTGTCAGTCATTGCCATTGATTTATAATTCGTTTACACATATAACAACATTTGTTTAATGAATATTATAAAACAATCTGTGAAAAAGGCTTTGATGTAGGAAATATTTGTGAAATTCTGTCGCGTTTGTGTGTTTCTCAGTACTTGTTTCATTTGTCATATAGTAGACAGCATGAATTAAAATATTTAATATGTATTAAAGAATAATAGAAATACTTACAGTGTTATATCGTTTTTGAATTGTTTTAACTTTTCCCCCTCGTAGTTCCTATTTAGAGATTTATTATAACCTTATATAATAGAAATGTTTGAGTAACGTCTTTTTTGGGGAAGTTTCTAACGACCGGAAAATATATTCTGGGCATTCTGTAAAGTGGTTTGACCGAACTGAGGTGCCGCACTCTTTGACGACCCGCCTGTTTATTTATTTGTACTTTCATTTGATTTATATTTTATTAGATTTTTTTGTAACGCAATATATTCTGAAAAGATACTGGCTTAAAGATATATCGAGTTTCAGAACGCCATTGGTTAAATTTAGTAACTGTATTGTTTCCATTGTTCTATTCTTAATTCAAGGTATAACTGCGTATTTATAATTCCCAATTATTTGACCTCGTTCGAATTTAAGTAGACGTGAGGTGTCCTGTTGCATGTTTTGTGCACTCATCTTTCGGTGCTTTAAGGTCTGAAATCATGTTGTACATTAAATTTGTGGCATTAAGGAAGGTAAACACAATATAAACATAAACTATTATATTAAACTGAACGTAGTATCACTTTACCCGAATTAGATAAGGAAATAATGGCATGTTATATTTTTTACTTGATTCGATTTTGATACTATGTAGTCCACCTATGTAATGGTTTAGTTAATTGAAATACGCGTTCAACAAACGTCATAGAGCAGTACGACGAGTAAATGCTAGACTTAAGGGCCGATAATAAACCTAAGTTGAGGTTTCTGCAGTGTTCTTATGATACAACACACTGGACGTGTTAAGAAATTTTGTTTTTAGAAATGTAAAATGTTTTAAGAAAGATATGAAATTTAGAAATCTAGTTATATCTTATTAAACTTATAGAATTCCTCCATTTTCTATATCCTCTATTTAACCGGTGTTGGTTTCCTTTGGGTTACGTACGACATTTTGGCTTCTGTGTATACTATTTAGGCTCCCGCCATAATTAGCGATACTGAATGGAAATAATGTGACATTTCATTTAAAATTATATTTCCGTATGAAAATAAATATTCCGTATTGATGTCGCCTACAAACAAGTTCTTGTATGGGACGGAACACTTTCACCAACATCTGATAGACCGGTTTCGGCTTCTCTTCATCGACTGTAACATTTCGTGTAGTGACGCGTGTCGACTGAATATGAAACATCGTGTCTGCACTGTCACTGTCGTCCTGTTTTCGGTTGTTGAGCAACAGACGGAACTACGGAACGCTAACTGGCTATGGCGAGAAGCCGAAACCTGTCTAGCAAGGGACCAAATAATAAGCGAGTGGAATCATAGGTTCGCAAGGGTTCCAAACAGCCGCAGTTTGATACCCTAAACCGTCCTCGTTAAAGACATTTTTAACTTTTATTTTTAATACACCGTTGTTTTCATTTAACGCACGCGCATGGTTTTCAGAAGGCCCCGGCGGTTCGTTGCTCTTATCCCAGTTTGGTCGTGAACTAGCTGACTAAAGAAGAAATTCTAATATCTAATAGAATTGATTGATTATTTTTGTTTCAGTGATGGGAGGGAAGAACGAGTGGCAAGGTACAAGGAGGAAAGGCGGAGGCAATTGGCTGCTCAGTTTGGGTCGAGAGGAGCAGCTAGTGATGCCCCCTCCTGTACAGCAGTGGTTAGGAGCACCAGGGCTTCTAGGCTCAGAAGTCAAGCAACTGGCAAGTACTTTTATTGGTTATAGATAAAAATGTATATTCCCAACTAGGAAACAGCATTCTACGTTAAAGAGAAACCTCTAAAAAGGACAGTGAAGCGGGGGAGGGGTAAGTGGGGACAATCCGTTCTATCGCGGTGGTTTGAGATCTGTGACCTGGACTTTTTACAGAATTTGTGTACTTCCGTTACGTCTTTTTAACTATCAGGTAGGCTTATGGTAGACTTTTCCACCGGATATATTAAAAAATGCACTATTCCCACACAAGTGCATTGCATTACTGTGTTCTAAGATTTACAACAGTCGGGGACAAATGTTTTCAAAATTAGTATTAGTTAAATATAAATTTGAATGGGAATCACAATAGCAAACGGTAGAATCTAGACCGCATCAGTTTGTACTGTGGAGCCATTGTGTACGTAGCCTCTGTAAATGTACAGTACTGGGTTATCAACGGGTTGAAAGGTCTTGTTGTCCGATTGGGTCTAGAATTTATATATTCGGCTAAATCGGCACTGTTTAAATTTAAATTGTCCCTAAGCGGATCAAGTTTTTGCGTTAGTATGTTGAAACGCTCCAAGTATGAGTGAGTAAAGAAATGATTTGATGTGGTTTTATCGTTTCGAACAGTCTCAAAATGTATTGCGGGGTGTGCTTACGTTAATCTTCATAAAATTTCTTGTAACCATCTTGAACATAGTATGCTAAAAGAGAATAAATCGGAATTATTTAGAGGCCGCTTCAGCAAAATCTGTACCACTAAAGACTGATACGTATCAGACCGTCACTAATAACGTATTTTTTTCTTAATTTTTGTTAATTTAATTCATTAAAAGGAATTGAAATAAACGTGAGGTTCTTAACCTCTATAGTTGCCAAAATTTGGCGGGATTTATCTAAGAAAATAGTAAGAAGGTGTCCTACCTGATTAAACTGTTTTGGCTAAAAGCAGACCTACTGTAGGTAATCGGTTACGCCATTTAGGTGGTGGCGATTCGTGGATTTTTTTCAGCTGATAGAAAAGATTGAACGAAATTTGTTTTTTACATTTTACATATCATTTGGCTCCTCAATCTGGTATATAATGTCTTTAATGAACTCGTAATTTAGTTATTTTTTTGTATTCCAAGTATAGGAGGCCCGTAAGGTTGTCATTAAATTACTTTATGATCATTAATAGTTAGGTGAATGGTAATCTTTATTGCCTTTAATTTTTCCCGGCTTTTTTTTAAAGCAATTAGTGGCATATTTATTCTTCACTTTCGTTAATAGGTAGATTGGTAATTGAATCCGAATCTAAACCCGAAAGAAAAATGAATTATTTACTTGACGTTAATTTCATTCCATTTCGCGAAAGGAATTTCAAATGTGCCAGTTACCAAAAGAGGCAATGCGAGTATCACTTACGAAGTAGAAAGCTCGCCGACGCCATTCTCATTGGATATTTAGCGATAATAGCGTTTGGCTGGTTGTGCCTAAATTTGTGATCATTTTCATTTTGTTCTTTTTTTCTGTAATGATTTCTGCCTGTTTTTTGTACGTGTGTACGTGTTTGTTGCTGTATTATTTGTTAGGTGTTGTCGTATCGGTTTATTTCATTACTCTTTTTTATGGCTCTTAAAGTATAAAGTTTATTTTCGTTTAAGGTAATTTTCGGGGGTCCGCGAGAGTTGAGGGCCTTTTACCTTTTCACTTTTTCATCGTCATTATATTCCATCATTTATGATATTGTTACTACCGATCGGTTTCCGGTGAAAAGTGCTTGAATTATAGACTTTTTTTATATTGATAAGTCCTCCTGACTGATCATGCTGAAAAAAACTAAGAGCGGTTGTGCTATTTATACAAACAACAAGAAATATATAACTTTGCCACCTGTTGGTTTTTCTACAATTTGTGATGGGACAGGATGTTCACATTAGATCATCTATCTGAGCTTTTCGCTTGACCGGTTTCGGCTCCTCGCCACCTTCAGTATCTTTTATGTCAGTATAGTGGTGGGCGTATCGGTTGACTGTGGACCATCCTGTCTGTACTGTCACTGTACTTCAATTGCGGAGTTTCGTTTATCGTGTGTTATGTACGGATTCTGTCTTTGTTTTTTTATTTAGGAGTTACGAATGTCAGTTTTCTTTTTTCATTGGTTCGGATTTGGTAAAGCCGTTTATGCCTTTTAGAATTATTTGGTGGTTCGCAGTTATCACGTTTCGTTTCGTTGAAACTTATTAAATGGGTAAATATGGAGTCGCTTGTTGAATTAATTTTATTCGTTGGTTATATTGTCGTGTCTTCTCATTGTGTATTTTCATTTGTGTTCCTATTTCCGTCACATTTGAAAAGTGTATTCATTCATACATATATCAGTTTTTTAATTATAACGGCCATTACAAGTAGAACTGGCACCGTTGGTGTTAGATTTAAAAATGTATTTCGAAAAACTTAATTTTATATCGTGCTGTTTCGGGTGTTTTTTGATTAAATTCGGACGTAGCCTCTTCAGAATGCCGACGTTTTTGTTCCGTTTGCCAAACAATAGTGGCAGTGATTCTCGGAATCGAGAGTGTTCATCAGTTAATCGCCTTAATGTACGGTATCGTGCGTGTTCGTCGTAAAGCGCAGTTGGGTCATTCGGTAAAAAACAGGAATAATTAACGAGGGAACATCTGAAAAGTCATTACTTGAATGCTACTTAAAAAAGAAATGTTTCATGATAACACAGATCGCGTTATACATTATTCTTCGAAATTTGTTGTCCCGAAGAAGTTTGAAAATATCCACGATCGCATTATAATCGCCAAATATGTTTTGGCGGAACTAAATAACTTAATATCTTTCAGGATATTAGCCACGTAAATAAATGGGGTACACATTTTGTTAATAAAATGTCTTACGGAGGCTTTCCTTTTTTTTAATTATTTACGGATGGTTGTTGCCCAGTTATGTGCCGTTCGAAATCGACGTTATTTCGTTAAATCGGATTCACAACAGCGCAGATTTCTCTTTATTAAAATTGAAACGCGTTGAGGTAATCTCAGAAGGAAAAGTGAGTAGGACAGGACTTAAAACTTATTACTTTGTACGCAACATTGTTGTGAAACGAATTTGGCAACAGCCACTTTGGTAGTATTATCTGTTGGGCAAAACAGATGCCTCTCACTTCACAATTCGGAGCCGCTTCAGGGACATGCACCCTTTACGAAAGCGTTACATCTAACTACAATATGTTCATTTGCCCGTAATTAATATTTTTAATGGTAGGCTGGTTTCCTTTTTGTGATTTTGGAGTTATTTGATTAATGGTTATTTTAAAGGGATTTCTATATAAAAAAACAGTTAATGAGAAAGAAACGATTGTGTAAAACGATTTTGTTTATTTATGAAAACTAAACTAAATAAATCATTCATAATTCTAATAATTAATATTCGGTACATTTTATTTTCACTTTCTTTTCAAATATCTTTAATTAAAAATAAATATAATGTTTACGTTCGTCAATCTTCTACAAACAATCAACTTGTACATACATTAAGATAAGAGCAGGCGCCGATAATCTTTGTTTTGCGGTTACAATTTTTGCCAGGGGTTGAATTAGATGAGATAATTCATTTTTAATAATTTTGTATAATTTGTATGTTTTATCGTAGCATATTCCCCGGCGCAGAGTTTCCCTCTGTTATCAGTTTTGTACTGTTTGTTCGTGGTCCCTAATGGTTTTATTCAGTGAACATTGAGACCGGACTTCGTGACAATACGTTGTGCAGCCCAGAGAAAATGGAGCATACTGGTTCGAATAAGGAGTAAGAATGAATTTGAGTTATGTCATAACACGGTTCCACCAAAATAATGCTAAATAGTAAGCGAAACCGTCTGAAATTCGTTTCACCGGCTTGAGTGGGTGGGCTGCTGGGCTATCACAGTGCAGTACTGTCGTTGCAGTTACCATGGCATTCGTTCTAAAGTTAAAACCCACGCTCGTAAAATAATGTATACGACAGCCACCACGGGATTTGCAATTTAAACGCGCGCTCGGAAATTAAGAATGATAATAAATTCTACTATACCTTTATCTCCCTGCAGAGCACACCAGAGGTGTATTGGCGTATTGGCCCAGCGATGCAACGGTCCGAGCTTGTATTAAATTTACAATCGAATACACACCGACCTATAGTACTGAATAACGTTCCTCACAAGAACTAAGAAATTAAAATTACGCATGTCTCTTGCGTTAATACTAGTTTGATAACTACTTGGGTGAATAAATATAATGGCTCTCTTCCTATTTCACGTGGAACAAGTTTCTGTGCGCTTTTATTTCTGTTGCAATATATTTTCTTGTTTCTTTTACAGAATCCGCCCGTACTCACACAAGGCCTACTTCGCAGCAGCTTCAGCATCACATACCCGACGCAAACAAACATGTGAGTCCGCTCAGTTATTTATATTACTTTGCTGTGCACGCCGTTTCGATTCAGAGAAACCAGAGTGAATTCTTTTTGGTTAGTTAATTTCTGGTGTTTCTTCGATCCCTCCAAGATATACATTTCCAGAAGAACAGACAAGTAAATAAAACCCACAGCCGGGTTTTCCTTCTTCCTTCAAGTTTCTTATTTGTATTTTCGTGCCCGCCTCGAGGTCGCTTCCATTTTAGTCGTCAATGTGAAACGTTTCCGTTCGAGGAGCGTTCCTTGTGAATTGCGCTTAGTCCCCGTTTTGACTATTATGGTTTTCTTGAGCGTGGATCGGACAGGACACTTGAATAATTACAAATGATTCATAGGAATTGTATTATATTTTTGTGTGGACGGGGATTTCAAGGCCAGCTACTTTTTGATTTCGCGTATGGTATTTCCCATTTTCTGCAGACATTTTACATTAACTTTTTTGTATAGAGAAATCCGCTTTTCTTATATCGTCAGAAATAGATAAATCAATTGAGAACAATTGGTTCGGTTGTATTTGACTGATGTATTCGGATGTTTATCCTTAATTTGTTTGATATTTACATAAACCAATGCTATTGTAAGTTGTAAATTTTCTCTTACTTTTTTTGAACCTATGGGACATCGGTTATTCCATAATGTAATGAAAAATTATACTATTCCTATTTTCTGTTTCTTCTCGTACTCTTCCGCCTAAACTAGACCGATTTCTCTTCTCACTAGCACCAGTTATCTGAGCCAACATTTGTAATGTAAGTATGTCCTTCTTCTGACGATTATATATATTTAATATCGAAACTCAGTAGCTTCGCTATTATATTATACTATAGGGATAACAGTTTAAAATGTGTTGTGGTTAAGAGTGGGACTAATGAGGGTAGGAGAGGAGTGGGTGAGCGGCCGGCAGGTAGGAGGACCGAGCCGCCATGGCCATCGGAGCAACTCCAGAGCACACCTCTCTATATATGGCCACATCTCAGACACAGCCTCTCTCTCTCACTCTCTCCCGCCCTCCCTCCTACCACTCTGTCTCTCTTTCTCCTTCCCCTTACTCCCATTCTGCTGCCTTCGCCTACCTGGAGCTCTCATTCAATTCTCCCCACTTACGGATGTTCCTACCTAATTTATTGCTTACTTGACTTGCGCCCCGTACGAGGGGCAAGAATGTTTGGAAGTTGTTGAAGTAGGTGTTTATACTCGCGAAAGTTGGTGTATTGACAACAATCTGCCTTGTAGAAAACAAAAATTGACAATAATAGATAGAAAATTTGTGATACGTTTTCAGCATTCGGTGTATGTTGAAATTATATATCTGTAATTTGCCTAATAAACAACTTTTTTCATTTGAATTTGAATGATATTAGTAATTTGTCGCCGTTAATATTGAAGTAGGGATCATCGACAGCTGTACTTAAGGTGTTAAGGTGTTAACAACATATAGTAAGAGCAATTGCAAAATGTGCGGTTAGTCTTGCGTTGTACTTGTCCGTTGTCTTGTTGTTGTTGCAAATTTTTAAATGTATTCTAAATTTTGTTTTGTTCAAATTTTGTTTTGCTTGTGCTGTTACGCGGCCTTCTACATTCCAATATAATCGTTACAGAATATTTAAGGTACGTCCTTAGTGGGCTGTACAATCTACGATTTAAGCTCTAACCTCTAACGGTGCGTGATATCATATGTAGCGACACTTAATTTTCTACAATTATATATAATTAAAGTGGGGAAATTATGTGATTTTGTGTTTTTTGGAATTTGGGCCGTTACCCATTATATTTCTTTTTTTCTGTGTTTGTTTTAATTGTGCATGCATTTTTACGAAATCTACACTAAATATTTTATTCCATTGCAATGATTCAACGTTGCTTGATAACCACATTAAAACCACTTTCTTTTTCGCAACATCGAATTACTTTATTTCGATACTTCGTATTATACCTTAAATCAAGACATAGATATTATACCTCATCGGGCCATCTACGAGATGTTTTGAGCTACAATTTGACTATGGTATCAAATATCCTGTTTTTAATTTGTAAAATCTTTGCGAACCGGTTTGTTAGAGGGTCCTTGTTGGGCGTTATGACTCATGATGGTAGGCCGTTCGGATATTATAACGCGATCCTCTTCTCGCTTCTATTTACCTCCATTCTCCTTTACACAAGGACGAGCCTCTTCACCTCCTACCGTCTACCGTTCCTCTTCAAGAGGACAATGGTCCATCCAACCCAGGCAACAATAGGTACTTTCCAATAGAGACAACTATTCCATCTCAACTCCAAAACAGGTTGTAGTTTGCAAACATAGGCTCAGACCCGAGAAAAAACCCAGTTTGAGCATTGTTAACAGATAAATAGAGTTGAATGAAAATAAATGACACAATAAATGCATCTGTGGGTCAAGAGTATCGTCTATATACAAATCCCTTTCAGTAAAACATTTGAATAAACACGTTGAATAAAACAAAATACCGTATTTAATGAATGCATTATTAGCCATTTTTTTCAATTCAAATAGTTTTTCCAACAATATCTCGCATTGGCTGTTGTCTTACTTTATTGTCGATGATGCGGCCACTGAGGTATGCGGTTCCTATTAGAGCTTAAATCTGAGACTGTAGTTGAGCAGCGGCGCTGGCGGCCTTCTCGATAGGCCGACCGTTATGTAACGCAAAGGGGGGAAACTGGCGGCAAAAGTTATTCGGACCGACGTTTTTCACGGGGATTATGCAACAGTTGTGCAGCGAGTCAAATGGAAATAACTTGCGCGGATTATTAATGAATTGCCTTTTTTCAACCTAGTCCGCTGCACTTTGTAATAGACTTTCTTATGTTATCTGAGGGAAACGGGAAAGCCTATGTAAGAAGGGGGTCTTAGCCGGGTATATCCGGTTGGCTCTTTAGACGTATTTAGTAGCTCCCATTAACCTTTTAATGTCCATTGAAAGCACTCCGCAGTATAAATTACTATAAGACCTTAAGACCTGATCATATCAGAACTGCTAGATCTCAGTGTTACTCATTCATAGTATGCAATGGGTAATCTCAGACAATTGGCCTATGAGAGTTTTTGCTTAAATAAGAGCCTATCAAGTGCACGTAATCAAACAAAAGTACATTGAAATTAATCTTATATACCGGAATTAAAGGACCGAATGCAACATAAACAGTCCTTAATTCGCCATAAAACGATTTACAAACAGAATTCTTGGAACCTGAGCCTATTTAGAAACCGTTACCCTTTTAGAAGGAAAGGGCTAAATATTTGGATAGACCACCGAGTTAACGTCGTTGTGTGCTGACTCGTTTTTATCTGAACAAATTCTTAAATCAGAAGTCTGCGATTCAGATAAAAGTTTATAGTATTCGCCGCGACCGCTCCGGGATATATTCACATGTAAGATAACTTGCAGTTTTCAACCCAATAAGAATGAAAATGATGTACGAACCATGTCAATCCCTTATTAGGTTTTGTTAATTAGTTTTATAGATAGGCAAACGAAAATGTGTTTTTAAATAAATTATTAATAACCTGGGGGATGCTGCTTGATTTCTGTTTTAAAATTGGGCTATATAGACCCGGGCTCGCAGGATAGGTGCAGTTTGTTATTCGACGAACTCCGATGAATTTTCTATAAGTTTGGAACACTACTTAAATATTAGGTTGTGCGGTGGGTCGCCCCTCTCCCCGTAGTAAATAATTTAAGAAGCGGCTCTCATTCGATGGATATCGACGTAAAAACCTTTTCAATATTTGAGTACTCGTCTTGAGGGGGGAGGGGCCACATCTGGCCTACAGCCGGCCCGAAGCTTCACAATACGGCCGGATAGTCATTTTTCGAGAAGTAAAATTGGGAACGGACACGGATATACCACGTAGGAATTGCATTATTCATTACCACTATATGAAACATCTAGAGGTATCTATATGTATTTATTTATAGTCGGAGTGTAGTAGTTCGCTCTGTCCGTTTCCACATTGCGCATTTTTTATCGGATGACCGACTAAACCCCAAGGATGTATGGTTAGAATTATAATAATCAATGTTTGAAGGAATTGACGTACTGTTTTAAATAAAGAAAACTCGGATAATAAAATCTTATAATAATATAACAATAACGATATGGAAGTTATTTGTAACCATCGCAGATGGGCACAGTGTGGAACAATAAAATTCCGGAATTGCATTTTCCGAAAAAAATAGTAGTAAGAAATTATGCAAAAATTATGTTCTATTCGAGATGTCATCATAAACCATGGGACCTGTGGTCAGTATGATAAAAATCAAAAAAGAAAACTTTAAATTTAAGACCGCCTGCGTCATCCTCAGTAGAAAAATACGGAGGTTAGTTATTAACTTCAGTAAACTTTTCAAATAATTGGTTTACATTGAAAAGGCCATAAATATTTCAAAAGTTCGCAATTACGTTTCATTTTTAAAACTAGCCCAGGATGAATGCATCGGATTCGGTCATTAGGAAGCCCCGGGGGAAGGTATTTCGTGACCGGCTTCAAGCCAATTTGTTATTGAACGAGAACTGGAGTTATTCCGGCCTCATATTTCACTCCTTCGAGTGCTCAAGTAAAAATTTCCAGATCCCAAACCCGTACTTTACGAACTAATTGTTTTTCTTCCTTTCTCATCGCGATGAAAATTAATAAAAGAAAAATTTCGCCTTTCTCGGCGTGTAATGTTCAAGAAATATTAGTTTCCTCTGAGCTAATAACGGTGAATAACGATGTAGGGGTAAAATCCAGAATATCGTAGATGTATTTGTTCCCAAAGATATATATTTTCTACGCCGCTCTAAATATTCTGAAATTTATAAAATATTTAATTTAAAAATAGATTTTTTTATTATTTGAGGCTTTTTAATTATCATAAAATCATTTAATGTGTATTATTTCAGATTTAGAAATTTAAAATTCGATTCAATAAGGTTCAATTTAATTGGCCACTTCCTTTCTTCCTTATATATTTAACTGTTTGTTTAAAACAAAATGAGAAAGTTATTTATTGTTGTATGGATAAAAGTATTGAATATTAGTTGATCTACAAATATGTTTTTGAATATTTACAAAAAAATACCAATTGTTAGACACCCATCACCGGGCTTCGGTCATTAATACATTTTTTGAAACAGGACGACGATAATCACTGCAATGGGGACGTCAATAACAAGAAAGAGAAGGATAAGAGTCACAAGAGGAAATCCTATTTAAACAGATCGCTGACCGCTGAGCCCGTTGTACCGTCTGGGGGGAGCCCCACTTCCAGCAATGGCCAATCAGCCACAGGTGAGTACTGTTTATTACACAAGTAAATCATTCTGTGAGCCGCCTTCATGTTTCATGTTTCTCGGCTGTCTCGTTTCTTTTACTTTCTTCTATAGAATTTATTTATCGAGTAGGTATGTCATGCACGAGATTCCAACTTGGAAGTAATTCTGAACAAATATACGTATCACTAATCGAGATTTATATTAGGGAAGATCCCATTTCATGAAACGACAAAAAAACTAAACTATGGGACTTGTCAATCTTTCGATAAAAAACAGTGGTTTTATGGCAGACCGTTTTAATTTTGTTTTTTGTAATTTTGACTTACTGAATACAAATTGAAATTCCGATTGTCTACCGAATTACCATTCCCAGTAATACAATTTTTGAACACACTGTAATCATTTTCTCTGAATCCGCTAGGGCCAATTGCAATGCGTCATCGCCGGTCATTATATCTGTAATTGACGCAATTCAGCGACCTCCGAGGTTGCAAAAATAAATTCATAAATATTCATACAGTTCTGTTTTTAGAGCGGACGGTTTTTCATTTCCAGATAGCTCGTTAACCGGTAACGAATCATGTTACCGCACGTCTTCAGCGTTTCTTCACTTCTGTTTACGAGCCGCGTTTTGCAATTACAGAATATTATAACTATGTCAGTCGTTGCGTAGGTACGCATAATAGTGCCCTCCCCCCGTACGCACTTCTGGCTAACGAGATGATGGGGGGAATTGCCGAGGTTAACAAACTGTAAATATGGGAATGCGTTGGGTAACAAATGGGTGAATCAGAAACGGGGCCACTCTCGCACTGATATGGCGTGCCGCCCGAATTGTCCGTGTGCATAAGTAATGCACAACATTATAGAAAGATTGACGAGAAGCCGGGATAGGATTGTCGTCTAATACATTTTTTCATTGTTTTGCCTTAAAATTCGCCTCAATGACGTCCTGCACAATTGTTATCAGTTGTCATTTGTATCGGGCGGTATACAGCGAGTTGCGGTTGAAATGGAAACCAATTCTGTTGGGCCAAATTTTGTCAATTTTAAATTTATTATTTATAAATATGTTTTGAGATCGCCCGTAATATTCGCCCTTTCATAATATTGTAAATCGAATAAGGCAGTACAAATCACCAGAGTGAAAATAATGCACACATATTTCCGCCTTGCGATATTGGAAAATTATATATTTTTTATGAGATCCGATAAAAGATATTGACAATATTATGTGTAAATTCGTCTGTGACGTTATTCGATAATGGCCGAAACTCAACTGTTTTTATTAATTTTAAACCTCTTTGGGAATTAAATTTCGCGATACTGACGTAGGACAACGTCTAACTGAGCGCGTTGTACGGGGTGACTTTCGGCCGACCCCAAAATAGGTCCCTTATACCGTTAAAACTACTTGCTGCACAGTAATCGTGTTAGCGCGTACGTAAACAGCACTGACTCAAAGTGCGCGCGCGCTACTTCAGCCTGCCCACAACGTGCGCACGGGAAATGGTGCAATATTCCTGGCTGTGTATATAGAGCATACGCACTGGTTTTAAACTAAAACTAAAATAATTGTTTTCGTATGAACGTGTGAGCATTTTGCCCTCCTTCTTCCCTGTTAACAGCCTTAACATTGCCTTAACCTTGTGTTATAGTATCTCCCTTCATTAATAACTTATGTCTAATGTCACGTAATTGATTTGACGTTTTTAGTTTTAAACGGAAGATAATTAGTTGCCTTACCAAAACCGATAATAATTACAATTATGAAACTTGATAATTTAAATAATTTTGTATATATATATATATACTGTTATAATTATATAAATGGTGGAGTGTAAGTGGTGGGTGACTGGCTGGATATTGGAGGACGTTTCTTGTCCCGACCTCAACCTAGATAGGGTCTGAAGGGATGATTCGAAATCTTCCCGACTTCAGCACTTCTAGTTTAGACCAACGATTCGGAACATCAAGGGCACGATTCTGATTGATCTGGAATAGATCACGTTTCATCAGACGCTCCATAAACATTCAGGTCACTTTCGGACACATAAAGAGGTATTAATTATATTCTTAAACGTCTGAGCCCCGTTGGATATAACGCTGGAAGTGGAATGCGTCTGTATTGATTACTTTCATATCGGACAATGCAGACGATAACTCCCCATTCCCCCTGAATGGTCTGTCACGCTTTTAAAATTTGCAGACAAATCTTCGTAACTACGCGCGATACGAATATGGCAGTTAGGGTATTTGAAAAAAGATGATAAAAAGTATTTAATCATTAGATGATTTCAGTGTTCGCGCATGGTAGACGTAGGATTGTTTGTTGAATACCAGTTCACGGTAAAATACCGCGTTCTTGTTGGGTTAATGAATATAGGATAATTTACTTAATTTGGAAACGGAGATAATATGCTTCCTAAAATAGTACGTTCAATGACTATATATCTATTCTGACCAAGAGTATGACTTCGAATTAAATTAAATGGAAGGGTAGTTTATACAAGCACGTAGTAGAATACTCCGTGACTTTGGATGTCACATCCAAATCTAATCCATAATTGCATTTGGGAATAAAATAACTGTTGAGTATAAAAATATTCGACAGTGGAATAACTAATGAGGCCACACTCAGAAAACTGCGACCCCTTCAAATGATATAAAATTAGATTTTCACATTGGATATTGAAAATTTAAAGATTTTTTTCGTTTCAAGCATCAACAAACTGTAGTATTGAATGGGTCGATTAGTGAAGTGAAGAGTTTATATAAAAGGTTGTGTAGTTGAATGGGTGGGTGGGTAGTTCAACAGGTGGTGAGGGTGGAGCTGGAGTTGGAGCGCATACAAGCCGGAGGGAGGGAGGGAGACTAAGGCGGCGGTTGTCATGGCAACCCACCCCCTGCAGCCCACCCCTCTCCGACCCCATTCAACATCTCTTTATCAATGAATTATCAAATCACATCCCCAATACGGGGCATTTTAATTCATTACGATAGACCGTATACTTCTATCTATAATATTGATCTATTTATTCATGTATTTTCTTTTACCAAAAATGTAATTGTTTATTATCGCTGTTTGTGCTCCTTTAATCGAAATTGTGATATTATGTGTTCTGGAATTAATTGGGTAGTTTTAGGTTACTTTATATAATTAATACTGGTATCGAATTGGTTATGTCAAGTGCATACCTTTCAGTGTCTCATAATCTGATTGTCCCTTTTCCGAGGTACTGTTACCTACTCATTTGATGACTTCATTCGCTCCTTCAGAATTAGGTTTGCAGACTCGCCGTTTCTTAGCAGGAATTATGCAATAATTATTGAGTTAGTCAGTTGTTTACAAGAGGCGAGACCGGGAGTTAAAACCTAAAAACCCAGATCCCTCATGTCAAAACTAGAGTAATGTCGGCCCCCATAAATACTGGTAAAAGGAACAAATAGAAATTATTTTATTTGCTATTGGGTTTCTACAGGCAAACTTAAGGTGCTAGAGTGGTACTACCTTGTTTGAATTTAGTTTGTTCAGAGTCTAACTGGGAAGGGTAGGTGGTAAGGTGTAGGTGGACATTGGAGCTATAGATCGGCGGCGGGGGTCGGTAACCTTAGCCGCCGGGTCAGACTGGATTATGTACGGCGTTCTTTCACAGTTTAAACTTGTACAAAATATGTTTATATCAACAGTTTTATGACTTATGACGTAACATTGTTTCAAGTCCGTGTCTCGAAACTGGTCATTTTATACATATCTCTGACCGAGAAATGTTAACAAGATATAGAAGATTCCTTTACTGAGGAATGGGTCCAGGGACGTGGGATAACCAGTTGCCTCCGACTCACTGCTATCTATGCTTTTCTGACCAAACAGTTGAAGACGAATTTCACGTTGGAATATAGACTGAAGAAACTACCCTGAATAAAAAATAAATTAGGACACTTTCGAAATCCGTAATGGAAAATCACTCGGTACAACTAGATTATGTAAGAACTAATTTATATTACGCCGCTAAACCGTGCACTACGGGAGCAATTTTTTAGGTGCCCTCTATTTGTCATATACCTGTAACGATATATTATAGGAAATTACTGGAATTATTAGGAAACGGCTTGTTTTTAGCTTGCTGCAAAAATATCAGAAATTAAATTACTACTGAATGTTTTTAACAATATAATCAGTGTAGTACGAAATGTAGATATGTGCAAAGTGCTCGCCGGTTAGCTTGGAGTTATGTTGCAATGGGGCTCAAACGGGTCTGAATTTGTGTGCAGACAATTTCACCCACATTCACCGTCTGTTAAAGAAATCAACATAGACTCTGGCGGTCTATTTAAATTTCAAATAGGACAAACAGGCCATGTCCCATTTGATGCCCCACTTAGCCGGACAATAGTCCGTGGACAATTTGTCTCGACTTTCTTCTTTTCTTTTCTTCTTGTTTAAGAAAAAATGAAACAGCGCTGCCGCTTTCATTAAGAAATGAGTGGTTATTATTTTTTTTTACTAAATGAATTGAAACTCTGTTTTCGCGGCGGCTGTAGAGTATTAAGCGACTGAAGATGAAGCGTTAATTATGATAATTCCAGATTACTGAGCTTACCAGTAGCGGAACCTTTAGAAAAAGAAATTTAGTTAGTAAACTTAAAATTGTACTAACTACGCCCTGAATTGGCTGCAAAATTCTAGGAAACACTTTTCGTGTAATCCGGATACGTTTCTTATCAGCTAATGCGAGTATTTTTGTCATATCAGTTGAAGGTATAAATTTTGCAATAGCTGTTTGTTGGTCATCGGTGTTCGTCATTCTGCAGTTTGTCTTAGACATTATGGCGTCTGTCTCGAAATTAATCCAATTAACTGATTGAATACTCCAAAATGAAGTGAAAAGTTCGCAATTATTTTTCAGCGTTAATTTTCTTTGTTAAAAGAGAAGGTAGTCATGGTTATTTTCCCAATTTTTAATAATCGATTCCTGAAGTGCTGCCTATTTCTGCGTATTATTTACTCCTCTTTATTTACGTGAACTATATTTATTCGGACTAGAGCTAAAACGTGGAGAATACAATCCATCCTATAATGGATTTTTTAATCGATTCAGAAAATTTAAAAAAAATCGTACATTCACTGGGGCGCATAGGTACGCGTGGGTCGACCACCCGGATCGCGTGATCAGCACCGTTCTCAATTCAATGTTTCGTTCGGCCACCGGCAAATAAAGCGTTATTTTTTTTACAATGACGGTTTTTACCGCAGCCAATTTATTTTTCTGGTTATAAGCGACTGGCTGAACTGGTGGAAGGGTTTAAACGGAATGCGGTGAGATTGAATATGCGCGCAGAATTAGCCGTTTATTAACCTCGCTGCACGTTCAACGCGGGTACTGCGTTTACCGGAAACTGTCGATGAACAAGTTCTTTTACAGGTAGCGCGGGTGGGGGCCGGCACAGTCAGGTGGTAGAGGCTATTGCCCCCAAGGTGTTTCGCGACGACGCCTTCTTCGGGTTTAAGACAATTTATTTACAGTTTAGTCGGGAATATTCCTTATAATTTCGCAGCTCTATCACTGATACACCCGGAAGGACTACACTGAGAGGGCACCAACGTAATATGAACAATTTTTGGGGGTTTTCTGTCTACGCGGAATGGCGTCTAATTGTTTTCTAAAAGAAGAACGTCGTCAACGGAAACAGTTGAGTCAGATCGTGTTTACCGCTGTTTGCAGACCTAACTCCCTACCGCTACATGCTAAATGCCTTTTCCAGTTTTGAAGTTCAAATCGGCAGTCGTATCACATTGAATCAAGTGGCTGGAAAAAATGTTTTTCTATCACTGCTTGTGTTAACAAAAAATTTACCGGATAATGCATTTATTTATTCAGAAAAGAATATTAACATAACTGTTTTTTAGTCGGAATTAATCACTAATGTACTGAATTTGGTCTTGTTTTCACTTTATAGATATTTATTGTTCCATACACAAACTACTTTTATTACTTCTTTACAACATTAAAGATAATATTAGTATACAAGAAGCGAGGACCAATGAATCAAATCAATAAATAACAATTATATCATGAAATTCGTAACACGCATCGAGATGTTTTTCAAGAATGCTCAATAAAAAAAATGGACATCGGTAAGTAGATACCAACACCGATGATTAATATGGTGGATTAGACAGTTTGGCAAGAAGGTGGCAAACATCTAGTACGTTTTAGATAAGTGGTCGTCGTCGATTTAGGAAAGTGACTAATTCCGTTCTCATTACTGTATTATTCATGTGACAACTGGAGCGTTTCACGTGATAGGAAATATTAAGCCCGGAAGTCGTTCGCTAGATATCCTAAAAGGGGTTGGGGGGTCCGGACGCGGTGGGACGTGCAGGGAGTACGGGGATATTATCCCACCGGAAAGGCAATGAGGTGTGGATGCAGTCAAAATCTAGACGACCTTTGAAATTGGCGAGATAACTTGATAAGAGGTTTCCCACTCTCTCTCTCTCTCTCTCTCTCTCTCTCTGTGTCTTTCTCGCCGAGTGGTGGGAGACAAATACAAATATCCTTGTCATCAAACGATTGATAAGAGAGAACAGTGGCGGGCGCGTTGCCTGTCCTAGCACTGTCATGCTAGTAGCTCTCGTCCGACGCCCTCGCCTCTGCCCAAGCTCAGAAATACTCGACTGTTCCGTAGAACTGATCATGGAGGAAAATTCTAGCGGCGACGAAGATGATATTTTCAAAAAGGACGACGACAATCCGCAAGAGCCGGAGGACCGCAGGGCGTTCGAATGTCGCAATTATCGCATCGAGTACGAAGGTAGGGCAAAAACCCTTTCACTGGAGTCCACTATATAAAATATTTTATAAAACATAAGTCGTATAATCTTAGGAAGGTCTATATTGTTCCACCAATATTGTAATTTATTAGTATTGTATTTATCAGGTTCTGTCACTCTTAATTGTTTCTGTGTAGCGAAATCCCATGTCAATTGTATAATATTATTGTAAACATTTACAATTATTGTTATTTCTACGAATAAGGTGGTTTGTTTACAAGGTCTTGATTAAATGTTTATTAAAAGAAGAGAAGGGGTGATTTTTGCTGGAGTAAGGATTTTCGGCGGGGAAATAATTTTCTCTTAACCCCCTGTAAATCCGGGATGTCGCCAGCCTGTTTGGGTGTCGAAGTGGGGATTTTAGGCAGAGAATTTAGGGCGCCGCGTTAAAAGGAGTGTACCGCTTCGAGCGCGTGTGCGTCTAAAAGGGGGTGGATAATTCACCCGGTTATAAATCATGGCGGTTCCTTAAAGGGCTCCCGGTGGGGGCTTAGCCGAGATACGCATCAACTGAGGATGGAGAGCAGAGAACATTTCCCGAAAATATTTTTACCTTTTTTTTTTGTTCGGTCGGGATTTATGAGACGATGTTGTCTTTAAATAGACATTTAAATTTTCTCTTACTCTATTGTTGGTAAACTTTTGAATTATGAAATTGAATTCCTGCATTACTAACATTTAAATGACTAATGAAATTTACCTTAAACTACAACACACATACTCTTGTTAAAGTTTTGAATAATTCATAAAAAATAACCTCCTCTCACTAAATTACTGGTACTGACTTTGGGAAGAACCCAAAAACGGTCCCGACGAACCAAATGGCAAAATTAGTTTGTAACTTTTTATCAATTAAATATTCCTGCTCCAGGAAGAGACGGGCAATGTTTTTAATCCCTTTGGCTTCTCATCCATAACTTTATCCTGTTTATTTACGAAGGTTTCCGCTTGTTCAGAAAATTGTGTTATCCTCAATCGGTTATTTTAGAAAGGGAATCGAGCAGAAACGATTTCCGGCTTGTCGGAAACGCTTCATTATTTTGTAATTCTGAGCTCTACCATCCGACAGTGAAAGCAAACCTGTTTTTTACTTTCCGTTTTCAACCAATGACGATTGCTTTAATTTAAGATATCAAAGGGTTTCGACCGCTACGTTATAAAAGTTATTATTTTCCGTATAAACTTTTACAGTCATTATCCCGTTTTGACCATCGGTTTGTTTCCAACGAAATTACTATAATACGCTCTTATCTGATTTAATATCTTATTGATATTTATCGTGCCCATAAATTAAAATTTATTACGCGCAGTCCTATTTTTGAAGTACTGAATATTTGTTCCCCACATACCCTTCAATATTATATTAAATTATTTAGCGACAAATATTTCATTGATAGTTATAACGGTTTGAACGAAATTGAATGAAGGTATCATTTGCTATGCGTACACTCGAAATCGTCCTGCGATTGCGGAACCAATAAACATACGTGAAGGTTCTGACACTGTCTGTTATCCTGACAGGGCAATTTATGGTTTATTAGATTTATTGCGTATTTTTAGGGCAGAATGGGTCATTTTATGACTCGATGTTAAGATCTGGCCAAATATTATCGACTTTGTAACTATCGTCATACCAGCGCTATCAGCGCGTTGTCGATACGGTTTGTTTTGAAGAGGTGTTACCTCGGTGTATAATGGTGTGACAAAGGAGCTAACACCAGTCGCCGCTACAATGCCGATGTTGCATCATTTAACGATCAGAACAATATAACTCTTACATCATTATTAATAACCACATCAGTGCTCCTCTGATTTTCACGTGCATATTGTAATTTCAGGAAAAATTGAAGGAATTCGAGGCGAACATTTATGAAATTATTTGAACAGAATTCGTTTTCAGGCTAAAATTTCGAAATTATAAAACGATAAGTATAGCAGTTTTATATGATTTTAAATGTATTAGTTTAGGGAAACATATTGCACTTGTTTAAATTAATAGTTTATATGCGGGGCTCTGAATTATGACAGCATAGTCATTTTCGATCGGCCCCGAGACGAAATGGCGAGACATATTTATTTTTAGACCTGTAGAAGGAGGGAAGAGAATAGGACAGAGAGGAGAGTAAAGAACGTTTGCTAGTGAATTCATTTGAAAGTATAATTTAATTATAAGTGACCCACCGCTCTCCAGAATTCGTCCCTGTATCGCTGTCGAAATAAATCCCCCCGGGAGTCTCTTACGGTTTATCGGCCCGCTGTTTCTTAGTGTATTTCTTATTACGCGCCTTCAACAGTATGCGTCTTTTCCCTTATGTGTTGAAAATTCCTGTTTTGCACTATTGTCAAATGTTGTTTTCCGGATATACGAATGAAATATACAGAGATTGGGGCATGGTTTAGGTTTTTCTATTTATTCAAATTCAGTCTGGCACAGGATTTTGTCAGCGACTCAAGATCTTGCATCAAATAAATGATTGCGGCCGTTGTATTTTTCTAACAATTATCTAAAATTGTATTTTTTAATGGTAGATTATTACTGCAAAATGACGTCTATATTTAGATAGCATCCTATAAAAAATGTCCGAATATGGAACAACCAATACGCTTCGAGTTCTTACGGTATTCACCTCGGCGAATTCATTTAAAATATTAGAATACATCGACTTCTTGAGTCGATATCATGGCCCATGATTACGAAACTATTTCACGTTTGCGCGGTCCTTAAAAGGAGAAAAATGCGGTTCTCTTAATGAAGTTCACTGCGCGTTGTCTGTATTAGCAGACTGATTGTCACACATGGTGTAATTGTTTTAAAGAACTGGCAATTCATTGGTTCAGGCCTAATGATGAGTACGAAACGTAGTTCGTTGTAATTTAATACGAATGTCATAAATTTACATATGTCGTATTGTAGTAGAGAGAAGAAGTCTAGAAGATTCTGAAGACTCTTAAGAGAATGTTTTTTTGTGAATTAAGGAGACATAAATATGAAACCACCGTTAACGTCGTTTTGACAGCACCTGGCCATGTCTCCGCACCTGGATTCCCAGTAATTGACCAGGAATATTTATTTTTAAATTAAAGCGCAATTTCGCTGCGCCTATACGCGCTTACCAGGAATTTACAAATTCCAACCTACTCGGGAATCGAACCCGAACCCTTTAGATGTAAATATTTATGATAAATGGACCTGCGCATGAATGGGAAGGTCTTCGAGTGTTATTTTCCGAAAGGAAAATTATTTATTCACATACAATATAATAGTTTCGAGGTAATGTTTACACGAAATTTGTATACTTACGTAATAAAATAATATAGGAAAATTGAGTAAATAAAAGCATAGATCAAATTTGGAGCGCAAAACGCTGGTCTGGTTCATTATATTAGAAAAAAATACGAATTTTTCATGTGATATCTTTAAAAAAATGTTATCTCAAGTTCTTAGTATTACGGCATATTGAGTATTTTAATTCTTTTATTTTTTTATATTTCTCTTGATCAGATATGTTTATTGATAAGATAACGCTTCCGTAGATTTTTTTCAGGTACAATATATTATATATATTGAAAAATGTATGGAGATAATAATACAGTACGTGACATAATTACGTTTTAATAAGTGGTGGAGATTTGTGTGATCTTGTAGGATTTTCTATCAATGCTTGTAGATGAAATTACAGTTAAATATATGATATCAGGATAATTCATCTGCAAATCAGTAAGCTCTTAAGATATCAACGGTTCGCCTGTTTGTGCCGCCCGTTCGGTCTTTTGAGGGTCTGGCCGTAATGTGACTAAGGGCTGGTTGCACTTTGTTTATTGTACTGTTTTTTAAAGGAGTTGAAGAATAGCCCGAGTGTTTCTCTGGCTCTGTTCGGTACCGTCGAGGTTGGCTTGTGAGAGGGCGATAAAACGGTCTTAGCATCTGAAATGTACATTCATTGATATGCATTAATCGGATCACGCTCAAGACGCTGGGGAAGTTGTAGACCTAATTGATCGAGTGGGTAACCTTTTACATGACATACATTTTACTTTTGTATATAGGTATTTAGGAAGTAGTTGAGGCTGGTTTGTTTGTATACTATTTGTAGATCAGAATTTTAGATAAAGAAAAACGTCGGAGGTACGCATTTCACGAACAAGCACTTTAAAATTTTCGGCAATACTTTTCCTCTTTTTTCGGTGCGGCGATAAAAAGACTTGAATAAAGTGTTTTTGTTCTCCGCTGGAGTGAAGTCACCTGCTTCGCTTTAACCGTAGATGACGAGATGATTGTGGTTGGAGGGAGAGGCGGTCGTTGTGATGTCAGTCTTGTGTTATGCCTCGAGCTGTGATATTGTGTTTTGTGTTGAGTTGTCCCTCCTACACGCCCGCTCTCTTTTTTTTACTTCGTATCTTCCCACTCTTCTTCTTCCTCTTTCGAGTAAAGGAAGATGACTTCCACCGGTCGGTATCATGGGCCAGGAACCACATTAATCGGATTACCGGCCGCACTTCCTTAAGTGCTCCAACCGCTCCTGCGGATATCTGAGTCCTGTGCCTTGCTCTAGTTCAGAATTTCGGACAGATGTTTCTTATAGAAAGTAAGAATTTATGAAATGATAAAAAGTTTGGGTCCGGTGATTGGCCGGAGCGATTTTCCTTTTTGATTAAACAAAAATCAGAATTTCAAAATGCCCAGTGGCTGGTAATCGAAGCCTATCAAACTACCCTTTGCTTGTAGAACAATTTCAACGTGACATGATAACTACGGTTTCACACATCCATCTATTATATCGCCATAAGATAATTTAGCGGGGGGTGGTTGTTTATTAATAAACAGGAACGAAGTATGAAGCTTAATGGCATTAAGCGCCAAAGAAGTGTGCTTCTAGCTGGGAATCTCTTTTACCATGGCTGTCATTGCAGCTTCATCTTTAAACATACAAAATTGAGTATAGAACACTGCGTATTTTAGTTTACCCCAAGGTGAACGATGATTTGTACCTGGAACGTGTCGATCCGGGTTCAAATCCTGGTTGTTGACCGCATTTTCCTTCATTTACAAGTTTAAATTGATTGAAAAGGAGAGGAGTTCAGAAACACCAGTATACTCGCTAGACGATATGTTAAATTATTTCTTTCATTATTACGTTAGGGACAAATATAATACATGTAAAAAAACATGATGATAAAAACCTGCTTTTATTTTGACATCATGCTATGAATATGATTTGTATTGATATGTTATATTGTTATGTATGGAATTATTGTAGGCTAGAAAATGTATTAGGATAATGCCGTAATGGATGTTTTAATCTAGGGGGAAACAAAATTGGAGATTTGGGAGATTATATTTGAGTTGTGAGGTGGGAAGGCTGTGTGGGCGAAAAGGGACGACCCACGCTCGTCCACTCCAAAAACCGGCGCCTCATCGTTGTGCAATATTTATAAATGGTGGGAAGTATCGGTTTATCGACGAGCCACTCCAATTATTTATTTACTAGCTTCGTTAAGTCGTCCTTTATTCAGAGAACTTGGACCGACGTAAATGCAGACTTCCGGCTGGATAAAGTTGAGCCCCAATTTTTACCACAATGACAGTCAATTACGATACCTTGACCTTACGAAACTCAGAGGCCAGGAAAAGTTAAAGAAAAACTGTTGTTATTCTGTAAGGCCATTATTCAGTTTGATGATTTGGAGGTTTGTAGCGCAAACCATTTATAAGCTCACAACATTATTTATAATTTATATATAAATTGTTGTCTGTAGCAGCATACAATTGAATGACCCACCATTGTTTTTCTCCCTCATAATTGTATCATAATTAGTGTTTCTTAGTGGCCTAAAGACGCGGTTCCAAGTGGATTGTCACGCGAAATGTTTCTAGGAAGAACTGGAATTTGCAATTTATCCCTTGTAATAAACCCGTCGACACAGACTCACGGAACTTCCCAGTAGCTACCGCCCTTTCGTGATCCCCGTTCGCTATCACTATCTCGATATCATTTCATTATTCGAGTGCAAAATTAATTTCCCGCTAAACAACTTTCCACCTAAGCGTTTTGCGTAATTTCATCACAAATGTAACAAATGCACGTACCTGGCATTTTCAGCGATGTTATTATCTTACTTCGAAAATCGCGAGTCGTTACACTAACTATAAATTCATTATTAGCGCCCTCTTAAATAACCGTATCCACTTTTGTGGGTGTGAGGGTAAGAGGCCTGCGAGTCTTATGGAGTTTCCCCGAGGTTCTAGAAGTTCAAATCGATATAGGATTCAGTAGTTCATAGACAAATAAGTATAATCTCATACTATTGTTTATTTTGAGGTTCTTGACTAGACCGATTTGGTGTGCCTCAGTATTCAGTAGCATATAACGTGAGCAAGATTAGCCGGCAACTGCTGTGAGGTGAGTATTCGTTGTTATTAACTGAGAGGGAACCCCAACCCTGGGCGAGAGGTGACATTAAATCGAAGGTCGACGAATTTTCAAATCCTCGATTGTATTTTCGAAATCTAGTTTTCCTTCAGAAAATTGATCGGGCGAGGAGGTAAATTTGCGGGTGGGATGTTGGCACACATGTTGTCTACACAATTGTTCTCCATCTTGGCCATTATGCAAGTTTCTAGTTCAGTTTTTCCTGGTCTTGGGTTTCAACGGTTGTTCCCCGTGGACGGTCTGGTATTTACCTATTTTCAAATTGAAAATGTAATACAAAGGATAATGTATCTGTATTATACTTAATAGGTGAGTAATCCCCCTGGTAAGCCCGTCCCACTTGTTCTTCCGGGCCTGTCTAATGGAATGGTTCTTTTTCATTTTCTCCTAATTATTTTTACTCGCCGCCTTATGATTCCGAATTATGTTTCCCCCAGTTAAAGTTAATACTTAACAGCTGAGCGATAATAGTCAACTGTAAAAAAAATATGATCATGATAAAATTTCATATTTTTACCATTCATTTTTACCATTACCGTATCGTTTTTAGTAATTACTAGTTTAAGTTAATTCGAAAGAAAAAAATGATGCCAAGATTTTGT
The DNA here is from genome assembly GCA_019843655.1 of Lethocerus indicus. Classification (NCBI taxonomy): domain Eukaryota; kingdom Metazoa; phylum Arthropoda; class Insecta; order Hemiptera; family Belostomatidae; genus Lethocerus; species Lethocerus indicus. Next base: position 24,648,135 of record JACDQD010000005.1, on the reverse strand, counting down.
AGATGCAGGAGAATCCTTTTGTAGTATGTAAGTCCCGGTTTGCAGATTATTGGATCTGTTTAAATTAGTAAACATTTGTAAAAATACATACTTGAAGGTTAGAAAATAATTTTCTATCATTTCAGTCATGAAAAAAATTGTACGGTATAGGTTCCTTAATTTCTAGACTTTGCCCTTTTTTAAAAACAGTATAATAATAATAATAATAATAATAATAATAATAGTAAATAGTATAATAATAGTAATAATTAAATAAGTTTGTAAGTTGTTTAGATTGCCCAACAAGTTAAATTTTGTTCCCTTTAGTTAATAAATGTGTTTGTGCCACATTTCAATTGTAATATAAGTATTTAAATATATATAATAAAATCTTTATTTGCTCTGTGTCATTTATAAGCAACAAGTTACATACTAAAATTATAATGCAATAAACATTTTGTGTAATATTTAATTTCTATTTAATATGCTGGCTTGAATACACAATTCCAGTTTAATATTATAACAAGCTGTGCCTACTGTCTAGAATGTTCATATTATCTATTAGTTTAAACACAATTATTTGTATTTTTGTGGTTTTACATGCTTTCCTTAACATAAGAAAATAAATGTTGTTATTGTAATAAAAAAGGGGTATAAATTATTTTGGTAGGAACATTCAATATAGAATCATTTAAATTGAAATAGATTTATAACAGAAATTAATCAGACAGTAAACAGAAGTTCCAGTTCATTTTTTCATTCATTTGCTGCTCATTCATGCTTTATTGATCTTTATACTTTATTTAGATCATCTAAATGGGCAGTGTTTTTTGTTTTTATAAGAGGAAGTAGTTCTTCAGTTTTTTAATGTATTAATGTTAGATGAATAACCTATTATTTTCAAATAATAAATTATATTCCTGTTATTGTTGGCCAACCTGGAATTTTTGGGACTTTGTAACTGAATCTTCTTGAATGTTATTCATATCTCTAATGTTGACACTCATGTCATGTTGACTACTGACTATAGATGTGATTTTAATTAGTGGACCCCAAGTATATTTGCTGTTAATTCTCTGTAAGTAATTTATTTGTAAAGGTATAAGTGGATGTGCACACTAATTTTCATCTTAATGAGTCTCTACAATTTAGTTTGAACATTTGACCTGTAAATTATGGAATAAGGAACAGATTATTTTTTTTAATTTTTAATTTTACAAATTACCTAATCTAACCTAATCTATACAAATTTCTAGAGCTTAGAATATAATGTTGACTCATAATTACTGCCTTATGTGTAAAACTAATTTATTCCTTTCTGCATTTATTCAATGGATTTGATTTGTTTATATGAAATAACTGTAATATTGAAATATTTAATGTTTTTAGTGTGTTTCAGTTTTAATAAACATCTGTTTAGACTGGATTGCAGTTTGATAACTAATTTAATCTAACATAAGATTCCTTTTAAATGCAATTGTTATAATGCATGCTTGAAAGTTGATGTGTTCCAACTTAAAATTAAGCCCAAAAATATTTTCAACACAATTTGGATAGAATTATACATTATTTACATTATGCTTAACTATAGTAATATCTATTTACATAAGTTATATTCATATTTAATATCTGTTTGTAAACAGTCATTTATTTTTTATATGAATTCAAATGTCAAAATGAAATAATGTTTTCCTGATGGGAAATGTTTAGTAATAGTGGCAATAGTGGCATTGCTTGTGCTTCAAAAAGTATACTTTGTCATCTGAATTCACACAATATTTTATTGATCCGTGTATTTAATAAGAGACCATCTAAATCTTGTCTGATGTTTCAGAAGTGTTCACCACTCTGTACATGTATTTTAATATGATTGATTTAACAATATTTGATTATAATTTTTCAGGGGAGAGGAGGCGGCAGCAGGGAGGTATGGTGTCGCCGCACAAGGCGATGACCTCGTCATCCCTGGTGGTGACCAGCGGTGGTGGGGGCTCATCCTCCTCAGTGTCGCCTTCGCCCATACCTCGTTCTTCTCAGCTGGTCAAGAGACATGTTTCCGCCGCATCCTCAGCCTCCACGACCCCTATACCCTCAGCTTTACCCAAGCGCACCGATAGAGGTTCGCTATAACGCACTTCCATTAACATTTAAATATAGAGGCAAGGCCCTTCCGATAGGATTTTCCTATCAAATCCTATTTTTCAATAGGTATATAATTCATAATTATACAGTGAGGTTTATTCCTAGAAATTCAGTTTCATTGAACTCTCTCAGAGTGTTAGGCCCTGATTTATTCAATTATATACCTTCAGGTTACATTGGGGTATTTCCTTAATGAAAGTATTAAATTGTGGAGGGATGTAAGAAAAAAATCAATCATTATGGTATGCATTAACAACTTGCACTTATGCTATTGCTGCTCCATTTTTTATTATGTAGAGGTTTGATTGTTTTCTTATATTACTTTATGAATGTCCAGTCACTAAGGTTGATAATTTGCACAAAGTAATTTAAAGATCTTTTTAGAAGATCTGTGGCTTACTCCAGTTTGCCTTCAGATAATATTTAGCAATGTTGACTAAATATGGAGAGAAAATGTGAACAGGTCTGCAGGAAGGAATTTTATATACAACTTGTGCTATGCATGTCGTTTAGAGTGCATTCAATTGAATTATTTTCGTTTATTTTGACTATATTGAATTAATTCAGAGTTCAGTTGTGGTAAAATCATATAAAGAGAATTATTTATTCACATTTGAAATATGGTTTATGTTCATAATTCAGTTCCTTGTTAGTGATTTTAGATTAGAAAATTGTTAGTAAAAATATTTACTAACAAGTCTATCAGCCATAGAATGCGAATTGTTAAAATATATGCATATGAATATCATACAATTACAATTAAAAAATGATAATATTTATGAACTTTTATTAATTCATTTAATGTTATTTTATTTTTAATTAATAAAGTTGTGTTGGTATGAAACATATTATGAAGATTTATGAATGTTAAATATTTGTACTCACAATGAATCAGATTTATCAGAATTATACATTGTATTGTATTGTGTATTTATATAGTTTTTATTATTTATCTGTGCATTTAGTTGTGGTGGATATTAAAGTTGATGTAATCATTTCAATAAAAAGCAATATTGAAATTGTATTCATGTAGTAAAGTTTGAAATAAAAGTAACAACAAGCGTTTTAACAGTAACTGTATTGTTAAAGTTTTGGTAGCTTATCATTAGTTGAATTAAATGGTATAAGTGTTTATATGATTGAAAGAAGGAATAAGGTATATTAGTCACAAGACATTGAAATAATATTCTGATTCATTGTTTTTATTTTTCTAAATGTTTTTAATTTATAATTCAGAGAACAGAATTTATATTCAGTTCCATTTAAGATAATTATGAGATTACAAATTAAATTTTTAATTGACTACAGTTTGTGCTTCAGACTGGTTGTAATTAATTAGAAATAATTAACTTATGATTTGTTTGGTGCAAATGTGAATTATTACATTTGACATGCTTTAATGGTTTTATGATTGTGGTAGGGTCAACACCGGAAAGTGATGCCAGTAGTGGTAATTCATCTAGGATCCCAAGGAAGATAACTTCTCCTCAGGTTTCAAGCCCACTCTCCAGTCCTAACCACAGAACACCGCACACACATTCAATACCACAGTCAGTATAATTATTTTTCTGCCTTTCTCTTCACTTAATATTATTAACTTAATGTTTAAATAACTTGCCCATGACTATTTAATTTTGTTTGCAGTTAATATATATGTTTGTCAATTACTTTATGAGTTACTATTATTTATCTGGAATTTTTTGTCAAACATATATTATTATATAAATTTGTACCTGTTGATGCTATCAATTACTACAAAAATAAAATAAACATAAAATGAAATATAAAGTCTAAGATTAAATAAATCCAAAAGAGATCAAATAAAACAAAACTAAACAAAAACATACAGAAACATAAAAAAAGGCGCACAAGCACTAGTATGTGCTTCTTTTTAAAAAAATTTCAGTGCATTAGAAAATATGTCTCTTTGTTTTATAATAAATTATGCACTTCATTTTCAGGAGAGCCTTAACAAAACCATCCGGTAGCAGCAGTGAATCACCACCACTGAAATTGTCATCACTTCCATCATCTCCAGCCAGACAGCCTCATTCAATATTGAAAAAGTCTTCACTGGATGAAACCGCAGCAATACATCAACAGCCTGTTTCAATTCTTAAGAGGAAAACTTCACAAGAAGATGGTAAATTATGTTACATGCATTCACAAATATAATTTCTAGTGTAAAATAATAGATCATTTGATGTAAATATTTCTAATAATGTGACAACTTTTTAAACAATGGCACGTGAATCTGAAAGGGTAACTAACTGTAGAAGTCATTGTGGTAACATCGTTGTATTTATTCATAAAAATGAATATCTGTCTTATGCAGTGGTTAGTTAATAGAGCTTCTTATCTAACCTATAAAAATAGAGACAATTTCTTGGAAAAATTGTGGTGATTATTAAAATTAATTTGTTAAGATGTTCAAAATTTGTTAAGATGTTGTGATTTAAATAGTTGGAAATTTGAAAGAACACTATGTGGCAAATATTATGGTTAGGAAATTATATACTTGTATCTCAAATCTTCACAAGTCTGTGAAAATTGATTGAAAAAATGATTACACGCAATTCTACCTTGAACTACAAGATTTGTATCATAAACATAATGAACTGAGTGGACTATTAAAAAGAGTTACTTTGTCAGCACCTGTATTCCAATGATGTGGTCAAATGTTTTCTTAAAATATCTTCTAATATAAAAAAATGTCTCCATAATCTAATATATTATTATATGAATGTTACTTTCTTCATAGAGCAGGAAATATACCTTAAATATGTTAGAACACACAGTAATAAAACACTGTACATTATATGCTTTGTAACATATTCTGTTGGTCTATTATAACATCTTAAATAAATTAAAATTGATTTTTATTTTACAGGTGGGAGAAGTGGTAGTCCAGTGAGATTTTCACCCAGTGTAGTTGAAAGGAAGGGACGTGGTATTCTGAAAAAACACAGGAGTCTAGATGATTCAAGACACTCACCTGACTCATTACAGAACTCACAAGTATTAATGGAATTAATAATAATATTATTACAAATATAATTTGAGAAATATTGCATTGTCATGAGAATATTTCTCTTCATCGTAGTATTCATTTTTTATTGAATACCTCTTTGTCAAAGGGTTTGTATCTTGATATTTTAGGTCACCATATAAGTCATGCCTCCTTCAATGGGGGTACTGGAGTTAGGAAGAAATTTAATGTATTTAAATCAGGGCATTGGGTTGCAACACTCTGAGAGTGATCACTTGAATCCTAACCATCTTAATTATGTCTGATAACAGTCTAGTATCTCATTTATGTGGAACTTCATTGTATTGTTTTATTTTGATGCAATTTTCATTACATCAAATTTTCTTTTTTTTCATTATATTTATATTTAATTTTATTATGAATCAGAATGATTTGTATATTTTTTTACGGAATATACAAGAAATATTAATAATAATAGTTCAAGTATATATTAAAAAATGCATTTAATAATAGATATCTAAGTGGGCTGTGTTTACTTACAGAATGGAGTTGAAGAGTGTAGACCCATATTGAAGAGCCAGCAAAGAAGATGTTCCCTGGAGGAAGTTGTAAAGTCAACAAATGAGCCTCAGGGTATTTTAAAGCGGAAGACGAGTAGGGATGAAGCACCAGGAGGTGAAACAGTAACACCTCCAGAGCCACAGGGTATCCTCAAGAGGAAACCTTCACCCAGTCATATCTCCATAGCAGAGTCAGTCATCAGGAGTGCTGCAGAATCACTCCATGATTTGGATCATGTCAAGCCCATACTGAAGAAGAAAGAGGAAGTGACTCAAGAAGCGACTTATATTAATGACCAGACCCCAAGGCCCATACTGAAAAAGAAGTCAAGTTCAGAAGAGGAGGAACATCCTGTCAGGCCAATATTAAAGAAGAAAGAAGAAGAATCCATAGAGGGGTGCATTACTAGCAATTGTGAAAGCCCCACCAGGAGGCAGTCTACAGAGCCAAAACCTATCCTGAAACATAGCGAGGAACAGACACCTCCCGCCTCTCCTCCTGCAGGAGGAGTAATCCTTAGAAACAAGACTCATCAGCAGCAGCACCAAGTATCGGCAGTAGCTGACCCAGGGGCCAACAGGAGGTCTCTAGATCCCAACATAGTTTTCAGGCGACCCAAATCACCACTGGCACTGGACATGGCCAGGCCTAGGCCTCTGTCAGTTGCTGAGCGAGTCTATAATTTGGAGAGCTTTTTGGCACTGGAAGGTGAATTGTCAGCTTCCGTTTCAAGGAGACCTGCATCATCCGTTGGCATCTCCCCACAATACAGGTACAAATTATATTTATTCTTGTAGTACAAAGACTATGTAGGATACAGAAAAGTTTAGATAAATGCAGATATAGCATGGGAACATAGATCTGGTCTTGGGATCAAAATCCACCTCAGAAAGGCATCATAGGACATTGTAACTTAAGATTCATGTATAATATAATTTTGCTCTTATTAGAATTATACTATGTACTCAGATAAACCAGCAATTCAGAATAATGTTAATTATATTGTTAAATGCAAGTTACCTATTTTGAACATGGTTTGAGTACCAGAGTCCCTAACTAAAATTCAGAAAAATGATAATGGCAGTAATAAATAAACAATCAAGGTATATTACTCTTGGCTCCTTATAATAATGGCCTGTCAGAAACTCCCTTTATATTGATGCCTTAATATCAAATTTTGTGAATAATGTGTGCAAAAAACAATCTTACTAAGTAAAAATATGACAAATACTTATATATTAAATCTTACTACATCACTCTTAACATTCTTCAAAATTGATAATGATTAATCATAATTTATATCTTCTTTGATCAAAATGATTGTTAAAGCTACATTTCAAAGTTTTTATCAGTTTTAACTCACTATGAAAAGTTACTCCCAGGATATTTCAATGGTCAAAAGGGGGGCTATCACTAATAGCCTGTGTCCAGTGTTGACATTTTTCTTGCTCTCTCGCTCAGTGGAAGATTGCCAAAGGTTGGACGTTGCTCTTGTGTCGTTATGGCAACACTGTTCTGTGCTGTATTTCTATTCCTAGAGCCTAGTGCAAATCTAGCACACACACTGTCCAGTCGGTACCACCTCTATCTCTCTATCTGTCTCAGGTATATGTTTCCTTCCTGTGTATCTTGTCCCTGTTATCTTTTCCGATCCTCTAATTGTGCGGATATTTTATAAAACTTGTCACTGTGTTTGACCTGGATAATTATCAGTACAGTCCGAGTATTTGTGAATATAGAAAAACAATTATCTAATAGCATGAGCAATTTCATATTATATGATAATTATAATATCAAAGAATGAGGGAGCAATGGGAGATTGTACTCATGAATGTAAATTATGGCGAAGAATTTAAATTTCATAATTGAACACAATCTGTGTTATCATACCACACATATTTTATGCAAGTAGAGTTGTGGCTCAGTTAAGCTAGTAAGAACATATATAATAATGCTTTATGGATGTGATAAGATAATAATCTATGTTCAAGATTTCTGATATTTGTGTATCATGAAACAAGAGTTTTTAGAAATTTAATTATGAATAACTAGATTTGTTACTGCAGTTGATGCAACTAAATCAGGTCATTCGGGACAGACACCAATGTAAGTTTATTATTGTTTTTTAAAAAATAATATAACCAAGTTTTGTTTCCTCATCATCACCACATCATCCTTTTTACATTATTTATATGGTGTAAACCTGTTGAGTGATTTACTTTAGGTTTCTTTGAGGTTTCCATTTTAATAGCTATGATGTTACTGCATTCTACAATCTCTGAATCTTATGACTGTTAATAGTGTATTTGGTGACTTTGTTTTTGTATGTGTATTGTTTTGTTTATATTTTGGTATAAACAATGAATTTTTAATTAAAATTAATTTTTCAAATATTTATATATTAATTTATTATGGGGGTATTACATGAATTTATATGAAGTGCATCTGTCTGTGGTTACTATTACAGTGCTGTTCATTTTGGGTTAATGGTGAGAAATACTGCACAAAAAACAATCAATGAAATTTTGGCCATGTGGCCATTTTTAGTGCCTGAAAAATAAGGTCAAACCTTTAAATATGGCTCTTTCCCGCATAGATACATTTTTTAGTTCCTATTTATTAAAATAATATTGTTTTTATTTTCAAATACTTTGCTGCCAGAAAGAGATTGTTCAAATTTAGAAATATTTCCCAAAATATAACTAATTTGGGTAATTGTGAAACTCTGTATTGCAATAAGATTTAATGAAAACAATTGTTCTTTTTAAATTTAAATTTTCAGATGTTTTGAATATTTTCCATATGTAAATTTTTTCAGTGCATGTCTAACATTTGAAACTAAAATCTTTAAATTTGTGTGAAATTAAAAGAAATGATGATTAAAAAACATGATTGCTTATTTATTTCTAATTTTTAAATATTTGTATTAATTTCTAGTTTTTATGTTTTCAAAATTGCACACTGGTTTAAAAATTTGTTTGTTTTTTTACACTAATACTTGCAGCTACCAAGAAATCTGAGATGTTAGTAAAAGTGTAAGTTTCAATGACAGCATATATTATTAACATTGCCGTAACACTTCATATTCCAATTATTGGGCTGATATTTGCATTATGCAATGTTTATTTATCTCTGATTAGTGATATTTAACTTTAATTAGTCTGTAAAACCTGCTGAAATTTAAATGCAGTATATTTTAATTCTTAAGAAATTAAAAAGAATCACAAGGTATTCTAGCTATTCTTTCTAGCTATTTTTCAAATTTGATGGTTCTGCAGGTTTAAGGTTTAGTCCATTCCTTTTTCACTTTTGATTACTTTTGTTCACCCTTCATTTATAATTTGCTTTGGTTTTTTAAATGCTGTATTTATATATAAAAATAGAATACACCAAATATGTTTTGTACTGATTTCTAGTGAAATGATGCCTTTCGGGAGCGGTATTTGTTCTATCCAAGGCATTTCCTACTGTTATTTTCTTGTGCACATATTTAATCTCAAGTTAATCTTGTTTTGGTAAAGATGACTAATAAAAAGTTTAAGATTGGTTTTGAGTTAGACTGTGGTTGTGCGCTAGTTTTGCCTGAGTGCTTAAGGTTAAATTTGTAACATGGTGTCATAGGATTTTCCCATTGTAGAAAATTCTATGAACCATGTTCCCCCTATTGGCCGAGTGTTTTTGCCCATACACTTTTAAATTATTGCTAAACAACTTTCTGCTGCTTTCAAACATTTGGCAAGTTAAGTCAATTAAAATGGACATTTCTGTATGAATACTGTTAACATGACAAACATGCAGTGAATATTGTGAATATAATTCCTCTGTATCATCACTACTTGAGATTGCTAAAATATGGTGTAAATAATTTTGTAGAATTGTTTTTTTAAACGTAATGTATAAGGGTTGTTTCGTAAAAGCAAACTTTAAAATTCCAAGTGGAGTAATAGAGTGCCTTGGGCTATTGTTATTTTGGCTGTAGTTGTTTTTAAGGTCATTCAGTAAGAGAGTGATTGTCTGGTCATTTGCAGGGGACAGTAGTTTGCACAGTTCTGTTGACATACCCGGCCCCCTCCTTTTTTCATTTTTGGAGCACTCTTGGTGGTTTATCTTTTTTTGTTTATTCATTGGATTGAACACTGCTTAGTCAGATAAACTTGTACAGTATTCAGTGTGTTACTAATGACCATCAAGTAGAGTTGTGCCCACATTGTGATTTTAGCTTTATTGTTACAGTGAATTGTATTCAGTTACGGTTGTTTTTCTATTTTCTTAAACATTCTGTTTCTCAATTTTGAATTGAAGATGGTGGTGTTCTTCAATATCTTTGAAGAAATAACCTCCTTAGGAAGAAAGACACTTGAGGCATATTGTGTGGTGATATTTTCAATTATGATGTCAATTATTGTCATTCTAACAACTATCTTGTTGGAAGTATTGAAGTCAATGAAGGAGAAGGAAAAGTTTTATGTTCCTGGAAATTCTTCTACTTTTTTGGGGTGAAATCTTCTTTCTATTTTGTATTGTTCGTGTAATTCATATGTTACTGTATGTAACTCATTTTTAGGTTCTATGAAAAGTAACCTAAAAGTATATTCATCAATATAGATCTGTAATAACCTTCTAGGGAGTTTGTGGTGCACACATGTATCCCACCTTTTGTATTATATTTCAGATTTGAATTCAGATATTTTATATTTAAACTTTTACTCGACTTATTTTCAATAGGTCAATGTCAGTTACAACAATGAAATTATAATCCCGAAATAATTTCATTCTTTTTTATGTGACATTCCACATTTTTATTACTTTCTTTTGTTACTTTGTCAAATTATATATTATGTATATAATATATACTTTATTCATTTTGTGTAGTAAAGTAGCCAAAACAAATTGTAGAGAGCACAATGTTCTTTTATTTATTTATTAACATTATCGAATTTTAGTTAATATATTATTGAACTCTTTGTGTGATTTGAAAATGCTCAAAGAAGTTTAAAAAGGTGTCATATTACCATTCAATTTGATTGCATAATCCCTCTGGATTATATTATATTTTAGGATGTATGGTTATGTCTGAATATTATTAAGTATAAGGGATTTTAAGCAGATTGAACAATGTATGATTTCCAGTCAATCATAATTAACAATGATCAAATTAATCATCCTTCTTCTATGGGTTCCAGGATGGAAGAGAGAAGCTCCAAGGAGGATGTTGCCCCCACAGGTCTCCACAGGAGTGGCAGTGTCTCAGAGCGAGCATCGATGTGGGCGAAACTTGAACAAGAGAACATTGCAGAGGCTACAACTCAGCGCAAAGTCAATAAAGGTAACCTTTTAAGGTTTAAGATGTTAATTTTACCCATGGAACTCTGTAATCATATTTAATTATTTTTGATGTATGCATTCTATGAAATCTGTATGAAATGCCACTTAATATTCACTACTGTACTCACTGTATTAATTGAACAATTAACAACATAACAAAGCTGTCTACAGCTTAATTTAATTTAATCACTATTTTTTGCTTTTTAATTTAAATATAATTGTAACCTGATTTTCTTAATTTCTCTTTTCTGAACTGTTTGGGTTTTTCTTTTAGTGAAATGTTGAGTTATCACAAAATATTGTCTGTTCAATTAATAAAGTTATTAATAACCAATTTCATTGATCCTCTATGAAGAGTTGTAGCTGGTAGAAAAATTGCAAGATAGAATTTATAAAGGTAAATAGATATTTCTTTCCTTAATGTTCCAAGAATACAAAAATATCGTGAAAAAGGAAAGTATTCTTTATTATTTCCATGTAAAGGAAGATAGTTTATTTGCTTTTTGAAAAATGAGTCTTCAGTTTTTGATTAGGAAGTAAGTTGGCATTCAATAAGGTTCTGAGACATATGTGGAGTAAATTAGTTAAAGATCTTGATGGGTTTCTCCACATTGGTTGATTTCTCTTAATTTCCAACTCTTAGATCATCATAATATATTTGATAATGATATTAGTTTGTTAGATGTATATTTAGAAGATTTATTATTGTGTCAGTACATAATTATGAACTGATTGTTCATAAAATAAATAGTTTTTTTATTGAAATTACTGTGGAAAGATACGCAATAATTTCTCTAATTACAAAGCTTTCTCCGCTTAATGTTGTATACAATCCATTTTTTCTCTCTTACATGATAAACTATTGACACCAGTGAGAGATAATTGAGTTTTGATTGTCAGTTCAAAATTAATATGCAATTTCAAAATAATTAAGGAAATTTGTCTCATATTTACATAAGATCACTTTCAGTCTAGTAGTTTTACCAGGGAATATTAATTTCAATATTGCATTGTACAATATCTTTTTAACTCTACTAGTGATGTGTTTAAAACAATTGCGCTGGTCATTAAATCTATTTTTCTTGGGCTGATGGGAAAGAGCCAACTTAGCAACAGCAGTTTTTCCAGACCGTGAGTCCGCAAATAGATCCAAGAACTTCTCCCTTCCCACTTGTACACTACACACAAGTTGAGCTATATACATACAAACAACAATGACCTTATGAAGTTTCTTGTGCAACCTGGCTTATGCCAAACCAACCTATTGCTGTTCAATTTGTTTTCGTTCAGTTTCATTTTCAACAATTGAGCTTTAATTTTGTCTTAAATTTTATGTTTCTTCTAAGGCTGTATATGCCAATTCTCTCAGTTCATTTAAAATGTTCCACACCAAAGTGATTTCTGTTTTTGCCCTCTCCCTTCCCAAATTTCAGTTATCCCTCTAAGTCTACTCTTTACCACAATCCTGTTTACATTTTACACTACGGTCTTGTCTGCTGTTGTCTAAGTTGTGATAAAATTGGCACTGTCTCAGATGATAAATTATTCTCCGCAATTTACTGGATCTTATCCCTCTCTCATATTTTTTTTGCTCTGTTTTCTCAGAAAGATTTACTGCTTCTACCTTCCTATTCTTGCAAGTTTTATATTTAAAATTGTATTTATTTATTGCATAATCTTCTCAACAATCGTGTTGTAGGATGGGCCAGTGTTTAGGTCAGTGTTTATTGAATCATGTAGCTATTAGATTCAAGGAAACATTTTTAAAACAATTCATACTTAAATCACTATAAAGATTGTGGCAGTATTTCAAAATTGCTTTGGAGACAAATTCTTTGGAAACAAATTGGAGACAATTTATTGTTTCTATATAATATATACATGTGATGTAAATTTGAGTCTAAATCTTTATAGATTTATCTTTAGATGATTTATCTCACTTGCGTGAGATAAAATTAAAACATAATTACAGTTATTAGTTATAGTAATTATATTCTTAACCATGTTTTGTTTAAAATTGTCAATAAGTTCTTTTCAATTAAGAGAGTATATTTATTCCTTGTTCTTCTGATGTGGAAAAAACTGTTTACTGTGGAATACTACTGTTTATTGGTGAAAATGTGGGACAAGAATCTGATTGGTGAAAAAAGTATTGGCCACTTACCAAATTTTGGTGCTATAATTAACACCTCTTGCTAGCAAAAATCTTTGGTTGTGCTTAATTGTTTGGTAAATTGATGTGAAATTTCAACATGTGAGTATTAGATTCATAGTACCGAAGCTGTAGTTGTTTGAATAATTCTGGGTACAAATTTTTTATATTGTTGATTATTTTTCCTGAATTGACTTTTGGTGTTCTACAATAATTGTTGCTATTTTCAGTCCGTTTACTTTTGTTCTTATGCTAGATTAGTTTTGGGCTCTGCCTATCTTTAGTGACATTCTGTCAGTTGATGAGTGAAGCACTTACACATTTGTACTACAACAGTGCTGATGTGATTCACTATTGGAAATCAGAATGCTTAAGTGCCTCATTAATCTACCAACAAAACACCACTGAAGATGGTGAGAAGCTTTGAAATTGGTCAGGCATAAGTGGAGTCAAGATTACAAGATTGAAAATATCAACTATATGAAGCATGTAGATTAGTTCATTATGGCATAAAACCCAAATGTATTAAAACATACATTTAATTAATAGAATTATCTCCTGTATAATTCTTCTCTAATTAATTTAAGGTATTTGTTTGTGGGTCCATGAGGGTTTGGTATATGACTCTGTGACTGTGATTTTCTGTTTCCATTCAACTATTTGGTCATACCTCTTGTAAGAGTTTAAAATTTCTGCAATATTTTGTTCTAGGTATCAGGTCCAGAAACAAATTGGATAGTGGAAGGTATAGTACCCAACCTGTGACGACCAGTGAAGTTGAACAAGCAAAGAGGAATAATACATTGGACTGTAAGTACAAATACTAGAAACATGCTTTGAGCTTGGTTATTTATTACAGTTTATATATAAATAAAAAAGAAGGTACATCTCTGCCATTATTTTATATAAAAAATTAATTAAGTCTAATCATACTATTAAATTGCTAATGATAATATGGACCATCTTTTCTTCTGATAAGATACTGTATTTTTATATTAAAATTGCTGTATTCTGCACAGTATACTCAGATAGAAAATATATTTTTAGGAATATTGAAATAAATGGCAGTGAAACAAGGTTGTTTGTAGATATTGTACAATTTTTTCTTTCTTTGTTTTATTCATGTGCACTATAATATATCTGCAAAATGATTTAATGATATTAAACACAAAGAATACATTGACTCTTGCACTTGAAAAGAAAAATTAAACTATATATTTACAAATTATAAATTGAATTTCAGCTAATAGCAATTCATTAAAAGATTGGATAATTCATGTAAGTTGTATAAGCATGAGGTGTGTCCGCTGCAAACCATTCTGATGATGCAAGTACCATTTTTCCTTCTCTTCTTTTTCTTCTTTCAACTTTGGCCTTGGAATTTTTGGGAAGCACACAGTAATTCTGCTTTAAGATTTATTATTCTTCTTGTTTGTCACTTTGCTTTATGTTATAATTTGCCTCAGATATCAGCTGTTCTATGAATTTGATTTGTTTTGTACCTTTGATTTTTATTACTTTATTTTTTAAATTGCCTATCTGGATGCTTTACATGTGCTAATGAGAAACATTAATGTTTATGTTGGTCCTATTATTTCCAATAACTTTGACTATGTATTGTGATATTAATTGTTTTATTTTATTTTTAAAATAAATTATTTTGAGAAATCCATTCTTTAATGGGGAATATATTGTTTCATTTTTCATAATTTCTTACTATTTCAAAATTTTGGCTGAATTATACTATTTTTGTTACTGTACATTTATCTCATTCAACTTTTATTCTAATTGCTTTATTGAATAATATTTTATTGTATTGTAATGAGACGCAGTAATGATTTTTCAAGTTGCAAGCAAAGAGACCAACATTTTGACTATTTTTTATTAGATGGTGTATGAATTCATTAGAGATCCATACAAATTGAACACTTGAAGGGAAGTAGTGCAAGAACTATTGAAAGAAGTGCAGGTCCTATTGAAAGATCATGTGATAAATAAGTTACATATACCTACAAATATAGCAATTTTTCTGGAAGTATAAATTGTCATACTTTACAGTGTATTTTTGCGTTTTTTGGGTTTCAAGCCTTCAGAAATAATTAATTCGTAAATTCATAGATTCGTGGTTAATTAACAGATATTGACCTTAGTATTTTTCCAGAAATTAATCTAAGATAATTATCAGTTAAATAATTAGGATTTAAATCTTATTTAGAATTTGGTGTGCTTCTTTAATTTTCTGTTTTATTCACTCATTGTCTATTATATTTGTTGCAGTTAATGACACTTGTTCATTGAAATATTATAATTGTATTAATTACATAATCTCTAAATGATTTCATCATTCTTATAATTACAAAATTATGTAACGGTGACAATCTTAACCTTTTAAATTATTTTTGAATTCACTTTTCCTGCTGTCTACTTTGGTCCTATCGGTTCTATAATTGTACTCAAGGTTCGATAACAGTCTGTTCCCTTGACCACTTGCTCATGATCACATAATTATGCCTTCACGAAATAAGAAATAGATAAAGACATCAGAAATAAAGGAAATGTTTTGTAAATGTTCTTCTTTTATTATTATTATTTTAATAACCAATCTCTCTATAAAAACATAATAAATATGTTTTGAATGAGATTGCCGCCCCTGAGTGTACACACTTTTGTTTCCTTAGGATTAATTCAACAACTATCATTTAGTTTTATAATTATTTTTTAGTATAGATTTAATAACAGCAATTTAAACCCTCATAATGTAGATTAAATATAATTATTAAACACTGGGAGAAGGCAAGGAAGAAAATGGAAATGAGTTTGCAGAGGGCAACAGATACCAAGTGTTTGAATGTTAGTTAAAGAAGGTGGCATGTTTTGCATGCTTGAAATTGGTGATGGCGATATTATGTGTATATTGTCAGGTGTCGATGAAGAGGACCCTTCAAGGTTGAGCGTTATCGAAAGGGTTCGACTGTTCAACCGCAGTGGGACTTCTCCCTCAGTGAAAAGTACCGATGAGAGTTGTGATAGGACGTCTCCGGCTCCACCCAGAGCTACTCCACCGAGAGGAGTTGTTGGTGTCGGAGCAGGAGCAGGAGCGGGCATGTCCTCGCTGCCCCCTAGGCCAGTCACGACCTCTGCTGCATCAGTTCCCAGGGCACAGTCCTCTTCAATAGGTCAATACACTAGGACTATAATAAGTCTAACAGTAATATACTTAGAGTAAAACAACTTAGTTGTATGAGGACAGTAGTTTTACCTAAAATGAAAATAATTATGGTGGGTCACTACAACCCTACAGTGAGGCTGTCACCAAATAGTTTGAGTACCTAGACTGGTATTTAAGACGGTTGTTTTAAAACCCTTACACTAGAAGTAGGAGTCCCATGAAATTGGATAAAATACGATTCTGATCATTATTCCTCTGTACTGCATGTAGGCAAGTGTGCAAATGCAGCTCACTGATTTGTTTATGCAAGCATAAAGCAATTTTTTATTTAAATAATTCAAAAGTAAGAGTAGTTGTAGTAGCTAGCAGCGCTTTTATCATCTGGACAAAAATATTACATCCACATGCACTGTTCAGACGTCCAGGACAGGAGTCAAAGTTATTAATTACAGCAATATATTAATAACTCTGTATTTCTTAACAAAACAGGGGCATAACATTTAGTCATGAACTGGAATTATATTGACAAGCTTCAGCACATGAGTTAGCTTCCAATTCAAAAGTATCAACTGATTTTTTAAAAGCATAATGGCAATAGCCTTGGGTAAAATTTGATTTTCCACATTATAATTTAAGTTTGGACCCTGACACCATAGCACACAATATAATTAGGTGAAAAATGTTATTAATTAAACTAACAGTTAGTGCACTAAGTCTGCAAAGAATTGGGCCAATTATACGGAATTACAAAAAATAATATTGGGTAACAGAGCATAACAGATGTCTTTGCAAATATGTTGAGCACATTACTTATGGGAACTAAAATAAAAAAATAGCACACCATTTGCACTTGCATGACCAATGATCAAAGTGGGAGTACTTTCGCATGTTTCAAATAATTTGCACTTTGGAAATAATAAATTGTCCACTTTTATTATATTTAATATTACTAATTTACTAATGTTTCAATAATATCTCTTCAGTCAAATGTGAAGTGCAATTATTACATAGTTTTTCCAGTATAGGTATCTAATTTACTTTATTCTTCGTGCTTTAGAATTAGATCATTCATTCTGAAAATATTTATTTTTGTGTTAAAAAAATGATCAGAATTTTTATACAGTTAGAGTTAAAGATACCATTTGTCTACATTATGTGTATATATTGCTTGAAGAAGATAGTTCAGATTATAGACTATTTCTATTACTGTTATAAGTAGAGTTACAGATAACAGTGTTACTGTGTAAGAGTTTTGTTTGAAATATTTTGTTTAATTTACTTATCAGCATTTGTGTCTAATATTGACCCAAATCATCATTTTCTTATAACAGATTGGTTGTATATAGAAATCAACACAATAAGTTCTATACTTTTATTTTTTTTATAGGATTTATCAAAATAACTATAACTTTCAAAGTTCTAAAATAGATAATATTAATAAATTATTGTATAGTAGGTTTAGGGTTACCATTCAAGTCTCCCAGATTCATTTGATAAAAGTACAAACCTAATTCAAGGATTTAGTGCTAGGCATTATTAATTGAAAACATTTTTTTAAGACCAGGTGATATCATTTTGTATATCATTCATAATATGATATGAAATTTTTATTTGATCTCTATTTTTGAGTTCTGAATATTGTATGAGATTGGTTAATTAATTAGACCTTTGAATTTAATTTAATGCTTTTATATATTGCTTAAGTGTGCTTTTTAAATTTATCATAATAGTTGATACTTTTTTTATAGCATTCTGTTATAGATGTTGGTTTCAGCCAATTTTTCAAAATTAGTTTTAATATAATTTGATTGCATTGTGTTTTTTAAAATTTAATTTTATAGCTATCAGATAATATCATTTTGGTACAATAGTATGGTTGGTATTTCTTAGCTCTTAAATTATTACTTCATGATTTTTATTTGCAAGTGAATAGTGGTAAAATATTGTAGATTTATCATTAGAGTCATACAGTTTTAGTTGTTTGGTTATAGCTTTTGTTTTGTCATTCATTTCCTTTTTTTGGCACACCTATTTTGCATGTGCTATGTATGGTGTATTGTATACATTTCGTGCGCTGTCTAAAAGAATAAACCAATACATTTTAAGTTAAAATTCAAAATATACAATTTTCTGTTGTGTACTGAATTATACTTTGAAGTATTTAATCACAGTCCATAAGATAGAAATTCAATGTTGATATTATTACGAAGTATTGGCTTAAATATTTATGGTAAGCCACCAAGACTCTAGTGTTTCGAACTCATAAAAAAATAGTTTTTAGATAAAATCCATATAAAAATTTAGCTTTCAATTTTATTTTGACTTAAAAAGTATCTGCCTCTTTAGACTGCTTACACTGAAAATTAGTAAAACAAAATCTTTAAAGGGTTTTAGTAAAACAATTAACAATGTTTCATGTTGCCTTTAAAAAGCCATTTATTGTACATTCAGTGGCCGGCTTAATGAAGAACCTGGCACAGAAGAGCGCCAGTTCAGTGCCCAAAGTGGTGAGGTCAAGGCCTGGATCAGAAAGTGGTGGCGAAGATACAACAGCAACAACAACAGCCAAGATCTCATCGACAGGGGCAAAGCCTATAATTGTCAATGAAACTCTGAGGAGGAGGAGCAAGAGTGCAAGCAGCAGCAGCAGCAGTAGTGAGGATGAGGACGACGAAGAAGCAGAAGATAACGAAGAACAAGAAGATGAAGAAGATGATGAGTCATCCGAGGATGAAGAAGAGGATGAGGGAGCTGCTAGTTGTAGCAGTGGTGGCGGCGAAGAGTCAGAGGAAGTGAGGAAGATCATAAGTGGTGGTGGCAGGCCGACCGGTCCTAAAGTTTACAAGAAAGACGACTACAAGAGCAGAGGGACCGAAGACGAAGAAACTACAACACCGACTACTGAAGATGGTGAAACATCATCATCCGGTGGCAGGGAAATAAGGAACATTATGACAAATGGAACAAGGTAAGTCCATTCTACAGAACAATATATTTATACCTTTAAGGACAGTGTTCTTAGTTTATTTTTCTTACAGGCAATGAATTTTATCAATTCATTGAACAACTCTTTTTTTCTATAAAGGAAGTTAATTTTTAAACAGATCTCAGATTAGCTGAATTATATATATTGTTCATAAACAGACCTTTATTTAGTTTCCTTAAGGACTTAACTAACATTTATTTGATTCATTAGATTTGTCTATTTTTATTCAGTGGTGAAGGCTAATCTCCTCAAACTGAACAGGAGAACATTGTCCATTAATATTATACTATACAAGTAATACCTAAAAATTTAAAATGTATATTTTTTGGAGGTGAAAATATCAAGACAATATAAATGTTATTAACACAATAAAACATAATACGCATTATAATATTGGCACAATAATAAAAACGGCATAATCTGTTTATCATCTATTGTAAATTGCGGGATTCTTACATTTCAGCATTTAAATCAGATCATAACTCGACTCAATTGGGCAAAGTTGTAGGCCGTTGGTGTGTAGGGCGCAGCGGGTAGACTAAACACATTGACCTGCAACAACGAGCACCGTGCCTGGTCTTGCCTATCTCCTCCCGTACTCAGTAATTCCGTTCCCTCATAGCTGTTGCATCACTTTCATTTCTTACTTTTTATGGTTTTTTTTTGTTCAGAGTAAACATCGTTAAAACATCAGTGTCGCAGTGTAATAGGAGTTTTTAAAGCTTTGGGTGTTAGGCGTCTAGTGCAAATTTTCCTCATTCGGAATAGCGTGTTTGCATTAACCATCTTGTAGACATTTTTTACTATTGAGAGTTGCTTAGTAAGAAGGGCATTGTTTAGGATTAGCATTAGGTTTAGGTCATTAAAATCTGGGTTTAGGATCACATGTGTAAGTTTTATAAATGAGGGAGCTGAATTACAAGAGGAATGTTATGAGAATGGAATTGCGAAAATTATTCTGATTTTCTTATCGCGATGAAACTGCCCTCTGATGAAATACCCTCTGTCTATAATAAAATTGTATTTCCCTAAGAATCTCGTTGCAAAGGATCTCAACTGCTCAGAGCATAACGTGTGCATTTCGTGGTAAGATAAAAAGATTAAAATAACGAGATAGATAGATTTTCCTGTTATTATTAATTCAGTTGTTTTGCCATGGGTTTTGGCGGAGCCGGTTGTCTTTATATTAGTAATCTAGATTCCCCTCAATCGTCATCCCGTGGGATAAGATCTGGCCCAGATTTTTTTTTTCGAATAGTTAACAATGGCGGAAACGCCTCCTCGTTACACTCTGTAAAATTCCCCGCCGAGGAAACGCGTAAGCCCTGTGCCGAAATCTGCGGATTATATAACATTGCGGGAGGAGAAAGAAGTTGGCAGGCCAATTCCAATCATGATAGGGCAATATCGCGTAAAATTTAGCGGTATTTGTTGTATGAATATTGTTTTGTATGAAAGCGATTGGTTTTACGTTTAATGTTACGCCAAATCCGCTCTATCCTCTGGCTTTGACGGCTATATATATATATATATATATATATATATATATATATATATATATATATATATATATATATATATATTATAGGGGCGGGAGTTTACTTAGGGGTAAAAATAATTGGTCTCTTGCCAATGTCTGGCCATTAAGTGGAGGGCGACTCATCCTCCATCCCTGCTCTGTCAGAAATAATTTTTTTCTATTGGCGAAGAAGGGGAATTATTGGCTGACTGTCAGAGCGGAATTCCGGTACACGCACACGCACACGCACACTTATAATACGTGTAAACCATCCCTAGCATCGTGCTGTATCTGAAAAATTCTCACTAATAGATAACCTTTTTCGAAGGTTAGCTTTCCAGTGTTACATACTTTGACTCGAAATATTCGAGAAACTAATTAATTATTCCATTTCGAAATGATGTTAATGTCTTCACGATTTTATTTCTTAAAAGTATGTAAGGTATTTTGTACACTATGTATATATGTTGAAACTGATCATGTCCTTGAATAATTATTCTTTACTCAGTAAAAATAACGCGCATCGTTTAAATAAATTATTAATAAAATTTCATAACATTTTAATTAGGAAAATTGGGTGTTACAAAATAACAGAGACATATAACAGATAATTTTGGAAGAAATAAATCCGTAAACGCTCCACAGTTTCAGATTTCAGTTTTTCGAGTGATACAAAATAAGTTCTCAGTGGGCCCCTATTGAAGTATAAGTTCGCGTCACACTTTAAAGTATTCTTCGATCTCTTATTATCGTTTGAGCAGCACTTTTCGTTTCTTTCGCTCCGCTCGGCGAAAGATAAAAATCGTTTACTTTCCAAGAAAAAAAAAGGATCGGTAATAGAGAAAGTATTGTTTCCCGTGGGTGGCCGCCGTCCGATTGGGATTCATTTCACGATTCATTTGAACGCCCTCCCCTGTGCTCGATTCTAATTGGGAACGCCGCCGGCAGTGTCTGCACCGAAACGGTGTCAATTAGTTTACATCCCCACACATTTGCCAGCACTTCGGTACACAGAAATCCTCGGTATGCTAATATATTTGAGAGGGAATGTCTGTGATGCCTGTTTATTGCCTGTTTTCACCCGTATGTCATGAATATGCGGACATGAAAACAATTACCACTCCTTGTAATCACTTCTCCTCAGGATGAAAATTGGTTAAGAAATCGAAGAAATCAATTACGAGTAGCCTATTCTATCTGGTTAGAATATACCGAATTCATCTAAAGTGTTTAATTCAATACAATTTACCAACTATGTTACCTTCAGTGTACTAAGCGGTTAATATTTTAACTTTTAATCTTCATTAATTTCATGTCTAGTCGACTTGAAACTATGAATTCTGAAATTAACCACGAGAAACTTCGATTATGTTGGCCTATTAATATTAGCGTTTGGTTAAAGTATTTTATGTCTTGTTCTCATGGTAACCAACTAGCTGGATCAAAGCATAATTTTCCATCCAAGACTATTTTAAAAAAATGATCGGGGCCATTGATTAATCGTTATAGCCTGTGGTATGTTTATGAATGTACGTAGTTGATCTTGTCCCAGCGACGCACTTGAGGTGTAGAGCACATTATAGGTAAACGTTTCAAGTTATAATACTAGATTTGACAGTTCTGTAAGGCGGTAAATGAACAGTTCCAGTCATGATTGTTGAACAGTTGAGTATTTGTGGGATTATAGCCAGATTATGAATTGTCCTAAGACTAAGCGTCTATTTTCTAGAACAAAGGACTGAATGGTGAAGGATCTACTGTAAGGTGTTAAATGGGCATGTGCGAGGGGGCCAGCTTCTTCCATTGCATTTTCACTCCACCCCCCGAAAATAAATCGCGGGACTGTTGGGCCGATAAAGGGGATGAAACACTGGATGGGGGAAGTTTTCCTTTTTCACTCGGAGTTTGCGGTCGTCCCTTCCACCCAAAAAACATCCGCCTTGTCTCGCTTGTTTTCTTTTTATTTCCCCCCGAGGCGGGAGCTTGGCTGCATTTTCTTTTCGCCCCGCAAGACATAAATATTTGTAAATCCTCAAAGCCGGCGCCTGGTTTAACCTAACCGAAGACTAAACCTAACTTTAGTAGCCTTTACATTTTTTGCTGGTAGGTAGGACTTGTCTCTAGAAAAAAAGAGAACTTGTGTACTTCGTGGTGCAGTCACTCATTTGTTTAAAACGCCAGGCAGGGCAAAAGTTTCACACATGCCACCCAGACTGCCTTATGGCGCTGTATATTAAACAATTAAACCCACATACGAATCACACCTCTCTGTACCACACGCACATATAGGCGGCTAATAGGATGTAATAAATTATATAGAATAATGTCCGAGGAACGTTTGGTTCCTGGTCGCCTCTGTTCCCGTGATTGTGACAAATCCGTGACGCGAAATTCGATTTCTTTATCGCATTCCTATCGTGAAACATCGCCGCTATGCCATTTCGTCAGAGTACCAATTTTTCGAGAATGACAGGCTAGTTCTTGTTTAAAGGTGCCCCTTCCCCTCTCCCAGGTTTTAGCAGCTGGAGTCGCTTCGCTTTCCGAATTCGCGATTCGAATACAGAAATAGTATTTGCCATTTACTCGACACACGTGTTTCATTATTGCGGTTGCGTAATCGTTACCGGCAATGTAATCAATGAGAGAACAACATGTGGGAAATTTTCGTGGTCGCGTTCACTACTTTTATAAATTGCGCTGATGAATTACTCTCTCTGTTTTAATTAATCTCTATCTCGGCTATAATTGTTTATGACACCGATTGTAGTTCTATATCTAGAGTGAGATATTTGACATTCTGGATGTGATAATTTAATTTCAACAACGGAATTCAATTAAGCTGCTGATAAAATGAAAATGAAATCCTAAAAACTGTGTGTGTGTGTTTTATATCCTGAAATAACGAAAGAGTAGACAATTAGACAAATTATTATTATTATAGTTTCGCGACAGATTTTATTATTTCAGTGGTTTCTATATCTTTCGTAATGCTGAAGGTCATAAATTTCTAACATTGTTTTTTTGGCCCGCGTTTTCTTTGACAGTTGAAGGTTGCGGTTCAGTGTTTTATTCATTTTGATAAACATGAATACCACGGTATTTGATTGAACAATGAAGAAAAATTTGAATTTCTCTCGACCGTTTTAAAATGTTTCCTCACCAACGAAAATAAGGAAAGTGTTGATTATGTTCGTTAGGTTTTTTGCGGAAGAGTATTTGTTAAAGCATTCTTTATAATTTAAAGGGTTAGATATGACAGGAATTTTATCCCTAATAATAAAAAATAAAATAATAGAGTTTTAAATCCTCTTAACTCAACTCCTATAATTACTTGAGCCAATTTGGAAGGCTAAAACAATGAAACTTAATTTGCGATTAAATTATTCTTATTAAGCGTGGCTGTAAACATCATCAAAGTGTTAAAAACAGCCCACACGGATGTTTATTATAGGCCTTTTCACAAAAAAAGACGCGTTATGTAACTGCAAAAGGAAAGAACCGTAACGCCAAATTATCGTTATTTAATTTAACGCAGTTTAATTCATTTCCTACTGTTTTTAAACATTTTATTTAGTCGGAAACAAATCCCGAATCTGTAATTACTAACTCGACGTGCTATGGCGCTCGGCAATTAACTCGTAATATGTCAACCTGCGAAATAATTACAGGATCGAATTTTTTCTGTTTTGAAAACATGAAATTGTAACCGAAACAATTTACGCGTTATCTCTGTGAAGTGTTATTCATATGTAACGCCATACTTAGCGGATATCGCGGGCGATGCTCTCGTGAAATGACGAAAGAACAAGAAGGAGCATGTCTATTGTTTGTTTACCGTTATAAATCTCCGTCATAGCGCGTATTTCTGTCTGTTCTCAGGGAAATGTTGCAATATTTCTGCACTGTGAAACTCATTCTGGGTCGGTACAATGCGCGCCTGGAATGTTTTAATTGTTCTCGACCGCAGTGCACCCTCCTTTTGTAACAGGGCCCGACCCTTTTACACCCTAAATTTCAAGTTTAATCGAGTAGCAAAAATTAACAATTCGAATCTTCAGAATGTTTATTATTAAAACAGATAATTATAAATAAAAAGAGACATTAGTAATCGGCAGTATGTTTGTTATTTTCCAAACACTTTAGGGTGAATTATTATTTACTTTGAACAATACTGATACATAATTAATATTTAATAATCAATATTTAATCTTTATTTTAATTATAATAATATTAGCATTTATCTTTTTGTGGTGGCGTATTATCGAAAATTCAGAGCTTTTCTTTTATGTTGTTCTAAACCAGTTTATAACGTGAGGTCATATATATGTGCTTTTTACGTCCACAGTATATCTATCGTATTCATAGACTTCAACAAATTGAGACATTTCACCGATAAATTCGCACCTAAAATAGCATAAGGAATCGAACATGATTTGCCCGAGTTCACACGATTATTTATTGCGCATCGAACTTTCTACAAGACGTTCAATATCGATAGTTATTTAGTTACGGAGTTTGTTTTATTGAGTTACGCACAGATGAAGAAATGTTATTCCTATTATGACTGTTGGTTGACTTTTGCCTGATTTTCTTAGAAAGCAGCATACTCGTAGGATATTATGAACCACTATTATTTTTTATTTCTTTTCACACATTAGTATTTTTTCCGTTCGGCCTACCTCTTCGAATCGTTCAACGCGACTAGGTAGTGTGCTTGGTCGACAGCTGACATGACATGTCGCTGCATTAGCGAGGGGAATTAATGACGACGTCCAGGGTCAGAAACCGGCGCAGCGTGTAGGACCAAATAGACGAGGGGCAATCAACTAAATCGGGCGAAGATAATATTTTTATTTTACTTAACGTTCGTCGCTCTTGCGATCTTCCAGCAGCAAATTTTTTTCAACAAGTTATGGCTACCGCACTCGATCGCGCACCGCTCTTTTTTCGTCCTCTCGTTCGAAAAATTCTCAAGGAAAAGTAATAATCTCGAAGGGGAATTCGGAAGTGACAAAACGATCGGGGTCCTGCATAGCTCGGTGGCTGAAGCAGCGCGGCGTTAGTGGGTCGACCCGTGTTCAAATTGCGTCGGCGGATCGAAATGTTATTAGATTGAAACGAGGAAATGTTCTTCGGAACGGCGTAGTTAATTAAAAAGGCGCGGAACGGCGACAGAGAGAGGACTCAGGAGGCTTGATGCGGTCGAGTCTGCCCCTCTCCTCGGTCGGGTCCCCCACTCCGCCTCCGGTTGCTACTACCTCCGTCCGCGGTACACAACAGTCGACTTCCTACCGCCGTCCCAGACGCACCGAAACGTATACTCGAGTCCTTATTTTTTTTTTACTTCCCTCCAGTGTACCCCGCCGCGGGCGCGAACAGTCCCTATCGGTTGTAGGAAGAGAATCGCGACACCCAGAAAGAGAGAGAGAGAAGAGGAGAACTTCCGCGGTCTCGTCTTTTTTGATCCGTTCGGCTTCGCAAAAAAGACTCGGGAGCCGGGAGCACAATCTCCGGACGAATACCGTCCCGGAGCAATTGCCAAACACTAATAACAGGTAAATAGCTATATACTTAACCGAAATCCTCGCGTATCCTCTGCACTTAGACGAGACTAATTTCTTAGCTCGCGGAACGTATGTTTTTATCCTTTAATAGATTAATGTTGGCGGTTTCCGTTTCTATGTTGTACCTTCTAACTGGGTCCGTGGAACATACTATTCGATGAGCGAAATCGGTTTAAATTATTTATTGTATCCTACTATTTACTATTTACTGCGATAACTGGACCGTGTTGTCATAGAGCTACCGGCCGCTGCGCCGTCACCTAATTATGACTTCATCGTAGTAATACTAGCCGGATGCCCGTCCTAACAGTAATTTACATCCTGTGCCAACAATAAACACGATCGTCTCCCCAAGGGGCGCGACTACTGGTAAAACTAGGGATAGCTATACTGACGGAATCACGGTCGGTGGTGGGGACCGTATTCGATCACGGTTGTTTTTTGTTTTCGAAAATTGTGTCAAAGTCGTTCGAGCATAAATAGAAACTTCTTGAAATTGATTCTGTGTTCTGGCACAATTCGCATTGTCTAGGACCGCTCTTTGAACTGAACACAAAACGTATCCTCGAGTCAATCGACGTCTGTGTGTACAGCGCGGCCAGCTGTTTGGAAATGTATGATTCAGTAATGAATGCTGAGGAATTAATAAGAGGAATTTTTAAAATCAATCCGTTGGTTTTGTACCATGTTTGTAAAATGCCACATTAGTAGAGTCAGTAGATATAGATTATAAATATTCTGTATAGTATTTAGTATATTGTTTTGTGACCGGAAGGTACCTAGTTGCTCCTCTACCCGCAGAGCGTCCCTGGTAGGCATTATCTTTTATTTCTGACTAACCCCAGTATTTAGGCACTGACGATGGCTTTATACCGAGACAGTTCTACCAATGGACGAACAACGCTCGATCAGTTTTTCGTATTGTTTTTAGTTAATTCTGTTTCGTCTGGTTGGAATCAGTGACGAGCGGCTGCCAGGTCAGTTATATAGTAGGGAATTGTACGA
Organism: Lethocerus indicus; assembly: GCA_019843655.1. Classification (NCBI taxonomy): domain Eukaryota; kingdom Metazoa; phylum Arthropoda; class Insecta; order Hemiptera; family Belostomatidae; genus Lethocerus; species Lethocerus indicus. Next base: position 24,620,744 of record JACDQD010000005.1, on the reverse strand, counting down.
CGGGGAGGATTATCAAAGTCAGAACTGTTGCAATTATGCCATTATCTTTTATTTCCTGTTTTCTTACGTCGTATCGCAGAGATAACGGCAGTCGCTCCCCGTGTTAAAACCGTACCACGGTAATAACTGTTTAATTAGTGCAAATACGAATTGTGTTAGGTCAACTTTATTTTTACTAAAATAAATAACGCTTAGACTTACTTCATTATTTATATTAGAACCACCATTAAAATCTAATAGAGTACGTACGATTGAGGTTTCCACTGTGACCTGCTGCTATGGCAAAGAATTTTTATTACTGTGAGGAAACAGTCGGCTAATAATAATAATATATATCGCCCGTTATCAAGATATCGAGTTAGTCATGGCAATTATTACTCGATTGGTTAAAATCAGAGTTGGGCGCCAATCGATTACAGTTGAGCAACAATTCAGAATTTTTAAGAAATCAATCACGGCCTTTGAGATTTAATCGTCAATCATTAATCATGAATTAGGAGATTTCATAACTGGAATTTCGTAGACACGCACATTTTGGCTGTGTACAGCGCGAAGTAGTCAGTAGTTAGTACCTTAATCATCATTCATTAATCACAGGTTGTTAATCATCGACAGATGCCCAAGCCTGGTTAAAATCCATCATTAAACTTGTTCAGTTACTGCATTACGGTCGATTTTTTAAATTTCAATTTAAAGCACATGCACGAGTTCTGTGAAACTTTAATGGCTACATTATTTTTTGTTGTTGTTGCATCCTTCATCGTTATTAACACCAGTTTCATGATCACCATTACAATAGTAGATTAGCTTCTTACCCGTTCTTATGTTTTTTCGCTAATACAGTAAATCATAGTGGCGTTGTTTTCAATAGAGTTAGAAACATTTTGCGCGGCATTAAAATGAGAAACAAAGAAAGTGAATTGTAACGAGAGAAAAAACTTCAACTTATATCTACGACTATGAAACTTGGAAAAAGATTACTTTGTATGACTATTACAGGGGAGATTAACGTTAGTGAACACCTCATTGAAATATGAACGAGGGTTATGACTCACTTTGTGGATATATTGGCTGTTTCAAAACTTCATTTCCGGTATGGATATACCTTTCTTTCGACCTTTGAAGATACTCTACCGAGTGTCGGTAGTATAGGATAGTGTGGTATGTTGCTGGAGGGGAGGGACTCCCGACACACGCTGCGGTCAGAGGTGAAAGTGAATGTAGAAAATGTTATTCCTTATTTTCTTCCTTATTATTATATTTGCCCTTTTCCTCGGTGCGTCTCTCCGGTTTAACGTTCTTACTCCCGGGCTTTGTAAGACCAGGCCAACTATATTATGGCAGGCGACAAAATAAGTATTCCAAAACAAATATAATAAATCCTTCTGCATGTAATCACATTATGTCCTACAATTAATTTCAACGTCCGTGGTATAAAAAAGAAGCGGAATTGAAAATGCCTTTTAGGACATAAAAGTATACACAGCCCGGGTTGTACACGAGCTGAATTTATCACTGAAATTATGATATGACATTATTTACTATCGCTATTGATAAGTCTGCATTTCCGTGTTCCATAAAAGAAATTGTCTGATGTCTGCAGTTAAAACAATTTTTTCAGTATTTTGTATTCGGCTGAAATTGAATATATTGTTCCATCGAATACTACGCTGCCATTTATTGTTTTTTGGTCATCATCGGTTGTTAGGTTTTCTGCCCCTGGGATCTGAAGCGTAATAAACTTTAAATTTATTATAGGTATTAAAACTGAATTTCCACGCTTTTTTACGGAAATAATATTAATGAGAATAATTTAGCGTAAATGATTATGTAAGGTGTGGGGAAATTGTTATTTTACCACATCTGATGGTGGGGGGCTAGTGGTATCAATGTTTCGAAACCTCCGGCCGCAGAGCAACACCGGCTCAGGATATGGTGTTGTTTTTAATTATTCATTTCGTTCCGGTTAAATTCGCCCAAGATTTTTTTTATCGAGGATAAAAAAAAGGAGTCTAACTTTCTTAATAATGTGTTTCGAGATATCTGTTCGGCTTCCTGTCTCCGCGGTGGCATTCCGTCTGTAAATTAGGTAAGCCATCTGCACTACCGCTGACGACGCGATGAGGCAACGAAACCGGTCTATCATGGGACCAAATCATTGAACGCGGATACGCAGGATCGTGAGAGTGGTGACAATTATAGTCCCTAGCCCCGCCGTGTTTTTTAGTTAAGTACTATCCGCCAGGAATGATACTGTCCGGCCAATTGGACTGGACTGGTACAAATCCGGTGCAGCACGCGTACCGAGAACTTGTCACAGGTTTTCTCATAGCTGCGCACCTTTCCCAGAGGGAGAGATAGGTAGAGAATGAGGTAACACCTGAGTGTTTCCGGCTTCTATTGATTGTAGCTAATTGTTTTGCCCCGGATCCCAGTGGATTCTTCAGCTCGCCCGCTGACCGGTCCTCGTCTCTCTTGATGACGACAGTTAATTGATTCCTCGCCATTTTCGTTTACAGCTATTTACACAGATGGTTCGTCAGACGAGTCAAATCCTGATATTTTATTTTTCGGTTATTATTTAGACTAATAACACGGTGCCTCATTATGTTACTCCAGTTTAATCCAAGAATAAATAAACGACGTTATTTTATTATTTTTTCCTCGTACCATTTTGCTTAATGACGATTGTAGTCCGTACGGGCATTTAATCGTCCCCTAGTTGTATCTTGGAGGGATAACGAATTTAAGCGTTATCATTAACTGGGGGGCAGACGGAAGAGTAATGAACTCTGTACCAGTTTGACGTTTGTTCATTTTCAACTAGATAAGCAACTGTTCGGACTGTTATTTATCGGCCCTCAATTTATTAGGCCGTCCTGAGGACCGCCTCGTGACTCCGGTTCTAGTTGATTTGTCAGCCGGGGTCAACCCTATCTAAAAGACCTGCCTGTCCCAATAGTCTTTCCATTAATTCGGTCAGTTAGTTAGCGCCTGCGCTGTTTAATCTAATTTAAATGTTTTTTTTTTGTTAAGAATTCCTTCAATCTGTGCTGTCATCGGTTACTTAAAACAAAAATTGCCTATGATGTCCGCGTTTTACCCTAAAAAAAAAGTAAAAATGACCCTGATTTAAACTTATCCTTGTCTAGTGGCGACGACCCGAGTCCATTCAAAAAAATGCTTTCCTCCTTTCGGGTCTTACCTGTCTGGAGAGGTCAGGTACTTTCTCCATTTACTACGGTGACGGGTTTTAGATCCCTCCGACGATATTTTCCCTCTTGGCACTCAAATAAGAACTTCATTGTAGTCGCCTGTCGTACAATGGGACCAATTATGTTGTGTCCGGAAGGGAAGCATTAAAAATGAAATGTTATCTGGAGTGTCTAGAAGTTGAAGGACATAGCTATTACTTGTATCCTTCTAGACGTATTTTGAAAAAATATGTGTCTCTCGGTGTTGGGATCTTGTCTGGGGGTCGTCAACTCAGGAACCGCCGCTTCTATTGTTGCTCGAGTCCTAGGTTTAGTGTTTCCTGTCTAGCCTCCTATCAGCCTTGACAGGCAGGCATCTCCTGTTACTCATCGCATTGCCTTTTGCCTTGAATTTGGCAGGGCTAGAACTGAATCATTTGCAGTTTTACGATATAATAATTACCCTCATTACGTGTGTTCATTTATATTGACCAATGTTGAATCAGGAGTTTTCATAATAGGACTGGTCACGTTGCTTTGTTATGATGTATTTGAACTGGTTATGTTTTAGTAAAACAAATTAATATTAGATATACCGTGTTTATATGTATATTGTGTGTATTTCTTACATTGCTATACTATAATAATCGTCATAGTAACATCTATGCTATAACTGAACATGGTTTCTAAGTTCAACGCCTACGATCGACTGATGACGGTTTTCCGAGGTGAATCACCCGACTCGTTTTAATTGGGTTTTGATCGTTGTTAGGGTGGTTTAATTGTTAAGTGTATGGAGTTCTCTCGTTGATTTTTGGCTCTGAGTATATGTTTAACATGCTGCGCATTGTGCAATGTTATTGACACCGTGGATGGGGCGGCATCCAGTCTGGGAACTAACTGCCGCTTGGGCCGAGCCTGAGAAAACATTAAGTTGCCTAGCGGAACACCTACCTATATGATAATACGGGAAGGATGATGATTCCTTTATTATTTTTTTTGGTCCAAGTTCAATGGTAGCGTTAGCGGCGTGCTTTTCTGTAGCGGTATCCGCGCCGGCTTCCCAGCACTTTAAAACGCTAAATTGCTCTGTAACAAGGTTGTCTTACGGTTGTTGTTTTGACCCGAGAACACGTCCTTCTGCCGAACTCTCAAAACGTACATTTACGTTCATTTACCGTTTTAGGAAATTGGCAAATAAGAAAAGATTGTTAAGATAATTTAAAGTTATTGCCCGTGTCTTCTTTTGTTGCCTCGATTTATTAAGGAAGAAAGTCATTTTTTATCGTGTTGATTCAGGTTAATATCACATATAAATCACTGATTATAACACGTTTCTGCTACTTCCGCTCAATTTTAAATTATAAGGCTTAATTTTTGCATCTCTCGCATCATTAACCAATGCCAAGTGTACTATTGAGTACATGTGTGTACTTGATGCAACATAATTGATAAAATAGCACGGTACTGAGTATTTTATTTTTCTCAAAGATAGCAAAACTTGTAAGAAAAAATGTAAAATTGTTATCTGGCCATCGCTGTTTTTATAATCAGTATAGATTATTTGGAGTTTTAAACGTTTTTAAATATCGGAGAGAAGTTGTATAAATCAGGGTAGGTAAGTAGCCAGCTCCACCCGTACCCCTCCCTGTCTAGCCACCTAGAGTCCCATCGATCTTTGTCCACAAAAGGGACCAAACAGAGAGCTGCAGGCCAATGACGCTGCAATTTTCACCGTGAAAACTAGTGCTCAATGACGTTTCCACGATTTAAAATCGTTCATTTTGTATCTGCTTCAATAATAATCTCGTGCCATCTTACTTACGAAACCTATGTGTGACAGGTCGAAATGAGGAACTGAAATCTAAATCTACCTATGTATGAACAATTCTTTTCGAACGACTTTATAGTAAAATATATCCTTGATACCACATGTTAGAACGTTATCCGCCAATTAGATTATAATACAGTAATCGAAAACCAGTTTGTCCTTGCAAATGGGGTTTATTATTCTGTTTGAAACTTCAAGTTGTTTTTGAGTCTGACGTTTTTGGGTTAATTTCTAACCGGGCGCCAGAGGAAATGTTTGTAACAAGAAGAGTCCTCCCGTATTGGAATTTTCGGCAGTTGTGTTTTTCTTTCAGTTGAAGGAATTGTTTGCGCTCTCCCTTGCGGTATGGAGTTTACTGCCGGAGGAGTAACCCCCCCAACCCCCTTTATTACGGTTTGGCTTCCCCGTCTCGTTTAAAATTTCACGTACTCCTCCCCACTGCTTTCGACATTCTACAACGCCTTTGTCTTCGTTGTATAGAGGTTATTGTATATCACAATTTGTTTTATTCTGGCTATTTCTGTATACTACTAACTTTTCCAAATAAGCAATACCTTGAGATTACTTTAGTTTCTTTTTCCTTACAAATTTTATACCTTTTCAGTAACATACCTTTTTTATAAGATACTGGCAATTTGTCCGAACATGTGGAAACTATTAGAAAATTGGATATTGATACCCTTACGACTCAAGCCCATGGCCGTTTTCACATGCGAAACTTGTTTGTATTCTGCATACATTGGCCTTACATGCAAGTAAACCTCGCTCCAATTTTAACATTCGTTAATTATACACTGTACGTAAATACAGGTTTAGTTTTGCATTCAGCCTAGGACCCATATGTGCAATGGCTATTACAGTATTTCATCGAAATTATAAATTGGTGCTTAATCTTCCTTTCTTCCTTAATCACTTCAACCTAACAATCGATCTTACAAGGTACACTGTTTACGTATGCATCTAATGTATCCTTTAAAATTGACGATATCATAGTCGATGGAACAAGTATTAAGTTCGTTGTTTTTCGAATTTATTAAAATATGACAGTATGTCTGTGATTAAATCAGTGGGAATGATTACAGGGAAATCTGGTGGGAAAGGTCCATGGAGCGTACTACTCCGTATTAGGACAACGTGCGTCATTCTGAGTTAGTAGGTCTGCCGCTAAATTTCCACCTGTGTCATCCTCTTCTGAGTATTCTTTTCGCTCATGTCGGACCGAATTAATAATTCGAATTAAAGGGCAATTATGAATGAATAAAATTGTGGGGTGAAGGATAAGTATGGCCCGTGTAATCGGATACACGGTAGGGTCTGGCGGGAAGTAGCGACCACAGAAATAGATTAAAGCACTGCGCTGCTTTCGGAGGAGACAGTCGACGCACTAACACAATACATTGTCACCCGAGTTTCTGATTTTAAATACATCGACTAATTTTAGTGATGCTATCATTAATGTTAGTCTCGCTTTTCGTATCGAAATACTGATGTAAGGGGGCCTGTTATCGCTCCGAGGGGTACGCAATACTATCAAAAATATCTGAATATTTGTCAGATTTCTTCAAATATATTTTTTAATACATTGCCTTACCATTAGTTAAACGAATAGGCAATTGAACGCTTGTAATTTAATTTAATTTGTTTTTCAATTGTTTTGCTGTGATAATGTTATGCGTCTTGTCCTGGTGTGAAGACGTATAAGCCACTATTTAAAAAGGAAAATAGTTATCTAACGCATGCACCTGTTTCATCAATACCACTAGAGACGTTTATGTTAGTTGTATCGCCGCAACCGTCTGCATAACGCACTTTGTTAATAATAAATTGATGTGAAATGGTTGATTATCACATGGGGTCCCGGAATTGTGTCATAAAAGTTGCATAACTGGGTTACTCGCTTTCTCGTTTACTTCGGCTCTAAATGAATCCGTTTAATGTAATACGGATTCCGCATTAACCACTTTCTATTATAATACCTGAGAATTGTAATCGGTGTTTAGAAATATAATATATTTCTATAATAATATATTTTTTATAATAATAAAAATATTATTGAACTGATTTATAGATGCACGACGGATTTGTCTTTAAAAAAATTATATCAAAAATATTCACAACCGTTCCTCCTGCTGTTACTGCCTTAGGAAGAACTAAAGAAACGAACGTTTCTTGTTTTTGTGGTTTCGTTGCTGAGAAAGTTGTACTTCCTTGTTTTTCGGTGGCACCAGCGCCCTGCGAAAAACAACTGTTACAACGAGGTGTTCCGAGTGTACTTTTACATAGCTGAATCGTCGACGCAGTATTGCACAATAACAGTTACGAGAGAAAACGTACGGAGCTTACTTACTACAAAACAAGATTACTTTCTTTTGGTCTAGGCGAATCATCGTTTAGTAGCGGATAGAATTTGTTTCGATTCAATCTTTTGGTCGTATTTACACGTTTGGATAATGGCACAATGTTTCCGACACTCGAGGCTTTGAAAAACTGTTAGGTTTGACAGCGTAAATAGGTTATCTCAATACAAGGAATTGATATTATTCTACAGAAATGCACATTTGTCCCCAACAATAAGATAATGTTTGTCTATATGTAAGAAATGTGTCTTTTATATTTCGTTCCGTATTAAGTTACTGTTGTCGCTGAGGGTCATTCAGTGATAAGTGTATGTGTTTAGGTATCCAGGTATATATATATATATATATATATATATATATATATATATATATATATATATATCCTCTAACGTAAATGAACACGGAAGTAAAATTAAGTTTACTTCCTTTTTTATTAATAAAATCAACACTTAAAACTTGTGAAAGTGTTAGCCGGAGCGTTACGGTTTCCCGCTGTCCAAGTTCAGATTATTGATTTGTTAATTTAAAATCTTTTTCACTAATGATTACGAGTACAAATTACTATATACTACGACTATGCCCTTATGCGATGTGCTCGGTAATGGTATTTGTGTTTATTAACTTCTTGGCTTTATAGTTAAAACCATAAACCCTGCCCCACCCTCGTAATATTCATTTGTACCGAATAAGCCGTATAAAACACTGAATACTGATTGAGTATACCCGCTCCCCGAGCGTAATGGGGATTACGTTCTCGGTGCGTGCTGTGTTGTACGTGATTGGCCCAGATATAAACGTAACGGAGACAATCGGCATTGAAACTGGGACCGGGCCTAAATTGGACCTAGCCTAGACACTCGCATCCGCCCTCCTTCCCTCCATTTTAATTCCAATATGACAACTATAGGTTTTGAATTACTTTGAGTTACTTTCACGTTACTGAATTCTTATTGTCGACAGGTGATTTGTTATCTTTTAAACTACGTCAATTAGTTATTTATATAATTAAAATCAGTATTTCGAAACAGTACCTTTAACGCACTTATCTCAGGTTTTGCAGTATTTGCTCTGTCTCCGGTGAAAAACAACTGTTTTATCTTATTGTTTTTCATAATAATTTTTAATGACGATAAATGCATCAGACAAAAATATTCCTGCGTCTGGTATTGTTTAAAAGTATTGCCTGGACTCGCTGACGCGTACGTGTTTGAGAGATAAGAGCGTTCAACAACCCTAGGTGCGGCGAAACTACCAGTTGTGAGTTAATTGTTATGCGAGCGATGCGTAGAGAGATAGTAGAGCCAATCGCATGTCACTGGAATAATATTCAGCTTTCAGAGTCATTGGGTACTACGATCGCGTTCGTTATAATACTTCCTAGTATTCCCTGTGTTAAATGAAAGTCCCATAGGCTGTTCGAAGTCACCAGGCTCTCTACGAATTTGAGAGTATAAGATTTAGAACCTGAGAAGTGAACTTATTACTCTCGATTATGTACTTGAATAATATTTTTAGAACGGTTTATGTCGGTTTTGTAAGTGATTCGTCTTATTTATTATCTGAAACGTACTTCTTATTATATCGCGGCTATCAGACAGGCATGGCTTCAATTTTCTTCCTAGAGATTATTTGGCCAAACAATTTTTATTTGACTCCGATGCATTTTTCGTTGTTACAGTTTATTCGTATACATTAAAAAATGTACAACTCACTATTCTTTCTTTCTTCCTTAAGGAGTGTTTTTTCCGTCTTAAGGAGGTTTTCACGTGCTCCGGCGAACAACAACCCGGACCTGGCCACTTCGGCGGTGGCCAATCCGTTAAACGTTGAGGAAAAAAGAACTCGGAATATCAATTATCGGCTTTCACTAAAGAGTTATCAGTCTTTTCTCTCCCGTGGCAGCGAAAAAAAAGAAAGGGAAACTTGTCGAAACTTTGGGCCGATAGGTGAAAATCTGTTTTTCTTTCGGATTGGTCAATCGGTCTGGTGGCGGACAAGGAAACGCCATCAACACAACTTTCTTTTGACCGCTTGTCTTCAGTAGTGACACACGTGTCCTGTCTAATTTTGGAAAGTCACATCGATCGCTAACAAGGTCTCTACATTCCCTACGGATTTCCTGCGTCTCTACGCCCTATTTATGGTATAGTCCTTACCTGACTTCTTGTTGCCACAGCACTAGAAAAACAGATATATTATGTGCATTTATAATAAGTGCGTACATTTTTTAATTGATTTCTCTTCGAGTTGAAACCCGATGTTCACTTCGATGTTGTTCACATTTTATAGGTTGAAGTTCTTCAAGAATGCAAATCATGTGCAGGGGAGAGGAGCATTTAATTGCTATCGGCCGTGTTGTTGAATCATCGATTCGCCGATGCGGTGTTTCAAATAGAATTTTTCGCCCTAATTGTTTCGAAAGGAGAGTGAAATTAAGCGTATAGTTATGACCCGCCTTCTTGTTGTGGCAATATTAGAAAAATGTTAAAAGTAAACAGCAATTATATCATTCATTCTTACCTTTGCAGTGTGTGCAGAAGTTTTAAACTTAAGGGAAGAAATAGGTGTTAGACTTTCCACTCAGTTGCATTATTTATCTTGAGCTGATCTCAAACAACTTAAGATCCAAGCCATTCTACAGAAGCCGTGAGGTGTGCAAACACTACTCGCATTAAGTTCGGTTCTTCCTTACGGCGAGTGATGGATTGAACTAATTTCAAGTGTGCGTCGATTTAATTGGAATCCTATAATTAATTGCCATCGTATTGGGTTTGGTGACTCGATGAAAGTTGAACAGTGAGGGTACTTAGTGGTGAGAAGTAGTGTGGAGAAATACCGGATGTGTCGAGGAGAGCACCTCTGTTAATTAGCCCCACTTTTTTTCCGGCTCGATGGATAAGAAAATGCGAGTGACTCCCCTCTGTCTATCGGCCGTTCTGGCAAATTTTATCCAGTCTTCTCAACTTTTTTGCAATAATAATTTTTTCTCTTGTAACGTTTAGAACGAACATTTTTTTGAGGGGGTTATATTACATGTAATTGAGATAAATAATTGGTGTTCCTATAAATCATGGTTAGTTTACTAGCACGCAGTAGTATAATGACGATACTCCTACGATTACTTTACTAGCATGCATTATGATAATACTGTATAATATAAATTAAAGAACCTAATGGGCCTTCGGTCGTAAATTCCTAGATCATCAGCGCCTCTGGAATATAATTTTACCATTCAACGACCAATCTTATCACGCAAAAAGCATTAACAGGTTAGTTCACCAGAAACGTTCTTGACTGTAGTTTCATTTCGAGATCAAATATATTCGACGTTATTTTGATCCGTCATCGCGGGTCCCCTAAAAGGCGTGGGTCCCATAGGCCTGTGCCAACTCTGCCTATTTGGTAATCCTAGACAGTGATGTAATAGTAGCCCTCCCCTGCGTTGGCGGTCTTTCTGTTGGAGAGTGTACGTTATAAATCATCGCATTATTCAGAATGGAGCCGAGGAAACTGTTCAAAAGATCGATAACAATGGAAAAAGAGCTTTACGCCGGCCGCTAGAACCTGCAGTCGCGCCGGTTCAACTGCGAGATACTCTGTTGTTATTAGCGCTGATATTTGCGATGGGACCGGTTATGCAGACTTATTCCTAAACAGCGTCCGCTTCTTCGCGTATTTTCCTTCTGGGGGAGACCCGCCACCGAGATTAACACGATAGGGCACGTACGAAAGGAACGTTATCGGTAATAACTTGAGTGACGCTCCGGCAACTCGTTCGTGCGGTATCTCACTCTGGCGATAATCGTATTCATATAGTTTTTTAAACGGTCATATGGGGACCTGCGAGGGTTCGTGTGATTATGGGAGATACTAGATTGTCACAGCTCGCGTGTTTGGTCCATTGGTAAACCGGTTTCGCCATAAAGCCATCGTCAGTGCCTGAATAGTTTGAAATAAAATTAAAATCTTCTTGCCTTCTTATAATTCCTGCCTCGTCGATAATTTTGAAAGATATAAACAGCCGAAGAAGGCTATTATGGGAAACACTGATGTCTTGATGTATGTGAGGAAGTTTCCCAGGGGGTGTCAGGAAAAATGGTAGGTTTCCCTGCTCGTGTTCGTTATCGGCTGGTTTTAATAAGGCCGTTGTTGTGCTCTGTTGTTGCGTAACTTGGACAGGACTTGCTGTTCCATATATTTGTTTGTTGCCTACCTACCAGGAAGCGGGCTCCCTCCCCACATTAACGAGCGGTTCCGCTTCTTGCTTCTTCCCCTAGTCCGATTCTGTTTTCCGATGCTTGGAAATTAAACGATTGTTCCCCCTGTCTCGTACCAACCGGGTTGAAATCTGGTTTTCTTGTACGAATGAATAATGAAAAATGTTCCAGCGACGAGGATTGTCTCGAGGAAGGGTCTTGTTCATAACAGTTATAAAAATTTTGGTTTCGTTAAATTGCCCACATTTAACTAAAGAGATAAATATAACTCTCGTATTCGAAACATCAGTTTGCGGAAAATTTTACATTGCATTTAACATGCTTCTTGTGCCTCTTATCTTGCGTCTAATGTATTTTATATGTCTGATTTAAATAACATTTTTATAATTTTTTGATACACAAGATTTTCTAATGTTAATTTTTTTTTCCAGGTGAGTGTCTCCTTTTCTTTTCCTTCTCAACAACCGGTAAGACTTTATTTTATCCCCCTTCTATTATAAGTTATATTAGAAGTAAGTCTCTTATAATAAGTCTCGCAAATTTGAAGGATTTTGTTTGGTTTGAATCTCGCTATCTTAATCGACTGAGTATGCCCGTTAATAGAGAGTGATGAAAATGTAATGAAATAAAGTAGTTCCTGTTGTAAACTAGAATCGAGCCGGTTGGAATAGGTGGAGAGCGGGGTAGAATAGAGAGTGCAAGTCGGAGTGGAAGTGAGAGTGGTCGCTCGGCCGGCGTAACACTCAATGATGTCTTACCGGCTTTTTATTATTTTTTCTTTCTTCTCGATACGTATCTCATTTTCACGCGAGAGCTCAATCGTTCAATTCAGATAATGGTCCCAGTAATGAGGCTGGCGAATCTCATTATTGAACGCAAAAGTTTCCGATCCGTCTTGTATTTTCCGGTTGGCGACGTGCTCATAAAGACGTGTCGTTACGGTCATTTGAATAATTGAGATTTTCAGTGCCTTTGACGAATTCGCTATATTGCAGTTCGGTTTGGTCGAATGTCGAGAAAGTGTGCCCTTTTTTTATTCGCAGATGTTGATCTTTTGAAGTTTTAAATATTTAAGAGTACAGCTCTGCCCATAAAGAAAAACTCCGTATCACGGGATCATATCATCAAATACCGTTAGCATAATATTATAATAATGCAGTTAATAACATTGGAGTTGAACCTGATAGTATTTATAGTAGGCGTGATGGAAGCAGTGTCGAAACGAGAATAATATTGCTTAAATGCTTGTTGGAGGAGCGTGTCCAAAGCCGAGGGAGACAAGTCGGTGCGACATGAGGCGGCCGGTAAAAGGCAGCCGATACCGAAGGAAGAAAATCCTTGACCGGGTGACCTCAGTAGTCACCTCATAGCGGTGCCATGCGCCGCTCGCCGCCACAACTTACCTACCCTCCTTATCGACTCCACATTCTGGACACGTATCGCCCTTATTTAGCCGCTGCACCGCCGAAATAACCTGGCCTAAAGATTTATTTGTCCATCGATTATGAAACATTGCTTAGAGGTATTGGTTCCGCTCACTGGTTTCCTTACCAGTTTTTACGACACCGTTTGCATTATTTCTGCCGTAACCTTCCTTGAATGTACCCGAGTTCTGTACGAAATCGTAATTTTGATAGTCGTTAGTTTAGGCGCTCGTGAAGCAATTGAACAATATCAAAAACGAATTCCATTGTAAACACAATTTATCGAGGAAAACTGGCGAACAATAAGGAAAGATATAATTATGTTTTGTAATTGTGTCGAGTGTCACGGAATTGCCCATTTCCCAATATTCAGTCGTATCAACAAATTTTGCTTCAAGGTGTGACAAAACGTTTACAGAGGCAGTTGAATGCATGATTCAAATTTATTTGTTTTTGGCCCAATAGAATATCACAGACCGCTTCAAATACAATTAACTGCAAGCCACACCGTGGTTATTATGGCTTTTTTGTCAACTTGTGTAATTAAATTAATAAATAGTTAGATTTACTCTGTTAAGTGTGCCGGTGTTTATAAATCGGCCCGACATTGTAGTTGTTTAACCGTATTATTTATTTTAATCGGTATTTTATTTCATTTAAGAAAAAATTATCGGAAATGAAACGGTTGTATTATTATGGGAGGTTATGTTGTTGTGGGCATAAATTGACGCGGGTGAAAGTGGTAATGAGAGTGTTTCGGGGCCAAAAACAAGAGGGTGCTTAGGCTCCGAGGATGCTTAATTGAGCGGCGGGTAGAAACGGACCCGCGGATAGGGGTGGGCGGGCGGGCTTTCTCCGTCAGTAGGCAGAAATGTCTAAATAAGGCGAAGAGCGTCGAGCGCCGTATTAGGGGAGGCGGTGAAGCTAACCGGCCGGGACCGTGAAGCAGGAGGCATCTTGGTTGCGGACAGGTAGAGCCCGGGCCGGGAGCTATCGGCCACCACACAGCCCGTAACGGGGCCACGGCCCTTCCATTTCTCATTTTATACGGTCACCGCCAGACGGTGGGGGGGTCCCTCTTCGCCAACACTACTACTACGTTATAAACGCTCAGTGCGCCTGAGAACTAGGCATCCGTTTTTAAGTTTCCCCACATTTTAATATTTAACGCAGTATCTCGATTGTAGCGTTACACTGCGGTTGAAAAATTAAATATAAATTTCTATACAAATGAACTAATCAGTTGAAAAAGTCAAAATTTAACTGTATTCAAGATATATAATAGGACCGTTTCTAGTACCAATTTGTAGTATGCATGATTTTTTATCACATCTAACACACCTCGAGATGCACAAACCGATATGTACACACGGTTCAATGGATTTCTGCTAGTGTAAACGTGTTATTCCGGCCCGGCTGTAGTCTGGCACGTGCATTTCCCCGATATTTAATTTACAACACTTCTTCGAAAGGAAGAAAACTGGGCAAAAATGTCAGTAAGAAAAGTGTAAGGACTAGGAACCTTCAGTAAAGATTGTAACAGTTTAAGCCATTTTATTGAATGGGCGGGTCGTTCGGAAATTTTGAATTGAAAATCCAATTTCGGTGTTGTATGTTGTCGGGCAGGCGGCCTTTGCGGTTTCGTCTGTCGCGATTTCGCTACTTCCTTTGACCTGTTGCATAAACGGGAGCCGGACAACCTTGCGGGCCGGTGGGGGGCCGGGACAGGTCCTGAACTCGGGTGGCGCCCCACATATCCTGTCTTACTTAATCGCTAATGGGCATGCCCTCAACAAAACCGTCCACTTTTCTAGTCCACGACGAAGCCTATTACTACAGTGTTGCAACTATGCAACGCCCCCTCCTCCCTATTGTTATTCTATATTTAGGTAAGAGATGTATTTGTCTACAGGAATGCCTTGCTTAGTGTGGTTAATGCATCCGTTCTAATCAAGCACAATTAGCAGTAATTAAGATGATGGCTGTATGGATTCGAATCCCGGTGGCAAAACCTTTAAAGCCCTGTTTAAATGTCCCCTGTCCCTACAGGGTGAAAATTTTATTATGTCTGGAGTGTAAGTTATGTAAAAATTGGGACAAAATTATACTTTGTCAAGTCCTGATTTCGATTACAACAGAACTGTTGTATCCTGTGCTGAATCCGCGTTGTGAAGGTGAACAGTTAGTCACTACTGTTTGAAAGTAAAGGTCACAGGGGGAAAATGAAAATGAAACACCGTCTGGCTTTCGGCCGGTACAGTCGCCGATTTTTTACGTAACTCCACCTTGTCGTTTTTGTTGTTTGCAACCAACAAAAGCGGCGGTTATTTTTTTCTATTTCTAAAGGAGATATGGTAGAAACGGGTTGTATTTTTTTTTAAACTACTTCCTTTGTTCGTGATCAGTATCGTGGTCTCAGCGCGAAAAAGAATTTTGAAATTGTTTCAACAATCGTTGATTAATTAACATCGCAAAACTGTCATCATTTTTTTCGAATATTTCGATTATTTATTGTAATCTTTAATGGCCTATTTACCAGAACGAATTCACCTTTTATCTTGACGTAGCGGCAGTAAAGGAAAGATTCTATGTTAAAACCTCCATATGGTGGTACTTTGAATTTGATATAACGTAATGAAACAAATTGGTAGCCTCAGCTTGGGGATAACCTTTTTCTGCCTTTTCTGGAGGGGATACACGTTTCTTATATTATTCTACAGTATCGCGAAATGCGTAACGCCTTCCTGAAAAGTGTACATATTTGTGCGTGTATGAAAATGTTTTTCAAGGCCGAATGTTGTAAAACCGACATTGCTTCTGCCCCAAGTGTTATGAGTAGGTGACGCTTATCGTTCTGCTATTGTATTGTCTGTACCGGTTTTCTTATTATAATTGGTCAGGGCGGTATTCGGTGGTAACGAGCGTTACAATCTTATGGATCTGTATGACCCTTAACAGCCGAGAGACCGTGCAGCCTTCCCCCAGTCCCTGAGTAACCTTCCAGTTTTAGGCCATCCACCGTCCGTCCGTTTTATCTGTACCGACTCGCAGATTAGGGAATAAATAAAACAGACGAATAAGGAAAACCGTAATCTTTTTAATTCTGTATCGTTTTATTAGTATTATCTCGGGAAATATTCATTACAATTATTGGACATTAATATTTGAGGCGAGGTCTAGTTGATTGAAGCCATCATACATTTGTTTAAACATGGACATGGTTAAAAGGTTCCTACAAAAATTGCTAGGAATATTCATGATTGTTATTGTTGACCATGCTTTATGCTTATAGTATAGTGGATTTTAAACGTTGGGTCAACTGGGCGTGGGCTATGGAACCCGTTGTAAGATAATGATTGTCTTGTAACGATGGTAATATGTCACAATCTGAGAGGCCCAGTGACTATCGAGGACACCGAGTGTATGGGTCGTCACAGCGCCTACTTCGCTTGCCTCGTCTCACCCGTGACAATAGTCTTGTGCCACCCCTCAGTTCTAGCTTATCGCAAATGGTAGGATCTTCTGTAATTCAACATTGAAACTATATTTGGTTAACTGAAAACGGGGAAAATACCCTCTTTTATTGGTACGTGGTTGATTTGAAATATTATTATTTTTTTAGTTTACAATTGTAAATTAAGTACTGAAATTATAATAAAAACATTTTGCGGACATAATACTAACTAATCCGATGGTAATTCTTCCGCCCGTGTTTTTTTAATCAAAAGTTAACCGCCTGTTGTGTAGAAAGTAACACGAAGTGAAATACCATTTATATTAGCAACCGATTAAAACGTATGCAACTAGTGCATGGTAGTACCTGGCATGGCGGCCGCATTTCGACCCAATTCAATTACCAATTTGTCTATTAATAGTATATCGGACTCCTCCTCAGCCTTATATTTGGCTACTGGCTTTAGATATGGGTTAATTGAAACAAATAATAACTAACTGTTTGTTTATCATCGCGCTATACATACAGTCGGAGAAACTAGTATCAATATAATATCTGTGCAACTGTCGAATATTTTTGTTCAACATAGAAGTATTAATAAACAACGTCCAAATAATTATATTATAATAGGTTTAAATATAGATTTCGACTAGGAGTTTGGCAGCGCAATTTACATGCAAATGTATTTCAAATTAAGTAGTTATCACTCGTTAATGAAAGTACAATTAACAATCCAGTATAGTTCTTCACCGATAATGCACGGCGGCGTTGCAAGGGCAAATGTGAAACGTCATTAAACCGGATTAATTACATAATTTCCTGATTCTGTTCTTGGCAGTTGCCTTGGCCGACCTCTTTGGGGCAAATAATTAAAAATATCAGTCCGATTTACGATAATCCTCGAGATTAATTCTAGTGAAACCGATTCAAGGACTCATCTAAACTTTATTAATCAATTAAAGTTCTGTTAAATTTCAATGCGGTGGTTTAACCGGGCGGATGATTTAACGCCCGGTAAATATGGCAACGAAAGAGGCTGAAATCTGCTCGATTTTCCCAAGTTGGAAATCGATAGGAATCTTCACCAAAGGACAATCTCTTATGTTCTGTACAAACCGGGCTTAATCAATAAATGAAGTCCATATAGAGAACCCATCTACCTTAAGTTGAGGTTTTCCTGTTCTGTTCAATTCCTTTCCTGACTTAGGCCTTGATCGATGTCGTTCAATAGTGTGGTAAACGCTGATTGTCCCTACAACATTAGAGTATACAATCTCACTATCAGTAAACTAAATTCTTCGCCATTTAACACTTTGTCATCCATTCTACGATTTTACCAAAATTCCAAAATGTAATCACGCAAACTCTAACTTGGGTCAGATAATTTATTCTAGAAGTATCCCCATGCTGACGAAACGCCATTTCAGTTTTACAGGGGTCCAAAAAAATTGTTGCAAATTTATCAAATAAAATGTTATGGAAAATTTGAAACTGAACCTCGTAATTACTTTCATCGTTTGGTGACTGGAAGTAGGGGGCTATATTTGTTTGGAAATCTGTTTCTTTTTCGCGACATAGAAAATTGTTGCGGTCGTCTACTTCCTCGGCGATATGTTATGGGACAAGGGTAACCGGGTTGTTTCCTGTTGCCCTAAATTGCGCGTAAACGCGGTGTATAATAACCTCGCGCTAACCCTTCTATTAAATTATGATGAATGGATGAACGCGTGTCGAAAACGTAATATCCGGATGACAGTTTATAATTTAATTATTGTTTCGTACATTGTATACTTGTACTAGAATTTTTTGTTGTTGGCTTATCGAATATTTTCCAATAGTCCATTTAGGAAGTTGTTACGTATTGTTACGTAGGTATGCTCTAATGTCATAGTGTGAGAGGGTAGAATACGTTATCGCTTTTCCTTCCTGTAGTTATTGCTCAGATATTTCAAACAGCTATCGTACAATTTTGGACTATAATTTGTTTGCGTGCACACTAAATGATAATAGGACCAATCGAATGGGTACTTAGCGACTTGATAATAGAGGGCGTTGTTGATGGGCAAGCGGCCAGTAGCCGGGTTGGCCGATTGGTGTGCTGACCCGGTGGCCTCCATTCAAACGCTGGCCGGCCTAATCGTCCCAGGTTAATTTTAATACCACCCAGTCCGTACCGACCGCAGTTCAAATAAGACAGGGAGTAGTACCACGCGTACTTTCTCTCGACATGAAAATTACCCCATCTCAGGAATGAGCCCCGCAAAATGACTGTTATCTCGTGCTGGCTGTTAGGGTCGGTCAGTGCTGAACGCGGATTCGGGGCCCGATAATTCCGATACCGTCTGCATCGAGTCCGTCCGGGAATTAGATCGAGGAAAGTACAGGCTGGACTTCGGTAAATCGTTTTCTGATATCTATGATGGTTCCAAACACCATCGGTAGGTCGTCGATACAACTCATCTGGGACCAAATAAATATTCCATTAGCATTGCGAGAAACATAACTATGGGAAACATCCTGAATAATAAATTTTACATAATTTGCAATGTATAGAAAACATTTTAAACGCCGAAAAATATAGCATAATACCCCAACGACTTGTGATGCCAAAACTGGTGTACTTTAATTCCCTTAGAGAATTATCTATTATATATCTCGGATGTGTATACCATCGCTCAGCTATCGATATTACACGAGGTTTACTTGTTAAAGCGAAGGAAAAGTAAGTTACTGGTTGCGAGATGTGGTGATGACAAGAGTGGTCACCTTTTTAATATAATATGGATTCCTGTAGTGTTTGAATGTAATATACATGATATTTCACTTACTTATGTACATAATTTACCTCGTCGTCGTCGGTTATATATTTGGGTGACCCAATTCCTCGGAGGGCACACGTTGTTAGTGTCTAGTGAATTTTTCTTCTATTCAGTTTGGTCTACCGAGACCATTGTTCCCAGGCCCTCCAGCAACGTGTTCCGCGTTTCTTCTGTAAGTCAACTCCAGTTTTTCCTCTGCCTCTTTGCACGTTTCCCGGCCTTGACGTCCCGACAGGCGACCGTCAGTCTACGAGCAAAAACCGAGTAAATTGCCGAACGCTACTACGTGGGCGGCCCACCTCCTCAAATATTCTGTCCATTTTCCCTGGTCAGCTGTAAATATTTTCCTTGTGACCTTACTAGGATTTCGCTTATAATGTGCATTATCATTTTATTTCAAGTTTACTGTTCGTCTGTGTCATCGTTGGTAGGATTTTGTACGTCCACAGAATCGAACGCCAGCGGTCTCAGTGGTTCGAAACTTGGTGGATTCTTTTCAACTAGTAAATTACATTATCTTTCCATATCGACAATTAAATACTTAGACATTAACAAAAATATCCTACAACATGACAATGCAGACGCACCTCCCGATATATGCATTTTTTCTTTATTTTAGCTCGAACCACCTATGCGTAAAAATAGTACCTGAATGCTGAAGAGAGTCAACGTGTTATTTATACCGGGCTACACGTTTTTCTGACCCTGTCCCCTTATAATATGATCGTGTGAGGACACTATGTTGTAGGGTTGGTGAGAGGCCGGCCGGGGGCGGTGTAGGCCAGGCCGGGCCCAGTGACCTGCACCGTGTCGCCCTCCTCGATGACCCGGTTTATATTTAATTGAGGCTCCCGCTCCCCCCTTATTGGCCCCCCTACCCAGTTTCGTATTCCGCCGGCTCCTCTCCTCTCAATTCCCGGTTATCCCGACTCCCGAATTCCGCGGAGTGTCGGAACTAATTTGAGATCCAGCTGTGACTCAGTCTCCGGAGGTTTTCATTTCGGACCGTTCATTCCCCGTTCCCCTCTCAGGACCTCTGGCATAATTCTTGAACATTTAATGATCCCGTTAGTACGGGAATGTAGAATAATCGTGGGAATATTGTCGCGCAAGTTGGCTTAATCAGATGACATTAATTTCCTTTTCTTTTTCTCCATTGGGGACCCATGTACCTGGCAACGTTGGAAGTTTAAACTGTCATCCGTATGGAACCATGATGAAACTTAGGATTAGTATTAGATGAGAACGCACAATTAGATGAGAAAACAGGAATCTCAGAGTTGCTTTAATAAAAAATAGAAGTGACGGGCGGGAGGTTCTTACCAAACAGTAGATTACTGTACTGGGAAAAGTGGAAAACAGTTTAGTATGAAAGCGAACCGTACCGAATCCAATGGTTAGGCTTGTTTACTACGACGATGAAAGCGAAAATCTTTTATGTCGTAAGACTATAGTCTTGGTTTCTTAAACTCTTGAGATATTGTTCTTAAATTATGGTACTCCACTGAACTAATAATCTCGTGTCGTTAAACATATGAGAATGACGCAAGGGTTAGTAAAGATGTCATTTCTAGTAACTCCGGATTGTATTACAGAGGGAGTATACGTGTTTTCGAGCACATTAGTGAATCGTATCTATGAACGGCCAATTCAGTAACTAACCGTGTTTTTCTCGTCCATGATTGTAAGTGGCTTTGGGTTACTGCCTCTCTGTGTTCTTCGTTGAGGTTGAAGTGACAGTTGAAGTGGGCTCAGAAAACTTAACAGTGGGCTGTCTGAACTCTCCTCTGTTTGTTTAGGATGAAGCTCTTTTTCAGTCCTCTCTCAACTACGTCATCCTCTGTTGCATCACACCACCTCTTACAAACAATGTTAATTCTCATACATTCGTTCATTTAATAGCGCTTCCTTAGGTCATCTCAATCCCGAGACTTCAAATTGTCTAACTTCGCTTTATTACAATACGTAATTTTTAAATTATCGATAAATTATTAAAAAACGACAACTTTTGGGACTACATTTGAAGTTATATATCTAAATGAAACTAAAAATGTTTTCTATGTTTTTGTACACTTTGTTAACTGTCTCACGGCAAAAGTTTTAAGCAGTATATATAATTATTGTTGTATTAACAGTAACAATGCCAACAGCCGTAATAATAACAACAGTGTTTATGATATGGATAAGGGGGTGCACTATTACTGGGACCCGTTGGTTATTTAATATATCCTCATTGTACCGTTTAATTTAAACCTATCTGCGGCCGCCTAAACCATGGGAACTGAACCTCACGTCGTTTAAACACCAGTGGTAGTATCAGACCTAAATAATTTTCAACACTCGCTATTCAACAATTTAATTTTTATATTTATTATGTTAGTCGTGGCAACAATTTTAATTGGTCGAAAATATTAACATCGAAAGGAAGTAATATCAATTAAAAAAATTATATAAGACACCATATCTGGTGTTCTACGTTCAGGAAAATGTTGCCCAAACATTAATCACTTAATGTAAAGGTTATTTTTCAAATACATCTCAGTTGAGTTCTTGTAAACTCAAAAAATGTCCGCTTTAACGGGTTTCATACTGCTCAGGTTCGGACGTTCGTTTCTCCGGCTGCTTCTAATGTATTAATTTATTTATATATTGCCTATTATATTCCACAAAATCTATATTCAAAAGCGACAGGATCAGTCCAAGTATGCGAAGAGAGCCGCAGCTACTTATACAAATAGCATTCATCATTCATTCATTCAGGTTACTGACCTCTACATTTGGATCTTGAGTGTCCCTGGTAACAGTAAAAGTGCTCTCCACTAACCAGTTACCAAACATTAGTTACGTAAACTTACATTTTTAATACTTCCCTTGAAACGTACCTACTGGTTCAAGGAACTGACGCAGAAAGTAGAACAGTCACTATCTTCAGAAAAGAGGTCATTAATATTTATACTAAAAATGAATTTGTGCGCTGCGGTAGATCTTCGTTGAAGGTTAGTCGGAATTCTCCTGGAATTCAGCTTCACAGTTCGTCTCATATAATTAAGTTTGCCATAGTTTTTAAAAACTACGGACATCAGGTTCAGGTTTTCACCGAGTGGCCTTCCCAATATGGTGAAAACGACGTGTTTCTTGTCTCCAAGGGTTGTTTGTTGTTCGACTACTGGGCCAAAAATAAGGAAAAATTTAAAAATAACATCCGGTGTACTCCACCAGACATCACTCCTTAAAATTGTTTCGTAATCGTTACACATTTGCGTGAACGGATTGTTGAACGGTAACTTACTGATTTAATTATATATTTTGATTGTAATTTTTTTATTTGATATTTAAAAAAAAATTAAAAACAGAATCATCAGAGCTGCTTGCAGAGGGGATACAGTTTATGGTTTTTCCTTATCGGAATGTCTGGATTCTCCTCGGCAATTTGAAAACCCCCATAGAAGAGGATATCTGGTGTTGCTGGCAAAGTTGTGACATTATTGTACAAGTTTCTCTCGTTATCTCATTTACAGTGGGATGTGTAGTAATCGCGCTACGGTTTCTCAAACGGCTTTTCCACATTTGAACTAAATTCTGCTGCTCCACTATTCCAGTCTTAATTTTTCCGATATGTTTTCCAGAACTTATAAATTACAAAATATAAATAATTTCAACCGCTGAGTAAGGCATATTTTTCGTGATAAAGGTGGCAGAAACAGTTCTTCAACTTATTGTAGCCTTCGGAAATTTTATTTTATTTAAGAAACTATTATTATTTATTATATTCGTTTACGTCACCTGATGGTGGTGTCTTAAATGACAGTTTGAACATGTTCTTGTTATTAATTTTTCTTCTTTCATTACATAAAAAATAACTCCACCTTCAATTAGATTTGTTATCCCCTTTTCTCCCTATCTTCGTGTTTTCAACGCTATCTTAATTCTCCTAATCAATGTAATACTAATCAAATATAAGAAAAAATGTGGACAAGTGCTAGATTTTACAAAACAATAACCTATAAAAAAACTGTATAAAAAATATTTAGAAAAAACAGCCAGTCAACGATATATAATTACATGTTCAAAACAAGCTATTTACACATTGCGTTCAGATGGCCAATCCGCGCATAACAACTTCATAATTGCGCGAAATAAATATCATAAAAATATAAGATAGTCTGTACCCTACAATGTGAGGCTGGTGGATAGTAGTCTTGTTTCCGGTTAACGGCTTATTTATTTGAGTGGGAAATGAACACAAACGGTACAATAAGGGGGGTCTCATAGAAACGCGTGCATGAGGCATCTGCTATGAGCGCAGGAAAACATTGCGTAACTCGTAGCGGTGTGTTTGTCTCCTTCTTCCCAGGCCTCTGTTCCGGTTCTGATCCCGTCCAGAACAGGAAACCCCGAGGAGAAACTTCACTTGCAGTTATTGCGGGGCGGTCACGAAAAATCGCGAACGATGGGACCGGTTACGCGATCGATCTCCGTATCCCAGTTGCCACATTTTCCCGGCCCAAATGAATCCTCATTAATGTCGGGTGGTCGTTTCGATCTCGTGGGAAATTGTTTCCACCTCGTTACGTGTACGGGAGAATCCTTAAAATAGACTCGGCTTCTACAATTCCCTTAGGATTACACGGAAGTTCCCTTCCGCAGTCGCGTCGGCCAGTGTTTTCATTGACTGTCAAACTCTGTCTCAATTCAAATTTTATATCATCAATTTCGATCTGAAGTTTTGAAACATTACGGTCTGTTGCAATTAGTATTCCCTAATACACACGTACAGGTGTCCACAGTGCACGTTATTAGTTATACGTTTTCATGAGTAAGACTAGGTTACGGTTTATTAATTTTAGCATTCATCTTGTGAGGTTTTTGATTAGTGAAATGTTTAATCAATGGGTCATTTTATAATAGTATTTTCTGTCTTTCTGTTATTACCACTGCACTGCTGGTTTCTATGAATATTACTGAGGCGTTCGGACAGTAAAATATAATTAATTTAATGTTACTGTCAAGTAAATCATATTCTTGAAAGACTATATAATCAAGGTAGAACACAACATATGTACCTTATTCATGGTTTGTTCAGAGTTAATTTAGTCGACACAAATTAAGTTTGGTTGAGACTTTTGAGGATGCAATTATTACGATTGTATGCGGTGTTTAATTGCATTATGCGCATTACGGTGTAGTCATTAATGGCTGAATAAATGTTCCTGGATTTTCAATTGCTTCCTGTTCATCTTGTCGTGTGTGTACGACGTTTGAGATGAGTTTGTGTCGAGGATCTTGCTCCGTCTAATTGTATTTCGCAACTCACAATTAACGGCCTAATTGGTATACCTACCGCCTTGAGATTCCTGCAAACCCCCTCTCCACACCGCCTTCAATCGAGCTCTACTGTAACCGGTTACGCTCATCACTAGGGCTTACGTGAAAAACCGAATTCGGAACGGGTGAAACTCTTCTGGAGAGTTTTTTACCGTTCGGATCTATAACGACGCAGTTAGCGCGGCAATATAACTAACTTGGACGTATCTAAGATGTTCAGGTGTGCAAAAGTCATATAATTATTATTTTGTGCTGTAGATAGTAGTGGGTTCAAAGTAATTATTCGAAATGGTAATCTTCAGTGTAAAATGTCCAGATAAACGTTGTAGTTTATTTTGGTATGTTACCAGTAATTGATAATTAAACTGAAAATGCGATTTTTGTAATTGAGGGACTCCTTTCTAGAATTATACAATTTATCAGTGTCAATAATATTTACGTATAGCTGTCGATAGTTATGCCCCGGGGGGAAAGTTTCTCAATTACCCCGGAAATAGCGTGTTGTCGACTACGGCAATTTATACTCGGCGACCTGTTGCATATTAATTTTAATTAAAGAAACGGAACGCATCTCAGGTTGTTTGTTCCAATTGTCAGCATCTCTGATCGATTACAAAGCGGTTTGACAAATCGTTGATTTGCAACACAGTTATACTGGACGTCCTGATCGATACTTTTACGGTCATTTTGTAGTGTTGTCTTCCGATGGGTGTGCAGGCGATACACTTTCACATTCTTTCTGCTATGTTAAGTTCATTAAGGTCCAAATTACACGGCTAATTATAAAATGACGGAGCGCTCTGCCACTTCCTCCGTCTGGGTCCCACGCCGGTTGCCCCTACTAGGCGATCCTTTCCAGTTCCCGGTCAAGGGGTAAATTGGAATCGCTCCGGCGTTGTAAAATCGTCGCAAAAGTCTCTCCGATGGAGCATATAGTTCCGGCGGAGTGAGCAGGTTTTCTTTCCCAACATCGTGTTCCAAAGAGGTGATTGCGATCATAATAGTCCGTCAGATCGATGTAAAAGTCTTTTATAATGCTAACGACGTTTAATTTCCTAAACTGTCTACATCGGCGTAGATGCGTGGTCTATCTGTCGCAGTTAGTTTCATTACTGTAAAAGTTTATAGTACATGATAAACTGCAACGGAACAATCTTAGTAATTCTTTTAGTGCAATATATTAAAAATAAAATATATTTGTAATGCGCTAAATTATTTCTGCGCCCTCATTTCATTCTCGAATTGGGTTCGGACGCACTTATCGTCCGAGTTTATTTTCCGGGTCGAGTGGTTCAGTTACGTAAGGATATTGTTTTTCTGTTTCGTATTCCGTTTGAGTACTTTTATTTCAGTGGAAGGAGTACGTTAAAGGCGATTTTGAGTTTTTATTGAACGATGAAAATAAACGAATCGCATACAGAAAACCCATATATAGTGACAACGATCCGGTGGTCGTGCCGGTGGGAGAAGTCAGTGGGAAACGTTTGATCTGGCTCCATTCGTGACTCCTTCCTCACGTATAAATAGCCCTAGACATCGTTAGTAATATCATTCTTGTCTTTATTAGTCCGTCCGGACGCACATATCAGTTTATAGCCGACGGTACAGCTATTAAAATTAAATTGGTTAGTACCCGACCTCCTCAACACTTCTTCAACGAACGATCGTCTCCCACCGCTCTTTTGGTCTAAAGTATAACCGGTTTTGATTCCTGCTGTCAATATCGGCCAAGTTTAACTGTCTTATCGGCAGTTATTCATAGAGCTGTAGAAATTAAAATCAAATACACAGTGTACATACCAGTGCCTGGTATTATGGCGACAATCGATTCCGTACATGGGATTGGAAAAAGTGATTCCTGAACAGCTGGGTAAATGTCAAAATGGTGTTGTGTGGAGGTGTAACAGTATTTGTGGAACGGTGCCGATAGGAACGGTCTCCCGTGTTCAGTTTATCTGCCTTTTCCGGCCTTAACAAACATCTCTAACAACATAGATTAACAAACATCGTTAAGCGCATTTTCAGTTTTGAGTGGTCCGTCCATTCAGTCCTACTATGAATACTGGGGCTCTCTTAATATTTGTGATGATTGACAGGGCTGTTTGCCGCCATTGGATTTTGGTATACATTAGGACTAGCCTAGTAATACTGAGCTTTGTTAGTTCTGTTACATCTGCTGTGAAATGTACGCCTTGTGATCTTTTGTCCCCGCTCGTTGGTCCTTTGCTACTGCCATTTCACCTGCTCGTCATCTTCGTCCCGGTATTTTCGCCAGTTGGTTGGCAAGTTACTCAAGCATATCGGTCGCCTGGTCACTGCATATTTACTGCCCAGTATCGGTAAGAATGGGCTCAAGATGAAGAGATAATACATTAATTCATAAAGGCGCGAATTTGAAGGAACCGGTCGCCAAGCTGTATTAGGGCAGCACTTCTTTCATTCATGCCAACCTGAATGAAACTCTCAGACTTACCCAAATCGTCTTCTATTATGATGAAAACCTTTTACAATCATGAGTAGTTTTTGAAAGCCGACATTACTCGTACGATGTACTGATTTCAGTTATGCGGTTTATCGTGATCTGATATACCGGACCCGTGTACTTGGATTAAATAGTAGTAATTGAACAAATTGTCTTGGAACAGAAAACAAACTTAATTGGCCCATTACGTCTACATGACATTTCTAGTAGGTTGACCGTGTATATGTTGGTGTCTATAGTTCGGCAGATTGTCGAAACCGGTTTGAAACTCGTACCGGACTGTGAATCATTTCTGTATTCCCCAAATCCCCCACCTATAGTCGCATGACTAACAATATAAAAAGTACATTTTTTATTTTGATTAAGGGGGGCAGTATGAAAAAACCAGCGGGGGGCAGAGATACCCGAAGGCGGTGGGAATGATTTTCAAAACTGAATATTTCATACTTAGACGTTGAGGGTGAAGAAACTCTCCGGCCGTTTCGCTTTGTTGCATTTACGGTCTTGCTGCTCTATGATGCAATCGGTGATGCAATTGCTAAATAAGCTCCGACAATACTATTTACGATTCATAATTCTTCGACAGCAATTGTGATCGTATTTTCGTATAAAATAAGTAGGTTGAAATCAGATTCAAATAGTACGTGCATTTGAATGTATTATTATGTAGAATGTACGTTTTCTAAAAAGTGATTAAAAGAAATTCTACAGCCGCTGTGCGAATAATTTTTAAATCACTTGTATTTTCATGTGGGAAGGGCTTTTGATCTCTCCTAGATTTGTTTCGAAGGAACGGAAAAAAGCCTCCTCAGTGTCTGTTTGATTATAAACTTTTACTCAAGATCCTCGGTTTCTTTCCCGTGTCGGATGTGTCCCACTTCGACGGCGGGTTTTCCTCTCGACGAGCAGTCGAAAACGATTTGACGCCCAAGAGCTTTGCTCGGCCTCGTTCTGTTTTTCGACCCCTTCAGTTTGGCCTTCATTGTTCTCCGGGGTTCCTTTTTTCGTGCAATGTTCTTTTCGCCGCGAGTGAAATCTTGACCCCTCGCTTTAAGTTTTTCCATGGGGGCGGCTCGCTTTCTATTGATTGAATTTTCGTGCCGTCCGGAAACACGTCCGGAGAATCCGATTGGTTTATACTTTCTCTCTTAAAAGTTTAAACGGGCATAGCCCCGTGAAATAGTCTCATGGGAGAGTGTTACTATGAGTGTTAAAGGGTGTGAACTAAACCAAAACCGAATTTCTTCATTTTCCCTAAACGGTATGTTAATTCGGTGATTTAAGAAACAGATTTCTGGAGCTGGATTTTGATATTTCAAAAATATACGGGATACGGAGATACTGAAAGGAACGCGGACGCCGCAACATTTATCTAATTCCCAGATAAGAAAACATATAGAAACAAGGTCGAATTTTTGCTTGTTTAACATTTCGAAAGCTATTTATATCACATCTTATTCCGGACTATGTGCATTTCTTTTTTATTATAAAATTCGAGAGAAAATATTTCTAAAAATAATCCTTTAGCTACTGCAGTAAACGAGAAAACAAATGTTCCTTTAAGATTTTTTTCTTACCGCATATTGAGCGGTCTTTTTATATATATAAATTTCTCACCTCAATTTTATATATATTTTTGTACTCATGAATTTTTATTACCGGCAGTAATAATTAATTTATTCAAAAATGTAATTTTATATATGTACAATTGTTATAGTAACTGTAAAATGCAGTTATATTTGGATTTTATTGTTCTAGTTTCCTATGTGTTCATTTATTATATGTTAGTGTGATTGCCATTCATATTCATTGGAGTGCGTTCATACGATAATCTCTAAATTCTTGGCGGTGAAAGAATTAAATTAATAAAGAACATCTAAAAGCTCCCGGAGAAAGGGTTAAATGATCCGCAGAACACCAGGAAATGGAATGGCGCACTATGACGTATTTTATTTCATATGTTTTTCTCCTTTCTCCGTCGAATTTCCGCCCGTTCCTCTCATTTTTATGGAGTCGGTTCGGACATTAAAATCCACCGTCGGAGTGTGCAGAAAGCGATGATGGTTATCTGGAAAATTATTTCATACTTGCACACTCCCATTATCAATTCATTTTTCCACTGAATTGTAAAAATTACTTCCTCGAATTAAAAGGAAAAATTTAATATGTATACGTTTATTTATTCCAGATGAGCATTATTTAATTTTTTATTATCAGAGTACTACAGATTTCGCAATTGGTGGATGTTCAGTCTCCTTTATTAGGGAGTAGTGTTATTTTCGTTTATCTGGTCAACGGGAATAGTTAATACATAAATGATTCTAATTTTAAAATTGTAGTAATTTGAATGTGTAGCCCCAATCATTGGCGAATAAAATAAGCGTTGTTCTAATTTGTTAATCTGTAGGGTCCTCCCTTACGACGCTGTGGGCCCCAACTTTATGTTTACGCTCGGGCTGTGATGTCGATGGCCTATTGTTTACCCTCCGCGGCCCCTTGTTCTTATCGTCTTATTGTTTTTCTAGAGTTGTTATGTGTCTATTTATGTTTATGATGCTAGCGTTCGTCGTTGACTGTAGCGGTTTGTAAATCTACATCTTTAAGAGTAAGGATATATATAACTTCACGTATTATGTTACGAGAAAAATTCGGATAACCTTCGCACCAAACAGTGTTTTTATGGCGATTACTGTATCTCATACAGTCCCTGAAATAATATAGTATATATTTTTAAACATAACAAATCGTGTATCCTTTAAATTTTAAAGTTAAACTTAGTTATAGTTTATGTTGAAATTCTATCCATTGTCCCTTAGCGTATCGAAGTATTTCACACTTGTATCTGTTCTGTAATAAATTTGATATTTGCGGTGTTAAAAATGAGAACACCAGTTTCCAGTTAGTGCTTTGAACCAGTCTGAATTCTATTATCCCATCATACCAACACCAGTCGTGTGATTTCTTTTCTCTTTCAGCTTGTTAATTCTAGGCAAGTTTTCACTACACGCCATCGTCACTATTATGTCGGGATACTTATTCATATCCACTATGTAATTTACCTGATCCGACAGTCATTAACAAGTAAAAAACAGGAAACTAGAGTTCCGTATATAATACGAGATTCAAATATAATTATCGTTTGCTGTTAATGAGAATGAAAACGAGACCAACATTAATACTGTTAAATGGTCCTTCCATTTATAATGGGCTATCGTGTCTGCTTAATTTCATCCCGAAGATGATAGAATATTAATCCGGCGTAGCTAATAGAAAATGTTGAAAAAGTAAGTAAATTAAGAACAATAAAGGCATTTTATAAAACGGTCACATTAGTTACAATAATTAAACATCATCTTTTTTCTGACCAAAGCTAATTCGCGCCTAGATGATATACGCAGTTCTAGTTAGCCGATCGAGCTTGGTTAATGACTTAGGAAATCAATTGAAATTTATTCCTATTCCAGGAATCGATTAGACAGCAAATAACTTCCAGTTTGGTGACTGATGGAGTATTTGACCAAATATATTTTCACAATTTCTGTAACATGTTATAAATTAGGATAAACGTATCCTTGAGTACAGTTCTCCTTCTAAATACGAAAACTTGTAGACTGGATTTTATATTCCCATCAGTCAGTATTTAGTTTTAGGTCTGGGAAATTAAACGCAGCTCGCCGCTTGATATGTAATGAAACCGCGACATACCACGGTCCAGCATTGTAATGAACGCCTGTCTTGAATTCTGATATCTACATGACCCGCGTGCAAAATTGATCGCTTGCACCAACAGTCAACACAAGTAGAATTTTCCCAAAATCAAATTGACATAAAAAAATCACAATACAATAAAGAAACTTGGTAGTAACTTATGTCGTAATTGATTTAAAATTCTATTTATGTATTATAATAATAGTGATACTTTCAATTTAAATTTTATATATACATATATGTATATAATTGCCGGTGGCACCGCGGCATTCAATCCAATCCATCCTTTTGTCAGTATCGTTATTGGACCCGATACAGCACTCAAACTAAAAGCATTCGATAGGCAGAATTGTATAGGTGGATCACCTACACTACATCACATAGTTTGTCTCTTGCATTATAGGCCGTGAACCGGGCCCACCGTTAAGAACAGTCCGAGCCTTATTGGTCTCAAAATACTAACAAGGAGAAGTGAGAGGGGAAGCATTATCGTTCGGTTTGGCCTTCGTCTATTATCCTCTTTGTTTTCAGTTTAAATAAGAAGATGCTTCATCGGTTATTTTATCTGGAAGTTGTCCTTAGAGTGTTTGCTTATTTGTATACAATGCCAGTTGTCCAATTATCGACGTCCCGTTATCCGATGCCTTTCTACTTTTGTGTATTTTGAATTCAATTTGGATCTAATCTGGTTGTAAAAAATCAAAAGCGGCTTTACAGATTGTAGATTTAAACCCCTCTCGTTCTCCTTATTGCTTCAATTACGACTACGCGTGCATCTTCCAGATGGTTCCTGAAAGTTACGATCATTTTATACACTCACATTACCTGACAGACGGTAATTAACCATTGTTACTAGCTGTGTTATTTGCTCGTGATTTGATTCTATGTATATGGAAATTTATAATATAATTCATATGTTATTCCTAAGTAACTCGGTTAAAACGGTACAACTTAGTACGATGTGGAAAAGTTATATCACAGTTCACTTCGCTGAATTAAAAAACAAATATGTAATTTATCTAGAAGCTCGCGGTCGGGTTTTATTTATAATAATCTACATTATACGCGCATGGGGTTAGTATTAATTTTTTTTCCTTTTACGGCTATCGGAAGACCATAAATAACGTTTATCTACAATCTCGACAATTAAATAAAATCAATTATATTATTCAGTGGCAATGTCCGTTATCGGCGCCTGCAACTGCCTATCTCTCGCTGCCGAATGATAACACTAATGTTGAGGCGGGCCGCCGCTATTTTCTCAGAAAAGGCCAGTACGCTCTTTCGTAGCAGACTCATTCCGAGAATCGCCGTCGGCATTTTAATAAAATGCGACATTGTAAAAATAAAAAAAGGAACTGAGATTAAACGCGGATATCTGTTAATCGTCTTCCTTTGTTACAACGGTCCCTTACCCATTTTGAGCAATTCAACTTAAGAGCGTCCAAAACATCGGATTCGATCGTGGATTACATTTTTTTAATTTTCACCCTAGTCTAGTGAATCGTGTATGAGGGCCAGATATGCGGGGAAAAATCGTTATAAAAAAAAAAACAGAAAAAATAACGGGGTGTAGAGCCACGCACGGGTTATCGTGTTACAGAGGGTGCACTGATCTGGCCTCGGATGCTGGTCCTGTGTGTAACCAACACCTCACTGGTGTGAACGCCGGGTATTGAAATTCGAGAAAGTGGCCCAACTCGAAAGTTCGTTATGTGCCGCGCTAGTAGAGGACGCGATCTGCCCCATCTTTCTAGCCCGGTCGTTTTATTTTTATCGCGTTCTAATGAAAGTGACCGATTGGTTACTGGAGATGTGTCGTCCCCGTGTGGTTAGATCAGGTACCGGTGTCGCCACTTTCACTCCGGTCAGCTATTATATCTGATAATAATCTGTACGTGGGAGAAAGAAAGAAAAGCATCCTCGCATACAGTTTTCCATGTTTAGAGAAGGCGTAGTTGTCTGTTTTTAATTATAACTTCTTTTATCTGGTCGCAAATGTGGCTGTGACTGTGGTCGCGTTGTGGGGTGCCGGTTTATTTGTTGCTCTTGTTGTAGCTGCTGCAGGTGACTATTGTTGTACGGTTCTTGTACTGTCGAAAACCTTTCCACAGGGATGATAGTAACGATCAATTTTACAAAACTTGTATGGGTAAATCATGTATGGAAAATATTTGTATCGGGTCAATGCTATGTGACCGCTATAATCTGTAACGGCGTTGTTGGAATGTGTCGGCGAACCGATAGTCTGACACCAGTCAGATATAGCTAACACGCCTGGAAGTGTTAATGCGTTAAAAGCAATTTAATTTCGGGAATTGCGAAATGTTGTTGGTTTTACCCTGTTCATTTTAAAAGAGAAACACTTTGGTTAGTATAATACCTGGATTGACGTAAATGCAGTAAATAGTATATAAACTATTAAAAATAGAATTAATGCAAAATTAGTTTGAAAAAGTTTTGTTTATTGAAAGAAGTGTTATTACTGTTGAAACTGTAATATGGAATGAAGGCTGTAGAAACGTGAAATTGAAAATATTTCTAACCATATTGTAACCGTTGCGGTTAGCCCTAAAGCACACTCTTGCGTTGGATTCCGATAATTTTATATTTATACTCCGTTGTTTCGCAATAAAAGAGACACACGACTAAATTGGATAGGTTTTGCATTAGGACCCGAGAGCGGTGTAACGGCCACTTTGTGCGACCTTTGTCATGACATTTTCCAATCTTATAAAACGCTCCGTTGGGCAACAATCGAATAGTTTTATGAAGCGGAGAGAGAGAGAGAGAGGGAGAGAAAGGGAAAGAATATTCGAGATACCATTCGGAGAACTATTTTACATATTAGAAATTATTGCGCTAGCCTAAGCATTAGATACGGATGAGTGAACTTGAAGTGAAGTTGGAAAAGTTGTCATGTTTCTCATGATGTTTGGGCTTTAAGTAGGTGGAGATTGGTGAGGTCGGGTTGGTAGAGGGCGATAAAAAGAATGGTTTCAGTAACTGTAATGTACATTTATTGACCCGAGCGTTTACAGTAATGAATCTGCAATGTTGCTTCATAAGACTCGCTGCAATACCTGGTGATGAAATGGCAGCAGGGGCCATCTCATTTTCTTCATTTTCCCACTCAATTTTCTCTAGGGTACAGAAGAATATTCGTGCTACATTTATGTGCAATATCTATATACATTAATTCAATGAAACTTATATTTCTATGATTTTATGAGGGTGGAATTGCTCGTAACTCATTTCGGTTGGTAAATCGTACACCATAAACATCATAATTCACGTTTTTAAATACTCATGGACATTTTTTATGAATGTTGTTTGTTTCTTCGTTTCCGTATCCAGGTCGAATTCACTGCCTATTGGCGCTTCAGTCCCGTTTCATCGATACCATGATAATTCCTGTCTAAATTGAAGAAGTGACTTGTGAAATTGTTTATTCTGTTTACGCTAATTCTGCGCAAATCTTGTATCCATTATCCCTACAGTATCCCTAACGTACAGACCGTCGCTATCGTTTATGTTATTGTCCTATAATGTGTTTATCGGTGCTCAGAGAAACGTGTTACTTTAACATTTTGTTTCCGCTTTGTTCTGTCGACAGGTTGGGCTCGAGTCTGGTTGTTTTGTTTAACCCCCCAACGGGCACAGTGTGCGAATAATGCCAGTATGAATATGTTAATATAAGTGAAAGGAACGGGCGGTACTCTTCTTCCCCGCTTAATGTTCGAATTCGGCCTTCGGTCGAAGGTGCGCAATCCTGGGAGCAGCGGCCACGCTCCCCTTATATAACCGTTTAATAGCGGATAATTATAATTTCCCAGGGTGGGTTGCGTAAGTTGACGCCGCGGGGAGTCCGACGTCTATTTGGCCACGAGCCAAGGAAAACACCCCTAAGCCCGGGCCTTACGCAACGGTCGTGCAGTCGCTGGCAGGAAAACCCAATCTGAATTAAAGGTCTCATATTTGTGACCATGAATTCAGCCAGGAGTTTTGTCCACCCACTCATAACCCAGTTGGCTTTTTCGAACATTCGTCATGAGCATAACCCAACCGGAATCTTCGCCTAGATAAATTATTGTTAGGCAGTTCCTGCATTCCTGCCGTACCGAAAATTACTGAAATTAAAGCTCCAAACTGGAAATTAAGGTTTATGCTTGTTGTAATCCCAGTTTATTAATCGCACTTGAACGGGGGAAGTTACCCCGTTTATAATACATAATCAATACGGAACGGGGAACACGCCAATGGGGGACTTGAGGAAGTTAGAACAAGTAGGAGGTACTGCTGATGGCTCAACATAACAATTCCTGCGCGTAGAGAAATGTTAATAGTAAAAGTGCGTAGAAATGAAGCTGAAAAGACAATTGGCGGCCGATAGATTCATGTAGGAAGTAGTTGGTGCGGACAGAACCGTTAGTAGCATTTAAAATTTAAAATGCTCTGTCCCGACCCCTCCTGAAGGACAGTCGCACTTTCACCGCTGGCCACAGTACATCCTCGGCACTCTCGCCTCACTACCACCGACGGCCCGTCCCCACAACCACAAACAATCTGGCTAATTCAATTACCAGCGACACTACCGCCTTTTCCGCCATTCTGCCCAGACCTTATTCTTCGAAGCCTTTAATTGTTTGCGCGGCAATTAAATCGACAAGGTTAATTTGTAGACATTTAAGAAAGAAACTAGGTAGCGTTTTTTAATCCTTAGATTGCTGTCTTTTGTCAAATGCTCTAGAATACTTTCTTTACGCAAAAGTTTACAATCGGACATGTATCATTTAGGTATTTTGACGCAGCGTAGAGATTATTTTAATGTTTATCCACGAATTTTTAATTAATTCCATGCAATAGACAAAACGGTTTTTAGTATATTTTGCTGCGGTATACTGATTGATTAAAGTTATCATGTTGCATTAAACCAGAAGACATTTTGATTGGTAACGTTTTCGATGTAACGGTGCATCGTTTTTCTTTTTTAAATTTGTAATAGCTGTGTTATGTACATATGTACATTTCACCTGTAGTGAAACTAAAAGCATTACCTGAGTGAATTATTCACTTGTCATTTATTGTTCAAGACGCGTTAGAAAGTGACGCAGCGTTAATGGCGGGACTCTCGCGCGTACGGTCAAGTAACGCACCGTCGATTAACTAATAAATTTTATTAATTTCCGCTATTGAAATTGAAGCTAACTGAATTCCTGGCCGATATTAATAGGCGGAAATTGATGTAACAATGGGCTATTGATTTCCGCAACAATATAGGCGGTTGACGTAAAGTAATGGAGAATTAATACGGGTAGAAAACAAACACTCGATCGAAGATAAATATTTAGAACATCATGAGCGTGTTTTTAAATTGAGAATTGTAACGATAAGATAACAGCTTATTGTAATTCGGCGCAAATTACTTTGGCAACAATAATATTGCCCGTGTCGCCAAGATGCAATTGGGACGGGGGACTCGACTACAATGGAGGGAAGGACTGACAAGGAGAGACACTAAGACGGGCGCACACGGGCACATATATACACGGGATTTCAAGGTGAAAACCTGGT
This sequence comes from Lethocerus indicus, assembly GCA_019843655.1. NCBI lineage: Eukaryota > Metazoa > Arthropoda > Insecta > Hemiptera > Belostomatidae > Lethocerus > Lethocerus indicus. Next base: position 24,584,359 of record JACDQD010000005.1, on the reverse strand, counting down.
TAAGGTTGGGTCCGACAATGGCGACGTGCTAGTAGAAGGTGAGGCGGAGTCGAGCGTACCGCTAGGAACGGATTAGCGCCAGCCGGTGAAAAGAAGTGAGGTACACGCGGGAGCTGATCGACCGCTAACTCCTCCTAAACGCTCTACAAAATATATTTGGCACTAACTCTGTTTACGATATAGTATTTCGGGTTAGGTGTAAACCGTAATGGAATTAAATTTTCTAGTTTTAGTATGAATATTTCGCTTCGAATTCATTGGAATTTAATTCTTTTGGATCCATCGCAGAATTTTATTTCATTAAGATATACTGTTAATACAACTAATGCTTTAATCGCTAAGTCATAATTGATACCTTTCTGTGATCTGCTACTATTCGTACCAATTGCTACTTCAAAGGAAGTAATGGAAGGGGAATTCTTTATAACATGGGATTGGAGTCCTGTATTGAGGTGAGCCGAATTTTACTATAGTTACAAATATCGACTGATTAAACGAGGGTAGTAGACTCGATGTGGTTTATTTTTCGCGCGTAGATGGCATGGCACAGAAAGTCCCTAAGGGACTAGGCAGTGACGCGACGTTTTTTCCTTCATTCACGAGCCGGCCTTAAAATGTCGATAAACACGTCTAGACACTAACGATCCAGGATCCCCCCACCGGCCCTACCAATTTCCCCTTCACAACGACAAGACGGGACGAGAGGTTCGTTGCCCGTATCGTTTTCGGACAGGAGTTAGCCCCGAGCAATGATAGAGGATGGGCCTTTGCGTTAGCACTGCGCTTTTACTGGCCTGCTGCGATTGCGACCGGGACAAGTAAGTTTGGCTTTCGTCCGATACCGACCTAGCACCGACGGAACGAAACCTTGTCTATCCCAGACCGGGATAAGTTGGAGGAGGCCGAGAATCTGATCAATCCTGGCATTACTGGATGTGCCACTGAATTTCAGGCAGGAAGTGAGGCATAGAGGTACTAGGCAGACTGACCGTTGTGGTGCGAAACATTCGGATTAACTTGACTTTGAAAATGTTTACCTTATAGTTTAGCTCAGGAAAGACTGTTATTTCGGGGGAAATGAAAAGACTTGTGGATTCTGCATCTTAAATGCTCAATTCGTGTAACTGATATCAATTCACTTGTAACGCTACACCAAACCCAAATATTTGTATACCTTGAGAAGTTTATTAATTAATATTTATAATGCATTTTCGTCTTTACAATTGCAAATACCATCGTTACGATTACAGACGATAGTTCAATTTCTCTTGCAATCGTACCCAGGATATATACATTTACCAGTTAAAAACCCTGGAGATTAGTTCTAAGAGAAAATAGATCGATAAGGTAATTTTGTCTCAAACGCAAAGTTAGTTAAAGATGTTTATACTAATTGTGCCTTGTGCATTGCCAGTATTCAAAAATTTGTATTGTTACAATAAATATTTAACATAGTGTGGGTAGAAAAATATTTGCTCTCGTTGAGGACGTGAGGCTTCCTGGTTCGCCTTGTTGCGTACTCCCCCAGTTCTTGTATGCCGGGCAAACCCATAAGTGCTTGCGCTAAGGTTGCTGACTTGTCAGCTCCGCCTTAACGTCTTTAGCCGGATAATGTTTCCCTTTGTGACGATTAAGCCCTTGTAACGACGTGCTGACGCTGTCCATGTTTTTCTGACACAGGACTCTCAGGAAGCCGCCAACCACTCATCGAGCAGTACTGGAGTAGTGAAACTAATGTTTTTCTGATATTCATTAAATTTTATCGGCTACATTAAGTGTGACATAGAACTAATGAAAAGAGTTTTTAAAGATATTCATTTTGATTTAGAACGGATCATGTGCTGTAAGTGACAATATTTTAAATTTGGTAGAATATACTAACAAATTGTAAGTACGATACAAGATTTTGATTTTGAAGTTCTGTACTCAAGAATATCGAATGTTCGATGTTATCGTCCTCTAATCTATCCTATACTTTGTTCAATATTTAATACCTTTTATTATTGACACATCTTATCGCGTACAAATAAATTCGAGTTTAATATTGCCTTTGCGTTAAATTACTTCTTTAATATGCAGTTTCATTAAATTATATCTAAGAAAATTCGATGAGTTATATTAGTTCGAATATTCCTGTTAAGTATATTCTCTTACTTTTTTACGTTCAGATATGTATTTCTTAGATACTTTTTTAAAGTAGAGAGGAATGTAAATAATCCAGTGCTAAATTCTTCCATTGCAAACCAGTTTCCTTCTTTTTGTTGAAATGACTAATGTAAAAATAATTTTCCCTAATGTTCTTAATTTTGTTTTTCTTTTAATTTTTTTGATGTTAGTGAATTCGAATTCTTGGATGGCATTGGGGTATTCTTGGGCAGATTGACTGCAAATGGCTGGGAACCCGGGAAGTCATGTGGCTTTGTCTCCGAATAGAATTTCGATGAGTGATTGGGCAGGATTTGGTGGCGCTGCATCATGCACACTGATGAGGCTCTGCACTGCCATCTAGGCAACAATTTAACAGAGAGAATGAAATGTTTTTTCTTCTATTTATCAATTTAACCCAATTAAAACTAAACAAGGTCCCCCTTGCTTAATTCTCCTGATGATAGCATATTCCAGACAAAATGCATCAAGTAAGTCTTTGGTGTACGGCCTTTATTTTATATGCTCTGAGGAAACCACTCCAATTTTTCTAACAACCAATGTTCTATTCGTTTTTTTTAATGTCATAAACTGTAATAATCGTAAGCATTCAAGATATATTACTGCGAAAGGCAACTTTGTTTCCGGTATCTTCGAGGACCTTATTGTAGCACGAAATATTTAAGTAATTTGATTTAATCCACTGCGAATTAATTGCGAATCAAGACGGATATTAGAGTACAGACTTTATAGCATGGTTTATAATGATAAGTTCGTGGGAAGCATCATTTGTCAGATCTCTGTTAACACTGTCCTAGTAACGTTAGAACTCTATGTATTCTTAGAACAAGACGGGACCGTTCTTAGAAGGCTGACCTCTAAGCGAGTACGCTCTAGTTTCATGTCAGTGTGTTCTCTCGCTCTCTTTGCTTTTATACTGAACTTTAATAAGCGTCTTCTCTTGTTCATAAAATAAGTTATACATAATTAATAAACAAATTATGGTATAGCTTTATGAACGTCCGAGTCCCAACTCAGGAAAGTAATTTTCGTTCCAGAAGGTTATAAGAACGTTCTTCTGTTAAACTCATGAGAGCAAATGGAGACAAGAAATAACAGTATTTCCCGTAAATGTTATCGAGGAATGTTATACCTTCGATTCTATTAAAAGTGTTAACTTAGTTGAACGCGTTTCTGCTTTTCTCTCCTGTAATAATGAATGTATGGGCGGGTCTTATCTCCGTGAGTCACCCGGGGTAGATTCCGCCCCTTCGGATCTATTTGCGGCCGGGCACGGCATCGATTCTGAAACGCCAAAATGTATTTATACCTCGGCGGCATTGCGCCACCATCATCAGTTTGCGCCCTTTATCGAGACAACTGCAGGGGTGCACTGCAGCTAGGGCCAAAGCCCTATCTTTCCGCTCGGTATACCGCTAAATTGATGGGAATATTCGCCGAAGTACGGATAGCGTTGGTGTTCAATACCGTCTGGTACACGACACTAAACTAATCGCGGTTTTTCCCGGTCGTGATTCATTTTTCTTTAACACGCTCTCTGAAATGCCGCCCAAGTTCGCGCTTTTTTATATTTTTTTCTTTATAAACAATTTGATTCACTTCGCTCACCTTTCAACCATTTTGTGTTAGGCACGCGATGGTTTTAGTATATCGTAGTACTCACTTGCCGATTGTCCGGGTGGGACAGTCTGCGGAGAATTTTCTCAGTGACGATCCCGAAGTAAGAAATGAAAGGAGCGTATCTATTACTGCACAGGTTTCTAAAGTATAAATTAAGTACGATTAACTGTTCTCGCTATTTATCTTTTTTTTCGCCTATGAGCTCATATAAAGAGAGACTACATTGAGCACACCAATGGGAACCCCTACCATCGGGTCGGTGTTTATTACTTTTTTGCTTTTACGTAAGACTTCCCGATTCCCTTGGTCACCTTGCCGGTAACGGTCGCGCTATTACACAACTCGACGAATTTATTATCTGCGCAATAAACTGAAAGGGGGAAAAAAGTGAAAATAGAGATTACATTAGTGAAACGAGTTAACTGTAGTTGCGTCTGTCAGACCTGAGGTCACCCCCTGTCGTTGGCCGCACTTGCATCACCGGTACATGATTACCTTGAATCGTCACCGTAACCTTGTTGTTTATGTATTAAATCGAATGAAAAAATGTTTCTCAGAGTTGACTGTCAGTTTAAAATACGCGAAGAGTAATTGAATGCACACGGTTGTTCGATATGGTGGTTTGTTTCATTCTAATCACTCTTTTATCGTTGGAAAGTGTTTCATAGCATGAAAAAAACGTTGTAATGTGACTTCGGCGATTTTACGAATTAAATACCCGAAATGGCAAATATTTTTATTTATTATGACGTTTGACCTGACCTGTGGCCTGGAAAAGTGCTTCTTGACCTGAACGGACATGAGATGCATGCACGCTGAAAGCTTGGTGGAAATCGGTTCATCCGTTTGGAAATGCATAGCGAACACACACACACACACAGATAAACGCCATTTGACAAATATTATATAGATTTAGTAAAACAGCTGATTCCTCGCCGCCCAAGTTGCTACGAAAGGGCATAGCGTTGTAAGTTTGATGCAACACCGTCTCCGACAGTTGGTTAGAGACAGATTCGAGCGTTAAACAGAGCGTTAAAAGAAACTGGCTTCCTTTTGAGAAATTTCGGTTTTTTTAGGCGACCGAGTTTTTATTTTTTTCAGCGGGAAGTTTTGGTAGCGGGGATTCAGATTGGAAAACCACAAAAAAAAATAATTGGAAGGAGTTCAAAGGAAGCGTGTCAAGTGAGCGGCTGAAGCATCTTCGATTATAGATTTGATGTACGTGTAAATCAGGTTCAGAAATATTGAGTTGTCAGAACTGCCAGGGCGATTATCTCTCTCACTCGTCGATTCGGCTTCGTTTGTAATACAGAAAGGTTCTTTCACTACAACCATAGTTCAATTCAAACGGATAATAGTGACACATATTGGATAACAACAAAGAATCTACGAACAGCAGTTGAAATATTTAGAAAAAACACGGAATATAAATAACTAACTATGTTATAAGTTCAACAACTTTCGTATAATCCACCGGCGGCGGGATCATTAATAATCGCGGGTCATAAATTTTGTAAACAAAATTTTAAAGGGAAAAGCCGTTTGCCTAGATGTAACCACCCTGACGGATATTTCTTTTCTCTCTTTTTCATTGTTGCAACTATAAAGAATACAATAAGCAACATTGATACAAGCACTAACTACAATGGAGGAGAAACCCACTGGTTTCTCCCCCTTTTTTTATTACTTTTTGTAAATTTTTAAAATTTTTTATTAATCTAAACATTTAGGTCCCCTGGCCACTTCCTTTTCAGGCGTCTGTAAGGAACGTTTGGGATGTCGGGAGATAGTAGGGTTTGGATTAATGGATTAGGGTTGAGTCGTGAGTGGAAATTGCTGTCTTCGTATGGCAAGGTCTCGAACAAACGGGACTTTAAGATCTATGTGTAGGGTGAGGTTGAAGACATAGTAAGGTGCATTGGTTATTGTCCTTGATATTTTCGGCTGTTAGATTTGGATTTTGTGGATATTTTTCGGTTTGGCCGAACCCCACAGTTTTAGTCCGTATGTCCAGATCGGTTTAAGTATAATGTACAATAATATTTTGTTGTTTAAGCTTAATTTTGATCTGTTGTCTAGTAATCTAACTTGTATCGTCTGTTAACTTCCAGTCTTTTTAGCTTTATGTGTGGATTCCATGTCAGTCTTTTGTGTATATAGAGGCCCAGGTATTTTACCTTATCCGCCGTGGATAGGGGTGTTTCGAATAGGGATAGACGGGTATTTAGCAGTGGACCTTAGAATGCCATCTTTAACGTGTTTTCTGTTTGTGGGTTTCAGCGAGCGAAAGAAGATGCTGAGAATGGGAGAGGTGACGGCGATGATGCGGTGTGCGACACAGCCGGCGGGCCACCACCATCACCACCACCACCACCACAGGCAGCTCGTGCCCGCCCCGCACCCGCCCCGCCCCGCACCCGCATCCTCGTCAGCCGCCCCGCGCTAATACACCGCGACGACACAGACGACTCCCCCCTGCCGACCACCATCAAGCAGAGGTAAGCACACTTAGCCCTACAACCTCAGAAACTTTCTGCCAACTTACGGCCAAAAATTTCATTCTTGTCAACCGGACGAATGAACAAAACCAATTACTGTAGTAGTAAATCGAAGCCGATGTAAGTCTGTCAGTTCAGTTTTACATCAGAGTTAAAATCCGAAATAAAGTTGTTTCTTGTATTGTGCATTGATTGGAAATAAATTTCGGAGCGGATGTTAATAATAAACGGTGAAATTCTTAGGCGGACTGACCGTATTTCCGATATTCCAATATTAAATAGTTTATGCACGCGACAGAAGAAAAGAAAGTTGGAAGGGGTTATAAAGAGGTATAAGGAGTAATCGTAGAGAGCCCATTCACCGACTAAATCCTTGAAAACGAGGAGTGAGTCATTTATTGAAATTCAAAATATCGGTTTTATCGCAATTTCAATAATAAAAAGAGTGTATTTAAATCAAATCCTTGAATTAATTTCAGTGTCTGAATAAATTAATTGTGTTCGGAGAATCTCTTCTTTTACTGGAAACGTTATCGTGTTCTTAACAATACGATGACAAGGTCTTAAACGGTCAATGTATTCGTGTACTATTTATTCAAAACGAACCTTTTATTGAATTTACCGTTTATTTTTCTGAAAATTAAACGACGATAAAGGGAAAAATTTCTTTTCACTCGTTTTATAGTTACAGTCTCCGGGTAGTGTGTCAATAAAATACACGTCAGCACAATCAACGTTAGAGACTAGAGAAAAAACTTATAGTTTGTACAGTGTTTTCACATTGTTGTGAAATACAACAATGTATTCCTGACAATGTCAGGAATACAACATTGTTATCGTGAAGACGGTCGAGCGGGAAAAGCCATAATAGAGGAAAATCAGTTTTTCTTCGGAGGAAACTAACTGTAAATGAGGTGAAAGTGTAGTAAAAAAAACACAAACCGGATAGCTGTCCCGAACAAGGACAACATGTTAATGACATCCGTCAATATTGCATTTATTGCGTCATCGTCCCCCCCCCGCCCTACTAACAGTCCAACCAGGTTGCGCAACCGGCTGTGGTGCTACCCTTCAGCCCCAATTCTTACACGCCCCATTAAATAGACTTTTCCTTCATTGATGGCTTAGAAATTTAGTATATCCAGGATAATATTGACTCAAATCAAGTTGTCTGCAATATCATTCAGTTTTACATATACATTTGTCGTTTGTATGAATCAACCAAAAACAGAGGAAGGGGGGGAGAGAACTCCGTGAAGAACCATATTGAAAAAAAAACAACGTTCTTATGGGACCTCCATAGAATAAAACAGTACAATACTCGTTTGTTGACTATCATTTCAATCGTAGTGTGTTTTATTCCATATAAATTAAATTTAAAAACTCCGAAATAGAGTATAGATATAAAAGACACAATTTAGGAACAAATATTAGGCAATAAACCCTCAAGGAATTAAAAACACGATATAATAACTCACAGAAGCTAGCTAATACGAAGAATGTAAAATAAGGATATCTCGCCACGCGCATAAGAATCTACTGACTCTAACGACGGAATCGAAAAATGAAATGACTCTTGATACTAAGTCTGTGGTTTACTAAATTTTAAATATGTGTTATTTTTTGTAAGGTAAATTATTATTGTATAGAATAAATGTGAAAAATTTGAAATGTGTTAAGTTCATTTAATACACTAGCTCTAATAATTTGGTGTTTTCAGGTTGGAAGCACTTCAGAAAAGTGGTCATTCTGATTGGAGAAAACGCGTGAGCAAACCAAGTCCAGAAAATGAATTGCCTGCGGTATGTAATCATATTGCTTATTTAATTAGCTATAATTCTTAAATTACTTGGATCAGAGCCTAATTGTTTTTGAGTTTAATTAATTATGTATGAGAGATAATTATGTCTCCCAGATTGCTACAGACATAAGTAGGATAGGATTTTCCCAGTATTCTATTCATTTGATTTTTTATGACAGTATTCTGATTTTAGTTTTAGTTCATTTTGTGAGTAATAAATGTACTTCTGAAGTATAGTTTTTCTTAATCTAGTGTGATTTTGAATCATTTACAAAGTGTTGAATAAACTGTGATATTATGATTAACTCTAAACATTATCATTCTTAAACAAACATTCTTAAATGCGTTATCTAGGTATAAGCAAAGTGAAAATCGGTTAAATCGCGATAGTGTTGCAAAAATTACTAAACACTATAAATATTTTCTCAAAAAAACACCTCAGGGGTACATAACAGTTCAATAATAATAACAATATGTGATCATTTGTAAAAAATGTAAAAAATCATAAACTATATTCATCTGATTATATATGATGCAATAACCTATAATCACTATATTATCAGTTAAAATTCTTGTCTGGGGAAACATAAATTTCATTTACTTTACTATGTGCCCTTGAGAGAATGGCACAACATTTTTTTAACTTAATTGGTGTGTTTATTTGTTACATAACATTTTTTATGACAAATTTTTTTGAGTTTTCAATGTCCTGCTGTTCTTATGCAATGTTAAAATTAAATTGCAAATCAGATATTATTTTCTTGCTCTGTTGCATAGTGGTCATTCAGATTCATGTTGTGTAACAGTAAAAAAAATAAAATCTACACTCTATTTGTACTTTGTACATATATGGAGCTATTATATAAAAACACGAATTGGGTTTCATAAGTATTGAATAAAATATGGCTTTATCACTGATTAATTAATTTGAAATGCCATCATAATAAAAAAAACTGGAAATAGAATATTGGTTGTTTATAGTATTCTGAATGGTACGGATTATTCCGTACGTATATAGTTTTTTTGTATTTATATTGTACCAGTAATAAAAAAAGAATATCTTGTTACATTACAAGTTATGTAATGTGAGTCTAATTTCCATTCGGGATATTTGAAATTGTACCTGCACAACTTGGCAGCAAGCAGTGTTTGTATGTAATTATTGTGTATAGTTTACCTTTATTCCTTTCATTTGTATTTGTGCTGGGAGACACTCTCCTTGAACTTGTTCTCCACGCGTATAATAAATTGAGCAGGTAAAGGTGTGTATTATGTAAGAAGCACTTTGCCTAACGGTCTTGATCAGATTGATTGCACAATCCATTTTGCATTCCTGGCCCAGGTGTGGTTGGATTTGAACAATGTTTTTCTTCTTGCAAATTACATTTTGTTTTTGAAATAGGACTTTAAAGTCAAGGCAAACTCTTGTTATATTTCTGATGTACCTGGCCTTAACGTGTGAGGGGGTGATTTTCAAGCCTTTAGGGAAATATCTGGAACTTCATAATTCATAATGTGAGTTTTTTATTGAGTTACTGTCTCATATCTTTTTGTGGCATTTAGCCAAGTTACTCATTTTGTTAGTAGGTGTGTGTTTTAGGCTAGAAGTGGATCTCTGATCTCCTTTCAAAAATGTAGGCTGTTTTCAAAATTATTTACTGTCTCACAGTGCTATAAATAAAGTTGTTAGGTATTATAGCTCCAAGTATGAAAAATACCCAAAATCCATTTACTTTTCTGTGTTTACCTTTTCAGTAATTAAACATATAAAGTATAACATTACTAACACTTTTTTATATTGAAAATTTTTAAAACACATAATTTTTAAAAATTTATTAAAAAGATACATATTTTATTATTAACTAAATATTATATAATGTTATATTAGTAGCCTAATTGTGCTATACATGCAACAGTAAAAGAAATTATGAACATATTAAACTACAATCAGTGCAATAATGTACTAAATAAAATACAACTGTATAGGATGAACAACATTTAGTAAACTACCCAATAGGAATACAAAATAATTCACAGGATCATTTTACGTTTTTCACATTTCCAAAATTATATACCAGCAACATATAGTTAAGAGGTTTTCCTATTTGGCAGAGTTTCACGATGTGTATTTTTGACTGGGGGTCGCATCAAAGTTCTACTGGGCACTCTTTCTACACTTGGCAATCAGAGTGTTTTTGAAGTGCAGTCAGGGAAGTGCATGACAGTTCCTGCGTTTTTGGCAAGGGCAAGGAAATTATAAGGATATCAAGATTGAAAGTGACATTGTTTTGTGTATTATAGTGTGTGCTGGTAACTCGTGGCATAGTGAATGCTCACCATTATTTTATCATTAAATATCTTCCCTATGCAGTCAGTAGAAACACCATTCATCATGATGCAATGACCTTCTTGGTGTCGGTTATTGAACATATCATGAATGTCAGTTTAATGTGCAGATTTCATATAGGGTCCGTTCTGCTGAATTGGGAACATTCAGTTCCGTTTGCTAAAGGTCACTCGTTCAATTCCATCAAGTAGTTTATAAATCACCTGAGCCAAAATGGATGAGAGAGTGTGGAGATTGATTGTGGGTATTTCGTTGGTAATAATAGTGGGCAGAGTCTGGGGCTGGTGGTCGGTGTTGTGTGGGATAGTGATGACACTGTTGGGAGTTCTAAGCATTTACTGGTCGGGTGTTCAGGGGGGTAATGGACCATCGAATGGCAGTAGAGGTGCACTCGCCGAGAGAGTGGGCCGGCTGGAAACCGCCTCCCAGGGCTGGAAGAACAGAGTACAGCTCCCGGATTCGCACCAGTTCACAGTCGCAGCGCGGCTGAACAGCTCGTCACCGACGCCCAGCCTAGGCCAAGCCTCTAGGACACCTTTGCCGCAAGTTTTCAACTCCGCTTCTGCCCATGACATATTGGCGCATCACCACTTGCAGACTGCCACCCAACAACAGACTGCCTTCCTCAGGAGCACCTCTGTACCAGACAGTAAGTTGACCATTGTCACCGATAATGAGGTTTAAAAGAGGGTGTACTTCACAGAAACACAATCTTACTTTATTGTAATTAGAAGATATTTTAATGGCTAAAATGTATTATCACAATCACAATAGAAACTATTATGAAAAGATATGAAAACTCTATCGATTTATGTATTTGAACAGTACTGTGGAGAAAATTAAATATTATTTCTATAATTAAGTACTGTTGTATCTAAAGAGACCGACTGGAATATTGATGTGTAATAATTGTTTTTGCAATTTACTAGACAATGAAAAATCGAATGAGGTGATCCAAGGTCCAAAAGTGAGCGTTCCTGATTTGTGTGATGAAGAATTTTCTTCATTCTTTTCATCTCCTCTTGTCTCTCTGCAATCGAACGAAGTAAATGAAATATTTGATGTAGACTTCGGTCAAATTACATCACAATCCTCACAATTGTAAGTACTTGCGTGACATTTAAGAAAAACAATATTTTATACAAACAAATAAATTTATGTACTTAAATTCATATTTATAAATTTTATTTAATTTTAATTATCAGGTGTTTTACCACCAACATTATCATTTATTTTTTACATAAATTATATTAGTATATATGGTATAAATAGTTTAGAATAATCTACAACTTTAAGAGCAATGGAATTTGCCATTTATTATTGGGGTTGCTAATATGCAGTTCCAATAGGGGAATATAGTCTGATTAGAGTTAATCAGGTCAACAAAAAACTATTAGATAGATGTTATAATCATAAAGGCAAATACAAATACAAATTACTGGTTTCTAAAACATAATGCAGATGAAAATGCCTGTAGAAACATGCCAGAAAATAAATTTCCCATTTATTCAATGATAAAATATTAATTTCTCTTTATTCATCCATCATAATGAAGGAAATGTGTCCATTTCTTGTATAAGCTATTGACTAATTCCTTGTTTAATGTCAATTTTTGGTGCAGATTGGTGCACAAAAAGAATGTGCGTGTTCAGAGGAAGCACAGGTCAGTGAACCCATTGAAAGCATTGGCTCAAAGATCTGACCTGAAACGCGAATACGTTGAAGTCAGATCAGTGACAACAACTAACAACAACTCAACATCAACAAGGGAGGGACTCCTTAGGCGGATCAACATGGATAACAAGTGTCAGTCATCTTCATCTTCAAATGTCATCAATGAACCAGAAAACTACTCTAATAGTAACAATAATAATAACAATAACAGCAACATCAGTTGAGAGATACAAAATTAAAAAGAAGAGAAAAAGAGAGAGAGTGAGAGAGAGAGACAAATTGTTTAGCGTTAACTTGCGTTTGTTACCCAATATTTCTGAAATGGGTAAAACCAAATACACCTCCCCCACTCCAAAGAAAGTGTAATATTGTGCTCACAATAAATGTGTTCTTTGTAATGCCTCTCTCTATATTCGAAAAAGGAAAAACCACTTATTATTAAAGCAATGATATTTCTCCGTTTGTTTGTTTGTTTTCTTCTTCTTCTTCTTCTTCTTCTAAAGTTCATTTCGTTTTTAGTCTTTCTTCAGAGATGAGAATTTTGGAGAGATACTGTTATAAAAAGGATCAAAAAAATATTACAGTGATGTATTTTTTCAATTTCAAGAGCATTGTCTCGATATCTAGGTAGAAAATTATAAAATTGTGCAAGTGCTTTTCTATCTGAAAGATGAAACATAGTTTTTAATAAGAAGTAAGAAATGACTATTATCTGAAAATATAGTGAAAACCATGACTGACATTGGTATCTCTGTATAAATATATAGAAATATTAAGGCTTAAAATAATTCACGAGACTGCTGCTGTTTGCTCTCTTCGCTTTTGTTATCTATCAGGGGTCCATTAATAATTATTAAGTATTTAAATAACAATATTAGAAAAATAAAAATTTACACTATTATGATTTATAATAATGCTCTGGTCCGTTTTTCATGGTGGTTTGTTGCGTCTGCAGTTTTGTTTTGTAATGAATAATTAACTGGCTTATTCTTCTCGCTTTTGTGTAAATTGATTATGAGAATAGACAGATTTTGGTAAATATTTATGAAACACTGAAGATTTAATGGAAAAAAGGAAGGACATTACCCCCTATGTCACTCATATTTGATCTATTTTACTTTTTGAAGCATTTTATTTTTATAATGGAATTGACAATTATCAAAAGAAAACCAGTGAAAATAAATTTATTTATTATTTAATTAATGTTTCCATGAGGAGAAAATTCTTATGTTGTTAATATTAAAGGTGCCCTGAATCTATTGCTTTAGGTTTTTCTCACTGAAAAATTCCTTAGAAATATGGCCAAAGATATTTTATTTTTAGTTTATTATTACTATTTGAGCTGCTGTAGATTCTATGCTTTATTTTCACTCATTATATAGTTCCTGAAAAATTGTTGGGCACTGCTGTCAAAATTTCTTTCATAGTAACAGTTCAAGTTGTTTTTTGCCACATATTTATTGATCAGGGTGGTGAGAATTCAATGAATGACACACAATTTCAATATAGAGCAATGTATTGTGTGTAGTAAATATATATCGTAAAAAAGAAACTTGAAATGAGAGCATGGTAAAGTTCTGTGATACTGTGTAAATATATAAATATATAGTTAGGGAAGCCAATTAAAGAAACAAAAAAATTAACTTTATATTTTCCAGTTTATGCGACAATCTAGTCATGTCTATTTCTGAAGATGAGTTGCAAAAAAAGAAATATAATAAAAAAAAATAAAGAAAATATAATCTAACTGCATAAAAACTTAAGAAGAAGAATGGCCTATTATATTTCACTATTTCTTTTTGTATTTCTTATTGCTAGGTCAAGGCAGATTTAAATTTTATTATATGCATATATACATTTATATATATAAATATTTTGTTGGGCTTTCTTTTGTTGTTAAACACTTTTTCTGAGATATATTTATTATTCGTTATTTGTGAATGTTTTATTATTATTATGAAAGTGTATTTTTCTTCTCTTTTCTTTTTTAGAAAATTTTAATTTTATTTTAGTGTTGTGTCTATTCAACTGAAATCACAAGAGTATTTTTAAGTAACAGTTAATATAGCGTAAAATAGCACTTGTCAGTTTTTCTGTGTATAATTTCATTTTGCACTTTTTTCCTGTCAATTCGACAAATTGTGATTGTCTTGGGAGTTACTAATTTAAAAAGAAAAAAATCTTCTTTTTCTGTATGTTGTAAATTGCAAATTAATCTTTAACCCTAAAACTACCCGGAAATACTGCTCAGAAAGTAGTTATTTTGATGAGGAATGGATCTAAGTTACAAGTTGAATATATATTTAATAAGTGGTTTAACTTCCATTTATAGAACATTGCAACAATATTTGAGAATTTTTATGAAAATATAGTTACCAAGAAGCAATTTGATTTTAATTTCAAATTATATTGCTTCTGACTTTCCTAATGAAAATTTAAATATTATATTTATTATTCATTATATTTACAAAATTAATTGACTAGTTATAAACTTCAGCAGATATTTTAAATGACCATAGAAGTATATAGTTTTTTTTAAGGAATGAATTTCATTAGTGAGATTTCAAAGCACCTATGTCCATAGGTTGGTTTAAGAAAATTGACTGAAAGTGTGACCAGGCAGTGAATGGGTCCTGTTTTAAGAAGTTATCTATATCTGAATTTGTGTGTGATATTCAACTTGTAGTAATTAAAATGTCCAGGTCTGAATTTTTACTTTATCCCTTTATATACTTTTTTTATCGCTCTGCAGTAAACTATGTAATGAAATGAAGTATGGTGTTGGTTATTAATATTCTGTTTTCACTAAGTAAAAAACACGTACTATGTAAAAGTAAGAAAATGAGTAAAAAAACATTTGGAAGTAGTTTTGTAACTTGTACCTGTACATCGTTTATACATTTCTGAAAGGTAAACATTTCGTTTTGGGTGTTGTATGCCAATATTTTGTTGTGGTTTTCAAGAAAAAAATGTTTAACTGTTGGTTTGGGTGGATACCCCCATATAGGTATATAGCATTCGTATAATATATATTTGTAATTTACATATGGTTCTTCTTATTATATATACATATACATATAAAAAAGATAAACATATTAGTATATTACTGATGATGCTGAAGCAAAAAACTAACTGTCACATCGCTGCTACCAAAAATGAGTGATAATGAGTATATATACATATATACTTATGTGTATAATTTAATTCTCATTTTGTATGTACTTTTATGTATAAGAGAATAAACATGCTCATAAATGCTGTCTGTTTTTAAAGTATTCGCCGAATGTGCAAATTAACCGCCTTATTAACAATCAAAATATAAAAAAAAGAAGAATGAGAGGCTTATATCATGCGCATTGTATTGGTTTCAAAATGGTGCCTCATTCGCAATGCTAGTAAATCATTAAATTAAATCATTCAATGTTAAAAACTGATGAATATACATTTTCCCGATTCAATTTACTACCTCATTCATAATTGAAAAATGACCGTGTAAATTAATTACAGTTTGTTAAATATTTTTGATTTTGAATATGCAGTTGGGTTTGAGCGGACTTCTAGGTGCTTAAGAATTGATACTATTCCTGCTACTATTTGGCTTACAATGAATGAGGGATGTATGTGTCCTTTCATATCACTAACATTTCTCCACATATCCCCCCCTCCCCTTTATGCTCTGCTCTATACTCTATGTGCTTGATTTGCCATGTTCATTTCTCTAGCCTGAGGTGGAGGATAATCTGTTGGCACGCTACAGTCGCACGCTGGGAATGGTGCCCTCTGCGTTTCTCTTGTGTACATATACTCAAATGTTCTTGACAGCTCTTATGTATCACATAAAGTATCGCATTGAATACGTTGCTGAGCGCACATATTGCACTACATCACACTTTTTCTTTATATGTTGAATTATAAATTTTGTTTTTGTTGTTTTGTTGACTAGCAGAGAGTTAGTTAAAGTTAAATATTCATATAAAACAATTTTTTTTAACTGTTCCTTAGGAAGTAATAATGTTGACATTATTTTATTATATATTGCCATGGTTGTAAATATAATATGGAGCACATATTGCACACGTTGAATGATTATAGAATGTCCAAAAATTTAATGTATGTATAATTAGGATGCAAAACTCAGTAAATGTATTATGAAGATAGTGTACATAAATAATATTGATGAGCACATATTGCACACATTTTTTTATTATATATTTTTCGGTACTTTTGTCATTTGATATTTCTAGTATATTATTTACCTTGAAGAAATTCATTTACATTTCAAATATGAAGTATTACCTCCAGAATACTCTGTATATATAATTGTTGAGCACATATTGCACGGTTATTATTTTCTTTTCATTTTTTTTATTTTTCACATCAATACTCATTACAAGTTCATTGTAAAGTACCTTGGTAGAACTGTTATTTCTAGTTATTATTGGTACATTTCATAATCTGGTGTTCTTGTTTTCCTAGGTTAAAATATATCTAGAATAATTCTTAATTTATCACATTTCAGTTTCTTGGCACATGTTATGTATGGGAAATGGTGAACAATGTGAACATTATTCTATTTTATTTTTTCAACTGTTTTTCATTTATTGTTATTTTTCTTTTCTTAGTGATGATAGTCATTCAAGTATTAAAGCCATCTCAGAAATAATTCAAGATCTGTGAAGAAAGATTAAAATACTCGAATAATATATTAATTTTAATATTTTAAATTTATAATGCAATAGAATGTCATTATTTGTCCGAATAAATGAAAACTTCAATTGATCTCTATTTATCAACCAATAGAAGAACTTAATTAAAGATACTGAAGAAGAAAAACAATATAGAAAAATTGTAGAAAAAAACATAAGTGAATGTTTCTGTAGGGGTATAATGGGAAATGTATGATAACACATGTTGTTTGAACCAAATTCTTCCAGTTTACACATGCACTTCTTTCATTATGTCACTTTTATTGGTATTGTATTTTTTTAATTCTTTGGAGAATATCAAATTGTTTGTGTTTTCTCTTTGTTTATTTCTGTTTATCACAGTTTTGCACAATTGATGAATAGCTGTCATCTTTTTTTGTAGTTGTGGCATACCTTTAAAGAGGTTCAGAAATATTGATGAAAGCTCCAAATATAGGGGGCTTTGTTTAGCTTCTAACATTTGCTGTATATTTATACACCAATCAAATATTAAGTTAGTTTGGGTCAATTGATTAGTGCCACAATGACTTCAAATTTTTAATAATCATGCTATATCACTGTACACATGATAAGTTACTTCTTGGATCATAAAAGTAATATATTTTAAATGTGTTAGTTAATAGAACTGGGCAACAGAAATCAGTTATCAAATAAGGCTATCAAAATGTTCATTTGTTACTTAAGAAAAGGTTTAAAACACTGCAGTAGCTGAAGAAAATCTTGTCACTAATAATAGAAACATTTTAAAAGTAAGTTAGAAAAAAATGAATAGTCTTGAAAGTAGTAGTACAAACATTCCACCTTCGGTAAAAATATATTTTCCATATTGTTGTGCAAACTGTGATGATCAGAACAAACAAGTTCTTCTACCTCTCCTGTACATAATGTGATGCAAGGATAAGCCAGCAACTATGTTTAGGGATCTAGGAAAGTTTTGTTATTTTATAATTGGTCACTCCAGAAACAGATTAGCTATCAATCTAAATCTTGGAATTTGATAATTATAATTCATTTCATGACAATACATGTTCTGGATTTGTTAAGTTAGTAAGTAAGTCTGAAATATTTTGTGAGGTTATATTCCTATTCACAAGAGAGGTACATATTAACAGGTTAAATTAGAAGAAACACGCATTAATACAATTTAAAAATCTGGAAAATTAAGTTCATTATAAATTTAATTATAATTATAATTTAATTATAATTAAAATTTCAGTTAATTATAATTTCAGTTTATTATAAATTATTGTAATTTTTATATATTATATTTTGTGTCAATAGTGCAGTTTTGTTGTGTTTAATTCTTGCTTCATCTACAATTCATATACATCTCTTTAATATCATTATGGTACACAAGTTTCTGGAGTGAGTTCGGTAATTTAAAAAGTTAAAGTACACAAATCAATTTATCCAAAATTGTATTTATTAGGGATATGTGACAATATAAATGTATAATAATAGTAATTTATTTAATGAGCTATTCAAATTAACAATAAAACTTTCCTACATCCTCATTTATTAAGGCTGTATAGGTGTAAAGTATTTGGTGAAGTTTTTAGGAAGAAAATGTGTACACGTTTGAATTAAATGCCTATTGTCGTTGCATTAGATATCAGAAATTCAGGGCTGGCCCTGGAAGCGCTGGCCGGTCTGGCTTCGAAGGAAGACCTGAAGTCGATTTCGCTTAGGAAGACGAGTGAGAGCAGCCAACCGTGGGCCGTCAGCCAGTGGAGCCACCCGCTGCTACTCAGGGTGAAGGGCCGGAGGCATGCCATCACCACTGTTGTCAGACCACACTACTCGGCCATCAACCAGGGAGACACCTTCATACTAGTCACTCAAAACCAGGTCACCTATCTTAGATACCATCAAATGTGTATATATATATATATATATATATATATATATATATATATATATATATATACATAATTTCGTGTTTTATATAATAGTTATAGTTATGTTCAGTGGCCAAAATTAATGAAAATGTGCCACTTCTTTCAACATTAAATACAATGAACTCATAATATTTGCTATTGTAACAAGCAGTTTTTGACTTTATGTTGTAAACCGTGTTTATCTGTTTTTTGAAGGTGTTCCACTGGATTGGTGAGTACTGCAACGTGATTGAGAAGTCGAGGGGCAGTGAAATAGCCACAGAGATACAGAGTAGACGAGACCTGGGATGTACTGGCGCAAGTCACGTTGTCACCTTGGTCGGCAACGGATATTCGGAAAGGCACTGCCAGTTCTGGCAGCTCCTCTCACTACCTCAGAACAAGCTTCAGAGCTATACAGGTAATGGTTGAATACGGTAGATTTATATTGAACGATAAAAATGCAAATGGAAGATATGGGGAAGAAAAGAATTGAATACATTGAATTAACTTCCTAGACAAATAACTTTCAATACATCCCTCTTATAAACATTATAGCGTAATTGTTTATGTTTAGGTGAACCAGCTGGTCATCCTGATGAGGATGAAGTATATGAAGCCGCAATGGCAGAAACATATACCGTCTATACATTGAATGAAGGCCAATTGGTACCCGTACAGTCATACTGGGGTAGGATGCCCAAGATAGATGTACTTGATCCTTCGAAGGTACAACTGATCTTTAAATATTTTTATAGGGGTTTGAGATGGTTAGTGGAATTATCAAAATTACAAAAATCATTTTTGTACAAAAAACAAAAAATATTTTTCTGTTCCACCAGGTGTTAGTTCTTGACTTTGGTTCAGAAGTTTTTGTGTGGGGGGGCAAGAATACAGAGCTTAAGGATAAAAAACTGGCGACCCACTTGGCCAAAGAATTAGCAAAAGAGAGGCAGACTCAATGGCATCCTACAGGTCAGCCATTTAAAACTTTATCATTAAAACTCACTTTAAAACATTTTTATTTATAATTTTTTATATATATTATTTATAACTTTTGCTTTTATTCTAATGCAAATAATTGGGTGTTTAGGCATAGAATGGCTGGACAAAGAGATGGAAGGTAAAGTGAGACCTAATTGGTGCATAGTGTGTAAAGTGACACAGCACATGGAACCAGTACTGTTCAGGGAGAAGTTCCTTGATTGGCCATCTGTAGATGTATCAGCTAACTCCTACTATTTAGATAAACAGGTGGGCAATTGAACTGTTGTTTGTTTAATTCCAAATTTTGTAACAGTCATCACCACTTCATTTCACAATAATATCATACTTACCATAGCATAATATTTGAAGCCAACTGTTCACTATAATTTTAAATAACACAAATAAGGCAACACTAAATATTTACTTATTGTAAAATTATTGTGTGTATGTTTATTATATCATTAAAACAATTATAATGTCTCAATCTATTATTTATTAATATAGAGTTCAATTGTCTGTTCTTGTCTGACAGAGTGATGGTAGCGTTGAAGTGCACCCATGCAGTGTTGATGACATGATCAATTGGACACCACCACCTCCAGATTTTGTACTCGAAGGGACACATCTTGGAAGAGGCAAAGCTTATTTTGATTTAGAGGTACTTTCATTTCACTCAATTCCTTTTATTATGTTTTCAGATACTGTTTGTAGAATAATTTTATTTGTTTAAGAGTACAAATGTAGTTCATGGTATTGGCAATAATTATAACAATATAAATCGGGATTAGCTAATCCTAAGAAAGGACCTCACAGGCCCAACTTAAATAAGACAAACAACATTCCCCAAAAACACAATAACAATACACAAGACAAACAGACAACCACCACAGTACAAGTGACAGTGCAGTGAGGATGCCCAAAAAACATCCAAAGTGACTAACACCGCTACTGAAGATGGCGAACAGCCGAAACCGGTCTAGCAAAAAACCAAACCAGCGAGAGGAGACAGAAACTCACGAAATCTACGGTATTCCAACCCCTCGCAGACCACAAAACAGGTATTCTAAACTAATATAAATCGGGAATTTTTTGAGCCATGGTGTCTTAGTGGCTTGAGGCATATGTTTTGAACAGAGACTGCAAGTATTAGTTTGAATTTATCCGCGTTTAGGTTAAGACCAATGCACAATAAAAATTATTACACATAGTACGCCAGGATTGTTAATGCCAAAGAAAAAACTTTAGCTGGTCATCTATCCAGGCATTAAACTCTTTTGATTGTTACAGGCTGTAACAACCGTGGGCATTTTATGTTGCCTTTATATTCTTATAAGGAAATTAGTATTGAAAATCTACAGACTATTTTGGAAAGTGACTGACTATAAATAAGTTAGTTAAGTTAACAATAGGATCTTCTATTCAAGAATTTGGAGTAGGAATGATTTTGACATTGTCACCGACACGACATTTAAATTTTCTAGACGAGGAGACATTTTGAAATAGTGACAGAATCAATGAAAGCGTGGAAAGTGGAAGACTACAAACTGGTTGATGTAGCCGAGAAGAGCTTGGGGAATTTCAAGGACAACGAGAGCTACAAATTGAGATGGGACTATAGAGTGAACGTGACGGGTAGAGAGCTGGGCGGCAATGTGTCGCGACACGGTAAGAGGCAGGTGGGCCGGGAGAGAGCGGCGATGATAGTCTGGCAGGGGAGGGAGGCTGCGGCCCTGGAGCAGGGAGCGGCGGCGGTGCTGGCCGGGCCCCAGGGCCAGGGACAGGCTCAGGGCGTGGGCTCGGGCCCCTCCACCCTGCTGGTAGTGAGGAGGGGCCAAGAGGCGCCGGCACTCAGGGCGGCTATCCCTGGACCCCTGGTCATACACAGGGGCGCACCGACCACCACCGCCACTAGGATATTCCTCTGCACCGGAGTGGTACCCGAGGAGGCCACCCTCGAAGAACTCCCCCCTCCTGTCGACCCCACCCTCCTCAGGTCCAGGGCCTCCCTGTGGCTCCTCGACACCTCCACAGGGCACTCCTACCTCTGGCACGGAGCACGCGCTCTTACTCACACCAGAAGGGTAATCCCCAAATTTATACCTACTTTTTCCATATAATTACTTCCGTCGATAGTTCCCGATAAAACTTTTCTTTATTCTTGTTTTTGTCACTAGGCGGCGTTAGAAGCTGTTAGTTACCTTAAAGACACCCGTCCCCCAGAATTATGTCTAGGAGATGGCGTGTCAGAGATTGCGATAGAAGAAATAAATGAAGGAGAAGAACCAGAAGACTTCATACCAGGTATTGCAGCAATTTTAGCTGAGATTGATTCATTCGGCGGAGTAAAATTTTAGTGACACTATTGTGCATTTATAAAATGTATTATTTATCTAGAAACCTGATCGCAAAAACCACACTTATCGGCATCAAGCGTAATACAGTTTAAAAACAATATATTTGTATACTGTGATTAATAAACTTGACGTTGCTGATGTTGAATATTTTTATTTCAGGTTTAACAGGTAAGAGGGAACTTTACGGCTCTTTGTTGGGTGAAGAAGATGATCCCACCGACGGAAGGAACAAAATTCCTGCCATGAAGATGTTCCATCTGAGTTCGACCCTCGGTGTGTTCAAATCCACTCCGATCGTGTCGACCGTGTACCATCCCGATATCGAGGACCCATATCCTTACACGCAACAAGATCTCTATTCGGTCAACCAGCCAGGTGATTATCCTCATTATTGTGGACAATACATTTGTTATATAAGAATAGAAAATACCATATAAGTGAAGACAGCAGCAATAACGTTGGTTGGGAGTATAAATCGTGGTAAACTAATTCTTAAACAAATTCCCAACGAACTAATCTTTACTGGGAACAGTTTTGAATGATGATATGTGAAGGGTTCCCGATAATTAAACATCGAAATGTGTTTCTATGTTCTACGAAATGACACGACTGAACACTGTGACTTATGATAACCCGACGCCAGAACAGCACTCACAAAAATACAAAAAAGTAGCTACAAGTTAGTCTAGAAAATCTTTTTGAATCCTTCTTACCGGGAAGCTCCGGACTCAAATTCGAACGATTTTGTTTAATTTTCAGGACTAGTGTTGATCGATAGCCGCGGTGTTGGTGGTGGTATTTGGCTGTGGCAAGGGTGGTGCGATGACTCAGTTGATAAGGGCGGCAGTGTGTGGGTGCGCCATCAGGCTGAGAGGAAGGCAGCAATGACCACAGCACTTCACTACTGGCACAAGTCCTCTAACAACAACAACAATGACAACAACAACCCAACAGCAACTCCCATTGTCAACTTGGTCTATGCTGGCCTTGAGCCAACACAGTTCACAACTCTATTCCCCATCTGGACTCAGTGCTCAGTCGCAGCTCAGTTCAATAAGAGGGTAAGCTCTCGCACATCTCGTGCGAAAATCTTTTTCAAGATTTTGCTAAATTTTACCACAGATGGGAATATTTACCTTGAACTTTCTAACTCACTTCTTCCCATATAACTTGCTATGTGCTGACCTTCAGCTTAAACTGTTATCTTTTTAGTGCTTAACCACTTCCCTGGTGAATTGCATACATGAATGCTTCTGAAAAAAGTAGTAATACTTATCTCATTTTTTACAGCCTGATGTTAAAAAAGGGCATTTTTTCTGTTCCAGACTTCTTTAAAATAATTTATTCGACCTTATGAAATAAATTTTACTTATGAATCACAATCTGCTTTTGTCCTTATCAATTTATGAGGCTTGTGGTAAATGTACATAAAGCACAGGCATCTGTGCGTTAAATATTGGTGTTTGTGAAATTGATCGACATAAAATAAAAATTATGCGCATAGGATGATTAAGACAATTACTATAAGTAATAGCTGAAGCTGAGAATATCCATTTAAAAATACTACATTATTTGAATAAAAATAGATATTGATTTGATTTAATATAATTTTAACACTCAGGAGGGCCACAGTGAAGGATGTATAGAAAATATTCAGGATGAGTTGGCCAAATTGAGCAAGTGCACTTATCCTCCTTCAGTTCTGCTTCAGCACCCTCTGCCTGCAGGTGTTGATCCCACTAGGCTTGAATTATATCTTGACCACTCTCACTTTAAGGTATTCTAATAAATGTTCTATATATTTAATAAATATAAACTAAATAGTTATTGTTATTGTACTAGAATACAGTAAACAAAATAACTTCTATTTAACAATGATGTGCACTGTGCCCTAGTCAATTACTGCAGACTTGTACACCATCTGTTGAAACATTATAAGTGTATGTTTCTGTGTTTATAGATTATACATATTTTTTTGTAGGAACTGCTCGGTGTGGAACCAGGTGAATTCAGAGAGCTTCCAGTGTGGAAACAGACGAAATTGAAGAAAACAGCTGGTCTGTTTTAATAATGTGGGTGCTGTCTGTTTTTTTATGCATCTGTGTCTCATTCATTTTTGTCTGCCATCCCTTATTCATTTGAACCAACTGCACCCACCTGGGATACGAAAAATATCCCTCCTTGTAATTTAATGCGCCCTAATTTTAAATATTTGTTCGTACTACCCAATTTAATAATATGTATATATAAATATAATATATTTTGTGTATAAAAAATAATCCAATTTAAAAAAATATTAAAAAATAAATTGAATAATTACAAAATAAAGATGCATTTAGAGAGCTTTTGTATTGTGTTAAAAAAATCAATGTTAATTATGGATTATGACTACTACTATTCTTCTTTGTCTATTTATATTTAATTAATAACTAATGAGTTATGACAATTTCATGTCACCATTGAACGATACAAGTCCATATAATATTGTTTATTTTTGAACTATGATCAATAAAAGGTGAGTGACTTTTTTTAAGTAAATTTAAATTGATTTGACAGTTTGTTAATTATCAAATTGATTGAGAACAATGATAGGAATGAACTCAGAATTGTATGTTAAATTGAAACATGGTTGGTTACTCTGCCATTGATGGTAGTCAATAGTGGCTTATAGATAAATGTTGTTATTATAGGTTGTTGGTTTTAATCCAGCTGATGGTTGATTTCATTGATATACACGTATGGTTATGTACATGTAACTACAAAAGAGTAGTTTAGAGCTCTACTAGTACTGCCAATGCTTTGTCAGGGGTCTTATTTTTGAAAACTTGTTTAACTAATTGTTATACATTTTCCCGTTTATCCTCTCACATTCTAAAAAATATGTTGTAATACTTGTTCCTTGATTAAGTTAACAGAGTTCATTCTTATTCATTTTGAAGACTCTCTGATAATTGGACACTATTTTATGTAAATATTTTTCTTAAAAGAACTCGTATTGAGCTTGTATCAAGCTCTCAGTGTTATTATGTTAAAACCATAAATTTGTCTTTTTTCAAGTTCAACATCTGAACAAGTTTAGTCCTTTTTCCTCCTAACTTGTGGCGGGTGCATAATTTAGAGTAAAAAAAGAAAAATACGTGTACTTGTACACAGTAAATTGTTTGTTATGGCTGTGACAATCTCAGATTTTTTGTTTTTTTTTTATTTACAAATCGATAGTATAAATGGTAGTGAATGTCTTCTGTTTTGCTCATGCTGTCCTCCCTTCCCTCCTTTATATATTTCTCTTATGCAATGGTTACTACAATGACAATAGGTTCAAATTACTACATTGACTGGTGTATATGAATGAATTTGAGCCCAATTTGAATGGTAGTTTTGGTAAGCAAATTGAGAATGATTTCACTAAAGATGTTTAGTTGGCAACATTAAGGTGTAAAAGAACGTGGTATTTATTTGAAAACAAAATAACAAAGTTATTATTTATGTTGCTAGAATAGAGTTTGGATGAGTTTGAATTTTTGTGTATGAGAAATATTATACTATAGCATTGCACAGTATAGTAGAGCAGTGTCTAGCAGTTGTAACTACTAACAGTAGTAACGGTCAATGTCTCTATGACATAGTTTGTTAATTATATCACTTGTGTAATTTTCCCATCTCCACTCACCAATTTGGTCCTAAGCTAGACTGGTTTCATCTAGTTAAATAGGTGAATGGAGACAAACTGTTTACTCTTATTCATGAATTCCTGTTTACATATTGTTGTCAAGCAATGTCATGTTTTTCTTTTTGCAAAGAACAGAGAGTATTTTCGTGATATATATCTACACATGCAAGCATGAGTGTACATATACATTAATTTCTTTGTATTTACTATGAGAAAATATTGAGAAATTCAGTGAGTGTTTATGGGGCCTCCACTATTGACTTTTCTAGAACTAATAATTATTCTGCATATTGAACCTACGACATTTAAAAAAGCTGTTGTAGGATCCTTTTTGCCATTGGCATTTTCTTGGAAATGGACTGTATCCCTGTCTTCTTAGTGTTCATTCAAATCATTTCTATCCTCTGCAATTATCTTATTTTTTGCTATTTTTTTTTTATATTCTTGGTTAAATGTTAAATGTTTCAAAATTAATGTTCAGTTAATGTTTCCTTGTGTTAATTAATTACTGTAACCACTAATGGTTTTTCACTAAAATTGGAGACATTATTTATTTTTAATAATGATCATTTACATTATTTTTTTAAACTATAGTTGATTATCTATGTATTTTTGGAACTGTATATTAAATAATAGTACTTAAAATGACTCAAAATTAATATTAATCTTTTATACTAAACAATCAAAACATTTTTACAAACTAATTCTTTTTATTTTTTATCATTTAGTCTGGTTTAAAGAAAATTGCTTAATTCTGAACTTGGATATGATAATATGATATATTTTTATACTTACATATAAGGAATTATTTTGATGTTCCTAAATTATTTCAGTTTTCATATATGTGTTAACCAATTTAATTAAAAATAACTTATATCTTCATGATAATTAATTATTTTGTTGTAGTTAACCTTTTTGTTTTTTCTCCCGTTTGTTTGGTATGTAATGAAATGGAAATAAATGTTAACATATTTATTCTATGAAATCCAGGGATCCGCTCTATATATAATTCAAATTTGCAAATGCAAATTTAAATTGTTTCAGCCAATACTATCACCATTTGTTTCTTGATCAATGTGGAAACTTAAGAGCGGCATATTGGTTTTGTTTTCCATTTACAATTTATACCAATGTATTTTAACCTTTGTTTGTATTATTAATAACAATAGTAATGGTAACTTTTGGGTTTATTAATTAGGTATATATCCATGATTTTTAAATATTTGTTCTTTACTTTTTTTACATATAAACATGCTTAATGACTTGTTATTGTGATGTTTCGTGATCCTCTTAAGTGGTTGACTCACCTTCAGATAGTATTATACTATTAATTGCTGTTAGTTTGTGGTTTTTTCTTATTGCGTTTTGTAAAAAATAAAAATGACTTTGTTACCGTGGCTTTTGCCTTCTTCCTTTATTTTTAAATATAAGTTTATTCTTCTTAATAATATTCCTACATTAAGATTGTAATTATTGTAACTATATTATTATTGGGCATAAAAAGTTTTTTTGTCCCTGGCATTAAGAAGCATTTAATGTAATATATACCGTAACCTTTAAGATGAGGTAATAAATACTTGATAATATATCTCGCTTAGTGTTTATAAAATACTTTTTTAATAATAAGGCTATTTGTACATTCTTCTTGATTGTTTATTTGCAGATTAATTTATATTATTATGAATTAAAATTTTTGACGTTATTGTAAATTTGTTTTGTATTTTAATTTCTTCCTTTCCAATTTCCCAACTACATTTTTTGAATAAGTTGTTGAACTATAAGTTTGAATTAGGCATTAAAAATTGGACATTTTCCAAAAAATTGACCACCATTTTATATTTATACGTAATGACTTTAGTTCCTATCAATTCCCATGGCGATGGCAAATGAGCGTCGAAAAAGAACGGCGCTTCTAATACTAACCGGGCATACTCAGTTACCTTCATCCCTACAATCCAAACAGGAATACTACAGGACGAACAACTGCAGCCCCGTATAATTTTAATACTCTGCTATAATTATTAAAAATTAGGTCGACACTTGGAGCGCTTACACATTTACATCCTACAGATTTCTTCAGAAAATGGACTCTTTTAATATCACGCTCAATACGATACGCTATCAGTAAGTGAATTTCGGCTAGATCGTCAGTTAGCTAATTGAATGTGGTACAGGTGGACATGTGGCCTTTTCTCATAGTTTTTAGCTGGTTCTAATTGCTAAATTGGGTTACTGAGTGTTACCATACAGTTTCTATTGTTGGTTAAAATTTACTGTAGTGGCCACGGAGGTTATCGGGTGTATTCGATATATCGATTTATACGGGTGAATCGATGTCTTCAACTTAATAAATAAAAATAAAAAGCACAAGCCTTAATAAAGGTACGCGATGTGAAAAAAAATAACCCGCCTAATTTGGTCAAAATGAAAAGCACAACCCGTCGAACGCCTTAATAAAGGTACGCGATATGAAAACAAATATGGCTGACCACCAAGTTGACGACATCGATTCACCCGTATAAATCGATATATCGAATACAGCCTATTACCTCCTTGGCCACTACAGTAATTTTTAACCCTATTGTCTACTTAAAGGGTGCAGGTTTGTAAATAATGTTTTTCTGTGTACAATCTTTATTATTAAACATTTACATCACAACAGGCTTCTCTACGGTATTGTTGTTTTCTATTAGTTTATTATTAATGGGCACATCCTGAAGTGGTACAGTTTTATAATTCTTCTTTGGCAAAAATCTGTGTACAAGAGGACTCAGAAGATCAGGATTTACTTTATCTAATGGTGTTGGGCCCGTTATGTAGGTCACTATGATGCCCACAACTAGAACAATGGTACAACCCATAACTCCATAATAGAACACAGACAGCTTGTGAATGGGCCATATGTCCTCACCAAAATAAGTTTCTGTCACACTGTAACATGGCATTATACAGTTATTTCAAATCATAATTTTCTTTGTTGATATAAATTCAGTTGTTAACTATAATGTTTTATGAAGTAAGTGAATCAACAGGCAGGTATATGAACTTATGAAGTGCCTAGTTTTTTTATATGATGGAGGGTGTTAGGGAGATGTTTTTCAGAATACAAGTCTTTTGGTAGATGCTTTGGATGTGACTAGAATACATCATTTAAATTTTAGAATATTATTAAAAACTGGCTGAAACACATTTTTCTCACAATGAATATGTGATATTGGTATTAATTCCATTTTAAATGTACTGGTCTATTACTAATTTTAAATATACATGGTTTTACAATCTGGGTAATTAATTAATACTTTCATTACATACACTATATATTTCATTATTATTTTTGCTTAATTATTATTTCAAATCACATCAGCTTCCTTTCATACATTTTAACAATTGTATGTAAATGAAATATTTAAATATGACATAGTTTGTGTTAAATTAAATATGGGTACTTACTTGTTTATGAAATGTGTTACATTTGCTGCACATCCCATAGTGCTTACTGGTTTTGTTGGATATTTAATAAGGCCTTTTGCCACTGAAATTTGACTACCAATTATCATAAAGCTCATCACTCCAAGACTGACACATCCTCCTACCAAAGCTCCCTAACAAATAATAAAGTGCAATCATTTACAAAAATAACAACATAATAAAGTAACATTATTATAACATTTGAAATATTGTATGCATTAGATAAATAAATGCTATCTTTATTTTTAAAGTAATTTAAGAAATTTTATTTGTAAAGTCATTTATATGAATATCTATTATTTTAGAGACAAAAAAATATCATTGTCATATGTTTAATTTAATACTTCTATGGAACTCTTATTTATACCTTTGCATTTGCAGGAGGAAATAATACTCCCAATGTGAAAACTCCAAGTATTGCTCCTGATGTGACACCAGAAAAGCCATTAGAAATCTGTACAGAATAATATCTTGTCATCTCTTCAGTGCAGTGTGAGAATTAACTAAGATTTCAAGAAAAGAAGGTATTGTAAAAGTATTTTAAACATTTTTTTGTAATACCTCCAATATTGCTCCAAGTTTCTCTACCATGAAAACCAATGTGACACAGACAGTTCCAATGATTACTGCAAGAAATTTCATAATGGTACTTGCTCTTTCATCGCTCACTTTTGTTTTAATGCAAGGTTCAATGAAATCTTCATAAATCGTGCCAGCCATTGTATTTATTCCTGTTGACATTGTGCTGAAAAAGAAAATTGCACTCATTTTTATTTATAAATACACAATGAAATTAAATATAATATTTAAATATACTTTGGGTTTCTCTTTCAATGATTTCCTGGAGTCACTGTTGTTGGGGTCTGGATAAATTAGTTGTTAAAGCATAAATATAACCTGGGTTTGAATCCCTGTGGTAAATTTTCTTTCAATATAAAATTTCAACTGATTAAACGTGGGAGACTCATAAACTCATTAATATATATTATGTTATGTTACGTAATTTGTATTTATCTCAATCCAATTCTGAAGGATATATCTATACACATGCGTGAACACACACTAACACACATTACATGCATGATATAATTAAAAAGTAATATAAAAGTTGAACACAATTGAACGTAAATTTGATTGGAAGCTTGAGAATATTAATTCTATACTTTTTACCTTGATCACTTATGCCATATTAGCACCTATAATGAAATGAATTTTAACTTAATTAAATTATACAATAAACTTAAAATGCCATATAAATAAGATTTTGAAAATCCCATTTTCAGCCGAAGCATTGCTCATTTGTGGCCATCAAAGTACTCACCTTAATGCTGCACTACAAACTCCTACAACAAAAAGAGCTGGCAGGCCTTTAACATTTTCAGTGACATCCAGTACGAAATATGGTACTATCTGATCAGGCCTTGTAATTAACTGGAAATTATTTTGGTAAAATAATTGCAATAGTAAGTAATAATAAATATAATATAAAAATGTATGACAATACTCAATTAGTTCAAAGTAATAACTTTAAATTTAAATTTGATCTATGAATTTATTTTTAATTCACTCACTTTGGAACTTAGAGGGTCACAATCTTTGTACATTGCATACATTATGAGGCCTAGAAACATGCTTGGTACACTGAATGAGTATATACCCAATGTGAGAAAATATATAGTTCTGAAAAATTATTACATAAAAAATGGGCATAAATTAAAACATGAATATTTAATACAATTTTTTTATTTCATCTAAGAATTTATAATAGTGGTTACTGTTGAAATTCATATAATTTGAACTGGGATCTTACATGCGGGCTTGCTTCATTGTTGGCAAAGAAGTGAACCTTTGGTGTATTGCTGGGTTCGTTGCAATTCCAGATATCCATGAAATGGTTAATCCCAAACTGGCACTCCAAAAACTCATCCTTATTGTGGGATCTGGATTCATTCTGTCGACAAAAAATATGCATTCCTTCCCGTTGAAGAATAAAAATCATCAATGAAGAAATGAGTTTTCATGATCAAATAAAGAAGTGAGTGACAAAAAACTGTGACTTGGTAAAAGGACTGAAAGGTAAGCTCCAGTTTTTGAGAATAAATCAATTTAAAATTTAAGATAAGAAATACAAATAATAGAAGCATCTGGCAGCTTGGAAACAACCTGAAGGGCCTAAACAAACATAATTCCAAATGAGCTTACTGTATCAGTAGATTATTTATAACATGATTATAATACAAAGTTTCATATTGAAATTAATTAAGAACTGTGTAACAAAATTAATTAAATATAATGCAAATGGCAAGAGAATTAGCTACCAATATTAACAATACTTCTGTTGTTACAAATAAACATTTATTATTATTAGTACTTTATAAAACATTTTTTTGTAGCTTTCAAAGAGAAACAGTAAACCAGAGTAGTTTTGTCCATAACCCTTGTGAAAATCACCAGTGGCACTAAAAACCTTTTTTCCAGTGGATGTATTTTGATTTGTAGATTTAAATCTCTAGTTCAAATGGAACTCTAAAAGCAATTTTTAACATTCATTATATAAATATTTTTCTGAAATAAAGCTTACTCGAAGAAATTCAATCTGTCTCCTTGGAATGCAGCTTGAAATATATTGGATATACCCCCAGCTTTTATTACACCCAGTATAACTACGCCAAACACTGCTGTATACATCATCACTCCTTGCACAGCATCAGCCCACACTACTGCTTTTAAGCCACCCTATACAAAGCAAACAATTATTATCATTTAAGATATTTCAATAAATGATTCTTTCAACTTTTATTTTTCTTTAAGTATAAATCAAGTAGAGATGTGTATTTTTATTGAAGGTACACAATGAGACAATGAATTGCCAAAGCTTATACTGAAAAACACCAAAATGAATATGGTACATGCTTCTCACTGAATAGAATAAACTTACTGCCAACTTACTAATGTTGTATAAAATATACATATGATGCAAATAACTGGAGTCACCAAGTGGATAGGCATTCCTGAAACTACATGTTAAACATTACTTATTATATCTAGCATTGTGAATAAAATAAATATAGTTAGAATTTTAATTTTACCTTGATTTAGTGCAAGAGCTGGTCCATATATTACAATTGGTATATACAACAGCTGCAAAAGAATATCACAGTTGGTATACATATAATACCTATTTGATTGAAGTTCATTTAATTTTAAGGAAGTTTATTTATTGGTTTAAGTTAATACAGTTTATACAATATTCATTCACATCATTTTCTTACCATAGATATTGTAAACAGCAAAGATGCAAGGACCCTCACTTTGTGATTGAACCTCATTTCTAAATACTTTAACAAAAATAAGACGAAGAAATAAACACTTTTAAATTCATGAAGGCAAATAACCAATTATACTAATCAAATGAAAGAAGAATTATAAATATTACCTCATAAAGGGATATTATCTGCAGTTTGTAGAAGACGGGTAAGAAAATTTTTAAAGTTATTACGCTTACTATTATTGTTGACAAAATTGTAGCACCATATTGTGCTCCAAAGGTATATATTTCAGTTGGAACGCCTAGTAATGTTATTCCAGATATGTGGCTAAATGCAAAATAAATCATTAGTAATAGTTTTAAACTAGTATTGAATGATTACAGTTTTTCAATAGTTTTGGAAAATTGAAATCCACTGCAAATCAAATCAAATTTGCAAATGATCATGTAGTTTAGTACTGAGTGTAGTTTATTTTGTATCATTTTATTTGATTGATCATATATTTGATATAGAAGTACAATTCAACAAATATCTACACTTTATTACACATTATGAAGTAATAATAAAATATATATTTCAACAAACCTTGAAATAAGTGACATTGTTATAGGGAATACTGTCATTTGTCTGTTTCCCAATAGATAATCGGAAACAGTTTTCTGTCCTCCTTTGAAACAACCAAAATAAATTCCTATTAGAATTGATATGCCAAACATAAAGGAAAATATCAGATATTCTGTCCAATCAAAATATCTTGGAACCATTTCAGTTATTGTAGAGTTTATCTGAAATTAAGAAAACTTAGAAATATAAATCATGAAGTAAAATTTACATAAATCATTAAACAGTTTAACATCATTTCAAAATTATGTATAATATGAAATATAATAAATTATGTATGATAATATCTAGTATAATATAATTATATATTATACTAGATTGTATAACTAGATACTAGATACTATTGTACACTAGATACTAGATTGTAAACAATTTACCAATTAAATAAATAATTTCAGTTTGCTTTTGGTTTATAGTTATGGCTGACATTTTTAATTCGCTGGTATATTTAAAAAAGTATTCCTCAGATATAATGAGAAAAAATTTGAAAGATGGCAATGTTGATAAAATAAATGTAAATGTAATTACTTCCACTAATGAATCATCTAATGCCATACAAAATGTTTATAATGAGAAATTATTTATTTAACTTTTTTGTATATAAAAAATAACTGAATTACATCATATACAAAGATGCATTACTTTACAATGATGCATTATAAATAAGTAGCAATAAATGCTTCATATTACTGTTTTATATAAAAATTGTTATCTTCTAAATAAATTACGAATAATTTTCAAGGAACTATTATTACTTAAAATTACATCATGGAAAGATTTGCAGGTAATAGTAAATATTTGAATAGTTGATATCAGTCTTCTTTGAATTGCTTTATTGTATTTAATTGAAAGGTGTGTAATTGTCATTACACAATCGAGTCTCTTCTGTTTTAATTTAACAACCTTAGAATTTGAATGAAATTAAATTGGCATAAAATTAAATGTAACAGGAAAATTCATTCTAAAATTGAAGTAAGGGTAAATAAACAAAATCATTTAAAAATGGGATTATTTTTTATATCTCATAATTCAGTCATTTGATGACTCTATAAACATTGAAAGAACTATTATTTCAAATCTTCATAGACTAGTAAATCAATATTCCAAACAAGTTATACTGGTGTGAAAAATATCTTTTATATATTCAAGAATATAAAAAAACTTCAGAATTTTAAAATTTCTTGTCTTAAAATATTATATTCTCTCAGTATGTCTCTGATTTTTATCTATGCAAATTCACATGGTTTTAGGAAGACATAATTTTCTGATGGCACCATGTAAAAAGTGCCATTATAAAGCTGAAAACTTTCTAGGTAAACTATTATTTATTGTCAGTTGACATATATTCGCACTTGTATAATGAAAACTAACATAAAACTATGAAGTGTGATTCTAAACTCAGGAGAAGAAATAGCCATTATCAAAATGCATTCTAAACTTAATGTGTGTAGCTCATAAAACACTATAGAAAAACATTTTCACAAAATATAACTTCAGGAGGTTGACAAACATAAATTTTACCTGCAAATGTATTTTCATGATTATTTTGTATAAGTATCCATATTGTAAACACTATTAATCATTAATCACTACTATATAAGATCATTAAAAAATGAATATGAATAAAAGTAACAGTAAGTGATAAATAAAAATTTTTTTTAACCACTAAATATTCAGCCTGTGCTATAATGGGAAATCAGAGAGATTTTAAAATATAGACACCAGTGTTATAATCACAACATGCAAGCTGTTCCAATCGGTTAATATTAAATTAATGTTGCATTACCATTTTGTACACAGTGGGTGATCAAATGGCTGGCTAAATTGTGAGGAGAGAGTTCTATTGTAGTTGCCACTTATACCCCTTGCGTCATCATATGCGCTACTGTACTATTCGCTGAGCAATAACTTCTATTTGCTTTTATTATCTTATATCCATGGTCAGGGGGTTTTTAGGGTTGTGGGAATAATATGGGATTAAAGTTAGTTTTAGGTTAGGCCTTTCATATTTTGAAGTCCAATATCTGTGTATTAATAATTCATATGTGC
The DNA here is from genome assembly GCA_019843655.1 of Lethocerus indicus. Lineage (NCBI taxonomy): Eukaryota > Metazoa > Arthropoda > Insecta > Hemiptera > Belostomatidae > Lethocerus > Lethocerus indicus. Next base: position 24,549,252 of record JACDQD010000005.1, on the reverse strand, counting down.
ACATAACAGCCATGGTAAGTACCTAATTGAGCTCTACATGCTACTGTAAGAAACAGAAAAAATAATATACATGTAGGAATTAAATTATTTAATATTTATGTGATATTATACATACATAATTATATAAAACAGAACAAAAAAGAAATTTATCAATTACCTGCTGCTTGTGTATTGTACCAGGGTTAGTCTGAAGGTAGTTTATAGGTAGTTGGATAATTTTTTTTTGTTTTATATTTGTACCAAATCTACAAAAAGCTCTCTTATATTTGTTACTAAGTTTGTATCATTTTATAATTTTGAATGCTTTTTATTAATGCATCAAAGCTCTTTTTTAATTCTTAATATTTAAACGATTCTTTACAAGGATTGTGATCGGATAGTTCACTGTTAGATGGCATTATCAAACAAGCTTGACTTGTGATTTCCACTCTGGGTCAGTTGTTTAAACTGTGACATGTGAGGTGCATTTTGTTTATTCACATAATTATTACTCATATTATTTCTATTTCAGAAATATAACTTATTATTAAGAAACGTATTATTTAATATTCAAATTTATTATTAACAGTGCAGGCAGGGTAATAAGGGTAAAGATTTTTGTTTGATCATGTTTTAAAGTTTTATTATATTGTTTTTTATAGTAGTCACACTTATGTGTATGGTTTTTATTATATTCTATTCTAACATATATTTTTTTTATTTTCTTATTAAAGTAATATATAATTATAGAACCAACCATAATATTTATAATTATGCTTAAGAAATATTAGGGTTGCAATATTTCAGTTTGGTGGACGTTATTTATAAATAAAAGACCAAGTTTTTCAATTTATAACATTATTTATTGCCGTTTATAACGTTATTTTCTCCATTCATGTTTCTAAGTGGAACAGAAGAGTAATCCAGTTTGAGCTGTTTCCTTTTAACTAATGAACTCAACAAATCTGGGTCAATGTCTTCAATTTTTGTTGGTCCTGTCAAGTAAGTAACAATCATGCCTACAACTACAGTCACTACACAGCCTACTGCACTGTAATAGAACATGCAGAGTTTGTATAATGGCCACACTTCACTTTCTGCCTGTATCATTGTATCACTAAAAACAAATAAAACAAAGGTAACATTGTAATGCAGTCTCCAATATTTATCATCAGCATGTAATTGTTTCTTAATATTGCATTACTTATAAAATAGGTCAAATTTCATTCAATTCTCAAATAATGTCAATACAAATGAAAACACTATTTACTTCAATAAAGGAAGAGTGATGTTCAAAGCACAGCCTTGCATGGTGAATGGTTTAGTGGGATAATAAATAAGTCCTTTGGCAATAGCCACTTGGTTACCAACCATGATCCAAGTCATAACTCCAAGGCTTACAATGCCTCCAACAAGAGCTCCCTAAAATTAATAATTTGATTTAGGAACATTATAATTTCACATGTAAGTAATTGTTTTAATATATGTTGTAGCTGGTATGGCTTTACTCTTACTGTAGAATTTGCTGATGGGAATAATAATCCTAATACAAACAGTCCAAGAGTGGAACCTGATGTCAAACCACCAAATTTGTATGCCACCTAAAAAATTAACCAATATTACTTTATTTTGTTATAACAATAGAAATTACAGAAAAATTCAAACTTGAATAATCATTTGTATGTAATGTATTCAATTCCTTGTTGCCATGTTACAGACTCTATTTACTCAATTACTATTCATAAAAATATATGTTATAAGAATTATGGTTAAATTAACGTTTGATTTTGTTTAATATGGTTATAATCCAAAGTTAAAATTAGATATTTTAGAATATTTACAATATATATCAGCAATCCAAAGTCACAACTTATTATCTTATGTCAAAAAATAATCTAAATTGCTACAGTAATCTGTAGTTTGTTGTCATTTAATTCACCTCCAAGATTGCACCCAGTTTATCAACAGCAAGCACCAACAGTACACAAATTACTCCTGTGATGGCAGCAATAATTTTCATAATGAGACTTGATGTTTTTTCACTCAACTGATTACTGAAACATGGCTGGATGAAGTCCTCAAACATTGTACCTGCTACTGTGTTCAACCCAGTTGACATGGTGCTAAAAATAATGATAGTCAGAAGTGACTATGTGAATCTTGATTAGTCAAATAACCAGAACCACAAAAGTTCTGGCTTCAGGTTACATATAGCTAGTTCATTAGATAAACACACTAATTTATTTGCCTGTATTCTTGAAAAATTTTCAATTCAGCAAATTAATATAATTAAAATATTAGTAAGATGATTTATCCTTTGGTGATCCAAGTTTTTTTTAATTCTCTGTCTGTTCATTCAATGCAGAAGCTTAATGACCGGTAATTAAATATATCTAGACCTTATAGCCTTATCAGATACACAAAACAAATAAAGATTATGACGTTTCAATGACATAAGTTAGCCTAAAGAAGCCAAAGGAGATTTTCTCTTAGAACTTCAGTATATGGGAAGAAATACTGAAATATCAGGAAAAAATAAATAATAATCATACCTCAAAGCAGCACTACACACACCTACAACAAATAATCCAGAAAGTCCTCTAATTTTGTCTGTTATGTCCAATACAAAATATGGGAGTATTTGGTCAGGTCTTTCCACAACCTAGAATAATGGGAAATCCTTTATTTAACAATAATAAATATGCAAGAAGGCAGGCTGGGTCGGGTAGTAGTACAGTTCCCATGGAGCCATATTGTGGTCTTTAGCCAAGCAGTCTACACCCTCTCCCAACACTCTACTAGTTTAGAGTTAAGTATCCGGTCTTAGGAAAAAGTGAAAAAGGGGTTACCACAAGAGGGAGACAAACCAAGAATGGTAGGATACTCTCATTCTAGAAAATAGGAGAGGGCGAGGTAAACAAGGAGCAAGTTCCAACCGTGCTCAAGTACATGCTTCCGAATTGTACAATTTTTTAACCGGTGAACCCAGACAGATGGCCTGTATACGCTAATAGCCACTTAGGCCTATAGATGGTTTGCATTTTTTTTAATGGAGAATCAAATTTAAAAAATGTAGATGGTGTGCAGGCCTCGGTTTTTCAGATCGTATGAGCCATCAGGAGGAGAACAGGCAATTCCTTACTAACAGTGTGAAAATTAACTATTTAAAGACACAAGCACAACAAGTTTAACAAAATATATTTCACCCGAACTGATACACAAATATTGCATGGTATAGGACGCGTATATTGAATAATAAACTGATTTCTTTTCTATTTTAGTTTAATGTAAGTGAATCACGGGTACATAAGTAGTAACATACCTTTGCACTTAATGGGTCACAATTTTGGTAAACAGCATATAGGACCAATCCAAGAAAAATACTGGGACCGATGAATGAAATTGCTCCTAGGGCTAAAGAGTAGAGAGATCTGAAATCAATGATATATCGAATATTTACCAAAACTACCCCTTTATTATGTTAATTTCTGATTTTATATTGAGCGTACATTAGGTAATATAAAATTATTATTTATCATCATTCATAGGTCTGCTAGTGTTCAGAATATCGTCACTCAGGTGATGTTATATCCGTTCTTATATGTTTGGTACTATTCCGGACTGCTCGAATGTATGCTTTTTAGTCCGATTGCCTCTATGCAGACTTTTCCTTTATGCCGAGTATGCAGAGTTTAGCGGGACCAATTTGATTGGAAGCTCGTCATTACCCAGAATTCCTAAGGTATTAGTGAGGAAAGCGGTTTATTGGCCGTTTCCTCCCATGTCATTGTCGGTGCGCCATCTCCGGTCCCCTCACCAGCGAGGTCAGGACCTTCTGTTCCATCCGTTTATCCATGGCAAGTTTGTATACTAAGCCCCTAGGATCCGAGTTTCCAAAGGTCTTCCAACATTCCCTCCAGCATTGGAATTTTACCTTCCGGATAGCCCCACTGTACTTATTTTTTCCCCTAGATTTTGCGATTTCCAACGCTTCAATCAATTCGTGGTCGCGTCTACAAACCACCGACCACGCAATTGGATTGTACCGCCCTGAAACAAATGCTAAAATGCCCACAGACGACGATGGCAGTGGGAGGCTTCAATGCAAAGCAGTTCCTTCTTGAACTGTGTCAGAAGGAAAGCTGCGAGAACTGAACTAAAAACTTCTATTCACAGTTTCTACTCACAGTTGGGCTTGCCTATAAGTTGGCAGGGAAATGAATCGTTGTACTATTGATGGATTTATGGCAGTGTAGGATACCCACGAAATAGTAAGACCCACGGTCACTGACCAAAATGACATTCGTGCTGTTGGATCTGGATCAAAACTAAAACAACAATATAATAGTGTCTGTTAGAGTCTGCAAATAATTCTAATTGATCAGGTAATTAACGACAATTTGAATTCATAATTTGACTGACCAGGTGATTAGGTTAATGTAATCTTATAAAAACATCTTCCTCTCATAACAAATGTCAGAAAAAATTGGTAATATTTAGTTAAACTGTTTCCTGAACAGTATATTATATTGTTTTCCATTGAAAAATATTTCCTTTATTTATTACATTTAATACACAAATGTTGAAGCTTTGTAGCTAGTTAACTAGGGGAGCTCAAAACCTCCAGAAAGCTCAATTAAACCTTTTTAAGAGTTCACTTTATTATGATGACTTCACCTGATCTATTATTCATAGAATAAAATCTGACTAATTAATAAAAATAACTGAATTTGGATACTGATTAGTTCAAATAGTTGTTAAAAAAAGTTTGACTTCCTTACTTGAAAAATTCTAGTCTATCCCCTTCAGAAGCTTTCTCAAAAATTGAATAAATACCCCCAGCTTTGATTATACCAAGAATAACAATAGCAATTATAGAAAACATCATTGTAACACCTTGAACTGCATCTGTCCAAACAACAGCTTTTAATCCTCCCTGTGACATTATTTAATTTTTATTATAATAATATTTCTTGTTAAAAATATCGTTAAAAATGTCTGTAACTAAAATCATTTATAAGATTGACTTACCAGTGTAGTATAAGTTATACATACTCCACATATTATGGGTGTTATTACATGTATGTTAATCCCTGAAACTTAAGCACAAGTTATTAATAAATATTATTTATTAATAATTGAATCTTCTTAAAGTGTTATAAGTTACTTTCTATGTCCTTACCTTGGTTGAATGCTATTGCTGGTCCATATATCACAATAGGAATAAAAAAGATCTGCAATATATTTAATATTGTTAACTATGCTTGTTAACTAAAAACTAAATTATAAAATATCTATTAAGAAACATAAAAAGACTAGATACCATTGCTATAGTAAACAGTAGTGAAGCCAGTAATCGAACCTTGTTATTGAACCTCAGCTCTAAATACTGAAAAACAAAATTAATTTTAAACTATTGATGCAAGCAGAATGAACAGTTAATATAAAATACACTAATTGAAACATTGAGGTGTGACTGTAACAAAAGCAGATTCAGTGTTGTATAGGCATTTACCTGGTAAAGTGATAATAATTGAAGCTTGTAGAAAACGGGAAGAAAAATATACATAGTGATAACTTGAGCAAAAATAGCTGTTAATATAACAGCACTGTACTGACTACCATATCTGTATACTTCAGTAGGCACCCCAAGTAAAGTTACACCAGATATTTGACTGCAATTAATTTTGAAAATAGACAAATTAATATAGTACTTATAAAACTTATAGAATTATAAATGATAAATTACATACTGACCTAGATATTATTGACATTGTAACTGGAAAAAGTGTCATTTTTTTGCTTCCCAGGAGATATTCATTGACATTGTCCTGTCCACCCTTGTAGCACCCAAAGTAAAGACCAATGAGTAGTGAAACTGCAAGCATCATGCCAAACACAGTGTACTCTATCCAATCAAATTGTTTTATCATCGTTGAAATAAGTGTTGAATTTGTCTGTAAAAATTATTCTTAAGTCAGCATTACAAGTGTAAAATTATTTATTGTTTTGATTGAAAGTATAGCATTTGTTGTGATTTATCGACTTTAGATAAATAAGCATATTCCGAATTAAATCTAATACAATTAACTACTCAATAGGATTTAATTAATAATCTAAACGTGATATTTTCATTATATTAATGATATTAAGGAAACCATAACGTCCTAATACAACAAGAAAAACATTTTTGTCTACTATTTCATAATAACAGTCATTTTATCATTAGCTTTAACAGTTTGTATTTGCTTTAATAAATAATGTATTACAAAAAAATCATAATTTATGCAGCATATATTAACAGTTTAAAGAACAGTAAACAAGGTTCTAACAAATGTTATTAGTAATTTGTACATAAATTTGTTATTGAACACTTACATCCATAACTACTGCAGATGTGATACTTTAGGATAGACTCTCATTCTAAATAAATCCTCCCTTTTAAAACAGTACATTTATGACACTGTTTTGCCTGTTTGCTTTAGTTATCTCTGCCTTGAAGAAACAGATTGTCAAGTTTAATAATACCCCTTCTTATTTAAATCTGAGAAATAATTCACTCACAGCAGCTTGAAGAAGAAAATCTGTCTCAGAATATTAAAATTTTGGAACATGACATAAATGACATGTTACACATTATTATACTTACAATCTATACTAAAATGTGATATGATTAGTATGAAAACACTAATATTGTAAAATTATCAAACATTATTAACAATTTTCAGACATATTATTATTTTAATTGTACAACTCAAAAATTTCAAATTTGAGTGCATAAACATTATCAAAAGAGAGCTACTGAAGATGGTGGGAATCCCAAACCAGTTCAGCAAAGGATGAAACCAGTGAAGGGAGATAGAAGATTGAAAGAATTATGGTATTCCAAATTCTCACAGACCATAAAACAGGTATTCCATAATAAATTATAATTACACTTCCCTTGAATTATGTGCAGGCATTTTATGTTTTGTTCTGTACTATAAGCACAGAAAAGTATCCCAAGTGAAATACAACATATAAGTAATGGCTCATCAAACAGAAATTACACAAATCATTTTATTTATTTTAATGTGTCAAAATAATATCACTTTTACAATATAAAGGTATTCCTGTAATAAGTACAATAACGAAAGAGATTTTACATAAATTTTATTATCAATAATTTATATATAAATCATCATTTACATTCATAGTACATAGTAGATCATTTTACAATATATTATCAAAGGGGAACATTCTTATAACAGGTTTTCTGCATTTTCTTCCTTACGAAAGGACATAATAAATCTGGATTAACATTTTCTGGTCCAGTTAAATAAGTTACAATCATTCCTACAATTATAACAATTAAGCAACCAATCATTGCATAGTAGAACATTGAAAGTTTGTAAATAGGCCAGACATTTTCTTCAGGAAGAACCATAGTCCTGAAAAAATAAATTAATGTTTATGTGATATCAACAGTTCAAGAATTTAAAATAAAATATTTAAATATATTTTATTAAAAATGATCTCTTTCACTAAAAATGAATAATTTACATCATATTATATAAATAAACCTACTCTGAAAAGAAATATGTGATGTTGGTAGCACATCCTTCTAAGCTCATTGGCTTGGATTGATACCTGATGAGCCCCTTATAATTTGCTATTTGGTAGCCAATCATAATCCAGGACATTACAAAAACACTGACTAGACCTCCTGCCAAGGCTCCCTAAAATTGATGTAGGGGGTTGTTATAGAAAATTATTCTTATAATTATTTTAAATATAAATATATATATAAAAAAATTGATAATATATTTAATATATATATATATATATATATATATATATATATATATATATATCACAAAAAGTGCAAAGTAAGTACAATATCCTTTACAAACTGTTCACCATTAAAGTTCAAAAGATCCATTCGCTAATTTTATTTAATTATCTATATTATCTCACCTACAATTAAATTAAGAATACCAAAATAAATACAATATTAGGTTGAATTGAAAATGTGAGTTCTCTTTCCACCAGGAATTTTCTTAGGTACAGTTTGTTTCCACTGTTTTTAAACTGTTTCTAGTTCCACCATCAGGGTACACTCTAATATCCCCATTTAGGGTATAAATAGGTGACTGCAGTTATTCAAACGTTCTGATGGACCCCATTAGATGGGTTCAGATGTTTTATCTGTCTGCAAATTTCAATGTTCACAAGCCATCTCACCTTTGAATTAGCTGAAGGAAACAAAAGTCCAAGTGAGAAAATTCCTAGACATGAGCCAGATATTAATCCACCAAATTTGGATGATATCTAAACAAAAACAAGAATAAATAATATGGTACATAATAAAAACAGTTTGAAATTCTTCAGACATTTGCATTAAATATTTAATAATATTAAATAAATAAGATCAAAATAATTTCTATTTATTTAATATATGGATCCTTTATTTTATTACTTTTATATTTTTTTGCTATTAGAGTATATTTTTAGGGATTATTTATTTTACCTCTAAGATTGCACCCATTTTATCAATAACAAACACCATAGCTACGCAAATTGCTCCTATGACAACCACAAGGATTTTCATTATTGAACTTGCTCTTGAATCAGAGAGAGGAATTTGGAAATAAGATCGAATTAAATCTTCATAAAGGGTTCCAGCTACAGTATTTAGACCAGTAGACATCGTGCTAAAATATATGAAAAATGTACATTACGTACATTTGTTAATTAGAATTGTCATGCCTTATTTAAACAATTATATAATATAACATATTTAATAAAATGTTTGAAGTGAACTGAATTTTAGAAATAGTTCTCAATTTAGAAATATGAGAAACTTATAAGAACCTTAGAGCTGCACAGAAAATTCCTACAATGAACAGACCAGGAAAACCCTTTATGTGTTCGGCAACATCCAACAAAAAATAAGGTAGTAGTTGATCAGGTCTGTCAATATACTGAAATCAAATTTATAATAATGTATGTACAATTGATTCCTGCTTACTTAAACTAATGGATGTAATAAATAATAATACTAACCTTTGCAGTTAGGGGATCACAATCCTTGTAAACTGCAAACATGATTAATCCTAGGAACATACTTGGAATTGCAAATAAAGAAATTCCTATAAGTAAATAAAGAAGTGACCTAAAAATATTCACTGTGTTTAGTACATGAATAATATTTTTTCAGTTAATTAATTGGAAAAATTAGTTTAAGATTTCAATAATTATTTTATAATTTTCAAATTTTGTTTCTATTTCATTAGTTCATAAAAAGTAAGCACACATCTATTATAATATATTTAATTCAAGGGGACATTTACTACTTATTGTTAAGTGATTACTTTTCACTAGTATTCTTTTTGAGAAAGATAGTTCTTTTTAACTACGTCAATTTTATCAGAAGCTTGTCACAACTCACCTAAACGTAGGTGTTCACTCTATTATTATATAACTATCTCGAATCCTTGGACTAACCAACATGACAATGAGCTCAATAATACAGAGAATACTGTGGCTAAAAAAAACCCAGAATTTTGTTTTCTGCTTTTGACAATCAATATACTATTTCCTTTGTAATGTGTAGTCTAAATAATAACTTACAGCTTAGCTTCTCTATATGTAGGTAGTGATATAAATCGCTGTATAGTTCCTGGATTTATGGCAACATAAGCTACCCAAGTGAATGTTAAACCAATACCAACAGTCCAAAATGACATGCGTGCAGTTGGATCTGGGTCCATACTGAAACCAATTATGCCATAATAGCTTTTTAATAAAATATACACCTTTTTTAATCATCATGTAATTTGAAATTATTATAAAGGGGCAAATTATTAAAAGTTTTATTGATAATTTTAACTGATAATAATTTAATCCTCTTGTAGTACATTTAATAATCTACTTGAAATGCATGATATTCTATAGAGCTTAATGCACATAGTAAAACAATATTTAAAAAATATATATACTTGAATAATTCTAATCGATTCCCTTCAGCTGCCTTTTGAAAAATCACTGAAATTCCACCTGCTTTTATGACACCCAGTATAATAATAGCAAATACAGAGATCAGCATTATAACTCCTTGAATTGCATCAGTCCACACTACAGCTTTAAATCCACCCTTAAAATAGAAACAAGTAGTAAATTTAATGTAAATAATAAGACAAAGTTGCAATACTAATAAAATTAAATCAATAATAATCACTATATAATTGCGATCATTTTGTGTCAAATCTAATTGCATAACATACCAACATTGTGTAAATAATACAGATGGTGCATATTATAGGGGTAACCACATGAATATTTAAGCCTGAAACTTTTATAGGAATATGAATTATTTTAAGTCTTACAGAGGACTAATTTAATGAACAAATATCAATATATTACTTTAATACCTTGATTCAATGTTATTGCTGGTCCATATATAACCACAGGTATGAATAACATCTAAAAAGAAGTATAAAGAAGATAATTCAAATTATAAACAAATATATAATTTGAATACATTTAATATTATAAACCTGAATACATACAGTGGATATTGCATTTAGTAGAGATGCTAAAACTCTCACACTATGATTAAATCTCATCTCTAAGTACTGCAACAAAATGCAAAATTATCAAATTAAATATCAAGCATTCATTGATACTCACATTTATATAACACATCTTATATAAATTAATGTCTTATTATTGCATTTGAACCAACCTCATATATTGAAATTAGTTGCAGATCATAAAACACAGGCAGAAATATTAAATAAGTTATTATGGTAATAACAATGCAAGTTACAACAGAAAGTGAATATTGAGTTCCATACGTGTAAATTTCAGTTGGAACACCTAGAAGTGTTACTCCTGATACTTGACTGTAAAAGAAATGTTTGTTTTAAATTTTGTATATTTAATTCGTGATAATCTGAGTACAATTTTAAAACAGAGAGTATTTACATAATTAAATTATACCAATTATAATTAACTAATTATTATATTGAAAGTAGATGACCAGTATATTTTTGTTACACTTCATTTGATAATAAGATAAATTAAAATGAAGTCAATAATCATTTACACAGCAAAACTATTTGAACTCAACTTAATGGTGGACTTAAATTGAATTAGAAGTTGAATTGAAAACAAAATTCTCACACATCTGGTTATGTTATTAATTTATAATTGAACTGTATATTGTGGAATTAATAGATTTTTACATCAGGAAAGACAGGAATTAATAGCTTGCATGACAACTGTATAGTTGTAACATATTGGTTATCTGACTTACCTAGATATGAGTGACATTGTTACAGGGAAAAGTGCCATTTTCTTATTTCCCAAAAGGTACTCTGACACAGTGTTCTGGCCACGCTTATAACATCCAAAATAAAGACCAATAAGAAATGAAACACCTAGCATTATTATAAATATTACATAGTCAATCCAATCAAATTGTTTAACAATTCCAGAATGGAATGTTGAATTCATCTGAAAAAATAAACGCATAATTAAAATTGCAATTTTATATAACTGCCTTATTAATTGACTAATATAGATGAAATACTATGTTAATGACTGATTAAAATGCATTATTAATTTAACACAGCTAATATAATTTACTTTATTTCAGTTAAAAGATATGTAGAGGTTGTTGTTAGTTACATAGCTCAAAATGTCATGTTTTAGAAAAACCTAAGATAGAACATAGTTTCATATTAAGGTGATATTAATTATTATGAAAATTACAGTATAATTAAAAGTGTACATACCTGGGACTCCATGTCAGGCTATTACTGCAATTTCTAGAAAAAAAGAATGGAAAAAGGCAGAAAGAAAGATGCCTCATTAAAAATGACTAATCAGTCTAAACACAGTTAAAACCACAGCATGGTAACAGGTGTATAATATCATTTAATTGCTCCTTTTATCTCTTTCTTTTAAGATTTATAATCACTTATTAATATTATAATTCTTGAGGGTACAGAGAGTGGACAGATAGCAGATATTTCAAGCTTTTTCAATGCCAATTATATTTCTAAATTAAATTATAATGCTGTATATATGATAAATATAATGTCAACCATTAAAATCCATAAATGTTAGTCCTATTACTAAAATTAAAAAAAAAATATATATATATATATATATATATATATATATATATAATTTAAAAAATTATTCTTAAACATTAAAAGTAACTACAAGTGACAGAATAAAAATACATACATTTATTTTCACTCAATGAATAATTTTTCTGCACTCAAGTTAGAAGGCTCACTTGTAACTAAATGAAGCCAACCTTCAATCAGGGAAGGTTCACAAACATAATGTTCAGAAAGTAATCAGACACTATTTTTAGATAATGTACAACAAAAGTTTTTTTTCTCTGCTTATCCTATGTAATTGAAGCAAACTGAAAATTTCAGTCAATATATATTAATTGTATGAAAATACATTACAAATGAAAAATAAAAGTATTACAAATCAAATTATTTACTTAACTTAAATATTACTAAGATTAATAAATAAATGCAGGATCAAAATATTTAATACTTTAAATTGTATATATTTATATGTTTGATAAGGCTGGAAGAGTCTGGGTTTACACCCTAAGAGGCTGAGGCCTCTATTGCGTTAGACCCAGTTCATTCCTTGTCATGTTAGGACCACCAAGCCTGGATTGGCTCAGATCAGTCTCTTCTCATGGCTACACTTGGTAAGATCTGACATTGCATCATTTGTATTAATGAATTATATTTTTTTTTTAAATAATCCAAAAATAACACACACACACACACAGATATATATTCAGCTATTGTTAGCTAAATACTAAATATTTTGATCCAAATTATTCATTACTTAAATTTACATTTGTTTTCTAGAACTTCAGTAAAGGTGAGTGTACAAATGTATTGGCCTTTGCCTTATTAAGATTAATAAACATTTCTGATAAAAATTAATTAACTGATTTATAATTGATTAATACAGTTTACATCAAAATCATTAAGTATTATATCTGTGGATTTTCTCTCCTGTTTCTTTCTATATACTAAGCTGCTATAGAAATCCGAATTCATAGATTCAGGTTCTTGTGGTCCAGTTGCGTAAGTCACTATCATTCCCACCAGTAGTACAGCCAGATAGCCCACCATGGCATAGTAAAACATGGATAGTTTATAAATTGGCAATACCTCCTCATTTACATTTTCTTCTGCTTCACTGCAATTGGAAATTGACAATTAAAATATTAAATTGTAAATCAACAGTGATTTATAAAGCAACTTATGATTTGTACAGTGGCTGTACTCATATACATGAAACTTAAATATATATGTACAATAATAAATAGAATAGTAAATAATTTACTTACTCAATCATGGAAAACTGAGTAAGGTTGATGCTGCTACATCCTTCAATACTGACTGGTTTGTGTTGATATTTTATAAGGCCTTTACTGCTTGCGATTAGGTTTCCAACCATTATCCACATCATAAGAAAAAAGCTAAATATGCCTCCAGCTAATGCTCCCTAAATTTTTGTTTAATTTTAATAATGCGTGTAATTGATATACCTTTGATACAGGTTAGATATTTCTTAAGAATGGTAGTAATCATTTTACAGACCAAAGCATTGGCAGAGGGAAACAAAATTCCAAGGGTGAATAATCCTAGTATTGTTCCATTTGTCACACCACTGAATTTTGTACACACCTAGAATAAATTTAATTTTAAATTATAACACGAAAATATTCAGCATTTTAATAATCACTCTTGTCAACAGATGTTAAAAATATATCAAATTAATTGCTATTAATATAGCAATTAATTAATAAAGTTGTTATAAGTCTTATAGCCTTCTATACATAAGAGATTTAATAAAATTGGAAATAAATTAGAGGTTCATTTAGAGGTTTATGACACTAGTTCAGGTTTATTTTTTGTCAAATCTCAACTTTTACCCGTATTATAAAAAGTAAAATAGAACAAACTTTTTGCCTATATATAAAAGAATAATATATTGGTTCTTTTACTTCTATGATAGCTCCCATGTTGTCAATCAGAAAAACCAAGGCAACAGAAATTAGGCCTGTTATAACAACAAGAAGTTTCAAGATGGAACTGGCTATTTTATCACTTAATTTTCTATGGAAACAAGGTTGGACAAAGTCCTCATAAATAGTCCCTGCTACTGTATTAAGTGCCGTGGACATGGTGCTGTAATATTTAAAAAATAGATTAACCAAAAGCTGGTATAACTGTCAAATTAAATAAATAAATAAATAAATAAATAAATAAATATATATATATATATATATATATATATATATATATATATATATATATATATACACACATGTAAGCCACGGGGAGGGGGGGTTGCGGTGTGGCATAATAACCTCACTCAGGTGAATTTTTACAACTGTATTCACTATACCGGGAGGACTACAAATAACGTACCAAATAGGATTTCGGTCCCAATAGCGAGTGTAAAGAATGTTGTTGATTGCCATTACATAAACACTATTACTATTACCTACTATACACAACACAAAACACTAAAATTTAATTTAAACCGGTCCTCCGGGTTACATACACACACACACACACACAGAGTGTATTAAATTACCTTAAAGCAGCACTAAAAATGCCAACTATAAATAAGCCAGGTAAACCTTTAATATGTTCTGCTACATCCAGTACAAAATATGGCAGAATTTGGTCTGGCCTTTTGATTGCCTGAAAGAAAAAATATAACAAAACTGTAATGCCAAAAATATGGCTACATATTAATTTCTAAGCAGAATAAATAAACAAACCTTCACACCGAGCGGGTCACAATTTTTATAAACTGCATATATGATTAAACCCAAGAATATGCATGGTATGGCAAAAATCAGAATTCCGAATAGAAGTATCCATTCTGATCTAGAAATTGTAAATATTATTTAGTCAAATATGCTAATTAAACTTAGAAACTATATCCATATATGAATTAAAACATATGAGCATGTAAGTACAGTCCATTATGCATGACACCATATACATTAATAATAGATGACTTGAGAAATGTTTCGAATGAATTGAAATGGTGGTTTATCTATTACTGGAGGTAAAATCTATTATTCCCCTATATGTATGTTTCCCATTTTTATGGTAATCACAACTAAATTATATTATGTAAGGGATTTCTCATTCCCTATGGTAACGAATTTTATAGAAAGGAAAAATGCAGAATCAAAGCTTGATGAATGGTAGTGCCTTGTGAGTGTATAAATTTCATTTTTTCTGCATAGTAATGCAAGAATGTAATCTATTTGAATATAGACTGTATTTTTATAAACAATGGTTTATTTTAAAGAACTGCAACAAATCTTACATCTGGGCTTGTTTGTAAGTTGGTAAAGAAATAAACCTTTGAATAACACTTGGATTCACAGCCACATATGATGCTAGCGAAAATGTATGCCCAAAAACAACAGACCAAAATGATATCCTCACTGTTGGATCAGGATCTAAGCTATAAGAATTGAATCAACATAAAATTCATCTAATTGCTCATAAATATAAATATTTGCACCTAAACGGAGTATTTATACTTAAACAGCATACCTACTTGAACAATTCTAATCTATCACCTTCATAAGCTTTTTGAAAAATTATTGAGATACCTCCAACCTTTATAATTCCAAGAATGACAATAACAATAAGTGCAAAAATCATTGTCATCCCCTGTATTGTGTCAGTCCACACAACTGCTTTTATACCACCCTATAACATTATTAAACATTTAAAATGTTTATAATTGGGTGGTATACAATACTGATAATTGTTTAGTATATATGACAGTATATCCCATAAATCCCATGAATGAATGTTAATGAACTGACCAAAGTAGTATAAAATATGCAGATGAAGCTGATGATTGTGGTTACAATATGAATATTCATACCTGAAACTATATTTTTAAAAAATTAAGTATTTCTTAGAAATTTAAATTTCATTCTTCATTTAATAGTATATATTGTATTTACCTTGATTCAGGGCAAGAGCAGGACCATAAATAACTATTGGAATAAATAGAATCTGAAAATTATTACATAAAAAACTTTATTAAGATATAAGATAATTAATATTAGTTCTCAATGTATCTTTAATAACCAAATGCACCGAGTTTACCCAGTATTGATAAAACTTAGGAAAAAAAATACTTAGGGATAATCATTGATGATTTAAAAAAAACAGACTGGTATTTTTGGATATCTAATGTAACCAGATAACATCTACTCAGTTATTTTCAAGAATTAAAATAACTATTATAAAAAGTTTGATAAATTCATTTCATAGAATAATAATATATAAAAAGCATAACTGTAATGTCAATAATAAATACACCTTTGGAAACAATTCTGTCAGGCCACTGATTGCAATAACCATTTTAGTAATATTGTAATGGTACTTACAGTTGACACCACATACAAAATGGAAGTTAGACGTCGCACACTGCAGCTGAATCTTAGTTCCAAGTACTGTAACATGAATGTTCATATAAAAGTAAACAATCATTTTTCATATTTTATAGGAAACACTTCAAAATTTGAAAATTTATCTGCAAAATTATAAAATAACTTATAATGTGAACAATTTCTTACTCACTTCAAATATTGATAAGAACTGTAATTTGTAAAACACTGGTAAATACAATACTAATGTTGCAATAGCGACAAGTACATTTGACAAAATAACTGCTGCGAACTGAGTTCCGTATGTATAAATTTCAGTTGGTACTCCAAGCAGTGTCACTCCTGATATCTGACTATAAAAATATATTTAATATAACTGATTTATTCCAATGTTTTCCATTAATTAATGTGAAAGAGTTCAGGGGAATTATACAGTGTGTTAAAATAATGTTAAGAGATGTTAGATATTTAATTTTTAATTTATTACAGTTATATACATAATTCTAATTAGATAGGACCACTAACCTTGAAATTAATGATGCTGAAACGGGTAGAAGAGACATTTCTTTATTACCCAGAAGATAGTCTGTTACTGTGTTCTGTCCTCCCTTATAGATGCCAAAATATACACCTATCATTAATGAAATTCCAAGCATGACTACAAACACAACATATTCAGTCCAATCAAAGTGTTTAATTAAAACTGGAATAGCTGTTGAATTCATCTGAAAATAATATCATTACTGGAAAAGATTGTGAGAACATTTTTGACAAAGAGTCAATTTAAAAAAACACAAGAAATTGTTAATCAGCAATAAACCTAATTGTCAAAAAATACTGCTGTTCATTAAATTAGAAAGTTTTAACATAAATGTATAATATAATCCTAATTTAGTTTTTAAATAGAAATAGACAGTTAATTGAAATTTATTCTTATCCAATGCAAATTGTGAAATATTAATTGTCTACAATTAGAACTATATACCATTGTAGATATAATGGATTTTATTATCTGAGTCCTACAGATAAGATTATTCTCGCAGTATATTGTGGGCAACACAGGAGAGTTCATTGCTCCATTAGGTAATGTATTTCATATATTCAGAAAAGTACATCTCAGAAACACAACATTCACAATGCACATTCATAATATAATAAATCTAAAACATAATATAAAATAAAGTCTGAAATAAATTTTGACTTTTATCAAACTCAAATTACCAATACTCAAATACCACTTGATATAAATTGTGTACATTACTAATAATTAATGAGTCATGAAATCAATTTATGTTTTTAATATTATTTAAATAATTAAACTTGAGATTTAAAATTAAACATAATTTTAAAACATATATTACTTTTTTAATCTAATTGCATTATGAGGTACCAAAATCATAAATTATGTTGCACTAACCTTATTCCTAGTGAAAAATACACTCATTAATGTCAACCAGCAGTTAAGAAATCTTGAGTTAAAATTAGATTTAACCTGTGTGGTGATTCAGGCATATAGAATTGCCAACTAGGCTCTCTTGAGTCTGAGAAGTGTTTTGTTTTGTATATAATATTTTTTTCTGAAAATTCTAATAACTTAACAATATTAAATCATTAAATCTGATATTGTAATAAAACAGTTCTTAAAATTACTGGTGAATAACGAAAAAACTTACATTGAATAGAATATGCTTTAAGTGTTTTTTAAAGTTTGTAAATGAGATTTTTTAAATATTTAACCATAATCACAAAGAGGTAGAGATTATTCAACAAATACTCATTAGAAGAAACCACATAATTTAAATCCCGTTCAAATAGTGATTGATAAAGAAACATTAAAATAGAAATTATGGACCTCTGAATTCTAGGATTATCTCAAGATCTGTATTTTGGTCACTGTAGGTTTGTGGATGTAGAGCTTTTTAATGTTTATAATATTCGCATCGCTACCATTCTCTTTTATAACCTTTCTGAGTGCTCTTCTTCCGTTGCCCCTTATGCGGTGGTACACAAAACTCGGGGCTTCAGACATCATGACCTGTCTCTCTTTCGTCAAAGTTTGCCCGAGGGCGGCGACCTCACAGAACCGAGGATCGAACGTCTGATCCAACCTGATACCGAATAACCTCAGGATAACAGTCTCTGAGGTAGCCACATTGAGATTCTTTCTTCTCTGGATGCATAAAGAACGGAGTTACGAGTAACCAGAGGCGAAAGCCTTGCTCTCTGCTCCTGTCTACCTGCAATACAGAATACAGTGTATTCATATATACATAAACACAACACATAAATACCCGCATTTCCCTTTTTTTTTGGTTGAGTAATTGCAAATATGATTTGGCGAATATTACTTATACATAGGTGTTAATTAAACGCTAAGCTAATTGGGAGACTAAGAGCTTTTTTTTAATTAATTGGATTTTTCCTTTTTCATGAATTATTTAGGGCTGTTGAGTATCAAACTGAAATTTCACGTGTCACGCGATTTTTCGCGACCGGGACCTTCGTGATATCTGTCCGTGGGCCTATGTGAGTTACGGTTACTCCGGCAGAAACAAAAAAAATGTTTTCATTGTTACGTCTTATTTTATCCTCACGTGGAATCTTTTCCATCACGAGAATTATGAGGAAAACAAATTTGAGACGGAGGGCGCGCTGCTGCATTTCGAATAGTACACGGCGCCTACGATCCAGGGACCCGCATAATTTAGCTGTGCGAATAGCTAGTATCACTTTACGCCTGAACAGTTCACCGGGAGAAAAGGTAACATTCGACACATTACAGAGGGAGTTTAACAATGTCCCTCTTGAAAATTCATTCCTGGTTAGGTACATGTAAAAATATGCACAAAAAGTTATGTGTACAGTTATGTGCACAGAAACTGACTGTCGTAATTAATAGTCGGCTAGAGATGACCGATACGACGTAAGGTAATGTAAACAAATAATTTTACAACTTGGCACGAAGCAAATAGGTCGATGGCGATCGATTTTTGTGTTGTTTAATGTAATATACCCTGAATCCGAAACAAAATTACACAACGGCAATTATAACATACAAAGTTACCAATATTGTTTCGGGATCACGAAGCAAAGTATATTAGTGAAGAAATAATGTCACAATAAAGTATGTGTTGGTATATATCAAAATGGAACGTATATATAGACTGTCATTCAACAAATCCGGTATCTACGTCCGGTGATCTACACTACACAAGAAAGTGGGCGCATTTTAGTTCACAACTAAATATGGCGTTCACAACACACTGTGACCGGCAATAACAAAGCAGGAGGACGCTAGGAGCGCAATAGCGGTAACTGTTTATTTTCAAAATGACGGCTCAATTATAAGATTACTTTCATGGTGGTATCCAACTATTGCAAATGTATAGAAGTAAATTTAATTAAGATAATATGACCGATAATGCGACCTTTAGTTGAGGCTGCGTAATAATTAATTACAGGGCTAAAGTCAATAGAAGGGACACGCAATGAGATGGGCGTTTTTGAGACCCCCCCTCTTGATTATTTTATTGTCAGTGGTCATCATAGTCGATTCCGCGCCAGTCCACTAAGTTTTTTCACCGCATAAACATATGTACGATTTGTGCGTGACGTCTGTTGCACTTTCTCGATGTTTCTATTTCACGAGGACCGTCCTGCGGTTTTTTTCTATCGGATGCGTCGTGGATTTTTTTCCCGTAGAGTCGGCGGCGCGTTCTGAATATACATTAAGCGTATCAATTTGGGGACAATTTTACTTTCGGACGAATTAGGTGTCCAAAATAATAGATGTCTATTCGTGTCTAAGTTTTTTCAGTGTATAATAAACCGTTGGCCGCATTAGTCAATTATTCGAGCTAGATGTTAAAGTCCAATTGGTCGGTCGAAAGTTCAACTGCCGAGATGAACGTCACTGAGGCCACCGCGAGAGCCTTCTACGTTTCCAAATTTTTCGGGATGTTCCCCTACGGGAAGAACTTAGCCTTGAACAAACTCCTCCTGGTTTATTCCGTAATTTTTATCCTTTCCATTATCTGCCTGGCCGGCTACAGTGCATTGGGCTACAGCGGTACAAGTGCCATCGATGCACTGGTCAGCCGAATCGAATTCGTCTTCTTGAATCTCTCGATCCTGAACGCATTCTGGAGGATAGTCTCGGCCAGAGAGAAATTCAGGAAGTTGCTCATCGACTACGAGGTGGTCAACAACAGTCTCGAACCGATAGGTCTTTCGACGGGGTATTCCAACAGAAGAATATATTCGGAGATGGTCTCGGTCGTGGCGTGTCTCACTTTAATCACGTTCCTCGACATATCGGTGAGCTTCAGCATATCCTCCTTTTGGATCACCTGGGGCCTTTTCTCCTACTTCGGCTGGCTAATGCAGGACAGCTGCTTGCGCCAATTCACCTCGGTCCTCCATTACTTGAAATCCGACTTTTCAAAACTCAAACTCTACTTGAGGGATGTCGGCAAGAATATTCAGAATTACAGGAGCATCACCAAAATAGAGCTGGTCGCCTCAGCCCACGATTCTCTCATATCCATATGTTCGCAGCTCAACGCGATTTATTCCACCCAACTCTTCCTTATAATTACGACAGACTTTCTAGTTCTTTTATCTTCGGGTTACTTCATAATGTCGTTTGCGATTCACTTTACCCAACAAAAAAATTATGGCGATCTTATTTTGATCTTTACCGAATCGACAAGAGCCATTTTGTACTTTCACCAAATGTTTCGTGCTTGCTGGTCCTGTCACGACGTTTCAGAAGAGGCATGATATCACTCCTTTTAATTCTACTTTTTTTATTTTACATTATTATGGTCTAGTTCTATCATTTATATAATATGCTAAATGATAATTTTATGAGAAAAAAAACAGTATGCCTTCTCAAAATTAATTTTTTTGACATAATCTGTTGAAAGCTAGAAACCTAGTACATTGAAAATGTTATTTAAATTGTTATTTGTATAATGAAGGCGAACTTTTTGTTAAGAAACGTTCACTTTAGTAATGGTTTACAGATCCATATTCTAATAAAGCAAAATGTTTACAGGCAAATAACTTCTATACTCTACTTTACCGCATCATGAAAAATGACACCAAAGGAAACATCTTAGTTAATGTGAGTAATTTTAATTAGTTTCATTTTGCAGAAGACGCAATTCGCGGCCAAACTATATATTATATGATTCTATATTTTTCAGAATAATCTACAGTTACATATTTCGATGAAAAACAAAGTTAAATTCTCTGCAGCCGGATTTTTCAATTTGGACTTGAAGTTAATTATTTCGGTATGCTAATAACCATACTGTATTTATTTAGGTATAGATGTATAACCTAAGGAAGCGAGTAATTTTGGCCATTAGTTTGAACTTTCATGTTGAAAAGCATCAATATTTGACTTTAAATTTTAAAATGCTATTTTTCAGATGATTGGCGCGGCTACAACATATTTGGTAATAATAATTCAGTTCGACCCAAAACCAGAGCAGGCGAATGATAATATGAATGCTACTTCATTGACGTAATACAATTTAGAGATGGGGTGTTTCGCGCGTATTTTTGTTATTAATTAAAAATATATAAATAAAAATGAAATTTTAATTCTTCATATATTTTCAGTTCACCTTAATAACAGCATGACCTAGTGTATATACGCACACACCCACACACACACAGATACGTTTTAATATACGACGTATTATCGCTGGTTTTTTCCTATCCTAGACTAAATGTTTACATGAATGAAACATCATGTTCCAACCTTTTTATTAGCACTAATAACAGTAAACAGATAAACATTTGAAAGACTATAAAATCAGACTTCACCACAGTAACAGTGTTGAGGCAGTGAAAATACATCACTGTATTCGTAACGGTACGCTACTTACCATTTCTTAGACAAACACGCGAGATAAAACATACGAACGTGATTTTCCGTACACTCATAAATTTATTATTGCATTTACTTCGTTGTTACAACTATTCACTATTCGATCGGTATTTGGTTTAATTTGGATTATTCATTGATAAATATGAGCTATTATTTTCCAACACTTTCAATAGACAAGCTTATATGGTTTCGTTAATACAGGGCTTCTTTAATATTACTCGCAGTTTAAAGTATAAAACTTTATTAATGGGGTAACTAAATTTACTTCATTTCGGGATTACTCACTGAATATCTACTTCCCGTTCTACTAAAAGGCAAGATATT
This sequence comes from Lethocerus indicus, assembly GCA_019843655.1. Taxonomy (NCBI): domain Eukaryota; kingdom Metazoa; phylum Arthropoda; class Insecta; order Hemiptera; family Belostomatidae; genus Lethocerus; species Lethocerus indicus. Next base: position 24,526,576 of record JACDQD010000005.1, on the reverse strand, counting down.
TCAACCATCGTTCTTAGAGCTTTTTAATTGGACAACATAGTTATAGATATGTTTTAAATATCAAATACTAGATCTCAATACTGTCCTGACAGTTAGATAGATAGCGGGGAGGTTTCAGTTAGGTTTTGTATTGAGTTATGCGGGAAACACTAGTATCGGTTGTATAATTTTTATTCTGGGTTAATTTCCTATCGGAAAAATGGGAAAAACCAGTCGTGTGGTCATCTGCGGGATGAAGGGCGTCGGAAAAACTGCAATTTTGGAACAAGCAATTTATGGAAATCTAACCAAAGACACAGTAAGTTCTACATTTATACTATGTGTACTTCTTTTGGACATTATTCTTTTCCTTGCTCTCTGTTGTGATCTTTCTGCACTACCGAAATGGATTATTACCAAACGCAAAAATAACTGAATTCGCTTTCTCTAACATGTTACATACTTGGCAGCAAATGCCCATAGTATATTTTAAATTGGAAAATAATGTTATGAAAGAATCATCCTTTGAAGTTTTTACAGTCGACCATAGAGGACATCTACGTTGCGAATATTGAGACTGATAGAGGGACTAAAGAAAGAGTCAGATTTTATGACACTTGTGGCGGAGAATTTGGTTCAAAACCTAATCTGCAGCTGGCGGATGGTTACATGCTGGTCTATAATCCTTCAAGAATTGAAACGTTAGAATGGGTAATTGAGGCCAAGAAGGAAATTGATAGAACAAAGGAGAAAAAGGAGGTAATTTGACTGTGTTTTGATTTTTTATTAATGTGTTTCAGGTGAGTGCAACACATTGTTTCGCTCATACATATTTAATTTAGTTTTATTGCTCCAGGTTGTTATAGTGCCTATTGCTAACCATTTTAATCCAGTACCAGACTCCTTGGTCATATCAAGAGTCAACACGTGGGTAGCAAGGGAGAAATTGAGAAATTTCGATGTTTCTGCATTGAAGCGAGGATCACTCTATGATAGCTTTGTACACCTCGCCAGCAGGCTTAACCCACAGCCTAACAAATCAGCATTTCCACAGTTGAGGAAACCCAGGGACTGACATCCCACTTTCTATGTCTCCACAGATGAAATGTGTATGTGTTGTTTCTGTTTAATGACTACTGCCATTCAATGGGTTGAATTGAGGACTAAACCAAATATGAGCAAATGACTCTGAGAAAAAACTGTTTAAACTGTAAATAACTTCTGGTCGTTACTACAAAAACTATGTTATTTATCAAAATGATTTATTTGAGAATTCGTGCAATAATCATTATGTTCACTGATGTAGTAAAAATGTGCATTGATTGGATAAATTTATTATAAAAATATACTAAATTTCACTTGTATTATATCATTAATACTTACTTTTTTTAGGATGACGCACCTGATAATTTTTCAAATGCACCCTACAAAACTGATAAAGGACTGATGTTTAATGTGGCTGTTATCTGTACCCATTCAAAAAACTTTCACCTTTGTGTCTGTGTCCCCAAAAACTATTATGTGCCTGTCAGTGAAGTTAGACTTTGAACAATGTTGGTCCATTTTTTGAAATGTTGACCTTAAACATGTGCTACTTTAAAATGAAACTTGCAATGAACTGTCTGGTTGTAAGATAAATTATATTCGAGACATTCGTGGGAAATTTAATAAATTATATTGTAAAGTAAAATAATTGAATAGGGATTTCCATTTAGAAATGATATAAATTACAAAATACCCTCCTTAGTATTTACAATTAAAGCATTTATTAGAAATTAAAATAATTATCAACTGACAATCTGCACATATTTTTCTGAAGAATAAAGTAAACATTTTTTAGAGTATAATCATGACTAAAAAACATATTAAAAGCATTGTAGTAATACAATAAAAATAGTTAAAGACATAAATCTGTTGTACTTCAGTTCTAAGTCATATGAGGCCTTGAAATTCTCGTATTACATGTTAAAAAATTAAAAATTTTACTATTGATCGAATATGTTTATTTATGCACCTAACTACTAAATATATCTAGTACCCTATTGTCTTCTTGAGCTTTAATGGTATTTATAAGTTATGTTGAATTGTAATATCTATACCTAATACAATTTGTTATGTTACAAATACTACATTATTTCTTGAGTCTTATGCCAATCCATTCCTTACCACAAGTTAATAAAATGTCAACATTAACTACTAGAAGATTTACTGAAAGGTTTGGTAATTCAAAATTTATAGGTATTTAAAAATATAGTATTGACAATGCCTATGTTTCTTGTATGGTTTCTGATGATATAACAATTGCATATTTTTTAGGACTTATTTTCAAATTATAAATATTTTACAGTTAGTTTTGTGGAGATCAACCCAACAGAAAATAGCGCTGCGGTTTGTAACCGGTCTGTCCCCTACTTTTGTAACCTTACCAACACAGTGCCTCCGGCGTTTTACCATTTTTGTGCCGTTTAATTATCGTTGAGCGTAATAACCATATAATGGTAATTGCTATCGGGTTTGAGGGGAGTGCTAATAAGCTCGGGATTGGTATCGTCAAAGATGGTGAAGTTTTGTCAAATTGCAGACGCACCTATGTCACGCCTCCAGGACACGGTTTGTTTACTTTTTATTTAGTCATTTTTTAGATTATTGCGAAATACCTGTCATAATTACTAAATTTAATTTTTCACGCGCTCTTGTGTTAATGCTTAATTTGAATTGTGTTCTACAGTTGTAAATTAGCTATAGTTGTAAATTAACTATAATCTATTTTGGACTAGGATTTTTGCCAAAAGAGACTGCACAACACCACCGGGAAAAAATCCTTCCACTTTTGAGAGAAGCTTTAAATGTTGCCAAAGTTTCATCGGATGAGATCGATATAGTTTGTTACACCAAAGGTCCAGGAATGGGTGCACCTCTGCTCTCAGTCGCCGTTGTAGCAAGGACAGTGGCACAAATATGGAATAAACCTCTCGTGGCTGTAAATCATTGTATAGGGCGTATCCTTAATAGAAATGAGTTGAATTATAGATATATGGATTTATTTATAATAAGAATTACACAGAAATGACCGTCCAATATCTTCAGTAGCCTGCTCAGATTGCCTTTTTACTCCTTACCTGTTCATAAGATATTGAAATGGGCCGTCAAATCACGAAGAGTGACAACCCCACAGTTCTATATGTGAGTGGTGGCAATACACAAGTGATTGCCTACACTCGAAGGAGATATCGCATATTTGGGGAAACAATAGATATTGCTGTGGGTAACTGCCTTGATAGATTTGCCAGAGTACTCAACCTCTCAAATGATCCAAGCCCTGGATACAATATTGAGCAACTTGCCAAAAAGTATGTCTATTTTTATTGAATCTTAATTGATTTTTAATTGATTAGTTCATTGAGTCTACTTTTTTATTTTTGTAGAAAATATCACTGGATGTTTTTTAAGTTTTGTTCATGGTATTTCCACTAAATTTAATATTTACAAATATTTATTAAAGACCTTCTTTTAATTATTAATTAATTATTTTAAAAATTATTAAATGAAAATATTTTATTTTCAGAGGAAAAAAGTATCTTCCTTTGCCTTACATTGTAAAAGGAATGGATGTATCATTTTCTGGTATTTTATCTTATATTGAAGAAATGGCTCCTGAGCTTTTGGAATCAAAGGAGTATACTAAAGAAGATTTATGTTTCTCACTTCAAGAGACTGTATTTGCAATGCTGGTAGAGACTACAGGTAAATTGATTTTTACAATATCTATTTTGCCCTGTATTAACTTGTGAATTAATTTAATTTAAAGTATATGTAATTTTGAATATGAGGTCAAAATTTTGATGTACAACATTTAAGGAATTTTTGGAGGGGCCCATGAGGATACTGAATATTGTCTCTCAGAATTTCATATCTTCACTCTTATATTTTTATTCACACTATTGTCTATTGTTGCACTACAGATGTTCTTATTATCATCTAATATGGATTGTCGTTAGAGTGGACAGATGTGTCTATTTGAAAAATTATAATCTAAGATCCAGTCACTGTGAAGTAATAATAGAAATTGGGCTAACATTTGTGGTACAATTTAGAATGTTGTTTTCTTATTTTTAATTTTGGTTATAGAGAGAGCAATGGCCCATTGTGGATCGGATGAAGTTCTTCTAGTCGGTGGTGTGGGCTGCAACCTGAGGCTACAAGAAATGATGGGGCAAATGTGTGCTGAGAGGGGAGCCAAGCTTCATGCTACGGACGAGCGCTATTGCATAGATAATGGGGCCATGATTGCTCAGGCGGGCACTCTCCTATACCAGACTACAGGCCCCACGCCTTGGCATCTCACTACTATCACACAAAGGTATCTATAAAACAAAACTAACTGATAAACTGCAATCAACATTGATGAATTTGTAACATCTTTCTTAATGTAATATAATAATGCCACAAAATAAGAGAATATTATTGCTGCGCGAAGATGTATTCTCAGATATTAAGTTTATTCGTGAGTTTAAATTTAATAATTCAATCTTTGAAAAGGTGTAGAAGCAAGTGCATTATATTGGAATTTAAAGAAAATCATCTATCACATGGTGGCAAAAAACCGATTTATTAGAATCATTTTTACCTAATGAAAACATTTGAATATTAGCTTATTTGAATTTTTATTTTCAGGTATCGAACAGATGAAGTGGAAGTTACATGGAGGCCATAATTTATTTGTCATTATAAGTTCTGTTATAAAATACTGTTTTTGTTATTTCCTTTCAACATACTCTCTTGGATTAAATGTGTGTAGGTATAATTACAAAAGTTTTAATACTGTTCAAATAACAATGGTTTTTATTAAAAATACATATTGAGGGCCCATACATAATAACAAACTAATTTCTTTGTTGTATATTAACAATATTATATGTTGTGTTGTTAATAATGGAAGTTCCAATTCGATGAATTATGAAATGAACACTTTATTAAAATCATATTTTAAATGGTAACGACAAATAAAGAAACAAATCATAATAAATAAACCTAAGCATCACTTAAAAGCTACAGATTTGTTGCATTAATAAAAAAGCACACAGTGATAAAAAAATATATAAAGCATAAAAAATAAACAATAAAAAATAACAAATAGAATGGCCTTTTGTGAACCACTAATTTGTTATGAATATATAACAGAAATAATACAGTGCCTGTTCCCAGATAGTTCAGTTGTTTACCGCAAGATGGCGCTACCGAACATGCCTGACATGTCGCTCTGTCTTGCGGCTATAACTTGAACTACAGCATTGCAAAGATGTATTCGATATATCGATTTATACGGGTGAATTGATTCGTCAACTTGGTCAGCCATATTTGTTTTCACACATACTCTCTCGCAATCAATCCCAGATAATACATACATATCTCAATCTTTAAACAACACAAAGAAATTAAATTTAACACTTCCATAACCCGCCTAATTACAAAGGAATGGTCAAAATAAAAAGCACAACCCGTCTGACGCCTTAATAAAGGTAAGCGATATGAAAACAAATATGGCTGACCACCAAGTTGACGACATCTATTCACCCGTATAATCGATATATCGAATACACCCGATAACAGTAATTTTTAACCTGTATTTTTTATTTTACGTAGGCACTGCAAACATTATCTCTTCGTAAAGCATCGAATTTAAAGGTTTGGCTGTGAATTTCTCCACCTTGTTTGTTTTAATCACCTCCCGTGGTATTTCTAAGGTCATGCTACGAATTAACACTATATATATGAAATCTATATCTGTATCATTTGTTTAACTAAACGTATATGAAGAACGGGTATTTCAGCTGTTTACTGAATATTTTTCAATGTGGCGGGTTCACTAATCTCATTTATTTCTTGATACGTCTCAACATTAGGGAACTTCAGCGCCCTCTTCAGTCTGACATGTACTGTTCACACTAGACTTAAAGTAAAGGTTATACCGTATGTGATTCAAATTTAGAAGTAAGAGTTATTTGCAAAGTGAAATCCCGTCTATTATAAGTGAATCTCATAAGGGTAAACTGTACAGTTTAATTTTGTTTGTACTGTTTTTATCGTTTCACACGATTATCTGACACAGACCGGTTTTTTTGTTCAGATGCCGAGCGCGTGCAATGAAATAGTTGAGGACATCGAAGATCTGATAGCCTCCCAAGAGTTGTCGCCGAGGGAGGTCTCCAGGAAATCGGTTACAGTCAGGAAAAGAATTAGAAAACGTGAACCGGCGGCCAGTAACGGAAACGAAGAAACAGAAGTCAAGCTATACAACCCACCGGAGAGCATCATACCTGGGACTCAGACGATATATGTCAAAACATGGGGATGTACTCACAACAGTTCCGACAGTGAATATATGGCTGGACAGTTGGCCAGTTATGGATACAAACTTACTGGTAATTAAGTCAGTTTGTTTATTATTTGTCTATAACCTACAAGTCACATGACACTATGTGAACCAAATTCTGATTGGTATAATGTAAAATCATTATTTTAATATTAATAGGGTAAACTCACGTGGATACATTTTCTATATGTATATTTCTTTTGATTCTTTGAATGCATTTCTGACATTATTTTATATTTGGATTTCTGTTTTAGAAATCCATCCAGCTTAACTGTTCTCAGAACTCTGTGTATTGTTATTGGTTTCACAATTTTTCTTCTGTAAATATATTCGTTTGTTCATAACCTAGGAAATACAGCAGTATAGTAGACTAGATTAGATAAAGGTCTCATTTGAATGTGAAAGAATCACTAGATTTAAAAAAGAAGAGTTTATTTACATTCAATAATTTCCCATTCAGAATTATAAACTGAGGGTCTCTTGTCATTTCAATAATATTATGTCTCTTCACATTAATGATCACAAGAGGAGCTCATAAACTTGAGTATGCTCATTAAATGTTTTCTTTTTTCCTATTGATTCAAAATTGAATCAGTCAATATTTTATTATTTCAGATAACAAAATGGAAGCGGATTTATGGTTGCTGAACAGCTGTACTGTAAAAAATCCAGCAGAAGATCACTTCAGGCAATTAATTATAATCTAATTTTCTTTAGAATTACTGTTTATGTCTAAGTTTATTTTACAATAACCTATGAAATTTATAATTGTAGAAATGAAATAGAAGCAGGCAGAAAAGCCGGGAAGTGTGTTGTAGTTGCAGGATGTGTCTCTCAGGGTGCTCCCAAGTCCGATTTCTTGAAAGGTCTCAGTATCATAGGTGTTCAACAGATTGACAGAGTTGTTGAAGTTGTTGAAGAGTCTCTGAAAGGTATAAAGGCATTTTACTCATATTGGTTATATTGACATAACTAGTATTTACAATACATTCCATTTCTTTTCCTTAAATCTAATAATAAATCATTAGTTCTCTTTGGAATGAAGAACTCTAATTATCATAAACATTTTTAAATTTTTAATTTCTAACAAATTCAGTAAGAAATGTTTGGGGACCCATAAGAGTTTGTTGCCCTATACTATATAAAAGAAGAAAAACAAACAAAGGATTTTGAATGTGATATCACCAAGTTCAGTCACCAATTTGTTACAAAACCTGTTTTGGCTTTTCACCAAAAGCTATTAGTTATCAGTATTCAGCTAACAGTATCCCATCAGTTAAACATTGAGGTACTAACTGTTATTGTTTACTTGTAAAGCTGAAACTTGTCAAGCTTTGATGAAATAGATAAATGGAGACAGATCATGTTTACTATACTAATAAATATTAGTGCTGAAGTATTATTATTTCAGAAAATTTAAAACAGTAGACAATTAAGCCAAATTTGTTTTGAATTTGCTAAGTCTATTCTAACAAATCATGTTTTGTAATTTACTATTTCTGAACATTTATATTAATATTGAAATATAGGAGTACTTTTTAACTGTAAACCTAAATTATGTTAAGTATAATTGAGTTTCTTACAAAGCACTATTATAAGTTAACATATGCCCTGTTTATACTTTTTAAATTAAGGAAGTTGAATGTCTTTCTCAAAGTTATTAACCAGTGCATATTTTAAAGCATAGACTCAAGATTCATTAATTTCTAGTTGTTGAATTTTCAGTGAGATAACTTTTTATTATTTTATTCCATTGTTATCACGAATTAAGAACCATCATTACAATGCATGATATCACCATTTTCAGGGAACAGTGTGAGATTATTGGGACAAAAGAAATCGGCTGGGAAAAAACTTGGGGGTGCTGCCTTATCCCTTCCAAAGGTGAGAAGAAATCCAATTATTGAGATTATTGCAATCAGTACAGGATGTTTGAACCAGTGTACTTACTGTAAAACAAAACATGCCAGAGGTGATCTTGGCAGCTATCCACCAGGTACAGTAACAGTCAGGTTTTATTGATTTTTTGTTACTTAATTGTATAATTGATTAAAGTTGCAAGTGTAAACACAATAGATGAATTATAATACTTTTAGAAACTAGTAATTTAAAAATTGAATCTTGATAGAGTATAATTTTTATTTCATTAGTTTATTGCTTAATCAATTGTTATAATTGAGAGTTTTTTAAATTTATACTTAATTCTCATGCAATGGGGAACTGTAATATCCATTTGATTAAAATCTGTGGTTTGTAATAGATGAAATTGTGTCAAGAGTGAAGGAGGCTTTCTCTGAAGGTGTATGCGAAATATGGCTCACTTCAGAAGACACAGGTGCCTACGGAAGGGATATTGGAACATCACTTCCAGAACTTCTGTGGAAGATAGTGCCCAACATCCCAGACGGATGTATGCTCAGACTTGGCATGACCAATCCTCCTTATATTTTGGAACATTTAGAGGTATATTATTTATTCTTACGCTTAATTTTCCTTTAATTATAAATACATGGAGAAATTATAGGGTATGTAAAATGTAAAAGAAACCATTTCCTACTGGAGGAAACTTCTGGTTGACAGTTTAATTTAGAAAATATTAATTCAGGTCTAGATCTTTATTGTTATCAGTTTTGTGATCTTGTTTCTTGACTCACTTATTTGATCTTAAGCTAAATATGATTAGTACATGTTTTAATTGAAGACAAAATTTGGTCCAGTACTGGGATTCAAAACCAGGATCTTCAGGTTAAAAAATTTAACTTAATGATGAATATTTCTCATCCTTTCATAAAAATGAATTTCAGATTTGATTTTATATCACCAAATATAGTAAAATTGGCCTCTACAATTCCTGATTACAATAATTTAAAATTATAAGTTAATCATCTTCATATGCAATAGTTTGATATTAGCTGTGTTTTTATGTTGTATTTTATTCAATCCAGGAGATGGCCAAGATTCTGATGCATCCTCGAGTATACAGTTTCCTCCATGTACCTGTTCAGTCTGGAAGTGATGCTGTTCTTACAGATATGAAAAGAGAATATTCAAGAAGTGATTTTGAACATGTTGTGGAATTCCTAACTGAAAGGTAAGACGAAGGAGTTAACTAACAAACAGGTTTAGTTTGCTCTCAGCAACAGATGGTGCAAAACATTTAAGAAAAATTTTCTCAAAACAAATATCAGATTCACTGTAATGCATGGTAGGGTTTGTGTATTGTAGCCATATATGCACTGATTTAACATTTATGACAAAATTTAAATGTGAAGCAATATGGCCTCAAATAAATTGAATAATAGCATCTGCTCCCTTCAATATGGCATGACAAAATGCTAGGGCAAGTCGAATCTTTCATTGATTCCTGGTTTAAAAACGTTTTGAATGTGGAAATCAGCCATTTTTTAATATAGAAAGTCTTTTACTCTATAAAGTTCTGATATGATTTCTGATAAGTTCTAATTTGAAAGTTGAAGAGCATCCAAGCCCTTATTCATCCTGAGCCAATTCAGGACCACAAAAAAATTATTCATATCAGTGCACCTTACATAAAGGATTCCATATATATATATATGTTAAATGCCATCACTGAAATCTTTCTTAAAGGATATTATTAATTGTTTTTACTATGTAAAATTTTTAAATTTAATTTTAATGACATTTATTAAAAGCTTGAATCAACTTCTTTTAATTCATCATATTTTAGGGTACCTAACATTACAATAGCAACAGATATCATATGTGGCTTTCCTACTGAGACTGAAAAGGATTTTGAAGAGACAGTGAGCCTCTGCTCCAAATATCAATTTCCTTCTCTTTTCATAAATCAGTTCTACCCCAGAGCTGGCACTCCTGCTGCAAGGATGGCTAAAGTTCCACCTCCTGAGGTTTAATCTAATATATATTCTTTCACTAAACTAATTTCTTTCATTCATTTTGAGCAAGTTCTTTTATTAATGTACTTCTTTAGATAATAAATGACTGTTGTATGACAGTTATTTGAAACTCTTATAGGGGTTGTAAGTAAATTGTTTGTATTAAATTTATCAAATCCCATTATTTGATACATACTTTTGTGAATAAGAAAAAATTTGAGAATTATATTTATTTATTTATGTGTTTTCACAGTTTACATTGAAATTTTTTTAGGTGAAGAAAAGGACAAAGAAATTGACAGAGCTTTTTCAGTCTTACCAACCATATCTCAATAATGTTGGGAAAATATATGATGTTTTAGTGACCGAAGAGGCTCATGACAAGAAGCATTATGTTGGTCATAATAAATCATACCAGCAGGTAACAGTCATGATTTCCTGAATTGCAAACTATATTTTAATTGTAATTGTAATTAATCCTTTATGGTCCCATGACTTGCCTGAAATGGGTTAGCTATTTACAACTAAAATCATATTATTTAACTATCCTTTCCATTTCTTTGACTGAAATGACAATAATTGGATTGATCTAGCTGAAAATGAATAAAGTTGTGGCCTAACTGAAATAACAAAACGTTTATGTTTCTGACCGATTTTTTTGTAGGTACTAGTCCCCCATGACAGTGGGTTACTTGGTAAGGTGGTTAAAGTGAAAATTGTCTCAGTAACTAGACACAGTATGGAAGGAGAGGTAGTAGTTGTGACCAATAAAGGTGCCATCACCAAACCGACAACTTTAGATCTCTCTGGCACAAAGAAGGATACACCAAATCTATATCCACTTTATGTTATTGTCCTGTTAATAATAGCAAGATTTTTTTGGTTTTTCCTTGCTTAAATATGTTTTTTTATGTTCATTGTAACATATGACAATTGTGTAAATAAAATTGTATATTTTATTTCTCAAGAAAATATTTCGCATATAATTTATATTCCTTTATTGTATAATTCCAATTGTGGATTTATAAAATCAAACCCAGTTTAGCTTCAGCATGGAAACAGCTGGATTGGCACCAGGAAGTTGCAGGAGTAATGTCAGACCTAAAACATATAAAATTTAAATCAATATAGTAAAGTAGAGACTTAAGAGGAATGTACAGTTAACACCTAGCTGTATAAATGATGTAGTGAAGGATTTCTCAATTGAGAAACAATTATTTCAAGTCTACAATAGATCACAATATGATAGTAAAACATAAATTTTACTAGATATAGGATGGGAATACCTGTTTGGTGATCTGCAAAGGTTTGGAATACCATGGTTGTGTGTCTTCACTCCAGCAAGTAGATACTACAGATTACACACCCATGGTGTAAATACTTACATTTCTGTGATAAAATAAACCTCGTTTTATAGCCTTCCGTAAATGGTCATATGAGTTACCTGAAATGGATTAGTTTGATATTCTGATCTATTATGACTAGCTTTTATTAACTTCTTCAACTCATCAATTTCGTTAATAGTAGTATTTGGATAAAATAAAATACTAGTTCTACATTCATATTATTTTGAAAACAGAAATCTAGAAACAGTTCCACGAAGCGACTACAAATGCTATCAGGACTGGAAATCTTAATGGAAAGGAGGCTCCCTGCTCGCTTAGGGTGGAAGAAAAAAAAGGCCCGGTGTGCTTAGATTAGGCGGAAGGGCGAGCGCCTCGTGTGGCCCTTCAAGAAGTGAGAAAGGTCCCTCGAACAGAGAGAACTAGTACGGGCAGCAGAATAATAAGAAAAGACGAAGAGGGATTGTAAGGAAAAGGCGACCATCTGCCGGTGCGGTGGGGGCAGGTGCCACGTGACCCCATACCTTTCTTCTCTCTCCAAACCCCCACCCCCCCCCACCCAGCCCCTTCATCGCTCTACCTTATAATACCTTAGGCTCCTTTAGGTACAATGAGAGTTCTAAGGGAATACGACAGGGTCTCAGCGCCGGCCCACCAATAGGCACATTGTTCAAATCTTACCCCGGTTCTTGGGACATCTGTGAGCCCAAACCCGATTTCGTTTCCAGACGCAACATTACAACATTCATCTCGCAAATAACAAAAAAATCGGTTATAATGTGAAATGTATTTTTAAAAAGTTCATCAGCATATTACGAAGACCATCCTGGTACTGCATTTTTATAAAAAATTAATATAACTCGCACATACAGATCCACTCATGAACGAAGACGGATCCAAATTTCAACAATGCAATGAAAACCTAACAATAGACCATGCAGAAAGTATGAAAAAACAGAGCAAAACCCTTTTTCATTTGGGGCTAGCATTTTTCGTCACTAACCCCATGCATGAATATAACCTTTGTAGTATCAATTAGAATTATAAAAGGATAACAAATCTTGGAATCTATCTATACGTCCGTCGTGAAAACAGCATATGAAAAAACGAAGAATCATATGTTTCCTAATGTTTAATTTTAAATACCTAATTTATTGACTCAATTGTTAGTCAGACCATGGGCAGATAAACGGACAGAACACCATAACACACAATACACTAAGTCCAAGTTATTTCAACTGGAAAACCACTGAATGAGGTGAAAACAACTTTAGAATTTGAATTTATGGTCGAAATCGAATTTATGGTGCATTCTAATGGCATGTTACGACTCACACACCAATTAATCCCGTTTAATCAATTTATCGAGGAATTTCTTCTTCATTTTCAGTTCCTAATACGGGATGGTAGTTTGCACTTAGGAGGACAACCCTTTTGGGCTGTAAGGTCTCCAGAATAGCTTCGGACTTGGATGAACGAGACAGTGTCAAATTCACGATTTGCCATGAAAAGTACTAATTGTTACTGTTTTTTCTCCACTCAAACGCAAGCAGTTAGAAAACAAGACGTACTTATGAATACTACTGAATCTAATGCGCTAGCAGGATATCATAAATTATGATTTAGTTATACTTCTCACTGATTTAAAAAGATAGAACAGTTTTTATTTACAACACATTTCGGCCAATACTGTAGTCGCGGATGAAGGTATGAAAGAACTGCCGGTAATCAAAGAATATATAACGATTATTACTTAACTGTAATTAAAATTTATTGTAGCGGGATAGGGGTAGCATTTATAGGACTGAAAAGTCCATTATCTTTGCGACTGCAGCCACAGGCAAATAGCGTCTCTGCCCCAGAATTTACCACGGCCATTCTTCAATTATGTCTTTCATTACAGAATGAATACATTTTCGGGAACTGTGATTTGCGATGTTCAGTCGGGCTTATTTCTGAACAATTGTTTCCCATCTTAGTTCATAAGACTTTATTAACTTAGAAGTTATAAGGTCGCCAAGTAGAAGAGGTGATGCTCGTCAGTAATGTTCCGTACAAAGATGTAATTGAAAGGAATTTCCGGTATACACTGTTTCGAATGACTGTGGTTCAGATATTACTTCGATTACAAATTTCAAATGGGTAATCTGAAGTAAGTTCGAGTGTATTCCTGTTGGAGGGGGAAAGGGGGCGGCGGTCTCTGGTACCACCAGCCGATGAGGAGGGGGGGGGGTGCCGTCCGGCCAGCTAATAGTGGAATCTTCACCGCTCACGTTGACGATGAACACGTAAATTATCACCCCCGTGATGTTATGTAAATCGTACTTGCATCTGTCTGAGCCCGATAGGCCGCCCCATTAGCACTATTACGGGCCCACTCCGGGTACCGACCGGACGGGATGTTGCCGCATATAATATATACTGTTGATACTAACAGATAATACCTGACAGCCAAACCTGTAAAACGGCACCTCGATAGCGATTTTAACTTAAAATTTAAGATATCTGCTAGGGGAGGGCCCGATATACTATCACTCTTACGATCCTCTACACTTTCGCTGTGATTGATCTCAAGTTAAACTGTAAATTAACAGAGATTCCTGATGAATTTCGGTAGATTAAATTTGATTGTATAGCGACCTCGTGCTGAAGATGGCGAGCAGCCGAAACCGGTCTAGCGATGGACCGTACCACCGACTGGAGACGGAAGGTACTACTGAATAAGAAAAACTACTTTTTATTGACCCCCAGAGGATTTAGTAGTATCTAATGAAATGATTGAGCGAGATCAAGTCCGCGTTGTTCTGTTAACAACGCCACCATTCAAGTCATGAAATGATGCCAACATACAGGCCATAAACCCTAACCGAGTCAACAGCCTGATGGGCACAGTTACCAGCACAATTCTATTGACGCTTCCTTTATTCCCAGAGAATGGGAAGAGAGCGTAAACTTGAACCAGTGCACTGTCCGCGGAGGAGTCGTTACCGACCGAGAGATCGGACTTCGCTCATCGGTTCTACCTTCAAAACGAAAATGGAAACTCCTTCACTTCAGGAAAGCTATCCAGAAAGAGTAAACGCCAATCGGTTTGACTGGAAAAATTTCCAAATTTTTCAGATTCCACAAGTAGAGTGGTACATTTTGAATTCCTCGTATCGCAGTTTTATTGTATTCAAAGAATAATATCGTAAATATTCACGAACGCCGTGGAAAATTTAAAAAAGTATTGAAGTCATACAATAAAAACGAAAAATCCCTTGTAGGCTCTACGATGAAAATCTAAGCCGTTAAAATAGGTCATTATGTTGTGTGGAGGATCGGAATGGTACCGGACAAATATGAAGAACGCCTCAACCGATAAGACCAAGTAATATGCACCATTTTGATCATCACGGTGAAATGTCCATAAAAAAGTATGGATGGCATCAGAATAAGAACGAAATGTGGAACTCGACGTCTCACGCCCTAAACATGTCACCGCGTAATTTAACAATTGAATTATAAAAATGTACATAAATTGGAACATTTAATTGAAGTGTAATGCGCCCCATTCTTTAAAAAGTACGAAAACAATATAAATAAATGTTTGAGGAAATCACGAAACGGTACCAACCACCGTAATTGGGTAAATCGTAATGTTAATGCATGTTTTGCTGTGCTTCCATTTTGTAGTTCCTGTAACGGCCTGCCAATAAATTATTGGGTAAAAATGGGGACACGGAAACTGTGGAAAAATAACTGAAGAGGAGTAACAATGGGTACTAAATACCGTATTTTCTAATGATAGATATTATTGGGCTAGGGGGGAGGGGGGGTCGTTTAAAGTGTTCATCGACCCCGGCATACCATTTCTTCAGTGGTAAGAGGGATATCGGTAGGGCGGGGAGGTGGGGGCTGCCTGCCATTTTGCATATGGCCGCCGTAGAAAATAATGACATCCGCTGCGCTTCGTACGCGTATTTCCGGGACGGCATTCCTCGACCAACAATTATTATCCTCGCGCCGCCTCTCCATTATCATCAGCTCCGCTCCAACCCCGTTCTGGGCTCCCCCGGACCGGAATACGGAGGATTCCACACAACCTTGGCGGGGCTAAACGAAAAATGTCCGGCCAACGAATGTTCCCACGTACGGAACATTCCGCCGAACGACGGATAGCGTATTTATTTACATCGAAATTCTTTAACACGTTCGGCGCCCAACGTGATTCGGTTGAGTTTCTCGTCGGGGCCCCCCAAATCCGACTGTCGGAGGTATTTGGTAAACAAAAAAAAAATGGAGATAAGAAAATTCCGCGAAGTTTTAGTCACAGATTGGTTGTCCTTAGAAAATACTGTGCGCCCGACACTAATAGACACAGAAGGAGGATAGTGTCCCACCACCACTTGGAGGTTCGCAAGAATCTACAGGAAGGACAAACCTGTAAGAAAGATGTTCCGAAAGAAGAGGGAAACTGTCGGACGCCAACAAGCGAGGAAAAACGTTAAAAAAACGACAACGTATTGTTTGAATTGCCCAAAATTGTCACGGATGTGCTTGGACTGTTTCAATGAATATCATGTGACGTAAATATAAATTAATAAAAAGTAGAGTATTATATGTATATTTTTGATATTTTTATACTGTATATTCTATATTTATACTTCAGCGCTCGTTCCATTAAATTTCTTTTAAAAATTAAACTGAAAATCTTATTTAACTTGAACAGGAAAAGCGTCACCCATATATGGGTGACGGGGCCCCCACGGCACCATACCCGTCACCCAAATATGGGTGACGGGGCGCCGAACGTGTTAAACGGGTAATATTAGGCCTGAATACAGGTTTTAAATACAGGCGATTAGTTGGGAGACAGAAAACCTTTTATGCTTACCGGGGACGCTGCGATGACGGGCTAACTAGGCGACTTCCGTTCATAAAATAATAAATGTACATCAGACTGAAGACTATATAAAAAATATCGGTTTATAAACCTGTAGAAAAACATCGGTTATTCACTCAAGCCGTCGTATCAGTAAAAATATTACAGTATTGTAAATAGTAGTCGTTCAAAGTATTTTTATATAGTGTCTGCTTTTGGTAGAATATGAGACAAGACAGCCGGGAAAGGAAAGTTACAATGTTTAATAAAGGTATTTACGTTCTGACGAAATTTCTTATATTTCAAAATAAATAATCATCTTATAAATCGTGCTGAGTAACATTTTCTGTCCATCAGTTTAATTCTTCTCCAGACGCGAATAAGATTTGGCGATTGGAGGTCTCCCAGTCGACTCAATATGTACAAAAACGGTATAGACATTGTTATATCTTATTGAGATATAACTGACACCACTATCAGGATGTTCCATCACCAATCGGCTTGCGTAAGTATGACTGGACTAGTTGTCCAATTGGCGACAACTGCAGCTAATTTGTAGTTTATTTTTTCACGTATTAAGTTCTTTCTTTCGTTCCTGAATATCTCTCCGCATTCTCGGTTATGTCCATTTCCCTTTACGTAATGTCCTTTCTTGTTACCAACGGAGACAGGTTTTCGGGCGAACGTCGGGTAAATCGCAGGTTGAAATTTTAAGTATAAAGTATGACCTGGCTATATGGAAGAATTAAGTAAGCCGCCGGGACCTTGTGTCCCCCGAGGGCCGGTGCTACTTTTCCCCCGTCCGGTCCAAAGCCGGGTACGCCGACGCCCGGTTAACACATCTCTCATAATTTGTTGGGCTCACAGTTTTTGTTGCCCCTTTTTAAGCCCTCGGTATTATTTCATCCCTCCTTGTGACTGGGGCTGGGCCGGGGCGGTCCACTCTCTGCCCAGTTTTCTCTTCCCGGACTAATAATTTTACGGCATCCCCGCTTGATACGCTGCTAGTCAATAAAACTTGAATAAAAGTTTTCTCACCGCTTTTCCGTCTAGAAAAAGGTTCGTTGAAAACTTCGGATTTCTTTAACTTTTCTCCTCCATTATTAGTATTCTAATAAATTATAGTAGCAGTTTAGTTTTTACATCCTTTCATCTCATCATTTGATTAGCAATGACTAATTAAAATATTATTGTATAAAATAAATCTTTATCTTTAATAGGAACGCTCTGTGAAATAATAATAGTTATTATTCGTATACGCTCAATGGCTTATTATTCATATACGCTTAAATTATCGTTTTTAACTTAAGTTCGTTGGGTTCACTTGCACCGCGACGCTAGCGCCCCCCTGAGGGTGGCGCGGAAATGTACTTAACTAAAGTTCGTTGGGTACACATGCACCGCGACGCTAGCGCCCCCCAGAGGGTGGCGCGGAAATGTACTTAACTAAAGTTCGTTGGGTTCACTTGCACCGCGACGCTAGCGCCCCCCAGAGGGTGGCGCGGAAATGTACTTAACTAAAGTTCGTTGGGTACACGTGCACCGCGACGCTAGCGCCCCCCAGAGGGTGGCGCGGAAATGTACTTAACTAAAGTTCGTTGGGTACACGTGCACCGCGACGCTAGCGCCCCCCTGAGGGTGGCGCGGAAATGTACTTAACTAAAGTTCGTTGGGTACACGTGCACCGCGACGCTAGCGCCCCCCATAGGGTGGCGCGGAAATGTACTTAACTAAAGTTCGTTTGGTTCACTTGCACCGCGACGCTAGCGCCCCCCAGAGGGTGGCGCGGAAATGTACTTAACTAAAGTTCGTTGGGTACACGTGCACCGCGACGCTAGCGCCCCCCATAGGGTGGCGCGGAAATGTACTTAACTAAAGTTCGTTTGGTTCACTTGGACCGTTAACTAGCGCCCCCCAGAGGGTGGTGCGGAAATGTACTTAATTAAAGTTCGTTGGGTTCACTTGCACCGTAAACTAGCGCCCCCCAGAGGGTGGTGCGGAACTGTACTTAACTAAAGTTCGACATATTAATGATTGAAAAAATTTCACTGAAAATGAATTATTTTAATTAAATTTCACAGTGGACTCAAAAAATTGAACCAAGGCAGCAGAAATATTTTGACAGTTATATCGGTTCCAAATTGACTTGGACCGAACCATTATCTGTTGCTTTACCAATGGACTTTAGTACCCTTCCGATATCCTCGAATAATCAGTATTTTAAATTTTCTGGGTTATTCCATCCGGTGTACGGTATCGGTCGCGTCCAACTTCGTACTAGTGATGTTAGTTACATCAGGCAATGTTTACGCTCCACTGTAATCTCCGATCCGGACACAAGTCATTAACCCAGCACTCAGATTTAAATGACGTTATATCATCTCTATGCATAACAGAGCTCGTCATAGTGCTATAAACCGTTGCAGTCAAAATATCAATATCGGAAATCCTAAAAGCCTATGAATAACATAACGGAGTCTAATGAAAGCGGGAACATTAATGCAATTCATTTTTTTGGGCGATTGAGACCCGAAATGTGTTTAGAATACACCGATTCGTGTATTATTAATACGGTATATAATAATGACATTCCAAGGACGATGTTACACTTCAATTATTACAAATTAAACTATAATTATGCGCGTTAAACGCCTAAATATTCGTCTAGGATTATTCCCAGACTGTTGAGAGCTAAAGAATAGTGATACACATTTTGTAATTACACTTATAATAGCACGTTACTTACTCTATAATTACATGTAATTTGTTTCAACGAATAAATTTACGGCTTCTCATTTCTCAATTCAGGCTGTGGATGTAAAGGATTGCCTTAATTAACTTTAACGATTTCAGGCGGAAAATCATCAGCTTGATATGAAATGATCAAAGTGTAAATTGATTTATCATAAACTCTGTACTAACGCCGGCGTATTATTTTTCCCATTGCCAATTTTTTTTTCAACATTCGTACATTTTTAATTGATTAAATTGGATAAATAATAAATAAAAAGTGTCTCACTTTTCCCGCTGGGAGTCGCGTCATATATATATATATTGAAATAAGTACATTATACTTCTCTCTATTTCAAAAGTAGATTATAATTCTCTTAAATAAGAGTGAAAAATTGGCGCCAATTTCCACGGTTAAATCTGTACAGGTCAGTGCATTCTGTCGGGACGCCAAGGAACTGACTGTTCCGGTGGGACAAGTTTCGGAGAAATGGAAGGGAAGAGAGAAAATAAGAGGAGGATAAATAGGAAAGAGAGAGAGAGAGTGAGGGAGATGAGGCCAAAGAGTAGGAAGAAGAAAAGGGACGACGGTTTGAGAGTGGAGGTGGGGGTGACACCGCGGTCTGAGGAGTACTCAGGCCTTCCGTGGAAAAAAAATAAAGGAAAGGAAATTATTTTGAGCCAATCGGAATTCGATTACCGAGGGGACTGCTATCGGCGCCCCCCTAGCCCTGCTATCGCGGGGAAGAATTTTCCCCGGGGAATATTTGGGGTAAAAAAAAGTTGATTTCGAGAAAAGCTGAAAGTTTGTAACAGGGAGTCAGAGACGGGCAGGAGGTGCAACAGGGGGGCCCTAGCTTGATTCCGCGGTCCCGCCGTTCGACCTCCGCCCATTTATAGAAAAATGACCATTTCCTCCCGTTCTATAGTCGAGGCCAATCTACGAACAGCCGAGCTGAAGGGGGAACTGACAGAAAAATGGATTACTTTAATTGGAAATATAAAAGTTTCATTCTATTTCGATATACGTATATATGCGTAGGATATAAAACCATATACGATTGTTTTAAACCATATTAGGGGAATTCACAGCGTACTAGACAGCATACTGGATGCCACGCAACAATAGCGTACTGTTGCCTTGAGTTTCATTTGAACAATGTATGCGACAAGTTTGCGAGGTTATTACTATTTTATTGAAAATGAATTTATATTTAGGCTATCTAAAATAGTATTACAACTTATATATATATATATATATATATATATATATATATATATATATATATGTAAATGAAGACTTTTATTTTCATCGTATACACACGTGTATACCTCTTAGCATTAAACTACCAATTCAAAATTCACCGATTCTCATTATTTATTTGATAGTATACAGTTAAGGGGACATTCTGCTTTAAAGAAAGCGTCAATAATTGACAATATGAGATGTTTTGCTGAGCATATTGAGATGGCAAAGTGTAACACCCACTAAATATCAACTTATGCCACAGTCGCCATCCCCACTAGCCGTTAGGCACGTTTCACCTATTATCGTACAATATTATTATTAGATATTTTTTTTTAAACTATCTGTTTTTGTCGTAAAAGCGCCGTTTCCCTCGCCATTTTCACTGGGGCGGGGCGTCGTTATTCCGCCTAATAGATTAGTCCGCGACTCCGACCGGATGAGCTTCCTCCTTCCTTCGATACGGCCGCAAAAGGAGGGCCGATTACCGTTAATTATCGGGGGGTGGGGTAAGGGAGGAGGGTACCGGTGGAGGAGGGTTACGTGATTAGGAAAACCGCGATAAATCGGGTAGGAAATGGCCTGGCCGGAGGAGGGAGGGACGAGGGGGGGGGGTGCCCTGAGCAAACCTAGGGGGCGTTATCGCGGCCAAACACGGAGGAGGCCACTCCGCCCTTTTGACAAACATCCCCCTCGGCCCCGGCTCCTCCCTTATCAATCGCTTCGGACAGCCCCTTCCCTCTCCCGCCTATTATTTGCAGTTGTCCGGTCCCGACCCGAATATACCGGCCTGCCCTCCCAATCCTATTTTCGGTCTCGCCTCAACGCCGCTGTTTGTTACGAGACCAGCCCTTGGGTTGTATGGATCTTTCAATTCGGTAAATCACTGACGGTATAACATCACTCTTGATATTAGCCACTGTTATTCGTTATGTTGTCTTCCTACGGGGCGTCGCGTTAGCACTGTCACTTCGCTCGAGCCCGTCAAATAAAGTTGAAACCGCTCGGGGTTAAAATCGAATAGGAGAGCGGAGACCCCAACTTTGACTACTAGGAAGGCAGTAAGATGTCAATCCTATTATACCGCCACTAATCTAAAACTCTACAATCGATTATAATTATAATGTAGTTCATCGCACCTTTATTCATATTAGACAGCGTGGATTCAGTCTATATTTGTCCTTGTAAACCGACGAGTAGGACAATGCCAGGAACATTTTCACTTGAACTATTTCAAACCGGTACTGGGCACAGAAGGTATATATTTTTTGGAAGCAAGGATCCCGAAACTTAGTGCATAAGATTCCGTGTGCCTACAGCGGGAGGGCCAGGCACATTCCATCTTAGTTGCGCTCCTCTAAACAGACGTATAAATAAAACAGCACGCCGGGTTTAAAAAATCTCGGAATATATATATATACACCGTTATTTACTATAATTATATGTCACCAATTACTCGGAACTGTTTGTGACTCGAAGTAATCTGCAGTGACTGCAAATATAGCCAATCCGAGGTCTTGGGCAAAACACTTAATTTGCAATTCGTCTTATAGTATTAAAATTTTGTCAGCTGTAAATATGTTTTTTTAATGGAATGACTACTTTTTCTTCAATGACTAGAACAATTCCAAACCTGGTTTTCAAGCTTGAGTAGGTAACTCGGGGCTGTAAAATTGTCATTCAAACCGTACAATCGTCTGAGACTGTACAAATTGCCTTTCAAAGTGGTATATATTGGTGGCGGCTTAAGGGTAGACAGTTTTGTGCGGAATGGCATGCGTTACGCAATGCTCGGTTGAGACTTCTTTAAATATCAAGGCTCGAGACCTGTATCGTAAAACGGGGCGGAGAGGGAGACAAGGTGAAGTAGATGACGCAATAGGTTCGGTCTGGGCCCTTGGGCCTCGACAATGCCCGCCCAAGCCTAAAGGAAACATCAAACGGGTTAAAAAAAATAAATCTCTCCCTAAAACATTGGAATTGTTCTATTTGCGGGGGGCTGGAATGAAAAGAGTGATGAATTACTTCCCGGTCTCAATTCACTTGGTTATCACGACTCTAATCGTGTTCCGTATTCAATTTAGCGCCTCCCTTAAAATATTATTGCTTTCAAATAATAAATGGGCCCGTTCGTGATAATATCTACCCTCGAAACACCTGTGTACCACCCGCCCCTCTCTACACAATGTCATATCATTACGCAAATTAGGGAACAAACATAGCCGGTAAATTAATTACTAGCTAGGACGCGTATAGGGCCAAGAAACACGTATGAAACGCAGATTACAGCAAAGTGTAAACATTGACACCAAGATTTTACGCGCTGTACGAATTATTGTTGTTCATTTTATTCCACCCCATTTCTATTTATTATGTTTAAATAGTACTTTAAAACACTCCCAACGCCTTAATTTAACAGCGTAGATTTCGCGTGTTTCTGTCTCCTCTCGTTGGTTTGGTCGTTTGCTAAACCGTTTTCGGCTGCTCGCCATCTTCAGTAGCGGTGTTAGTCACTTTGGATGTTTTTTGGGCATCCTCACTGCCACTTGTACTGTGGTGGTTTTCTGTTGGCGTGTGTATATATAGGTGTCTTGTTATTGTGTTTTGGGGGATGTTGTTTGTCTTATATGGGTTGGGAGGGATTTTGTTAATCGACTTAAGTCTTTGTCGGATTATCGGTCAAAAGACCAAACCAGCGAGAGGAGACAGAAACACACGAAATCTACGGTATTCAAATCCCTCGCAGACTACAAAACAGGTATGTTAAACTAATTTAAGAGCGGTTAACGCGGCCGACCGGATGCTATAGGTTGGGCCAGTTACATAAAACGCGAATCAGTAGCTATTCGCATTTACACGTTCTGCGAGAGTTTGGAATATAAGATTATTCTGTATAGTGACGAAAGTTTACGTTCCCTAATATGTGCGTACTACCGGACGGGTAAATTATGCGTTAATGGGAGACGGGATATAGTGGTTGGAGGGGGTTGGAGTAGGCCAAAGAGAATTTGGGGTCCGGCACCGGGTCTTTCTTTTGACCCGGTTAGGGCGGCCTCGGGCCCAATCATAATTCCTTTGTGTATTCAAGTTTTTGAGGTTCGATCGATAGAGGAGAAGGACGGTAGTTGATGGGCCACCGACACGAAACCGCGGCGCCAATTTACCTCCCTCCCACACTACCTCTCCCCTCTCTAATGACGCTCTGGACAACTTTGATATTATAATCAACCCGAACAGGAATTGCCGGGAGTTCATCTTGCGGAATCTTGATTACCGAGCGAGCGCGGCGTCCGATATATATTAGTCTCGGGTACACACCCGTTCGAGAGCCGGAACCTGATGATGGAACAGGTAAGAGTTCCGAAACCTCGGTAACGGTGGAAAAGTTCACAAACCCTTATGGTGGTTACACCATAATGTACACAATACACACCTTCCGGCATTTCGCGATGGGTATTTTTAAACTGAAATTGTTTTGGACCGATGGAAATGTGGCAAGACGCGTGGAAACGGAGTGACTTTATTTTTTATCTCGGATCCGATTTCTTTTGCCTGTTTTTCAACCCGGACGTGGGCTCGATAGTCGGCTTACGATTAAATGACGCGGCGGCGGCTGCTCCAAAAGCCCTGAAGGGTGAAGGGGGGAACGGGGGGAAGGCGGAGGCCTTGACTGGGGCCCCCCCCCCATAGCCAGTCAATCGACCGCCCCACTCTACTAACGCCCTGTAGTAGTAGTAGCAGTAGTAATAGTAGTAGTAAGTACAGAGTAACACACACACACTGTTCTGTTAGTCCCAGTACTGCCGACAATATTAATGGAACCATAAATTATAAAATTGGGTGGTAATTATTGAAATTGTGGTCGCAGTCGTGGTAAGAGTCTTGCGGCAACTAGGGATAGTGATCGTTTCTCTACGTCTCTATCTTTTTCTGGTTTCGGTTTGAACAAACCTCTTTGTCGTTTCATTTGAAAAGCCGGTTGGGGTGTGCGATAAGCCCGTATACGAAATATTTGACCGGATCGAGGTTTGAAGGCAATTTCCAGGTGGCAGGTTGGCGCCAAGTCGCGGAGGCCGAGTAATGGCCGGTCCCCGGACCATTGTTATATAAGGACATTTTATCGAGAGTCAACCGCCCGCATCATAAGTTTACTTACTTTTAATTTTCAAATAGTAAAGATCGAATATATAAAAATTTGCCTGTAAGTTCTTAAAGGTTATTATAAGACTATATTAAAACATTTAATATGTTATACGTTAAAATATTACATAAAAAGACTTACCGGTTGGCTTTATCGGGAGAGCAAGAGTAGGAGGAACAAACCGTAGATTTCGTGTGTTTCTGTCTTCTCTCGCTGGTTTGTTCTTTAGCTAGACCGTTTGTTGTTACTAGTTTTTGGTAACCGGTAGTTGTTACCATTTGCGTGATCAAATATATATTTGACCGATAATCCGACAAAGACTTGAACCCATTAACAAAATCCCTCGCAACCCAAATAAGACAAACAACATCCCCCGAAAACACAATAACAAGACACATACATATTCACACGACAAACAGACAACCACCGCAGTACAGGTGACAGTGACAGTGTAGTGAGGATGCCCCAAAAAACATCCAAAGTGCCATAAGTGACTTACACCGCTACTGAAGATGGCGGGCAGCCGAAACCGGTGCAGCAAACGACCAAACCAACGAGAGGAGACAGAAACACACGAAATCTACGGTATTCCAACCCCTCGCAGACCACAAAATAGGTATTATAAAATAGACAGACAAGCAAATCCGTAACTGTAAGACAAGTCAAACAGAAATGAATAGTATTTTAAATCGTCTTTAAATTGCCTAATATTTCATCCAAATACCTTTACCGAATATAGGAGGTCCTACCCCCTTTTAGTTCATAATTGATGCTTGTGCGAGAAACGTTATTGAGAAACTTGTGTGCGGCAAAACTCTAGGATGGACTGTAGAGCTAGGCGGGCGACACATGGGCGAAGCAGGATTTGCTTAAATGGGTCAGTGACCCAAGCCGGGGACGGGGGCTTAGAAAAACAGTCTCGATCCGAACTGGCAAATTGTCCGATTGGCCGTGGGGGGCTCTTTTGTGAGACTTCGGGGTCCTGACAATGCCTAGGGGGCTCAAGGCTCAGTCATTTCCGTTCTCAGAAGGCCCCCCTCCATCCCCGGCCCCACCAGTCTCGCCTGCGCCCGCTCCTTCGAAGGACGATGACTCATGACATTTAGCGACTCTCTTTTTGCTCCTTTTCGCTCCTCCCCCTCTACACAAACCTGCCCCTTCCCACGGGCGACCCCGAAAAACCAGAATTCCGCCACTACCAACCACCACTGACCCACTGCCCAACTCCCACAGCTATTACCACAGATCGGCTTATTTTTTTTTATCCCAAAATATCCTACCTAATCCTAAGGTCCGAACCCTACTTACTTCAGATATCCCAAGGTTTCCTACAAGACGCCTGAATACCGGAGCCACGTGATTTAGACAAAATTAAAACGGAGGTAAGCCTGTTGGGTTCTGCTCCAATATTTGAGACATCACAATATCACTGATTGTATTTTACAGGCGTGGCAATAAAACAATTAATGGAAATAAATAATAAACCCTTATTTTAAAAATGAAAAAAACAAAATGAACGAATAAATATTTCTTTCGATGTTACAACCCAATCTTTGACACAATAAGAGGTTAAAACGATTTTCCATACAAGATTTACGCGTAAAACCCACTTTTGAGGCCCAATTGGCCTTTAAAAACTACGTTTTAGGCCTGATTTGCGGTTAAAATCACTTCTCCTCAAAATGTTTCAAAACTTTTTAACCTTCAGGGGCAAAGTGTCTCACTTTGGGACCATTATTGACGGAGTATGGGAGAAATCGGGGAATATTTTCGAAAACCACCTTTTTAGTACCAGTTTACGCTTAAATACCAATTTGTAAAACATTTGGGGGTTAAAAACCATTTTTTAAAAAAATATTTAATAACACTTTTTGGCCCGATTTAAGGTTTAAAGCCACATTTTATGCCCGATTTGAGGTAAAAAACCACTTTCTAGGCCCGACTGCGGTTAAAAACGACTTTTCAATCATGATTTTCCTTTAAAAACCGCTTTTAATGGCCTATTTATGGTTCAGGCCTGTTAAGAATTAAAGTGGGAGAACATAGATTAGGAACAGAGTCAATTCCCACAGATCTGTTACAGAATTCCGATTTCAGGCACTTCAGGAAAAAAGTACATAAAAAACGCGCAGAGTTTTTCATCAGGATTGTATGAAAAAATCAGCTATTTACCGAAGCACCTTTTTTCCCACGACAGTGGCCCCCTCCGCCTCTATCTCTCTTTCACCTCACCATATTTACCAGTAGTTCTAGCCCTCTCTCTCTCTCTCTCTCTCCATCTCTCCGTATCTCCCTCTCTTCCTTCCCCGCTCTCCAGAAGTCGGAGGGCGATAAAATTTTTTGTCCTACCCCGGGCGTTCGGGCTATCTTGGAAAAAATAATATTGTTTGCGTTTGTCATGCCGCCTTTAATTCAGGGACGGAGGGACCAGCCGGGCTTATCGCTCTCGGGGCGGCCCCAGTGATCGCTCTCTAGCCGGCTTAAACCATAAATACCGTAGATTTCGTCTGTTTCTGTCTACTCTCGTTGGTTTGGTCTCTTGCTCGCCATCTTCAGTAGCGGTGTTAATCACTTTGGCACTTGGGCATCCTCACTGCACTGTCACTGTCACTTGTACTGTGGTGGTTTTCTGTTTGTCGTGTGTCGCCTAACACAGTAACAAGACACGCGACCAGAAAACAGGTATTCGAAACCATAAGTGTTGTTGAATCCACTGCCGTGGAGAATGACCAATTGAAGAATAAAGCCAATAATCTAACAACCGGAATAGACTAGTTGCCATCCAAAAACTATACACGCGATTACTTCAGTATTTATGTACACCAGTACAGTAGGTTACAAATGGTGTCACGTCATATTACTGTATGTTCAGAGTGTGGCCCGATTAGTACGTAAGTACTCAGATTGGCTTAATGAATAATTAATTCCCGCATCGATTCTAGTAGGAGTTGTAGCTCTAATTTATGGAAACCCGTCCCTGGAATAAATTTCCTGTGGAGAGTTGGAATGAACGAGCGATGACGCCACGGAGTGGCGGAGGGTAGAATCCATATAATTCGGGGGTTGATTTCCTCTAAAGAAATTAGCGATCTAAACCTGATGGAGAAAATTTGGGCGGGCCTATTGTATAGGGCGGTGCTTGCCAAATCGGCCCGTCCCATTCATCGTATGCCAAGCTGGACTCTTCAGGGCAACCCGCGGGGGCTATTAACCTGGCCGCCGTATAAATATAAACTTGAAAAAAAACCCTTTTTTATTCGAGACGAGGGTGTTAACCGGTGGGAGCTCGTGCGGGGAACTCCCTCTTATTAATGGGCCAACTGCCACTGCCAATATTAATCGCCCAGCTAGCAGCACCCCCGCAACTGTTGACCATTACCGCCTGATCTAAATTACGCCATACAATTATCCGGTGTTTTAAAACAGAAGGAAATTGGAATAATGGTAAGTAATAAAATTAAAACAGTTGTGATACCTCTGGGAGAAACCGAATATGCCGTGGACATCTGACCAGTACGAAAAATATTGTATAAATATTTCACGCCGGCCATTAAGTAGACTCTATGGTAGGCTTTCTGTGATAGTAACAATTTAGTGAATTTAACGAAGTTTCCAGCTAATAACGATTTACAATTAAATAGAATGCGTTAATAAAATATTGTAAATGCCAGTGAATGTGATGTAGTGTGTTTAGCAGCTTTAAATGAGAAATAAAATGATCTCGTTTTTATTTTTAAGCGCGGATTATAAAATCGATAGAACGGATATTAAAAATATTCGTCGGCGTCCAATTCTTCATCGGTGACGGTTTTATAACAGCACTATAAAACTGGCTTAATTAATATGGACCTAATAAGAAGAGCGGGCCAACTTGAAGCGTAGGATATATATTTAATGCTAGACTAATAACCGGGGCCGACGTCACGCCATCTTTAATTCCATTCACCGATCCGCCGCCAGACCCCGACCCAGTTTCGTCTTCAATTTGCGACGCGGGTCTAGTCTAATTTTTGCGCCCGCCTATTTTTTCCCGCTACGGACTTTCACAGTTATCCCACCCCACTACCAGGGTAACTGACCAACAGCTGATTACCTATCTTATTTATACACTAAATTTTGTGATAAATATATATTTATACGCGAAATGTTATCTTAAAAATATGGGGGCTTTTTTGTAATTTCCAAAAACTGAACTCTCATAACGGAGGCCTGTTGCCAGTAGACGTCAATTCGATTGCCGTCCTAGGACAACTCGTTTGTAAATAAAGCTCTTTGAGCTCATAAGCGGCCCGTCAAAGGACTAATTGTTGGAGGAAAGAGGCCGGGGGACGATATTGGGGTTGGTGATTGGCGGGGCAGCGCCTATAACAAGGGCTCGGCGGGCGGTCTTTGTGTTCGAACCCCTTTACCTTAAAACGAAGGGCCCCCTAGCCGAGAGCTCATCAAATATCTGCCCTCATAACACCGAGCTCAGTCATATTAGGCCGCTACCGCCCCCTCCACCCGTCCTCCATTTCTTCAGTCTTCGCCCCTGCCGACACAGAACCGCTAACCCGCTTATTTCCACTCTCGATTAATCCTCGCATTGTCCTCATATTGTTTTCGCCTACTCGAATTTCCGAGAACGTCCATTCTTTCCGTCCATTATTCAGGGTGAACCCCCAAATTGATATTCCGCGCGTAAGGATCCGGTTTTTAATTGAAATTAGTTGTACAATGAAAATTTGTCGTCCGCCACTCACCCCGATGTCTCATTTCGCCTTTGACGAAGGTCATAGCTTACATATAGTCAGTTCATTTCCGGTATTTTAAATATATAAAGTGGATAATATCGCTAGTCAATATAACTACCTCAAAAATAAAATATAAGTCAGTGTGATACTGGCATTTACTTTGGGATGTTCATATTTTGACGGTGCAATATCGATTCGCTGTAAGCGGGAACTGAAGGCAAATTCTTCCTTCGGATTTTAATTGAAAACTAGCCGTAGAGGATATCATTACTACGAGGGTATCATTGACTGATTGAAATAATAAGCCTGTAGTAAATGACTCCTCCCTTCGGTAACGAGGTTCCGGTAGGCTTCTACCTATCGGGTCGTTCGGCGACGTCGGACTGTTTTCTCTTGAAAATTTTGGCGAAAACTCCCCTCTTCTTCATTTTCTTCTTGGTTTCGGGCAGGACTGGGCACAAAGGTTGCGGCGGGAGTGGCGTGGTAGGAGGGTCGGGCGTGTGGGAGGAGGCGGTAGATGACTGCGGCGTGAGCTGAGTCGTCCGGTGGGAGGAAGAACTGTGCAGCGCAGATAGGCTCTGGGGTAGCGGCAGGGGCGTTCTTGAGACCTCCATGTAGGGGGTCGGCGGGGGAGGCGCCAAAGATCTCGGTTGGTCGAGTGCCGCGGGCGGTGCCGAAGGTCTCCAACTGACTTGCTCCGCCGGAGACGGAGGCGGCGGAGGTCTCGAGGCCTCTTCCTCAGAGAGAGGCGGCAAACCTCTCCAGCCGAGTTCCTTCAATGCCGACAGAGGTGGGTGAGGTCTCAAACTCGCACCGTCCAGCTCCGCCGGCGGTGCCGAAGGCCTCAAAGTCGGTTCCTCCACCGCCGCCAGCGGTTCGTCCTCCTCCGGTTCCTCCTCGCCTTCGTACTCCTCGGACCCGTCATAGCTGCATTCCTCGTCCAATTCTTCGACCGTGGACACGGCGTCATCTCTGCCGACCGGTATGTCGAACCTCGACTCCAGCTGTACTCGCCCCAGGCCCATCGGCCCGACCATCGATCCGTCGCTCTTGTACAAACTGTTGGACTCCTCACTTTCTTGTCCACTTTTGCCGTCTTCCTCGTTTTCCTCTTCCGCTTCGCCCGATGTCGCATTCTGCCCTTCTTCGTCGTCCGCGGGCCATTTATTCTTGTCCATTTTACTTCCTGAAATAAATAAAATAACGCGTTATGAAAACACTAATTTCCGGTGGGATCGCGTACTGTGTCGGCAGGGTCCGACCCCGATGATGGAACCAATAATATTACCCTGAAAACCCTTCCACTGGAACTGGTTCGGGTGGCTTCCGAACACAGGAAAACTCGGGGGATCGACCCCTGCTAACCGAGGTTCTTCCCGCAGTACAGAATCCTGTCAGCACATATAGTGTTCTATTGTACGGTCGGAGAAATATAAAAATACATACCGACTCCAGAATTAACTAGATACCTATATATGAATAGTTATTTACAAATTAGTCGAATTACAACGGAAAGTAAGGACTTATCCTCGTAATATTTCACTCTTGAAACCTCTCCATTCGTAGGCTCAAAGCGATAAAACAAAAAAAAAACGACGCATAGTTACGAAACGGAATTCTGTTTGTTATGGATGAGTTGTGTTCGTGTAAGGTAAATAACAATGAAACAATAGCTCGAGGAGGGGCAACAATGAATCATGATGGAGATGGTAGGGGCTTAAGGAGGAAGAAGAGGTAGGTTGGCCCTTTTTAAAAGCTGGCGGGATTCAGGTCACGTGGTTCCCCCATCATGGCTGGAGATCCTACTCATATCAACTTAAACAAGGGGGGAGGGGGCTTTGATTTCTCAAACAAGAGCAGTCGCCCG
Source organism: Lethocerus indicus (assembly GCA_019843655.1). NCBI lineage: Eukaryota > Metazoa > Arthropoda > Insecta > Hemiptera > Belostomatidae > Lethocerus > Lethocerus indicus. The sequence goes on along the minus strand of JACDQD010000005.1, from coordinate 24,495,425 downwards.
ACCGAACGAGCGCACTCTTTTATTTCTTCAATTAATTGGACCGTTTCCCCCCTACGAAATGACTCTCACATTCCAAAACTAGTGGTAAACACGCTGTATTGACAGCCATGACTATTTCAAAGACCTATGATATATTACCGAGCCATTGAAATAGCCAGTGGTGAGCTACATTGCTACACCGTTTGTCACTAATTGTCAGTATAGGATTAATGTTCTCAACATTTTTTCCTCTTTCCTTCCTTCACTAAGGATGCGGTGATCTGAACATTTACTACTTTGTTCATAAAGACCAAACTACATACAGTAAGAATAAGAAAAATGCGAGTCAATTTTATTTATTGTTAACGGCAGAAACCAACAAATGCAGGAAGTTCGGGCGATTATATTTTACGAAAACAAAATGGAATATGTATTTTAATTTAATGTAATAAATCATTATTGAATGAATTGGTTACAGGAGCTCTCTATATATACATGTGCGTAATTTTTCTTCCGTCTCCTCTCGCTGGATTCATCTTTTGTTAGACCGGTGGTCGGAAACCACAGTAAAAGTGAGGTGACATTGGAGACAGGCAACCGGCATACCTAAATCACGAAGATGGCGAACAACCGAAACCCATCTACTAAAAGAACCAACCAGCCACAGAAAGACCACAGTATTCGTGGTCTCGGGGATAGTTCTTTTTAGTGCATTCTCTCTTCTGGCGAGCATGTGTGAAAGTTTCGCTCTCAAGAATACCCGGTTCATTAATTATGAAACAATTTATTCCTCTTCACCGTGGGCTCATTCTCGGCGTTGGTTTTCTCGCGCTGATCCTCGTTGGGGACACTTTTCCTCGTTCCCGAGCATAGGACATTATATATATATATATAGGAGGTATTACATTATATATAGGAATGTCTTCTTCTCCATGAACAAATTGATACATCGACGTGTCGACAAAACCTTCTCGGTGCTTGAATTCCGACTTCCTATCTCGGGCGCGTACTCAGTTTTGTCAGCTCGGGTGAGTGAGTTGGGCGTGGAGCCGCCCCCGGCTGACTGCCGACATGCATTACAACCCGATATTCGGTACTTATGGGGGCCTCAGGACGACGAGGGATCTAAAACCAATCTCGGGCGGGGGAGTCGGCGGCGGAACGGGAACATCCCTTAGATCAATAATAAGAGGGCGGCGGGGGATGAAAAATCGAAAAATATGAGACGGGCCGCCCCCCCCTGAGGCCTCCCTCCTCCTCGTCCTCCTCCTTCTCCTCCTCCGTCCCCGAGATCCCGACCGTTATTTTCCAGCTTCCAGCGCTACTACACCGGTCCCGGTACAAGTCGCAAGCGGTTATAAATTCCAGGATACCCCCCAACCAACCAACCGATCCTGAATTCGGGCCCGCTTCAAACTACCCAAAAACCGGTCCCCCACTTCAATAAACTTTTCCACTCTTTATATACATACGCTCTCGACGTAACTGTATCCGCATAAAAACTGTTCCTTTCAAATTTTCGTATTGATATATACCACAAAACGCAAACGGAAAGTACAATATAAATTTAAAAAATAATTGAGGATGTTGCTCAATTTTCGCCTAAATTCTATACTACAATATACTGCGAACATTTTCCGATAATGACAAATTGAGATTTCAAAAGGTACAAAAAGAAATTATAAAAAATTATTTTGTAAATATAAAACGAGTATTTATTAGACATTTGAGCCGATAATTATAAGTTGAAGCTAACTTAAACCATTGGATCTAAAAATCTGATGTTCTTTCTAATGCAAATTTACTGGGTACTGCATATCTCATAGGACTCTGCTTTTTTAAACACACACGTACACAATGGCAACTTATCGATAACCCGCTGGAGATTTTGAGAAGTCCAAACAGGTCTAACCCCAGAACAAACGAGCTCCAGTAGACATCAGATTACACGGGCGATTATATTGTGAACCCTCACGGTTCCCTCTCTCAACTCATTCAAATTACTTTTTTTCTGTACCCACCGGCAAAGATAAACGTTACCAGTTTATACGTTATCTCTTTAATAGAAACTATCCATCCATATTATATTTTGTGTATGTGTGTGTAAATATATTTCTTAAAAAATTGTATGAAAGTGGCATACAAATCTCCTAATTTCTAATTCCCTAGTCAATATATATTTTGTAATTTGTAGTTCTAATTTCTAATCCTATATTCAATCCAATTCCAATTTTCAGTTACTGATTTTATTCGTGATATTTTATTTATTCCGATTTTATTCATTATATTATTCTATAGGTAGAGCTTTTCTGTTTCGTTGACTAAGATTGTAATAAGGTTAATACTGTCTTGCACATGGCTCAAACATTATCTTATTTGTACGTATATTTTATGTTTAATGAGTTCAAAAAAGGAAGGAGGGACTGTAGAATAAACTTTCTCGATTTATAGAAAATCATTACCTTAATTATAATAAAAAATTACCTTTTCCCACTTTTTGGACAGTAAATTGCTCATAATGACTAGGGTAATCCGCCGTTGAACGGGGCGCTTTTCGTCGAATCGCAAAATAAGAAGAATAATATAAAAAGGACGGGGTTAACGACAGAGGCTGAGGAAACGCCCTGGAGGAGCGATAGGTACATAAAGGAACAAATTACAGACACTGGAGACGATTTCCGGCCCGGGGCGTATTTTTAATCGGAGACCCGATTTCCGGTTAAATGCACCCCTCTCGGCTGGTCCGTTCACACGCTCCACGCGATAACCAGAGGCCGAAGAGCGGGGTTGATATTTAAAAAAAAAAAAGGAAAAGGAAACAGCTCCTCCCCCGGGGTGCCATCCCAATTTCAACCGCCCCGCCCACATTCAAGGTGCAACACGATCTTCTACCTGCAATTTTGCACGTGCTATCCCCCATAAATATGTACTCGCATGTACCGGCCTCCTCCCCAACCTTTGTGCTAAAAGATAAAACGTCTTAAATTGTACCCGGCTACAGCTGGCCAAACTCTTTACCCGATCCGCCGATGTTCCTTCAGACAGGTAGAGAACAGCCTGAGAAAAAGCTGAGGAGATCTATCAGTCTGATTTTCTGCTAATTCGAACAAGCCGAATTTACACTACAATAAAAATTACTACGGTATTTAGTTTCGGTTGAATAAGTGCAATGTGCAATCATTCGAAAATATGCCAAATACAGTTTTAAGTACGAAACCGATACTTCGGTGCGGTAGTGCAAATAACCATTTGTGTGGGGACCGGGATCGATGCTGACCGCGTATTCCGAAGGTAATACTTCATCTGTCCGTATTCATTTACGGAGAATTCCCCCTTCCCCCACGATAAGATATATCCCTATAATGTAATTAGGTTGGCGGCATTAAATTAGTCGATTGCCTAGGGAATACGCCATTACTGGACTGCAGAAGGATAGACTATGCTCTCTGTTCGCTCCTATTTACCTATGAGACGCTACCGATGATGATAATTGGGACAGGATCCGACCCTCTTAAACATACAGTAATGTCGCCTAAATAATCGAGTTAACCCAACTTCTTACGGATTAACGAATTTGTAAATTGAAAGAATCTGGAAACAAGCGAAAATCTAGAAAGTATCATTCTTTTATTTTTATTAGTTATAATGAATTGAGAGATTCATATTACGAAATACGCTACTATTGCTGTCACAGATATTTGATACCATTAAAACCATATGTTGTATTTTATAGTTCAATAAAACGCCCCCGGTCCATAACTCCTCCTCCCCTCCGGTCCATAATGATTTCTCTATACAATGAACGTCGTTCAATATCCGAAATAAATCCGAAACGCAGAAGTAAAGAAATCGAAAATAACTCGCCGGTGACATAAAATGCCAGGATGACTAGACAAAAAAATAATCGCAGGTCAATAGCGAGTTCATCGATAAAAATAGAGGACACTATTCATTGGAAAACAGTGCCCGAAAACCTGCCAACTGTTAACGTCATCAGGAAAGCCATTGTGGTTTAAACACTATTCAAATACGTTTTCCGATCATTTCACTGTGTGCATAAGTACGGTGTACACAAATTTAATATTTCCGGTAGGGGACAATTTGGTACGGGCGACGCTCCGGCAACTCGACACTGCACGGCCCCTTATTAATTAGTACCGGTATTCGGCTAATTTGTACCGATTGTTGTACAAGCCCGATTGTAAACAGAGAAAAGCGGCGACATACGGAATCTGTGTTTGTTTCTAATTTGCGCTTGTAGCTATAATCGCTCCACACTGTTTACACGACCTACATTGTGAAGAGGCCCACAATACGGGCCCCCGCTCGCTTTTTTTAAACATTTGGCCACAGTCGATTTTCCTAATCAGTCTATCTATCCCTTTTACTTCACTCCACTTCTTAAGCCCCGACTCCTGTAAATGACACAATTTTCATATCTATAACTTCATATTAACTTAAACATCCATCGCGGATATTCAAATGCTTGCTGTCACGAGTTTCCTAATACGGATTTATATTTAATTCACTCTCTGGGTATCAACATCATATATTAATTGCGGCCAAAATTACTTATGCAGGGTACCTACCCTACAACAGTATCAAGATGTATGAAAATAGCGTATAGGCAGGCCAAAATTTCCAGGTTTTATGTATTTTGGGGTACATGATTTGGTGTAAACATTGGCCTCTTTGTTCCTTGAGACGTCATTTGGGGGAAACATTATGAAATCTGAGATATAATATTTCATCTCTATCAGTGGACAGGAACCACATCTCCTCGAGGTCCAAAGTATGTTTAGAGTGGGATAATAAGGAATGGAGCTCTATGTCTGCGGTATCGGTCGGTCCACCCTTCCCTCCCCAGGCGCCCCACTTAGGCCCTAATTTGTGGTTTGACATTCGTCACGTGATCGACAATTACGGGGCCTCAATTACACCGGGGTCTTATTTTGATTGAATAGCGACTCGTTAGCACAATCAACACCAGCCGGAGATACACACACACACACATACACATATATATATATACATACTGAGAAAGGGAGAGAGAGTGAGAGTGCGCTTAACCGCCGTGGTGCTTTATTCCGGGGGCTTGGTGCACAAGTACCCCGTCGTCCCTCACCTAATTAAGGCTAATGGCCGCAGGCACCGGCTCAGCATTCCAAGCCCAGGCCTACCAAAAGGGAGAGAACGAACGCCGTCTAGCAAACTACGGAAATATCAACCAGTGCGTTATTAACCCTCCTATTCTACAGTACCAAGGATTTATGTCTCGCGATCGTGAGAGTATTTGAACGGCTTATTAATGCGTGCGGCGTGTGCACTTGGGTGTGTGCGTGCGTGTGTCCGGGCGAAACCATCGTCCTGTTAAAATTCATTGGAAACAGAAAGATAACTATTTAGACGGTGGACAACTTTGCTTAAAGACTTACAGTATAATGGTCTAGCAGAAATCATCGCTAAATCTAGGTGTTTCTCAATATTTGTATAAATTTATACTCTCCACTCTACTTTTTAAAAGAAAAACTCTACAGGGTCCTCAACATCGTCCACTAGGATGTTAGTATCCCTAACATACTCTATCTCTCTAATGATCTCTATATAAATCATTCCATGTCATCAATTTAATCGGAAACCAGTTTGGTTTCGAAATACCACAATTCATTTCGGCATCGTCTATTCAAAGAATACCAAGTTTAAACGATTTTTTTAAATCTAAACCCATATATATATATATATATATATATATATATATATATATATCCCATTCGGGATAAAAGCTAAAAGTTTTCCCATTGTTAGCAGGTGTTGATTTTTCCAGACTTCCATATTTGCAAAACGTAAGCATAAAACTATTTGGTTCGTGGAGGTTGGAGAGGGCGTTTAGAAACTGGTGCGGAACCTACTGGCGATTCCCAAGTAATTACTATCATTTACTACCACGAATATATGACGTACAAGTCATAATATAAGAAGTATATAGAGTGAAAGTCAATAATAGTTCAACTGTGGAACTAAGGAAGCTCATTTATTCTGACTTGATAAATAACATTTATAATGTTCCGCAAATACATTGTACAACGTGGAGAATAATAATTGGAATTAAGCATTTTCAATTTCCATTATGCAGACCTAAGGTAATATGTATTTTGTACCAAAGTACACTAAGTGTAAGGTATTCTCACCTATACGCATTATCTATCCTTTCTTTCCATAAAGGCCACGAAAGCAAGGACGGCCAATTACAGATATCAATTTTCCGGCGATTCAAGAACAATTTGAAGAAAAATGTTTTCAATCATAGCGTCTGTTTAAAAGTCATTTCAAACAAACATTAGATCGTGCAGCACCAAAGGTTGTAAGTAATAGCGCCTATAATAACGGCAGAATTATCCTTTGTTTAGCAGTGTAATGGTGTATATAATGGCAAGTTTTACTTCGGCTGATACCAAGGATTTTAGTGTATAAGAAGAACTGCGAAAAGGACACGAAGTAAATACGGATGGAGCTGTTCTTGTTTCTATAGGCTATCTGGTATCAGCTGTAAAATATATCAGCTGTAAAAAATATTAGCTGTAAAATATATCAGCTGCAAAATATATCAGCTGTAAAAAATATCAGCTGCAAAATATATCAGCTGTAAAATCTATCAGCTGCAAAATATATCAGCTGTAAAATATAGCAGCCGATTTATAATACACTACATATATATTTAAAAGTGTTGAACGTTCATCGATTTTTAACATACTGCATATTTCATCTATTAATATTTGAACTATGCCATAAATGTGTGAAACAAAATTTATAATTTCTACATCTGCTCTTGTACACTTGCTTCCAAAATAGCACCACTGAATTAAATAATCATACCTTAATCTTTATTCCATTCTAGATAAGTAAGTATTAATACCCGAAATTACTCTTAACCTGGGAACATGCTAGTGCCGAAAGTTATACCAAATGTTTAATGGAGTTTACAATAATAATTAAAATAAACAGTAGCCATACACCGCCGATTGCTCTGTATTTAATAGAAAATTTCAAACGCGTTCTTATAATAAATAAAAGGTGAGATAAACCCAAAGGACTACTTTTTTCAGTATTGTAATCAGATTGGTCCTCTTATCCCGAACATGCATAAGAAACTCCTTCTCCCAAACTAGGCGAGTTCATTTCCCCGAGAATGGTTCATTAGCCGGGTTTATAAAATGCCCGCTTGTCATGTTTCGGACATTGAATAAGTCGTGCGTGGCCGACCGAGCCTGTCGTCTCAAGATGGCTTAGTCTACTTAGAGAGACCGGTCTACCCGCGGAGGACCCCTCCCACCGGACCCCACCACCCCCAACCCCCCACCAGTTCATCCCCCACTCACCCCATTTTGTGTACACAACTTAAGACCCTTTATAACCAACACACGCTAGTTTTTATCTTGTAATCCGATTAGGTATTATAATAACGTGTGGACGCCGTCATGCCTTAAAATATCCGTTCGGTTTCCTCTCCGTTGTATCATTCATTTACTGTTTTGATTTACAACTCTCTCAGTCACGTGGACGGTGTCCGCTTCGCTTGTGGGTTCGCTACGGTATGAAACATTATCGGCAGCGTTCATAGTGAGGAAACCTGTCTAGCTTAAGACTGAAGCGACGAGTGGAGGCGCGATGAAAATATTAAAAAAAAAACAAATATATTATTTTTAAATAAATAGCTGGCTAATTCAAAATGATCGTACACTCGTATCATGGTTACGTTATTACTGTTTCGATACAATTTGTGTTCTGAGCAACCAACGCGGCCAAATGTTGTTCAGAAGGTGAGCAGTTGTAGAAAAGGACGGAAGGGAAGGTAAGGGACAAGATCTGTGATCTAGCTGTCGGGCGTAACCTCCATCGGACGCCGTATGACAGGCTGCGGGCCCCCCAATCGTATTTCACCTAGAGACGAATTAATTAGGCCTGTTCTTAATTGTAGGTTAGGTTAGCTGTCTGGTGGACTGTCTGTTTGCACAGTTTCTGGCAGTCGGCCGGCCGCCAGACTATAATGCCCCAACTGACGCCCTTCAGTCCGAACCCAAGCTTGGACGATTTACATTTTAAATGACGCCGTGGGGGCGGCAGGGGGTAGGTGTTAAATGGTGGTTAAATACCCACATCGGTAATGGAAATAAATAGAAAAGACTGCGTTCTAACCCCTACAGAGTCATGCCCATTACGCGTTTATAAAAGTTGATTACATAATTTACACGATTAGATTTATATTTCAGTCAATAAATATACGATGCCTGCAGTATAGGACAAGAAGTAATGTCATCATTCCTACGACCTTCTACCCCGCTCACTGACTTTATCCTATGCTAGAACGGTCAGTATACCAGTTGAGCATCCAGCCTGCACTGACTGTTGTTGTTTTATAGCACAGTCAACAATCAACAATCTTATGTCCTTGGAAATGAGGTCCGGAAAGTTTGACAAAGATATTTATTTTGTCTGCGCTATTTCTCTATTGTTTCAACAAAACGGGTATAGCGCGTTTACATTAAGGCGTGAATATTTGAGACGGTTTTTCAAGTCGTAATGCTAACCGGGTGGGAAGAAAAATAATACATAATATGTCAAAGCCATGCATGCGGGCGCGGGCAAAGTAAACTTTAAAAAATATGTATATATTTCTTTCCCCTCCTTTTTTTACAGTTAATAACATTCAGGAAATGTGCTCAGAACGAAATGAAGCTTTCCACTTTGGTTGGCGATAATCCCTGTCCGGGAGTGGTGTCGGGTGGTATGTTGATTTATGAAGTGCCGCGACCCGGCTTTTGATTTATAAATGTCGCGTTACAACTCGCTAAATATACGGGGATGTGCACACAACTGCCTACGTTCTTATTAACTACGACCAACTTGAAAAAAAACATTCAGAAGGAACATTGAACAATTTCACCGGAACAAGAGCCTCTGAGTTGAAAATCGGAAAAAACCAAACACTGTTCCGTTATTATCCTAAGAGGTTATATACAGGTTATAAGAGATTGGGGAAAGAAATTGCAAAATCATCAGTTAGATCTAGTTATATTACACGTTTTCAATACTTTAAAAATAATATACGAAACAAATTTAAATTAGTAACCTAATTTAACGGTTGTTTCTGAGTTTGCGAAAACAACGAACAACGAAGGCGAAAGAACAACGAAGCACCTGAAGTATTCATTTTCACCTAAAGTTTATTTACTCTTAGGTCCGAACTTTATGTCCGCGGATAGAATTCCCGTTTCCGATTAAATAAAGAATATCGGAGACAGCGACTGACCTTCGGCCTCCCCAGTTTGGTATTACACGGGCGACAGTAACCGCCGTAAACTCCGGAGTTCGGTCAAACAGATGGTCGAAAACACAAGGCAAACATAAAATAACACGCTTGCCATAATAAATAAAGTTAGGAAGAAAAAATAATAGAATCATTTTAACCGTATTGCGTTGCTCAACGAGACAGAAAATGATGGAATGTTTATTTGGGAATTCGTATCAAATAAGTGATGGACGGGTCGACGGGTTTCCTCCTCGGAATTTTTGTAGCTGATCCGAAGCTTAATGTTCAATTCCCGCCGTTATATATTCCTCTCACTGATATGACCAAACTTAAATGGTAGAAGTAAACAATCGGTGGTACATAGAATTGTTGTACGAGTGTTGGGCGTTTTGCCTGAGAGTAGGCTATAATTCGCCGCCTCCTGGAAATGCGTTCTAAGACCGCCGTTGGGCCTCTCGGCGCTCTATTTTGACCGTTCGCAGCGTAAGAGGGGGCACGCTCGGGATATCGTAATTTCTGGCGGCTAGTGAATAAATAAGGTGGAGGCGGGCCCGGCGGTTGGGGGCGGACGAGATAACGCCGCCTCCACCTCACCCGCCCAACCTATAGTTAGCCGACAGCATAACTCATTGGGGCTCTGTCTCTCCCAATGAGTCAGTCCCGCTTCATTTAATCGATGTATCGCCCCCTCACTTACTGAACGCCGGCTTTACAACTTTTCCTATCCCTCTGTATCGCTTTCAGACCCACCCCCGAGTGATGTTCACAACAGATGAGGTTTAAACCGGCCGAGATAAAAACCATTAGACCATTTTAAATTTACAGTGTACAATAACCGAATAACCGATTAAAATACAGTCTACCGAATGTTTATCTAATGATGAAACGATATTTGATTCAGTACTACAACAAATTTAGATATGTCTTTTTTAGATAAGATTAATATAAAGTATATCATTGATGATGTTGCACCGAATACTTTTCCTATGAATTAAATTCCTTCTAAGAATAAGCCCGAAACGTGAAGTAAACCGTTTAACCGACTTCAAATAAACTGTACAACAAAAATTGAAAGGCCGAATGACGGGATGAATAGACCTCCTAATTAAGGGGTCGCATATGCTCTTTCGGGGGTCCGGCACCCGGAAGCTGGCCGAACGCGGTCATCTTCCGAAAGTAATACCGATCGTCAATTGCCCCATTATAATTATAACGGAAGTTGTTTTTTCATCGGAAAGAGAAAGAGGAAGTGCGGCACGAGGGAACGGAACGGGCCTCTAACGGAGTTGAGGCAATTATCAATTTAATTGTAGACAAACTGGGACCAACTTCTAGCGAGCGAGCGACTGACTGGTACACCGCCCCAAACACACTCTAATCCCGCACACGTTTCATGAAAATATCGGCTTAATTATTTTGCATAAACGGCCGGTTGTGCGAACTCAGGTCGCGATTTATTGCGCACTTTCGTATGCCCGACATAAAGTCCCCGCCGTTTTCACATCTGAAAAAGAGCAAAAACGGCCCACTGTGAAATATCGCGCGTCGCATTCATTTGTTACAATATTCCTGATGTACTGCGTTAAACAAGGGGACTAATTGAAAACTAGTGTTAAGGGCATTAACTTGATAAACAAAAAACCCGCCCTAACGCACCAATTAGCCGCGATCTTTTAGTTATAGGCCTGAATGTTGAGGTGGAGCTCCTTGGATCATCTACACCTGTTGTCCTGCATGTAATATATAATCCCTCGTTATATTTTATGCAACTCAAGCAGGTGTTTTTTTCGCAGATCGACCAGGCGTAAATCTAGGACGCCGTTTGAATGCTAGTTCACCTTGGTGATTAGTTGTAGGGCTCCGCACACAAGAAGCAGAACGCAAGACCTATCCCCGAAGTGGGGGGACATAATATATATTAGCGAGCAACCTTTCGAGCACCTGGCTGTCTGATAAGAGTATTTCACCTAGCAACAAATCGGCATTTCATCCAATAGCCGACGTGGGGAATGGTTGGAATGGGAACTGATATTTAAAATTGTGGTCCCAACCTTGGGAAATTGATTCATTAACAATTAATCATTTGAAAAAAGTTCTTCATTAATAGGCTGGCAATTTTCGCCCCGGTCTTAATCTTGCCAGTCCAGATTATACTTAATCTTATCTCCGAAGAATACTTGTAGACTAGCGCCGGCTACAGACAGCGAACACGATAAAACTAATGATAATTTGTCAACCGTTTTATCAGCATGTTTCATGAAATCACACCAGCCGGCCTTACGTAAGGTTTTCTGGACTGGGACGGGTGGAAAGTTTTTTCTCTGAAAATTCCTGAAACCGTACAGAACGCTCAAATATCCGAGAGTACATTTAAATGTATGGTATCGGGCAGTACTGAATAGATTACTATCACACATCCCAACCAACGATATTATCTTAACCACTTTACCCACCCTTACGTCGTGTTAAGCGGGACCAACTCAGAGAGGAAAGAAATAGGGAGAATTCAATGTGAAATTGCAACCCCCGTCTTGTGACCTACTAGACAAAATAATTGAACGCTAATAGCATTCTCCAGTTTGGGCCCAGTTGTATATCGCATTATATTATGAGATGACACGGTTGAGTGGGAAAATTTCCAAACGCTAAGTGAATTCGGCTTAACGGCCCCAAGAAGGAAACGGGAATTATTTCCTCCGTTCGGGCATTTTCACGGTCCAGTCTTGGAAAGTAATCGTACCAGCAGGAGTGCTCCACAAACAAAGCCGGCTTGCATACATTAACCGAAGGATATGAGTTCCCTTACGACTTGGAAGAGAAGTTTAAAATGAGTTTGAAACGTTTGAACATTTTCAACGATAAGGCTGTGACAAATATCAAAATGTCGATATATCTTAATAAATTTCTAGCTATCGTCCCTAGAAAATATCGATATATTCCCAGAGAATATTTAGTAATGTCATCGCTCTGGCGATTTTCCGTCTCACTTTCCCCTGTTTAATTCTACAAGTCATTCTGTTACGTAAGCTGCAAGCCGCAGTATTGATTCATATAAAGGATACAATTCTCACGAGCTTATATAGTCTTACATCCTTGTATAGAGGAAAATATATCCTGCAATATTTTATAGAATAAACACGTGTGTAGATTCGTGTAACTCAGATCCGAAGAGAGTGGACGGGTAAGTCTCGATGATATTTAAAATCACTTTATTGAGACAAGAGATATTTAATTAGGAAAATAAAGAATTCGTTGTCTTTCTATAATGCATCGAAAACGAATGAATACGTAGAAAATAGTAGCGAATTTTCGGTAAAAACGTGCGTACTAAACCCTTCGAATTAATTGGGAGAAGGTAGTTTATACGTCCGTATAGAAGGGTGGGGAAGGATCCCATTTAAAGCACCGAATTTTCCATTGTAGCCCCCAGTGGTATTAGGCCTTGTTTTTCCAGGGAACGGGGAATGACAACGCTCGGAGAAGATCCGAATTCCCACAAGGGCCACAAAAGAGTGGGGGGGGGCCCACGTCAAGTCGGCGGGGTCCAGGCATTAACGACCCGGGAAACGGTAAAAGTCGGAAGAAGATGAGGTCGTGAAGGGAGAAAGAGCCCTTTTACAGCGGTATAATAGTCTCCTGAGCGGCTACCATCTGTTGAGCCCAACAACGCTACGGTAATAGAATCGGCCATTCAGCTAACCTCGCCTCTCTCACTCGGTGGAGGGCCTCAACGTTTCGTCCGACTCCCTACGTCAGTCTGTCCCATTAGATGACGAGATATTATAGCGGCAAGAGTCAATAATATAAACATAGAAGTAAGCGCTAAACTGAATTTACGATAAACATCCAGGAAAATTATTTTATTTTTAGCATAAGCGAGGCAATCGTGAACGCGATAGTTTTGTGACAAAAGGTCAATTGACTGGGTAATATAGAATACACAATACGAGGTGTTTTATTGATGCAAGTTGTATCGAATTCAATTGATGGATTAGGTGGGCACGCGAGCGTTTGGCACATCGTAACTCTCGTATTCTAAAATTTCAATTCAACAAGTGGAAGAAGTAATTCGAAACTGAAATAAGGAAGAATGATTCGGCAGTTTAACGACGTCGTTACAACCTAGTGGTCGAGGCGGGCGGTTAAGTAAGAAGCGGCCGTTTGTGACGGCAGATCCTGTTCCTTTAGACGAGTCGTACCGGAGTTAATGATTGTCGGCCAGGTGGAGAGAGAGAGAGAGAGAGAGGGATATATAGATGGATATGGGGAGAGAGAGAGAGAGAGAGGGATATATAGATGGATAGGGAGAGAGAGAGAGAGAGAGAGAGACCGTCCAGTCGTGGAACCGCACTACGGTCAGACCATTATACACTTGAACTGGCAACTGAAGGCTAGACCCGCCCGCATCTGTCACATCTCCACACATGCGGGCCTCTTAATACGGAACACGCGCCCGCCCATTATCCTAAATTTGTGTAGGCGATGACTATTGGGGGGTAGCTTTAAAGACCGGTGGGACGGGAATTAGGGAAAGCCGACGTCAGGTTAATTCAGATTTGTCCTCGGTTATTGGAATTAAATTCTATTTAATATACGAAAACGAGGTTATCGCCTAGAATCACGGACGAGCGAGTAAAACTCTATTGGAACGTGACGTGATGAGTTTGTAGGCTTTCTTCAATCCTACATTAATCGTACATTATTAAAAATGGTATACTAAAGAATATAAAAGAAAGAATATTGCCCTAATGTGGCCTCGGTACATGTTGAACTTCGGCCTGAAATGATCTTGTACAGATAGAACCGCCAGTGTGGCCTGTACCAAATATTCGAGTGGGGGACAGAAGAGGGCAAGAGTGATGACAATGTAACGGAAGATACCGCGAGCTGACACGCGACTGTTAAAAGAATGCTTCATCGGCAGTGATATTCGCGCGAACCTCATTATAGAGTGAGAACCGATTGCTGCCGACAGCTTTATCAGGCCTTTAATAATAGATGGTAATATTTGAGACTAATCCACGATGTGAATTTTAATGTTTCGATACTACAGGAGTAAAAAGTAAAAAGCGAAGAAAAGCCGGAACCCTCGCCACTGAGAATGCCCGCTCGCAAAAGCAATCCAAGCGGGAGAATCGAATTAAACATCACGTAAATTCCTTTTCCAGAGCGATCCCAGAAAATAGCAGTTATGCCGGAAAGTAGGAATGAAATTGTCGTAAACAAGATTGTATTTTGCGCAACGAGCTCCGTCCTGTTCCGATTATAAAGAAGGGGGGCGGGCCGGCCCCGTGGGGCGGGCGAGAGATTCAATAAAAATCTCTTTAGTTTATTTGTTGTCTAGAAGGCGAGGAGGGGGGTTGGGAGGTCTCTTCCTCCATTATAGCGGCGGCAGTTAAAGTCGCCCGGGGGGTGATATAAGAAAGGCAGAGTCGGGGGAGACGCTGGGAGAAACAGAGGAAAAGGGGGATTACAATAAATTCGGCGTTTAAGTAGAAAACGAAAGGGTCGGAAAACATCTATTTCCGAATGTGCGGACTTGCGCTGTCCGCGGCTCCCTCCGTCCCCCACCACACTCTCTCTCTCTCCCTCACTCCTCTCTCCTCCAACTCACTTTTATGTATCCCACAGTCGGCTCCCTAATATCCCGTCCGGACGCCTCCATCCCTCCGCAAACGTATGCTTCTCATCCCCAATACCATATTTCCGAAACCGTAATCGGCACTTTGGTAACGGTCCAGTTTAGCGACACCGGTTAAACGGAGCAGTATAACGATGCAGTGTATCGAATACACGCGGCGCCGGTTACTTAAGGATGAATGGACGCATACTGAACATGAATAACGTTTAACGGGACCGTTCTGATTAGATAAACGTAAACCTGATGCATCAGTCGGTGACGTCGACATAAACCGCCTACTAACCTGTTCTCGCGTAAGTGTGTTACGAAGGATAGGTTTAGAGAGTAATTAAAGTTATTGCTACCGTATAAGTATTTTTCGAAATTAGTTTTAAAATTGAAAATTTACGGTATATTTAGTATATTAAAAAATATATATCGTTTTACTAAAATACATCGAACAACGGGGGAGGATACAATATTGGATACTCACTTGGGGAAGTCTGCGGACCTACTTCGTTTCTTGGGCAGTACTCGAGTGATTAATACGTCTTCGCCATACTCCCACGATTTTTATGTGAACATTTTGAAGGGGAGAACTGTAAGGGAATTTGAGAAATTGGTGTTTTTTGTCCGTTTCAACAGTAACTATGCAGATGAATATATGATCATACGGGTTTCCGGATATTATTATATCAGCTGACAGCCCGCCTTCCGTTAACGATTTATGGTCCCATAACACGGCCGAGCAATGTAAGGGTATGTAAACGCAGACGCAGAAAAATGTGTCGGTTGTTTCACTTCTGCCGCTGGTTGGGGCCAATGGGCACTTAACACTAGCTGGTCCCGAGAGCGGCCGCCGGGGTACAAGTGGGGGAGCGTGTTCTGCCCCCTTTCGTCGCCCGGTTTTCTTAATGAAATAATTATTTCTATCGGGCACGTACCGCGGAAGGGAATGCTCCGCTTTCCAGCGGCGCGACATCGCGCAAAACCATTAGTTTGACTATAATTGTTATTGGCCGCTGAGAGTGGAGCGGGAGCGGGCCCCGAGAGGAGGGGCCGGTTACCGCTCCAATTCTAATTAATGATCATTTTCTACGAATAGACTGTCGATCCCGATATAACAACTTTTTTCTCGGTCGAGACTCCTCGTGTCACCTTTTTTTCCCCCTCAAAAGCCGGCTCGTCCGATCGTCCGTTAGACGGGCTCGCATTCGCTCTTAGAAAGCAGTCGGGAGTTTTTCCCATTTGCGTCGAGCCCAACGGACGCGGAAACCGTATTATTTATTTCTACTTTGGGCGGCCTATAGGATGATGTAGAGTTTCAATTCCGATAGAGGAATCCAGACGCCCCTCCGGTTTAATTGCCCGGCCAATTGATACGATGTTTTGTTTCATTTTCTTCTATCGAGAGTAGCGATTATCTTGAATTACGGTTAATTGAATCACTAAATGTGCAGTTAACGTCGACACAAGACTATCATCACTCGTGCGATTTTCCGTTTACTATATATCGTTTACCGTAGTAAGTACCCCACTGTATGCATAATGTAATGCTACTAATGTTACCGAACGAGTTACGGGAGATTAAAACTCGGAATATTAATACAGAACAAACACGAGGTAACGCGAGTTTTTAGTTCGACGAGCTATTCAACTTACATGGGACTAACAGAGCGCGTGTAGCTAGTCGGAAAGACATTTCAATGGCGTCTGCGTCCGAGGGCAAAATATTTCCCAACCAAGAAATGCCAAATACACGTCGTTTCAAGGAAGACGACTACAGTTTTAGGGATTAGCTCGCGTGAACTCAGTAAATTCAATAAGCAGATATGCTCAAAATCATTTTCCAAACGATAGATTTGATCAATCTCTTAGCCGCGTAGATCCTTTATTGCATTTGTCCAGTATATAACACCAAGTGATACAACTTGGCACAGACCACGATGAACGCGAAGGTCTATCAGATTCGAATTCACTAATAAGCATCAATTTTCGTCCGAGATTAATCTTCGCTACATGGGAGAAAGCGCGTGGTTGGCGCAGATAATGATAGGGCGAAATGCGGACCGGTTTATTCACAGATCCGAGGAGCAAACTGAACGCCCCCACCCCCCTCTGCTTACATCAATAAAATTACGTCGTAATATACATTAATCAACGTGCCACTTGGATGGGCGGTTGATTTAAAATAGAACAATAACATCTAAAGTTTATATTAGAATTGGAATGTTACGATTCGGAACGGGCGGTAAACTCTGGGCTAGTAATGGAGAGGATACAAGATCAAAATTAATTACTTGCCTCTAGAATTGTTAGAACCCCGGTCTTAGCAACTGTACACTACTCAACATTAAATAAACTATTTTAGAATACCTGTTTTGTGGTCTGCGAAGGGTTTGAATATATGGCGTAGTAGTTGGTATTGTGTATTTACGATCATAAAAGTTTTCCTGTTCACAAAAATCGTTCGTTGGGTGCACTTGGACAGATTAACTTGATTGCTAAAAATAAACGTTTTTCAATAAATTTTTGATCAACAGGAAAACTTTCATGATCGTAAATACACAATACCAGACAGGTTTCCTGTCATATATTTGAAAGTCAGAACGTAATAGTTGTTACCAGATGTGTGATGAGATATATATTTGACCGATAATCCGATAAAGACTGAAGCCGATTAACAAAATACCTCCCAACCCAAATAAGACAAACAACATCCCCCAAAAACACAATAACAAGACTCGCGACACACGACAGACAACCACCACAGTACAAGGGAGAGTGACAGTGCAGTAAGATTGCCCAAAAAACATCCAATGTGCCGAAGTGACTAACACCGCTACTGAAGATGGCGAGCAGCCGAAACCGGTCTAGCAAAAGACCAAACCAACGAGAGGAGATAGAATAAACTATATTACAAATAATCGCGATACAAAAACTGCATATAAATAAATGTAGCATTATTGTATATAATGAGACGAGCGCCGTTTGAACGATATCCGCATTGAAGCCGTTTCGAGCCCTATGGTAATTAAAAGCATATAAACGCCGTGTCATTCGATGAATCGCTCGAAAATGAAGTGTCGGCCGCATTCAACGGGCGGCAGACACAAAAAAAAAGCGGCCGTGTTCTCGACATTTTTTTTCACGCCTAAAATTCTTTCACGGCCGGGAGGGTCGAAAACATACAGATAGAAAACCGATGCAACAGTGTGTTGTGTATTGTCGAACCCCCACCCCAACGCCGACGAATGGCTGTCAAAGCCGGTTCACATAAAAACATAAATTTATGCTCGGCTCGTGGAAACGCCGCCACCGCCCCCGTCGGCTTTCACTTTAACGACCGGTCGGTCGGTCGGAGAAACGTGTTAATACGCGTAGCGCTGGGGGGCCCCAGGGGGGGGCGGTGCCTTTCTCCCGGAGGCGCCCCCACACACACACACACAAGAGTTGTTTAAATACAAGAGGCAATAAATGTAGCCGGGCCCCGTTCCATTTACCCTCGGCGGTCAGGTAGGCCTGCCCTCCGGGTCCACTACCTGAATGGCTAACGATTTCCGACGCGTCCCTTTCACGCCGAGGGGCTAACGAGCCCGGTCCCGATTAAAGGTCGGACACCCGCTTCAATGGAGGGATAACACGAAGATTTCAGAACAAATTGGCCCGTTCTAGACGCCGGGAATGGACGGAGGACACCTGTTTACGGCCTCTTTTGCCCATAATAAAACGGTGCGTGTACAGATGCGACTATAGAGTGTCCACGGAGTCATAGACAACTATAATACCCTAAGAAGACAGAATATAAACAGCGGGGTAGATTTCGTGTGTTTCTGTCTCCTGTTGGTCTTTTGCTAGACCGGTTACGGCTGCTCGCCATCTTCAGTAGCGGTGTTAGTCACTTTGGCACATTGGATGTTTTTTTGGGCATTCTCACTGCACTGTCACTGTCACTTGTACTGCGTTGGTTGTCTGTTTGTCGTCTGTATATATATGTGTGTCTTGTTATTGTGTTTTTGGGGGATGTTGTTTGTCTTCCAACTTCCATCTTCAGTAGCTGGCGTAGTAGTAGGTGGCGAGCAGCCGAAACCGGTTTAGCAAATGGCCAAAGCAGCGAGAGGAGACAGGAACACACGAAATCTACGGTATTCCGACCCCTCGCCGATCAATGGGACCAATTTGGGATGTTGAAATGCATCGGAGGAAGAAAATAGAATAGAAATGTCGGTAAATAACCAGATTGTTTCTTTAGAGCCGAGAAGAATGTTTTAATAGGTTATAATTGGCGCAACAAGAAATATCTGCAGTGTTTTTAGAGGGGTTCGGAATGCGCGGTGGTGGCTTATAACCGAGAGGAGGCGTCTAAGTGGTAATCGGGAGGATGGTAGGGTGGTGTGGGGCGTAAAACGTAGCCGGCAATCTTATTTCACCGCTGCCGACTCTGGTGGCGTCGCATCGTCGATAGAAAGCGCGAGTAGCCGGGCCGTCTACTCTAAGTCTAATAACACCAAATTACCGGAGGGATGCCCACTCGGCGATCGTAAAACCCCCCGGGCTGGGGGCCGTAAAAACTCTACTAGAGTTCCCACTGGACCCGGCCAGACAGACATCGCCAATGCCATCTTCATCTCGCCTTAACCTTACTATCGTTTGGCCTTCGGAGAGGCCACAAAGGATTTGGTCATTGTTTTATAAAGTCGGCCGCCTATGTGTGTAAGCATTCATACAGGCTCGCTCGCTCCCATCCTCCTCCTCCTCCTCCTCCTCCTCCTCCTCTATGGCCTTCTGTAACGTTTAATTCAACATTCATTATGGACAGAAAACGGAGTTTGACGCATAGAGACCGACCGGTAGGTTTGAAACTAATTGGAAACTTCGGATTAAGTATACTCGCGATACCTGTTTGGCTGTCTTTTAGTTTGTTTTCTACTTAGTTCATTCTCTCTTCTGGGTGACATACGTGAAAGCTTTTCTCTGGATATTGCCTAACGGCCGGTTTTTATACTGTTCGGTGGCCTGGGAAAGTTAGGAATAGCGCGCGATTCTTGGATCTATTACTGTACTGTCCTCATTCGCATCAGTTTGGTCTTTTCTAGACCGGTCAGTCGACCTGCTGCTCGTCAGTAGAATGTCGAATCACGTAGTCATATCGGTTGCCCTTGGGGCAGACAGTACTGTCTGTACTGTAATATTAATAAACAGCTATTAATGTCCAGCTCCCACGGCATCCAAACGAAGTGGGACAGAGAGCAACAGTATCGATAACGGAAAATACTTACAGAAATATATTACTCTTTCTACAATAGATACTACATCCAGTTATGGCACTCGGATTGAGCTGAACACACTCGGACTTGTACCTGTTCTGGAAACGGACTGACAGCTCCCCCTCCCCACGGCTCCAGTGCGACAGGTACCCAATAAAACATGAAAAAAGTACCACTACCCAGGGGGACTACCCTTTATTGTTGAACTGTACGCTATTGGCGAAAAGGGCCCAAGTGAACGTTTCTATAGGGCCCAGTCGAAAATAATGTAGGAGTCGAAATTTATACCGCTCATAAAAATCTGCACCGTTGTCGGAGCGATTGAGAATCGTTCTCTCCCTCTCTTTCCCTTTTTACATGTTTACTATCCCTCGTACACCGAACGGCCTTTGTGCGTAACTTTCACTGCTTGCATAGCTGGGACTATTATAAAAATTTATTGGTATTTCGTTTACTGGCAATTTACCAAGGGATATAAAGGCGTGTATCTCTCCAGGAAGTTATGTCCCATACGAACCGTTGGCTTTTTCCCGTTCGACCGGCAGATACAAATCTGAAGTAACGCCGCCGCCAGAACAGTGTACGCACTTAACCCTCCCTCGTTCGTGGGTACGCGCGCGCGTATTGCAGGTTTAATTTAAAAATATTCCGAGAATAGATGAGAAGTGAACGCAGGAAATATTATACAACCTCGGACTCGTTTTGCATTTATTAAATTTCACAATCGAGAATGAAAATTGCTCTATTGATTTATGATAATCTCGAACCGGTTACAGAGCTTCCACATCCGCGAAATTAACGCAGCAATTTGAATCAAACCTGTCCTACATACAACATAAGACAACTTATAGATTCTTCGTGCGAGTATGTCATCATTTTTATTTTTATTTCGCGTTGGTGTTATTTTGTATATAAGTAATTACATCTATTTCTGGATGTAATTTACATCTAATCTGGATTTTGCCTTTTTGTCTGGTGATTTTCCGTCTCTTCTCAAACAATTAAAGCCAGTTTGGCTGAATCCTTAATTCATAAACTTTAACAGTGTCAAGCTTCTAACACCGAACCAAAATACTAGGTTTAGTATAACCCAAGACTACTAATTCCGTAAACACCAAAATTAGTCTAATATTATTTCATTCAAAAGGATATTATAGATCCTAATGGGGAAACAGGGGCTCCGGTATTATTAATCGGGCTAAAATAAAACCCGATTTGTGCGAATTCGGCCTTAGATGTAGATAGGAAGTAACATTAGCGGTGTAAGGTTGGAAGGGCCCCACTGCCCTAAATACAGTGGGTCAGGAGGGGTCCCGTTGGAATTCGATTTGTTCTGTAGGTGTGGGAAAATAAAAAGGAAGAGGCGGCCGCCAATCTGGCACAGCTGTGACCTCAGTGAGACGTTGACTGGGGCCTAACTGACCTTGCCACGTGGTCTGCCGTTGCGAGCGTTTCGCAAAGGTTAACTGGCTCTGGCAGTGGACCAGAACGCGGTATAGCCCCCGGCTCATATTAATAATGCCGCCGCCGGTATGGAGCTGGAGCCGGGCCTGGACCCACTATTCGAGGGACCCGCTTGTCCAGGCGCGACTCGTAGCACCTCCGGGACATTGCCGACTGGAGCCCCCGCCCCTACCATACTAAACGGCGGCCGACACTCCGTAAATCGTCGCCGGCTGAAAGAAAATGCCCGGTGAAACGGCACTTTTGACTTTCTCGGAAAGTGAAAGTTTCTTTTTTCGCAATTTGAAAAGGACTGGCGCACGGTCGCCAGTGGCGGCCGATCGGATGACTCACGCCCGATCCCGTCTTCCCGATTTACCCAACGATGATGAATTGTACAATGGACGAATGAAATCGGTCTCGAGCCCGCCTCGGAATGAAATATCGTGGCCTCCTCTGACGCAACCGATTTTTCATCTGACCTATATAATAATCCTCCGACCGACGGTATTAATAATCCGCCCGATACGGTTTTTTCGGATTGGAACGCGAGCGTAGGGAACCGGCGAATTAATATCGAATAGATAACGGTTTTAAACCAGTCCGGGAGGAGAGCCCGTATTAGAAAGGTTTCTCGATCAAATATTCGAGGTTCGCAAGGTTAACGAACTCCGAGACCTCGGAATGATCTTACCCCCCGGCTTTGGGCCGGAGTACACCGAGAGGAATTCTGTCTTCCACTAACCTGAAGAATCGATTTGTAACGAACACTATATAGGAAAACTACTAACGAAAACTGTAAATTATTAACGTAAATTGCTTATATTGAGCAAAATATGGAATGGAAACGCGTATTTATTTATTTCGACATAAAAATTTTAGGCTCAGCTTAATAATCGGCCAATGGTCAGTGTTCAGCCTTTATTTCATTCGAAATACCGGCGTAACAAGTGATTCGAAATTAATTATTTTAATGTATACGTATCTAAGGCTCTCTCTTGAAATGTTTGGTAAAAGTACAACGATGATGAAGTATTATAATACGAACAAGTATTGAACAATCTAAGGAATTTGAACTGCTCCAAGTCCTTCCCGTTTTTCTTTTACGCCAACATGAGGATCATTCGAATCGGCCGGCATTACAGTTAAACGCTAAATTAAACTGGCAATAATGGTGGAGGTTCGTGTGGAACATACGGTGTATGGCCGGCAGGATACATTTATCAAACTGGGTGGCTCGGTGACCTTGTGCTCTCGCGGGCCGAGAGCGGTGTTCGACTGGCTAAGGGGGGGGGGGAGCCGGCGTCTTTCGCTCTTCGGTTAAATGCGAACCAGTTTGGAGAGACCGGTTTATATTCCCGATTAGGGCAGAGGACCGGGCGGAATCCGGCGCCCTTTAGGGGGGGCTCAACTAATGTCACGGCCTCCGTCCGTTATTTCAGTTTTTCAGCGTCGCGACGGCGGCCCGCGGGTCACTCCCGCCGAGCGGTCGGGCCACTCCCGAAGGAGCTCGATTTGTCCGCCGATCTAAAAGTGCCGTTAATTGGGCCGAGAGCCGGGCAAATATTTATGAGACTGCCCGCCCGGCTGACTTTCACACAACTTGTGCCCGCCCGCCCGCCTAATCACAACGCGCCCTCAACCCAGCCCTCAACCGAACCGGTCTATTTTCATCTTCAACTTCATAGCCTCAGAAATTTCCCCTTTGAAAATTACAAACAGAAATCCATCGCACAATGATACCAGTTAATGTAACATACCGAGTAACTCTCGGTGAATTTTGATTACCCTTACACTGTACGATTGGGCGCTATTAATCGAAATATTTTTACCTATTAAAGTAGTTCGAGAGGAATTTATTCCCAATTTAACATCTCCTCCTATTTATTTACATAACTTTATAAAATTCATTTTACGCGGCGAATATCTGCTGGCGTGCTAAATAAGTATTAATGACAATTCCAACCTCACAGCGAAGTGTTTGTTCACAGTTACAAACGAGTTGGATAAACCGCGCTGCCGCGAACGTTCTACGGCCGATACCGCATTCCCCGCAGGATTATCAATTCGTTATAAAACGTAATTACAGTCATTAGAAATATTTATATTTCCAACGTTATTTATAGAAACCGCGATTGAGCGCGCCACTCTAAATTCCAATTTCTCCAATAGAGGTGCAAGAAACGTATAACGGAGAAATGCTAATGCCGCCGTATTGGCGACGTACGTCCCATCGAAAGTGGCAAACTTGTATTGGTTATCATGATGAAGAATAAGAGGTGAGCTGACGAAAAACCTGATCGTATATAGAGTCGGCATAAGGTGATGATCCGTGCGTCGGGGACCACCGTGGAAAATCGAACACACTGGGAGATGAATTGTGTCTCCCCGTGGCTCTCAATCAGTCGGCCGCTTTACGGATTGAAAAGACACGCCTTTATCGTTCTTTATTCCCCCCCCTCCCCGTACGACGAATTCAAAAGCCAAGGTCGAAAAAACGATCCTACCGATATCTTCGGCCGATGGCTCGAGGTTAAACAGCATGAAATTTAGGAGCTAGCGTCTTCGTGGCTCCGGCCTCTCTATGTCTGGAGGGCACGCAACGTGGACATAAAATATTAACATTCCGTGATAACAACCGGGTATTATTAATTTTCTACTCTGATATTCGTCTGTTCTACAGGTTGGTTAAATTTGTCCTCGTAAAATAGGCCTGTAATTAATTTTTCTACGGTTTGAAATTAAATAACGGCTGTTTAAAATCTAATTTGCGAATAGTTGATACCCATTCCGTTAAGATTCCGTCCTCCAATAATGTGATAAACCACAGTGAATGGAATATATAATATAGCTACATCTGAATCTGATGGTTGTATACGAACAAATTGCACCGGTCTTAATACGGAAAGAACTGTCCCGATTTTCGATAAAGGGCTATGAGCAGAATTGGCCAATTAACCTTGGACAAGGATTTAATAACGGTTGTTCTTACCCAGTAATAAGGTCATTGATGTGTTCGTAGAGAAAAGTGAAGGGAGAGCGATTATAATTTATTAATTTTTCGACAAATATTATAACTGTAATTTTAAGTATAATATCTGGTCGAACAACTAACTGGTTTCCAATTTATTATCGGTATTTAAAATTTCAGTAAAATTATCGGTAATGAAATTCGGTAATAATAATTTTCTTGTAATTCGACACATTGAAAATGTAGTTAGCGGAAAATTTTGGATATTTTTAAACAGGTAGTATAGAAATGGGCGAATATTCTCCTCCGTGCATAGGATTCGACCCGGAGTTTGCAGAGGAGAAGGAGGTGGAGGAGGCGGTGGAGGTGGAGGAGGAGGAGGAGGATAGTACCGGCGGGGCCGATGCGAGTGGGGGCAGTCACGACGTGAACCGCCCACCCACTTTCCGCCGTTATTAAATGCGACTTACGAGTTCCGTTTAGTAGTACTTTGTATGCCGTAAAAAAATATTTTCAGTCCACGATTTCGCCTGTTCACCGTCCATTCGACGACGGGAAGAACGCCATTAAACGGTTCAATATTTCCAGGGAGGTTGTCTGCCTACGTCGAACGACGTTCGGCTGGGTAATACACGGAGATGAATTTCCACGTCACGTCCACAATAATATTTAATAGCTATAGCCGAAACAAATACCGGAATATCTCGGGGCATGGATAAACAGCTATCGCTCTCTCTCTCTCTCTCTCTCTAAAAACGGACAATCGAGTCTGCACACGATTTTGTTCCAGTTTTCTGTTACCGAACAAACTTAGTGTATACGACCCTTTGATTTGGTTGCAATTAGAATTATCTCCCCGGTATTTAATTTTCGCTTATTTCAAACCAGAATCGGTTAGTGTGTGATATTTTGACAGTGACAGTTTAGTGGTTGTGCCGACTTCTCGCTCGTGCATGAATATCTCGATGTATTAATATTAACAGCGGGAATCAATACTAATATTTGTATCGCGTTTTAAATCGGTTTGCTATATTGTTTGGATGTAACAGTGTCGAGTCATTTACTTTCGATCGGGATAGGAAACCGTGTTTTATCAGCGCGGGCCACTTGGGTAACGGTGCCGAGGTAAAGTGAAGTGCAAGGTACCACCACCGTTGTGCGAGCGGTACTCTCTCCGGACCGCCGCCTCCTGTCGGCCTTACCGGTGTGTTTTGAGTTGTTTACAAGGTTAGGGCGTATAATAAAGGGATCAACGACCGTCGGGCACTGGGAATAAACCGCTGAGCGACCTTGCCCGACGGCCAACTGTTGGCCCCAGCCAGGAAACCGAGAAAAAGAGTCCTTCGCGGATCCGGTTTCCCTCGCCACGGCGAAAAAACGCGGCCCGTCGGGATACGCGTTCCTGCCAACCAGTTTGGATACCTCCAGGAGTCAGGAATTCCATCGCCAGACATTTCCGTATCCATCTTCGAGACCAAACACAAATTTCTTCTTGTTTCTAACAGAGACCACAGTCCGGTATGTAGGTATTCCGCTATGAATGTTGCCCTTTTTTCATATTTATTTACTAATCAAAACCGCAACGCTGACAATCGACTTCTAACGACTCAAAGAAACAAACCAGAATATCTGAGGTGAATATCCGGTTCATTCTCCTGGATCTAACGTAATAAAACTGATTATACGGTACCTATATAAAGAATAGTAGAATAAATATTATGTTCGATATATTCCTCCGAGTACAACTCGACCTTGTTATATACTACCACATTCCGTGAGACTAGTTTTCTGTGAGGTGACTATTAGTGATAATTTCTCTATGCAAATTTCAAGAGCGAAAAAGCGCTTCGGAAGCGGGCTAAATGCAAAATTGTTTTGCCCACAGCATTGCTCGAAAAACTGATGCCCGCCCACTCCAATTATTCGGTGAATCGTCGACAGGTATTTTCACCATCATCTTCGACATCGTGAAACAGTAATTCAACCGTTTTTCTAGCCCGAGAGGCCGATTTCGGATCGATATTTCCATTAATCGCCTGAACTTATCTCGCCGGAATTTGGGAAATATTTTCACACCAATAGTTGTGCGACTAACCACGCGGAGTAATGAGGTTAAGAAGAGAGACGGTGACTGAAGAATGAACAGAATGCGGTCAGGTATATGCGGGATTGATTTTTTTCATCACAGATCCGTTCCGATTTACGCCTTGGGTTAATGGTTCAGTATAGAGGCGAGGACCCAATTTTCAATTCAAAGAAGAAATTGAGGACAATATTCAAATGCATGATCGGCCAATGAGGTTCAAATGAGTTTAATGTATTTTTAAGAACTCGCTATTGGAAATATTCGTTGCAATGCCGGTGTTAAACATCGCGTTGAACATTCAATTCCTTCGAGTAAAATTTCTGTTCCGGAGAGGAGATTTATTAACGATGGAGAGCCGAGAGGATGCATATTGCTCGGAACAAACTATTGGCCGTCTTTCTATGCAAATTTCAGGAGTAAATGTACCGCACCGAAACGGAAGAAATGTAAAATAGTGGAGAGCGAGCGGAGGCCCTATATTGCCGGTCGATGGGGGCCCTGTCACGGCCCTGGCGGGGAAAAAGGGCCGGAGGAATTTCCTAAATTAAAATGGAGTCGGTTCGGGGACAGGGTCCTCTTCATCCTTCTCGTCCTCCGCCTCCTCCTCCTCCTGTTCCCCGCCTCTCCCTCTCTCTCTCTCTCTCCTCCTCATAACACGGAGGATACGCAATAAATCTGACCGAGCGAGGGGAGAGAAATCGAGAGAGGGATAAGTACGTGAGCCGAGTGCCAATGGGGTGCCATGACTACCCACATGGCCGGCCACCGGCACGCCGCCCAAATACTAAAGCCCTTTTTTAGCCCCTTATTGTCACGTTTTCCTAATGCTTTTAAACTACCAATTAATGCGCTCCGACAACGGCCGCCGCCGCCGCCGCCGCTCCCTCCTCCTCCAATTCTAAGGGTCGTTATCTTCGCCAGTTGAGAAACCGTCCTTCGCCCGAGGGCCGCCAGACGGCTATACAAATTGACTGAAGAAACATTTACGCAACGCTTGAAAATTTATTCCTCCCGTTCAAAATTCTACGCTGGTTAATATTAATGTCGGCGCTAATTCAATTGCACGATTCATTCCCACCGCTTTGAAGTCTGCTCCGGTACGCAATGTTTAAAGTAATTACCGCCATTCAAATTATTGTTTGAGGATTCGTTAGAGTCCGGTATCTCTTTTCTATAATCGGCCACCTATTTGGTCTTACACTAGACCGGTTTCGGTATGTAGAATTCCGTCAGTAATCATATAATGATTATGAGTTAACTAAATAGTAACAGTACTATTGGGCTACGTAACGGCGTTGGGATACAGGTTCAGAATAAACATTGAGAACCGACGTCTAAAATCTAGGACACCCGGAGAAACTTCCCGACACGGAAATTATCAGCAAAATATACAAAAAGTACATACATACGAATACAAAAATTAACAGTACAACAGTGAGGCACATAGGCATGAAGGCTGCCTACGGAAGATCGTAAAAGTGATAACTGGGCTGAATTTACTGTAGTTTAATTATAAATTATAAATGAATCGTGTTGTATAAAATTAAAAATAAGTTACACCAATATTTCTGTCGGCGGAATTACATAGTGCGGGCCTTAGAAGCAGACAGTCGGTTATCTGTTGGACTGTAGTTGGTATCGAGGGTATAGGGGTAATTAATTGAACTGAGCGCGTACCTAGAAGGAGGAGCGGAAGAGTAGACCGGGTCTGAGTAGTAGTGGGTGCCAGCTAGCCAGCTAGCCAGCTAGAGCCTAGACCGTAGGGCCTAGACTATAGTTTAGGTCTAGGGGTTATAGTGGGCAGGGCAAGTTTTAATTTGGTGGCCCCTCTCAATCATCGGGCCCACTCTAATCCCCTTCCCCTTCCTCTTCCCCTCGCCTCGCCCCCACTCCTCCATTACTTAATGCATTAATCCAATCGAAAGCCCCTCCACGTCCCAACTTAACAACAGTAATTGAGACTTTATAGGGAGAGTTATAAACGGTCCTCCCCCGCTACCCGTCCCTCTCCCATTCACATCCCACGCACTAGCGCTCTATCAACCGTCCCGATTGTTTGCCTAATGAAATTGACCCAAAATGAAATTCGCCTGTCGTCGCTCGAAAATTAATCAGCGCACAATAAACGGATCAATTGGAGACCGATCTTGAGCCGACAGGTGGCAATACAATTGAAGCGATAAATACCCGAAATTGATACAAAGTAAATGAATAGCCAGCAATTTATTCCACTTCTATACAGGAGGATGTTACAAACTAATTTTAAGCATAAAAGATAAAATGATAATATTATTGTTACTGTTTTGTAATAAAATTGATTCGTACAGTTACGAGCCATGTACTGCCTGAATGCAAACTTTAGACGAAATAGAAGAGTAGAAATACAAAATCGTGTGTCTAGCATCCTGCCTCTAGACTATCAGAGAGCAGAGAGTAATGGTCTTTGAAACACTGATTAGTGTTAAGTAGAATATAAAACTTTCGTTTTCAATCATAAAACAGAGCACCATTTCAACATTCAAATGCTTCGAATAAATCAAACAGTCCCCTTTAATAACAAGTGCGGCCGATTGTCGGTTACATCTCGTTACCGGAATTGAACGCTATATCCCTTTTTTTCGATAACGACGAAAGATTGATTAGCGGGCCTACACGAATGAAAATAAATTCCCTAACTCAATTTTCCAAATTGGATCTCGCCGGTCGGTTTATAACAAAGCGGTGGCCGGGGAAAAGGGGTTGATTTCTGTTATTTATTCAACGCCCGGCCTCCAATTGAAGGGACGCCTCCACCCTCCCTTATTTTAATGTATTAATCCAATCCGAGTGCCCCGGGGATACTAAACAACTGTCGTTTCAGACGCCGCTCCTCCAGCCTTCTCAAGATAAACTGCTTTCGTAAAACTGAATTCAGATTTATACCCCACCGAAATTATGAAACCCGCCCCCTAGAGTAGGGTGTCGCGCTTTGGTGTTTACCAACCGCACGACCCCAAAAACTGAAATTTGATGTTTGCATTTGAACCAAGCCGTTTACCCTCAAAGTATTCGGGCTCAGACTGGCATATAACTTAGGCGGCTTATTTACAATTATTTTATGATCATTTCGCACGAAATACAACCTCGTTTCGAACTAATAAAAAACGTAAACCAGGAATATTTATTCCGAAATATTATTCTCAGAAACTCTCAACCCTCAGTTCTTCAGGGCCCCCCTCATTTACACTTAGGAGTTTCCGATATTTGGTTTTTTAAATTCTGTATCATTATATTATTAATATTAAATCAAATATTTCGATTCATAATTAAATTTAGCGTTGCGGTATATACCCGCTACCACTTCATACCTATTAATTGTATCTATCGCCAACTGCGATTCGAAGGAGGTAGACAAATACGCATTTCATTTTAAATAAATAAACGCAGTAACATTCATACATGTTGGCCATAATTAAATTATTATTCGATTAATTTAACGTTTAAGAAAAAAAACTCAATACCGAGATTGTGCCAAATGAGCCAGTAAGATTCCGCATTGCCTTGACATTCAAAACTCGGTTATTTTTCAACACGCATAACGGATAATGGTTGAATATTAAACTGAAATGCGGCGAAGGAGAAAAAAAAATTATGGTTAGCGGGATAACAGTATTTACGTCTTTCGCGAAACCGTGACATCCGATTGGACCTTCAAACGGCCAATAGGAATTTCTAAACGACAGCACCCAGACTTGTTATGTAACCGTATGCCGGATTCGTCGCTTTACAATATTAGGATAGGCTAACAAATTAAAACAGTACATACCAGTAATGGCCCACACAGATTCGTTAGTATCCTATATACTTAATAATACTCAATAATTAACACATATCAGGTGTAAAATAGATATTACGTGTATGTAATAAATAAACCGCACGGCCATACTGCTGTTCAACGAATCATACTTTACACAGGAATCACGCCATTGGAGTCCAAAAATAGAAATCGGAAAATGGGGGAGAAAATCCCCGCGAATTGTTGGAGGGCATCAGCGGGCAGTCCCAGCGTTAAGCTGAGTCATCGACGGTCGACGGGCACTCGCGTAACGCACACGAATGTTTTTGCGAAAATCGCCCAGGTACGCGGTATTAGAACTATTATGCAGGACCAACTCACGGTTGAAAATTAAGAAATCCGCTCAGCTGAATCGGTTTCAAGAGATTACGTCGATGTGAATTTCGCTGTGACCCTCTATCCCGAGCCCGACGTAGCCCAAAATTCTCTTTCAATATACGAAACTAAAATACCCAATGTAATAACTATTGTTGTAAATCGTTCAGACGGTTCGAGAATAGTATTTTGAAATAATCTGAATTTTTTTTGTTAATGTGTGTTATTTATAAAATGTCATCGATTTTACTGAAAACTCGCCACGAAACATTGGCCAACCCATTATAAGCAGTTAGAGTCGTACATTTTACCGATTTCACATTCATAATACCAAGTTTTGGGTGTATGTAAGTGGGTACAGTTAGCATTAGATATACGATATAATTTGACGGACACAATATATATTAAGGGTATCTGTTGAAAATTCTTCTGTTGGTTCCGAAACGAGAAAAATGGTTCAGAATTCTCCGCCCCCCCCCGGGAGTTCACGCCTCGTTAACAAGCAGAGGCTACCAGGGTAATTGTTTGTATACGGGTAATAAATTCTAATGAAATCGACATTAATACCACGTCCTCTGGGTCCCAATTACAATCACAGGTAATTGGAGCCACGCTAAGCTTTGAAAACCATATTTTCTGAGTAGTAAATGTTTAATTTTCACCTACGATCGGGTTAAATAGTAAGTCGTTTTCACATATATAAATGTAATAATTAATATTTTTCGTCCTATCAAGTAGGAGAAGTGTTGATAGTTAACATAAACGGTGGGAAAACGTAAAATTCAGTGTGAACTTGTTATGTTAAAATCATTTATAATTAAGTTAGACGATTTCTGTTTTCAGATTCTGCCGGGAACATTTATTAACTGACAACACGGTTGTGTGTTAAAGTACAAACCGAATTAAAATCTCTAGGTGAACAAAAAAGAGAAAACTACTTCATCAGCCTTGTTATACTCTCCAGGCACGCTTACTGCAGTCGTGGATACGATAACAGTAAGTACATAGTGTAAGTGATAAAACGAATTCATTTTTTTCATAAATGTACAGAAGTACCTCTCTTTATACGAACCACACGCTGAACAAACTTTTACCGCAGCTACTGAACTTGTTGTTAGCGAACTGATTTTGCGCTGAACAAACTTTGCCTCACTAAACGGGCTGTTTGTCTGTAGTTTGTCTGTGCAAAATAGAAACAAGGAATTTTTGCGACAACAGAGAACACATAAGAAAACAGTGTAAATATAATTTTCTATTTACAAACATTAATCTTTGGACCGGTCCTAACCGCCTTTTCTCGATAACAATGATTTATACTCTTACTTAAAAATGTATCCCTAAAATATAATGCCGCGCACGAAGATACACTATTGGGAACATCGACGGATGGTTATGATATCTACGTTAGGTTGGCGAAGGAGAATGGTTCATGAGTATACTACGATTAGTAGCGAAATCAGGAACCTCCCATTCTCCCCCAAGAGTTATTTCCCCCTGATTATGACTGTCAAAATCGGTCTAGCGGCGGGTCAAATAAACGGGGTTTATATAATATAATACACGGTTGATTACATCCAGAACTCGGTCCCCTCTTCGGCCAGTTTCACGCTCGACTAATTTCATCCCATCAGAGTTTAGCGAACACTCAAAAGGAGCCAGAAAGGAAGATACGGGGACCCGGAAGTGGATTATGTTATTGTCCTTGGGCCTGAAGGAGGGCCTCCCCGGGCGTAATTTAAAATAAAAAAAAGAGAAATTCCCAAGCGGGCTCGAGCCCGAGGAATGGTCAGCTGGCGGGCAATATATCATTGCATTGTTGGGCGACCATTGTTGTCGGTTGCTGGGGCCCTCCCCGGTCAAGGCCCCGGGATTCGCACACAGCTGGGCACATTTGTGTAACCTGCGGCCCTGCCCGAAACAAGCCCTCCTACCAGCCTCCAGAATGACATATCCCCGAAGAAAAAAACTATTCGACATTTTGGAAAAAAAAATGTACGGCGAAAGAAGGCCACGAATGAAATTCCGATCCTGGTAATGTGGGACCAATCCATAATAACTGGATCCTTAATTTCACCGGTTGTCGGAAACCGGTATTATTTTCTCATGTAATAGAGTCAATCATTGGGCAAGTTTAATTCAAGCTCTTCGGGATTTCTTTATAAAAAATAAAATATAAAACAACTAATTATGGTCCAGATTACAATAATTACTAAGAATTAGGAGGTATATCTCTGTCGGTAGCATCCCTCTCTACCTTGAAACGTTTATCCACTCGTAAAAGCAGGAAATAAAACATATCTTTCCTCCCATTAAAGTCGATGAGCAATGTAGCTAAGCGGATTTTTCGGAGTATCAGTCTGCCTGTTTGGAAGAGCAGGTGATTGTGACCCAGCCTGAGAACAAGCAAATTAGTTTGACTGGCAATAATATCGCATTTTATGCAAAACTATAATTAACCCTTTTCGTACCATTAATTTATAATATTAAGAGTATCGTCGTCATATTTTCAAGAAATGTGATAAAATCCTTCGTCAAATTGCGAAGCACATACTTCCGCTACTTTTCACTATATAAAAATAATATTCGGTAGGCATATTTCTGTAATTCAACAATTAATGTTTACAACCTCGTGGTACTGGTCCTTAACAGGTTTTATAAACTGATTGTCTTTATCTCATGACCGATTATTTAACTATATTGCGCAAAAAAACGCGATAGGCAGGCTCCAGACGTATAGAAATTATCTCCGCTTCATTTTGGCGGCACCCTCAGCTTTCTTCAGCCTTTAGCCGCCCAGACTGGCGCGACGGCCCGACTCTGTAATGTGTTCATAATGGGCGTATTATCTTGCTTAAATAGACACCGGGGTTGAAAGGGGAAAAAAGTGTTTTCTGTGCATTACATTTCAAGAGCACATTAAACTCAATCCGCAGTACGATAAGGAAGATGTTTGATTTGGTAGCCGAAAGTTTTTATGCGACCGCGCATCCATGTTCAATTCACTTGCTGCTTTGATAAAACGTGTTAATATGTCTCAACAGAAATAAAACATCAACTCATAGAGTAATTTTAGGGCCAATAATATTGTAGTAATCTGGGAACATTTTCTGGCGTTGTTTTTGTTTTTAAATACAATACTAGGTCTAGGAAAGATTTGCCCGGTTTACTGCTTAGAGAGGTTTCATTCTGTTTCAATTTTCCACATAAAAAATAAGAGCTTCAAAATGAAACATATATTAATGCAAGAAACATTTATTATATAGTCGAGAAAAATTAGCTATGCTACATACATATCTTGACAACGGAAAGATATTTCGCCCATGTGTCCTCCGTATTACAGCTCTAAATAACAGCATCCGTTGGATAAAAGTAGAGTTATAATGGTGACAATTCTATATGTTCTAAAACTATTTAAACTACGATTCCTTCATTGCCTAAGCCAGATCTCGGGGAGGGTTGGGGGTAAAAAAAAAGCTGACGAGATAAGGTGCGGGCCATATGTTGAGACAGATAATCTCCGAGCATCTATCCTATCCCTCCTATCTGGCGCGTCATGGGCCAAAGAAAGATGGCACGGGCGGATATTGCCGGCCAGACACCGGCCCCCGTGACTCTTACCCTGAGTCACGGCCGGCCATCATTTGGCGCCCGTTATTCAACCTTCGCCTCCAGATTTCCTCATAGCCCTTCGGAGACGATAGCCTCCACCACCGTCGCCCCCCGTCCTCCCCTTGTTCCTCTTCCACGAGTGTCCGCCACTAGGCATCAAACAAGTCGTCTCTTTATTTTTAGCCAAGATTTGAAATCCACAGGCCATATCGCAGGCCGATAATTTACACACTAATAAAAACTCCTGACCCAACGATAATCTAGTTTCATTCTCGATAGAAAAAAAATCAAAATAATCTTGGACACAAATCTATAAAGTGTACCAAGCGTACTATCACTTAAGAGAAATATGTACATTTTAATGCCGTTTTTTTTTGACAACTTGGAGCCAAAAATTATTTTTGTGATAATGATAACGATATAAACATATCAATTGTTGACAATGAAAAAACGGAAATTGGTCTATCTCTCGTGATTTAAGTTGGAACATTAACATTGCAGAGTTAAATTTGGATTTGTTTTCAAGGAAAACTAGCCCGCCGTTTTATACAAGTATATTGTGAACAAGGAGTTCAAGTATTTTTACACACCTTAGCGTGTATCTAAATACATAACCGGCAAAATAGGTACGGTGCGTCGGACGGTTCGGTAGTGGACGACTCGTGACCCGCAGGACCTCCTGAACAATAACTCAGGCTTCATCATTAATCTCCCGGAGGCCCACATTTCCTGCCCTCCTTCCGCCGCCCCTCATAATTCCCGGTTAATAACGCGAGGGAGAGAAATATGCCCTACCACTCATCCGCCGAGGCTCAGTCCTACGGTTATGGCCCCCTACCGCCCCCGCCACAGCCACCGCCTCCGCCTCCGCCTCCAGCCCGGTAAGTGATGCCATAATACCCCGTGATAACGACACTTGGCTCAGAGAAATAATCGCGGATTATTCCCAGCCACCATAAGGTATATAAGCCCCTTTACACACAACATCAAACATTAAACAGATAAGAACAAGGCTCGTCTTCACGTATGCTCTAAGCCAGACAAGTTTCCTTCCTCTCGCCATTCTCAGTTGCACTTCGAACTTCCGATAAAACAATTTGATCACCCTTGGTTGTAATAAAATAGTTTGCTGTGTAATACGAATTATAATATAGCGTTCTTTCAGACAATGAACGAGTGATTAATGACGGTTTATAAATATAGTGGTTAACAGTCATTTTAATAAATGTTGCAGTGACAGTACTAACAGGATAAATAACAGATAATTAATAGAAATTGCGTAATTAAAAAATAAATGTCATTTTCTAAAGAAATAGTTACAATAACTGGCCTAACATTCTCTGTATCGTTTTAAAACAGCGGTGTCAGTGTTTTTTTTATGAGGAGCTGTTTATCGACGCTTCAATCTCTCCTATGAAATCAGATCTTTCCATCGTTAAATTTTGGGTTCTTGGTAAGGTGAATACACCAGGCGCAGGGCACAAGGTTGTACAACAATACCAGTGTAAATTCAGACAACAAAAGTTTATAAATTAGAAAATTATAATAAGCTTGGAATTCGCAACTTAAGCTACGGAACCAGAATATAATTGTAAAATAGTAATAAAAGAAGACCTCACCGGCTACACACATTCGGCTTTCAACCACTCTGGAAACAAGGTGTATTTGTATCAAAAACATTTCTGTCTGTGAACTAAATGACTTGCAGATATAAAACAATTTCCACTCCGTCTGTAATGTTGTCTGCCAAATCCTAAAAATTGGGTCAGATAATCTAATCAGTCTGGGGGTCGTTCAAATATTGACAGTGCAAAACGCGAACACCTATAATTAGTGTGATTGGGGCAACTAAAATATAAGGTTATTGCCGAGTGCTTCAGAATGGCACTGGTCTTCTGACAACCTACAATCATCCAACAACTGGCTGCCAAC
The DNA here is from genome assembly GCA_019843655.1 of Lethocerus indicus. Classification (NCBI taxonomy): domain Eukaryota; kingdom Metazoa; phylum Arthropoda; class Insecta; order Hemiptera; family Belostomatidae; genus Lethocerus; species Lethocerus indicus. The sequence continues at coordinate 24,459,061 of JACDQD010000005.1, read as the reverse complement.
ACCATATTTTCCGCCTTTTTGTCGTACAAATTTAGCCGGGGCAATCATTAAACAGACTCGCTTTAATTAAAATAATTAATAGTAATTAAGTTTAATGTAATAAATACAAAATAACATTACCACTGTAAACATTAGGTAAACATTAATTGAATTAAAAGTACAATTTGTTTTTTTGTTGGGAATCTCAACTGAATATCCTATTCAAATTTATATAAATGAAATTACTGCACCTTCTGTACTTTTGCATTAATTTGCCTCAGTAGACATTAACTATTAAACACATAATAATACACTACTATTAATCACTCTCGCTTTGTATAAAAGTAAGTTATACTTAACATTGCAGTAAACGTACCTAGCACTTCACTGTTTTACCAACGCTATTATAGTTACAATTCTGTTTTAATGTAGTATCAACAAGTCACGGGAAAAATAAATCACATTAATTACTGAATAGTTCTTGTCCCGGTTTAACTTTTCCATGCCCAATCAATGAATGTTAAAGTAAAATTAACACGGCGTTAACGAAATTATAAGTTAGTCAGTGGGGGGAAATGCGCAATATTTTTGGTGCTCATTAAACCAGTTATGGAGTTTAATGCCTATTAGTATTATTTTCGAGGAAGATCTACGGCTTCGCAAACAGGCTCAGGTCGGAACTCGACGTTTTAATCGTCCCAATTTCGGCTAAAGTTTGCCCCACCCCCCGCCAGCCGCTAACTCCCACTTTGCTCGGGGCAAATAAATCCTGTTGTTGAAACCTTAAAAAGGCCGTCCTCTCCAAGTGGCCCGAGGGGGGCGGGAGAAACTTTGTGGCACAGGGCCCGGGCGCCCTTTTTATATTACCATTTAACTCGCGTCTTCCAATCCAGACATGTTTTTCCCAATAGGAGAGTCGTCGGGGGGTAGGGGGTCTAAAAACAGGAGGAAGAGCGGGGAGCATGGAGGGAGGGGGGAGTTTTTCAGGATGGGAAGAAGAAACTCTAATGGAAGGCGCGCCCCATGTACTACTGCTCCTAATATTGGGACGGAAGTTGACACATGGCGTTGTCTCAACTTCGTTTTGGCTCCCGGCAATATTTCATTAGCGGGTCCGTTTCCATTTTATTTGTCTAAAGCCGCCCCCGCCCCACCGTTTTATTCATAATTCCTGGATTGTCGAGCAGGCCCAATTTATGGCGCCGTGTTCTGCGCCCACTTAATGAATTCGTTGACGCGACATCACTTCGGACCGCCCGGTTGCTTTGTGGGTCTTCTTCTGTCGGAACCGCGGAAGAACGAAGCCCCGCTTAAGCCCTCCTCGAGTTCCTATACATTCCGCTGACGCATGTCCGTGTGACCGTCGATGGCTTACAAACCAAAAGAGTCTCTAAATACCATATTTAGTCTTCGTTCTACGATGGGTGCACGCTACTTCTTGAGAATCTTCGTTCAAATATCCAAGTAATACTTGGAACGATGAAATCAGCCGGAATCAACTATTCCCCCCTTCTTTTATAATGCCGATACATTCCGGTACATGCTAGTTGGCACGGAATAACGTAATTATCAATCATAGTCACCAAAAGAAGTGTATCTGGACCGCTGGCATAACCGTATTTGCTTAATTCGGAGGATTTTCCTCGTAATTTCTTTCGGCCGCAAAGAAATCGGAACGCTATGAATGTTTTAATCAGTAAATCTTAGAGCTAGAACAAAATTTCGCGAAATATTATACATCCCAACCAGCTACTCCAACTTGACCCGAAGGGAACCTAACCTAATGCTTCGATCTAAAAATGTCTTGAATCATTTTAAAGAATTTTATACTTTAAGATGATAAATGAAAAATGTACAGAAAGAGAAATGTGTGGGGAATGTTTTGAACTAGAATAAATGTAGAGGTCCAACTGTCGGAGAAGCGTGGTTCTTGTTCTATGCTGCTGAACACCTGGCGCCTCTGAGGTAGGCACAATGCCCCGCCACCGGCAGATGGCTTCCCCCCTCCCGCTCGCCTATATGCACAGGTGATTCCTAAGATTTCAAACAAAGCGCCTTTAAATTGGGTTGTCTATGTCCTCTTTTTTTGGTGTCGGGTGGGGGGAGGGGGAGGGCCACCTCCCTCGCAACAACAACATGCTGTACTACACTTTTTCTGTTGCCACCGTTCCCCCCATTCCTAAGGTTGCATTACACCAGGCCCCGTTCCCTCCAACCGGCCCGATAATATTCGCTCATTTAAAGGAGCTGTTCGTCCTTAAGGGTTTTTCAACAGAAGAACATCGGACGAAATTTCATAAATTCCGAACAGTACTCTGGCGAGAAACACGAAGAGTTTTGCAATGACGGACCTTTGCCCCGTTTCATTTCTCCAAATTTAAGTCATCTGGGACGCCCGGCTGCCGCCAACTTGTCTAATTTGTCGTGAGCGAGGGGCGGAGATAGGGGGGAATAACAAATACCCTTGTTGACAATCCCCGCGGATAAGACCGGGGCCGGGGGGCGGGAGGTAGCTAGCTATATAATGAGGTTGGGGGCGGCGATAATGCCGGCCAGTGCGTGATGCCCCTACGAGATCGCCGCCCCATTACAACTCCTCCTCAGACGCCGCTCATTTTTCTTCTCGCGTCTCTCCTCCTTCAGCCCCCGGCCCGAATTATAATGCGGGGGGCCACGGTCTCGAACCGACACGTCCCTTCAACCGCGTCCCATTTGGGGTGCACCGACGCTGGCTAGCTAGCTTTTAATACTTGATTGAAAACACTATTAACCGCTCAAATACAATAAAGAGAAACAATGCATCCTGGGGTAGAAAGTGAAATCTAAACATAGTATACCCTCGGGTTAAAAATCCAAAGTTTTAACGTGATAGAGGAAGTCGAGTGATTGTTTCTCGAATGGAAAGTGAAAAGCAATTATCTGGACATACTGGACCAATAATTTGACTAGGCCACCAATACCAACAACCGACGTAATGAAAAAATGCTAAATATTTCATTTTTAATTGTGAATATGTTCACTGCTTCTGGGGCTTGAACGTATTAATTGCATTTGCATGTATTTCAAAGGGAAAAATAGATTCGTACGAACGGTTAGAATATACAAACAGGAACAAATTTATTTAAGTTCTGAATAGGTCAAAAGAACGGAACGATGCCTTAGAACAGAGCCTCATGAAATGGATAAGAGAGACCCCCCTAAACTTCCCTTAAATTTTGAACACATTTCGGATATTAGTTTCACAGACTATCCGGTTTTATAATAGTCCCTGTTAACCAATTATGGGAGAGTGTATTTTTCTGGGCAAATAATTTTAACGCCTGCCGGTGTTAAGAAGGCGGGCGGGCTGTTTCGGGTCGGCCGGTTAGCCGACTGAAATTCTAGACGCTCGGTCGACCGCACCAACCTCAAAGTCAATCAGCGTAATTGAATCTTCCTCAGTTTATTGACCCCCTTCTAATGGACACCGAGTATGCCAATTACTGTTGCAGGCCTAATATTAATTTCAAAAATAGATTGAAATCCTGATTGGGGTAAGGCGTTTCCATATTTACCGCAAAGTGGTTAAAAGATCCAATTAAACGGTAAACGCTCTCTGCTCCTGTTTACAGGAGGATATAAACCAATAATTGTCGGCATATTTGATAAAGGTTTACCTCCCGGCGCGGAACGCGGGATTCTTTTTATTTTCACCTAACTTCAACACCAAAATTGAGTGTTCGTATTCAAATATTAATATCGTAATTAAACTATTTTGACATTCGTCAAGATTAACGACAGCCTGAAAAAACGAGTTTCACGAATGCATAAATTTCGGAAACAAACCAAATAAGCAAAACTCCAGACGGCGAAACTACCTGAGAATAAGAGTTCTGCACTGACTAATTAATATTAATCTTTTTCCAGTTCCATTTTTTCTTCCAGGAATCAGACAGGAGTGGCCGAAGCCTGTTGGACACGCCCAAACGGACGCGAGTGAATAAAACGAAATACCTCTCGCACAAGAACGAATAAAATATACACCCGCTATAGCCCAAATACAAGCACGGATAGCTCAATGCTCATCTTGGTATTGAGAGCAAAACTATGTGCAACCCTGAAGAGGGAATGAAGAAAAGAGACTCGCGCAGATGAACTGTCGATAGGGAGGCAGGTGTTCTGTCCCATGCAAAGTCACTCGGCTTTTTATTAGATTTGTTCAGGCTAAAATAGAATGGGATTAGTCTGTTAGAAACTGCAAGTCTGTAAGTAATCCGAATCTGCCGGTAACCGACGTAATAATGTAACGTGTGGTTAATTAGAGTTAGACAAAAAATTCAAACGAAAACGGAACTCATCAATATAGTTCCGAAATTGTTGATTCAGAAAGTTGTTCATGATACAGATTCGGGAAATGGAAATCGCTGCACGCCGCTTGAAATTCGATTCATCATTTGTCATAACTGAATAAATTAAAGGTACGTATCTTATTAAAAATTTCTTTCGCCATATATGCTATTTCCGTTTGCAGTATTCCAGTGTGATGGAACACATGTAATGACAGTCACGCGATGCAAAGGTAACTGAATCAAAAACACAAGTACATTACGTTAATTTGATATAGCTAATTATTTTCCGCAAAGGCACGAATTATATTTCCATTTCATTAACGTCAATACCCCCGTGTACTCTGTACGCTACAGATCACAAACAGGGGAATAGCGTAGGAATACGAATCTCTATTCATTAAGAAAATTAAGTCCAAAATAAAGATTCTACTCCTATCATAACTTAGTATTGTTAATGTTTTTTTTTATTTTTCCATTAAACATTAATAACTCGAGATATATTTTATTTTTGACCTATTCGTGAATAATCTGCACTGCACTGATTTATAGCCATTCAACAGTTATGAAAACAATAATCATCACTCTTGCGGTTATTTGTATCAACTCAACTATTTGGTCTTAATCTAGACAAGTTTCGGCCTCTGAACATTGACAGTATAATCCCGTACATTGGCTATTGTCGGAACGTGATTTACGCAGATTAAATAAGCGAGTTGGGAGTTCTGTAGAATATTAGGAATAAAGAATATTTTGAAATCCAATTAAAACAAGAACCGGACAAAAGCTTTACTACCGACTGTAAGACTGGTTCGTTCAATTACAAAACTGGGCCCCGTCAAAACGAATATTCGGGCCGCTGGAAAACAGAAGGCGTTTCGGCACGAAATCAATTTCGGGGGGACAATTTTAAAAGTCTTTCCACGAAAGAATGAATTCCAAATTAATGAGAGCTCCGGCCCCCCCCCCTCAGCCCCTACGAGGCTGCCACTTGTCAGACCCCGGGAAGGTTCCCCTCCGATCCGCTTATTGCTTCCTCTGGCGAGTGAAGTGTGGCGGCGCCCCTTCCCCTCCGGCCACTAATTCAAGAATAAACGCACCCCCGAATTTGATTAGTGCCGGCACGAGCACCACCTACAGTGGTAATAGGCCCGCCCAAATGTCTTTACCAGCCCTTATGGAGCCCTCCGGAACTGTCATCAGGATCCGGGCGAACGTTTCGGCTTTCGTATATTTCGATATCCGAGTTATAGACCGAATCTTAGTGAATATTCCCCGATATGGATTATTTCAGGGGAATAATGTCCAAAACATTACCAAAGGTATACAACACAATTGTACAAATACTGACAATTGAATTTGAGCGTTTACAGCGCAAAAGCACCTTTTACAAACCCCAGTGCAATATAAACTACTCAAATGAATACGTTTCGTAATAAATTAAAGAGACCAGAAATATTAAGAGCAATTTGGAAAAGAATATGCGATATTAGCGTAAGCACAATGGGCTAACGTCACAAACGTCAATGTGATCAATGCCTTTATACCCATATTTAAAGTAGTAGCATTGGTATTGATAGTACAGGAAAGCAATATAATAAAAATACACTATAAGCTGTAACACAAAGACGAACAGGTTTTCCACTTACTTGGCCTGTAAAATATCCAACTTATGTCTGTTTACTCCCATGGCCTAAGTCAATAGGGTTTAGATAGGCTAATTACGGTCTTGTATGAATCATTGTCATCATTAGGCCTAATGTCTATGGGCAGTCACGCCGCGTGATAAATTCACGCCCAACATAACATTAAAAGTCGCCCTGTCGGCGTAAGTGCGCTCAATCGATTTTGGCCGACGTAGTTCGGTGATTGATAAAGCTGATTAGAAATTGATTCGACACATCTGTAGACTTTTTTGCCGCTCTACTCGCTATATTTTCACGAAACTTTACTGCAGGTTGGATGACTTGTGTTAATCGTTCTGAGCGATCCAACAAAGAAGTGTACCCCCTAAGTATACCACGGTAAAATTGGTCAATTCGGCATTTGTAAAGGTGTAAGCGATTTAAAATAAAAGCAAATCAGATCTAGAATCTGTACGGGAAATCGTGCATCGCGTGTCATAGGAAAAATTATTAATCTAAGTTACTCAAAATGGTTATCCATATCCACGTGGTTGTCCAATAGTCCAAAATAGGGGTCGTTCGATGTGGCACACTGAACACAATACTGGCACATCACGAAACCGCGACATCGACAGTTTAGTGAAAATGATCGAAGAACGAAAAGACGACGGAGTGAATTATTTAAAAGAGTTAACCACCGAAGAGGAGAGGCCAGGAGAGGAAGGTGGGCCCGAACAGCTGACTTGTAAACCGTGTAACCTACTCGGCATTGGAGCCTCCGTGGAGCCACTCTTATACAGGTTGGCCACCTCATTCCCTTCCCGACCACTAAAAACAGATCCCACAAGATTTGTAGCCTTAAATGTAGATCAAGGAGGCCTGTTAAGGGCCATTCACAATGGAATAGCAACGATTATCACATTATTTAACCTTTTCATTCGAAATCGGTTTTGTAAAACTCGTGGCGGGCAATGCTTTTTGAACTTTCTCAGGTCGATCTTAATTTGTTTATGTTAGTAATTTACAGATAATATTACAATATAGTAATGTACATATCCTATTTATTCATCCATCATACAGTTTCTTTAATTCGCATGTATGCACCGGGTTGTCTTCAGTTTCGATAGAATTTTCTCGTTCATACCGCAAGGGCCACGAGGAATCCTCATCCCCTCGGGACGATGAGATAACTCCTGCAATTATGTCTAATTTTAAGCTGTATTTAAAAATAGCCTCCTCGTCTCGAACGACTGATCTCATTCCCGAATAACGTTCATTAGATCTGTTTGCCCACTTTGGCCGTACTCACTCGGGGCCATCAATTACAACTGTCTACAGTACAATACGCAAGGCATTAGGCCGTATTACAACACGTACTCAATTTGGCCCATGGCAGAGGAATGCTTCTCAGACGTTCAATTCATCCCAATCTTACTAACGCGGGTCGGATGAACAAAACTAGTTTAATAAGAAAGCAAAATTATAAAATGATCGTAGGCCCGTCTAAGAAAGATATCAAACACCGACAATGAAAGACCTAATATTCGTTCTGAAGTCCGATGTAAATTTGTTAGTTTACAGAGAACATTCTTACTGTATCTCATCATCAGAGGTTCCACTGGAAGAAATGTGAAAATCGTGCCAATTTCGCACGTTTGGTCCAGTCTCTTCGTGATCACTGACAGATTTGTAGACAACTCATATAAAAGGACTCATGAATCCGAAGAATCCGAGAAACAGTGTAGTAAAGAATCAAACATAGGAGAGGAGACGTGTAAATATCGCCGGAAATTTTTTAATTTTATTTAAGTTCTGTCAATTACAGCTTTGAACTGAAATCAGCAGTAGCCTGCGTTCCAACATTGAAAATTAAACGGACTCTTCGAAATATGCTTTTCTCTGTAAATCCAAAATTCAACATCTCGCCATTAATTCTCATTTCCTTTTCACTTCCGCGTCCTCCTCCCTGCATCCTCCCCCCTTCCCGTTTCACTGTTCTTTCCCACAACCGTTTGCAGTGTCCCCACGGTCTTCCCGTCATTTTCGCTCCCCATTGTGTCCGTCTTTTCCATGTCGATATAATTCCCTCCCACCGGGGGCTGTTGCTACCCTCCTCCCTCCTTCCTCCTTCCTCCTCCCTCCCCACCTCCCCTCATACTCCTCCTCCCGCCGTCTGCGATGTGATGAGATCACCCGCTTGTTAACAATTAAGGGCCCCGGCACCGAAATAATTGTCTCCGGAGAGTTATAATTAGATTTATTCTTCTCCTCAAATTGGTGCCCAAATTAGAAGTATGTCCGGGAGGATTACTCGGTTACTCCTGGCCCCGCTTCTCCTTTTCATTCCTGTCGCCGGTTCGTTTCATTTACAGGGCTCAACAACGACTGTTTATTCTGTACTTTAAACGCTCAAACAAGATACTCGCCGCTTAAATATTCTCTCCTTTCAATTAGGCGGGCATGCCAGTTAAAACCTCCGAAGTGTCTAATGTCTGATGTACTGAGAAAAGAGGGAAAAGCGTCCATCCTGATTAGATGCAAGAGATGAAATTAAAGTTCCTAACAAAACGATAAGATCCAAAACATACGTCCCCCGAGGGACAAAAAGAGTAATAAAAGGGCTAAAAAATATACATATTTCTCGTACAGTGTCGGTTTTTTAAATAACAAAATAAATAATAAATATCAAAGCTATTTTCCCAAAATGCAGGGTAACGTTGACTGCTTCCCAGTGTGGCTGACGCACTGTACGATTCGATTGCGTGCGGCCACATTAACCCTAGGCCTAGGAATATATCATATTTTTTTCATATTTTCGAAAATCAAATTACCGATTTCAATTATTTCGCGCAATAGCAAATGTATATTTCACCGGAGTAACGGAGTTCGGGACGTATTATAGTGATTTATAGGCTCTGCATGTCGTCGGGGTTCGGCGAGGGCGCAAACACATATCCCGTCGGAGGACCCCGAAAGCAGGAATCGTCACCCCTACGGCTAGATTGTTTTTCGAATCGAACTACACGCAACCCCGTCGGGGGACAATGTTTTTTTTTGTTAGCGGCGAACGAGGGTGGTTTTGTCGCACACGAGTCATTTGCCTATTTTATAGCAGCGAGGGTTAGGAGACTGAAAAAATTAATTTTTTTCCGCCGCTCGCGAATGCGGGATTCGGGGGGGTGGAGTGGTTACCCCCGTCTGCATCCCTCATTCGCCCCCCTCCCCGCCCACCCCGAGCTATTTCTTTCGAAGTTAACAAGCCATAAATGAGTTAAGGACTCTCGTCTCGCTCTTTTTTCGGGGTGGACTCCCCCGCCCCGCCCCCTTCTCTTACCCGTAACCCCAGGGAATACATTTGACTGCCCGCCAGTCGGGGGTCACGTACCCTGTACCAGCTTGGCAGTTGTCTTCCGTCGAAAATTTACGACCCCTCGGGCCCGTTTATGAACGTGCGACTAACGGAATCGGCAGAACGGGAAGAAAACACCCCAACGGTAGTGCAGTCTGGGCATTCGACTGTGTTTGTTGCCTTCGGCGGATTCCCCGTTTGTTCCCCCAGAATTTTTTTTATTAAAAAATATAATGTCGCGGAACAACCAGCCGAGAGTATCAACTAAAAAACATGTCCCATTCCTCCTCGTTGAACAGATTTTCTGCAACCGAGTACCATTTTCTATGAAAATTCACTTAAACTCAACCTTCATTTATTTATGCACTTGAGTTTTACCAAGAAAAGTTATAGAAGAAATTTATATAATAAGAAATCGAATAAGCCACTTGCCGAGAACAAATTAGCAAAAGAAAAGCCAATACAGAAGAAATATAATTGCGTCTGTTTAAACAAGTTTGTTGGAATTTTAAGTATAAAGCCGAGAGAATTATACTCGTGAGAAAATTATTAAAAGCTCCCGCTCTGAGAAACTGGCGCTAATTCAGTGGGACTGAATGAGGGGGCAGAGACAGGGCCGCCAAATAGAATTCTATTAGTACCGAATGAAATCAGGAGATGAAACGGAAATACTCGGGGCAAATATTCCGTCCGTTTCCATGACGACAGACGTCTCGCTATGGGGGTCTCGCCCTCTCTTTATTAATAATATTATTACTTCCTCGGTAATAGCTCCGGGTCAACACTCGACCGACCGCCCGCCCGCACAACACCAACAGACCGCGCTTTTCCCATTTCGCCTCCACAATTCTTCTCTGCTCCAATCTGCCAATCGGTATTTTTCGCGCTAAATTTTTACCTACAACAATACTATACGATTTAAATTCTCGATATTTCTGAACATCGTAACGTATTTCGATGTTTGCCTGCAACAGTATTAAATTGGCGTTACAGGAAATCGAAGCGCTACTTATTTTCAGGTAAAATGTTCCCACAGTCGGGCCGATAAGACCAGTTCCTCTCCGCATTGTGTACACCTCCTATTTCTGTTATTTATACAAAGAAGGATGATAAATCTGATAAATGTGCGCGCCAATCGATGAACGGCGGAAAAGGGCATTTTATCCGGGGTTTCTTTTACAGCTTGCATTTTGGTCCGTGGCCATAAAAATTGTAGGTAATCAGCGGGACGAATCTGGAGTCGCCGGCGCTAAATTGGGGTCCGGCCCCGCCAGCTGCACCCCCTGTCCCCCCCCCGGGGGCCCGCACACAGGCCACCGATATTAACGGCGATCCGATACCCATTAGCGGTATTGTGAGTTGATTTCCTCCTTTGTTGGCCTCCCGAGTCACCGGGGTGGGCTCGAGAGTGTCGCCAGAGACGCTTTTACCTAATCCCAGGCACTTGATTTATATGCGGTCCCGAACTAGAAACTCCGTGAAATGCCCTTCATTAACACGGGCTTCTGGCCGGGGCTACGCGCGGCACAAAAAATCTGTCCCTAGAATGTTTGAATACACAAAATTAACTTTAAATACCTGTAGGGGGTTTGGAATATTATCGTCCCGATTTTCTGCCTGATGCTGTTGCGGGCTTTCAAACTAATAAGGCTAATTCCTCTAGATCCTCTCTTACATATTCTAAATTCTAGAATTCTTTCCTGTATACAAGTCTACCTGTATATGTATAAAGGCGCGATTCGTAGCATTGTAATAGGTTAAGTTGGGTTCGATTTGTGGCTTTAATTCATCTTTTCTTCGATCAAACTTACTATATTCATTTAATGAAGAACCTTTAAAATGTAGTTGGTAGGTTTTAATTTTCAACTAGCGCATACAAGTATCAGCGCGAGCGACGGTTTGCCGATCCCTGGCCTAAAGATACCAAATAGAATGTAAATCTATCTTTATACATTTCAAATTTTAGATGAAAGGTGGACAGCTTTCTTAATAACTTAATGGAATACGACACTAAATATGGAGTACGATTTTGCCGTGAATATTTCGTATATACTGTGTCTAGTAGGGCTAGAGAACGGTAGGACGCGGGCCACCACGTCCCTTCGATGCCCTCATAATTTAAATGTGTTGCGGGGGTTGTTCCGGTTCTCACAGTGTTGGGGCCCGCAGCCTCGGGGTCTCTCCCTCGGTTTTTCCACGCGAGTGCCGTCTCCTCCGGGATCATCCCTTTCCGTCCGCCCGCTCCCTTTCTTTCCGGGTTTTCTCTCCCGTGTCGCTCTCCTCCTCCTCGGCTGCGCCATATGTACGTAAAACGTCTACAGAGCGTGTGATCAGTGCCCCCGCCCCGGCCGTGTGATATGCGGGCCTGAACGGCGCTCCCCTTCGGCTGAGTTATTAGCCCCGGTACACTCCACCAACGCCGAGTATTCATTCAATCCGGGCATTGGTTATCGGAAACAGATTGCCCCCAATACGAGGTCGTCCTTCACGACTCGCAAGAATTGAACACAACAATAACCTGGACCTCCACTCCCCACCAGCCTTCCCACGCCCCTTCGACCCGCGGAGAATTGAAATTAAATATCTCTTATGCGGGCGGCACGCTCCTCTCTATCTAAAAGATGTAAAATTGGTTCGACGAAGAATAGTTACCAATCACGTACCCACCACATTCGGAACATTACAGTCTTATGAAATTTCGATCGATCGGTGTTCGCATACCGCCAGATTGGAATTGGGAGGACGTCTAGTATTTCTGAATGATAGTTTTTGGGGGGGGGGGGGGAATGTAAATAATGAAACTATAATTGATAAACTTCGCTAACTATTATCCTGAGCATTCTTCTACACGGAACTCCTTTAACAATTGTATTGCCTCCTACATGGTTCTGACACCCACAAAGGTAATAAAATTGAAGCTTCGGTGAAAACAAAACAAACACAGATCATTACTTAATCCCAGATTTATGTAACCAAGTACTTGGAAAGTTGTAATTAGCTTTCTGTTCATATGAAAGCGGAGAGGATTTCCACATAATCATCAATCCCTTAATATCGGCATTTTGACCCTAGAATTAATCTTTTATTGAAATTACACCGATGGAAATATCGACATATTTTCTCGGAATTGAAGGGCAGAGTTCAAATTTCAGTTTCTGCGCTTTCTGATTTCGCAACCTTCACTTGTATATCAACGAGAATTGAACTTTCGATATTTCAGAAAAATATTTATTTAATTTTCCCCTAATCAATAAGTACTTCAAATTCTGATGAACGCAGCACCGTTCGTGCTTCTGTAGAAGGGTTTCGTCGGTCCTAATTAACGGACGGCATATATTAAATCACGAATGAACACCGAAAAACAGGATAATTACAGTGTAGCGGTAAAAGGGGTTTCCTCTTTATACCCGGGGGGGGAGGACCCCTTTCTGGGAAACCCGTCCAGAGCTGTACACGCCTTCCGGAAGCGCCCAACAATGGTGTAAACATCCGACAACGGAAATGGGCAGGCCGCTGGGCGGAGAGTGCAGTCGCTTTATTTTTATTATATTATTATTTTTTTCATTCTGCGTATGTGTGTGTGTGTGTGTGTGCGCGTTGAATCTCGTCTGGGACGGGGGGGGGGGGACGTCGACGGACATGAAACGAGAAACATGAGATGAGAAAAGATGTTTGGAATGAGAAAAAAAAATGATTTGTGGGTAGGGGGTGAAGGGGGAGGATATCGGTGAGTTGGAGCCGGAAAGTAAGGGTTGAAAGAAGATGGACAGACAATGGGGGAGCCCCCTGTACTAGTAGAGACCTACTAGTTGGAGGAGTAGTAAAGCAGAGCACCGGCTAGCTCCCGTTGGACAAGGCCGTGGGAACAACTACCTACCTCTTTTGTTAGAATCCGAAGAGATCACATTCACCGCCCCCTCTCAACTTCACAACCGATGGATTCCGTCTAATATATACATTGGTCGAATCTCTTGACCGAACGACTTATATTATACAAAAACTATTATATATATTATTATTAATATTTGAATTATTGCAATACGAATCGAACAGAATTCGAATGTATTTATTTATAAATACACATCTGGGGGTATTTTAAATCATATCCCCAATATGGTAATGAATATTTCATATCCGACGTATGCGAAGAAAATATATAAAGCTGAAATAATCATAGGAAGAGGGTACAACCAGAGCTAAAAGCCGTTTCCGCACGATTAAAATATATACTTATATATAAATAAGTACAGAGATCGCTTAAAATATATTTGAACATAATTATATTATAGAACTTTATGAATTACATGGAATCCGTACAAGCTAAGTGGAAGCCGGGAGACGTTAAAGGTGAATATTACTCGATAGCTAATGAAGCGATGTTATGTAATCGAAATATATATTCTGTATCATACCATTATTTATTTGGCAATGTTAATTGCTGTTATAAACTTACATTCTCTTGGCATGAGAAGTGTTATATGTTTTCGATTTAAGTGAGGCAATCTGATTAGGCGGATTTCGTATTTGTCACCCTTAAAATGTCCTCGCTGACGCCGTTTGTTAGACGTGTCTTCAGCCCTCTCGATACAGCAACAAATTCTCGTGAAAAAATATCTCCTATACTTATGTCAGGCTCTCCCCCACCCCTCCTTCATGCGACTCCATTCCCCAATATCCCATTGAGCGATTTAGTTGAACGACCTCTCGACTTAATCCCTTCGACTTTAAATGGAACGATGGCTCGCCGGAACGAGAAGGGCTATCAATCCAAAATACCGAAATCCGATATTGGAATTGTGACAGCTGTCCACTTTTCTGTTTGCACTGTATGATTTGCCAACCGGATTAAAAAATGTTGGGGAAGCCGCGTTGCATGGTGTACACCTTCTGTTCAATAGCTGATGTCAGAAACTTCGATAAATTGATATTATGCGCAGATTTACCAATGTGTATTACAATTTACCGCAAGCAAAGTATTTAATTAAGACGAATAAAAATTATTTTAAAAGCCTTGCTTTAGATACTCGCTTTTTATGCAGGTAATAACAGATTTCTCATTAAAAATCGGTCTAAAATTAATAAGTTCAATTATCAACGCGGGACGATAACAAACATGGGACCGTGTAACACTTGAATCGGTATATTATAGGCCGCTATATGATCCACAATTAGGATACTCGGGTGCACGTTTACATCGAGAGTTTGCCCAAAATTATACATCTTCTTATCGGTGTATTGGCGCCAACTTAGCGGGCGCAGATGACCAGATCTTAGTCCGGTTTATAATCTCGAAACCGGATTGTATCAATGTGATTGTGTCAAACAGCGCCTCTAATCGCGACATCCTGAGGCATAAATGTTTCAAATTTGATAATTTCAGGCAGCCCGTTTTCCTTAAAAAACATTCTCCAAAAAAGTTCTCCAACCGATTTATTTTACAAGCGGGAGATATCCGCGCCCGATTAACGTATGAAATTGAATGTTTTAATAAACTAATACATGTGAGAGACATTAACACCTTCAGATTTTATTTATAATACCAGTTTGAAATAGTCCAAATTTTGTGATGTTCTATCGCCTGATTAATGGAGGTCGGTGGCAGATAAAGCACCCTGCCTGCACTGTACCTAGGTAAGGGGGATTGATTACATTTTATACTGATTAATCGAATCTGAAATATGGTGCAGCCTACAGCGGTTGTTACATTTAGTTGACAATTGTGTATTGCGTTGCGCGCGGTCAGTTTTCAATGGGGCTTTCGGTTGTACACAATTAGGAACAGCGTACGTGGAATAGCCGGTCAGTTGTTACAAGGTGGGGTTATTTTTTTAAGGAGGGAGCCCGAGGGGTTGTTGATATTGGTCAACAGCATGAGCCCCAATTGTTCATATCTGGCGGCGTGATCTGTGCGTGCAGATTGGTGTCGAACCAGGCCCAGACAAACAAGATAATGTCGCGCCTCACGCCCCACCCCCTTTCCAACCCTCCCCCGCCCCACCATGTAAATTGCATTAGCCCAACACCGCCGCCGTAAGACACAAAACCCACCCCCCACCCAGCGTTGCATTTTGCATGCCGCATGCAAACAACAAGGAAAGCGTGCGCTCTCGGGATGAAAGTAAACCGCAACCCTAATTTGAATTCGGTGATAGCGGGGGTGCATACTTTTGTCGGCTAATATATACGCACGGAACAAAATTAAAGCCTTTAAATTTTCTTTTTACCCCTTAATAACTAACATCTTACAAGTTATAAAAGAGTAATTTAATAATTCAGTAATCGCTAGTATTAAAAAAACACATTAGTCTTTTTTTACTAGTTGTAGGGGTGTGTATGGAATACTATCCATTACGGATAAAATATGTTCTCAGCAACCGTCCGCCCTTCCAGCATTGCGGTTATTTCCCCTGACGAGTGCCCAACAACGGCCATATTCCCAGTGATCGCGTTATTTTTTTTATTAGATTTTAACGATACGAAACGTGGAAGTCGCGGCCGGACAACCACCCGTCTTCAGAGAAAATTGTTCATCGGAGGGACGCGGTAATTCAGAAGAAGTGAGCCTGGGGAGTATCGGACCTAATCGGGGAGCAGCGCTCCCGGGGATGTTGTATATAACCCTTCCCTAAACTGTTTACAAGTCCTTCACTGGCGGGCTGTGTGTGCGCATTGGATTATACCGTAGGGGGGGACGGATATAATTCAATAATAATAATACGGGCCCCCCGCGGGGGAGCCACCGCCACCCTCTCTCAAACTACCGCTACACACACGGCCCGAGCCACGCCTACCCGCCGAAACTTTACTGTTATAAAAGGTACGGATTTACCAAAGGTTTACACTTCCCCAACCATAGGACACCTCGGAGGCTATGCCGGCAAAGATTTTATCTTTGTGATATACTACCGAGTCGAAACTCCACGGTAGTCCCACGGCGGTTGTAACAATACGCCGATTAAGGGAGGTTAATCCCATTTCACTTCTGTCTCAGCACAGCCAGCGCAGAATTAATCCAAAGCGGCTCAACGCAAGAGTCATCGCGCGATCACTTCGTTTTGTACAAAGCCGAAAGGTAAAATCGTGATTTATACCACTAGAAAATTAACCGAAATTGATGATGTTTAAACTACGCCCTCGTCTGTGTTGCACTTTAGGAACGCCGCGGTATGCCCGGTTAAATTACCAAACAAATCTTTCCTTACATTCTCGCAGCCTTATATTGTCCGATTTGAAATTTCAATACATTCACTGCATACTTATACTGTTTATATAACGGTATAGAACCTACAGTTATAGGGGTGGGGGTTGGTTGGAAAATCCTTACTACCTGTCTAAAATTGAACAATGACTGGTTTTCACGGTGCCTCTCTATGGATTGTGAACCCGGTTTATTTATTAGGGACGGTGGTGGTGGTTGTGGACGCGGCCTAGGGGTAGTGAGGGATAGCGAGGGGGGGTGGCACATCTGCCCGCCGCTGGCCTCTGCTGATTTTTATACCGGGTTCGCTTCCTGTGCTGGGGGGGGGGGCTTTCGGCGCCAGCCTCGCGTTCTTTTTTCCATTCAGGCCTTTCCGGTGTCCTCGGACAGTTTCGCCGAATCGCGACCGGCCGGTTAACTAACCGCCGGGGGGACGCTGCGTTGTATTTCTGAACGCCGGCAAATATAAATCAATAAAATTTAGGCCACACGTGTTTTTTTTTGTTCGTTTTCTAATACGAGATAGTATTTCGTCAATTATTATCGTACAATTTTTTGTCATCTACAAACGTCAGTGGTGAAGACGGAAACGACAAAATCGGCGAGTGGCGACAATTCTACAACCCCCGTTCATTAAAAAAAATTAATTAAATAACGGACATAACCGCTTTTAAATAACTAGCGGAATAATTTGAAACCACTCGTATGATAGTTTAATCTAAAGTATACAAGTGTTTGCAGCGATACGGCCGAGAGTCGTATAAAAGGACGAAGGAGTAGGCCATAGTGATAGTTTTAAATTAAACTCAAATGACAAACGCGGGTATTATTAAATTATAATACCGGCCTCGGAGAGCGTTCATGGATCTTTCTTCAGTTGGTATTTACTGGTTTAGGTAACTTGAAAACGGGCGCGTAGAGAATTTTCGGGAGAATGAATTTTAAACCCTCCGGTGACAGACTGGAAGGAGTGCGAGTGACTGAGCGGCCTGGTATAATTAGTGCCTCGGAGACGACTGTGCAGCGGCCCTCATTGTCGGCAACAGACGGAAGAAATACGTTGAGCGCTTTCACCGCGAGGATCGGGGGCCCCACGGATAAACCGAAATGGCCTAGATTGGAGAGGGAGAGAAGGAGAGAGAGGAGAGCGACTGGCTGGGTGTAGGGAGAGGGATAGGGAGAGGGAGAGGGAGACGAGAGGTCAAGGGTTAGCGGTAGGTTGTGGAAGGGGGCGGGGTACGCTACCCCTTTAATCCTTGTTACAACAGTCACCACACTATAAAAAGGGTTGCGAAGGGAGTGAGAACGCGAGGGCGAGACGGGGGACGCCGCTGACTCCCATTATCCCCATTACTGGAACTCGTGCACCCAATAAAAATCATAAAGTGTGAGAAACTTTACAATTAGTTCGAATTCGGAGGTCCTCTCGGACCGGCCATTATATATATACCCGGCCATTATGTACCGGCATAATAATAAGTCTAAAATGATTTTTTTTCCCAAGGTCCAAATAACGTAATTATTAGTTTTTCTAAACTATCAGAAATAATAACGTAGAACATGCATGACAATGGACGACCATTATTGCCGCATGAGCTTGAGTCCCGTTCGAATAATAATAGGAAAAAACGAATTAATCATAATAGAGTATTCGTAAAAAGTTTAAAGTAAAACCTCGTTGTATTTGGAAACTTACAAAATTTTGTTTCCGTAATGTTTTTTTGATACCAAATTTACCCTGGATTTTACCTTCCATAGATTTTTTTTATTCAAACGCATTCCAAATAATCGGTATACAATGGTCTAGTACCACTACTGGGAATAGACAATTACTAAGATACCATTTTATTAGTACATTAACATTCACGACACGTGAGATGGCAAAAGAATCCAGAAGCGTGAGGTGACGCTATTCCTAATCCAGTTGACTCTTTTATTTCGTCCAACCGGGATATGATAATAGTATAATCACTGGTGAAGCCGACCGGTAGACGAATTCAAATGAGAGGGCCCATTTATTATTGGAAGTTTTTAATAATATCCTTAAAGAGACCGGTACCACTTCTTTGCCGGCCTAATTACGTTATTACCAGTCATTAAAATTGATCGCTCCCAAACTTCGTCCGAGAGACCCAAAAACCCGAAGTGCCGAGAATTCCCGAGAGAGATTGGTATCTCGGAAATTGACCTTATATTGAAAGCCCCCAACTGCGAGTGTACTAAACTCGGAAAGGGGATGTCGAGGAATGCGCTGTAGTCTGATTGAGGCGAGGGAAGACGAAAGTGGTATACAATTTGAAACACTTTCATTATTAAAAATGGCTTTTATTTCAAAATTTTACAAGCGCCTACTCTTGTCACACGCAATTGAATAGACGAATTTTTCAAATGTATTTGTCAACTGTCTGAACTGTATCTATTATAATTCTGAAGATTTACCTATACTATTTTGATAAGAGAAGCTACCCGGCGAGGAAGTCGATTGATTATGCCGTTAAAGTACCACTAGACGGAGTCGGGAATAAAGTTTTTCCAAATACTATTCCCTCGGACTAAATCAGTGAACGGTTCCATAAATTTGAGCTCGCAGAGTGAATTCGGTCAAGCTGTGTATTAGGCGGCCGACATTAAAGTGTAAAGTAAAGGTGATTCCAGCCGGGGTAAGTGATCTACGGTGTGGCCAAGATTTGTGGACTCTACCCTCCCCACCCTCCGTCACTCCCTCCTTCCTCCCTCCATCCCTCCCTCCGCCTCCCGCAATAAATTTCAGTTCCCGCCGAGTACAACGAAATGGAGGGCCTCAAATCTGCCGGCAAAAATGCGATTCCGGCCGCGTTTTTGCCGCGGGACGAGGGCGGAGAAAAATTCTCTCCCGGCTTGAGTTGCGACACTTCAAAGTTCAACTTTCACTTTTGAATTAGTCCACGATTAAAATAATCCGAGGCCGTAAATCAATTAGAATGCAATGGCGCGGGCTTTCTTCAAAGCCACTTTTGTTAACGACCCGCAAAGCTATCTTTTCAATTGATAACCCTTGCGGTTGCCTTTTATTTTTTCTTTCTTTTTTCACTCCCTCCTTCCCCGATTCATAATTACGAACAAATCTGCCGCGTTGTGACCGGTTGACTTTCTCATGCTAATACACTTTCTAATTGCGTCATAAGTCATCGCCGAGAACGCGGGATCGTATGATCTCCGACGGCCTTCAGCGAGTTCCCCTTCCTTATACTTAGTGCAATAAAATTGAAGCGAGAGTAGCCCACAACGAGAAAGAACTATAGAAGAACGCTCAGCAAATATACTAATGGAATGACCTTAATTACCAAGAAAATAATAAGACCGATAGAAAATCAAAAATAAAGATAATAAATTAATACGCTCGAGTACTAAAATTCAAAAGAAAAATGTTTATAATGGAAATTATTGGTTGTTGTACATATAATAATTTCAACTAATATAATTTTGTTGTTGTTTGATGTCGTATACGCTGAAAATTTTCATCAAAGGATAACCAAGAATATATTAACAAAAACAAATAAGCCAGCACTTTTGTTTAACCAAAATTGAAACGGTACATAATTTGTAGCATCTACGATTACTGATTATCGAATTCTTTTGAAACTAAATCCATTTTTGTTTTTTAGATTGGACGAAATTGTTCGAACACAATTTATGAAACCTTAATTAAGGAGATGGCAAATAGCGACACGGACCATTATCAATTGGGAGTATGACATCGGAACAGCGGGGCGTAATTCGATTAGCGCTTTTCAAGGGTAGCAGGAAGTAAATCTCGGCCGGTGAGAGGGGGACGTCAGGGGAGCGGGCCGCGGGGCCCACTCTATTGTCTTCCGAACCGACTGTACAGGCGGAGAGTCGCCGCGGGGGGAACGCGCCCTCTTCACCGGCGGCAATAAATTTTACCCGAAATTGGTCACATCAAATATTCATAATAGGCGGGTCGCCATTTTGCGGCCCTGCGAGGGGGAGGGGACGCCGGGACAATACCTGGGACGGCCGAGGGGGTGAGGGGGAGAAGAGCGACCCCGGGGTAGGGAGAACCCAGACCTCTCATGTAGATCGGAGAACCGAACAAGAACTATGAGGGTACATTAAGGAGGGTGCTATAACGGAGAGTGGGGGGGGGGGAATCACAAGATAGTGACGCAGTATTTCCAGCTGTAAATATATTTTAAATTACTTCTTCACTTAGAGCTCAGAAAATACAGATTTATACCGGCAGATTTCATTGAGGGGCTTCCATAAATGAAGCCAAGCTATAGAGTCGGCAAAAAAATTAATTTATGCTCCCGAGATTTTCACTTTTTTTATATTAGCCGCTACCCTAGTGTCTGCTAGTCTCTTTCCATACTGAGTATGCGTTGCGCACATAAAAACCTGTATATATTTGACTATTGATTTATTCTGTTTTATAAAATTTGAAGTTGTTTCAACTTGCGTATTCGTTGTAATATTGATTCGTCCCAAACACCGTTCTATGAGTCCTCTACTGAGACGACGGCTCAGGATTGTCCGTAAGGATCGGAGTTAGAATCGGAAGAAAAGGATTAGGGCGGTAACAGCGCATTCGGGAGCCGTGGAGTGAACTGAAACCGAAGAAGGGGAGAGAGGAATAAGTAGGATACGACGATCGCGAAACGGCGGAAGGACGACCGGGAAAATGAGTCAAACGGGGATATTTCCCCGCAAGTGTCGTCTCCATTTTCTTAATGAACAGTCCCTCGGTGTACCGGAAGGGTATTACCAATTACGGCGGGGCGGGGAGTTTCCCTGTTTGTATAGTGAAAAATCATAGGGGGGTGAAATGGAGATGAAGAGAAGCGATGTTGATTAGCCGAAAGAGGACGGTTTAGATGAGAGGGCTCGGTTAAGGGTGAAAAGGGGGATGAGGAGTGCCAACCTCGAGTGCCGACCACCCCTCGCCAATTAACCGCCCAATTATCAAAAGTTGCCTAAAAAAAAGTTAACCACCCGAAGGTGACGCCGCGCCCCTCTAAACTGTATTTAAGCCAGATGATGCCCAACCGGCATTCCAATCGCCATAATGTCAAGTTTTCTAATATCGGAAAAATAATTTAAATCTAAAGCTATCATAATGAAATGTTCTAAGAAAATCATGTATGAAATTCTTTGTTCTCTGTGCTATTTCCCCATTGCGTATAATGAGTTTTTTCTGACATCACTGGAATAAATTGATTCTGTTAACTGAATGAATGGAAGTGGATATTTATTTCGATACACTTTTACGATTACCATTACGTGTATTTTAAATTGAAAAAGTTCACCGCCGATTTCGAATATTACTGGCTTTGACAAAAACAATTTACTTACCATAATTTCGTCATTATAATGGTGAACAGTAGTAGTTTGACAAGTTGACATGTAAACTGCCGTGATAGAAATAAAGTTAATCGTTCGAAAAATTTAGTTAGAATGATTTTATTGATCGTTAAAAATATTGAAAAGCAAACAATATCTTCAACGAATGGTCCCTGAATGTCAGAATACAATGAAAAGAACCAAGAGAGACGCCCTGTAAAGGGCCACCCTATTTCTAATGCTATTAGATTGACTAACATTTGTATTTACCGTCGTAAAATTTATATCCGCCTATCGGTCAATGGTCGTGCGTTCGGCACGAAAAATTTTATTACCGTTTCAATGCCCTTTTGTGGGATTATAACACGTCCCAAAGGAACGTCCCCCAATCGCCACTCCACCGCTCCACAATAAAAACCGGTAGGTTTAGGGGTGCGTTGAAAAAGGGAGGTGGCTAATAAACTAGTAGGAGCTTTCTATTGGTTAGGGGAGGAACAGGAGCACCTGTCCACAGCGTCCCACAGCTCCGATGCGGATATTAAATGGGCGTGTAAACACGACCTACGGACAACAACGCAGAATTTTAACAGGCTATACCTGCCGCCCACCCCGGGCGATATACGAGGGGAAATTTTATTTGAAACAAAAAATACATGATACTTGCGGAAAAGGTATCTCAAAATAATGAAGAAGAAGAAGGGACGAAGAATGATTAATTAGTCATAGAAAGGGTGCATTTACGGGAATAATTTCTTAAACATATTCAGTTTTTTCCCAATCCTGATTCTTCCGTTCAACCCCTTTAGTGGGGAATACGTAAATATGTTTTACTACAAGATATTGAGGAATGTATCCGAATTAATTATTTCAACGATCTTAAGTGCGAAGTTGTAACGGTAAAATCAATTTCATTCCCGTAATTTAAGATGCAAATCGCAATTTACACCCGTACAAATAATTCTTTTGCTGGAAACATTTTTGGAGTTAAAATTAATCCATCAAGTCCTTGTATCACGCTTAGTCTTATCCCCCCGGTAGGGTTGGTTCGTGATGAAAAAGCTGGATTGAATCGAGGCCATTGCTAGCGAGTCCGGTCAGGAATTCGCCCGCGGCACAGTCCCTATCGAAGACCCCTATTCCCAGAGGCGAAAGGAAATATGAAGTAATGGAAACAATCATTTCATACTGGAAAATAATCTTTTTCTTCGTCATCATTGTATTATTATTCACTCGGAGATAGTAGAATAGTACATAGTAGATAGTACATTGATATTTGGCTGCGTTCGCAAAGATTTATTATTGGTACAATTAATTGATTTTCCATCAACTTTGCTCTAGAAAATTGTATTTTTTATTATAGTAATCTGCGTGATACTTCTTTTATATAAACAGCTTGAAATTTATTAAACTATTGTACATAACGCTATAAAAATCAATTTCTTTATTTATTGGCACATTTACGTAACCGACAGAAAACCATATCCGAAAGAGGTACAGGATTACCGGCTAGGCCGGATATCAGTAAGCGGAAAGGTCCAGTGAACTGAAAGGTGATTGGGCAGCCACCTGTTGAAGTTTTCAAGGTGGAAACCCCAGATCTAATCGGAAGTGTTTAAATCGCCGAATGGACCCAATTGAAGAAGGTTTTCACCTCCTGTAGGTGATAGACTCGAGTTCATGCGGCAAACATAAACTAAATTGAATAATGACACAAGCGATACTAGTGCAGAATAAAAGTAAGCTTAATTATGTCTAACTAGAAAAATACATTCTACAGTGACTGGTCTGTAGGAGCTCAATAAGAAATTTATGCCTATGCCACTCATATGCCACTTGAAGAATCAACCGATTTTATTTCTCCTCCCGTCAGTTCGGCTTTTCGCCATTGCCAATAGTACTCAGTTTGTAGTCTGCCGATAAAGCATCCTGCCAAAACAAATTCCATACATATTAAACAATATACAATAGCACGACACCATAGCAAGACCGTATTTGTACAATAACCTATTACAGAAGTGTTGTACTGGGTTAAGCTTGATTTGCTGAGTACAGTATGCTAGCAAAAATAAGTAACATGTGCTTACCGTTATGGTTGTCATTACCGAAATAATAGGTACGCAGCGCGAACCGAACATATGCCTTCATATGCTTGCATATGCTCGATAACGGTAATTGTATCCTTACCAAATTGAACCGAACCATGGTTACAAATACGCGTGACAATAATTCTGTTTAATAAACGAATATAATTTCTCCATGCGCATTCCTCGACAGTCATCTCTGTCGGCAGGAACGATAAGTAACAGTTTAATAATATGGTTGGGTATCAACCCCCGCTGTTCGCCTGCCGCACCCACCTGCCTAGAACTCATGACATTTCGAGGTATATAGTCATTAAATAGGCGTACGATCTAGATATAATATTAAAACCGTATAACGAGGCGCACCTCCCATCGGTGAAATAATAATATACCTTATTATACTCTAATCGCTTCCCGTTTAGTGAGCATCACCGTACTGTTACCTGAAACCGATAAAAATATAAACATTAAAATTGTCCGGAAATAAATTTCTCCGAGCGTACGGATTAAATAGTAACCGGAGGGAAATATTACTACGAAGCGAACGTAACTTACTCCATCTGTTAACCCGTTGTGGTGAGTCATTCTTGTTAATTAGTAGTCAGTATTTAACGATTGAACAGTTCACTAGACCTTCCACTGAGAAACGCTGAGTAACTTTACAGAATAACAATTTGGCCGCAGTGAGAATGTTTGTGCGCCAAATCGGACGACCTTTATACGTTTCTGCTATAGTATAGATTCTGCGATTTGTCGAAAAAAACGGAGCTGATTTTGTTTTTTTTTAAAAAGCACGGGGGGGGGGGTGAGAATTGTGGTGGGCAAAAAATAGGAGCTAGAAGGGATGCAGGGGATGGGGTATGGGGCGGTACGGTTTTTGCCCGCTGCCAGTGGCACTCCTCTGAAGTGGTTGCCGCCGCCCTTCCCCTCACCCCCAAGTCCCTCTGTCTCGGGACGTCCCCGGCCACCCTTTGCTGCGGCTTCACCCCATCTCATCCCATTTTTCAGAATGGAACGAAGGGGAAAACAGTTAAATTCGCTCGCCGCGATAGTAGCGAACGCTTCGGCAATTTAACTGCGCTACGGCCCACTCCCAACCCCCGCACATCGTCAAGTAATTTCAACTATTTCCCGATAGTACGAAGAGCCGTGACTGTTGGGAATGTCACACGAATTCGGCTGGTTCGGAATATCATCCACGACTTCATTGGCAGTCGGCATCCTGGCAACTACCTCATGCGTAACCAATTCAGAGCAGTGCTAAACGAGAATGATGACAAACAAAGCCCTGTTCTTCTCGCTGTACCCCCATGCAGGACGACGAGCAAACGCGCTAACATCAAACAAAAGTTAATAAACATAACGTTTCTATTGTGAAATGATTAACTAGATATTAAATGGTGTTATGCCCCCACCAATGGACTGTTATTGAATCTGCAGACATGATTTAGCCTAGTTCTGTAGGCTTCTGTTTTAAAAAAATTGCGAACAAATTGTATTTAACGAGAGAATAATGCCAATATTTTCACACATAAAATACAAACAATATAATTACTGAAAACATCTCACAATAACTTTCAGTAGTTTCCTCCGTCCGGAACATTCAGTTTCTTTTGGACGTATTTCACTGAATCTTCCTCTCTTTCTATGCGGATGCAGGCAGGTAGCACACTGTGAGATGAAGTAGTTTTATCGAGTAATTTTAAGTTTTCGAACAACAGGCGAATTAAATGAAGTTGTTTTCTTCTAATGTCTCTTTATTTTATTCTTTAAGGCTTGACCTTGTCTCCGTGATTTCCAGCGTGCTATCGCAACGCTTTGCAATATTTCCTCATCTTCACTTATTTTCCTCGTCTAAATCATCGCGGTTCTAATTCTGAAGGCCGTTCGTCATCAATCCTTTATTGGCTTCTAATTATAGCACAACTTTACACTAGACGTTGTAAGATTATATCAATAAACGGTTCGAGTGGGAAGCATGTAAACAACCGATTTCCAAAGAAACCCTGGGGGAGAGATTCAATAATTTCCGAAGGGAATAAAATAAAAAATATAAAGCGATGGAACAGTTCATTGTTTAAAGAACTCATTTCAAAACTACTTGATAAGAGATAGTCCAGTAATAATTTAACCGAATATTTATAGAATTCCCGACAAATGAAATAATATCAGCCACTGTCAGGATAAGATTACCAGCAAAATGGGTAATAACTCAAGGGTTGCGCTTCGAAGAACTTGAAAGCCCCCATGTATGCTTGGATACAGTGGAAGCAGATAGGAAACGTTAAATTCCAGGTTATTGTCGAACATGCCGAGCTGTGTAGGCAGGCTGACTGAAGCATTGCTCATATAGAACTCACCCCCCGTACAGAGCGGCGTTATTTCAATCCCGATTGGCCGTTATTCATATTTTTTTCCCACCACTCGAATCCATACGTTTTCCACGTGTTTAATTGCTCCCAATCGGTGCCAACATCCGCCAATAAGGGATGAACAATAAATAATGTTCTCCCCACACACGATTGGGGTGGGTGGTGGTGAGCGCCTTAAACCTTAAACATGCAACATTATATAAAATCAGTAATACTGAAGGATACATAAGAGTTTACACCAAGTCTGATTACTTTATATACATTAAAGTCATTGTACGTGCGTACTACCAGTATACACGTAATATGTACTACGCAAACGGAATCTTTCACTGTACGTACCTACAATTATAAGGTTTAAAATTCCTAATAGATAGATTCTCCCGTGATCTCTCCAGTTAATACCGCGTTCAAACATTCAAAGTGACACAGCAAACTGTTTTTAAAAAGGATGATACCAATTCGACTGGCTCGGAACGTGTAAGTGTGAAGTGTGGACTGTACACGGTCTGCAGACAGATGTCCAAGTACGCATCGTGTACACGGCCATAAGAAATGCGAAGTGTTAACCAAAGAAAAGAAATTGATAGAGAAAAAAAAGAGGGAGAAGTAAAAAAAGACAGAAGAGTTTCCTGCTCCCCCACGTGACTTGTGGTGTGTGTGTGTGTGTGTGTGTGCCTCGGGCTCAGTTTTAAAATCTGTCCGCCAAAAACAAAAACTATCAGGCCACGCTCTCAAACCGTCGCCATTTCGTTTCTTCTGTCCAATCACCGCCCGATCATAGCTCTAGATTAAAGTTCTTTTCACCGACGCCAACCGGGCGAGGGAATAGACAAAAGAAAATAATCTAAAAACTATAGCTTAATGTCTGCTTGCCGATCGGACCAGGTGTCTGGTCAGAAGTCAACGTGGCTTCAATAATATCTCTATTATTCTAACAGTATCAACAATTTTATTTCACTTCTCGTTGGATCTCAATCCAGTGATAACGTCGCCGAAAATGGAGTAAACGGTCCAAGTAATTAAAATAAATTTTAAGTCTCTTCCAACAAATGAAGCATCGTGTCAACACTCGAATCTAGAATTCGAAATGAATTGAGAGTTTGTAACAACTTCGCTGCATTCAGATTCTAATGAAGATGGCGGTAAGCTATAGAGTCAATAATAATGACTAAAATATCCATATCAATATCATTGATCGGTGGTTCAATCGATGTATTTTCTTGAAATGTTTTGATAATTTCATTCACCCTCCGCCCCTATATGAGATACACAAATCCCGTTTGTTACACCCGGTCCGTTGTAACCCTCTCTGGCGGGCCAAAGGGCCGAGCATAAATCCTAAGCATATAAGGAACGGGCCCCGTAGCGTGAACCTCGAAATTAAAACGTTAATTAAAACAATTTGGAAACAATCGTAAAATAGCAAATCGTGCGCAGCGAAGGGCCCGTCTTTGTTTCTTTCTTTTTTTTGGGGAGGTCTGGTGGAATTAAATGGCTCAAAGAGGTGGCCGCCGGGGCCCCCTTTCCCTTTTTTGTTTGTTGTTTCTGTTTGAGGCCCCGGGCCCGAGAGTGAAGCGCCTCCCCCTTCTTAGAACTTGTTCTGCCCTTTTCCCTAATGAATATACATTTTTCACCCGGCCCTACTCCCCGACCGCGTCTCACACACCCGAGCATACACCCCGCGTTCAGACCTTCGACGGTACGGCACTTCTTTATTGGCTGGCGCCTCAGAAAATCCGTTTCCAAACATTATTTACACCGGATCGTAATGGGCCCGAATTCCCGTTAAAATGGGTAGCCGGAATTGCTAAAAAAAAATAAAGCATTGATTCATATGATTCATTCCAATTTCAAATTCTCGAGAATATATTCGATTGTACAACTCGAGGGAGTGTACCGATCGCATATATCACATGTGCACAAGCGACGAGTCCATCAATAAATAATAACAGTAAAGTACAAATTTAAAAAGACAATTTCATTATGGCCTCCGTCTATCGATTTCCTGTGAACGAATATCGGAAAGGGACAATAAATAATACTTATTGTCATTCTTGGCAACTTCTGGCTGCTCTTGAAAACGGCGAGAAGCCGAAACCGGATTAAGTCAACCAGTGGCGACAGACTGATTGTATTCCACATCCTGGTTGGCTACCAAGGAGGTGGCGATAGATGAAAAGGTAAATAACAATTCCTTTACATGAAAATGTTTAATAGCAATTATTACTACGTACGTATAAAAACTGTCTCGACCGAAGCTCGAGCAATGCCTGGCGCTGTGTCTCGGTAGTTATACAAGGTTGAATCCGGTGTTTCTGATCTTCCAGTTCATCCCTTGTTCGGAACGTCTCGATTTCATTTTAAGATTAAGCCAGAGGGACCGGGAGCGTCACAATAGCTGGATGTTATGAATAACGGGCGGCGGGACTGTTGCCGTATCTGCGGCGGGCACGGAGTGACTCAGCCTCCGCTCCATTCCCAGCCTGTCTGTAAATTTAAAATACGGTTTATGAACTCATTTCAGGATGGATCGATTCACCGTACTTGCTATAATATATAGAGGGAGAGTCTTAATTTCTGTTTAACGGATAAATAGACGGAATGGGGCGAAACGAGACTGTTTGAAGTGGTGTTGTATGTTAGGCAATACACACAATTTTCGCGATCGACCCGCGTTAAAATATTAATTTAAGTCTTTACTTTTTTGTTTGTGTTTAAGTAAGACACCAGGACGAGATCGCAGGAATGAACTGCCTTTAAATATTTTCAACTACAGACAGTTTATAAATTCCCCCCAGAAGACTCAAAATTACAAAAATTAATTGGGACTAAATGACGCAGTTGCGCTTCCGTTCCGTGTCTGACACTTACCGGACGGAGGAATAGTGCCCCCCCAAGTGTTTGGATAAGCCGTTCGGTTCGAAAAGGTAATAAGTGACCGGTTCGCCCAATTTGGGCATGGCGCGGCGGTCAATTAACAGACAAAAAGCAATGACAGGGCACCTTTTCTGATGGGGGTCTCGTTAAGAAGTTTGTGGGGGAAACAAAGGGTTGGGCCCTATCTGTGGGCGCAGGTGGCGGCACTGTCGGCCAGGGTCCTGGGACCGGAAAACCGGCTTGACCTTTAGCTCGTTTCGTAGTCGGAGATATCCTCCCCCTTTCCTTATCTATCGGCCCGCTGACGAAACTATTTGCCCTTTTAGTGGTCCCGGTTCACACGTGCCTTCCCCTAACGGTTTTGTTTCTGGGCACCAGGAACTCAGTCTTACTTAGAAATTTGGTCTTTCACCTTCTCCCTCTTTTGTCTCCACACAAGGGTAATATTGATTACGGTGGCTCAGTGGCCAATGGGCGTTATAAACTACTCAGCTCATAGGCCGGTGAACCCTCGTGAAGAGTCCTCTACAGTCCAAGACTTTACATTTGAGGCTGTATATAAGTCGGATAATGAACTGTCAAATATAATAAAAAAATTAAGACTAGTAAAATAACCTTGTCAGTGAGGAACAGGGCTGAAGCATATTTCCCCCCAGCACCTTTCCTCTGAAATGTTATGTATGTGATATATAGCCGAAATAATCTATTTTAGGAGATCTAAAAGTGACTCACAACATCTTAATGTTAGTAAGAACTGTTTTTAATTGACCACATAGATTCAAGCTATATAGCACGGAATTTATGTTGAACATAATGTCTATATCATCAATTTTCGGCATTTTCCTCAGCGTGTCAAATAAATAATCTTTTATAATCCGAATAATGTTTAAAAAATGACAACTAAGTAGGTATGTAAATTATTATATCTGTTACAAAATAAGGGGGATCCCAAGATTTTAATCTTACCTGGTTTTTACTCTAGTGTTGTAATTAATATACATTCCAGAAAATAAATCGTTCGATGAAAGAATTTAATAAAAGGCATTATTTTTTCCCTTGCCTTGATGTCTACATTTATATGTACGAGGGATGATATTACAATTATAGATGAGATTTTAATTCCAGTAAAACCACACAACCACACATAATATTCGGCTGTATATGAGTCTTGTTCAAACTGTCGTTACGAGCGCAATTCAAATATTACATCGAAAACAATCATCGAACGATTCGGAAAAAGTTTCCGTGAAAAATCGACGGGTACACCGCCGAGCTGAACACGACTGGCTGTTAGGCATACAGAACTGCGTACCGATGTAGATATACGGAAAAATTAATTTGAACGAATCC
Source organism: Lethocerus indicus (assembly GCA_019843655.1). Lineage (NCBI taxonomy): Eukaryota > Metazoa > Arthropoda > Insecta > Hemiptera > Belostomatidae > Lethocerus > Lethocerus indicus. Next base: position 24,428,565 of record JACDQD010000005.1, on the reverse strand, counting down.
CCGCAGTCCCGGCAGGCCATTCAATTTTATTGCGACAATAATAAAGTTTTTTTTATGCCTCTGCGTAAAGCTCCGTTGTCCCCACGTCTCCACCCCACCGCCAGTTTGGACCCGATCCAAGCTGAAGAGCTCATCCGGTCGTGATTTACTCCATGTAAATTGCGTTACGTAAACACGTGTTGTGGACGTCGTTTGATCACCGATAGCGGAGATTTTTTTTATTTTTATTTTATATTCTATTTTCACCTAGCTGCCGCCACGATTTATTTAGTCAGAATTTAGAGACCGGTATATAACCCGGGCTTTAGACCGTGGCAAACCTACGAGACAAGAAACCGAAACTGTTACAGTACCGCGTATAATTTTGAATCATCTTCCCATTAGTATCGTTACGGTGTTTTTCTAAGATATCCTTCCCGTCTGCCCGACAGACGATCGTGGTTGGAAAACAAATAAAAAATCCAGCTCCAGAAATTACTCCTTTCAATTGCGGCCCGAAGCTGAAATGGATTTCAACTAAGAAGTCGGCACCCGTAGAGCATTGAAAGCAATATACCTGAATGTTATAGCCCAGTAATTGTACGGTCGAGTGTAAAACTCGTTAATTTTTATTGACCCTGTCTACAAGACATAGAAAAAGTACTTCCACCGTTAAACCGGAGGATTAAACTGCCTCGGGTGAAAACTGAAGGAAAATTGAAGGGCGCCGAGGTTTTTCCCCCTCGGTGTTTCTAATGTGTAGTTATTTTCTATAAATCGTTTCCCTCAGATAAGGGATAAGTGTAGTTCGGAAGTTTCCTAAAAGCGAGGGGCGAGGGTTCCGAATCGGAACAGTGTATTGTCACCCTTACAGCCATATAGAAGTCGGGATAGAAGCTTTATCCCACAATCGTCCTCAGAACTTTCAGTCATTATTTTGAACTATTTCTTCTAGAATTCGCTCCTAATATTTTCAGGCCTACGCATTATTGGATTACTTTCTGTGCGAGTTATTACAATTTTTATGTAATAAAATAATACTTCCTGTTTGGTTGAGTGCCAATATCAAATTTTGAATGATTAAAGACTAAATTACAGATACTTTATACTGATACGTGAAGGACCAGACGGGAAGGTAAATTTCATTGAGACTACTATAGAAAGGTTTTAGTTCATTCTCAGTTCTTGGATTTGTGAAAGTTTTGCTCTTAATACTGGCCGATGACCAGTTCTTTAATCTTGAATTCCGAACTAATTTGTTCTTCTTCATCGCGGGCGCATCCTGCTCGGTCAGGGAAACTTTCCCTCGTTTCCGTAGCAAAGCGTCCTATTCCTTAGCCCCTGTTTTAGAGATGGCATTTACGGTCATTTTGGTAGCCGATGGATTTCTGTCGGCAATCGCCGCGAACGGACTGGACCGGACGCTGGTTTCATCCGCAGAAACCTGAAGAGAAGCGGACATAATTTTAGTTGACGCTTCTGGCGCCTTCAACAAAGGTTATAACCCGCTTTTCGGTATATTGTTACCAGAGTGTTGATGCGACGGGGGTGGGCGACCCTTCCGACAGCTGTAAACAGTGAAGGCCCTTTTTCGCCTAGTCGGGCCCCCGAGAGCCCGGTCGGGGTTTTACAGATAGACATCCGGTTAGAAAGATAGTAATCTGTTTTGGAATCCGCCGTTACAGCCAGAAGGGCGCACATGACTTCCCTCTCGCCTGTGCTCGTGTTATCATATGGTCCCCAGACACTTTGTGTTTCTTTTAAGATTTTTCAGGTTCGTCGAGACGACCGACTCGTCCGTTAGACCGGATTAATCTGTTAACACGACTCCTTCTTCTCGTTTAGGCCGACTGTTCCAATTCGAAATTAAACACATTTCCAATCCTACGGCATGACACAGAATGCACAGTAAAAATATCCGCCGGTTTAGTCTTCTCGTTCGTTCCGAGACCTACATATTGAAACCGAAACGTTATCTTATGATTAGCGAATGTTGGTTTTATCAACATTATTTAACAACTTCAATACGAAAAGAGTACCACTTTGTAGCAGGGACTGAACTGGTATCACGTCAATTCAGTCTTTATTCGAAATTTATTTAAAAATGTTAATACACTTCAGTTAATGTGATAGCAAAATAATAATTTTTGTTATTAAGGAGTAAAATGGTATAGGCAGTTGAGAGGCCTTTATATGTGAGACCTTGTTATAAAATCTCAAAGGTAAAAATAATTTCCCGACAGGATACCATTTTAATTCGGAATTGATTAAGTAAATACAAGACAGTACACTGTTAGTACAATGCTGAATTACAGATTGCACGTTTGGAAAAATAAATTAACTATCCATTATTTAAGGTCTGAGCTTCAATTATGCTTTGTTTTAAAATGCCTGTTATAATAAGAATACATATAAAACCAACTATATCGTCTGATCCATATGCAAATCCAAAGGCTGTGATCAATTATGGCCCAAATGGTATTTAACTATTTAAACAATATTTTAAAACTAGTAATGCCAATATTGTGACGAATTTACTTCCTTGTATTTAACGATTGTTAACGAAGTTGTAACCGTCGTCGATAAATGAATTTCCCGGCAACTAAGAATGTCGTGTGTACCGGTGAAGCATCAACTATGTAGAGCAAGTTTCCATTACTTTGTGGTTGTATCTGTTTAACTCGAGATACAAAAAAAAAAAATCAGTAAATCGAACAAGCCAAAAAATTAGGTTATCGTATGCAAATTTCGATAACGGTTTGTCATTTTCCTTTCGTTCGAAGTTTATTCGCGGTCGAGATAAAATAGTTATCTCGAGACGTAACGTATAAAAAATCGTCACATACGTACTTCAAATTGAATTATAAATATTTTTTCGATGGAGATAACCTCTTATTTTTTAAGTGCCGAAAGATATCCAAGATATTCGACGATCAAACAGCTGAAAGCGTCAGACTGAGATAGTCAAAATTAAAACTTTCAATCAATTTATCAAGGTTAACGTAACTTTCGAACCCATCCATCTTTTAAGCTGAGTAATGCGCAATTAAAACGCCATTTCATACAGATATAAATACAGTTTTCTTGTTTTATTTTTCGCATAAGTGAAAATTTGCTTTCACACTGTAGACGTATGTACACTTTATATAATACCTTATCCACTGAACAGAATGAGAGCGACGCAGCGAATTAAACATTTTTAAACGCAAAAAGGCTCATGTTTAATATTGCGGATGGAACAATAAACCTGATACTCCGGTATTACAGACGCGTTAATTCTCATGAGCGTAATTTAATGACTCATTCTAAATACGGCCAGGAAAAGTCTCGTCCCTAGTAACGGTGGCCACCGAGGTAAAACGGAATCCCCTTCGTTGGGAAAGCTATTACTAAATCTGCTGTGAGTCATGATGAATGCGGAAATGTTGTCTAAAGTATCGCTGTATAGATTTTAATGACAGCGAGAAAGCATCCTACAATCGAGAAAAACGAACGTTTTCGCATGCCGCATTTCTCATATCAGTACGAATGTAGTTTCGTTTATGGAGTGCGTTTTAATTATTGTCGTTTTTTATTAATCAGCGAGGTTATTATAAGAGACAGGATTATTCAGAATCCTAGTTCGCTCTACTACAGCAACACGAGCGATTAAAAGATAGTTGCTGGCGTAGTTTCTTTTTTTCTATCTGTATCAGGTAGGAATAAGAGTTTGTTCAGGTAGGTTCCAGTTGGTAAAAAAATAATTTATTGAAATGAATGCATCTACCCGTAAGTTTCCCCGGCCTAATATGTACATTCACATTCGGGTCATTTCCATTATCACGATCAAGGTCGACCGACGAACCCTTCCTCCTCTGAAAAGAAAAAGAAACTAAAGCAGGAAATAGCCCCCGGTTTTCTGGGTTACTTAACCCCGGCCCGTAGAACGCGACCCCTTCCGCACCTGTGGCCCATTACTTTATAGTCCCGCCCAATTTTTATTTTTATACAATATACGTCAGAAAGGACAGTTTCGGCTTCTAATATAGAAGTCGTGAACTTTTATTAGCCTCCGAGAAGGCGGCTACGACTGACCTACGTTGGACTGGGATGAGGCAGGTGCAGTTGTCCCTCGCGGGGTGCACGTGGAGGGAGGCCCTTCCAAATCCGTTGGCTTTGGATTCGATTTTTTTTGTACAGGTATAACTGGGATTCGGAATTATGGGGGGTCTTGGAGACACGAGAGTGGACGTTGAACCCGGCCAACCTACCGGCCTGAGGAAAAAATTATCCTCTATATAACATAAATACCCGGCGTATCGTCTAATTGCATTAAAACGTATAGTGTCACCGGCATTGTAACCTTCAAACTATTTCCTTTCAGTAATCCACTTCTGGAATTAAGAAATTCTGTATGGAGAATAGGTCAAGTAGGCGAGTGGAAACAGAAAATCAAAAGAATGACGAATATAGAATAATTTATAATGGTCCCTATTCCCTATTCAATTTTAAGCAAATAGTTACACAGAATTCACTTTCCAGAAAACCATCAAATCGGGCAATTCAATCGGGAACTGTTCATTTGCCTTGAGCGGAGTGGAAGGTTTGCTAATAGATGCACAAGCTATTTCCAGACGTCGGGGCGCCGACTTTAGTAGAAATCGAAGGTACTCGGTCGAGCCCGCTCCACCCCACCCCGCCCTGCCAACAGCACCCCTTCAAGAATCATTTCAAGTTCCCACTTCATCGATGCGTCGTTTGCGGTAATGCTCCCGTGCCGAGAGAGAGAGAGAGAGGGAGCCTCGTCAAGGTTTTGATGGATACTTAGGGGTTCGGGTGAAATAACTGCGAACGGGAGAGGAAACGATGTCCAAGGAAGGGACCAGGGCCCTCCTGTATAGGGCCGGTGAAACGGGCCCTTTAGGGCTCCGAGGTAATTGGTCTTTTTACAGTATAACAGCCAAAAGCCGGTGTAATAAGCGCCCCCAACAATCTCGTCTTTCCGCCCTCTCGGCCTCCGCAATACCACTTCGCCAACCACCCAGTTGATTCTTTGAGGACTTCTTTATTGGGGGAGAGAGAAAAAAAACAGACGCCCCTAAAGCATCGCAGGTAATGACGCCGCTATGCTCCTAATCAAGGTATAAGCTGTGGCGCGATTCCGGCAAAGAAGACAGACAAACTCGCAACTTAAATATCATTAGTATACTTAAGTATAATTGAAATCGTAATTTGCAATGGGAATGAATTGCAATTGCAGAATTGGGATTGAAGATTGATGAAAACTGGAATTATTTACTTATATATCTGTATTCAGATTCCATTTAATTATTCTGATGACGACCGAAAATCGGCCTTTTCTATAAGACCTAATTAGGATTCACCGGTTTTCTCAATAGCATAGTACTCTGAATTGATGTTTCGGTACATCGCTGCTGAAAAAGCAGTACATCTCTTCGCAAAAAAAAACAAATATTATTTTATACTCCACGGAACGATCGGCTATAAAAGACAACGTCCGTGTTGGTCCGCGCGGACAGATTGTCTGGTCGGAGTGGGAGAGGCGGGGGAGGCCGGAAGCGATGATTTATTTTTATTGTGACCCTCGGCCCGGAGACAGACAGACAGACACCCGGTCTTTACCCGAAAAAGACCCCACTCGGTGGGCTTTCTCGGATAATTTAGTGGGACCGAGACTGGGAGAAGAAAATTTTTTGTCACCGCCTAACGCCCCCGGCCCGCCCCCGGCCCACCACCGGGCATCTGGACCGAGCACAGTCACACTCCTCGTAACTCTCACGACATCTTGAACACACATCTACCGCTACCGAGAAATATTCGTCTCGGTGGGAAGGGGCCACCGAATCGATAATTTTCGTTCTGACGTTTCTCCGGCCCACCGATATATTGAGGCCGACTTCCAGCAGGAGCGCATTAAAGTCCATTAATTTATCGGCCACTTCTCACAAATCACCTTTAGTATTTCCTCGTGTTCGAATTAGCGCGATTCGGAAACGCGTTAGAAATTACTAAGAAACGGAAAGCCAATTAACTGGCAACATCTCCGGATGGCTACAGCCGATTGCAGTTATCGGACTCGTCGGCTGTGTAGATTCGGTCTATCACACGGTACCACGCCATGCGAGAGGAGTGATAAAAATGATTTCAAATATTTACCGAAATTATTTAACAAAAACTTAAGTTGATGAAAAATAGAAAATAAATGTTTTGAGAAATGTATTGGGCTGTGTACCATTTTAACAGCGGCGCAAAATACATGAAAGTAATTATTGAAGTAACTGTCTCATTACTGTCACAGTATAATACTATTTATCGATTATGTAATGAAAAATAAGAGCTGCGTATCATTGATGAGCTGTAATCGTATGAGCTCTACTTACTATGATTACAGCAGGAATCTTAACTATTCATTGGGATCCTATGAAAACGATTTTCGAATACACAGCCTTCCAAGTACGTAAAATAAATGACGGAGATACTTTGTTTTGTAACTTTCAAGGACACTCAGTGTTTAATAGTATTAAAATATAAGAGTGTGAACGTCACACTGATCTATAATTATACATATATTTAGCATTGTGAATTGTGACTATTAAAATCTAATTAATAATAAACTTCGTGGCCCCCAATTACCTTTCGAGTTATACTAATTTTACATTGCAGCTTAGTTAAATGGAAATTCTCAGATTTCGGGTCTTTTTTAGGGACCTTCTTAAATTTAATTTGACGTCACTCCGCTAATTAAAATTGTAATTGAAATGTAAATTGCTTAATTGGAATACTCGCCAGGAACCCTGGCGCCCGGCTAACTGGATTTCATTCGAACACAGTCATTCAGTAAACACAGGATATTATATCGATGTTTATGCACGGTGAACAGTTCAAAATTATTTCAAACTTTACAGATATACTGATCGATGTTAAAATTTAATGTAAATGCAAGTGACCGCATTATAACAATTACGAACAAAATTAATTAGGTTATTTATTCTATTACAAGGATGTAAGATGAATTAGTATATTACTGTAATATAAAACAAAATTTAAGTAATTCAATTTCATAATGATGAAGCAATATCGTTATTTTTAACGAATAACTAACCAATGGATATGCAAATTCATTCATCTTTAGTATTTTCTACATGTTTCATATTCTAAGTGAAACATGAAATAAAGCAAAGAGAACGATATAACGAAACATTAAAGGAGAAAACTTTCACTGTGATTAAATGTTGGCAGAGAATTGTTGTTTCAAACACTTCCACAAAAAAAAACTCCAAGTGCAAAACCAATCTAGATTTCCATCTCACAGGGTTTATCCACTAAAGATGACAAATTCCATTCATGAGTATATAAATTAGGGATTGTTATAATAATGAAGGAATGAAATATTCTCAGTTTCGATAATTTTCACTTACTGACACTGCTAGGTGTTACTATCGGCAGTAAGGAGGTCATAATTTTAGGACAGATTCTCAGTCGGCAAACAGAGCAATTATGTATTCCACGCTTGTCATTCGTGTCCAAACATACGTGTTATTAATATGTATTGAGAACAACATTATACCTCTGTCATATTGTGCGATCTGCTATCAGATGAAAATTGAAGCTAAACAGTCTGCACGCAATGTACATTTGTTATTTCAACGTTTTATGTTTCCCTTCTGCAATTCTCGTTTTGCGACGTATCGCATTTCTAATTAGTCCTTTTTTTAAATTGATTACTAAAAAATTACATAATTAATTTTTCAACTATAATCGAATTACACAAAACTGAATTCACGTATATATACTGTCAGTTATTTACGTTTTGTTGGTGACTGCTTGTTTAGATGGGGGAGTTGTGACATCGGTTATCAGGTCTGTAATCGAAAGCCGTTTAGACAGTGTACATCCAAAATACATTTGTAAGTTGAATGTTTTATGTTTGTCCGTGTTGGTGGGTTGAGCGCGGTCCTGTTTTGAGAGCAGGTGCCCCCGCCTCAATAAACCGCACCTGAACCCATCCTCCTCAACCACCGCCACCCCACTGCCCCACGCCAGTGTGAGGTCTCAATCTTTTATTCATCTCACGATTTACATAACTCGTCAACTATCAAATCTCTCTTTCTCCCTCTCCCTCCCCCACTCTCCTTCCTCTCTCTCTCACTTCCTTCCACCCTCCCTCGGCCAACATCTTTCAACGGATCCGTTTTTACACCCCTTAATATCTCCCGTTAAAATCGCCCGCTCCAGCCGCGCCCGTACACAATGTTCGGACTATGAATTCTTATTCAGATTATTCGAAGGCGGAACAACCGAAAGCTTTAACCTCGGGCAATAAAAAAAAACAAAAACAAAAATGAAGAAACCGGTGTCTCATAAAACTGGATCGAGGCGCTTAACACTTGAAAAAACTTATCTCGGATTCGCTCCGGACTTGAAATGTTTTTTTCCGTTGTGACATTGAACAAATTATCGGCGGGACCGAAGTGAAATTCGCTCTAACATTTTAAAAATTGGACAAAATCAGAGGATTATCAAGGTGAACCGGCTAACGTGAGATTCGCGGCATTCCACCTGTGTGGATTCCAGCCGTATCCGAATATTTCTATAAATATTATTTCACCCGTACAAAATACTACAGATAAGAATAATTTATAATTAAACTGCATCTCAGAATGGAGTGCTTGTTGTGTCGGTCGGGTAGGGAAACTCCTCGAGCGGATGACTTGACAAATTCCTGTGTACTCTCCCCGTTCATTCATTCATTCATTCATTCTCGACGGCTCGTAGACGACGCGTCCTGCTTCTGTAATACCCTTAAAAGCGTATTGAAAACGTACAGGCACGTACAGAACAGTAGACGTCCGCATTGACTAACCTTTACCGGTTTCTCCTTGGGCGTCTAACGCTGTTCCGATATTCCGAAGGGCCCGCTTTTATTGAATGTTAAAACTATTTTCGGACAATGTGTAGGCTGAAATCGAAGAATGAATGAAACATCCGATCGTTCCTGTCATAGATCATAGCCAATTGAAAACGATGTTCACCCGTTAGGTCGATAATAAATATCATTACTTCAATTATAATTCATTTAAAATCGCAAACATTATAATTCGCTCTTAGAAAAGAAAGATTCAAAACAAAATTAATTTTTGGCCTTGTTTTATCAACCTACATCCTGGAAGTAAGGACATGCCAGTATTTTAGAATTAGGTGTAGAACAAAATAATTTCAAGAAGATCCCCCAATCTTCTTGGTCCAATAGGCACAACTGTCATTATTTCTTTTTCATACACCTTAACAATTGACATTATCATACGGTAGTTGATATGATTCGGCCTGTGGTTTTCCGTTTCCTCCCGCTTGTTTGAACACGGTAATAACAGTACGCCGATAGTAACAATGTGGCGACAGTAGTGACAGAATGATTCGTGGCCAAGTGCCTCATTATAATTCTGACGGAATGCCGTTTACGACGGCCGACAGACGAAACCGGTTTAGCTTAATAGCAAATAATAATAAGAGGTCGGATGAGCGATGATGTTACAAATCACACGCGCACCGCCAACCGAATATAAAACAAGGCCTATACTATATTGCGAACTACCGTAAGAATCGGTAGTTCATCCGTCCGAGGGTTTGGGAATTTGAAATTAGCTCGTAACTAATTCGAATTTTCAATTCAGTCGGGGGGACGTGCCAGCTAAAATTCTACTATTGAAGCCTGTCAGACTATAAATAGTATAATGAATTAATAATAAAAGAAATTATTATTTTCCTACCCACCCCTTTCTTTTCACCTCTTTAAAACCTTTCTACATATTTTAGGGACACCTTCAGCGTGGGAATTTACAAGTTTCTAAGTTTCTTGCGTCGTTAAGTGCGGAAGTGCTCCAGTGTGGTAATTGTTATTTAATAGTGTCTACGAGTTAGTATTAGTCATGTTAGTCATAGTGTGGCGCTCGGTGACCTCGGTTAGGTGGGAGACCGGCCCGTCTGCCAAATCCCATTTATTGCCCGTTTCATTCATCGGCTCCGCGTTCCGAACCGACGCTTCTCCATTGCGCGTCTCCTCCTCTGATTTATCGGCATCTCTCTTTTTTTCCTCCCCCCCCCACCCCTTCAAGCCGTCTACCTGGGGACTAGCAAGGGACAGAAGGTCCCCTGTGTTTCTGGCCCGCACGCCATTCGGCCCAAACCGGTTGGTTCGTAGTTTTCGGTTTTTTTTTTACGTTCTTTTTTTCTTACCGCACTCTTCTGGTCCTGGCCGCGTAGACCGTTACCGCCCGGGGCTGTGGAATGACGACGCCGGCGAGTATGATAATATGTTTGTACAAGGGTTTAGTTTAAGCCCGATAGACCGAAACGCGGTGCCGAAAGAGATCTTTCATAACCGCAGAACACCGGCGACGAGTGAAATACGATGATGAAACCTGGACCCGCTACTCTACTCTAGTCCCAACTGGCATATTTTCCCACAGGACGTTCCGTTATATCCGAACCGGTAGAAAAGTATAATGTCCCTCGAGAGGCCCTCATAAAATATTATTAATTTAAAAATCAGTATAGATATTATAAAACCAATTAGTATCATCGAACTGGCCAGATTCCGCTCAACTTAAAATGGTGTGATTTACAGTTCGGCGGTAATTATGATACGGGTCTGTTCCATTTTCCATTAATATCTTCAAGTTAAAATAATGATCGATTAATATAAATACAAATATTAATTAGGTTAACGTCTATTATTTATCCTGGAAGGGGTTAATTTTTCGTGTGTTGGATTCACATATAAGTCAAAATTGCAGTAATGATAGAAATCAATTTCAGTTTTATTGGAATGTATGATGTCTTTATAATAATCTGTGCACGGCAACACCGTCGAGAATATATATTGTCCATTCTGTAGGAGGGAATTTAAACAGGCAGTCGGCATTTCGACGAGAGATAAACTTACAACAGGTGGAAAGAAGATCTACTGTGAGAGAATTTTTTATTAATGATGGACGATAATGGGAGGAGCCGGTTTACGGCGGCGTCGGGTTCATTAAAGTGGGCGGGGGCGGTGGGGTGGTGGGGGCCCTTAGAGAGGTGCAATATTTTATGTAGGAAAAGTGTAGGCTGAAAAAGAGGCCCGAGAACAGTCCAATATCTTTGACAGTTTGAACGCTTAACTGACCCCCGCCCCTCTATATCACTACTCCACTCGTTAACTCACAATTCCACCATCCCCCTCAAGCAGCAACTTTCTTCCTTTCTCTTTCATCGAATCCGAAATGTCGACAGGATATTTATTCGACTAGTTAAATTTACAGCTCGTCAAAATCCTTTAATTTATCAGAGTTTTAGAAATGCGATTCTGCACATTAGAGTGCACTGTAAGTACAACATTCACTCCTTGTAGTCAAGAATCTTATATATTCATAACGCGTGATATAACCTAAACCGATGGGAATTAGGGGTGGAGAAAACTCCGTTAAATGTTACAGCCACTCGATGTGGATCGGAAAAACTGAGAAGCCGTTTTTCTTTATTATTATCCAAAAAATGTGACATCGTGTGTTTCATCACCATAAACGTCAACCTAGAACAGAGCTATATTTCAATATTCGTCGTCGAAATATTTATTATCACTTCGGTTCTGTTACATAAATTCTGAGAGTTGGGAGAAGGGGTTGAACGAGAGAAAGAAAAACCGTCGGAGAAGAAAAAAATTTTTGGGAGAATAATTTTCCCACAAAACTAGGCCATTAACATACTCCGCCTTCCGAATCGGAGAACTCCCGTGCGGCGGGTAATTCGATACAGCGGAGCGCCGAAAAGGCCTCGGAAAACAATTAAGAATTTTTATGGGCCGTCAAAAGATTTTTTTTTCGGAAGGGGCCTAGAAAAACTGAAGGGGGAAGGGGAAGGGGGGAGGGGGCGGGTGTTCAGTTACACGGCGGGGGGGCCTCGGCCGCCGCTTTCTGAAGTCGCTCCGACGATCGCGCCCGCTCCCCGACCTGTCCTGTCGCTGCTGTCCTGTCCTCCTCACCGAAATTAGCCTCTGGAAATGAAATGGAAAAGGGGGAAGCTGAGCGAGGGAAAAAGAGACTCCCTCCCCACCGTCCCCCTAGTGGCCTCCCGCTGCTCCCCAATCGGGAATCAAAGGAGCGGGATTGCGTACCGCCGCCGCCGCCGCGCAATTACTCGAATCCGGAGCTCCATTCACCGACCAGGTCGATACAGATCTGTCCGTCGGTCCTATTAATTTTTTCTGCCCACAATGGGCGGGCCTTTTATTTTCGGGCTTCGCGTTGAAACGTTTTCCCTTGTTTACAGAGCTTTTCTTTCGTGACTGGTATACTCGGGCCCCGTCGACAGTACTCCTATTGAATACGCCGAAGGGGTACAGACAGAAGTATTACCAGTACCTCTGTTATAAATGTTCTTTTTATAGTGTATCCAATACATAAAACTCGTACAAATTCTACTGTATATATGTAAATAAGAAGGTACCGTAAATATTTAGAATACCGTAGATTTCGTGTGTTTCTGTCTCCTCTCGCTGGTTTCGCTTTTGCTAGACCGGTTTCGGCTGCTCGCCATCCTCAGTAGCGGCGTTAGTCACGTTGGATGTTTTTCCCACTGCAGTGAGGATGCCCAAAAAACAGACCAGCGAGAGGAGACAGAAACACACGAAATCCACGGTACCTTAAATATGTTTTTATGTGGATGAAGTTATTGTACTACTATTATCATAAATGTCTTTATCATTAATACAAAAATGTTGGTCGATATTTATTTTTAATTGTTTTACAAGTAAAAATGCGATCGAAATTTAAATTTCTGATAATAATAAATTTTGCAAGCTGTAATTTTAGTTTGGGCCTGCAAGCAAGGGAATATAAATATTGGTTGCGTTTAATAATTGATGAATAGGATCTCTGAAAGCCACCCCCGATCTGATATTTATTAAAAAATCGATTGGGAACTCTTGCATCGGCTGGAAGAACATCTTGGCCGTAATATCATTGTCCGATGAATAAAAAATACATGGCTATCCATGGGTCCGTTAAGAGTGACGTGTGCACGGGCGCCTCCGGAATATTGTGTAAGCGATCGGAGCGGCGACGACGCTTCGTTTACCAAATAAGTAAATGCTAGGCGCAGTCGCAACAATCCATGAATATGCAGGCGGAAGGCCCGTTCGAGACAGAGTTCAAGCGACGTTGAACTCTTCCCCGGACAAGAACTCCCTCACCGTTTTTATTACGGGTGTTTCTTTCCTTATTTCAATTTATGTTTATATCTCGGTGTAATCGTAGACTACAAATGTATGCATCGGTAAACCGCAATTTTCTAAATTCATAGTTTAAAATACATAGTCGTGGATGCTATTTAATCTAAATAGATCCAGCAGTGAAAAAGTTCAAGATAGTATAAGATATACATATACATTCCATTTATAAACTTTGATAAGAGCGGCCCCGTTGATAGTAGTAGATGAAATGGGAAGAGCCAGCTGAGAAACTGTTAAGGGGGCGGGGTTCGAAAATGTTTTTGTCGCATATCGCGTATTATTCGCAGGCGCCCCGGCGTCCCAAATTGCATTCTAATAGTGGAGTCGGCCTTTCTTTTCCCTGCCCAATATCGGCCGGATATCTCCGATTTCGGCCGGGCCCATTGTCCTTGATTTTTGACGGATGACCGAATATTGGAGCACGGAAACCGCCCCTACGGGCCCCAATAAAGGAGAGAACTCCCGACCGGAGAAGTGGGCCCCACGCTGTAATTACCGATGTGTGCAACCGATCGGAATGAATACAAAGTTATTATAACAGTTTCGCCTATCGACAGACGTACGTTACGGCCGAAATAACGGTCTCCTGGGGCATGGGAGCGGACATAATATAATACATTCGTCGCCGCGGCTCTCATAATGTAAAGAATATTATTGGAGATTTTAATATTAATAGAAATTAATGCGTGTAAATCCGTACTAGTCACACATGGATGGGTGGGTATAAAAAGTGATTAATAATGGTCATTTATCAGAATAGTAACTATCGAGGATAGAATACAAAAGAATGACACTTTCTTCAAATATGAGATAATAATGGTGCGCTAGATGATGAATTTCGTGTTATTTGTAGGGCAAATTTTTACCGATTATACAGAGATATGTACATATTGAATACTATAAAAAGCCGACCAATACGGTTAGTCAGCAATTTTCTCTTATGTCAAAGTCAGGTTGGAGGGGTGGGGCTAGATGCGACTGTGGAGGGCCAGGGGTATGATCGAGCGGATTATTCCGCGATGACGCCGAATAGAACGGGAACAGGGAGGCGGGCGACAGACAAAACGCATTAGGAAAAAAAAGTCGGACGTAATTCCGGGGGTGTGGGGCGGTTGGCTGAAGGTGTCGCAGATGGGGTGTCGCTGTCCCGGGGATTAGGCGATTCATGTCACTTTCGGGGTCCTACCGCCGAGAGGGATAACACCGCCCCGCCATTGCCTATACCTTCTAACCCCCCCGGCAGAGTCTATGAATAATAGATAAAGTAAAAACTAGATCGGTCCCCGCCTACCTGGCCGGGAAATTTGTGCAGAGGACGTGCCACCGGCACTATCTCACTCACATCTGCCCCTCACTGCTGCGGGGGGTAGCACAACTGCGTGCGATGGAAAACATTTCCAGGAGGTATCATTATAACTGATTTATACAATAATTAAGCCAAATATATTATCGAAGAAAAACATTTATACATTTATAGAAAATCATGTTTTCATAAATAACATAATTCATTGAAACGGCCGAAAAGGCGGTATGTGCTCTACAATTAACATATTTACTAATTTTTGATATTCATATAATAAATACAAGCGATAAAAAGGCTTGAACCTCACAGTAGGTAATACAAATGAATGTATTAATCAAAATGCAAATAGTTGGTTACAAAGGATGTAGTCAAATACTAGGTTTACTGTCGTGAAGAATTATATGGTGCGGTATTCTAGAAAATACTAAATGGTAAAAGAAATCTGAAAAAATAGAATTCTTGTTTCCTCAAATATGATAACCTGGACATTTGACGGGAAGGTTTCCTTTTTTCTGAACAAGTGGATTTAGTGGGACAAGTTTTCCATCCAAGATGTTTCTCTCACTGTCAGTAGCCCACAACACGAACGCCCCCGTGCTGTGAGACGGGGAATCTATCTATTTTTGTGTCTGAATTCATGTCTCAGAGCATTCATTCATTCGCGGCTAGAATTGTATGCGCGATAGTACAAACGTCCATTTTTTTTTCGTTTAGAATTCCGCGGACGAGTGGGCACTGACCTAACGAACAAGTAGTGAGAGCACCGAGCTAAATATGAATGGTGGAATGTTGAATGAAGGGCAGGGAGTAAAGGGAAGGAGTGGAGGCGGCAGGGAGGCGGGACAGATGACTAATTGAAGACGGTAATTGGCGTAACAAGGCGACGTCTTGTTTCCCACGCCCCCGCGGCTCGGAGCAAATTGTAACTTTTTGTTTGTAAACCTCAACCAGTCACCCCCTGCCAGCCCCCCCCCTCACTCTCTCTGCCTATATCCCTGTCTGGCAGCCAGGATCATGGTGGTCCTCCCCATCCATCTCCCAACACCAAGTAATCTCTTCCGCCGATTTGAAGCTGTGCCGACCGAAGAGGTCCCTCTACGGGAGGCCATTTGAACAGCTTGCTAACATTTCGGTGGCCTCCTGAATTTCTTCTCAGACGACACCAATATACCTTGTAGTGCAGGGTTCCCGACCTTATGGAGGGCGCAGTCGAGGTTGAGAAAAAATAGATCATTAAAAGAAGCCATAATGTTACAAATGAAAGATAAGATGTACATTGCTCGAAATTCAGGTCGAGATTGATGAAAACTGAGGACCAAGGTAGGAGGGAGAGAAGTACAGAACCTGCAGGTTCATATTATAAGAAACTGAAAATGTATTGGGGTCGTGGACTAAATCTGTCTTGAGCTGGTATGCCGGGTCGAGTGAAGAGTGGCCGCCCGGGGTACCGACGCTGGTGGCGGCCGCGGATTTCAGGGAGTTTTACCTGTGCCAGGATTGGGAGCCCTCTTGGGGAAACAATGGGCGGTCACTTCCTCCCCGCACGGATCGCCCATTCTTCTCCGAAGGTTGGAAGCCTACCGGAGAAAAAGAAACCCTAACTGTTTCTTTGAAAAAACAAATCTTTTACCGCAAGGATAAAAATCTTTTACCTTTGTAACGGGTCCCCATACCTGAAATGGGAATCCTTCCAGAAAACTGACCCGGCTCAGTGGGTTTCTATGGATATTTGCTTTACGCCTATTAAAACTTAACAGTAACCATTTTCCTATTCAAATGCTAAAAGGCTAATGTAAAAAATAAGGGTACGTTAATAAAACAAACAGAACCCCTTTGGGAAACCCCTATTCTTTAAACATTAAGTTATTTCTATTACTTGTATTTAATTTGCAACGAATATTATCTGAAAAGAAAACTACATAAGTGTAAAGGTCCTTATAATTACGGACTTATAGGGACAATATACTTGAGTATTATCGAAATCAAAATCTTATTTTGATTGTGGTCTTTATTGTCTGTAGTAGACTAGCGTACCAACGACTGAGTATTAAAACGAGTTTCGTTTAGAACAAACAGGTACAAAATTAATACGTAGACGTATGCACATTCAAATATTTCTCTCTGAAGTTATATATATGCACAATATGCTATAAGCGTTATAGTAAATCGTTCTCTATAAGTGATACATAAAACGCGGAAAAGTCCATATTGTCTAATTTTTAAGATTCCAAAAACGCTGTTTCTTCTATTCTGATGTTTATAGAATAAATTTGTACAGTTAAATTTCAAATGTAATTTATGATCATTTCGGTAACATATTTCGAAGCATATTCCCTCTCCTCTCAATAGAGCCTTGCTCACCTGGCGGTTCTACACAGGTAAGAACACTCACAATGCAACACTTCAAATTTCCACGAAGCACAAAAGAATTCAATAACCGGGCCTACGTTGTACTGGTCTAAAAATAGACCGGTATAGAATAGAGTACCAGAATTCGGAGCAGGTAAAGCCCCCGGGCCCCCGGGGCTTAACAATACGAGGGGGTGGAGGGGGCCAGGTGTATTTGGGGCATTGTCCAGGTTTGCGCCCACGCAACACGTATTCTCATCATAATAAGAAGCCTAGCTTCCCAAAGCTACTTTTATTTATATTAAGCTAGAAATTAGCAACAGTCTCGAGGAAATTTATTAAGAACTAAGAAAAAATAAACAAAATTGTTTTATACCCAAATTCTAACTATTGTGGTCATTAATTTAGCCCTCGACCCCCGTTCGCGCGTTATCCTAATCTGCCGAATATCAACCTTCCGAAGAGGAACCGTAAATTTGCCCATAAGAGTGAGATAAATGGAGAGAAAAAAAATTAGAAAGATAACCAAAGTGCGGATAACAATTTCCGCCCATTAATTGAGCTGGGAATGTGGGAAACAAAGAAAACCAACAATTCCAAACCGGGAAGAGTGACAACGTTTTGAAAACAATTAAAAACGCAAGCGACAAGTCTTATCCGCACCTTTCTACGTCCGCCCAACCGTGGCTAATGAAAAGGTTGAAGGTCGTCGACATGTTACGCGGGTATTTAATTTGAATTTTCCAGTGAAACTGGTCCACAGACCGTGCGGGGCGAGATGCGGGCTCGTTTCATTTATCTTCTAAGGAGGAGGGATATAAAAAAGAAAAACAGAGAAATAAGGGCGTTTAAGTGTAGACTGGGGGGCGGCAGGTGAGAGTACCGGCTCGAAAGCCCCGAGAACACCGACCGACCGACCAAAACAAATCGACTCTTGCTTAACCCTTAAATCCTAACCGGCGCTCACACCCCCTCAATATATCATCAGGCTACGATTTTTATTACTGCCGCCGGGGATATACGCTCGGATTAATTACAATTCAATCGGAGTTTACACTGCCGGAATTTACGACATACACGAATTACGGCAGGTGGGGGAGTCGTTCGCTAACTTCAATAAAGGAAACGATTTCCAGTAAAAATCGTGGTGCAATATAGAAAATTAAATCTTGACGGGGCTGAAATGAGAATCCAACACTGCCGGTCTTCTATTTTTTCCTAATCGTTTCGTCAAGTATCCTTGTTTTAGTATACCTGTTTTGTGGTCTGCGAGGGGTTGTAATACCGTAGATTTCGTGCGTTTCTGTCTTCTCTCGCTAGTTTGGCCTTTTGCTAGACCGGTTTCCGCTGCTCGCCATCTCCAGTAGCGGTGTTAGTCACTTTTGGCACTTTGGATGTTTTTCGGGCATCCTCACTGCCCTGTCACTGTCACTTGTACTGTGTGACAACAACAACTGTGACAGTGCACTGAGGATGCCCGAAAAACATCTACGGTATCCTTTTTTTATTGGAGGTAGACTACTACTAGTAGTTAGCTTTCATTATTATTCTCATAATCGCAGTCCCGCCTGAATGTTTCATCTATTATCTCGCCAGTTTCAATTAATATTCACACTCTATAAATACCTATCGTTGGTTTACCTCACAGAAGACACAAAGGAAAAAACGATGGTCTGACTCATTTTTTTAAAATTAATTTTATGATGGGAAAAAAACAGTGTTATTTTTTTCATATTAAGATATCTTTTTCGCACTAGGGAACTGTGTGAGGGGGGACGCAGCAACATGTCGTCCGAGAACATGGGGAAATTAGTGAGGCGTGCGGATGGTGTGATAGGTTGACAGCTGTCTAGTCCTCATAAACGGCTCCTCAGGGGTGGCACCACCCCTCCCCCTGTCGCTAACCAAGTGGTATTGTTCTAGTGGCCAGAAGTCACCCACAATCACCCTTCACGCTCCATGTGGCCCCCGTCCGACCGTAAAAAATTCAATAAATAGGGGGAGGAAAACACTTGTTTTCTTGGGGCCCGATTCACGGCCGATATGGTAAACTCGGACGGCGGGCTCCAGGCTCCAGACCGTGACGTTTTTTTTTTAAGACGATTGAACGTAATACGAGACAGCTCTTCAACTGCTACCGTAACGATTTACGTAATTCAATAGACCACAACAATCATTCTATCTCCCGCCGTTGTTCACGTATATTTGGATAATCCAAAGTCTGCCTTTAACATCCCAGTTAACAAATACACATTTAATCAATGCGGTACCAACTATGGACGAGCCAATTGCATGTCCCTACAGCAAGCAGTAAAAAATATCCAACTTTAAGATTATGTCTCCATATTTATACAGCGTAATTTGCAACTTAAGCCATTATGCCCTTTAGATCATTTTAAATATATTAAAATTGAGAACATTGATAATCACTTCGTGCCGGAATCGATTGATAACTGATTAAACTGAAAACAGTATTAAAGAAAAATTATTTAATTACAGCGTATAATTAATGTAAGATTATAGAGAAAATACTTATTGACAGCCCTTAAATCTAAGGGCGAATTAAAAAATTAATATCACTTATAGTTTTGTTTACGAAACATTTTAATTAAAAATAATCCTCCCCATTTTAAGAAAATTCAGGGGATTTCACGTTAAATTAATAAAAAGCTGAAAATTAAAGTTAGGAATTTCGAAACTATTTTGTTCTTTGCCCTACCGGAAATATTGTTAACGAGCTAAAATTCACCTGTTCCGTGTTATTAACAAAGTTTTACACCAATTTATCCCCTCAGAGCGTAGTAGAATCAACACTCTGTATCGGGAGGTTTCCTCGCGGATATATTGGGCTACGATATTAATCAGAATCGGTAGAAAAAAAGGCTTTCATTGCGTTCCGCTTCCAATTTATATATCTGTCTAATAAATGCTTATTGTATTGCAGTGTTACGTCATACATTCTAATATAAAGCAAATGGGTTTGTTTCTGTATTCACTTCAGAAGCTTCGGAACTTAATGAAAGTCGTACCAGTGGAGGTCGGGTTGACAAATGGGGGGGGGGGGGGGGGGAAGATAGGAGGCGACCATTAATCCTCGATCTACATAAAAAGAGAGCGGAGTGGGATTGATACCGGACCCCGGTGGTAGGTACAAGGGCCGGTGGGACGACCAAGGAAAACAACTTCTTCGAGAGTTGGACAAGAAGAGAGGCCCCCCTGAGGATGAGGGACAGGTGTATTGCCGGGGATGTGGGATAATAAGATGAGACGCCAGATGGCACACTGACTTCCTTCTTTCCACACTTCTTTTTTTTCCTATTCCCATATTCCCGGCAAGGTTCATCGCGCCCGACCAATTGAATCGTTTCCCGACCGGCGTTTTGTGACGAACGCTAGCCCAATGAAAATTTGTTAAGTAATTCGACTCATCTGAAGTCCTAATTAAACTATCTCAGCGCCGCCATTATCGGTAAGTCGGGCAGTTCCAAAAATTACGGCTGTTGGAAATATAAACTGATTTCAATTACTAGCTTAACATCCTTGTAGTGCGGTTTACATTAAGATGAGATATGTGCGGCGGTGTTACCGAAGAGAAACGGTAGTTTCTAGCTGGACCAATATCGGCCGCTACTGACGAGACACGTACCCCAAATATATTACGATTTGCCCGATTCATTTTGAGCGATCAAATTTCCACTAAAATTTTAATTTGTACGTTTAAGAAACGTAGGCGTCGACGGGAAGTACGGACGCCGCCAGTCACGAAGTATCAGTATGCACGATGAGCTTCTGGAAGCCTTTTCGGGACTTCACTATTTCCGAGAAATGTACCACAATGCTTTCTCTCTTGCAGTCCTTCCCGGTATGCTTTCAACCTCACTAGTGTCCCCCGCGGGTTCACGTCCCCGAATAACGGGAGACGTCTCTTACTTCCCTCTCTAGGCTACTTCTTCCGCTGCTGCTGTGTTCCTATATGTCATTTATTTCTTACACTCCTAGGTCAAAAGTTATGATAAATATTGCGACAACAAAGCTGATAATGGAATTATCAATTTCAAATTATTGCGGCCGATAGATCAATTAAGTTACTACAATTTATTAGGTGTTTTTTTTTACTCTCTGGCGGTTATTCTTAAATGGAGAAGAAAAAATAAACCGGAAAATTCAGGAACGTGCACGAACGATTTCTTTTTTTGGCGCAGCTTCAATGAACATATGGAACTGCAATTTTTTCAATTCGATCAGGTAAATTTTAAACGCTAAGCAACGATACGGGACCCGGGTCGACGGTTTCGTGTCTGTCGAGGTGCCGGCTCCGTCAGATAGGAGCCAGACGGTCCCCCACCGTTACGGACGATTAACCCTCGAACCTAGCTCTAGCAGTCTACCACCCCCCCCTCTACTATTAGTAGTAGTAGTAGTAGCAGTAGCAGCGGTAGGATAGTAGTAGTTAAGGAACACTACCAAGCCCGGCAGACACAAAAAAACAAAACCTAACCGACAGTCCGCCACGTAATTATTCCTCTCCCACGATAGACGTTAACTTCTTTCGGGCTGAGGTTTAATCAAATGCTTCATATATATTATATATATAAAATTTATGAAAAGAAATAAATAAGGTTTCATGATTAATGAAATCGAATTTGTAATGAAACGATCATATATTTGTATAACTTTCATATTCTGTTGGGATTAAAAATTAGTACAGAGGCAGTGTACATTTCCGAGTAGAATCGCGTAAATTTATATTCGAAGAAGACGTTCTTCCGGTTCACATTTTATTTAAGCAATAAACAATTCGATACTGAAACTTCAAAATACTAACTCGAAACAAAGTATGTGAAATTTACTGGATTTACAGCGGCCCTATCAGTGAGCAATTGAAGAGAAGAAATAATACAACTTTTATGGATTTTTCGAGATAACTTGATTTTTAGAAATTGGAATATTTCCATTTTCTTATTGAATCATACAAAAAATACAAATCGCGAATCTAATCGTGTGAACGCGAGTAATATTTGTCTGCCGTGAGTCATTATTACGTCGCCGTTGCGATTTTTCACCTTTTGGAAAGTGGTCAGGAGTTTCGAAAGGGTTTTTTTAACTTTATATTTTGTTTACAATCAACTGTTACTAGTTATAGGTACAATGACGGTAGTTTGGCGGGTTTGACTTGCTTCGCTTGAAAAAGACGCTGTCCAGTGATGGTACTTTTGACCTCTATCCGTCCTACAGAAAGTCTAGGCCAGTGGCGTTTAAGCCGACGTGGGGGAGGGGCATAATGGGTGGGTAAAAGAGGAAAGGGACTGAACGAGTGGATTTGGATGTGGAGAGAGGCGGGAGTGGAATTTAAGGAAGCGTGATTTTGCGACTTCGTCGACTGTCGGTACGTTGAGGTCATTATGGATCGTTTGGTTAGAAACGTACCAGGGAGCATTAAGGATGGTACGAAGGACCTTTGACTGGAATCTCTGGATGCGGGCGATGTTGGATTTCTTGGCGGAACCCCATAGTTCTATTCTACCGTAAGTCCATGTCGGTTTTAAAATGGATTTGTGTATTTGTCAGTTTGTTGTCTATTGAAAGTTTCGAAAGGTAAACGGGAAAAAACTAAATGTTCGCCGAACGGGGCAACGCGATCCCGGCAGCTATAGAGTGGCGTGGCGCCCTGACGTCACCGTTATATATTATACGTCATCCGAGCAGAGTCCCAACACGCCCCAGTAATTGCTATAATAGAGATAACGGGAATTTGTACTGGGCACTGTGTTTATTTCCAGTTTTTATTGTTTTCTCTCATGTCACCGACTCTCTCTCTCTCTCTCTCTCCCTCTCTTTCGCCCATTCACCCTCTCTCCCACCCTCTCTCTCGCTCTTTCTCCCTCTGTTTCCATTTTCGAACGGTATCGTTTCGCCCATCTGTTTCGACTGTTATGGATACCACCATTAACGATGGTCTAGTTAACGGGCACCCCTAACGTCCGTTCGCGGGGGTTGTATTCGTTTGTGTATTTTAAACGCTTATTACTATCCAAATTTGACCAATCATCGTTCATTCATGTCCCTCAATATATTTCATATATCCTTGACATATCTTAGATTTTTTTACCAGATCCTCCAATTTCGTCTTAGAGTATGGCAACCTGTTCTGCTGCCTAATTTAAACCGAAATTCCACCCCGGCAATCTAATAAAGCGACCGAGCGAAGGAATATCAGGGTAAATAGAAGCCTCTAAACGAAACGATATTAATATTCATTCACGCGGCTGTAATTGATCCTCTGTAGTTTGTCCGTTAGTCACTCGGCTTTCACACGCTTAAATATGTTGTGGCGAACGTTCAAAATTAGCTTTTAATTGTTCCCGCGCAGCTAATACCCCCACATCCGTGTTGTTTGGTGTGATTCATCCGAAACTAAATCTGAACATAATATTGTTATCATAGTACTATTTACACTGATTGTATAATTAACCGAGTAAATTTCCAGTTAACACCCTGTTATTGCAAGTTTATTTGATAACTTTACCAGTAAAGGACGTGCCGTTTTAAATTATAATTAAATACGACGCCTGAGCTGCAATTTTGTAGTTAAAATAATCTTTTCTATGATAATTCAGTTAATGCCAGTAGATAATGATGTCGCCTCTCGGCACAAGCCCTACACCAACCCCCCTTCTTATTATCCGGCACGAATATATTAAATAGTAGCGCGCAAGTTGACGTCGTTTGCGCATTTTTGTTTGAACTCGATCCAAGAAGGGGGAAAGAAAATGTACGTCGGAGGCGCAGCCCCGAATTATAATGGCCCCTTCCTTTCCGACTCCGAGCAGCCCAGTGCGGCGGAAACGAACGAACGAGCGGATAATTTAATGAGGGGACAGAAATTGCTGAAATTACTGGACAATAAACTGTCGGCCGTTCTGTTGTGCGGGGGCGGGGTACGCCTCCAACCCCCAAATCCCCCTCGGGTTTCAACTACCCGATTTGCATACTGACATTTAATAAAGGGACACCCGTACGGGATATTCGGGACCGGGGAATAATTAAACTTTTAGGAATTTACCCGCCGGACTCTCTTTACGGCCACAATTTCGCCGGCGCCCATTCCTTAACGTACATTCGTTAAATCCACCCCCCTTTAACTCATACTAATTTCATTTCACGAGTCAGGTATATATAAATAATAAATATTACACTCTGATATATATAATGTTTTTTTTTGTACATAACAAATATATGAATTAAGAACCATTGCATAAATTCTAAATTCATATCTATTAGCTCAAACTTTCCAACAGATGAATCATATATTGAGTTGAACTAAGCGAAATTTCTCCGAATAATCTCGATTAGTTTTCAAACATGCAGCCGGGAGCTTTCATGACCTACCGGAACGGCGATTCAATTTGAGAGGGGGCCCCTGCTGGGGGGACGGATAGGTCATGCGGCGTAAATACATGGCAAAATCCCATTTCCCCAGCTCCGTTTAATTACAAGCCGCCCGATTGATACACACACACACACACACACATTCAGATCGAGGGGCCAGAAGAATGCCGAACGGCGGGTTCCGTCTAATTGGTTCCGTTTAAATCTTTGTCCGGCATCGTTCGGTCACCACTCGGACACAAACCGTCCGGAACTAAGTTTAATTACAATAGCGAGCCCTCCCCAGCCACCACCCCGCCAATAATGCGGATTTATGGCCGACAGCGGCCCCATTAGGACGCCGGCGGAAAGAGCGGTTCCGTGTATTCCGGTCCTGCTTCGATACACTAACCGGGGACCTCTCAATGTCCAAGGGGGGGACTTAACTCGGTGGGCTTAACGCCGCTCCAAGAAAATTTTCGCACGCGGGCAAACAAATTCCAACCGCTGTCGTTGATTTATCTGTCCGCAGTAAAGTTACCGAAATACACTCCGAGACGAATTAACTTTCCGACCCGGAAATGTTGTTTATATTCAATCCAGAAATACGAATACGTGGCTCCTCTTCAATACATAAAAGTGTACAATTAATGAAAATGATGATTTTTATAATAATAACTTTTCAATACCGTGGATTTCGTGTTTCTGTCTCCTCTCGCTGCGTTTCGGCTGCTCGCCATCTTCAGTAGCGGTGTTAGTCACTTCGGCACTTTCTGGCGTCCTCACTGCACTGTCACTGTCACTTGTACTGTCCAGCGAGTGGAGACAGAAACACTTTTAAAATAACTTTTCAACATAATGTGTTGAAAAGATCGGATACGTGTAAATTATGTGATTGCACGGGTTCAAGAATTTCTCTTCTACTAGTGTATACAATGTTTTTAATTCAATAGATTTGAGGAATCCGCTAATGGCCTATTTTGAACTCTCTCTCTCTGAACACTTCACGAACAGTTATAGCTTAGGCTAAAACACCGGGTTCATCAACTTCTTGGCAGTCGAAGCGTTGGCTAATGGTTCCGGAAATTCGTTTCTCGGACGGAGCAACGGTATTCGTCGGTCTGTATTTGGGCAGGTGTGTTACATTTCTGTATCGGCCTAAGGTTTTTCCGTCACCGGCCGCCCAACGAACAATCTCGGTCAGACCATCACGTCCAGTCCGGAGAGCAAGCAGGTGTTCGATATCACACAGCAACTCTCACCGGCTACGAGACGAGCGCGAGTTTAACACTTCTTCCTAGTTTTTTTTTATACTTTTTTGGCCTCCCGGGCAAAGGAACACAGTTTCGGGGATTAGGCAACAGCTGCCTCCTCTAAGGTTGAGCTCTGCATCTTCCGGAGAGCTTAGAGCGCTCATAACTCGCAGCTAATATGAGTGCTATCCAGCGGCTGCCTAATATTTTTCTAGCAAACAGGAGCATCAATTTATGCACTCCTAATATTATAGTTTATTCACTCCTCACGCGTGAAAGCGTTTATTTCAAAACAACCTCTGGCGTCTTGTTTAACATTAATATATGAACTCTTATATTGTAGAGCACAGTATTCGTCCATTTGGACGAACAGCAAGAATCAAGCTGCAGAGTAGACTGTTTTGTAATATTTATTTTCTGAATGATTACCGAAGAAACTGACATTCTCGAATTTTGAAAAATTTCCAATGTAACTTGAAAAGAAAATTTAATACATCGGATACTCATTCAGAGAAAATATAAACGAAGAAGCACTGCATGGAACCTCGTATCTAAATTAATGGATAACGTAAGAAGAGGTAATGAAAACGAAAAAACTATTTTTAAAACCGTTCAATACTTTGGTTGTAAATTAGGAGGGGAAGTCCGATAACCCGAGGGATTCAAATCAACGTTTATTATTATATCAGAATAGGTTTCTAAATTTGTATTCAAAAAAATTATTTGTATAAAGACTAGTTAATTGGGCTAAAATTTTAAATATATTGTATTTTCGCTTTCCGCCATTCTCTAATGTAGTGTTTACTAGATTGGTCAATATTCATAGTCAAAAACATTTTTCGATATATTCCGTACTTGTTTCAATAAATATTTTCCAAATCGAGTTTCAGTGTTCGTTAACGCAAATACCTAGAGGCCGTCATAAATCACTCCGAGTAGCACTTGATTGATGTTGAAAATCCCGACACTGGACTGGGCCCACTAAAACGAGATTTAATCGGACGTGTTCTGTTGTTTGTGTACATTTCCATAACGACTTCCACACAACGGCGTTGTATCTAATTTAGATAATGACAGAGGTGCCAACACGAATGATAGGACCCGATAAGGGAAAATAGGCCGCATAATTAGACGCCGGATTTTCGCCTTTCCTTATATGAAAAACGCGGCCCGCGTTCACGGAACAATGCTCGCATAATAGTTTGCCCAGTGCACACGCCACTTGTACACACGGTTCTAATGCAGTTTACCTCTCAGTAATAACAAATTCAAAATGAAAATTTTATGTATAAAGACGAGACAATTTTCTAATCATAATAAAGATGGTAATAAAGGTGGAAATCATAAAAGAATGAAAATATATTAATATAAAAACATATTCCATTGTTCAATTTAGGTTTTGTTCATTAACAAACAATCAATTTTACTTAAGAAAACACTGGTATTGCAAATCTGGCCAACGAGAGGAATTTCGTATGTTCGTGTTTCGGCCGAATACAAAACGAAACAATATTATCGATGTTAATGCGAAGGAGAAAAGAATGACGAGCGGGATACAGATCAACGTTTATTATTATTTGAACATTGGTAAATTTTCCGTATTATGATAATTAGGATACAGGTCAAAAGTACCATCACTGGATGGCGTCTTTATCGAGTGAAAGAAGTGAAACTAATCAAACAAACCGCAATTGTACCTATAACTGGCACATAGTTGATTGTACAATAAATAAAGTAAAAAAAAATGATAATTTTTCCTCCATTTACTAAGGAAAAAAATTATACTTATTTATGTTAGGCTGCTTTAACGTCAATGTATTATATTGAACAGTTGTGGCTATAAAACATTTTGAAAAAATGTTATAGGGAAGGACCGATTTTGAGATTTTCCAGAGTATCGGAACTTGGAAGTGTCCGGAACGATGGCCAACAACAGTCAAGCAGCTGTCGTAGAGGAAGCTGTATATAAGAGTTGCTGGAAAAGTGTGGGCGGAAAATAGGGAAAGCACTTATAGGTCGGACACAGTCACTGTTCCGAAGGCTCAACCCGCATTTTCCCACACCGGCCGCTCCATTCCGACTCTAATTTGCATCTGAACCGTCTTCCGTCGGAAAGCCGATGAGTTGCATAAACCCACCGCGGCCACCCGATTCCAACCCTCCTCTAATTTCCCATTACGAAAACCGAACGTGCCCGATCATCGTTTCAGCTATAAACGCTTATTGCTTATACTCGAAGCGGTGGAAACAAAATTATCGCGGTTTTCTCGTTTCTTCGAGGAGAGGAGACGGTATTCCGAACCAATCGGAAAACAATTATTATTATAAGTCGTAATATAAAATATATATATATTAAAAGTATAAATGTTAGTAAGAGGTCCTTAACGCCTTAAAACTGCGACTTCCAACTTCTGGCGCATAGGCCACTCTTTTCTCAGAACGCGTGCAATTCCCAAAAATTGTTATTAATCTGTCATTTGCAAGAATAAGATAAAGAAGGGATTCGGCACTTTCTATAGTGGAAAAAATGGAAATGTAGAAAATAGATAATAAACCATACAAAGTGTGCCCTCCCTGTCGGATACCCTGAGAGGGTTCATTTATTTGATATTTATTGAACGAATCCTCGATTTTGTTTCCGTCTTGTCACCTCTAATTGGACCATAAAGGAAGGACGTAACGGGGGAAATAATGTAGCGGTCGAATTTCTTCTTAATGGAGCGTTAAAACGCGTAGGAAAGGAAGGAACTGAATTGCGGCGGTTGCGGTCAGCCAGCAGTGGGTGGTGGGCACCTTCCCCTCACTCCCTCAATCTCTCTCTCCCTCTCCTCTCTATTATCTCTCTTGTTTTAAAATAAACCCCGAGGACGAAGGAAGTGTCAAAACCAAGACGGTAGTTCTCGGAAGGACAGGATATCCTCCCCCTCGGGCTGAGGCTGCCGCCCTCCCCCTCCACCGTTGGCCGCAGATAAGCGGCATCGCCAGCCACAAACCCCTTGTTTACTCCTCCTCTCCTTTCTATCATCAGACTTCTCACCGCCTCTCAAATCTTATCCACCGTCCATCTTAAATATATTCTTAGTCATCGGAGAAATTCAGTAATTCTCAAGCTTATTTGACCTATACCAATCTCATGATCTTGTTGCTGAAGAAAATCAGATTTTCTACCTTTACAACCGTAATAAGTTGAAGAAGCTTTTTAGGCGGGCAGAAAGACTTACAGTAATATATTAAAGAATAGTCACAAAGAAAATTACGGTTTTATTAGGCTAGGAACAGAAGCTATGTTATAGCTATGTTATAGTTGTTATTTTAACAACTGTATATATGCGCATATACAGTCATGCAGTCTATAAATGTTGAAACGGCTTGAAGGAATATGAATTCAGTGGGCAATTAGAAATTTCTAATAAACGACCGACGTCGACAGCCCTGTTGAATCGGGGCCAAATGGGTCATGCTAGTTATTTGCGACATGACTCGAATTATGCAAGTACAAACCGAAGACAGTTTTTAATAAGTTGGACCTCTAAAGAGCCAGAATCAAACGTGAAATTGTTTGAATTAGTAACGTTTGAATTCGCAAAATAATAGGATCGGATAGGCTAGTAGAAACAGAAACTCACAAGGCTGATATTAATTAGGCTAATGTCATCAAGTAAATGTTGAAATCCTACCATAACGAACCATGAAACATGAATTCGTTTCAATAAATATAATATTAAAGTATCACTGAAAGAAATAATCAAATTTTTCTTATTCTTTCGCTTCGAGATGTTAGCCCGACTGCCAGTATCCCAGGCGCCGACTAGACAGTTTTCAATGTTTTTTCCTCTTATTAAAACTTTGAAAAACAACATGTACGTTCTCACTTTACACAATTTAGTCGCATCTCGTACACCATCGTCTGCATACATTAACGTCCGTCGGCGATTACTTTTGCCGCACAAACACAAATAGTTCTGAAAGAAATTCCCAGAACTATATAATACGAAGTAGACCCGGTCATGAAATAATTAATTAGTCAATTGTCGGTAACGAAAAATGAAATTCGTAATATAAAGGATATCGACGCGCATAACTGAGACCACGTCCAATAGTTTTAATATAAGGGGTGGCTTCAGAAATTCAAAAGACATAAATTGGGTAGTGTTAATAAAATTTACCCAAGAGAGCTTTAAGATATATTATGAGGGAAAAATTATGAGGAAAATAACCGTTCTGTTATTTAGAAAGACAGGGTAAACACGGTGATTGGAATGTGATTTGCCAAACTCCTTTTGAACGGAGGCCATTTTTTTTTTATAAACAGGGGAAACATTTTAAGAGCACCTAGCCACGTGACTCTCCAGTATCGGATACTCCGTTCGGCATTCCGACCGAGAACGCTGTTCGGCCTCCGCCCCGTTTGCTGCTGCTGAAATATCGGCTGGGGGTGATCGGGCCGCGCTTATTAGCGGCGTAACAAATAAATCGGGTCCTAATCACCGCGCCGATTGAGATAGAGATCCCCGAGGAGAGTATTGAGACGTTTCTTGGAAAGGGCGTCATTTCCTGACGGGGCGTGCAGGTCCGACCGGCTTCCGAGAACGCTGCGCCCGCATCCACGACGCCGCTCAACCTCCTCCTCCTATACCCACTACCTTTCACCCACTCGCCTTTCTCCTGCTTCCATCGCTAGTCGCCGTGTAGAATTTCCATTTGTCGACTTCCCTCAGCTGTTTTCTGGTCCGCCGTCTCCTCACACTGGGAACTCTACATTGGTACCCTCGAAATCTCCAGGAAATCCCGTAAAAAAAATCCCTATAATTCCGGGAAATCCCTATAAAATACATCATGTATGAGCGTCTCGTACTGAAACTAACTAATTCAACATACATGTTTTGTGGTCTGCGAGGGGTCGGAATACCGTAGGTTTGTGGTGATTCTGTCTCCTCTCGCTGTTTTGGTCTTTTGCTGGACCGCTTATGACCGACACATCTACTGAAGATGGCGAGCAGCCGAAACCGGTCTAGCAAAGGACCAAACCAGCGAGAGGAAACAGCACAACTAACTAACTTTTAACTGTTGCGATTAGATGTCAAAGCGCCAATACAAATCGTTACTGTCTGTAGCGCTCGTTAATCTGGGGTTTCTCTAGATCGGTGTATCCGCGGTATTTAAGAACGGTACGATACAGTTAGGGGCCCGCCGAATTCATAATTTTTCCGGCAGAAACAGACTGGACCGAGCCAAACGGAAGAGTTGTATTCTCGGCCGGAATCCGTAAACTAGAAGCTAACGGCCCCGTTTCCGTTTCGGTTGGGGTTCTTCCGAAACCGAAATTCGGTTGGGACCGGGCCAACAGAACAAGTCGGTCGGTCTCGGAGGTACACCCAGACCGATAATAACTTGAAGCGGGACGGTGGCCGTTAGCGTTTATGAAACTATCAAACCAGTACCGAATGATTCCAAAGTCGTCCTGATATGCGACCAATTTTCCAAAGTTAAACCAACCCTGACTAAACGACATTTTACTTGTAATTGAAATATACGAGCGATATAAATTACTGTAGTTTTAATTGTCACTATAAATATGAAGGAGCAATTCCTTTCCCTTTTACTTGTTCACCAAGCTTATTAAATTATGCGAATGATATATTTTTGCGATATATTCCAGCTAATTAATTTTTATCATTCCTGTTGCCGGGTAGTCGTCCTTGAGTTCAAATATTTTCGCATTTCTGGTTTTTATTTTCTTGACTTTTACACAAAATATAGATTTCTTATGGCTCCTACCATATATATTTCTGTTTACTCCAGTTTGAAAACGGCTTGTAATTAGAACGGTTTCGGCGTCTCGCCACATTAGCGAAGGCTGCCTGTCTGTATAATCTGCTACAATTTAAGTTGGACGTTGTAAGTACAGAATCAGTTTATTTTTCACTTTTTTATTAATTAATAGCGCAAATGGTGGGAATGAAATGTGTCGGTTGGCAGGGGTGCCACCCACGGTCTCCTCTTGCCACACTGTATTTCTGTCTTTCTGACTAATACTCAAAGTCTTCCGCGTTCTCCCCCCACACTCGTACATTCTCACCCTCCCAGTAGTAGCCTCGCCCCCCCCGTCCCCACATTCAATAGAAAACATAATAAGCCCCATGCGAATGACGCCCACCCCCGGACGTCATGAAAGGCAAGTTGCTTTGTCGCCGCGTATTTTAAATTATCGGGTATTTTTTCCTGCCAACGTTTGATAAGGATTTCTTTCTATAAGAGTTCTGCGATGCCGCTTGAACTATAAGAAAAAATAATTGATTAATGATCCCCGGAATTTTTAACACGCATAAAAGAAAATCCAATTATCGCTTTTCAAATAAATAATTACGATATTTGGAGAAAAGTACAATATTTCATTACAAACGCGGCGATAGAACCATTTATTCTTCAGCCAAACTTAATCTGGGATGTTTTCGTTGAGGCTGTATTTAAAATACAGTTTCGAAATTGAATCCCGTTTAAAAATTGTTGTATTGCATTGTGTCTCCAAAAAGCGTACAGGCGTTTAGTTTCAGTGTAGGAACGGTCGATTTATTTAGAACTAAAGCGTTTATTCAGGAATGCAGTCCGAAATAAAATACCACACGCGTGAGTAAATATGAGGCCATTCATCACCACCATTCGCCGGCCTGTTGGTTTATCATGAATATGCTGCGCTTCTCTTTAGCGGAGCTTTAATCGAAAGCTATAATTTAATATTTACGAATTTCACACATTTAGATATGCCGTAATTTTAACGTAAATATTTATAACCCCCTTTTTTACATTGCTAGCGCTACAGTACGGGATCTACTTTCACTCGCAACAACAGTACAGTCGTTAGAGTTATAGCACTAAAGAATGCAGCTATTTAAACAAAACGGTGCCATCTTAAAATGATTCCCTGTCTTAGGGGCTGAAGATATTCTCTGAAGTTTATTCCTACAAAAATAAATAGACATTAATTAGTAAATAATACTAATAATCTATTAATATATGCTGTTTTACTAATCTTAGATGAATTTGATGTACACGTGTGTATACGAACAGCAACCGACATAGGAAAATCAGCAAATGGAGACAGAATAACGCAAGAATAATTGAGTGGATTGACACAGAAGCTCGTATTTGAATTTTGTGAAAAAGGTTGAGAAATTCTAGTTTTTTAGTGAATAAGGGACGAGTTCATCTCGATTGGGGATCACAAAGCCGGTGACGGATATCACCTTTAAATTTTATATTTCCGGTGGTTGGCAGCAACATTTTCGTTCCATTACTAACTTGAGATTCTTTTCTCTGCCAGTGTATTTTTCACAAGGTTGGGGACAAATTTCATCTGACGGCCGTTAATTTTCCGATCCTCGCCCACGGTTTTGTCCCCTGAGCGAGGGTGGCGAGGGCGATAAAGATAGAGAGAGAGAGAGAGAGAGTGATAGTGGGAAAAGGACAGATTGAGACGGCGAGTGGGTGTAGGGAGGGAGAGTAAGAGGGAAGATTGTTTGGGTGTCTGGAGGCTGATGATGAGGTCCGGACCTCGTGATCAGGCGCAGAGGTGGCCTCGCTATTTTTACGCACTATCGAAATAAC
Organism: Lethocerus indicus; assembly: GCA_019843655.1. NCBI lineage: Eukaryota > Metazoa > Arthropoda > Insecta > Hemiptera > Belostomatidae > Lethocerus > Lethocerus indicus. The sequence goes on along the minus strand of JACDQD010000005.1, from coordinate 24,395,441 downwards.
AGGGAGGACGCCTCCGCCCCACCATCCCCCCCTTTTAACTAGGCCGACTAACACTCCCTTTTGTATCAATATATATATATATATATATATATATATATATATATATATATATATATGTGTGTGTGTGTGTGTGTGTGTATCAGTGTGTGTATGTACGCGCTGGTGCGTGTGTTCTATTTAAAGAGCGCCCCCCCTCTGGCGTCACAGTGCCCGCCCCCACAAAACACGACCGAGCCAATTCGCTTCCTGGACATATCTCCACCTGTCTCACAATTAAATTGTCCCCATCATTGAATTCCTCCCACCACCGGGACTCATCACGTCTCGAAATCAGTTTTACTAAATAATCGAATTGGATCGTAAGAGAAATTCCGCAACTCTAATTATTCCCCCCAGTTCAGGAAGAAAGAGACTATTGGATATGAGATCGGATAAAACAGAATCAAGCCAAAGACATTATTAAGAATGATTTTTAGTCAGTTTAAAGTATTGACGGGTTAGGAGACGAAAGTCATCTCCCATCGGGTAAATTCTGGTTCCTCCTATATCCTTCCTGCGGTAGTCATACTTCGCCTAATTCTCGCTTGTGGCCGGATACATACTATTCGAGCTGTGATTTGAAAAGACCCCGGTTCTGGATTGAAAGAATTAAACGACAGCGTTCTTTACATTTAAACATACATCACCTCTCTAATTGAAGTAAGCTAGTCGATTTAACCGGCCAGAGAGTTTCAGGTAATTTGACACAGTCAAGTGCATGTGGGCAAGCTGGTACAGACTGATGGCAGTAATCTATTAAGCGGGTCACTACAAGTATCTCCAACTCATGGCGCCTATCATGTAACGGTTGGGTCCGTTCTTAAACAGATTCGAGAAGTCATCAGAAGGCGACCTTATTAAGGAATACGGCCATACAGTATGCGTTTAACATACAATGATTTAAGCCGAGGTACTATTCACGATGCATTCCCATTAAAGCGCGTCCAGAAAGCCTGGTGTGTTAGACAAAGAATAACTAATAAATATTAATTTTTTTAATTACACGCTATGTCATAGTCGACCACCTTCAAGTTGTTGAAAACAATTGTACAGAATGTTTGTTTTGCTGTCTACTTTCCAAGCCCTATGTCTCGACCGGGCTTTGTCGTACTCTCGATTTTTTAATATATTTTTTTCAGTTTTAAGGCCAATATGAGAAAAGGAGAAGAGGCGAGGAGGGATTGTAAGCGAATCCGTGGTGTTCACGGTTTAATAGTACCCCTAGCCAGTTAATAGCGGGGCTGGGCGGTTACTCTCCCCCGCCCTTGTAGCGTCTCCTAAAAGAAGATCACTGTAAAAACGCGTCTTTTTCAGCCACTTACCGAAAGACAACTTCCGAAACACAAACAGTGCGTCAACAACTGAAATATACGACCTACCGAAATACATAAAACATGATATTATGTAAACAACCGCTGTACTGAATAAACATTAGTTTGTAACCCTTTGAACGATCGTTTCATATGTTACAACCCAGTGGCATAATGACGGGGACTTTTCTTTCTCAAATTTCTAATACAATTCTGAATTGACAATACATCTTGAATGTGCCAGACTTTATTCATACTTAAATTCCTATAAATATAATTTGACGGTAATATATCATACTCAATGTTGAGAATTACTAGGTATTTTGAGACGTTGATCACGAGTGCTTACATTTTCAAAGTGTAGGTAATACTATTAGTTACTTAGTGTTCGCGTTAATCCCCAGGGGGATTGACCCCGGTCCTAACATTTCGGATTAAGCGGAATCACCTTTTTGCAAATGTCAGGTGTGAGCTCAACAATGCTGAAGTTAGTGTAGGCAGCCGGTAGAAAAGGCCTAGCCAAAATTCAAATATGAGGAGTATTTTGGAAGAAATTTAAGGATAAAATAATAACATTTCAACTAACGATTCTGAACTATGAAATATTAATTTTATATAATAATCACAGTCACACGATCGAATCCGTTCCTTCTGAGTGTGCAGCGCGGCGTTCCTACCTACGAACGAGGAAACGGATTCGAATTACTGGGATATCTCGGGCGAGGGGAGTTCGGCGAATCGATGAGGAAAATATGTTGGAAAATATGCTGAAATAACAAAATAAAGGAACGCGGACAATTTCCGGGCGAAAAACCTAAATCGTGATCCGCTCGTGTAGTAGGGTATACGGTCCTGCCGGTCCTCTATTATTAGCAGCGCTCCTCCGTGGACAAAAAATAGATAAAAACATTGGAGGGAATAGAAAAAAAGTCGGGCATTATCCGGGCCCGGAGTTGACCCACGGGAAGCCGGGATGACCCCTGACAGCGCCCACCGACCAGCCTTTTTATTCCACAACACCCGTTCATTCATTCATTCATTCATTCCTCGACAAGATTTAAGCTTAGCGTTTCACCCCGTTACAATTACACACATTTATTAGCGGAGTAAAGCCGCGTAATTTATTTCCTCAGATTGTGTTAGTATTTTTCATCCGCGTGATCATTTATCGGTTATTAATAGAATGAAATTTATGCCGTCCCTCAGCGGTAGAAATATAGATAATTCAAAAATTACGTTCCAGTACAGCTGTGTATATATAGGGGCATTATATAATATCTATATATAATCGGGGTAGGTACCGGAAAATTGGATGGGAATTGCAAACTAACCGGTGATTCGGTTCCATCACAGCTTATCATTTTTGGTCACTCCAAATATTGGTATATACGGGCACACAAAGGGCGGCGGTTGTCTCCTATCCTCTTATCGTGCCTACGAATAGGAGGAAATTTTGTCTAAATTTGGAATATGTCGACGTAAATACATAAAGTGAAGAACTTTACTTAAGTAAGAAACTTACAGTCAGTGGGACTATTGTAAAGTGTTCATTCAATTCCTACAGAATTTTTGCACATACAGGCACATGGGCTTTTCTATTTACTTTATTCAGTTACTTCATTAGTATTGCTTAACTCGTATACATAACATATAATTGAGAAAATATTTATAAAAACCCGATACCTCACACACTCAGTGAACACATTACCTGCACTTGAGACTGGACGTAGCAATGAAACAGTTTCAAAACTACCTGAATACTCGGGCAAAAATATAGAAGAGGGTAGAATTTGATTAAAAATGCACTCCTATTTACGTACATCAATGTAGGCGTGTTTATTTACACTTCCAGCCAAACATAACGCCTATCTCTTCTAAGTTGGAGTTTATGGTCAATAACTATATTTTAGAGAACAAACATTTTATCGTTATAAGATCCCAATATTTTCAAAATTAAATAAATAATCTAAACGTGGCTGCCCAAGAATCAATAATCTGTGGCGTGTTCAGGTCATATTGTGGTGAATTAAATTAACTTTCATTTGAAATATACCAGCCGCTGCCATTATAGTTTTAATATTATAAATTGTTAATTATAAAGTTCAAAATATATATGCTATAACCACAGACTTGAGCTATATAAGAAAAGATAATAGTAATAATAATATGACCCCTGCTTGATTCTAGTATTAGATGCTTACTGTCGGTATTAGATTTCGATCCGTTGCAGAAAGAGGCTCAGCGTGACACATATTCTCAGCGGTGGTGCACCGAAAACGGTTATAATTAATCCTATTCATTAATATAATACTTTCGCCGTCAGTGTCCCGGAGTTGCTCCGCTTTCACCCCCCACCACCCAAGCCGGTTACCCACTGAATGGCTCATGCCACAAATAAACCACGGAAATTTCCAAGTCTCAGCCGCTAAATGCAAGAAATAAAAAAATGATGTTAGGAATCTTATTTTTAGTATTTATTACCACCATACTCGCACCATTCCTGAATTTAGTTGGCTATTTTCGAAAATTGTACCATACACACGCTTCCCATATTTCGTTTTTCCTCCTACTTGCGGTGTCTTGTTACGAACAGTTTTACCGTCCGCATTGTCTGAGTAGTAGAAAGTGCAGGAACGGAGTTTTATTTTGAGTAGAGATTTATCTACTTAAACCCTAGGACCGGAGATAACCACCTCAGACAGAAGAGGGTAACAGATAAACGAGTCAATGACCCGTCGGTGGCTCCGAACGCGGCTTATTCTGTCTACATTACCTTTGCAACTATATGAATTAATCGCCATCATAAAGAAATATGAAATGAGCATTTGTCAAGAATCTCTCTTCAATCTGAGTCTCCATCCGAGTAAATGTTATGCAGTAGACCTCTACACTTGCGGTCTGTACTAGTGTAAAGTTTATATTTGTTTTACCGGCGGAATAATATTAATCAATTGCGAAATAATTAACGTTTCGGTTGCTCGCAGACTTAACCGGAGCTATCCGAATTAATTAATGGTATGACGTCGGCTGAACACAAGTAAATGAAGCCGCCATTTCGGCGAAATACGACGATCGTCTTTAGTGGGGACTGAGTCCAACCGGGCGGAAGTTGGAGCCCAAATTGAAGTTCGATTATCATTCCTGGCATAGCTCTAATACTAACCTACCTGGAGACCATATCATTCGATATTTCCAACTAACTCAGTAATTATGTCCTCCGTTTTGTTTATTCGTCTACCATTGAGAACGGTGGCATTTCAATTAGGTTTTGGACGGGAAGCAGTTACAGCAACACGATTGAGCGGTCAACATTTTTAATTGAGCAACATTCGGCCAGGAAAGCCGTTACCGTATGTTTTGTTAGAAACGCGGTATATATTCACGCGGGAATGCGTGGAATTTTCAAAGAAACATTTTCACATATGAAAAGAAAAAATATAACACGAGAGAAAAAACAACCAGGACCAACCAACATATCTCAAAGTACGGGGTAATATTGAGGCGGGAGGAAAATAACACAAATAATTTTTCTGCGAATGGTAGATGAGCTGCACAATTTTTGATAAGGACCTGAACTTTAGTTTGCTGCGAGACTAATGAGCCGAAATGAAGACCCCCCTGGATTGCAGTACTATTTGCTGCGAAAGTAACCAGGAAACGGAACAATTATGAAAATTGAAACTGAAATGCATTCATCTAAGTAGACTTTAATGGGGCTATGGGTTTTATTAGGGGTCCGTTACTGGGGCCGGCCTATGACTAGGGGGTTCAAATTTGATTAGCGGCTCGGTACCAATTTATTTTTCTCGACTGTCTTGTGGGGTGGGGGGGGGGGCCGCCGGGGCCTTTCACTCGGTGCCGACCCAGATTGTGGCCCAGAGCCGCGCTCCGAATTTCAGACCGGCTGACCTCAAATTGATTGACTTCCCGGCCGGGGCAGTCCGCCTCTTCGGCTTTCGTTGGCACCGATACTTCCCAAACGTCAATTAACATAAATCCGAACGGGAGGTGATGTGGCCGCCCGACCATTTCACTTCTATCTTGAAATCCCTGGCGGGAAATTGAATATACACAATTATTGAACGAGATGGTTTCAAATATGAAACCATTACAGTGACCTGTTATATATAAAAAAAAATTCAGAATTCAAGCATTTGGATAGAACCGCAGTGGAGAGACACTTAGCACTACCGCTAAATTGTTAAAACATTCATAGTATGTGGTTAGGGGGTTAGAAATGTTAACTTTTGATCATACTATTACCAAGCCATACTACCGGCGCAAAGCTAAGTTTGTGTTCTTACAACTACCATCTACTACAACCACCATTTTGGAGAATCGACCTAAGATGTATTGAATGACAGGAGAGAGGCAAACGCGAAGGGGGAAAATGTACTGTTTAGGTGATCGAAAACCTAGAGATATAGAGATATAAAATCATTTCCGTGTTTCCAAGAGGAATAAATGACCGGATTGAAGGTCTCTCTCACTCTTTCTCTATCCCTCCCACTTCCCTCTCTCGTCTCACTTTCTCTCTCTCTCTCTCTCTCTCTCCCCACTGAGGGGGCCGAGTTCTGGGACAGAGCCAGACCTCCCCCCCACCTCCGCACACCCCCGAACCAATATTTGCACTCGACCTCGAGTATTTACCGATTTCCCTCCTCCTCCTCCTCCTCCTTCTCCTCTTTTCGGGGCCAGAAGATACTCCCCGCTTCGCGGTGGGGAGGCTTTTAGACTGCGGCCGTGAAGAGGGTATGATTTAGAGGGGCGTGTCGACACTGGGGAAGATAAGGATTACGGGCAGAAAGAGGGTAAGAGAGATAGAAAGAGGAACGACGCGGGAGGGGAAGAGGGAGAGAGGGCGGGGTAGAAAGGGGTCTGAACCCCGGCGGGGATAGGGTTGCTAATAACAAACCATGTGCAACCCCTAGTCCCATACCCACTAACAACATCACGGGCCCCATATTGTGTTTATGCCCCCCACCATCCGACCCCGCCAACCACCCCTAGGTAGAGTGAGCAATATGGCATGGATCCGGAAACCGAACTACCCTTTCTGCAGATTTATAATCTTCGGACCTTTATAAATATAAGAATTACGTTCATAACTAAATTCTTTCTAACTTCTTTCTACTGAAAAATGCGAAATTTATCTTCGGTAGACACAACACCGCTCTAATTCTGAAATGACAATTATGTTTCCAGAAATGTAATTTTATCAAGTTGCCGTAAAGGATAAGAATTATGTTGGTGACAAAGTGAAGTGCAGTCATTTGGTACAAGATAATTGAAACTAATCACTATTTTTTTAGCTAGAGAAATAAAGTCCAACTTTAACAACTGTGAATTCTCAATAACAATAGAGAATCAATAAGTGTATATCAATATGGTTAGTTCCCTAGGTTAGCAACAAATTAATTTGTTGAAAGAACTGAAAAAAATTGAGTTCAGTGGATGTTAATAATACAGTAATTTTAAAACGTTACATAGCCGTCCAGGCAGGATAAAGTATTAAATTTGTTTATAACCAACAAAATAACTAACTGTAGCTGCACAGAATTACTCTGTGTTTGTGGACGCTATTTCAAACCACATCTGCCCTTAATGTAACAATTTCGAGAGAAAATCACAGTTCAGCGCATCTCCTTAAGCAAATGATGTATAATTCGCGCCCTATTCGTTCGGTCTATAAATAAACGCAGCCTCTTCGCGCTTCTCAGGAAAAGGCCGTATATCAGTTCCCAACGTGGTTATGGCCCAAGACGGAATAGGTTAAAGTTTTTTTAGTATTCTTTTTTCTTTTTTTTACTGTACAGGGTAATCGCCAAGTGTGGGTCCCCAGGAAGGACGGTACTGATCGGTTGACCGATTCCAAGGCTGCGAACGCGGAAGGGTTTGAGGGGACGGTCGTGCCGTGGATGAACCCCCCCCGTTCGGGGCTTTTGAACTCCGCGTGTGTGTGTCTGTGTGCAAAAGAGAGTAGGGCGCCACTAATAAAGGGCCATTGTGCCGGCACTAGATTTATGCTTTAGGGCGGCATCGATCGCTGACACAACTAGAGTGCCCTCCCTCCCTCCCTCCCTCCGTCGCTCCCTTCCACCCTCCCCCCGACCCATTGTCGTTTTCAAGATCTTCTGACCCAAACCCCCTTCGCTATCCACCCGACACGGTAAATAAGCCGCGAAAATTTTTTTCCCGGCACCAACCGGCCGGGGGCGGGAAATCCTGGCCGTCATCGGAAAACCGACTTTGGGGAATTTTCACGTCGGAAATTGTTACATTGAATTTCGGATGTCGTGGCCCTAATTGAGGCCAATTTCCCTACTAGCTATTTATAATGTTCTGTAAGAATGTTTATGCCCCCCCTCCACCCACCAGCCAACTGGTAATGACGGTAAAATACACGGTCGCCGGAGGGAGATTAGAATTCGGATTATTCGTACAAATGACGGTATATTTTTGGCAGGGGAATTTTTAAAAATTAATGGTATACCTATTTTTTCGACGGCCAGTCTGCAAGCGGTGGCAATTGAAACACTGCCTGGCAAATTCTTTTTATGTAACTAAGTACATTGAGTTTGAAGCAACTGTATTCTGACTCAACGACATTAGTTTCGTACTAAGCCGTGGATCGAGAGTTGAAAAGGAACTCGAATTTCCATTCCAGATCAAAAGTACGCTCGTCCATCGCACGTATAGATTTATAAATGACGTGTTGTAACTGTTCATCGCCGGGAGCCCATTTTGTTCCACCGAGCGTTCGTTCGGACGACTCTCCGGGGTATCATGAGGGCAGTCAAATACGGATGTGCGGGGGGGGGGTTGTACGCTGCGTACTCCCCGGGGGCCGTAGACCGGTTAACGAACACGAGCGGTCATCGGGCGTGAAGAAGCACTGAAATATTCAGGAGTGGCCATTTGGTCGATGCAAGGAATGGAAATGGGGGTGCTACAGCCAGCCGGAGACTCCGAGGGGGAGACAACCGCCGCCTTAGGAGACAAACCAAGTAACCGAAAACTATTGGAGTCCGAAATATTTTTAATTCATTAATGAAGAATTTCCGAATTCAACAAAAGATTCAATACAACAGGCATTGAAATAGAAATATTCTATTATAATACTAATAAAATAATAGTGCAAGTCGAATTGCTTCTTAATGTCGCCCTGCGTTGAGACTACGAAGCAAAACCTCGACCCTCGGGAGGGTTGTCGACCTCCCCCCCAGAAAATTCCAGAAAACTATGAACTAACGCTGACCTATCCACTAATGCCAAGTGAAACAATAGAGTGATAATCTACCTCTATTATTTAAGGGTTAGTGTGACTCACAAGGCCGAGGGGTCGATAGAGATAAAACTCTATCAATAGGCAATAATAGTTCCATTCTTTAAAAACAGTTAAGATACGATTGTTCAATACAACCAATAAACGCAGCAGTGTAATATTAACATTCAACTATTTGTATTTCTGGAAAGTCGCGATAAATACAGAGAAGATTATACTCCCAGTGCTAAATTCAAGTTTATCACTCCATCGTAGGTTCGCGACGAAACCATTCTCGGCGGACAGATTTGAAATTTTCTCGCGGCACACATTTCAAAATTTTTCACCGTTGGCAACAAAATTATTTTAGTATTCAAGACCGCTTGGGCAAGCGGAAATTTAACCCGAAAACGATTTGCGACGATTAGTGCGGGTTGGCACGTGTTCACTGCCCGCCACATCGGACACAATTCGCTTTCGCAGTCCATTTTAAACCATCTCAGTTTTGAGGAGAAACTATATAAGTCGAGTTTCACATAAGTCTCTTGATAAAATATTCGATTATATTAAAAATAAATAAATACTCAAAACTACTATTTCATTAATAGCACCGAAATTAAGAATGCGTTTCCACCCGTGAAAACAGCAACGCGACAACGTTACTGGTAGTAACCAAAAGGGCTCTAGGACGAACATAATATGTTGAGAATAAAAGAAATACTCAATATATTCAAAATAAGAAACGTTATTTTTTGAGGTCATTGTGAAGAGTGTTATCCTGTTCACAGTTACATGCATATCTAACATGATTTCACAAAATATTGGGACATTATTGGGCCAATCGTTAACTTTTTTCACCACGTACGATTAACATCCGCGTACACGTACACTTTCGATAAAGAATCCTTTTCTGGAGACATTTTTTAAAAATCAAACAGTAAAGATAACCAGCAGTTAATCTAACGCGATAACAGCAGGAATACCGAAACGTTTTCATTTCTGTTTTAATTAAATGCAGTTCAGTCAAATTATTCATGGAAAAGCGGTTAATGCCTTTAGTGGAGAAATTAGTTTTCTGAACATTCTACAGTCTCGAAAATAATTTCGTGAAAATACTGGGGGGACCGTACTGGTGAGTGGGAACGTAGAAATCTGGCTTACGACAGGTTTCTAAAACAACCCCTTCCAAACAACAGAAAATTATAATTGGAACATACATGTTGGATGGAGAGCAACTGAGTTAACCCGTCGGCGCGTTCTAATTTGAAGGAGGGAGCCTCGGCGGGCACGAGCCCTTAATGATCCCAACTCATCAGTTCACTGTTGCCCGCCCATTGTTGGCCGAAGAATGCCGAAGAAGGGCCCACCTCGTCTAATTTAAAACTCCCGATGCATTCCATATTTAATGACCCCCAATGCGCCCGGCTCCGTTTCCATTATGTTTCACCGTACAACAGGTTTCACGGGCCCGACATACGCGTGATCAAACAATATATTAAAAAATAGTTTCGGTTACATTATTATCCTACAGGACAGATTTTCCAAATAAATCATAATAATACATAATCACAGAATCTGTTTTGTGTATGTCGAGGTTCTTGGAGACCGAGGACTGTATTCTGACACTTAACCGACTGCGGTGGCTTCCATAATTAAGTAACTGTACCCCAATGGTTTTATCTTAATTTTTCCTAATTTATTTTACGATATATTATATCGCCGGGCGTATCTCGGGCTAATTGGGCCAGAAATGTTTTGTTCGCTCGCCCTACAAAAAGAGTCCAATAATTATGTCAATTAAGATTTTTATTGAAGAGAGACGGTTTTTTTTTCGGTTGTCGGCGTGAAATATGAATATGAGCTTTCACATTCCTGTCCCGGAGAAGTGGTTTCGTGGAAACGGCGATAACGGTCTTTTATTTCTATGAATACGGGGCCTAGATAAGTCGGATAAAATAGGGTGGAACGGAGGTGGATGGGGGGGGGACACCTGTTGGAAGGGCACATGCCTCTTCAGTTTAGACTATGAATTTTTTTCTACGGGGGTTCCGTTTATGGCCTCAAATTAAAGGATTCCAGGGCTCAAAAACCCGGGGTTATTACACGGGAGAGGAGAAAAACGTTATACCCGCCTATACCTAGGGGAGGCCATTAACACGGCTTCGGATAAGGGGGGAAGGGGGGGCCCACACAGAAGCAGTAGCAATAAAATAGAATTTCTTCGGCCTTGACATCGAAGTTGACCCCTCGAGGGTTGATAACTGGTAGTCAACAATTAAACAGATAAACGGATGGAGGGGTGAGTCAAGCCCCCAGCGATAACGGAGCTCTATAAATAATAGTGACTAACGAAGGACCGAAGGCGTACCGAGACAAAGTCCTCGGCACTTTGGTTACAATAATTGATACTCCCCTTTCTGATTGCAATTAGTGCTCCGGTCAGTAGGACTTGTGACCGATCAATCGCGGCGGAATCCAATTTGAGATGGCCCGAACTGCGACACTGTTAGGGGCTGTGCCCCCCCCTGCCTCCTTGGAACGCGGTAATGACCCCCATTGAAACCATCCGCCCTTCGAATTATATCGGTTAAAGTCGTCTAGGATGTACTCAATTGTCGGTACTCTTGTTAAATTTTGACAAGAGCTAGGTGAAAAATCGAGCTCGCCAGAGTACGTTTTTGGCCGACGCAATCTGTTACAACTTAATATTCCAGTAGCTTTACTCATCACTTCATTCTTTCGGATCACCGAAGACCGTCAGGGGCGATTAATTTGAAATTTAACCGAGTTCGGATATATAAACATATCAAATCATTTAGTTCTTAGCTTGGTACAAAATTGCACACTTTAAAAGGAAATGAAGGGAATACAATTGTTACTGGATTAAATAGTGACTACACGTAATTCAGGCCAAATAATACATACACGTATTTTAAAATTGCTCAATTATAATCCTTAAATGTGTATATATAATCGTATCAAATTAATATTTGCAGTCTAACTTGTTTAAAAACAAGTTCCGTAGGTCCAACACACGATTATTAGAACACTATATAAGATTAATTTTAGACTAACCTTCATTTAAATTTCATTCAGCCGTTTTTTAGTATGACGCTTTTAATATATTTACAACTATTATAGTCTAGTTTCAACGTGTTAATGAGCGGAATCGAGTGGATGCTAATACTTGAAAAACAAAACTAAAAACAGGCCCGAGGGGCCCGGGTAATATCTTGACAATAAGATGAGGAAACTCTCCCCGGCCGTATATTTTGACAACGTAAATTGGCCGCAGTTTGGTCGGGCTCGGCCGGGATAATTTGGGAACTTGATGAGAACGAGTGGAGTGGGCCCGACGGAGGGAGGGAGGGAGGGAGGGAGGATGGAACAATGTGGCTCGTCTACATCAATAATTGATGGAGAAGAGCCCTTTATCGCCCTTCACCAATTACTTGCTCTAACTGTTCGACCGCCGTTAGGATTAATCACAATCTAGTATAATTTGAACGTCGTCGTTGCATATTAACGAGCGAAATATGAAACAGCCCCTCCACCCCTGCCCGAACCACTTCTCACGAGTGAGCTACCCTAAAGGGCCCACCACGCAGAAGGGTTGACGACATCCCTTGCCATCCACCGCCGCTTTCACCTCTCCATAAAGTAACTTATATTAAAAAAAAAACTCAATCAAAAAAACGTCATATCGACCCGAATTTATTTGACATTCCAGTTTTTACGAGCGTACTCTTTAGGCGAATACTTTCAACTCAATCGTCTTAATTACGCAAAAGATATTTCTTGCGCAAGGAATTAAGTATGCCATCTATGTCATGAGTCTTTCTTAACTTACAAAAAATGTGGACACCTTGATATCTTATTTAATTTAATTTAATTATATAAATATACATATATCAAAGAAGGTATGTGTAATAATGATATTCCCAACTTGTCCACGCCCTAACAATTATCTTAAATATACACAATCCCGTTATAATTACAATTAAATCAAATAATTCGTAAACATTTATTAAATGGCTGTAAGTGTTTTTACTGTCGTGTATTATCCTGTAACCACGATAATACATATAAGCCGTGTAAAAACTGCAGATGTAGATTTCTTATGTGTTTGGCTGTGGGGCAGAGAATTGTGGCACTAAAACACGTTGTAGTATAAACAAAATTTAATTATTCAGTTATCCCGTATTCTACCGTATTTACGTCACAAAATGTACCCGGCTTTGGAAATAACTGATCACTGTTTGTTCAGCAGATGTGGCGTCCATAAGGGACAGACGACCGCGTGAATTAATTGGTCGCGACGTAATTAAAATTGGTTCAGCTTGGAAAAGGGGTATTATATATACCAGCAAGCGAAAATTTCCCATTGAATTATGCGCGGCTCCAAAGGAAGGTAAAGCGACGTACAGTCGTCAGGGTAATTTCCTCATATTGACTATATTATTATCCGGGTCTTCCCTCTCCCCCGCCGCCCCTTAAGTTCCGATCCTGGAAATCCCGATCCATTAGTCTGCCTTAAGACCGACCGCTTAAATGCAAGGGCCGCGATAAAACGCATGACACACGGACGCCATATATTAACGTCGAATCACGCCGATTGCCCCGTAATAAATTAGCGATTAGCTCTTGATTGTCGCAAATTAAAAATGGAGTTCGCACTTGCCCCCCTTAATTCCTTCGCCCGTTTCTTCAATTCGGTCCGTATAATTTTATGGACCCGCGTCCGCGGACGCGGTCGCATTCGAGGAGATGAAAATTATTCTAGAACTCGCCCAGTCACGCCCTGGCTCTCTCATGGCTTAAACTCGCATTCGATTGAACTGATGTCTCGGACCGATAAAAAACAACCAACCGCCATAACACCTGTACGTACGCTTCGACGAAATTGGATTGAATTTATTAATTAAATGGGGCGGTTTCGTTTCTAAAATTTTAAACTACGAACATTAACACAAAGTCATTTGAGGCAGTTTGAGTCTTATCGGTTGATCAGATTTTGTGACTTGAAAGTTGTCTCATCCCCTACAATTTTATAGAAAGATAGTTTCAAATGGATTTACCACAATAATATGCCGTGTAATGAAAGTCTTTCTACAATCCCCTTCAAAATGGTTTTTCGTCTATTTTGTTCGAAATAATATTTAATTTGGTGGTACCTTGTATAAACAATATTTGTGCATGTAATTTGGGGTACTTTAATTAACAAATTTAATGATACAAAAATTATTTCTGGTTTGGTTACTATAATAATAATGTGACACCGCCATTTCTACATTAATGAGTTTAATATAGATATACAAGTTGACGACAAGTAGATTCGATAACATTTGTAATGAAATATGAGCTTAGAGGAAAAGACCAATAGTGCGGTATTGCGCCGGTGTGGCCCGGAGACGATTTGGGATACCAACAGGTATCGGTGGGTAAAAGGGAACACTGGATTAGGGAGAGGATTGAGCGAGGAAAACCCTCAGGACCCCCCTCCTCCCAATGACGGGAATTTTCGCATAAACAAAGAGTCCCTTATCCCAATAGGGCCGGGGTCCATTCAATGAACATTTCCAGCCCAAAAACCGAAACACTGAACTCGTGTTTCAAAATTACCCAGTTCTAAATGTACATATTTACTTCAATTCGTGACTGCATATAGAATCTTGTTAGTTGCTATGTATTTCGTTTTTCAATTTATTAGTTTCGCTATTTTAACTAATAGATAATTTCTGTTAATTGTCACCCGGATAGGCTACATAATCGGGTGGCGATGGTAGCCGTCATTTCAAAAACAGGAATGAACAGCCGAAAATAAGGGTCAGGTGATTCGGTAGGACAGAAAATCTCTGGTTTAGGGCGGGAAACCTCTCCCTTAATAGTGTACAGATGCGGTACCAAATTTAAAGAAAATAATCCCCTTCCTGTTTCCCATGGGGGCGGAGGGGAATGGAGCCCTTGGAGCAGTGTTTGCGATGCGGGCGCTCGTGTGAAAAATGGAAACGGGACAAAAAATTGGGCCGGGGGAGGCCTCCAACTTAGGGTTGCACAACTGAGATTGGAGCAACACTCAGAATTGATACAACTCTTGTTATTATATAAAAAAATAAATAAACTAATTCGAAAGGGAAGTTTGAGACAAATTTAACTTCACTTTCTAATTGAATCGGTCGAAATCTCCGGGACACCACAGCCAGCTTTCATCGAAAGTAAATTAATTATTTCTTAGGCCCGTGACTGCTCTGTAAGCGCCCTTTTCCTTCACTACTGTCCATTATTCTTATTTTAATATTTATTATTTATTTTGCAACATTTCCCCCCCCCCTCCCCGAACAACCAACACTGTCACACAATGAATTACTGTAACGAACTATGTATGCTTTTATTTATTACCGCATGAACAATAGGATTCTGGTATGACGTACGAATGATACAGTCAGTTCACTTCGTCTACACTATTAGGTTTATTGCTTAATACGGTACCTCAGTTCAAATAATCATCTAGCTACCAATTTCATCGATACTCCAATAAAAATCACGTATTAATTACAATAACATACAATCATCAGTTGTAAGGATAATACAAGTTGTAATTAGATCGTAGGATTCAAACATTTTTGTAAAACCGTGCTTCGAACTTGTGTCACACGAGAGGAGGTGAAATATTTCCGGCCGAATGAAATTGACCTTTAAATATAACAAAGTGTCGTCGTTCAAATGTAAATGGCCCAGAAATTGGGTTAATGTTCGATACTAAGTTTTTACGACGGAAACGAGGCAGACGTACCGGCCCATCTGTTCCGTTCACGAACTTATGCCGATCTCAAGATGACTCGGCAAAATTGTCCGCGCGGTAATTCGCCCCCAGATCACGCGAAATATCTAAACAGCAAACTAAAATTTATTTTTATCGTCATAAATGTGAATCGTGCTTAGAGGCTAAGAGATATATACAAGTTTCATAAAACAACGCCAACTAATGCACAAACTACATGTCATTTAGTAGTGCAAGCATATTTATGTACATGTACATGCATAACGCTTTATGTACATATGCGCTACAGCATGAGTTTTCCATTTTCTTAAGCTCCTGGAATGTCGCCTTGAGATGTTTCGTGTGGGACTTTATAACAACTCCGTTCACTTTTATTTTCATGTAGTCACTTTCAAATTCTTAGGACAAATATAAAAAATATTTACTCAGCAATTGGACTGGATAATTTCCGTCATTTTTCTTATATTAAAAGGTAGCTATAATAACTATGGTTACTCTCTATTAATTCAATTTCAAATTGGCAGACAGTTCCAAATTTACAGAGATAACAAATCCTATCCTATACTGTTCCTATAACTACCTGAATGGAAGGTAGCGGCGTCAAAAAATCATTATCGTAGCCACTTGAAGTATCTGAGCAAACCTCCAGAACTTATTATATAACGTCGCCACAGTTTTCGTATAATTCACTTGCTGCAGTAGCCGGTTATCGACAGTCTTCAAACATAGATCTGTCAATATTTGAATTGATATCGATAAAAATTTCAGATAATGAGTTACGGGTCTATCGATCGTGAACTTAATGTAGTTTAAATAGAAAACGCCCGAGAGGGGAGTGTACGGCCACATGTAAATTCTTCCGGAATCTTATCTCACGTTCAGGCCACAGGTTTTCGAGGAATGGAAATTATAATAGAGCGACATACGATCTTACGATAAATAAAATCCAATTTATAAATCAACAGTCGAAATATTTACAAAATAATTGTAAATACGCTATTCGTGTTTACTTCGCTGACTTGTCGAGAGCTAAACATTAAATTCGGAATTAATACGTATTTGCCCTCAATTCAGTGTGTAAGAACGAAGGTAGACATTTTCATTCATTTGCCAATCCCTGGGACATTTCTAATTCTAAATATTCAAGCGGACTCGAAATGTCCACCGCGGACAGCAGTTGGCTGTGCTCGCGTGTTGCGGTCTCGGCTTTAGAAGTTTTAGAAGGCAGTTTTAGATGTAGAAGAGACCAGTAGTGTCCGCCCCGGCAGGTGCCGCCTCCTCCCTTCTCAAGGCCCACAATTACAGATCAGACCGGTGTTTAGCACCGGCCAAAAATGTCTACCGGCGTCGTCCCCCCTAAGAACTGCCCCACTTAAGATTTCCGTCGGCGAATGACTTCCATAATATAAAGACTTTAAACTCCTTTCCCTATAGCAACTCTATTTGCAGCCTGTACTTTAGGACAATTTTTTGTCTTAAAGGAAGAACGATCGGTTCATGATTTACAATAATCTGGAACAAGACACGGTGTCGAAATGGGCATGGACGACAGAGGGTCCGACCGCCTACAACTACCTGAAATGGTAGGCGGCACCCCGTTAAAAAAAGTTTAATTAATCTGAAATTTAGAGGACAACGACCGATGTTATATTTAGAGGACCCTGACAAAATTGTTTCGGCTCCGTTAATAGAAATTTTCTATTACACGCTATAAAACAACTTCATAAAACACGGTCGGAATTAAGTTCATAAGGGAATGTTAATTTTACTTTCCTAAGGAAAGGAAGGTTTGGTTGGAGGGAAACCAAACATCGTATTTGTAATCTGATTCCGAATTCTGTTTGAGGAGATTTCCACGGCGCACACATTTTTACCAATATTTTAAATCAAAACGTACAGAAGAGTGTCGCAAACTGCTGCGATCGACACATCGGACCGGGCGTCCGGCGGGGCCAAAGTTTGCTCGCGAATGAGAAAACAGAAAAATATACCAAGAAAGGGAAAAAAAGAAAAAACCGTCCGAATTCGAAAATAACCGCTTGCCGGGCCGAAATAGGACACTGGTGCCGATTTGGGCGTTTTCCAGCGTTCGAGATGATTAATTATAAAAAACGGTGAGGGGAAATATGCGCCGAATAGGCGGAAAACTGCGATGTCGCCCGCAGCCCCGGCCCCGGGCCCACAGTCGGCCAGAATCAAAGAATTCGATGAATCAAAACCGAAACCTCCCGACAACAATAAGCTTTCACTTGGCGAAAAATGCCCCTATCTAATCGAATTTAAAATGTCGAACAATATGAGAAAATATTTATCAATGAATAGGCTAGTTTTCTGGGCTCGGGTTCCAGGAATAGAAATGGATAGCTTTCCTCAATTAAGCGCAGAATGCGAGATGATTTTTTCCGACAGAACAGCGATAAATTTACGATGAAAGGCACAGTAAAATACGTTTACGTCCGTCGGAAGTAAACGGAAATGATATTCTCACGTAGGACAACTTTCGATGCCGGACATAATACTGTAAAGATTTCACTCCCCTTTAAGGGCAAAGTTTTTTATTTTAATTTAATTATCCTCAACACTGATATATAAATATTCTGATGACGCAATCGCCGAAACGACTAATTATTTTCTCCGCCCCACTTTCAGGCCCCCTGAATTATTACAACCGTGGACGCAACTTTTTTAATTTCATTCGACGGCAGGTATTTTATAGCGTCTGGCAGGAATTCAAAAATTTCATTACCGATTCGAAACGCGTTCGGGACCAATGAAATTGTAGAAAATCAAAGGCAGCGCACGGGCGTTTCGGTCTCGGCTGTCGGCCACCCGGTTTCCCCCGGCTTTTCCTATGGGAAATCACGCCAGTGTTAAATACACTGGACAATACATAGTTGGCTGTGGACAATCTAAATAAAATCACATTTTTCTTTTCTAATAACTAATTGGTAGAAAATGAAAACAAGCTATTATTGATTTGAGTGTGAAAATTTCAAATTGGACGAAAGATCAAATCTATTATTTTTTTAAACTGCAAATTTTCACAATTTAACATATCTATTAGGTTTGAGATCATCAACCTTTATATCATCTGTCTACACTCATTGCCTTATGCTAGACCGGTTTCGTGTTCTATCCATCCTCAGTAGCATTCTGTTTTCCGGGCGGAATTTGTGAAGGGTTTACTCTCAATACTGGTCGTACGCGTTACTAACCCGTATCATGTTTAGCACGAGACCAAATAAACATTAAAAATTATAGTCCATTGTGGGAGGCTGTTACAACTCACTACGGTTCTAGTGATTTACTGTATTTCCACTTAGTTAAATAATAACAGATCATAATCCTTTATATTTCTAAATGGGCTGTATAGTAGATCATTACACTGTCCCATAAACCGTTCCCGTTCCCCTAATGCGCTCATAGAAGTAATCAGATATCTTTAAACTGGCTTAACCGAGAATATAATAGACATAATTATTTTGGTAATGGAGATAATGTTTCATAGCAATGTTTAAAACAAGATTGTCTACTGATATCGCCTGTTATTCAATATCCTCTACGTTACAAATGAATTAACGACGGTGATATAATCACCTTTAAATTATAATTATGTGGTAATAAGTGTTAGCGCCCAAGTAAATCTGTCGTAAATTTACATCCTTTAGGTTATGAGTTAACGTACAGAAAAAATCATTGTCGAGGAATTTGATGTTATAGGCGCTACACGCATTCCAGGATTATTGTAACAACATCAGAAGTTCAGAATATTAAATGAGTAATATTAACGTTTCGTGTCCACCAACAATTCAGATGAAAGAAAGGTTTCCCTGACATTAAAGGTGCAGTTAACGCGCTAATAAGAGTTCTTGCATTTATTCAGCGCAACATTCCTATTTCGAACTGCTCTTCTCTCCCAGCGCATACCGGAACTATAGATCTTAATTCGTGATTCCCCTTTACGAACAGAGAATACTCGCTTCATTGTTTTTACAAAAATACGTGCAATAAATTAGTAGAAATACTGCACCAATTTCGACCCAAGTATTATATTATATACACTTAAGATATTTACTTTATATTATGTTAAATTATGTGCCAAATATTAGTCTACTGTACCTAAAGTAAATACTGAAACTTCTCGTTTCTTTCCCATAATTATGGCTACTCCCAATTGTCAGTAGCGATCCCTTTATCCGTTTGTAACATGGTCACGAACAATCTCATGTTGTCCTTATTAATTCGTGTCTGTTTTCTTCTGTGTAGGGAACAACATTAAGTTAAATTACTGAAACATTAATAATGTGTGTCAGATGGTGATGGATTCTATCGAATATGAAGCCGAAAGAACCTAGTGGAAGAAAGAGAGTCACTACCGGATGGCTATAACTCGAAATCAGGTGCGGGAGAACTAGTTGGGTTGTAGGACAGAACACCTGGGAATCGAATGTGGGTAATGTGGGCCGGAAGGCGTAGCCGGTCATTTGTCATAACTAGAGGGGGTTGGTGTCGAGTCATGACAGCAGGCCGCCGTGTCGTTGGCCTGTCAACACCTTGTCAACCACCCCCACAGTTCAAAATAATAACAATAATCACACACACACACACACACACACTACACCGCTCACCCTCCACCGCCCCGAGAACCCATTTCGGCCCCAAAGCCCAACAATCCTCAACAGTTCCAAACCACTCGAGTCAAGTTGGAATTGGCCGTGGAATTGGAGTGAAAGCCGGATTTTCACAATTTTCTTCCTACCAGACTTTGCAATCCCCGTATCCGACTCAAGAGAATCGACTTAAAACGCAAATTTGGACTTCTAAGACCATCAAACAAGAACGGACATCAACATTGAGTAACAAACTCAAAAACCGACTTAAATCCGACACGGATATACGCTATCGGGTCCCACCAAGACATCCAACATCGCTCGCATCCATAGATTCTAATTCTTCGAACCATTCCTAATGCTCACTGGTATGTTTCAGACCGCACAGTCGACGGAGTCGCAAAATCCCGGTTCCTTAAGTTCCGTTCCCCGCCTTACTCCCCGTCCTAATTTGCTGGTCCCACATCCATTATACAAACCACGACGGCTTAAACGCCACTGGCCCCGAGATCACCTCGGACGGTAGGTAAATCGTGTCAAAAAGTGCCATCATCGGTTGGTTTCTTTATCCTGACAAACACGTGAAATATATACATGTATCAATTGTACTTATAACTAAAAAAAAAGTTTTAAAAAAAGACCGCTGTTTCCTATTTTGTAACTCATCCTACAATAAGGGAGAAAGGCAAAGTTCTGTACATTTTTTATATTCTAAAATGCGACGAAACCGCTGTCTCATCGCGACGCCAGTTAGGCTGGTAAAGGTTGAGGACATCGGTGGAACCGTCCCCAGGTGTTCGGAACGCTCCCGTCCTTCGCCCGGTCTCAAATGTGAAAGCCGAACCGGATTTCGATGGGCTTCGAAAATGTGGCAGACGTCGCATTATAAAAACGAAGTTTTTATAAGCTCTTTATTCTGTCGTGCGAAACAGGACAGTCCGCTATTAATGCCAAATTCAATGCCGGCAAAGAAGTGTCTCGGATTATGATTCTATTCCATACCATTTTGTTTGGCGCGTCGATACTTGTAGCAGGAAGCAACGTGGAAGGATGTTAACGCATATATTCTTGTGCTATAAAATTTCTTCAGATAAAAACTACAAGATCAAGATAATGACGAAAAAATGTAGTTACTCTCATGAAACAACCCATAAACAGAATATACAATGTGAACATTGGTCATTTTCCAGTTTGTTGTACTTCATTTTCAAAATGAAATTGTTAAATCTTATTCTCCCACAAAAAAATCAAACTCGATCGCCTTTCACATTCCCAAACTGTTTTAAAGCTTCATTACAAGCCCAGTTGGAGTTTCTCTTCTAAGACGAGCGCAGCAAACAGATTATAGTAATTTCAAAATCAACAAAATATTTTTCTGATATGTCATACGAAAAAAATATTTATTGCAAAATATTTTGCTCAACGAAACTCAAGAGTTTGCGCGAAGAGCAAGAGGACGGTTCGTTTGATTTGCATGTTCTTATTACAGTCTCCTTAAATAATTATATTTAATTATATATAATGTTACGTATACGCGTATGACTATATTAAGCAATTGATTTAGAGTTCTAGTTTTATACGGGTAACATCCACCGCCATCTCTACGCATAATACATCGAAGTTGTTTTAGAATAATACAATTTCACTACTGCGAAAATAAAAGGTTCGATAGAGTCCATTAGTTTAATTTCTCTAAGTGATCCCTCAACGTCCCTTTACATTTTGGAACACAATCGCCACAAGTACAGAACTGTCCAACTGTTTCAATGAACAGTTTATCTTTAAATAGCAGAGAAAATAGAACGAAATTTGACGGGAATTAAATGTCCTAAAAACTGGTTGGTATGAAGTTTAATTCAAATTTTCCATAGATAGGATTCATTATTTAATTATTTTGCTAAGTATATTGAATTTTCTGAGATAGTTTTTCCAAAAAAAAACCGTATAGAAAGAGTGGAAGGAAAATATTTCCTCGATAGTCTCACATAAGAACAAGTTCGTTTTTCCGATTTCGAAATTGTTGCTGAAAGTTTGGAATTATAATCTGGTTATGGAATGCGAGTTTAGTTTAGCAGGGCTAGACGATAAGGGATGGATACGGTGAAAGTCGAGAAGGGGGTGTTCTATGTCCGTTCAGTCGACGCTTAAAATTCTGCCAAGGTTGTTCACACTCCCCATTTCTGAACTTGAAAGAGTTCAAAATCCCCGGCGGAAACTTTGGCATGAGAAGGATCCGTTCCCTCGTTAGTCATTTATATTCCCAATTTAGATCCAACTAAAAATACGGATCGACCACCGCCCCCGCCCCCACCGTTACAACGCTATAACTTGTTCCGACAGATGTGGCCATAGCGCCAAAATATTCGAACGAGAGTCGGCATTCTCTTAACAATCGATATCAAATAAAAACTTTTCTCTAATAGTAAAGTGGCGCCAATAATAAACTTCAACAATTACACATTCCTCCAATTCACTTGTAAACGTAATGAAATGTACTTGAAACGGTACACCTGTATAATACAATTTTCAATTATTTTATTCAATGAAATTATAACACTCGAATGGCCTCGAGAATTTAAGCGACAATTTGCCCACAAGTGCATCAAGTAGTTGGTCAATTCCAATCAATTTATTACGATATCAAAAACTCGAGGACATTTTATAGAATGATTTAATAATTAATTTTAAAATTATTAAGCACTTAATAAACCCAAACGGCGCCTATTGTTAGAATAATTTACTCCTGAAGACAGAAGACCACAAGTCTCATGAGTTTTTAAAATTATTATTACTTAGTGTTCCAATAATATCAGTCCTCGTTTCCGGACTACTATGTGAACAGACCCGCAATCCTTGGTCTTACCTATTATTAATATTTATGTCACTATATGAAATCTTTAATTCTTAGAAGGTTATTTGCAGGAGAATAAAGAAAACAGAGGAGATAATCGGATGACGAATCTGTCCAAAATTGTTTAACGTCAAATGCACAAGGCGCATGGGGTGAGTCGTATTTGTTAGGTCACACTTGAGGATAATGAGCATACCACCATACCACCCCCCTCAAGAGATAAGAAAGAGCAATCATCCCTCGTGCCTCCTTCCGGGGGCTGAGGAAGCCCCTTGTCCTTACAATTCCACCCCCACCCCCCATCAAAGATAAGTTGACGACACTTTATTATCTTGTATTCACGTTGCTGATTCACCTACCAATTGTCACAATTAGACGATTTGAATCTACTTATTTTCATAGTTTTCTAAATAATAGATTCTGAGATAGGTTGGTTAATCCCGAATACAGGTTTAATTTTAAAGATATCACTTACCTTTACTTATATTATATATTATATTAAAATAAAATTTTAATTAAAATTAAATAATCGGAGTATTTTCAATATAATAGCGCGTTTACAGTGCATGATGGCGAGAAGCCCGAATTGTGTTTAGGGTAGATACCAAAAACATGTCTCAGGTGACAGAAAATCAAACGGGAGTTGGTACTCCAAAATTGGCCAAAGATACCTACAATTCGTATAACCCATTCATAATGGACGCACGTAATAAAAAAAATTCTTCCACATTACCTTAGAGTAATGAGATAATGAGACTATCGTGAGTCCGAAAAAGAGCCGGACCTTCTAAATCTGGCGGAGGCGAGCGGATAGGAGGAAGTAGAAAAAAACTGCGCTAAACTGTGGAGGGAGGAAGGGAAGGGAGGAGGAGGAGGAGGAGGGCCGAAAGGGGGTCAATTACTCGGGATAAAGGGGGGCTGATGCGATCTAAAGGGGAACGGGTAGAGGAGGCCTAAGTATTACACCTTTATATGACTTTATATTTATAGAAGGCGGAGGAGAAAGGAAGGATCGGGTTGAGCCGGTGGAATGCGGGCCGGGGCGGGGGCCGACGGAGAGGGCGGCGGGGAGGGGGACCCCCTCTGGTCGTCGAACCTCGTGTGTATAACCTTGTGCGCCCAGAGCCCCAACCTTGAATTGGAGCCAAACTCCGCTCTTATGGGAATTATGTACGGCCGGCTTCTCCTCCTTTGACCGAAGGATAGACCTCCCGGGTGGGAAATTCGGAAATCGCCCGATGACCCACACCCCACACCTCACAGCCCACTTATCGTCGATTAGATATAGGCGCAATTGAAACGATTTTAAACGGTCTCCCAGATAACTGTGGTTCGATACATAGAAATGTTAATGACGCCTCAGATTACGGGAACAGTTTCATATAATTAATCGATTGAAGAAGTACCGGTGGTCGTGTCCGGCATAGCTCGGATAGTGCGTTTTAAATAATAATAATAATTGAATATTCATAATAAGGATCCATATTATTTACGGTGGAGGGGTTATTATTATTCATAGATTCCTCATAAAAGATATGCAATAACACTGTCGTTACAGAAAATCGTGGGTTTCCATCCAATTCATAATTATTCGGTTTCCTAAATTTTCTCTCGATTTACATTATCTTGTTTGTTTTAATCGGCCCCAGAAACGCGTTTAAACGTCAATAAATGAACGTACTTGAGATAACGCGAATCGCTTGCTTATGGAAGGAATTACGTACGACTGGCTGCATCTGGATTAGCGAAAGGCGATGTGAATCCTCGAGCGAATATAACCTCGGTTATCCGCAACCCTGTATAGGAAGCCGCGAGTAGATTTATCTGCCGATCAGAAATACTAGAGTTTTTTACTGCACGCTTAGCGGCGCACAACCGTGAATGAAGAAAACCGTAGGTTGGTTAAGATAATTGCGAGAATTACGCGCCGCCGTGTACTCTTCGGTTAACCGAAGGATGGAAGGGAAAGTCGGGAAATTCAGCGCCGGCCGGGGTCGCTCCGCCATCGCGTATTACAACGATGAATGGGTACTTTGGTACAGGAAGAGGCCGTTCTTTAAAACGCGGTTAGAAACGCGTTTAACCGTGAATGAAAAAAAGGAACGCGGCGGCGTTGTTAAGATAATGTGACTTGTTTATTACGAGAATTATGTACGGCGGCTTCCCCGGGGTTAACCGGAGGCAAGACTCCCCCCGCCCCCGCCTTCACCCGACACGGTTTATCGGCCCCACATTGAAAAACGGTCGCCTCTACAATTTCTCCATTATCAGTGTACCCTATTAGTACCAAACAGTCGCTTCACTTTTGTAATAACAGCATTTTAACATACTACGACAGAAAAAAGTAGACCGACTTCAGTTTTTTGCTATTTCTAGTAGTCGACGACAGAAGAAATGCCTACCTTAACCTTCACCTCTGCTGACAGCAGCGCGTCGTGCTTTGAGAGCGACAAGAAACCGAAATGGACACAAGACTCCCTCCTATAAATCAAATCCGGGGGCTCCTAAAGAACTTATAATTATTTTACAGGAACTAAGGCACGGAGCCTTCGAAAGTCCCCATCGAATCACAGTAGAGGTCAACTCGACTATCAACATAGCGGGAACCCTCCAGACTTATAAAGGGACATAATATTTATCGTTAGAATGGGTCAACAAAAGCTGACGTACTACGATGCAGATTGTCCGCGCGTGGTTATTTCGTAAGAATCTTTTTTAGATAACCTTCCATACAACGCGAAAAGTTATAATCGAAAAGATAAATTAAAGTCCACTTTAAATGCATGACAGGAAATGGAGCCGTAGAGGCAAGGTATAATCGATGGAAAATGCAACGGGACCAACGCGATCCTTAATATCGGCCTACATCCACGCCCTGATCTTTTCCACGCAGATCGGGCGCGTTGAATTTTTTCGCCTTTTTTAGCTCTGAACGGCCTTCGAAAGAATTTACGGCCTCGTCGGTACGCAAAGAGAGAAACGGAAAGCGAACAGAACAACGCCCAAGAAATGATATCCTATAAATGTGTTTAAGCGGCGGGGCCTTATTAACATAATCGAATTCCCCGCACAATGGACCGCCGATGTGGTAAAACCTGAACAACTTCGAGATAAGAACAATCAATATACGATTTTCTGCAATAAAGATTCAAACCAGGAACAACATTTGAACGGTGATGGAGATCAATTTTTAACGCTTTTTGTTAGCGGATTTTGTTAATCATCATTCCCTGCATTTTAATGTATCTATATAATTTCAATTTTCAATTTCACTACCTTTGGACAAGATACGTAACACGTTTAATAGAATTTATCTTGATATGATTAATGCTTTATCTTGGCGCCGAATGTATCATTATCTCGCATGAACTAGCTTATTCAGAGAAGCTCATCAGAGTTATAATTGGCGGCCATTAAGGCAAAGTTGTTGTTATTTCCTCCTTTTTAGAGTAACAATCAATTTTCCTAATAAACCACGCCCCCTACCTTAATTCAAGTTTCTATTTAAAGCCGTTTTTTAAAGAATAGGTTCATGTTCAGCAGAAAGACTGAATCCTGCATTAATAAGGAAGTCCTGAAAGTCGTCGAAACCGGTTTTGGCGAACGCCCGTGAGTCAATCGGTACTTCGAATCGGGACTTTCAGGAAAAGTCCCCCTGGTTTTGGAAAGCGCCTTTCGTATTTCGAAACCCACTAGAAACTCTGCCATTTCGGCGAAAATTTCAAGAGCCTTCCCCGGTCATCGACCCCGTTTAGCACGAACTATCGGATATTGTCACTGATCCATTAAGAAATTCCAAACTGGCGGAACAAAACTCACGACTTATCTCTTATGCAGAGATATTATATCAATTGTAAATTTGAATTAAATACAATTTGGATTCATAGTATTCAATTGACAATCTAGAGCATTCAAATTATATATTGTGCAAGACCGAAAAAGTATTTTAGTTCGATTACACAGTCTTACTATAGAAACCTCGGTATTAATTTTATACACTCAATCAAATTTGTTTGATAATAAATATATTTTATTACAGATAAACCAGGTTCAACGGAATTTAACAACGGATAAATAATAGCTGATTCAAAAGACGGATAGAAGTTGGTACAGGCGTTAGACGTTCATGGGTTTTATCGTTCGGTAGCAGTCATTTTTATGTACAGGAACAATTGAAAGGGCTTGGAAATCCTGGAGTATTCAACAGCATTTATAATAAAAAGGCAAGGTAAACATGTTTTTAATGAAAGAGGTATGTTTTCCAGTGTAAAATAAATTTGCAAATGCAGGTAGGCAGAATTGTGCAAGAACGGGCACCGGCCCGGATAAAAGGGTCCCCCCCTTCCCGCCGAGGGGTTGTCCGCTTAAGAATGAGAACAGGTATACGACAAATCCGGGATTCCCAAATAAACCGAGCGGTGTCCGATTTCAGGTAGTAAAGTTGTGAAAGTTATACTTACAGGCACCCCCACCCTTCAAGGGCACCACCCCTTTCGCGGTCTTTTTATTCTACACTTGCAAGGGTATACAAAACCAGGCAGGGGTCTGTAGTTATCCTTTTTCCTAGGTCGAAAGTTTTGTTAGAAAATTTTGTCAGGAAAACGCTCAAACAAGTTGAACACTATAGGAATTTTCAGCCCCCCCCCCTCAATGGTTATAGACTCATTCAAAAGTGGAGTCAGGTCTCCATAAATCAGATAAAATAACAATAAGTTTAAAACTGTTATAGTGACGACATTTTTCAGTACATCTCTCAACATTTAAAACACTAAAATTGTCGGTGTTCAATATAAAGGATAAACT
The DNA here is from genome assembly GCA_019843655.1 of Lethocerus indicus. Lineage (NCBI taxonomy): Eukaryota > Metazoa > Arthropoda > Insecta > Hemiptera > Belostomatidae > Lethocerus > Lethocerus indicus. The sequence goes on along the minus strand of JACDQD010000005.1, from coordinate 24,367,783 downwards.
TATCCTTACTAAACAGATTAACAGGAAAAATATGAACAGCCATTATTAAGAAATTTAGTTGAGTTCGGAAGTTATGGCTAGCGATCGTAGTCTGGACTGATTTCCGATTAGCCATTTCACGGCTAATTTTTATTTCGATAAAACGTTTTAATGAAAGTTCAATTTTAATGAAAGGCAGCGGCGGAAATTCAGTTGAGTCGGATTGGGCAGGAAATGAGCGATCGGGATTTCCAACCGAATTGAAAGGGAAAAATTAAATTATTGACAGTTGAATGAAATCGATTAGAATCGAAGAGGGAAGATCTAAGGAGCACAGTGGGACCGTTCCGCAGGCTCAGCTGGTCGGGGCAAGGTCCCAATGGTTATACCATACTTAGCCTCTAATTGCAGTTGGGGCCCACGTGACATATATGTAACATTATATCTAATAGGTCTAACTAAAGAGCTAATCTAACTGGTTAATTTGTAGGACGCTTCTCCGGGTTCAATTTACTCCAGAGTTTATTTGACATTTATGAAGAAGTTTGGAGAGAGAAGGAGGGGTATTTCCAGAAGCTACTTTGGAAATGACGCGGAAGTTCCTGCAGGGATTATAGGATATGCATAAAGGGGCAATTGCTTATAGATTTTAGAGAATTTCGCAGATACAAAATAAATATGGAATACCCATATTTATTCCGTTCCACTTAAAACATTGTTCATTTATCACCGTCACCGCGGCGAATTGCAGTCGGCGCCAGAAATTCCGATAATTTTGTACGGCATTATACCTGTTTTATAAGTTAAAATTTTCAATTTAATTGGACTTTAATAATGGTGATCTTATAACAGCGCTTTATCGAACCAACGGGTCATCAGCAAAGATTAAATGGTAAGAAGCGGCCCCAAATAAAAATGAAATTTCAGACTCAATTAAAGCCGGCCAAAAGAAAAACGTCCAGCGCTGGACATTTCTATACATTTAATTCACTCCACGTATTGTATTAATTTTTTTTCCTGTATAACGGCTAAAGTAAAACCGGGCCCTAATAATTTTTTGTCCGCAGCCGATGGGCCCTCAATAAATAAGCTAAATAGGGGAATAATGGGCCCGTATGGTCCCAGTCCCGACACACGATCACCGCCCCCCCACATACCCCCTCAGCCCATAGTGTTGTAGTTCTAATCGTTCTATTTGTTGTGCGTGTCCGTCTCTAAAAGTCGGCCCTTATGTCCTCCTATTAAGTGAGGGGCCTCACCGACACTATTATGTGATGTGATGTGATGTGTTCCTATCCCGGCCATTAGGCCCGCACCGTTAACTTTTACCGGCGGTGTTGACTTAGAACAAAAAAGTCGACTGCGGTGATTCAGCCCCTACCAACCACTGTCCTCTGGGTCGCTCTTAACTCGACCCTCCATTGATTGACAGGGTGGCTTTGCGAAAATGGAACTCTCTATAGCACAAATAAACTCTAGACATTGGTTTGGTCGAACCAATATATATATACATTAAAAAAAAATTAATGTGTTAAAACTTTGCTGAAAGGTGTGTGAAACGGGTGTTCGACATAAATCAAACTGTAATTGATGAACAGAAACACAGAATAAAAAATCTATTTATATATATTTGTTAAAATAGTAATATTACAATACAGAAGATTAAACTTAGTATGATTTATTTATAATTATTAATTTTTTGTTAGTATAGTATAGTGTTTATTTGCGCCAATGAATTCGAGCAGAATCGAGGAAATAAAAGATTGCGGAAAGCCGGTATACTTAAGCTTTTGAGAACTAAATCCTTTGAAATTATGCAGACTCTACCTTCGGTAATAGTATTCGCAACTGGCAGATCGTGTTTAAGAAGGGAACAGTACACGCAATGAGAATACATTGGACTCACGCGAGCTATCAACATCAACTCAGTCTAAACGTTGGTCTCGAGCCCTCCTTGACGTTAGTCCTCTTTCGAGAACGTAATAAATTTGATTTAAATTCGAAACGGTCATATTTCCGTATCGTTCCCAGAACGTAACGTTATCCGAATAGTCAATTAATTACTTCCCTCCTTAATAAAATTCAGGCTGTTACAGGACAACGGTAGTTGGCAGAAATGAACTGCGAACTAACCGCGATTTTTCAAATTAGGTATGCGGCGAAAAAAATTAACGTCGCATTTCCTGGGCATCTGTTTCTCCGATAATGGTAGGCCGCATTAGAGAAATGAAAGTACAGATATGTAAAAAGCGAAGGAACATTGAACTTTAGAATATTATTACAAAAGAATTCGAACTCGGCGTCCTAGAAATAAATTAGGCGAGTACGAGAGCGTTGCGTAAGGTTTACACATTGAGCAACGATTATTACAGTTTAATTGAAAAGGAAAGTTGAATGGAGTGGACAAATCGAGGCGGGGGCTCACTTTCTCGGACAAAACCGGCGAAGGGGGTTATGTGCAGATTCCGTTCTCCGCTGGCCACAACTGGATATGGCCGTGTTCAGTCGATAATGTCAGTCGAGCCTATCAGTCAACTAACTGCCATCGAGAGAGGTCGGCATTTCTTTACAATCCCATTTTAAGTCAACACCTAGCCGATACAACACGCTATACTATAGATCAAATACATTATCGACCATTCGACAGTTCCAATGCACATATATAATTACAAATAGATAGACCTCTAATTATAATATTGGTCAGTTCCCGTACTTTCGGGTGAATGTACCGGAACTGGAAGGCGCTCGTATCGAAAATGTTAAACTACGAGTTGGGTTATTAACGGAAACCTTTATTTAACGACGGTGATAGGAAAGAGGGAAGAAAAGAACTGTCTACCGGCGGTCTTGGTGCTCCGGGCTACCGGGGTGAATTTTGTGAGGGAGGTGTATAAGGCGGGGGGATGCGGCGTGAGAAAAACAACGGGAGGAATGCGACGGAAGCTGAGCGTCGCGGCGTCCCAGTGCTAGTGTCTAGAGTGCTAGGGGGCGGAGGGCGAGGGGGCGGCGTCGGCCGGGGGAGGGCATCTTAATAGAGAAGCCGGGTGCCGCCCGCTCATTCATGGCAGCGCCCTTTACACGCCCTACTAGAGCTACAATAACTGCGCCCGCTCGCACACCTCACGTTAGGCCGGTCTAGGACGGCGGCCGGTCCGCTCTGCAGCGGCTGGCGGCCCAAGTTTCGAGCGGCGGAATCGCATTTTAAAAGGAGTTTCCGCGATAGGGAATTATTAAAGCGAGAGCCGGCGGGGCCGGATCAGTCGTCACGGTTCCCCCACCACCGGCCGTAGTAGTACTATAGGTGCGCTGCGCCACCAGAGAAAGTAGTCCCCGGCTCGGGGCCGTTTTTCCATGAAAGTACTGAGTGTCAGCGGAGGGAATGTGCGCCGAAAGGTCGTCGGGGGGTGGAGGGGGCGGTGGGCGAATTTGAGGGCCGGTCGAGGGGGGCCGGCCGGGTGGGGGCCGTGGGCAGGCCCCCCGGTTTTGACATAAGTGACCTATTTTTGGCGAGCGGCCGGGGGTTCCCGCCATAGTGGCCGGGCGGAGGAATACAGAGTGAGCCGGGCCGGCCTCCCTCTTCGGCCACAGTACGCTAGTAGACTCGGGTCTGGCCGCGTCGCTCCTCACTCCGAGCCGGCCTCTCCAACAGTCAACACTTATCCGGGCTCTCTCTCTCTCTCTCTCTCTTTCGCCCCCCCGCCACTAACCGACCTCTCCCGCCTTTCGGACAGTGACCAGTTCGGAAAAAGTGACGCTACCCTCCGCTACCTCAGTTATTATGGTGTTTCCAATTCGAATCGCAGTGACACGGTTGTGAACGACGTTTGGAAAATATATTGCCTTCCTTCGCTATTGAGGATTACGATACAGCGAGGTAAATGTCAAATTGTTCTAAGAGGTTCGACCGGTGTAACTGCGCTAGTTAGTTTAGCGGCGGTGTCGGGGCCCGGCGGCGTTGCGACCGGGCGATGCCGGCCGGCCCCGCCCCTACGGTGTCCGCCCCCTCGATACTTAAAAATTCCGGGACGACTCCCCTTCCCGACGGGCGGATTCTTACTCGTTCCGGAAGGGTGTGGTCCTCCCTCGCGTACTCCTCTCGTTCTATCGATCCCCCGTCCCCCGCGTCCCTCTTCGAGGGCGGCCACCTCAACAGGTGGCCGAACCGTTCCCGAACTACTCGGGTACGCCGCCGGCCCGATCTTCGAGGGGGGCCGACCGAGCGGTCCTAATTGTAAGACCCTCCGTAAGTTTTGGATTCGTAATAATTGGTACGATGGAGCGAGAACGTTTTCCCTGTAAAACGAGACGTTTCGATGCGGCCCGTAGAAAAGTGTTTAGCGTTAGCCGGTTTAGACTTGGTGAAGGAGCCGGTGGCTGGTGTACGGTGACGCAGTCATTAAAGGCAGTGAGGCAGTGATGGAGGGATGGAGGGTGGGATGGAGGGAGGGAGGCTAGTGGCCGGAGCCGGGGACGCCCGCTTCCAGTCGGTCCCTCTAGTGTCAAACTGACAGTTTCCCCACTCGCCCATACCATCATTTTTAACGTCCCGTGGCGAACGGTGGGTCCTGACCAAGTCTCCGCAGAAAATTACATTCTTATTACAATATACGGAATATACTTCGATATCTGTACTGTTCGACATTTTTATGACTGTTGCGATTTTTTCGGAAATTGTAAAAGGTATAAATGAAGGAATTAAATATTGTGTCTACAATATCTTCGGTTCTTTGTTTTTAATTTTAATTTTATTTTCGTACTGTACGAGCCGTATGAAAACTGTAGACTTTAGCTCGTATAAACGTTCGGTCAATTTCGTGTCGAGTTTATGCAACAACTTACTCTGACGTTTTAAAACGGGAAAGAGAAATATTTGTTCAACATCTTATTTCTAGCACGGAGGAAGTTTCATCCGGGATAAATATATTTTCTAGCTCTCCGATTCGCTACCTCCGTGATTCGAATTGCAAAATATCGGAATTACCTTAAATTGCGTAAAGTTAATTACTGGGTCGATACTCTGGGGTTTCTGAACCGAACGGCAAAATTTAGCGGGAAGACACAATTAATATAAACGAACGTAGTTTTATTTTCGCGGTATTCTGATCAACTATTTTTTTCGTCGGCTAGGGTAATAGGAACACATTTTCGAATATCGCAATAACACTTAGAATGGAACTCTGGGACGGTATTACTCGATTAATCGAGATCTTCCCTCAAATGAGGCGATTAAAATAATGCCAGAAATGTCCGCCGATGTAGCAAGAAGTAGGCGCTGACTAGAATTGGCGCCAACCCCGCCCTCCAACCCTCCCTTCCCCTCCCCTCCCCCACCCCTCCACTCCTCCTACCCTCCCCTAGTTTCTTAATGTCATAGGAACGTGCTACTTTAATTTTAGCTCAGTCCTGCCGCGAACATCAGCCGGTGATATACTGCCGGTAGCCGTTCGGTCCCTTCATTTACTGAAAACGTAGCCCCGACACCGCAGCTCTCGTAACATTTTTTCCGATAAAAGGCATTTCATCATTCAACAGAGATTTGTGTCAAGTTTTAAGTTAAAATGCGTGAGAACGTTTTATTAGATTATCGGGACTTTTTCAGATTCATGATGCCTGTCAAATTCGATTGGGACTTCGAGCTCGACTGGCACATCCTCGAGGACGAGTGGTCGCCTTCACCGAGCGAAGACATCTGGAAGAAGTTCGAGTGTCTGGCTCCGGAGTTTTCCAGCCGCGACGACCTCTGGGCCGACATAGAGACAGAAGTGGGCTCTACGACGTGGACTAGTACCAAACGCGAAATTCGCCATCACGATTGTATGTGGGCGGGACATTGTTTGAGCAAAGAACATCGCGCTTCCAGGACGACAACCGACATTAGCGTTATCGGTCGCGGTACTATATATAACACTAACGGCAACGGTAACGCCGGTAACAATAACGGAAACAGTGAAAAAGAGTGCGCCAAATCGACGAACGCGAGTGGTGCACAACCGATTAAAAGGACCGGTGTTATAGTGCAGAGAACTGTGGGGCGGAGTCTTCTCCTGAACAGGAGCAACCAGCAGCAGCAGCAGCCGCAGCCGCAGCCGCAGCAACAGCAGCCCCAGCCCCAACAGCAGAAGCAGGAGGCGCCGCCCGAGAGGCCGGAAACGCCCCAGTCCCTCTCGGAATCGGAAGACGAGGCTAGCGCCAAGCAGGAGGACGACACCTACTGGGAGAGTGCCCGAGGCGTGGCCGCCTCCGAGGTGACCGGCCAGGTGCGCCGCGGCCACCACCAGCCCTCCTCGCCTCCCGTCCAAACCGCCGCCCCATCCGCCACCGCACCCTCCAACGCCCCCGCCCCCGCCAACCCCACCGCCCCAGCCCTTCAACTAAACACACCGACGCCCAACAAGAACAGGAATCCGGTACAGTTCGACCACAACTACGATGCCAAGACAAACGTCAGGGTCGACGATCTGGGTGTACAGACTCCATCCGATTCAGGTACGTTCAGTACGATTTATTTATTTCGAATTACGCCCGATTACAGTTTCGTAAGGACCATAATCGTACGACCGTCTGTCTTCGTCTCGACGAAGGACGATCGAGGTACACAATGTCTGCGTCGTTTAGTTCGGTTTATATTTGTGTTATTAACAATTAAGAATCGGTCATTTTGTCCGAGATGATCGGTTCACGCTTTATTTGAGTATTTCCCGAATGAGGTAGAATTTTTATTATCGTATTATTTTTTCTATCGCCGACTCTTCTCTTCCCGCGCTCTGCGATAAAATATTGTCAGTCGATCCGGTCGCGCCGGTGTTGAGAAGGGAAACGGGCCGCGACATTCCACCCATATGGAAGGAAAACTGCCCACTGTCGATTTATTATTTTCTTAGAGTAACAGTTGCAACTATCGACACACCCATTCGAACATACTGTTTAGGCTAACCGACGAGCGCGCTCGATCGGCTCTAAATTAGCCGCAAAAGCGGATAGGACGTTGTTATCGCCGCTATTAGCTTTCGGTGTGATGATGACCCTGACGTCGGTAGCAATTGTGCAATAGCCTGCCGGCCCGGGGGTTCAATGTCGGACAACTTAAAGTGATCCCCCCCTCCGCTTATTGGCACGGCGGGCCCGCCGCTTTAGCGCGGGAAAACGACCTTATCAAGGCCAGCGAGGCCTCGCTCCTTCCCAGGCCTCTCCGCGCGACCATTCGACGCCCACTTCTTCGTCCCGTACAACACTTCAGAAACTCGGGGAATTCCAGTATTCATTTATTGGGCGCTATTTCGTTTTTTCCCACTAGATCCGTTTCATCCCCGAGTGTCGTAACCGACCGCTGTAACGTGTTGGTTATTTTCGTTATTTTTCGGTTCCCTAATATATTTACTCTTTTACGCCTAGAGCGGGATTTGCGTGCCTTAAAATTTAGAAATATATAATTCGGTCTCTATCCGCCGCCGGGTTTTTTCACGGGTTCGGCGTTCCCAGAACCGGGGTCGGACAATTAGGGGGTCGGGTTTTCCCCGCAGGCCCCTGCAGGTAGTGTACTTAACAGGAAGGTCCCTAGTAAGGGAGGTAGTGATCTAACAATGAGCTTCCCCGACCTACTACAATGCCCGACCCGCGCTTAGGTACTCGGGGCCTCCCGCCGTCATCCAGCCCGAGATCTTACCCAAAGTTACCTACATATTTTCCGGACCGACGCTTGTAAGTTTTTTCTCCCTTTTTTACTATCGGGGGTCCCGTCCGGAGTTATCTTGTTATTTCTGGAGAAGTATCTTTTAGTTTCTTGTTACTACAGCGTAGTGTTTATTTATTAACGGATTAAATACAAATGTCGCATCGGCGAACATCTATAGACGGCGTCCGGTAGAGTCGTTTTAAAAGCGGAGCCGGTGATTTTAAAGTTTAAATGGTAAGCGCGTTGCAGGCTGGAGTGGTAGGGATGGGCTAGGAAGAGCGGCGGGTCGGCCGGCCTTGGCCCTGCTGAGGTTGCTCCCTCTCCGCCGGGTCCATCATCTATCTGGTGGCCGCCACCAGAACAGTCTCTAGTCTAGTTAGTTATAGTTAGAGGGGCGAGGGGCCTGTCCGAGAAGAGCCGGGCCCCGGCCCCGGCCCGCGGCCCACCATCGGGCCCTGACCTTTGCCGGAGCCGTTATCAATTCGTTACGGAAGGACCGAGGACAGTGACCGTATTAGCCCGCCTCATTTTTACAGCCCTGTCCTCTATTACCCACTCTTACGTCCGGTTTACGCGTACATTCTACTCTTGGATATGTATCGATAGTTTCAATCCACGTACTCTATACGAATACACCCTCCTTATATTAGAGAGCGGCTATAGGCGAAAACATAGTGCACCCAAAACAGAATGAATGGAAATGAATCAAAAAATATCTCTGAAAAAGAGAGGGAGGAAGAGGTAACTAACTTTCATTCATCGGGTGGAGAGCGCTTAAAGAACACTCTTCAAGTGCCGAGTGGCACCCATTAGCGGCGGGTGCCCTACTCGACTTAAACTCGGCTTAAAGGGTTTTTTCTCCCCCTACGCTCTGTTTCTGTGACATATTTTGATTTCAATTAGAAATAAAAGTTTCGCTATAAAAGTGGAATTTAATAAGGACAAACTTATGGCGGTCGGCCTTTATAGTTTACCTATTCCTAAGTATAAAGTATAAAACCTGTCAGATGTTTCTTAGACTATGACTGGGGAGGAATATAAATTACATAAATCGAAATATATCGTATTGCGCTTTCATTCGTTGGGATAAACAGCGTGTCGTGTATGATAATTTTCCTATTATCGAAATTTAGAGTTACGGGATCGTCGGATATTTAGAGGTAGGGCGGGCTGACGTGCGGCGAGCTCTACCGATGCCAAGAGTTCGTTATCCTCGGTTATGTAACCGTATAATTCTCGTGTCCACAAACGTCTCCAAGGCCCTTATGACGTCGCTCCTAATATAATTCGTTACGTAAAGAACAATAATAAGATTGGGGATTCGTTAGATATCTGGAGATGAGAGCGTTAGAGTCGGCACTTTACTATACGCGGGCCCATCACGAATTTAGCTAGAGTTTACATTTACAGGAGAGTCTCCGTTTAGCTCTCCTTCAGGCCGGTGCAGGCGTAACGCCCGAAACCCCGATGCAGTTTTCTTCCATTACTTTCGAGGAGGGAGACCCCCGGGCGGACCCATTCTTTCGGCGCCCCTCCACGAAATCCCGTACATACAATGGGGGGCCCGGTCCCCACTTTGCCCTTACTATACCAGGTACAAACGAAGAGATAACGCCCGGTGACACCCCTTACCTGGCCCCACACAAAAAGAAATACGGTACTACTATTCCTCACCCTCGGCATTAAGATTAACGGTATTCGGAGATATTATTACGCAAGCGTCCGGTCGTAAAACAAACGCTGCTAATTAAAAACTAATGTTCTATTGAAACAAATATTCGTACTGGATCGAATCTGGCCCACTAATATATATCGAAGTTTTAATTGTTCGTATACAGAAGGCGTCTACTAGGACGTCTCTCGGTTAGATATCTCGCGTTCGCGGGCTATCCGTTCATATAGACGAGTGCCGGCCGATGAATCGTGGGCCGTTTTCGACCTCACAGAACCGGTCCTCCATTAATGAAATATCTTAATCGGACGAGGCTGCCGGGTTAGTGGGCGGGGGGGTGGGGGGCGGGCGGCGCTTCCTGTGGGGTCGCCTCCCGGGGAAGCGCTGGCTCGACAAAGCGTTTTTGTCTGTTAGAGGCCCTCGCCAGCCTCCTCTCTAATGTTGTGTAACACCGCCTTACCTGGACAACCGCCACTCCTCACTAATTCAACCCCACCCTGAACACTCCTCCCTTTTCCGTCTACCGAGTAGCGCATTAGTTATTGGCCGAATATTCCCTCGAAGAGGCATTCGGTATCGCCGTAATATTTGGAGTTAGTAACGCTGGAAAATTCCGAATCGCCGGGAGAGAGTTTGGCGGGAAAGTTGTAGCGAGTAGGAGTAAGGGGTGAGACTTCGGGTCGATGACGGGGGATGCCGCTGGCAGCGCTCCACGGGTGGCGGCCCTTCCCTCCGTCCCTGGGCGTCGCCCTCCCGCCCCACACGCCCCACGCCCCTCGGCCCCGGCCCCAGCTACCCGGCTCTAGTCTAAGCCGACCCGCGCCTACCGCGAATTAGGCAACAGCTCGCCGGTAACGAAGCCGATGAGAAGTAGCGACCGATATAACATTGCCGGGGGGACAGTTTAGTCGCGACCACGCCCGGATATTCTCAAAATTCCGTCTCGAATATTTTCCACGGCATGTAGATGATTAGGGGGCCTTTCCTATATACATAGGGCGATTTTTAGAAATTACCAGTCGAACATTATTTGTACGCTATTCGGTGTATCAAAGTAGAATGGACAATAATAATCATTTGACAATACCTTTTTCAAGTCGTCCAATAGAACGTTAGGACCTTCGAGTCTAAATATTTTGATTACTCCTTTATTTCACTTATTACAGTATGTAATTTATCTGATAAAATATTTCAAATTTCGATCATTCTATTTACCGATCAGCCGTGAGCATATCGGAAGCTAGCCGGAAGAAATTTCTAAAAGTTGTAACTTGTGCTATTCGAATCGGGCGGGAAACGCAGGGTCGGCCGCCGACGATTCATCAATCGGGGTCAGAGTGCGATAGCGTGGCGTGGGTGGAGGCGGCAAAGTTGTGCAGTACGGGTGGGGGCGGCTGAAAGTGAGAGTGTGCCGGATAGAGGGTGAGGGGGGGAGTTTGGCGGCGACCTTGGGTCGGTGGCGGCTAGAGGAGGGCGGGCCCCACCCAGCTCTACCGGGGGGCGGCAGCCAGCCTCCACCGGTCGATATCTCCTCTCCACCCTCCGGCTCCGCCTCCGCCACCGCCGCCGCCGCCGCCACGGATTTAATGTCAAGTTCGCCCGGCTGGCTGGCGGGCGGGGTGAATGCCCCCACTGTGTCGATAGCAAGGTCGTGTTCCCGCCTCCACGTGCCGCCCCACCCTCCCGCCGGCTGCATCCACCCCTCCGCTAACCGCCCTCACTCGTAGTAGACGTCTCGACGCCTGTCTCTCCAAAGTCTTCGTTACGTTCTCCGCGCTTAATAACTACTCCCTTCCCGCCCTCTAATCAGAAAAAAAGGAACTAGTATTTTTTCTCTTCACTTTTCTTCTTTCACTTGTGGATTATTGGCGTTTACGCTAACGCTAATTTTTTAGGGACGATATATTTCTTAAATCGGCTTAAATGTTCTATTTCCTTGAATGCCTCTTGCTGTTATCAGGCATAATATACATCTGAATATAAAATAAAACGTTTTAATGTATCTATGGAAGTAAACTACTTATTAGTAATAACTGCCCGCCCTGGGGGATTGATTATGCTACTACGCTTGTTATAAATCGATTACGATAGGTCGTCAAGTTGGTTATAACTGTCGGCGGGAACTCGGTTCTTTCAAAATAACTAGGGCGAATCCGAGAGGGTTGTGACGTCATCGTGAAGACGTCACACTACTAGAGTCGCGCGTCATCGCCCTTACCCCCGACTAATGCCCGATCTTGTTTTCCGACTTGTTTTACCCTTAACCTTTAACGGGATAACCTCGATTGAAACGTCGATCGTAAGATGCGTACCGGCGGTGTATAAGGTACCCAATTTCGTGTTCGGGTCCTGACTAAGTCCGACAGTACAGGTTTAAATTCAACAACGGTCTAGGATCTGCTGTTTTAAGACACGAAAGCAAATTTATCAATTTTAGCCGGAGTGCGTATTATGGTTCATACGAAATTATCCGTTTTACATCAGCGAGGATGCATATTTTTTTTACAGCCGGTTCACGATGTGTTTTTATGTCATTGTTACAGAAGAAGAAGAAATAGACGTGGTATCTGTCAGAGGCGTGGGCAACGCTTTACCGACAAACCCGGGCCGCGGAACGAGACAAGAACTGGAAGGAGGTTCGGCCGTCTCGTCGACGGGGAAGTTGCTTACGGCGGCCTCCGAAGCGGTGAGTAGACGTCTGAGGGGAGGCGCCAGGAACAAGAGGAAAGAAGAAGAGGAAGAAGAGCGGGACGAAGAGTACGTGCCGAGGAAGAGGGCCAGGAAACACCACCACTACCACCACCACTTCCACCAGCAGGCCAACCTGAGGTCGCCCAGGAAACCGAACAGGTTCAGCACCGATTCCGAAACGGATACCACGGAGAAGAGGTCGTTGCACAACAACATGGAAAGAATGAGGAGGATAGACTTGAGGAACCTGTTCGAAGACCTGAGGAAGCTTGTGCCCTCGTTGGAGGATTCGTCGCGGGCGGCCAAGGTGACCATCCTGAAGGAGGCGGCCAACTACTGCTACGAGTTGAGCGGTCAGGGGAAGAGCCTCCACTCCCAGGTGTCCGCCCTGCGGAAGGAGCAGGAGAAGCTCAGGAGCAACCTCTCTCGCCTCAGGAGGCACCTCGCCGCCAGAAGATAAACCGTCGCCACTCTCCTTATTATCGGACTTATATATTAAGTGAGTGAACCGGGTGAACGGTGATAGACACGGACGACTAGTGTAATTTTGCTACAAACCAAAGTCTTGCTCATAACTGATAAGTAGCTTTTTTAGGACTACTAGTGTATAGGGACTTGTATATTCCAGTTGCTCGCGTGGTTTTTCTCTGAAAAAATAATGGACTATTTCTAATTAATTTTTTTCTTCTCTCGCGAATTATGAAAGGACAGGAAGAACGACGATTGAACTTAGGACAATAGCTTTTGGTGCATACTATATATATATACATATACATATATATTTATTGAAGGCTGTTTGATTTGCTCAATAGAAACCCGGCAGGATTAATTATTTTTCATTCTTTGTAAATAGATTTATAATAAGTAACTCGAAACAATGGAAGATAGTAAAACATCATCCACCCGCACCCATTCAATACCTGGAGTAAATTTTTTATATTGTTTTAAATGAAAATAATAAAACTATTGTGATTTATTTTACTTAGGTTAGTTTTATATAAAATGAGAGTTGTCGATAGATTGAAAAAGCAACCGTCAATGCAAAAAAGTGTTCATAAGAATAGGTATAATTTAATGTATTTTGGGAAATTAGTTTTTAGGTTAATTCATCACCGAAAACGTCAGTAAGTAACCCATTACTGAAAAAAACTGTAATTTTGGTCTTCCCCGTGTTATTTTGTGTAGTTTTTGCCATTGCTTGAAGAGAAAGCTATTTGCGTTCGAGAAGAAAACAACTCCCGTTATGTTACCATTTTTATGAAGTTAAATTTTATGTTTTTTTTTATTTGTTTTCTGTTAGAGCTAATTTTCTGTACAGGTGACCACCAACAAAATTAATACTTCGCAACACAGTATTTATAATAAGTATATACATATACAGAAATATATTTGGGATATAAATACGTATATATATATATAATTGCCTTGACGAAAAGCTGTAACAGATTCTTGGAATGGCTTGGATTTTAAATTTATATATATATATATATATATATATATATATATCGTGTTATATATATATGTATATATAACATGCTATTAACTAAGCATATATATATATTTGTCGAATATAGGGTTGTATAGGTCAAATTTGTACATAGTTTTGTAAATATGGTAAAATATGTGTATAGAATATTATATCTAGAATTGTTATATTTATCAATCAAATATTTTTAGGGTTATTTTTAGTTTTGCCAAAAATACCTAGGAGGGCTGTATTAATTTTTTTCCTTTTTACGTTTCGTTTCTTTTAGTTTTGTTTTTCCAAAGGAGAGACGTTTACATTTTTATACTTTATACAGAGTTAATACATTGCACTAAAGCTAATTATAAGATTGTATCCCTAGTAAAGAAAAACGTATTTATTAGATTAACTGTGTAATACTTGACATATACCTCTTGCAAATGTGCCTTGCTGGTTAAAATAGATGTATGTATTAAATTTATAAAGTATATACAGTACGTGTGTACGCGTATATACGTATACGTATGTATATATAAATATCGACACAGTGGTTTTTTAAAAAGGAGGGGTTTTTTGAAAAATAGTCAAATGTAGTGAAAAATAAAAAACTGCTTGGACTCGATTAGTTGGAAATGAAGTAGGGCTAACTTTTGTACAGCGCGCGCGTAACCCACCACTGTTACAATTGCATTGCATCGTACTTTTCATTTTACAAGACACGATTTTTCAACTACGTCCCAATATTTTCGTATAGTAAACAGTTGAATAATTTTTTTTAAATTTTGTACTGAACTAAAAAATAAATTAAAACAAAAAAGTTAATTACATACCTCGGAACATTCCACCAATTTTAAGTGGACCTCGCCCCCCCCCCGTCCCCGCTCGGCCGCCCCATTCTCTAGCACGAATAGTTTTTCAAGGCACATTTATTTACAATAATAAAAAGATATAAATATATATATAAAAAAAAAACTCGTGCGCCAATTACCTCAATGACCCTTCTTGAGTTCTTAGAGATATCGATTGTTATTATTCGTGAGTATGCGAGTACTTAATTTTTCTTGTTTTTTTTTTTTTAAATGAACTTTTGTGAAAAATAAGATTTTTTCATTGGAATTGTACCCGAATTTTTAAAGAAAGGAGATCTAAAGGGAAAAAAATGTTTTTGCTTCTTAAAACATGCAGACAAGAATAATAATTGTGATCGAAAACAATAATTGTTAACGATAATATATTTTGTACATTTTTTTACTGGCTGAAGTCGGCAATAGTAAACAATTTTGCGAAGATTGTAACAACTAGGAAAAATTGTTATTTTTAATTGTCATTACAGTTAGTTGTTTGTAGTTCCTTTTTGTATCCTACACAAATATAATTATCCTATACCAAAAAACCAAACAGAACGTGTGTTGATTTGTTCAGCGGTCCTTATACCTTGTATTGGAAATTTTTTGAAATCAACGCGAGGCATTTGCGTCTCTTCATTAATTACACGTTGTCAGCTACATGATTTAATTGTTAAATTAAAGGCAACAAGTGCGGTGCCATTGTCAGCGGCACTAGTGAACGGAAACTATAACAGTTAAATCGAATGAGAAATTGCGCCTAATTAAATATCAAGTAAAAATAAATTCGAGTGTGATTTTTACGAAGGTAGCGAATTTCCGTTGAAGGCGGACTGTACTAATGAAGCATCGGACAGCGTGGTTCGATAAACCGCGGTTTTGCGGTAAATAGCCCCCAATTTGGACGATTCTAAAATGCACACGCCGTAGAATTAAATTCAGCCCATAATAATACTCCTTTCTTAAATTATATTTTCAGATGATTATCAGAGCGGAAGGTGCGAGCTTCGTAATGGAAGCCGCTATTATTAGAAGAGCGCTTTGTCCCTTGCAATCGGGGCTATTTTTATATCCGGCATAGCAAATATTAACTCGGTCGAAACAGTTTAAAACCAGCCTGGTTATTTCACCTTCCCTCTATACGAATACGAATAAAATGTGCAATAAATTCTCAACCGGTAATTTTCCTATTAACATCGATATTCAAATTATTGCAAGACGTCCGTACGTAAGTCCTTCTCTCATTTTACTACAGGATACTCAAAACTAGTGACATTCACAACTGATCAGGTTAGAACGGTGAATTGAAATTTGGTTTAACATTTTAAGGCACAATCAACAATAAGTTACTCTCCTAACATATTCGATTATGTTCCGGAAGAAAATGTCAAACTTGAATATTAATTTGTTAACGTATAGCGAAATGATATGCGATCGTATGGGACCATTATTAATTAACGATGTCCGAAAAAGTTTAACAACTCTGTTCATCCCGGCAATCGTGATTGTAGGGCTGAGTTAATCATGAAACGACGCCCAACCCCCCCACCCACCACGAAGGGGCACTGAAATGGGCTATGACTTAATGGGCTGTGACTTTCTCAACACGGCCGGCTGAAAGAGACATCACACAAAGCTGGAGGGAAGCAAGTCGCGGTTCAGCGATTCCTATCTTTAAATGGGCCTTGAATCCGAGAGCAGTTCAAAGCTGTACACAAGGACAATAATGGTCATTATTTAAGCAATTTAAATAGATCAATATGCCGATGATGCCACCACAAAATCTGAGGCGTCTGAGTAAGTAACCATCCGAGATTAAAAGATATTCAACGGTTATTATAATCACTTCGACAACTGAACTTTGGAATAAACTACTATTGTGTGTTCGTGACAAGAGGTTTAATACTAAAAGTGTAATTACATTTAAGTAATGTCGATCGCCATATAGTTAGTTTCCCTACCCTCATACGGTATTTAACTTACGCTTTATATATTTCATTAAGCGTATTACAGAAATTAGATGTGAATGTAGTGCCGGGAGCTTCGCAGGAGAAGGAATCCGCCCCGATTGATATTGGCCGAGCCATTTCGAGAAGTCGGGCCAGCTCCGTGTTAACCGCTTTTTTTCCAACCCCTTAAACCGGTCCGAGAAAAAGGCGATTCCCGTTGTCTGTCTTTTCGCAAACAATTTAAACCAGAAAAATAAAAAAAAAGAAGAGAGGAACAGGAATTCCTAAACCGGGCGGAAGGGTCAACGGTTTAGGACAAGGTCCGCTGTCGATAAATTATCGCCTAATTGGCCACGTTACCGAAAGCCGGGAGTCCGAAACTAATGAATAAGTTTTTACCGGGGATATGCGAAACAGCTGTCGGCCCACGCTCAGCACGGCCCTGCCCCGGGTAATTGGCATTGGACGCCGCCACCGCCCTCCTTCAATCAAACTATAAACTGCCGACCGCTAAATCATCACCACGCATCAATTAATGACTACCAATATCACAATTAACTATGTATTTCTTCGACACTTTTAGCCAATTTGACGCTAATTGCTATTCAACCGGTAGAAATCAATTGGGCCCGATCCCGGCATCACAATGCCGCCTCTTAAACGACATCTTAAATCTTCTCAGAACTCGACACAATTTTCAACTTTAAATTTAATACCGCAGTTTTCTACACCTTCTCCTCTCACTGTTTTGGTATTACAGAAACGATAATAGGAAACTAATACGAAAATAACATTTTATATTTGCGTCGCTACGAATAAAACGCTTTATTTTCATTTATTTTACCAAATTTGTAAGATACAATTTAATAAATATATTGCGATAATAATTCTGTTTTTTATAAAAGTATTTGAGTTTCATTTCCTTATCCTACTCTTGTTATTGTGTCGCGACAACGGTCTTCATTGCCTCTCAGCTCCTGCGGAACGAATTGGATTAGTGGTTTTCTCACAGTTTCAGATGAGCTACACGAACCATTCAGTTAAATAGATTCTGGGATGGAGATGCGGCACCATACGGCAAAATGTCAAATCAATTCAGACATCGGGTGGGTTGGGTTATTCACGGACAGAGGCGAACAAAAATGGTTCGTCGGCCGAAGGGAAATATTTTTCGGATGCCACCCTCCACCGCAACTGGAAGACTCGGGCGCCCTTGCCTCGACCCTCGCGCAAAGAGCGAGAGAAATAGGGGGAAAGGCGTGATCCATGTTTCAAAAACTCCCTTTTTAAAATGAATAATGCATCGGCACTTTGGGGAGGACCACCCTCGCACCCCCCCCCCCCAACCCACCCCCCGACCAAAGTATCGAAATGATCGCCCGAAGTATTACCCTGTATCAGAGCGCTGAGCGTTTAATAATTTTCACCCTCGATCTGCAGACAAATTGAGTACAACCGGATCGGACGGGGGATGAAGTTGTGCAGAAGCGGTGAGATCCTTGAAGTTGAGGTCCTTCAGCGCATTCATTTCGATTTCCCGTAAAAAAAAAGGGTGCTTTTACCATAGCAGACCTGATGTCCATGACGTCAACGGTATAAAGCACTTATGAAGTTGGTTATATAGGTAGAAAAAAATTACTATTCATTTTCTAGCTGTTAGTAGATTATGACGAGTTGTCAAGCAGCAGTAGACGAAATAAAGCCAGCAACTTAATATTAAGCGATAAAAATAATTGATTATAGAATAATAGTTTGATTTTAGATGTACATACAGTTTGAGATACAGTGGGACGGTTAACTGGGAGGTATTGAGAAGCAGCAAGCTGCAGGTAGACTAAAGGGGTAAGAACTAGGAGGCCTGTAGGAGGCTGTGAGGGTTGGGTGGGGGGTGGGTGGGTTTCAAAAGGGAACAAACAGAAATAAAAGGATTTCCAGGTGCCAAATCCCTTACAAATAGACCATTTCCATAAATCTGGTAAAGGAAGTCGGCCTCCCCGCGGGGATTAGGAGCGGCCCCAAGCCACGCCCTTAAAGGGACTCTGGCCCTTATTGAATAGAGGGAAACCCCGGCCCAGATTCCCGTCCGTGGATTATCCCCAGTGATTCTATTACGATCAGTTCGGATGTTTGTCAGATACTTTTGTGGAAAGAAAAAGAAATCTGCGCAGCCACTCGCTGATTCCAGGCACCATTATTTGATCAAGACCAAATCAACGTTTTGTAAATCGAGGGTCATAGTCACTTATTTTTAATTTCATCCAGAGATTGGAAAGCAAAATGGGGGTTTGTTATTAATTTAAGATACCTGTCATAGGGCCACTCCTGCGATCTTATATCCGAAATAATAAGACGTTTTGTCGTTGCAACACTACGCGATAGCAATACATCGAACTCTAGTCTAATTTAGGAACAAATCGGCGTGTGAACATAGACGTTTAAAAGAGTAATGAGGTGTTATATGGATAAATATTTTTCCCATTGCCACACAACAAGTGAACCGAAGGTTTTAAAAGTGTTGAATTAACAGACTGTATCGTTGAATACGACTAGATAATAAATACACCGTTCGGTATTTGTAAGCGTAAATGCAAAGCTATAAATCTTGAGAATCACCGAAACAATAAATCGGCGATCGCCTCAATCCGTCCGAAAGATTAATCGAACTTTTATTTAGGAATTTCGACCCCGAAGACCGAAAAGAAAGGAGGAAACGTTGCGCCGGTGTTTTAGCTGAATGATGCTGAAAGGCCGTAAAATATACGGGCAAGGGGAGGCCGGCGTACATAAAACAGACGGAATGGCGTTCCTGGAGGCCGAACCTCTCTACAAGTGCGCGCAGCCACCGCTAAAATTACGGAAACAATTTTTTATTGTCCCCCAAACACAATCACAAATATACTCGGATGGTGAATGACCAACTTCATTCGAAGATACATTCCCCTTTACAAACACCCGAGATTAGTCGCTCTATTAACAGAAGCAGATCTATAATTTTAATGTCTATCATTTCTGTAATTAATTCGGAAATTAATAAACTTATACCATATTTCTTAAAAAAGTATTCTCTTTCCTAAAATATCTGAATGATCTTCGTCAGATCGTATTCAGATCAAGGTACTTCAACATTTTAGGCGTAGTTCGAGAATTCCTCATTATCAGTGCAGACTTAGATATAATTTATATCTAAGGCGCGTATTGGGGTAATAGCGGGCAGTGTTCTAAAATCGGAGCCCGGCAGATTGGAGGGAGTGGTGTTGAGGATCAGGGACCCGTTATGGGCTCTGAGGCCGGACGTTAGTTCTGATATTTATCGGGGGGGGGACCCCCAACCAGAATATCCCCTACGGGGGGTAAAAAGATGGGCGAGTGGGGGAGGACGGCCGGGATTATTATGGGCGAAAAATAAAGGCGTAGCAGACCGCTCGCCTGTAAACACAACATTCCGAATATAATACCGCCCCGATACCCATCAATGGCGGTGTTGACCCTGTGCAACACTCCCGTTTGCCTCACATCAACAAACTGCCGGCGCAGTTACGATTCAACCGCTATTTGGGAACCTAAAAGAAGCAAATACAACGGTTTCCTTTATCGACTATCGCCCCAAACGACTATTCCGGAATGTGACCCACATGAAAAATGTATTTTTTCACGTATAAACAGAATCTACACAGTACGCCCTTGACAAATGAACAATTGCGGTTTTAATTACGATGAAATACATGGCGGGAGGCCATAATAAATGCAACCCCTCCAATAAATAAATCTGGATTCAAGAAATTAGATATAAATATAGTATACTCGAAATTTATTGCAGTAATTTAAAGAATATATTGGTCTTTACAGGGCAGCTAATTTTGATTTATCACGGGATGGAGACGATTGAACTTGAAAGACAGTGTATAACGGGGAACAGTTGTTCGGGGCTCCGAAGCAAATTGGTAAATCGGTGACGATTCATTTGAAATCGGAGCTCTTTTATTTGGAAGAGCGGGACACATAGGGGGCAGCCCCCCATATTTGGCGCTCGGCAGTGTCCTTAAACGGGCAGTAATCGACTTGAAACCGCGCCAATAATGTCCTTTTTCTCTGTTCCGCGGCCGAAATTCTGATTCCTTCAGTGGCGAGGCCGATTTCGGAGACTGGTTCGGAGGTTTCGAAAGAAGCGAAAGAGGCACCGCGCCTCCGGGCAACTGCGGAACGATGCCAGGAGGACTCGGCAGGTCCCCGCCGCGGCTCGCCCCGACCGTTCGATTGGCGCCACGACCAAATAAACGTCGTTAAACACCGACGGTACACGAATCCGCAGTAAAATCTATACGGCGGCGACTTCAAAAACGCGAAATCGGCACGCGAAGGGCGACCCCCTACCCTCCGCCCCCTTCCCGTCGAGATAGCCTAATTGTGGGGGCCCCCGACCTTTCGCCGGCCCTTAACAAACCGAAGACGGAACATTGAAAGTCAAATTGTCATTAAACGATGGTAACTCTCGTGGTTAAATATTTGTGACCTTACTTAATACCAATACAACCGAAATATAATACAACCCCTAGAACCGAAGGTGACAAACTTCGCGCGGGAAATAATGTTGTAAACTCTGGCTGGCAGTTCTATAATATTATAGGAAATAGTTTTTAAAATTTTACTTCACAAATATTGTTACAATTTTACAATTTTTCGAATCGTAAAGTCGGCCGCCAATATTACACTCGAGTTGTCATTAGCCATGTTGGAATATAATTAGACCGGTTCTCACACTGCATTTTTTTAACCGTAGCGGTTTCCTACTAAACTATACGTTTGTGTATATATATCCTGCTGGTTAGTGTGTGATCGTATTTTGTATTTCCGAACCCCCGCCGTCATCCAATCAATTGAAGCCAATTCGTTTTAGCACCTCGTGATTGTTAACGCTTATTAAACGCGAATTTCAACAACAAAGTACCACTGTTGTATTAGTTCTAGTACATTTAAGACGGGGAAATTCGCATATAATAATTAGTTGTTTTAAACAGCGTCGGTCGGGGCGAGACGCCGCTTAGGCCGGGAGGGGTGGAGGGAGAGAGAGACGCGTAGTAGAGGGATCCCACCCCAACTGCCATTAAGCGGGACGGGGAAAAAAAGGAGGGGGGCCCATGTTTTCGCCCCCGGAGGGAGCCTGCCCCACCCTGCTCCAGCCAACATCGCCAATTCCTGCCTCCGATAATCGACTGGATTCTATTTGCGCTAAGTCGCTTTTAAGCGCAACCGGCACTTAGACAAGCGCCGCAACTCCTTCTGGCCACTTCGGCAGGAAGTCTCCAAATAGCTCTGTTACGCGGCGCCAAAAAAGAATATTACGGCTTATATGTTCCGAGGAATGCTATTCACCGGATTTCATAATAGTTTCAACTATTTGGGTTTCAAAACTGCGATCGACATGGTGGCTAACGCCACAGGGCGTTCGGGAGGATCGACGACAATTTCTAATAATAAAAGGAAAGTTCTAGTAATATATATAGCTTCGAATTATGACAATGTTTCTTAGTACACTGATGTAATTGAAAAAGAATTTCAATTTCAGAAAATTCTGATAATTTTCAATGTCCTCTGTAGTTTGTATATATACAAAATAACTAGGTTATAACTTGTTTGTCTCCCCTAGGTTTTTCAGTACTACTCCAGACCGGTTTCGGCTTCCAGAATAAATTTCGGAACAAAAAAATATCCCCAAGTATCAGTCTCTAGAAACGAAGTGATTACTACGTTTACGGGGACTCAGGAAGCTCAAATCTCGGATATGAAGCGCATCGAAGAAAAAAATTAATTTAGTCATTCGGGGCTTTGGGAATTTATATGGCAGGGGGTGTAGGGGGGGGGGGTCCATGAAGTAGGCTTTACATTGGGAAGAAGCCCGCGGCCACTTCAAACGAAATTGTTGTGCCGCGGCGGTAAAAAGGGGCCCCGGAGGGCCCCTAATGGGGGCGGGGGCTCCGCCTCACACTGGGGCCCTCTTCTAGGAAAAAGGTGGAGGCCGGTGCTATCTGAGCCACTAAATCTGTGGCGCCGCTAACAAGGCGACCCGACCACTTGATTTACCGGTCTCACCGACAAAAATTCCGTTTACCTCCCCTCCATCCCTCACCATCATTTCACCTTCCCCTCCGGTCTAACCATCCCCACACACTTCGGAAGGGCCCGCTCAGCGTCCGCCTGCGGCAGCCCTTCGAACTATTTTCAACCCCCAGTCCCCGGGTACAAGACCCAGCTTATTTTATTTAGTGTACTTTTCTCGATCTTCTGTCTCTGTTCGATCTTCTGCTGCACCGGCTGCTCGTCATCTTCAGCAGCTGTCAGTCAGTACGGTGGTGTGGAGGAGACAGAAGATCGAGACTAGTCGAAGTATTCAAAACCAATAAAACAGGTATTCCAAATTATTTTATTCATTCAACGACTCGAATGTCTATAATTTAGATTACAACGAACGAGTTCTAATGGCCGGCCGGTATTAACGTGCCCTCCGAGTGGAAATAGATCGGTCCCATCAAACTCTCGTCTCGATGACTGAAAACAGCTTCCCAGTGAGCGTGCAGATTAATCCGTCAAAATCTGTGTGACCGCTCGAGCATTTGAGAGCCGTTCCCTGAACAGAACGAGAGTGACAGAATAATCGATCGAATCCATTAGACATGTTCACTTTGTTGCAGCGTTAAATTTAATAATTTGACAGTGAAAACGTGGTGAACTAGATCTCATTGTACGTCTCTTCCGACGAATAAAACATTTTCTTTTTATACAGAATTATATCATTTCCCCAATTTTAGAGGGCTGAGGGAATTAAATAGAAGCTTTCTTAAAGTAGACAAGTTTTGGCTTCCTGTCACAGTCATTAGTAATTTAGTGAGGTTTGATTTTCGATATAGCGAGAAGTCAAACCCCTTCTACGAAAATTGCACAAATGATGGCAATCGGAACACTGACCGAACAAACACCCGAGGCACGAAAGGTATTTATCCTGTGGAGCCACTACAGTGCGGTACTACAGCTTCCTCCATTGAGCAAGATATCCGTTTACCTTTTTCCAACGGTCCGAGAAACTTTTTCCTATTGAATTCCACGGGCGACGTTCGCAGTAATGTGGAAACCGAATTGAGACCACCGCAGCATTTTCCTTTGGCCGGGAGAAATAAGAAAGAGGGGAATGGAGTAAAAAAAAATAAAATAAAATCGGATTTTCTTTTGCACCGGATTCAGCGAGTCGGTTAAAGGCGGGTGGAGCGAGACAGAGGTAGCGGTAGAGAAGGAGAACAAGAGAGATAGAGACAGAGGAGAGAGAGAGAGAGAGAGAGAGAGAGAGAGAGAGAGAGAGAGAGAGAGAGAGAGAGAGAGAGAGAGAGAGAGAGAGAGAGACAAGATCTGAGGTATGCCCAGTATTTGCAGTGGGACCGCAATACGGTCAACAGTTGGCCAACTGGAAAGCATGAGCGAGCTGTTAAGTTCACAAGGTTAAAGCTGGAGGCGTGTCCAATCGCCCCGACCTTTCCTCAACTCCCCGATTGTGAAGTGAGGACAACAGGAGGAGGGCATTTTACAGCCCTAATTTGGGACCGGGATGCCTCTCCTTTTATACCAAGTAAATGATAACACGGAATCAGCAATTACACATATCTGAGCTATATTAAACTCTTCAACTGTATTACAAGCTCAATTAGAACGACTGAATTATGACAATTCACTTATGACAAAAATACAATTTTACATAACAGTAATTATATATCTCGTGTATTCCAGTATGACTGGACCTATATGTATACAAGGAATGTAGCCGGAGTTTAATCGACAGCCCATTTCAAACTAATTAGAAATAACCGAATTATCTGCCTTACATTGGTGTTTCTACTGACACAGTGGAATGTGAACATTTAGATATCCATATATGATCCATGAAACTGAAAAATAAATATAAGAAATACTTCTTGTAGAAAGACAAAATTAATTTAGATCAAGCAAGTATATATATGCATATATACGAGAATAACTATAAAAGCATAGAAGCCACAATCACAAGCCGTGCTTTTTATGAAGGCCACAATTTCAAAGAAGAAAAAGATACAACCTACCACAAACACCAGCTGCCCGATTATAGCTTATCCCCAGATGATTAAAAAGTAGCTTAATAAAATGGGTCTTAGGGACTGGTCGACGGAGTAAGTGAATTATTAAGCCGGTACCCTCGTGTAGACTTCAAGCTTCAAAGTTGTGTACTGTCAACCCTTTTTAGGAAGTAATGTCACATACTATATATATTGCGCAACACTCAGAGTTGGTGCAATTATCCAACATTGTGCGATAAGCAATTATTATTATTTTATTAGCGTTCTATCTTATAGATTAAACGAAATCTCGTTAAAATGACTCGTGGACGGACGCTAAAAAATAGAAGCGGCGAATAGAAGCAGGCTACAGATGCTGGCGTGGTAACATCACAAGCATACAGTTGCACCGTCTTATAATAACTCGGGTCCTTATATATCGAATAGGCGGCAAATATGCGGCGCAATATAAACCGCATCCTTCTTTAATGGGTTAAATAAAACAAATTTAATACCACCGCGCCCTTTCTATTATGCCGAGTTTGTTTACAAAACAAAGCGACAATTCCCGATCCAATTTCGAGGATCCATGGCCGGGGACAAAAAAGCGAGGCCCGCCCTTGATATTCGCTGACCTCCTTCTGTTCGTTGATCCCGCCAACAGATTCGACGACCGTGAAAGCTTTTTAGGAGCCGGTGCCAATCATCGCTCCCCAAACGGTGGAAGGTTTTTTCCTCACCGCTCTTGTTTTGACGCCGCGAATATTTTTTCCCTTTTTCCATTCCCATTCCCCTCTCCCCATTCGAATAACGCCCGGTAACGCGACTTAATGGTCAAAACAGCCGATCCCACCATCACCGTCGGTGACCGTCGACATTTGCCAAAAGAAAACGGGATTTCCTTCTGGTTCTGAAAATAGCCGCCCCATTTCAGGTTTTGGTACTCTGTCGGGCGTACCGCCTGAAAAATTTAGTTGGTTATTCGGGGCATTACCCGATGGGTTCCGTTATCCTCTAAAGAAAGATATACAACAAACATGGCTCTTTAACACTACCATCCGAGTTATTCCGCTGATTTTTTTGAACTATCAAGACTAATTTTCGATTCACTGCATCCTTTGTATATGAGGATATAACTGAGACATTTATTTGTTTATGGCGAGTGTAGACCAGACCGTCGTCTTACAAACCCCAGCGGTCTAACTAAACAAATTTTTCACGATATTATATACTACCTGAATTTGTTACCTCTCATATCGCGTATAGTGTAATTTTCAAATATTTTATAGCTATCACTGTTTCCGACAACAGACGGGGCTAGTGAACTCACCGATCATTTGTTCTTGACACGTAGCACACGCATATACCGGATGTCTCTCTCAAGTCCTCACCGAGCACCAAGCTCTTCACACTGCTGATGGAGGGTCCAAGAGCGACGGACTGCGACTGAGAGAAAGAAATGGGGCGTCCGAACCGAACGGTCCATGACAGCGGCGAGCAGGTTGCAACATGCAGGCAAAACTGGCAAAATAATATTCCTTTTTTTTTCGGCGATCTAACTCGGCCGAGATCAATAATGGCAGAGAGCCAAGGTGGCGATGTGGACTACTGACGATGGGACGAGATAAGGGAAAGCTCAATGACTAGCGGGCTTACTGGAGGGAGATAGTCCCAATTTAAGTACACAACTCTGAATGAAGTTTGCTAAGATTCCATTTTCTCCATGCTCTCTCTTATGCTCCAGCCCGACCAGACACAGACGCACTTAAAGCGCACTTAAATTTCGAATAGTTTCCTTGCGGTTTTGGTCGGGGCATAGGCCGGTCATCGTCTAGATGTCATAACTTACGTGTCCTGGCTTTACGGTATTTTCATATAATTAAAATAAATGCAGAACTCGATCCGTTTTAATGATTAGACATATGTCACAGGCTACTACAAAAAATAGAAACTATCGAATAATTACTGGCAAATGTGAAAAAACGAATGTGGTAATAATATTGAGGAACATAAGCGTGATAAATGAAGTTATTCCAGATACATACTGGCACAAGGAGAGTACTTTATTTTGGGTCAGAGATGTAAATCTTAACAGCCCGTCTGTCAGCCCTATCAACGTGCCCCATCGCCACCCGACACGCTTACCGTGGATTTAACGTTCGTCCAGAAAAAAAAATACACGGACGCAAAGGTATCTCAAGACGATGAGACTTAATTCGATGATCCATTTCTCACAAATAATAGCTACCAAATAATAGGCGAAATTATCCGGAAAAAATATTTGTGCCGGGAATTACATGCTCCCCCAATGCACGATTCTCACACACTGTTTCTTTACTGATTAAGAAAGTTGGAGAGGCGAGTGTCCTCTCGAGGCGGCGGTGACAATGGACGGACGTGATAGGTGGCCCACGACCACAAGCACACACCAATACAATGTATATATATATATATATATATATATACACAGGCGCTCACCCAGAAGCGCCGGCTCCTTAAAAAAAAGGCGTGATAAATTGACGCCCTCGCTCTTGTGAAAAGCAAGGGCAGCCGCCCCTCCGTTCCATATATTCTTACAAGCTGTACAAGTTACTCGCTTTTAAACAGTAGTTCCCCATTCTGTACGATCCTTTACACACAGTTGGATATTGTCGCATTGCGCACCGTCTTTCTTTTCTACTTAAAATATTTACCGCGCACATAATATTTATGTCATTGTTTTTTCTCTCTCAAGTAATATTACAATATTTAATCCTGGTCCAATTCCATGGAATAAGAAAAAATATTCTTCGAGTGGGTAAGTATTATGGCAAAGGATATTTATTTAAACTGTAACTTATAAATTACCATGATACTGCTCGAATTGGTAAATGAAATATCTCGTAATGTAACGCATATTTCATGCGGGGAATCTGCGAGGAAAAAGAAAACAGAATAATTACCTAATAAAATGTCGGAATGGGAGGCGGTATAATCTTATTGGGGTTGTTACAAGTATTTGTCGAGTTTGCCCCGTCCCTCGCTGGTGGGAGGCACGTGTCCCGCAAAGAATGGCTGTGTGGAACGTGAGTGGACAACTTGAGGGGGTTGGACGAGAGGTTGACGACGCTGGGACACAGCGTCCCCCGTAATAAATTGAAATCAACCCCCGAGGGCGGGGGCGGCGTTCAACCCCCGACCGTTTTATGTTCACGGGGCAAGGACCGGTCTCGTACTATTACGACCGAGCCACACCTACAATTTCACCCCGGCGGTCACAAAAATCCCCACCCCCCCCCCCGCTACCTCCTGCGCTCAAGAATTTTTCTCTTAATTGAGAATTACAAATAAGGAAAGTGAAAAAGGTGAATCGGGCACGAGACTGGATAAAGTTTTCATTTATTCCGGCTTTACACAACGAGATTAAATACACCAACACAGATACACCGTCTACTAATCCGATACTTTTAAAATGCTGGCAATAAACCTACAATGCTGCATTTTGCTACAATGCAACAGCGTAGAACTTACATACAATTTAGTGTACATACCAATTTAGGAATATAGATTTGAATAAATTTGGGATTTGTTTAATGTATAGCTGTTGACGTCGGTCATTAGCGACTATAGTGTTTTCGGTGACCGCCAATATATCAGGGCAGTAAGCAGTCGAAAATGCGGACAATGCATCTGCTAACGGGAAGCGACATTTTTACTAATCTCGTGCCTCACGTCCTTTCTGACAAACTGAAAACTGCGTTCCTTCCTCGTAGATTACCATGACGATAACAACATGTAATCTCGGTTGGTTGTCACATTTAAGTAAGCGCTGTCTTATCTACAGCCAGACAACTGCGATATTACTGTTCCGATTACTCTTATGGTCCAGTTTGATACATGCTGTGATTCGCTCGGTGCCACCTTTCGACTCGTTGTGTTGAACAACTAAATAAGCAATTATCCTACCTCCTCTAAGGGAATGAGTAAGTTTTAAGTAAGAATGATTACGGAGAAATATGCTGTACACTATATATATACCCTGCAGATAAAAGTATGCCTGCGTGACCTGGAATTCTGAAAATTTGACGCACAGAAAGAACTTATCAGGAATGCATTTTTTTTTTCAATTACTTAACGCACTAACCCAGATTTACACGGTTTATTTAAACGCTAGTGCTACAGACAGGGACGCCTTGTAGCGTCCCTAGTAGCGGTTGCAAAATTGAAAATAAAGGGACAGTAGTACTGTCTGGAAAACTACAAGAGATTCATCTTGGAAGTTGGCAGCGGACCAGAACCCATTTTCTAGCTCGGGAAAAGGGGAGAGGGGATAAAAATTGGTCAGGGGATGCTGGAGACATCTGTTAGGGAGTGTCAGAACTGCGGTCAGGTCAACCCCTCGAGGGGCCTCACTCCACCCTTCCAGAGTCGAGCATTTTCCTCTTTTGGCAAAAACCGAACCGCTCCCTCTCTCGTATATTATTCGCGGACATCTCCGCTCGGACGCTTGTCATTCAACTCTCGTGACGAAGAAATATAGCTTTTAATAAATACAGCCCCGTCGTAGACACACCCCTCTGCACGTTTATCCGCCGGCTGAAGAAGAATACGCACCTTTAAAAAATTCATCTTTACAGAACGCATTTTTTTTGTTACAAATTGAGGACTATTAATAAAGATAAAGATTTTTCAATCCCGTACAACAATTACTGCGAACTCACGAAAAGAATAAGCTGTTAATTCGAAAGAAATTCGATTGAAGTAAATTGTAGAAACCCTTTTCTATAACGACTTCGGGTAAAGGCCAGTCGGGATTTGTTATGCTGAGCGAAAATGGAACACTAAATACTAATGCCCTTTCTAAAAAATCGCAGACCGTCGTTCCATTCATATTTTTAGTCCTGCAATAATGGTTCCTCTTGGCACTGTCCAACGAACTGTCCGTCGGTCGACTGGCATGCAAAATATCGAGAACGTCTAAAAGGAAGTTTCAAATTTCGAGGCCGGATGGAGAATTATTTGAATTTTTTATTCGTTTTATGTCCATCATGTCCGGATGACTACCGGTTGTACTAGAATTTATTTATATACATTATATTTATGACTTGTGGGAATATTGAGGACGTTCGTGCCTCAATCAAATTAAAATCGTAGAGCTATCAAAGAATGTTATGAAAATATTTGTCCCTTCTGCGCGTTCAAGATTGCTGAATCACCGCCGGTCTTGAATTTTAGGTAAAATCCGATCATAAAAGAGGGGCGAAATGCTAGAATTGTCTCTCCTCAATTCCCCGCCCAACTCCGGTCCCTTTTCCTTAGCTAATTCCAGCCTGTGTCGGTGTTGGTGGCCCGGTTTAATGCCAGCATCTAGTCTTTCTTCCGCTCCCCCCTGCCCACTCGGCCCTAATGCTTGGGGGCTCAGCGCCAGTTTTAATGGCCGGGATATCCTGAGGGATGTCCAGGATAAAAGGGACGGTCTCAAATTAATTTTCAAGACCGCTTCCATCCTTTCAACCGCGACATTATTCAACCGTAACTCCACCCCCTCGCCACTACCACCTCGCCGGCTCAAACACAAACCCCACCCAGCGAGTCCGACAGGTTGTTTTCGAAAATTCGAATTTTCCATTTAAGAAAAAATGCTTTCATCTTTAGAATCAATCAGCGAGAGGACCCTTTTCGGCGCTTACCCATTATTTATCACTGTTTCATGGCTGCGATATTCAATTTATTGTAGACGTCTGAAATTTCGTATTCCATACAGTTCAGGTTTATTGTACGATAACCGTGCGTTGTCAATGGCGTTCGGTCAGCCTGGTTATCGGCTCAAAGGAATAGATATTGACAATGAGGGGGCAGTTTTTATTTATCCGTTTAATGAAACTGACACCATTCATGTTGGACACCTTCCGACAATTCGGCTTTGCTCACATAAGACGGACGGCAATGGAAAAGGGGAATAGATATTCACCGAACGTACCTCGGAGAACAATATATAATAATGATGGATGGAAGACCCCACGAATAAAATAATGGAAGTCATCCCCCTCCTCCGAGAGGGGGACAATGTCACGCAATAGAAACGTTGCTCTTCTGACTATATTGCGTGCTCTCTTGTCTAAAATTGGAACCCGTAGGAAGTCAGGTTTAGCCACATTATGAATAAACGCGATCCGTCAAATTAGAATTGAATTCGAAGGAGACAAGTTCGGAGGAGGGGGGGCGAGAGATACCCGAACGCACATTAATTGTTTCAAGTTTGCAATTCTGTTTAGTCGACATTAAAATAACAGACTCGTTGTTACGGTAAGTATTCGAGTTGAATTGATAGTTAGCTTCAAGTGAACTACTATCTGCTGATAGATTCAGTTTTTTACCGCTTGTAGACCTCGGTCCCGTTCTCCTCCGTCAGCCCGAATTTAACAGTTGTCCTATTTTGAGTCCAATTTGCAGCGGGAATTGAAACGAACCGCCTCCGCTACACGACTGTGACTTGAATTCCGCATAAATCAAGACAGAAATCGATAGGGACAACTGCAGACGAGTTGATCCACCCACGCCGGAGCAGCCCATTCTCCACTCTCTCATTGACGACCGAATAAGATTCCACTCCTATATTATCTGTACGTGCTGATACTACATATGAGATCCGACTCTAAGGAATTCGCATCTCTACAGATCTGCTTCGTGCCAGATGATTGCCCGAACATTCTCGAAATATAAATATTAATATAAGTTATATGAAAAACATTTTGTCATTCGACATTTTCCACTTCCATGATATTTCGAATACAACTATGGGGCATAAACCATATAGTTAGTTGTCCCTGCAAATGATGCGAACTGATATTTGAAGGAATAGTAAGAAGGGACCAACGAAAATCGGCACGTGTAAATGTTACTACACTGTACAGACGGGCGACGGGCCCCCTTCGGACAATGCCGAAAAGTCGAAACCGGTCCAATCGCATACCAGACGGGAGGAGAAAAAAGGTGCTAACACGGCTCGGTATAAATCATCCGTTACAAACGTTCCGCCTAGACACTTTTTATATCTGTAACGTGCTTCAATTTTACAATAAACAGACCCATAGCCAAACAATGATATGGGGGGAAAGAATTTTAATTTAAAGAGGTTCCATTGAGCATTTCTACTCATCACTCTTGTGCATCTTGTCTGTCGCTTATTTTTTCTTATTTGTACGTGTGTTTTTGCCAGCAGTTGACCTACTAAACCTATGTCTATATTCAGAGTAAATATTTACGGATTTTCGTAAACCTATATTTAAACCGGAATTCAAACATATATGTTTATAACCATTAGGGTAAAATATGAGGGAAGACCAACAACGTTTTTGAACTGAAATTATTGCGGATCTTCGCTATCTACAAGCACAATCCTAAAACGATTTAGCGGGTGGGAGGCAAGATCAGAAGTAGGGGGGCACGCTCGTGTAAGGAGTAATGTAGCGTCGGGGAAACGGAATCGCCACCCGCGGAGCCGACGTCATAGACAGACCAAAATATCCGACCGGCCTTCGAAATTGGGTATTCGGGCCGGCAGAACTAGCTAAGATCACCGGCCCCGGCCACGGCCCGACCAACTGCCTCAACGCGCAAACACCATCCACCTCTCAAACTATACCCGACCATCTTCTCCTGGCCCTGGGTTCTATTCGCCTCATAAGATCTACCGAAGGAACAGATCAACCTATGCTCACTTACAAATTCAAAGCTTATATTCAAGTTTTTATATTTAAAAATAATACCGCGAGATATTAGCCGGATAGGTTCGAAAATTACCCCTATACCACAAGTGAATCCTACCGGGAGAATATTAATTACTTCAACAATTAGCTCATTACAAGCATTATTATCATTACTTTTGTCACTACACTTTAACAAAAGTTCGTAGATGAAAATATGGAGAGGAATATCCGCGCACATACTCAATGAGACGACGACTTTTATTAATTATGTCATATGGTAAAGGGAATAGAATAATTATGACTGATCACTACACAAGATTCCCGGGGTTTCGAGAGTGAGAACATTAAAGGAATAATGTGTAAAGTTAAGAATGTGTGAGTAGGAAGCTTCCTATTCCCCTTCTTTGAGCGGAAGAAACCCCCTTAAACTTTGGAAAGCCGCATTCACCTTCGAGGTTTCGTGTACGGTAACCGTTAAAGAGGTTAGCCCACTCTCTCCGGGAACCGGCAAAACGCAAATGGGGCGGCGGCGTCCTCGACGAAAATATCCGACGGCCTTCGGCGTCGAGTTCCGCCCTTGGAGATGGCCGACCCCCCCGGGGCCCGGGTCGAAGACCCCTCCTCACCCACCCCCCTCACCCTCTCTTTCTCCCTCTATCTCTCTCTTTCCGCGGCCTCCTTCCCCGTTCCCGTGCCAAAATTCGCCCGCCCCATAACCCACAATGGGATCCGACCGCTCCGATACAATGGCAAAACACAAACCCATTAGCCTTTACCCCTCCTCTCCCCTCACCCCTTCCCTATCACCAACCGATCCACGGCCTCCTCGGTCAATAGACGCCAGCACGCGCCGGAGCGGGCCGACACGCGGCAGACGGACCCAAAATAATCGGCAATCAGAAATAGCCGAGGAGCTCCACCACCACCACCACCACCACCACCCCCTAACGCCACGCACGCCCAGGCCCGTTATCATAAATCGCCCCCACCCACCCCGAGAGTCTACAGCAGTCAATAGGGATTGATGTAAAACACCGAAATCTGGAGTAGCTCCTCCCTAGATTGTACCATTGATGTATTCCGAACAAAGACTCTTCCGATAAAATCTGGGTACCGTTTTACGCTTGCCCTTCAGTATTTTAAAACTCCGGTTTCACGTTTTGTCCGGCTCCAGGTTTGGAATATTTTGGGGCCACCTAATATGTTTCCGCCTTATTAGGTATACAGGCGGGAACCGGCCAGTACAGTATAGCGGTACATGGTATGGCTGTTGCGGGGGCAGCGGCGGGCGTCACCAACAGACGAGCGGAATGAAATTATCGAACATAATGTGCGGGGTGTAATGAGTCACGGCCTGTTAGACCCCCTCGACCAAATGAGGGGGGTCACAGAGCCGCAGCCTCTCTTATGAATTGCAAATAGAGAGGAGCCGGTACAAGCCGTTTTTATTTTTCTCGAGACGCTCTCTCTCTCACTCTTTCTCACTCTCCTATCTCTCTCTCTCTCTCTCTCTGTTTCTCTCTCATTTGGGCGTCCGTTGGGCCCCGTCCGGCCCGACCAGTTCCGTCTCGGACGGAGAGACAATGACGGGCTTATACGTCTGAAAAGGGCGCTTGGTAGCGAAAAAAAATAGGGCGGTTGGAAACGACGCCCGAAAACCGGTAAGACACCGGCAGAAGCCCAATAGAAAACTCGTTGGGGCCCGATTGTTACTTTGTTCCTCCTCCGTCTGGACAAGGGAGGGAAAAAAATTCACAAGCACTGAGAACCCGAATGCGGGGTGAGGGGGGTAAAAAAAGCCCAGATGAAGTTGCGTCGAAACTACAACGAAACGCCTCTCGGGATAACAATTCGAATTACGCTATATTCCATAGTTTTCTTAAAAACTCAAACATTCAAGGACCGAAATATTTGTTCCACACTCGGAAGACACATCGGACTGTTATTTTATAAATCCACGGCAGCTTAAAATGGTACCGACAACAAAAGACAGAAACGAAACAATAAACCATGGAAACCAATTATCGGGACAATACTGGCTTATTAAACATACGATCGTTCGGAGGAAACAGAATTCATTTGATTCTGTACAATGGGGAAAACGGTACGTTTAAGCCCGGAGACGAAGCGCAAGCCCCCTTTTCCACAATAACCGTCTTATCGAAGCAGCTACGCAAACGTACACAGACGGCTCCTTCTTAATAATACACGGGACATTTATTCAACTCTGATATATGTGCAGGCGGGGGATTACACTGTGGACTTGCTCTTTATTGAAACTGTCCCAGGCAGCTATGACAACAGATTCCCTACTAGCGGAATCCCGCAACTTTTATTACTCCATTCAAGGAACAGAGCTGTAATTGACAAATATTAACATCAAACGTCGACTTCCTTAAAAAAGATTTTATATACTGGTAATTGAGTTCTTCGGTTATAGTATACTGGGACAAAAATATGCCATTATTTATACTGTACTATCTCGTGGTTGAATTTACACACTGAATCACGAAAAGGATTTATAGTTTTGGTCAAAAGGTAAATAAAAAAGAATTCGATTAATTTTTATTGTAAGATAAACATAAAACTACTAATTATTAATTTAGCTTCAGAGTCGATGAAAGAAAAGGACTATTCATTACAGCTCTTCATAACTCCTCAAGGAAAATGCGTTTTAGTTACGGAGATTATATCCAAATGAGAATAAGAGAGTGACAACTGAACTATATTTCACCAGAAGAAATATATTTCAGCAAATGAACCAGAATTAAATGTAGGAAACAATGAAGCATCTTCTCATCGAGACAAATTTGTAATGTAATGCATAAGCGGCACGAATAACTATGGGAGCATTTCGAGGATTCATAGTTCACAATACTAGAAATAATCAAGAAATCTGAACGGTATTCCACGTTCCAAAGTCATAGCTCTTCGAATAACACGGCCATTATTGAAACATGGTTTATACAACAACCGAAAGTAACCGTTTTGGCATTAGAAATTTTAAATATCTTAAAGATCTTTAGAACACATTAAACTACTGGAAACCCCTGGTGGATTCATTCCGATAAACTGATAATTATACTTGCGTATAAATTAAATATCATTATTTAAATTACATTAAAAAAAATATATGAATTTCTATTTAGGGTTAAATTTCTAGCTAGCTGTAACAAGGTCGATTGCGTAATATAGTTCGTAATATATACGCGCTCCGAAGGAATTTCACGCCTTAGGGAATTTAGGCTAACTGCATATACAGGGAGTAGAAAACTTGGACAGGACGCTGTTATTTACCTTCATAAAATGTAATAAAAATAGTTAGGGTATTGCTAGAGCTATGGAATGAGTCGTATGCAGACCCGCCCTGCCAGGCATACGCCTACTTTTGTCACTTGTGAAGCCAAAGGTGTCCCATTACTCCAAAGTTATGTGCAACGGTCTGCTTATCGCCAAAACAAATATTAAATCAAACTTGAAAACAGTCTTTCGTGCCAAGGGGGACTACTTACCGAATAATGGCCCAAAGTATTTGTATTTCAAAAGTGTCGTTAATATTTTTACGCGGTCCCAACTTTTCACGAACCGGTAATAAGGCCTGGCTGTAAATAATAAAGATCAACAACGCACAAAAACTGCCGGACCCGCAATAAAAAACGTTATAGACCTCCCAAGGCATTATTGTGTCGGACGACTGAACCGCAAAAGAACTGTCACTGAACAGTCCCCGTAAGCCTCGGTAGGACCGAAACAGGGTGTGAAAAAAAGGCGTCCGGCTCTGATTGGTGGACGAAAAGTATTTTATAAGAATACATTTACAAGAATAAGAATACAGACCGCATTCTCTGAAGTGGTCACCAGAAAAAAATCGGCACCTCCCATTCGGGCACTGTCCAAAGGACGACTACCTCCTGCGTTCACTCCACACTGCATTTCCTAACTGAATAAATCTACATTTACCAAAAAAAGCGCTTATTTTTCTTTTACCCAACGATTTTGATTAATTTATTATGAAACTGCAGTCGGGGGAGTTTCACTAACATTTATGTATTTACTAAAGATCCTTGATATGAACAACAAGATATAATCATAAAATAAATTACCAGAATAAAACAATGGGGAGGATTAAACATGATCCACACGGAGTGATTGATATGACCTGGTCCATTCTTGTCGCCATCCCTACTGAAGAAGGCATTGAAGGGGTTCAATAACCAAACATACTTCCGAATGTTGCATAATCAATTATGCATGAAAATATTGTATACGAAAAACCCTAAGATAAGGTGACCAGGAGTCGACAGTTTTGGTTCGAAAGTTTAGAGGAAATACTTCGTCAGTTGTTTTGCAGCTCGAATTTTCGAGGAATGAAGCTGAGTCACCTCCATATTGCTGACGGCATTGCACTTTATGCCAAATACGCAAACGAGCTAAACAGGATATTCAAAACAATTTGGAATGCACGAATTCCACTCCGTCCGGATCGGGATAAAAGCCGGAGGGAATGTAAATTGAAGAGAATACTGTGAAAAAAACAGATTTACCTAGAAGTAACAATTTATTTTCCGCGCGGATTCAGTTCGGATTAGTTGGAACAAATTCGACGGTTTAAATCCATTTTATTTGTCATTTCAAATTCATTCATCACTTGAAGGCAACAGATGAGTCCAAAGCAGGCTAGACAAGAATCGTTAGATATCAGATATGGAGTTCAAATGTGGCAGCTTCAAAGAAATAGAAAAAGCCGAGATGAGAACGCTGTCGGGCAACTCTGTAGGGACAAAATTAGGATTCAAGATCAAGGACGCATTTCACAGACGCAGCTCGGATAGTAGCTGGAACCATTAAACTGGAGCCTCGTAGGTTTAACGACGGAACGAGACAGCGGGTCGTATATCCGGCAGAGCTGGTTTCACGAATTTACAATATCAGAGAGTGGGGAAAACAGATGAAATTCATGAATAGGTTGAAGAACTGAAGAAGAGGGAAGCGAGATAGCGCGTGTAAATGATTAGGGCCCTCCTTCCTGAGATCTCTTGCATGTCCGCCACTTAGGGGAACTCGGTTTACTCGGCAGTTTCCGAGTCGGCCGTTCCCAAACACGGCACCCGCGTAGCAAATCATTGTGGACAGTCTGCATCAAAATAAAGCCGGACAAGGGATATTGGCTATGTGCATGTTTCGAAACTGCTGTTATCAGCCGGCTAGATATGAGACTTTCAGACTGCACCATCAATTTCTCCATCCGCACTAAGAACAACTAAGTAAGTATGTGTCTAAATAATTTAGTAATGGGCTATTATAATTTAGTAAAGTAGTCATAAATGGGCTATTATTTAGCTGAAAGTGCATTTAAAACATTGACCTAATCTCATCTCCGTCCAGGTGTATTACAGGGCGTGACCGTTCTGAAATGACTGGCAAAAATTAAATAATTTCGTGGTTGGAGTGTGGCCCGAACGCGCCAAGTACCCGGGGGCGTTTCGCTTTACAATTACCGTCCATTTGGGCACAAAAGCCAATTGTTTTAACAAATTCTCCACGCTCGGCGGGCCGTGTAAACTGGGCCCTCGCCCCCCCACCAGCAGCCCCCACTAATAATTTATTATATCGCTTTCCCGCCGCCCTTTCGTCGGGGCCGGGCCGCAAATATTACGATTAATTTCAAAGGGACGAGTACGGCGACACAGGTCGTAAATCCATCCAGTTTTGACCGCAGTCCCAATTTAGGGCTAGGCGGTGGTGGAGGGCCCGCACCACCGCAGCCCCGTGAGACACCCACCGCCATTTACATACCATTAGAACTCAGCCCACTATTAGGTAGGCACTTTGCACAATTCTAGACCACCGCGAGGACATTGAATATTTCAAAGATATCGAAACAAAGATAACTGGTTGGTTCACTAAGTCGGGAGATGCGAAACGGAGTACTCAAAATATCTGTAAATTATTATCTATTATAATACACACACGTCCTTGTTCTTTTTCCTGGAGTACCATTCTAGCGACAGCGTGCTTTATATGACTAAGTAAACGGAATGTTACTTACGACTGCGATAGTATCTAGTACCAGACATGAATAATAATGAATGAGGTACAATTACTATGAATCAATTGATGACACGATGGATGTTGACGTAAAAGGATATTAGGCGAATAAAGCGTAGTTTCGTTTATAGTTCGTTTAAAAGTATAATGTCATAATCGGTAAAATACCGAGTAATTACCATCCGCCGTATTCGTTGTCTACAAAAAGTGTATTTCGATTTTGTAACTTATTTTATATTAATTTTGCACCGTCCGGGTTCATAAGGTCATCATAAGGGGTTCGATAGCATCGGGAAGGAAGGAAGTGGAAATCCTTTCAGGGAAATAAGAAATTAGATTATGTTCTTGGAAGCCGACGTTCGAAGATAATGTCATAAAACTTTGAAATAATACACTCCCGCATATCGAAGGACGATTCTTTTATTTGCAAAAGCGCAATTTCCCTTTAATGGCTAGCTCAAATGGTATATAATAATATTTTAAAAATGTATTATTCTCTTCTCGCGACTCACGTGAACCCACGATATATATATGTCTATAACGCAACAGTAATGCAAACTAAACATTTTGAAACAAAAAATTCCATAGCCACGAGTATTTTGTGCAGATGCTGCAAAAAATTGTATAACGGCGCATTCGAAATGAATAGGAAATAGGAGCCGTTGGAATGGACTCTATGAAGCGAGACCCTCCCCCCATTCCACCTGAGCCGCGAATTCGGTCCGAATACGTGAACATTCAACATCCCCCCAGGGCGTTTGTACAGGTGTTTTTATTGATATAACTCACAAGAGACGCTCTTTGGCGCTTATCTCTGGCACATATAGATATCGGGATGTTTCATCGGTAAACAGGACCGTTTTCCTCGGAGTGATTCGACTCAAGATTCTGCTGTTAATGCGAGAGTCCGAGGGCGATATCCTGTTCGTGAAATGTCGCCGGGACGTAAAGCGTTGTTGTCGGACGGCTCCAAATTACAGCGCCCGTTTTGGGGGGGGGGTGGTGTCCCGAAAATGGAAAACGGGTCTGGGCACAAATTAGAGGCTGTTTCGAGCGGGGGGGGGTGCGACATCTCTGTTCACCTCCAGCCATTTCGCAGTTCAGATTTATTGGGTGAGGCGTCCACTTGTCACCGGCCGATGTTTCACACCGATGTATACCCCCTGGCATCCCCTAGGTACAGCTCCGTTTACTGTGGACACTGTAAACGCAACATCGACAACGGTTGTCGAGCTCATTGGCCACGGTTAACACGAATGCCCATGAATACGTACGGCCCGTACCAATTTACATAGTTAAATGTTGATCGAGGAACTCGGCGTAAAATAAACGGCGGTAAAATACGAACTCAACGCCGACAGACTCGCAGGCCTTTATGTATCCTCTGTTGTATAATTTCTTTTAATTCGATTACATTACTGGGTTATTTTATATTGATATTACTCTTGTTAGCTTTCTTACAGTATTCGTGTAGTGGAAGTATAGTCTTACACTTTTATGTAATTAGATACAGTCCTGGCAACGTTGTTATATCTCAATTTGTATTTATTCATTGAATTCCGTTCTTCAGGTCCTGTCTTCTAAGTGTTATATCAATGCATTATTATAACACACAATAAATTAATGGGGCCGTCACCTTAATCTAAAAGAGAATGCCCTCGAGAGCGTGTACTCTCAATGCCTCGTGAGTGGCGTTGTCCCCAAACCTGTGCATTTCTTTGGCCCCTACGGGAGAAGGGAGAGAAACAGAGATAATGTTCCTTAAAAGTGTTTCATTGCACATTAAATTTGTTCCATAACACTTTAAATGCCACATGCACATTCTCTATAAGATCGTGTGTTAACTTTTAATGTGATTTAATTCAGATACTGAACCTGATGGACACACACGTTGAACCAAAGCAGGTCTCACATCTAGATAGGGGTATACAACATTACATATACTGATTCTTCGTCATTTTTTCTTCCAGCGTCAATATCCTTTAAAAGTGTCAGTGATTGATAACTAGATGAACAGAACAACTGCATACTACAACAGGAAAGAAGTTCAGAAATCCCTAGACGAAATCTAGTTACTTTGTTGTCCAATTGAGTTGGACTAGAGCTATAAATACAAAACTTATTAGATTCAAACCATAATCAATTAGAAAACAACTAGAATTCTAGTGTTTATTCTACTTGCAAAGCGTTTTTTCTCTATTCACACATACATAAGCATATTTTTTCCAATGAGCAAGCGATACCATGCTTCAACCCAATATTGTGGATGATTATTATGAAACTACATTTACTCAACTGATAAGAAAGGCTGAAAACGTACCAAATTCGCAATCACATTTTCTACAATATCCGATGCTGGTGTATACAAAATCAGTGAAATGTTAAAAGCAGTATTTACAACTGATAATGATGTACTACTGTTAAAAAACCACGTAGTAGCCATATCAGTAGTAGCGCTATCGATTCCACTACCAGTCAATAGTGGCCCACATAAATGACCCACTCCATCATGCAGAGTACAGGAAGCACGTGGTCAAGTTATCGTAGTGTCGAAGTTCAAGACCCGACTCGAAGAAGTAGGAATTTTACTGGAACGATCAAATAAATAATCAGATAACAATATAATTACTGATAAGGGCAAACTGACGGTTCGCTTTGATTCCTATATTTAGCTGGTATCGTCGGAAACAGTCTCTCGGGAGATTCTTCTATTCAAGGGAAAGAAAGGAAAGTGCAATGTACCAACTGCTAAGCAAATAGGAATAGCTGAATTTCAATATCTCCAGTACTTACAATAGTCGAACGAGCCGGTCGAACCATGAAATATTTCTATAATTGTGAATCCGTAGGTGACACACTTGGAAGGCTTTCCTAAAACTACAAAAATGCAGACACATGTTATATCTATGTTCTCCAAATGTTATACCAATTCCGTTTAGCGAACTGAAAGGAAATCTTTCATGGGGATAAATAAATTTAACCTAAAAACATTTAACGCAATTCTTCAGTTTTAGAAGCCTAAGGACTTAATTAAGTCGAAGAGAATGGCATTCAAGATAACAAATACTAAATGTAGTGCATGAATACGAAGCTACGAACATTATAATTATGTACGTGTAAACTGTATTCTGCTGTAAAACAGTAAAAGAAGTAACTTTTAAAAACTGGGTCATTAACTGACCGTCACCGCACGAAATTTACCATCGGTTACCGGGCACGAGAAGAATAAAACTTATCAAAATAAACGTCATAATTCTAATTGAGTCATTAATACCTGACACCGCCAACTGGCTCAATTATCGGCGGTTAGGGCGGTACTAAATTACACCGATAATCGCGTTCGAGAGGGGAGAGGAGGCCGCACAGGGAAATACTCCGGTGAAAGTGCGATTAAAAATACCCCGCGTGCCCCAACATGGCCACGAGGCTTCGCCGAATCGGATACGGTTTCAGAGCCAGTCCCGGACATCTTTCCGGGCCCGGACGGGAGAATCGGAAGGAAATTGAGATCGAGTCCTAACCCTTCCGGTGCGGAGTCACGTGGTTGACATGTGCTCGGGACGACACTTTGTTCGGGGCGGGAAATTTCATAGCCGGCCGCGTTGGCCGAATCGGCGATTGGGCGGCTGTTGTCTTTTGTAAATGCAAATTAGGCACATACCTGGTGGGCTGACGGAGTGTGAAGGTTTGGGGAGGGAGCGGCACGCTCTGCTCCAGTAACACGCCGGGAAGGTTTCACTTCTCTCCTGCGGGACACTCACTTACAACAGGCTTGCCAATGCAATTTGTTTCTCTCTCTTTCTATCTCCATCTCGCTCTCCCTCACACTCCTCACTCCCTCTTTTCCCCTCTCTATTCCGACTACTATCCTAGATATATCCCCCCCGACCCGCGACCGGTTCGCTCCTATCTATCGCTTGACATTTTTCGAACTTGTATTACTGTTTTTTAAATTTTAATAAATACTCCGTCCTATTTCCGCCCGATTGCTCGGTACGACCTTGGGGAGTGAAGAACGACCGCCGTCGAGACTGAAATTTAAACGCCCGGCGACGTCTATTTTGTTCCGGATCTGGCGATTATCGGATTCGCCTTGGAGCCTATTTCTACTCTTTTTCGTTGCCGAGACGACTGAGCGCTTGATTAACGCCGTGTTGAATATGAATTTCTTTGTTCGACGTTCATTTCAGTCCTGAGATGATCGTACCCGTGGGAAACGATAATATTTTGATGCTTTGTTCCGTTAATACTTACTGACCGAATAGTGAGATACCCTCGATACCATCGGAGCTTTCCCAGTTCACAATTATCCAAATCATTCTGGGATAATAGGAAATATGAACGATTCGGTTAAAAAATTACGAATATTTCCCCAGTTCGTTCTACCAGCATTGCCAGTAAATGTGATAAAGGTGTAATCGTACGTTTGATTATAGAATAAATTTTATTTCCGATCAATCAGATGTGATACCTTTGTAATAGGAAATGAGTTAAGGTTTACTTCTATCGTACATACTCCAGTGTAAAATAGTTCGGACGATGGAAGGACTCTTCGTTAGCCTGAACACGCAAGATGCAGCAATAGTAGCATTCGGGTCACTGTGTCAATTTAAATTATCTAGTAGAATAAGCAATAATATTCAATTCGATCGGTCATGTAATTTGTTCGAAAATTTTTGAAATGTTAACAATACTTTACACTTTTTAATGTACACACTAGGAAACCAAGAATTAAACATGAAATTAAGTGTTTTTAACAGTAAATCTTCGAAAATGCTAATCTATTTTAATTAATTCACCGCTGAAATTTTTAAATTTACGAAAGCATACGGGTAGTATAGAAGGCGTAGATTGGCCTAATCTATAAGGAAAATAGAAAAAATCTGATTTAAACCTACAGATAGTTCTTGTTACCGAGGGAAAGTGTGGAGCGGAAGGAAGGTCGGTGCCGAGTGTAGTAGTGTAGTGGGGGTGAACAGCTGATCGGAGTCAGTATGGCGTCGGGCCGTTGTTTAGAGATGGTGTCGCGAGTTCCTCTGATCGTGGTTCTGGGTGCCACCGGGACGGGAAAATCCAAGTTGGCCATCGAACTGGCCAAGAAGTTCGGCGGGGAGATCATCAGCGCGGATTCAATGCAGGTAGGCCCCCGGGAACGGCTCCGTTGGAGAGCCCCCTTCTGGCCAGCACATGGCCCCAGTTTCCAGTCCCGATTTCAGCCTCCCGTCGGTCCCTTTCCGCCCGCAGAACACTTCCAGAGACGTCCCGTCGACCTCTGATACTCCGGAAATTTCCCGGACCCCGATCCGCCCGGGATCTCGCCCGAAAACCCTCCTTTTTGTGTAACCTTGGAGTGTAACCTTCCCCTCCTGTAAACCCTGGTCCTGGGAGGATTTTCGGGGCCGTGACCGATCTTTTTCCCGTCGCTGCGTTTTCTGTGACAATCGATTTTCCCATAATTGTCCCGATTCCGACCCCAGGAAAATCGCCTAGCGACAATATGGCCGCCCCCTCATGCCAACATAACCTTACCTCTGTGACCTTTCCTCTCTTCCTTTTACTGTATTGGGACTCAGCCTCATATTTGATTCTCTTCGTGCGCTATAAGATAAACTGTATGTAATATTTTTTGCCCTAAAATGCATTAAAAGCCAGTATTAATATGTTCAACTTGATATTTTGAACCCTGTGATAAAACCACATGCACATATGGCAGTGTTCATTATTTGTAGTCAGTCCTACCCACTTTAAATCCACTGTGCCTCTTTAAATTTGGGGTCATTAAACTGTATTACTATATTAAAAAAATATGCGCAAGTGTTATATTGGCAGAAAGTTAGATTTAAATGACATTGTTCTAACTTATCTCTAATTGATGCGGTTAGAGAACACATGGCTTACAACTTTGATCAGTTGTCTCCAATACAGTACCTGTTATTATTAACTGTCTTTATTATAGTATTATTTTTCCTAAATAAATTTATTGTGTAGATTACTTTTTTGATTACTTGTTTTAAAGTTCTTTAGGTTGGATAATACTTTAAAAAATAACTACTTTTCTTATTTCATATTTTAGATGAGTAGTCAATAAGTAAATTATTGGCTACATTTTATATTTGGTTCATGTAAATAAAAATTCTGTGTAATCCACAGCATAAAATTTGAATAATAACGGAAAGTGCATATTTTACATATAAAGCTGGTCTCACAGTTTGTGCTTTTTTTTCTTTAATTTTTTTCTGACATGTTATTCATTAGAAGGATTATTCATAAGAATTATAGTAAAAGTGCAATACAAAATCTTGTAAAGTTTATTTGGTGTACAGGATGTGATTGGGATTTCAAAATGGCTGAAGGATAACCTGACCTGTTACCTTCTATAACCTTCTTATATGGAATCTGGATCCATAATAAGGAAAAAGAATGTTTTATCTGGTCAGAGTTTGTGAAATAGGCTTGTAATTGTTTATAACAACCCATAGTGTTTTTTTCTAGTAACTTGCCAAGTACTTAGTTAATTATAATAGAATTTGTGGATGTCTGATAGGTTAGAGGTTCTCTGTACATCAGAACTATAGAACCATTCACTATAAATATGAATATAAAATTAGTTTCATTACAAATGATTCATTCAGGTTGCTTCAGCTATGGAACAATGTCAGGATTTTTATTTGAAATATACCTGT
Source organism: Lethocerus indicus (assembly GCA_019843655.1). Lineage (NCBI taxonomy): Eukaryota > Metazoa > Arthropoda > Insecta > Hemiptera > Belostomatidae > Lethocerus > Lethocerus indicus. Next base: position 24,323,019 of record JACDQD010000005.1, on the reverse strand, counting down.
TGATTAACTGATGCATATACATCCTCCTGTTTGCCTATGCATACAGCCCTTACTGGATTATAGAATCAAAAGTAATGTGATCTGTTTGATCCAATTTCTTCCTTAATCAATTTGAAATAATAAATACATTTTCAACTACATGGTTTCTGTTGCAAAGGATTGTTTATGAAGGAAAATGTGATTATAAACTTGTTTTACTTCCATCGCATCTGAGGTATTGCATTTTCATTTCGCATTCAAAAAGAAAGAATAATAGTGTGGATAAGTCATTTTGGGGGATAAATGTTTGAATTATTATTATTCCATATTGTTAAATATTGTACCATGTTGTCACTATCTTATTTTGGTTAATGAAAATAATTCACCTTATCACCAAAAAACACTCATCCAACAAAAAATGGTGATGGTGAAATTGACTGTATGTCTAATAAGTCTATTTTCTTGCCATACTTAGAATATTTGTTCATTATTTTCTGTCCCTATAAGGTCGTTTTGGTACATGAAAAACAAAACAAAAAGCAAATGAGTATAAAAAATCTAAATTGCTCACTACCTTTCCATTCATTTTTAGTTTATTGAAGTTAGTCAAATGCAGTGCGAGCCATGTTGCAGTTTCCGTTCCCCCCCTCCTTGATCGGTGAAAGAAATTATCCCTTTGCGATTTTTGTTAAGCATTCAATTCTTTCCATAATCCGTGTGCAGGGTCTGCATTAAAATGTCGTTAATGAATTTATAGTTCTTTCGTAATCTGAGACATGTATATATATATATCAGTATTTGATTTTACTCAATGAAGGATGAACGGTGATATTTCCCATATATCGTTCAGGGCACCGGCACTAAAAACATAAACAAATTATTGTATAAATATCATAGTAGTAAAATATTTAATGACAACATTATCGATTGATAGATATTAGGATATTATTTTACGATAATTCGACCATTGCAATGGCCCTTTCATTAGGAACAGTTGTAAACCTCAATAAACCTCTTGGTTTTTTCTTACTTTTAATGTCGTTGACAGAGAATCATATATCAATATTTCATATCAACTTTCGATCCATCCTATATATTTTTCTCACTTTTTGTACTAATCTCGGTTAATTTTGATAATGTTAATCCGTTGCCGATTGCCTCAGAGTGCAGCTTATTGAATGCCATTTATTGCAATATTTATTTTTATAAGTGGGTTTTGAATAGTGGATGATATACAATATAAGATAAGATGAGGAAATGGAAAAAAAAATAGAGTAAAAAAGTTTCATGTCCGAATGAATGGAATGGGCCTTATCGGAAACTCTTCTTGGTGCGAGTAAAACTATGTGGAAGGTCAACCGAGAGGAAGGTGACATTCAAGTTTCGTTCTCAAGCGTTATATATTCATGTAAATAAATATATAAGATAGGTGGAAAGTAAATCTTTTCCACTATTTCGAGATGATGTTGATGTGATTCCGCTAGTTTTGTATTTGGTGCTTCGTTTTAGGTCTTCAAATTGTTTCCAAGTAAGGCGTTCAAAATTATTTTTGTAATGAGGACAGTGAAAATAAAAATAGCCCTAGTAAAATATATAGGCGGGGCGACTTTTCATACGTATGGCGTGCAACCGAAACATGATGAATGAACGACCCTGCATTATAATGGTCGTTTAGCGGCGACCCATTGTACGGTGATCAAGTTCAGTGAAGCGCTGCCGAAGTCAAACTTTAAATGGCGGCGGGAATGAATTCAACTCCGACTGAAGAAAACTAAAATTATTTCACACCGTCACAATGGCCGCGGCATATCCTGTCAGTACAGCTCTTGCATACGTTTAAGGGTGTTGCTAATGATGATCGGGGGTTGGGGGTCGATGATTTACAATAGGGCAACTTCGGACCTGCTAACCGCAGAGGAAGTCCATTGTTCAAATCGACTTACTCATTGTTGAACCAGAGCGGACGATGTTCCTCCTCCTTTTATACCTGCTCATCAGGTAACCTAATTAGTTTCTTATATCGAAGTCTATCCGGCCGGGCAGGAAAGTCATCCTTTGGGAGCCCAGATTCCCGTACGGCAACCTGTTTAAGTTTAACGCCCTTTGCTAATTTGTACTTGTTATTATAATAAGCGTAAACTTGCGCAGATAGAGTAATTTGCAAGATAAATTGCTCCGCTCCATAAATTACCGCGTCGGTGCAACCTGCATTTGCTATTTTTCAGTGTGTTGGCTCCAAGCAAGTGTACTTCCTTTTTGCATCTTCCTTCTCTAAGTCTCCCTCGTGAAATACATTTTATCCTCGCTTAACATAAATTACTATTAATGTTAGTTACTTGGATTAATATCACAATCATATTTTACTTTGTGAGATTTGATATTCTTGAAGAAAAAAAATACTTTTGCCTTTTCTGAGAAAAGGCTGTTAACCATTTAAAACTGAATAAGTATTGAATATTATAAGGAAGATATTATTAGGAATCTTCGAATGTTCGGTATGGTAATGTAGTAATGTATGTAATAGTAGTACAGGATACAGTATTCATAACATAACAGTGCTGACATGATGCTTCATCCTGCGTTGCTGTACTAATGACGAAATAATACCGGTGATTGTGAGAATTTGAAAACGAGGGAGTTTGTTAAATCTTTAACCCAAATACACTCCGAGAATATAAAATGTTTGCGAACAATTATTTTTAACGTTATTTTCATTATCATATTTACTAAAATTTGTCCGAGTTATTTTGTATAGCCGCCCTGGTACGCTTAGCGTTCTCATAATACTTGAGAGGTGCGTACTAAAGTGCACCTCGATCGTGGTATGTGGATGGGGAAAGAAAGCGAAGTGTACTGGCCACACACGTAGTCTCGAGGCTGGACTCGGCTGGCATTTAGTTCTTCTGCCAATGACAGTTATAAAAGTCTCTCCGGAGGGTGGTTGGGCGGGGAGAGGAGGACTCGTGTTCCTGTGTGCATTATCTACACCCGTTATTACACATTACATCATTCCCAGAAATGTTGTAATTTAAAGATAAGCGACAAACGGATTAAAGGTCCCACGAACCGTCTCTAATGTACCAGTTTGATAAGGTTTTCATTGAAGTTCTTGTTAATAATACTTATCTTAAGTTCAGGGGGGTCAATCTTCGTATTGCGTACTATATATACAACGGATTAAGGGATTTTACGTCTTTTATCGTCCACTAACAGGAGTCCTACATTTGGACGGCGTACATTCTTCTGTACGGTGAAAGGAAAGCCCCTCCTCGCCTATCAGAAGTGGGATTTAGGTTAGAATAGACATAGTCGCGGTGAATGTTCTCCGGCTTGCTATATGCGCTGGAAGTGGTCCTTAATGGCATGTAGGACAAGCCCGTTCGAAGACCGGTACCGGTCCGCTTGCGCGAGGTGTAATAAGCTCGGCGTTTTTCTTTTCGAGGATCGCGGAAGGATTTGAAAGTAGACTTCACTTGCCGGCGATGAAATAACGTCGAAACGGTCGAAGATTGTAGTTTCCACTCCTTTCTCGGGGGTCTTCTGCGAGAATTATAACGAAAGGGTGCTGTGTGTCATTTACTCGTGTTAGCCTACCCGCTTTAGTCCTTATGTCGAACAGCGCCCCTAAACAGAGCTTTTTCTTGTCGTTTCCTTTTTTTCGCGGTTAGCGACGAGGCTATGCGGTGGGCCTCGTCATTTTGCTGGTCGAGGTGGCGATAGTTCGAGCAATTCGGAACAGTCACGCTCGGATGGATGCTTAAAGTATTCTGGTGTTAATTGTCCGAATTCCCGAGCTTAAAATCCTCAATTTTCCGTTGGTTCCGCCTGTAAATGGGACAGAAAATTTAGAGTACAGTGTCTGTATTCTTGTATAACTTCCGGCAATTATAAAAAAAAAGTAGCTGCGTGCCAGTAGATGTGGGCGTCTGTGTGTCGGTGTTAGTGACGCCTAACCGTGTCAGACGGGAGCTGTGTAAGACGTGTCATTATTCTGTTACTTCCGAGAGGCGTTGGAGAGCTTTGGTGTGGTGGTGGCCGTGCCCCTCCACCGGCCGAATATATTTTCGTTGCGCGTGTTCCAATTGGCAGCTGGAGCCCGAGTTTGGCCCGAGAGTGCCTTCGCCAGAGGTGGATCTCTTTTCATCGGAGCTGTCTCTCCGTATTAAAAATACAACGCCCGCCGCATTGTTCCACTCCCCTCTCTGTCTCTCTCTCTTCTCTCTTCCCCCGTAAACGGGTCGGAACGCCAGACCTCATTAACTAATAATAATGATGTTGAGCAGAATTTGTCACATGGACTGATTGTGTCCGAATTCACCTTTTAATTGACTCGTTATCTCATTTATTTGGGACAGATTATTTTCGTTTTCTTAAATACGAAAAGAGGGGAAAGAGAACACGGAGTGAGACATCTTTATAATAAAATTTATAATCTTTTCGTCTACAGCTGGCGAATACGAATCGTTCTTCGTATTCCGAGTTACGTAATTGTCTTGCCTGCAAGCTATCTTAACGAACTTTGATAAGTTAATTAAAAAGAAAAATTACACCCGAATTATTGGCCTTCTGTTCATAGGTTCTTGACATCATGCTAGTAGTACGGACGCAAAAAATAACGTTGTCAGGTGTTAGTTTTTTTTTTAAAAGAGGATCGCTGTCTTACGGGCTGCAGGTCTTTTTAATTAGGGAACCCCGCATACTGGTAAGCGAAACACGACACGTTGTACTAACACGTTCTAGACGTGTTGTCCCCATTTAAAAGGCGTTACGTTGTGATCCTGTTACCTGGTCTGTCCCCTAGGGGGCTTCTTTGATTCCCTCCTTCCGACATCTTTCGACTCAGTCTCGGGTCGGCAATTCCGTTCTTTTTCTCTCTCTCTCTCTCTCTCCCTCTCTCTCTTCTATTTCGCTCTTAATGCCGAAGGAAATATAAGCTAACTGCCAGTACGTGACGGACACTGGGTTACTAAGAGTACGAATAAAAGTCAAGGCCAGTTTATGGTCGTGCGCCCCCCCCCTCGGTGCTATTTTGACGGGGGTTTCTGTTGGCTTTTCCCTTCTTAGTGGCCGGCGATTCCAGGTTATTTTACGAGAATGCTCAACTTGATCGAAAGCTTAAGTCGACAGCGGAGGGATATTGCAAGTTTGTGACTCGATTTATTCTGCAATATAAGCCGACACTGGATCGATTATTGCAAATCCAATTTAACTCCAAATTAGAGGAGGTTTTATTTAGATAAGGGTTAATTCTTTCTTTTCCAGTATTTAATGGTCGGCTCTGTAAGAACTGTAACTAAATTATGTATTCAATTTCAAATTTAATTTTAAATTTAGTATATCCAGGACAGTGAGGAGATTTCCTTCAAATGACTACTTCAATTTCTTGTAATAAATCCTATGAGTGGAATGGAAATGAGTCTTGAACATTACCTTGATGTTTTAACCTTGCAAAAGTATTTAAAACTTCCAAATATTTTGGCCTACACTATTCGATATAATTTGCTTATATAAATTCATTAAACATGTATGGATGGGTTAATCATTTTGCTATTTAGCTAACATGATATCGTTGTATATTTCAGTTTGTAATGTTTCAAAATTAGAAATAAAGAGCGTTTAGACATTAAGGTTAATATGTTTTCGAAGCAACTTCGGTACACTTCTACAATATCAACAATTCAGTACAAATCTAATAATGTAATTATAGATAATTTCATTTAATTTTAGATAAAACCCGGGTAAACAGTGCCATTGGCTGGTGATTTGGTTATCGTTGATTATAATTTTCAGTAGAAGATAAGACAAACACATTATTAATGTTTTCCATGTTTTATAACAAATCATTGTTTTATGTACCAATAAAATATGTTGCGAGAAATGGTACAAACATAGATTGTAGAATTTCTTGCACCGGAAACGATGTGGAAAATTCAATCGTGTCCAAAATGAGCTTTGATGTCATTCTGGTTGTTGTCGGAAATCATAGAAGATTAAGGCGCTCCAAAGAAGTCGGAAATATATCCCTTATTAGTATACTCGATAAAATAAGGACAATTTGAGCTGACGCCAACAAAATGAGAAAACTTTTTAGTGTTTAGTGTTCATCTGTGAGTTTATTTCAAGGATGTATACATACAGACTGACGAAAGATACAGTTACATTCGAAATGTAAAATTTAAATAACAACCTCGGTATCTCCGAGTGACGATACTACTATTAAACGTTTACCCAGATAGCGGAGTTAAAGAGAAATATAACGGCATTCTTGAGTTGAGAGAGTGTGTATTTGATAAGCGTAGAGGGAAGTAACAGTAGCCGCCCCATTGAGGTGCGGCGGCGGCGGCGGCGGCGGCTCTGGGCCCCCGGGGTCGTCGACACGGGCTCACGCCCCAGCCTTGATTTTTAGCGATGTCTACTCCGCCTCTGTGTCTGTGTGTGTGTGTGAGTGTGAGTGTGAGTGCGTGTATATACGTGTCGAAACGCGTGCCGCGCGGGCCCGTGTGCGTGCCTGCCTTGCCCTGTTGCGTAACGACGTCCTCACGCGGACCGATGTTCGAATTCCCGACGTCTGGCCCGACAAGGCCGCCCTGGATTGACGTTTCTGTTCCAGTTCCGCCGACCGTCCGTAAGAGCTGTTGTCTTCTGTGGGAATTTTTTGGTACTCGAGTCGGTTGCATAAGCCGAATTGATGGAGTTCTCCGGGGGGACGATTTACATTTCTGCCTGGCCCCGGCCATTGTCTCTAATATTGAGGCAGTTTTATACTAGCACAATTATTTGACCTAGTTTAAGGGTAGTGGCGAGGTCTCGGATCATTATCTGTGTGATTTTCAACAGCCTGTCTGGTATATCGCACCGTTCTTAGTTACAAGACAGGTCTAAAATATCCGTCAGGCGTCTTTGGATACTTGGAATAGAACCATATTTTTACTGTTACTAGCGTTAAATCGTCGCCAGTAGTATTCCATAAATTTCAAATTCATCCGCTACTGTTCTACTGATTTTCAATTTTTTCTGCTTGTCTTACTGACTTGGAGTTACTTATCACACTGCGGTTTTGTAATTTATCTGGCAAAAATAATTTTAGTACGATCTCTTCTTTGCGAATGAATCCATAGGTGTTCATAGAATATGGTGTCACACGCACCATACCGTGATCTCTATCGGCCGGCATGCCTGATACCGCCCTATTTAGTTTACTTTAAGTCATTTAATTCCATTAATCATCTCTCTTGCATCCTGTTTAAGGCATCTTCGTTCATAACGCTCTCCTTCTCCTACTATCAATTTAACCTTCCCCCTTCCGTTTATGTGACATCATGTACGTCTATAGGCTTTCCTGTTACTCTAAATCTCGTGGAATTTTACTTACAATCGTTGACAGTTTTATAATTCCTATTTTGAAATACTTATTTCGACTGTACCTTCGTTTCATACTCGATTTTAAAAGTAATTATTTATTGTCTGACATTTACTGAAAAGGCCTATAAATATCTTGAAAGAACAAATAATTTAACTGATCTCTGCTTGTCGATTTCGAGAGTACTGATTTCATAAATAAATAAGGCGTGTCCCTCCCAGCGTCTTCCTTCATTATTCTGTTCAGAATTTATTATACGACTGAGTGAAATTTAATGAATGAAATTCCATCAGATATTAACCGTTAATTGCCCACTCACACAGGACTTGTACTCCTGGCGTTTCCCCCGTCACCGTCCAGAAGAGGCGTGTCATTGTGCGGGGGCCCCCCAGTTCTGGGTGGTTGGGAATGGGCGGAATGGGGTGGGGGTTTCGACGCCGGACGCTATAAATTTTGATTATTTCCACGCATTGTGGTGTGTGGCGTGCTCTTTTGAGGGCCGACAATGACGTGAGAATGGGCGTCGCGTCATGGGCGTTTTGTTGGGCCGATGAATTGTCTCCGTCTCTCCTCTATCTCTTTTCTAGTCCGGGTCTAGGAGAATTCCCCCTCGCCCCCGTACCCACAGTGGTGGCGCTATTTAATTGCCGCCGTGGGAGAATGTCTCAGGCCCTTCCATTCCTTATTATTTCATATACACCAATAGGCCATGCGGAAATCGCATCAGGCTTAATATAGTCTTGCATTCTAACAGGGATTGCTCTCGTTTCAAAACGTTTAACATTAATCAGTGATTAATTATGTGAAATCGTTAGTAATTAATCCATTACCATTTTCAGGAATAAGTTTGCCGTCTTTTAGTTTGTGGTACAAAACAGAAGTCCGAATATACTGTATTCTATACCTGCTACCGCAATCTGTTATATGATGTTTCGCAACATCATCACTTGTGAATATTGAGTGGTCCGGACGTCAAGAAGCCGAAACAAGTGCAATATAAGACCAAATAAGCGGGTGGGGCCGGATGATCGGAAGATTGATGAGGTGTCAAACCCTCGCGTCTTCCACAAATAGGAGTTTTAAATTAGTTTGGAATACGTGTTCGGTGGCCCGCGAAGGTGGTAGAATGCCATACTTTTTCTCGATCTTCTCGAACGAGAAGATCACGTTATAATAGATTAGTTCGTTACTGCGGTGGTTTTTTTTTGCTGTTAACAGTAATGATCGCCCGTCGGACAATGCGGTTGTACACAGAATACAGTGGCAGCGGGTGAATTACGTCCGTGTCTCGGTCTCACACGCAGGGTTTGGGGTCGTAAATCTTGCCCGGTTAAAAGGATGTACTTATCACTGAATGGATTTTATTGCCCGTTTAATTGCCGGAAATTCGGAGGGGTCGGCGCCTGGCCGACAGGCCCTACCGGCCGGTCGATTATTGGCGTTTCTTGCAGCTACGGTGAAATTGATTAGGGGCGAGAGAGCGGGCTGGCGGGTGATGAGAGGGCTGAGCGAGAGCGAGAGTGAGAGTGAGAGTGTGATCGAGTGAGAGTGAGTGAGTGTGGGCCGGAGCCCAGTCACCTTGAGACGCCGCCGCCGCCGCCCTAAAACGCGTAGCAGCTCGTGGGAAACTTGTCTACACCGCCGTCCTGGGGGGGCATGCAGGAGCAGAGGGGGCCCAACAGCGTGTAGGACGCACCGGAAATTGGGAAATATACCCGTCTTTCACTATCCTCTTGGGTCCCGGTAGAGACTTTTATTCACGCGCTTAATTTTATACGCGCCCAGTTACTTAACTATTGTATAATGTTCGTATTGAAATATGTAATTTACAGGAAATGCAAATAATCGACAATTTGTCGTGACAATAAAAAAAACTGCAGTTAAAGCATTCAGGCCATAACTGTGCAACAGTTACAGAAGCCCGACTCTATATAATTGCTTCGTTTTTATGCTGTGCGGTTTATGTAATGTAACTATTACTTTCTGCATGCAGTTTCATTATTTGGCAAGCGCAACTTTTGAATTAAAATATCCCTTCAGGCTTTTCTCCGTGCCATAGTAAAATGTTCTTATCCCGTGGTTACCATTGTCGTATAGAAATATAAAGAGCGGGCGATTGACATTTTTTAATTGCGTTCCCATTTCGAACAGGCTCCTTTATACTGTTTCTCAACTGTTTTCACTTCATTTGTAAGCCTTACTGATCTCATATATAGTTCGATACTTTGTGATAGCGGGATGAAAAATGTGTGACACAGATTTTATTTGAGGACACAATTTTTGCATTTTCTGGGTCATGCTATTGGCATAAATCTATGACCTCCAGACACGGTTGTAAAGGTGGTTATTTCGTAAACGACTCATTCGGCGTGTTGAAGCCGTGTGTTAATCTACGCCCATTCTTTTAAATTATTTGAATTCACGTTCTAACTGGCGTAAATCGAATTATTAGTTGCAAGTGCACTCACTGTACACTCGATTTCAGGTAGTATTTTATAATTATACTCTACTTAGTCAACTTACTAAGTCAACAATCTAAGACAACTGTAATTAATAAATACATTTATTTAGTTCAGTTTTGAATGGATCTTACTATCCCTCCGCCCCCAACTCCGGATGTAATTTGCATACGAGAGAGGTTCGGCCGACCGTAAGGAAACCTTTTAACGTTCGCTTGTTTATTTACGGTATCCCTCTCCTTTTATTTGACTCTACAAAGGTGAAAGTATAAATTCACCGGCGTTAGGTATGCGTCGGATATTAGATAGCGTTCCGATATGAATTAGGCCGTAGTGGAAAATTTCAGTCGACACGTTTGAAAGGGACGCCTCTTATCCGTCGGCTCTCGGAAATAGTTGGGCCGACGCCAGAGCATTAGAGATATTACGGGTGGGACATATTACGCGCGCGTACTCGGACCTGGGCCCGTATTTTTAGACCGCTTGTAACGGACACTGGGATATTTCAATTCATTGAACGCGCGGGCAAAGCCGCCCGCCCACCCCTCGGGTAGGGGTATAGGGAACCGACCTGGGGTCGCCCATCGACCGGTTTGGCTTTCTGTAATGTTGCGGTCGACAGTGGAAACCGCACCGCACCAAGAACTTCAAGGACGGATCCCTGTGAATTGGGCCGTCCCAACAATATTTCACTCTCCGTACAACTTTATTACAAACTCCAGTCGCGGGATTTTTTTGTAAAACAGATGAAATCAACAGAAACGCGCGTTCCCTCCTTCGTTTCTGGGCCCTGTTCGATACCAATTCCGGTCTGAGTCCCGTCCGTCTGGTTTCAATTCGCGCTCGCCCTGTATCTACCCAGGATGTGTCTGTACGACTGCGGAATAGCCTAAAATTAAATGTTATCTCACGTTCGCAGTTTTTTTTTACTAATCTCGGCGTTTTAGACAAATGAGGCGGATTTAAAAATAAAACTCCGACGCGTACACTGCGGCATTCGGCGTATCCCATGAATTATTGTTAGCGGGGACGTCTATTTACGGACATAGCCGGCCGGCTGTCGTCCTCCAGTAAGGGGGAGGGGGGCCACAGGATTTCTTGGATTTACGACGGCCAGAAACCTTGACACGTGTACAACTTCGTCAAACGTGTCCGCCCCACCCGCCCCCCTCTAAAAGAACTTCCCAATCCCCGGGCAATTTGCATAATGTCCCCTGCCGGGCTTAGTAAGCAAGTGACCCGGAGTTATATAACGGACCGGGGGCCGGCTTGGTACCTGATATTTAATGAGAAAAAACAGTCAACCCCGCCCTCCTCGGCTTGTTATTCAATCGCGCCAAGTCCACTTGGAAGGTCGTTTCCTTCCGCGAAATCCGCCGCCCCGATTCCGCGCTAAATATGCAAATGTAAAAACTGATAATTTATAAATTTCCCGTAACCGACTTTTTTCCCCACTCTTGACAGCTAGTGAAAACGATATTTCAGCATTTAGTACTGGATATCTGTTAAAAGTGATTGAATAAAATGAAATAATAAAATTTCTCGAAATTTGTAATTGCCAGGTGTTGTTTCATATCGTAATGTCTAGAATGCTCGATCGCATAATTACAAGTTATACTTTCAATCTAAGCCACTCGTTTGAGAAATTTGCTAACGTTAATTCTAATTGGCTTCACGCTTAATAATTATTTACTTGGTCACTGCACAGACCCCAGAACTAATTATTGGCCATTTGTATTAGGTCGTTCCAATTATTAACTCGCTGCGTTAGCTGTATCACTAGTGAATTCTCCTCACGTCTGCGTATTTTTTTTTCAGATTTCTAGCCGCTTGGAATATCGTCACTGTATGTTTTAAATATGCTGAAAATATGATTCCCTCAACGCATAATGCTAACGTGGTAGGCTGTAATTTATTCGAGAAACGAGTCGAGATTTCTTTGGAGGCAAGCTCTAATGGACATTTTTTCAAAAGTCTGTTAATATATACATCATTACTATCGCTCGTTATATTCTTGCGGGTATACGGCATCCCGAGTGGGTTCTCTCTTGTTCGATAAGTTTGAAATTATGCCCCTGAGAAACGTTGCATTTGGAACAGTCGTCGATTAAGGAGCGGGAGATCTCCCCATGATGGATGTTCCTTCAGCGTTGCGAACCGATGCTCTTATCATCAGACCGGCGGGCCCAGTGGGGCGTTCAATTTTCGATTTGTCAAGAACAAAGGTACCCACCGCGTCAAAGGTCCTTCGTCGCCCGAAATCGGATTAATGGATCTGGAACGTCTCCGCCGTATGTAGTGATAACGACGGGACGAATGTGGTTCCCTTTAGATCTCGTGCATTTCTGTCTCCTCTCGCTGGTTTGGTCTTTTGCTATACCGGTTTCGGCTGCTCGCCATCTTCAGTAGCGGTGTTAGTCACTTTTGGCACTTTGGATGTTTTTCGGGCATCCTCACTGCGCTGTCACTGTCACTTGTACTGTACAGGTAACCTAAACCCTCGCAGATCACAAAACATGTTTGTTAAACTAGTGGTTCCCTTTCGTAAAATGCTTAAATGCTTCAAGGCGACTGCAGCCGGCTCAGCATGCGCTGCCGGGAAATTGTCTGCAGCGTCATACACCGAGGAGTGAGAGTTGCCCGGTTATGGCCGTGGGGGGTCGGTTATATCCGTTGTGTCTTATACAACGCACTCGAACCGATCGAGGGCTACGACGAGAGGGGGGAATATTCGCTCTTTCTCGAATGAATATTGAATTCTCAGTTGCGAAAAATTACAAGTCTCCGATGGTCGTACCTGGGGGAGAAATCTCACTCTGAGATTTCGTGACGCGAGTTCGGAAAGTGTCCGTGATGTTTGTTTCATTCATGAAATCGATCTACCCCTAATCGTACGTTATCTCCACTGATAGTGTTTTCCCTCGGTTTAATGCAGCTTGTCGTAAAACTGCGCATAATAACTTAACCCGGCTGCATTCTGGGGCATTTTACATTAAATTTACCGGATACGTCTGTACATTTATTGTTTCGCAAATAAAAACACTCTTAACAACGATTTTCTTATACGTTCTTATTACACTACGCCTAGCATAATGGAAAACCGCCGACTGAGTAACTGAGAAAGAAACAAATTCAAGTGGTCTCTGAATGATCTAAATATAAATACTGCAATTGCGCTAGATTGTTATAACTCATACCTTTTGTCGAAGGCGCAAGTTATTCTTTTTGCTAAAAGCGTAATTAGCGATTCCTCAAACCGCGAACCACAGTTCGGCCTTGTTTGTACTATGCTGTAGTCGCTGTTAGTATTAATTGAATGGAATTTGTTTTCCACGATTTGGTTAGTTCGCAGGAATGTTATGGGGCAATTGTTTGTGTCAACGTGACCGAGTGATGTTGATTTCAAAACGTTAATCGTACCAAATAACCGGTCGCACTCCGGAACTGCATCGGCCTTTTCCCTGTGACGCCAGTGATACTTGAAACTTCACGACTCGCATAACGGTTTCTTGAATAACCGGGCGTCCGGTAACAGGAGATTTCGAAGAATCCTATATCTTAAGAGATTACTGCTTATTCAGAGCTAATGAGTGAACTCGATTTTTATGGTTCTTTCACAGTCTATTCAGTTGTTCTTCAAAATTTTGTGTTGAAAGTAAAATGAAAACGTTACGTGTTTTAATAAAACGACAATACAATTCTTGATTACAGACAATCACCGCTGACTATAATATAATAAATTAACAGTTAATTCAATTAAATATAAACGCATAAAAATTGCACATTTCGTTAGGCGTGAAGGGGGTTTAAAGAGAACGGTCGGTTTCAGTAGAGCGCTATTTGTGGTAATGTATTGTAATTTGCACTCGGCCCAAGATAGCGCGTAACCTTGCCGTCGGATAACCGGGCATAAATGTCAGGCCCCGGGGAAAGTCGTTTGCCCGCCGGTTTTTCCGAGAAAACCGTAGCCGTGGTATGTTTTTCAAAGAGCGCGGAGGCGAGATCCGGGGCGGTATCGCGGACGGTTTCACCGTTGGTGGCCTGTTGTAGTTGTATAGTGGGCACTGGGAGCCCACCCGCCCCACGGCCCGCCTGCCCATTCCCATTGGGAGGGACAGAAAGCGGGCACTAATTCTACAACTTTCACCAATTTTCGTTCTACCGGCAGTTGTTTGCACCGGATTCGAATAAAAACCGACCCCGGTCTTCGAAATTTCGGCTCTATAATGATTCGGGTTGATTCGCGTTACGACCAATTATCGGCTAATTCGGCCGATTATTATAACTCAGGCCCTGGGACCGAGGAAATTCTTCCGAAAATAAAAAAGGGTCAAACTGTCCGAATGAATGCATAGCCCGGCGTCGGTGAAAGTGTAATTTTGTATTTCAATAATTGCAACGTCACTGAGGAACGAGCTAATGGAATTTCAAATGGCGCCCTCGATCGAACCTGAAAAGGTTCCATTTTAACTTGCTTTTGACCAGTTATTGAAAACGTATTTTGTCCTTCTGTTATTAGTAACTGGCGGCTGAGCGTTCGAGGGCCCAATGAATCTGCTAGGAAAATGCTATCTGTTGGACACCATTCGGTTCTTTTCAGCTTAATATTGTGCTTGTAGGCATTCCAGAACTTTTACCCAGAGCTACTTTTCTGCCTAATAAATAGCTGTCAAAGAATTATTTCATATTTCGGTCTTAAATATGTGTTGCAACCAAGTTGGGTTACGTAACCCCCCCTCCCCCCTAATATTTAAGATCGACTCCCCTCCACCCTACCGATAAATTGAATGCACCGCCTGTAATAAAGGCCTTAAAACAGGCGTCAACTGCTATTAAATATGTTTTGGATGTGTTGTTCAGGATCTAGTTAGAAAAGGAATGAAAATCATTATATCTTATATAGCATATACCTCGGAATACTCGGGGGTCTTTCGCGGATCGTTTTAATAATAAAAATCGTGGGGTGAGAGTGTGCGGTTAGGAAAAAGGTGGGGCGTTTAATGCCGATAGTTGAATCGGTCTGTCGTCATTGAGAAAGTGGCCTCACTCCTGCCCCCTCTATATCAGAGCCACCACTTTCATTTCCATTACATTATTGTGCCTTCTCAACCCGGTTCAACTTTGGCCGAGATCCCTTTCTTCGCTGTAATTGAAGAATATCCAAGCGATGGATTGGTCGGTGGTCGAGAGGCCAAAGTTTAGATAGCGTTGCGAAAATTAAGTTCGACTCCTTTCGCTTCTTCGGCTTGGTCAGACAGCCTGGAACGTGTCGAAATATCATGCGAAAAATATTCTTGTTACGAGTCAATTAGTGTTTTACTTGCAAAGAAATTTGGTAAACACAAACCTCGTTCTGTGTGGCCCCTGTTTAGAGAGCCCAGTCTGGCTAGTTATATTAATTACTAATTATTAAGTTATAATAATTGGGTAGCAGTGTCATATTTATAGATATAGTTCTATTATTAATTTATTAATTAGGAAATTAATAACTCTCTCTAAAAAAAATACCGAGGTGAGTTTAGATGTATAAAGTTTATCATAGGATTTAGGTTTTAATCTTTAAAGATTAAAAAATTCCATAAATTCTTTAGGTATATTTTTATAAATGAAGAATTGCAAAATGGAATAGGCGTAAAAATATGGAAGCTTTTTATTTATAAAACAAAAAATCTATTTGGAGTGTAGCCAAGTGCTAGAATCTTCTTATTGTAATTTATCATTGGTTCAGTTTTGGTTATCGCTCAATTGAACTAAATTCGGAGTTTTCACTTCAAATATACATTATACATTTGAGATTTTACTGCCTCCATTTACCTATTTTTTGAAATATTAATTAACAAGTTGGTTCGTTTATAGTTTAAATTGTTACTGCCAGATGTGATGTATTACTGACGAAAGTTGGATTCAATTATAGTAATTATTGGACTGTCCATGCATGGCCCCCTTCCCTCGGTACTCATTATCGAATTCACTATATCCGAACTTCCTCTACCCCGTGTAACAGGAAGTAATTATCTCATTCGATATACGCATACAAGAAAAACACACACCACAAAAAAACAGTTATTTTCAGTGTAATGAAACCTCGTTTGTATAGCGCGTCTTGTAACGTAGTGGAATACTAGAACAATGATGAAATGGAAATGTTGGTCGAAAGTCGATGTTTGAATGCGATAGATTAGGCGAGGATGTTTTCAAAGTAATTGGATATATAAGGAAAAATACTATTCTACTTGGACCTATAATACCTAAGACTAAGACATAATACCTAGTTCTAGATTTTGTATTGCTTCTAACAAAAGTAGGATGCAGAATAAGAAGTTTCCAATTTTCTTCCAGATTTTCTTCGATTGTTATTGACCGGACCCGTTTACCCTCCCTTGCGCGAATCCAATCAGAACGTGTCGAGGAAAATATCCTACACCGCTTTTCCATCATTGCGATTATGAATCGGTTAGAAGAGGAAGTCGTGGCTCACTTGGGCATTAGTAAAATGGATCGCGGGACCCAGATGCCGAATATCTGAGGAAACGGGCGAACACGAGGTCAGGGCCGCGGATGACGACATGTCCAATATATAATGTGCGCAATCATACGAGGAAAAGGAAAAAGAAACGGGTGCGATAACTACCCAAATCGCTAATTCTTTTTTTTTCATATACCCAGTGCGGCTAGATTCACATATTAAAATTACTCAATGAATTCGTGCCGAGTTCCCCCGTTCTGATATTTCCTACTTATATAGAGAGATATAGATCTAGATTTAAAAAGGGATATCCCTATTTAGACAGTCGCTAGATGACTATCGTCAGCCTAAGGAAGTCGTTAAGTAGATTGGCCGGGTCATTACCGGTCCTCGGAGGACAAGAAGATTTAAGACGCCCCCCTATAGGTTCAAATTTCAATAAATTATGCTTGGAGGGATTGGGACAAAGTTTCTGTAGACGGTGCCCCCGTGGCAAGAAAAGAAATATATTTTCTGTACAACCCTACTTCATTGCGATTTTGCATCGGTAATTGGATTTTGTTTTAATATTAATTAGCTTCCCATTTGTCAGGAGGGGTATTAGTAAAACTTGGACCTTGAACTTTATCACTCCTCGCCTACTTCTATTGTTTCTTCGGTCGTTAGGTGCACCACTAAATCACTGTTTAAGTAAATTTTGAATCTATTTTCGGACTATTTCAAAACGAGTGTAAAGCTAAGCGAGGTACAAGCAGGAATTAATGAACCGAGGCGTAATCGTTCTTTTCTCAAAAAATTAAATTGGCGTTAACGATAGGGGCCACAGCAACCCGTCGTGTTTCTACAATATTTATCCTCCGACATTTATTAATTCTAAAATAATTTCCGATTAAATTTCAGAGCGGGACATCCAGCCTGGTATTATATTATGATCGCTTACAGATGCTGCCGTCTTGGTTTGCTGCCAAAACCGCCAGTATTTAGTTGAACCAGATTTGGGGATTGAGGGTCACCCAATACGTTCTTCGACGTAGATAGCAGTTTCACAAATTCGTGTTACGGCACTCTTCAGTTTTAATACACGCTTTAAGGGCTCGGGCACTTCGAGGTTTTATTGAGGTACGAACTTGTGGGCTGTAAAGGGGCGGGGGATGTGAGCAATAAATTGCAATTGAGTGGGTTTCGCCAGACCTGGGGCTATTTATTGCAAAAAATGGTGTAAATAAAGCATAACTAATGTTTAGAACAAGTTTGATCTCAAAACTTTTATTTTAGACAGGGATATTGTAATATAAATTTCATGTTTGTTAGTGTAATTGGCCGATGTAAAAGACGGTTGGAACAACAAATAAATCCTAAAGTATTAGATTTTCACCTCAATTTGCAGATGTTTCTAACACATCTTCAGCCTCCAGTCATAAAAGTTTGAAAATATTCTGTCGCGAATAAAAGTCTTGCAACTTCCTGTAGGAAAGTTTACTTACAACGAATTGTTGACAGTGCTACTCTTAGAACAAAGTTTAACTTCCTTCCAGATTTCTGCCGTCAAAAATATGTACTGTTCTCATTTGTCGTCTCTTTGTTCATATTTGGTTTCAGCTCCTTGCAGTATTTAATTCCCGTTATTACTATTCAGAGTTTACTTGCTCGGAGATAATGATGCAGGGAATCGAGCAAGACCTAATAGCATCTCTTCGCTTCTTCGAATCCCGCCGCCTCTCTAATACCATTTCACCTTCGGGGCGAGTCTGTTATCATTGCGATAAGCGTGGCATTCTCTTGTATACGGCTCTGTCCTACTAGAATTCGTGTTTGGGGCGTCCGAAAGATAACTTCAAGAATTGCCTTCCCTCGCCAATTTGTCCGATCCAACATTTTATCCTTAGGTGGATAGGACTGATTGAAAAAGTATTTGGATGAAAAACCGGAAACGGGCCGTTTCATGTTACTGAAACTGATTTCCCTGTGAAATGCGTCAATACTAGCAAAACTGGAGCTGACGCACTTAGGAGGCACGGCTAGGCATCGAATATCTAGACTTTGACATATTATCGGAGATTCTATTTCTAAATAAATTGGCCCGTTTAGTATTATTTTGTCAAAATAATTTTATATATATTTTCATTTCATTGTAGGCTCGAATATTATACATTATTTTATAATATTACAATTAGAAATCATATTATAATTTTATTAACGAATTGTCAGACTTTTTACTGCAGATCTGCACTTATAAATGAGTTAACATTTCCTTCGGAACTGAAGTATTGGTTGAATACTGGCCGTTTCGGAATGGTGTAAAGTGTACCGAAGCCGGTGGTGCAGCCGGCTCAGGTAGTCGGGACGAGAACAATTTGGAAACCTTTCGTTAATGCGGGTTGAGTGCGGACCCGAAGCCCCTCGTACCTGTTGAGACGTGATCCCCACAACCCGCGGTCGTTAGTAACCTAGACAACTTAACCTACCTTTATTTTTTTTCAATTTTTCGGCCTCTTTACGGCCCAGTTTAACGGGCTGAAATACGGTGATCTTTTCATTTTCTCTATTCTCTTCCGGTACGTTGGTTGGGTCGAGAGGAGAGTGCTTCATTCTAAAACTAATCCCGGGAATAGTTTGTTGAACCGGGAAACGCATAGCTAGTGTGCGGCAGAGCCGGGAGAGGAGGCCCCACCAATTCTGCCAGCTGCTGCGTCACACGTCGGAGAGTTGCCAAACGCCTCCTGGCCCTCTCAAAACGAACGACCCGACGTTTTGAATTTGGAACTTAATGAGCACAGAGAGAAAGTCGTATATTGGTTTATGGGGTTGAAAGAGCACCACTAGTATATTGCACAGCTGTACTTACATAAGTTGTTCCGTTTGCGAACCGAAACGTAGCTTTAAATTGCGAGTCAGTTCATTTTTAGCGAGTTGGAAAAGTGAAATCAGGCTACAGCAGGTATTTTTAAACAGAAATTGTAATATACGGGGAGCATGGTACGGTCGTAAAATCGCATCGACCTAATATGACTCTACGATTGTTTAGAAAATCCCTCCGGGCGCCTATTGTCTAGAACCGAGCTAACGTCTGTTGCTATCTCAATAATAGTTGTTTTAGTATTGTTATTATTTAATTGGTACTACAGCTCGTCTAGGACCGTCCACAAACCTTTCCATATCTTTCGGAAATCCTTCCTCACATCCGAGATCCAGTTGACCCATGGTCTACGTATTTTGGCAAACGTATTTTTGTAGAGTGTTTTAAATTAGACCTGATTACATCTCTTTTTACTTACAGTATACTATACTTTACTTCTTTCTTGCTTCAATTTTAATTGCACAGTATTACTTAATGAAATGCATATTTTTAAAAAATTAAGTAAATAACGTATGAAGGTCTTAAATTTCCTCAATTTTGTATTGTGTGATGCGGACGTATGAACACTTGGATGACAGGGAAATTCACTTTCGTAATTAAAGTTAGGCGAATTCTCCTAGCATCTGTTACCGATTCACATATTAGCAATATGTTAATTGGTCTACTAATAGGAAGGACCGGCAAGGTAAATCGTATACAGTGCATTTACAATTCCATATGTGAAAGCGGTTCAGATGTTTCCGATAGATTTCTTTCGTAACGGTCGGAGCGGTTCGAACTGTCGGGCGTTGCGTCCATTAATAACGTGAAAATACGATCATTGGCAACAGTAAAAGAGTTCCCGCCCGTAATGGAGTTTTATCGTTTGCCCATCAAACAGTTCCGAATTAAGGGCGGAGGATGATGCAGCAGTATAAGATTAAATTCCCCCCGTGTATTGATCAGCGGAGCGGGAGCCGGCCCCCGGGCCCTCAGTAGGAGTTGAGTGCGTTGCACAATCTGACGCTAAGTTTGTGTTGTAAATTTATTTAGTTTTATTTTTTAATAGATCGAACCGGTTGATTTGAATAAATCATTACTGTCGGACTTCACGTAATTTTGACTGATTACCTTCATCTCCGGGCATTAAAAACGTTTGTGCTTGTTTTAGCATAAGGAGGGCCATTCGTTCCAATGTACGCTTTGCCAAATGTTTTAGAATAATTTTAAATTGTTTCGTCAGTTTCCTGGCTACATTGTTGCAATAGTCTTGGAAGTAACATTTCTGCGGTTTTTTTCAGCCACATTTGTAGTTTGAGGGTTTAGGCTTCTAGAGTCAGTAATATTCGGTTAGCATAACATGTATTTTTTAAATGTATATTTTGAGGATTATTTCAGATGGGCATATAGACCTATCTAGAGGAGTCATCGTCATCGATTGTCAATCATTTTCCTTCCCGCCAAGAGAAAGTCATTCTCGACGACCTTCGGCGGTTCCGGGGGTTGCTACTTGCTTAATTTGAATAAAATCGGAATCTTGGGAACGTCATATAAATTTTGTCACGTTGCTTTACATGCTGTCGGACAGAGAATTGAATTGCCCCCATAGTCAAAGGTGACATTGAAACGGCATTTCCTGTAGTCATTGTGCAACAGTACTTTCAGTATCGACTTATTATTCGAATATTATTCAAATTTCGCCCGAACACATACTACAAAATTGTGCAGGATAGAATTTATATTATGATCGAAAAATGTTATCCTGAATCTTACATTTTTGGTTTTTATATTTCAGTTGTAATTACTCTTTTGTCTAGTACGAAACATGAGAAGGCTTTTGACCAATGTTGTTTCGTACCTGTTAATAATAATTCGGAAAGTAATCCGAAGTATTTCCGTATTAGGTTGCCGTTTAACGAGGCAGTTCCAATGTTTCACAACGTTACCGTGTTTGTCGGCTTATCTACACGGGTCGTTAATGTGGCCGTTGCACAATTTTTCGCCGTGAATGGTCCGGTCCGTAGCCGGGTTACTTCCACAACAGACAATGCAATAAACCTATTTACGTCCATTTGTACGTCCGCGTATTTCAACTGGTCATAAATGTCATGTTACCGATTGTGTGAGGCACGGCTGTGTAATTCACGGGCACGGGAAGATATACATGGTTTATACATGGCGTATGGACGAACTTCGAATTCTAAACCGGTTGAAATTAGTCTGGGAATAAGCAGATCTTCACTCGACTATTTGTTCTTGTGCTAGGCCGGTTTTATGTTTTGGTAGTTCACAAAATTCTCTAGTTAAGTAACTAATTTGATCACACCCTTTTCTACGTAAGGAAACTAACATTAATTATTCATGTTAATAAGTATTCTTTAAGACTTGCTGGGCATAACAATAACGATACGCGTCAGTAGGTACTATTTGGAGTGGTTTATTTTCTGTACCTCTATAATTAATCAGTACCTACGCTGATAAATATTTATCTTCTTTCTACCTCACTTCTGATTTCAAAAATATACAGTCGGTTATTCATTTTTATTAAAAATGCATTATTTTCAGTTGTTTGTTTTAATATTTATGTACCGGACAGGGGGAATTACAGGAATTACGAATCGCGTACTTCGTGCGAACGTTATCACGTGCAGGCCTCATCTGATATGTACTTTTTTAAATGGAATAACCTTATTTCAACTCCACAATATGGTACGGCAGTGCGCTAATGGGTTCGGATGACACGCGAACTTGTGTGTGTTAGATCCTGATTTAATATTTATAGTGTCTAATGGGTTCCCGGGCTTTCTGCTCTTAAAATTATATCACTTTTCATTATCATCAGGGCTCAATCTTCTCTCCGTTCGGATTATCACTCCTAGACGTTGGGGGTTGTTGTGTTCCACGGGAATTCCATGTTTCCTGGCATCAATTTGATTGTAATTACCACAATAACCATGTTTTGTTGCTTTAATAACGCGGTTTAATGTGTGGTTTTTATATGGATTAAAACAATAAAGTTGTTTGTATGTACATTAAATGTACGATTGTTTCAGTACAATAGTTTCGATAAGAGATTCTAATAGTAAGCTAATAGATAGAGTTCAGGGCTCTGACACAGAGAATAACAGTCACAGGCGCTGGATAAGTATTGCAATCCTTGCTATAGCAGCAATCCAAGAAACGAAATAAAAAATAGAATACGCTATGTCAGTAGGGTTTCTTGAAACTAACTCATTGCGCCCAGATACATGTATAATTTCACTTTGCACAACTCTAATTGAGACATTGACATTTTGTTCACGCCATCTCGCCATCTGTTGTATAATGTTAGGTCCAATTTTCTACCAAATCATTTTTCTCCTTTTGAAGCTATTTGGGCTACACGATTGAAAATATCCGGGGGTTTTCTGAATCGTTTCAATTGAAAGTAATAACAGAATATTGGCTGATTAAAATTGAACGGTCTTTTACGTATATATATCTCGGTTAGTCTGACGACTAGGCTTGCGCGCCTTTCGATCTCCCCTCCGAAGACTCCATAAATTTCCCGACATTCCAAGTTTTGTCCGCTTTAAAGGCGGTAATTAAAAGCAATTTACGAAGGGAACGTGACTGGCGGTTTTACCCCTCGCGGCATCTGACCTTCGGCCCGCGGCTTTACAATAGTACACTAATACGCACACGCGCACGCGCGTTATCTCTCTCTCGCTCGTTCGTTTCTTGTCCTTTGTTGGCTGACATTTATATGCTTGACAATAAATATTTATGGCTTTCTCCGACGGTTTATCGATTGTTAAGTAAGAACCCCCCTAGATCGACCGACCGACCGACTGAAGCCAATACCGTATAGAGCCAGGGCGGACTTGTTACACGCACGCCCAGCCACCTTTACCTACACGCCTAATGGCCGAACCGGGTCGCCTGTTTAATTAACGGTCCATTTGAACTGCCTTACTTTCTATTAAGATATTTCCTTGTATGGGATGTTTCGTTTATGCTTTGAACGAATCTGTTCTTCGAGTTAAAAACTAACTTACTAAAAAGTTACTGTTGTAATTTAAACTGCAAAAAAACAGCGAGAATTAATCTAATCTCATTCATTCTTCGATGAATTGATTAGGCGACCAGGAATTATATGCATTTTCTACCTCAATGTGATTACAGTGCAAACTAAGTAGTATCAAGAGATGAGTTTTAAATAAGACTGTTTGCAAATATTTTATAACATTAAACCACATGGTCTCGTGAAAAGAGTAAAATGTTATTTTGGCGTTGTGCAAAAATAGAATTTCTCGGCGTTCAAATGTTTACGCAGTGTTAGTCATAAAACTTGCGATAAATGTTTCCTCGGTGCCTTGCACCGCTTTTTTTTCAAACTTGCGTACTTTTGTGGCCCCCTGTTTTTCCACCTTTCTGAATCCACTAATTGCAAAACGTATAGTCAACTCCGTAGAGAAATGAACAATTATATGATGGTACTATTGACGGTTTCCATCTGTTTGATTTGTCCGTTGCCGGAATGGCGGATATTCGTCCTAACGGAGCAATTTAGCGGCGTAACTCGTGTGGAAAATATAAAAAACAACTTCGTGTGTAATTAGTTGGGGGAAACAATTGCTCTATTTTAAGCGCCTCAATAGTGTAGACCGACTACAGCGACCGCCGTTAACGGACTCTCTGTAAAACTACCTATTATTATTATTATCATTTACATTTGATTAGGTCGCATCGTTCTTTAATATTACTCAATAATTTATTTGTGAGTATATTCCTGGTCATATATTTATTAAAATATTTATTGAGATCAAATTTATCTCACTAATGGAGAAGTATGTTAAACGGTGGAATCAAACTTTAAACCGTCCTTACCGCTCAGGGATACCAGTACAATCTGCGTTTCATTGGGTAAGGCCTCATAATTTCGATTAATTCCAAGGCCAACATCATTTTAAGGGTACTTTTATCCGACGTTACCTTCGATTGGGGCGTTTCATTTTATGATGCAAAATTTAATAGGCGGTATCGTTATTTTTTTAGTCAGATTATCATGTTATTGGCATCCCTAATGTCAGTAGCATCAATACATTTTTAACACAGTGCTAGTTTAACGCCAGTAATCGTTTATATTCAAATAAATCGTTCGTATTTAATTTCTTCACTCAAAGCAATATTTTTCGTTGATGAAAATAGTGGAAACCAATTGGTTTCCGTAATAATGGAAGAAAAGTGAAAATATTTATCTCAGACCCCACCATTATTCTTCTTACTATATATGTTGTGTCACTATAATTTGAAGAATTTAAAAATCCTCTGCTAGATTTATTTAAAATTCTATGTTGAATATATAATCCAGAATATAGTATCCCCGATTGTCAATTTTCTCGTCGTATACAAGCTTCTTGTGACAGTGGCCTTAACCGGTCAACACGGGAGGAAACAATCTGAGCCTAGTTCTTAATTTACATGAGTCACTGCACGGCGATTTCACATTGATATGGCTGTGGGGTGCGCTTTGTCTAAACTCCCGTCTGGGAATGCCGGACATTTACATACAGGAAACAAATTCTAACCTGAAGCGTGTCCCCCCTCCCGCTTACACAGACGGAAAGTTACATATACCGTATTGGGGACAATTGTGTTTTTATATTTACGTTATTGGAAGGTAACATCCTGTTAACACTAAAAGTATGTAATAATAGATACTGTTAGCGATGGTTAGCGATTAGCGATGGAGCTACCTTACTTCCTGAAGTATCTTAAAGAATGAACGTCTTCTTCAATATTTTCGACGTATGAGTTATGGATTTATCAAAATTCAAGTTATATGGCAAAATATTGCACACTTACTGTCGGTGCCTAAATATTAGATTGGAAGAAATTTCTTTCGTGTTTATTTCTGAAGTAGATTTCCAGTTTTAGTTAGGCGTAGAGCTATTGAGGAATGTCACTGCCAAAAAATATATTCATAATTGGTCCGGTTATTCAGTACTTCGGTATTGTGAAGAAGGGAACTTTTTTCTCATTCGACAACAAATATACTCGCACGTTTATTCGTGAAGATATTTCTGTCGGGTCTATGATAGAGTTTCATAACGATGTTATCTCGGCTTGACTTTTTATCTGATTCGCGAGGGCTGGGTCTAAGTGAAAGTCGTCCCGGTTTCGGACACGCGGTCCGACGTTGAGGCTTATTATCAATGGCTCCGAGGAAGGTAAGCAACTGAACTTCAAAGGAACGCATTCGATTGGGTCGAGTTTTGTTGCAATTCACGCTTTTTGGCCCGTTTTTTTTTCTCTATCTCAGTCCAGTACCGAGAGAAAGAGTGAGAGAGGGTGGGAGAGGGAGAAGAGGGAGATAACGGAATAACACCAGTGACCCGGTTTTTGGTCCCGGCCGCCTTCTCTTAGTCCTGAATTTTTTTATTTTAATTTCTTTCGACATTCCTTACCGCCCACGCTCCCGTCGTACGGTGCAGGATTTGTGCCGTCAGAATTGTGGCCAAAAGTCTTAACTTGTATTAATGACGAAAATCCGTACACTGGGGTATACATATCAAACCCTACTCACGACTGATTATAACCGTGAATAAATTTAACTAAGTTTGCATTCTACTTTATCGATAAATTTGCTCTTCGGTTTAAGTATGCTATCGGGCATTATATTTAATTTTAAGGCTATTTAAAGCTATAGGTTGTATTGTATAACCGTTGTATTATCAGCACCCCAGGAATTAAAACCGCTGAGACTCGGCCGTGCGATGCTTCCCTAAGGGGAATAAGTTAAGCCACCGATATCGATACCAGTATAAATTCAGGGATATGTGTGACTAGATCCGGCATTGAGAACAATCAATTAGAGTGTGGTTTGTTCTCGTTCGACGTAGCGCACTTTCCTGGTTTCAATTACCCCAGCCAGGGCCGGCTGAAAATTGAATCATTTCAATTCTTTTTTTTTAAATGCTCAGCAACTTCAAACAGGTAGGAAAAAACAAATTAATTTCACGGGATCTTATCGTAGCGCTTATTTTGAACTAATAGTAGACGTTTTCTGGCGGGTGGTCATGTTGGAAAGATTAAAGGTTGGGGATTGAGAGGGACTGAATGGAAGCCGGTGACCTGTGTCCTTTCCTTTCCCGCCGTGTTCTCTTTTCTGGCCCTTCCCGGACGGCTGTGTCCCGAACTGGTGACCCGGTTTTCAAATGGCCCCGAACCCATTCTGGACCAGATTCTTTTTCTTTTTTTTTCTTTTCCATCTCGCTCCCCGTCCGTACCTTTCGACATAGTTGCGAGAGCGGGCCACTCGGCGGCGGGGCGCGGTCTCGCGAATTTCCATTACGATTATTATTGCTCGGGGGGGACCGGTTTATTAAAAGGTCGGCTGTGTCGTTCAATTTCGTCCCAGCCGGCCTTATCGGGTCTGCTTTTCAGGGGCGTTTAAAACGTCCTTCCTCCCGGCAGGCCAACTTTTATCCCCGGCGCATCTCTCTGTACCGCGACCGCCGTTATTGTCGGCCGTCTCCGAAGACTTGTCTCCATTCCGCTTTCCGGCCCACTGAAAAGACTGTTTACCTCCTCCTCCTCCTCCTCCTCCGCCCCTGTCTTTATTACGAGATTAAAACTTCGGAAGTTGTAACGAGAATAGCGACCCCTATCTCCCATTTAACTTGTTCCGCGGGGAAAACTTTTTTCCCGGCCTTCCGTTTCCGCCATTTCCCGGAGATCTAACGATGTAGATAACGCTGTATAATTAATAGTTAATTATACCCGTTGCATTTCTATATATTTATTTAGCCCGTTCCCTTATCCATTTCTCAAACTTTCTTAGAAGGGTAAAAAAGCGCTCAAAATTAAACCTTCGCCCAGGTTGTTTATATATTGTACAACTATAATTACTGTTGTATGCCGTTAAAGTATATTTAAACAGTCTATGTTGTTCCGTTCATTTATTAGACGACCCTGTTTCATTCAGCATCGCTCTCTTTGATACGAAGTATATGTAACTGAGATGAAGTTGTTTCTGAGAAATGTTTATTTTTCATAGAGCCGCAGCCTTTGACCTCCTTAAATAGGATGTTAACGCACAACACTGTGTCAAGATAATGGAATGAATTGTCGGATAGGAAATGTCTTGTAAGAATTAGACGGTTCCCTTTGTTCCCACCGTCCATTATTATTAATAATGATAATAACTGGGTCCGTTAGTAATTAACTAGACATCCCAGTTAGTAGGAAAGAATGTCGGAAGAATTATTATTAAATTAATTCCACGGAAAAGTTCCGGCGAACGGCGGAATCTCCGAATTTGTTATGTTTGACCTTTTTAAAATTAAGATATATCACATTTTCGCACGATTCCAAAATGTTTATTGTAGGGGATTCTATTATATATTCAAAATCGCGGAATTAGATAATTGGTTTCAGCTTTATAAATAATAAAAATCGCGAATATTTTTTAATATCCTACACACGTAGGTTTGCCTGGAATTTGCCAAGAGTGACGTTCAGGAGGAGTATTGCGAATTTTTCAATCGTTCTGAACGGGATTTCTACATGCCCCTACTGAAAGCGCTCGATTTACGCTCTAGTAATAGAACAATGCCCCGTTAACGAGCTTAAGGTCAGGCGGGCGGGCGGGCGCCATTCACCGGTTGCCATCCCGTGGTCGATGACGGGGAGCCTGTGACTGGTTGCCGCGGCACAATCCACATCCGCATTCCAGGCGAGAGCGCGGGGGAGGAGGAGGAGGAGAGGAGGAGGATGAGGAAGGGGAGCAGGAGGAGGAGGAGGAGGAGGATGAGGGGGGTCGATCGTCTAGCGGCTGTCTCCCATTGAGCCGGCGCCAACCTTGTTACGGCATTGTCCCTCGCGAATTGAACCGGCCCTCTTAAGGGCCACTCAGGAAATCACTGACCACAAAGGCTACACAGGATCAATCCTTTCATGTCTTATTCCTTCCGATGTTTCTGGTCGGCCCACGATTGTAGTTTTAATGTGAAGACAGAATAGGAACAACGTCGTACTTTGACATAGACTGTGGTACTTATTTATGTTCTATTATACCAGATTCAAATACCCTGTGCCAACATCTAACACAATCTAAAATAAACGCGCGATTGGATAAAATAAGCGCAACTCCTTTGACGCTAATATCGCATTTCCTTGAACCTTTGGTTTGTTTTAAATTTTTGTTGCACACATCTATCATCATTGTACATTACGGGCACCTAAAAATTGATTTAATTACAGCGTGAAAAAAAATCTCGGCGCTGGTTGAGACGTCCGTTGTTGATCCAATATAATTTGCTATTTCTCAATAGCGGGAAGCTAATGAGCATGAAATGATTCCAGGCTGACATAGCTGTGGCTTGCGGCCCAGTCGAAAGAACCCCTCCGCTATTTGTTAGGAATTTGAGACTTCAACTGACCCCAATAACCTGACCGATAATCGGGTCTCCCAGACACTATACCCGCACTTAGAGGACTTCGTTTTTTTTTTTTAGTAGGAATACGTGATGCAGAGTCATTCTCGACCAGCGGTATGCTCGAAACGGTATTTGTAAGGAAAGGCATGATTTATCAGCGACAGTTTTTAAACACTGCAATATGTAATAATTATATGTTTTATTTCTTGGGTTAAATACTACCGAAGATCAAAGGCGAAATCGGTCCATATTGTGTTAAAACTCTGAAGTAATTTGTACAGATAGTGTGTTATAATGCTCAGTTGTTTTTCTTTTATTTATCACTCGCGAAGGAAAACCTTTAAAGCCTCCTGCAGAATTTACTGCTTGATTTCTGTTTTGCAATTGTTAGTCTCTATTTATATAGAATTCGAATGGACGAGGAGGTGTACTGTACACCGTTTCGGAATGGGGGGGGGATGGAAAGGAAAAAATTTGTTAAAACTAATGAGTTTTTCGTAAAATGTGACTACCGCATTAAGTTTCGAGCTGTAGAGGGGCCGAGATAATGTCGGCGGGGCCGGGCCGAGTGGGCCCCCCCCGCTATTTATTAGGCATTTGAGACAGAAGTGACCCCATTAATAAGGCGGGCCCCACACAATCGACTTTTCACCGCCGCCCCAGACATCACGGCACCCTCCTTTTACCAGTTCCGCCTCCTTTTCACTCTTCCACTCCCACTTTAGGCCCTCCGCGTCCTATATAATATAGTTTTGTCCTGGGAACTTTTGCCATCGCGAAAATTTGTGCCACCCCCCCGAGTCCACCCCGCACGCCAAGACCGGTTGATAATATACCACGAGTACGAAAGTAATGTCCACCCCATCGTTGAATACTTGCGATACTTTCAGAACAATCAGTTTTATTGATGTAAAAGCCTAATATTTTCCAGGGGAACTCGTCCCCCTAGGGCCATCCCTCCCCGAGCGATTTATTAAAGCGTGCGAAATAAACTGGTTATCTTGAAAATTATTTTTTCCCCCGACTTTGCATAACTCTAATTGAGGCATTTAAAGTAGAAAGTAGAAATTAGAGTCCAGCAGTTGACCCCTATGTTATTCAGGACTCGCATGTAGAAAAAAACCTCGGGTGTTTTTTGCCCGCGGTCATACCGCTACACGTAGGATAATGTATCACCCGTACCTGTAGGAAATTCAGTATCACTATGACATTATTATCTTTAGAAAGCCGAAGTGAATAAAATACATTAGTCTGTTATTTAATTATAGTTTAATATTTTAAATTTCTGTAATTGAACAGCGTTTTTTTTCTTATTTTCATAGGTTATTTTATAGGTTCTTCTTCCCGGCAGGATCTTAGACAAAGCCTCATGATTTTCATAAAATGTCGATATGTATGTCCCTTATATAATTACGGTTGGGTACTACAATGGAAATTTTATTTGTTTCAGTTTAAACTATTATGCAATTACATCGGCACGATAAGTGGTAGAACAACGCGTACTGCTGTAACATTTACCCTCGGTCGTATTGCGACCCTCTCATTATATCTCTTACGCCCCAGTTTTACGCCGCGGTAATCGATGGGATCGTAGAATTTTAAAAGCGACCACGATTTCCAATAATTGAATTCAACAGCTATTGCTTTGAAGTGTTGGCAGTAGAATCCCTAAAGTTTATAAATATTGGATTGACCTTATCTTCTCGGTTTGTAATTGTCAATTACATTCTAGGTACTGACAATTTTAAAATGATTACACCCAGGGCAATTTACATATATCAAACACGACTATATCTATTGTATACTTCGAGACCATCGAATTCTAATTAGAATATCTAACAGTAGTATATGTAGTGTTTTTAGATGCGACGACCACCAAAATCCTGTGGTCAGACTTGAGGTCAGTGGTCGTATATCCAAGTCGTAATTGTTATTCGTGTACCCCTTCAATTGCCGCCCAGTTGAATTGAGTTTGTTCATATCCAAATTTTCACTGAACGACGGCAAATTATAACGGTCTTCTGGTTCCGAGGAGCTATAAATGAGTCGACAAAAATGGAAAGCATCGCTTCATCGACTTCAAGTACATTTTCTGTTTCGTCTCCCTTGCCTCAGCTGCATTAATTTATTAATATTGTGGGCTACATATATACAACAATGTGGACTGGAGTTTTCACCGGGGGTTCCGCGGTAGTACTTAACTATATTGAACGAGATCCGTTAGGAATGATTGGTATTGATGCTGGACACTCCTTCCACAAATATCTTACGCTACTTATTTTATTTTGAGTAGTAACCCCGGATTGAATTATGCCTTACATTAAGGTATTTCCGAATTTATTTTTTCAATTTTCGAGGTGCTTTAGGAAAACTCCTTTGCGCAGTACGAATGTGATTATTATTCCCGTCCATTGGAATGTCGGTCTAGGCGGGCGAAGGTGTGCCCCCTCCCTCTCCGTCGGCCTCATTCGGGTTATTAATGAAGGGGAGGCCCCCGGTGAACCTTTCATTTGGATCGGTGCACGGCCGACGGGCCCCTGCGGGTTCGCTCATTAGATTTAGTGAAGGGTCAGAGGGAAGGGGGGCGTTTTGTGAATGGACAGGTACAGGTAGGCGGGTTCGTGTCAAGGGCGGCTGCTTCTCAAGGGGTAGTGGTGGGACGGGGGGGCGGCACTGCTAACGGAACTGCCGAGTAAGAGACACCGATCGAGAGGCGTACAGAGGAGAGAGAGAGAGAATGATGATGAAAGGGCCCGGTGAGAGGGAGAAAGAGAGAGAGAGATAGAGAGAGAAGGCCTCCCAAGATATTGGAAGATAGGAGAGAGGTTGAGAGTGCGACCGCCAGTAATGCTGTCTGACCGGTACAGTCGCCTCAGCAACCCTGTCTCTCCCTCTCACTCTCTCTCCTTCACCGTCTCTCACTCTACAGCACATACTCAGAATACCGATCTTAAAAGTGCTCGAACATGCTCGCTAGCCTACTGCAAATACACGTATATAATTTTATTACATTCTATAATTGTACGCGCTATTCCATATTATATGAAAATCAAATAATATAAATAGTTGAAGGCATTCGTCTAGCTTGGAATATTGTGCTATTTAAATCCTGAGCTTGACGGGTTTAGCTTTTATGATATATTAAGAAACTACCGGCAACTCGGGTTGTTCTACTTCCATGTTTGCATTCTATTGATAAAACACGTAACAATCGTGTAGTGATAATTCCACTAATACCAATATAACGTTTCTAATAATAATCATCTGCATACTGACATAAGTACCATAGTACTTAAGCATATAAATTTGTAAGTAACCTACACATACCTTTTCATCTGAATACTGATATATACATATATAATTATCAATCTATCCTAATTATGACATGAACTGTAATGATCGCACACTTCTTCGTTCATATTACTTAGATTCCTTTTAACGCGAAACAACTTTTGAATTAAAACTATCTGGACCAGTTTCTATATTCGTAGTGCCCGACCTTTAATTGTCTGTATCTTGTATAGTTGAGTGACGTAAGCCTTTGAAGTTGTAGTGAGTGTCATAGTGTGTCGGCTGAATGTCTCCCACTACAAACGCTCAAGGCCGGCCGGCTGGATGGCGGTCTCAGTCTCGGTCCCCATTATATACGTTCCTTATCTCATTTCATGTTTTTTTTATTTCCCCATTCCCATTCCGTATTTAATGTAATTGGCCTTTGTTGTTCCCCTCTTTCGTGCGGTCTTCCCGTTTTAACGTTTGGCCTTTTCTCGGTCCCAACTTTCATAAGGCCTTGTTTCCCGGTCGTTTTATTATTTCTCTATCCAGGAATAAATCCGCTACACTCATTGTCCATTCGGTTCTAGATACGCTTAATAGTTAGCATGTTCCGTTAGCAGTTTCTCCGCGTGTAATTATTTCTTCTGTGAAATCGAAATTTCGTTCCAACTTAATAACATATAATTTTGATCCTGTAGACCCAATTTTCACTTGCTTACCTTATCCCCCTGCTTTACATGTTAAGACATTGAGACCTGGTGAAATTACATACAGACAATTACTAGAGGTCGTTTACAATGTTAGCGCATGTTATTTATGTTTTAAAAAGTCATGGGCACAACCTTACAGAATACAGTTATTTTTACGTTTCTTTATACGACGGAATTATTCGTACTTTAATTAACTCAGCAGTAATAATCGTTACATTACATCTGTAGGCTCGATTTAAATTTGTGTGTTGACTCGTTAACTTACACTGAAGCCGAGAAATACTGTCCATAAAAGCGATTCGACGAGATTAGAAATCTGTTTCTGGCTGGGGAGAGGGTAAACTACCCCGACAGAATCAATTAGCGAACCCTATATTTAACCGTCCACTCCGGGGCGCATTTCCATAATTTTCTTACCTCGTTCCCATCCGAGACATGTATACAACTGAACGGAGGCCCTCTCCGATTTGCGTAGACCTCCCAGCCGTCGGCGGGCGGCTATAAATAATTCCGATCTGGGTGAAATTAAATTATCATATCGATAATATTCAAATTTCGTATAATCTTTCTGGGTCAAGAACCACTTCTGGTATAAGTGCGGTCGAGTGTTTATTGTGTTCCATTATTCCACCGACTGGTTGTTATATTGTGGATATTTAAAGGTATTTCTCGTTGTACGGAATTTATAAACAGTTGGTAGCGGTCGCTTATTTGATGCTTGTACCATGTTATGAAATTTTTTTCGTTCAAATTTTTTTTATTGTAATTATATTTTTTTGAAGTATATGTCGCAAAAATGTTTTACTTGCTGCGGTGAAATACTTACTAATAAATTATTTTAATTCCCGTTCTGTTTCCTCAATCTAAATAAAGTCCTGACTTAAGGGTTGTAATAATGTTTTGAATATTCTTAACAGAATAATTATGGTCAACTATTTTGTCAATATTTCTGGTTTTTTTTCCTATTAAATGGGAGTAGATCCCGAACACGGGGTTATACTCCTCTAAATCAGAGTGAAAATGGGTAGGAAATGATATGAAATCTTTCGCAGCAGTGGCACTAGTTCATATTTAGGTCTGATTTACATACTGGTAATCAATAAACATCAAAGCCATTTAAAACCAATGCGGGTGACATGATCGTTGTTGATGGGATATGAATTGAGATACGACAAACTAATGAAACATTTCTACCAATATTGCGTAATTTTGCTCTGGCAGGTGTGTTTATGAAATGTGATTTGGAAAATGGCAGAGTTGCCAAAATCAGAGGTGATTCGGAATTCGGAGAATTGTCGTTTTCGGAAATTGTTTTTCAAATGAAATCGCTAGGCGAGGTATGCGCACAGAAATAGTTAGGACGTACGATCGTTCTTTTGTATGATAATGTTCAGAATCGGGTCCCATTTATCTATCCAGCCGTCCGTGTGTCAGTTTCAAACAAACGGTTACTACTGAAGTTGGTGAATTAGCGTGTAACGGCATGGGGTGGACCTGTTTACCGCCGTCTGGAAGCGGGCCGGGCCCCGTATTGGAACGCCGCGGGGGCGGTTCCACTTTATAAGTCGGCCGAGTTTTCACCGTGTCGCGCCTCCCACACGATAATCCGAACCAGACTTCCAGTGTCATTCGAACGATAAATTCCTGGGAGCCCAGTCGAAAATCAATGTCAATCGAGGCCAACATAAAAACACTATTGTCTGTTGGAAAATTGTAATTGTAATACACGCAAGCGACAGGTGCATTTTCGAATTTAAATATCGTGGTTGCAGCGAAAATCGGAACGACGGGTTAAATTGAAATGAACGCGGTCATATTTCTGAATTAAGCGTAGTCAATTCAGGATTAGAAATTGAAGCTGTGGGCCTATTTTCGTTGCGAGAGGTTCGGAAATTGAATTACTAAAAAAATTTGAACGGCTTTTCCCGTCTGGGTCGGATGAGTCAGCTGGTATTCATTGGCGGCCCCGGGGATAGGTGCCAACTGCGTTCGAGAGAGCCTTGCACTACACACCTCTGACATAGCGCACTATTAGAAATTAAAAGAAAAAAAAGAAGAGAAGCCTGGGGATTTTAAATAGTAACGTGTTCTAGTTTTAACGAAGGATAGCGGCTAGAGCGCTATCAGGTGCTTGCCAGGTCGGCCTGTTTCTTATTATACTTAAGACCGGCCAGGTTGTTCACACTCGCGTTTCTTTCATCCTAAATAAAATATGTGTTTGATATACGGCACGATGATTTTGCATTTTCCTCTATTTTCCGGGTGTATATTTAGCATTTTTATGTCATCGGCATATTCGTTCATTACTCTGTTATTTTATTGAGTTATATCGAACTTCACTGCTAATAATACTGAACTGATTTAACTAATTTAGAAATCGGGTCAATTATTCTACATAGTAAACTACAGGTTTGGTAAACGGAATGTAAAAACGTGTCAAAGAGATCCTAGAATAATTTGTGCACCCATGATTAGATTGCTCGCTTCATTTGTACACTTAATTAGTCGAATTTTGTTTGTATATTTCTTAATTATATTTTGGTAAATGTTCTACAGGTAACCGGTTACTGTCGACCGAAACGGTGTATATAAATATTGTCTCTCTACGGTATAATTTGTATCGGTTCAGTGGACCGTTGTTTGGAACGGCCTATCTCTGACCCGTAAACCGGTATCTCGTGAAATCTCATATCGCTAGCAGATTTTAACAAGTCGACGAGGGAGAGTAGCCCCTTTAATTTAACCATTATTTATTGGCCTGGAGTATTGGGTTGGGGGGGGGGTGGCTAGGCGGCTTCGGAGGCTTCCAGATCGGATCTCTTTATCGAGACGGTTCCCTCGGGATAATTGAGGGAACCGCATTCCTGAGGGACGCCACGTGGGGGCGGAGGCCCCACGTCCCTAACGGCCGTAGAACTCAATTGGATATTTGAATTGACTCCTGCGCTGGAATTTTTGACCCCCGGGGGGAAACGGGGCTTAAATTCGAGAAATAAACTCTCTAGAGCGCTTACTGTTGTTGAATTGCAAACGTAGGTCGGGAATTGGTCGCTCCGACAAAGGAAATAGCAGTTGAGGGGGAACAACGACGCGTAATTTATTTTACGAGGGTGGCCGTCAATATAAATTGTACTTGAAGTCGCCGAATACCCTCTCGAGTTTGAGAAAATGTTCTAGTCCTTAATTTTAGATTAATTTTATTCTCCGAGTAAATAGTTGTTTAAAAAGTGTATTAAAGTTTTAAACTTGAATACCATTTAATGTCTTTTAAGGGAGAAAAACGGCATCATTTCTGCGATCAAGTACACCGGTCAAATCGGAATTTGAAAAGAATTTATTTTTCTCTTCATTGTACATAGGATTTCTTAGGTTAAATATCAAAATATTAATCGGGGCGTAACATGATGATAAAACTCACAAATTAGATGTTGGTGACATTGAGGCCTAATTGCATTAAATAAAGCAGTTGTGAAAGAAACTACACGTCGCTTTGGAGACTTGGGCTAAGCCTCTATTTTGATGAGTGGATTAAGTTATTCACAAATCAGGAGTCTTTTAGGCGTTCCAGTTTTCGAGATGAACCGGACTTATTTGTCTCCAGTTAGTGGGCTACTGGCACGCTTCTCTCTCTTTTCTCCCTTTCCGACCGCAATTTTCCGCCCCGACATCAAGCAGGCCTAATTGTATTATTCCATAATTGTAATATATACAATGTACCGTACATGTAAAAAAAACTTTACCAGCTGAATGTTTGTGCAAGTCGATAGAAGTTAAGAAATTTTCTCCGAGCATTTCAACGGTCCTGCATCGCATTTGGGCGGCCGTGTTAAAAATAAGGAAGCCTGCACTGTGTTTGTTGAGGGGAAACAATGAGAAGGAGGATTATTCCGGGCAAAACTATCAGATGGAATAGAAATATTTAGATTAGCGAGCGATCAGAGAATCGGGACAACAGAACGCCGTTTGAAAATTAGCGAGGCTTTGAAATTGGCTGTTTTAGAAAGAGATGCGAAGATTGATCTAGCCCACGATCTGTAACAATGACTCAGTAACTGTAACTGATAACTCAGCCATATTATCAAGTTAACATTTTACCCTTGCCGCCTGTGACCCGGCAGATCGAGTGCGTATTCCGGGCGTCAGCCTCCGTACCAATACCGACGGGTTTCCACCGAAGGAACGTGACCGAGGCGAATACCAACTTAACCAGGAATCTTTCTTGGGGGTAGCTGTACTGGCAGTGGAAAGTGAAACTTCTCGTTGTTCTAAATAATCATACTGTAAAATAAAATGGTACAGTCGAGTGAAAGCTTAGGTTGGGCAAGGCGCTCGGTGCATTCCAAGCCCACTCAAAGCCCGCGGAGAGACCGGGAATTCGCCCGGTTTTCCGGTTGGGTTTCTGCCCGTACAATCGATGAATGCAATTTTGCGGGCGTTCTGAACTTGGCTCAGCCCTCTGCGGGCCGCTCTCTCAAAGCCAACTTAAATTGCGGTTTACCCTTTATCATTCATCACTCTTAATAAGGTCATCGGGTTGTCAGTTTATAAGTTCATAGTGCCGTTATGGAATAAATAACTGTTCTTTAGTAGTATATTCATTGCCTCCTCGTGTTATCAGGATGTGTAGTTTTGTTTAAACGTTTGAACTATTTGAGGTCTGCGCAAATGTTGAATAAGTTATTATATCTACAGTAGGGTCTCTGTATTGGTTTATCTTTTATGTGTCTTTACTTTTTCTTTTATTACTTTTACTTTCTTACCTTAGCTTAGTCTCCAAGTACCTTTTAATCTATGCAACATACATTATAATAAATCTATTAAAACTGGAATTCGGTAAATCGAGTTTTTACCAAGTCCGTAGCCAAAATCTGCAATGCCTTTCGGTTGCAATTCTCAACACACAGTGTTGTCAAGTACTTTTACCTGTATTGTTTTTAACATTCTTTGTGGAGTGATAGTAGACGCTACGGTTTTATGTCCGTTTTATGTTGTCCCTTATCTATCTGTGATCTCTTTTCATTTTTATTTTTTAAAATGTAGATTACAAATAATTGCCGGTGAAGGAGGGGTTGGAGAGCCCCATTGCCGTCGAAATTAACCGTTTGCGTGACGGCAATTGTCTTTTCGATTCCCCTTCAAGCTGCATGTCGCCTATTCGGGGATATAAGAGGGAGAACTTACCGGGTTTTCGACTTAGCATTTACGTTTCATATTCTGTCGGAACACGATCGCGATATGAGCACCCAATCACAATTCAGAATGGGGAACTTCGGTGATGGCTACAATTTATAACCGAGATATAATTCACGTATAATGTAAGAATGAAACAGAAATTATCCCTCGGAGAAATAACGTCATTGCTTTTTTATTTCTACGGCGTTGGAGTCTTTGACCAATACCAATGAAATTGATGTGAAAAAAAAACTAAATGGAATTAACGTGATTTGATGGTCTTAGAAATAAATAATAGTAATAATTGTTCCAGTTTCCTGGCGCAATTGAGATTGAGTTTCAATTCTAACACCCCTTCGTACGGTTCCTATGTATTTGATTCATAGGAAACTTTGAAAATAAAATTCCGCGTCGGTATATCCGCAAAAAATCTATATCAGATTTTTCCCGCATAGTTCCTTCAATATTCCTGTTTTAGTTGTATACTATAAAAATGTATAATGTAAGGCAATTTCCCTCTAACTGTTCTTCAATACGTCAAACTCATATTTCTAAATCTATTTACCAGAGTCGAAAATTGTATGACTAATGCTTGTATCATGCTCTTTCAGATATTTAACTTATCTCTCCTTGGATGTTACTGCCCACATTACGATGAGTAACTGTTGTATCACAATTTTTTCATTATCTGTTTTAAATGAACTCGAGTTAATCCGTAATACTTTTATTTTAATTATGAATTGCTGCACATCAGTTTAAATTTAATTATTTATCGTCATCATAGGAAGTTCAGGATATTTTCAAACCCTCAAAATCTGGTTTTAGTTGGTTCCGTGTTGAAATCTGTCGTGTGTTTGGAGATGCGCCTTGTTTTTTAGCGACGCATTTAGCGCTGTAAAACTAATCTAAGTTTGGCGATGTTAAGCCACTATTCCAGGCGCAGTAGATTTGCAGCGGTTCTAAATGCGGGGTGTTTACAGCCGGCCGGTATTCGCGCTGCAACGCCACCGGCTCTTCCACATCAAAGCGGTTTACATTGTACGGAAGCCGGTGTTTAAAAATTCTACTTTCTACTCGAAATCTCCTTTCGGTCGAAAAATACCCAGGTTAGATCCCGGGAAATGGAGTGATATTTTATAGCGGCAGCTCTCGTCTGAGATTCATTGTCGATAGGCGCCCCAGCGTTTCATCGTTAATGATATGATACAACGCGTGTAACACCTGTGTAACTGCACCCATTAAATTAATTATCGTCTATGTCCTTCCTGGCTGCGTTTATGAATATTTAGGAGTCAGAATTAGGCAGGTGGTCAGGCGTCCCCGCCGAAATTGTTTTAAACTATCGCCGGTATTTATTTTGACAAATAAACGCCTTTAATCTGTTGCCTTGAACATAACAGAACCGGTGTACACATCTGTTCCGCCGTACAATTAATTGTACGCTAATTGCACTGTTTATTCCACACTACTTTTAGTTTTTAGGAGTCAACCACGTAAACTTAAAATATCTGAAGAAACGCACTATGAAGCGCTAGTAGCCCTACACGAGTTATAACTAATTACAGTGTCGATTAATTGGAACTAGTAGAGTAATTACTAATTGGGATTTTAAAAAGCATAGCTGACACATTTCTTCATATGTCGTAGAGTGCCTAATCCTGTCGATTTACTGCTGGAATTATCCTAAGCACGCGGAAAGGGACATCCGCCAATTTAAAAGATTGAACTCTAGCGACCTTTTAAAACGGCCGGAATGCCGGCTCATTCAAAATGTTCACTGCGGGGGCTGTGACATTCCCCAAGGATCATCTCTCTCTCTTTCTCTCTCTCTCTCTCTCTCTCTCTCTCTCTCTCTCTCTCTCTCTCTCTCTCTCTCTCTCTCTCTCTCTCTCTCTCTCTCTCTCTCTCTCTCTCTCTCTCTCTCTCTCTCTCTCTCTCTCTCTCTCTCTCTCTCTCTCTCTCTCTCTCGCTCTCTTCCTATGGTCTCTAAAATCTTGGTTCTTGGGCCCTTAGGTCGTCACATCACGGGCTCAAGTTCTGACCATTCACACAGGTGAATAAAATGTGACTTCGCTTTCTTCGATGATTTGAGTTAAAGGTTCAATAATATCGCCAGGCTAGTTTAGTTACAGGCTGGACATGATTTCGAATTAATATTTGATTTTATAGAAACTACGGTATTGAGGAACACCAGTACAACCACCAGTAAACAACAGTATAATAAAAGGCGAATCAATTTTAATTTTCTACCGCAGGGACAATTTTTAGTGCTCATAGTACATCTAGTACCGATATGGTCTATTACCTCACTATTACCATCAGAATACTAGTGATGAAGGAGAGCAACCAGTCTAACATAGTGGTGAAATATGATTTCCTGTGTTTCCTCTTTTCTCAATCTGTAATAGAAAAAAAAACGGACAGAAGAATCTCCTTGTAACGCCCGTGTAATTGTGTGTGTCACTTGTTTACGAGGTGTGAATAATGTATTGGCCTTTTCATTTATTGGCTGACTTTCCTATTTTGGTCCATTCCTTTTTCTTGCAATGCCCATAATTATTCTACAGGCAATATATCTCTGTCTGGCGTTCGTTTTCAGATAATGCGTATTGTTAATTGGACGTAAGGTAACCGCAAAAGTACCCTTAATTTCTTATTCAAAAATTTGTTTTACCTTGGAAAATTAGTGCTATCTTTTGTTTCAAAAGGAGGAAACCCATTAAGTTTTCCTGCGATCATGAATCACGTACTTGACTCACCTTTGTTCACTTGAGTCATAAAATTGTTTGATGGTGATGCTTGCATAACTCATTCTTCTGTTGATGATATTGTTTATTAGTATTTATATCCTCCTAACGAGATTTAAAAAAATGCATTCTTATCAAGCGATATAATTTCTTATGTGTAGTTATGTTTGATACTAAGGATTTAAATCATTTGGTCAAAGCATTATTTACTGACTATAACATTTTTATTTTGGTAAATGATCCATTCCAGTAGGGGTTTTTCCCGGTCGCCTAGCTGCGGGCTCTGATTCCTCGACCGGGTGTTAACCCGTAACTATATGCGCACTTGTTTTCGAGCACTGACGTAAACGATTATGATATTATTTCGTGCTTTTCTGCATTAGCTGAGTGAAAGTTCCGGATATTGTATTATCGGGACTTTTAAGCGCCAATGTATGTCAGATTAGATTCTGCGTTCCGGTTAATACCGGCGGGTCGTCAAAAACGGGAATGCAGGCTTGTCTTTCGTAATTTACAATGAAAAACGGTATACTCATTGCTTCAACTATTTCCCGCGGTTGTACTCTGACATGAGAGCGCATATATCCTTCTCATTTCTTTTGAATGGAAATCTTGAAAGCATCCCTCGTTTTAATGGCTTCCGCCTTGGGGACCGCAGCTTTGCGGCCGCCAGACTAACTATTGAACGCTAAGTAGTAGAACTAACAGTTATTCTTCAGCAACGGTATGTAATCGAGCGACCGCGGTGCATGGGAATGTCTCTAACCGACTTCGAAAATAAAAATAATTAATAAAATAAGAAATAAACTTAATAACCCCGCGGGATATCAGGTAGTTGTTTGCGCCTCAATAGGAAATCCAGTCGAAAATTACCCTCCCTCATTGTACCTCGTGTAGATTGTTAAAAAGGACATCCGCCGGGGATCGCATATTGTTATCTATGTGCAGGGCTGACTTTATATTCTGTCTTCACTCTCTCGTTTCTCTTTCTCGTGGCTATCAGTAGAATTCCGTTAGTCATAAACTGAGGTACTTGCGAATTCAGGCTGCAGATGATGTTTCTCACAGT
This sequence comes from Lethocerus indicus, assembly GCA_019843655.1. NCBI lineage: Eukaryota > Metazoa > Arthropoda > Insecta > Hemiptera > Belostomatidae > Lethocerus > Lethocerus indicus. The sequence continues at coordinate 24,281,523 of JACDQD010000005.1, read as the reverse complement.
CTCCAAGCGTATTTCAGTGGAAGACGACTGAAGAGAGCAGTCATATCACTAGGCATAATATTTCGATCTGCCCTGCGAATTCATTGAACTGAAATTATTTCGCCATTCTGACCGTTAATTATTCATCCGCTTAAGGTCAGAATTTTACAGTCGGATGAGATTGTATTTTTTAATTTCGTTTGGGTACGGCCGGCTCCATTGAAGAAATGAGCTAATGAATTATCCATTTTCCCGATTTGGAGTTGGACTGTGTCGTGATTGTTGGGGCAGTCTCTGGACACAGAATACCCACCCACTACCAGTTAGCCACATTTCCTCCCTCTTCCTCTCTCTCTCCCTCTCCCTCTCCCTCCGATCGTCCGCTCTCCGCTCCACTTATCCTCCTACTCCTTCGCATTCCTCAATATCCGCTCTCTGCCTCTCCCCCCTCCTCACTCCCGCTATTCGTTAATTGTCCGTCTGGTCGTTTACCTTCGTCGACCTCCACTTTCTTTTCCCTTCCGCCTCGTCCAATATTACCCGGGACGACCATGGGATCTTTAGCAAGGGTGTCCCTCACGCCTTCGTAATTCGTTGGCAATAATAGTGATTCAGTGTTATACGAATCCTAGTGCCTTTAAATTACTTTATTATTATCTTTGTGACAAGTTGATTATCAAAATATTTTGAGGGTTTAAAAAAAGGATTGATTGTGTGGCTCAAATATCCACTTCTGTTATGTAATTAGTACCTTTATTGAGGATCTAGTAGTGATCTAGGAATGATATATCACCATTTTGAGAGCGGTGGCGTTATAACGAGATTAGGTTGACAGGAGAGGTGTGTAAATAGAAGTCAGCCCCCCGGGTTGGAATAGAGATGATTCCTTATCTGTCAACAAATTGGAATAATTGTTATATCCTCCTTCCCTGTATTTTCTGCATTCGCCGAGGGGTAATAACAAAATGGGTAATTGGTGCTCCTGATTTCGTATAAACTATTATTTATATCATACCTATACTCACATACAAGATTCATATATACTGGGCTTGTTATTTGTGAATTTATTATCTGGTATTATATTGTCGTTCAACGATTAATTACGAACTCTGGATTCCTTCTGGAATGAAAATCCCCCGTTTTATTTCAAAATGTATGTACAAAACATCTGAACTTTAGTTTAGATTGTCGAGAAAAATCTTTCAGCTGAAAAATATATGATCCTCTCTCAATTAAATTTCCTCCTTATTATTACTACCATTAGCAGTCCTGCGGACTTTTTGTTTAAATTTATTGATTGTGATAACGCTCGACAATCGAGAAATATCTATTAATTTGATTTATTCGTTTGTTACAGGTGAGCCTATTTTATAGAAGTTACGAGCGGTCTGGTATGTGAGTAGACCCCATTTTTATTAATATACGACATACTGGATCGTTGAATATAAATTTCGAGGGTTCATTACTGTCAGTAATAGAATACGATATTTAATTTACACAAATATGTCGTAAAGCTGTATTGTGATCGTAGACTATAATATAACGTTCGTTTACCGAGGCAGATTAGCTTCATGTTATTCTCGTTCGTGGAAATGAATATTAATGCGTGTATTGAAAGCAGCGAGCAGAGAGTGAGTTCTACCGACTTCAAGATTCTAATACAAGAGATAAAACCTAATTTCGTTTACTCCGCCGGTCGAAAGTTACGCAGTTAGTGTTAATTGGCTTCAACGGAATTAGGAGTCCTGGTCCCGGGACGCTCATCGTATACCTCATGCACGTTCTCAGTCGGGAAGGGTTTCTTTATTATATTGTTAACTGTTTAATTCAATTTTAAATTTGAATAGAAGGCACCTCCGGGAATTAATAAATAATTTTCGGGCTAAACAATTTAAATTGGAATATTTCAACATCGTTTTCATCCGGGGTTTTTAAATCAATATTTCAGCCTTATTAAACAGCGGCATATTTTATTATAGATTCTCACCATTTATACGCAATAATGTAGGAAAGCATTGTGAAGTTTTTATACACCGGGTTTCAAACATTGAATAACCCTCCGCAGTACTTATTTCATTGTGTCTAGCCTGGTTAAGATGAGATCTGGGACTTTCTAAGAGGGCTTAGGGCCGCCCCGTGTTAAGATCCGGCAACGGTCGTTCGGCGTGTCGATAATCAGTCGTGTTGCGGTCGGATAAAATGCCGGCCTGGGAATAACATTCGGGAAGGGTCCGGTGCTTGGAGTGAGGCGTGGCCCCCCTCGATACATTGACCCCGCCGATTGGAAACGGCTCCCCGCCCACGCCCCCCTTCACTCTCTCCCTCCCTCCCTCCTCTCCCTCTCTCTCTCTCTCTCTCTCTCTCTCCGACCCCGATTGATTTGCATATTTTGAGGGAACCGCTAATTAAAAGCTTAATGAAGGCGCTCATAAGTGTTCCTTCCCCCCTCCGGCGGCATTTCGCTCCAGTTCGGACTACCCGCCGATTGGACTACAGCATTTGCGGTAGCCTATTTCCGAACCGAAAATGCAAAACCAGTTTGAACTACTATGACATGGAGAAATTCATATGCCCACGTTATTCAAATAAAGTCAAATTGGAAAGTTTTATTTGGGTTATGGCAACAGGCACTGTTCGATTCCCGTATGTTACGAATGAACCTCCGTTCGAACGTATATGATGGAGTCAAAAATGGTTCACCCATTCCCCATTTCTGGCTTCATCCACTATCTCAACACTCAGTGTGATTTGCTATTTGATGGGACGTATTAATTAAAAGCTTAATAGCTGCGGTGATTACTGCTCATGTATTCATTGAATTTAACCTGAAGTAATAAAATTTACAGCATTCATGGGCATAATGGAACTGATGACCACACTTTCCCGAGATAGGCCGTCGTGTCCTTCAGAAGACGGTTTATTGAAATATATACACGCATTTTGCAAATTTATGCTTTTCTAACCACTGGTATATTGGTGTATTTGGGATGCTCTAATAAAGAAAAAACTCTTAGATTCTGATACGGGTTTGGTGGTGTGTTCTGTTCGTCGCAGTCATTCCGGTTGGAAATTTGTCGAGTGTGTATCAAATTTGTGATTGGCTCTAAAGGAGGAGGACTAAAATGGGTGGTGGGTTCATCATGTGAGTGCGCTGGTGTGCGTCTGCGTGTGCGTCCATGTCCCAGATCGTGATAGCGCCATTGTCCAGCTTCCCCCTTTCCTCCGTAATTAAGCTAAACACCGCGGTCTGGAACAGAGAGCACCTCGCCCCTGAGAGCCAACCTCCCGTCCGACCGCCCTGTTCACGTTCACCTTGACACCTGAGGCGGCTTCCTCTCTCTCTCCCTCTACCTCGCTCCCTCTCTCGCTCTCTCTCTCTCTCTCTCCCATCTTTCTCTCACCCTCCCTCTCTCTACCTATCCTATTCCCTCTCCCTCTACGTTCTTCTCTACCTCCTTATATCGCATCCAATGTCGTCCAATAAACAATATCTCCTCGCCCTCTCTTTCTTGCCCTATGTTATGTCTCCTTCTCTCCGTCTGTCTCTCTCTCTTCGCCTCTCTTTCTCTCGAGGGTCGAGCAGACCCTGTCATTATGCTGGGTTCCGTGTGGTGGGCGGATTCTCCTCTCGCTTGCACCGGCGTACCTCTTAGTTCAATGCCCCCCTTGCAACTTCTCTCTCTCCCTCACTCTTTATCTGCCTCTCTCATACTTCTCTCTCTTTCCTTCTCTTCTTGTAAAAATCTATTTTCATCCGGTCGGCCCTTGAAATAGTTCTTGTAATTGCTGTACCGCAGTTATATCCATTAGCCGGGTGTTTTATTACACATATCGAGGGGTCTCCTCAATATTACCGCGGAGTGCATTTCTCCTTTATACCAAAATCTTATCCAGTTTGTGAGGAGTGAAAAGTACACCACCATCCTATTTTGCGCGCCTCGTAATTAATTAATTATTTATTGCGAATTTTTCATTGACAATTGTAATTCTTGTCGTATATCGTGTCCAAAGGAGGTTTCACCGCTTTCTCGGGTCAACTTATACTTGGTACATCCATTTATTCGATGAACCCTTTATGAATTATTTGGTTCTTAAAATGTCGTGTTACACCGAACGCTTAGATGGTGTATTAGGCTAAGGTCCGGGGAATGTTGCCGGGGGCCCGCTTTAAACAAATGGGATCCGGTCGGTTGTGGCGGCGGTGTGTTTTGTGGGGTGGGGAGCGAACCCCTAAATCGAGGCCGCTCGCTTAAACGGGGGCGATAAATCCTCGCGGAGGAACCATTAAGGGGTGGGGGGAGGGTGGCCCTTTCTTCGCCGCCGATTGGAGGAGCAGCCTGAATCGGATTGAAGAAATTCCTGGCAGGTTGGTGGGCCCTAGGCGCACGCTTACCGCGAGCAAATTGTCAGGAATTCGAGCTCGGTGAATTTCAAGCCGGGACCCCCTCTCTCCCTCTCTCCCTCACTCCCTCCCTCCTTCCCCCTCTCTTAAACCATTCGAGGAATGCTAGCGACTTTGTACTTTCTCCGCGATATGTAATAGAGTTATTTAACGCTTGTCTTGGAGGGAGAATTATATTGGTTTTGGGTGGCGGGGGTCCCGAGGAGGCTTCGAGAAGTAGCAACTTAAGGAACAAACTGACACGGAACCCTTACGGTTCTGCATAATACGATGTTGCTCACAAAGACAGTAGATTTTAACTGTATGTGGTAAAGGTGAAACGTTGAACTATATGAAAATATACGTACAAGAACTAAGCGTTTTGATGGCATCCAGGAGTGAGCTAATAATAAGAGGGTCCCGGGTATCATTTTAAAGGCACCCCTCAGCTACTACAACTACTTTTCGTTATACTTTTGTCCCAAAGCTAATGTAAATATAAGTTTGAAGCGTTAAGTGATTCATCGGGTTTTGTGATCTCTTCGAATTCCATTCCCAAATTCCCTCGCTCGTTTCAATAAAATATTTTCTTTCGGGGGCAATAAACTTTGAACGGGTATCACCAAGTGGGACATTGAAGGTAATGGGAGGAGGAGGGGGGGGGATTTGAAACAATATTGCTGGTTTGATGCCGGAGCGAAGTCGTCCTATTAAAATGGCATGTGGGACGAATGGGAGGGAGGCTGTGGCGGCTCGGTCAGTCGGGCCCGTGCTTACCTCGGCCAGCAGGACTGGTTTAATTTCTCACGAATCTCCGCGTTCACCGCCTAATAAATCTCTCCCGCCTCTCTCGTTTATATGTCTGCGCGAAAAGGAAAAAAAGATCTTCCCTAAAATTAAAATGCGCATAATTAATTTTTATCAATACTCGTTCCCGAAATTGTTCCCAGAATTTATTTTCGAAAATACTTTAATTTATTAGATATCTCTCAGAAAATCGAATGTACGTTTTTTCCTCCAATTAACTAAGGAATGCTTAAATGTACAGACCGATGTAGTCTGGCGGCAGTTGCCTATACCATTATACAACTAGATAACATATATATATATATATATATATATATATATATATATATATATATAACGTGTATAAAAAAAATGTTAGAAATCACGAAAAACATTTTTATTTTTATTTGTCTACATTGTCTGTTATTAGTTTCTAAACTGCAATCATTTCTTTGTTGTTTTGCGGGAATTGACGTTTTAAGTGTCCGTGAAAGAATGTGTAACATACCGGTATTTTGTTCAGGATATATACTTAATTGTATGGCGGTCTAAGCCAAAAAATCTAATATAGTATGGTGCGCTAATTTTAAAAATAGGTCGCACGTAGACTGTTGTTCCAGTTAATCTTCTGCCAAAATAATAGGCAGGCTGCAAAAGAATTCTACTTGTGTTCTTGCGTGAGTTTTTATTGTTAAATGGTTCCCAATTAATATTAGTGATCATTGGAATCACATAAATATATTGATTTACCTGTATTTCTGTTTTTTTTTTTTTGCTTACAAATAATGTGTTCAAGTATGAATTGAATATTGGGAAGGGAAGAAAATATAGCGGTTTTATTTCTTTTATTTGCGCTTTTTTGTTTTTATTACAGTTCTAAAGATTAACCCTTGTTGTGTAAGTTTGTTTTTAGGCAGCCGCAATTTTTCAACTTAATAAAGCTGAATGTATAATCACTCTTGTAATTTGCCGCGTCATTTCATCATACTTTCTCGCCCAAATTCTTTTCTCCTTCCTCTTAGTTCAGTAATCACATTGCGCCAGTCCTACTGACGAAGATAGATGAGAGAACATCTCTAGACGGTCCTGTTACGATCTCGTTCGAACGGATTATATTTAAAATGCGAACTCTAATTCTGTTCGGCACTTATTGCTAACGAACTCGATGACGCCTCGTGTCTTAAAATAGTAGAGAATGTTCAATTGAAATATGTGTGCCGCCGTCACATAGCCAACAGTCCGAATATTGAACTCGAGTATTTTGTCAAGCCCCAAATTGCGTTTTAATTAATACCCTATTATTGAATAGTATGTTAAAGTATGATATCATGATTGTTATCGACCTCGAGTCTGACACTGATTTACACTTTCTGGAAATTAACTGCCCAACTGTCTCCTGACCCCGTTATGTCTGCATTCGCGATCGACGCTATATCGACGTACGTTGTTATCAACCCCTATCGATTGGCAGATTGTAACGCAAGTAAGACATAGTAGATAGATAAGCTGTAACATGATTGAGGGCATCTTGGTAGGAAAAATGATATATTTCCGAGGAGTACAATGCGTTAGTGCAATAAAATAAGCAAACCTCCATTTTTTTATTATCTGCAATATAACATTAAAGAATTCGTTGCAATTTTACTTGGGGAAATATAAGAGGAATTGAATTGAATGAACTTGGATGAGTGGAGAAAAAAATGAACAGTACGTCCAAGAAGGACCCCCTAATGTTGAGACACGAAAGACAAGGGGTAACAAAAAGGCATTTGTATGCACAGGAGCATTGTTGATGACACGGTTTATTCAAATTTTTAGATAATTTATATAAAATAGGAAGTTTCAATTCGGGTTAAAACTAAAAATGTAAAGCCGTAAGGTCTATGTGTGGAAAGCTAGTTATAAAACAAAATTGTTATATTTAACAACCGAATCTATTGTCATAGATTCTATACCTATTCCTAGAACTATTTAATTGATACTCGAAGGCGAAGCGGCTACGGACACGAAATAGGTTCTTCACTGAGGCAAAGTAATAGAGCGGCAAAGGGCATTAATAAAGGGGCTCGATTAACCTTTTTCATTGGCGGCGGCTGTGGGGCTCAGGAAAGCGCCTTTTAATTTTTATTTTAACGTCCCGCCTCTCTGAATCACCGATTCGGCTCTAATGCCGTGCCGGGCTTAGAGTCTCGGAGAGCCTTGGAGTTTATGGGCTTTATGGTCGAGTGAAAGGCGGGCTGGGGGGGGGGGAGACACCCGCCCGGCCGGCAATTAGTGGCCGGTTACCGAGAGCAGGTGTCTTCGTTATGGGCTGTCGAATTAATTTTGTAATGTCTACTCCTATCCCGTTCTCCGGCGCGGAGCTCCCGCGATGCCTCTGGATAACAAAAAAACAAAAACAAAAAAGTCAGCCCTATTCCGGTGCTAGGCTAATTTATGGTTTGGAAGATAAGATCGAATCCCATCCCCCTCTTAGTACATAACTTCTGGGATGACTGATTAGAACTGATGTACCCGTTTGCTTTACCGTAATGGCCATTATCTTATCGACAAAATTGTGAACAGGCAACTGAAGTGTTAATTATGCGAGTGTTTTCTTTTATCTTCGTATTTGTCCAATAATATCTGTCAGACATAATATTTCCTCCACTTCTCTCTCTCAGTTATTTCAAGACCGTTAGACGCCCCGTAGTAGACGGTGAGGTGCAGTGATAGATTATATTTATGGACGGGGTTCGGTGGCTCGTGAGAAATCGGCGGCGGCGGCGTTGAATAGCGGCCTGTGCCGCGCACCCTTCGGGGGAACAACTCGTTCGGAATTCCATTGTGAGCTGAGGACGTAATAAAATTATGCCGCAGTAAATAACCGATAGCCGGGCCACCGCGGACTGTTCCTTTATCAGTCTTCGATTTGGGTTCATTGGGAAAACCCATTGGTCTGAGCAGGGTGTAATAGCCCGGCGTAGATCGAATCCGGCAACTCCTCTCTCTCTCTCTCTCTCTCTCTCTCTCTCTCTGAATCTAATCCAGTCGGCGGGCTCCCATTGTCCCCTCGGGATCAATTGGGGGTCATTTGGACTGTCTCCAGTTTTGTGACATTCCTCGAATTACCGGCTCCCAGTGGGGGCTTGAGGAAGATTTTCTCAACAATTCCTAGCGGGTTGGAGCAAAGGACCCGACGATGAATGAATTGATTGGAATAGTTTTCGTGTTTGGAAAATATTTTGTCTAGGTTGCACTATAATCGAGCACGAGGAAACTTTAGTTTCTTGTAATAAATTTAAAGCGGTAGTATACAACGCCGTTCCTTTTTTATAAAGGAGTGTTCTAGTTTATGATCCTTGAGCGTCAAAGTTGACGCTTCTAATTTTTTTAGGTAGCAAATTGTCATATTAATAATTATTTTTTCTTATTTGTTACTGTTTACTTGAGGCTGGCATAAAAAACGCTGAGTTGAAAACATTGTTTCTGAAATTTTTATGTCCGAATTTAATATTCTATTGTATAGTTTGTGTGGCCGGAGCGTATTGACCTGAAGTCGTACTGCAGGTTCATGGTCATGCGGGGAAGCGTATGCAAGAGGGCAGTGGAGTAGGTAGTACCTGTTACAAAACAAGCGAACCCCGGTTAATTAAGAGGGAGTTCTGCAATTAAGTTTTGCAGATAACGATGCCGGCGTGGAGTGTTTTATTATTAGGTCCGCTTAAAAAAAAAAAAAAAAAACAATCTGCTGTGCATAATAGCTGCGCGAACACCGCTACAATGTGTCCGTGCTGATTCTATTCTTTAGAACTAAAGCTTTATATTCGAGGCTCAGTTTTCTATTACATAAAATTATGTTTCGTACGCAACAATCCTACCGGAGACTTCAAATTTAAATGTAACAGAATGTTTCATGGCATAAGGCTTAAATCAAATATTATTTTCGATAAGCGGCGCAGCCAGAATTTTCATTGACTCGTAATGGCTCATTAATTTATTCAGAATTTTAAGTCATATTTGTTCTCTAGATTTATCTTCTTTTTTTCTTTTTTTTGTGACTTCTTTTTAACCTTTTAACGTTAATAAAAAAAAGCGCCTTTAGTAAAATTTGAATATTATAAAAATTAAACTTTTGATTATTAAAAACAACACTCCTATTTCAATCACACCTAATTTCATAAATTTGATATACACATCCGGAACTTGTTTTTAAATTATTAGCCATTATTTAAATGAGAATCGTGTTTTTATATTCGTCGTGTTGTGAACTGGTGAATAATTCGCTAAGCCGCAACGAAAGTGTCGAATTGTGCCGAACTGCTCGTTATTAAAATCGTGTGCGTGATCGTTATCAAGATTCCAAGTTAGCGTTCAGGTGGTAATGCTGGATGATGGCTTTAGTATAGGGGAATGTACCAATTATTCCATTATTTACGCATATTTCCCCCTACGTTGCATAATAACGAGATCTGTCGTACATGTGCAGCGGCGTTATTATCAATTCAACAAATAATTTTTGAATTGCGTCAAATTTTTGCCCACTCACAGTGCATATAAGCGTAGCACCGACGTAATACATTTTTGTTTTCGTTTACAAACCGTGTTTATCTTTCGCTTTTTCCGTTCGACGTGCAGCTTTTGCATAGTGTATGCACCGGGTTTATTGTTGCCATGAATATTAATAGCCTAAGTTTAGGAACGGTACGTCATTCCCAAGTGCAATAACAGTTAAATTGCGTTGCAAATAGTGAAGGTTCCCATATTCGCAACATTACCATGTCAAATTCAATGATAATACATTATTCAACGGTATCTATCTCTATCTTGTTGAATTTTATTCTCCCTCAACTTTGTTTTATCGCTTGTGGTTAAAGGAGTGGCGGAAGGAATAGCCCCCACATAGCCACTGTGGCACTGTTCATAATCTGGTAATATAAATCAAAGAGTTTATAACGTTTGTATATATTCTGAAGGAGTTCTATTCTTTATATTATTAAATAATATTGGCTTCGGTACTCATAACTTTTCGCTTCATTTTACCTTACCTTCTTGAGCAAGCATCAGACTGAAGCACCTCGGTTCTTCATTTTGTTGGATGAAAAAAGATTTCCTTGCGGATTTCCTGGCGCCCACCGTAAATTGGAAAGTGGATCTCGATTGGAGTTCCCCATTCCGGTCGACCTATTGATACTGCGGACTGTCGGCTAAAGAAACGCCGGCATATATACTTAATAAAGGGAATATAACGGTTTCGACCCAACCGGGTAATGGCTTAATTGGTTACCCCGTCACTGTCGCCCTCTCGTGTTCTTTGCCACCTTAATTATGACCTTAAATGAGCTCTAGTCCATCCTCGGATTTCTTTTTCACCACTCCACTCCTAGGTGCGTATTTATGCCGGCTAACCGGTTATGGGCCTGGCTTCAGATGCGGTTCAAATAGTATCTTCCCAATTTCCGGATAAAAACGATAATTATTTCTTTTAATGACAATTTAATTGTCGCGATTTTTATAGCCCATGATAACTACGTGTTTCGGATACCTACATGGATCCTAATGACGTTATTCCTGCAGCGCTCCTAGAGTTTTGTAGCGTGTTTTGTTTTATCCTGGGAATTACATTTTTCATTAATTTCCAGATTTTATGTTTGTACTTCTCTGGATTTGATTGTAGCAATTTTTCTTCGCGTACTAGCGTAATATTACTAATTACCTTATCGACCGCCAGCTCGAGAATTTGGAACGGTCTTACAGGCGGAAACTCACAATGGTGATAATATTTTGTTACTTCCTGGGTTCCCATATTTAATGTCTGAAGTTGACTGCAACCGTAGATAGAAATATGAAATGAATTATTTCAGTTTTGTTTGAGTAAGGCTAGGAAGGTCTTGCCTCGGCTCCTCAGAATTATCTTAGATAATGAATTCGTCAATATTTTTATCGTTTTTTTCCCTTTACCAACATTTTTCCGTTCAATTTATATTCTAGAAGATTCCTCGTACTTTCTAATCAATTAATCGCCGCTTAAGCCCATTATCAGATAAGGTCGCGGTCATATTTTTCAGTGATTCCACTGGGGAGAAAGTCGAGTGGATAATGAGGGGGCGGGCCGATTGGAAAGGGCGCAGGTGGCCACCGTCCAGCTCCAACAAAGGGACCCGTTCCCCGACTTCGGCTCAGTTTCCCACGTTCCGTGAACTCGCCGTTAACAGTATTTTTAACTGCACCGAATTTAAATCCTAATTATTTCCGTGGCCGTGGGCCTCGGCGGGTAAAATAAAATTTTATGCCGGCTATTAGCACTTGGCTTGGGCGGCAGGTGTCAGCGCCTCTGCTCCTGCCTTCCTGGCGGCTAACATCTGGCGCCGGTTCAGGAAACCATTGTATTGTATTTTTCTTCGCACTCTGCGTCAGACCAGCATCGAATATTATTGTACTGAATTCAGAAAACATCGATCGCGTTATCCGTCTAGTCCGTAAAATATTCATAATTTATTCCCATATACTACTGAACTTATTTGAAACGCTGTTCTCTATATGTGTACATTGAAAATTGTTACTGTACATGGCTAGATATACAATTCCAATTTGTAAATATCGGCGGTAGCACGTGTGGAGGCGGCGTCAGCGCCGGCGTCGCCACTGGTTTACTTTGCTCTGGGGAGGCCATTCATACAGTCTGCAAGTTTGAATACACTAACTGTGTCTGCACAAGTGCGTCACCCGGTGTCGTTTGCCGTTACACCTGCTGCTCTATTCAAGTATAATTAACACAATTACTGACCGTACAATAGACTACATCTCACATTGTGGGGTCTAGAATTTAGTAGAAATCTGGGACATCACATGTGTCTTTCGTTCAGAAATGACTTCCGCCATGTTTTTTTCTGAAACGTTTATGCACTTCCGACGTCTTTATTACGTAAGATAAGAATATTTCCTAACAGTAGTGAGTTAGATGTACACTATTTTTTCACTCATAATTTCTTTACAACTCGGTTCAGCTGTATTCACGTTTTTCGAAACATCTGAGTGAAGTAGTGCGCATGAATCAAGTCCATAAACCATGTGACATTTATCTAAGAAAGGAGACGAATTTTATAAGGGAACAGGAGCAATGAATTAGTACTTTATGAGAATACTGGAATCGACGTACGGCGAACTCTCTACGTAAGTGCGTGTAATTGTAGAGATGGATTTGTGATTAATTTTATTTCTGCCGCGGATGAATTATTCAATTATTTGCAAATATTCTGTTAATTCTATAGTCAAGAGTGCACCTAGTAGTCAAGTTGTATCGAGATCTAACCAAGATTTAAACACAAGTGGTGTCAAATATGTGTAATATGTTCTAATGTTTGTTAATAATTAAACGTTTCTTATCGCCATTCATAATTATACAGATCGATAGACCGCTATTGTAACCTTATTGAATAATTCTATTTCACAATTACGCGTGATGCCCGTTCCACTGAAAGCTTACCCCTCTCCCGTTTGTAGATCTGTATGTTCTCCATAATGCAATGTTCAATTTGTAATATTAATTAAATAACCAAACAGCTATGTATGTAATTGGTATTGCAGCTGTACAAAATGTCTGAAAGAAAGAAGAGCATCGATCTCAACGAAGTCAGTACCTGGATGGCTAAAAACAGGGAAAATACAATGGTGGAAGATGCCTTATCCAGTAATAAGAAAAGCATACCTAACAAGGAGGCCGTGCAAAGAGCTGTAGCAAAGGCCAGGAGGCAAGCTGTGTTCAAGAAGTATACATTCAAACCTACGCCCATCGAGAAAAAAAAAGAAAAAGGAGATTTGAAAGACAGGAAGTCGGCTCATAAACCGCACATTGAGGTCAAAGAGCCTGAATTTGAGCCTCTCGAGGACCTCTTTTCCGGTCTTTCTTTGGAATCGGCCCAAGATCCATGCGAAGATTTGTTAACCACAGAAGAACCACGACCTAAGTCTTTGCACCCTACCGATAAGAAAATGGATATATCGAAAGCGAAAACTGAGCAAAAAAAAATACCGGATCAAAAAGTGGAAAAAACACGAGTCAAGTCCGTCGCAGCCATCGTATATAAGAAAGCTCTCGCTAAAAAGAAAAAAGAAGACACGAAAAAGCCAAAATTCGAGGAAGCGTCCGAAGTACTGACCGAGCCTATAGCTACGAAACCAAAACCGATGCGATCGAGAGGCTGGTGCGGACCCGCAGTCAAATTATGGCACTCGTTCAGGGAAACATCTAAGGAAGGTGTCTTCGAAGAACTTTTTCCGTTCGTCCAGACGTCGAAACCATCGGACGATTCAATTCGGGAGCAAAGGGGAAAGGTAAATCCCAAAATGGTAACGCATCGTCCTTTCGAAATAATTAAAATCGGTGGCGAACTCTCACAGTCGACACAGCTTTTATCCGATAGAATAGCTCGGTATATGGGTCTAACTGAACATACTAAACCCAAAGTTCCGGTACAAGAATCTGAGGAAAGTGTAGCGGCAGTCCCCGTTGAGCCCCATTCTAGGCCAGAATCGGTATTGGCCGAAGTTTCGGCCAAAAAACCAGTCTTCCGTACAGGTGCTCTCGACGTATGGGAAAGACTAGGCTTGCCTCTTCGACCTACGGGGGAACCTATCGACGGATTTCAAATGCAAAAAATAATCGATAGTATTACCTTAAGTCCTTTCCACGATTACATGTGGGAAAGAATGAATCTGGGCGCGATCAAACAACCTCCCACCGTGCCATTTATTCTGCGGCCGATTAAAGAATTGAAGGAGTACACCAAGCTTTCGGAAGGGTTTAATAGATTATTCTTCGGCATCGACTTGCCGTCTGACTGGGAACGCCACCGGATGCCCGTTCCGAAAAGGTCCGTTAAGAAAGTGGTCACCGACGTGTGGGGCCGGAGCGTGCGATCTGAAAATTTCGCCGCGAAGGCTAAACGGAAAAGGTTCGATCGTGAAAAGTGGTCGGCCCCGTGGCTGGGCCCCGGCAAACACGAGATGGTCGGCCTGGAGGAGGTGGGAAACGATAAGAGACGATTTCAGAATTTCAGTCCGAATCCGAGATTCGTCAAGGAGGCGACGGGTATGGGCCCGACCATGTTTTCTGGGTTGAAACAGCGCGGTACTTCGGACTTCGCCCGGGGTAAAACTCTCTTCGAACGTTCCGGGAGGCGGCCCACCGTCGCGAAAACCGACGGTCCATTTATGAACCGGTACATCGATCCGAATTCCATCGGCGAGAAAGTCAAGAAGAGGTGTTCGGCCCGAGGCCCCTACGACACGTTCACGGGACCGAGGGACGAGACTACGCTTACCGGCTACTTGAAACCCATCAAACACTTTCCCGGTAGATTATCCAGTCCGAGGGGTGGCGCGTTTGAAAATACCGAACGGAAGAGAAACTACGGCGTATTCGCTCCTCTGAGGTGGGCGCCGCTTCCGCCCAAGAGTTATTGGTCCCCGCCACCGAACGCCTACGAGTCTCTCGTACAGGTACCCCCTCGGGTCGGCCAAATATCCTTTCAACACTTCGAGTGAGGTTCGTCAGAGAGTATCGGGGCCGGATTTTTGGCCGGGACCGGGAGCGTACAATATGCCAGCGGAAGGCTATGTTAACGGTCACAGAAGCGTATTCCTGAGCAAGACCAAGCGGTGGTATCCGGGTGTAGATAGTGTGGCCGGCATGTGCGATGCCGTTACCACGTCCGTACGGATCCGACGAAGACGGCTCAAGTGGCGTCGCCGCATCCGCAAACGGGACGTTACCGCGGAAGAAGAATTGCCGACAGAAGATGAAATCCTATCTAGTCTTATGCCATAAAAGTTTACAGTTTGACAAAATTTATTTATTCGTTCGAATAAATTATTTCTTTATTATTCTCTACTACACTCGGCGTATGTACATTTGTGTGGAATGTGTGCGCTTGTGTGCTTGCGTTTGAGGTGTTTGGTATTTTGGGATACTACCGTATTCTACTTCTATACTTAAATACAATGGGAATTAACAAGAACGTTTTTCATTGTGTCCGCCAGAAGGTTTGTTTCCATGGAAAAGCAAATATGAGCAAAACGAGTAGGGGCAAAGCCCAGTAGATCAAATACAAATAATTCGATATTTGTTCCATCCTCTCTAATATAGCTTGTATATTTATACTGTTACAGGTTTATAAAGGACTTGACGTGATAACCAACAAGGTGACAACTGAAGAGATGGACGGAGTGCCGCACCACTTGTTGGATTTCGTAGACCCCCTCGACAGGTACACTGTCGTGGACTTCAGGAACAAAGCCCTGCCAATTGTATCCTTCAGTGGTTAGTTTTTCAGTCTAAGAACTTATAATTATTATACTTATTTATTTGTTCAATTATTCAAGTTTGACCGAATGGGGTGCTAAAAATGTAGAAATATAATGTCCTCAGGCCGTTCAGTTTTCAAGGGTTTCTTGTCTACACGAGCTTTCCTCCATGTGTAAGCGACGAGATTCGACAGTGTGTTTCGTATTTATCTAATTGAAAATTAAGTCATCTCGCCTGTTAATCGTGACTAATTATGGCGGGTCTCATTACGAGTCGATTGTTTTAATGAATGAATACGTTTGGGCATCGTTATATACCGGCGCCGGTATTTCAAAAGTCAGACTTCCGCTCGATCAGATATACCAATTAATTCTGACACATTTTTTCGCTTTTACCTTCGTTGATGTATCTCTTTTCCTTCGAGGCATATTTTCATACGCTGTATCATATGGTAGATACAGTATTATCGATTGGTTATTATGAGAAATCGAATATTTCCTATATTTAACTTTGACTATCGGATACCGCGTAAGACATTAATTTCAACCGTAAGGTCACTGTCGTTGGAGTGACCTTGCGGCCACATTAAAAAGTCTGTTATTTGCCGGTATTGGAGTTAGGGCGTTAGGGCCGTGGGACGCCTTTTTGCCGCGACCGAATTTCCGGCCTCCCTCGGGCCTACCGAGTGGGTGTGCCTCTAGTCTCTATGCGCCTCGGACTGGCTATGTATCGCTCTGTTTTAGGTCCAGTTACCACAAAAGGCGCTCGAATAAAGCCTCCTAAACCCATTGGATAATCCGGCGGCATCAGTCGATACACTATATGTGCTCCTCACATTGGAACGGCTTAAAAAATGGATACCTCGCATGTTTTCTCTCGTGCATAAAAAAAATATACATCCCTAAATTATATTTTTTCTCTAAGAATAGCTGGTTCGGTTGTTGAGCCCTCGTTTTTAATATCGTAAAATGGATTCGAATCTATAAAATTTATTTCGTAGATAAATATTCATCGCCGGTCTCCCCCGGTGAACCGATACGGCTGACAAATTGGATCCCGTGCCGGGGATTATTAAATATGCGGTAAGGAAACTGTGGCCCACCCGGGCGGGTGTCGGACGCGGCGGGAGATTTAAAGTCGGGGCTGAAATATTTAATGCCGGCGACCGTTTGTCCGACCGCCGGGTCCCCGCTCGTAAATACAAGCCGGCTCGGTACGCAGCTCGTGGGAAACGCGTTGCCTCATCTCCTGCCCGAGGAGTCCGGTTACTTGGGCCGCCGGCTCTTCTTTAAACCTCCATGATTCATGTTATCATCCTTCGGCTGCCCCCCCCCCCCGTCGTCCCTATATTCCGGCTTTTTGTACTGCCTATCGCCCGTGTTTTCAAAGACTCTTCTTCACGTCGTTCCGCGACGATTATTACTTGTCGGTTGAATACACGGCCCTGCGACCTACTTCCTTGCAGGTCCGAATTGAGTTATAAGAGCGTCTTGAGTGACGATCTCGGGTGAAATTCGAAGGGTGATAATAAAAAAAATGAATCGGTGTTTCGCCATCTATCCGGTTCCTGGCGGTGGGGCACCTTATTTCTCCGGTCGGTAGATGGTGATCAGCCCCCGGGGTTGTTTGGGCCGATCGTGATCGACCGAGCCCAACCTTCCCTCGGGCTAGGTAACGGGCTCCCCGGAGATATGGCCACCGCCGGCCCGGATCCACAGAATGGATGGAGCACGTTTCGTGCTTTCTTTATCTTTAAACTGGTTATTTTAACCGCCTACATTTGAGAATGGCCCACGGGCCCTGTCCGCCCGGGAGGTGCATGCTAGGCGTGTGCATTCCTCTTTCTACACTACCTCTCTCTACGCAGTTGATAACTTCGGATACTGGAATCTTTGATATAGCGCCAGTAGTAATTACCATGATTATGTTAAACGATTGCTGCCCACTTTATTTTGTTGGACCTTCTATTGTTGCGGCATGTTAGTTACCCAAATAATATTATCATTTTTACTATCTCCTGTCCTCCACTCGCTTATGGGAAAGAAGTTCGAAAGCACTATCAAATATTATCCCCATAACCATTTCCGTAAATTGAAAAAAGTATCAGTTCGTGGCAGAAACTGAGTGTAGTAGCTATACAGAAAACATTGATAGCTATAGTGAAGTTACACTTTCACTATTATTACTCCTGGACAACCTCTAGTAGACAGCGGGAGTAAGAGATTAATGGGCGGTATGCTTCATTGTCAGACTCACTACATTATTGATGAAATACTACGGACGATTGCTAGGAGCGATCCAAACGAAACGAGAGAGAGAGAGAGAGAGTAAAGAAAATCGTACGAGCGATGACGACCACACACAGAGATACTATAAAACAAAATTAATAATTACTCATTGTCATTCTGGAGCTCTATGATCCCAGATAAATCATTCGGAATATTATTCCCGATACGCAAATTCCCGCATTAAAACTAGGCTGAACTAGGCTTGTGTGTATTATAATTAAAATAACCGTTAGGCCCAGTTTATGCAACAGCGTTGGAGAGCGCGAGGTTTGCTCGCTCAGACGTGGGGCTGAGGGCTGCTGGACGACAAGCGGCTTTCTTAAGGAAGCACCTAAGTACACTTGAAGCCCCTGAAAGGTTTGACGCCCTTATTTTATTGCACAACACAGTTATCCCTCGCATACCCCTATTTGCCTCATATCGATTGTGAGGGTACCAGTCATCCTAGTTCCAGTTATATAGAATAGTTCCTGAATAATGACTGAATAATTCGTTAAGTTGGGATATCAATAAAAGAAAAACGCCACTCATAGTTTTTTCCTTGTTTTATTAAAGCTATGAATTTGTATTTAGATATAGCAATATTTGTAACGATCTTTGTTTTCAAGTATTTCATTAATCCCACCTGTGTATGAGTATTACGTCTCTCTCTTTTGCTATTAAAAAAATATTTCTTTAATAATACTTTAAACGAATTCTTTATTATGTACACCGCGGACAAACGCCTGCTGTAAAATAAATGGGCTCGATTGCCACACCCTACGTCGATATAACAAGGATTTTATAATGCACGGTCAATAATACGGGCATCATGGTGCAGACTAACTCAACTGGCAGCTCTGAGCCTCCAGCTGTAAGGTAACTGTGCCAGTTACCTTATTCGCGATTTCCAGACGGGTTGCGTAACAGAATGAAAAACGTGTTATTACGTCCAAGTGTGGAGCCGGTGGGCGGTTTATTAAATTACACTTTACTATTTGTGCCCAATAAATATCGTAACAACAAATTACGGTTACAGGCTCGTTTTGAACCGGCTTTGGACGAGGCCTTCCTATTCCCGGGTTATTTGGAATTCATAATTTAATGTTGTATTACGTTTTCACACTCTTATTGCCCGTGTAACGGAATGTACACACGGAGTGCGAAAATTGTTTTGGATAAATATTTGTATATGGGGTTTCAAACCGCTTATCCGAATATGCAATCGATTAAAACTCGATCTCTTAAATATTTTCATTCATGCCCAATCGTGTGAGAGGTTTTTTTTTAATTTCGTTCAATCGTTTCTGGTAGTACCGCTCCGGTTCATTTGTAAAGCGCAGCAGCCATGAGAGGTGCACCGAGCGCAGAGTTCGTGACGTTCGCATCCACCCCGAGCCGGGAGTACCATGAATTATGGTGCCCATAAATCACCATTAAAGGACGGCGGCGGCAACCCTCGCCCGCACTACGTACCAATGAAACGCCACCATAATGCGACCCTCCTATAAGCCGTATTGATGAATTAGTAATTAACAAAATTATCAGTAGTCATAAATTATCCTTTATTAATGTGGTACTCTAATAGGCGCTGTTAAAGTGAGACTTCAGTTGCATTGCTTGCGGGACCCCTCTTACCCAGGTGCACATCCTAGTTGAATTTAAACTTATTAACTTCCAGTAGTTGGTCTTCTAAAAATATTTCCTTTTTCTTGATTTCTAGATTAGGAGGAAAGTACCATTATATTTGATATATAATTAACCACGGTCTATATTCACCACATTTTTCCACAAGAGCGTTATTACAAGACAAATGAATTTGAATTGTATATTAAAATGAGGAATCGAACACAACTTAAGAAGTCTCAAGCTGACCTTTTTATTTGTATTATCCCCAAGATTAAATTCCTTTAATTTGATTCCAGCCCGAAAGTTGAGGCGGAAGGGGACTTGTTGGGGGCGGTGGCTTTGTGCGGTGGAACGCTGCGAAAGTTCTTGTTGGGTTGAGGAGAGCGGCCATTGTCCGCCATTGTGTTAAAGATCCAAAGCGTTCAGAATTAATCGGGTAGGCCCTACGGCGATCGTGAAAAACCTGATTGAGTCACAGCGGAGTTATCGGAGAATTCCGTTGCCTCCCCGAATTTAATTGGAGCGTTCCAGATTCCTTGGGGCCGCGCCGGGAATGCTGGGGTGCCACGCCTCCCTCTCTCTCTCTCTCTCTCTCTCTCTCTCTCTCCCTCCCTCCCTCTATCTATCCCGTGGCCGCCATCAGGATACGGATGACTTGCAATTTTCTGAAGCACCAGGGGCCTTGTTTAAATCTGTCGGGATAATTTAATTCTTGTAGACCCGGAGGTCCCGACAATACTATTGAGCGGGAGCACTCGAGATTAAGAATAATAGTGGTGGGTCAAGCCAGTTTTGAAAAAAAAACTGAAATCATTATGTACATGAATTTATTATAAATCGATAAATATAATACATACGTTTATTAGTAAGTCATTAGAATATTTATTTAAACACCGGTGAGGGCATTTACAAAAGGCGTGTGTGGCCAATTTAGCAAATTTCTAGATCTAGCGAGATTTACACTAAACAACTTTTGTTTTTCCTCACTTTAAATTAGATTTATTTATATTTTGCTTATTTTAACACAATGCACTGTGTTATTCTTTGAGCTTGCTTCGCTATTTTACATAGACGGCAAAATGAATTTTGGAATACCTCCTGAAGGATTTTTGAATCATTTTACTGGCTTAGCGTGTCTCTAATGGGATTAGAATTAATTGAACTGGAATTTGTAAATAAATTCCTGTTGGAAATAAGTCAGTGTTTATATTAAAACTGGTTTCACGCGAATAATTATGATAAATTCTGGCATTGGCGAAACTGGGGAAGATATTTCCATGCTGCCGGGAGTGTGGTGTAGGGTGATTGACCTGGGCGGTGAGCGTGTATCTGTATGTGTGCGGCCCTGCCTGTAAATACGAGTGTGTAGACGCGCCTGTGTCAGTGTGTGCCTGCGTCTCTGCCTCTGACAGCTGACTTGCCATTTCTCCCGTCAGCGATGACACCACTATCTGTCACGGTGATACTTTGCTGACCGCGCTATCGCTACCCCACTTTAATACAGCATTTATTGTTTTCTCTTTCTCTAAATAACCAGTGCGCCGAGGCAAATCAATCATATTTCTACCCGGCTAAATAATAACTAAAGAAATTTAGTTTCAAAATTAAATGTAGGTTTTGTAACCACCCCGACGTCGGTTCGATTGAGCTATTAAATAAACGAACTTGGCTGCTTTATCCATTTGACTTACACTTGAAAAAATAATGAGATATTTTGTTACGGTTGGTTTTCCGTTTTTTTTATTTCTGGCCGTGTGTTTGTTTACGAGAGCTGCGGCGAGAGAATCCCCACCGGCGTCATGTGCATCACGGATGATGGCGCCGGGCCAAAACTAATGTAATTCGGCCGACCGCTTTTCCCGTCTCTCAGTTCGAATTATGAAACTTCGGTCTCAAATAAATGTAACATATTTGTGTACACAATTGTAGAGAGGTGGCGGGGAGTGTAGGCCTAGTATAGTTCAGGTTTGTTCGATTAGTATCCAAAATTTGTCTACCCGACACCCCTGCCAATTATCCGTTTCAAATACATAGCATCGTATTACAATAAACATTGAAATAAATTAAAATGAGATTCATTGGCTGGGTTTGCGATAGTTTCCCGACTAATGATGGGCCACCGTACGCGAATAGTACGGAAAAATATAAAAATTTTAAGTCAGGTGAGATTTAAATACTTTCTGGAATAGAGTTGTAATAGGACGCTTGCTTGAGTATTCGGTGGAACCTTCATAAGAATATATGTTTTATACATTTTTCATACATATTTTGTGTACGTTTTATTATATTATACTTAACTTTCTCAATTCTTAAAAATCAATTAAAATAAGATCTCTGTATTTTTCTGTACGGTCTTCTCCGACGTCACGATTCAAATTGAGTCATAATTTTGCGGGTCGGCAGAGAATTTTGGCCGTGATTGTCGGAAAGATTCATTTTCTGCTAGTGACGAGTGCGGAAAACAGTTTTTCTCGCTGGTACTCCCACGCGGTTTGCTGTCACGCTTGGCGTACACGCAGAAGGCATTGGCACGGCCGCTCAGTCTTATTCTTCTCACGTTCTCGTTCTATATTTAGCCGCTCATTAATCGACCGGCAGCTCGGCTCCTAATGTTACGAGTGTTACATTTGTCACAGCCGTTACGCCCAACTGTTCAATTCCTCCCCCTTGCAATGTCCCTTCCTTTAGATCGTCTTTGGATCCTATTGTCGTCGGGCGTTGTTTTTCTCTGCGCTGAAATTCCCCGCGGTTATTTTTCATAGGAATATTCCGGTTCGATCCGGATTACCGAAGGCTCGGGTAATAGAATCGCGAATTTCCGTCCCGCCGATGACGCATCCGCGTTCAACGCCAAGACGCCTCGGTCGTGATATCACTCATTAGCTGGAAACGGTTTCGCCATATCATACTGATTCCTTTTATTATTTTCGAAAATTTTTTACTTGCATCTACTTCTATGATTACGCGCTTAAACATTTACTTTTCATTATACGAAATCTAGATGTTCAATTATTATTTTTTTGTTTCGAACCATTAGATATGAAAATAGACACTGTGTTGGCGTACCATTGAAAATATACCGATTACACATCTTAAGCAGTCTATATGTGTCAGTAGTGATTTTATATAAATAATTTAGTGCTCTTACTTTATAAATTTATGACTGTAAGACTTCTCGATCTATTGTGCCCGATGTTAGTTTTTATAGATTCCATATTGATTATTTTCCGTTCAATACTACATGCTTAAATTCGAATACTATGTTATTAGAACCCAAGTGTTTCTGGAAAACATTTATTAGTGGGGCGTTAAGCGGCGTGCTAGAGGCGGACGGCTGTATAGGCTGTAGCTAAAGTGTTCGGCGTGACAATGCTATATAATCCTGGTAGCTCTTAACAGCGTCGGGAGCGTTGTTCGGTCCGTCGGGGTGTTTGGGAGTCGTAAAACAGGGGTAAAAAAGAGCGGTGAGCGGCCCGAGTAGAGGAGAGGATAATTTGCCTATTATAAATCAACATAATGGTCCAGAGAGCGGGCGGTACCACTGAGGGTACCCCCTCTTAGCAGGCACCACATACATCGGAACCGGACCCAACGTTATAATTTGAGACCGGCCGTCGAGCTCCTCTCCCAGATTTATTATTTGCCGACTTCTCAGAAGGCTTTTGCATTTCAATCGGTGGCGCCTCTAATGGGCCGGGAAAGGAGCGTACCCAATCACCAACGGAACAATTGGTTCTGCATGGAAATGTAAGTTATCTTATACACAAATGTGTTCCATTAACGGATTACATGAATTTCAGTGACCATATATTTGTTGTGATGTGTGTACCATATTCATCCTGATGAAATATTTAGGTTATACAAATGTAGATATGTGATGAAATTATATTTATTGGAACGACTTACGTAGGCATGGAAAATACGTCATGGTTTTCTGATAGTATTAAAGAACTGTCTCACTATTTTGTAATATTATTACGAGTATGCTCGCAGATACATTTGAAATTCAAATAATGTTATACTATGTTGAAATATGCTCAAGTGACTCAGACTACTTTTTTTATGGTTATCGATCGCCTTGCGACTTAATCGACGCCCATAAACGTTGGCAAAGTTGACGTAGATCTTAATCTTTCGTAGCTATAACACATAACTGGAGCGTTATTGCTCGCATTGGATTAGTCTGGCCGGTCTATTCGCCAACTGTTTCTCAATGTACTTTGGCAGCTGAACTCGGTTTAGTTGACGGGGAGAACTCCCTCTTGCGACGTCTTTTACGGCTCGTGCCCGGGCCCTAAGGTTGTCTAGCGGGCGCCGGGGGTTGTTTTCCCGTCGAACTACTCGCCTGTGTAATTTAAACGACGCCCGTGAGTTGCGACTTTCTCGGAAGAATGGTTTTGCATTTAAATGGATCCGACCCGAATTTAATTAACAGTCCGGATGGGGGCGCTTGGACCCTCGGTTAACTCGTGTACGAGTAGATCGTTTAGCCCCGGAATAATTTTCGGCCTCTCGGTTATTAGAGGCCGGTCGCGATAATGCTCTTGGATGTCCCAGTTTCCTGTCCAGTTTATACCTGAAACTCGCCCACAATTGCGACCCGGGCAAATTCTATTGTCACAAAATGGTCGTTTCACCGAAACGCTCACGAGGGGTTCAGGCACAGTTTTTATGTCAATCGGAATTTTACTGTTTCCAGAATTGCTTCCTCATTCTGACGTCCTGTTCCGGGATAACAGACCTTTTTCTAGACCTATCAGTGAAGGCCAGTGTATATAAATAGTACTTAATTCTGCGTGGTGTAATTGTACCTCTCAGACTGTAATTGTGGAAGTCAAATCAGAAGACAAGTCCAATCATAAACTGACGAAGATCGTCTGTAGCGGTTGGTTCTTGGTTGATCAGTTTTTCTTTCAACCTTTTTACTTCTCGTTCGAGCCGTTACTTTTATAGTTTTCCTTAAATATTTTCGCAAAACTCATTGTAATTACCGGTTACTGCAAGTTCATATCGCAGGCAGGCCATCACATTTTTTCTTAGAGGAGAGAGAGGAAGGTGTCTACTGTATAGATCACATCTTAGTTACAGAACGGAAATAGTGTTATCTAATTGGTAACAATAACGCATATGCTTTCTAACTTCCTGAATCCATTATTTTTTAATCCACCTACCGACATTTACAAACGATTTGATTTTCTTCATACGCCGATGGGCAGAAACAAACGGTCAAATGGTGCCTTGTGATCAAACAAAATAGAAGCTTCGGGATAGACCGATCGTTATTCCTTGAATAATAACTCTGCGGGAGGTCATTGGGTGCTAAATTTTATTCCAACCGTCGGATTCCTAGGCGTGTGACTCACTCTGGGCCCGTGTCATAATCTTCCCCGCCCATTCATTAAACGTCCCCGGGCCTACCCATTTTATTAAATACTGCGGATTCCTGCGCACCGCCCGTTTGCCGGAGTTTATTAAATTCAGTTTGTTGTTTTGTCGGTTTCAGTTTTGAACGTAATTTGCAGTACATAGCCCCGAGTGCGTGTGTGCGTGGCGAATACGGACTGGTATTTAATGGGACGTGATACACGCTGGCAAAATTGACTCTCTCTATGTTCCTCACATAGCGTAGAATTTCATTTTCGTTTCTAGTTGTGGGGGAATCATATATGCTACGATATTAGATATGATCATGGAAAGTTTTGCATGAAACGCTGTAATTCGAATAGTATTGTAATAGTCAGTGCATGTACTATTCACGAGTATTGAACCCGGTGACGGACCGAATTTTGATTAAGTTTCTAATTTGAGTCGGTGATGAGAGAAGCTAGTAAACCCTGCTGGGTTTCATTGCGTTTCTCTTTACTCATACAAACTGAAATAAATTCGACACCGCGAAACATGCCGGCATTCCATATATGCCCACAGCAGTAGCTCACGTATCCTCATTAATTTCAAACTTCCAGATTGTTCAGCGACCCAATGTCGGGTACGTGGTGTCGGGACCGGGGACATCGGTTGCGGTTTCCCGGGGCATTAGTTAGCGCCCCTTCCCCCCTCTTAATCGTCCGCTCTTAGAAAGCGGTCCCTGTAATTGGGGCCCAGTCTTTCTATGTGGGCTTAAGTAACTGATAATCGGGCCCTATACTACGTCCTACTTGCGCCTCTCTCTTTCTCTTCCCGTACTTCTCTGTCTCTCTCTCTCTTCTTCCTTATAACGATCCCTTGGGACAGATAAAGTGTTTGTGAAACCCTCGACTACTAACAAACACACACAGGCACAAACATCGGGTAAACGTGACTTCTGCCAGTAATGTCCCCATTACGTGGCGGCCGCCGTCTCCGTGAATTCGACAAGTCCTTATCTCATGGCCAAAACTGTAAAATGAAACTAATATTGCCTTGTTTATTATTAATCGTCGGCTCGTATGCCTCCCTGGCGTGGACCTCGTTAATTAAATGTCCTGCTTATGTTCTATATAAGCAGTATGTCAAAATATGGTCTGGAGAATGAATTAAAACGACAGCTAGGGCGAAAATGGGCATGAACTTTACGGTCCCGAACTGGAGGAGGTGACCGAACCTTCATTTGGGGCAGTTGAATGTCACTAAATGTTATTGGAAGTGGATTGCATAAGTACTAGTCTCATTTTTTTAGCATTCCATTAGCCGTTAATTTATTCTTTTCTGTTGCTTTCTGTGTTATTAATTAAGGCAGTAAACCGTCCCGAGAGTTCCCTTCGGAGATTGGACATTTATTTTCTTGCGCGTAAAAATTGTTCAGTCCGGAAAGCTTTGAAGAGTACTGCTGACGTTGTTAGCGATACCGCTGAGCCTCCCCATAATTTGTTGCTCTTTGCAAAAACGGTTCTGTCGAGGAATATCGTCCTCGTCATTATCGTTCGGGGTTCTGTCTCGTATTCGGTTTCCCTTGTCAACACCCCCCTCCTTCTCACCCTCTCCCTCCACCCCCTCCTCCTCTCCCGATACTACAACAAATGCTGTCAACCGACAGCGGCAAGAGACAGAGAGAGAGAGAGAGGGGGGAGAGGGAGATAGGCAGAGAGGGAGACAGAGCGAGAGAGACCGCCAGAGCCCCCTTCCCTCTCGGTTTAGGGTTTCAGCGTATTATCGACGGGTGAATAATTTTTAGAATACCCCGGTTTCTTCGTCCTAGGAAGACTTATACACGATGTGACTAAGATCGAACGGAGCGGTGGAACGTCCACATGACGTGGTTAAAATATCCTTGGGAATAGTTCCAAAACGAAATTCTACTTGTTTAATGTATTTCTTCGATGAATGATCATATTTTATTCAGCCGGATTTTATTTTGTTCACTCTCGAGCCTTTCATTATTTAATAGAAATTATTCTACCGTAAACCTCTACGCTTAAATAATATTTCAGATTCGCCTAATTATCAAGTTTTAGCACCACCTTCTCCAGCCTAGTGCGGAAAGGTAGAAGCGAGTTTTAAAAACTCAATTTATTACAGTAACAGGTCGGCAATAATGGCGGCAGGGCAGTTGGCTAGCAATAACAGAGAGTCTAGCCAACCGCGATCTCTGCATTAAATAAGCATTGAAATGATACATAGGGAACCCGGGAACGGTCCCTGTGGGCTGTGCGATAACCATTCCCCGGTACGGAGCCCGCTAAAGCCACTGGGGAGGACGGGACGACCCTTCCGCCCCCCTTAGTTAGCCTATATAACGTCCTCGTATTTCCGTATCAAACATCAACCCAGAGACCCCGTACAATATTAACAGTTTCGATAAATTGATATTTTCGTCGGCCCTTGTCATTTTAGGAATATAGCAGTTCTCCTAACCAAAGTATCTCGATAGGTGCCAACTTTGAAACTTCATAAATGGCTTCATTAATCCTGATTTCTTATCGTCCAAAGAAGATAGAATATCAGCGTGGCTGCTCATTTTGAGGTCCCTACTGTAGGTATTAGCAGTGTTGGTGACGTGTGTTCTCATATATGTTCGGTATGTAGGTTGTGCAGCTAATACGAGCTGGGGCCGTGGGGTAGAGGGAGAATGAGAATGAAAGAGAGAGAAAGAGGAAGAACCGTTAAAATTGGTTCCAAACGAACTTGTAAGGTCGAACGGAGCTAAGCAAAAAATAAATGGGTTGGTTGCGGGGGCGCGGCTGTAGACCGGTTAGTAATTGATGTTTTACCTCCGCTTACTGTTTGTTTGATCGAAACGCTCCCGACGTCCCCAGCCTGTCCCTCAATTACTGGAGTTATTGACCTTTCTCCCCGCTCGGATTGTCGTTAACCGGTGACCGGTACTTTTCAACGAAACCCCTTTGAATATTAATAATAACGCTATTTTATTGACGTAATAAAAAAGGAATTAGACACTTATTCCTTGTAAGGGTTTATGGTGGACACCGGCTGAATTTTCTACTAAAATTGATTTTGATAGAGAGTAAATATTAAGCGGTCCATGACAAACGCCTCTAAACTGTCCTGTCGACAGGGGGGTAGCCCATGTCTTAACAACGAAAAGTACGAATTTCAAAATTGCAGATTCGCCGGTACTGGAACGGAATTAGGGAAAACTAGGTTTGCTACACTTCATGAGGTCAGTTGGGAAAGACTGCGGTGGCACCTCCGGTGACCCGGGGGTAATTTTTGGAACCGGTTCGGAGTTCGAACCCGAAACCGTTAGTCGGATCTCTGGCACACTACTATTAAGGAGTGTGCTAAACTCTAAAATGTAGTCTTTTTAAATAGGCGTCACTAACTTTTAAACGCGCGTTATATAAGCGGAATTTTTATCATGTTCGTAATTACAAAATGCAAGTCTGTGTTGTATTTATTCCTTGCCTGCAGTTCTTACGTTTCAGACTAGATCTTATCCTCAATATACATTCGGATAACAAAGTCAAGATATCTTCCCATTTTAAAGATATCTTGTAATCTTCAATTCGTGGTCTTTCTACGTGTATTCGATTTATTTTTTTAAACTCTATAATTTGTGATTTGACACGGTCTCACACATCCGAAGATTGGCGGTATCAGGTGAACATTTCGATTACTGGAACATTTTACGGGGCGACGAGGGGTACATTTTTTATTGCCCAATCGTTGCTTGACTGCTTGCCCGGGGGCTTCTCGAGGAACGTGTGTCCGTACTAAAATATTTAAGCCATGTCCGGTCGGACGGCTCATTGGTACATTGCTCCCAGGCAGGATTTGTGAAAATGTCATAATTCATCGAAAAGCCTGTAGGAAAATTATCGTTTTATTAGTATCGATTGATTTCCCCAATAATGACGCCTAATTAATGTAGCGTAATAAAACTTCAAACTGTGTTTGAAGGTTCTGTGCATTGGTCAGTTAGTGTATAAGAGCTGCATTTAACATTTGAATTAATTTTAATTTGCCAGCGACGTATACGTCTTAATATTTTCAGCGTTATGTCATCAGCATTTATTATACAGCATTAATTAGAATGTAAATTTTATCATTGAGAAATCAGTCAAAGCAATACTGATTGTATACACCACCGTCATAGTATGACATCAGTGTTCGGTGGTGCAGTGTAGTACTAACACTGTTATCCTCGTAAGTTTAATAATATGTGGGCATTGTATTATAAATTACAGTTAACTTAACGATCCCCAGTGTCCATTCGCTGATTTCACCCGGGTTCCTCGTAAATATAGGATATATATAATTAGGTATAGGAGGCGTAATTGATAAAGACCAGCCTACTTCCCATTCTGTGTCGTTGTTGGGCCTGCGTATTTGATATTTGGCCGAGGTCGGTTGGGGAGGATTTGTGCGGTGGTGCGCCAAGTGGGACGCCGCTAGGGCGTTCACCAGACGCGCTAATACCCCGGGCTGTAATATTAGCCAGCCTCCTTAAAGAACCGCGACGCCCACGCACTTGGCCCCCCACCCCTCGCTTAATAAGGGAGGCACACTTTTATTAAAAGCCCGGCTTTGTGCTCACTTCGCGTCAATTACTTATATATAGTCGGGGCGAATCGTCGATAAAAAGCATACGGAGACCTTTCGTCCGCGACGATCAAGGCGAACTTTCCACATTTCCACACTTGGAATGCTGTCACGGATTATGAACTAATCTAAATATGGAAATTGGCAACTGTAAATTTGCTTAGTAACGGCTTTTTACTCCGATTTATAAACACTTCTATTTAGTTAAAGTTTCCAGATTTTATTCACGCATTTCAAATTAGAATTGCGCTAGGAATTGAAATTAGACCGTCGACTTGCCCTCGTGAATTAAAATGGGATATTTGGGACAAATTGTCATTTTTATAAGCTTTTCGTCAGTTGTATTGCGTGAGTGATAAGTGAACATTTGGGGATATAGTAATTCAATTCACGATTGGTTTGTGTTACTTGGGTTTGCCGCATGTATTATAGCGATAAGGTGGGGGTTTCTTCGGTCAGAACGGCACGGAAAGATAGATTCGAGTCGGCACGTTTGGGACATCCATCAAAATTATCTGACGTGTCCCGAGCAGAGCTCCCCGCGAACGTATTATACCGGCGATAGTACGAGCATTCGTCTCTCGCAACGAATTTTGTGCGCGAAATTGTCGAACGTGCAACCACATTATTGTAAACTGGAATGACATTGTTCCCTTGATTTGTGCCTCATATCAGGAGTTACTGTTTTTGGTTCTGGCTATTCTATTAGCCTGAGTCTTAAACGTTAATCCCCTGTTCGCTTAAGACGTGTTCGGCTGATGGAATTCGTTAGTAGCATTCAGTCAGAAAATAGCCAGAGAGTTATTCCAAAATTACCTGAACTATATCCATTCTAAATCTTTCCGGTCGGTACATTTGTTTTTACCTGCTGAAAATGTTATCAATTAATATGACCGTCGCCACATCGAGTGAGCTCCGCGCAATGGCAATGGAAGGGACGGACCCCGTTCCAAGTTTTGAACCCAACGAGCCCCGTTGTTAGCCTCGTAGCTTAGCGTCCGGTGTGCACGGTGCGACGCCAAAAATGTGTTGTTCGCGCCGGTGGTTCGGCAGCGTATTACTGTTCTCAAGGCTCTCGGCCCTACAATAATAAAACTAAGTCTAATTCTGGTTGTGGCTGTGAAACGGTGGAGAGGAGTGTCCGGGGGTCTAGTGGGGTGCCGCCCCCACCTCACATCCGCGCGTCGCTCTACGGGTATTATTGGCATGACGCGTCCACGTGCCATGAAGGTCGGCTCCGGTGCAGTTGTGTGCATGAGAGAGAGGGAGGGTGGGAGGGAGGGAGAGATGCAACTCGGGATAATGCATTGGCCAGGCCGGGTCCGGCCGTGACTCAGCTTTTATTTTTAAACCCCGACACAGGCCGTTTATTGCCCATTTAAAAGCCGAAGGCGCGCGCCTAACCGTGAATAGATTGGATTGTCCTCTATTTTTAACGGCGGCGGCATCAGTCGGTAATGAGACTGTGAGGCGGTTTATGATTTTTGTTTCTTATATGCTCGTTGCGTATTCATAAACAGCATTTATGTGCTAGATGACTGGAGTCGGGTATTAAAAAGAGTATAATTTTTATTATATAATAATTAAGAATGTATAATTGAAAATACTAATATTAAGGAAATTCGCGGTTGTCTTTTATATAATTTTAAATATGAACTCTTCGTATATTACTGGGAAAAGACGAAATATTTTTCATTGAAATTCTGCTTTATGCTTCAGTATCTCATATTACTTGTACGTCCACTAATATTTCATGTTTTGCTATACATGATTTATAGTTAACACATGAGAAAGTTTTATCAATCCGACCCGGTTTCATTATTTAGATGCGACGTTCTCTTATGCCGTCTCTTCGTCGTGCCGCTTTCGCTGTGTCAACGAGACTTTTTTTTCCTTGGCCCGTTCGCCAACCCTTATGGAAATCACGTTTTCTCTCCACCCTGGCCGAATATACCTCCGAGACCCGTGTGCTATGCGCGTCTATACCCAATACCGTGGGTGTGTCCGCGTCTCCTTTTTTTTGTTCTAAAGCCCGTCGTCCGTTCGGCTCCTGAAAGACGGCCCGGATGGAAATATGATTGATGTTATGTTTTAAACTAGACCGAGTCCCGAACCTCCGACTCCCTCTCTCAATAGCCTATTGGAACAATGCGGGTCACGCTCCTTGATTCTATAAATTACCATGTCTTCGGTTCCCACTAACGTAATTGGTCGTCCTGGCCCCGGTTAATAGGAAGGGAACAATAAACAAATAATATGACATCACCGTTACATGATAAATGGAATCTACCATAATATGATTGGGCTTTACTTCAACGACGTTAACAGTTATTGTTTAACACGTGTTAAATAAACTCAGCCTTAAATCAAATATATAAATTAATTACATTTTATTAATTTTGTTTCTTTGCGGCGTTAGTTTTGTAGCCGACTTCTCCCACCGCATCTCCGCGATAAAATAAGTGTGTAATACATAACGGGAATTGTTTCAAATCGTTTCGATTATTTGTGAATGTTATTGAGTACCGTATTTGTCAATCGAGTTATTTCAATTCACTTCCAGGTGAACCTGGTTGATATCCGACACTACATACGGTTATGTAGTTTCTTGATTGGCATAAAGATTGCATATTTGATAGATTAACATTTTCAGAATAGAAACTGGGGGGGGGGGAATTCATGGGCCTCGTTCCGTCTATATTTAGTCACGGAGCAAGAGCTGCGGTGTTCACTTAGAAACATGACCTGTCTAGCGCTCCTCGGGAGAATTATGCAGGGCAGATTTCTGACCGCCCTTACATATTTTATGGTGCGCGTAAATTGAATTTAGTTTTTTCTTTTTTTTAATGAAACGATCGTTTATAATTACAATAGAACGTGGAGTTGATCAGTTCAAGAGGGGTGAGGTGGTCTGTAAATGTTGGCAATGTCACCTTTCTCTCTCTCTCTCTCTCTCTCTCTTCCTCGTTTCCTAACTTGCCAAAACAATTTCGGTTTCCGGCCATCGTAAGTAGTATTCCGTCAGTAATATAAAATAGACAGGTATCTTGGGACATCCAGACAGCTGTCAGTACTATCGGTGTGGTTATGTTTTGGTTTTTCGGATCATATAATTTAATTTTTCGTATATATTTTTCGCCAAGTTCAAAGGAAGTACGTGCACTGTGTTCATTCCCACTCCAATCGTTCAGGTTGTATGGAGTCACTTTTAGAATTTATTTTTTCATTTAAAAAAAAGGTTCATAAACATTTCCAAGGGCTCTGTGATCTCCACTCGGTTTGCTTTACGTTCTGTGTGGTGTCATTTTAAAGGGTTTTTTTCGGGTGTTTAATCGTTCTAGAACGGTTATGGTAGGAACTTTTTTGAAACAGTTTTGAGGCTATCATATGACAAGAATAATTGCAAAATTTAACGAAGTGTCTGAGGGGGGCGCTGTGCTTTAATAGAAGTCTCATAATGTCTGGGCGCAACACGAGAGCGACGTCTCGGTCTCCTGGCCTAGAACAAAACAGCTTCAAGCCCCCGTCTACCGCTCGTCTGATCCCCTTTGGAGATTGTCAATCCTCAGAAAGTCTGTCTGCCAGTGCGAACCTTTCTAAATTAACTGTTGGAAACTGCGAATATCGTTTATCTTTGCGAAATTGTCATTTCTTTGTTCGATAGTTTTTTCCCGTAAGCTCCAATGGCGGTAAAATACGTTTCTACGGGAAATTTCTATGTGGGCTGATTCCTGTGTGTCGAATATTTTCAGATAATAATAACTGGTCATTTACTGAAGACGAATAAATAGGAACACGAGAATCGGAATACCGCAAATCTTTTTTTAGTACTTTAACTGTCGGTACGGAACATTACTGCCCATGAAACTGCCTCATTGCTATTATCCTTTAAATGAACAGTCGCTTCCTGTTCCTGCATATTATGTATGAGTCCCGATGTCAGTGCAAACATACAACAGCCCTCCTACAGTAGAGTGCACATTTACATATGGAGATCGTTCGTCACATTTGCCTGTTTACGACAGACGCACTTCAATTAACAGTGTTCAAATGTGCGCGCGCTTTTAAATTACGTATTTTTATCAACCGGGGTGAAACATTTACGGCAATACTGTTAGCTTAAGATTTTTTTTGGGGACCGAGCTGCGCCGAATACCATTTGTTTTTTAAATTGGCTTTTCGTTAATGAAAACTAACACGGGGTAATTTTTTTGTTAAAGGCCCGGGAGCAAGAGATAATTAGTTTTGAGCGGACGGAACACGGTTGTACCATCGCTGAGATAGGTGCATTGCATACAAGTGATAAACTCTTTAGAGCCAGTTGACATTCGAGTGTTGACTCTAGACTTTCGTACCGGCCGTTGCATAATAACTCCACTATTTTAACCGACCAATAGACGAAAAATGTTCCTCATTATCTCTCCGCTTTAACAGCGTGGCGCCGTCGTCGTTTCATTAACTCGAAACAAAGCCGGTGCCAATTCATTTTGTTTTCCCGAATATTTTTTTACACTCTGCGGCGCCACATATTTTCCCCAATTATCAGTTTCGCCTTTAGCAATCCTAGATTTGTCTGACGTTCTAAAGTCATTACATAATACCGAACCGTGTTTAGTGTTTTTAAAATGAAGCACATTTCAGTGTTATATGGGCCTTCCAGGATACAGTTAAAGTGTATTATGTGGACTTTGGTGTGTTCACTATACCCATTTGTCATTCAGTTATATAATCGGGACGTCCTAAAGAGTATAATCTACACCTTCGTTTACGTTCGGATAGTTGTCAACTCATCAAGATAGGTAACATTACCGCCACCTGAATTGTGCTGCCTGAAGAATGTCGTTGACCGATATTTCTAGGTTATCATGTTTAACTAGCGCTGTGCTTTTAATCTTTCCCACTTCACGTTTCTTACGAGTCACTGTGTATATTATGGACTTGTGTAATGTCGGCTGTATTATGAGAAAATTTGAAAGTCGGATGTTATTTTCGATTTTTTTTTTATTTATCGTAGTCCGTTCCCGAAAGAGGTTATTTAATATATCTGGATTTATTTTTGTAACTATTCGATGACGACTGAGCTAATTTTTGGATATCACTTATAATTTAACATTTATATAATCATCATTTTATTCTTCCTGGCTATAGTTCGGAGCAATCATTTTCTTGTTAGGAAGTATAATTTCTGAAAGTTGTAAACAAAAACTTTATTTATGGCGGACATATTATCTCTGTTACTCGTACATTACGCTTATTTACAAGAAACAGTTTTGCGATCCAGTTTCCGAATAATCTCTTAGAATTAATAATTCTACTCGGTTGTAATTAATTATCTCCGGTTCAAGTTAAATGAGACGTGAATTGTGGGAGTTTCGGCTGAGGAAGTTTCCACCTTTGTGTGCGCCCAGTGTATTCATTCAACTGTGTGCGAAACGTTCGGCAAATAACAGTCCATCCGTGTACACATTCCTTGTGTTGTTCCCTTCCCATTGACCAGACGGCCGGTTCCTCCCTCTCCGCCGAGTGGTTCGGACCGCCGAAACCGCCAAGTCAAACTTAGCTCTTCGACTGTCCAGTATTTGATGGCGCCCATTACGGCGACCGCCGCCAATCGCACGTCACCGCCCCACAAACCCTGTACTATTTGGCAATCGGTTGTCATTTTCCTTCAGCTATAAATTCCAATCGATCGAGCTCATAAACTCTAGTATACTCCTTACAATTCGCTCCTATCCTTGGACATAAGAATTCCTTGGAAACGTTGCTGTACATTTTGTAACAAGTCGACGTGGAATATACATAGGCCCCATAGAGGAAACATTTCTTTTTCCGCCGGGGGTAATTTATGTAATAGACCATTCAACTGGGAATGATTTACTCGCACCCATTCCTTTAACGTGACGGGGACCGAAGCTACCGCCTACGATTATGTTGCGGTATCAAAATGTCTTAACCAAATCGGGGCATTTTCCGCCCCGAAAATGTCTGGGTTCATTTCATCCTTTACTTTATAGAAAAGTGTATATCTAATGTTTTCTTACAATATTTGATTAATGCTAGGATTCGTGTAATTAATCGGCAGTCTAA
Organism: Lethocerus indicus; assembly: GCA_019843655.1. Lineage (NCBI taxonomy): Eukaryota > Metazoa > Arthropoda > Insecta > Hemiptera > Belostomatidae > Lethocerus > Lethocerus indicus. The sequence goes on along the minus strand of JACDQD010000005.1, from coordinate 24,246,131 downwards.
CCGGGATACTGATAATTCAGAATGATCACTGTCATTTCATAGTCAGTTTAGATGGCGTAGATAGTTTTCCTTAACGGGCACTTCAGATTGACAGACTCATGTCTTGCGGTAAAATGCCGGTTGTGGTCGGCGGCACCAACTACTACATCGAGTCCATCCTGTGGAAGATTCTGATCGAAGAGCCGGCCGGCGGGGACGGCCTCCTGTACGAAAGGGACGAGGATATAATGGAAGGGAGGTCGGTGTTGGGGGAGAAGAGCGGCCTCGGGCCGAGGCAGAGGTTGGGCCTGGCCGCCTCCCACCTGATCAGGCTCATCAGGTTCTCCGAACGCGTCTTTCACCGGCTGCTCTCCAACCTGCCCGATTGCCAGGACGACATCATCCTCACCGACCATTCGGAGCGCCACGCTCACCTCATGAAAACCGTCGCCGATTTCAACAAGTGAGCACTTGAAATATAGACTAATTCCTAAAAGTTTGTATTAAATCCGGAAAGCGAGAGAAATTCTTTACAGAACACTGAGTCGCTCACTCTGCGATCACTCAAATTCGAAACTTCGTTTTTAGGAAGGCTTTCATTTACTTTCTCGCAATATCAGGTACTGTGTTGAGTAGTTGTCGGAAACTGTAATCGAAGTAGGTATAGAATAGTGTGTTCGGCGTCATTATTTCATTTAACTCCAGTTACGTCCCTATTCGATTGTTATCGCGAAGGCGTTCTATTAGACTTAATGGAACTATCGCTTTACTAACGATTCTCTTGAATGGGCGCTGTATCAAAAATATGTCCCGACCAGTTGACGGTGCCGCCAACTTTCGATTTAACCCCGATTTCAGTGTTTGCTTTCGTTCTGTTTCAGGATAGCCAAAGAGAAATGCGGCGGCAAAATGTTGTGGTGTTGGTCAGAGATGAAAAGCGCGGAGCGGGAAATGTTCGACTGTCTGACGAGTCTGGGCAAGCAGGTGGAATTCAAGTTGCCGGAGCGCGCCCGCCTCCAAGGCATCTCCCTGGAGAGCATCGAGCCCGAAGTCCTTCTGAAACTGCGGGACTTGGTCTCCAAAGAAACGAACGCTTTCGGCGCGTTGGCGTCTTCCGCCGAGGACCTGACCAAGAACCTCCAGGCTTTGGCCGAAGATCGTTGCCTGCAGGTAAAAATATTCCCGATACCCTGTTTATACCGCTGCCTCGTCTTAATTTATTAGAATAATGGAAGTAATAAATTCGGTCACTTTTATATTGCCAAAAGAGACATTTTGTCGAAAGAGTGGAGAAGCGGGAGAGGATCTATTTTTAGCCGCGTTATCGGCCCGTAAGCTACCGGGCCGAACTTCCCGCGGCGCGCCGTTAATTGGCGTCACCCCTTTAGCGAAACATAAATCGATTTCGCGGTCTGTAATTTGTAATATCTCCGTCCCGGTAATTGTCGGTCACTTATTGCGAAATGATTGACACGGCGGTAATGGGCGCGCGGCGATTTTCATTCGTAAGAGCGGTTTTAGCCGCTAAGTGACTGTTATTACTAAGACGACCGTATAACGACGCCACTCACGCGCCGAGAACTAATTCCGTTCGGAAAGTGCCGGTTTCGGCTTTAAATCCTGACCCAATTCAGGATTCTGTAATTTGAATATATCGGGTCGTCTGTGTGGCATTTCCATTTGGAATGTGATAAACTTTCAGTCGCGTGTTCATTTTATATAGCCTGAAAAAAATGTTAACCGCTTTAAAATTCGTTATGGGGGGCCGTTTTATCGGTTGTAAATTATATTCATATTTTTTCATCGCAGTGAATTTACAACCGGAGAGTATACTGAGTTTGGGAATATTTTTTATAGTTGCTATTTTGTACAGCGGCCTCCACTATGCTAAATTAATCATTATAGGAATAATTAAAAGTTCCCTCAACTAGGCCTTCTTTTTCAGTTACTCAGTGTTTAGTACCCCGAATTATTAATACATTCTATAAACTTCTAAAACGTTCTAGAGCATTCTATAAAATTTACTCGAATATTGTGTCTTTGGCCTTCCGAAACGAAAAGGAAACATTAAAATTCCTACGGGCATAACCGTCCCCAGCTTAACATGCGCGAAGGAAGGTGTTTACAGGACAGGGCTTATATTGAAATCAATTGGTATTCCCCGAACATGCCGGCGGTGCATGACCGCAATGACTAACATGGCCGAAATCTCTGTGAGCGTCACTTTGAGAGTAAGAAAGAGAAAGACGTCGGCCCATTGATAGTTGTAGGTGGAATTTGGCTATTATGCCTTGGACCGTTGCCTGGAAACTAATATCGGCGCGTTGTTAGCGCCGAATTAATTACTTGGCGTCCGAAGTTTCTTCGGGGAACGGCGACGGGTCGGGACGGCCAAATATCTCAAACGATCGGCACGTGTGTTTCACGCCTAACAACTCCACGTGACCGCCGATTTCTATCTTCGGTTTTGCCCAATAATCGTTCGCCGATGTGGCGGAATCTTGGTAACTGACGTTGTACTGCTGCCAGTACACGCAAGCAATTTAGCCTGTGATAATAGTTCATTAATGGCAGTAGATAGCAGTGCGGAGTAATGTTTATTTTAGTTTCAATACGGTTGAAAATTATCTCCATTTACTCGTATTGTCGTTCCTTTTGGCCCCAATTAGGTACGAAATGTAAAAAAGGAAACTGACGCTTCTATCAATGTTTGGGGTTACCAGCTGCGGTCGGACTCTTCACAGATTATGATCCTCGCCCTGTTCGTTGGCGGTATTTCGGCGAAAAACAAATTGGCCCTCAGTCAGTACCCGAGTGATTAATTTTCTGATTTCTAATGATTCGTCGATATTTGCAGGTTGAAGAAATTGTGGAAAAAAGTGTTTTCGAAGTTGAAGAATCTGTGTGGGATCGGGTTAGGCGCGTAGCCGATGCGGTCGGACGTAAGGGGGAAGCCGACCTCAACAAAGTCTCGAGCCAGCTACTCCACGACAGGCTACAGCAGCTGGACCCGGAGATGGCGGACGCTCTACATCCGAACAACAAAAGAAAGATATTCAGGTACGCGCGGCTTGATTCAATATTAATTGATTTATGTTTTGTGCATACGCACCCCGCATAACTGTCTTAGTTACACCGAACAATACACGCTGAACAATAATGATCGATCCCGACACAAACAGCGCAGACAAGGGCACAAGGCACCTCCCCTGAGCATTAATACATGCAAGAGGAGCCAAAATGGCGCGTTAGGGTGGGCAACGATAAGGTGGGGAAGCCCCACTTACATTAGGCTAACTCCCTAGATAGCAGAAGGCGATAAGTTCCCAATTCACAACAAATTACTGTAAGTAGGAGGGTGAGATGCCGGCTGCTGGAAGCTCTGAGTCTGAAAAGCCCGCTGAAAAGCATTAGAATCAACCCTGAGCGACCCCATTCTGTACAAAAACCAATCTCACAAAAATTCACCCTACGTATTAACAGACGCCTAATAAAACGAAAACGATCGATCGAATAAGTAGAACAAAGTATTGCCTGCAATTTAATTGCCTGTCATTAAGAATATCTAGTATAAGTGTGAATATCTAGCATAAGTGAGAACAAAAACTACTGATCATATTTAAATAAGCTCTCCCAATTTGCCTATATTTATTGTACATTACCTTACACCAACTAAAAATTCCAATAAGTAAACGTTTCCAATTTATTGTTGGCCCACACTAGAAAGAACCGATTTATAAATTCAGAACCATCCCCAACCCCGTACTTAATCTGGTACTTGAAGGCCGGATGTCTGAATCGACAAGTGACTGAAAAAACGGAAACAAATAGCACACCAACTTAGAATAGGACTCCAGTTAGAATGTATAATAGTTGATAAAATAAAGGCAATTCGTCTATCTTACATTTATAATAGTGTCACTACATTGCGTAGAATTATCGAAGCCAGCTTAATGTGTCTATCGATGGGAAAAAGACATATTTCTTCTCCGTATCTGAATACTTGACAGGATGTGGTGCTTTATAGGTATATCTATAACAAGCGTTTATTAGAGGCTTATAAATGTCGCTTTTTGGCCATGAGTGTTATCAGAAATCGTGCGTAAATGCCGACCTCGGTCATTTCATTCATGCCGTCGGCCTGACTTCCTCTCTCTCTCTCTCTCTGTCGCTTCCGTTTCCCCCTTATTCTCCATATTCTCTCAAATATTCACTCTCGGTTCTCTAATCTAATTGAAACGGACTTGGCCGGAACCCGGTGAGGAAGGGCGTTCCTCTTTAAAACAATCTGCGGTTAGCGTTGGACCCTTGGACCCGTTGATGCTGTAGATTGGATTCCTTGCACGTAGCCCACGTACGAGCGACATCATCGCAAGATGGAATCCCCGGGTTACTTTCTCCCGCGAGGTGTAAACATATACATTTTCCTCATGTTGAGGTATACCACCGTATATTTTCTAACTACACGCTGAACTATTGATAGCTGCACTTACTGTTGTGGTACTTATCGGGGCTTCTTATAATATACCACGCGAATTAAATATACAGAATGCATTTTCCATCAGTTGAAGGTATTAAATTATCTCCATTGGCTTACGCAATTATACGAAAAAAGGCATATTAAGGTTGGCAGAAAGGAGGATTGTGATTCAGCTACTGGCATTATAAAACATACTTAAGTGTACTAACACAGACATCAGTTACAGTAAGTTTGAGCAATTAGCGATAGCTTTGAGTAGGAATGCAACTAATAACACATTAAACTGTTTTATAAAAAAAAGACAAATTAATTGGTCCTTTCCAATGCTAAGACTTTAAAATGTAGGCCTCGATCTACTTTCACATTTGGCGAAATTTCAGTTATCAACAAATTACAAATGATTAGGCCCAGAACAGCCCATGCGGGTTAGATAAAAAAATGTACATTTTAAATATTGAAAAAGGTTCGCTTATTCGTTACGAATTATTCAATTTCAAAGGACTTATATTCTGGGGAAAGTTAAAAGTTGTATGTACACTTTTTCTCAGGTTGTTTACAGTAAGGTTTGACTTTCACCCTGTAGTGATGAAATTAAATTTCGATTTAGAAATTCCTCGGGACTCGCTCATTCTTATTGCACGAATAAATCTTAACGCATTGATTATGCGTCGATTGACAGCTGTATCTGATTCTGTTAGTCCTGGAGCAGCTCGCAAACTCGCAAGTTGAACGATTTGCAACTGAAGGCTTTATTTGAATAAAACGATTATCTGGCAATAAAAACGGAACGAAAAATAGTAAGGCGCGTATCTCTTTTGTCCTGTAGAAGGAATTTTTAAATTCGGCTTTCCGCAAGATCCACTTATACTTATTTGTAATTCTGTAAAAAATTGTACAGGATTTGTACAGTACATATAACTACAATCGATTAGCTGGAGATTCCTCCACCGTCTTCTATTCCACGGTCTTCTATTTCCACCCGCTGATTTGATCGAATACAAGACTTATTTCGGCTAATTTCGGTAAATCAGTGAAGCGCATACCTATGCCAATGAAGCATCCTATCTGGACTCTTGCTGGGACTGTGTTCGCGTATCGTCCGATCTCCTAATAGCACCGAGGACAGTCCCTACGGATTAGGAATATAGCTCGGTAAGCTTTAACCGAAGATACTCAATAGCGTAGGAGACGTATTGGTAGTTTAAACGGGTGGATGGGGGGGGTGTCTGGGACAGCGGGCTAAGAAGTTGGGGCCGGGGAGGACATAAAAGGCCCTCCAGGGAGGCAGGTCCCCCCCCCTCCCAATATTAGCCGGTCTAGAGTTCCAGCCGGCGTTCTAAGTTTGGTCCACAATGATGCCCCCCTGTTCCCCATTAGACCACCTGCCCTCTGTCACTCTTCCCGAGGAATCTACTTGTGTGTCTCTGAGGTAGAGCCGGAGAGTTTTACTTTGGACTGTCCGGGAATTAATTCTTCAACGCCGAACATCTCTGTTGGGCAAAACAAAGAGCTTGTTTCGACTTTTTGTCCTCTCGGAATACAGTGTGCATTAAAATGCAATAGTTTTAGAAACCATCGGAGCATAGGATAAAAATCATTTGCTGTTGTTTAAATTTGAATTCCGCGTAATTCATCGATTAAAAGGGTGTTTTCACGGGGATATTCATATTTATTCCGATACTAATAATTAATGATTAATTATAATCTAATAATAATAATACGGCGGGGGACGACACATCGACGCTGTCGTATATCTACCCGTTCCACACCGCGACGGCTCGCGATAATAGACTGATACGTTCGTAACCGCATATATATTTCAAATTTGTCGCAATTGAATACTGGGGACCGATAAAGGGTAAAAGCCGTTTATTTTAGTGTCGTTATTGTTATGAAACCGAAACAAACTGCAGAGTAATAATTTTCCTTTAATAGGACTCGGGACACCGAATATATTTCATTAATTAGTCTTTTCATTTTCATTTTGACCTGTACATCAATGAAAACACGATGCTATAATATGGTCTACTGGTACACAATTAAAAAGCGGCGGTCGTATTTTAGTTTTAGCCGGTTATTGGCACGGTTGATTATTTAGATTATAAGTTGGGGTATAGTACTAACACGTTAACTGTATTGTTGAAAATTGTGTTGACTCTTTTGTCAGTGTACAGTGGGTGGGATCGGAATTGATGGCTATTGTTAATTGATGTTCCGTTAATTAATTGTGACATATTTGATTTGTGACGGGTTCAACTCAACGTTATTGTAAATAGTTCGGATGGTGAGTCAGCCGGGAATCAAACGACTGTCGAGGTTCAATAATTCCAATTTTTTCTCTCTCTCTCTCTCGTTATAAATCGGCGCTGATTGATTGGGCCGTGGGGCTCGGTAGGCCTAATCGTCGTCGTCGGTGGCTGTTAGCCGGGTCTATGTGGGGTTGGTGGGGGGAGTGGTTCTGGAATGCCGGCCCGGTATTCCGGTTTCGGACGGTTGTTATCTGGTCGACTGATCGCATTTTTATGAAGAGGGAGAGACACAGAAGGGAAGGAGCACCGGGGGCGAAAGGGGAAAAAAGTTCAATATACACATATAATCTCGTGTTAAACACTCGGCGCGCGTTCAACAGTGCGTAGAGCGCCGTGCGTGTTGCCGAGGCCAAATTTATACAAACGCGCGGGGGAGGAGGCGGAGATTATCAATTTTCGTTTTATTAAAACAACCCGTCCATTAAAAGCGATTTCGTATCCCGGATCCTGGATCCACGCCATTGAGGCCCCTGTAGAGGGCCTGCGCCGGTACACCGAACGCCTTTCACCTCGCCTGAATATCTTAATCAGATCGTGCCCGGGATATCTTTTTATTTTTCGACGGCGGGGGATTTCCGTTGATTGGATTTTGGCATATTATAATTTCGTCTTGGTAAAAGTGCGAATAAATGCCAGGTCATCGCGAATTAATTTTTTATCACATAGTTTTATTTGTTCCTATGTACTCTCCTATGTACTATGTGTAGACCAAAATATAAATAAGATACGGTAGAATAGCAGAGGGCGGAAATACTGTACTTCTGTGCATGAACAAAATGTTAATTTGGGTTAATATTCGAGAGACATATTTATTCCGTTATAGAACCCACTGAATATAAGGCTAGACTACGAAGAAAGCTGTTAATTTTATTCGAGGACACACTTGACTATTAAATGGAACACTCCACTCAAACAGTAATATTGAAAACGTTCCGATTTACTTACCTTCTATTTAGAAGTTTGTACGGTTTATAGATGCTAACTTTTGGCTACTATAATGCGGAATCCTGATAACAAATGTAGAATATTAATATTCTTAATATTAAGAAAAACTATCTACTCTTATTAGATTTCTTTCTGTCCTCTCACTAATTCTGTTTTCGACTATCCTTGTTTCGATTACCACAAACTGGACATGTGTATAATATACTGTGGAACTATCCATGATTTATATCTTGTATAAGAATATCACATTCGGAAAACTGTGTCATAAAAACGTGTAATTTCTTTCATATATTTTTCTCCCGAGAGTTATTCTTTTGCCGGTTGACGCAGTGAACACCATTTCCCGCCATAACTACCGGGAAGATGAAACGATTTTCCAGCGCATTAATTTTTTTCAAAGCGCTTCTATTTGATTAGTTCCCCAACGTCTTCACAGTCCGGAGCTTTTTCATGTTAGTATTTCCCTTTGATCAAATGCTCTCTGCTTCGTCCTGTTTTATATTTCTGACTTGCAACGTCCATTGCTTTAGTCCAGCATTGTGACTTCGACTGAGTATTTTTGAATCAAGCTAATAAGTATAAAAATTACAATAGGTTAGCTACCATTTCATTTTCATTTGTGAATTGTCACTAGGGATGTTATTTTTTAAATTAATACTTATACAAGTATAAATGCTTTAAGTAAGTAAATTATATGTCAACAGTATGATAGATATTTTTGCGCTCGTAGTCTTGTGTGGAACTATTTACAGAGGCGCCTATAGTTTTGGCACGCTATAGAGCTAACCCACTTTAAAAGCCATTTCGAAGAATGACGCAAAGTTCCCGTCTGCTTCAAAGTCTATCCCGTTCCCTGTTTAAATAAAACCCGTATATATTGGCGTATGCGAAAATTGCCAATCCACTTCGCGTATCCGGCTTGAATAAACAAATCAACCAGTCTAGGACTCCGTTGTTCCACTAAAATTACGCTATTCCGAGCAATTTAGCAATATTATTCCGCTATACACAAAATATAGGTCAGTAGTGCACATTCATCTTTACTTCAAGTCCCGAAATTACTTCTTTTTCATCAATTAAATTTTAATACGATTAATGCAATCGATTAATTAGTCACGAACTGAGAGCCTATAGTTATTTAGCGATCCGGTCTACTTAATTGCAAATTTTTATTAAAATTATATTTAATTAGGGCGGCGTCTAATGATAAATTGGCGTATTTTGTTATCGGTTTAATTATGCATGGCTCTTCAATAAATTAAAATATTTCTCAAATATTTGTCCGGTTCTTGATTTAAAGTTCGTGTCGTATTTATATTGTATATTATATTTAACTATAATTAGAATTGACAGTTGAGTCCCATCTTGTTTTTTCCGTAACATATCATTTAGGCACGGGAATAAGAGAAAACGTTGGTGTAACTAGTTCTTGCGTACATGAGTACGTGTGTGTGGGTCAGAGTTACATACGTAGATACAGTGTGGGGAGACGGAGTGCTACTGATAAACAGAGCACGAACACGTGCCAAACCCGGTTATCGCAGCTGACACGGACGGTCTAACCTTCACCGCTCTATCTTGTCATAATAACATACTCTCTTCCCGTCCCACCGACTCTCCTCCACATGTCGATTATTCGAGTTGCAACTAGTTGCCGTCCCGCAGCTACAGCCAGCGCAGAAACGCCGACTCCCGGAGCTGGCTGGGCTGATACCATTAGCCGGAATGAGAGAAGTTCCGACCGCGATCTACGACAGTCGTTATTACAAACCAGGCCACTACGACATAATCGATTCATTAACGTCTATTAAATTTTCAATTAATCAATTCCGAGTTGTCACTCTATAGAAGTTCATTTCGGCGCTTCCCGATCAACTGCCTAAATATAATTCCACCGCTCCATATACGAACACCAAAATATATAATGAAAACTTGAATGGATTGCCAGCCGAAGAGTTACTAAAATAATATGAGATATAAATAAATATGAATTATACTGAATTATAATATTCAGTTTCGCGTTTGGGAAGCAATAAAACAAGCCCTTATGTGGTATTACCGAACCGATGGCAATATTATTATTACGGCGGTCTCAGTTAAAAATAAATTACTATTTGTATCAAGATAATCGATATTTTTGCCAACAGAATTCGAAAATTTTTCTTGATTGGATTTTTAATTTATACTAGAATATCCCCGGGGGGGTGATATCCCACAACAGGCCAAATTCATACGGTTTTCTACGGGCCGTATATTTATTAGACATCTTATAGACAGAATACGCGCATGACTTCAGTATTGTGTCTCCTGAGGAAATTGTGGCGTAAAAAATCTCCCATGAAAGTATGTTCCTCGGTAGATTTCGTGTTTTTCCGTCTCCTCTCGCTGGTTTGGTCTTTTGCCGGACCTAGTAGTGTTTAGTCACTTTCGGCACTTTGGATGGATCACCAAAAGCGACCAACACCGCTGCTGAAGGTGGCGAGCAGCCGAAACCGGTCCAGCAAAAGACCAAACCAGCGAGAGGAGACAGAAACGCGCGAAGTCTACGGTATTGCAACCCCAAAACTGGTATGTTAAACAATGTTCTTTGGATCTGCGGCTGGAACGAATCAACTGTATTTGCGTGTATTTCAATTAGAACGAATTGAGTTCTACTATAACATTTGCGCATCTCTGAAACTCTGGACACTGGATTTGTTATACAATTCGTTGTAAAACCAGGAAATCTCTAAAGGGGGATGCATAACGCGAATGACGAATGTTGACGTGTACGCCGAATCTAGCTGACCGTCAATGATAGCGGTCATTGAGCTCGGCCGGGGAGCGAAGTACAGGGCCGAAGGTCGGTACGCGGCGGCCTTCCACCGCCAGTATTACTCCCGTCGCGATATCGCGTCCCCCCAATATCTTGTTTTTACTATATAGGGGCGAGTGAAACGAAACTGCCGAGGTTGGCGAAAAATTATCTGGCCCCCGTTCTTCCCGCGGGTAGTGCGCCGTACGCCCGACCGGTTCAACGTGACGAAACTTGGCCAACTCCACGTGACGACCCCAACCTCGGGCTCGATAAGTCTCCCTTCTTTCCTTCCTACTCCTACTCCTCCTCCTCCCCACACACGCACCAATTTCTCTACAACCTAACTTGTGCGCGAAACTGAATTAATCTTTTTTATTCGCGGAATCTGAATCCGCTACGGTCTGGATTTTCGCCGTCGTCTCGGTGCTGCACCTGTAGTTCATTTTTATTTCTAAGCGCCGCTTTAACATCAAAGCTGTTGTATTATACAGTTCTGGTCACGGGTACAATTTTTAATGACACTGCGATTTGATAACACGAATGTACTTTTGATAGACTAGTAGTAGAATCGCGTTTAGCCCCAGAGTTGGCTAGCAATATCGGAGGCTTTTATTTCTTTAAACATTAAATTTGTTTATCCTCTAAACAAAAACTAATGAATGTATCTCGCCATTAAATGGGTTTGAATTAGATTTAAAAGAAAAACGCGGAAATAAACGCTCTTCAATGAAATATGAGTAAAATATCAGGAAATTCTAAAGCGATATCATTAATCTTCCGACAGCACGACTGTCAGAATGTGAAACCTGTTTTGTACGAAGACATGCTATTATTGTAATATCATACGGCTAATAGCTAAAGATATTCATAAGAGATAAGTTTGAGATAAAGTTTCATTCTCGCGGACGTACTATTAAAGTAATTACGGTTTAATATTCAACTTTACTATTCTAAAGTTCAACCGTTTTCAATATTTCTACACTCAACGCTCTGGAAAATTTATTGCAGTGCGTGGCTTTAAGAATTTTTTGGTTTCAATCTGCAATTTCGTGACTGAAGATTTGTTCTCTTCTCTCTGGTTTCTTCTCGAAAAATCGTGCTTCTTAATTGGCGCCATAGAAATAGTTTACTGTACAGTTACGAATTCCAATCGGTGGGAAAATTCGACGCACTGTTGCGATTAAATAAAACGGTCTCGCAAACACGCGGTTATAATTCAGTTTCCCGCGCACTGAAACATTTTCACGACGCGTGAGTCATAATACTGTCACGGTCGATGCTTGACCGGTATAAATCGTGTCAAGGAAATGGGTGCACAGTATTTTGACACAAAAAGCTTTATTGAATAACCGCAGTAACCATGTAAATATTACATGAACACTGATTGTGAACATTCCCCGATGACAATCGTAGTCGTATTGCGTCGATTTGTGCAATATCGCGCTGTCAATTATTATTTTATGTATTTTTACGCGGATATAAATCTTTCCCCTGTACTGGCGAGTAGTTCAACATTTTGTGTCCCTCTGTAGATCCGAATTTGATTTTTTTTTCCAGTACTCCTTCATCTTTTGTTGATCGCGTTAGAGCTGAAATCATGTTAGATTCTTGCGTGTAATTGTCCATCACGATTTCACTGTATTTTAAATCTGTGCGCGCTATTGTGGTGATCGGCTATCCAATTATCCATTTGTCGGGAGTAGAAAAACAGTCGGGCATAGTGTAATTTTATATTTACAATTTAAATTTTGTAGCTCGTGTTGTGAAGTGCCTGATTTTCGCTGAGTAGTCGGATCGTAATAGTTGGCGTAATTTTATCGCCGGGAATTATTTGCTAATTGTTCCGATTAATCGTCAGTCTAGTGGATGGGCGTAATCAATTAATTTCCCAGATATGACAATTAAAGCGACCGCTCGGTCCCGTTATCAACGTGGGATTTCACCCCGGAAAGATATTTTGCTACCAAATGGAAGCAAATTTTGACGGAGCGACGGCAAAATCTTACAAACCTCATTATTCACCGATTATTCTTTCTATAGATATCGTAGATATATAGATTCATCGGTGATATGGATATTTAGTGGATTGATATTTTTGCTTCTTCCAATATTATGCCGATCCGGCAGTTGAACTCTTGAGCTTAGCCCGTTCCCCACGTGCATCCGTCATTGTGATACAGTGTTGCAGTGATTGTGCAACATAGTTGCATCGTAGAGAATGCTATTTTAACGTAACTGTATGATCTAACGGCCTATCCCTATCGCGTTCATGTGGCGACGTTAGCTGTTCCGTATCGCGGAATTTTTTGCTCTAACGGCTGTAGATTGTTTTGTACAGTACAAATTCCGGGTTTATCAGCAATTGTTTTCTTCTATTAGTGCCGGTCCGCAACAGTTGTACGGTTAGACAAATCCGAATTTTTTGAGTCATCTTACACCATGACGATGATGGTGTTATCTTGTGTACACCTGTGCATTTTCTAGCATTCGAGTAGCCTTTTTTTTAGCCCGAGGTTCCATATTTCTGTTTCTTTCCAATAAAAGTATTTATTCTTTCCAACCGGCATGTTTGTCTGGGGGATTTATGGCCTATTCCATTTCGGAAAATAAAAAACAAACATAAGGGCTGGAACAGTCAATTGTACAATTGCGTTCCCGAGCGGTGAGTCGTGCTAAAAATTCCTTGGCCAAGGCGGAGAATGCGGTCTCGCTTTTATCGCGGTATTCCAGAGCGGTATCCCCCCATTCATGCTTTATCCGCCTCCCTCCCACTCTAGATACGTCGTTAGTTTTGTATTAATTTTACTATTTCGAAAGGGAATTAAAACTCGGGGTGGGGTTGGGGGTTGGGGTGCCAATTAGCGGCACGGGCCCTTCTGCAGTGAAGCGGACCCAGTGTTGTGTTCCTGTTATAATTAGTCGTTTTAATAGCCGGCCTCCGCACGCAACGGATGTGTCTCGGTTGTACCCGTTTTTATGGACCGTACGCACGCGGCCTCTCTACTTCGTACCGAACGAGTACGGTTGCTCATTTGTCGACCGAAAGAATGAAAACTATACCTTACTAGTATTTTACTATAAACGTTGTTAAAGTAACGGATCGCAGGTTGAGATTTTTTATACCTAAAGTCTGCAAACACATACTAAATATCATAATTATGAATGTCAGTGTGGTTTATACATTTTTCTTATTCCCAAGAGAAGCTCCAGTTTCTGCTTTTCAACTTGGCAAGTTCAGACCTTTATCCGCCGTAGGATAAGTTTAAGAATTGTAGGCAGAATTCTAGTTATGACCCTGAATAACAGGTAACCTGTTTTGTGGTCTGCGAGGGGTTGGAATACCGTAGATACCGTACGAAATGTTGATTTCCTTAATGTTTGATAGTTCGGAGAGAAATAATCAGAGGCTAATTGTAGTATACTGACTAAGAATTTTTTTCACCGAAGAATGGCACATTTTATGTTTAAAAATAGGATTAATAAACGGCATTCGGAAGTAAAATATAATTAAATAATTGCTGTCACTCTCACTTTTCACTGATAACCAGCCTAATCTTCTACACGTTTATTTAGAGTTGTAGCTTAATTCTCGGACTCATTTTGCCACAATTTTTTTTTCTACTAAATAACTCTTCGAACATAGACCGATAAGTGACCTGCATGTCTGCACACAGTGCGTGCGTAGAACGCAGTTCTCAGTTACGCTATTATATATAATATAACGTGCTGCGTATGACATGCACTATATTCCTGACTATGTTGAACTACATAAATAAACAGTCGGTAGAACGTTTTTATTTTCTGAGACGATTTGTTTATTGTTGTGACATAATAAGACTATAGAAACACACACTTTGCTAATTAAATAATGCATGCGGAACCAGTCTTAATGAATATTCCAACAAGAATATCCTGACTGTTGGAATGTTTAATTATTTACAACACATAATAAAATGTAAATAGTAATAGGAATTCGCCATCAATGAACAATGAAACGCTAAGAAGGAAATAACCATATTTAGTAATAACTGTTATGAATAATTGTTATCATAATAATAAATGCGTTACAAGGTTTAATTATTCGTTGTGAATAGAATTGCGATTATTTTAAATTGCCGAATGCTCAGTTAAACAAGAAGAAATGAAGATTCTGAAACGCTTACGGGCTTTCGGCCAAATAATTGCTTATCAATGTATTTTACTTCGTCTTTTAGTCTTCGGTGTTGTTTTTTTTTCGCTTAATTGTGAATTTAAAAGTTTTTTAACGCATCATTTATAACAGTGCCCTATCGGCAGGCGAGAGACCTTGTAAATTTCGGCTATTAATTGGCCTGTGGCCGAGCACATGCCCCGGCCTTAAACGGGGGTTATCTAGTTCTGGCGTCATTAATTATTCATTAATCCGGTCATTACACTGCACAATCCTTACTAATACGAATAGAACAAGTGTCCCATTTTATTTGTTCCCCTACTGACATATATTGCAACCTCTTCCTCGTTTCTATGCGTTCGGCGAAGCTTAAATCAAATTTTCTGGCGCCGATGTTGCAATTCTCCGCTTCTAAATTCGTATTGTATATTTCTGATTTCATTTATTGAAATTACTTATAATAGTGTAGAATACCGTAAGGGATACCGGTCTATAGTACGAGTGTACGCGAAACTAGGATGATAAGCTGTAAAACGTGTTTTTTGATCGCATTCCTACGTAAGTACCGACAGAGCGAGCGTATTTGGCGCCCTGCAGGTGCGCCGTTATTTGTCCGGGTAAATTTGCATTACGCCTATCCATTTTGCTTAGTGTACAGAGTATTTGGGTCCTTCAAAAGTCGCCAATTTTCGATTCTTCACCGAACTTTCTGAGAGTACTAACAGCAGTAGAACAGTTTCGTTATTTTTATCCGATTGATTTGGTCCTACAATTCGTCGTTCTCTATCGAACGCGACTCTGAGATAGCGCCAATA
This sequence comes from Lethocerus indicus, assembly GCA_019843655.1. Taxonomy (NCBI): domain Eukaryota; kingdom Metazoa; phylum Arthropoda; class Insecta; order Hemiptera; family Belostomatidae; genus Lethocerus; species Lethocerus indicus. The sequence goes on along the minus strand of JACDQD010000005.1, from coordinate 24,230,656 downwards.
TGGTTCTCATATCGAGAGCCAACAAATCCAGATATGTAGTTGGCAATATTTCGGCTTGTAGAGGACGAATACAAATTTTATTTTTTAAGCAAATTTAAATAATAATAATAATTATTATTTTTACCAAAGTTCATTGGTTTACAATAATAATTCTAGGTACAGATACAGTTTATATTAATACCTTAATTCCTTAAGTTATGATGCAAATATTTGATACTTTAACTTTAATTAAGTAACTGAAATTAAACCCTTTGATATATATTTGAACATAAAAACCTCGCACTTAGATATCGGGGACCTATGTAATTAATTTTACCCGAAAACTTCCTTTCTTATTCAGTATTCGTTATGCAAGGGACTAAAAAATCAATTAAATTCTGCTGTGCACGTTATTAAATTATGCACTTATTGTCCGTTAAATATTACTATTACTTATTTTTGGTATCGAATTAAAAATTATTCAAATGTAAAAGAATCAATTTATTAATTAATTACGGAGCGGTAATAATGTCTGTCTGCAGTCGAATAAATGCAGTATTGAACTCGTCCTGAATAGAGTTCGTGTGTACTGTTCATGCCGGTGCTTTAGTAGCGGATTTTGGTTTGAATTTTCTATTGGATTTGAATTTTCTGTTGGGGGTGGGCCCGGTTTGGAAAAAGTGGAGGTGCGGAGGCGGACTTGTTCTAATTTTAGTCTCCGGATCCATTTTCCGCGGCGCTCCGAAGAGATCCGCTCCGCTGACCCTCTGCCCGCCTTGATGAAATTTTCGCCTAATTTAAGATGCAGTTATCGCATTAATGGGATTACGCTGGCCTTAATAAACGTCGGTTTTCTTGTTTCTCTCTATTTTTTTTTTTATTCATTAAAATACATTTTTTTTTCTCTATTGAGCGCCGAGCGGCAGATGAATTTGGCCGGCGGATCTTCTCCGTTATCGGGTCTGTGTTTCGTAACCGCGTCTCTGTTATCAGCGGCATTGACTGCCAGTGGCATTGTTGGTGAACTTTCAGGGCCGTAACCTGTTTTTTATCTCTCCCTATCCGTGACGATATTCGTTTTTCGGACGATATTGTGCAAGTTAATTGAAATATATAGTTAATTATGCAGAAATATATTGTTGTCCTTTTATCTTCTGCTATTCCGTCGTTAACTCGTTTCATTGTGTCTCGGGGTTTTTCACTGCTGACGGCAATTTCTTGTATTTCTGTCTAGAGTCTGTAAAATGTCAAATTAGTCTCAGTGGACTAAACTGCACTTAGTTTAAAAAAAAGGAAATTATAAATTTGCGCCGTAGCATTGAGCTCCCCGTCGTTAATTTATGGACTCGGTGTTATCGTCGATGGTACATCGATCGATAATTGAAAACATGCGTTTCCTAATTAGCTCGTTAGTGTCGGTACAAAATTAATTATGCATGTTAGAGCCTACCGATTATTATTATTATTATTATTTAACCCTACTTGCCTCATTTATTGCCAGTATATAGTGTTTATTGTAAAGGATATTACATTGTTTATTGTTTTACGGATAAGACTGCTATGTGGTTCGAAGTTTTTATTATTCTTCTTATTATTTTTCATTTTGAGATACTTAGATACCGTACTATTCCCGATGGTGGGAGACTTAAAATTGGACGTGAGTATCACGTAGGAGGTAAGCGCGTGCAACGATTTACCTCGTGTCGGAACCTTGAAGTTTATTAACACGCTCCGCGCGAATACGTCGTTCGGATGCTAAGTCACGGACCATGTCTCACTCACACAACGCTAGTGAATGTACGAATTTTAGGATTATCTTATTATTTTTTCGCAAAACAAAAAAATTGACTCAGTACTGTTAGTGTGGCCACCTAAGGTTTTGCCTTTTTTAAATCTGATATTTTATCTTAAGATACCTGTTTGGTTGCCCACGAGGGTTGGGAATATTAGTTTTGCGATCTTCAATAGTTTCGGACCCGTTTCGGCTTCTCACCATGCTCAGTTTCGTCTGTAAATTAGTGAGTCGATTGGAGCATCCTGTCTGCAACGATCATATCATGTCAGGCCAGAAGATGGCTAATGTCATATAATTTTATTTCGATATTTTTATTCAATTCCTTGGTTTTACAAAGGGTTTTATACTGTTTAACTAGAATTTCTAAGGTCTTGTTTGGGATTTTCCCATATCGGCATTATTAAGACTTTTCATAAAGTCTTTTCATGTGTTGGTTTCTTCGGCTGTATCGTGAATGCCTAATCACAAATACTAATGCCTCCAAAAATATTCAACTGAATTATGTAAAGTATGTGTTCTCTTTTATTACTATAACTTTATACTTATCAAACTTACTTAGGAAACAATGTTTTATGAATAACTGCCACATCCATAAGTATAATAAAGGCGCGAATGGTAAAGACCGGATTTGTTCGGTATTATCCCGAAAACCTGACTCCTATTGGTTCTTTCCACCTACGGAACACTGAGATTCCATATTCAAGGAAAAGGTATTGGGCAAACTGTGATGCGGGTCTAGTTTCTACGGTTTTATCGCTCGCTTAATTGGCCCTTCCGACAAGGCCGAGTGTTTTGCCTTTTGTGAATACCGAATTTTTGAGAATGTCTAAGCGCCCGCCCCGCCCCCGCCCCACCCGTGGAGAGCGGTTTCGGAGGGCGCTGAGTGGTGCAGGATGGTTGGGCCCCCTTGTAAGCCGGCGGTATCTTATCGTAGCCCCCTGCCGCCCTCTTACCTCGGCGGTATATTATCTTTCGCTCTCGTGAGCCCCAACCGGGAAGGCCCCTCGCCTCTCGGAGTGTACAAACAGTAGAGCCCAGATATCTTGGAAGGACGCACCGTGGCGTGTCCTTAGTCATTTTTCAAAAATATCGAGCCCTTCGATAGCGGTAGCCGCTAAACGACCGTATCTCGATAATAACAGGAAAAGAAAGTGGACGTTTAGCATATTTTAATACAATTTTCGAATAGACCTTGTTTATTAAAATTCCCATTTTAATAACCAACAGGATCGATTGAGTTTGTAAGTTCAAAATCTAACTCAGTGAGTTCCTCTCTTTAATGAATTGATATTTGTAATTAAAAGTAAATTTGGTCCCCATCATCTTGGCAAGTAATGGAAGGGATGCTCCAAATATCCTATTGTTCAAAAGATGAGCCATAAACGTATTGAACTCGGAATTCGATTCCCCGGCTGTACACGGAATTTTCTTTTAATTGCAAATTTCAACCTTCTATATACAACAGTTACATAACTGTAAATTTATTGTCTAGATTTGTAGCCATCTTATCCACGGATCGTTCATAAATTATCGGCTTTATAATAAAACAATCGACGGTTCGGTAATCTTAAACTTGTCTACTACAATGAGATAATCCGTTAATAGTATAATAGCTCTTCTTAAAGAGCAATAAAACTGTTTTACAGCAGTATCGGCAATTAACGCTCAGAATCGTTAATTTGGAATGACTGCGTGTTGAAGAAACCAATATACTGCATAATAGCTGAAATGGTGAAACGTTGCCTGGTCTCATTAACTGAAGTTTTTCCCGTTTCTCGGTTGTCGCAACGCGGAGAGCGCCAGATCTTCCCGAGTGCTATTAGGGAATCTCTCGTTTCCTTATCTGCTGCTGGGGGTCGGCCGTGTAACAAAGGGCCGGGGAAGGGTTCCCCGACTACTTGAACCTGTAACGAGGGCAGTTGCCGAAGTAATTGGTGGTTGGGGGGGGTGTCCCCCTGTTTTGGGGCGGATGGGGGGAAGAGGGGTGTTGATAGGGTTGTTACCTCTAATATTTGAGTCTAACGACCCTCTGGGCATGAATCCCGGTAACCCCGGTAATTTCGAGGAGTTTACTTATTAATTAGAGGGCGACACGATCGATGAGGGAAAGAAGGAGGGTTCGTCCTCCTCTCATTTCGTTATTTTCGTTAATTACTATCTTAAGTGCCCGTTCTATATTCGGGGCGTTTGGGTACTAAAAAACCAGTTACGATGTACTCCGAACATGCATAATAAATGAAAAGAAAATAGGAAAACTGTTTACGGTTTTACTACTTCCTTCTAATCAAATAAGTTAGTGCTTACAGTTAGGACAGAAGGACTCGTCACTTAAATGAATAAGTAAAAATATCATTTTTACAGATATTGGTTCCTGAAGGCAAAATGAATGAATTGAATTAGCCACTGTAATTATACCCCAATAAAGATTATTCCTAAATTAAAGCGTCGTTATGAAAGTCTTCTCGTAGAATGCTACTAAATCTTCGAGTAGTACGTTTCGATAATTGCTCTTTTCCGATAAGAGCCCGGTTTATTTTTAAATTAAAATTAGATTGCTTCCGTCCCGCCACTCGTCTCCCTTTTTTTGGTTCTTCAATTATTACGAGAAGACGAGTTATCATTCATCGATGATTGAACTCGGACGAGTACTGTGGTAAGACCCGTGGTTAATAGAAGCGAATTCACTACAATTTATTTTAGGGCCTGTCTGGAAAAATGAATTGTGATTTATATTCTAGTTGTCGGCTTCTTCCACCGCTTTTCTGTGATCGTATTCGATTTTCCTCTTTTGTATAATTTTTTTCAAAGAAGTAATTTTACTGCGTTCGAAGGTGCTCTTTTACTCCTGAATAGAAATCGGAAGAATTTCAGAAATTATGCCCTAATTTAAAATATCGAGGAAGCGCTCCAGTGAAAGATGTTTGTGTCATTCCGTAACATTAAGGTTTATAACTAACAAAGATGTCGGAATGGAAAATAAAAGAAAAAGAACGATTGAATACATATTATTTATCGTTTCTGTTGTATCATTTTCAGACGGTGATTAGGAATTATTGTCTCCTGCAGAAATATAGTTTTTCTCTACATTTTATATACCTCCAAGATTATTCGTTTATTCAGCGTATACGCTGAATTCTTAATCATATAAACCTAATGGGGAATGAAACAGCTAATGGAGAACGCGGTTGACTCGCGAATTGGGCGTCGATCGGTCCAGTGCATTGTTTGGATTGTGACTTGGATATTAATTGTTAATGCGAGGAGGTGGCGCGTTGTTCCGCGACTGTTGGCCAGACGATACCCCATTGTTGGGGTCTTATTCGAGGATTGTTGAACCACCGTATTTCTCTCGCAACAATTTGTGTCTTCCTCCGCGGGGTGTCCGCCATGCATAACGCATTAATTAGGAACAATTTTTTGTTATATATATATATATGTATATAATTCTATTTATTAGCGGTTTATACGGCTGGGGGGCGTTTCGGTTCATGGCGGCGTACTGGGGATTCAACCGGGTTCCCCATTCTTTATTCCATTGATTGGGCTGGGCACATATCCCCGGAGGAAATCTAGTTAATGTGGTTCATATCGAGCGGTGCCCCCTTTCCGGTTAAGTGGAAGAAAAAGGGACTTGCTCTGTGGTTGCTGTATTTCGTGTAACGTGAATTGAATGGAGAAAAGCCGGGGAAACAAGAGGGAAACTCCAAATAAATGTTCATGATAAGATAATGAAGCTGTCCATTCGTACCGGCGATATAGCAATATTGCTTAACAGTGTATCCAAAATTATAAGGACGCATAAAAGATAAAAAGTGTTTTGCTAAACCAGAAGCATGAAATGCAGCCTGAGTTTAATTAAAATACTGAAAATTGTGGGCCGATGTTTTAACTATTATAATTTTTGAAATGCGCGCTGAATGTTTGTTTAACGTTGCTCCCAAGCCTGTCTACCTTGTTTTATGTATCATCGTTTATGTAACATTGGACATGGGCAAAAATCTTATTGGAAGTAATTCAAACCTCTCGCCTATCACCCCTTCTACCCGGTCATAATTAAAATTGTATTTGGTTAGGCCGGTTTCGGCTTATTAAGTGTCCTATTTCTTTGGAACTTTTTTGGTCTTGAGAGGTCGTGAAGTCAAAATCAGACAGCAGGAAATCGCGAGACAGATTTTCCGAGGCCCCCAAGCAAATACCAGAAACTAATACAAATCGAATTTCTCGTGTCTAAACTTTAAAACGACAGTTTCGAGTTTAAATTTCGCGCAGGTAATTTCGCGCGGCATCTCTCGGCGGCGGTCGTTCCGGGCCAACGACCCCAGCGGCGGCGGCGGCGGGGGCGGGGGCGGCGGCGGCGGCGAACTTTTACAATATCGATTGGGCTAAAACGCCGTTTATTGTCCCGACCTGGCGCAAGGTTTAATCAAAACTGGTACGTTGGACGCCGCTGCTGAACCACTGGCTAACACACACAAGCTTCAACTTCCTGTTCCCGCGGGCCGGCTCCGACGACCGGACGTGCAATTTTTTTGCATCGGATATCGAAATAAAATTGTCCATTGCGGGAAGCGTCTGCATTTCCGGGCGTCGCAGTAACAGAGAGGACCTCGCCCTCTGATCAAACTATAAATGGAAATTGCGGTTACACTTCCTTTTTTGTTTTTTAATTTTCTGCATACATTGTTCTACATTTTTTGTTCAGTTCCTATTCCTGAAAGCGTCCGCTCGTGTGGAAAATGATATGCGTCTAAAAGTGACAATTAATTTGAAATTTTCTATAAATTACTAGAATTGGTTATATTTCCGTATAATATTTTTAACTGAATGAAATATATATATTATTAAAGTTTCATTTCCACATCTGATATTTATAAACAAGCGGAATGACGCCCAAGTTTCTTATATTGTTCAAAAAAATGGAAAATTTGAAGTGTCTTGACTTTTTTAATATTCTATACTGTCGGGATATATTAGGATCTTGATAAAAATGTTTCTTTGTTACAAAATGTGCAACCCGTACTGTGCCCAATTGATGTAGGAAGTCGTGCAGTATTGTTCCGTTTGTGATAATCATTGAGTACCATATGTTATACTATAATACATAAAATTAACGCCTAAATATTTTAAGCGGTAGGTTTAAATTTTGGACGCGTATTTTCTCGAGTCCAATTCCGAATTCCGTCTCCGCAATTTAGTTATTATATGTCTTGAATTGATGAATGTAAATTGAAGTCTTTGTGCAGCCAGCCCCCATTGCACTAAGCGTTACCAAACGCTCCCAAGTCGCAGTATGGCTTCTCAGTCTTCGCAGACAGCAGATATTGAGAAGCCCCTGTGCCAGTTTCCTAACCAATGGTATATTAGCGTACTTATTTTCCAATCGAGATCGATAGTAATTTATTTTCTTTCTTTGTTACAGGTGAGTCCATACGTGCCCGAGCTCAATATTCTGTAAGTTGCAATTCATGTCTTTTAATCGTAGAATTTTAAAACACGTAAATTTATGTACAATGGTGAAGTACTAATGGCCGCCGCAGGAGAGTTCATTTTCTACTGAGGACATGTAAAGTATTCTCAATCTTCCGGCAGTCGAGTCTAACCCTCGTGATTAATAACTCTAACCCCAATACCAATTGCATAATTGAGTACACTTTCTCCTCGCGGCCACTTCATCGAAAATCGTTCTTTTTGGCGATTCATTGGAATGCTATAAGTTACAATAGTGAAGGTGGTGCAACACACACAAGTGGTGCAACAGTGCAGTAGTTCTACCCTATAGCCCAACGTCGGTGATATTTAAAACGCTAGGACCCAAGCTAACTGTCTCACTTAGAGTTGCACAACTTTAGCAGTCTAGCGAATTTGAAAATCTAGGAACGGAAAGCAGTGTTAACACTAATATTTTCATAATTTAAATTTTGTATTTTGTAAATCCCGATACGGGTATTAATTGAATGTTTCCAATGCCCTTTTAACAGGAAGCTCGATCTGAAGGCGGTAAAATTTTGTTCGCTTCTTTTTATTAACGGCTCTCATTAATTCATTCAAGGTTGATCGGCCTGGTATCGCAATCGGTATTATCTCATGAATGACAGGCACGATAAACATTTATTCCTTCGATTTCCGTATAATTATCCGACGAGTAGGCGGCCTACACATATTTGGAATTCGGGATCATTACAGTAGGAGTAACTTTTTAAAGGTTCTACTTGTAAAGGGCGCTTTTTTTTTTTTTTGTTAAATCGACTAATGCGCAATAACAGACATTTGCTTAAACTTGAAGCGGCCATATAATATGGCTAATATAGAAGCGTACTAACTAGATTACCGTCGGTTCGCCACCCAGTTATTAGGTTTATGTGAAATGCAATATCCGTACATAAGAACTTGCGTGCCAATTACGCAATGGAAACATTTTAAAAACCATTTATTTCGGGCGAAAATTTTAAGGCAGTTCTGTATAAAATCCGGGTTTCGTTTCAGGAGTCACTCCGTAGGTGAACTATAACATCCCGAACTAATCTTCTTTTTGTGTCGATCTTCTCGGTGTGTCGGCTTGTGGGTTTTGTGTAGAACTGTGTAGATTTGTGAATTTTTTTATCTTCAGTCTTTTTGTTTATATCTTACCGGCATATTTTAAATGTAGCCCATATGGAACGACAGTACCCTGTGGTACCTGCCCATAAGGGCAGATACACGAGGCGATCGGTGACGGCCAAAAAACAAACAAGGCGTTCGCCATTCAGTTGGCGCCAAGGAATAATAAACGTTATCGAGTGTCAATATCTGTTATCGGTGCTCAAGACTTCCCCTGCGCCGGTCGATCTGATCCGGCCTGCGAAACGTTATCTGCGATTTGACAGAATAACGCCACTCCAGCCTTGATTTCTATGGGTCCATCGTTCACAAAAAAATGTAAATCTCCTTGGGCCAGTTCTTTGCTCCCAGCACGAGATGGCCAAACATATCTCGACGGAAACCTTTTTTCTTTCATTTTAAAATCCTCATTGTCACGCACTGTTAATTGAATATTAAAATTGAGGGGATACCGAATTATTTGTTTCGTTGAATTTTCAATTTTTTTTCTAAAATATAACATAATAAGATTCAAGCTCCATATAATATTCTTAGATTAATATCTGAACCTCTTAGTGGTTGGAACATACCGAAATCCCGCCGCTATTCATTTTCCATCCGCCTACGTTAAACGTTCCATTTTATTTGTTTATATCACTTGCACATCGGCGATAGAGATGAGGTGACGGGCCGTCTTAAGAGATTTGCTACAGGAAATCTGGTGGTAAAAGTTGGGGAGGTCTTTTCAGTAAAATATATGCCGCAGTGTTCCCAAATGTGTTCCGCAATGCAGAACACCGATTTAGAATATACCCAAGGTGCCGATGTAGGGGGGCACACGTGGAAGCGATTGATCAACGATGGCAGCGGAATATTGGTATTTCCCTGTTTGTAATTTTGTTATTTCGTTAGTTATTATCGGAAGCGTGTACCGCCGTGGGTCGTCTTTTTGACAATCGGGGCTTATTTAAATAAAATATGATAAATGGGCTGTGGAAAGAGGCTTAAATCGACCTGTGTAATTGAGCCTTTTATTTACCTATCGGGAACAAAATCGGTATAGTGGAGTACAATCACCGAGTCAATTACCGCGTAATGTATGATTATCGGAAATATCCGATCTTTTTATCGGAAACATTTTTTCCCGGAAAAAAGTGGACGGTGTGAGCACTGAACACATGAACGGTTGGTCCCAGGCCTCGGTTATGGGAACCGCACGAACATCGTCGTTCCGTCCGTTGGGAACCGCTTTGTTTTCCTCGGCGGAAGCGTTTTTCGGACGATAAATGGAAGAAATGTTGGTAAACATGGCGAAATTAATGACACCCGAAAAAGTGTACCCATTGTGTTGGCCCATTGGGTTACCGTTTCCCTTTTCGTTGACTGGGAACTGCTTTTCTTTTTCGTTTCCGAGTGAAATGAAAATGGGCCCGGCGAAAGACGCTTTAACACGTAGTACGACCCATTCTTCTTGTGTGCTCTCCATTGTCAACTCATCAGTCCGGTCCTAGGGCTCATTATCAAATTTGCACAGATGCCCACGTACGCGTTCACCAACTCAATGGCGTAACCACGCATTAGCGTTAATTTTCCAACGTCTTTCTCTCAAACTGCCGGACTCGACGCATAATCACGATCCCTTCGAATTACATTATAAACAACAGTGGACGTTAATTTGCGGTTTCGGCTAATTAAAATTATAATTCGTATTAATAAACTCGTTAACTGTTTGTGGGTTTTTTAATTGTAGTTAATGGTGTATTTACAGCTGGAAAAAATTGAACTTCTGATTTGTTAAAATGCCGCGAATTTCTTAATTTATAATTTAGCGGCCAAATACCCAGATTAATGAAATCAGATTCATGCGAGAGGACTGAACAGTAATTTTTTACCTGAAATTCGAATTCAACTAATCGTTGGTCTCGAGTTCACTATTTTTTTCCAACCAATTCCATTTACTGGAAGGCTATTGCGGTTAATGCACTCAAATACGTCGACCCGTTCAAGGGTTATGATATTGTTTTCCTTTGTCATTTTTCATTAAAACGGTGCGAATCGGAGGCCGAATCGGCCGGACGCGCTTAATAATGAGCATCCGACGGTGTAATTAAAGTGCGCGGGTCCTGCCTGCCTTGATCAATTCCGTACAGTGCATTTCACTCGGGCGCTAATTGAGTGTTTTACATACGAGCCCCCCTTCGCCCCTCTCACCACAAGCTCCGACACCTCGGTTTGTTAACCGCTACGGTCGGAAACGCGACCCTGCACGCGACTTGAGGCCCGAATTTATTGTTTGGCCTTCTATCTGCCCTACAGAGACGCCCGGATATATACGTCCGACTCTTGTTCTGCGATCGAATCTCATGGGGAAGTCCGTTTCTGAAGTTCCCACTCGGCTACTCAATTGTTAGTAGAGAGTAACTCTTCTCAGAGTTCAAGATATCCTGTAAATTGTAGAGGAATTTTAAAATTTAATCATGAAATATTTTTTCAACGTCATTCATATGAAATTACACGAATTTCATTCTATTAAAGATAAATACAAACTGTATCTAGTCTATTTTTGTGTACACTCCTTTGTGTCTTCGTCCTTAAAAGCACTGATTGAAGTTGACTGCGATTGCCAAACCTTTGTAGGGATTGGAGAATTTATGGTGAATTATTTCTGCTCGCCGGTTTCAGGACTAAATTACACCTTGAGGTAGAAATAGAAGTCTCATTTTTGTTGAAACCGATTACGATGTAAATATGTGGGGCGATAAAACACGCACAACTTCGTGACAGGGTTCGTGTATTTTCAATACGTTTCACGATTTCCATAATTTCATTTCATAATAGGCCTCTCCCGGAAACGATCATCATCGATACTCAGTTTTGGCTATAGAAATCATCATGAATTTATCCATCGATACAAATCCTTGCAATGAGTTCCGGCCCGTTTCAGTTGAAGTTATTGCGGAAGAAATAGGTGTTATGGAACAACTGAATCCGTATATTCATGATCTTCAAACACTACTTTACTATCAGTATTTGTATATCTTTCATTCTTCCTTCCTTCAGTATCATCCACTTCATTTATGTGAAAGTACTTAACGATACATATTTTGTTGCACGGCTCGAAACACTATTGTCTTTACACACTTCAAGTTCGTATGTACCCAAGTTCGATCTGGATAAAATCCTCCGATTGTTTACCCACGCGCAATAAATATTTGCATTGAAAACACCGATAAATTATTCGGCAAATATATTTTTCATTAGCATTCGCCTTCGGGGCCCCGCCGAATAAACAATTCGCCCTTCTCTACTAATCTTATCGGGCGATATCGATAATTTTCTGCATGAAAAAAAAGTCACATGTGGCAAGGTGATAAAGAAAACTGATACAGCTTTCGATTTTGACTTATAGGTCGGCTGTTTCGCGGACGTATCTTAATTTCTCAAAGTGTGAATCTTGGCTCCAACCCAGATCTTGTAGGGAAGGTCACGTGCATGTTGAGCTAGTTTCGAGGAGATAAATGGCAAATACGAACATTTATTATGTACGGTGCAGCAATCGTTTAATTGTCTAAATTATAATACATTTGACTAAACCTGCGGGGATGTTTCCGTACCGCATTGAACAGCTAACAACTATTGAGCAAATCTATGTTTTGGTACGCTGAACGAATGGAAAACTTCTAAAAAACCTAATAGTAATTTTCCGTCGTCAGTTCTGAAGTGTAGAAAGAAACCAACGGGGAAATGTTGCTGCATTGAGTCTCTTCGCAACCTTAGTCCGGAACAATCGAGTTAGGCGTCTCGTTAATAATTTTACGTCAAGTTATTTTCTCCTCATTAACGTACCGCCGCAAATCGCGCCATTTAAAACCTCGGAGAAGTTCACGTTCGCATTTCATTGAAGGTATTGCGCCGAACGATTCTTCGAGAATATTTCACTTAACGCTGTATTCAAAAACAAAATGAATAGGTATTTGTGTATTTGGGCGGCCGAAATAAATGTTACTTCGGACCAAATGGATTCTTTTATTCGTACTCAAGTCCCAGCCTAGAATTTATCGTTAGAATTCTGGATTTTCTGGCTCTCAATTCATTTGCGTTAACAGAAAAATCTGGATTAAAAATTAGAATACTCAATAAGTCTCTAATCTGCTTTAGATTTCAGTAATTATACGTTTAATTGTATTTTTCCCTTTGGATACACCTGAGCCTGCCTTACACTCGTTTCAACATGTAACAATTGAACGTGTCTCGTTGATTACTCTGTAACAATATAGATCGGTACAGTCCATGTTTCGCTGTAGATATTTAATATTCAGTGGGCCCTATTCTCGTTATCTCAGCACATTTAATAAATGATAATAAGTCATTTGAAGCTTTTCCTAGGCAAACTCTTGACGGCGCATATTCTCTACTCGCGGTAACTAGTTAGGCGCACGATTCAAAGCGCCCCTCAGGGTTAAATTATCGGAAAAATGGAGTTATGAGAGTTGCGAGTAAATCGTATTTCCGACGTAGCCTCGGCGGTAAATCGCGTTTGGGAAATAATGCAAATAGCCGAGATACACAGGCTCCGCAATTTTCAGCGGAATTAACGATTATTTCTGCACGTTGTTTTTAGCGTGCGCCATTATGCAAGAACCGCGTGTAATGTAAGTGATTTCACACTCTGGCGCCTGGAAACCCTCTACGCGTCAGATTCTTTCAATTTTCAGTTCCATTGTCGGTGCGACGCTCGTTTCCCTCCCACTGACCGATTTCGTAACAGGAATTACCGGAACCTATTCTGGACAGCCCGATTTCCAATTATATTGTTTGTTTGAATATTATTTCGCATCAGTCTCACTGCTGTTCTCTGAGTAGTTGAAAACAACTTTATGCGTGATGTGGGCCTAAAAGCACAGTTGTCTAGCGGGAATATTCAGCACGAATAAACCATGGAGGTTTATATCCGATTAAATTCTGGATTTAATAAAACGTCGTAAGACTGGTTGTTGGGAAAATATATATTAATATATTAAACTTTAGATTTTTAATCTTAAATACTTTCAGTATTATTCGTTTCGATCCTCAGACCATACTAATTAATTAGTCCACCTGGTACCTGCAATAACTCCATAATCCAATAAAGACATCAGCCACTCAAATAAATCCCTGCCAGTCTAAAATGAACACATTCCCAAATACCAAAACAAAGACGTATCCCAAACAAAATAACCTCCGTGGGAAAAACTGAGGTAACCGTGCCTAAAATTGTCTAGCAAATGACTAAATCCGAAGATCAGCGGACGATATCAAAGAATATTGGGCGCCTGCAATCGAAATTGGATCTGTGAATTGGAATTGTGATCGAGAATGGGAGGTGGAGGTGGATGAGGATGAGGATGAGGTGGCCGCGTGGGCGTCAAATTTTGACGGGCGGCCTCCGCCGTTTCGTCCACCGGAATTCGATTATTTTCGGCTCGTCGCCTTCCGACAGGACGTCCGTCCTTTGTCGGTCCAGTTATTTTTTTACCATCCCTCGTTGCAGGTTTGCAAACAAGTGGGCCGAAGTGATCTCCCTTCGAGTCAACTGTTTTTTAGGCCGTCTCACCTCCACCTGTCTACAGATCGACGGCGGTATCCGAATTAAAAATAAATTTCCGGCACTTTCTCCGCATACTTTTTCCCCGTGCCAATTTTAAAAACAATTTGCTTCCAGGGATATTGCGTGTGAATGGTTTGAATTAGTTCAGTAATCATCTCGAAGCATCCAGAATGTTTTCGTTACTCCTATATCGTTTAGGACTATGTATATATAATAAATAATCTGGTCCCTCGTCCCACTGCAGGCACTATTCCTCATATTTTCCGAGTTGTCAAAGTGACCATATCGTTTCCGCTTTCGGGATGACTGGTGGTTTGTGAAAGTAGTTTCATAGAAAATTAACGATCCTACGAATTTATCCCCCATTATCTCTCCAAGAGGGGTCTGTTATTAAGGAGCCACCTTTGATTTATACCACACTGTCGGGAATATAAGGGCGAAACATGTCAGAAAAAGCAACGCTCTATCGTTGCTAGAAAATCAGTCGGCAGGGACATTAATTTAAATTACGGAATTCAGATTCAGATAGGGTTTTACATAGTAGCAATTATACGGAGTGGCCGGGAGTTGCAAGCCTGCGTTGTCATTATCTCCCGACGGGCTAATTCTATCGAAGTCTAGTTCTATCGCACAACCGTTGGCCGATATTCAATACGAAGTTTATCGATTTCAAATCGAAATTGGCAATAGTCGGGCCGTGTTGCGTAGCGTAGGGGGGAATAAAGTTCAAATTCGTTTCTCGAAGTGGGAACCGTCGTCAGGTTGGAGGGGGAGGTCTGAGAGCGTGGACTGTGTTGGCGGGGAATTTCCCACGCGATGGAATGAGTTAGCGCTGATCGAGCCGGCCGTGTAACGTGACTCCCGGCCAACTCAGCCCCTCCTTCAGGACGGGCCTCCCTCCCACCCTCCCTCCCTCCCTCCCTCCCTCCGCTCAAACTTAACGCCAGTCAAAATCACCGAATTACAATACACCGATCCACACATACAGCTATGTCGCCAGTTAGCGTTCCCATTTCCGTTCTAAAGTCCGAAAATAACGCGGCTCATTTTAAGGCTACGAGGCGCGGCATAATTCGTAATTCTGCGTCGGGCGCTAGAACCGACAAGACGAAGAATGAACATTTATGATAAGCATAGACTAAATAAAATATTAAGACCAATTGAATGCCCGGAGTTGATGGTATCGGCTATGGACACGTTTAGTTAACTCCGGACTTTTAGCGCGGCGCTCTGACACTAACCACGCAAAACACAGTGTCGAAATGTTATGTTTTTATATCGGGTTTAAAATATGAATTTCACCGCGGAAAACTTAATAATTTTCGCTTATTTAACAGTTGTACGTGAAATAACAGAATTGGAAGTTGTCCTTCTATTGAAGGAACTCAAGTTGGAAGTTCCAACTTCCATCCACCCTCGCGATTCCTCCATTCGGTTTCGTGTTCTCTCTTCGCTATTGGGCTATACGTTTTTCTCTATTTCTTCGTCATCAGTAGCATGTAGGTAGTAAGGCGGTGGGGTCTTATCTTATAAGACTACTGTCTTGTATATTGTAGGAGACAATATTTTATAGTTGCCTAATTAAGCAGTAGGTTAGGCTAAACGTAATATCCCAGTTATAAAAGAAAATATTTTTAATATTATGTAAAAGAAACTGATTTAAATTATATGGTTGTAGGCATGTATAATGTATGCACATTTGTTGTCGGCACTTTGTAATGGTGATTGAGAATTGCGTAAGAAGTGTCAGAAGCCAATATAACGCCATTGTAGATTCCGGTTCGATTCCAGCTGGACATAAAATGCAGCTCTGTTTGGGTGGTTTGACTGATTTCGACATCCGTTCCCGATACACGATTTGAATGAAGTACTTACCAAAATTACAGATACTGTATAAGGCATTGTATCATTCTAATATTTCGCACACGTCCTGAACTACGATGGCGAAAAAACCCCTAAACCCGTATGATAGCTCGATAGTTCCGCCTAGGATAATTGGTTGTCTCTGCGTGAAAACCCATAAATTGTCGATATCGCGATAGAAAGCCGCCCCCACACACCGCTCCGTAATGACAACGATCCGGACACTGCGCAATAAGAAAACAAGTAATCCGGAATCGCCTCTCGGCTGGCAACCAACAAAAAAAGAATTAAGTCTTTCTCCTACCCGGTTTAGAAAGTGCGTTCTCAAAAAGACCGTAACCTCTCACATTAATCTTTTTTTTTCATTTCTTTTATTATAAACTGCATAATTTTATAAATCTCTTTGTGTGGTGAATATTTAATAAAAAAAAAATATAATTATATAAATTGTACGGTAGCAATTCGTTCGAGGGTTATCACTGCTTAGCTGCCAATTAAAACTGTATATTCCTTCTCTAGTATCCTCGGTTTCTTGCAGCTTTGAGTTAATTACGATTCATAAAAAATAAAAATGTACGTTTTCGTTCCTGAAAAATTCATACAATTAATTATTCCGCAAAGAAGGCTAATGGTCGTTTTTCTGGTATTTATATAAGTAAAAAATTCCGCTTTAGATTTCAAGCCAAGATTATGGAATTTGCGCCTCAAAAGGACCACTTTAAAGTTGATGCAAGTTAAGCTTTGCCGACGGAATATAAAAATTTAATTAAAACGCGTGTATATGCTCAGTCATTGAAGTTTTCAGAGTGGAATTTCTTATCAACGTATTGTCATTATAGTAAATAAATTCACTTTCGTGATGATTTTTTTTTTCAAACTTTAAGTGTGATGGATGAGACTGCGTACAGCTTATCAACCGGTTGACTGTTTGATTCGATTAAAAATCTATTTTCTCGATTAATTATTTGTCAGCGCACGGCAATTATTCGGCTTATCATCATCCCGTAGTCTCTGAGTACGCGTATTGAATACATATATTTTTTTTCCCCCTAATACCAGATTATGAAATGACTAAATAATTTTTAATCTGTTCAGCTACTACTACATTTTCATTGTAAATTTGATTTTATGTATGTGTGTATGACGGTACACTATCGGAATTACTTACCCATATAAATTTGACGCATTAATTATATTTTTGTAGGTATATATTTAATAACATTTCTGGCCTATCGAAAACCCTATCTCTGTTTAGTTTAGACAGTTGTCTGCTTTATATCCTATTCATTTATTATTATTTGATAGTGTCTCCAAAATAGAGAGTTCGATGAATATTGAATAAAGCTAGCTGGTGCAGTTGTGGGGGGGTGAGGGGGGTTCTTAACTGTGTGCAGTTATGCGGCCACGCATCACTGCCCACGGACGAGAAGTCGTTGCATTTCTGCGGGCACTGGGAACGGATTATTAGAAACAAGTAGAGATTCCGGCATGTCCCTAACTGTTGGGCAGCTAAACGCAGCGAAGAGACAACGAGTTTTTATTGAAATCGTGTTGACTGTTATCAGTTTTCCCACTATTAGGCCGCCTAATTGACCCGAGAAGATAATATTTATTGGATGGCTTGTCGGGCCACCTCCCCCTTCCCCTCCCCCGATAGCGATTTCCGGTTCTTTGGGGGCACAATTCCGTTTTTCACTTCCTTTTCAGTGGTATCAGCGTTCGGAGGAATTCCAGCCTTATTATCCTACACAGGCCGAATCATTATTCCCTTTTCTACGATCCTCAAAGATATCGGTGCCAGAAAAGAAGATAAACGAACGAGACTAATTAGCGTTTGAAGTATTATTTTTTCATTTAATTTCTCTGAGCAGGTAATTTATGAAGATTACGATCAAAAATTCAGCCCAGTGGTGCTATCAAAATACTATATTAATAAACAAATCTTATTTTTTACACTCCCAAACAATAAACTGTCATAATAAATATATTAACTGTCAAAAAAATCTACGGATGATAATTACTATTTATTTTAAGATTCAATCAGTAATTTCGTATACAAATTAGTTTCATGCCGTTGTATCGAAAACATTCCGTTAAGATTTCCATCTCAGAGTCGATTTCCGTGTGGACTTGGTTGTTTCATTAATGAAAAACCCTATTCTCAGGCGCAAGTGCTTCTGAACAAACGCTAAAATGCAGCGACTCCTTTTCTGAAATATGAAGATTCTTTCGGTAGACACTTCCTGCCGTCGGCTTTCAATTGCATTGCAGATAAACGAGATGGAAGTTTTGCCCGCTCATATGAGATTTGAAAGTGGTGAAAGCGGTTTGGAAATACGTCTCGCCTCCACGGCAATGTTTCATTAGATAGTAATTCTGTATTGTCGATTTTTACCCCGTCGTTGGTATTTTAAATATTTCAGTACGTTATTTTGTATCGGGCAAAGTGTGAGTTTTGTATATCACGCTTTGAGTTAGTTCAGTATAGTTTCCCGATGTGAACAAAAATGGTTTATTATTATTTTCCGAAAACAAATAGCGCGTTTCAGGTCATTTTCTGAGCGCCAAACCGCGTTCTTTGTTATTTTCAACGGTGTTCCGATGAAAACAATAGGAGAAGCCCCCCCCATCTTTGCGGACGAGGGGAATAAAATTAGCAGCCGGGCGCGGTACTCGGCAGGTGGTTATAAATAGGGCCCGCTAGTGGAATTGGGTGACCTAATTGTGTTGCCGGTCCGTCTTTAAATAGAGGCCGGCCGGGATGAGGTGGCCAACACCTAACGCTTCCTGTCTGCGTTCTTGCCACCACCACCACCACCACCACCCCCCAACTCTCTCCCTCCTATCTCTGCCGGCACTTCTCGCTCCCACTAAGAAACTGCGGTTTGGAGGTCGGAACTTCGTCTTGAAAAGGGGAACATTTTCTGGTGGGAATTATCGGCTTCACGACTTCCTGTCTTAGGGCATTCCCCTCTTAGTTACCACCGGATCTTTAATAGAATCATTATATATCTTATATATAGATATATCTTAGTTCCAGACGATCTGGTATATTTCACACTTTGATAAATTGCCCGTTTAATACAATTCCGTACATATATTTATGTACTCCTTCATATACAGCTCGAGATTTTGTTCATTTTCTTGACGACCTGTAGTACTGTAATGGTGAAACATTTTCATTACTTACGAGGATCCCACCCTCGTTGGGTAATTTTTCATTGCCCACTAACTAAATCCCCGCGTTGTACTAGAAACCAACGAATCTTGGTTTTGAGATTCGGGTCAAGGAAATTCAGTACATTGTTACGCGACCGTGTACTGACTGGTGGCTTATCATAGAGAGAGTCTTTCTCAAACAGCAGTCCCTCGTAGGCTTCCAAAATGAACCCACTTCGTTAATATTCTAGAAGGAAAAGTTGCAAGTCTGTCCATAGTTGCATGTGAAATAACGGTGATGGTACTCGAACGCCAGGATGGTCATTAAAATAACTTATAAGTGAAGATTTTATCCTTATTTGCTGCACTTTATCGGGCACGCTTCCTGCTCGAGTATTCGCGCTAGGGCCTTCGCTCGCAATTCTACGAATCCCCGCCGTACTATTAATTGTCAAGATCAATATTGACGTATTCGTCCGGGAACGAATAATCAAATGCCGACTGACGTTCGACGTCGAGTTGTTAGAATAGGCATCAGATGTAAATTGTGGTCGGCCGCCCGCTCCTATCCAACTGGTAGTAGTAGTAGTGGCCTCTCAGTGTCGCAAACAATCCGATTGTCTTCCTCCTGTATAATTATATGAATCACGAGGAACTCACGGCTCATCGGCAATTCCGCGTTACAAAACAACTCTCGGAACGTTTAATAATATTCAAGGACGTGTACTTCCCGCATTCGAAACAACCCCCCCCACCTTGCCAGATATTAAACTGCTGAAAGTCACCTGCAACGTTTAAATCCCTTTTTAGGTCAGGTTCGACTTGAATTTCAATTAGAATTTAGTTTAACGAGAAATCAATAAAAATATTTTATACAGAACTAGTCAATAATGTATTATGTACATTGCGAGGCCAAAGGACGACTTTAAATTGGTTGTAATTTGATGTTTGGAAATTGGCCCGGAATGTCGAGTGTAATACATGCAGAGATAGAAGGAAAGCGGTTAGATAAACTTATTGCATTCATTTAAAGAAATTAAAAAGAGTAAGTTCGTTTTAATTTTCAACTGATATAAAAATATAAATATCCCCTCGAGGTGCGTTATTTTGCCTTAGTAGTGGTCAGTGTGTAATTGTTCTGTATGCTAACAGTTGAACTGTTCTTGTTGAACCCTCTACGGAGGGTTTTACCGTGGGATACTGATAATGCTGGCTTCGAAGGAAGTACAAATCTGAACGCGATATTCCGTATTGGGTCGTGAGCGGCGGCGTCTGTCGGGGTCGGCTATGTGGGCCAAATAAAATAAAGGTGGGCGGGGGCCGCTTAATTATTTACGTTCTCACGGTGAATTTGTCTCGGGAGAGGTTCGTGCTGGCCGCTTATTAGTGGCCCCTGTGATGTCCCCTGGGCCCTCCCGCCCTCCAGCACCCCCTCACTTCTAACAATTATCCGGCTCTTACCTGACAATTATACGCGGCCCCAACACCCGGAGCAGGAGACCCGTCTACTCACAAACAACTTACATTTAGCCCCCACGCCACTTCCAGTATTTATGCCTGCAGCCGAAATAATGAAAATCTACGGCGTTAGGTATTTATACGCCTTGGGGGAGTAAGTTTAAACTAGACCATTTTCTCATGGTTAGTATCAAATTGTTTGTCTAACAAACTGATAATTGCGAAAAATACATTTATCTACCTCCACCCACTTGTTTTAACTTCAATTAGACCAGTTTCGGCTTCTCACCATCGTTTGTAGCATTCCGTTAGTAATATATCGTAAGGACGAACGACAATAAGCCTATTTAAGTATTAAATACTAATGCTGTGCTATGACTTACAAAATATGCTCATTAAACGTCTATACAAATTTGCATATCTAATCCTGTGATTTTTTTATTACATAGGATTATTATAATTACATAGGAGTGAATAGAATCGTTAAAACAAGTCAGTAGTCAATTCAATAATATTTAGGAACGTAATAATTACTTTAATTTAAAAATTAGTGGCGTTATTTATAACATCTAATAAACTAATGTGATTTGAGTAATCACAGAATAAACTATTCGGATCAAATTTTCTTTTTGTATATGTATGCCCTTGTGCGATATTGACGGCCTCCTTTACTTCTTCCTGGCCAAATATAATTCACCTTGTAAAATAAATGGATAATATCAGTAAACACCATATATCTAGTCTTTCGTCCGCTAAAATATGTATGAGGTGCATATCCATTCGTCTTGTGACTGGGTCCAGGGGTGTCCGAACTATTAATCCAATCTGTATAGAACAAGAGGCTCATTCTTTCTTATGATTACCTTCCATAAATTTCTTCGGGCTCCGGGGGAAATCTAGTCAGGGATCTATCTGTCTGGAGTTGGTTAGAATTTGTTGCAGCATTTTTATTTCTTACTTGCGCGAGCGTGTGCTTATCACTTCCGAAATTTGTTATTTCACATCGATACCCGAGAGATTATTTCAGTTTCATAACTGTAACGCAATTTTTATTTTTATAAAAATTCTGTGAGGGTTCTGTGAGGATAAACTACCCTGCAAACGGTACTCCGAACGGTCTTACAGGTAGTAAAACCCCTTTCGGATTATTGGGGTACTTTTCATGTAGCGAAGCGTCGCATTTTCTGCAGGATTTAAAAACCGGGAAGACCCAGATTACGGCTAAGGTATCCTGCAGAATGGGAACACGTCTTTGTCCCACGATTGAGTGCCGCTTAAGTCAACCACGAAAATCCCCGAGCACTGGCTGAGGTATCTTCACACAAGCCTCAATCTCAGATTTCTAGTCCGAGATCTTGCGATAAACTAGCAATTTATTGAACTAAATATCTGGAACTGAGCATATGAAACAGTCCTAATTAGGATAGTCCATGCCCCTTGAGGAGGAGGTTTGTCTTCAGCATCCCATTTGCGTTAAACGCTCTCTTATTTCGATAGTTTCTTCGCTCGCGTCACTCGTGATCTTCTGTCGTTCGACCGTTCCTCAGTTTGCCATCTCACCCGATCATGTCTCGAAACAAAAGCTATTTAAAAGCAGAAAGGAAAAAACTGTGTAAGTTCTAATAATGGAGTTTAGAGTGGTTGTTGGAGGAGGGTCGGCGGGGTTAACGGGCCGTGAGGGTGAGGGGGGAGCAGCGAGCGGTCACGGAGCTAACGGTGAAAAGGAAAGGCCCCTGCAAAGGAGGAGCGCCTTCTCGGAAAAACGAAAGGCGGCCAATTAGCACTCGCTTTATTTACGGGGGGTTTAATTAATTTTTGGACCATCTGCCGCCCATCCGCCCTGAGTTGAGCATTTAATTAGTCCAACTGCATTTCTACGTTTTTACTTTCTCATAAATTTGCCTTTGGTAAAGATAAATAACGGGGTCCTTTTTTTCCGTTTTTGTTGGGTCTTTTCAGTTTTATAATTTTTTGAATAATGCCTGTGTTCTCCCGGCACTTTACAGTTTCTCCGACGGTACTTCAGTGTATAATTATGTTTTCCAATTTTAGTCCCTCGAGTACACTCATCTGTTATTAAATGGGTTTCTTATAGCGGGTAGCGATGTACACTGCAAGGCCAATATTATCGCTGGTGTAAATATTCCTGGTTTTACTGTGAACAGCAAATGCGCGCCAGTGTATTACTAACGGAACGATACTGTTATTATATAATAGCAGATATTCGTTGGAGGGATAAAACATAATTGATCATCAGTGTTCTTCCATACGGTCTCCTGTCAGTACATTAGTCTAACACCTCCTAAGTATCCTGGCTGCACTGTTCATGTGTCGTACAAACGGCGAGTGAAACAAAATACCAAATGGTTACTTCCTTCTGTATAGAATAGAGAGTAATTCGAATGAATTTCCCATTATTCTGCACGCTAACGTGTGTTTTGTATGGTCAATTAGTTACATTGCTTTTGTTCTTAATTAATATTATTATTCGATTAATATTTTTTTTTGGAAATATTTGCATTTAACTAAATTTGACCCTCCGTTACAGGACCGTGCTTCCCATTATTTTAACGAAGGACAGAATTAATCATCTACATTTAATTAACTCCCGCTTGTTATGTGTTTCTCCCTCATCGCCCTCTCCTCGAGTTATAAATACTTATTGCGGTTCTGAAAATCAGTGAACCCGTCAATTTCATTATCATTCAGACGCGGCTCCACTTAGTTAGTTTGCATTCGCCCGTCTTGTTGGGTGAATATTTAAATTTTTTTTTATTTATTCATTCCGCCCTTAATTAAAACTTAATTAAGTTCGGAGCTCAATTCAAGTGTAATGTGTGCCTATCTGCTCGGGTTATTGACAGCATTGGGTCGATGTAACGTTCCAGAAAAATAATTATCCTTTTTAATTTTTTTTTATTTCGTGGAAAATGTAAATTTGTAGTCCATATTTCATTTTATAATGTTGATTTTTCGATAAATGATTGCATAGGTTGTTCAATGCTTTTAATTGAGCAATATAATTGTTGTGATCGTGTTCTTCGTGAACACAACAGAAACAGTGCACTTATGATGATAATCAATGAACGATTCGAAAGGAGAAGCCACCCAATGATTGTACTCCTTACGGCGGCAGTAAGGAAATCACGTAGCCATTTCCGCCTAATGCGGCGTTCAGGATATTCTGGAAGGTGACTCGAGTGAAGCGGTTGGATCGGAATGATGGGATAGTTTAGAATAAAAGGATTTTTAAGGCGGAAGCTCTTGGTCGGTGAACTAACGGGGCTTTTTAATTGTTATGAATTGTACGATAGAGACACAAGGTGGAATGTTGGTAATTTTACGGAGGATTATTCATTGGACGGGTTGTGTTTGCAGCAGCAGTTCAATGATATATATTATTTACTACAATAAAAGAATATCGAAATATTGATCGAAAAGGAGATTATTATATTATATATTGTGTCAGTTTGTATTAGAAGTGTCGAATATTTCGGACGGTTTATTGCGCTGTTCCTGGGACCGGAGGATAGCCCATTGTTTTCAGTTTGTCAAAGTCGCTACTGCAAAGGAAGTTGTCTTTTTGGAGTTAGACACCTGGGGAGGGCAGGAAGTAAGGAAGTCACGTGTCCACTTCCTCCGGCCGGCCCCTCATCCACCGTTTCGTTTTAGCCGGCGGCCGCACGCCTTCCACAGCTCACGCGGTACCGACCCCTCTCACAGTGATGTCTGCATTTCAAGAAATTAACAATATTTAAAAACCCCGTCTCCCAATCTCGATACGTCCGATCCGTTCGATCGGGCGGTATTGAGAGCAAAACTTTCACACACGACAGGAGAGGGAATGAACTAAACTAACGAAGCGCATGTTCATAGTGGGATACTTGGTCACTTTTGCACGTTAGTTGAGTCGTACTGTCTGCCGAAACAAGTCTAGCATTAAGCCAAATAAGAGAATACAGATCGAAGTTCACATTACTTTTCTTTATGTCCCTTTATTAATCTGTGTCAACCTCTTGTGGAAATTCCTCTATTTTCATTTCTCCCCTCCACAGTACCCGGTGCGATGCCGCAAGCTGGACATGACGAAATCGAAAATCATTCCAAGTGGCGGGCTTAATCTGAATTCAAAGCGCCCATTTCCGACGGTGGCGAAAAATCGTACCCGGCTCGCCTGCATAATGACGTCGTAACATTTTATGTTTCCTCCAGTGAAGAGAGTGGCAGATGAATCAGATCTCGAAATAAAACCGGGGTCTGTTCTTTCGGAATTTTTCCTCCTGATTTTATTATTCTTTTGGGCGGTATTAACTTGCCAGGTATTTAATTGTTTTAATATCATGCATCAAGTGCAGTGTAACAGATTTGTTTTGATAGCTTAAAATGATGTTGATACTAAACTAAGCCATACTTTCAACCTACCTATTATAAAGTTATTTAATTTGTACCGTCTGTGTTGTTGTTATCTCATTCTTGTAAACTCATTTAACTAGTAATTTTGACATGGATCAGTTTAACTAGGTCTAGAGGTGTATTAATAACTACATCCCAATATATAAATATGACAAACGAGACTAAATTCCTGGCTCCTAGAGACTTGTTTTCCTATCGTTTTTATGACTAGATTTTCCGGTCTACTTGTTAATTGTTTTATTCTTATTGTTAACGTTAAAATTTGATAATTATTTATTTAACATTGAGTAACGATAACCTTGGAGAGCGCCTCGGCAGGGTGCTGAGATTTATTCGCTATTCTCCCTTGCGTTTAGAATGCGGTGCGGGCGAGAGGATTGTATTTCCCATTATAGTCCTGTGCAAAGGGTTAGCCCGCAGTGTGGGTACTTAGCCCGAGCACAAGAGAGATCGTGCTACATTGCAGAGCTTTAAGAAGACTTAACAGCTCTGGGCCTGCACTGAGAATCCTGTGTGTAGCCATGACGGCGTACGTCCTTTCCCGCTAAAATATTGGTCGTCTGAAACCTACGTGGCTTTTCAGAGTAGTAGAAACTAACGATAGTCGTTATGGATTTTCCTTATCTTGCTTCACTTTGTATATAGTGTCCTGAATAGGATACATGTGTATATAAATACATACATACACTTATAAACATTATTTCTTTATTTACATGAGTGTATTTACTTATTCTAGTAATTTTTAATATAACATCTTTCGAATTATATATACTGTTCTGACCGTTACTATAAATAATTAATATGGTGGCTGCTGCAATGATTTTATGTAAAGCTATTGTGATTTGTAATCATGTATGTAATCTATTGGATTAGAGACAGTGGTATGTTGTGAAAGGATTTTTCCTAAAAGGACTGAATTTGAATAACTGAATAATTTTCGTATTTCGGGAAGGCATATATTATACGGAGGGAAAAAACATAGGAACATCTGTCGTCTAGATGGGTCCTATATACATCGGGAGATATGAAAGGCTGTTAGGTCCAACAAATAAAATATCTTTATTCTCTTTCATAGGACTGCTGAATAGGTTTTCGCTCGTTCGGTATCAATATATCTACTGTCAGTTTGGTGTAAACTGTCATCATGAGTGATATAGAAATGTCAGGCGCACAAGAAAAATAAATAATAAAAAGTAATTTTCATTTATCGCCGTCGTTAGTAGTTCCATTTTACCTTATATCCGTCAGTCACATTTTTGCAATAGTGCGGTTAGTTCATCGGCACTGAGAAAAAGTACTTCAGTCGGGGAACGAAAACTGAATATGATTCGTTATTATTCGTTTACAGAAAAAGTAAAATATTAAATAAAAGTAAAGGTAAAACATTCCTGAAAGGACAATCACAATATCATCAGCCGGGGCCTGTGAAGGAGCAAAACTGTTTACAACATTCAAGAATAATGCTCAGGAATTTTAACAACTAAAAGTGTCTGTCGTTTCTTCGTTGGTAATTCGCGGTGCATGACTCGTCTCGCTTCTTTAGTCGGTGTTGTACCGTTTTCTCGCCAGTAGTCGAACAACTGTCCATAAAGGAATAAAAAAACATACATAAATAATTTAATAACTACCGGTTATAGTAACAGCAATAATTATTGCAACACAAAATTTATAAAAACGGTTATTAGGAGCGCAGACGCTCCTTCGGCGTCCGTGACTGGGAAACGGTTTGAGGTTTTATAGCCCATTTTCTTTTGACTGCCGGTGAAAAGGGCGTCAGTCGGGTTGTGCAAAAAAACGGTGGTGTCTTTAAAAACGAATTATTTAATTTCTACCCTGAGATTATAACGGCGGCCTTTTGTTGCATATCTAACCGCGCTTCGGTCTGCGTTAGACCGCTTTCGGACAGTTAATTGACTCTTCGCAGTGGACGACTGAATAACTTTTGTGCGGCCGTCGTATAAAATGACAGGTCTGGCAATAGAATAATCAAAAGTCCATTTAAACTAACAGTTCCCGAAGCACAGACAGTCAGTTCTGTGGAACTCCCGGAGGTTAATTTTAATTAAATAACCGGCTTCATCGTGGACTCCTCGTACATGTTGTTGTCGGGAGGTGAAAGGGCCGTAAAAAGAGCGTCAGTTGGTGTGTGGAGATGATGGTGGTGGTGGAGGTGGAGGTATAGGTATAGGTATAGTAGTGACTTAACCTTGACCTCGAAGGATGCCGGCCGCCGAAGCACCTGTTGTGTCTGGAGCACCTGCCCCCGGCCCCTCTCGTTACACCCCGGCTATCCTATTAATTGGAATTATAATTTGAAATGCTCGCGCACCGTAACTGAAATCATTTCGCTCTCTTTATTAAAAGGCGAGCGAAACGCCCGCGCCCGAGTCCGCACGGCCACCCTCCGTAACGGTACGCAACTTATTACAGGGCCCGTGTACGAATACGAGGCCCACTCTCATATTCTATTCCCACTCTGACCAATTGTGAATAACTAATCCGGCGACTAACCTGGGAAATCGAAATGTAACAGAACATTCGAGCCATTAGACGGTATCTTAATTGAATATATTTTTTATGAAGAATAGAAGAAACGTGTCATAGTTTTATGTCATCTCAAGATAGTGTCGTGGGGGGGGGGTTTCTATGGTATTCATTCGTGTAAGTCGTCCCGATTATATCTCCGAGTAATTTCTTCAAATTAATCCGAATTAAATAACCGTTCCTTCTCAAATTGTCACGCGAGCGAAACACCGAAAGTAATTTTGCGAAGAGCCTAAACGCGAGGTGAGATATCGAAAGTAGCTGACCTAATTGCGTTGCATTACGTAAGGGCCCTCGTTGCCTCTTGGTTTTTAAGATACGGTCCGGCCCGAGAAACCGACATGCGGAGATCGTGTTTCTCGGCAGGCCCGGTAAAACCGAAATGAAGTCGGCCGTTTCTCTCGGTCGGAGGAATGCCTACCCTATTCCCGATAGTGTTATAGTTATGCTCAACATATTCAAGTCAACGACGTGCATTTAATTATGTACGACTTTGTGGATTTGAAAGAAATGGAAGAAGTGTTAGGTAATTACGTAAGACGTGCGTCCCAGTTCCCACCTATAACCCAGGGGGAGTTAGCGGACACCTCAGAGCAACTTTCAGCCAGACTGCATATTTGAGGCCCGCACTATAAAATCTGGCATCTGATAATGTCGAAAAACGCTTCGAGGACCTTTTATGCGGTATTAAATTGATGTCTGAACTATTCTCATGAATTGTGAGAGACAGTGAGCACCGGACGCATAGCAACCTTTTAGTACACCATCTTTCAGTATTACGTCCAGTCGGTGATTTCGTTTTTGCTTTTCTTGGTGCCAGATTTATGTATATTTTTCCAAATATTATATATCACGATTATTTTACCGTACATAATTACGGATTTTAACTTGCCAAAACTATTCAAAACTAATTCTGTAATTCCCTTAGATTTTGAAATGATTGGCTGCCTTTGCCGGTTCTAAAAATCAAAAAGGTCTCGGTCTCGGTCCGATGTATGATCGGCTAGTGGCGGATTAATGCTTGTGCCACGATTCAGTATATTAGGTACATCTGGGTGGGGACAGGCGGGCCCGGTTTAGGCTGGAAACATTAACGAAAATTTACGAGGGGGCCCTTTCCTCGGGGCGGCGGCTTCGATCAATATGCTGACTAACTGTTGTCGGTTTGGCAGTTACGAAGCCGGGGCTATGGGGGCTCCGTGCCCCCGTTTATGGACCCCGCTTAATGAAGTATTATGCGGCATAATCGACTCCGCTCCTCGACCGGTCACGTTCCCAAATGTAAATCACGGAGTAGCGAAGCGTGAGGACGTGTGGGATACGCGTAGGGGGACTACACCGTGATTAGTGCCTGCATTTATCCGCTGAGTTCTTTGGCTTTACCTTGAGGGATCGCACGCGAAGATTGGTTGATTGTACCGCCCTTGATCAATCTTCATTAGGATAGATGGAATGGTAATGTTTATTATTTCAGTTTCATATTTTTTTAAACGTCGGGTTACTCGAATTGTTTTCGATCCAAATACTTGGACCAAAAATTGACTTTAAATTTCGCTCCTATTTTTGAAAATGACGCTGCCAGTTCACTGTACAAAATCAGTATCGGACATTTTCTCTATCGAACTATCCGCATACTGTCACCAATTTTCTTCGCATAGACAGAATTTACTGAATTTCTTCCATTTAAAATGTACACATCCATCGTATTTCTAGTTGATCATAGAGTTGGTTGGGCCAGCATCTATTTGTCCAATTCTACAATTTGTATTAACGTACAGGACGGAGCACTGGAAGTGGCCATTATCATAGCCTCCAACTCTAATTGTCCGATTTCCCCATCGGATCACTTAAGGAATGTTTATAACTCTTTTTACTTGAATCGTCCACCAACGCTGGGCCTTCATTTTCTTCCTAAGACATGTCTATTAATCTCTTTCGGAAGGCGGTTCACGCTCGGGAAATAAGAGTTGTTCTTGGGCTGTGGAATGTAATTGTATATTAGGGCGTAATCGAATTGGGGAGAGCAACCGTAATTCTCGAATCGTTTTCTTAAATTTCTGTTGCCATTTATCTTCGTTTATTTACACTATGACAGCGGACGGTAACTTCTCTAAAGCGTTAAGACTAATGATGCTTTCCCAGCAAGGCCTCCGGCTCCAATGGAGAAAGACCGGTTATCAGTTTCCCTCTCTCTAAAATCTCACATAATCGCGCTGTGCCGTTGGAATTGGTTGGTCCGGTAACGCTCTTGTATTAAATATCAAAACCGATTCGTTATCAAAGATGCATCCTGCTCTAAATGTTGTGTGTTCGCAATCCACAATGTATTGAATTAGTAATAAGTAATTTTTAAGAGTATGGTACCCGCATTTCGGGATCTTACGCTACGCTTACTGTTTTATCTTCCGTGCACGTAAGGTCTCAGACTTCTAAGAATCCGGCTTGTAGAAGCATACTCTATGAAATACCGGCAATTCGGGTTGTTTTTTAGTTTTTTTCTTTTTCTTTTTCAACTTGTTGTCTGAAGGTGAACTAGAAAAGTTTAGAAAACGGTCTCGTAAGGTACGTGAGGGGAGTTTTAAAATGAGACGCGGCAGATGTGTCCACCGCATCTGGATGTTGGTCAGATTTCGGCTCGGACGAACGCTTTCTTGAGTATTCCGGTGAGATTTATCGCGCGCTCGCCAATAAATAGTGGATCTCGTTTCCGACGTGAGTCCGACTTAATCCGGTCGTAAATCTCTTCGCCGAATAATTTTACGACCGAAATGATTGGCATTTGTCCACAAGCGATTTACGAGGAAAATCCGTTGATCGTCGGGTTAGTTTAAAATATGGCCGCTTCAGTTTTAGGCCGAATAGGATGGGACGACCGCCTGCGGTTTGCCCTATTGTCTCGGTTGTTCGGCGATAAATTAGGTAATAAAACAGTCTCGACAGTCATTGTCCGGGAGTAAAAGACGGAATCGAACTAATGGCTGGTTCTCGTCGAGCCCTCTTCCTTGCCAAAAGACCGTTGTTTCCAATTTCGTGTCTCTTTGTTCCGCTATTAAAAGCAGATTTAGCGTTGGACAGACTGTATTTTGTTCTGCCCGCTGTAAAACAAGATTTCTCAATTTATTATTTTCTCCCCTCCAAGACAATGTATCGCTTTTACGACCGAATTTACAGCCCCTGTTTTTATGAACTTCCCGAGGATTTCGTCACCCGAATCTGTGAAATAAATTTCACTTACTTTATTTCGATCTTGCCGTTAACGTGCGGAAATTAATGTTCTTCCGGTAGCAATAGAAACTCTCATCTCAGAATACTTGAATCGATAATGTATCCGATGCTCATATCGGTAGACGGTAGACGCTGTTATTATTTTAAATGTCGGTCACCTAACTCTATATGTAATCCAAATAATGGTGAATGAATGGTGATACGAGTAAAAATATTAGCTGCGATTCATTTTATTTATCGACATTGGGTTAACTGGTTTAACAGTATTGTAGAGACTGTTGTACTAATTAATTTATGAAATAAATAATGGTTAACCTTCAAGAATGAAAATGTAACTGATTATTATGCAGTCAGTTACGGGTCGGTCGCCTTACTTTAGTAACATCTAGTTCCGTCGCTCGTTTAGCGGCCGAAGCTAATTAAATAAAAACCATTTAACAATTAGTTTTTCCGGCCATAACGATCGGCCATGAGCAGTCAGCATTTGGGAAGTCGTTAAAATTAAGGGGCTCCGATCGCTGGCCCGCTCCCCCTTAACTCGGACACCCAATTAGTCTGAAAGTCTCATTTCATATTTTTATTTAGGAATAAATGAGTCGTAAATGGCTCGGGTTTAAAACATTTTGTCGATTATGAAACCCGGGCGGATGTTCCGGACCGTTAAGTTGGCCGGACCATTGCCGTCCCGAGGAGATCTCCACTTGTTGCTTTCGGCAGCACTTACAGTCGGATACATAGATTCAATTACCTTATTTATAAACAATTATATTTCTATATCTACTGCACTACTGTAGGTATACGGTATTTCCACCCGTTCCCAGTGAAATAAATTAAAGTGAAATATAATTCGGGCATTCGTTCCGTATTATTTCTTACGGTCCCATTACTACAGCAGAGTTTCTTTATTATGTTAACTTTTATTACTCCTTTCTGTGATGTTTTATGGCTTTTTTATTATTCCGAATTTAAATCGGCGTCACGATGTGGGATGGTGTCGTCGTCCCGGTATTAAAAAATCCCCGTTACAGGAATGTCCCCCGGCGTATAATATCTACGAATTTGCATATTTTTTTACATTCAGCTAAAAACGGGCTAAGTATACTACTCTACGTTGTATATGTCACCTTCTCCCCCGGCGTGTTTTCAGCAGGCTATTATACCGGCTGCGTTACTTTGTAGCGTCCCCCTCTAAAGAGTGTTCGCGTGTTCGAGAAATTGATGCCCGTTACAAAGCGTCTTTTATGCGCTTGTCCGACCTGAAGAAATTTCGGGCTTTTACCATTTGCCCCCCCCATCGCTTTTTATTAATTTAACCCCCGGTAAGCTACTGCCTCTGCGAGTGTGGAGTTTCACGGAGGGAAGGCGACGCCGAGAAACAAACTCTCTAAAAACCGGGTACATCTGCCGCAGATGAAATTTACTCTTCGCTAATGGTGATGTCGCTCTGAATAAATTACGCGGCCGGAAGCGAGCCCCTGATAATTTCTTGTCGCCAAATAGGCGGGGGCGCTTCCGCGTCAATACCTGGATTGAGTTGGAGCCGGTAATTCACTTAAGAGTTTGCCATTTATTTGAATTTATTATTAGCCCCAACTTCGTTAGAACGTGAACGTATATAATGGAAAAAAGCTGTTCGACGTGCTCATAAATGAAGCAGTACACCAACCTTCTTACCAACTTATATTTAAATATCGGTTCGTATTCACGGAACCAGATGTTCCAATTTAGGTTTCGGAGAAGAAAAACTATTTTCTACTTAAGCTTATATGATTTTATTACGATTTTTTTTTTATTTATTAGTTGCAGAAAACCAATGTGAGAATAGAATATTGCTATGGCCCCGTCATCTGGAATATTTTAACTATATCCCATTTGTTACGACAAAAATCTATATATTGTTATATTATTTCTAGTTTGTTGTGAAAGTGGAAACGTTTGATAATTTAACGTATACCGAAAGTGGAATTTGGACCTCGCGCACTTTTAACACTAACACTATAAACACTCCACGTCGCCTGTCACTCGTACAAGGCCGCACATCCTCCTTATCACTGTCGTATGTAATAACGATCGAAGATAGCGATCCGTGCCACAATTTATTTTCTGGCGTCATTCATCGGGAAATTTCAGCCTGCAACAAGACATTTTGGACACGGAGGACATATCACAATATCTGTTACGAGGACCCGGTACTATTTAGCATTGGGGTCCAATTTACTTGTTTTACTTTCGTGTTTAGTGCCCGAGAGTGCGTAGTCGTCCTGTTATCTCTCTCTCTCTCTCTTCCAGTCTTTCCCATTCTGTATCTATATCTCTGCCTCTGGTCTCTGAGGAATTTACGAGGGGGCCGTTAGCGGCGTCGGCACCTGTTGAAGCCCATTGTTTGACCGGTAACAATGCGGTGATGACGCCGCGCGTTAACTGCACTCCGTAGTGGGCCGCATTAATAACTATCCGCCCTCCTCCATGAATTGAGCCCGAGGCCTCCTCTATTCAGAGCGCTTTCGTTCCCGACTCCAAACAAATAAGGGAATGTTACGCTTGTGACCGGCTTCTCAACGAAAATTCACCCCCGGCTTTACGACGGATAATTTTAACAGTTGCTTTGTCCAGGTCGTCGGTCTCCTTTGAAATATTGATGTACACGACTTAGACTTTGTCAAATAGGTACTGAGTTTTGTGAAAGAAAACTAATTGAGAAGTTTGGGTCGTGTTAAAAAGAAGGATGAAAATAGTTACCCCAGATGTATTCCAGGATGAAAACTAATATGATGAGTGTGATGTGTGTGGTACTGATCTATTTTCGGCATTATTCTGCATTCCAGTTATAGATTATTTCCGGTATTCTGATGGATAAATATCGAGAAATTGAGTAGGCTATTAACGCTTTCGTTAGGAATGAATGTAGGCGAATGTTCTATATTTGTTTGAAATTTAATCTCATTAAAAACTGAAATTCCGACAAACCGCTGTGTATTCCCATGGACTGTGTATCTCCTCTCAGATAATGACACCCACAAGACGTTATCTTGTAAACCCTGAACTGGATATCCTCCGCGCGGACTCCAGTTATATCCGTGGCCTCACAAAAATAGCAAGTGCCTAGTCAGAGGCGCAGGTGTTGTTGTTGGGGCCGAACGACGCCAGGAACGTCTATGCTCATGACATTTTATTGACTCCGGATGACTCTTCGTTGTAGCCGCGCTCCTGGAATTTATCCAGCTACGAGTTCGGCCACCGTCGTTTCCTTTTCCGTCAAGTATTTCACTAATGTGTTCCCAGCACGGTCAAAATATGGTATCGACTTAAAGTTGCGATAATATATGTTTTAAATGTGTAGGGACGTAAATTAAATGGAAAAGATTTAACGAACCGTAAAACCAGTCTTCTCAAGAGTGCCCCTATGTATTCTGGAATACGTAGAGCACATTTATTTCAGATTTAACAGTTCCTCAGGCTAGAATTCTTTTGTAAATGGTCTTATCGTTTAGTTATCTACTGGGTAGATGCTAAATAACGAACGCATGGCATTTTATAACTGGGAACTTGGCAAGGAGCATTGGTAATTTGTAGGAGAATTATGATCCTCAGTTCGAGTGATAGGGACAGTTCTCATATCATACGATATCTTAGTACGTTCGCACTCTAAATGCTGCTGGTAGGGAAGCCTAGTTGAACTGGAGGATACATCGCTCTTATTGAATGTTTACAATTGTATTTAATTAGGTGCTAGAATTCATAATTTCACAATTAATTTGGGTCTAGTATTTAGTTCGCCTAGAGGACTTAAGGGGGAGTATAGTTGCCCGTACATTTGATTTTATGTGTAACCCATTGACTGTGGAAGCTTGTTAGTTAGTAGTGGTCGGCCGCAGTCCCATCTTCGGCGGGGCCCTCGAGAAGAGGCCGTAGCCGAATTTCCGAGTGGACTGTTCAATTAACCAGTTCCCTGAGGAGTTATTAGAACCGGACGGGCGATAGATGGTTATCATATATGGAGGCATAACCGGCTCCTCGGGGGTATCTTATCTGGGCCAGTTGCGTAACCGGCCAACACATGTCTCCCTCCCGAGCCCGAGTGCGTACCCGCCGCGGCCCCGGAGTCAACTCCGGCCCCACCGCCCTCTACCGACAGTCCTATTTGCATTTAATTATAAAATTCTGATCCGCCTTATCTCGCCCTCTCGCCCCGGCTCTTATCTCGAATTTTAGCAACATTTTAATCGAAATACACGCGCGCCAATTTAATTTGCTCGCGTGGCGACTGAGCACTTCCTCCACGTCGAAGTAGACTAGTTTAGCATGAGATGCCGAATAATCTAATTCGTGGTTTTCTTCTAGAAATATGTTTTATCCTTTTTTTTTGGTGTCATCTCTGCAACGTCTCAGGTTATTAGCGATTTATTTTTATAGAGAGTTTCCGAGTGACGTAGGAAATAAATACAAATTGAAATATCCTCTTTGGTTAGTCAGATTGTCTTCTGGTGTCGTCTAGTTCTCAGTATTAATTTTCACCCGGCGCCATTATTTTCATAACGGCAATTACAATTATATTTCAAGTGGAGAAGATGGTCCGCGTCAATTTGTTCCGCGGTCGCCTTTCCCTTTCGACCGTTCAACGAATGATGAGTAGTGGGCAATTGTATATAATGGGGAATATGAATTAATTCAATGTAACAAAATTGGGCTGTGTTTTAGAGCGTAAAAATAACGTACGTCCCTATTTTAATGAACATCCTGGACCCCCGCTCTGTCTGAAAGTACTATATAGAATATTACCTCTGATATTAGTTACCCATCGTGGTGTCCTGTCAGGATTACTTGTGCACCGTTATTTGTTGCTGTTTTACCAATTGACCAATTGATTTTGTTTAGTTTTAGCCATTGGGTATTTTGTCAAAGACCTGCTCACTAATGATTATTACAATCAATTAATCTACGCTCAAAGGCTTATGCGTTTATTTAAATTTGTCCGGATTAAGACTGATAACGCTTAATGTAAATATTTAGAAAAATTAAAATTAGCCGTGGGGGAGGGAAGCCTCTAGCCCCGGCATTATTAAATACTTTAATAGGATTATTTATTCTTCCTATAAGGAATTCCTTCCAATTCGGTGGCTCCATGAATCTCGTTAGAATAATTACCTATATAGTTCGCACGATTTTGGCTAGGCTTTTGGTTTTCGGTACGGAATGAAACTCATTAATAATTTATCCGCTCCGGATACGAACGTGGAATGCGGCAAGCGCGAACGGTGCTTAGGAACCGCTGTCGAAACCAGTTTTTCCAACATCGGTATTTGCTCTCGGGGTTGAGCGAACAACAGTTCAGTTGTGCCGTAATGGGGATTTTTTTTATATCGGAACCGGGCATGAGAAAGCGGCGTTTCTGAAGCCCCACATCCGCGGTTTTTAATTTCTCTAAGGGCAATCCAAAAGTTTCGCTCCCGCAAAGAAAGAAATTCGGAGAACCGCCCTCTGGGTTGACCCCTTTCTACGCTACATTGATACCCTTAAAAATTTGTATGCCGCTCTGCATACTTGTTGTTAAGGTCAAGTGTATACCGCGAGCGCCCTTTTAGCAATTCATTTAGAGGTGGGCTCGTCTCGCCAATTAATGAATCGCTTCCTGATCCTATTAGTCGATCGGCGTAGATAACTTTGAAGATAATAGCTTTGTTTAATTGACTTCATTTATGTTTATTCTTAATGGTAAATTGATGAATTACTGTTTGAACGTTGCATTGGCCATTGGCCCCGCTGGTGGAGATATCCGGAGCTTGTTCTTGAAGGCAATTAAATAATAATAGGAACAATTCAAGAGGTTGCCATATTTTCATTAGATTCAAAATTGTAGATTATGTCCAGTAACCTTTTTTTCATTTGTGATGATATTTTTATACCATTCATACTGACGATCAACATTTTTGTTAATTGACAGTTAACGGATCGCAACTCCATTAGGCTACTCTTATGATATTAGAACAGAATTTTTCTAAATAGACTCAAGTTAACATTTTGCTAGTTTTCTGGCTTTTGAAAATATTGCATTGTCTCGAATTAAAATTGTAATCTGTATTCGAACTATGCTGTTTTATATTATTTATTCAGAGATTATAGAAAATAAAGGAAATAGTGGCGGAACTTGGTTTTAATTATAAAACATAGCTTTACTTGTTATTTTAAAAAAATATGACCTTGTTTATATCGTACTTCTGAATGAGTAAATAGCAGATATTGAATTAAGAGCTTTATCTCGATTAAAAACGTACACTGTAGAATAACCTTTAGTTCAATATTTAAAATTATTTCATGCGCTCACAGTTTTTTGCCACAAATGCAACTTGTTTAAACTTTATTGGCTTTGAAGTATCAGATTGGGTGTTATAAAATCAGGGTTCGGCTGAATATTGGCACAATCGAATTAACATTTGGGCTGCGCATCACAGAGGCCTCACCTCACCTCTTCACCTGTTTATCGGCGTTTTATCTCCGTGCATTGGCGAAGGAAATGCGCACAATTTTTAATCACCATTCCAAGGTCACAACAGTGTTTACACACGGGGATCCGCCTGACATTGATTTCGCTTCCGATATATGGGACAATACGGAAACAATGATTGACACAAATATGCTGGATGGTCGGTATAAACTGTTGTGGATTATATATATATATATATATATATATATATATATATATATATATATATCAATTATTATTACATCTTTGATGCTATATACGTGTTGCTAGCGAAGTCTGAACTGGTTAAGCGGAGCTGGAACGTAATGAACGCGACCTGTTTTGTGTAGGACGGCCCATATTTAAGTCTTTATGAGATCTAATGCCGTTCGTACACCTATTATTATTATTCTTAAATTAATCATATTATGAAAATGAAATTTCTCCGTTAGACAGTAAAGTACACACTGTTATGATTATGAACTACGGACTAACGACTAGGAGAATCGGTTCGACGCCTACGCTTTTGTAATTATTCGAATGCTCTTATTACAGCTCGAAAAACTGCGTGCTTTTTCCCCGGTTTAAATCATTTTGTCACTCTCATTAACCCTTGAGATGAAAAGTAATATAAAAACTTTTTGGAGGCGGTCGGGGGGGACGGGGTCCTGTCATCAAATCGTGTTTCCATTCGGATTCTCCCAATAAAACCCTTCGGTACTCGGAATTCACTTGAGGGGGTCTTAAACCAGGAGAAAAAAAAATGAAACGTATTTCCAACTTCGGGGGCGATACTCCCGGTACGAAATGCCGTTTGCGGGCCGGGAGAGAGAGACAGAGGGAGAGGGAGAGGAAGAGGGAGAGAGAGTGGGATGGATGGGGGGATTTAGTGATGGAGTGAGAGGGTGAAAGGAGGATGGGCGGTGGGAGGGTGCGGAGAGCGTCCGTGATTTATTCCCAGCGTCAGTCACGATGCGCATTAATGAAGGGGCCTCTCTGCCTCTGTGGGCCCCTCCGGCCTCCGAAAAACGGCCTATAATATTTCCGAAACGTGGTTTAGGGTCCTCCAACCCCTGTCCTTTTTTAAAACTAAGCTTTGGGGCGCCCCGCTTTCCCAAATTAGGCGTCGTTACGTGCTACTAATTGGAAAATTAGAATTTGAAATTTCATTCGAGGACCCCTCAGTTTATACGTTTTTTTTCTGTTTGTAAAATGTTATTTATTATCTACTTTTATGACGTTCTGTGCAGGCGTGTCCCACTAGACAACGATGCTACTAGCAATGAGTTAGGTCACTAGTTTAGAATAGAACTGATTTCAAGGAATTTAAAAGAATATCCTTTGAAAACGGTTAAATTTCGTTAAAAGTCGTTTTCTTATTTCTGTTATAACATCGATTTTTTTAAAGGAATTTGGTATACCAGTTGGACAGGTGAATTATATGGAAATAAATCTACCGCATTTAAGGTATTAGTAACGGTGTCCGCGGGACTATGGGATTTACTGTCCCCTCTAGCTTATTTGGTCATAAGCGAGACCGGTTTGGACTGCTCACCTGTTCCGTTTAAAATACACAATTCTTATTTTTTATAATTCCTTTGACAACTAAACATTTGTTCCTGCTATTGGTGAATCGCACCGCTACAGAACATAACCTTCCACTGTAAAATAGCGAAAATATGCTTCAAATCGCTTACACTCACTATATTTTTATGGGAAACACTCGTTAATGACCGCCCAGACTTCGAATCCCGGTGGCGGATTCAATTTTCCTTCAATTGCCAATTTGATTTGATCACGAGCGTAGCATGTAAACTATAATGTAGTCATTGAACAACTCATGAAACCTATTGGCGGCACATTCCTCCCTCTCTTCCTCTTCTCTCTCTCTCTCTCTCTCTCTCTCTCTCTCTCTCTCTCTGTTAGTGGTGTAAAACCCTCGATAATTTCCTCTAAAATTAAATTATCTCTCTCAATGAAATATGGCGATTTTTATCGGAGTCCTACGTTTTTGGGTCGTGAGATCACTCAATGTGTCGGTGGCCAGTCTGCGGTTCTGTCTGCCTTTCAGTCTGTTAATTAATAAAAAGAGATAGAGTTTCTACATTTCTGAAACAGACTGAAAGCTTTATCAATTTTTGTAGTTTTACCAACTGTACACATTATTATTGAGGTGAGCTATATGACGGAAAACGAATATCGGGTCGCAGTTTTACTCCTTAAAGAGGAAATTGAGTAAATATTTCGTCCCGCAATATTCGTTTAAATGCTTCAATACTTTTGTCATTCGGATAGTTGTATTGCTCCGCTGTATATTGGCTGGACGGAATAAACACCGAACTTCTTCACGCTTCGAGAGCGTTTCCCAATTTTCGTAAAGTTTATTCCTGAAAGGCCGTTTCGTATTTCCGATTACAGGGGAAATATTGAATACGAGATTATAGCTTTCTATAAAGTCGGAAAACGGTTTTGTGTGATAAGCCCTTCCATGGCATTACGCACACCCGTACACATTTAATTCTGTGATAGGCGATCTCGTGGGTGCGATTTTTTCATGAATTTTCAATTCCGATTTGTTAGCCGCCGCCGCCGCCGCCGCCCCATACCGTGAACCGACCCGAAACGTATGAGTGAAACGAACTATTATTAGAGACTGATATAAGTCATAGATATTATATTCCCGTCTGTATAACAGTGGTTTTACACATATTATAGAACAATTTGAATATCAGATTTAGACATAATCCCTCTACACGTAGCTCTCAGGTGTCACGCCAGTAGTGCGTGCACGCCACGTGCAATACGGAAGTGAAGAGCAGTGAATATATTCAGATCATTTATATAATTGTTTTTCCTAATACCGCCTGAATAACCTCCATTATATAATATACATTTATAATAGTTGCGTTTCGTATATAAATTGGTTTCAAAGTAAGTGATTAGAGTAATCATTTCATATATATAGAAGTAGATTTAACAATTTTAGACTGTTTCTGGAAATGAACTCTTATTGCATTTTTAATGGCAATTTAATTTGTGACAAATTTACCATTCTTGAAATTTATTTTTATTTTTTCTGTTATACAATTACGACTAATTTTATATTATTAATGCCTTTCTTAAACTTTTGCTACAATGTTTTATGTTATCAAGCGCTTATTTTCCCTCATATGTGGACTATAGACTTGACGTTATTCAGTCTTAACTGAATAACCATATATTTTATGTTATTCTGTGCAATTAATTTAATGCTATTTATTTCCCAAATTGAATTATACTGTCGCGTATAAACAAATCTGTTTCTTCAAGTGCCGCATAATTAAATCGACCCCGCGCAACAACGACTAAAGCGCTCAGATAAAATGGTACTGAATGGCCAAAAAATGTTACTTTTAAACGCTTCATCTCCCTACGCTTCTTTCTCCGTCCAGGGTTATACTTGAGAGGGGGTTTTTACAAAAGGGCATCCATGAAATTCGTAGTTAAAAAGCGGCAGCCTGAAGGGCCTTGTGCGTGCCCCACAACGCTTATCTCTCTCTCCACTCGGCTCTTCCATTCAATTTCTCCCCCTTCTTTACTTATTGAATG
Source organism: Lethocerus indicus (assembly GCA_019843655.1). Classification (NCBI taxonomy): domain Eukaryota; kingdom Metazoa; phylum Arthropoda; class Insecta; order Hemiptera; family Belostomatidae; genus Lethocerus; species Lethocerus indicus. Next base: position 24,190,009 of record JACDQD010000005.1, on the reverse strand, counting down.
TTCTATATATATATATATATATATATATATATATATATATATATAAAAAGAAAAAAATACGGAGTAAAAGTAATCGGTGAGATAGTTCACCGAGTTACGGATCTCTTCGTATCTCTCGAGTGATAATGCTCCGACCCCTGGTGCTTTTTGTCGAAATGATTTGGGCTAGTTTTTTCGTAATCCCGAGTCGAATAAAAAAAACTTGCGAGTTGCCCAACGCCTTATCTCAAAATCCTGCATTGAATCCCCCGAAAATAATACAAAAATAAATTTGAAAGTAAGATTAAATAAAATTCCGATTTGAGTGTTGGACCCCTTGTATAGTTCAGTCTAGTCGCGTTTCACGATTTACTGTTTACTAAGAAAAATTAAGAGTAGAAAACCTTTCTTATAATCTTTTACTGGCAGTGTTGCTATGTAGAGAATCGATTTATAGGTGGGATCGATAGCGGTGGAGTTCAGATAACACAATATAGAGACTTACTGGGAATTTTAAATTGACTTATTCTTGGTTTTACCTTGAGTTAAAACGCTCTTAATTAAACTCTCTGGTTTTTCGTGTGCTTCTGCTATCGGTGTGATATCCTCAAGCTTTGCAGAGCTCCACAACGATATGGCGAGCGGAATTACTTTCATTCGCTAAAAGCTAAGTTAGCGGTTAGTGGTTGTCCATAACCCGTACTTAAATTGAAAATTGTGATTGGTTGAACGTAGGTAGTAATCCGTTGTGCGACTAGAGGTAAAGGAATTGTGGCGCCTATTGTCTGAGGCCTGGTTTAATTTAAATTACAGATATTTCATCATCTTCCGGTCGGCCTACGTAAACCAAAATCGCCCTTGACTCTTGGTGCAGACCTGCGTACTATGTAGATCGCCAAAGTGACTCGCTTGTTTTTGTTTATCGTGTGTCGATTTTTTTGAAGGACGGTATCCGAAAACATGGCCTGCGATTTTTATTTGATTTTTTTTATGATTTATATTTGATTATTCCTTTTAAATTGCGTTTCTAACGATAGGCCTCGACTCTTCTTCTTTCGGAGGTGGCTGAACATTAAAATGGCTAAACATCCATCATCTCATCATCTTTTATGATGAGATCATTTCTTATGTTCTGGTTGTATTCAAAACTACTGATCAGATGTTAGGATTGGCCGGACATGAAAACGCAGGCTTGAAATTCATCATTTGTCGGAAAATGTAAAATTAATAATTGAATCAATAATAAGAAGAAATTTTCACTAGACACTCACTTATGAAATATTATTTACGTGAAATAATAAATAAATGCAATTTGTGAATACTCTAATAGCCGACAGCCGATACTTCCTCAACTGAAATCGGGTATTGTAGAATTTTACATAGTTAATTTGTAGTATTTATACAAGAACGCTGTATTTCAGAGGCGCTCAAGAGTAAGTGATTTAATATTTGCCCGTAATAGCTTCTTTGCTCTCGGGGGCGCTTTTAAGAATCTTTGCCGTCGCATTCATTATCGTTAGATAAACAATACCGGAAAGTCGGGATCATTTGAATGAGGAAAGGAATGCGAAACGGATGTTTAAATTGTGGAGTCCCCGAGGCTTGTGTAAGTAAACGGTTGAATGTTGACGGAAATGAGAAGAGCGCCCTAAAACCAGTCGGTACTGCTTTGTGGAGCGCTCCTGATAAGCGAGATTAGGGGGAGGTCTCCCTTAATTCCCCTGTAAACAGGTAGTTGACTTATATATGAGAGAACGGTTTCGAAAAACCCCCAGCAGTAAATGAGTGTTTCTAGATTTAATCTGAAAATGTTTTATGTTCCTTTGTCAAAAAAGAAACGAAAACTCATTAAAGCGTGATAACATTTTATTTCAAAGCTGCTCTAGGTAAATGCTCTCTTGTACCCTTACGACTTGATTTTATAGCTAGATAAATATTGAATTATATAGATAATACATCAACAATAGTAATTTCACATAATTCACCTATGCTAAGCCTGTTCAAGATCCTACCAAAGCAAAGTAGCCTTTGAGATACTTTTGTACGCGTAACCTTCAAGTCCAGACAGTTAGATCGTCTGAGTTATATTGGTCATGGCCATTTAATTTAGTATCATCTACCGAATAAACTTTTATTTTCATTGAGGTTGGGTTACCTGCTTCATTCTGTAGCGGTTTGTTGGAAACATTTTGGCCCTCGTCTATTTTATAACTTGATTTAGACCGAACGATTGAGTTAACGACCCGGAACACTGCCTTAGCTTTAATGTAGTCCCGGATGACACAGTTTTCCAGCTGAACGTAATAATTTATTCAAAATCAATTTAATTATTCTAAAATAGTCGAATCAAACTGTCGTACAAAATGAAAAGTTGTATCGTTGGCGAGAACGGGAAATCGGTTTGGCTCAACACCAAGTAAGTGAGGGCAGTTAGGAAATTGCGAGGGTAAATTATCGGTTTGCAATTGATTTATAGGAAGACATAAGTTCTTATAGCTTTATAATGAACGACGAACCTTAATGATGTTCATCATCATCACGAGTACGATCTGGGCTTCCTCTCGCTCTGCCAATACGTCGGCAATCTTACCGAATGTTTGCGACAGCGTTGGCAGAAGACGAAGTAGGAAACTGCCAACGTCTCCGTTGTGTGTATTAAAATTCGACGCAAGGAGAAGTAAAAAGAAAGCGACATTATTTGGAGGATTGCTTAAGGTTAGGACTTTCATTTCTGCTTACTACTGGCCGTTAGCTCGAGTTCAATATATCACCGTCCGACAACGCTCGCTTTCGGCATTAAGCAGTCTATGTTTTTAAGGCGAAGACAGATTGCGATTTTATTCATGGGGAGTCCATTGGGGCGTTGGCCGGGAATGAGTCACAGTATATGGCCGGAATTTTTTCTCTCTCTCTCTCTCTCAGCTTAATCTAAGTACGTTACATTGTTTGCTTCCGCCGATCCACGAGAAAAGCGCCCCCCCTCCTCTTCCTCCCCCATGCGGGGGTCAAAGTTCGCAGACGTCCATTACTCTAATACGGCCGGAAATAAATCGGTGTGAGGCCGCTTCCTTTTTTTTCTATTATTTTGGCCACCCGTTGAATGACGGAAGAGCGTTTGGCTCCGGTCCAAGTCCGGGCACGATATCGTATTCGGGGCGCGCGCGCCTCCTCCCCGCACAGAAATCGGTTTAGCCGAATCATTTGCATCGGCTCTCGGAATCGGGATTAGTCTGAATTGGGGCCCGGAAAACGGGAAGAGGGTTCCCTCTTATCTCTGATCCGGGGAAAAGCCCACATTTGCCTCGGCTCTAATTTTAGAGATTGAAAGGTAATTTTAAAAACTGTGTTCATCTGCCGATTATTGTTTTAATCTATAATAAATATGGTATATTCCGACTATGCCAGAGATTATCAATATTTTAGCATCGAGTTAAATTAAATTAAACAGCATATTAGTTTCACGGTCCTTACGAGCATTTACGAAAAACTGGCGTCGATGAACTTACCTGAACGATGATAAAATCCCAGCAATTCGCAATATTGTCGTTTCTTGCTAATATCAGTTCACTGTTTGAGAAAATGGTAAAAATAAAAATCTTTTTTATTGAAAGGAGTGTATCGATTCTTCGGATTTTCAACGGCTCATAATTCATTTTTCCATTCTAGTCGAGTATTGGCAGGAACGTGAAAACAATCGGTGACCAGATGGGGGATGGGGGCGTGCGCGATGATTTGCCTTTAATGTGTGATTTATCGGGATATTTGTTCGGCGTCGCTCTTTTTTTCGGCAGGCGAACTTGGCCGGGGGCCGAAAAACTTTCCGTTCGAATTATATAATCCTCCGTTTCCAGTGTAACAGACTGACCGGTTTGAAATATGGTGGCGACTCAACTGGGCGGTCTTCATTAGCGGCCGATAGTTGTGTTGCGAAGCTGGCGGGCGACCAATTAGCGCTCGGCAGGGTCGGTAAAGTTTGAGCAGCCCGCCCATGAATTATCTCCAGGAGGGCGATTATAAGATCCGGGTGCCGATTTCGGCATCCGGTTTCTCAATTAAACGCCGGAAGGGTGCCAGCTCGTCGTTTCGAACTTAATTGTTCGTGTATCGGCCGCCTAATTGATAGTTAACTCTCCGTTATAATGTGATCCCCTACTCAAATTCCATTACGCCTTTGATGATCCCAATCCGAGGTCTAATAGTACGATTTAATGTCGACCGTTTAGAAATTTAATTTTCCTTTCTACGTTTCAGTTCGTCTGATTCGCGATTATAACTTTGGTTAGGGTGAAGGAATTTATTGACCGTTATAATAACTCGAACCTCGAAATTCAGTCTATGTCCTCTTCCCTAATAACCTGGTTTCGCAGTCTAATTATCGCTTATGTTTTATAATAGAATCGCGTTTTTGTCAGCATAAACTGGAACGAGGTTTTAATCTTTCGATTCGGGGAATATTGGATTATGAGCTGGTGTTGAAGAACAGACGGGTCCATCCATCCTCATTAGGATAACCTCCATTCGCTTTCACCATCGGCTGAGTATCTTCACTGAATCAAGACAGATGGTACTTTTATTAATGAAGCGCGGTCGAGCTTTTCCCACTGGCTTGCGGGCGGAACAACTTGGTTTCAGAACGCTCCACGGAACATGCTTTAACAAGTTATCTTATTCTGTCATATATCGGACATTCCATTAATTAACTACGGGTATTAATTGTGGATTTTACCTCGGTTAGGATAAGAAATATTGGGTTATGTGTACAGTATATATACTTCTACCAGGGCAAATTTCGGTTCGATTGGGACATTGCAGAGTTAGCGGCGGTTATATAGGTGCACGAAGTTTTAGGCAATATATTTCTACATTATTTATCAACATAATATCGTTGAATTAACAGTATCGAATATGCAGAGTGAATATCCGGTAGGCGACAATTCACGAAAACAATGCTTCTCATTTACCGTCAGAGGCAGGGGGATAGATAAACACGCGGGAAGAAAAAAAAATAGGTAAACATTTTTATCTGTTCCCGCTTCTTATATCCCGGATATAAAAAGGAGCCACTCCTCGTGGAGTAGTGCGTGTATGGGAGCAGACACACACGCACACGCACACACACACACACAGACGGGACGAGGGGGAGTATCACGTGAACGGTGAGAGGGCCCTCCCTCTATCCCTCCACGGTGGAAACCCCTTATCGTCGTCGCCGATAGGAGAGCTCTCTTCTTGTAGAGAGGTGTGTTTGCCCGGGGCTTTTTTAACCCGGCCATCCCGACAACTACTCGGGACCCGCCTGTTTGTTTAAGCCGAAAGGAAATTGGTGCCCGATCAAAGTCCGAGAACAGTTTCTCTGAAACTGACGATCGGGGATACCCGCCAGATCGTTAATTATTATCGGTCGGGCCCGCCAATAAACACCTTCCTATTGCTAGCCAAAAAACAATAAGAAAACTATTTAGGATTACAAAATAGTCGCTTACAAAATAAATAGATAAAGGAGGAGGAGCCGAATGACTATCGATTTATCTTTTATGAATGTCTTTTGTGGTTGAGAACTTTTCGGGACATAAAATTTGCGTTTCAATCCCCGAGTGATTATATTAAAAAGTATATATGAAAATTTAAGGTTTTCGTTAGTATTTTTCCTGCTGTACTATTATCTGCTACTGATTTAGTTTTATACTAGACGTGTTTCGGCATGTCAGCATTGTCAGTATGTGCGCGTCCACCGGTGAAGCGTCCTGTCAGTAAACTCCACTATACCTGGATCAGTCAAGCCTTGAAGAAGTATCAAGATGGGAGGTGTATAACACATTTAAAAACTGGTTATCTAACTGAAAAGTTACATTTACATTTTTTATCAGTCGTCAGAATTACGGAATTTTCAGCGTGAATTCTCCGTAAATAATGAGAGCAGATAATTTCGTGACATGTCAGATTACGTCGGTTGCATTTTCCGATAAGCTGACCTTGCATTGTATATAAGGAGCCAACTCCTAGCCACTCTTTAACAGCTGCCGGATTAAACTTTTGTTTAGCCTTTCAATAATTACTTGATATTCTGATTGACCGCTGTTTATCAATGGGTAGAAAGAAATTAATCGGAATCAATCGGAACCGAAATACGTTTATTTAGTTATTTTTTCCATAGAAGATAAACAGTATTGATTGGGGCCTACCGTTTGCTTTAAGCTCGCACGGCCGGGAAGATTAGATATCAGAATTTCTAGTCTCAAGTACTTCCGTATAAATTCAAGTTTTTTTTCGACACCTCGTGGAATATAGCATCTGGCTCTAATATTTTTTACACAGTGCTTACATTTCCTGGAAATACATAAGGAAATATTTAAGGGAGTTTTATTCCGTTCGTTATTATACGATACGGTTGTAACGGGTGTTGTTTACAGCTTTGTTATTGCGTTATATAACGCTAACTCAAATATGGATTGCATTTGTGCAGTGTAATGCAACGTTGTCTGTGCACCTAAAATGAACTAAAACTCGCGCCTCTAAAATGAAGTCCTTTTTCGCCCTATACACACTCGAAACTTGTACTTTTACTGCTTAAATTACGTTAAGCATTGATTTAAGCTAAGCGGGGACGCTGCGATGACGTCCATGAAAGAGAAAATGCTATTTGTTCTATTTTTTAGTTTCCTGCAGTTTAAACAGATCCGCTCGATTAATTAGTGCAAGATTTAATTGAAAGAAAGTTTCCCTACCGGGATCCGGTGGGCGTCCGAAACTTTCTTTCAATTAAATATTCTACTATTTATGTTCCTGTGGTCTCTTTCGTTTATTAGGTTTTCGGCGAAGTGAGGCTAGTTAGTGAGTACTATAAGTAGTATATTTATAAATACTTTATATAGTGTTCAGTTAAGCGTAATTTTAATTATTCCATTCATCGTGTATTTCAGCCTCGCCCGTTCATGATTTCGTTTCTATATGTTGCCATTTTCAGTTTATAAATTGGCACGGAGTCTCTATTCTGGTCGTTGAATTCTAATCCGTTATGGTATATAAAATTATGTCGGAGAAGGTTGTTGTTAGAATTTGTTTTGACTGGAGATCGAGTTGTCTGCAGTGGCACGGAAGAGTTGAAATTGATAAAATCCTTTGCCAGAGGAAATCCTTTCCCCGGATCGAATCAATAAGTAATCCTAATTTCCGAGCGGCGGCGTTTAAACCGCGTCGCGTCGCGCCGGCTCTAATTATCTGTACGGTTGGCCAAATTCCAGGCTAATCTGTGCCCGCGGCGATGTCAGATAAACGGGCGGCGTCTGTAATTAATTTTACAAACGACGAATGTGTTTTATCTCGGGCATAAGTTGGGTTATATCGCACGTTATCAGTTGGGAGTGGGTAAACAATGTTTTTCCTCCTCGGTCCCTAAATGACTTGGCTATTGCGACTGGTGGGACCCGATTTTTATGGTAGGGGGCTCGTTTATATGCCGAGGTGTCCTGCGACTACCATATTTGTTGAGAGGCGATCTAGTACGAGCTTTAAATGTGTTTATGATAATTTAATGTCATGTCTAATTCTTGAAATTATAATAGAAACACATTTTCTAATAAAGATATCTACCCTCGGCGTTTTTCCACTGTCCAGTAAATTTAGAAACGGAGTGCGACACAACCCAATCGCGGATCACGGTAAAGCGTTTGGACATGAAAATGTTCCATTTTCAAGGCGCTTATACTAGACCCGCAACACTGTAAGGACGGCATTAAAAGTGATTTTTAGGATCGACAATTTTCGAAGTACTTTCCTCTCTGTCATTAGATAGAATAAAATATGTTGTAGTTGTGACTGTGAAAAGAAGAAACATTCTTCTGAATCTGAAGTATTTCTGTTTTATGCATTGTTGTTCATTAACAATGACTTGAGTCTTCGCATCAAGCTAATATACAGTTTGTTAAAACTGCGAACGCCTATTAATTAGGTAATTCGGGGAAGCCGATTGATCGCCGTTAAACGTGTAGAAGAGAGCGAGGATAAACTCAATTGTCTTAACTGTGTCTGGACTGGCGATATCTCGTTAGTTTTAACACTTCTCGGAATCTGGGGCGCGTGCGACCCGTCAATTATTTTCTATAAATTGCGACCCCGTGATCTGACCCCCCCCACGTTACAATGTTGTAGACGCTGATTACATTTAATTCCCGTATAATACCGCATATACGTAACTTCGGTTCAAACGATTTGTTCACACCCAAGTACGCGTTTACGCCCCGTTTCTTCCTCCTGAAATCAGGTTATCAGGATACAGTTTCAACTGAATTTCATCGTCTCCTACATCTTCGGTCAACTATCATTGACTGTTCTAAAAGCTGTCAAGTTGATGGGAGGGGGGGGGTTAGGGACCAGTGTTGATTTAACGTCGGAAGGTTCTGGACGCTGACCCAGCAAGTTTCGGCAAAGAGCTCAGCGCCCATTAGGCCGCCTACGCCTACGCCTTCCCTCATCGATCCCTCTTTCTTTCTTCCTTTCTTTCTTTCTTTATCGTTACACGGAATTATCGAATTATCGGGGCGGGCAATTTTATATTAATACTTCTTTTTTTCTCTCTCTCTCTCTTCCCCCCTCCGCTTACATTATACCATCCAGTGTTGATAAAGTCCCGAACGTTTTATTGGTCGGGCGGGGGGGGGGGTTAATTTTTAGCACGTAACGTCTTATCGCCGTGCGACTGCACCGGGCGTTTTTCTTTCGGCCGGGCCTGAATCAATTATGCTCCGTTTTTAAGTTGAAAATCGTGCGGCGGATTTACGAGTAATAAAACAAAAAGGTTGGCGTACTTCTGTACGTAATTTAATAATATATTTTTGCCTTACACTTTTTTCTCTTCCCCGTTCCAGCCATAAATCGGCAATGAAAACTCGTTGCGGATTGTAGCGAATAAAATATTTAATAAGAATCCGGAAATTCCCTACGATTTTTTTTTGTTAAATGCATTTAATCCTCGGACTTCTCCCGATTTATAACTGCCCTTTCTTTGGAAACAACTCCACTGCAGTACACTGCAATCCTGCCGCACTAATTATATTCACAGTTGCATAAGTTCGTGTTCATTTTCAATTATTGAATAGGTAAATAGGTAAATTTAAGTCGCATGCCGAAAATATTTTTGTACGAAGTTTCGTCACGATTATTTCTCAACGATAGTTGAATTTTTCTAATTTAAGTGCGTGAAATCATTTGTGTCGTGTGTTTTGAAAGTTTATTCGTTGATTTTCATACATACAACGCACGTTTATAAGTAAATCTTAGTAGTACTGAGGCACAAACATGTCCAAAATGACTCAGTATTTATATTCGATAGATACTGAAATTATTTACCGAAAATAATATCGAGATTGCAAGATTGTGTAGGCGCTATATATAAAATGTCCTGTATTGAGAAATGGAAAATTCTGTGGTCAGGGTTTGGCGGTGTTGCCGGGCTCTTAAAATGCTTGTCGAGTCGACAATTACAAGGCTTAAAACTGCCGCTATGGCCGCTCATCGGGGAACCGGATCACGAGCGAGGGGCTCATTATCGTTATCCAGAAGGCTGGGGACTTCGCCCTCCTCCCCTGTAATCCGTCGTCCCCCTTCATATAAATTAGAGAGCTCCCTTTGGCTCCCGGAGGCAGTCCTTCAGATCTTTCCTCGTCCGCCCCCACAATGGCTTCAGATTTGACGTCTCCTTGTCCAATTTGCGATCTGCTCTCTGTTTCCTTTCTCTCCGCTCTGGAACATTATTACCGGCTCCCGGCTATTAAGCCGGTCACAAGAACAAATAGATAAACTCGTGAGTAATCTCAGCAATAATAAACTACGATAATTTAAACTGCAAATCTCGTCAGGTCAAATATGTATGTTTATTAGTTTAAATTACTCAGTTTTCTAAAATTTCTCTCTATGCTAAAGTATGAAAGTCACTCTTATCGGAGCGAAATACTTTGTTTAAAAATTAATATCTATAATACGAAATTATCTTAATTAGAGCGTTGACGACATTTTGAGATAAGATCATTCCTTGTAAGATACGAGGTTTCGATGGGGTTACGAATATCATACGTCAGACCTCTACCTCTACTTTCTGTTTCTCCCCATTGTCAGTAGTTACACGTTTCGACTGTCGATGAAGCATCCCGCCTACAATAATTGACAGTGAAAGTGCCGACAGCTAATGCAAACGACATTTATGTAGTACGGTAGAGTCGGCTGTTTTATACGGGATTTGTCACTTCGTATTAATGTTTTTGTTAATATTGGTGCAATTAATTTTTGTTTTGTCGGAAAATTCATTACGTAAATTGCTTGCATAGACATTTGAAGAAGTAAGAGGGGGATTACGAAATTTGTTGGTTATGCAGTCGTAAATTATTGTAACTAAAACAAACAATGCAGAATGTGTGGACCCAATTCTCGGAATTTATGCTGTAGTGATGAATTTCAATTAGTTCTGACTAATGTTTACAATCGGATCTTCAACCGATGCCTGGAGATTGTATCGGTCATTTCCTTAGTATTTGCATCACCGCCGGGCATATTAAATAGGCTCATCAAGGAAAAGTCGAGTGCGTTTTAAGACGAAGCCGTCGAGATTCGCATTGATGAAATAGGCGGCTCGTGGCTACCTGGAATATCGTCTATTCTTTCCTATACATATTTTAATAATGTATGGCCGCGTTCTAATTTTTACGAAATTTTAAAATTGGCCAGTTTTAAGTCTCTTTCGGCATAAAATTGTTCGCAATAAAACCCGTTAGTGATTTTTTCCTCGTTCTGTTCCCCATTCTTAGCCCCCCCCCCCCCCCCTAATACAGATATCTACATCCCACGAGGCCACTCCCCGGTATTTTCCTTCTTTCCTGATTGATATCAGCAACCAGGATGTAATGGACCGGGGTCTTAAATCTTGCGACTCTCAATTATTATGCACGTGTATAAACGAAACGACCGCCTCCCGTTTTTCCCTTCTTAAATAGCCCCGTCGTCCCTCTCTCTCTATTTCTTTGCGCCGTCTTTACGCCTCCGATAAGGACTCATTTCAGTACCGTCCCTTGATTAAACTCCCCCCTCCCCCGCCGTCTTCTATTTCACAACCCCTTTGAGTTTTAAAAGTATTTATTCCTCCCTTTCCGTCGACGTCCGACAGGCATAATTAAAGTTCGTCGACCGACCGCTCCCAACTCGGACAGATTGTGCTATTTGACTTCCTTTACAGAGACGGAATGCAGAGCTGTTTCATTCCCGGTTTTATATGAGCGTGTAATATTTCCCCGTTTCTTATTACAGACTTCCAAGGAATAGGTATTACAATACTACCTTCTTTTATTAAAAGGTTTCTTGTTAATTTAATTATATTGTGTGTCGGATTTTGCCATATGAGGGTTTTAAACGTGTATTTCAAACCTATTATGTTTCAGATGAGTGAAATAACGATCACATATATAATTGTATTGGAGGTATTGAAATGTTTCTCAAATTCATTATACGGGAAATATTCTCAATATATGTGTTATCACTAGTAATGAGAAGACGGTCGTGTATGTTTTCCATTTGTTTGAATGTTGATATTCCGGAACAAATTCCCGAACTGTATGAGTACTCTTTTAATCAGTTAAAAATTTTCGGGCGGGCTATTTTTCAAACTCATTTCAATACCGGCATATTACGTTTAGCGAAAAACGAAAAGTTCAATCCGAAACCGGTTAAAATATGCGAACAACGCAGTTATATGCCCCCCGACTCTGATCTTGCGTCAATATGAATACTTCTTGACGCCTACTTGAGAATGCAATAAAGCGGTCGGAGAGCCCCTCCGTTTGGAGAGGCCGCCGTCCCTACCAGTAGAAAAAAAAAGATTGCGTTTAATTGCCCTATGAATAATGAGCAATCGCTCCCGAAAAACCGGAATAGAAAACTCCGAAAGCCGAGTCGGTAGTCATTACGGCATATTAAAATGCCTTTCCTTATATTATAAAAAACTTTCTTCTTAACAAATTAGGCCCAATTTTCGTTACCCCTATACAGAGAGATTTACAATTTACAGTTTTATGTAAGTATATTTTTCGTTTAAATTACCGGCATTTTTGAATTACAGGGAGAGATTCTAGTCCCGAAAATGTATAAATGAAATAATGGTGATTTAACAAGATTTCTCCGTATCTCCGAACAAGGTAACCTGTTATTGGACTAGTTTTCGATTGCCGAGGTTGGGGTATTTTAAACATCTTTTTAACGGTTTACTACTCGTATTCCAATAATATGAACAAGTGATGGGAAATAATAAATTGTTCATTGATCCCCTAAATTATAGATAATTCCACAATAAATATAGTCAGATACTTATTCTTGTAAATTTCAGGAAAACTACGTATTACGTATATTAAAAAGGGGCTAAGATAATAACTGTGTTTCTTGATCAAGCTTTCCTATACTTGTTTTCCGCTTCGAGAGTCGATTCAATTCTCGATTCGAAATCAGAAACGTCCTAGTTTTGTCCCTCCTGCCCCCTGTTCCTCCATTGTGCCGCTCTCGGTTTTAAATTCAAGATCTGTTGACCCTGTTAGAGAGCGGGCCGAGGGATCGCACATGATCAGATAATGTTTTATTCATCGTCGGAGTATCATTGTCCTGTTGCGGCTTGCCAATCCCTCCGCCCCCATCGTTGTTCTGGTATAATATCAGCGATAAAAGGAGGAAGCGGATTTCGGTCTGAATTTGGGAAGCGTTCTCTTATCTGGTCTCGGCTGTGTGTGAGAAATCCGCTGATAAGGTTTTGGCGCGTATCGCCTGCGACCTTCAAACCCGATTTACCGCTCCTTCGTCTCCTTTGATATCCTTGATAGTCGCCCATTCACATAGTGAATTTGTATTCCTATAAAATTCGTCTATATCTCTTTCTTCTATATCTTTAAATGCTCTGCTTAAGTGTGCCATCAGAAACACTTGCCGTTACATAAGAAAACATTTGAGAAAGCACACTCATTATTTTGAAGATTTTTGATAAGAGGATATGTTCATTAAAAATAATTGTTAATGTAACTACAAATTACAAGGCGTTGTCAAATCTTCAAAATAAATTGACACCCGAATTAATTCGTTAGATTTAATTACACTGATGAATATTTAAATCAAGTACTCCAAATCTGTACTCAGTTTCCTCTGTTCATGTGTTTTGCGATTTAAAACAGCCAAAATGCCAAAATCGATTACATCAATTTTTTATTTACGAAATGTTATATTGAAACATAATTATGCAATTAATTTAAAATTGGACTGTCATTTGCACATTTGCAATAAAGGTGTACTAAACTACTGGGTCGTTCCTATGATATCGCCTTCAACACTCCACTTATTTAACTTCGCATTACTTAATTCAAAAGAGAAGTGATAGTAATCTTATCTCGTGTTCAAGGGCTCTTATAATATTTAATGATTTCTGGTTTCCTGTTTCGTTATTTATGTTTATTTAACGTTTTCGTATGTTATTGTTTTTTTTTTAATTAAAAGAAAAACATTTTTCGTATTTTCTCCGCTATCTAGTCACGCAGTATTAATATTATTAATACAACGCGATAGTAATCATATTAAAGAAAAACTTTTAGAAAAAAGATTAACTCTGAAAATTATGTATGCATAAATGATAAGAAAGCAGTGGTGGGGGTCGATGATGTCGTTGCGGTCGTTCTTACGTTTATGCCCTGTAAGATTTTGATGCCGATTTAAAAATTGCTTACTAGAGATTTGATCCTCTTTTTTTTTCTTTTCGTTTGAAATAACCGGCTGAAAGTATTTACCTAAATCCTGGGAATAAAAACTTGTAAACACGGTTTTTATCTGTGTCGCTGACTAGGGTGTAGGGCACACGCGACGCCTGCACTCCAGCACTTGCTGAGTCCGTACAATTTGTCCGCAAATATGTTTATCCGATGTTCACTTCGGCCGTTGTGCAGTATCCGCCATTTTTCCCCCCTTCCAATTGACATTTGGCGACCTATTAAAATTAGTGGCACCGGCAAGATCGAGTTACCCTGTGTGAGCGTTCAACGGCCCGTCAAGCGCCTGGGACATGTTTTTTTCATCGTTAAACAAATTAGAACAGACACATTAGCCCCAGTCCAATCAGTTTCATTAAATTCTGTCAGCATTTATTCTAGTTTAAAAAGACGTTTCTAATAATATTTATTAATTGTTTCAGGTAAGGGAACCAATGCAGAATCGTATACGTTTCAAGCGAATAATCATGCCTTTTCGTGCTTATGTGCAACAACATTTTCCGGGTTCGTACTGATTATTGTTATTAAAATTTGAATTTTCGTACTATGAGGGTGTTCAAACCCATTCAAGTATTAGCTCGTGTTTTAGCGGGGTATCGGCAACCCCGGTGATAAGGGAACAAATAACTCTTAATCCCCGGAAGGATTAGCGACAACTCACCTGCAGGTATATATAGGACCCCGAGTTGATTCCCTCGTCAATCGGACCCTGATGATGGAGTTCCTCGTTTTCCTCTGAAGGAAAGGGCAAAAACCCAGAAACTATCTATATCAGGATATAAATTGGATAGAGAGAAACACCTTTACCGGATCATTCTTACAGTATTACTCACGATAAGCAGGCAGGTACGACTCAGCCACCGCGGAGATTTCAATTACGTAACTGGTCGGCCTTATTTTATTATTACTGCATTTGGTTAGGTTTGTTTCCAATTTGTGGCTTATTCTTTTGTGGTCCGAAACCCATTTATTGGAACGACTCAGGTGGTTGGCTCCGGCGCTAAGCGGGAGGACGAGGCCTTAATGAGAACCCGGATTTATATCAACGTCTCCGTTGGGACAGTTCGATTTGAACCGTAACATTTTACCCACCCCGCCGCACGATATTAATTTTTTTCTCGCGGCTATTTCAATAACACGAATTCGAATCACGTCGGATAATTTCTGGGGGGGGGGAGCGGTTTGAGCGTGGGTTTGAAAAAGGAGCGTGTAGCCTCGCGGGGGGCCATACCTGCATCCTCGCCAATAATTTAAGAGCTTTTTCCCCCCATACACCGCGCGGTGTGTCATATTTATGTTATACCGTCCGGCTTCGCTCCCATATCTTAACTGTTAATTTTTATTTAAACAAAATTTATTCATTGCCCCTACGTATACCAGTCACTTCCAGTACCTCCATGACACGTGTTTATGTTCTGATGTTTCTGTTAGCGCACCTAAAGTGTCCGTACCCCGTGGAATCAATTCTGGTTTATAGTCGGTGCGGAATTTTGGCATTCTGTGATCACGTTAGAAATTTGAACCCAATGGGTTATTGGCTGGGGATTTTTAAGAAAAATGAATATTTTAGAGGCTCGAACAATTCATCCGTATTGTTGTAATACTCATCCCGATGAAGAAATAGTTAGTCCCCTAAGTGGGAGGGGGGCCACATATGAATTATATATATGGTTGGTGAGGGGGTGATAGTGTCGCCAGCCCCTGGATTATATAAGGGGTGGTTTGGCCGGTCTACGAGCCACGGTTTGGAACAGCCGCGCTTTCGAATTCCAGCCGGAGTTGGCAGTGTGCGCTATGGGGGAATTAGGGGGGGCACTTCTTAGCCTGTAGTATGAGTAAGTGTGCTACGGGGGACGGGGGTGTCCCGTGAGCACGTGACCCTCACGTGAAAGTGCAGCGGTGGTGGGGGCGCTTGGAGGGGCGCACGCGCACCCACCGCACCTCCCTTCTGGGAAAAGGCACAATCATTGCCCCCGCCTTCAGCCTCGGCTATTTCCGGAACAGAATCGAACTTTATCGGCGGCGCCTCTCCGCTTCTCGCTCTCTCTCTCCCTCTTTTTATCCGCTTTTTTTGTCGTCCTACAAGTCTGTACGCGGCCGGAAATCGTCGATCCGGACGGATATACCATGCGAGCCACTCCGGTTGATTCGTCGATGGCGGAGGCTACAAACCGACGCTCTGACACCCGACTTTTTTTCCCGAACTGAACAAATACAAACTTTTAACTGATTACAAACTGATAACTAGTTGGAAATGAATGGGCCCGATAAAACTGAATGGTTTCGTACTCATTTAATGTATAAGTTTGCATTCACATTGAAAAATACACTTTTTAACTTTGAAAGAACGCGCAGAGTCTGATTACAGTGTCAACAAGGATATGAGAAACCTCAATAAGTATGTAGGATGAGACTACATTAGTAGATTAACAGTAGATTAGTAAATTAATTCAACCAACAAATAAAATGTGAAAGGTTAATCCATCAATATTGATTGTGCCTACGAATATATTTTATTTGGCACTGGGTAATGACGTACAATTCTGCCGTGTAGATTGCGAATATTTAATCGCCGTCGAACCGCCTGTTCTTAAGTTTCCTGCGAATTTTTTGCAGTATAATATTCTTCGAATCGAGGCGACACATAAAAGAAACTGAAAAGGTCAGACAGTCTTGGAGCAACTCGAAAGCCGTATTGCTTTACAGCGGCGGGTGAGTCAACTTCTTGCGAAAATCAAATATAACGCCGGCTTCCGGGGCTGCTAGAGAGCTCCAAGATGCCGACAAGACGGGCAATTATCCCCGTCTCGAATTCCAGCTGTTCAATAGTCCAAATCGGGTTTTTTTTCTCTATCTCCCTCCTTCTTCTCTCCCCCCTCCTCTTTCTCTCTCTCTCTCTCTCTCTCTCTGTCTGTCTTCCTTGTGACTCGCTGCCCCATTCATGATCGGGAGGAAAGCGGATGCGAAGATCAGATAGCGGTATTGCCTTATCTCAGGGCGATGATAACTGCTCCTCGTACCGACTGTGAAATCCGAAGACTCATCATCTCCGCCTTGAACGATTCTCGAACCCGAATTGATGAGTAACGGACGATTCTCAACATAAATCTTGTTGCTTTGGCGAGTTTTATGAACAGTTATCTGTCTGAACAAAATCAGATTTGCAAACAAATTTTCTGATTCGCTGGAGGTCTGTACCTGCGATTTCTTTCGGAATTAAGCAAGAGTATATCTCAATTACAAACAATATAGTTCCATTCGTAAAACACTATTTCGTAAAGAGTATATCCGTGAATAAGATAAATCTAACGTTTGTAGCTGTTAAGGACAGAGATCAGGAGTCAATAATGAAGATTCAATCAATAATTAATTGGTGGGTTAATTTTTGGTAACGGTATTTACGCGCATACAATTCAAATAAAACTGAGCGAACAATTGGCCCAACTGTTATTCTTTTTCCTTGGACCCTTTCGTGAAATTTACGATTGGGCAATTGTGCGGAGTTTCCTTTTTTATCCGAAAGGGAAGTTGAATGACGGCCCAATATGGCATTGAGCGCGTGTAATAGATCTCTGTTAGCGGCCGGTGGTGAAATGTCGTTTGACGTCGGTTTGAATAAATTTGAACGGAGGCGGGTCACTCGGGGTCGGTAAACCGAGGTGTGGTCTTCCGCCGGGGCCTCTCCCTAAGCCAAAACCTCTCCGCTATCTGCCAAAATACATCAACTATCCTATCATAGCTCAAGTATATATATATATATATATATATATATATATATATATATATACATATATAATTTATTAATGTCTATGTACACACTATAATAAACACGACTGTTTAGCTCAAAGTACAAATGAATAAGAGAGATTGATCATATTTCGTATGTCCATAAAAATTATTATAAATTTAATAGATCGAATATGATATTTTTTAAGTCGTTAAATCTTTCGTATTTGTGTTCCAAGACCCGCCGAGTTTCGGTGGAAGCGATGTAATGTAATATCCCGTATGTCGGAAATTTACTAGAAGGGATTCGTTCGAATTTCCCTGGGCCCGTTGTATTTTCTTCCGCTCCAATATTTCAGAGCCGGCAGTTTATTTATTTAAACGAAGGGGGCACGCTCAGGTAGGAGAGATTAACCGAAAGAGAAAGGGAAGCGCATAATTCAGGGTCGCCGGTCGCCAAGAATTTCGCCCCCAGAATTTCCGCCGGCACCGTCGCCTGGCATCGTCCGTTATTGCGGAAAACGTCTCAGAATTCGAGGGAAGGTCGTTCTCTCTATTTAAAAAAAAAACTATAATTTGTGTTTGTAGACTTCCGGAAGACCTGTAATCTCTGTTTTTAAAATGTCACCGATTGGAAATGCCATAACAGAAATTGAGACTTACTGTTCGGATTTCCTTGTACCTGATTGGAGCAATAAAGATACAGAGGTTGTAGCAAAGTGAACAAATTGATGTGATTATTTAATTATTAATTTCGTGTTTATAGTTGCGCACTTTTTAAGTCTATTAAAGAAGGTTCTGTGGGTTTAGGTCCTCGCTCCGAGTCTATTTCGGTGGGACGGTGGCTCCGGCCAGGTGCCCTCACCCCGCCTACCAGAAATAATTTTTTGGCATAACCTCTCATCCCTATTCGCTCGCTCAAATTCAGCGTTGTAATTCCGGTTCAGAATTAGACTAAGGCCCGCCCGCAATTCTGTTTATTCCCCGTTTCTTTCCCGTTTTTCTTCTCCTCCAACCCCTCTTCGTTTCGCGCTCAATTGGCCCCGTTGAAGTTCGGCCTGCGGTGCGGCCGGCACGTGACCGCGCCCATGCCAAGTGGAGCTCTCCTCGTAACTTACCAGTCATTTTTGTAATAAAGTCCAACGACCTTTGAATGTCTAATGCCTCCAATAAATTTAGCCCACAGAACAATGTAATCCGTCTGGCAAGATTCGGTTCACATTAAAATGGCGCGGGATTTGTTCTTCGTCCCGAATAGAAAGCCGATCAATTCTGGTTTCCTATCATTGGCAATAGTATTCTGTCAATACCTCGGTCATATCATTACGGTTATGGGTTCCTCGATAAGGTATCTTCCCAGTACTACGGCAACAAGTTAAACAGACCGGAGGAAACTGTTAGTACGCTGTTACGGAGTTCTGTGCAAATAACAAACACGCGGAAGTATGACTTCACTGTAATAATAAGTGACTGGTAATGTGATTGACGATGCTGAGAGAAAGAAATCCGTTGAACCCTAACATGTATGGATGTCTTTTTATTGTTTACACGTATTTTTTATTAATATCTAAACCGGGTAGATTACGGTAATAAATGTTTTGGCCTGACTGTATTCACAATATCCCTGGACATCATTTAAAAAGTTGTTATTTAAAATATTCCGCAGTAGAAATAGTCGGACGAAAGATTGCTAACTTGCTAAGTTTAATGGTCCCTTCCGTGCAACACCGTCTCGGGAACTTGGTCCTCCGGAAAGTTCTGGGAGTCTCGTAAATTGTAAACTCGTCTTTGGAGATTGCCCGGACGCGGAATTATTTCTCGATTACTTCACTTGCCTTATTCATAATGCATCAAAATATCCCTTTCCCTCCGAGGGAGTGTCCCCTTTCAGAATTTCATGGCAGAATTTTCTGCCTCGTGTTAATCGTTGGGCGCGATTACTTCCTAATCCGCTGGTTAACCTCTCTGTCGACTCTCCTCCTAATCGTCGAATCATTGACTCCGTTGACTCGGTATCCTTTTGATATCGTCTAATTAACAACATGGCCATTTCCCAAATTTTGTTCATATTAGCTAGAAATGAGATTTAACATCAGAAAATAAGACTTGTACAATCGTTTCCTTGTACAATTCTATAGGACTGTGTACCGAGTAATTCGCAGAATTGTTTTATATTAGTTCAGATTTGCAATTGAAGATAAATCCGCTCCCGCAGGGGTATTTGAACGTGGGTGGACGCGTCTGAGCCGCGCCCCTTCAACCGCCAAGTTACTGGACCCGCCGGTCAATTCGGAATTCCCGTTCAAGTATTACATTTCCCCGTAACCTACTCTCATTTGTGGAGAGGAGATTGTCCTTTATACACGTTCGGTCTCATATTATTTCATACTAGTATTCGTATATAACGGTTACAGGTACAGGATGGTATGCAGGATAGGTATTTGGACAACAGAGGAAATAAAATAAATCACGAGAAATTATTGATTATATTCTTATATCCTTTTTCGAATGTCGTTCGAAAATTGTGGATACGGGCATACTAACTATTTCGGGTAAAACGTTATATCGTAGAACGAAATCAGCGTGTGGAAACGGAAGTCCGCATGAGTTACGAAGCTACGAACCGTCGTTGGCCCGAAAACGGTTATGTTGTTAATTATTATATATCAAAATTTAGGTTTACTTTTCTATTTTAAAACCGGACGCCAAAAGTGCTTTCAGGTAATGAGCGTTGTCCCGAGTTTAGGAGTGGGTGTTGTGGTTAGTGGGGCCCGGCAGTCATTTCTGGCGGGCCAATATTTTCGCCACCACCCCCTTCCCACTCACTACCCCTCACTTTGACCCCGTCGAACGTTGTTATTTGGGGTGGCAGTAAGCGGGCGGGAATAATTGCGGCAACAGCGGCGGCTATTGTCCCGGCTCTCATATCGAGCAATAAGGGAAAAAGTCCTCTCTCTCTCCCTCCCTCTCTCCCTATCTCTCTGTCTCTCTCTCTCTCTCTACCGCCTCCCCGTTTATTGGCAAACTTCTGCACCCCCACTCTCCCCGCACCCCTAAAGTTGGACCCGGACCGCACGTGTTGGTCCCCGGCAGGCCTTAAGTAAGATTCCGGCTGAAGAAGTCCCTCCCCCCCCCACATACTTTACGGTTGTGCGTGGGACACAACCTCGTCAATTAATTATATCGGGCTATTGTAAGCATTGAAATATACCGGAGCCCAGCGATTTAATGTGAAATAGATGTCAGTAATCGACGCTCCAATGAATTTGAGTAAAAAAAAAATTATTATCATTCCGCCGTGCCTGGAGTTTAATTTTGATATTGGAAAGAGAAAATAGACCGTGGGAAGGATACGAAACTGTGTCCCTTGTTTATCTGGCCCAATTATCTAACACTAGTGCTATTATTATTTCATTAGATGTCTGTATATATACTAGCATTACTATTAGTGTTTTTGTCATAATGCATGATATGCATTTGAACCTAACCGGCTGCAATATATCATTCAAGGAGAGAATTGGATAACTCAATATTAACAATATTCAGGTCATTATTATCCAAAGTATTGCTAAAAAGCGATTCAAACCAAAATTACCCCAATCCGCATTGAATCTTACTTTTTAAGTTCTGCGGATTCCTTTTATTATCTCGTGTTTATTACAAAATTAACGAATGGTTTCCTGAGTTGAATTCAACCGAAGTTAATATTTTAACATTCCAAATTAGCCATTTTCCCCCTACCGCCATGACGTATTATCATCCGGGCGATTATGAAACGATTCCCCATTGCCGCTCTGGCGTCAGTTTTAGAGGTCGTCTCTTCTAATGTAAAACTGATTAGCGCCTTTTGCTCACTTAAGATTTCTTTCACGTTCAAGCTATTACGTATGTTTCCATTGCCACTAAACTAAACACAACGCTTCGGAATAGTTCTCAGTTTGAAAGAAAAATTAGACGCCGAAGACTAGTTGTTTCGCAGAAATTTTATGATAAAGAGTTCATCGAAACAGAAAATCAAGTTAATACCGTATTTCATATCGGAGCCAACTACTGTATAGAATAATTTATTCCCTCTTCGCTGAATATATTTTTACCTCTTAATTTCTTGAAAATTATACGCCCGTTTTTTTAATTATCCTAGCTAATTAGATAAAGAATAACGTTTTTACCTGGTAGAATACAAGGCAATTTTAAAGCGTGGAACTAAATGGAGAATGACGAGGCGGAATCTGTCTTGTTATCTGGAGCTCCTTCCATTAACGAAGGATGTTAAATGGGCCACCCTTTTTAGCGCCTCTGTCGCACTACAGTTCAGACCAACTTGGTTCAACTGCGTATCTCACCCATCCTTCTCCATTCTCAATTGAGAACTCCCTGTTGAGTTCCTGGATGTTGGGAAACGTTTTACGCCTGTTTTATATATATATATATATATATATATATATATATATATATATATCAGTATTTGTCATAGTTTTGCGAATTCTAGTCCGCTTATCTAGCAAGAAGATTGTGTGTTCAGGAACTGAGCGCAACAACGATCCGCAATTAATTGTTTATTTGGCGAGTGTTCCTAAAGGGCGAGTACCTCCCGCCAACCTTGTCTATACTGGGTCGTTTTCCGTTGCTTCGAAACGGAAGCAATGAATGTCTGTACTCTATCATGCCATAAGATATCAACTGGGAATGTCAACTTCCGGCACGATAGTGTACCTTGCGAGTACCAGTTGGCAAAATTCATTCTTCTTTGGTCATGCACCGGAGTTTTTTAAAGGTCTCACGTACTGACAAACTGTAATGTCTCATTTCAGAACCCAGAGACGTTACTAGTACTCAGATTGTGTAATAGTCTAGTACGATATAGATCTCCGACGAGTTGACTCGTCTTTGAAGGAGACAAATATTTGAACACTTCCAACAGACATTTCGAGAACATTTCACCTGGTTCGTTTTGGTCACGGTAAATACTGGCGTTCCCCTTCCCCGCAGATCGTTAATTAACCCTATTAATTACGCTAGTGCCTAGCACAACAGTCTGTCGGCTATTAGGTGGAGGTGCCGAAATCGCGGCAACGATCTGTCGGTGCATTATAATGAAATGCTAATTTCGGGGTTGCTACAGAGTGCCCGGGCTCGGTCGGGAACGGCATAACTGTGCAAATTTGCGCTTACCGACGCCTGATTTGATTTATCGGGCCTAGTCCATGATTCTATACGTATTTCAAATGATCTGTGGTTCTGAGGATCTTCTTGGGAGTGCCAGTGAGGAATGAAAATATTCCATAAAAAATATTACGCTTATAAGGCCTTGCCAAAGAATTTATGGGCTAACCGATTGTATAACTTTCGGTTCGGTTGCTCGAATAGAAACTTTTTTTTAAGAGAGACCCTTGTATTAAACTGTGAGGAAGCGGAATATTCGTCATTGCGTTCGATCCACCCGTTCAAAATTGCATCCCCCCCCCATCGGCATGCGCGCGCTTTCACTGTCTGCAGCTTTTAAGCTCGTCACGATGTAAATATTTATATAATCCCGGGTTTTTTAGCACTTTCCAGTTGTGCGCCGACGGGACAATTAAGCGACGCCCGTTTTCATGCCGGCCCCGTGTAATCGGTCAAAGGAGAGAGAGTGAACCGCGGAGTAATTAAAAATAAACTTGTTAACGGGGAGGCGGCCGAGGGGTATTTGCCAGCCCTAATTTGAACAATCGTTGCATTTTAACGATGGTGCGGCCGGCACGCCAGCCCGAATATTTCTTGTATCGGATCCCGTGCATCTCCGGTAGGCGAAACTGCCGCTTCCTCAACGCCGAATTGGCCGGCATCGACAGCTGCGAATATTCCTCCGAGCCACCTGTTTTTTTGAGCCCTGGACATAAAGGACAAGGCGATTGAAATGTGATAGTGACCTATTTCGCCCAAGGTTGAACTCGATACGGGGTGAATCGAATTAGTCTCCATAATTGCTATCCTTTTGCGGCGGTCACCTCTTGTTCGGCGACCGAAAGGCGCATTATGCAGTTTGCTCAGACCGAACGTTTCTTCAACCCTCTCAAAAATGTCCTCAATTTCTCAAAAGTTCCTACCTTGAACGGCACCTACCCCTGGGAATCGATGATTCGAAAGAAGGAATCTCGTGATTGGCTGATAATCCCAACTAGCCGTGAATACTAGTTGTATTTTCTTTTTATGGGAAGAACTATAACTTAAATGTGGAAGGATTCAGTTTGGAAGGTACAGGAGAAGCATTGTCGGGTCGCTGAAAAGCCGAAACCGGTCTGAAGAACGAATAAACGAGCGGAAATATAAAATCGTACGACTTGTCATTACGAAACCTCGCGGGTTCAGAAACGGGTAAATTAAGGTGCAATTCACGTTTTGAGAAAGCCAGATCTTATCGAGCTCGAGTTGTTAAAATTGTATTGAGAATTTAGTGCGGATCTGAAACTCAGATTATCGGCCCCACCCTCGAAATGCCTTTAAAGAGTCTAGATTTATATATATATTAAATAGTTAAATGAATTGAACTATCTTATAATGTAACTTATTGAAGGAATTTCTGTTCGATTCTCCTAGCATTTCCCCATTAAAAAGCTATACCTTCAAAGGAATAGATATGCTTGGCGGAAACCATTTTTTTAGCCGATT
This sequence comes from Lethocerus indicus, assembly GCA_019843655.1. Classification (NCBI taxonomy): domain Eukaryota; kingdom Metazoa; phylum Arthropoda; class Insecta; order Hemiptera; family Belostomatidae; genus Lethocerus; species Lethocerus indicus. The sequence goes on along the minus strand of JACDQD010000005.1, from coordinate 24,165,878 downwards.
CTTCAGTAATTAATGCCACGCGCCGGCATTTCAAAATAAAGGGGTTTAGCCTTAGCAAAGGCTTCGTTAATGTTAACATTATTTCGCATATTGTTCGGTTGGGGCCGTCCCCACTTCCCTCTCAATTATCCCCGAATTAATTAATTAAGCGTATAAACGAATCCCGCTAAACGTTTTTTTGCTTTTATACGTTGGGTATCGTACACACGCGGAATCGTGCCTTTGGGTGAGGTATATTTAAACGGCAATTAAAAAGCCGAGGTTGTAATTGGGACTCGTCCCCGGTTCTAATTGGTCACAATTAAAAATTTGCCCGGTAATTGTTGGCTTATACCAATAAAGGGGTCGTTAAACCCCCGGGTGTCCGGCCTGTGGGACAGCATCCAGCCCCCCACAATCGTATGTCGCTGGCCGTCATCCCATTTCCACCCCTCGGCTACCATTCAAATTTCGCTTCAGGTGCGTTATAATACAGTGTTTTTATTAAAAAAAAAAGATATCATTTTCATATCAAGAGTTCCAATTACGAGTTCATCATTATTAGTTGAACAGTCTTTTGGGATGAAGAGCGTTCGGATTCCATGTCGTGAGATGAGATTTCATCCCCCGCTTGAACTATTGAAAATAATTTTTTTCTTGATTCGGTATGCCTGATACCGGGTCTATTGTCGGTAGCCGGTATCCCGGTAATTTACCCTCGGCTCAGTCCCCGGGAACGCGCTTTGTTTGCTCTCTGGCGATTGTCGGGCGCCGGGGATTGACTTGAGGCCGATCCAGGAACGGGTGCCAAATCGGTCCCCCCATTGTTCCTCTTTGTATAATAGGCCGGATGGTATTTCGTTGGTTCGAAATTGAGAACGGGTCCCGGCTACGGGAGACCTGAAAGTGCGATCCGTGTTGTGTGTGTGTGTGGGGAGGCTCTGAATATTTCGTGGTGGTGGTAGGGTCTGAGATTTAGGTAGGGCTGTGTTAATTAACGCCGCTAGTCGGCCGGTCTGCCTATTGACTCGAAACAGAGGACACGTGCCGGTTGGCCAACCTCCTAACCACTGTCACTTTCTGTTTCATCGTGTAAATTTAGCACGATACTTCTTGGAAATTTCTCGTGATTTCTCATGAATGATTATGTAGCCATTCATTGGTCCGATATTCTGTAGTTTTTCTTGCGTCAAACTCTAGGCTATCGGGCAGAAATCGTCGAACATTTACCTTTTTCAAAATTGAACCACGGTTGTCGTGAATTAATCGAAAAATTATAAAATAATCCCACCGCTTCTAGAATGAACGGGTTATTTTCTATAAACCACCGAGAGCGCACTCGGCATCCTCCATGGTCGGCATAGAGACGGCGCCGTGATGGAGTGCGGCATGACACAATAGCGTGACGGATTGAGGGAAGTGGCGTATAATGTAGGAGGAGAGAGCGATATATGGCTCACACGGCGGGAGAGAGGGTGAGAAAGAGGAGAGAGCGAGAGAGAGAGGGAGAGAGCCCAATATTGGCAGTGGAAGAGAGAGAAAAAGCGGCTTAAATTCCTGGGCGGGCCCGGTCCGCTAAAGGTACCGAGCGATCATTTAGCTGAGACGTTTAACTTGTAAAGAGCGTCGGCTTAACAGGGCCTAATGGACTGGAACGACCAACCGGGGAAAAAAGGACTCCTTCCGTATTGTCCGAGTACCCAAAAAAGGCGGTCTCTTTTTAACATCGTTTAATTGAACCGGGTTTCCATGTTCATTAAAGAATTGTCCCGTTGAAACTTCGTGTTATTGTATGTTCTTCTAATGAACGTGTATAACGATAAACGTCGCCATTGTATTTTTATTATATTAAAAATATAATGGAATTTCTTTGAGATAAATTTACTTTTCGTAGAATAGTTTCTACCCTTTAATTTTTCTTCCTGAGAGGTATATGAACCTGTTGAGTAATGGATTATGGATATCATATTTCATGTCATTTCATTTTTCGAAGATTAAGAACTTAACTCTAATTGAATGTTAATGACGGTTACCCAGTTTTCTAGTTGTTGACTACTGCGGAAGGTTACTAACAGGTTAACGGATTATAATCAGCTTATCAGTCACATATGAGCACTACCTTTTGACGTTAAACACCGACCATCCTCCTCTGGCACGAGTTAGTCGAACGACCAGTGAGTTTAAACGGCTGGAGTAATAATCTATTGTATTACTATATAACTGGTGACTGATGCGTCCAGAAGAAGTGTCGGGAAATCCATTATTAAATATTCACCCCACTTCCTTGCACTATTGTTTCCCGCCAAAGTAAAATGGTGTTTCTGGACATATTGGGAATTCATAGGATCCTTAATGGCGACTCGATCGTGTGAACGGTTAGCCCAGTTTTCTATTTCCTTACCTAGAGCAGTGCCGTCCCTTATGGACTCCTTAATGGCGACCGCTTCCGGGATTTGAGCGGGTAATTGTAGAATCGGAGTTTTAATTTTAAAAACGCCAGACATTTTCCGGTGGGTAAAAAGCGGCGGGCCGGCCTACTATGTTAGGCCACGACTACTTTCTAAACCGCTGCCGCCTCGGCACTGATACCGATCGAGAAACGAGGAAAGGGGCTAACGTGTCATCGTTCCCTTCTGGCGACAATTTACACCTAATTAATTTTTGCCGGCTCCGTTTCCGCCTTTGCCAGTCGCCGGCCGACCTACAACTCGGCGGCCACAACCGTGGCTCGTCTTTCAAGTGAACCGCGGCGGCGCCAATTTGTCAAATTTTAAGATTCCCATTCGAAATTAGGACAGATTGATGACCTTCCAGGACAACAGGGTTCCGCCGGCTTCTCTTGAACTTGAGAATACTTACGGTTGTGACAAAAATCATTTTGGCCATTTTAGAAAGCCCGATTTCCTGAACATAATTGAAAGGAAAACTCGACGAGTCCCGAGTATCAAATAATATCCTTGATAAGTGTAAAGTAAATGTGAATGAATTTCCAGTAGTTTTTAGTGATCCATTTACTTTGTGCAAAAGGATGTGTCCATTTAAAAAAATGTAAAGTAGTGTACCGATTTTAAATTATATATTTCATTTCGTATCAAAACAAATACCTTTTCACTGTATGCACAATTATGGAATTGAATGATGCCGATGAATAAATAAATGATAATTCTTAAAGTTTAAATGAACTACGACGGCGAATCGGGTATTGCGTAATTCAAGTTTTCTATCGACCCGGGGAACTGGTTTCATAACGAATGCCGTCACGGGGCCCGATGGAGGAGTATTATTAGTTGAACCCCCTCCCCGCAGACCCGTAAATGATATTAGGTGAAAATAAATTGGTTGTCTCGCAGTGAAACAGTGAACCGATTTCGCTACAAGGCAATTTAGTCTGGAATTTCATGTAAGTGTTGGATAGCAATTTATAAATTTACATGATTAATATAATCGAAAACACGGTGATATTATTTATATTTAAAAAAAGACGAATTCCATCTGTAAAGAAACAGTTGACGGAAAAAGATTTGGTTCGTCCAACCCCCACTAAGAATATGATGCCAAGAATGTTCGTAGTTATGATTGCAGAAGGTAATAAACTACGGATTAGTACATTCATGCTTTCTGGTTGGGTTAATATATCGGACACTATTTGAGATTCCTTTAAGAGTCGTCACCAATTAGATATTTTTCTCCTTTCATTCTGAAGAAGATTTCCATTGAAACTTGTGACACCGGGAGGAATGTATTTGCATGAAAAATTACGATACTCATTCGCGAAGTTTGTTTCTTGGAATAACGTTCATCGCTTCCGCCATCTTTGCCTAAGCTATTACAGGGATTTATTCCTCGAACTTCTCTGTCGTCTGCGATTAGGTCACGGACTTGGATCGTGCCTTGGCCTCTCGTGCTACAGTAGGGTTAACATGATTTGGCATGTGGAAAATCGGATTTCGTTCGACTTTCTGTTTCTGTCGGTCTTCCCAGATACCAGAAGATTGTGGCCGATCGAAGCAACAACTTCTGTAGTTGGAAGTCTTTATCGAACATTGTTAAGAAACGATGGCAGAAAAACATAGACTCAATATTGATATAACCTTTTTACGACTACAGTAAGAGGTAGGAATAAAAGAATTCTCGTTCATAAATGGTAACCCAGTAAAAATAACATCCCCTGGGCACCCTTGTGTATGTGGCGAGTCGAAGAAATCGGTAAGAAAAAAATTGAAAAATATAAATAAATAAACGGGCTTAAGGCAAGGTTTCGATTTCTATACCGAATAGGGTCGTTAATTTGGGAAGACAAATGGGTGCTCGGGTGGTATTGTTATTGTGAGAAGTGGGTGATAGGATAGGGAGCCTTCGAGGGGCGGTATTGTGGAAAGGGGACCTTGACAGGAGTCATGAGCGAAGGCGAAGGGGGCAATCAACTTGACCTTGGCGGGAGCGGGAGAGCCGGCTATTGGCCCCGTGAAGAGGCGGGAGCGGCGTTCATTGGCCGGCCGGCGGTACGTCAACCGCCAAAAAGTGACGCGCCCGTACCGCCGTCGCAGTTGGCCACGCTCGAACCGCCGAGGTTCACGGTCGAACCCTGTGACGCAGTTGGAGTCTCCCACTCTTTGTAGTTGTTACGTTAGCAGGTAAATTTCAGGCGCCCGCTCCTGAATCCCAACTCGGGGCGGTCTGTTTTGTTTTTGGCAGAAGCGCGGAATTCCGACGGCCCCAGAGTTCACGACGGTGCCCACTTCCGTCATACCCCAGGCTGGCCCTACCTTCTAACTGAATAAATTCTCTCCTTATTTTAGACCCTTCCTACAATTCCCATTGATAATTCATCGACACTTGTCAAATATTATATTTAATCTGGGATTAAGTCTGATGATTAAGTTCCGAAACATCTTAAGCAGACAACACCGTCGGGGGCCAAGGGGGGCAATGTCAAACAGATTGTTTCCAAACAAAGGAAGAATGTCGGACAGGGAGTCAACTCCTACTACCCGAGTTTCTTCCCACAATATTACGCGATCCCACCGGAAGTTCGAGATAATTCAAGTTCTGGTCGCAGAAACCTTCGCTCATTAATATACGATACACGGAGAACTCAGTTTGAAACAGCGTTTTATTTTTTCAATCGAGAAAATACCAAATTACATTTTCCTCTCTCAAGTCGGCCCGAAGTTATCCTGCCCCGGGTTCATCTCACTGGAAACCGTTTTATTCTTGACGTTTAAAGACGTCGTATTTGAAGTTTACGGCCGTCGTTGGACTGTCCCGATCAGTAACGGTGCATTAGCGGCGTGACCGTACTCAACCCCTAGGACCTACCCGGCGTCCACCGATGGGGACCTTTCTTTTCTTTTGAAAAATTTCAAACCGTAACGGTTTCCCCCCCATTTAGGGACGTCCGAATAACGGAGGCGGCGATTTTGCATTATCTTTTCTGCACGTGGGCACCGGGATTACAGTTCGATGTATACTTTTGTTGTGGGAGGCCTTCCTCCGCCTTGTACAGTTATTGACATTGAAGTCCCTGAGGGGGGTAAGAAAAATATAATGATCTTCGCGTACTTCTAAATTTTGCGGACGAACACAGTCGTTTCAGATAATCGAATTTAGATTTTGATCTGCGGAGTTATTTTACCATACGAGTTAGGACAATGGTGATGGATGGGTATCTATATGCTCTGCCTCGTCGCGCTTAAATGAACGCTACAGTCATGTGATATAACCAGAGCACTTTTCGAGAGCAACAGTGAAAGTTGAAAATATTATAGATCACAATTTTGTAGAGGAACGGTTTTCTGGTAATTAATTCCGATAATTTAAAAAAAATTGACACTCTCTGTGCATACTGTTAGGCTGTCTCGTTTCCAGCTCGTGCTAATACTCCAAATTAAGGAAGGTATTAGTATTCCCACTTTTAAATATAAATCTATATTATAGTTCATATTTATTGTTATATAATTCGTTGAATTCTGCCTCATAATTCAGTCGCAGAAGATGGGAGAGTGGTGAAAAAAAGGCGACGGACGCACTTATCCGAGCTTTTAGAGCTAATGATGGATGATTATCAATTGATTTCCGCTTAGTCACGCGTGTCTTGGTTTGTTCACCCCTCGACTGTCGGCGGGGGTGGCCGCTCGTCCGAGTCACGAACCGACTGAATGAAATAAATGGGCGATTCCGAATAGGAGGAAAAAAAAATTACACGGAAAATTGCCGGCGCTACAATTTACTGCAGGAAATTGGGTCTGGAACTTTTCTTTCTAGCCTAGGAACGTTATTTACTCGGTAAATCCGGACATAATAGTCGTATATACTTTCCGACAACTATTACTGTCGGTAGGGACGTACTCGCGTTACTGAGGTGAACATCTATTTTATTTACTCTATCGAGAAAATAAACGTCCGTGTTCCGTGAAAAGTCGCAGTATCGTGTAGGGGAGTGTTGAAAAAACAGATAGATTTCAAAAACGGGCATTTAAGTAGTGTGAACTTGTTTCGAACCTATTTGCCGAGCGAACAATAAGCTGACGCGAAATGATTATTACAGGTAGTCAATTACCAACACGTAAATTATCAACTTACCATTATAATCTTGTATCCTTGTGTTATGTTTGAAATTTGAATTCATATCAGTGTAAAGTAAAAATACAGAGAAGATATTTACTTAGACAGTGGACTCTTCTTCTAATTTGTTTGATATAACGAAAAAGTGCCCGGATTTATTTCGTCATTTTACAAACTATTAATTAAAACTACATTAATTAGGATAATGATAGGTGCTCATCCGTGGCGCTCAGTCCTCTTCCCTTCTTCTTTCTTCACAGTGTTTCTTTTCTAATGTAACACTTGACGAGTGTTGTGTCAGCCTGGGTGACATAAGTTGGGCAGGTTCTTAAGTGGGTCTCTCTCTAAGGAGAAACTTAACAGATAAGTTGATTTCGAAAGTCCCAATTTTTTTCTCACTGAGGAACGCCAGATTTCAAAATATCAATTCCGCGGCCTTATTTAAAACTGCGTTAAATTATTTAATTATTCGCATTCTATATGAAATTCGATATTCGTAGACAATTCATCGCGTGAAATAACTCGGATTAAATGTAGTTGCAGAAAAAACGCGCGTCATATAAGATTTAATTGAAAATTGGAAATTTGTGTGGTCATAATTAACGAGGTTTAGCTGTCACCGACGAATCTCAAAATTAATTGTCACTGACTACCTTGCGGTAAGATAGCGCGATGTTCTGGGAAGAATCTCGGATGCCGCGGGTTGATGCTGTTGAGGGATTTTTCCTGTGTTTGGAAACCACCTAAATGCGCTACGTTGGAAAGGTTTATACCCTTATCGTCCGGGGCCCTCTCCAGTGCCTACTTTGGGTTGTCAACCCCTGGCATCCGAAATTCTTCCCGCAACATCACGCGATCTTACTGGAAGCAGAAGTCAGTGGCGATTCAAATTCTGGTCTCGGAAACCTTCGCTCCGCTATTATAATAAATCCGTTAATTATTCTGAAACACCATAATTCGGAATCTGTAGGGACATCTCGTAGGTTCTTTCGCACCTTTATGGAAACAGGCTTGACATGGATGTGGTCATGGAATTGAAGGGGCGATATTGTGAGGGACAAGTCCTTGGACTCGGGCATTAAACATTATTTCCGCCTAGCCGACAAGATCCTTACAAATCTGCGCTATCATTGAGTTGTCCGCCACCGTTTTTCCAGGATACATATCTCCCTTGTGTGCCTTTTCTTAGCGGTAATATTTTTTTTACACTAGACCTTGTGTTTAACTTCCGTGTGGTAGTTTACCGATCGCTTTGATAGGTTGAACAGTATTCTATTATACCTTGCGGGACTAGATAGTTCTTCTGTTATCTAGATGTAACATCTATTGTCCGATCGCTCTTATTTTTAATCCAATATGGTGGTTGTTCTTGGTTTTTGAAGTAATACAAATTTGGTATGGTCATTTTTAGTCAAACTTCTATTTTAACTGGCACGTAGCTCATTAATAAATATATTTATAATTATATATTTATATAATAAGAGTAATATACTCTACAGTGTAGTGATAAGTTTGACGGGGTGTTCCAGCTTAGAGTTAGAAATCGGACGAGTGACCTTTAACTTTTTTTTTATTAGGTTATATTTTTGAGCATTTCTCAATAGTTTTTAAATATTTCCCGCGTAATCATACGCTTAAAAGTTATTTATAATATTTTATAATTAATTTCCTCCAAAATATATTCTTTATTATAGGGGTGAAGTGACGCCTAGCGTTTGTCAGAGGACGTTAATCCTCGTGGAAAATATTGTACGAGGGGAATCACAGACGCCGACTCTTTTTTTTCTTAGTCCTACCTTCGTTTCTTTGTAATTTTATTTTCCTTACGTGCCTGCATAATTTGTTGGGACTGTCCCGAGGTAAATCCGGTACAATGTTTAAACCGGGGACAAATATTCCCGAATACCCCGCATTAATCATACACGGTTGGTGGGTGGGGGTAGCTTAGGAGAACGCGTTTTTTGATAAATGGCGCTATTCAGACTGCGGGAAATGGAAGAAGAAAGGCCGGATATAAATGTTGGAAAGGGGCATATATTGATAGGGACGTTGGTGGGGTTCAATATGACGGGAGATTGAGTCCTAGCGGGCGCCATCTGCTCGCACCGACGGCATCTGCACGCTCGGCTATCTCCAAGATAAATCGCCACCGGATATGTATCTTTTATTGAAGTACATCACATTCTAGGCCTTCCCTTCAACGGAATTCCGACCGGCGTTTTATTTGCGGTTTCACTTACCTTCCAATCAGGGGGCACCGTCGAACGATAATGTAAATTCGGGCTCTGTGAATGATTTGAACTTATATTTAAGTCCCGAATCTTCGCTCGCGAAAGAAAATTCTCCCTCAGCGCTAGGCCGCACTTACAACCTGAACAGGTCAATTCGCATCAGCTGAAGATGTATATCTTATGGAGAAGCAGTTCCGAAAGGACCATCTATATTGAGCTCCACTCTCGACAAATGAATTAACTGTTAAGTGTGCCAGATTTTATTTCAGGTTTAATCGAGAATATTTACGAATTATAGCATTAATTAAACTTATTTATACTGTCCCTCCGTGCTAGTCGCTCGGAGCGGGGATGTCGCCCTGTTATGGAACTCTGGTTACAAATGTGCTGAGGGTGACTGTGACTGTGGGGGCGTAGGGGGGGGTGGAGCGGGGTTCAGCCCGTGATTAACTGCGTTCGTGTCGCGAAGTGTCCCCTCTCTTGGCGTTGGTGAGAGGGGGGCTGGCGGGGGCGGGGGCTTCGCGCATTGCTGAGGATCGGAGAGCGGCGAATTAGCCGAATTAAAGCCGGGGACCGCTTTGTAATTTTCGGTTTAGTGCAGAACTTCGGAAAAAGAAAAATGGGGAGGAATTTCAAGAGGGGGAGACCGCCGCCGCTCCTCTCCCCTCCAACCGACCATTTTCCGCGCCCCTATTTGACGATTGAACTGAAATTACGGGTGCAGCGATTCTATTATCGGGTGTCTAGCTGGCGGACATGAATGAGTTGGGTAAACACGGGGCCCGACGCGGGGTCGGCCACACGGGCCCGATTAGGCCCTATTATCGACAATTTGATTGCGTGCCTTACCTTACCTTACCGGCCGTCAGTCGTCTAGTTTGTTCCAGCCGTTTGAAACGAAACGTAACGATTAGAGGAAAAAATGTGGGAATCGAATGTGTTTTGGGGGAGAGTTTGATTTGAATCTTTTCTTTTCTGCCTTTTCAGGACTGTAGAATTGAGAAATATATAGTAGGGGAATGAAACTGAAAACTATTGAGGAGGCGAGGGAGGAGTTAAATGATAACTACCCGTTCCTTTACAAGCACCTTTCGTTTAATCGGTTAGAATTTGTAATTACCTGCCCACTTATAATTGGCGAGATATCCATTTATTATTAGAGTTGATTCAATATACCGATGTTAGTTGAAAAGTGTTGCAACACATTAGTGTGTTCAGTTTTAATATTATAAGTTCGGTGAAGGTTGTCACATTTAGCTACAATCGACTATATCCCATTACATCGTATACGCCTTTCGGAGAGCGATAAATTTAATTATTTAATATGTGCATATTGAACGTGATAGGACACTTGAAAGCTGGGCGTAGGTCCAAGTCTGTAAAGTCGTACCACTCGACAGAGCAAGTATTTGCCCTTATGAATTAGCTACTCAGTTGCGATCTGTTTAGCAGTGGGGCTTTTGCAATACTTCAAAACATCTTTTTCTTATACATAAGTAATAATTAGTAACAACGATTATTACCTCTCTAATTGATCTATTACGAGGTTTGTAGGAAGTTTCGGCGAAAAGCTGAATTTCGTAAGGTTTTCCTGTGGAGAAGTTTGAAAGTCGGCTGTTTAAAACTTCGTTCCTAGTAACTCTGTCCTGTTTCAAAACGGCCGCTAGGACCAATTTGCATTCCATTATCAGGATCGTAATTAAACGCAATAAAAAAAACCAAAAAAAAAAAAAACGGCCTCGTGGTCCGGGAGAAACCTTGCAGATAAAGCTCCGATGGACGTAATCGTCGGGGCGTTGTCGCCGGCGGTCGACAACTGTGAACACTGGAGATCACCGGTTCCCATGAGCGATTAAAAAAGAGGGAGCCCTTCGTGGAGGAGGAGGTGGTGGAAGGAGGTGGAGAGAGGCGTCGGTCCGAGCACACATGGGATTTGGCCCGGGGCCTAACTTTTGGGAGTCGCTAAAAATTCGCGTGTGCCCTCCCAGAAGAGATATGCCGCGAAAAACAATCGGATGGCGTCTGCCATCCGGGCTGCCACGCCGGGGGACTGCCACCGGCCGCCCATATACTCGCGCCTCAATAATCCCTTCCTCCACACTTTTGTTCTTATTTTGTCTTTACTTCTTTAAATTCATTTTTTTTTTATTTGTACAATCACTTATAACATAATTATGTGTACAAGTGTTGAGTGTGTGTTTCTCGCTTGAATGACTTGAAGAAAGAAACCATCCAATGACGGCACTTTTCACAATGCATGAAATAATTTATGGCTTGGTATAGCAATTCTACGGGCTAAGAAGGCGTTTAAGCCGACGCGGTGGGGGGGGGGGGAGTTAATGGATGGGTAAGAGAGGAGAGGGACTGAACGAGTGGATTTGGATGTGGAGAGAGGCGGGAGTGGAACTTCAGGAACCGGGATTTTGCGACTTCATCGACTGTCGGTATGTTGAGGTCATGGTGGATTGTCTGGTTAGAAACATACCAGGGAGCATTAAGGATGGTGCGAAGGACTTTTGATTGGAATCTCTGGATGCGAGCGATGTTGGATGTCTTGGTGGAACCCCGTAGCTCAATTCCATATGTCCATGTCGGTTTGAGTATTGCTTTGTATATTGTTAAGTTTGTTTCGATGTCCGTTTTAGTAATGGCCTTAAGAGTCCAAATTTTCTGTTTAAGTCGGTTCTTTTGAGTCGGGTGTGGGGATTCCACGTGAATCGTTTGTCGAGGTGGAGCCCAAGATAGCGAATCTGCTGTTGGGTGGGTCTTTAAATTCAGCCGAGTTAACATTTATCATTGAAAAACCTCACTAACCATTAGATAATACAGTTAATAATTTTTTCGCCACCGTCAGTTACGATTTAGTGAGGTATACTCCATTGTACAGTTACCTTCATGTACTAGGAAAAAGGTGGAGGATTTTAATTCTCCTTATCTTTACAGAGTTCCCTCGTGTTCGCTGTCGAGAGGATCCTTGCGGTCGTCCTGTAAACTGGGATTATTGCAAGGTTGAAAGTGTGTTGCGGAGTTTTCTATTTTCCCCTCTTCTCGTGTAACGTCCATCCGGTTTAATGACCGCGTTAAGTTAACAGTCAAAGTTGGAGGGCGTTGGTAAAGTTGGGGCGGGAGTTTTCCCGGGGGGTCGGCCCAGTGTGTCGCCTCCTGGAGGAAATAAAGGACGCTTATTAATGCGCCTTGTAAATCTGGCTTTGTTATTTGCCGGCGCCGTCTCCCCACCGACTACATATTCATGTCGTTATGAATAAAAACGGGCCCTTCGTAAACTTAGCGGCGGCCAAGCCTGCCCCTACTTGTCGGCTGACCTCTATTCTTCTGACTAATGCCAATGGCTCCGCCTCACATTGGAATATCTTGGCAGCTGTGTCCTTTACCGACACATTTAATGCAAAGTTGTTGAAAAAAAAACAAAATTAATTCCAATAACTGTTAAATTATGAATTCCTTTCTTAACTAATTAAATTTTAGTATTTATTACATGAGGATCTCTCATGAGGATGACTTAAGAACAAGAATATTTAAAATATCGATTTTTTTTATTATGTCACGCGGCGATTTAAAAAAATAATCGTGCAATTATTTGCAACGTTTCTACCCTACGATGCTATCATTCTGCGTTGATTACCGGGGAATATTGGGGGATCATAGACCGGTCCAATCCGAGTCCGGGTATTGGCCACCGACCGATTGGCGGGGAGGATCGTTCACGCGTAGATTTTCATCGCTGCTCAGCGTTAATCCGTATCGACGCTCGGTTCCGGTCGGTTTGGAGTGGATTCAATATTTGTATTTGCTAATGGGGCGGTGTAATGGGCCGTACGTGAGGGTCCCCTTACGTGATAGCCGGGGTTAACAATTTGGAGCAGGTAACCTGGCGTGCGGTCGCCCCGGCCTTTAGGCCTTATTGGGCTCCTTCCGAGAGCTATACAGTTTTTTTAACGTTATTTCATTTCTTTTTTATTATTTCCCGGCACTGTATCCCGGAGGAAGGGTCCTCTGGGGTCAAGATTTACGAGCTCGAATGTTTTACTCGTAGCTAAGCAGTCGGGAAAAGTTAATATCTTCATCAGTCGGGTTAACAATTTTTCTCCGTGGAACAGAATTACGTGAACATTTTGCTAAATAGTTTCATCATCATTCTCTTCCAAATTTCTACTAAAATCGCGAAAACCACGATTTATGTTTAATTAAAGGGGTAAGGAAAGTCAGTTCTGCTTTCATCAGCCGCAGTGCTAAATGTAATTGAATCGGTAGGGGAGGACAATAAAAATTAGACCGTTCCACTTTGCGGTTTCCATCGACAAACCGGTGGCAGTGAGTGGGTCTCAGGCCGGCTGGATTTCTCGTATATCATCACGCGTTGTTTATCTCGCTGTAATTTATTGCGAGGAAACAACGATAAGTGAATCCCTGACCGCGACCGCCGAGTTTGGGGCCGGGAAGGCTTAAAACCCGTCAATTCCACGCTTGATATATAACCGACAAGAAATACTGTTAAAATTATAATTCCTACTCTCGAACCTCTCTACCACCCCTCTCCCCCTCATTGCCAAACTGAGCTTTTAATGCAATCGTCCCCGGGGTTGTTTGCTCGACGCCCGAACCCCAACCCACCACCGCATCCCTCCCCCGACTAAATAATTGTGGACGGTTTTAATTCCGGGCACATTTTGATGTATCGGCCCGTTCGCGAATCGAAAAACAATTCTAGGGGAGTCCCAGGTTTTACAAGGGCCATTGAATTCATTTTAAAATTCTAATTCACTATTAATGGAGAAGTGTGTCGGGCAGTGATGGGAAATGAACTCCCCTTCACCCGGGTATGAGCTTCCATGTAAAATATAGATTAGTAATTTATATGCTGCTCGTATGTATTTCATTTAATACTAAATATTTCGTCCACGAGTGCGCTATAATACTCATGCCTCGCACGTATTTCTACGTGTTTATATGATGAAACAAATGGACTACTACATTGTACAATCTGTACGATATTAGGTTAAATAATTAATTAAAAACCAAGGAAATTAGTAACTTTTTATTGGTATCACTTAACCCTGTATATTGGCACGCGAGTTTTGGCATAACGGAATTTTACACTGTAGGAGGATCTCGTGAGCAAGTCGTAAATGTATTGCGAATATATAATAGGTTTTATAATAATATTATAGTTTCTGTTTCCTTCAAATTTTATTTACTATAGTTCCTAATAGCGCTTAAAACCCTGGAAGGTGTCCGAGATATATTAATCAAACTATGCGTATAATGGGAAATATATGTTATATAATATTATAACGTGTTATAATCCTATAAATAAATAATGCTGTTATTGCATCGTGGAATTGTTTCTACTGAACAATAAAATACCGCAATAATGATTTATCACTTCATGAATTTCGGCACAATTAGTCAAATACCAAGCATATCAGATAATATTACACGCATAATTGTTACGCATTTAGTTTAGTAATATTCTCCATAACATAAATTCTCGGCAATTCAGTTTCCCTTAATTCTCCGCACAGTTCAAATTAGTTAACTAAATCAAAATAATTAATTTTGAAATTCCAGAAACGTTGACCGTTTTGTCGGTTTCGCTGGTGTAATTGAGTGTTTAGGCGGTTATCTTTGTTTAGGCATACTTGGCGCCGCTAAAGAATTACGACAGCCAGTACAATGAGTAGTACTAGGAAGAAAGAAATAAAGAGTAACACAAACGGGCGGACGACTCGAAGACAATAAGCCCCGTTCAATGTCACCGACCGCGTGACGCAACACCGCCGGGGGCCCCCTAACATTGCATCATGAGCCGCAACCGATGACTTTCAAATCGCGTATTACCGCTATTCGGAAACTCGGATGTCCCCCGAAAACTCAAGTGAGTGCAAATAAGCAGACGAAAACCTCCCCCCAACGCAGATAATGCTATATAATTTATTTGCCTACTCAGTTAGTTAAATGTCACAATTCTTGTCGCAATCTTCCGTTACTCACTGACTCAGCTCAATCGGCCTCGAATTCTCGCCATCTTCGGTAGCGTTCTGTGGGTAGAAATCTACGAGTACGGACAGGTTGACTTCTTGTCGTGACCCGCAGTGGGGTGGAGACGACAAATTGGAAGGATGCGATGTCAGTCCCCCCCCCCGCTGATCACCATAAACGTATATGAGAGGAAAAATTTGTGGGCCAAAAACTATAACAGCCAATAAATGTCTCTTTGTTTGTGAACAATCCAGCTCACTTTGTAACTTCGCTGTTATATCTTTTATTTAATTTATTTCTGAGATGAATATTCCGTGTATTCTCCGATTCAATTGCTGGTTTCCGAGAATCGACCCTTAACGAATACTCGAATAATTATATGCTCTTTTTAAAAACATGTAAAGTTCGCATTGTGATAAAAATTGGAATGATATATTAAAGTTAAATGAAACGTTAATTGGATCCAGCTTCGCTTGACCGCCCGGCAAGGAACTGACAAGCGAAAATAACGAGACTGATTATTTGAGTTTATTTATGAACTCATATTCGTGTTTTCCATTTCGTTTCCAATTTACGTTTAATTCGATAATTTATTGCGGCAAATTGCTAATTCTCACCGCTATTGGCCAATATATTTCCATTACGTCGGGGGAAGGAAATAGAAAATCACTTGTTTCTATTTTAAATTAAATATAAAACAAAAAGCGCTGTTAAAATTACTTTTCCGTTCCTGTACGGAATTTAATAATATAAAAGTGCACGCAAATAAGACACATTGTTCTTAATCTTTATTTGCCGCAGCCGTTTCTATACGGCTTCACATTGTGATGCAATAGTGCATCAGCACCTGCTGATTTTATCAAAATATCGTGTTGAGTCAACTTTTTGAGTATACTTTTTTGTTTTTAAAAATAATATAACAATTTCCGTTCATAAAATTTGTTTGATCACATCTTTACCGGCGATCAACAGACGATTGCATAATTGGTGACAATCAAGAATGCTCGCTTACGTATGCGTAAATAGATTACGTGACGTTCTAAAACTGGATATATTTTCCATTCAGTTGTAGACTGCTTGCGCCAGATTTATTTTTACCCGTCTATTAATATGTAGCTTCTAGACTCTGAAGATCTTCGATTCTGACGATCCGACTCAGCGAATAATTAGTGTTCGATTCCTCTTTATAAATAATAGGGGACACAAATGTCTGTCAGCCGTTAAATCATGTCAGATCGTAGCGCTACCTGCAATAATTTCTAGCGGTATTTTCTCTATTCGTAAACGCCTTAATTGCATTGCGCTTCGAACGTTCGAAACGATCTATCTGGTCGAATATGTAACATCACGTGAACAGCGAGTGGGTGGCCCACACGGTCAGTCGAGCATTTCGCCAACTCGCGAAACCTTTTTCTGACATTATGAAATCAATTTAAGAACTTTGCCTAACAGGACAACCGACGAATCACCAATTATGAAATCGTAGCAATCCGATTGTTTCAGAAATATTATTGGAACGTCGTAATCAGGTGCAATAATTGGCATCAGTGCAGGTATTTGGCACTGTAAATTCGTGTTGCCCAATTTCGTTCGTTGACCTTTGACATTTCCTGATTCCGTCATCCTGGGTAGTATTCCTCCGAATGGGTTAGTCGCAGCAACAGGTACGCTGAAATGAGCAAAAGCCGGGGGGGGGGCGTCTTCGTTAATCCCGAAATGGGCACCGCGGTTGAATTACGGGATCAAAGACTAATCGCGTATCCGAAAGAGCATAATTGAGGCTGCAGATTCGTCCCACCTTCAATTTCAAAAGTATCAATTATGTAGCCCAGCTTATGTAAGTGTAGAGTACAAATATTTGATTACACAACGAACGTATTTGATGAAAAGAAAGTTTGTCTTCGATTGAAATTGGTGATCGGGATGATTGGAATTATAGTACCAGAAGTTGTTTGTCCAGGACGTTATAACGATAAATTTATTTTACCTTATAGTTATTATATGTTATTAATAGTTTATGATGAAGTATTGAATTCATTTAGTTTAGTTGTTCGTTAGTCTCGTGGATTTTCTGAACACACCGGACGGATCCCGCAACAAATATCCTAAACATTATAATTTTATAACGCTGTAAACTGTTTCAATATTGAAAAAAGCGAATGGGCTGGATTGTCGGATGTTACGCAATGTTTTACTTCAAAACGATATAATCGATCACTGTCCTTAAGTAGTACTACGTTACTCGAAACCGATGTTCTAATAGAAAGACACTTTTCTAGTCACTTCGATTATCACGGCCGTAAATAAATGCTTAGAGGACGTGGCTATTACCCCGGACTTGCAAGTCCGCATAAAATCTGGCGCAATGTCGCCTCGCGCGGCTCGTTATATATCTATATAATTGATACGGAATTATGCAATTTTCTCTGCTGACAGTGAACAGGAGTGGAAGTTAATCTGTGCGTCTGGGCGTTGCGTTATGTTGTGCAAGGACATGCCGTTCATTCAGCTCTCTGTCCCCAATTGGCGCAATTTCAGTGCCGGCCAGCGTTCGAACAACGCTGGGCTTGGGGGAATATTATTTTCTTACGCCCAATAATGCAATAGCTTCGTTATCGAATATTTGCGCAGTTGAAATAATTATCCCCAACTTCGACATATCTGCCGATTTCGGAACGTATTTCCGTTCCGAACTGGCTGTCGTATTATTTGTACAAAACTCTCTGTGCCCCAGATAAGGACTTGATAACTTAGTTTGGAATAATGAGTTCGGCTTGATTCCGTAGTGGTTTACGTCAATTACGTGTTGGCGCTCTCTTATTATTTCCTTAATAATTAGGCGGAATTTGTTAGAATGCTCTGTGCACCATTAATGATACATCGTATGAAAAAAAAATTGTTTTATATACAGAATATCGACTGCCGATGAACAGCACTGGCATTCACCTGCGCCAATACAGTAATACTGTTTTCAACAGAAACGTAATAATTACATCGTGATTAGAGCACACTATAAATGATTATAGCGGTGTACTGCGCAGGTTAACGAATTGGTATTTAAACAATTATGCCTTCAGTTGAAATGTCGCCGAGATAGGAGTGTTTGATTTCAACGGGCCGCATTTTGGGCGGACCGTGCGACAAATGAAGGTTGAGTACCAGTTGAGAATGGTGTAAGTAAAGCGGAGGGCTTCTCGTGGATCGTCGCTTCCTTTTTCGGAAGTCCGTGGCTCAGAGTCTGCCGTCGACTGCAGGGCGTGTTTTCGGATCGTGATGATGGAGGGCGGCCGAAGGGTGAACCCCGTCCAATACCCGGCGCCCCCCCGCACCTCGACACTTCAGTTCGTTCACCTTTCGGCTTCGCTCCATCTCCCCGTTCCCTCCTTTCTCTCCTCCTGTCCGTTATCCGCTCTCGTTGCACCTCAGGGATTTAATCGAGAATTTTCTATTTAATTGGAGTCCCATCCGCGATCGTCACAAATATGTCGTAGTCCGTGCCCGCGGTTGGATGGTTGTTGGCGGTGGGGGCAGAAATATTGCACCGTGTTGCAGCGCCTTGTTATTATGCCGGAGAAACGCCGGCCATCGTGATAGCGGGATACGACACAGAAGAGTTCTTTTATTGCTCAAATAAGAGCGTTTATCTCGATTGCGTCTATCCAGCGTTACTGCAAACGCTCCATCCGAGGTTTGCAATTCAATTCACCGAATGATGCGCAATTCGATCATTAACGAGCAGAAAGTCCAAGCAGACTGTATAATAGTATAATTATTGTAGCGAAATATATACAAAAAAGGTTACGGTAGGTTTTATTTATTATGATGTTTTTCGCCATCACCATCGTTTGAATTATCATTTACCGATTCCATCAAAATACAGATGATATTTGATCCTCGTATAGTTCGATTATAATAGAAAGCGAAAATTTGTTACAAATATATATGTTGGTATAAAAATTTATCGTTTTCGCCTTGTACACGTGCCCCTTTTCTCGGCCGCCAAATCACGTATTCTTTTTAAACGTAAATGATGCCTTTCAGTCCCACAAAGAGACTCCTTACGTCACCTGTTCTCGGTCGTTCATTACGAAGCACGCGCGAACATACTTCAATCGAGTGAAGTATACGTTTTACTCTGTTCAGATATTTCATCCGTTTTATGGTTTTTTCGTGCCCCCCCCCCCATTGTGTTGTTCGTATTATATCGCTAAACCAGAAACTAACGGTGGAATTAAATAAAAATTGTTGTATCCCTTGTTTAGATTCTTTGTTTATTCGAGCATTACCTCATTGCCCTGGACACTGCTGTAGGTAGAAAGAGGGGGTGTTGTGCATTTTAGGAATGCCAGCGCCTACGGTGTTCGGCGGTACGAATGAACCGGCCGTAGGAAGCGGTAGGCGTTGATTATGTAATTACGATGCCCTCCTAGTCTGTTTCCTGTTGTTGTTGTTGTTGTTGTTGTTGTGTGCGTGAGTGTTGGTGGTGGTCGTGTGGAGGAGGTTCGGCTGTAATTTCAGCGCGCCGGCTAGTCTGCCCATTAGACGGGCTAGCCTACCTAGCTCCTCCTCCCGTCCCAGTTATACTGTTTATAAAATATCTGTTAAATCGTTAATTACTTTCGGCGAAAGTGCCGAATAAATTAAACAGCTACAAAAGCTCTGTAATGCGGTATGGAGTTTTGAATCATTGACGCCTTTTCGAGAGATCTAATCCCGTACATGTACCTGAAGAGAAAGGTGGTGTTTATTTAGTCGATCTCCTCGATGTTTGACCTGATTCGGAACTTCGGGCCGATAATGGTGTATAACAGATACCGAAATAGCGGTTAACCAAAATATTTTTCCAGTCGACTGGCCCACATTTCACTTCAAATAATTTATTTTTCATGCCATACAGAATTTCCTCTTAACTGGACGACGTACTTCGTTCGGAAGACGCGATGTGTACGAGATCGTTAACAATTTCGGTTGTTTCTCCGCTTAATGAGATACTTGGGCGATTCTTAAGCGGTTTCTCGAGCGGCAGGATAATAAAAAAAACGTTTCGGGCGGATGACCCGGCCATCCGTGACGCCGCAAGTAAGTAAAACCTGTCCGCAAGGGGAAAAAAGAATAAAGGGGGATGTAAACGGCAAAAATAACGTCCAGTCTCTCTTATTTACAGACTGAAATCAATTAAAGAGTACGCCACGAGCTGGTAATAATGCATTTTAATGACTGCGGCGCGAAAATAATGGCTCGTCGGGTGGCTTCCGCTCGAGGTATTAACTTAATAATGAAATTCCGCTTAGAAGGCGTGCGTCGAGCCGGTTTAGTTCCGGTGTATAGGCACGCGGAGTTGAGTTGGCAACTGGGCGGTGTGCGTAGTTAAAAGTGGTGGAGTTGTGGCCGGGGTGGAAGGTGTGGCCAGATCTCGGCCCGCAGATAACCAACGGCTACAATTAAACCCGCTCTCATTTATCAGTCGAACCGACCCCCATAAACAATCGGGCACCGGCACCCCTGAATATAGGCCTTCCTCCTTGTATTTGTTAATGTCATTTTAGCCGCCCGTCTTGATAAATGGCGCTTTCACCGGACCCCCCCCCGCCACCGTTCCCTATTTCCAAGAGCCCGCTCAGATTCCGGGAACGGGCTCGTCCTTTGGAGTTCGCGGAACGGCCGAAATGATTGACAAAAGTATACAGGTAGGGCGTGTTCCTGACTGTGAACATCTTTTCCAATGGAATGATTGTCAGTACTCGTTCTTCGGTCTTCTGCAACATATGCAGTTCTTCGTCTTGAATCAAATTTCTCTATATAAATATAAATCCTATAAATTATCAGTTAAACCAACTTAATCTCGTTCTATTTTAGTCGTCTCAACTAAAAATGTTCAGTTAAAACAATTTCTTGTCGTTATTTCCACTTCTGCCTGCAATTTTAGCATAATTATACAAATCCCGAAAACCGTACTGAAGGATTTCTGAAGGGTCGAAGAAGACACGCGGGTTTTGTTCTGTGTTAGGCCACTGTCCATTTAGGCTGTGCACCCCTTCATGTTTTCAACTTCCTCATCGGATGTTCGACTTAGTTGTGTCGCCCCATTGTGGGAGGCGTGGCTCGACTTCCCCGTCCTTGTTAAACCCCGATTTGATCGTCTTAATCGTCTGAAGTGTCATCTTCCTGTCCCACCAGTCTATATCCGCCATCTCAAATTATCAGTTTCACTCGTGTTGTCAAACCATTCCTTACTAACGGCTCGACTGGCAGTTCGATCATTTTAACCGCATTCTGTTCAAAAAGCGGTTTGAAATACATTAACGGTGGTCCTTTATTTATAGTAGAGGCAGCGCATCCTATTTTTAGATTTTAAACTGGACGAAGGTATCAGCGGTGGCCGGCCAAGTTTTGGACTGTGAACACTCTCGGGATGTTTGGCGTTTATTGAGGGCGCGAGAAGAAGGGAAGCTTCGCGATATTCTTATATCGCTAATTAATAGGCGGTCAACCGTAGGGGGGAGGGTTCGGTTGTTGGTATGGCGGTGCTCTGGATACTAGTGATTGATTCGATAGTGGAATGTAAGCGGAGAGTTGTCGTGTTTTCCAGCGGCGGGTGCGGAATTCCTCCGGGGATTTTTCGGCAGCCTGTAATTAAAAAAGTAATCTTGGGGCCGTACTCCATTAGCGCTAACATTCGGGTTGATTGAGCGCCGTCGATATCGACCCACTGCCTCTAACTGCCTGCCTACCTTAGAAACCGGCCCGAAGAATTTTAACAGCCTTCAGGCTTCACTTCCTTTAGTCATTGTTTACGCTTCACTTATTTATTCTAGAATATTTACATAAAAAATTGCGACCCCAATTACGTCTTTATCTTATTGCCCAGATACACTTTAAAAAACTTGAGAGTTATTGCGGCGGAAAGAATAATTTTTATATATCATAATTTCTCAAATCTTTAAAATGTATTTAATTTATTTGCTTTAATATTAGCGGATCTATTATATTAACGAGTTTAGTTAACAGTTTTTTAACACTGGCATAGCCTCAAAACTGATGAGAAATATTACTACAACTGTGTTATATTTAAATGTACAGATTCGTCGACGTTTTTGTGATAGATATTCCCCCTTTAGTCACTTATATGTCAGTCTTTATTGCGATCTAATTCATATTTTATAAACCCTCGTTGAAATGTAAATCGTGCCGCTTTTATGTCCAGCAATCGTTTTTGACTTGGCGCCATTAATTGGTCATGAAGGAGGGGCAGGGCGTGTGACAGTTGGGATCGGCGTTGGATTAAAAATTCGCGCTGGTCGCCCGAGTTTCAAAATAAACTGCCCCCGGACCGAATGCCGGTCACAATACAATATCTATAAATTAGGAGTATAATAGTATTTTGCATATAATTGGGTCCTCGGGGAGATTTATAGGAGTTAATGTTTGTATAATTCTAATCCAACGAACGGGTTCGGTGGCCGAATTGTCTGGTGGCATTAATGCGGGGACAGGGACGAGTCGGAAAACAGCTGTAGCCCTTAAGGGCCGGTTGTTTTTGGCCCAGCGCTTGAGAGCCCTACATTTATTAACAACAATGAAAGTCGGAGTTATATATGGTTCTTTCGCTCCTCCTTCATCCCCTCCGTACCCACCCCTTCCCTTTTTATCTCTCCGGTCTATTTAATTGTAAATGAGAAAAGGTGCAGAGATTGTAAATCAATCTGGGGGCCCCAGAGGAGAGGAGGTTTGGCCATTTTCTTTTATCCATTAGGGCGGAGAGGCCCTAATAGAATTAGTCTGCCGGCCGAGCCCTCTACCCCAACCAATAACCTGTCTTTGTGTTGTTTTCATTTTGAAATTTTTCCGTTAATGTATAAATTCGACAGCCGGTCCAATTTCTAAGATGGATTTTCATTCTTTAATGCTCCAGTCGAAAAGGGAATATATTAATCAATATTGAAAACGCCACAGCTTTGGCGTATCTATTGTGTTGTTTGAAGCATCATTATGAAAATAATGATAGTAATTATGTTATTCGAAATCTAAATGAGTATAATTATGAGTATGATTATATTGTGGAAACGGCATTTTAAATTCTGCCCTTACACTCGGAGGTTGTAATATAAGTAACATTGATTAGTTTTAATAACTCTTTTTTAAAAAATAAAAATTTTCAAGCTTTGTACTGACGGCGGTATTAATTTTGTTTCAGGTAAGTCTGCAGTGCTTCCATCTCCTAATTGGTTTCGGTACGTTCTCTTGCGTAGTCCATTGCCTTTCTCTTAGCACTACTGAATGGTAATTACAGCATTATTAAATTTATAAGTATCAGAATTATTTTTTACGGTTCATATTTATTTTATTTCGTATTTACTTGATATGCTAAACACTGCTGTTTCTCAGAATGTTTCCGTTGTACACATTGAGAGAAGATCACG
Organism: Lethocerus indicus; assembly: GCA_019843655.1. Classification (NCBI taxonomy): domain Eukaryota; kingdom Metazoa; phylum Arthropoda; class Insecta; order Hemiptera; family Belostomatidae; genus Lethocerus; species Lethocerus indicus. The sequence continues at coordinate 24,142,684 of JACDQD010000005.1, read as the reverse complement.
GAATTATTTCAAAATTAAACCAAATTGTATATCTACTACTGTGTAGTGTACCTACTGTGCGCGATACTAATGCTTAAGGGTTCAGCTTCTATTCAGTTTCTTTTGTCTTTAAGTTATATACCATTAAGCATTTATCGGTGTATCCGCGATGCTGTTAGCCGATTATAAATCTTAACCGTGGAAATTATTTTAGACCGGATGCAGCGTCGTTGGTGGTGTGGAGCCTCCTTATAACCTTTATACCATTACGGCTTTGAGATGAAAATTTATTATGTTTTATCTTTTCCTCTTTTCTCGGAAAGGATTTCTGCTATTTTAAGAATCAAGTTCGTACTTAAATTTCCGTAGGACACGGACCTCACTCTGGACCTTGTTCTCAGTAATCTTTCATCTAATTAATTACCTAATTTAATTCCAAACAGGGAAGATAGGGTAAGTTTAAACAATTCTAGATTCCTCAGTAACTGATTTAAATATTAATTGCTTTAAGGTATGAGTATTCTGAGCGTTGGGTTTAGTGGAAGTTAAGAAATGTATGCGCCCAGAATGCGCTGTCTTTCGAAATTCACCTGAACGGTGTGAAATAGTTAGTTGACTGTGTTTGCGCAATTTCCAACCGGCCTTGATCTTGGCCGCTGGTCTAGACGAATTTGGCCGTCGGTGGAGCGAGGTTAACTCGTCTCAGATTTTGGGAGACCGCCAGAACAGGTCAAATAAGTGAGCGGTTTTTTACCACCCGAGAATGGCCTAAAATAAATTATTTCTTTACCGGAATTCCGCGGGAGCGCATTTCACCGTCGACCAAATTTCCCTTTACATTGGAATATTCAGCTTCGTTCGAATCTTAACGCATGCTTGCGTCGGTTGTGGTTAAAATAAATTCTTTTTCATCCACGTACGGCAAATATTCTATCGTCGCTATTTCTTCGACATTCTGCTGTTAGATCTATCCCGTCTGCCACCTGCGTTAATCACATTCCGTTTTAGAGAATTCTGAATAATGTGCTATGACTAATAATGTATTAAACTGAATTACATCGTGGGTGAAGGGTTCAATTAAATTGTTTTTATTTCTACACAAAAAATCCAATTCCGTTTATTTGTATGTATCCAAGTTTAAGCGACGGCAGGGGTTATCATCTAATCCCTTTTAATTTACATATTGAATTCGCGTGCTTGTTTAGTATTTTCCATCGGCTTTTCCCCGTCATTTGCGAAATTATTTTCCGATTCATGACGTCGTTGTCTTGGTCTTTTATTTAAGCGTTATCATCAAAGGCGTTCGTTGATTTTTGCCCGATAATTTATTAATTTTTTTTATTGGTTCGTGTAGACGATTGCATAGTTTGATTTTACTATTGCTCTATATTGGCCTTTTATTCTCCTTGAACCAGTATGTCGATAAGTTCAATGTATTTGTGGGGGGGCCCCGGAATTTTATCGCTCGTTCTATTTTTTCGTGCCCTCTCGCTCGGTTTGACCCTGTTGAAAGTTGTGATTTCCAGATGTTCTTTGGAACTCCCTAATGAGACTCGGGCTGAATCTAGTTACGTCTGGTAATAACGCTGACTTGTTAAAGATATTAGATGGTAAATCGTATTCCTGGCCCCATAGTGCAATGAGAGGAGTGTTTTAATTTGAAATATGCACTCAGCACAGTTAACAATTATAATCAGATTTTCTGAGAAGAAAATTGAATTAAATCGTCCGTGTATTTTTCTTTTAATTTAGGGTCCTGGAGCGGCCGCACTCATTTGTAACTGTAATTGTACCTTACAGAAGGATTATTAGCGTTGATATATTTGACCTTCGTCTGCTCAATCGGTAAAGCCAAGGAAACGCTGTTTTCATGTGACATATAGCGATCGACAAGAGTTTCTTCTGGTATGGTTATAGTGTATCAATTAACAATGAGCCCAATAGGTGATATTTGGTTGATTGCGAGGGGTGGAGCGTAGATTTAGAGTTTAAATACTGCAAATTTAATTGCAGCGAATGATCATGTCTTCACTCTTGTTATCCTTACTGGACCCGTCGACGTCAAACAAGTCGGGTCTCATTATTTTCTGGATATTTATTAAATGGATGAACCTCGAATCGGACCGAGCTACGGGTTAATAACTGATACCGAGGGGAGGTAATTACTCGCGCTAGAGTATTCGGATTAACGTTGATTTGTATTTACCCGAGACCGTTACTAATTTCCTTTTTCCGCTGGCATTAAAGAAAAAGCCATCTTTATTCGTTATGTGTCGCTTTAGTTCGGCGAAGGGATTTTAATTGGTCGGGGTGGTCGGGTGGCCGGCCGCATCAGATATTTTTAATAAGGTCTTTCCCCCCCGCGGCTCCGGTTTAAACCGTAAAGCCCGCGCAGAGTCCACCGCACCGCCGGCCTTAATGAATTTATGCGCATTTTAAGGCGTAGATTTGTTCCGCCGCCCGGGCCGGAACATGCCAGCCGGAACGCCGGCCAAATTCTTCTTCTTCCTTCCATCGCCGTCTCGGCCGGCACTTTTCGCGATTCCCGGAACGGGCCGCCGACCGGACCACGGTCAATCTTCATTTAGGTGAACGATGTTTTGTCTCTTACAAGATATTTTACGATTATGAACGAAACTAAATTTAAGAGAGGGACTTTTTCATAAGTTATTCACCAATATGTTGGCCGAAAGCCATCGGAGAATAGTTGAAATCAGTTTAGCGAAAAACAGAGCGAGTGAGCGGAGACGGAAGATCGTACGAATGAAGATTAAATAACTACTAAAGCTGGATATCCTAAACAGGAAAATTCCTGAATAGATGGACCTATGATCCGCACTGTAGTATAGTTTTAGTTTCTGTTTCTTCCCCGTTTCCGTTCCGTGTATAAACGGTGTTAGTCGTCCTGTTGTTGGCCTTTTATCAGATTTTCTAAGTTGTACGTCCCGAACAATGGGTTTTGTGGAGGGGGGGGGGCGAGTAGCGGTCTAATTCACGCGTAGTGCCTTCGCCGAAATATCCCGACATCTTAATTGCTGTGTTTTCTGACACGTCTATTCTGATATTTCAATCCGCCGCCACTATTTTTACCTACTGTCTCGTATGTTTGGCTTAGTATTTGTCCCAGACAGGCGGTTCTCTACATCCCCCATTATGGGGTTGAATAGTTATTTGAAAGGATTATTTTCATTTATAACACTTCGGCTGGTTCGGCCGGTACGATACCGTACACCGACAACGGCAGATGCAGGTAAATGGTTTTTTCAGTCCTGAATTAATTACTTCGACGGCTTTATACGTCTCAATTATATGTTAATTAATGTATGTGCGTGTGTGTATGTGGTGGGGGGTGGAGGGAGGGTATATTGAAGGGACCGGCCGACCCCCCTCGACAATTGTCCTGCTTCCCTCTTCTTTCGAGTTAACCGACCGTGTCGCACTCCCGAGGGAGCCATCCAATAAATAACCTGGAGCATTATATCCCTATCATCGTTCGGTTGTATCTTCTTTTATTTATTTCTTTAGAGACCCGGGTGAAAATTATTTTTGTCGGTGAACGAGGATGAACGACGGTTTAATAATTTGGCCCCGGGGGATAAGCGTTTTCGTACACCAAAAAAAGGGGCGCGTGTTTATTTGTATTCAGTGCAACTGCTGCGTTATTTTATAGACAAAAGTACCTTAAAACTACCTTAAATTATGTATTTGGAGGTTTGGGCGTTTAAATTTAGAGATTTGTTTTTAATGGTATAACTAAATCAGTTGATAACGAAATACGTTGTTCATTAAAAAATTGATTTATATCAGTTCTCTTACAATAACTCAGTTTATCGTGATTTGGAGGGTCATGCATGTGTAAAAGTTAAATTTTGGGAACTTCGGCAAACTTAATAAAAACTTATCCTTGGAATGATTTTAATTTCTAGCATAATCGTAACACCGCGCGCAGTAAGGTAGTCGCACTCAATGTTTTTTTACCTAGCTGGATTTTCTTAAATATCATTCAACTCATCCAGAGTTTTAAGCCTTCCAAAACTTCATATTTTATATATTTTTGTTAATAGTATAACAGTAGAATGGTAGGCGCTGAATATTAAATTTATAATTGGAAAAGTAGTTGAGGGGCCGCGCGGATGGAATGTTGAACAAAGCATTAATTCTATATCGGGGGAATAGAATTTCTCAGGTTTCCCTGGGACGTTTCCCCTTCCGTTAATCAAACCCGGCCGATATTGCCCCACCCGGGACCGGGGTGGGGTTAAAGTTATTCCGATTCCGTGACACAATCCCAATTTCATGTTTGAAGTAGTACAAAGTTTAATGTTAATTCCGGGGGGGGCGGTTTGGTTATGGTGGGGGAGGGAGGGCGATATCGTTATTTGAAATGGTCGGCGGGAGTGGATTGTGGGGGGGGGCTATGCAGTCATAGGGCCGACCCGGCTCGGCTGGTGTAGCATTATAGCGCAGTTTATCGATTCCTGAAGAAAAGGTCGAGACAATGCGCCACTACTTCAATTCGGGACATTGGAGGTCCTTAACCTGAAAAAACTTTCGTTCCACGCACAAATACACGCTCATTTAATAAATCCTTTGTAAAGTAATTTCAAATTTGATTCTATTGTGACAGTAAAGGAGAAAATATTTATTTTATTCTATTATTCCGCGCCAATGAAATTACTGTCATTACTTATTTCAGTATTACCAATTTTGGGATCGCGATGACTGTGCGCTCTTATTAAGGGCGTATCAGGTATTCTGGATCGTTCCTTCAGATTTACATATACACTATTGTACGCTATGATAAATATACGTTTTAGTATATTTGTGGAGCAAAAATACGTAAAAATGTATTACGCGGTAAATATTTGACTACCTCTGTATTGCCTGTTGTCCCGTGTGAAAAGCTGATTCCTTTTTTTGACTGTAATAAATGTTACCCGGTCCCAATAAATTTCGCGTTTCAAGTCGGCCAAACTAGCCGATTATATTTCTTATAAAGTGTCCTGTTTATTATTCAAACGAAATATTGCTCAAAGGCTCTTTTGGGGCTCTCGGGAGGGTTTGTTTTTCTTTTCTAGTACAAAGTACAAATTTCCTCCTGCTTCGAAGTTTTCACGGCCCTACCCGTCGAATAACAATAAAACAATGTCGGGAGCCCCGTTTAGATTTCGTAGGTAGTTTTGGCCCGAGTTTCATCTGCAAACTTGAGCCAAACCGTATAGATAAGTATCGACTGTCAGTTTCGATATTCAAAATAATTTTCTTTCTTGGACGCGAATTTTGATGTACTAATTCGAGCGATATTAAAAAATTAAATACTCAATATAAAACAAAACGGCTTATAAAGAGTTAAATTTCAGGTCATAACTTATTTGAAAACATGTCGGGCAATTAAAAACGTCTGTCAAGAAAGGAAACGTTATTAGGTAGTAGACGGCAAAGTGAAATGTGGAGTTATTTCCCCTAGCGGCCGGCCAGTTGTGGATGTCCGCCGCTGTAGATTGTACCTTTGTAAGTGGATGATCCCATTGTGGGAGGGCTCCCGGGGCGCGAGCACGTTTCGTGTGCGTGAGAGAGACGGAGCGAAGCGGAGAAGAAGGAGAGATAGAAAGAGAGATGGAGGGATGGAGGGAGGGAGGCAGGAGCCGAATGACCTAATGCCGGTGGTATGTGACCGGTGTCCTTATATGTAGAAACACCTCTCACTGGGCCTCTCTCGCGGCAGGCATTAGGAGGGACCCGAGTCCCTGCCGAGCTAATGGGATGGGAAGCATTTTCCGAACCCGGCACCGGACCGGTTCCTTTCGGGGGCCACCTTTCATCTGCCGGTTGTCGGCCTCCGTTCGTGGAATAATTGTTGCCGGCACTATGATGTTTAATCATGTACCGGTTTGCCGTGTCAAATACTTTTGAAAAATCTGTTTCAGTTCGCGTTTAAAAGTTCATTTGCATTTCATATAGGAGAGCGGGCACCTTCCGAATTCGTTGTAATATTAATTCCGAACTGGGATTCGAACGCTAATCCCAGGACATCGTCACCTTACAGCTCTAAACACTAAACCACACCAAATTAAACCGACATTTGTTTATAAACTAATACTTTGCTCCCCAAAACCTTGTCTAGTATAAACAAAAATCAAAGGTAAAATTAAAATAACTAACCAATTTAAACTCCAATTACTTTCGAATATTTCTGAAATTACTTCCTAAGCCTAACCTACTCTTATTAGACGTCGTGCCGATTCTATTGTCAGCGACGTCATTATAGCTGCACTTTTAATGGTAAACAGTTGGTGTGGAACACACCACCGAACTGAATTCCAATGAGTGTCGTGTGAGCTCAGTTGCAAATTTTAATTGATCACAAGAGCGGCTCATATAACACCGGTAGCGGAGTAGAATGAAATATTAATACAGTTGAGGGATTTGTTTGTTTGTGCTGCCAAGGTACGGAATATCGTCGTACGCGTCATTCTACTCGATTTTAGGTATTTACTGCCGCGCTAGATCGTGTACTGGTGTCACTTTCGTACGCAACATTGCCTGTTGAATAGTCTGTCGAATTTAGAACTGGAAGCAATAAATTGAAATACATCTATATTCATGTTGGCGAGGCTTTGGAATATTTTAGCTCGTTTTTAAATGTCTTCTCTTCCCCCTAGAATTTGTAACTTGCAAAATTTAAAAAAACATTTACAACTATAAACGTTGCACTAATATTTATCAAGGAGATAATATGACGTGATAAATTTTATATATATTGTAAATGTACGAATTATTGAAGTCATTAAAGAAAAATATTCCTTCTCTATAAAGTTTCGGCAACAACAACTCCTACTGAGATATTATTCGCTCCACTTCCGGGAAGAGAAAAAGTTACCCTGTTCTGGCTATCTGAGTGGAAGGGAAAATTTGACTTCCTCCATCGATATCGGGCCGCATGGGATTTTCCCGTTTCTTCCAACACATCCTAGAGGGGAAACCGATTTATCAACAAGGGGATATCGCTCTCGAATTCTCGAATTCTAGCAATTTCATATATTCGGAAACGTTTAGTATTCCCAAAACGTGTTGGTATTCATTGGAGTGTGTGAATTCGCTCGTTATTATTCGCTCCACCGGAAGCTCATTGCCGCTGAACTGAACTGCCTGTAAAATAGCTTCCTAAATTACGTATTTGGCGATTGTAGTGACTCAGATTTCTGACTTAAGAATAAGTCAGAAGGATAACAGGTTCAAAATATAATGTTTGCGGAACCAACATTTATTAACTCATTAAGTCTGTGTGATTATTGGCTCTAGTAGAGTTTTTCTTAATAATATCTGGAATGTATACTTCGCATTTCAATGCTAATAACTTTCTGACGCACTCGTGTTCTATTTTTCCAGTCTGAGTTATTTAAGTAAATGATTTTACATCATTATGTGGTGAATTAACAATTCAGTGATATACTACGCGTGAATGAACTGATTATCTTTAAAAAATAAACATCCTTATTGATCAGTCGAACTGTTTCGATTACTTTCACAATTAGCTCTTTGACTTACTGATTCGAGTTGAATTCCAACCTGAATTGCGGACAGTAAAGTCATTGTCGCTGCCAAGCTCACAGTGCATTCTTGTGTTCTGGCAGTGAAATTAATTCTGTCATGAATTCCGGCATATAGATTTAGATCGGATGCGTAAGAATGAGTTCCCAGTATTGCATGACCCAAGGACGTCTATAAAGGGCGTTAATTCCCAGCTGTTAAACCGACAATATAACGTTTGCGGCTAATAGCAGATAGGAAGTCTGACGTGCATTTCTGGACCCTGCCGAGTCCCACTGCAGGTCTGTGGTTAACCCGACAGTGATTAAATTGCATGAGTTGTATTTGTAAAAGTACAACTTTCAGTGGGCATTGAGAAAATCCGTTTTAGTAGAGTAACCTATTTCTGAGGCCTTGTAACTGATTATGCACGAGCAATAGGTCTCAGGGTTATGTAAGATTTTGAAATTTATTAAATAAGGGGAATCATATTTTAGGAGGTGTAGGTGTATGTCAGAAACTGAAATTGACTAGAAACTAAACTACTGAGTTTTGCAACTGTTACTGGTTCCATCATCAGGGTCCCACTGATTAATACATGAACTAGAAGTACTCTATATACCAAATGGTTGGGTGCGAATAATTTCTGTTTTCAGGATATATTTTATATCTTGTTGGACATAAAGTCAGGACTGTCCAAAGCTGTCGTACTATTTTAACCCCATCACTTAATGATAAATCTAAAATTGCTGTATTCGTTTGAGGGTTGGGAAGGTCCGTTATTATATCAGTCAGGGTACCTCACTATAGTAAGCACAATTCACACAAAATAGCTGTCTATAATCTTTAATTTTTTCTCAATCTTCCACCGACTGTGCAGGCAGGACGCTTCAACTGCGTTCGTCGAATAGGCGACGTCTGCGATACACCGGTCTAGCGTACGGAAAACAGGGCCAGAAAAGTCCGGCCGCGATTGACTATAATTTGTTTAACCCGATTTATTGGTGTCAAATTGGGTACGACGGCGGAAGAAATGTCGGGGTTGGGCGCGGCAACTGCATAATGCGTCCGCATAGTGGAAAGGTGGCCGCCGGCGAGCGACTGTAATTGTAATGTCAGTTGAAACGCGCCTCTAACAGTACCGCATACACGGCAGAGAGTGACCGGCCTTGGTCCGATCTCGTCCACCGGCCCTCTGTCGCCTATCTAGCCAACAACGCTCCCACTCCACCACTGGCTTTCAGACTCGGGCTCCTGTTTCAATTACTTTGACACCTGTCAAAGTTTTATTCACTGCTGCACTTTATACTGCGGCGGCAATAGTTCAGTTCACACCGGCCGATATCGACTCCGCTACCTTTAGAGGATCGTGAGAAATTGTTGGCAATTTTTTTTTCACGGCATATATTACTACTTTAAATATTATTAATTTGCTATTTAATATAGTCAACGACCATTTTTGCGTCGTTAGTTTTTAAAATTATATATTGAACGTACGGCTATTTCTAGTGAACTCGTCTCGTGTAACAACCCCCGATTTGGAGTATCGCGAACACCGATTCCTGCGTACTTACGAGCGGTCACCTTATACGCAGTTTTATTTGAACGACCGGGAACGGGAAAAACCTTCTTTGAGCGTGGTAAAGTTGGAGGGGAAACGTCGGCACGTACGTGTAGGGGTGGGCCCTTGGGATCCGAGGCCGTTTCCCCCAGGGCGTCCGCCCGTCAAGTCTCAAGCCCCGGCGTCCTTTCGCCCAAAATCCGGGTTGGATCCGGCAGAGGAAAGGGGCTGAGGGAGGGGAAAAAAAGTCCACGGAAACTCTTAAAAAGTTGATTGCAGAAAGTTGTCCCGCCGCGAGTGAAAGTCCCGTCGTCCCGGATCCGGGTTTGTTCCCGGCCCCCTCCCCTGCCGCGGTCTCCCATTTCGCTAATAAAGACACGCACTTCAAATAAGTTCAATTATAAAATTCAGAAAATCCTCAAACTTTAATATTGCGGTACACTGTGTGGAATACCAAATTATTTGACTAGTCTTTCCAATCTAACCCAGGACTACCAATCCTAAGCCAGACGTTATAACGTAATAAAGTATCGGATTTGGCCTTATTCTAGACCGGTTCAGCTTCTCGCTATCTTCAGTAGCCCTAATACAGAAACTGTCTTGCGTACCAGATCAGATCGACGAGTGGAGACCACGATGGTATTCCAAACAACATCCAGACCACCTACCTTAAGTTCGTATCTTATTGTAATTAATACGGTTCTAAGTTTCATGACTTACCCCTCTACTTTAATTATTCAATCGTACTGTGAAAAAAGAATATATTTTGACGTGACAATAGGCCGTTTTTAATTCGCAAAATTTGTTTCCAAATAAAGTACTCGCTGTATTTTCCATTACTTTTTTATCACGTCATATTCTTGCGGGAGCGTCAAAGCAAATATTTTGCCGTTGTATATCTCAGGTGGGCGTCTTTTTAATCGGGAAAAAATATCCACACTCTGTTGTATCATTTTACAGAAATACCTCATTGTTGGATTATATTTTTCAAGAACGTTTTACCAGAGGTATTCCATTCCCTTTATCGTCCTCTTGTTAGTTTTGGTCCTCATTAGGAAATTCTCCTCGTTAACTGTATTTTCATTTGTAACTTTCACCATTTAATCATTTTCCCTCCGTCGTGTCTGTCTAAGGGCGGTATCCTTAATCTACAGACCCTGCAATTACCTCCACAGGTCAGATAGTGTATTTCGATGATAACAACCCACACGCCGATTTGGTTGTTACATGAGTAATAATTTTCAGAACTTCCGGCCTGCCACCAGTTGTGTAATTTCTGCATTCAATAGGTTTTTTTTTATATTTAATGACGCGTCTTTGCGTCAAGCGCTTTCTAAATGCACATTTGACTTACTGGGAACTACTCGCGTCGGAATATGGGGCTGATACGATTCACTACCCGGAGCTTATTTTTCATCCGAGTCCTGGAAAAGGGGTGATTGATACGGGATCGATACTTGTAAGTCAGAAGAAAATACGGCGAGGAATGTGGTCTTTAAGCGTTGGTATGAGTCAGAGTGGTTTGCGATGAATGGCGATGACGGGTGGGTGGGCCGGAGTTAGCGTCATCCTGTCGCCGGCCGCCCCCACCTTCCGACACGCGTTTGCCATCCAGAAGGATTTCAGTTCCCGAAACAATTTATCTCAAATAATGCATTTCCTTCCACTAATTAACACTATTAAAAACAAATCGCTGTTCAATAATACTAAACATTCCGAATGTACACAGCCAAAATTACAAACAGTGCCTCCTTGCTTACAATTATCATCTTTAATAACGCTCTATGGTGTGCAGTGCATGAGGGGATTAGGGAGCAGTAAAGGATAGTAAAATCGAAATAATATCTCCTCCGTGTGCCAAAATGATTTAATTCGAATCTACTGTCAGTTTAAGTTCAGCGTAGACTCTTGAAAACCCCGTAATCAGGTTACAACGCGCCTTATTATCTCCCTTTCCCGCGCCGTTTAAAATATATCTATGCTTATTTATGATAATCAGAAATTTGTTAGAGTAACGGACTACAAGATAGTTAAATCGTTTTAGTTTACATTTAAATGAATTTATTGAGCTAGTAATTATTTAGTTTCTCGGTTAATTGGGTAATTTGTTTATTTCGCAGTACTGGAAATAAAATCGAGAAATCATTAATTAAGAAAGCATTAAATTTTTCTCTCTAATTTCAACGAACAAATGTTTAAGTTAACGAATGCGCTGTGCGTATAAGCAAAGTGGTTACTTCCCTGGGGTTTATTTCAGAGAGACCTAGATTCAGTTGGAGGATTTGAATGTTTTAACTGGGACGAGGATATAAAACCTCGTTCATTTTTCCCTATTCCCCCCTTTAACTTTCTCAATGGATGTTCACGCCGGGAAAGTAAGTCCTAGTTATATTTTATGCCCCATCGAGGAATCTGGCTCGCAGCTCGTGTTTTATTGCTTACCCCCCTTTGTTCCATTACAGACGCTCGGGAACCTGGAGGATTCATATTGCTCGTGAATGGAGGGAGGTGCCCTGGCGCCTCTGCTAGCAGAGTCATCCTACAAATATTACATTTTTTCGAGAATTTTCATTGTATGAATACCCTCTATTTGGTCAGAACCCAATGACAGAAATATTTCTATTGGATATTGCAGGAAATATGGATATATTTTTAAAAAATAGCCATTAATTTCAATGGCTAACAAATAAATGAAACATCGAACTATAATACAAAGTTGAAAGGACACATTTTCACATTACTGACGATACAGTTCGAGTGTAGTCTATGCCCTCCAGGAGGAGCGGAAAGTCTTTAGGAAAAAATTGTTAGGATAATCTGTACCAAGTGGTTAGGTTAAGTGGTTGGAGCAGTACAGTACCGGTACGGGGACGCCTCTTGTTTGATTAAGGCGGCAGGTGCGGTGCAGGACAGTTTTTCTTTGTCTGTCCAGCCCGAATAGTTAATTCAATGGTCGTTTGCAGGGGGCACATATTTGGTTACGTTGATTTACCTTTCAATGGGGGAGGAGTCACGTGTCATTTATCGAGAGAACAACAGCGGTGGCCGGGTCGTGCACGCTGAGGTGAATTCTCGTGTTTGGGGTTCGACGACCTTATCTGGGTTTTAGACCAGAGATATCGGTAGTCGCCGATAGTCGAGGAACCGAAACATGTCTCGTGGGATCGTCACATGACGAACTGCTGGGACCCCGTTGAGTGTATAAGCGCGCGCAATGTCCCCAGCCCATTATTAACTCCAACCTGTGTACACGAATTGTATTGAAATTACATTTCTAAAGCTAAGGATTTAGTTTTTTAGTATGGATACATAAACTGTTTCTTGTAGAGTTTAATTTATTGTCAAGATATAATTCGAGTTTAATTCAAATTCGGGTGTATGCGTTGTTTCTTGAAAGGTGCTCAACTTTCATCCCATGTAATCTTAAATGGACAGGACGCCATTTCCGCTACCGTGGAACGTTGTAATATTAAGCGTAGGAGTAATTCAATAGGCGTTATTTTTATAAAATGTTTTACGAGCTCAAATATTATAATCCTTTAGAACGTCGGGCGGCGTCTTGTGCATAGGGGTCAAGGGAGCTCGGCCGGCGAAGGCGTGAGCCAAAAATGCAGTGTTAATAGGCCGTGGACTGATCCAGCCCCGTCGTATTAATAGTCCCGGCCCCTAGCTACAATAAATTACCCGCTCTTATTTATATTCTTCCTTGCTCATAGTCATTCTCGGTTTTGTTTTATAGCCTGGGCTTAAATAGACGGCTGCGGATAATTATAAGGCAAATAATCCGGCCTCGGCAGCGCACGCCTTCAGTATATAACAATTACCATTTTCGAATCTAAAGCAATCTGTTGGGATTCCGCAATAAAATGATCAACTGTCTATTTTAAGGAATGGCCTATTATTTATTTGCGGTTCGAATATTTTCCTCGTTCTTCGTTTTTATTAGAGCGAAAAGACTTGATGGACTCTGAGACACGCTGCCAAGACTATTTATGAACCCCTTCTCTACCCCATCTTTAGATTGCTTTATTCGATTTTAATTTTATTTAATTATTAATTTCCTTATTCTAAATTAAGCGCATAGTTTATGATAACTTGAGAAACTTATTGTGAAGGGGTAAGGAAAGCCTGTATTCTATAGACCTGTTATATTATTGTTAGATATTCCTTTATCTTCTCGACTATAAAATGTAATATCTGCGCTAATTCTTACTTTGTTTAATTAGTCCGCGTTAATCGATGGATAACAATTATTAATTTCTTTTCTTTTGAGCTTCAGCGATCTTTATTAAGAGGCCAAACAAATAGAGGAGTCAAGAGCGGTTGTTCTTGGGGAGTGATCTTGATGTTGGTTTGGTTCGGCTGTGGTGGTATTTTGAAGTGTTTGCGCGTGTTTTCGATCTCAGTTCTGTGTTGTTGACAGAGAGAGTGCCACCGCCCCCGGCGGTCTCATGAATATTTAACGCGGCGGTCACACCCCCGCTTTTCTCGCTCCTCTATTTATATTTATTTCTTGTCAACCCCTCGTTATCGCCGAGCCGTTCATATGAACCGAGCGCGGGCAGTACAAAAGACCGGCTCATGAAATTAGGGTTGCTCCGCTCCCGATTATGTTAACCGACGCGCCGGTGTGTTGACGTAAACACGACTCCGGTTGGGGTTGGGGAAATCGGAAGTGCATAATTAAATTCTTTAATTAAAAAAACATTCTGGCGGACAAAAGGGTTTTCACTCGTTAACGTCACTCGCACCCACGATTATTATGGGTTCGCCGGGCGTCAACAAAGTAGTTGTTATGCATCCAGTTTGACGTAACTTGAAATAATTTGTTTGCTAATTTGTAATCGGAAATAAAAATTTCACGTTCACCTTATGACTTTTACAAAATTAAATCACCTGATATTTGTCAGGAATGTACAGTGTCAAAATTCATTTCTTTTAAGTTATCCTACATTATTATTTATTGTTCCATTTATCTATCTGTATTGTCTGTATGTCTCTACTATCAAAGGTAGGTATGCTTTCACTATTTAATTTTCTGCGATTTCCACGTAGTTCCCTCCGTTTGGGGATAACTCTCCTGTTAGTATCGAACCTTGGCACCTAATCCAGATTAGCCAGAAAGTATTTCAAGATTGTATCGCTCGCCCCATGTCTGTCTGATACATCAATTTGAAATTCTGTGCGGGGGAAGAGTGCGGCGATTTGTTTGCTCGATGGTGTGCGCGTTACGCCCACTTGAGCGGTTGCATTTGTTCCGTTACAAATTCGCAATATCTCCCGTACGCCATAGTTTTCTCTTCAATCCCAGTTCTTAGTTTGCATTCCTGGCGTGTCCCAGTTTACGGCACTGATTCCCGATTCCAATTCCACAACGGGGACTGCATTTAAATCTGCCGGCCTATGATGTAGCTGCGGCTCTTACCTAATAATAGTTCATTTTATTTTTTATTCAGCATAATACCCTGTTTCGTCATGACAATAAATGCATGGCTGTAATACATTTATGTTGATCAACTGTTGGATAATGTTGGTAACGAATAGTATAGTTGTTCTCATTAGAAGTTAAACCACGTCCTGTATTTACAAATTGTTCCAATCTCAGCCAGATTAATGCGAAAAATCGTTTTTATTTTTAAATTTTCTGTTTTCTTGTAACGAAACCAAGTTATGGAAAGTGAAGTAAGCCCAAGTAGATATTTAGGCAATAAATAAATATATATATATATATATCTGAACATCCGCCGTCTGATCCACTCCTTGCCTCCTTGGTGTCTCTTTACCTGCTACATGCCTGCTCACTTAGCTTTCCAATGAAAACCAATGGAACGTCCTATGCCTCACCCCCTTAATTGAAGGCCGATGTACAAGAGTGATATATGGACTCCATGTACACATTATTTCGATATTAAATTATCGTAAGAACGTTCGGAACGTTCCTATCTGAACAAAACATATCCCATCTCCTTGATTTTAGTTGAAATATTATATATTGTACTCCGTTTAGCGGTGTGTCGAGGGTACGGGGCGTTTGGAAGGCTTGCCCTATCTGTCCAAATTGAAGATTTTGAAGCCTACAATACGTGGACCCGTGTCAGACCCGGGACAGAGAAAGTAACAAAGCTCAGCGGTGAAGTTATTGTGCAAGGAGAAAGTGATAAATTGCCGAGTCGACTTTTGGATTAGGTTATAGCGGACAATTTACTCTTACCCCCGGTTGCTTTCTCTAAGTGCCTCCGCCTCCGACATCCCCGAAAAAAAGGACTGGAGGGCGCGGCAGAAGTGGGGACGTCGGGACACAATGAAGGAACGTTTTTACGAAAGCGAGCCGAGGACTGATTTATTAGCCATTAAAAAAGAAGAGGCTTATGAGTGTACTCGGGGCATGGAATTGCCTAATGGTCTGAACGAGCCCTCCATAATTCTTCCGATATTAGGAACTCGGTTAAAAAGCCCGCTCCCGCGGACCACCGAAGCTCTACTTTTGCGTTTCAAGAATCCTCGGTAGATACATCAGCGATATTGGAAAAATATGGTTTCCTAGATATTTATTCCTATATTATGGCAGACCAAACGTATTTCAATTTATATTGAAACTGTCATTACTTGAATACAATTATTTCGTGCCGATGTCAATTTTCTGTAGCAGTCATAATATATTTTTTGCATAATTTATATTTACTCTTATATTTCATTATACATTATAGTGCAACTACGACATTTAAAGTATTAAGTACTATTTAATTTATGTTTTAACCCGAGAATAACACTTAAATCCAAGTAGTAGAGAATCTCACTTCTAATCCTTTGGTCCCAATGGCCTGGCATTTATAAATTTGTGTAAATTTAACTGTTGATATGTTAGAACGAGGTTTAGTCCCCGACTGTATTTCCTGGCTGAATAACTTATTGCTAATGGTCATGTCCACCGATAAAAGGCGCTGCGGTTTTGCGACTGTCACTCGACTGTCAACTGACATTGACAGTTCGGTGTCCATGGGATGGGATGCATGCAGGAAACTGAACACTGGCTATTAATATCATTACTTTCTGTGTGTGTGTGTGTGAAATCATCAGGATATGATCTGTCCATGCTCTTTTCAGTCGTCATTATGACATCTCTGCGTTCAGCCATTCTATTTGAGTCTCGGCTCGACCGGTGGTGGCGGAGTTTTGGACTTCAAAAGTCCGCACCCTGGGCGCTTAGGCTAAAAGACTAAAAGTTAGGTCAACACTTCTAGTAGCAGTATATAAGACTGCAGATTATAAATGCCAGAAAGAGAAGGTATTAGAAAATTGAAGTGTTGTTTAGGGCCGGTATCGGTTGGGGAGAGCCGGTGCCATTGTTGTGCCAAGCGGTAGGATCGATACCAGGAGGAGGCACGGATGCCATTGTGGCTTCTTTCTTTTGACGCCGATCGCGTGAGTGTCGGCATTAACTCATAAACCTTGTGATGTGATCGAGACCGGGTTCCGAATATTTATGGATGTCAATAACTAATCGCCCTTTGATACGAACAGCCAGATATATTCCCTCGTCATTAGTATTTTGTTTTTCACCGGGTTGTTTTACTCGTTATTTAATCAAATTAAGCGGAATGTGACTATCGGGCACGCCTGGCTTATTATTATTAAAAATCATCATATTCTTGGCCGTTTGTATATCGATTTATTATATCTATTTTTTACCGAGCGAGCGGGAGATGACTTTTTTGGCGTCTCCTAATAAAAGCCCCAGTTCGTGCACGCGCCACTCTATTCGAAGAGCGGTGACTAATTTCGCCGGTGTCTCTATTCGCGGCAGTCATTATTCATCCGGCCCGTAGGCTTTAAGTGGCGTACGAAACTCATATCTGGTTTATCCGGGGTTACAAATGGCCCCTCGTTCAGTATTTCCTCTCCCGGATTGCCGGAGTGTTCATCACAATTCCGAGACCGCGCCCGTTGTTTATTCAGCGTGTGCGGGTTTCGTTACGCGAACCCTTCTTCCCCGCCTTGGCCCCTGCAAGAAGGGCTGCTCGACTTGCTTTGCTTTCGAATCAGGTAAACCCGGCTCCGCCCTCCCCCACTCGGCCGGCTAGCGGACCGACCGACTCCATTACATCCTACTCGAGACGCATACTCGAATCGTAGACGGAACTTAGAGTGAAAACCTTTCTCAGGCTTACCGAAACCTTTCTGATTTCCCCGCTATTTTCATGAGGGGCGAGGGAAAAAAATCGCTGGTCTGGTCGGACTCAGAAATGAGGAGCGTTGTTGATAATACATTTATTAGAGGAAATCGTAATTTGATACACTGTGCCTGGTTTTCTTCCGAAAGTATGTCCCAAATACAGGTATTTTGTAAAAACGAAACGATACATAACTGTGTTAAAAAAGTCCTATATCGTCATAAATTCACTCATAATAAATTCTTACTTTTCACCTCCACTGAAAGGTTGTGATTTGTGGGCCCAGACTTTAGCTTAAAGCATGACGTTCCCAGACTCGGTGGAATCGGCCTCTTCACGGAAAAACAAGGAGCGGCATCAAGAGACGCTCGCAGGACAACTAACAAGTAGAAAGTACATTGCCGGCTCGAAAACGTATTCCGACCCTCCACCACCGCCCCCCCTCGAATTGATTTACGGACGCGGTTGTAAATTAGTAAAACTCGCTGCTTCGGTCGGGTCCAGGAGCGTGAGATATATGGATTGTTGAACGCTACGCCGCTTCCACCACCTCCTCCCTGCCACCCCGCGCTACCGCTCACCCCGGTCGTCCCCAACTCCGCAGCTTTCAATAAATAATGCTGCCGGGGGGTGGCAGCTCAAGAGAGAGAGAGAGAGAGAGAGAGAGAGAGAGGGAGAGAGAGAGAGAGAGAGAGAGAGAGAGAGAGAGAGAGAGAGAGAGAGAGAGAAGTGGAAGTAGTGCGAGTGTTATTGTCATAGATCTTGTTGCTAATATCCTCCGGGGACCCCGACTTCCCTCCACCAGCTCCTGGCTTCTCTCTCGGCGGCATCTCGTCTTATTTCCTGGCTATTACCGTCCGCGTGATGACCGGCTCATACACGACTTCCTCCTTCCACCAGTCCCCTTCCTATCACTACCCTCGCTCTATTGTTTCCTCTCAATACACACATACATACTTTATATATATGTACATACAGACATTTACCGCCTTCGGTCTTTACAAGATCAACTTTTCACGTTGATTACAAGTTCCTCCCAAAATATTCACCGATTTCTATGGCATTTCTCATTCCATAATGTATTTATGTAGAAGAGTTTTATTAAAAATTTTAATTTATAGCGATCGAATTAAAAAGAAATATATATATTCGAATGTATTCTTTGTGTAAAAACGGCTATCTAGTGTTATGGAGAAGAGCCGGATGGGTTCCTTCGATTTCTCGAGATTTACGGGACAAGCTTTACCAGAAATGGGGAGCCATCTGGCGGCCGCTTCGGATAGATATTTTTCGATTTATTACACATATATCAGCAGTAAGGGGCGGGCCATTACGGCCCTGGGCTGTGGCTAAAGTTCTGACATTATTGGACGAATCGCGTGAAACTCACTTCTGTAATTTGTTCCTAATGTACACCAATACGACCGAAACGTAGAATACGCTTTTCGATTATCGAAAATCAGTTGGAAACGGCTTCGCCAGTCGACGACCGGTCGTAGACATTTTCAGTAAAATGGTATAACTCACCAGTGGATGAGTTTTAAAACCTATCTGAAAATCGCGGACCTGTTTACTCGCTATTATCGTACGCGAGATTATATCTGTTTACTTTATATTTCACTATCAGCGTCGATAAGGATAAAAACAGGATGCATTTCTGGATTCTCGGAAACAATTTATGCACGCAGTTGAATGTCGCATACTCCCGGATGGTAGGTACGTTCTGTGATTTGAGAAACTCCGCTATGATATCCTACTGGGTTTGGGATCGACAGGGGGAAAAACATCAACGTTCGAGAATAGGGAGTTGTAACCGGGGAGGCGTGGAGGGTTGAGGATACGTATAGGTCAGTTATACAAGCATCCGTTTTTTAACCCAAGGGCTTACTGTCGATCGGTTATCAGAGAGTAACTTGTTGTACAGCAATCTCGTGACACCTCAGGATAGATCTGGTGCTTTGTCGACGACTGAAAGAAAGATCTTCATTGAGAGTCATCGCATAGGTTCGAGTCGCTGATCTCCTCGTCCTGGGAATCTCCATCGGCCGGCGGCAGGTCTGTACGCGGCCAAAAGTCATTCATCGGTCTGCGGGGAGAGACAGGGCTCTAGAATTTTTCGATTAAAGCCTCCAGAAAGGGAATAGGTGAGCGTCAGGCGGGTGGGGGGTGGCAGTAAAGTGGGCCGTATAAGGAGACAATGGTCGGGGGGAGCATTCCTCGATGAGGCAAGGTCAGCCCTGATGGCATCCTTAGAACTTGGAGCCGGGCACACAACTCCACAACAGCCAGCCACTTCTCCCCCGAGAAAAGACCCGTTCGACCTTCGCCACCACCCGCGAATAGAATTTCAATTCGGAACTAACCCAACTGTACCGTACTGAAAATAACAATCCTTTATACCCTTTGTCGTTTTTCCCTAGCTTATATATGGAATTTTGTCCAGTTCACCAGACTCTATTACAAATACCGTCTACAAATAGCCGCACAGTTCATGAAAAAATACGGATCATTCTCAGTTTTATATATATGGCATTGGTTAATAATTTACGTTTGCGATTTATTTAAATTATTTACTTTTAACTTACATTTTTAATATTTTTATTTAATTAACTCATTGTTTCCTACTACCGCGATTTTCAACCGTCCTGAGATTTTATCCATGTTTCTTTGTTTACACCCTTCCGATTCCATCCAGAAATAAGCTAAATATCTTTTGATTCTTCATTCGCAATAATGAATAAATATGATGAATAGGGCCATACATTTAACGTGATAAACGTAACGATCTAAGGGCGTAGGGAAAATTCGATCGGGTTTAAATTTCGCGGAAATTGGGGAGGTTGGTGGGCCTAGTGGTATCTGAGGGGGTGGCGTATTGTTTGCGGCGGGAGCCCCCTCAAATAAGTTCGGCTCGGTCTGTCCTATTTTTGTGTATTTAGTAGGCGCCGCATTGTGCGGCTGACGTCAACGCCGCCCCCGCCCCCGCCCCCTCCTCCCACTTTACCCCCCATTGTTTTTCCATCCACGACCCACCCTTTTCATTATAAATCACGACTACCCACTCGTTCCCCCGCCCCCTATTTCTCCCTATTTCGCTCCACGCGTCTTTTGCGTTTTCCCTTCCCCCGGCTTTTCTTTGTCTCTTCCCACTCGCACAGAATTCCCTCTTCGCCTCTGTTACTCCCTTTCTTTCCTCGGCCACAATCAACCCCGATTGTTACGGACGGTTCGGCCGAAAAAACAAACAACCCGTTCGCCGGGGGAACGGGAATCCACCCGCCTCCCCCAACCCTAGCTCCCTTTAAGAACGCTTTGCGAACATGACTGCAGAAGTCTTGTAGCGGCGGTTACATCCTACCGTTAATAATGTCTCGTTATTAAAATAAATTAAGTCTTACGATGTTTTTTATTGGTATTCAATATTGGCTGTGAGGCTAAACTGGCCACACTCTGTCGTGCTTGTAATTATTTTATTTATCCACTCATTACAAAACAATATCGGAAATTTTGTATGAAATCTCATTTCATCTTACTTATTTCTATGACTTTTTCCCATCGCGAGTTTTTGTTATCCACTATGGAGATTGTTCAGTCTGAACAACCGGCCCGAATCGGCCGCCAATTATGTAAGTTAAGAACGGATTTAACAGTAATTTGATGTGTTTCTTTCAGATGACGCGAGTCGAAGTACTCACCCGTGTCATGAATTATGAATGTATGGGAGAGCGTAGAGTTTCAAGAATACAAAGGGCACTCTCGACGTCATCATTTAGTATACTGTCAGGGGAAAGGTCCATTAACCTTGTTAATTCGCAATATACATTCCTCGGCATTACCGGCACCGCTCTCCCAGCTCCCGGGTTCTGTCTGAAGCTTCAAACTTCGTCTAGTTACGAGTTTCGACTACTAATGCGAGTTAAATTTATTAGTATGCTCTCGCGATATAACCGTTTGATTCGTTATCTTTATCGCGGGCGTGCCCGATTTATTACTCCTTCCTCGATTACAAACAACTTAGTTACGACTGGATACGAGACTTCCCACTGATTTTTGTACGAATTCCGGCATTTGTAAAAATCGTCCTGTTTAACAATGTTTAATTAAGGCGGAACATATCTATTAAATAAACGGCTTATCATTCCGACATCGACTTGAACGTACTTCAAATAAAGAGCTGTGCAATTCAAAGAAAATTAACTTCAGGTTATCCATACAACAAATTATACATATCATGTCAAAGGGCAAACATTTGTTCCTCGGTATTGCAATATAACGCTGGTATAACGCTTATCTGATACCCATTTTGTATAATAGCGTATCCGTCCACTTATATTTCCAACTCATATTATTTTATAGTGTATTCGATGAAATTATTTTTGTTAAGAGCATTTCTAGTTTCAAGGCGGTATCTCCGTTTGCACGTCTTATACTATCTCATTATAATTTTTCACGAGCTAATGTTTCCTCCACCTTCAACGACCAGTTTAAACCACAATATTCCTCCTTAATAACTTTTTTATTGATCCCTGTTCTAAACATCGTTATAGCATATGTGACTGAAGAAAAGAAAAGTATTTTTAATGTCAGTATCGTTTTCAAATTCAGATTCCTCCTTTACATCATTGAACATTGGTCGTTCCTATTCAACCTATCCCTGTCGTTATCCTTCAGCGTTCTTCCTTTTTTTCTCCCTGTGTAAATTTCGGGGTGACTGAACTCCCTTTTATAAATCCCCCCCCCTCATACTTTATTAGACAATTTATTTTTATTGCGCCTTGGAACTTACTTTAACGAGCCTCGCCGTTCCTTATGCAGATTTATCCCGAGGTAGCAAGGGCACACCTGACAGCGTTAATGCTACGTCTGATCCAGTTATTCTTTTGTACCCGAGGTGCTATGGCTGTGTGTTCAGATTCTGTGAATTATGTAAAGATGTAAATGAGGCTGAGGTTGGTTGTTTTCTTGATATCGACGAATACTCTGATATTTGTTAAACGATTTGTTATATGTGCGATCAGAATTAATGGGTTTTATGGTTCCTATATTTGGCAATCGAAATATCGTTTATTAGTATTATATATTTTGCATTTTCTGTATCGGTAGGAATAAGTTACATGTTGATTTTGAATAAGTAGTGGTACTACTACTATTACGACTACTATCAGTTTACGTTGAGCAGAAATAAAATTACAGTTATTGTCTTTCATCAGTAACAGGCAAACATAATTCATAAAATGTTGTTTACATTCTTCGATGGCAGACCGGGAAGTTCGCCTATTTAACTGCGACGATATTTGGCACCAAGATTGTTGTTTACGGGCTCGAAGCAACATTTTTATATGCCAAGGCCGTAGCATATTAAATTCCCGGTCAAATTATTATGAAAAAAATGTCGTTCCCCATTGAGTGTTTGTTTCATTTTCAATTTTGCCGTCGCGCTTTAATTTAGGTGTGCGATTGGTTTGTAAATCCTCCGAGAACGCAGCTCAGGGGTCAAATTGTGTGTAACTAATTTATGATCCCAAACGATACACATAATGTAGTAATAGTAATGAAGGCTTGTAGTTGAGAAAGATGTTCGGGGGATGTCGGGTTTACCATTGAAACATCGCTATTATTTTTATGAGTAATAATTAGACAATTATTAAATGAAATAGTATATAATATTTTTAACAAATTGCTTCAAAAATTCATGTAATTTCATGAACTCTTAAGCGGCTCGGACTGTCGATCGGGGGAGATAAGCTGATTTACATTCTTCCTTTCATTCAAGGATAGAATATTTAATTATCCAAAAATAGTAGGATGCGGTCGTACGTACCAATTACAATTTTTAGGCGTAAGAATTAGATACAGATCTGTTGTAACGCTTTGGCCTAACATTTTTTATATACGCGTTAGCCAGGTAAAATAAAGATAATCCTAACCCTTATTGCGTTTCCGTTAGCCCGAGGAAGTTATTTTCCAATTATTTACTCCAATTATTAAATTAAACAGTATATAATATTTTTACTGTAAGTCACTCGGACATGACATGTCGATCGAGGGAGATAAGCTGATTTAAATTCTTCTTCTCATTCAACAAAAGAATAATTAATTATACAGAAATGGTAGGATGCGGTTATACCAATTATAATTTTGAGGTGTAATAATTAGATACAGATCTGTTGTAAGTATTACGGACACTTTTATGTACTAGATTGCCTGGCAAATAAAGGTCGTCGTAATGCTTATTACGTACCTTTAGCTCGAATTATTTAATCAATCTCGGTTTCCATTAATCGTCCAGTTACCGGTGGTTGGAGGGGCTGGGGCGGGGCGGGGTGGGGCCAATTTAACGCCAAATTACTTGGAGCGAATTCAGCCTAGCGGGAGTCAGTTTTAAGTCAGGGTTTTAAGGCGGGGTCGGCGGATACGTAACGGACTGTTAGACTTGTCTTTAACCTTTAATTAATTTCGTGGCGCTTGGTGTGGGGTTGGGTGGGCGGTTGGGGGGTTGAAAGTCGAGAAGTCTATTGGTTGTGCGGGCTGTGGCCTCCCCGGCAATAAATATTTCGGCGCCCGCCCAACCTCCCAGACTCCAGGTAATGAGATCTTGATGAGTTTGTCACTTAGAGCTCCTCTTCGGCCTCGCCGAATTCAAATCGTCCTCCCGTTTAGTTCGGGAGATGGCAGCCGAGTAAACAGAAACTGTTTTAAATTAGTTTAAACAAAACTCATTGTTGTTTACCAGATATCAGAGTTTACTGATCTAAGTAATTGTACTATTACATACGTAGTAGTTATCGTGTGGAATTATAATGACTGTTTCGTTTTAGTGACGAGAACATATTAACTTATAGTATAGTTTAGAATATCTAAAAAAGGATTTTTATTAATATCAGCTTCGTTCTCACCGGCCATTGCTGGCGGGAGGCTTTCAATTTTGGTTTATCTGTATTTTCGGAGGATTTATTTGTTAGGCGGTGTCGAATCTAGTAAGAGATTGATGGTTTTGGGACACGGAAAATGGGATTGAGGGATCCGTCGAGCTAGAAGTATAGAACACTGTTGAGACTCTACCGTCCACTTTTGCCCGGGCCTGTACTCCTCTCTTCTGACCTTCGGGCTCTCTCTCTCTCTCTCTCTCTCTCTCTCTCTCTCTCTCTCCTTTCCTAGGACAAGCCAGGTTCCTTTGAGAGTTCCTTGACGGTTCCTTGAATTCGGATCTGTTCATCGGCTAAAATTAGAGACTTCGCCGCCCAAAGTGGAGACCTCTTACTGAACGGAAATCTGGTCTCGTATGGCGTGGCGCCCCCTTAACCCCCAATTAATTATAGATCAGAGTCTTTGACCTATCCTGGTCAAAGATGCCAAGAATTACTTTCTAAATTAATATCAGTTCCAACTATTTTTTTAAATTGATCTTATTCAGATACTGTATTTATATAATTACTGTACCTCGACTATATGAGGCTATTCAAGACATGACCATAAAATCACTGGCCTTGCAGTTCTCTTCCAGGGGCTTCACATCTTATAGCTAAGTGTTTGAAAAAATTAGTAAACGTAAAACAATAACAATATTCATTTCACTTCTGTGTTTTATCGCGATGTAGAAGTGAAATAGGTATTCTCAAGTGGACATGCATTCTCATAGTGTACAGAATAACGTTGTCGGCACCCTCTCCGGCACTGTGGATATATGTTCGATCATGGCCAACACTGTGGCCCGGTTGGCTTTAGGGTTCCGAGGTTTAGTATTGCGTGAAATATTAATTTCACACTGGTAGTTGTTGATTTCGGCTACGGGATATTTTATCGTAACAGCTGTCCAGCTGAGTGGAGACCTAATATTACAAGTTATGAAAATGTTTCGTATATCTCTTGTGTATCAATTTTTGTTTTGTACATATCTCGTTACTTTCATAATCGCGTGGAGAGAATATAATTGTATTTAATCACAAGATTGAAATGAAAACTGTAGGCAGAAATCCGAAAGAAAATGGAGCCGGGACACACCTAGAACCAGTCGGTTGGGGGCCGATGGAAGTTACTTGAGTGTAAAAAATTCACGTAGGAAAAAATGTTTCACCTATTACCTTTGGGGGTACAAGTTTCCTTAAATAATTCCACTTTCCCGTACACCCAACCAGGAATCCTTTCAAGGAAAACCGGCCGTCCCGTTTCCTTCTTTTGATAACTGTTCCAGGTAACAGCGGACGCAGGCCTAAATATTACAGGCGCCTTTTTTACTCGACGGGCCAATTTTGCATCTAAAAATGCCATTTTTGGGCCTAAAAACCGCATTTTTGGGCAATTTTGCGTCCTAAACGAGAAATTACCCCAAAAATGTGGCTTTTAGGACCACAAATGGTATTTTTCGATGCAAAATTGGCCCAAAAGTGCAGTTTTAGGTACAAAATTGGCATTTTTAGACGAAAAATTGGCCTAAGAGTGCGGTTTTAGGTACAAGAATGGCAATTTTGCGTCCAATTTTTCGTGTAGAATCTAATTTTGCGTCAAAAAATGCCATTTTTAGGCCTAAATACTGCATTTTTGGGTCAATTTTGAGTTCGAAAATGCCATTTTTGGGAGTAAAAACTGACTTTTTGGTCAATTTTGCTGATGAAAATACAATTTTCGGCCCTATAAACCGTATTTTTGGCCCAAAAATTCGGTTTTTAGGTCCAAAATTGGCATTTTTAAACCCAAAATTAGTCCATAAATCAGGTTTTTATGCCTAAATGGCATTTTTTCACCCAAAATTGGTCCAGGAATGCGGTTTTTAGGTCCAGAAATGGCACTTTTACACGCAAAATTGGCCCAAAAATTCGGTTTTCAGGCCAAAAAATGGCATTTTTAATCAAAAATTGGCCCGTAAATGGCATTTTTATGAAATTTGGCCCAAAATGCGGTGGCATTTTTTAGAGGCCAAAATTGGCCCAAAATGCGGTTTTTAGGCCCAAAAATGGCATTTTTACACGCAAAATTGGCCCAAAAATGCTGTTTTTAGGCCTAAAATTGGCATGTTTAGATCAAAGTTTAGCCAAAAAATGCGGTTTTTATGCCCGAAATTTTTCGAAAAACTTAAATTTTCGATTTTCAACCCGCCATTTCGGGGGCAAGTGTAACTCACTTTGGTACACTTGTGGGTGGAATATGGGATCGATCTGAGAAAATTTTCGAAAAACCTAAATTTTCGATTTTCAACCCGCCATTTCAGGGGCAAGTGTAACTCACTTTGGTACACTTGTGGGTGGAATATGGGATCGATCTGAGAAAATTTTCGAAAAACCTAAATTTTCGATTTTCAACCCGCCATTTCAGGGGCAAGTGTAACTCACTTTGGTACACTTGTGGGTGGAATATGGGATCGATCTGAGAAAATTTTCGAAAAACCTAAATTTTCGATTTTCAACCCGCCATTTCAGGGCAAGTGTAACTCACTTTGGTACACTTGTGGGTGGAATATGGGATCGATCTGAGAAAATTTTCGAAAACCTAAATTTTCGATTTTCAACCCGCCATTTCAGGGCAAGTGTAACTCACTTTGGTACACTTGTGGGTGGAATATGGGATCGATCTGAGAAAATTTTCGAAAAAATACCTAAATTTTCGATTTTCAACCCGCCATTTCAGGGGCAAGTGTAAATCAACTTTGGTACACTTTGGTGGGTGGAATATGGGATCGATTTGCTAAGAAAGCCAAAAATTTTTTTTCGAAAAATTTCAGGGTGGGTGGAATATGGGATCGATTCTGAGAAAATTTTCGTAAATTTTCGATTTTCAAACCCGCCATTTTTTCGTAAAACTTTGGTACACAATATGGGATCGATCTGAAAAATTTTCGAAAAACCTAAATTTTCGATTTTCAACCCGCCATTTCAGGGGCAAGTGTAACTCACTTTGGTACACCGATCCCCTAAATTTTCGATTTTCAAACCCGCCATTTCAGGGGCAAGTGTAACTCACTTTGGTACACTTGTGGGTGGAATATGGGATCGATCTGCGCTTTCAAAAGGGCCACTTTTCGAAGTAAAATAAAAATTCCTCGATGAAAACCTAAATTTTCGATTTTCAACCCGGGGGCAAGTGTAACTCACTTTGGTACACTTGTGGGTGGAATATGGGATCGATCTGAGAAAATTTTCGAAAAACTAAATTTTCGATTTTCAACCCGCCATTTCAGGGGCAAGTGTAACTCACTTTGGTACACTTGTGGGTGGAATATGGGATCGATCTGAGAAAATTTTCTTTTCGAAAATTTTCGAAAAACCTAAATTTCGAAACCCGCAAGTGTAACATTTTGTAACTCACTTTGGTACACTTGTGGGTGGAATATGGGATCGATCTGAGAACATTTTCGAAAAACAGCATTTTCGGGCCAATTTTGCGTCAAAATATGCAATTTATGGGCCTAATAACAGCATTTTAGCCAATTTTGCGTCTAAAATTGCCATTTTTGTACCTCAAACCGCACTTTTGGGCCAATTTTTCGTGTAGAAATGCCAATTTTGTACCTAAAACTGCACTTTTGGGCCAATTTTGCATCGAAAAATACCATTTGTGGGCCTAAAAGCCACATCTCGGAATGCCATTTTTGACATTCAAACCGCACATTTGGGCCAATTTTGCATCTAAAAATGACATATTTAGGCATAAAACCCCCATTTCTGGGCCAATTTTGCGTCAAAAAATGCCATTTTTGGACCTAAAAACCGCATTCCTGGGCCAATTTTGCGTCAAAAAATGCCATTTTTAGGCCTAAATACTGCATTTTTGGGTCAATTTTGCGTTCGAGAATGCCATTTTTGGGAGTAAAAACCGACTTTTTGGTCAATTTTTCTGATGAAAATGCAATTTTCGGCCCTATAAACCGTATTTTCGGCCCTATAAAGCGTATTTTTGGCCCAAAAATTCGGTTTTTAGGTCCAAAATTGGCATTTTTAAACCCAAAATTAGTCCATAAATCAGGTTTTTATGCCTAAATGGCATTTTTTCACGCAAAATTGGTCCAGGAATGCGGTTTTTAGGTCCAAAAATGGCACTTTTACACGCAAAATTGGCCCAAAAATTCGGTTTTTAGGCCAAAAAATGGCATTTTTAATCAAAAATTGGCCCGAAAATGCAGTTTTTAGGTTCAAATATAGCATTTTTAAACGCAAAATATGCCCAAAAATGCGGTTTTTATGCCCAAAAATGGCATTTTTTTATGCAAATTTGGCTCAAAAATGCGGTTCTTAGACCCAAAAATGGCATTTTTAGAGGCAAAATTGGCCCAAAATGCGGTTTTTAGGCCTAAAATTGGCATTTTTAGATCAATGATTGGCCAAAAAATGCGGTTTTTATGCCCGAAATTTTTCGAAAAACATAAATTTTCGATTTTCAACCCGCCATTTCAGGGGCAAGTGTAACTCACTTTGGTACACTTGTGGGTGGAATATGGGATCGATCTGAGAAAATTTTCGAAAAACCTAAATTTTCGATTTTCAACCCGCCATTTCAGGGGCAAGTGTAACTCACTTTGGTACACTTGTGGGTGGAATATGGGATCGATCTGAGAAAATTTTCGAAAAACCTAAATTTTCGATTTTCAACCCGCCATTTCAGGGGCAAGTGTAACTCACTTTGGTACACTTGTGGGTGGAATATGGGATCGATCTGAGAACATTTTCGAAAAACAGCATTTTCGGGCCAATTTTGCGTCAAAATATGCAATTTATGGGCCTAATAACAGCATTTTTAGCCAATTTTGCGTCTAAAATTGCCATTTTTGGACCTAAAAACCGCATTTTCGGCCAATTGTGCGTCAAAAAATGCCATTTTAGGCATAAAAACTCTTTATGCCTAATTGCAACAAATGCAATTTTTGATCTAAAAATGCCATTTTTGGGCCTAAAAACCGAATTTTTGGGCCTAAAAACCGTATTCTTGGGCCGATTTTAGGCCTAAAAATTGCATTGTGTGCTCTATTTCTGCCCTAAAAGACGCATTTGAGGGCCGATTTTAACCATAAAAACTGCATTTTTTACCTTAAAATCACATTTTTTTCTTATTTTGCGCCTCAAAACCGCATTTTTCAGCCGATTTTGCATCTAAAATCCTCATTTTTGAGCCTAAAAACCGCATTTTGGGCCAAATTTGCATAAAAAATCTATAAGAGATGACCGACCACTGGCACTAAAAAGGACACTGTTTAGAATAATAAATAATATTCAAACGATGAAATAAATAGGGTGTGACGGAGGGAGAGTTGTTTTGGTATCCCACCGGCAGGCCAAGCGGTAGAAGTCTCTCCGTCAAGACTTGTCAGAATAAAGTATACTCCGCATTTTATTATTTATGTACGCATATATTACACGTGAGTGACTCGTGAATGGCGGAAGAAAAAGAAAAACTATTATAGCGGAAGATTGCCCCCTAGTTGTTACTTTGAGACCAGTAGACATTGACAAAGCTGCGCCGGCCGATAAATAACTCGACCCTTAATTTTGTATCTACGATTTTGTATCCACACCGTTCCAAGGAAATTTTTTTAAGGCGATTGCGTTCCTACTGCTTTTTAAATTTTTCGGCAAACAATTGTCTTGGTCGACTGTGCCTCTTATTTCAGTAGAGTACCAACGATTTTTGAATAGTTGAAACGTATCGAATTAAAAGAATAGTTCCGAGTACACAGGAATTCCGTTATATAATAGTAAGTATTCAGATTTATCAAGGCCTCACGTTCCTCGAGAGCATGACGTTGCCACTATCGTGTACGACCTTCCACTTTAAACACTTTAGCCGTCCGGCTTTAATTGAATCGCAGTCGCCTTATAAGAATGTCCGGTCCAATTTGGAGAAAACGTTCTGTTTATCTCGTTTTTCATGGTTGCAGATATTTTTCATTTCAAAACATTTGGTGGAATCTTATATTTCGCCAGATTATAAACGCTATCCGAATCCGACCGCTTGCAGTGACGGGTTGAATATTTAACTTTAATTCACCGGTACAGAATTATATCCTCCGAGTCTCCACTCGATCGTTTCCACTTTGATTTCCACCAGTCGGTGCACACTAACTTCGTCGTTTACACATTGTGCTCACGGACGTTGTAGAGGGTAGTGACTGATCCGATTATTCGCGTTAAAGTCCCCTTACGAGATAAACCGATTCCTGTAGAAGGTGAGAGTTCGCAATAAGGCAGCCTTGTGTAAAATTCGTCCCGCAGATTCGGGCTCGGCCAACAGTAAATGATTGCAGGAATCATTACCGGCCTGTCCTTGGCCGGGGTCATTGGTTGAGAAAGTGGTGCTGTGAGAGGAACCCGGGGGCCCGGCTCCGAGCTCACCGGACCCGCACAACCCCTACCAATTAATTAGCGGTAATGACCACCGACGGCCCGTGTCCCGTCTTAATACACGAGTTATTTTGACCTAACCGCGCTGTGTTACTCTTACACCTGTAATGGCGTTGAGCCGGACGCTGGCTGCCGCTCCCCCTCGCTTCACTAATTGACGCCCGCCCCCTTATATTTTTTACTCCTCGCGCCCCTCCTTGAATCCATAGTAATTTGCTTTAATGCGCGTATAATTCACCGGCGTTATTTCTAATTAGCCGCGGCTTTCATGTCACGGCGGATAATGTTATCGGCGCGCCCATGCGATACTCTTGTACGGACGCCGGTGTGACCGGAATTACTTATTAACGTTTCGCGCCTCGCGATGTCTGTCCCGTTTCGTGGAAGTTATATATATATCGGCCGAATTCAGTTGAAAGCAATACACAACGCCCAATTGGTATCTATGACACGCTTTAAGCGCCCGTATGCATATTCACGTGTTTCCCCCGACTTATTTTCGCGCCATTTATCTTAAACGTACGCGGGCTGGACGTATTTATATTTATCTGGCCGGGTTTCTGCGAATTGACAGATAACGACCGCTCAGAGTGAAGTTGGCACCCTCCGGACATTCCTACGCTCCTTTTCGAACTTCCCGGTCTCATATCTCGCTAAAAACCGGGCTTCTTTCTATGTTTAGAGCTGTCGTCGGGGGGAACATTTATAGGTTTATATCATTCGTACTTATAGAAAGGTCTATACAAACTGTTTTCTTACAACCCTCATACTATCGTTAAGCACATTCCTATACGTTGAAGAAAGGGAGAGTGCTAAAAATCGTTATTAAGTGATGCCGGTCTACCGCTGCCAGTAACACTTTTATAAGTGTTACAGGAGTTAGTTTTACAAATGACATCGACAGGCATGTTTTGAAAACGTCCCGATTGCATATAGTGTCATTCCTTTTATTTTATAGAAGGAAAATAATAAGGGGAGAGGTGTGTTTTTGTTGTCTAATGTAAAATATGACATTATTGGTAATCTTGCTAAATTCTCTTAATTTCGCCAAAGAGCCAATGTTAGGTTAGGTGTCTTCTCCGTCAAAATTGTAGTCGTGACTTAAAATGAAGGGGAGAAACTTTAGAAAACGCTATGACAAAAACTTGTTTTATCGTAGCAACTACTAAAATTTGACGGCTTATGCAAAATTCTCCAATCTCCAGCGCCGATAACGCGATGGCAGAAACTCTGAATTGAGACGGTACCGGCGAGCTTTCAATGGGCGTGGGACTGAAATTTGAATGTGGGCACAAACACGGACACAGACATATATCTGGACGTGTACTATTCAATTAGACTACTCGGGGCGGGAGCGATAACAGACGGCAGTATGTTGTGTGGGATGTTGCACCATGACCGACGGGTTTCGCCCGGAATATTAACTAGAAACGGGCCGCCGCCATTTAAAGTGGCTACGTCCTTATTGTGCCCGCGCGGGGTTCCGTTAGGCGCCCCCGCCCAACATCTGTGCAACACGATATCTACCTTAGATTGCCATTCCAGGCCCCGAGCTTTCATCCAATTGCAACAAATATCAAAAACTACTAAAATATTCACACGGGAAACGCTTGTATTCCTCATTAGGGAATTAAGAGGACCCGTCATACTATTTAAATATTACAACTGTATCGTGGGTCCAGAAAAAAGTTTCAAAAATCATTTGTCTTTTATGATTAATAGTAGACATGTTAATCAGAAAGTATGGAAAAAATAGACAACTTTCATTGGCCAAATTGGTATTGCCAGGAGTAACGTTGCGAGTAACAATAATTTATCGATACGTTTCCGCTATAACCCCGTCGTTAAATCATTCGATATTAAATAATAGTTGTGAAAACGTGTATTCCCTTTATGATCTCTTCGAAGCGTTCCATTATGTTGTCGGAGAGATTCATTGACGATGCTTGAGGCTCCACGATAAAACGATTTGTGGTTTTATGCGGTAGTTAAATCAAAATTTAACGATACGTCCAATCGGCCCCGTTGCTCCTAATTGACGGGCCCGGCTCTTGTGTTTTTGGGGGCTTCTAAATCTGTCTCAGTCGGACTCCTAAAGCTTTGAGTATAATACCTGGTCCCCTTTGATTGTAATTTGACTATAGTTTATATACTGCACTTGCGGCCGGTCGGGTTTGAATCTGCCCTGGAGCTAGGTGCTCTCTCTCCCTCCCTCGCTTTACCGGTCTCTGTATAGCCCCCAGAAAGTTATACGCTATTTATGACAGCATTTATTTAGAGTTTAAATTGTTCTGTCGATGTCCTATCTTGGATAGTAAGTATGCAGGCCTTATATATATTTTTATTTCTTATTGTAGGCTATCAAAAAGTTATTGGGAAAATATTGACTAGGCTCTATGCCGGTCGTGACCTCTGACTCTTGAATCAATTGCTTATTATGCAGAACCTAATCTCATTATATACGGGCACCTCTTGTATTGGGAGTTGTCGCCGTATATCAGAACTTTTATGGAGAAAACCTTTTCTGGAGTTTTATGGAATTCCAACTCCCTAAAACAAGAATGTCCCGAGTTCGAACCCCTGTGGCTGTTTATTGAATTTTGCTATTAGCCTAATGGATTAGCCTGCTAATACACTAACCCCTATGTTTGCGTAAAATTCCAAGTATAATCATTTTTTTAATTACTTGTAAATACTAATGCCACGTCCTGTTCAAAAATGTAACTCAGTACGTCAGTACTTTCAGTAACTGCGTTCCATTGCTTGGAAGTACATCGTTTTGAAGGAGAACTTTCATTAAACGGTCTTTGTTTTATTTTTTACAGATCACTTCAGGTCCTGGCACAAAAGGGTAAAACCCATAGCGCCCTTTTGCAAGAGCAGAGGGGGCAGGTAGGCGGCTGCCAGCTGGGCGGTCCTCTCAGATATCCCAACACCGCCATACTCTGGCTTCAGGCGCAATCCGTAAGTTTAATTTTCATACATCTTTAAATTATCCGTAATTGTTTTCTATTCGCGCGTAGTTGGGGCGGTTTCTTACAGTAGCCTTCACGATTAAAAGATCCTTCACTGAAGATATTAATTTCGCTACTGCTCTTATACTATACCCGAATGTTGGCCGATCATTTTCTTTCATATTGAACATTTACGAGTGTGACTCGGCGCTCCAGTTCTATAAATTAAGTACGGTCGGTACCATCGGTACTGCGGACGGCGTCCGTATAGGTTATAAATAGAACGTTTTTAGCCCGTACCTCGAAAATTGTTTCTGTTTTGTGGTGATTAGCCACCGCCGGAACCACAGATGGGTTGGCATCGAAAAATGTTGTTCCGTTGAAAAAATATTTCCGAATAACAATAACGTCGGTCCCGTCGGCGATACCGGACAAAAGGTCCATCCGCCCCATCGCTCCGACGCTGGGATGGGGACGGGAAACGCTCCTCGCGGTCCCCCACGGGCACCCCAATTGGAAGATATAATCATAATATTTGGTTTCTGGACGCGTTCGGGCCACAGAGTTTATCCACTGTGTATTGTTCGTGTATTCCGTGTTGGTATATCTAGCGTAGGCAATGATTTGGCGCCAGTATTTGTAGAAGACAAAATAATATTTTTCTCTTATAAAAATACCTATTTACCGATTATATGTCGAGGACGACTATAATGAATAATTACCACACGAGTGAATCATTTTTATTCCACCGAATATGTACGGAATATTATATTACAATAAATAAATCACATTAGGCATTTTTCCAATAATTGATCTTTTTTCCGGAACCCTTCACGAATCTTGCCGCTTATATTGTTCGAAGAGATAATTGTTCTGGATTCAACAGTAAAACAATAGTCATGATTTCAATCCATTCGACGTTATGTATCATTCGTCGGAATCGTACTGGGGATATTGCAAAGTCTAAGGTGGTTTCAGAACAAAACGAAACAGTGTTATATGTATATAAGCCCTAATGGTGGGGAGTTTCTTATCGGATGTTATTTGGACCCGCTGTTTTCAGTACCTGTATCCCGTAAAGGGGGGTTAATCGAGTCGCTTAAGCGCCTCCCGCAGACGGAGGCCACTCAACAGTCTGATGTTGTTACAACTTCGTAGAAGAGCGGGGGCATGGCGCGAGGGGCGGGTGGATCTCGGGCGACTCTAATGGAATCTTAGTCCCTTAATATCCGGCCAGAGTGACGGCGCCCGTCTTCAGCTACCGCCGCCCGCCCCATCCACCTGCCCACTCTCCCCCCTTACATACAGTCGGCCGTGTTATTACAACAAAGTAACAAGGCAGGATTTCGCTTTGCATTCCCGCCTCAGTCCGCGGAGCTATATTCAAATCCGGGCCCCGTCTCCCAACTTGTGCCGAGTCAGGGATTATACGCGACTTCTCCGAAGTAACTCAGTCAGATTTCAGTCGCCGACCGACAGTCTAGTGTCTAATTACAGAAAGGAATAGGTAATAGGTTCTGAGGTTGTTTAGGTAAATAAAGTTCGAGCCTTAATCCTCAATCTTCGATTTGTGCTTAACGATCGGTCAATAGAAATAAATTCTGCCGAATAGTCTCTCGGCTATTGATGAAGATTATTGTCACCACCCTGTTGGTGACCGTATGACGTTTCGTATTATTGGGCTTCGATCTCGTGGCGTACACCGCTTTGATACGATCGGTCGGCGGTAATTCATGGAGCATTGAAAACCAGGTAGTAGTGCCGGTGTTGATTGGGTGACTCAACGGGTATATTGTCAGCCGACTGGGACCCTCTGATTCACCGCTGGCCGCCCGCCCGGCCCTCCGACCCCGGTCCTGATTCAAACGGGAGTTTCCACTATTCAACACTGCCCTATTCCGAACTGCTAGGGCTCTGCCCGTTCCAGGAATAATTCCGTGTACCTGGAACTGTCGCAGTAAAGTCAGTTCGTATGGAGTATAACGATTTCTCCGAATCGCCGCCCCTTTCTAACCGGAATCTGCTGCAATTTGTTTTAATTTCAGCCACGGTAAAGGCGCGGGGAACGGTGGAAAATGTATTCCAAGATGAGAAGTTGGGCGTGGGCGCCGATGTTTGGAAATCTAGTATGCGAATAATTAATCATAATGCGTGATATTATGAAATATGTATAATGTCGCATAATTGAAGTCAGATGTCAAATAATTCGTTTTTTCCGCTTAGGGAAGGTAAAGAAAAGAATTGAGCTCGAAAATTTACTGGGTTAGTTTAACGGGTTTACGAGGCAACTCGGATCTACCTAGTTTATTTATATTGTTCGTTTGCTCAGTGAAGAGAAAGCCGGTACATGTATGAAGTACTCAGGAACTAGAAGAGTTGGAGAAATTAAATTTTAATAGTAATGTTGCGATCGTAAAATATGGACCTGAGTTTATACGGGTATGGGGCGGGGGGATTTGCTTTCTCTGTCCGACCGCTCGGTCTAGAGCAAGTATTGTTTTGGTACAACCAGATAAGAACCTTGAGTCCCGTTAAATGGAGGCTGAACTGCACTGTTGTCCCGTTGCGGAACATAGTATGAATCGTCCCATGAACTTATTCATTAGTTGTTTGATTGTAGTGATATTGGGAGTTTATTTCTCGGATATAGCGTTTCTCATGTCACCACCATCAGTTGCAATGCACCGAGCGGGCTTAGGTGCCCGCTTAACTTATGCTACTGTCGAAGGCGAATGCCTAGCTCCAAAGAAGTGGAGAGAAAATCATTTTTATCGGTGTTACTGCCGATTTTTTTCAATCGCAGAAACGTGTTTTTGCGTTGAATCACACGACGAGCTACTGCATACGTTGGAAGGCCCCAGTTGTTATTCTTATAAGAAGGGGGAGTTGTCGCCTGGAGCGTGGTGTGGGCGGTCTGCCGGGAGGTGATAGCAATTAAAACTTGGGTAATTAGTTGTCGTCACGGCGGTTGGCTCCGCTGGGTGGATCCTCGGGGCCGAGCTCGTTTGGAAGCCGATAGAACACACTCTTTGTTTTGCCACCGAAAGTTAGATTATCCCATGTACCATGTATATAATTAAAAAACTACTTTCCTACTGTGTAATACACGGCCCTGCGCCGTCATGGCTGTTCCTTGTTTATTTTTTCTGTCTCTGAAAATGAGGTCCTACATCATCCCGATTAATAATCCAGCAACAATTGAATATAATTGGGAGCGCTGTGCAGAAGTTAAAATTAACGCCTCTCCTCATATTTCTAACCAACTGCATAATTAACCAGCGGGGGCAATAGAAACGATACATATATAATATTTAATAAATGTAAAATGTTTGGTGCGCTATGAAACTAAGGGCCAATTAAAAATATGTTAATGTTTTCTACGGGTAATTATTTATCATCGTCGAATGTTATAACATTCATAGTGTTAAAAACGCATATTCTGAAAACTGCGTGGAACGTATATTCTCAGTACGTATTGTACGAATGAATATTTTTTTTCGATTGGATCAAGAAGCTGCAGTAAGTACATATAGAGGCTTGGTTGAGAAATACTGTGTAAGACGTAATTTCATTTAACTTAATGATATAAACCTATCTGATATGGAATTAAGATTGATGTATGAAAGCCCGCCCGTTTACTTTAAATAAGGCTCAGCCGCAATTCCGGTGAAAATTGTATCAAGGTTTACAGGATTTGCCTATCCATTGCAATAGCGGGCGCTGTTTCTGTAGCAGGAGGGAACTATTTCGATTGTATTTCCCGTTTTCGGCAAGTAGAGCGGTGATCGGGAGTTGAGTTAGTGGGGGCGTTTCCTTATATTTGGAGTCGGATAGGTTTATATATTAGGTAGAGGTTGGGAGAAGTATAATATTGGCCGAGCCATGGGAACGGGTCTGAGTGTGCAAGTGAAAGTTAGCGTGGAGCCGGCCGGGGGGCCGCACTTACCCAACACAGTTAACCTGAACCCACACACTAGCCCCACTCCCCCCCCCTACTCTCGTATTACATTTAATTCTCCTATTACTCAACTTTCCCATTTCACTTTTCAGTGTACCGCCAATCATCCGCGGACCACCTCTCCGTATTTTCGGCCGGCTTCCCGGAATTAAACTTACTCTTTAGTTCCGATTTAATTCGTCAAATTTTAAGCATCTGTCCCACTCGACTATGAGTCACCTTTGAGTTTCAACCGACCTGGATGTGGATAATTACTGGCTGAATGATATTAACCCTGATAGTTCTCGATAGAACGTATCTCTTTGCTTATAGCTGGAGGGAGATCAACACTATCTGAAATTAATAGAATGATAAAAAATGCTACAAATCGTGCTTGACCCTTGGCCCTGTTTACTTCTGCTCTTGAGACAGCCGGTACAAGAAAATTACAGCTATTAAAAAACCTAATTTCTAGCATGGGAGGCGAGATAAGCTCTCCACGAATGCATTCCGAACTTGAAATGTAGTCGGTGTAGGTTTTAATTTATTAACTAACCCAAAAATAATTATTATGCTCTCTGAAAATGATATTCAAAGTAGATATCCTAGATTCATAACAGTTTCGAAGTCGTGTTGTTTTCCAACATTATTGTAATATCAGCTACAACAAAACAATTTATTCATTAGCAGGGTTTAGATGGGGCATTAGCAGTCGCCGAGCTGGAACACTTAATATTTTAATAGAAATAAAACTTAATGTGTTTACTGAGTGGTCCGTATTGCTTAATTATATTTCTGTTCCATCTCAATGAGAGCAAGTTAATTTCAAAACGCCAGTTAAACGAAATGGCTATACGATCTTGGATACACGGCCGAATAATGAACGGTCGTCTTCCTCGTTACTAAAACCGTAATTTATTGTTGGGTCCAGTTCGAGCGAATGAGTCAGATTAATTAGGAGCACGGCCGACATATCTCGAAAAGAACCTTGGGGCAACAGCAATGAGAACCGGACCCAATTCGGCTACAAGTGCTAAAAGGCGTTTCGCATAAGATGGATAGATAAGTGTGGAGGACATTGTCGATGGTAATTGGGCGATGAGACGAAAAATTAGTCTTAGAATAGTTCTTTTCTTATTCCAATTTATATTTACCATTAAATATTCTGACATTTTTGACAGATCAAGACTGTCCATGCCCACAGTATAGAGACTTCCATATTCCGCGGTTTCGCTTATTCGCGGTTGATAATTTATAATCTGTTTCGTAGATCCTCCACCGTCTCATTGTCTTCTCATGAAAATGAATGTTTATAAAATCATTCTGACCGAATTAGCCGATCCTACAACAATGGGTTATGAAGACGGGGCTGTTATGATGGAGCATTCTTGGGGGAGGGCCCATGTTTGTTAATGGCGCAGATGTTAGTTCTTGGGGTAAGTAAAAAAAGGCGGATACCGGCGGCTGTCACCCTTATCCCTTCTTTATTGTAAGCTTAAACTCCCCCTCTTTTTAGACTGCGCAGTCTAACTCACGTGGGCTCAAGAGTTCCAATACCGGGGACAATGGGGAAAAAGGGGGAATAATTCCTTTTAGTAACTCCCCGAACTCCCGAGTCGCCTGTATTGTTTCTTGGAACTTTTATTGTTGCAAATTCTTTTTTTATCTCTCTAATCTTTTTTCAGTTTCAATTTATTTAGCAGCAACACTGAAATGTGCGCAAGTTTGATTTCAATTGGAATAAGACCTATAGACATACAGATATTCTTGGAACAAGTTTTTTGCAAAAATATGTTTTCTAACGTGCCAGAGTTACAATATCTTTCGAAATTGGTTTGATTAATTTTTTATAATTTATTGCATAACCTAAACTCGCACTGCGTGAATACATTTATTAGTCATGTCAGCCGATACTAACTGCGTTGATTTCTTTATTATTATTTCATTATTTCTTTATCTTCGAAGTGTCATTTAAATCAGGCTGTCCCTTCTTTCCTGACAACATTTGTTCGCCTCTTATTTATTCGCCGATATTACATCATTCTGTATGTGATTCTGCGATGGAACAGTGGTAATCGGTTTTTATTGGTGAACCTTGGAACCGTCACTGCAGTGACCCCACCAAAATCGTTTGATAATTAAATTCTTCTTCGGTTGCATCATTTCGGCAAACAGTGGCGGTCATGCACCCTACATTATCCGATGCTAATTTTAGTTCAATCAGCGTGGAGAACTTCCACGAAATTTGTATCTACTTTGTTCATGAATTCCTCTTACCTCATTTTCATTCATATCTTAAGTTTTTTCAAATTGATATAATCCAGTTTTTTTATTAGTGTGTAACGAGGTTTTAATCTTATTCTAGTTATTATATAAAATTAGGTTGGTTTTAAATGCCGGGTATCAATCGTATCCACACTTCAAAAATATATATTCCCATTAGCTGTTCATCCCGTATGATCCGTCGTTGCCTGACGGTCCGCTTACCGCTTGCTCTGTTAAATTGTTGAGAACTTTCACCGATGGCGGTCGTTCGAGCCTGCTCTTCGCTCTGCGTTCACATCTCACTTGCACAACCCGAATGCGGTTTCTGTGCCCGCTTGACGCCGGATAGGTGTAGCAATTCGCAAAATCTTTATATTTAGAAACACAACATAAGAGTGATGACATACTATCTTTTTTTTTTATCTCCCGTATTATCCGACCGATCTGCGGTAAAAGGGAAATCGCATTTGATGTGTACCATTCGCTTACTTATACTAGGCTAAGGCGGTTGAACATTCTGTTAACGCCTTTAACAACATTTCTTAAACTGGAATATGTGACGTGATCAAAATGAGAGGGCATCAAGTATAACGGGGAATCAGAACACTTTTGGTGGTGAACAAAATGAAACTGTGATTACCTCTGCGTACGTGTCAACTTGTGACAGTTTTGGATAATCGCAATAGTAAGTGAGGTACTTAAATGGTACTGATATCATGTGTGTGTGTGTGTGTATATATTATATCAAGTCAGGATGCTCTCCCTCTCTCTCTGCCCAGGATTGAACAAGCGAGCATCTTGATGTTGTTATTCCCCTACAAGGGATGCCTTCTCACGCGTTAATCCCACTCATAAATACACGTTTTTGTTAGTGTAAAATATATATGGGCTAACCTGTTTCATCCACAGTCTCATATTTTTGTACTATTGGTTGATATGTTCGTGTTGTGGGGGACTGAGATCACCGTTTTGAATTTTTCTCATTCTCATAGGCCCGTCCGTCCTCGTTTTGTTGCAGGAAGTGCTGAACAAGCGATTGGACTCGAGGGTGGAGGACATGATCCGGCGGGGGCTCGTCGAAGAGCTTCTGGATTTCCACAAGGCGTACAACGCGTCGCGTCTCGAGTCCGACCTGAGGTGAGCTGCCGGCCGCACTTTCCCTTTTCCTACCCGTTTGACTTTTACGCGCCGATTTATTATAATAATAGGCCCCGATTTGCGGCCTTGTCCGCCCGTTCCAATGACACACATCCCGAGATATCTACGTCCGGGACAGTTTCTACACCACACACTTCTACCGGTTCACATTTCGCTCTCGTTTTAAGATACCCCCTACAGGGGCACGATCGTGGCTCACAATTCTTTCTCCTGTTTAATACCGCCATACGGCCGTGTTACGCCGCCTCGTATGTCTATCTCGTGACTTAGTGTCCTCCAATGTCATTTCATAATAAAGAGATACGATACTGGTTTTTCTCGCTCCGCATAGCAAACAGCCTCGCCGGAGCTAACCTTACATTATTGCTAAGTTGAGTTACATCGTATGGCGACCTTCGAATTATTATTTTCACACACGTAGGCCGATAACGAAGCGAACATCTATTTCATTCAACTCCGATATGTGCAACGGAAAGAAAATTCGGTATCGGTATATATCTATGTCGGTAGAACGGCTTTCACTCCTCGCCATCGCTCAGTTGCTTACGTATGTTGGCGTCGACGATTCAACGTACGTAACAGTGAAATCAGTGTGCTGATATGGGTTATCTTGTTCGGTCATTACTGATGGAATTCAGCTGACGATGGCGAGAAACCGAAAAAGCCGGCCTCCGAATGAAAATCGTGGGTATCCTTATAATTTAATTAAAGGTTATCCCACAATATTTTAGCATATTCTAGAGCATCGGGTTGGTGAAAGGAAATAATGTGGCGCTATCCTGTGTCCATTAGATAAAATAGTTTATTATTACAGATTTTAGATGGTTTTACTATTGTAGTCTATAATAATAATCTGTTATTACATATTACATCATTATTAACGTTTTATTAAAAAAAATAATCGAATTGTCACCGGACGAGCGGTCATATCTATCATCCATTTTCGGGAAGCGGTCGTTTGTAGGTAAGAGGCCTTCGCTATCATTTATCTCCATTGTTTCCCTTCCCTGACGTTTTTACCAAATAGAATAACGTTTTTCGTCGTTTTCATCGTCGGCATCGAAGGATAGGGCGAAATTTAACTTGTTTTGACAAACGAGACTTTCTCAGATAACGATACTTAAGATTTTGAGAAGATTTAGGTTATGTTTTGTTGGGCCGTATTTGTATTTTTTCGGGTTTTCTTCAACCACTGCCGCTATGAAAGCTCGGCTT
The DNA here is from genome assembly GCA_019843655.1 of Lethocerus indicus. NCBI lineage: Eukaryota > Metazoa > Arthropoda > Insecta > Hemiptera > Belostomatidae > Lethocerus > Lethocerus indicus. The sequence goes on along the minus strand of JACDQD010000005.1, from coordinate 24,100,589 downwards.
GAATAGAGCCAAGAAGGGAACAGCCTATCGACCCGGTCGGCCCACATGCCCCACATTTGTTTCCATTAATAATATTAACACAAAAGGACTCGGCACCGTCGCTTCTTGCCTACCGCCTAGACAGAAAGAAAGTCCACGCACTGTTCCAATCTGGGTTAATGAACGCTTACGTCATTTTCATTGTATTTTTTTGTCAGGTCCTGTTGATCGAAGGAAGATATATGAACGACTTTCTGAGCGGCGCGATAATAACCGGCAACGATCGATTATTTATAATCGATTGTTTTATAATTAAAAAAAAAACCGTAATGGCCTCCGTCTTAGGAGAAAGGTCGATCTTGCCCTTCGAGCGAATGGATGCAAGTGTGGAGCACTACTGGGGATAGATTTTTATCGCTTTAATTTCGCCGATAGAGGCGATAAAAATGTTGTCCTGATGGTCCTTGCTGATTTCTGCTTGCAGAGTTTCAACCTTGAAAACAAACCGCGGTGGATGAATCGAAAGGATAATTGTGAGGACCAAATAGAGTAACAATGAATTTTGTTACTCTTAAGAAAATCTGATTGTATATTATAATAGATGTAAATAAGGTGTTATTACTAAGGTTGTCCATTTTTATGCGCTGTATCGAATTTATTTGTGCGATTTTTCCTCCTCTGGATTGTTGCATTTTTTGTCTCAGAAATACCCTTCTGAGGGAGAATATGACCTCCCTGTAATGAAATGAAACTTTTTTGAATCCTTTTTATTCTAATGAAAAATGTTTCAATTTACTTTTTATTTATTATTTTACTTTGAAAATTATTATGCCTTTAAATTGTGCGGGCTCTTTAGGAAACAAATCATTTATATTTTTAACTTAAATCTTATTATAGGTGTATTGAAAGTCATGAATAAGATGTAGATAATGTTAGGTATACCGTTCTCCGGCCTGTTCCAGACAGAATAATGTTATCTGGAAATATTTTCTGACCGGCAAGTGGGAGTGCGATAACCTAAGGCTAAGTGATCTGGTATTGTTGAATACGTACGTCAGCCGAGTTACATTCCCCTTGGGAGTCATAAATATGAGAAAGTTATACTGGGCCTTGGTATTTAGACGACCGGGTACGATGGCATTTAAGCAATTTAAGAGATTCAGGTCAGGGTCCGTAATGAACTCGTAATTGTTCCTTCCACTCGTATATTACATGCAAATGAAATTGTCTGCTATCGCCCTAATCAGATAGCGAGCCGGCCTGTATTTGTCGGCACCGATAGCCGTCGCCATATTGTTTTGTTTTAATTTTTTTTGCTCGAAAGAATAATATATTAAATAATAAAGGTTGTACTAGAATGCGACGTAGACGTTCGCAATTTTTTATCTCATAAATATAAGATCTGCAGTAATTTGAGGACTTAATTCGAATTTCGAATAGTTTGTACTAGTATTTATTTACTTTTTCAAAGAAGGATTAGTTTAGTACAACATAGAAATATGGAAATGTAATCATCAATCAATGTTGCGAGGAAATGAATCCTTGTGATGGCATAAAACAATTTTAACCGTAGGATTTATGTATCGCGATCGAATCTGGACTCAAATTTATCGGGATTTAATAAAATTAATATCTGTGTCACTTTAAATAACATCCGGTAGCCACACGAAAAAAAGATTGAGTGTTGCGGTTCTGCCGCGTCAGAAAACCGTCATATCCCATTTACCGATTGCGGTCTGCCATCGATTGCCGAAATGAGAGACGCGGGCCGTGTTGGAGGACCACTATAATCGGATATGCGGCCGTCCCCTCGATTCTCTCCTCCCCAATCCTCCCTCTCTCTCTCTCTCTCCCTCCCTCCCTCTCACCCACCCTCCCTCTCAGGCACTCTCTCATCTCCCTTTCTCCCTCCCAGCCGGCCCAATGCAATCTGCATACCTTCTTGCCCGCACCTGATCGAGGCGCCGTCTCGTCCCCCGGCTAACACAACTAACCCAATAAAGAGCCACTGAAAAGATGGAAATCGAGTTCCCCCCCGCCCCTACTCTGCGATTACCCCTATGTCTTATGTGGCCCTCTGAAATCCTGCATTCACCGGGCCTTCCTTTACCCCAGGGATTCCATTTAAATTATTCTTTCGCGCGCAAATAACATCGCAAAATGCGGACAGATGAATGAAATAACGATAAAGCACTTATTGTTTAGGATTAATATTCTTCTGTTGTGTTGGAAAATGTAAAAAGTTGAAATAACTTCTGTTCGCTGTATTCCGTTCTACGCGGCGATAGGGCCATAGGATGGCTAATCTAAATTTGGGTTCACCGCATTGTTTGCGTATTGATTGCCGATTATTTAATTGATACGAATTTCCGTCATGAAAACTGTCAACTTTCTATCCCGACTCGATTTATTTCCAATGTTTTTAACCAAAACGAAACCGTGTGTTTATCGGCCGTTAAATGTGACTACGCGGTTGTCTCTCCCAGCCCTTATTAATAACCGGTTAGGTGTTATCTTCCGGTCTTAAATTGCACTTGCAGGCGGCGTTTATTCCGTATCTGCTGCTGTAATTAATGTACAACTCTGGGGGTAATAGCCGTGAGATAAGGTCAGTAATGAAGTAACCAGTCTTTATCCGGCCCGGAGCATTACCCCCTCCCCCACCTCTTCCCTATGATAGCTAAAGTCGCACTTCGGGTTTAGAAACGGGCCCATTCCATGCCGCGAAGCTTGTTAATTGTTCTATAAATAAATACGGCGCGTTATTCAACTTGGGTTTTTTTCTGTTTCGGATTGAGCGCCGACGCGAATTGTTTGCGTAATCTTACCGATGGGCGTTTAAATTTGAACCCCCATTACTTCACTTATCGTTTTAGGCGAGGTAAATGTACTTTGTGTTTACTTGGTGGAAGGCCAGTGACCTGCATTGTGAACTTCGTAATGGCACTGCCTTGGGAAGATAATTTTTCAGATAAATTCATTGTTCTCGGGGTTTGTAAGCTAACGGAACATTTCTCTAAATTTTGAGTTCTGATTGAGTCGTTCTTACTCAATACGTTTCCTGTTTCTGTGTAGATTCGAGTGATCTTATTTATAGTAATCTCTAGTTTCTCAGTACATATTTGTGGTAGAGTGGTGACCTTTTCGTTCAATTCTTCGTGAATAGGTTTTGTCGAAATGGAAGCAACAGTAACCAGAGAACCTTTCCACTCGTGTTTCCGTTATAATCTCTGATCTTTAATTCATTAGTGCAGATGACTGACTAATTACACGCATTGAGCGTAACATAGTTTTCAGTTTTTTAATGTAAAAACGGACTTGGGTCACGTACAGTAATAATAAAGCGGAGTGATCATTTGCATGGCAATCATCGAACTGTATTATTACATTATTAATGCCTACGAGTTTTAATTTCAAATCTTATTTAAATTATATGTATAGGTTCGAATGAAAGTTGAATTTTGCATACGGTTTCCGTCATTAATATGAATATAAGGCAACGTTAATTTGTCGCTACATTTAGCGTCCTTTTTATGCCTAAAAGTATTTTTTCCCGACAGAATTGGTAGAGAGTTTTAATTCTATCTATTTCTGACGTAACCTTGGTCCTTGGATTGAAGATTGTAAAAGTAAGTTCCTTTTTTGTTTAAATAGCTATATTAAAAACAATTATTTCTTGTTTTCATTATTGAACTCTAGAGGGGTTTCACAATATCACTACCCGTCTTGATTTTGGACCGATAAATGACACTTCCACGTTATATTAGTTGTGGTTTGAATATTCAATAAATGTGTTCTCGTCGATTCGTCTTGAATAAACGGCTTGATTCTATACCTTACGGGCGAAGAAATATTTGTCCGCTGCAGGGACTGGAGTAAATACAATTTTAAAACAACCATAAAAGGCATTTACCTAAACTAACGACTTATGTTAAACTAATGCTTAAAAAAGAGTACCCTTATCGTCCGGTGTTTTTTACTCCGTCGAACACCAGCCTGTAGATACGGCACAGTTACAACGAACCGTATATAACGTAATTTTAATCAAACGGGTTCAGTTTATACATTTTTCCCGGGCGCTCAGTGGCCCCCCGCCAAAAGGAGATGGTTAATTTAATTATAATTCGATGGTTAATTGGTTGGGGTGTGGGGAGAAGCGCGGCCAGCCGTTATGAAACTGGGAGTTATGCGGTGTTGGCGGGGGCGGGGGCGGGGGATGAACCGGTTCCAATATCGAAGGGGTGGCTGAGTGATGGCCGTTCAATAATTTGTAAAACTGTGCCTGTGGGGGTGGGGGTGGTGCCTCCGAGAGCCCCCATTTCTCAAAACGTCCCAAGGAGCGACACCCACAATTACACGGCCCACTACCCCAGGGCCAGCCTCCCCCCCCCCATTTTTAATTAACTTAAGCCCCCCAACTTTGGGATGGGGTCGCACCCCTTTTTCCAGAGATTTCAACCCTCTCCCGTCGCGCGAACGAAAAACTGCGTGTGTATAATTCGGCAAAGACTTGTCAGACCGTCCTCTCTTGTCAGCCACCCTCTCTATTCTATATTAAATTCTTGACTTTCAACACCTGCCGATTTTTTCTTCATAAAACGTCCGTTATAAAAGTATTGCGCTTCGGTGATCCACTTGCCGAATATCTTGTAACTCTTAACAATTCGCATGTAACTGCTATTTCGGGTTGAATGATTTAAATGTACCTGTTTTCAATTGCTACAACAAAGCGAACATATCGTATGAAAACAATTTTAGATTTCCGACTTTTAAGATACTCCTCTTGCGTGCATACGCGCCTTACTAATTTACCGACGGAATTCTATCGACGATGGCGAGAAATGCGGAATGGAGATCCAATGAATGATGTGACTACTACATGCCAAGTAGAAGTAGTCACGCGTACAAGGCTGTATATTCCATTCATTTTAGATATTGTTCAAGTGTTCTCTGTTTCTCCGTACGCTTTGAAATAATATCACTACAAACTTCCGTGTAATGAAGGTGTAATAAAAACTATATACAATTAGTTAACTGTATACTGCCTAGCTTGACAGAACATCATAATGAATTTATTACATCGATGTTTATGTTTCTGTTGTATAACCGAATGATGCGAATGAAAAACCAACTTTAATATAATGAACACATGTTCGGAGGGAGAAAAAGTAATGTCGATACCGCATTGAGAAAACAACAAAACGTTCAGAAAAAAAAATATTCGAGCTTAGCTTAAGGACGACAAGTCTATCTGTTATTTCACAACTGTTTCTAGTTTTACGACCTTGTCTAGTAATTTTTTCAGAGCGTGAGTTTCGAATTCAGTAGAAACCGGCTGGGAGTTCAATAAAAAAATCCTGAAAATAATTATATAGCTTGGAATTCCGTCTGAGCAAAAAAGTTAGGCATGTGGTTGACAATTAATCGGATGCCGATGAAGCACCCTCTAAGCACTGATTTACCAAAAATTAGCTGCCAAGGGCACTATTACTATTGCGATTTGTTTGATCATCAAGATTATTAGATTTTCCTAGGTTTTTGTTTTGTTTTTTGGTGTCGGCATTTAGGGTTATATCTCTAGTGCTTATTCCGGTAAGTCGTTGGTATATCGCTTCCTTTCGTCAAGATATATTTATCTGGTAAATGAGAAAACGTTGCGGAAGTTCAATTTCAATGGCAATAGTTCATGAACGTATAACGGTCGACTGCACTATTGTATAGTGAGCAATGCTATAATATTCGGTGTCCGCTATCCAGTTATTTATATCTGATAATTGTATAGAACAAGATGATTTACTGGTCTGTTGATTACAGCAACGAATTTGCTCCCTTTCTCTGGGACTCGCCTTGCCGGCGTCCCATCCGACTGAAAATAGCCTGGTAGAACTCTCCTATTGTAGCAGTGAACACTTCAGGTAACATCTCCCATTTTTTATTACCACGTTACTCCTGGAAATAAAAAAGGAATATCTCTGTAATTAAGAGTACTGTTCTTTTATTGTTTCTGCGGTGGCATTTTTTGTTTGTTGTATTTCGGTTTTTCTGCTCTTGTACTTTTATTGTTGTTCCACTATACGGATGTTTTATTTCAGATCGGGCGCTATTTCAAAGACCCTATGTTTTATGCTGACCTTGACCAACCTCTAGGTTTCTTTCCCAAATTATCAGTAATGAAAACTGCGCTTCAATGTTTCACCTGCTGCATTATTCTGTTATTTCATATTTTTTATTCTATTTCAGCTTCGGGTTATTTTTAATTAACATTTTCAATGCCGTACGCATTTATCAGTTTAATTTCGTTCTTTAATTTTCCGCAGTTAAATTACTGAATTGTACAGCTCCTCGGTCTCATTGTTCAGTTCAAATTGTATTAGCCGTTAATTGGACGAGTCCATAGTCGGTTCAGGTACGGGTGATAGGCGTGGAGAGTTGAGCCGGTCCCGGCATCGACCGTCCGAGCGTGGACGCCCTAATGGGTAATTAATTCGGGGTCCGTTCGGGGAATAAGACGTCGGCCGCTGAGGAGGGCCATTGTGCGGCGACAACGGGCCCGCCGCCCGATTATCCTCCAACCCAGTCGGACACTTGGCCGGCTTTTCATGTGTCACAGACCGTTAGTTGCCGCGTCACTCCACCCAAATTCTGTAACGGCGACAATGGATGCATCGTTTGCAGATCCGCTGTCGTCACCGGCGAATAACAAGCGGCCGGCCCCCGTAAATAGGCCGCGCCGCCGGTTTATTTATATTCCACGACTTTTCCTCCATTTACCTATAATAGATTATTCGTACCGACCAACTCTGATGTCTAGAATTTGTGGTCTGCCGGAAGAATCGGAATGAAAATTAATATTGTAAAACTGCAGTTGCATATCCGCGTTTTTATTACGTGGATCATGGACAACTGCAATATGGTTCTTTCGTTTTGAATGATGAAACCTTCTTCGGATATTCTATTTTGGAATTGCTGACACATTAACTGTTTGCGGTCTGTGGTTATTTTCAAACTGAAGTATTTCATTATTAACTGGCCGTTACTTCAGGGCTAATTTGGCTGGTGCTTGCAGTTTCCTTGTCGGAGGCCCGCGGAGGAAAAAAGGCGGCAGTCCTTTCGCCGGCGATTGAAAATGAAAATTGTCTAACCGGCAAAACCGAGGTGAGGCAGAGGAACGAGGAGGAAGAGTCGGGACGCTCTTTCAAGGAAAAACCGATTAAAGTTTACCGCGTGGATTTCCAGTATTGGCCAATCGGGCAAAAAGACGACACGCGGCTCAGGGACCGTTTTTCTTGGCTATAACAACCGCCGATTGGCGCCGCCTTCTATTTTCAAATCGAGAATTTACAGAAAATGTATTAACATTAATGGATCCGTTAAAAATACAAAGTTTTTCAGAATCTTATTACTGTATAATATTATTGGATATTGAATTTAGCTCCAGAAAATACTTTAGTACCGAATTGAAGAACGCCTGTTAGGAACCCGTTCAAACGGCAGTCGGTAAAACGTACACGCTGTATACAAACGAATATATGTTTTATATGAGCGATATGAGCGTTCTGTTAGAACATAATAAACGAATCGAGGAACGCCGAGACCCCATGAATAAGTCAAAAGAAACCCCCGTTGTGTTCTCTACATGTGATCCATAAATTCATTGAGTACACATGGTAGAGTGTTACAATGTAAAGGGTGGATGTAGAAAAAAAAATAAAAAAGAAATTAATAATGAATTAGACAAGACTAATGAGGTGCGTCTTCGGTGGGTGGTTGGGGGGGGCGTGATTTCCAACATCCTGCCGCCACCGCCCGCCCGCCCCCCTCCCTCGGCTCATTATTAATTTATAAATCTAAAATGTAATTTAAGTATTCCGGCCGGGTCTCCTACATCTACTTTATTGTTTGCTCCTTACTGAAAAAAAGAAAATATCCTTTATTTTTCAGTCGAGGTAGAGCGTTTTGACTGTTAAACTCTGTTATTCGGGCGGTGTTCCTTTTCGGTCGGAACCGAAACATAAATTGAGTTTATTCGGAATTGTTTTCTATATCGGGTCCGTCTAAACCGTAAATATTGACTTCTGCAAGTTTAATATTCGCTTAATCGATGGCAGACTAACTCTGTAATGAAAAACGCCTACCTGTTACGGTCAGACGTCTATGGCAAGATGAGGTATGCCTATTCTTGTGTAAAACGAATACACGAAACAGAAGACCAACTCGAAGCAAATTGATTACATGTAAATATTCAGCCATCTGTATTAAGCGCTCCAAATTGTTCTTCCCATAATTCCAGACTGAAGCGATAATTTCTGAGGCGTCCGCTCGTGTTTGCCTATCGGGGGCAATTTAAGCGTTCATAATTTTACCTCTTCCTCGAATTACTATAGAACGGGCTCGCGCTCTCATTACGCCGTTTCCGTAAACCGAGTAGTAATTATTTGTCCGCCGGCGGCTGGCGGCGGCGTCGGCGTTTTCTGAGGGCTGGTGAAACAAATTGCCGTTTAAAAAAGTCGACGGAAAAAGAGCTGAAATATTTTTCTGTAAATGAGGGCGGTCGTGAGCCATCCTTCCGGAATAATTTGTTAATGCTCCTCCCTCCCTCCCCCCCCCCGTCCCCCCTACATGTTCGTACCTGTTGACCGCTCGAAGGCTCTTTTTGGACTCCATTTTGTAATCCACAGTGGTACCGTTTCAAAAGCATCGCCTGTAAAATTGCGCCGAAAATAAGAAATTAGCAGGATTCAATACTTATTAGCTCTTACATTTTGTCCTTACCGATTAAAAATTCGCGGAAAAAGCGCGGATAATTAGCGCAGATAATAATCTCCGAGTAAATGAAAATTGTAACAACAGGTTAATACTTATATTACTTCAACAGTAGCGGTATGCGCTCTCTGCCGTCCGGTACAATATAACCGTCTACCGCTTCATTTGCATGGTGGGAAAACCTGAGGTTTGAGAAAGTACGATTTTCCGGGGAGCCGGTGAGTTTTCCCGAGGTTGCGCCAGAGTGGCGGTGAGGCGCCGCACGCAATAACACATTAATCACCGGCATTCCTCCCACTTAGGGGGGAGCGGGAAGATCGTATTTTAGATTCATCTTATCCTACTATTGTACCGGGAAATTCAGAAATGAATTGGTTAGAAACGTTTCTCGGAAATAATTGTGCTCAATTGGTACCGACAACCATTTGGGAGGGGGTTTGACTAGTTGGGGTCCTTGATTGGATTTTGATTTTCAGAAATGAAGCCTGCTTGCAGGATAGGAGGCCGCATAGTTTGAAGATAATGATATTTCTTAAATAAAACCGTTCATTGCCAAGTTATCAATCTTGCGTAATTAAATTCAGTTTTCGGGTAGACAGGCCAGTTCGACATTTTATGTTTCAAATAACCACTTTCTTTTATTTTATTGTATTATAAAACTTCGTTCTCAGTTTTATACGACCAGGCGTCTGTACAAATGTACAAATTCTGGGCAAGAACTATCAGAGTTGTGCTCTGTTAATGTGCTCTCAGTACACGTATGTTTTTTGTTGAGTCTCGTATGTCGGTTTGTAATTTTTCCGTACGCAGGTTGTATGAACTGGTGACTGTAGGTGTCCCCTATTCTATGAGAGAGATAGAGAGAGGGTGAGTGAGGGAGAGAGAGAGTGATGTGTGAGAGGGGGTCATATTGGAACAGATTATGAAAAACGGGTAGCGCCTATCTTAACCATCTGGTGAACCTCGGACTGGGGGAGAAAAAACAGGATAAGATCTGTGTGAAATCATCGGCCCGCCACAACGCAAAAATAATCGCTCGTGTATCTAAAAAAAAATTCACTTCCTCTAATTAATAGACCCGTTCGCCGACGTCGGACAACGCCAGTGGGTAACGAGTTCTGTCCAGTTTTGTCTCTCCATACGTATTATAATATTATTACTCAGAATGTCCCAAACGAACATATCTCTCCTATTTCTAGTAGGTACTTTAGTACAGTTATAAATATATATTTTAATTAAGCGGAATTATATTTCTTTTTACATTATGGAGCTAAATCGATTTGCAGTGTCTGTAGATCTGGGACTTTCTCGTTTTAGAAAGAAATGTTCGTTCTGGTCAAATTTCGGTCGGCCGAAAAGAAACGACCCGCCGCTTCTTTTAAAGCCTCTTCGATTCGAAAACAAAGCCCTAGACTTTGTCCGAAGTTTTTAAAAGTTTCAGCTGGATACTTAAAAAGTTCGCTTCAATTCTTATCCCGGCGTTCGAACCCGAAGCCCCCTAGGATTAGATATTTCGTTCGGCCGACCTCCGCGAACTTAGGTGCGCCAACTTGTTTCTGAGAGGGTTACTCTTGTTATGTAACGCGATAAATATTTTTATAAGTTTAATTCGCGATCGGCACTCGGTCACGATCCGATTTTGCTGGCTAACTGTTGTTGGGCCCGAATACCAAACACAATTGGAAATTTCTCCAAGCGACTGTAACCCTGTAATTTGTATCCCTGTGATTTCTCAGAAACTGATAATGACATAATGATCTCTATCTGACTCTATAAACTTGTTTTCTAATTTATTTGAAATTAATTACTGTTTTCCACATTCCGCCGCGTCAATTCTGCGAAATGAACTCTTACGAATTGCAAGTCTAAAAGTCAGTTAATTATTTATTCCTTATATAATAATACACTTACCACACTCATTAATGCTCAAAAATCTGGTATTTGACTTATAGAAAACAATATTTACCTAAACTGTCTTGTTTTAATGGAATCATTGGCAACACTAGGGCAATTATTTGAATGCTTAAATGATCAGAACTCGTAAAAACCTTAGTTAAGTTTTTCAATATTGACTGTAGAATGGAGATAATTTTTATCGCTATCGGTTGACGAATACGCATTTCGGTTGTGCTGCACGCCTCTGAAATACATTCCAATTGATGGAAGGGAAAGGATTCCCCCAGTTTCTTCTCAGATCTAATTTGAAAGGTCTACAAGACTTGTTGCGTTTCGGCTCATTACCTAGTACCAAAGAGTGACTTCATATTTCCTCGGGCGTTGGCTCTTTCCTCTTTCTCCATCACGGATGAACGGTCGGTTCTTTTAACGCAAAAAGATGCCAAATTGCACGGCGGTAAACAAAGAAAGGGAACTTTGGGGGAAAACGAACGCTGTCCGAGGATTTAATTTAACCGAAGAAAATAAATTTTTCAATTGAAATTGATTGAAGTTGACGAGATGAAAATTTAACTGAACAATCAGTTGTGCGAACCCGGCTCATTATTCTGGGATATGGTTTAAATGAATTGCAATTTTCATACAATAATCTTGACATTGAAACTATAGTATTATGTGGAGTCGAAAATGTTTCCGAACATTTTAATGGAGAAACTACATGTGTTTTCCATGTTTCCAAATTTTATTCCATATTGAATATTGATCATATCACACCTACGTGGTTATAAAACATGCATGGTAATGTTATTTTACTTTTATTGAAAATAAAATGCAGCTCTCTTCTAAATTGTACATACATGTATTTTTCACACTTTTTTAAATTTTTTATCGGTCGTTTTCTTACGTCGTAGATGATCTCGCTTTTTCATTTCATGATTAGAAACATTATGTTAGTTCTCTGTACCGTAGTTCTGCCGCTCACTACTCCTCTACATGGCCGTCTGTGGTGGCCGTCGGCGCCATTAAAACACTTTTTTCGACGGCCGACTCTTCCTCCTATCGCCCGCCTCCCCCGGCAAGTGCGTGTGTGAGTGCGTGCGTGAGTGCGTCAGGTGCATCGGTCTGTGTTTGAACAAGTGTCTGGGACGGAGGGAGCCCGCCGCCGTCGGCTCGCCCCTGACCCAGATGCCCGCTCTCCCGCCACTTTTAATGTCTCCGACATGACACGCTAGAAGTTTTTATTTTTTTTTTTGGTTCCATTTCAATCTTTATTCGTTCACTTCGGAAGGATGCTGAGTTCGTTTGCCGCTATTTACAATTTTCGCAGGAAGAGATGAATTTTAATCTAACGTTCTTCAGGATGTTCTTCAGGGGTCAGATATCTGGAAGTGTAATTATTTGGTTACATACATATATATGTTCCAGTTGTGTCTCGGTGTATGAAAATAACTTATTTAGCTTAATTTTGTTCGTTGGTGTACATAATTATGAAATCGGGTAGTTACACCGGTTAGTATGACTATTATTAGTCCAGGTTCGAACTAAATACACCATAAATTTAAGTGCCAGAGCGACTGATTGAGGACTCGAGAACAGTTATCAACTTAATTTGTTTAATGATGGTAGAATAATTTAAAACAAACAAATTGATTAGCCCCAACGCAAATTTGGTTGGTGCGAGGTACAATAAGGGAATCAGTGATACGGTTGCCGTAAGTGGTCAGCCGTGCGGTATTTCCTAGGACATCTTCTCTTGTATGTAAATCAATTAAAGTATGCAATACTTAAATCCGATTTCAGATAACAGGCTGTGTACTCGATATAATAGTAAGCATTCTATGTATTTAGAATGATAATAAAATGATTTTCACTTGGTACAGTCGATGATGAACAGCTAATCATGTTTAGAAGGATAATCATTTCCAGTATGTACGGTATATTAAAATAATTACGCCCGCTCGATAAATACCTTTGTCTTATGTACAGTAGCTTTATTATTTTAATTTTAAATTTCTGTACACTTTTTTACACGAATTAAAAAGCATGGCTATGTTTTTTTCCCCAAATATTTAGTTTCGTTTCAGGCTGCTAACGTGTCCTTGCTATCGGCCAGTGCTAGTCGTGGCGTGTTTCTATTATTAACCTGAGAAATCTTATCGCGGCGGTGACGTACTTGATCAATTCTTGAAACATATTTTGGTCGTCCATATAACATCGGATATCGTGTGGGCGAAGATAGTGAACGATTATAAATGTATTTTACCCGAATTTTAATAAGGGAAGTGAATAATAGTCTTTGGAGGTTTCATGCGGGTCCGTCCCAAAAAAGGTGTCCATTTTCGTTTCCGTGGAATGGGGTCACTTTCTGTAGTTGAGAACTTACTCAATTTTGGAAGAACGATAGGAAGGGCGTTTTGGATGACGGCAGGTGTGTGCTAGAACCTGCCTACAATTTGGCTGTAATTGATCTTCAATTTTTATCGCACCGATCATCGAGGCGACCACACCTGCGCTCGGTTCCGTGACAGCACCGTTTTTAAAAACCATCGCGCGTTATTTTTTCCTTCGTTTTTTTGTTTCGTTAAAACATGAGCAGCCTTTACTGTTTGTTTTTCGGGGTCTCTCTTTGTAGAATGAATTTTTTATTCATGACAGAAATTAGAAAATAACACCGTAAAAAGTTTCTCTCGTCGCGTCCCGTCTACACGACTCTCCAGCGCACGCTCCGCTGAACCGCGCTCGTCACTCGGTCGCCTTCGGTTTGATACCGATCGTTCCTTCGTGCATACCTTTATTTTACCATTTCGGGTTAATCGCCTGTAACCCTATTTCCAAAAATAACCAATCCAGTTATCCCTTTTGTCGTATTTTTATGATGCGGAGAGAATGCTTAAATATGAGCTGATAAGCTGACATAGTGATTTAGGTTTTTTAGTTTTAATAACGCTTAAATAATGTAAATATGACTCGAATTTTTGGGCAAAAATTAATGTTGTAATTGTGGCATCTAAGCCTCCGGACTTTGTAACAGTGGCCCGGTTATGTTGTTGTTAATAATTATGCGGCGTGATTTCTAACAACCGGATTTCATTATCACTAAGTAATTTAGATTCCGCTTTATTATCACTGACTGTTTTGCGGCATAATAAGGCCAATGGACCATCCCCGGTTTTAATGAGCTTTGCGGTTTTCCTCTATTATTTTTGTCGTTTTAAAGACCGCCGAAGGCTCGTACAAATGTTGCTGCAATAGACTGGTAAGACAGATATTTCTGGCCAATTTGTACTTCTCATAAAGTGTGTTAATGTGCATTGGTAACTTCAATATTATATCCCACCAGGGCGTTCTTTTGTACCAGGGTCGGCGGACTCATTTTTATTCTTCTTTTTTCCACGGACGATTTGAATTCAGAATTATAGGTGGTTCTCGGGGATGATGATGATGAGGAGCGGGTGGAGGTGGAGGGGGAGGGGGCGGCGGTGGCTAAATATAGTTCTACCAGACGGAGGTCAGACGGTGGCGAAAATAGAGAGCTGGATGAGATGGCCCAGAGTCTCAGCCGTTCTCACCGGTGGAAACTAGCGCTGGATCCGATTATGGCGCTCGCCCCGATAATTGGAAAACGCCCCCGCAATTAAGCCGACTCGTCGCACTAGGCCCACGCACTTCTCCAGGAGTCGCTGTGCGTACTTGGGGGCATACCGCCCGCGGTCATAGCATACCCGGCACCTGGACCCGATAAGTCCGAAAGTGATTCTCCGACGGAATATAGATGGTTAAAAGCAAAGTTTACAACAGTCGAAAAAGGGTTGCCCCTAGACCCATTTACTTTTTATTATTTTAAGTTCCGACTACAATTTTCTGATTATGTTTAATGACTAATGCACATTTGACGGAGAATCCACCAATTTCCTATGGCCTATTTCTTGTTAAGACAGGATTTTCAGGGTGACACGAGGAGAGATGTGTGTCGAAAAAAATTAATGGGGTTGTTTGGAATGGAAGGATTTGTATCGGTAAGCCGCTAGTTCGCGAACGAACGCGAAGTGATTGAACGTTTAAATACATAAAGTGGGGGGTTAACGATCTTATCTTAGGAAGGATGGCAATGACTTATTTTGTGGGTGTTAGACGAGTCGTCGGATTCCGTACGCCCAATCAGGTTTCAAAGTATAATCGTAAATTAATTGTTAGTAAGTAATAGTTGTGATCTGTTTGTAAATTGTGACGTCGTATTTCTGCACGTTTGAGTCTTGTATTTGGATTGTATGCATTCCGTTATCTATATAATGTGTCGATAACATATTTATTATTCTAATCGCGTGTCCATCGGAACTGAATATCGGGTCAACAGGAAATCTGTTTTTCCAGTGACTGAAATTCGAGCGGAATTCCCGGGCAAGGAAAACCGCTCGTTGCCGGGGAAAATACTTAGCGGATGGAAGCGGGTTTCGATTACAAATGTGAGGGGCCCGTTTTCCCTACTAACAGCCTTCCACTGTTGAAAAGGCGGCGGGCGAAAACGTATGCAAAGCAGGCAACTTGTATTCGGAGGCATAATTCGTGGCGCAACCCGTTTATGGTGCAATTCCTCCTGGGTTCGGCGTTTCCGAGTCGGCCCCAGAACCCCCCCCCTCCCGCTTCCGTAAAGAGTCCCTCCTGAATATATTCCCGACGCATAATTTTTTCGGCTCTCTTTGAAGACCCCTCTGTTCGAGATGGAGCCGCCCGCATGACTGGTAATTAGAGCATCGTTTACGATTGCCGAGTACCTGATCACGGTACCGGTTGACATTCCGTGCATTCCCCTCTCCGTTCCCTCCCAACTCCGTCTCAAGACCGGTAAAACTATCCAATTTCATCACTCCTCTGACTTTTCTTCTTCGAATTCGGCTTTTCGACATCGTTATTAACATTTTAATGATTAAAGTATTACGTTTCTCCACTGTTCTTTGCAGTCGCTTAAATATCCGATACAATTTTTTGTCAGACACTATATCAGGTTGAGCAGAAAGTCTGAATAATATGTTAGTGGAGACTGAAGGAATGGTGATAATATTCTAAATAAAACGCATAATTAAATTCCATAGAATTTTATTGTCGTGTGGTATAGTCACCGTGCATGGGTTGAATAATAATTAAATTTTCCGCACTCTTCTGTAATTGCCGTTTTCAGTGTTGTATATGGGAGTGTATGAGAAGGCAGACACCTGAGTGTAATGTTATAGGATTAGGTTGGCCCTGGGAGTGGGGCCTCCCCGTGAGTTTAGCGGTCAAGATCGTGAGGACGTCCTGTATTGTGTTGTGAGTGTGTGAGTGTGAGAGAGTGTGTGTGTGTGTGCGTGAGCGTGTGTGCGGGCCGGGTCTGACGTCACAAAGTTGCATTCCCGGCGTGCCGCTCTCTTACCTTTTCCTCCTGGCTCCCTACTCCAACTCCACCTCCTTCTAGACCGTCTTATTCATACGTGCATACACAGTCCGGCCACCTTCCCCATTCCTCGTCCCCAGTGTAGCCAGTGATACTTGTCTAGTGCCTCGTAATAACAATTTAACTGTAAGACACGGTATATAACCCATGTATCATATCGTGGCGTAATGAAAGGCTTTCTCATATAGGATTCGTATTTCCGACATCGCTTTACTTCAGGGCATGTCACAAACTTGCAGAATACTACAGTTGCCGCTGTCTGTAATTTATTTGCTTTTACGTACGGTTTAATTTTATTTAAATCCGTAAAATTATATCCTTCCTAGATCAATTACGGCAATGTGGTTTATTTTAAAACACCGAAAAATGCAATTTAATTTATTATCAGAAGGCTCAATTTCATCCTAAGGAAAGTATTGAGAATACCCTCTTCTCCGCGTATCCCTTCTGCTCCAGCCAACAAATCCTGTTGGGTACTTATTTATTGAAGTAATAATAAAACTAATTTCCGTATTACGCCTTTTCACTTTTTTTGTATGCTTCCACGCCGCTTTAGAGCCGAGTCAAACTCTGTCCCGCCTTCAGTTTAAAAGACAGTACTGGAAACGTCATGCGTCAGCTAATTTTACAAGTTTTGTAAATAGTTGGCCCGCGTGTGTCGAAGCGGAAGGGATAACCGAGCGGCGAGTTAAACAGACGACGGTCCCGGCTTTTAATAATAGACGCCTGGCCGAGGCACGTGCCCTCCATATATTTTTTCCCCGCTTGCATTTTACAAGCGGCGTGCGCCAGTGCCAGTAGGCAGACGGCTCTTCGTACAGAAAATTCTTTCCACCGGAAAATCACTGCACCTATCTTGTCCCGTTATCGCCCGTGTGGATGGGGGGGGGGTCAGTGTCAGTACCGGTTATAGACCGGTAGCAGGAATATACTGGACGTCGGAAGGACGTCAGATCGGTCCCGAAGGTTTTAAATACCGGGCCAGCGGCGCCGCCGCTCGACCGCTCAACCTTCCCGATTTGGGCACAACATTTCGGGGAAAACAGGGACGGCATTCCGTCACCCGGTCTTATAATAATTAAAACGCAGTCCCGGCACCGGTGAATTCTTCCGAGTTGTATCTGCCGTTAATCCGCCGATTGTAAATTCTCTTCTAATGGAAGCGAAATGACGAATTTTTTAAAAATGAATTTATATTAATAAGCCAGTCCATTCTAGTCACTGTCGGTAGCTGTCCGTTAGTAATAGAGTGATGAATGAGCCGCCGATGAGAAACTGAATGGTTAGAGGACATCTTGATCCTGGAACCAACCAGAAGTATCATATTTGTACTCTCACGAGTATACTGGGGTTGCTTAATGTATCCTATATATAAATAGTAGTTAATATCACTCGCGAGCTTCACATTTTTCTTTTTATAAGCCATAAGAAAAGTGTACCGTTTTCGTGAAATATTTGCTATCCTGATTTATGAATCGTGGACTTTTCACTTTCCCCCCGTGACCGTGATTTATATTTATGACTAGTTTCGTCAGTAATATATTATCAGGGGGGTGGTCCGGTCCAGAATGGAATGTGTGCGGCTTTTCAATTATACGGTTCCCTCGGTAAAGAGCGTTTTCCCCTTTTTGACAATGAGTTGGGCGAGCTATTAGACTAAGAGGTTGTATTTCACCTCGGAGATGAACTTTTTGGCACTGGGCTCGATCCGGCGGCGCTCCGGCCAAGACCAAAATCCTCCTCCTCCGCCGGCTTACATAGGACCGGGTCGCTCATTTTCCACAATTTCTCCCTTTTCAGACGTTATTTTGTGCCCCAGAGACCATTTCTTTGGCCGTTTCGATTGTTATTGTTATGGAACAAATTCTTCTCCCTAACTAAGGGAATAGATTTATTATTTCATTTGTTATCGGTTCGTTAGGATACATAGGGTGAATGAAACGTTGGTCTCTTTGGACTAGTAGTGGGGCTTTAATATCGAGGAACGTAGTAAACACGACCTTTCGGGACATTATTTAAGAAGAATACATAGTTTAACTTGAGAACAGTCAATGACAACGGCGGCCGATTAAATATACCTTTTAGCGATTGAGAAATTCAATTGGATCGTTCATTTATGAACAATCGAGATAGTTTGGAAGAGAGCTTTGAATAGCCTGCTTATCCCGATTGGGGTATTGTTTCTCCATTGTCCACAGTTAGTCTTTGGGGCGCATTTAAACAATCGGAGTAGACACGATGGCGGTACTTTGTTAGACAATGAGCCCTTTCCTTGGTCTCTGAGTCGTTTGAGTGCTTCACTGTCAATTTCTGACGTTTAAATATTTGGACGGGAATAAATTCGAGGTTTCTCCTTTTGTAGTTACAACTCCAGGTTAAGCATTCACAATAATGCAACTGAACGCCCATTCGAATTAATTGTAAAGTTTATAAGAGACATACCTATATCTAAATATAAATTACTCTTGTTTAATAAGTAATAAATTGTAAAACAAATTTATTTCTCGGGGAGTGCGAAGTCCTCTGGATGATGGAAAGACAAAATTTGTCTAGCGTATGGCCAGAATTTAATTTTAAATATACAAAAGCGCCTAATGACTTAATATCACTTGCGAATGGTGTTAATATATTTTTTGGATTAGTGTGTTAATTTTCCAGTTTACATAAACACATAAAACATAGCCTAACGACACCAGTTTGGTTTGACATTCCTAATTGATAATAACTTGCTGAATAAAATCCGCTAATAGCCCTTTGGGGGAACTGCTGTGGAGTTTCTTGGAAGGAGTAACGATTGATGATCAAGGCTGTCTATTAATGGGGCGGAACCTTCTGAAAATAGACCCGTACCAGAAAAAAAGAGGCCCTTTCGAGAAGGAGGAACGGAAAAAAGAAAATAATGGCTTCAACTAGTCGTGATATCGTGTTAACGCGGGGAGATTATTCCACGGGAGATGGGAATCACGCGAGTGAAGCGGTTCGTTATTAAGAATCCGCCGGCGATCATTATTCAAATTAATAAACGAGTCTCCGCCTGCATTGGAATTGTACCAAGTCATTGTTTTTATTAACGTCGGTGTTTCCCATTAGATAAGACGAGATTTGAATCTCGGTGCATCGTATATCAGCCATATCGTCTAATGGCAGTGCAGCGAGATGCTAATAAAGCTATCGCTTACTAGATTATCGTGATAACAAACCTCCGATTCTATCCGCTCATCAGGAATTCTGGGCATCCGGGTATTATTCGGGAAGACCCGTTAATTTTGTACGTGTGCTAATTCAAACGCCAATATGAACCGTCTGAATAGAAATTCAATTAGGTTTTAACCAATGTTTCGCTCTGATACGAGGAGAAACTGTTTTATTAACAGTTACGTCCCGTTCGCGCACATTTATACAGACCGGTTATGCAATTCTCTGAGGACCGTAGAAAATTCCGTTTCTTGGATCGTCTTTGAATTGTGATTATAGTTGGGGATAATATCTGCAAATTGGTTTCAGCTTCATTTTTCAACTTTGTAAACGGGAAAAAATCAGGACGCGATAAATCCGGTTAACACGGGGAATTACATATTCTAATCATTGACGCACATTTCCACCTTTCTGAATCCGAGCACAAAGATGTTAAACCCTTTTCAAGGAAGTGGGCGAATTTATTTCTAAGTTGATATATGATTCTAAAACTCTCTGTTTATCCGTCGATGCACAATTTAATTGGAATTAGTTATGAGTTTTTCGTATAGAAAGAGGACAAAAGAAAACACATTTCATTATAGGTCTTAAATTTCGCACGGATGGGTGTCCTCGGTCCTCGAGATATCAATGAATACGCATTTCGCAGCGGTAGGGTATAGATAGCAAAAAACCCTATAAATTAGCAAGTTTTGACCGTTCCCTATCGATGGTCGACAAATCCGGTTCCGTTCCTAACCATCTTGGTCCAGGCATATTAAAATTCCATATTCAAACCGTCCGATCGGATTTGGGAACGGCCGCTATCGGCCAACTCACCGAAGGCTAAATCGTACGCGGCTAAAAATTTCGCCCCTGTAAAAAACGCGTCGGCACGCGGGCAAAAGCTGACTGGGGGCCGAATTTCCCACGGATACGGTCTTCGTTAAAATTCGAATTATACAGGAATTCGACGGCGGTCCGCCAGCTACCGGTTCACCTCGGAATTAGAATCCGAACAAAAGTCAGTGTCCTCACGTATTCGATTTCCCCCCGGTGTCCGTTAATGAACGCGCGTGGAACTCTACGCTTTTCAGGCGAGTGTTGGCGCCGCTTAGATCCGGGGTGGGACAGGTTTTTCCGAGGGTTTTTTTCCGCGAAAAAACCGAGTGGGCGCTACCGGGGTTGTAAATTGGGGCCGGCCTAGAAGACAGGCTGCCTGGCCGGTGAGCGGGGCCGGGGCGAGCCTCCCAATTCCAAGTCCGCGCTCCGCGTTTCGAAATATTATCGCCTCCGGTGGTTTTTTCGTCATCGGAACAAGTCGCCAGTTGAGCAAGCCGAGGAAAAGGCCTAGCTCAACGTTGGCCGTATTGAAATACGCCCCAACACGTTGGACTAGTAAGCACGGCCATGACTTAATCGCAGTTTTTAGGTCACGATTATAATAAAATTTAGGCCCACCTTTCCCTGTTTTCAGGAATTTCATTTTAGATCAGTTCTGCAGTACCGCTGAAATTTAATATAATATATATTATAAATACGATTAGGTTGTTAAAAATGCAAAACCTAATTACGCATAAATGATGTGCTGTAGGTAGTTAGAACGCTTCAAACTTCATTGCCTAACATAAAAATGAAGAAAATTATAATTACTTTATTCTTGTTTTTCTTTCTGCTATGCATTATTTTGTGGGTTCATTCTTTCTATAACTGCCGTATCATTTATTTATTATATTATGTTATATATAAAAACTATTTTATTGAAAATAGTAACGACGTATAGGGTAGCCGAGCGTACCGTGGTGTCGGGCGGAATGTAACCTCCGCTCACCTGTACCAGCCTTTAGTCGTCTTGAGGGATAATTGATGGTTGGCCAGTGTGTAACGGGTTAGGCTAAATTTTGCGCCGTGTCCCGCCGTATCTTTGGGGGTGGGCAAGGGGGTCCCTCGGCCGGCCAGACGTCCAATTTCGGTTTTATTCTCGTAATTTACGAGTTTTTTTCCCCCGCGTCCCGACGAAACCCTCCCGCCATTAGTCTAAGGGAAGATTTCATGGTGCGCGTACGCCGGTAATTTCGGTCGGGAGAGGTCGTGCACCCCGCCGTGCAGTTTTCGGCCCCGGACCCAATCTGGTACCGGCGTTTCATTTTCTTCACCGTGTCGGGGGCTTCAATCATGCACCTCAGTAATTCCTTCTCCACCGATCGTAAATGTTAGTAGGTCCACTATAATGGGAAATCGGAATTGTGCCCGCCCTACACTTACTAGTGAAGTAATTAAAGTCACTGGTAGAAACGTAGGAGTTAAAAAAATAAACTTTATTGTTAGTCGGTTAATGAGAGGACCCTGGGGAGGAAGTAATCATCCTGAGTCAGCTCTCAGTGGAAAATCAGCTATTTTATTTCTCTTATAGTTCGGATTAGGGCGCTCGATTATTAATAATTTTAGAATCATGAGTTTCTGAATTGATCATCTTTTTAATGCAAAAATAATAAATGATCTTCTTATTTATTAATTTTTAAAAGCATTTTTCTATTTCATTTTCCTTGTATTACCTGAGGAATATTGTTCCATTAGTCTGTCTTCTGTTTTTAATTTTATTCATAAACCTTCGAGATTTTATGCTGGAACCTTCGGGACTCAGGTTTTACACCGAAGGAATGGAGGTCCGGAAACTCTTGACTTTCGAAACAGAAAATCGTTTTTGATAACGACTCGGTATTGATTGAGTCCGTTTCGTGTCGCATTCATAGTGCAGACGGTGCTGAAAATCGGGTAACGGTTCGAGCGTCCAATCGCCTCTGTGAAACATGACTTGGTGCACTTCATTACTGTCATCCTGAACTTTCTCCGTTTGGCGTACAACTTGGGCGTCCGCTTTCTGGCCCCCGTCCAACGGTTGACATCCTTCCCGACGACATTCTATTTTGCAAACCGCCGCCTCTCCTCCCGTCCCGCCCGTTCCCTCTTTCTCAATCTCCGTTTTCCCATTCTCGTTCCCCAGTAAGCCACGTTTCATAAATTGAGCGTTCCTCTTACTACTTCCAGTCGAGATATTGTTTATTAGACCGATACTGGTTTACGCATGAAACTTTTCCCATAATCTCGCTGGTTTCACCGTCCTCCACATCGTTAATTTATGAATGTTAAAATTTAGGTTATATTTATTTATTAACCGTCCGGTATGAGAAACTGGGTTCAGGTTTTAGAGGTGAAAACTATTTCTGTGGGAGTGTATGTCTGTATGGCTGTAGCCAGACTGGCGACTGACACCAATACCGTTATGATATAATGAACATCCGCTCCTCTGTTTGTTCTAAGTCTTCCATCTTATATAATAAGCGTGACAGCGGCGACTTCAGTGTTACAACTCTTCTCGTACAATACTACGATATTATAAATATAAGTTTGTTCAGATATATGAAAATTATGTACAGGTATAAATAATCACCATTATAACTCGTTCTGTTTTTCTCTCTTGTTTCAGGTGAGTGAAAATCGGAAATGCAGCAAATAGCTGATTCTGTAAGTCGGTCCAAAGTAATGTTTGAAATGAGACGAAATTGGAGCACGTCATGAATGTTAATGCTCCGAGCGGAAAATTCGGTCGCACTTGATTTTTTCTCACTTTTTTCGTGAAACAGCGAATTGTCCCGCCAGTAGTGGAAATAAGTGGCCTTATTATGAACTTGGGTCACGAATAGGCGACGGGTGGTGATGTGCGAGAAATGAGAAAAGCATTTCTGACCTCCGACAGAGCGCATTTAAAGCGGCAGCACGATATTCTGCCTCATTGAGAAATAAACCTTTCGAATAAGGTTAAGACGATATCGTGTCGTCGGGTGAATGCTATAAATATATATGAAATTGTAGTAGAAATTAGTTTGGAAAACCTGTTTGGTAGTCTGCGAGAGTTTAGTATACTGTAGTTCTTTCCATCTTCTCTCCCTAGTGTAGTTCGGCTACTCTTTACAGCTTGGAGCAACTGACGACAAGAATTAAACCGGGATGTAGAGGAATGAGTTAAGGTGAACGATCATGCCGCCATATAGTATTGAGAGCAAAATTTTCACACCCAGCAGAGAGAATGTTCTACAAGGTTAATGTTATCTTTCAAGAATTAGAGCTGGCCACTCAGCCAAATTCCAAGCGCATTATTTATAATACTGGATTTTAACTCGGCCTTATAACAGTTTCATAAATATTCATTTTCATATGGGCGGTTGAGTGAATTTACAATTATTCCTGAATCTCTTCATGTTCGTTGTGTTGGGGTGATTATAGGTACTCGATTAATTTGGTGGCCTAGGAGGTTTTGGAATTAATTGTGCACATACAGTGCAATCGCAGTACGAACCATCTGTCCCTGAAAGTGGTAGCTGAGAACGAAATTGGCGAGTGATCTGCTCGGGGAAATAAACAGGTATCAAAAATTACATAGGACTAGGTCTCTTCATTCGGGGTGCCTGAACTATTTTATTGAAGATTTTTTTTTTGGGGGTTTAGAGCAGTGAAAAAGCCTGGGAGATTGGGTGTCGGTCGGGTGGTTTCTTGGAAGGGCCGTTTCTGATGTTGGCCGTGGCTGGGTGTGTGACACGTGCTCGGTGGCCGGCATACTTTATGGGCTTTTATACCTCCTGGAAGACCTGGCCACACCGACCGGAAAGTGTACGTGCCCCCGTCCCATAAATTCTTCCCCGCCCGCTACATTAGATTTCCAGCGGAGGAGGTCTTGGCGCCCTCTTCAATACCTACTTTCGGCGGCACGCTACTTCTAATTTTCATATTCCCTCACTCTGCCCCCCCGGTCGCTCTTGAACCGAATTCGCATTCATTTTTATTTATATTTTTCATTCCTAATAGTTCTTTTAGCAAAAGTAACGTTTTGTGTGTGGATGTTAGTGGTGACCATTTCGAACACCTACAGTGATATCTTTAAGCTACATTTTCACCAAAAATGAGACAACTCCGTCAATTAGTTTGCAAGTTATGGACTTTTAAACAGTGGCTACATTTTTTGGACCCCTCTGTATATTGCCCAACATACCGCAACTATTAATTATGAACAAATCGACAATTTACAACTGTATTTTTCGTTGCAATCCATAATCCTTCATAAAATCGTATCCCATCGCTCCAACCCTTCTATTGGACAGCTCTCCTCGCGTCACCTTCCTGAAAATCCTGAGCGCCGCATTAAGAAAAAGGCCACGTCAATTCCTCACCACCGTGCGATCAATGGGCGGATTCGCCATCGAAAGTACACTCGAGTTTAATCGCTAGAGTAATTAATAAAGGAGTTTTGAATTGAATGACTTAAGAGAAACAATCGTGACGCTGTAGTATCTGCTGAAACTACGCCAGGTATTCATAATGGGTATTAGGAAGTGGGGAGGGAGTGCCTCGCCTATTCCATTGCTACTTTCGCGTTTAAGGCTTACTTATTACGTATGCACAGCCGAATGGCGAAGGAGTAATTCACGCGATTCGGAGAATCGAGCCACCGTTTGCCCAGAGAGAGAGAGAGAGAGAGAGAGAGAGTGACGACTTTGCTATTCGATGTCGGGAAGTACAGGTCGAACAAGAGGCCACTTTATCATCTCGCCTCCCTTATCACCCTACTAGCTTTTACACTTTCGCCCGACCGATACAATTCAATCTTTTCGTATCTCTCGGGACTTTGACGGAATTCATGACGATATTTGCCGCCTTTTCCTCCATTCAGTACCTTCCTACCGGATATTAATAACGGTAGGAAATAAAAAACTTGCGAAATTCGCGAGTCCACACTCCCGAATTATACCATATACCATAGCCTATAACTCGTTTTAGGACTGGTCATTCAGATACCCCAGTAGTTTAATACCGTTGTTCGTGTTTAATTTATATAAATTGCTTACTTTGTTAAAGAATTTACTTCGTAAATTTAAAAAACATTAAAGAAAACTAGGAGTTTCGTTAAAAACAGCAATAAAGTTATCCTCGAGTACTTAATAACTTGATTGTATAAACCGCTTAAAAACCTTTCACAGTAGCATCATTGGGGGTGTGTAAACTTTGGCTTTCTTTATTTATGGGCGGTAATAGGATGCAAGGCGAATTTGAAAAATGAGGGGGTGAGCGCGCGTCGGGTTACAAATCGCCCAATTTCTTATTTCTCCGAAAATTAATTGGGTCCGGAATGGTAATTAAGATGAGATTTATCTGCCGGGTCCGGTATTACGCTCCGATTAAGTTTTTGTGATGGGCCGCGTCGGTGGAAAAAAAATGTTTTTAGGCGCCTAATCGCTTCGCCCCCTATTAACGTTCGGACGATCGAATTTCATTTCGAGATGCAAAACGAATTAGTTTTCTGAAAACGAATTAGTTTCGAAAATTCGATTTCGGTTGGGAGGACAGGCGGTCGGAATTTACTTCGAGGAATAATTGAAAATTGTTTTCGAATGTTGCCCAATCCAAGAATTTTCCCTTCCCACTCCGCTCTTTCGATCCCTTCTTGTTCGACCAATTATTATATTATTATTGCTATCATCCGTTACCACTTTCTAATTTGGTCTTATGCTTTACCGCCTTTTCACCGGATTAGCATAAAACCGAAAATACCGTAGATTTCACGTGTTTCTGCCTCCTCTCGCTGATTTGGACTTTTACTAAACCGGTTTCGGCTACTCGCCGTTTTCAGTAGCAGTGTTACTCACTTTGGCACTTTGGATGTTCTTTAGGCATCTTCACTGCACTATCACTGTCACTAGTACTGTGGTGGTTGTCTGTTTGTCAGGTGTATGTCTTTTTATTGTGTTTTTGGGGGATGTTGTTTTATTTGGGGTTGGGAGTGATTTGTTAATCGGCTTAAATTTTTCTCGTATTATCGGTCAAATATTTTTATGATAACATAATTTGTCATAACTATTAGGTTCTACAAGTGCACCAAACAAAATTTATTCAAGTCCATCTCCTCACCACCCTCAAGGGGCGCTAGTTTATCGGTGCAAGTGCACCCAACGAACTTTAGTTACGTAAATTTCCGCACCACCTTCGGGGGGCGCTAGTTTATCGGTGCAAGTGCACCCAACGAACGATTGTTGTGAAACTAGCTCCCCCCTGAGTGTGGTGCGTAAATGTACTTAACTAATATTCCAGCGAGCGGAGACAGAAACACACGAAATCTACGGTATTCCAACCCCTCGCAGAACACAAAACAGATATTCTAAACTAGATGTTATGAATTTCTGCACTTTTTTGTTTTGCAGTAGTTTTCTCCGAGAAAAATATTCGGATTGTTCGTATAGCGCGGTTTGTCAGTCCTAGCGTACGCCGAAATGAGTTCATTACCTCCTCGCGGCGAGTTAGTAGAACCAACCAGCCGCGCTAACGCAGGCCAACGTATATCAACAGTTAGAGACTGACTCGGTACGCACATCGTATGCAAATTGGTAGGAATTTAAGTTGTTGTAATAGTTCTTAACTGTGACTACTAAACGTGAGCTGGAAAACAACTAGGAAACCCAGGGAATTGTTTCTAGAAATTTCTTTATCGTCAAGCTCCGCTGTATTTTGCACATACAATAAATTGATGCGAATTTCGTTAAGATCTGAATCTACTATAGACAGTTTGTTGAGTACTGACCACTGTACCGGTTTAGCTTAAGGCCCAAATGTTAGTGCTTTTACTGTTAAATGTGTCAGAAGAAGCATTAAAACTAGTGTCATAGTCACGTGCGGGTGTTTTATATATTAATACCTTTGTGTTGATATTTTTAATAAATAGTGCGTATTAAAAAAAGTGTATCTCAATGCCAAAGATCAGTTTGCGAGCAAAATATCTCACGGCCGCCAGTAAAGAGAGCATCCAAAAATAACTTATTAAAAATGGCAATGTAAAGAAGAGGAAATTGTATTTCACCGCTGTGCCCATCCGTTAGTCGACAATGCGCTACTATTAATAAAATACTTTTCTTTTTAATTTTCCAGCTGCACAGGCTATTGACCTGCACATTTTAGTCTGATTGCTGTCGCTTAGTTTGTAATTTCAAAGAAAGTTAAGAAATATGTTTACTTCGTTAGCTTCCAAGTTAAAAGGGCCAGTGGCACACCTTATTGCAAACTCTTGTTGATTTAACGAAAAATCATTAAATTCGAGAAAGGTAATTGATACATTTGCTGCTAGAAAGTGAGTACTCACAAGTGGAAATTCATCAAAGTTCCACTTTGATCTGAAGAACTTTTATTAAATCTTATAGCGTTTTCTGAGAGTATACTTACCGAAATACTCGACGTAAAAACTCCTTATCTTTTAATCGAAATTATGTCTTAAAAACAAACGGTATATACATATTACAATTGTGAAGCAAGCACTATTAAAATACCCAAGTATTCTTACATTCAATGAGGTCATTTGTAGGCCAAGAAACGGTCAATTCTGGAATGTGGCTTTGTTCGCGTAGTTTCGCCTATTTGCGGCGGGAAATTAAAATGTCCTCGTATTTGGGACGAGCAATAAAGGCTTACAGAAATACTCTAGTTATAAAGAGGAGACGGGAGTAAGGGACATTAATATAAATGACTGACAATTATTTTGGCGAGAAAACCCTTTTGCAAATGGGCGGCAGCGGCCTAAGCCGGTGCCGGGTAAAACCCGCTTAGCAAACACCGGCCGAGATTAATATTAATTGGTTCTGAGTCAACTTGGCAGACCCCGTCTCAACTTTCCCAATTGTATCGGCTCTTCTGTTGTTCTTTTAACTTTCTCCCACTCTCTCTCTCTTTCTTTCTCTCTCTTTTTCTCTCTCTCTCTCCTTCCGCAACTTCATCCCCCCAGCCCTTAGTGGGCGCCCGTTGTTTGGGTACAGCGACCCCACTGCCCCAGTTACCTAAATCATACCTACAAGATAGTACATGTACCACTAATCAACACTCTTCAGAAGAACTAAAGCGAGTACCGTCCCAGAGAACGGCAGAATCTTCTTTAGATACGTGGTCTTGAGGCACTGAGTGAACGTATTTGAATACCTAGGAGACATCTAATAGAATGTATACATGAAATCTATACATACAAATATCTCAGTATTTGCGTTTATATCTCTGGAAACAATATATGTAATGCGAGTTTTAAATTCTATTTCTGCAAGTGCTTACGGTGCGGGACTGATACTGGACTGATATCTCTGCGCTTCGATTCCAACCTTTCACGCGAACTAGATTTAAATGTCCTATTTAACCCAGAGTGAGATATCTTTTCTAAAATTTATTTTGGGGATTGCTACACTTATAAATCCCAGACCATTGACTGGTCTCGTATTGGATGGAAAGCGGTTGTTTGAGCATCGGAACAGGCTTCGTATTCCACCTTCGCTTTGAATCCCGTTTGATCGCGGCACTAAATCACTCCTAAACTAGACAGATAATAATGAAAAAATAAACAGTTTTTTTGTCTCCGCCTCTAAAATGAATGCCCGAGGCTCGAATTCTGCCCGCGTGAATTGGCACGGCCCTCCCAAACTGCGGTCTGTGAGTTTTTTTGCCGGGGCCTTGACAGCGCCATCCGATCTCCACTTGGCGGAACACCAACCTTTATGGACATATTTATTGTATTCAGCCCCATAACCGACTGACCTTAGGCCTACGGCGTTAATAGACCGTTCGAAATTAAATTCGGCAAGCCCCGGATCGAGAGGGAATGCGAGCTTATCACTGGGGTACAATAATTTGACAGATATTCTTCCTTTTCTTAACCCGAATTTTACTTCCTTGCGATACTTCTATTCAGCTATATAGTCCGTAACTAATTAAAATTAATCGTCCTCTCAGAATTTACGGTTTTTAACTGTTTAAACGGTCGTCGGGTATATGCAGTGGCGTTTTTTTCACAGTCGACGGAAGGCTATTTGCTGACCGGTGAAAATAGCTCCTTCCGTATTCGGGAAGTGGATTTGAAATTCGCATTACGATCGGATTGAGTTATCGGGGCGTTCAGAACCCGTTCCGAGTTAGTCCGGTAGAACGGTACCGGCGTTTATTGAACGAATTGAGGTCGGGAAAATCGTAGCGAGCGGCCTAAGATTTTTGCATGCCTCGTACTCTGATGCCTCGTCTGGGGCAGTCGTCCATCAAACGCCAGCGATGTGTGCAATAAATCGTGGAAAGTAAAGATATCTGGTCGGACATCGTCGATACCTTATAATCCCGTCTAATTATACCGGACCGGCGTCGGTTTTCGGTTACAGGCCGTGCGGACAATTTTCAACAAAACGGGTTTTGAGATCTCGGTAACGAAAATTACGCGTAGATTTCTGATGCAAATGAGAAACGGCGGCAATTCGGCTCGTTTTACCACTTCCTTCACACTTTCTCTGGGGGCCCGTTTGAGAAAGTTCGGTTTCGGGGCAAAAACTTCGACGCGAGACATATAATTTGAAAATTACCGAAATTGCGGTTAAAAATTTGTATTCGATACGTAATCAACCCACATTACTTGTGTGGTCACTGAGAATTGATTAACCTTTCATAGAAACGTAACTCCTAGCCTTCCACTTATATTCGATTATCAATCATAGTAACTTATCTGAATTTCAGTTGAACGAGAAACTGATAACTTATCCAATCGGAAATTCCTGTACTTTTATCTATAAGCATGAGTTAATCCTTAAGGAAAATAAATAAATCTAGTTACTACATTCTCAGTTAAGAGCCCTGTTTTAACGAAGTTTGCGACATAAGGTCATGTTGGTTTTGTTGTTCGTAGAAAATATTTTTACGGAACGACGCATTATATTTTATATGCGTTAGGGAGCGGATACCATTTTTAAATATGCGTATTTTATGTTTTCCGGAGGATTAATGATACATTTTATTATTAATTTACATTACGTAGTTTGCATGTTATTACAGTTAACAATACTTAAAATCTTAGCGTATTTGAATACTAATTAAGGTATAATTTATTAACTTGTCATGTTCATTGTAACAGAGCGGGCTTTAAATATATATTCAGGAAACGTATTAGTATTGGAAATACGTGAATTTGTTCAATCGGGGTAATCGTTGAGCGCCCAAATTTATGTCGGGCTACGAAATGTGTAATTATCCTGCTTGCTTTTAACAGTAAAAAACGGCTGTAATAAATTTCGTAAGTCGATAATAAAATGTCAATAAACTGCGGTATCGTGCAAAGGGCGTTGATTACATTATCCGAATGGCGAGCAGTAACAGCGCAGAAGTTATTCGGCGGTTCCTTTTATGATCGCATTTGCGGTTGAGGTAAAGCAAATTATGCCTATAATTAATCTATGCCTGGCGGTGTTGACAATCTGATATTGTCCAAAATAATGATAAATAATTAAATAGCCGGTGGTTGAGAATAAAAAATGCCTATACGTATAAACCGGCCGGCATTTGAGGTTTGCCAAAGGCCTATAAAAGAATGCGATCATTAGTTCGGTCGCTGTTAAAAATTATTAACCTTTTGGACGTCAGACAGAAGCGGCGGGTTCGTCCCTGGAATTGTTTACCGCCCTTGGCGCCCCCCTAAAATTAGCGGGCGCATTATACTCGGGTTGCGCAAATTAAAACAGCCGTAGGAAGACCGCCGTCATCCCGACCCGCCTCCTCCCTCCTCCTTCCTCCTTCCTCCTCCTCCCTCCCTCCTCCCTCCTCATCCCTCCCTCCTCCCACCTCATCCCATCGGCCCAAGTCAAGTTTCCAATTCTGTTCTCGGTTTTACAGTCGCCTTTTTTAAGCCCCTTTCTCCCTGCATCGCCTTTTAAGGTAATTTATGATGAAGCGCTTCCTAGATATCGCCAATCTCTCTTCGCAGCGTTGTAAACGACAGATTGCCACACAGTTTATCTCTTAGATCGAAGATGCCTACACTTTCTGCGGTGGCTGGAGTAGGAATGTTACAAGAACGTCTATTGAATGTGATGACAGTATTAACGCCCTGGGACCCCTAAACAGTGATGACCCCCCTTAAATTATAAACAAAATCGTCTGTTCATCTCATTTTCGCGTTTTTAAAGACGAAAAGACTTCTACACGATTTATAGTACACGGTATATTTATCTTTGACATTGGGGTGATAAGTCTCATCATTTCTCTTTGAATACGCTCTTCATGCTCTTTTCTAAACGTTTATTATGTGCTGTATTGTTTTTTAATAAAACGACACCTAAACAATAATTTAGGAATGAATTCGGATAACTCTCTCTCTTTCTCAAATCCACACAGTCGTAGATCACAGTTAGTTCGGATTAACGCCGTTCTACTTATATCTTAAAATATGTTGTACGTAGTGATATCGTAAAAAGGGCTTGTGGGTAAAATTGTGTATAGTTTTACCGGTTATTCTCGAGTGTAAGGAAGTACCCGAGACGTTCATCTTCACTTTCAATCTCGACCTCCGTTAAATCTCCCGGGAGCTTTTAAATAGGCGGCCTCCCGGCAATGGCTCCTCTATCTTGTTTTTCATAGACGTTTAACTCACGGCGGCTTGCCATCTGCAGTCCTCATACAGTGGGCAATATCTCACTGTAGGTGAATCACAAAACGGCAGTTTGTTTCATAACACTGTTCCTGGCGTTTGTGGATTGTGTGCGTGTGTGTGTATGCGCGGCGCCGGAACGCCAACATTGCATAACACGAGCCTTGTTTGCGCTATCTTATTTGCTCAAACGATATGTACGGTGGGTTATCGGGACGAATCTCACGGCTCCGTTCTGCCAATCGGGCCTTTGGCGGTGGCGAACGCATCCAGCCGCTGCCCGATTACGTTCACCTCATATCGCCAGCCGGATCCATTTTCTTGCACAGTTTCGCCCTCGACATTTCCTAGACGTCGGGGGGTTTTAAAACGAGACGCACCCACACCCCATTTGATAAGGAATCCGTCGTCCAGGATATAATTTCACAGAATTGCAGGTTTCAATTATTTTTGAACCAATTTCATCGTTGGTTAGAGGCTGATTCTTTTATTAAGAATTCTGGATATAATAAAATTGAACGTAACACTTTTATATTTTAATTAAATTACAAACAACGTTTATCCATTATCCGATTTCCATTGTCGACACTATTTCGTTCTATCAACGGTATTAATGACCCGTATTATGAAGCCTCTGATGTTTTTTCCTTTCTTGTATGTGGGCAATATTTTCAGAGGCCATATTTTGGTCGTCCTTCGCAGCGTTAATCGTTTTTCTTTCGCCTTTTTCGCATCTGTCCCGACTAAATTAATTGTATTTGCGAGATTTGTTTGTCCCGGGCCGTAATTGAAATCACGGCGTTTATTAACTCGCTTCCTCCGTCGCGGACAATTTTATTTTTTCCCTTTTTTGTTTTTCAACTTGAACTTTTAAAGCGATTTTTATTCCAATTAGCGGCCTTGTTCCCTTTCTCCCTTAGTCACGTTCTAACAATTTCCTCCTCCTCCCCCCCTCCCACCTCTCGACGACTTGTTATTTTCTGCCGCAATTTCCTTTTGTTCCGTTTGCCAAAGTTTTATTTTAGTGAGGGGCCCGGTTAGCCCCCCAACCCCGCTTTCTATTCCTCCTCTTGGCAGGTTTTTCTTTTGAACCGGACAGTATTTCTGTGGTGGTTGCGGTTGGAGGGGTGTGGTGGGGGGTTAATGGCCCTAAGTATTTCGGGTACTTCCTATGCAAAGAAATGTTGACCCGTTTATTTTTATGGGTTCTACATTTATTTCAATTCTACGTGTGTCTATTCCTGTGCTTAAAAAATAAATTCAGACGTTTTCTCATATCAACCTTTTGTTTCATACTGTGTTTTCGGCTTCAGATAGTTAAACAGGTAGAGAGGTAGGCTCGCTAGGTCTCGATTCTCTGTCCTGTTAGTTTCTAATCTGGTTCAGTGTACCACGTTTTAACGTTTGGTATTAGGAAAAATTTGTATCACTCAGTTGGCTTTAATTTAGATTCATAGCAGAATTCATCACCTGTCCCTTCATTTCATGACCGTGTCTATTCATTACTCCCTCAGTTGTGAAGAATCCTTAAAATGAGTAATGGTTTTATTTGTTTAGTCAGCATGCGGGAGTCGGGTTCAGGAAGTTTTATTTGCCGGCGATGGATCATGAAAAAATATTCTGCCGGGTATTATTTTGGAAGTCAGAACGCGGCTCCATAACTCATATCGGGGGAAGTGTAATGAGGCGGGCGGGTATGAAGACGAGGTTATTTTGGACGTGCTCGAAGGAGTAAGGAGGAGGGGGAAGGGAGGTGCAGGTGGTGGAGGAGTGAGGCTAGCGGTCAATGTAATAACCTTGTATGTGCATTACTTGTTACAGCTCTTTGCCGGCCCCGGGAGTTCTTGACCGCAGTCAAGGCCTATCTCCTTCTCCCTCTTCTCCTATCCGTTCTCCTATCCTCGCCCTCTCCTCTGCCTCCAATCGGAAAGAGAGTTTGAGATTAAGAGATTGAGAGAGAGAAAGAGAAGTAGAATAACCGAGAGGGCAACTCTCTCGTGAACCGTTCGTTCTTCCCCGGTAATGGTTGACCCTGTTACCAGTTCACGTCTCCTCTTTACGCTCCAGTCTCTCTTATAAATAGACTTATCGCAATTCGTGTTGTTTCCTAGTTAATTTCTCTCTCTGTTCTATTTATCTCGGTTTCATACCTAAAACAGTGATATAGATTACTTGTTATCTAACTCAATATTTATGAATGAACATTAGGACATAAGGAAATAACTTGGGAATCGATTTTATAAAATTACAGACTTCGTAGTCGACTACTGTTGCTCAAGTTGAACAATAAGTAGAGAATAAATTTTATGGCGGTCCTAGGATGCAAGTAAGTCATCAATGCAAGTAGGATCATCGTAAGTCGAAGTAATGTCAAATGAAATACTATCATTGATTAGGCATGAAGTACTCATAATGAAGCTTTGGGGGGGTGTCCTTAAAGATAACCCTGAAGATAACTGGTGGGCAACACTTTTCTTGTTGGTCTCAGATAAATGGCGGGACGTGGTCAGCGAGGGAGGGGGGCAGCTGGGATCACGCACGTAGGGAATGAGTTTTATTACCATTTTATCTCGGACCGCGGTAGTATAACTAACTAACTAACTGTCTGACTTTCTGGAGCCTTCACAACAGCAACTATCTGCCCTTCCTCGGGCGGTCATCTCGGGCCCAGATTAGATGTGACCCGGCGATGTCCGCCCGCATCAATGAACATCACCACGTCGTAGTAAGAACAAGTTGTCGCTTTTAACGAGAACACGATACAGTTTCTCGGTTGGGGGTGGAACGGGACGTCCGCCCCCTTTTTTATCTTCCCTGTCATCGCCCACAGGTCATCCCAGTGTCTCTTTCCTCGTACCGATAAGAAACCTAATTATGCCTGTCGTCTACGACACTATTGGATACCGTTCCTTGTAACATAATATGGAATTCTCGATGCGACATCACTTTGAGGTACCCCATCTGAAGTATTTAAATCGTCAATTGCTGGCGCACTCCTGTTTTTTCGCACATAGTTATTCCTTTAACCATCTGTTGCTTTAGTTCGATTGATAAAACCGGTGGGCCAGATTATAGAATTTGCAAAATGCTAATCCTTTCGGAAATATCTCATTGCCGCCTCCGTATTAATAGCGTAGAAATAGTGCTGACAAGTTCCTCGTCTCAAACCGCATTGTCACTAATGGAGTGAGGTGCATGAAGAAGTAGTTGTGAAGCAAGCATCCTGTGGCAAACTGAAGGAATGCAGGAAAACGCGCGTTCGATTGGGCACACTCGGCTGGTGTATTTTGTACGAACGTATTTTTGCTGTCTAATATCGCTACAGTTGATATGGCAAGATTCATTTGCACGTGAATATCGCCGACGACAGTTATATTTGAATCCGAATTGGGTCGGAGGGATAATTTTGAGGAGCCTGGAGAGCTTTGAAGCTCGACTTTGTTTTAGCGCTCAGTGTAAATAACGAGGGCTCCTATTGCTGCGGAGGAATTAGCTAAAATCTGGCGGCAGTAGCTCTAGGCGGTTGTGAGCTATCCGGGCCGGCTCCGGTGATGTCACCAGCTGGCGACACCTCCCACGGTACCGCACTTGAACAAATATAGCCGGGACTCCAGGCGGTGGACGTTTGCCCCGTCTACAGCTCTCTTCTCCATTCGTGCCCGGAGAAAATGAACTTTTAAAGCCGGTGAAAGGGCCCTGCCGATTATGCACAATGATTGACCCGCCTTCGGCACAAATCCCAGACCTACTTTGATCCGGCGAGTACTTTTAAAATGTTGTCCTTCT
Source organism: Lethocerus indicus (assembly GCA_019843655.1). NCBI lineage: Eukaryota > Metazoa > Arthropoda > Insecta > Hemiptera > Belostomatidae > Lethocerus > Lethocerus indicus. The sequence continues at coordinate 24,065,088 of JACDQD010000005.1, read as the reverse complement.
ACCTACAATATACGCGCCCGTTCATTACCAAAGCCGAAAGACTGTTGAAAGTTAAATAACTTTAGCATTATTGTAGCAGTGAAATTACGCGTAATGTATAAGAACACAGATATTAATATAGCGAGGCAGGAAGAAAAGGCTGTGATATATTGGGTTTTTGAATATGAACTGACATACTGGAGCCAGCATTTCCATTTTTGCTTCATACTGCTTCGTTCTAACCCTCTAATGAAATTACGGTTTCGAAATTCGTCCAGCGTACATTAACGATGATCTCGAGGAATCGGAGCCGGTTATACCGATTCAACCTTGAGACCATTAGGTTTAATGACACGGGCCGATAGATGCGGGCATTTGTATGTAAGAGCGGGAGCTCCAGATCCGCCCGCCAATCTGAATGCCTTACCGCAGTAGTTGTTCAGAAGTATGCGACATTTCCTATGATCGTCCGGTGAATACCAATTATCGGGTATTCTCTCCGTCTGCTCTAAGTAAGGGAAGGTGGCGCGGCGCGGCGGTCTCAGATATTTCTGGATAAAATGCGAGCCGGCGGCGTGAGCTCGCTTACATGCGCCCCGATGATTCACAAGTCTGCAAATGAAAACGTGAAATACAGTCCTCGCTGCCTCTGCCGCTTGGCTCTCTGCCATTTAGTCTAAAAATACCGAAAAAAAATTTCGTTTCTGCAATTAGAACGTTTAAAACGTCCTTCTTTAGTTGTACGTTATTGACGTCGGGAGTAACTTTATTGATACCTGCCTACAGTGGTCTACCAAATATAATGCGATAAATGGCAGCAGATCACTCCTTGTAATTCTTCCATACGCGCTCTTTTGTTATTTAGAGTTATTTGGCTGGAAAATAAATGTACAGTCGTAAACGCTTCATGACAGAGTTTTCTGGGTAAAGTCGCTGGGCCTTTCTGTGAAATTAAAAAAAAAACTTGTAATATCCTTGAATCCAGTTGTAAAAGGCAATGGATTCATACATATGGATATGGAATGCGTTGAAGCAAGGATATGGCGATATCGAGTCTGGGGACGACTTTTCAGTTATAATTACTTGTTTAAGGAATAAATAAATATGGTCCAGCGATTGTAAAATAAGTAATAAATATTTGTTGAAATCAATTTTTTTCTTGGATTATAGTATATATAACAGCTTTAAAGAATTTTAGATTTATACAATGGGTTTGGTTTATACCGTATAAGCAATCCAATTTATCTCTCCTAGAGGCTATGATCACATACTCATCCTAGTTATCAAGTACGAGTACATACGTTCGTTAATTTTTTTATAATTATGATGTTTATTAACTGCAGTGAGGTATATTATCAGCCAGTTGTAATCTTCATTTATGTCAAAATGTAATAACATTTAGAATTGTGTGGTTTGGCGAATCATTACAAAAATAGTACATCATTGCTTTTTGTTCTTCGCTAATAATTTAAGAAAAAATTAAATGATAACATTTTTGTGGGTCCTGATGTCACTTCCTTTTTCATCCGTTTGTCTCATATTATGAATGTCGTGAGCGAGGGGATTCGGAACGTTGATACGATTATGGAAGTTATATTTCTCTACGACAAGGTCGTAGGCAAAGAGAATTTTGAGATACCAGATAGTAGGATTTCGTCATTTTGGTAAGGTTTTCCACTGCAGTGAACATTTATTTAAATTGACATTACAACATTATTTTAAAACATTGCTTCTTCATATTTCATGTTTCTAAAGATTTATAAGCAACACGAAAATAACATACGTAATAAAGGGGATAAATTAAACGAGATGCAATCTTTACGGTATCGCTGTTTTTACAAAACGGTGGCCCTATTTGCGGGGAATCTTTTCGATAACACCCAATCACACAATTATTTTATTAAAATTGTATCCTTTGTACTTTTCATCCTTTTTTATACATATATTTCTCGATTATAGGCGGAAATGGTTTCCGGTCCGATAACGAGGCCTGAAATTAAAGTCACGCGTTGGCATGACTCTGAAAAGAGGAAAGCAATTTAAGAGCAATGCAGTCATGAGCCCAATCGTTGTGTAATGTAAGCAGGGCTGTTTTCATTGGCCGAGTCGTTGACCCCAGTCATTTAGTTAATATCAAATGAAAAGAACAAAATCAGAGTTTAACTTTGTTACCGACGCATATTATTAAGCATATAATGAAAGTATTTCCCATTCGAACGTACTAATGGATAAGTTAGGTAGAAGTTACTATCTGTTCTTTAGTGATTAGAATGTTCTGTCATTAGTTCTTGCAGTGTTAGAAAGAGTAAGGACTAATTTAATCACATTACATCTATTCATATCCACGCACATACCATGACATGTTCGTGTCAATTTCAATATTTACCGTTAACATTATAAAAGAAATCATTTTCGTTACTTATATTTAAGTAATGTCATTTAAATTGAGTGTAAATTATTTCAATATTTCTTTAGAATGTTAAACTGAGATAATATTTCTGATTTCTAATAACAAAATGTCATTCCGGCACAAATTGTTAAAACGTTTTGTGTATTTTTACACTCGCATTGACTGCAAATTTGGTTCGTTACAACTTTTGTCACGAATAGTTTCCGTTGTAAACGACAGGGCAATTTTTGTTTAGAATAATAATGGCTGTCGAAAATGAAAGTCCGATCTAATCGTTTGACAATTTTCTTCATTTAAAAAAAAAGCATCGGAAGATAAACCACTGAATTATAGAGTCACATTCCTCGTTCGTAGTTTATCGTACGGTATATTTCAGGATGGAAACTGTTCCTCAGGAGATTTTGAAACAGGATGATAATTTACGATATAAATGAGCGGCTACAAACGGTGGACAAGGTCGAAGAGCGGGCCCCGTCGGTGGCATAAATATGCTAAACCCGCAGGACGGGCAAATCACCGGGAATAAATAGCGTGTGTGGGGGAATTATTGTGTCTCTGAATCTGAAAACACAGCCCTACCAACTGTGTTCAGGATGGAACAGGTCCCATTATCAATTAAATTGGGCCCGGTTTGTTGAGTTCTTTATGACCTCCATTTGGAAAAAAGTCTCATTCAAAATCTTTCTATGAATTTTTATATTAATATATTCCTTTCAGGATTATCAATTTTCTGTCTCGCGGTGTGCCAGTTACTGTCAATAATGGGTAAACGTAGACTATAACGATAGAATTAAACTTGTACATCATTTAAGATCTGTCGGAAATATTTTCCTCACATTCATTCATTCTAGGCTATTTCTACCAAGAATGAAAAATAAGAATTTAGTTAATTGTCACGATAACGAACAAAATTTATATCGTAATCTTGACAACTGCCAACTTTTTTCGATTTTATTCTTGGCATTTATAGAATGCTCTGTTAATTAGTGAAGGAGTTATTCTTCACAATAAGGATATGGCAGGTTCTCAAATATTAATTAAATAACTGGGGTCGGCGTCGACGGAATCCTTGGAGTGGATTACGCTCCGACTTTTCCATGAATGGGAAACTGGTTTTGAGGAGGTCGATAAAGCGGTTGGCAGGTAGCCAGCACTGTTGGTAACACTACGTCTGACGCACTATTTGGGGAAAGGAGTCACTATTTGCATAAGTGTTCCCCTCACCCAGCACGGGTTCCACGACACTCCCACGCTCCTTCCCGCAAGAAGCTCAAATTGAGAGCGTTCTCAGAAATCAAGATATAATCGGGCTTTCTCGGAGATAAGATAGTAAATGACTTTTGGAAAATACGCTTACATAAAAACTTATCATTAGTAGGTTTTTTTTATTTTAATGGAATATATGTCGTATTATCCCGTTATGTTGTTTTCTAGCTACGACGCTGTAGATTATCACTGCACTTTTAACACACAGTTGCTTAAACGAAAAATTTATTTAAGCACTATAGTACAGCGGTTTTTAATGGTAAAAACTTTATTCGTTTAAGTAAATTTTAAATTATAAATGGTTCAGAAATTTATGAAATAAGTTACGGGCTGGTCGGTTTTGAATTATGTTTTATTTGAAAAAATAATTTTTCAGACCACAAACTTCATCCGTATAATTTATAGAAGATCATATGATGTGAAGATATGAAGATACATAGAGATAAGCATATTTCTTGCGGTGCTTGTTACTCGATACCAGTTCAGTATTTCATGCAGAATACTAACCCTTGCCACATTTCATAACACGAATGTTCTTCGTGCTTAACTCGGAAAAGCAAAACAGTTTAAATGTAATATTCTTCTTGAGAGTTGAAATTTGCATCTATAGGAAAATTGAGTCCGTTAGGGAAGATTGAATGCAAGATCTAAGGATTCTAAACACTGAGATAAGTATGTCAACTGGCGGGTCCAAAAGACTACATTCGTTAAACGGATCACTCCTATTTGTCGGCAGCAGTATGATACATGTCACCCTAAAAACAAACTGTAATCAATTAATGATTTCAAGGTGGAAGTACGAGTTTCTTTTTTTCCATTGTATTTCGCCGGGAGTATGCTTGGCATTCGCCCGCGGTCGGTCATTAATCAGCGCGCCGTAAAGAAGACGTTATTTTCAGCGCGGCCGTCGCCTTCCGGGCAAGATCCGTCATCACAGGGTCGGTAACCCTGAGGTGTCGGTGTCTCGGTGGACGCGAGGGGCTATTCAGTGTTATAGGTCGCGGTGTAATTGTTCTGCGCGCAGGCCGCAGTCAATTTGAGCTGGCCACTTGCACTCGGGTATGTCCAGGGTGAGTGGCGATAGGAGCGGTTAGTAGGGCCTCTGTACACATTTAAATCCGCCCTGGGGCATAGTGTACTATATAGTGGAGTGTTGTGAGGAATGTTTATGGTGGGTGGGGAGGACCCGGATGTATGGGTTTTGTGTGGATGGGGGGTTCCATTCAACCGGTGCTCCTCCCATGAATGAACCTCGGCCGCCAAATCATCCTCATCACACCGGCCCTGCCCGGCCACAAGTACCGTTCCACCGGTGAAGGCCGCCCTCTACTATTGTTATTCTTCGTTTTATTATACTTTCGTTTCTCAATCTCCCCTCCGCATTTATACCCCCTCAAAATTATATACATGTTCAAAATTTTACAGCTGAGAGATATATTATTTGATTCCCGGTGAAATTCACCGGTGTAATGGTTAGCCAAGTAATCAAAATAGTTTTAGCCACCGTAGAACTTTTTTAAATTATCTAATTGGAATCAAAATCTATCGCCATCGTCAGTAGCAGTTGGTTATAATGATATGTATTTTATAATAATTAAAAACTAATATAATGTAATCGGAAAATTTACAAGAGCGCAAACGTAATCATTACATAATGCCTTCTCCTTGGGGTACATTACGAACAGATTTGGCAACGGAATGTATTTGGAACCACACTAGCCATAAATATTCATTTCAGAATTGTCCAACTGGTTTTCACTAATCATTTGGAGGTTTTATTAATTTAATTTAAAAATTAATAAATTGTATTATCTTTCCTAAGTGAGTTCGTGTGGAATTGAGTTTTCTTCGTGGGTTTTGGAGGTTATATCGAAATGGTCTGTCAGGATATATAACTTTTAAAATTTTTGACACAGTGTACGAAGTCGAACATGATCGTGTTACAGAAAAAAACTGAGATTTCAGGTAGCGACGAATTGTTTAGTGGTGCTACTCCTGGAAATAATGGACACGGGTCGGGCTATCTCCTCGAAGGGGGAGGTAAATCGGCAATTTGAATTGTACGGTGAAAGAGCGTTTTTAATCGGGTTGATTAAATAATGGAATGGGCACTTGAATTTCGCCGGTATTCTTCAAGAGTGTTGGTTACGGGGACTGTTGTATGGTGTGAAATGGGGCCGCGTTGGAATTCGATGGTTGGGGTGGGGGGCACTAACTAACTAACTAACCTCGTGGATGGGCTCTCACGTTTCTCCAATCGGCGGCCGATGAAGCTCTCTTCATTAATAAGGAGTCCGTCCTCGGGCACGTCCATTAACCCCCCCGGGCGTCCTTGCCGGGTTTCTCAACTTATAAACATGCTTCCCCCCCCCCACTCCTTCAAATTACATCACAACAGCCTGTCCTCTCCCTTGGCAGTAGCCTTAATACCCCTGTTAAGGCTCTTAAAATCTACCTTACTTATATTAAAATCTTCCTTAAAATTCCTGTAGCAAACCAATCCGCGGTGTTCAAAATGGAGTTCTAAACCGTCGAATTTCTAATCTTATCGATAATACGAATATTTCGAGTTGAAATATAATTTTAAATTAATTTCTTTTATCTTTTCTTGGCGGATAGAGGAATCCGCGGTGACGAAAATTGTCGGTGTAAACTTTGTTTCTATGAAAGACCTACGCGGGACTTTATGTAGGAAAAGAGAAGTTTTTGTCTAAAGGAGCAGATCATTTCGGTCCTTTATGTGGTGCATTATACGTCGTCACAGCGCCTCTTTTACCATAGTTTTCTACACCCCCTTTTATCCTTTGGTCCTTCTATAACACAAAATGCAACTCTTATCTCGATTAACCTCCGTCTCTCATTTGTCCACTTGGAATTTTTTAATGTTCTCGCTCAGCAACTCCAGGTATTTTATGATAAATTGTTACTCTACAAGATAACATATCCCTAATATAGAGATAATACTTAGATTTTATTAAGTTATTTGTAATAAGTTTTATTAATGGTCAGAGGTTTCTGTAAAACATATGAATCTATAGCACACATCTCCATAACCCGAAAAGTTATGAAACAAATTCTCACTTTAAGTTATAATACGATTCATTTACACGAATATATTGCGAGGTATGGACCGTTAAGAAAAGTTTGAATTTATAGAATTTCTAAAGAATTGCTTGCACTATGGAGTGCAATGATGCCTGACGCATGTAAAATTTCCATCGTCAGTTTTTCACCACATCTTTCAGTCGGGCTTGGGAATTTCCCCCCACCGAAACTTCCTGTAAATGAGAAAAGGTTGAAATTATAGTTTATAGAGAACGGCCGAATTTAATATCTGTCATTTGGTAAGACGTCTAGACGTCTTTAAATACAGCTGTGGAAAGCCCGCATTATGCCCACTAATGCTAATTTTCTCGGTCGGTGGAAAAGGTAATATTAATCAGTCGGGCATAGTAGAAACTGTCGTGTTGTCGTGAGGAATGTATTTTAAACTAAAGCCGCAGCCGGGTATTTTTGAGCCCGTGGCATGATTATAAAATTGGCCCCGTTCCTTCATTGTATAATTTAGTTGTACTTTGTAATAAAAACGAACGGCGTCACGTAAATGACAAGAATAATAGTGATGATTGAATTTTTATGTATGCAGTAGTAACTAAGGAAAAAAATATGTAGTACGCTAAATATTTCATTCTGCATAATGTATTACTTTCTTGAAATGAACCTTTTATAAAAAGTTTCGATTAGAAATTTCTTTTTAATATATATAAATGACAACCTACGAAAATATGATTTTTCCAGCACCGTTTATTTATGTTACCATCTTATATCGACGCATTTATTATTTCTTTCCTGTATTCATTTTCTCCGTTCCGTTGTATTGTTTCAAGTTGAAATTTAAAAGATATATCTCCATATTTATAGCCTATCTCCCGTAAGACGTTTCGATAACAATCGTTGTTATACCGGTGATCACAATCGTGCCCTTTCACAAGAGAGTGGTATGGGTAAAAAACAAGAAAAGCTTTATTTATTTCATCGATTTGTTTTTATGGCAACCGATTACCGGTCGTAGTCAATGAAAGCCGGTGGAATAATTTACAGAGTGAAATTAGGGGGGCCATTAAGAAGAAGTGGAGGGAGAGGGAGATGCAGCGGGGAAGACGCGGGTGACTCGACACCTGGAAGTCACGTAGTGGGCGGAACCCGGGCAAACCGGTAATTGCTGCCGCTCGTTATATATTTAGGAGGTTGGCAATAAACAATATCCATATCGGAGATAGTCTGGAGGCGATCGGCAGGACGGGTAAAAACCCGTTTAAATTATTGGGCCCCCCCTCATCCGGGTCCAGCCCCCACCCAGTCAAAACAGTTCGGAGTACGAACGAGACAATTCAGATACTCTCATCCGACTGTAAAAACAGCATACTGTCAAATAGCTTAAACTTTGTATTAATGTACACAATTAAAACACTCGCTTCAATAATAATTTCCCCCCCCCTTGTTTTAAAATCAATTTACCATTATTGAGTACAAACAAAACATTTGAACAGAATTTAATCAGTTCAAAGGTTAATTATCGTTCCCATATTGCCAATGAAATACCTCTAACCAATACCTATGGAACAGTGTTATGTATGATTGGCACCTTTAACACGATGAGGGGGATCAGAGCAGAATTGTACATCGAACAGAAGGTCCATCGTCGAAATTAGCAGGCGAGAGGGAACTGGAAATAGTGGACAATTTTAACCTCTACTGTGTCCGAGCAGTAGACAGCTCAAGCGGGGCCATTATCAAATGAGGTCACGGTACTTCCTTGGAGCGCGAATTTGCGAACTCTCGACCCCACACTCGGAACGTCAAATGTGGACGACTGCTGCTTACACGATAGCGGAAAACTAAAAAATGACTTGTCGAATGAAATGTATTAAATTCTCATTTCTAGTATTTGAAGTGCATTCGTACGCTGGATGTGATACAATCGGGGAAACTAATTGTTGGTCGGACGTATGATGTGATCCCTGAAGGAAGTGCACTGTTGGGGCACTGATTATCGTGAATGGTACTCTGGTTGTGAAGAACGCGGAAGAGGCCCCTTTTGACACTGGGTTAATGGATCTGGTGGGGGAGGGGGGAGGGATAGAGGAATTATTGATGGTGATTGGTATGGCCGGGATACTGGCCGGTGGCTGGTACCCTCCTGGCTGGCATCTCCGAAGCCGGCTCCCAGCTAGGAACATATTAGCAGATGTTATCTAGCCGGCCTTCTAGCCTCTACCTCATTGAACTTCTCTTTCCTACTATCTTACCAACTTTTATTTGTCTCCCGTTCACTCCACTATACATTCCCCTCTTCCTTACGGTTTCCCACAACTGCAACCACCGACAGATTTATCCGCCCTCACTCACATATAAATTATCCTTCGCTAAGAAGCCGTAGCCTCCGCTCCGAATTCATAAAAGAACCTCCTTAGAAATAAGGACAATAGCCACAACCAAAACCGGATTTCATAATTGCACGAATTTATATTGTCGCCATTTGTTTCATTCTTTAAAGGTTCATAAATCGACGGTACAATATAATTTCTTCTTACGGTCATGCCGACTACGTCCAGATATTACGTACGCGGCCCGTAGTACTTTAATTGCGGGCAAAGTAACGAATCTCGTCGCACAACACGGGGGAAAAATTATAAACGATAAGATTTCATTAAAATGGATGTAGATTTAGACGTGTCTAAGTATAATATATTAAAATTAATAGGGTCGCGCATTACGAAAGTAATTCGTACTCCTTTTTAACTGCTCTGTGGTTGGGCATGGGGGAGAGCTCCGCCGGTTATACCGTGTTTTTAATTTTATTTATTTACGTTTAAATCGCGCGGTCACTTCCTTTTCTGGCCCTTCGGACTCATACGTCGGAGGGCTCGATCGGTCAAAAGAAGTGACTGTTGTCTATTTTGTCTAGTATCGAAATATACTCAGGGGGGAGGTGGCGGGGGGCGAGGATGTAATTAGAAGGGACATGTGAAGGGGATGAAGGAGAGGGGCGGAGGCGGAGGCGGACTAGAAGGGGTAGACTAGAGGGGTCTCCTGCATTGCGGGCTAATTTCTGGTCCGGGAGGTCCCGCAAATAGCGTCGGCTCACGAACTCCCTTCCCCAGACAGGGAATGCGGCTTATCAATGCGCACTGGCCCGACGCCGCCCCCACCACACCGCGCTCCTCTTTTTACCGGCAAATCACAACCCCAAACCCCCCCCTTCCTCCTCCAGCCATTCGTCCTCCGACTTGATAACTCTTCCTTCGGAATGATACTGATACTCGACATGCAATAAATAGAAAGGTTCGTTTCATGGATTGCATTCTGAATATGAATAATTGTCATAATTATTATGCAGGCTCCTCTCGCGTCGCCTTAACATGACGACACAAGATTTCCTCACTACCCAGTATCCACAAGAGTGATTATGTATTGAATTTTATCGGAAACTTGCGAAGAAAACGCTACACCGTAGATTTCATTTGTTTTCCTGTCTTCTCTCGCTGGTTTGGTCTTTTGCTACTGAAGATGGCGAGCAGTCTGGCGAAATACCAAACCAGCGAGAGAAGCACACGAAATCTACGGTATTCCAACCCCTCGAAGACCACAAAACATGTATTGAAAACGTAACAAATGTCAATAGTTTTGAAATGAAGGATGTGTAACTTTAATTACAACTTCGTGGTTGGCCCTAGACTTGTTAACGCTCAGATTCCGTATGGAAAGACTCCGTTTTCGGAACGGGACGATGAGACGTCAGGATGCTCACTATAGAAGTGGGGGCGGATTTTTTTAGTTCGGGGGCATTAGTTAGTAGGGGGTCATGTGTGCGCCATAGCCCCGCCCCCGCCCCTCACCCCGTTCGCTTAGGGCCAACACGACAGTGCGTTTTTAACGCTATACTTTTTTCTCCCCACTCGGGCTGCTTGTGCTCGGGCCGTTTCTTCAGGCTGGGGTCGTCGATTCTTCTCGGTCTGAGCGGGCGGGGCCGGCAATGTGGTACCAATTTAGGGGACTCATCTGGAACATGTGTCCCGCCATCAGACACTTGTACCTTGCCTCCCTAGCCCCTCTCCTCCCTCTCTCCCACCTCCTCCACCTCCACTTCCCGACATCCTCTGGATTATTTTCCTGTTTGACTTCATCGTTTTCGCAAACATGACTCGGTTCGACTACATTGATGTAGTACTTATCAATGAATTTCCTGAAGAAGTAATCCACTTCTTAAAGAATTTCCGTTATTTTAATTCTAAGTACGGGCTCAGTGCCCGGAAAAAGGAGCATGTTAACACGCGAGAATTACATTACTTACTCAATTCAGGGCCCATAAAATTTGTAAAACCTAATAAAACAATCTATATCTGGATTGAGACGGGTTATAATTATAGCTTTCTTTATGACTGTAATCTACACTGTATTATTACCGATAACTAAGGAATATCATGCCTATCTGGAATTTAATAGTCTATCGAGTTTTTGATGGATAAGGTCCATTTTAGTATCCTAAAAAATGTTTCGAATACGTCCGAATTAAAGATAATTTTTCCTCAAAAAATATTGCATATACGCGGCTAATTAGTCCCGTCGACGCCAACCATTCTGTAGGCATCTATTAACGGAATTAGGACTGATATTTCATAGAAAGGAAAAATCGATACAAACCCGAGAGGGTGGCCAGTTTAATTTTCCCCGTCATAATTTATGGAAACTCTGAAAACAATGAACTGCAGAGAGCAAAGTAAAATTATTTCAGACGGGGGTCAATTTTGTAAAATACTGTCCGAAGGAATAAATATTTTTAATGGTCGGCCCAGCTTAGAGCGGCCTTAATCAAAGGTTCCTTTTCAGGCAGAAAGACTATCGGGAAATTTTTATTCACGCAATCTTAGTTGTTTTGTTCTCCGGATTAAAACGGAGGCCGATCGTAGAAAGGGCGTGGACTGCAAGAAAGGTACGATTTAGGGGTCGCTTTGTTTTCCGAGATTAAATCTCGTCCCGCGTTGTTTTTCAATAATTTTTTTAGTTTTTAGTTTAAAAAAAAGACGCCAGCGTACAACTTATATCTTGGCGGTTTTCATGTCGGTCGAATCATCGTCCCGGCATTGTCATCGGGCAAATTAATTTCAGTTTAAATTATTTTCATAAGGATTGTATATTCGGGTTAAACGGCTGCACTGGGGAAAGTCTGCAAAGGGTTGGAAGTCGGAGTGGTGGGCCCCTTCCGACGAAGAGAACGGCCGTTGTCCGGGATGGCCTCCCGATAAGGGGGAGGTCAAGTCAACGGGTAATTAAAGTCGGGGTTGTTAAGGCGATCTTCTTCCGGTGGGTACAAACGACGGCGGTTGTGGTGAGGGCAGTGCAGGCACCGCGGCTTAGCCAGCTCCACTGGCCCTCTCACTATAGTTAGTATGGCCTTTAATGGCCACCCCGCCTCATCCCCAACCCCACCCCCTCCCTCTTATATATATTTCATCCTCACCGGCCAGACGCCGCCTCGGGCCTAACGTGAAAAAGATAAAAACCGGGCCCGGAGTTAATGGCGCCTGTCCGCGGTTAATTAAAACCGATTCAACCCCGCGCTCCCCAACTTTTTAATGCGCCCTACACAAATCAACCGCAGAGTGCGCGGAGCTTTCCCGCCGGCCGAGGATCAAGTATAAAGGAAAATTTACGGATCGCAGTATTATTTAGCGGTATTATTTTTGGCAATAATAACCGCCTTCCCTTAAAATATCCGAAGCTCTTATTTTGTTGGTATTTTATTGCTGGCAGCTGGGTGTTTCTGCCGGTGGCTGTGCACGTATTTTGACGGAGATCGATCTGCTGCCGGCGGTGACACGATTTCTGAAAATGACCCACCCCACCTGCCCCGCTTAGTAACGCTGAATATTAACGTTGGGCGAGATTGCCCTTTCGTCTGCGTGGGGGGGTCGCCGACCTTTCCCCCGCAACCACTGGAGGCCCACCAGTCGATAAAATGCCGTCGGCAAAAACCTTTATTTTCCGGACCAGCGATGAGACCGAACCGAATTTATAAATGATCATACCTACCTGGGAGAAGATTGGAAAATATTTAAGAGTTTAACGCCGGAGGTGGTAGAATGCTTCTCTCGCGGCCGCGCTTCATTGTGGCAATGATCATGCCAGTGATGCTAGACCCTAATCACCTGCCCTAATAGCCTCACTATGCTTATGAAGAACTAAAACTTATTATTGTAAGGTCCTTATTGGCAATATGCGCATTACTGAAATGAGACCGACAACACGAGATCCGGAAGTATTCATTATAAGTTTTGGGTTATGTAAAAGTGACGGTGATAACGGAAATTGCTTCGGTGATAAAGGGAAATCGTTGGCCTTCCTTAAAGTACCATTAAGACAGATTCGCGATAGTGTCTCGTTGGACGGATTGTAAAACATGTTAAACAATAACCCGGTCGAGCGATTGAAAAAGAATTCTTCGGGAAGCTCCGAATGGTGTATTTCACTTGGGCATTCACTTTCCCGGTCTGGGGTAGGGGAGAAAGAAGAAGGAACTAACGCGGAAACTCGGGAATTCGATGGGACAAAAAGCTGGCTCCGGTGCGGTCAGCTAGCTGCGAAATTGAGAAAGTTTCGGGGAACCACCACACACCATCCCATATTCCATATTATCCTTTTCACCAACTTCAAAAATACTTAAGGGCGGGGCTGAGCGGGGGCCGGCTTAAGTATGGGGCGAAGCCGGCCAAAGGGCAATATCTATTTCTGGCACACCCAGAAATCTGTCTTTCACCCCCGCTTTTGTGTGCGTGCGTCTGTGCCCTCAGCTTTATTTCCGCCCATCTCACAACACACCAGAAACCAGAAGTGGACCGACTACCTCGTATTAATACAAAATAAGGATGTACGAATTTATACATCCGGGAAGTTTAGGATAGTTGAAATCGTTTACTCGTTTTTTTTTCTTCATTCTACTGTAGTTGTATTGAGACTACAGATATTGGAGTTCGACCGTTCGGTCGAACGATTTGAATTTATCATTGTTTAGAGTGCTGAGTTGTGTGTGTAACTGGGATGACAGTGTAGTGACAGTTCTGACAGGTTACTTCATTAGCGGCTGACACGCCTATATACCTCAGTGTATTACTGACTTAATAATATTAGCTCTGCTAGCAGCTCTCTGGGCATAATTGAAACAGTAGAAGATAGAAAGTAGCGGACGTATCGCGGGCTTTGGATCTTATTCGTCCTTTCGTTCGTAGATCCGTATCGGATTTAGCTAGTATTTCTTTTCTATCGCCTGATGGAATCGTAATTAAACTAGAGTGGGGCCACGTTTTATGCCCGTCCGTGCCAATTTCGATTTAAGAGTTCCCGAGGGAACGAGGAGCGTAAAAAGTGAGATACCGGTCGAGGTCTCCCGACCGCTTATTGGGTCGGTCAGCGTTCGAAAATAGAAGTTCAATAACGGGCTCCCTTCAACTGTTATAATGAAATACGCCCCGCCGAATTGCCGGCTCACGCCCTATCTGCCTGCCAGCCTCGTTTCAACCTCCAGTCATAGTCATAGTCATAGTCATAGTCATACGCTTTTATAGCGCCCGCCCTCCGATCAGAACCCACCGGCGATCAACCGGTCCGCTGGTTGCTGGCAGGTCTCGAAACTACGATTAGAATTAGTGGATAAATAAAATATCGCATCGAATCGTAAATTATGTTAGACCGTCTAGAGGCCTAGACCAATTGCGCTCTATAAGCGAATAGAACACATTGCCTGAAATGCCCGTTATGTATCTACCTGGGGTCTGCTGGCGGTTGGAATACCGTAGTTTTTCTCCATGTGGCGAGCCTAAACCGGTCTATAGTAAATTCAATTTATCCTTAGCAACCCAGTCGCCGTCACCGTTAACCTACGTTGTTGAGGTTCTAAGTGCAATGAAATATAATGAAGACTGAAATTGTACCGAGCCGAATAAACGTACTTTGAACAACACAAAGCCGGCTGAAACTATTACTCGCGTTTGAATTACGAAACTCTGCAATTGTGTCCGTAAATAATATTTGTATTTATGTTTCGTTCAATTTGTTAGAGCCGACGGATTATCGCGCCGAATCCGCGGCGCCGTGTTCGGACGAAGCAGCCTGACCCGAGCCCCATTCCACCGGTCGGCACAGCTAAATGCCATCTCCTTATTGAGCCCGCATTTTTTCCTATTTATCGCGGACGGACTTTGTCACGGATCCGTGCGATTGGAACACCGGCTACATGGCCGGGTATTAATGCGTTGTGGGTGTTTGCGGGGGCGGCGTTGGCAGAGCGGGCCGTACCGCATTGCGGCGCCCCCGGCCCCCGTTATATATAAAAACGTAGGCAGGGCAGAGCAACACGTTATGAATAAGTGAGTCCTGAAGGGGGCAAAAAGGTGCACCCAACGGGCCTGCAACAAATAAGGTAAGGAAAACTCTTTTAACGCGGAGTGAACCCCCGTGCTAAGTCAACACCTGCTCCCAACACCGAAACATGTGCCCTTTCCCAATTGACGTGTCTCGAAGACAAAAAACTAAAATAATATGTTATCTATAGTATTTAATAGACCTTAGAAAATGTGACAAACACAACGATGTATTAGAATTAAAAAAGACACGAAGATACAAACGAAATAAGAAATGCCGAACACAACATAAACACCTAAAACATACACGATAAATGAAACCCTGAATTTTTCTATTCCCCATTCATTTTTCTCAACTCTCAAGAACCGTGTGATGTTCTTGGACATTTCTCAAGAAATTCGCTACTACGAGAAGGGACAAGCGAATTTATTACTGTCCCTGCACTTGTCATACCCCCCATTATTTATTGCCTCGAATATATTGTACAATATATTCTGCAGGACATACATACATAAGTATTTACTTATTCCACTAGTTGTTTGTCATAAGTTTCTCATTTTATTTAGTAGGACTAGTTATTGGAGAAAATTCTTGTTATTTTCACATTTGGACGAGCCTCGGATGGAACGACATGTTTTGTTTTTCACATTTGTGAATTTAAAAGTGCACCAACTGAAATTAAGCGGGTTATTGAGCCACTTATTAGATTAGTTTATAGACTCAATCTTCTCGTTCTTTTGTTGTTGTCATGTCAACATTGTCGTCAAGTGAGTCAAAAATTTATTGACGTAAGGCAACTGAAGATGGCGAACACCCGGAGACCGGTCTCGCGAATTACCGAACCGGCCTGCTGAGTCGGAAGATCACAAGAATAAAGATTCAATCACATATTAGGGGGTTATTTTACAATACAGGTTGAGGTGCGTTACATATTGATCTCCTTGAAGGATGAAGGTGCTGGAGGGCGGGAAGCGAATGGAAACCAATTCCAATGAGGCTTTGTCGTCCCGATAAGGGAGCCTATAAACGTATGAACGGTGTTGTTTCAGCTCAGTGACTCACCGGTACCTGTCCCGGTACTACCCCGGTAGTACTCCTTCCGCCGGCTCTCTACCTAGTAGCCTCCATCATCCGCTACGAGTTTCGTCATCCCACTAGTCATCATTCCGCTCCAGTTCTTATTTATCGAATGTGAAATTATTTGAGCAAGCAAACGCTATTATCTCGCCGTTAAATAACACCCGTTTTCGATCGTTTTCCAACAGTTCTTAAGCCGGCGAAACCAAACTCATCCTGCATATTTAGGATTAATAGAATTGATAGGATTAATTAGTGTTTCGTTTATAATTGGAATCGTTATAAAAGGTGTAATTGACGGAAAATTGTTGCAGGAAAGGCGAGGCGTACACACAGGGCATATTTCAGTCCATTGGCTTCAAGGAGTTCCACAAATATCTGATACTGAGCGAAGGGGAGAGGAGTAGCGAGAGTGGGCAGCAGCTGCTCCGAGAGGGCGTAGACGCTCTGAAGCTGGTCACCAGGAGATACGCCAAGAAACAGAACAAGTGGGTCAAGAACAGGTTCCTCAGGGCGGCAAACAGACAGGTACCGATTGAAAAGGAAAATCAAGAACAAATATTATAAAGATACTTATTTCGAAGAGTTTGTAATTGGGAAACTGCGAGGGGAACTATAGGCGTCCGGCTAAGATGAAATAGCCTACGTATTTCGCCTTCTCATTGGGAAGCGAAGTAGTTTCTGATATAAGCTTTGTAACAATAAAGCTCCTGGGAACGGATTGAACTGTTGGGATGAGTTCTATTACGAGTTATTTGGGCTCCGCTTGCACTCATTTCATAGCTGCCGTTTAACGAAAGTTCGGCGCTAGCAGAAATCCGATTTCATCGCGTCTGACAGATAAAAACCACTAGAGTTTTATTGAAGTGAATAATACTCCCACTGCACGACCGGGAGGATCCTCAATTACTTCTCGGAATTAGACTTGGGGCGTAAAAAGAACAATCGTTTGTATTTCGAGCGTTTTTCATCCCCTTCCTTTTTCTTCATAAATCCATTCTACTTTGTACTTTACCGGCGGTAAAGTATACTGAGGATATCCACGCACAGGCCGTTTTTTGGTCGGTAACTTAAAGTGGCGGACAATATTTATATTTCAATGGTTGATGGTGTTCAGGTTCCGCCGGTGTACAGCCTGGACACGACGGACGTGAGCCGGTGGGACGAGAGGGTGTTGGGGGCGGCCAGCTTGATCGTGAGCTCAATGATGAGGCGCGCCGAGGTGGATGAGCCCGAGGGGATGAGCCCCCAGCCCCTGCCCAGGCACACAGCACCCCCGCCAACCCCAACGGGCCGCCACTACTGCAACGTATGCGACAGGATTTTCATCGGTAGGTCTATTCAATCAAAACAAAAAATAACGGGGTGTACAAATTTGAAATTAAGTGATTTTTATACCGTAGATTTCGTATGTTTCTGTCTTCTCTGGTCTTTTGCTGGACCGGTTTTGGCTGCTCGCCGTCTTCAGTAGCTGTGTTAGTCACCTTTGACACTTTGTATGTTTTTTTGGGCACCCTCACTGCACTGTCACTGTCACTTGTACTGTGGTGGTTGCCTGTTTGTCGTGTGTACATATATACATGACTTGTTATTGTGTTTTTGGGGGATGTTGTCTTCTTTGTGTTGAGGGGGGGTGTATTTATTAAATGAAAACAAAAATTAAAGTGGTATACAAATTTTAATTATTTGAAATTAAGTGATTTTTTTATATAATTTTACCAGAATATTCATATCCTAATTTATTTTTTAGAGAAAAAAATTAATATAAAAATGTTAAAGGTCAGCAATCCAAACTTAAAAATACCACTTTAAAAATATTGGTTGTACTATTGTAGATCTTAACAAATGTTGGTAAATGTACAACTCTAATAATCTCTAAGGACTACTTATTTAAGTAGAGAGGTTATTAAATGAAACAATGCAAAAAATTAATGTTTTATTTCATTTTTACAGGCACTCTTCAATGGGAGGCTCATCTCAAGTCCAAAAAGCACGAATCTGTTGTCAAGAAACTGAACAGGCAAAACCAGAGCAAGCAACAGGCCACCACCGAATCCTAACCGAGAATTTTGTTATGGCAGGTGAAAAATGACCAAGGGATTAGTCATTTATAGTTTGGTGCATTTTCGAGTAACATTCAAGAATTCAGTTGCCAGTTGTGGTGTCCTTAAAACTGGATATGCAGAGATAATTGTTTCACCAGGGCAGGCGCTATTACAATAGAATACGGTATATTACTTTATATACAGCAATCGCTGTTCACTAAATTCACTGTTTACCTGTGCAAGACACCACATCAACATATGAGTACAAATGTGACAGGTATAAAATATCTGTGACTTAAAAAGTCTTGGTTGGGATATTATTGTGGGTGTACAAATAAGACTACTATAAGCTAAGACTTAAGGATAATATTTTAAGAAACTAAGCTAAGATATTTTACTTTAATTTTCCATATAATGAAACCTCTATTCATTCCCTTCACTCAATGGAAGAACCGTGTTGTCTTTCCACAAATTTATTCAGGAATGCTAATTATTAAATATTTAGGGAGTGAGTGTCTTCATTGTAGTTCTACAATTTAAAAATAGAGAACAAGTAGACGATTTGTGTACTTTCATTTCATGTAGTATTTTTGTATTATATTATTAATATAATTTAGGAAACTCAGGTCCGTAGAAGTTCAGAAATGATGAGCAGTCCAAGGGTTGTTCTAGGTTTTGACTCCTTTTTATCAATTGTAAATTTGAATTTGTTAGTGAAACTCAAACAACTTGTGAAAACTATACAGTTCATGCAATTGAATTGTGATATAAATGATCTAATGGATATCAGGCCATATTATTAACAAATGCTATAAGACTTGCAACTTAATAAACAATCTTCCTGGAGCATACCATGGGTCATTTTATGCGAAGAACTTAGCTTTAATTATTTCAAATAAGATAGTTGAATTCAGTCAACTTGTCTAGCCATATTTGAGCTATTCTATAATGACCCATTTTTTCTGTAAATAACTATTTTTGTACTGATGCATTAACCAAGTAACTCTCATAAGAAGTAATATTAATAAACCTACTTCAGTAGGTATGGCAAATGGAAATGTCCATTGGGCTGGATGATATGTTTTCAGGATGCTTTAACTGTCATTTTTGTTTTATTTTTAGTACCTAGAATGATTTTTACATAAAATTCTAAATTATTCGGGATTAGATATTAAGTTTTATAACTCTTAAAATTATTATATATCTCATAGAATTAATCTCAATATTTCTTTCATGTTAATGTTTATGTTAAAAAATAGTTAATTATATTTTGTAATACAATAAATAAAACTGTCAACTTATTTCTGTTTATTACAAACCCCTGCAAATGTAACTGTAACTAATGTATAGAAAATTAAAATCTAAATTTTCTACAGGATCCATCATTGAACATTGATTTGATGTTAATTTAAATCTCTACAAAAGACCTCCTATAACACAGGTTTTACTTAATTTAAAAATGTATTCATAAAAATAAATGCCATGATCTGATCTGTAGTACTTTTATGGGGGATAACAAGGTTATTTATACTCACAGTGGAAATCCAAAAACTCATGTGTGGGTACAAATGTACTTAAATGTGTAAAGTTACCCATATCACAAAAATTCCTTATTAAATGATATGATGAAGTAGGTATGTATGTCTTTCTACCAAGTTTGAGAATTATATTTCAGCAACATGTTCCCATTTATTTGGATTTATATCTAAGCTATTTTCTTATACAGAAATAATAGATAACTGTTTCAACTAATGCTGAATTATAAAATAAATTTGATGTTTATTACATTCTAAAATTCTGAAACACAGCGCAATTAATGTAAAAACTAGTCAACTCTTTGAAAGTACTAGATATTGTCAAAATCAATTAACAAATAAATTGCATGGTAACCAGAAATTTATGCTTATTCCAGTTGTATAGTAATACACAAGAACACGTACCATGAGATCAGTTTGAATTTCTCTGTATGCCATGGACATTAGTTTATAACTTAGCATAAGTCAGGTTAGTCCAAATACCAATTTGGTAGAGGCAACTTACCACAACCAACAGAATCATAAGTGCTTTTAGGTGACACAACCACAATTAGGCAGTCACAGTAACCAAATTGTGCTGTATAAGAGATGTTCATTTTATATGACAAGGAATTCGATAAGAAAATAATTTGAAGCTACAGTAATGATATTATTTGAAATATTTATGTACAAAACAAAAAATATGACCTATAATAGATCAACTACAATACACTGCCTGTGTCATATAGAACCTTGTTTACAGTTTCTGGCCCAGACAAATCTTGCTCACTTTCATCTAACAATACATCGGGATGAATCCTGAAGTTGTAATGCTCCAGTTTGGGATAGTCCTGGAGTATGGAGTTGTATGCGAAGCATATCCTGCCGATTTCTGGAAGTGTAAGTTGAAAGGACCTCATTTTGGGGTCTATTTCAGCCACTTGCAAACATCTTTCCGCTAATTTCATTCGCATACTGGGTGGAAACAGGGTCCTACAAATTTATATCACCAATAAGTATACATCTGTGAACATTTCTGTACTCTGTACATTCATATAAAAATACAATATAACAAACCAGGAATTTGGATTGTATTTAAATTTTGAAAGACAACAATGAAATAAACTAAGCTTTCCTATAATTCTATTAACTATTATGAGCAGAATACTCAATAAAATTAACCAATTAATATGGTAATATTGAATAACTTTTGTCACTTTAAATAAAATTGGTAATAACTGACAATACTTACTCTATACCTCTAATACAATATTTCTGCCTATAACCAAACACACTGCGGGCTACTTTTTCAATTTGTTTAAAAGGCAAATCGATTATTGGGGTCAATCTGGGCACAAAATGAACTACCCCAACATTTACTTTAGGCGGTGGAACAAAAGCGGCTCCTGAAAAAAAATAAAATGGTGCAATCGGATAAATATCAATTTTCTGCCTAGAAAATAATTAATTAATGTTTAACTAAAAATATAGCTAGCTCTCTAATAAAGTTGTGAAAAAATCTCATCTATTTTATTAAACACATGTTGTAATTTAAAAGCAGTTTAATTATTACTGATTTCAAAGGTACCATTATAAAATGGTATATTCTAAATACATTTAAAAGAAAATTTTACTTTTATACATTGGACATTAACTATGGATTGGTGGTAAAACTTATATATTTAATCTCAAGAATAATTACTATATGACAAAGCATTTGTCGCTCATAATCATTAATGCTAGTTGATGTTATAATATTTCCATAGTTCAGGTAAAATCAGCAGGCTGTAGTCAATTTTAAGGCAACATAAACGATTATGTACAGTATTAAATCCATTATTTTAATTTCAAAATGTTTAATTTCTCTATAATTAATATATTAATATATATAAAAAAACAAATAATATATTGATATATTATTTAAAAAACACAATTAATACATAATTAAAACCACCATCTGAGTGTTGTAAAACTTATTACATACCTCAAAATCAATCTGAAAAAATTGTAGAACTTATTTAAAAAAATATTTCCAATATCTGTCAATTTTATGGCAACATAAACTTTTAAGTACAGTATAAAATCTATTACTTTAATTTCAACATGTTTATTTCTCATGCAATTAATATATTATTTAAAAAACTATTCAGTCAATGAAAATATTAGTTTACATAACTAGAGAAACCATCTGAGTGTTGTAAAACTTACTACATGCCTCAAAATAAATCTGAAAAAATTGTAGAACTTATTTAAAAAAATATTTCCAATATCTGTGATTCTTTATTAATGAAAATAAATATACGAATATAAATTTTATCGAGTATCGCTATGTTTATTTTAAAATAGAACAATTTAAAGTTAATGAATGTCTAATTAAAAATATACCTCTCTGATGAAGTTGTGAAAAATATGTCATCTATTTTATTAAACACAGGGTGTCTTTAAAAGCAGTTTAATTATTATTAGTTCCTTTCTACTATCTGAAATTGAAGCTAGGCATCTGAGAGCGGTAGAAAAAATACCTGGTATCGTGAATTTATGTTCAACATGGCACCAGTTCTGGCACATGACCGACAGCCTACATCTGCTCTTGGTCATGATCGGTGATACCATCCTTTCGGCCACTTCGGCCTGAAAAGTCAATGTCATCTTCACACGACCGTAGCGCCAGGCACTCCTCCTTCGGAAAAAAAAATAGCCTCAATATCAACCCATCTTAGTGTAAATATCCGGGAGACAGTTTTCTTATTTCTGTAACAACTTGCAACAACAAAATTTGTGCCTCTAGCTCCCGAGATAAAGAAATGAAATCTGAAAAATATTTCTCGTTCTTCTTTTACCTTTCCGATATAGCATGAATCCAACGTATGATCAAGGGTGTTGCTACGTTGAAAGGGAGGTTGCCTATGAGGTGTACGTTTGGAGGACGGTCACTCCATGGCTTCACGTGGGTCTCGCTAAACAAAGTGGACATGTTGAAATCCAATATATCACCTTTGATCAACTCCACGGGAGAAGGTGACGCTTCGGCCAACATCTGCAATTAAACCATCAGCCAATTAACACAGTACCATTTTACAAGGTACAACTCTTTAACTTATACACGTATATATTTAAATACTCGCTTATATAGCACAATAGGCAGCTTTTGACCAGTTATGCACTTAATAATAATACTCTTCAGAGCATATCCAATATCTATTCTGGTTATGAAGAACCTTTATCCAGGGGAAATGACTATCAATTCATATCCTTAAGCATGCCTTAACCATTATACATATATTGTACACAAGTATACTATCATTTTGTGTTGTAACCCTTTAAAACAATGATCTATCTATCAGATTCCGGTAGTTTAAAAGTGTACCGCAATTGTAATTTCCATTCTAAACTATCCCTTCAATGCAATCCCTTAATTCGACAACTTTCCTCGCTCCACCTTCCCGAAAATCCCGTGCGTCGCCTAAAGCGGAAATGGCCACGCGATATCCTTACCACCCGAGTAAGGGCAGGAGCCCATTGGGAGGCTTCTCCTTCGAGAGTTAAGTGAGATACAATATAAATTGTAGTCGTGACTGGACCAATAAAGGAGAAAAAAAAAAAAAATTGTAGTTACCTCTAAGGCAGGTACAAAACGTTCATCCTTCTCAACGAGTTTAACAGTTGACGGGTTTCTGTGAATGATGGCTCTGGTGATGGTGCCGGGGCCTGGGCCGACTTCGCAGACGTCGCCCCCCGATATCGACCCCGCCGCCTTCACTATCTTGTCAGCGAGCCTCGCGTCCAGCAAGAAGTTCTGCGACAGCTGCCTGAGGGCCCTCAGCCTGTACACCTGTATCAGGTCCTTGACGCTGGGCAGCGGCGGCAGCCTCGCCCTCACCTTCGTCGCGCCACTCATCCCTAATTCAGCGGTGGCGCTGTTTCGACGGTGGCCGGCCGGTCGAAGTCGTCGAGGAAAGTCTCCTGTTTGACGGCGTATATCGAATAGGCGTAGATGCCGAAAACGCCGGCGCCAAGAGCCAGACCGGTCACCAGGTTGTTCCTTCTGAGTCTTTTCAATTTCTGCACCCTATCCACGTTCTCTTTCTCCACGAATTTCATGTAATCGATTATCGATTTGTTTATAAGAGGTTGGTCTTTCGTCAGATCAACTTTCGGCATGCGCTCCCCTTTACTCATTGCACCGCCTGAAATTTAAAATAGATATAGCTCCTCGTTTAAATTCTTATAAAGTTTGAAGCGTATAATGATTGAAAGACATGTTTGCATTTCGAACAGAGAGTACCTATCATTAATACTACACCAGTAAGGGTAACAAGAAAAATTTTCAGCTGTGTAAAGTTTTTTTGTAGTAAATTTTCTGGTCAAGTATTTTGCACCTGCCGTTTCGGGTGGAACAAAATGCAGACAATGTGTTAATACCGAAAATAATAAAACCAATAATGCTATAGATTTCCACTCCTTCCACGGCCTAATTCCGAAAACTTTATGTTAGAAACGTTTTTAAACTTACAATCCCATAAGGACACGACTTTTCAAACTTTTGCGCAATAGAAATTCGTGATGTTTCAATAGCGACAAGGACAGATCTTATACAAAGTTGGTCGATCGAAATAACTTCGGCTTGTAAACTTTATGCAATACAGACCACTTACTGGAATTAGATCTAAGTAAAGAAACGAGCACGGGAACAGCATACAAACCTGCGCTGAGCAACCTAACTTGAGTTTATACTCAAGCAGCACTCTACCGACAAGTGAATCGAATACAGATTGACACACAATATAATCTACTTTGTTTAAAATCTAAACACTTTTTACACGGAATAATAGCATTGTAATTCAACATCGTGTGTCTGAACCCAGTTTAGTCCACACTGGTTTCGCGAAATATGCGTTCTTCTTACGGATTTAGTATAAAGGAAGAGAAAATATCTTTTATTGTCCTTGGTATAACACGAAAAACTTTACGGGGAGGTGATTAAAACAAAGAAGGTGAAATACCTTACACTTACAGAACGGTTGTACTTCGTCCACCCAGTTGCGATTCGTCATCGCAAAAATATAACTTATATATATATATATATATATATATATATATATATATATATATATATATATATATATATATCGGAGAGTTATATTTTTAGTTAAACATTCATTAACTTTAAATTCTTTTATTTTAAAATAAATATAGCAATACTCGATACAATTTATAGTATTATAGTATATATTTATAGTATTGACATATATATTCAATAATTAAAAATCATATATATAGGAAATATTTCTTTAAATACATTCTACAATTTTTTCAGATTGATTTTGAGGTATGTAATAAGTTTTGCAACACTCAGATGGTGGTTTTAATTATGTATTAATTGTATTTTGTTGCGATTCGCCAGTGCTAAGTATCGCTAACGGTACAGCCCACGCCATCTAGCGGAGAACACTTGAACTATGTTCGCCGGGTTACCGGCCGCCATTTTTAAGTAGCGCTAACGGTACAGCCCACGCCATCTAGCGGAGAACACTTGAACTACGTTCGCCGGGTTACCGACCGCCATTTTTAAGTAGCGCTAACGGCACAGCCCACGCCATCTAGCGGGGAAAAGTTGAACGACGTCCGCCGGGTTACCGACCGCCATTTTTAAGTAGCGCTAACGGCACAGCCCACGCCATCTAGCGGGGAAAAGTTGAACTACGTCCACCGGGTTACCGACCGCCATTTTTAAGTAGCGCTAATGGTACAGCCCACGCCATCTAGCGGGGAAAAGTTGAACTACGTCCGCCAGTAGACGATTTGAGTACATCGTTGAATTAGTTCGGCCCACCGCTACTAGATGGCGCTGGTATCACCTAACTTGGCGGCTAAAAGTTCAGCTGTTCTCCGCTAGATGGCGTGGGCTGTACCGTTAGCGCTATTTAGCACTGGAGACCCGTAACCCGGCGAACGTAGTTCAAGTGTTCTCCGCTAGATGGCGTGGGCTGTACCGTTAGCGCTATTTAGCACTGACGACCGGTAACCCGGCGAACATAGTTCAAGTGTTCTCCGCTAGATGGCGTGGGCTGTACCTTTCGGTCTGAAATTCAACAAATTTTGCTAATTTCATTTTAAAAATTCCCTTATCACAATTTCCGAGTCATATATGTTATAAACATGATTGTTTTAGGTATTTCATTTATTATTGCAATTTCAAACTGATTTAAATTGTGTAAAATAAACGGAAGAAATTGTTATGAAGTTTGAAAACAAACATAAAAGAGTGTTGAAATAAATCTTACATTTCTATTATTTGCAGTATTCGTTTTTAATTCCTGACGAAGAATAATTAGTGAAAAGAATCTCAATAACATTTTTTGAATTGATGTATCTTATTGCCTGTTTTTCTGTCTTGTAACAAAACTCTCCATCGTTGAATTGAACCATTGTTGATGTTTATTTCTTATTAATACTGCTAGAAACAGTAATGATGTGTGATATTGCAACATTGAACTCTCACATCCCCATCAGCCACTAAATTAACAGTATAACATATAACTGATATATTCATGAATGTAAGTTTTATCAACCCTGGGAACTAAGGTAGATTATGGCATGCCACTTTATCTCAGTGGCCTGGGCTTCTATTTTTGCTTGTAATTTTCTTTTATTTTATAATATTCTTAATTTTAGGATTTTTCTAATGCTGTTTCTCATCACAAATAGATATGTATGTATGCATTAAAAAATCTATTTATGCTTAATTCAAGTGTACTATAAGGAAGGGCATTTAATTAATAAATTACCTCTTGTTATGAAGTTCAGTTACATAATTTTAAGAGGTCAATAAAACAATGAAGGCAAATAAAACAGTGAGCAAATAAATAATGAACATTAAAATAATATATTCAAAATAACTTAAAAAGAAAATCTTGCTTTTATACATTGGGTGTCAACTTTGGAATGGTGATAAAACTTATATATTTAACCTAGTACATAACATTTTTTCCTCATAATCATTAATTCTAGTTGAGGTTATAATATTTCCATAGTTCAGTAGAATCATCAGGCTGTAGTCAATTTTAAGGCAACATAAATGTTTAAGTACACTATTGAATCCATTATTTTAATTTCAAAATGTTTATTTCTCATGCAATTAATATATTATTTAAAAAACTATTCAGTCAATGAAAATATTAGTTTACATAATTAAAGATACCATCTCAGTGTTATTAAACTTATTACATAACTCAAAATCAATCTGAAAACTTATTTAAAAAATATTTCTAATATCTGTGATTCTTTATTAATGAAATTATATGCTTATATAAATATAAATTGTACTGAGTATTGCTATATTTACTTTAAAATAAAACAATTTAAACTTAATGAATGTTTAACTAAAAATATACCTCTCTGATGAAGTGAAAAAAAATAAACGTTTAAGTACAGTATTAAATCCATTATTTTAATTTCAAAATGTTTATGTCTCATGCAATTAATACATTATTTAAAAAACACAATTAATACATACTTAAAGATAGTGTCTGAGTGTAGAAACTTATTACATACCTCAAAATCAATTAGAAAAAATTGTAGAACGTATTAAAAAAAATATTTCCAATATGTGTTTCTTAATTAATGAATATATATGTCAATATAATTATAAATTGTATTGAGTATTGGTATATTTATTTTAAAATAGAACAATTTAATGTTAATGAATGTTTAACTAAAAACATAATTCTCTGATAAAATTGTGAAAAATATCTCATCTATTTTATTAAACACAGGGTATAATTTAACATCAGCTTAATTGTTATTAATTTGAAAGGTACTGGTATAAAATGGTATATTCAAAATAACTTAAAAAGAAAATCTTGCTTTTATACATTGGGTGTCAACTTTGGAATGGTGATAAAAGTTATATATTTAACCCCAAGAATAATTACTACATGATATAACATTTTTCGCTCATAATCATTAATTCTAGTTGAGGTTATAATATTTCCATAGTTCAGGTAGAATCATCAGGCTGTAGTCAATTTTAAGGCAACATAAATGATTATGTATAGTATTAAATCCATTATTTTAATTTCAAAATGTTTAATTTCTCGTGAAATTAATATATTATTTAAAAAACTATTCAGTCAATGAAAATATTAGTTTACATAATTAAGACACCATCTCAGTGTTATTAAACTTATTACATGCCTCAAAATCAATCTGAAAAAATTGTAGAAAATTATTTAAAAAAATATTTCCAATGTATGTTATTTTTAATTAATGAAAATATATGTCAATATAAATATAAATTGTAATTAAAATAATTGGGTACAAACTGGATATATTTAACAACTGGACCCCTTCACGTTTACAAAATAAATTTGAATAATGCAATAATAATTAATAAGTATTATAATAATAGTATAATAATTATTATAATTCGAATATAATAATTATCATATCTCTGTACAAAGAATTTATTATGTATAGATGAATACAAAATTGTTAGGGCAGTTTGTTCAATTATTGTGGGACAAAAAACTGGCTGTTTACTTGTTTGTATCATGTCTGTGTAAATTAAACTGATATCATTCACAAAAACTCACTATATACATTTTTACACTCTTATTTGAGATGTGCATTAATCCTGTTTTTATATTTCACTTCTTAATGAACTGAATTATTTACACCAAACAATTTAGGAACGTTTCAATCTAAGATGCCTGAGTGGGCCGAGGTTTCAGGATTAGTTTTCCGGTGTCGTCACAGGACATATTGAAATCTGTAAGAACCATTCTTGTTCTGGCTGTAATTATCGACGGTGCAATAACCCGCTTATGGATTCCCATTAAGAATAGGATAACTGCAACAAAAAACATCAACTTAATATAGTCATACATATTGGAATTTTTCACTGAAGTTATGAAAACTGTTGGCAATAACAGTCTGAAATTCATGAATAGATTACTTCCAGTGTAACTTTTATGTAATCGAATACAATAATTAATCGTAAGAAAAACATGGAATATCTGCTAAATCATATATATGTTTTTTAATGTTTTGCTGTCATGACAATAAATAGACAATAGTGAACAATATTACAAACTATATTTTTAAAAAGATCAATCGCCCAATTCAGTTTATTTTTTTCAAGGAACAGATATTATTTTCAGAGTAACCAAACCTGCTACTAGCTGAAACGTAAGTTGCTGTTAAGTTTGCAAAAATAGTAGGTTTCCACAAACACAAAATTTTTTCATAAGTATTACAGTACAGTAGAGTCTAAATAGATTGTCCAAAATTAACAACTTACACAATACGAGGGTAGACATTGCGAAGAAAGGGTGATTGTACAGGCTCTGCGTGAAAGAGACATCTGGTGTATGAGGGTCTGTCAACCAATACCAGGCTCCAATTGCTGTACACATTGATATTATAGCCAAAACAACTGGAACAATAAGTTCAAGACTGAATAGAAAAAATTAACACTTCATAGTTTTTCATTTCCATACTATTTTAACACAACATACAAAGTAATTTAATTCATTAGAAAAAACAAGCAAATTTAACTGCAGGGCCATCTGTAAGCGTACATATTAAGCATGCTAAGAACCTAGAAATGTTACATTCTGCACAGAATTAAAGTGTACATATCAATTCAAATGGGGGTAGGATAACCTTCAACGGATCGGTAAACAACGATTATTTTTAAGCACTCACTTCTCCATCTAAGGGTCGACGGTTGCAAACAAGCTATCACTTCGGTAAGCCTTCTTTCAAAAGCCTTTAAATCTGAAAAAAATCAGAAAAACGAATATTAAAAGCCACAATCGAGACGACGTACCGGGAAAGACCGCGCTAAAACACGGACCGTAAAACAAAACCGTTAATTTTTACGCGAACCGAGTGCACAAAATAATAGATCGAATGAAGGAATCAATTCGGAAATGAAACTTTCTTTAAAGTTAAAAAGAGAATTACCTTCGCAAGCAGTTTGTTCGAACGACATTTCGGTGGCTTATACAGTGTGATATCGGTCGTGTTTGTTTTTTCAGGGGCCCGACGGTGTGTCGGCTCTAACCTTTCGGGAAGGTGATTTCGTTTCCTCGCCACTGTCCAGCCGCTTAAAGGGAGATGTTTAAAAAGTTCGACGAAAAAGAGAGCGTTTCGGGAGTGCAACAGTTGAAATCTTCCGTGCAGAAGGGTATCAGAAACAAACTGCTGGAACAGTACCCGAACTTGGAGGACTTCCTCGAGGGTATACTGCCGAAGAAAGACGCCTTCAAGTTGGTCAAGTGTCACGATCACATAGAGATAATCGTGAACAGCGGCGGGGAGCTGGTATTTTTCAGGCAGAGGGAAGGGCCGTGGATGCCGACGCTGAGGCTGCTCCACAAGTACCCTTTCGTTCTTCCCTGGGAACAGGTGGACAAGGGGGCGATCAGGTTCGTGCTGAGCGGGGCCAACATCATGTGCCCGGGCCTCACTTCACCCGGCGCCAAGATGACCGACGCCGCCAAGGGCACCATTGTGGCCGTCATGGCCGAGGGAAAACAGCATGCCCTCGCCGTCGGTGTCACTTCCCTATCGACTGAGGAAATTGCCAAAGTCAACAAGGGAATTGGAGTCGAGAACTGCCACTACCTCAACGATGGCCTCTGGCAGATGAAACCGATCAAGTGATACTACCGCTTCTTCTCAAACGGAATGTGGATCTGTGCCTGCATTTATATCGTGCGCAAGAAAGGATATCGACACCATTTGAAATGTGTCGATATTAAAAATAAGATTGTGAAGATTTTTATGTTTTAGGCCAGCTCGCCTAGAGAGCCATTTTTGAGAATATTTTGTTGTTTTAAATTAAAAATAAATACCGAATATCCGCCGCTCATTTGGAATTTTTTTATTATTGGGTGACCAGAACTACCTTCCTTTTCATTTGTATTTGTAATTATTATTTAATTACATTCGCTGTATTATGAGATGTCGCAAAACTCTAATAAGATTAAAGTATTGTTATTGAAAATTCTGTATATAATTATGATTAATAGTAAAGATTCAAAATGCGTAGTGGAAAATTTTTGTTTTATGGCCCTCTTTCACTTAATTTCACACTGTTGTACTGAGATCTCATTGAAATTTGTATTATTTATTGTTTTTTATATTATTATAAACAAGAAAATACTAAAAACTGCCATTATTAATAGTGTCTTTTGTATTTAATAATTTTTTCAGTCGATGTTCCTTTAATGATTGCCATTTATTTTTAATATAGCATAAATAAGTTTTAATGGTCAGATCTAATATATTTTTTTTCAAAATCCATTGCTCAACATGTCCACCTTACCATAACTATTTATGCTTAGATAGATTAACAAACTATCACTACTATTACAGTGTTTAAATGTTAATTATAAAATAAGAATTCATTTCTAATATTACTCTTGAAACAAAACACACTTTTGGTCTAAATTTGTAAATGATGTTTATTGATTTGTTGATTACCAGTGCACACAAAAAGATATTTTTATGAAATTATAATATTCTTTAACTGTTGCCATATTATAATAATTGCATAGAAATTGATCATTCATTAGAGGTAGTTCAAGTCACCTATAATTAAATATTAGTTTTTAATTACTCCCTGATAACTTCTTTTATAGACATTAATCACCAAATTCATTCAGTTTAGTTTTACATTTACAGTTGTTATTCAAATTTATTGCAGTCATGTAATGAATTTAAAGTTTTAAGGAATACTAAATTAAAACTGAGGAGTTATAAACAGTGGAGGTCTATCAGTGTCAATTATCTGTTACAATTTTTAAGAAGCTGTGTACTGATGACATTTTATGAAATGGTTCCTATACAAATGTACAATTGTTTTCATTCTTAAATGATGCAGATGAATTTATTTAGTGTGTGAATCTTCAGTTAGTGTTTTCCATCAGTTTCCATTTGAATTATTTAACCTGCTACAATTGCAGGCAGTTTGAGATTCTTCTCAACAATTGAGAGGCTTCTCAGTGCATCTATAAATTAATTCTATTCACCTTTTCATCCAAAGTTATTATCTTTTTTAAAGATTAACATGTTTCTGTGATTGATAGATTGTTATTAATAAATTATATCGGTATAAGTATTATGTTTATTTTCTGTGACATACTTTTTATGGTGCCTCTGTTATATATGTTATGCTGATAATTTGACTTATGTCACTGGTTTATATTCATTTTGTCAGTGAGACTATCTTCGATGGATCAGACTCATAATGTGAATTCAATTGCATCAAAATATTAATACAGAAATTAAATGAAAAAATACATTTTGAGTGAATACATAACATTTATTTTCTGTTCCAAAAAATACTACTTTATAAAGTTGCCTACTTACATGATGCTTTACAAATAAAGAGATGCTAATATATTAGCATATAAAATACTCTCTCCATTGTGCAGACAATGCATTCTCCAAATCCTATCCAACATTCTGATATATTCATAAAAAATTCTTACAAATGTAAAATTTCTTTGTAAATCTATTCTGGGTAATGTTCAATATATGTTCCCATTACTATGCTTCTATCACATTCATTAAAGCTAAAACATTCTTTAAGAAGACTAGATAAGGAACAAGGATAATTCCTCGCCAATTCCTAAAAATTAATATTTTAGCATTTTTATGAAACACCCTAAACTAATACATTTAAAGAATTAAATAAAATAAACCAATGTTTAAGTACAAAATGATGATATTATGGTTTGAATAAAATCTTACTTTCAGGTGGACATTACAAATTTTAACCCTTATTCACATAAATTAATAAGGGGTTAATTTTATATATGAAAACCACAATCATTGGTACTTGAAAAAATTAAATTAAAAATAAGTTTTCATTTTGTAATATTAGGAACACATAACATATACAAATATAGTTTATTTGCTGAGGTAGATTTTTACCTCAAAGCTTAAAAACAATTCATTTAACAAACTAATGTATTAAATAATAATAAAAACATAAACACTTTAAGTTTGAAGCTACAATATCAAGTATCACTGAAAACATGATTGTATTTCTAAACCCATCAAAAACTGTTCAATTTGATAAATATAAAATTGATGTATGATCT
The DNA here is from genome assembly GCA_019843655.1 of Lethocerus indicus. Taxonomy (NCBI): domain Eukaryota; kingdom Metazoa; phylum Arthropoda; class Insecta; order Hemiptera; family Belostomatidae; genus Lethocerus; species Lethocerus indicus. Next base: position 24,032,261 of record JACDQD010000005.1, on the reverse strand, counting down.
ATGCAAAAAAGTCTTATTTAAGAAAAGTAAAGATTACAATAGAAGCTGATACTGATATTACTAATCCTTCAAAATATGCTTCCACTCTGTTCTGTACAAATATATACATACATTCTTGTAAGTAATGCCCAATTGATCATACTTGTGAAAAATTGGCTTTTAGTAAGTAATGGAATTCATTATTCTGTTTAATTTATCCAAAATGAAACATTTATAAGCATTTTTAAACCTTTACTTAATATGGAACCACCCCAAAAATATACAGATCCAAGTGAATTACCAAGACAATACAGATATGTTGATGTAAGGCAATTTCATCTTTATAATAAGTCTACAATTGAAGCTTCCTTAGGGGCGTACAAACAATTTTCATTAATTTATCATTTAGTTAAAGATATCCAAATTAATATTCAACAAGCATTTTAAGAAAGTCCAGGCATTAATGTTTGAACAAAAATATTGAAGAAATAGGTGACAACGTGTGATGTGTAAATAAAAACAGTGATTAAACAAAGAAAATATAAATAGTAGATAACAGATAATACAGGATATTTCTAATATTTTGAAGCTGTTTACTATGTTACCCTTTTTCATAACTGCTTTAAAATGAGAAGGTGAAGAATGCATTAAACATACACATTTTTATAAACTGATGAAACTTCCATAAGAAAAATGCCTAAAACTTACAATAAGGTATTAATACATTTAAATAAACTGCAAAAATGTTATTAACTTACAACATACACGAGATAGTATGTTGACATGATACTACACAGTTATCCTATAAATGTTTCATGTTATCTAAAAACCAAATCAAATTCTGTTCTTTATACTCCAATCATAAATGGTATGCAATTCTAAATATAAAGTTAAAAATAATTCTATTAAAATATTGCTTATTATTGTAATAAATATTTCACATTTTACTTGTGACACTATAGGTCAATATATGAGTCCATTGCAGAATAAGGCCAAAGAAACTCAATCATTTATGAATTGTAAGACAGAATTCAAAAAGAAGTTTCTTTTATTGAAAGTTGGCAATCCTTATTAAAATGTGCAGTGATAAATTACCTAACAGACTGAGGACGGACCAATATGACAGGAAATGCAAATGCAGAAAAAAATATCACGCATTTATACATATAATCTGAATAACATGTTAAACATTTTTTCCGTAATTAATGGAGAGATTTTGCGGACGGACACTGCTTTTATTTAAAGGTTTGCTAAAACCCTGTCAGTAGTATTTAAAACTCACCAGTATTGTAACAATATAAACAGAATAAGATAACTTTTAAGAAGAATAGAATAAACTCCAGATTTTTAATGAATATTCAACTAATTTGATTTTTAAAAGAGCTAATAAAATACAAATTAATACACAATATATGAAAAAAGTTGTTTTACTTATACTTAAGTATGGCCAACTAATTTCAGAGAGGGAAAGTAAAAAAATATAAAAAAGATAAATTATAACAATGTGAGATAACTTGAACATTAAGCAAGCATTAAATATAAATATAACATTGCCATTTGGTTCACATCTCAGTCCTCTTTTAAGGAAATACCAAAAGTGAATGATCCTAATCTTCAGACCATATAATCAATAGTATTATCTTCAATTTAAATGATTGCAGTCTCTCATTAAGTGAATAGTGTAATAAAAGAGTTTTAAGAAGGACATCCACTAATGTATCACATCTATCACTATCAAAATAAAAACACTTTTATCAATATACAATAAATAAAAATGAAATACAATTATCACAATTGAACAAATGTCAATTAACATCATTAACCTTAAATTTGTATATTTTCAAATTTTACTAACTTATAGTTTATGAAATACAGGTTAACCTGCGTATAGTGGCATCAGGCACAATTGTGCAGTATATAATTGCTGTTTAATAAAAAATACAGGTTAAGATAATAATATTTACTATGCACCGAGAATTGTTCAAATGGCAGAACAAATGAATAACATTTTTTTATTATAAAATATAACAGGCTCATGCAATTTTTATAATACCCTGGCTGTTTCTTCTGTTGTTATTAATCCACCACTTTTCAAGCATCACCAATTATTCTGCTTGTTATTAAAAAAAAAAAAGAAGAGTCGAATAGTTGATTCCAATTTTCTTTTAAGTGATAACATACTCACCTATTTCCTGAGTTGACAAAGGCTGAACTCCTTAGAGAGTAAACTGAAGAACAAAACAAAAGATGCCACAAGCTCTTCAAAGTCAAATTTTAACTGCAACAATTTAACACCCCTCAGTCCAGTCACGTACTTCTTAAAGCTGGCACTACCTCAAGTTAAAACCCACAAATTCTGTAATAATATCTAAATATTATGAGAATATACCATATCCTTAATAGATCCTTCATGTTCATTTCAATCATTCACAAGAATATTTTAAATTAAATCTAATAAGAAGCTGAAATCAAAGTGGGCATAAAATGAAAATTAATGTCCTGTATTCTATTATGTTCTAAAAACTATTTCAAATAATTTCAATTTAAATGAAGTCCTAAATGGCTACTGTACCACTGCTCCTAATTCACATTCAGACATATGAATGAAACAACAGTTTGTAAAATACAATGCTATTTGATTTCTGAAGATACATTTCACAGACAATTTCTTCTATAATATTATATATAACTATTAATATCTGTTTATAGGAATTTATTATAATTTGAGTGTTAATTTTGAGTTTCTTAGAAGGGTGCAGTGGTAGATACCTAACAGATATTTTCTGCACAATGTAAATGTCCTTCAATTCTGATGATATTTAAGACACTCCTAAATAGTCATATTAAACCATATTTTAAACATGCAGAGACTTATAACTATTTCACATTTTTCAGTCTTTCCTGTCAATGTCAGTCTTATATAGGGTTGTCAGAAGTTTATTCATGGAAAATTAAAAGGATTGTCTTTTCCCCAATACATCTCAAAAACAATAATTATAAACATGTGAGCTCATTTTAAATATACACTTCAAAATCTATTTTCAAACATAATTATATTTCATTTTAATGTTAATAAAATATTAGTTATAACAATATATTTTTACTGCAGCCACCATAAAGTCTGGACAGTTTATATTGTCTTTTTAAGCTGAATTAAGTGAAGGTTTAATAACCCATAGAAACTGAAAAATTGCAACATAAAATCTAGGCAACCAGCAAAGGGCAAAAATAAAAATGTTCATGAAATCATAATTACAATAGTTTGAAATATTACAAATTAAATTACTACTTAATTTATTAATAAAAATTTATAATAAATTAAATTACTACTTAATTTATTTATTAGGAAAACAATTATTTGAGTGGAAAAATAATACTGTGGGGTAAATTTCTTTCACAATTTCTAAAATATGTGGTAATGATATTCAATTTTGATTGTGTTTATTTAAATAGAAACACCATACAAACATTTTTGGCATATCATAAATATTTATAATAATCTGGCAACCCTAATATTCCAAAATCCCTTATTTTTATACCACCACTGCACCAATTTTAAAATTTAATTAAAGCACTGCCATTCAACTCATACTATTAAAGCATATACATATACTGAATACATTTATAAAATTTCGAAGTACTGATAAATAAAAACCTTAATTGAAATGATAGATTTAACATGTAATTCAACAATTAATGCCACAATACCTTGGCTGCAATAATGATCAAGAATAACACACTAATATGTCTTCATTACTGTATGTTGTAATAATCTTTCTTACAAATGTAAATAACAGTCAAGCATATTACTGTACTTTTAGTGTTGTTTATTTGTCATGCAGCCTTACTCCCATAGGCCCAAGGAGGTTTGAAGCCGGTCCTGCACCTCCCATTTGTGACTGATATGATTCTAAGATATTTCTAAGAGCATTCATATCAATATCGACAGGCTCAAAACTTTCAATATCAGAGAAACTATCTTCCATTCCCTGTTAACAGAAATCAGAAAAAGTATAATACACATTTTAACACAATATCAAAAATGGCAAATATCAAAACTTTCATTAATACAATTTTCAGAATTTAAACACCCTTATGTTCATATCTAATTAAAATGACATAAATATATAACACATATTAAATTGCTAAAACTACTATTACAAGAATACTTAATCATTTTTGTCCTAACCTGATAGTCACTTGAAGAATAAACCTCAACATTTATTTAAATTACAGTTGCTATTCTGTAGGGTTGTTACTTTTTTACGTCTAACAATACTTGAGTAAAGTTTATTGCAAAAAAAAATTACAAATAAAACAGATAATAAATTCTTGCTCATCTTCAATTGCTTTGCAACTTCTACTTACTTTGTTGGATAATTTCTTGTGAAAACTTTGCCCCATTGTGGTATTGGCCAATTCTCTGTCCATTTGGTCCATATATTGCTTTAATTCATTAGTCTCACTTTCACTACCATTCCTTTCTTCTGTTCTTCTCCCTGAAATTTATTTCATAAGGATTTGTTAATGATTAAAAATTATTTTATACTACATACATTTTTATTAAAAAATAATTAACAAGAAAATTGTTGATTAAAGAGTAAATCTTGGAATTACTACTATTTTTTTAATAATTTGAAACCATTAATTATTTTAAGAAGAAACTAAATATATTTTTTATCTTAAATATATATTAATTTCAAACCTGTTGTCCTCTTTCTGCTGAGATCCATTTCGATTTCATCCTCATAGGCACTCATTCCAGATCCTTCAGATTCCAAGTCCCAACTATCTTCAGGTACAACAAAATCTGAACAAAATAACAGTGAAAAATAAATTTCTAACAGGAATAAATACCATATTTGTACATGAGAAACACAATTCTGAATCAACTTTCAAATGTTCAAGTACTTCAAATTCAGTGGCCAAGATTCAGTAAAGAAAATTTACTCATAGAATTTAATTAAAATTATTACCAACCTAAAATATTTTGAACAGCACAGCCAAATGCTTCTTGATCAAATGATATCCTATTATTGTCTTCATCTCTTGTTGAATCATCGCTACTGGTAGTATTCTGTTGTTTCTTTACACCACGTTTAGGCCTAAGGGGTACCCCATCTTTGCTCCTGTAATGAAAAAATACTAAATGTGTAAAACACACACAAATACATATACACAATCTATCTTTTTCTGACCCCTCTCCCTCTCTCTCTGTATATATACACTGACAAAAAATAGAGCTAGAACTCACAAATTTGAAAAAAAAGGAAAATAATATATTGTTGATCTAAGTGTGTTTGTAAAACTAAAATACATCTAGACATTGAACTAGTTAAAAGTACAATTATACTTAAACAGTTTTTCATATTGCTACATTTCAAACTACTTACATTAGTGGATGTTCAACACCTTCTATTCCAGAAATTTGTCCAAGGAATGTTGAAAGTTTGTTGGGAATCTCTGATACACTACACTCTGGCCGAGTTCCATAACGCTCTGTTAATGATTTTTCCAACTCTTCAGCTGATATCTCCATCCATGAATCATCTTCAAGTAAAATTTTACAAAGCAATGGTTATGAGTCTGACCAGTTTACTGTGGTCTTTCTTATTTGCACACTGAAGTTAAATACTACAAGTAATTCTTTATCTACCCAGAAATATTGTATAATACATCCACGGTCTTTCAAGTGTACTAATATAGACTAAAAATACAACAGGGAAAAATAAATGAAATGACTACCATCAGGAGGAGGAAGGGAAGATCCTGCTTTCCTCATTTCTTCTAGATCAATATCCAAGTTATTGAGAAGGTCCAACACTACCTGGCCAACTGCTGGTGGAGAATACACCATTGTATTCTTATAATATTCCATTCCTTCCAGTTCTAGTCTCTTGTACTCTGAGATCCCTCAAGAAGACTATATGCATAGCCATCCTACAGAGGTTATATCATCATATCCACTCTCTCTCTGAACTCTCTCTCTCTCTCTCTCTCTCTGAACCTCTATATCTCTCTCTAAATTAAATTTATATATATATATATATATATATATACTATACACATATATAATATAATATAATTTACTTTTATTATTAAGTTTCACCACTACAACAGGTGATCAAAACAAAATAAACACTAAACACTTTAAGGTGAAAATGATTTCAATTCATTTGAATGCCACTGATGACTGATGACAACAGGTGATAAAATCTATTGAATTTACAAAGTAGGAATGAAAATGATTGATGCTTGATGCAAACAAATAACCTTTATCAGTCAGAGACTGCTTATATCTTATATAAAACCATCCCTGTCATTTGAGAGGTCAGTTGAACTATCACTTCCCTTGCACTGCGACACAAGTATCTCAAATCCACAGGCCTGAACAGAGATTTAAATTTAAAATAACTAGAGTAGCATAATTATGCTTTAAATTTCCATGTTTAGAATAATTTATAGTTTCATCACTTATGTGAAGAAATGTGCCAGCTGGTATAGTAGCATTTGGTAGAACTGAGTGAAATAAAAATCAGAAATTTTAATTGATTTAGAACCATTAAGCTTACCATCTTCCTTATTTAATTATGTAACATTGAAAATACATGATACACTAAATATTTACCAATTTTACACCGATTGAATGTGCAAGGTACTCAGGAGAGGTCGGCAGAGGAAGATGCCATCCTGTCCTTCTGTCTGGTGTATATTTATGATGAAGCAGCATCGCATAAAGGCATCTTGTCATTTTCACTTGAGTCATCACTCTTGTCTCAGGTGGGAAATATCTCATAGCACGGCACGCCTAAGCAGCACAACTTCATCTTAATTAAAAAGGTTTATTAATAATTAAAAGAAACTAATTCTATAGATTATAATATAATGAACCGCTTATACAAAAGAAAACATAATTTAATTTATACATTGAAAAGTGTGTATGTTCCTTTTTTTAACTTATTGATTTTGCAGTAACAGTTATTTTTAAATAAAATAATTATAAACTTAAACAACATTGTTGTAACTATATACAATTTGCAACTATATAACAACTTTTCATTTGAAAATAGTATCATTAAAATAGTTTGAAGTACCTTCCCCATAAGGTTTATTATAATTACCTTCAAATTCTACACACATACAGCAGTAAAGAGGTAATCCTTATGTCAAGTAAGAATTAAATAAATAAGTATTTATTTATTAATAAACAAGTAAACACTACATATATAATTACATTTTATATCCTTTTATATCCATTTTATCCCTTTAGATCCATTTTATATATAATTATATTTTATTAAGTGATTAATTTATGGAAGATAAGGTTAATCAAAAATATTAGCTTGAGAACAAAATAATAACTGGTTACCCTCATATCTATTGGGTCTCTATGGCAAAATGCAGTTATCGCGGGAGCAATGAGACTTGGATGCTCCCTCAGGAGTGCAGCTACCCCAGCAGGTACATAGGCATTGGTCTGATGAAGCAGTTCAAGTATTTTGTCAGGGTATCTGTTAAGGAAACATACAACATATCCTGGAGTTAATAAATATACATCATATCTGAAATAAGCACAAATTAATAAATAAGGATTCCAAATGTTCACAATATTTTTAAAAATATCACTGGTATTTAAGTTCCTTTATATTATTTTATGTTTAATGATTCTAATATATAGGGAAATTAATAAGCTCGAAATGTCCGTGAATATTTATTCAAAGATTATCGAATCTACTTTGCTTTTGGCTTCCCACCTATTTTTTCTATGTAAGTTCAATTTTTTACTTTTACTGTTATTTTATTGAATCTTGGCATAAAGGTTCAAAACATCATTAGCTGGAACCTTAAATTAACACATTTTTAAAATAGAGGCTTCTCTTACTTTTAAATTTTGATGATGGTGATTATAATGACTATTATTTTTAATTTTAAATTAATTTAATTTTAAGCTCCCTCACAGTTGCTTTCTGACCACTTTTAAAACATATAACTAAAGGTTATTACTTAGTGTGTGGATAAGGAATATCTTGTATGGATAAATAAATTTCAAATATCAGTGAAATTGGGAGGTGAAAAAATTCCATCAAATTACCCTTTTATTCTTGACTGTATAGTATCTTGAACCTCTGGTGAAGCTCTAGTTGATCCAGGACAGCGTTTTATTTGATTGAGGGCATCTGCAATAGTAACTGTTTCATCTTCATCTTCCATTGGAATCATGTGGATCTCTCCATTATATATATAGACCTACAACCCAAAAACGAGAAACAACTATTAAATTGCCTAATATGGTACACCACATTCATTATATCTGTTGTATTGTTACACATTTTTTGAATAAAAATGTATTTTGTTAATTAACTTATCACATATATAATTAAAAAAAGGCAGAAATTTTTTTTTCCTCTAAGTGTTAACAAACTGGTACATCATGTACAATAGGCTTGAAAGATAGAAGAAGTTTTTATATTTACTGAAATTATACTAGTCGAGGAACAGTATATTGTTTACCTAGTTAGTTTCACTGCAATTTATTTATGTATTACTCCTTTAGGACTTAGCATGACCTACTAACAAAATGCAACATTTTTCTAATTTAACCCACTTAAGTGTACTGAACACCCAGTATGTACACTGTACAATGTATATTTTTACACTCTGCTTGCCCTTTGTTTCTGAATGCTTGCTATAATATGATATAGTCATAAATAGTTCCCACTAGATATATAAGGCACAGTATGTTAAAAAAAATCACATAATTTGATACATTAGCAATCATATTTAATAAATGATTATTAAAAATTATAAACACAAACCACTCTTAATGTAAATATTTCCTAGCTGAAAACTGCCTTTCCTTGGCATTTCAAGTGCTGGCCATTGACATTTTAATCCTATTACTAACATGGACCCAAATTAGTACTAAGTAAAGATCAATTTATTGTAAATGAATAACTAAAATAATATGAAAAAAATATTAGATTCAATTATTAGTAATTTGAATATAGTAAATATATAATTATTGATGAAAAATATATAATTATTACTGATTCAGATATATTAAATCAAAGAACATTTAACCCATTACTTTATGCACCATAGATGGAATGAAGGACGTATGAAACCAAAAGCAGTGATTAATGTTTAGTTGGTATCAACACCTGAGAGTTATGAGTCATCAACATTTGACCATGACTAATCCACAGACCTTTATCCCTCAGGTATATTATTACAAAATCATTTATTACTGAAATAAAAAAAATGTTACTGAAATTACTAAATGCTTATTCATATGTTCAGTAATTTAAAACTAGTGTTTTAGTGCATGACAAGATGGTGATGCAAAGCCAACGACACATAATATGTTCAACAACATATAAGAAACACTGTAAACAAGGTTTTACAAGTATGTTCTGACAAATTAATAAACATATAAGACAGACCTTTTGAACACATTAAACTTTGAATAATTTTACAGAATATTCTCTTTACCCTTTTGTCACAAACTTCAGGGGAAGCCCACTTTGGAAGGTAGTTGGCAGCTTCAATAAGTAGAAATTCACCATCTGTATCAACAACTCTGAAAAACAATGGGAAAACATAAAATATACAACAATTCAATTGTACAATGCACTTCAAGCGTACAATGCAAGTATATTTAATAGTTTCAGAAGAAGAAAAGTAAATCTCAACATACCTTGCAATAAGCCCTCGTACATTCTTTGTAAGCTGCATCAAGAGATAGACTATAAACCATTCATCTTCTATGTTGTCACCGTAGTGTGTAACTCCGTACATGTGTGGTGGTAATTTTTCTAAACATGAACACTAAATATATTAATATATTACATAAATGATAAAACTAAACACATTAATCATTTTACTAAAAATATTTGTGCCATGAAGAAAAAAATAACAAATTACAGTATACCAAAGTGCAAATTGCATTGTCAATGCAATTATAAATATGTACATTATCCGCTTCCTTAAGAACTATAATAAGGTAGCTATACCGCTATACATATATTTAAGTGCTCCTGAGAACATTGCTAAGACAAAAATAAAAAATATTCAGAGACAAATGTTAAAGCAATATCTGACCAATATAAAAGAAGAAAATTCTTAACAAAGCCATATGTATCATCAACAAATATATCTGTATCTTAAAAGCCACAAATATACTTTTATAATAATACCGAAATTAACATTCAAGAGAAATTACAATACAAGATTCTTTCATCACTACTAAAAAGAGTAAAACTTTAAGCCTCGCAGGAACACAGACATGCTATCATAATACTGGAAGATGAAAATATAATATCGGACAATGATTTTCATGGCTTCTAACGTTTAAAGGCCAACCTTCATTATCAGTGACCGGAGGAAAATTAGAAACATTTCTGATCCTCAGGTTGAACTCGTCTTTCTGCCATATATAACTCTTGGCATGTCGACCCACAAGATCAGTCACTTCGGTGTAGAGACGTTTCAAAATGATGCCCGTCGCGTCATCCGGTTTCAGAGTTTCAAATGAAAACAGAAAATATTCGACGAAATCGTCGGCCCTAACATTCTCGAGAACATCCTTCACGCAAGCCATTTTCAATTCTAACAAACGCTGCAGCCCCCCACCTACAGTAAAACCGGGCTGCCAACAAATGCGAAATTAAATTTCAAACCGAAGTACATTGTCTATTTCGATACCGGTGTCTATTTTCAATATTTACTTCAATAATAATACAAATGTTTATAGGAGCAAACGCTTTAAGCCTATTGTATTTATATTGTATTTTATATTTATTTCAATCGTGTATATTTGGAGGTACTGAGAGTAACATGGTACTACCGTATGACTTCTTTTGTCATGTAACTACTAACAGCATCTTTCAGTTAGAAAAACTAACTGGAGAATATTCATTTGTTTTTTAAATAATTATATTTTTCGATTCATTGATTTTCTGATTTTTAATTGCGTACAATGCTTAGCGCGAAAATCAATGACGGTTTGTGACCTCCAACTAAAAGGTCATGGAATTTGAAAGGGAGAAATGTGTCCACCTCTTCCTACTCTTATGGCCATTTAGTTATGAAATTTATTACGGAAAATTAGTAGTTACCAAACTCTGATAATTTGAAAACATAAATCCATTGTAGAATTGGATAATTTCGTATTTAAAGCGCACTAACACTGGGTAATCTGCTTTTCTACTGATGCTGAAAACATTTTATTAGTCCTTCCCTGAAGTAGATAAAGGAGACACTACTTTTTTGCTACTGAGTTGCCATAATTTATTTGGATGTTCTGCATTAACTATATTAATTATTCTCACAATTATTTATATAAACAAATTGGTATTCCAGGACCTCCACTCCTGTGATAATTACATCCCTTAGGTTTATACTTCATTAACTAGCATTTTTTTTAAATTTAGATACAAATTAAAATGTAATATCTTAATATAAGTAATTACAAAATGAGAACAATTTATTTTTCTGGTTTATTTAATAAACAAGTTTTCTGACCAGGATTCCAAATAAATCGAGCCAAGAATGGCAGTAATATTTGATATTTTATAATTAAGTCTGAGTTTGGATTCATTTAAGTCTGATAAAACATTAATGTTTACATAATAATCCCATAAAAAATCCAGTAAGGGGAAATATACAATACACGTATAAAAAATATTTACATTTATTTATTCATTCTTGTATGAATATAGAACGGTGCAACATAATATAATGTAAGAAAAGTGAACACTGCAAACAAGTTTAATTTTACAATAAAATTATAGTGCACACATTTTAGGTATAACATAACAATGTTGGTTGATGGTTTATTTCTAAAGCAACTAATACTAACAGATGAATAATACATATTTACATTTTTATCCATAAGACTCAAAATTTATAATTTAAACTGAAGGACTATTTAAAAAAATAGATTTAAATTAAATTCTCCTGATAATAAAAAACAGAACCGTAAAAACATTGGCTAAAATAAAACAGTGTCATTTTATGTGTCTAAAATTACAGCAATTCTATTTCAGAATAAAACATATCTATATTACCAAAATAATGAATTTATAAACAAATGAAATTTTTTATAAACTTACCAAATAACAATTCCAAATAAAATTATTTGAATACAAAAATCAACAATTTTTCTATTTATATAAATTAACTCAAAACTTTTGAGTATATGCTTTATGAAGTGGAAATATACAAAACATCCTAATGATGGATAACAATTTTATAAAAATATACCCTATTTAACACTTTACATGAATCACTGAAACTGGGTAAAAAAGAAATCAAAAATCGGCATCCAATGTAAAAACATTATCCTCTTTTTTTGCCATTACACCTGCTTTCTGATATTCCCCAACCTTCTTCTCAAAGAAATTTGTTTTGCCCTCAAGTGATATATTTTCCATGAAGTCAAAAGGATTCTTTGCATTGTATAACTGAAAAGGCAAAATTATCTGTTAATATATTAACTGAGCATTGTGTTTTAAAATCATGAAATAAACACGATTTCTAGTTATAATCAAATATTTAATTCAATTTAAGTGGTAACTCTATATGGTGAATTCATAGGTAGTGTACACAGACTGCTTCTAATATAATCTACTTATTACATCATTAATTAATTTTTAAATTTAATAGGATAAATAATTAAACTGCATAAGAAAAATTGTATATATATATATATATATATATTGGTACCAACTTCAAAATATTTAATATGCAAGTCAAATTAACAATGAAAACAATTCCATTTCTGTGAATAAGAAATAGATAAAAATATATACCTTAGGACAATTAAGTTCAACAAGAAGCCTATCAGCAACAAACTCAATGTATACTTTCATAAGATCACAGTTCATCCCAATCATAGCAACTGGAAGAGCTTCAGTTAAGAATTGCTGCTCTATTTTTACTGCATCTGATATAATGCTCAATATTCTCTCAACACTTGGCTTCTGAATTAAATGTTTAAACATTAGACAAGCAAAGTCACAGTGTAGACCCTAAAACAACAAAACGAAAATACAAATGACTCAATTGAAGCAGACTTTTCATCATGACAGTCGTATTGCAATCTAAAATATTAAAAAAAAGAGAAAAATATATATCAACCTCATCCCTAGAAATCAGCTCATTGCTAAATGTGAGACCAGGCATTAGTCCTCTCTTCTTCAACCAAAAAATTGCAGCAAAGCTACCAGAGAAGAAAATTCCCTCAACTGCAGCAAAAGCTACAATTCTCTCTCCGAAACTAGCAGTTTCACTAGCGATCCATTGCAAAGCCCAATCTGCCTTCTTCTTCACACATTCCATAGTTTCAATGGCATTGAAAAGGAAGTCTCTGAAAGTTTGACACTCAAATTCAAAAGGTGCATTATAAGAGAAACTTATCTTCAAATGCATGAATTGCTTTTAAAATATAACAAAAAAATAAAATGTAATAGTCAACATATTTTACCTTTCCTTAGGATCTCTCACATATGTGTCAATAAGAAGACTGTACATTTCTGAATGAATATTTTCCATTGCTATCTGAAAGCCATAAAAACACCTAGCTTCTGTCACTTGAACTTCTTGGCTGAACCTTTCAACTAAATTTTCATTTACAATTCCATCGGAAGCAGCAAAAAAAGCCAGTACATGGGATATGAAATATTTTTCCTCTTCTTTCAGTTTCTGCCAGTCACTTAAATCCTAAAAAGATAAAAAATAATAATAGGAGGTGGAGTAAACAGAAAATGAGTTTCTGACACATCTATGCAACTATCAGACTAAATAAATACACTTGTAAAAAAAGAACTATTTAACATATCCTAAACTATACCTTTGATAGGTCAACTTCTTCTGCTGTCCAAAATGAAGCTTCCGCTTTCTTGTACATTTGCCAAATGTCGTGGTATTCAATTGGAAACACAACAAAACGTCTTGGGTTCTCACGTAGAAGTGGCTCCAATTGGGGATCAAATGGAGTCTCTTGGCTCTGTTCCTTTTCATTCTGTAATAAATATTATAGTAAACATATAACAATATTTGTAAGCAATTCTGTTATTTCCAAACAAATTAAGGGGGATTCCTAGTCGTCACATCCAGGTCTAGTTAGGTTAGGTTGAGTTATATAAAATAACTATTATTACAGTTATTTTTTACATGTATTTTAATTCCCCAGAAGAAATGGAGATGTCTCAGACAGGCAAGGGACCTATAAATAATAATAGGTAACCAGGACCCTGGTGGCAGACAAAACAATTTACTTTCATTTACAAATTCTGAATACGAATAAAGCTCCAGGATACTTTTTATAATTATATGAAATATAGATAAAACAAAAAATGAGTAGGCCCATTCTATACTTGTATGGGGCTGTAGAACACTAGACTAATTTTACCTTATCTTCATTCTTCTTGGTCACATTGATATCCTGAAGAGCTTTCGTGATGGCCTTTGAAGGACTGTCCTTTGCCACTCTGGATTTTGTTGGGCTTTTCACAATCTTGCCTTCGTTCTAGAAAATATCACGTCTACTAAGTTACACGTGGTAAAAAGAAATGAGCTTAACTAAAACTGTAACTATGCAGTATTGTACTTACAGTCGAATGCAGATGCAATTCGGATGCGCCCTGGGTAAAATTTTCTTTATTGTACGACGGCATTTTAAAAAGTTCGAAAGCTAAGGGGCAAATGACGCGGTAAAAGAGAAATGGCCGCTTTTGTAGCATATTTTGGCGGCAGAAACTCAGTTCTGGCGGGAATGTTATCTCCCGCCCGGAAATCGAACCGCAGGTCACGTAATAACCCAACTTACTATTAAAACTTTAAGAAAGAACAATACTTACTGGGTAAGATGTATTTGAACATTAGCCGGCCTATAACCAACGAAAAGCGTCTTCTACTGATTACACTGAAAATTACTTAACAAAATTGAACAGCTGAATAGAGCCTCCTTGATAGTTCCAGCGCATCTTTCAAATCATTCGGCAATAGTTCTAAATAAGAAGTCAGAGCTCTCCGATAGTTAATACAAATAAATAAACAAATACAAATAAATGATTTATTAAATATATTTAAAATAAAATAAATGATATAAAGCCCTTGCATAAACTTTAGGACTAATATAAAGATAAGCTAATACTTGTAGAACCGAATCATATATTGGACAAATCCTAATTCCTAATCCTAAATACATTAGAAATAAATATTGGAATTAACAACACAGTTCCTCTGCTTTTTGTAATGCAGAATAGCATGCAGAAATGTAGAATAGTAATTATTACACTTTTCTAGAAACTGATGGATTATTGTAAGGCGGGAAACAAGGGACCTTGGTTTCACTTTCAAGGAAGTAGTTGCATCTTAACCCGCGCTTTTTTTTGTGTTATAATCTGATATGACTAGTGTTTATTATTATTTTGAAGCCATGTAAAGTTAATTGAAATCGGTAGGCGTATCATCTAGAAACAAACGTACATTTCTAATTTAGGATTACTCAAATATTAGACGGACTTCCCAAAATCAGAGAGTATTTTTAACGTTATATTTCGTCTTTTCCCTCACGTTTACTTTCATTCGGTTGAGGATTTATTGCTGACGGAAAATTTCAAATACGCAATATGTTGGGTGAGGTCAGGATCAGCCTTTGTACGATGCGGGGGCCTGTTGGCGAGGTCAATTAACTCCGCATTGGCCAATATATGCCATTCTCCATCACTGCGTCCTTACTCTACCCTACAGATATTTCTTCATAAAATTTCCTAGTGGAGGCAATTTAACTAGCTTAAATTTTTAGTAAATGTGCAGAAAAAGCATGCGTGATTATCTGCATTTATGTATCCCAGTAATAGCGTTAAACGAGCAAAATTATTGAAAAAAATATCTTAAACAAATAAAACCGAAAGAAAAGAACAAAAAATAATTTTTAAAATATTCGTTAATTCGTTAAAAATATCAGTAATTCCTCTAATATCTCCTCTAATATTTTATTTTGTCTGTATAACAGACATTCCAGATCATCCGCCAAGTCGTTATGAATTTATGTTACAGTAATGGCTACAAATGGACATAAAAATGAACACTCCACAATAGTTAAATTTAGTTTAATTAATTACAAATCACGTGACCGTTGTGAGTGATATTTAGGGGATTGGAAGGAAGAAACTCCATAAAGGGCAACCATATTTGTTATGCAAAATAACTAAAAAATCATTGCCCAAGTTACTATCCCTCTTTCTCTTTTAGATTGGAAGACCGTACAGGTTCGTGTCGTCGCACAGTTGGATATGACTCACTGGCAGCTGCCCGGAACAGATGTCACGAGGAAAAAAGCCGTAACCCAAACTTTCCGTTTCACTACAGTTAATCATTACAGAAACATTGTATGCTGCTGTTTCTGTATTCAATTTCACAAATAGCATACTCCTAACTAGTAAATCTACTATACTCAGACCATATTAATTAATTTCAATATGTACATTTTATCAGTAACAATAGTTTCTCGGCCACAATCAGCAGGCAATAATAACAACATATAATAGCATAATTACGAATCATCATAGGAGTGTATCATAGGTAACATAGGCATCATTAGAGGAATACTAATAAGTAACTAACGGAATGTTCAGAGTGGTCGCCGTTCAATTTAAAAAAAATGAGTTCAATTTAAAAAATGTATATCCTCATTATCATTCCTGTTTTTCCTTCAATTTTACTTAATGTTGTACTAACAATGAATATATTGGAACCCGAGATTTCTTCACTACTCAGACGAGTAGTAAAACAGTGTATTCGTGTTTCCTGTAATTTTCCGGTTCTGTGTAAACACAGATAGCATTCTTAGATAGCAAATGAGCTATTCTCAGTATTTTTACTGAGTACTTATAATTTTTTCCAACTGAATACAACCGAATCCCCCCCTCCTATGTCGAAAGTTTTCATTATGGATGACAACGTGCGTGTTTAATTATGCTGGAAGTGTGTTTCTCACCATTGTAGAGTCTCAGTAATTAAAAACAAGATAGTACTGAATAAAAAAAGGTTAATAACGACATATGTAAATGAATTGCAACAAATAACGCGTGCACGAGAATGCAGCATTGTAGGCGTGTAGGATATGACGCGCATAAGAAAATGTCGATTACTTCCAGTTATCTAACTCCGCAGTATTAAAACTACTGGTCATTTCTTGCAACCTTATAATTAAACATAAATTGGAATATAGGTCCAATATATCGAAATCCATTTCGTAAAATCTTGTATTTAGTATTGTATCGAAGAGACGAAAACAATAGTTACCTAATTTTAAAAACTTGAGATAGGTTGACGGAAGTATAAATACAGAAAAACCATTAAATGAAAATTAGGCAAACAGTAAAAACAAATTGTACACAAGACCCAGCACGTGGTATAGTAATTTATATGGTCTATCATAGTTTTATTATAAATATTAAATAATATATTTAAATTTATATAAATAAATTATTAAGAAAAAATAAGAAAATAATTAAAACAAAAATTATTTATCAGGTACAGAGCCAATAAATATAGTCATGAATCAAGAATACAATGTTATGTATGAAATATTTCATGAAGTCACAAGATATTCCTCCCATTGTTATGGAACAGAAGGAAGAGGATTGAGAAACCAGCAGTTAAATTTGAGAAATAAAACATTATATTCTGTAATACATTTGGAGAAATCCCATACACATTATACACATAGATACAATAATATTTAGGCCATAATGTAGTCAGTCGTAATTATGATTGAATATTGTTGGCAATTAAATATTTGGTATATAACAAAAATAAAATTCATTTCTTCTTTTTCTAGTTGGTTTGCACTCAGGAAAAAAGTGATGAAGGAAATGTGTTGAAGGTGCAGAAATAAGGAAAGATTGAATACTCCTCACTTTTATACACAAATAAACTTCTGGGTTAGTTTAATTTTGAAGAAAATTATGAGAACTTTTGTATATTAAGGAGGCTAACAAAAAAAGAATGGATTTCAAAATAACCTATAATCCCATCTGAAATTACAATGGATACCAGTGTGTTTTGTTTTTAATAGTTGTAACAGGTGTAATAACAATATATATATATATATATATATATATATATATATATATATATATATATGGTGATTGTGGTACATATTTATTAATCATACAGGTATAATTAAAGCAAACAAATTTAAATTTAAGTATTTTGCTAAGAAGTGAGGAATTAAAATATTCATGTAGCCTTTTATAAAAATCCAGTTTCAACAAAAAACCAGGTATTATTTATCTCAATGAACAAATGATATTCATTGGGTTATTTGGTGATATTTTCACACCTATCCCTTCTTATGGTGTCACTTTTCAGTGAAGAAATAGATGCAATAGAGAGGGGGGGATTGATGTGTGCTTGATGTATTCCTTGGTCCATTAACAATATCTTTGTAGACAACATTTAATAAATATACGAATTTGATAGTAAATCCCGAAGGCTTATTGGAGAGATCTAAAACCATTTTCCAGAAATTGAAAATATTTTCTAGTTTAACACATTTTGAGAAGGAATTTAAGTTTGGTTTTCTATAAAGCAACTTATTTACAACACGGAGATTAGAGGAAATAATGGAAATAGTCATTAAAAGGTAGTACAAATTTATTATTTTGTACATTGTATCAGTATGAGCTTAATAAGGATTATGTTCCTACAAATACAGCAAACAGCGGGGAAAGTAACATCTTGATAACATTATATTGAAGACAGTTTTACCACCCCAGTCCTTTATTCTTTACCTCTTCAGTGAATAAAACATTATTTCTTTACGTGACAAATAATAAATGAAGAAATTTTATTTATGTTTAAGATTGAAACAGACATCATATACCTTTTTATTTAGCTCTTGGATTAATGGATCTGCAATAAGAAAAGGTTTAATTTTTCTCAATGTCTTCCAAGTACTTTTATTTACAAATTCAGGCAGCATCTTTAGTACTTTTAGTAAATGGTAAATATAGTATATAAAAGTTTATTGTATAATTATTTTGAAATTGAGTAATACTCTTGTAATGGAATAAAAAAGAAAACTTTATAGAAAGCAGTCACTGACAATCCTAAAGCGAGTATTAAGTCTTCCAAATCAAGATTTAAATGAGATCAGTTTTAAATGAGTTTTAAAAACAATTACACCTGATTTCAAGAAAGTATAGTAGATGCATGATAGACCTTGTAGTACTGTCAGAAGAATAAAGATCAGGATCAAGTACCATATGACAATGTCAGCATTAAAATATTGTTACATGAAAGACTGACATAGCAAAAAATGTGTGAGTGAAGGATAATAAACAGAATCAAGCATTTACAATCTTAGATTTAAACCTCTCCCTCCGAGTAAAACCTGATTAAGTTTATACACACATATATGCATGTACAAATAATATATATTAAATACTTTTATATTAATTTATGTATGTATTATATATATATATATATATATATATATATATATATATATATATATATATATATAAACACACATATATATTTTTTCTTTAACAACTTGTGCTTTTAAAATTACAGAACGAGCTATATATATATGTATATATATTCCCTGTGTGCAGACGATTATAAAACACCTATAATTATAAAATAGACAATTATATGTAATCTAAAACGTTTGAAAAATAACTTGTTTGGCTCAAACGTCGACCCGGCTTTTGTCAATTTGTATTCTCTTTGGTACATTGCGGTACAAAAATATACGACAGACATTCGGAACGTGGTCGTACACAGAAGTACCCTAATGAGTTTTTTTCCCTAAACACCGATCTACAAATCGCCCGATGTCGAATATCCTACCCCCTATTCCTTCGACTAAGTACATTATTAATGATATCGGAAAATGAAACGCGACTTTTCACGTGAATCCGGTATAATTGTATATCATTTTTATTTACACTTTTGTTACTCATTTTCTTCTCTTTTTTTTTCAATTAGTCGCGTTTTTTTGTTTATTTTTTCGTTATTATTTCATAATATACACGCATATCACAATAATTACATCGAATACGATTAGTGGTAAAATATTTTGTTTGGTTAAAATTGAAAGAACAACAACAATGAAAATGTTAAAAACTTCAAACATTTATAAGTCAGTCGTGAGTAGACGGGTCCTTCGGACGGTCGGCCACGGGCCAATATCTGAAACAAAATGAACGAAGAAATATCATTTATATGTTGACTTAATAATAACAACTACTTTATACGAAATCGACTGTACTGTTTTACAACCTCTACACGAATTACAAATAAAAATTCTACTGGAATATTAATCACTAATTTTGAACTAGTGAGTTATGTTAAATGGAATAGAAACATTTGTGGAATATTTTTCCAAGTAACAAAAGTATATTTAGTAAAATATAAACCGTTACGTGGTCAGTTTAATAATCACTCTGGATTTGCCAATATGATTGTAATAAGAGTTTTTTTCATTAGGAACAAATAAATTTTACAGATTAACATTGTGTTCTTTGGAGTAACCACAATAGTACTGTAATATTAAATTGATATAAAAGTATGTTTGGTCTGAGTGTTTATATATTTTAAACATTAATTCATTGAGCGAAGAAATAATATCGTTTTAAGAGTTGTCCAATCTAAATTGTTGAACTTTCTAACTTATAATATGTGGGGCATAATGATTTCTTTTCCCTTAAATGGCTGGGAAATGTTTACAGAGAGGTACTGTTAGCACTGCGTCGGGAAAGGTAAATTGCCAGTCGTGTTCCTGAGATGAAAAGAAGGAGGAAAGTTGTTTTTTCTTTCTGCGAAGTAATTAGATTTGAGAGCTTTGTTGAATTTACAGGGCACTTACCGCTCGATCTGACTTCAGGAGCGGAGTTCTCTCCGAGCCGACACGCTCCGTTGAAACTTTATTAATAGCCATTATTTGAGCCCGGTTTCCCGAAATTATACCAGCCTCTGGTCCGGTACCAGAGAGAGAGGAATTCCGGCCAGAGACACGGGACTTTCGTACATGAAGATAATGTTTCCAATCGATTGTTCATCACTCAATTAATTTAACAACCGCCGCTGTTGACGGCATTTATACTAACTTCGGCTTCAAACTAATTCCACCAAAATTAAGTTGCGATAGAAGTCGGGAAGCAATTTCTGTTTTTGGTCGATCCAGCCACATTCCTGTTATGGCCATATACATAAATTAGACCTACTAATCGCAGCAGTATAAGCGTATTATGATGTTGTAGAGTAAATTATTCATGGAATTTTTGGTGATCTATAGAGTTCTTTCCGCGGCGTTTTCCTCGTGAAATCGTTTATTTTCTTAACATTAAAGACGGTTTGTTTTTCGTATCGATAATTATATTTACCTCTCACTCGTCCATCAGACTGTTCGATTGTTTAATAAAATGACCGGAAGTGAGAAAAGCCGAGTCAGGTCAGGAGTCTACTTTTGTCGGGAACTGACTAGACAGTCATTGAAATTCGGTTTCCCCAGTATGGGGCCTATCTAAGGGTCAGGCCGTTGTAGAAGAATAATGGGGCTCTCTAGTCCCTTTACACCACCGGCCGGGGAATTGACACCCACGAAGATACGCCACGCCACGAAGATAACAGCACTTCCAGATAAGCCCAGAGAGAAGAAAACTGGGCGCAGAAAAAACCGTTTATCCTCCTTTCGATTGTTATAATGGATATTTTAAATAAGCTCCTTTTAAATCATTGTTCTATTTTTCAAACCCATTTGTTTCTAGCCGTAACACGAGGAAGAATTGCTTGTATGGTCTCAGCTGGCGTTAGCTATGATTTTATTTCCACACGATGATTTGGTCCTGTGCTAATTCACTAACGAAAAACGCGAGGGCAATAAATTTCAATTCTTTTTAAACTAGCATATTACATGTCATAATGCATTCAAACGGAACACCACAAAATGCAATGGTATGAATTACCTTTGCTAGCTAACTAATTAATTAAATGACCGAATTAATTAAATCGCCAGTACTGTGAGGAAAAGATGAGAGTACAAGTAGAGAGTAAGCTATGAGGACAAGACTCTGGAACGGGGCCTATATTCTATTCGGGCCTCTTCAACGTATCAACCGGCAGAACAGAAAGAGACTTATTACACCGTACAGTGTTCTACTCTCTGGTGCGACTCTCGGTAGGAGTTCTAGACACTCAAAACGTTACTTTGACTGTCGAGACCCCGCTGTAATTAGTAATCGGATTTGATTGAAATCCGGCCGGAGGCATTGTTCGAATTGTTCGAAGCCGGCGCCAAAGGTCGAAGGTCGGGAAGACTGTTCCAGTCCTCGACAATACCTCTCCCATCTTTTTTACGGTATTAAGTGTTCCGCACGACGATTCCTCCGTTCGAAGCCTATTGTAAATTTAATCTGTGTTCTGTATCACACGTTTTAAAGGAAGCAATCAATTAGTTCCAGGAATTTAAACGCGTGTTTTCTTGTCAAAACTGTTATAATCCAATGTCACATATACCTAAATTTGGACGACATTAAGCTGGCAAAATATAGAGCACGATCGAATGACTACATAACATTGCCTCGAAATTTGAAGCCAGAATAGGGCCTCGACCTATTCGAGGAGTGCGGTGCTTAACCTACTACGAACCTAGACCTTTCCTGTCGCAACGTCTCCCGGGGCGAAAAGTTTTAAATAGCTCTCCGGCCTTAACCTCATCAAGGAGATGCGCAAGTTTAAATGCGGAAAATGAAGCGGCGGGAGCTTATTAAAAGTTGGTAGACTAGGTACTCTGCCCCTCGGCGGGGCCGGGTCGATTAACCCCAGTACACTAATATCGGCCTTCCTCACAATTAATACAACTCCCTCCAGTCGGCGTCCCTGTTAAATACTACGGCTGGAAGTGGAATATGGACCCCTAGGCCGTTATTAGTTCTCAAGCTCGCTCGGTCCGCGGTTACTAAGTGCGCAGTATTTAAACGTAACGTTATGGGGCCTCCCTCGCTTCAACTAATAATAGGTTCTCCCTTCTATTAAAGTATTGTTTTTACTGCTCTTATTTATGTCGCGTCGGATTCGTGAATAGAAAACTTGTGTTTTTATTTAATAACGATAGATTAGAGAATGGTGTCTTGTGGTAGAGGTTCGTGATTACTCACCCTAGGGACGGGGCGCTTAAGGGTAGCCGACGATGGTCGGGGGTTGAACGTGCCTGAGGACTCCCGAAATGGGTATGGGTGGCTTGTAGGGTTGGTGAGACCTGGGGCTGGCGACGGGTCGGTAGTAGTGAGAGGCGAGGAGTACGCCGCCGCCGCCGCCGCCGCCGCCGGCTCGGCCGGTGGGGCCGCCCTCGTGGGGCTGGCTGTAGGCGGCCAGCAGGAAGGAGAGCAGGATCATGAAGGCGGCTAGACAGAGGGCCGCCAACCCGGCCAGCCTGCACGTCTCCAGCCTGCTGTTGTAAACCAGGGCCCGCTTGTCCAACAGCGCCAATGAGCCCCGCCGACCTACCACCGGCTCGCGGGGCGGCACGAATTGCCCTAAAATACAGTACAAATTAGTTTAATATACCTGTTTTGTGGTCTGCAAGGGGTTCGAATACCGTAGGTTCCTGGTGTTTCTGTCTCCTCTCGCTGGTTTGGTCTTTTGCTAGACCGGTTTCGGCTGCTCCCCATCTTCACTAGCGGTGTGACTACAGTGCCAACGATGACTAACACCGCTACTGAAGTTGGCGAGCAGCCGAGACCGGTCTAGCAAAAGACCAAACCAGCGAGAGGAAACAGAAACACCACGAACCTACAGTACAAATTACTTCCTTATTTGGTCGTTATTAGGGAGTGAGGACATCACGTGGCAATTTCCTCAAGAGGTAGATTTTCGAGTGATTGGAGTGATGGGATAATTCTGAGTGGAAGGATTTATATCGGAAGTTCAGAATTTATTGTTCGAATATTTTCTAGCATAATAACACGGCATTTTGTTAAATAATGCGGCGATCGAAAGCAGGCACTACCGATTTGTAGAAAATAAAATGTACCTATAAGTACAGCGACGACGCCGACGACTAGAAGAGGAATTCCGCACCATACGCAGGCCCTGTCCCAACTGCAGGCTCTTCGCACGGGCTCCACCGAATAATGAAATCCGTCGTCCTATATGAACGAGAGAAGCAGTGTATGAGTTAAACATTAAGCTCCATAACTTTATATTGGCGGTGCGCTGCTGATTTCCCACTGGAAATTTCATAAAAAATATTGCCCGACAGAAGAAGAAACATTGTGATATGTACCGGTTCCGCTTCTAGTGCCAGGGCTAACATCCATTTCCATTTCCGAAATGATAAATGATTATGCTCTAAAAGTTGGTATTTCAGTAATTCACTGTATTGCAGTTGAGTGCCGTCGAGTTGGGGACCGCCATATTTGCGTTGCCGTATTCTAAAAATAACGTGCCCACACACCCCAACGCACAGGCCCTCCACTCTCCACCCCCCTTTTGATCAATAGTTATGTGCGTGTCGGTGCGTGTGCGAGTGCGCCCATGTGGGTAAGCGTGATAGTGAGAGAGGATGAAGGAGAGGGAGAGTGAGAGTGAGAGGGAGAGGGAGAGCGAGAGCGAGAGCGAGAGGGGGAGCGAGAGCGAGAGGGGGAGGAAAGAAGAAGGAAGTAAGTCGGGGGCGGGAAATGGAGAGATTAGCCTCACGTCGGGAAGGTGGGAGGGATCCATCATCATTTGGGAGGAAGGAGCCGGAACAGACTCCCAGTGGCCCGATACCGGGTCGACAACCGATAAGTACAATTTTCAAGCCATTAACTTGCCCTAGGAAAAAAGAGGAATTTGCAGAGAGTTTATCTCCTTCGCCACGTTGAGTTCTGCCGAAAATCCAGGCTGAAATTAATTTACCAAAGTAATTAATTGTAACAACATGAGTTGTTATGCTCATTATGAATATGTCACATTTGTAATATCGGAATGTTGTATGAGATAACAGCGAAAGAAGTAATGTGGATGGACATAGTAACCCTCTCATAGAGCATCCGTTCAGTTACGTTTAGAAAATTAAAAAAGAGTTAGTACCTACATGACCAGTTAATTAGTATTTCACTGTAATATTTACAGTATGCCTACTTTATTGCCTACGTTGTGGTGACTTCTTTAAACTCCATCACGTATACATACGAATGTGATTTGTGTATTACATCTGACCACGAGATATTATTTGATATTGTCTGTATAATTATATTCTCAATGAACTTTATATATATATATATATATATATATATATATATATATATTAGTCATATATTATTTCTATGAAAGAAATACACAATATACATCGTCTAATAATTTACAGTATTTTAGTATGTAAACCTAATCTTAAAAATAAAAAAGTAATAAGTTGTTCGATGTTAATAAAAATATGTTACTACATTTTTTCCGTTCAATATTTCATAGGAGGTGCTTAGAAGCCGTAGCGCCTTTATTCGCCTAGAAGCTTCCTTGGGATCGATGCTTTATTTGGACGGATCTTCTTAGAAAATTCAATCCTCCGGGAATGTAAACGCTTAGGGGATTCGGGGTGGCGTTTCGACAGCAATGGAAAAAACGAATGTTCTAGGGCGGAGTTTTATTTGAAGTTTCAAATAAAGCCCCAAGTTCACCGCCTCTTCGGAATGGAACCTGACACTCGCCCATCGACCGATACCATCGCATCAAATAAACCCTTGATGTTCCTGCTTGAAACCTTGGGTGAAATAGTTAATCGAATATAGACAATTCGACAGGGTGGAACATGTAATAAAACATTATAGAGTAGATAGGTCTATATATAGAAGGATAGGCCTAAAAATACCTAAATATTTCAAATTAGCTATACATAAGTACTTCATATAAGCTATGGATGAGTAAATAATAAAGAAATAAATATGGTTTTTAATGGAATTCAAAGTGACTGAATAATGAATCAACCACAAATTTACTCCGAAAAATTATGGTGAAAGTTTGCAAATATTATTAGCATAATAATACTTGTTTTAAATTTTAGAAGGATTAGTGTAACAAGCAGAGAACGTCTATTGGAATTAGACATCGTCATATAGAGTCAGGTATAATATTGTCGGGTGAGTAACTATCTTCAGTACAGTTACAAAAACGAAGTTCTTGCTTGTTTAGTATCAGTCAGCGCCGTATTCAATGGAACAAGAGAGAAAATTGAGCCTTGCTGGTTTTAGTATCAGCGCCGTATTAAGTAGAACGAGAGAAAACTGTCCTGCGGGTTTAGTAGCGCTCATCGCCGTATTCAATGGAACAAGAGTGAAAATTGTGTTGTCGGTTTAGTATCATCAGCGCCGTATTAAGTAGAAGGAGAGAAAACTGTCTTGCGGGTCTAGTATCAATCATCGCCGTATTCAATAGAACAATAGAACAGTAAACATGCAAGGAACCGGTATTCCTGTTCGTGTTCAAAACCAGAAATTACCCACACGTGCTTCCCTCTATTAAGATTGTTTTCTTAATTGAAATCCTCACAAACTTTAATTAATAACAACACTGCATTTGTAATATACTGATGCCAGTTATGGTCCTCATTTTGTAACTGTAATGGTTGCATCTCTGAACAGGTTCGAACTTATCTGTTACGTTTGAGGTAACTAAGTCCGTTTTATATAAAGGAATATTGTAGTTTTCTCGAGCTTCCATCTCGTCTCGTTGATTTGGTCTTTTACTATCGTAAAGGAAGAGAAAGGAGTTGGAGAGAACTACAGCATTCCAAACCCTCGCAGACCACAAACTATGGGAATATTGTTTTGTTTAATTTAATAAATAGAGAGACAAAATATTCACCTCTATATAGTCAAGTGTGTCGAACATCTCTTTATCCGGTGGCGTGTAAACGTCCTGCAGGTAAGTCCTAAATCCGAAGACCATCTTAGTTTTCTTGTTGGATCCGTCCTTCCCCTTCGGGTTGACCTCCTCCTCGACCACACCTATCCGTATTTCCGGATTCCTCTTCCCGCCTCCGGATTTTGTCTTCCTCAGTGGGCTTCGTTTAGTATCCGCCAACTTCTTCCTTTCCGGCTCCTCAGGCATGTCGCCGATTTAGTGAACCAATTCCGATTTACGACCGAGTCTGGCCCATGATCCTACAACAAGGAAATGGCCACAGCTCAGCGCGTGTGATTACATTTAGTAATAATATGGAAGTATTATTACGTGGTGGCGCTTTCGTGATTACATAAAAAATAAATATAATGATAAATAATAATTCGCCTCTTTTCCCCAAATAAATATTAATATATAGGACATGATATTTCGAAGAGTTTACTTCCTTGATAATAGGAAATTCGACTCACGCCTAGCTAGGAGAAAGTGTAGATTGTTGATAATAACGTGTAAGTGGACTCTATTAACAGTTTTATAGTTCTGTCGGCGGTATACGACCGGTCGTATACTGAGACAAAATATCGTGATAGTGCAGTGAACCTAAGTGGCGTGGAAAGTGCACTGCAGTGAGTACGTTTTCGGGTTGTTAATATTGCAATTTTCCCCTTTATTACACCAGCATTGTGCCTTATTAAGTAACGGAAAGTCCTAATAACTAATACCTAATACCTAATACCTAATGTAAAAATGTATTGTGTAAATTAAAAGGAAATACAATTTGGAAAATAAGAACATTTATCCCTTCTAATAAAAACAGTAGTTACTGTCATGCGATTCCCTCGGATTACTACGTGTGTACTTCAAACCGTATTGGACTTAGGGCAAGGCCATTAGTGAAGGATCTTTTTCAGAAACTGGAATCGTACCCTACTTGAAGTATCCTTTCATCTTGATTCTCTTTCAAAGGAGAGGCAAGTCCTCACTTCCTTCACATTCCGAACGCAAGGCGAACAGCTTATTCCTCGCTTCCTGCCTCTCCAAGAACATCTGCATTCCCTTGAAGAGATGTGGTAGGTATCTGGGCCCACATTATGTGCAAAATCCTCGACTCCACCTCTACTAACACTCCCCACACGACCTCAGAATACCTCCTGTGATAATGTCACCATCAGATGATTCCTTTGAATGAACTATTCCATAATAGACACAATAATTGCTAAGCATAAACTTGTCGGAATAATTATGCATTCATAAATCTGCATTTGTGTTGCTCAACATTTATAACGTGATTCATATAATTGCGAATATAATTGGCAATTATATTGCAAGTACCTACGTAAATATTTATTATTTAAAAAATATTTTTTCCTTGGTAGCCTTTGGATGTTCACCGCGAATTAGGATTACTGTGGTAGCTTTAGTGATCGGACTGGTTCGCTACTATTCCGTCCCGCCGTTGATGAGTTCCTGACGAGATGAAGAAACTTGAGGCAGTTTTGAGGAGGAAACTTGTACCTTATGAAAAAACTACTAAAACTCGTCCAATTAGAAAACTAGAACATTTTACTTTGACTGTGGTCGGGCGGCCATTGGCATTGCGCTCTTGGGCCGGTGATCTTGTTTTCGAGTGTGTACGTAATCCCGATGCGCACGTGAAATACTACCGATATAAACATTGCAATAATCCATATACTTGTTCCATCTCCGGACTACGTCCTATATAATTCACGCGAAAAACGTTCCCCTCCGCCCCACGCACCCTCCTCCCACCGCCTAACCACGGCTTGATTTAGCCTCGCGGTAATAAATTTTAGTCGGCCGGCTCGAGCCTCTACAAATAAATTTTTCGTTAAAGACCGACAAGTGAAAAATATAACGGATGGCCATTTGCAGATAAAGCCAGATTGAGATAAAGGACCGGCGATTCATAAAACGAGAGAAATTCGTTTTGAAACCGAATACTTTGGTTAAGCCGTCTAATACTACTACCGAAGGCATTATGTTTGAATTGCCTGCTGGCCGGCAGCGCTAATATCCGATGAAAATCAGGTTGTATTTAATTTCGCATTCAATTATTCCAATCTCCAAATCCAATCTCCGACCTTCCAATAAGGCAAAAGAATCAGTTGAATGTAGCCCCGACCCATTGTAACAAGTTTCTTTGCTAATACCGTAATAAATTCCATTACCCATCTTAGATATTCTTCAATGCCATATTGTTTTCCTGAATGATTAGAATATTATACTATATATATTTCAAGAAATGTATTGTACGTTTCGTTTTACTTAACTATAACATTTAATTAAGGACTGTGATGAATGATTCAAGTATTAAAAATCGTAACTTTAAATTAAAGACAAAAAATATTTTCAGTAAGTGTTATTATACTATGGATATAGCAACAAGGAATCTACTAGTTTTTTCGTTTAAACCTTATTGAATTTTACATCATTACATCAAGAAAACGTCCGTACGAATTGGATCTACATGTTTGGACAGGTACTATCTATCTTTGCGCAAAACATCCAGAAACTTTAAATAAACCAAGAATGACGGTCCAACGTCACAATGAACAGCTGACTCATCTTTCATCAATACAGTTGCAGGTTTGGAATTTCCGAGTACATCTAATTATAGCCCCAAAAACCGATTCAGAAAAGAGCTTAAACAAATAGACAATAACTCACCCGGTCCAGAATATGGGCAGGGGACTGTAAAAGTGCCCGACAACCGATTTTACAAGAGAAGGCAATAAATGGGAGGTGAGGGACGGCTTGTAAAAACCTCTCGTTACGCCCGTCCTAAAACTGCACCGACAACCCTCATAAGAGGCAAATGTATCGCCCCAACAGGCATTGACCGCTACCTCTTTTGTCCCCCCCTCCCCGTGGGGGATGACCTGCATTCACTTCAAATACTCCACTTTATATCTTTAATTCTTCTCATATTCCATTATAACTAAGATGTCCCTCTATACTTCAGATCAATCTTCATGCTTTAGTCATGCTTAAGATCATATTTCAGTTTTGTTTAAGTTGAGCAACCAACATGGCTATGCGACTGGCATTGTAAAAGTGTACTATATTCTAGCTGTAACAGTTACTGCAATCGATATTAAAAGTATATCACATCATTTTTCTATACAAGAGTATATTACCTGGGAGGGTTTTTGTTGACGGGGAGGAAATTATTTCCCCCGTCGAGACTTGTTACTCCCTACGAACTAAACTTCTGCATTAGTATAAAAGCCTGGGGTTGCTGAGGTCTGAACCCTGTTTTTGGAATTGTTCTGCACCTTCCCTAATTGTACTGGCGGAGCCGTTAATGGGGCCGTTAGCTATTAATAAATAACTCCCGTCGGAAAATTCCCCCATAGGAGTGAATATTACTGAGAATTGAGCTTTGCTTTCTCTTGAATAAGGACCCTCGTTCTTTTAGTTACCGATTCCCGATTACATCAGCCCGTGTTGCGCAACGGGAGAGGTCATGACGGTTGCTATATAAGTCGTAACCGGTCGCGAAATAAAGTACCCGAAATATCACAAGTATCGGCAGTACAGTGTCGACAAAAGAATAAAAAAAACTGACGGAAGATCCATAAAACTCCAAGTAGCATTTTAAGATGACGACTGAGTTAATATCGTCGATACGCCCGATAAAAGTCGTAAGGGCTGTTAGGTACTCATAAAACGATTCGTACGGGGTCGAGGGACCGTTTCATTTTGCCCTGTTCCCATAAAAAGGTAAAACGGCAGTGAAAATTTGACACAATGTAAATCCAGTTAAGGGAACAGTTTGTATTAACATAAATTAGCTTCTTCAATCTTAACCGACAAGTTCAATTTTACCAATATGTTTCCGTGAAAAAGATTTACGACAATAACGATATTATTAAACAATGTCCCAGTCATGGTACATAGTAATGGAAGAACGTTTAATATCTACCAGCTCGACATCGCCAAATCTAGCTACAGCTAGAACAGAAGCTCGTTCAGCTTAAAGGAGATACAGAACGAGTCACAGAGCCGACACTGATCATCAAAACGGGAGGTGGGAGAGTTGTTTCGGCGTTATTTCAAATGCGGGAAGAAGATAAGAGGACAGGAAGAGGATCTAGGTGGTCCGGGGAATGCTCATAAGGGGGCGACGAGCCGCGTTCTAAGAGAGGCTGGTTTTACGAGCCGCTGGGTTTATGGATGTCTGTCCTGCCGCGACTCTCGTTTAAATAAGGCGGTCGGGAGGAGGTTGGGCGGTGTCTGTTTAATGCCGGCTTCTCGCTTTCCACCGAAAACAACAATGCGAACGGAGACCTCTGCTAACGCGACTCGGTTTTACGACGGAACGGAGGAGTAAATGGACTGCGGCGACACCCCTACGGCTAAACACCCTGAACATTCTGGGCTATTTTTGCTTCACTCCTCTCGTGAAGCGATACTATCCTTGTTAACAATTTTTTAAAACTGGCATCCTCTACTTTTATACTTTTACATTCCAATTATAACCATTCTTGCCAACTTCTGTATCCAAAACGATTTTGTACTGCGCTAAAACGGATTCGCGAATGCCAGTACATTAATGAGGCCATTAAGTAACCTGTCACACACACTCAGTTACTGCACAGAAACAGTAATTAATTGACATTAAGGCTAAGAACGGAACCGAGATTATAAAACGTAGAATTATCACGCATAAAATTTATGAAGATAAATATCTTGATATACAACAATATATTATTCGATAACATATCGATATATTCCAGATATATAATTTTAAATTATCTAAATAAATAATTGGCGAGTAATGACTTCGTAGGTACTGCTTGCAGAGGATATTACGTTCTAGGCGTTAGTAAAAAGATTAGTTTGCGGCAACCGATTCTACAGTTTCGCATCACACCAGCTGTTAATTATCAAAAATGATGAGAAGTGGACATTATGTGCCTGTGGATGAAAGCCGTGATCGGAGGTGGAATAAAAGGGAGAAAGAGAGAGAGAGAGAGTGAGAGGGAGGAATGGGCGGAGGTGAATGAGGTAAGCCGGCCGTGTTTGTCTTGCTCGGTGGTCTTGTCTTAAGTCGGGCTCGTCTGTGTCAGTGGCGCCTTCACAGCTGGCTGACACCCCGGTTAAGTCGGCTCTACTTCTCATCCCCTTCCCCCCCCCCTCTCGCCACTGTTGACGCAACCCCAGCAGGACCTGTTTGTCTTTTAATGTACACACAACCGGTTTTAGCAAACTTCCGCGATATCTCGGATATGAAGGCGAAGCGACATAAAACCGTCCGGTCGCAAAATTGGCCCCTTAGGCCCTTCCGGTGTTTTGCTCCACTTCCGAATAGTTGGCGGAATGCTCGGAAATATTCTTTACGACCTTCCTTATGACTTTATTATTTACAACTGTATAATGTGAGGAACACACCTCCGACGACGGCCGTGGTCAGATTTTCAGAAAGTCAAGGTATACGAAAAAAATGTAATTAAAATTGAGAAATTCCCTCGCGATTCGAGTTCATCCTTTCATTTCAAGTTTTTTTAATCTTCTCGGCCAACAACTTGTGTCCTCCATAACCCCAGCGGGGTTAAACTGTTTAAACTGTTAAAAAAATTTCCCATTTTTTAATCAGTTAATTTGATTACCTTTCTAATTTTAAATTACTCTCTAATATGTTTTTTATGTATGCTATGTCTATTAGTGACTGAATTCGCTTTTCGAGGTTAACGGTAATAGAGCTCAGCTCATATTCAAAATTAAAAATATGTTCAGAATTGAAATGGATATTTACAATTTTGTTAAATCAGTAGTTTCTGTTGCTACCAATTGCATTAGTTATTGCGTTTATGTTATCTAAATATCTCATATATATATATATATATATATATATATATATATATATATATATATATAAAATGTTAAAGAATTTAAGCAGATTGAATACGATCTAATTCTTTTTAAATAATAGACCTTTTTATATGATAAAGCATGGTGATTTCCATTATACCTGAAATGGGACCGGTACACGCGATACGATACTTCAATCTCAATTTGGACCTGCCTACAAAGTCTTGAGCTCACTTCTTCTCCACAAAGTTTAAATTGCTTTAGGTATAGGCAAATGAAAAAAGTGGTAATTCGAAACTGTACCAGAGTTGGTACAATCACTAATAGAAATGTTTTAGAACTGTAACACCTAAGCCCATCCCTTGCCGAGGCTATATTGATCGCCGTCCCTGAAGCGACCTTATCGACCTTCAATTATCGAAGTTAAATACTGAACGCCGCTGGAGAGTATAATTAATAAATTGAGTCGGCCCTCTCGGCCAACGGGTTAATACCGCTAATGAAAGGCCGAATAAAGTTTGATTAAAAATTCAGACCTGAAAGTGATATTCCGAATAATCAGCTGCAGGTATCTAACCACAATGACGTTTTCCTCATTTAACCGTTCATTCATGAATTATTGTCAAAATTAAATTATGGGGAACGCAAAATATATTTTATTAGCGAAATAATTGTTTTAAAATTATTACTGTAAGAATTCTGAAATTAATTCTTCAGTGAGTGGTATGAAATTCATACAACACATTGGTTTAGCGTCCTTTAATATCCTATGGAAAGTACTCCCTGGCTCTCCTACTGACATTTAGCCCTTGTAAGTGCCGATTGCATCAGAAATAGACCAATAATGTAATGTGTTCTCCAATCGGTATATGATGACATTATAGGGCACTACTGTGGAGTAATTTTATCAAGCCAAAACGTCGGGAGAATAGTACACAGGCATCGTGGTGCCGACATTCCAATACCTCGTGAAACACTGTATTTAATGGTTAAGAGGTTCAATCTAACTATACTAAATGTACTACTTATACTAAATATACTAGTTATTTAAGAATAAAAGTGTCAGGTACTGTGTTGCACTGCATTCACCACTTCTTCATAATAAAATATAGGAACTATAATACTTGAGACGAAAAATACAAACGTGCTGGGAATTTAATCGTACAAATGGCCGGATAAAAAATTAACAAGGGATAAAGGGACAATAAACAAAACGAGGGAAATTAGTTAGAAAAATAAATCGAGGCCACTGTGAAACCGTTTTAGTGGCGGGTTGAACTGGTGAGATGGGCTCAGGCGATATTACTTGGCGGTCGAATCGAATTTATTTCTCGTTTGAAGAGGAGATGCCTCCCCTTTTATTTTTCATATTATTGCGGTCTCTAGGAACAAGGGCCGACCAGAGGCAGGGGAGAAACGCCATACAAAGGGAAGTTGAATAATACATAAAACTAATAAAATCGGAGAGCCCTCGGTGCGGTTTCGCCCCAATAAGCATTGGACATTGCCTTTCTCCACGGAAGGTCAAAAGTCAATACCGGCCCAAATATACCCCGGTGACATTACGTGTGCCTCGAACGTATACTATTAACCGTGAACATGATTCCCCTTGTTCCACTAGTCGCATCATGAGGCTGACTCATCACTAATGCCAAAAACAAGACTGCACAACTTTCGTATTTAAGTTGGAAAATTTAAAAAACAATAAAATTCCGATTTACTACCAGGGAACTGTGATGGGGAGATGGGGGGGTATCATCAAGCAACGTGATATTGG
This sequence comes from Lethocerus indicus, assembly GCA_019843655.1. Classification (NCBI taxonomy): domain Eukaryota; kingdom Metazoa; phylum Arthropoda; class Insecta; order Hemiptera; family Belostomatidae; genus Lethocerus; species Lethocerus indicus. Next base: position 23,997,772 of record JACDQD010000005.1, on the reverse strand, counting down.
ATGCACCACAAAAATCACAATTTTCGGCCGTCAACATCGTTAATAAACGAAGAATATTCATGCGGAACAAAATATAGAAATTGACGTTCACAATCATTTCAGAAAAATAACCCCTTTGAATAATTAATTAATTAAATCCGAATATTGTTTTGAAGGCTTACCGTGGACTGAGATACAGTCCTAAAACTCAGAACCTAAAAATCATTAACTATCAAACCCTAAGGAAAATTTAAGAAAGTAAGCGTGACAACTATGTTTCAAAATTCCCTGTCCTACTGAAATGCTTTTAGTAAAGATAAAAGGACCCAATGTAATGTAGTGTAGCTATTCAGGAAATTAGCGTCAGTCATTTACTTCCCGATAAGAATCTGGTTTCAGCTCAAAATTTAATTTAGAAACTACCGCTTCTTGATAAGACATTTTTCGCAAATGGGAGTGATATCCACGTACTTCATAGTATGAAGCGGATAATTTTTTCCAGTTTCAGAAAGAAGGTCACGGGTTTGAATATTGTAATCGATAACGGTGCTAGCCGCGGCTTTGTGTACATAACAAAAACTGTTACAAGCCTCCATTACAACAAGCTATGTTGAATTACGGTAGTTCAATCGTGTTTTTTATGTCTCATTTCCAGGAAACAATAAAACATTCAAACGACCTTTGCACATTGGAGATTGGAAAAAAATTCGATTTAAATTCATATATGATATAAATTCGATGCTGATGCTCGAAACCTCTGATAATTTCATTTTCTGTTGTTGTCGATATTAGGGTAGGATCTCCCAAAAACACAATAAAAAGACACATACGTATACACACGACAAACAGACAACCACCACAGTACAAGTGGCAGTGACAGTGCAGTGAGGATGCTCAAAAAACATCCAAAGTGCCAAAGTGATTAACACCGCTACTGAAGATGGCGAGCAGCCGAAACCGGTCTAGTAAAAGACCAAACCAGCGAGAAGATACAGAAACACACGAAATCTACGGTATTCCAACCCCTCGCAGACCGCCAAGCAAGATTCTAAATAATTTGTTCGCTATTTCCATTTTGATGGTTTAATTTGTTTTTGAGAGAATATTTTCTCGGAAACGAAAAATATTACGTCCGGAAAATGATATTACGTCCGTGGCCCCGTTCCGCTGGAAATCAATAGCTTTCCAGAAATTTGTAAAGAATATCACATTTCCATCTGTTTTCGCAACCTCTTTCGATACTTATCCAGCACAAACGCGCTCTAGCAAATTCACAAGCCACTGCTTATCATGACCAAGGTTATTGTGTTATTGTGGTTAGTTTAACATGGGAGGCTGTAAATACGAAATGTAAGAATAACTTAATTTTTTAAACGCGAATTATTTTAGATGCTTGTCGATTATTTAAACCGATATTGCATTTGAATTTGCAATCGTTTGTGTGTTAAAAGATCGCCGACTCCGTTCGTAATATGCGACTTTGACTTATTACCATCGGGGAGTACGTTTTCCTTATTCGTTTATTTTTTAAATGCGCCAACGAACCTTATTGACCCTCGACTCGATCAGGGAGGAGTCGTCCCTGCTGATATGTGAAATAAGACGACGGGAGCGAGGCGCAGTTGTAATTTCTTCGGAGTTTGTTTTGGAGTTTAATTCGGAGAAAAAAAATAAAAAGAGAAATATATAAAAGAACATAGCCCGAGGCGGTGGGTGGCATGCGGCGGCGGATGCCTTTGATAATTCTAAAATGCTCTGAGCGGGAGACTAACAAAGCCGACAGAAGACCCGACCGCGCCCCACATTTTTTACACGAGCGGAATATGTGTATGAAAATACTTTCAGCTATGGCGAGAGAAAAAACTTTTGGAATGATTAAGGGTTTCTCTTTCCAAGTGATATTTTGTCACGCTTGTTTGGCGGCTAGCATGCCTCATTATAATCCAAACTAAATACGCCCCTGGCGATCACAAGAAGTTGCAGCCAAGACAATGTATGCCAGCGTAGACTGGATATCGCAAAAGTGACACACCATGACACCAGTATATATTCATCACGGCCGATTAGACGAAGCAGGGATAACAGATAATGCCTAATACAGAATATGGATTTAATTAAGAATTCCAGTGAGAATAACGCTACAACAGTTTAATCTCTGATTGGGAATTGAGGCATTAGACAGCGCAAATATAAATGATAGATATTCCCGCCAGTTTCGACCCGTTATCAGTGGCGCCACTTTCAGACCGTTCGAGTGTGAGCAAACTATACACAAGGTTTTTAAGATAAACGAACAGGTTTTCCCGATTAATTTCCGGCTTACTAAACGTACGATTCATTGATAACGGCTGTTTGACGTAGGCCGAACATATCTTCCCGTCGTTAAATCCCTATACAGAACCTGATGGTTGTTTAGGATTTAGGCCGTCCAATCGTGATTTATCGGCAATGTAATTATAAGCGGGTGGGGGATTTTATGATAGAATCGGAATAGTGGTTGGGTCCGCTTGTTGAACACGGGTACACCTCACCATCTGAGCAAATTCCATTTACATATTTAAAACCCCTCCGGCACACTCTATTATCCGACACGTTAGTACCTCTCCTGACTTGCAATGTTGAGAAAAACCTTTTTCTACAAATTAAAAGTATTCTATTAAAATATTCAGAAGTGTTGCTAAATTAACTGTATCAATCTTAAGATGCGATTAAAATTCCATTACAGGGGCGCCATAATTCAGAGAAAATCTAATTTCCACGTGTGCAACAGGCATATAACGTAGAAACGTCTATTTTAATAACGCAAACAACGCAAAACAAACAATTCTAAAAATAAACATCCATAAATAATGAACATACTTTTTGGTGCGTGTAATCAACATTATGAGTTGTTAACAGCGAGGACATGCGATTCCCCGGAAGCCGTTTAATTAATATCCTGCTAGCGTTGTTGGTTTGCAATGCAGGTGTCACGTGACCGAATGAATATTATATTTCAGAACTGAATGCGCGAATAAACCAGCAATATCAAATAAACAATACAGCTTCGTCTCTGTATTAAATTAATTTCCGCTGATTTATACAGAAAATCTACGAATCATTTATATTAGCTCCGTTGACCCGCATGATAGCGGGAATCTAAAATGGGGTAATAAAAAGGAAAAATATATCTGGTTGAAAAATACCGACGCTCAGTTAACGGCAAGACTCAAATGGAATTAACCAGACGTAGGCTGTATAACTTGGCTCCAAGAATAAAGTGAATATGACGCTGTTGGGAATGTCATGTACGTTGAATGAAACTGGCGATGAATTAATAGAGGTTACAGGCATTTAACTTACGCCATGTTAAATCCCCTCCTTTGAACACCCCAGTAAAATACAGCCTCCCACTGCATATCAGGCAAAATATTACATTTATTACTAAGTTTTGGACTCTCCTTAAGCATATTGCAGTTTTTGTTAATGCAACGTTTATATAATCATGTGTTATTAATACTGAAATTAAATTCACATATCAAGTAAAGAAAGAATAATATTTTTTATATGTTGTGTGCATCTCTAAACCGCAGTCGAGTGTCCAATAGGTGTATTAATATCGAATATGTACTCAATTAGGCCATTCGATCTTTCCATTTTAATATGCATAGTTTCTTAAACTAATGAACCATCTATTAGTGACTATTACATTCTTAACGAGACCTTAATTTTAATTACGGATAGTATTACTATCCGCCCTAACGTACTATGTACGCCCTATCTTACTAATGGACGATATAAATAGAGAAGAGCATCGTTAATCGGTCACGTCAGTCCACTACCTGTAATGACAGGCATTTTGGTCCTTGACTACACTGTAGGCGTGCAGCTTGTTATCGGCATTTGCCGCTCTTCAACGCTCCGATGCTAATTGATGTAATAAAATGTTCCATTGGTAAGGGGAGGGGGTAATTAAGCCGGTAATAAATGCTGAGGTTTAATTGTGGTAGTCACCGTTTACCGTTAACAAAATGAGGCCTGCCTCGTGTCAATCTTTATTACTGATAGTGGGCCACAATACACCAAACTCTGTTCGTCCCAGCCTCGATGCTCGCTTTATATTTTGCTGCTATGCTGATGGGGGTGAATGTCTCGTAAAGGAAAATTTTATTACCCGAAATTACTATGATGCCAGAGTGATTTACCACCTGATGTTGCTTGTTCCTTTTATACATATTTTTTGGTAAAACAATAGTATGTAGAGAAGTTCAAATCTTTGTTTATATTTTTTGTAATTTGGTGACAACCCTCTCGGGTTTGTTTATACCTTCAATCAGTACCTACTTATTTCGAATTTCTTGTTTCTCTTCTTCTCTAGTTGAAATCCGGAGCTGTGGGCGGCCATTAATTGATAATCCCTCGACCCAATTAATTACAGAGTGCTTCTACAGCTTTCTCTCTTTCTTTCTCCCTCTCACTCTCTCTTTGTCTCATTGGAAACTTTATATTATTCCGAGTTCGCTATTCAATAGTATGTTATTGAAAACTAGATATACAAAACGTTCATGACTTGTAACCTAATAGACTCAACAAATACTGAATATATTGTCAATTGTAAACACACAATTCTCTTTACAATATGAACTTATAAGCGAATTTAAATAATTCTCCATTTAATATGCTAATTAATGCAATAGGTTCTTTTTACTTCTGGCGTAATTTCGGTTCTTTACATATGTTATTAACGCCACGTTGAGTTCTCATCGCGATTTTCATTTCTCGCGAAGAAAATAATATTGTTCTTATTATTCCAACTATTTCTAAGCAAGTTAATTAAAAAGCAATTATGCGATAAAAATTGTCTAGTTCCCGTATTCCTCAACATTGTATTAAATCATAATCTCTCTATTCTGGACAGACAGAATAACTCGTATTTCTGGCAAAGCTAAGATCTCTTGCTTTGTGTCTGGAGCGTTGGAAGTCTAAATAAACTTCGGAGCGGTGGGAAGTGTTCATACGGATTTCGAGTTGGGCTTTTTTGTTATTCTGACCCCCTCGAGGATTCTTCCCCTTGTTTTTTCTCCGTCTGGCAAAGCACCCTGTCGTTGCTCTGATCTAAAAGAGGACTTTGAACCGACGTTCACACTTGAATTGGCGCCCATGCTTCAAACACGCTACAATGTCTGTCACTCACCTCCATTGTCCAAAATAAAATGGAGTTTTATCCTGATTAATTCTTTCGACCTTTTGAGAGTCGACCCGTGCAACGACCCACCTCCGAGCCATTGTTGTTCGCTAATAAACCCTCCTTCTTTTCACGGATAGATGAATAAAGTGCTCACCGATAACCGGATAATAGGAGAGCGTATGAATAATATGAAACAAATCTCGTGCCGTTATTGAAAAGAAAATATTTCCGCCGCCTCCAGAATTCTAAGAAAAGCCAACACGATAAGATATACAATATAATAATTTGCTGGATGATTAGAATCGCAATTTGATAATAAACGTAAGCAATGGAATATAAGTTCCAAATTTGTTGTCGTTGAAAGTTCTATCTCTGGTTTAGAAGATAACTACTTAAAATTTCCAATCAGTAATACTGGATTTAAAACTTTACGAAACTCCACACTTCAAAATGTAACATCGAATGCAACGAATAATTCATAATGTAATTAGGAAATCTATATTTAATTACCGTGAGCGATTTACTGAGCGTTTCCCGTTTGTCACAAATTTACCTGTCCGTTTTAGCATGTAGGGCTAGAATAATTCGCCGACGAGTGGACCACGGCAGCAATTATAGTCTAAATGAACGGTTATCCGAAAGTAACCATGGACTGTCAGGGAACTCATTACTAATTTCGCCGATAAACGTGAAACTAAGTTCGGTCTATTCAGGGCGTTTCCCCCCCCCCACCCCCAAATGGGGTCGCGGTTGAAAGCGCATTTAAATAGGAGGCCGAGTCTACAACTAGCCTCACAAAATTAATGGGCGGGAATAATCTGGACGTTGATCCCGTTACAAGTGGGACCCGGGATGGGTCCTCTCGAAATCGAAAACCCCGCATTAACGGACCTTTAGCTTGATCAACGACTAATTGGGCCTATTACCGGCACCGGTGTAGTGACCCTCTCCTGGGCCCCTTAAGCCGACAAGGCTGTCCGATCGGTCCCAGAGTGAACGCCCTCCCGAAGAAAGAGTTTTAACGACCCGACGTTTACGGGGTCCGACGACTCTGGGGATAATTTAGTTCGCAGGGTAAAGATCAGAGAAACTAGGAAGTTGAGATCCGTCACGGCCGGTGCCATTAGGCACGCGTTAAGCGAAATTAAACCTTATTTCGAACCTCCAACCGATCTGAAGATTTTCCCAATATAAATTGCGATAAATGATCTTCCCAGATGGCCCCGATTGGTGCAAATTAGAGCAAAATGAGTTAATTATTCGATAGAAGTAAGTCGATTTCTACCACGATTCTGAGGTATGAGTGCTTCACAGTAGGTCTACATAATACGATTTGTACTTACTTTAATAGTTCAAGAGTTAACTTCTAATTTAAGGACGCGCAAACAAGTTTAGGTTACCTCATTTAAATCCTATGGATATTCTTGTTTCTTCTTGTCATCGTACACTCAATGACGTGACCTAAGACGCTGGTCATTAATTGAATGAAGGTTAATAAGAATTGTGCGCAGTATTGTTTTAGAAATCACGTTGATATGTAGTAGTTGTACTTGAGAGGATTGCGACAGGGAACTGAACAGTACAGTGGGATACTTACAGGCGCCAAAATGTTGCAGAATAACAGTTTACGCGTTATATCAGAAAGAAGGTCGGGCTTCCGCCCGGGCTCAATAAATAAACCCCCATTTATGCTGGCAGATCTCGCTCGGTTGATGGGCTGCCTGCGACAGCCGGCCGTTTATTCCCGTTTCTGCGTTTCACAGGAAACCCAACGGGCCTCAATTCACGCTCCATTAGAGCCATTCCTCCTGCACGCCTTCCTCCGTAAACACCCAGTACTAGGCCCCCGCGTTTCGCGTTTTAGTACTTTGACTGTTCGGTATCCGTGTGAACTCAAAAGAGCCACGCGATACAAAATATCTTCAAACAAATTCAATAGCAGTTATATTGAAATATGTCGGTACATATTTATAGAGTTAAAGAAATACGCATTATAAAGTAAAATCAAATTTTTAATAAAAGCATACCAACTTCCTCTTCTTATAATCAAATATCCACTCGAAATCCCATGGTTCTTTCAATTCACAAGAAAGGGCTAATAGAAAACGTAGCCTATTCAATAAAATATAATGAAAAGAGCTGTACTTTTTCTACCACATAAATTACAATTCGACTCTTACGCGGGTGGTTTATTCCAGTGTAAGGGGCCAAGATATAGGTGGGGGCGTCCCTCTACCACACCCGGTATTTCTTGCTCATATCCGCATTGACTGGGAATCGCGCCTCTGGCCGACCTCCCCCTTTATGCCGAAGCATATCGGGGTAAGAGTTCAGGGAAATCGGATACGTTGGTGGGAGGGGGAGCCACCGGGGAATCAAATCAAGATATTGGATTTCTTGAGCAGTCCCGCTTAGGAAATGCCCCCGGATCCTCATTTTCCGTTTCGCCGGTATCTTCTATCGTTGTCGGCATCTATGCCATTAGGGATTCTTACCTTCTCAAGGGGAAATCATTGCCGAACTATTATGTATAGTTCATGAATTAAGCATTAAAATATCAAAGTTTTTTTCATTGTGGGGTAACCATTCAAACCCTTCTGGCAGTAGTATATCCCACCTAAACATTCTAAAAACTGAACATTCTGAGAAGCCCAAAATTATTACTGAGCCAGTTTTATTTAGAATGTTATCCTTCTCTACAACAGGGACTAAATAAATTTGCATATACTTATTTTCATGTGGTAATTATAGAAATCAGATTTTATTTTAGTTTCAACCGGACATTTAGTGAGCTCATCCACGAATTTTAATCATACCCATATTTATACTTGCTGTATGCAATAGGCGAGTTACTGGGCTTAGTTTTATGTTCCAGTGCCAATATGGCAGAAACTCAGTACGCAGGATATGACGCTGATTGACTCCAATGACGACAGACTAGCAAAGAACTCAATTTACTACGAAGACGCGAGCGTTGTTCAAGATAAGACACGTCCAATCTCGAGAGGCTGGATTGGTTCTTTCGGGATTGTCTCAACGGATGAAAAAGAACACTGAATTCAGCGCGATTGTTCGAATCCCTTTTGAAACTTCGCCGTTATTACTGGCACCTGTTTTAGCGTCACATTATTTTATAGGTATAATCTATCATATTTCCGATGTTTTCATGTCGATCTCGCATAAGTAATGCAGTGTAATTTAATATATTATTCAATTTATAGAATTCAAGCCATCTTCGTCCAAAATGGGGCGATATTTTTGGTTGTTAATAATAACAATTTTTAAATATATTTTCGTTCCGTTATAATGACAATTTTTCGGTTCATTTCTATCAAAGAACAAGATACATCAACATTCATGTCAACGGGTTTGGGTAATTGAATTGTTAATGGAATTAAGGAATGGTTCGCAGATTGGGTAAGCCCCAGTTGTGGGTCGTGTTGGCCTCATTGGCAGGGCAGTTGGGGGCCTCACGAAGGAGCTGGGCTAGGCTGTGGGGGGGGGGGGGGGGGGGGGGAGTTATGTTGTCTAAACAGGGCGCTGTCTAAACATGTTGTTGGTGTTGTCACCGAAGGAGGCTGACCGTGGCCGGAGACGCGGCGTCACTCCGGCTATCGATTCGGCAGCAGACCTTTTCGCCATACTCATTTCAGTCTGACCCACCCCCCCTCCTCGGCCCCCGCCGTCCTATTCCCACTTCTCCGAAAATCCTGTTTACCAACTCCCGGCCTCGAATGCCGGACATTTTCCTCGAAGTGACTCTTGTTTTATCGAGTAGACGGGCGCCCGCTAAAACGTCCCGCCGGAATGTGAAAACGTGAACCGTGTCCAGTTCTGAATGTTGCAATCTAATTACAAAAAAAACCTTTCATTTCATACGGATTGAACCCTTTTTTATGTTTTTGAAGCAGTATGTAAAATTGGAAGAGGTTCACTATAGAGTCACGTCTAGAAATACTGTGATTGGAAATGTCAAATGTAGGAATTTTGAACACTGCCTTCTTTACGGGACGGTCAGGTTATTACCGTGACCTTTCGAAGCAACGGAAAGTCCAAATTTTGACAGTTCGCCCTTGGCCTGGCGGAAAAGAATTTAATTAAAATTCCAATAATCGCCTGTCGAAATTGAATTCCGGATTTATATGGGGCGGCCGGTCCCCACCGTTTCTTCCCAACAATCCTCTCTTTGAATTACATCACGGGGAATTTTTAACTCTTTTTTTTTTAACAAGATTTAACAGTCGGACAATTGGCAACCAATGCAGAGTTGTTTTACTGTTAATGAAGATTGTTGTAATTGTTACAGCACTCGTACTGCAACTAATTAAACTATGTAGTTGAATAACCAAACTAAATAAATGAGTCCCTTTTAATTATACCCCTAAAATTATTTTCACTTGAAGAAACGGTATTTTTCTTCAAACACACAACAACCTCTTATTTACTGAAATTATGAAAAAAGTTCTGAATACAATTTTGTCTAGCATACCGATTAAAAAGTATTGTTTGAAGTAGTAAATTGGAAGTGGTACCCTATTAGCCTGAGATTTTTCATACTTTAAAATTAATTTTATCATATTTCTCTTCTTACTCCTAGGTGTGGAGAATAGTTCCGAAACTGGCCTGTTGTATATGATCGATAATACTCCAGGCGGGCTATTGTCCCAGCACTGGGTGCCCTATATTCATTCTATAATATTGTCAAAATATTATATTTTTTTGTAGCAATATGATTGTAAGAATCGTATGATAAATTTCAAACATTTTTTTACAAGAAAAAATTTCATTAATGATTAAATTCACTAGCCTTAGTTAATAAGATCCTTCCTTTTAATAAATTTTAATTTATCTTTAATAGAAAATGTTAACGAATAAAATAAACATTTTACGTATACAGTAAAAGAATTGTTCGGTAATAACTTATGTTACGGAGGACAACCGTTCATCGAGGAAAACAGGTAGGGGAATAAGTTCTCTGGTCGTGTTCCAACATATCTTTTGAATTGTTTTTACGTAGACTCAGTGAACTGATAGTCTGTTGTGCCCTTATGATTTGGATTGTTAGTGTTCATGCGGCGGAGATCGCTGCGATCCAATTCCCTTTTGAAATGTCTTCAAACAAGAAGAATATTGAAGGGAGGAAGTATGAAAATGAAAGTTGAATAGAGCGACCAACCAGTATTGGGGGCTACGTGACACTGGGACCTCCGAGGCAGATGACGCCGCTCTCCAACGCCGGCCGAACAATGAAGAGAATGAACCCCGTCCCAGCCGCGGCTCAACCAATAACAATGGCCTCCCCACACTATCCACCCGCCCGCCCACTAAAAATTAAACTAGCTTTGATCCCGCACGCTTTTACTAGACTGCTTTGTTCGAATGCCAAGAAACAATACCGGGCCCTTGACCGAAGCCGGGTATTTAGTTATCAAGAAGGTACGAAGAATGTCGGTGAAATTCAAATTGACTAAACAGAAAACCATTATTCTACTGTATACAACTTTTTTCCGTTGTTGTGTTGTACTATACATAAATATTTTAATTACTTCGGAATTGGTATTTGATCTTACATTCCTGTAAACTGTTTTAGGATATATCCAGTTTAAAATTAAAATTGCGAAGTATCGTAATTTCTTTAGATATCTTATGTAATTTTCAAACATACGTTTGGCCACATTTTTATTCGACAAAACATGTCGGAAATTTATACGCGACGGGTACAAAAGCCTAAATACCATTGGCTAACACTAGCCATTTGGGCGAGCGTCCCTTTCTGAGGTAATTGACGGTTATAGATGAATTAACACTGGAATTCCTGTTCGTGTTCATTAGTTTGATATCGTATTCGTTGGCGAATCCCGATCTGCAGATGTATTGATTAATTTCGAAGGAATGCTAACACTGTCCACCAGTTCCCATAATTAGTTCGGTTACTGCAACACGAGTGAGTGCTTCTATTAACACTTTGTCAGAAAAGTGTCCATTCTGAATACCGTTTAGACACTGAATTGATGTCACAGTCCACGGCCAAAATGATTTAGCTCGTGGAAATTAAGTTCGAGAAATTTCACTCTCTTAGTCAGCAATTCAAGTGGAATTCTACAGGCGAGACGTGCCCCAAATTCGGATTCATCTGCCTGGGGCTGGAGCACGTAGCCGGTGGGGCGTCTTCAAACCGCCATTTAAAAGACACGTGACGCCTTCAAACGACCCGCCCTCCCCTCCAAAGGGGGCGTCCAATCCCCGGCCCTCGCCCCAATATGATCCGGGACCACCGCGTCTCTTTATTATGATTTACGCGAGTGGTACGTGGCTGACTTGATGCTCCGAAGAATATGAAGTTTGGTATGCTCTGTATGCACCGAAGGTTTAAATTACAGTCCGTGCTCAATCCGAGTCTGCAGGTTTGTTGGACACAAATTCCGCTTCGGGAGTAAAGAATGTTCTATGGACTGCATTTTTCAAGTCGAATGACCGGCAGTTCATGACACTTATTTTGAGTCATTAAAAATTCCGTAACTGGAAATCAATCCGTGAATCTTTAATGGCATAATTGCTCCTTCAATGTTTTAAATTGAGCAAATGTAAAGTATATAGACTATGTAGATATATTAGAAAATTAATTTGGATTCCTCTCTTTAAATTATTACTATAGTATTTTTTCTTGTAGGTAAAAACAGGATGATATTAATTAGATTTTAAGAAGAGAGAGGGTCGTTATAAGAGGAAAACGTTGTGAGGCACCGGTTGCCGTGTTATAGGGGCGGCTAAACGTTATAAATAACACATAACGGTTCAATCTCCCCTCCGGGTTCCCAATCGGGAAGATATATGTCTCTAGGGTGCTTCTCGGCCAGCTTTAATCAACCCATTACGGCCGCTGTTACGGTTCAGGGGCAATTATTACACGCTACATTGACAAACAATACAATAGACCGGCAAATAACACGGGATAGGACCTATGTGAGCGGACAATTTCTAAGGGAAGTTCTTAATTGACCACTAGACTGAAATTTCGATGGTGAAGAATATAGGAAACTAAAAATTAGACTCTCAATATTCCGGATGTTGAATTTAAAAGACTGAAATCTAAATTGGATACAGATTGAACATCACCTCGTTTACATCTCACCCCCACCTTACTTCGGTGGGATTAATATCGCCGGCCTACTTATACGGGACGGGTCATTGCAGTATTTTCCGGAGAAAGTAGAAACCGGATTCATTATAATAATTCGTTAGGGTTGGACGATTTAACTCGAGAGAAAGGCATAGTAAGTTAAGGCAGATACGATCAGGACTGCCTAACGTTTACTTAGCCGGACCGGTTATCCAAGTAGGATCGCGTCACGGATTCCTTTTTGAATCTTTCCTTCTTCCACTTTTATTATCCGAATCAAATTAACTTCAATTGAATCGGCGAAACCGGTATATTCTTATTATTGGGGTTACCAATCACGGTCAGACCAGGGCTTGGTGAAAGCGGGATGTTCCACAATAATTTTGATCCCCTAGTTTATGACGGGTGGCACGTCAAGGGAGCCTCGCAACATAATCCTCAGAAAGTGCAATAACCCAATTCTGAGATCAGGTTACAAATTAGAAAGTCGTTTGGTTATAAACCAGTAATGTGTCCAGTACTGTATTCCAACAGAATTTGACTTTTGTTATTTGAAATTTTCGTGGTATCTGGCAAACAGAACCGTCAAATAATGATCGTGACTTGTTTAAATTAACCTACAACATATTTAAATAAATATATTCTGTGGGTCTTCAATCCGACGCAATTTGCTTATTAATTTTTGAATTTTAAAGGGAGAGATGTTGGCTTCACTAATTCCTGTTAATATGTCTGATTGCTGTACAAGTGGTCAGCGCTATGTTACCGACTATTCAGCGGCTTCGATCAGTCTCTATCTGATTTTATTTTCGAGGCAACAAGTATTCAAATAGGACTCTCACTTACCGATAATTATTTAGCCGGCTCCCGCACGCATAAGTAATTATCTCTCCCCGAGTCGGGTTTCCATGGGCCGTGCACCACTGGATATCTCCCAGTGGCGTTGTTAAGCTTGCGGATAATTTATTAAAATTCAATTACCGGGCCCTGGTAAAAATGCTGTTAGTGGAGGCACAAACAGGTGGCTTTGAATGGGTAAATGGGGCGCCCTCCCCTTCCCGTTGCCGGAGAGAATTTAGAAATTAATTAAAACGCCCAGGCGAGTCCGGAACCTTCGCTGTAGTTCCACTCCTGAAAGGACTTACTTTCGGAAACGCTTGCCATTGACGAATTTTAAATAAACCCCCATTTTGTCGTTTAAGAAACAGTAAAATGTTCCCCTTTTCGATCCCCTCTTCGCTCAATTCGATTTTCAATCTAGAGTGACAACGATTATCTGGGAATGTACAGCAAGGAATAAAGTAAAATTAGAATAAAGTATTATAGACAGTAGAATACGAATAACCGTTATATAATTGAAGACAGCGAAAAGCAGAAACCGGCCTAAAGTTAAACCAATTCTGGGAGTAAAAATAGAAGGTCGGAAGTATACTCAACCTTCGCGGTCCAGCCTCCATTATATTTAAAATAGATTTTCCAACCCCAACAATTTTCTTTTTAATGTATTTTCCGAAATGTTTGCGAGTATATTTCCGCTTAATTCCGGGGTCCAATTTTGCATTAAATATTCCGAAAAGTTCGTTCCTTTTTCACCGCTTCCATCCCGGGAAACCACTCCGGAGCGCACTTAGGACGCGAACGTGGCCGGAAAGTTAAATCGGGTCGAATCGCCGTTACATAAAACATTGGCACTGGAACTAACGGGCGGCAATCTAGACCGACCAAGGGCCGATAATAAAACGGCCACCTGGACCAGAATTTTCACACATTGACAATCAATCCAATCTAGAGAAGGCGTCTGGTTTACTTTACTAGGTTTACTCTGGTACTTTAATACTGACTAAATAATGCCTTATGTACGTTTGACACTTCCACTTTTTAGTAAAAATAGATAAAGTTTACTACAATGGTTTGGCCCAGTAAAATAATTGGAAAATCCATTAAAAAGTTTCAATAGTCCAATCGACGAAACGATGAAAATATTAAAATTGTGAAAGTATCACAGTGGATATCGGAAACAGGACTTTTTTAAATGATTTAAAAACTAAAGGATAGAAGTGGGTCAGGTCCGAAGAAGAACAATAGAAACGGATCAAATGTCGATGCTATTGTTTCGCCGAATTAAAAGCTTGAAGCTGGTGGACAGTAATTGAAAGCCTTGGGCCGGTTTGGGAAGTTTCCATTGGACATGGACCAGAGCCCTGCTGCTCTACCGCACCGATTTAATAACCGTCGCACAAAACAGCCCAAATTTACGCACTTCAATCGATGGCCACACTCGCCCTTTAATGTCTGTCCCCTCTGCGGCTATTTTTTTAGTCTACAATACAAAGCACAGAAAATCAAATGTAAGTTTCAAACGAAATAAATAAAAGTTTCAAAACGTTTGACGCCGTGCTTGAAAAAATAAACGCTATTTGAAAATTTAAAATTCAAACGGCCGGGTTTAATTTTGTATTTTAAATTTAATTTTTGATGTTTAAATAAGTAAGTCAAATGTAAGTATTTCGTATGTTAACGAATTTTTATGCTGACGTGACGAATTTCATGTTCTTATAGGGTTTAAAAGAAAATTCAAACCGGGATGTTGTCGGGGGTCAATCAAAATTCACTGGGGCTCTAGGTTTTTGGGTAGTTATGAAACAGTTGGAAAATAAATCGGAATAATTTATCGAACGCCGCCGTTGGAAATTTCAATATTCAAGTTAGAGGGGCCGAGGTAGAGGGAAAAATGATGGTGAAAACTGTCCCGGGGACGTGACCGGAAATAAACTGCAATTTCCTGGCTGACTTTTTATCGCGGAAGGATTAATTTTACGGTGTACGAATTTGGGCCGGAATTAGGCGTGGATGGGGCGGGGGATCGCTTAAATCTCCACTGTAAAATCCCCGGGGGGGAAAAATCCCACTTATTGTTCAACTCTCGGCTCGGTTCTACAATAAAGAAGTCCCGAAGCACTCACTTCCGAACGGCCACTTATTTGCAGCTCATTTGAATATCGAACCGGACAGCCCACAATGCGAATTCAGTACACGTGCATATTACTGCTTCACTCTATTGAAACCTGTTGAACTATCTTGTGGACGTGGATAAAGAAGAAATATTGAAACATATGAAGATTGAAATGCGGCAGAATAATAAAAGAATAAATTGTTCAAAATTGGAAGCGAGGCTACCATACGATTTTAATTCTATTGCAACAAATTTCCAGTCCTACTGTAACCGGAGCCTCATATTTACCGTTCTATACTGGACAACACAAAACGTGTTTGTACCACAGTTAGGATCCTTTAATATTTTTTTTTGCGGAAAATCGAGCTCCAAAACAGCAGCTCAGAGTCCTGTTCGTTGGCAAAAAACGAAGCGGCAGTAAGTTCAAAATGTATGCGGCCACCAGAAATTAAGGGAAAGGCTAAGGCTGGGGTCGGCCGCCTGGGAAGATAGCGAGTGACGCAAATCCGGGGAAATCCTGGGGTATTTCGCCTAGGTATTTCGTTGAATATTCCGGAATTGAGAAATAGAGGCAGAAAAAAGATGGGAGGGCTCCGGGTAAATTGGGCGGACTAATACAACGGCTTATGGCGTTTAGTTTCCTTTCTTTCCTGGATGAACCCCGGGGTTTAGATTCTGGATGGGGATATTCAGAGCGGTGATTTACCCTGCGGCTGATACCACGGGCGGAGCCAACCATTATCGAGATTAAACATTGCCATAACCGTTGGGCTCCGTTTATATCGGGGGCTACGTGTTGAAGAGCCCTATCTCTCCTCTACCTTCTCCTATCTGGAGAGGCAAATAGCCCACCATCTGGGTTTTCGGTCCTTCTTTCCACCCCCCGCCCATCCTGGTAGTAACATTTCTGACCGTAGAAAATTGTATTTAGCTATTATTCGGTCAACATTTTTCAGAAGATTTCGAGGTAACACGACACTTCTTAGAGGAGGCTTTCTGAAGATGAACTCTGAAAAGATGGGCTCTAAGAAGTTGGGGGAAATTAATTTCACACGTGTGATTATTATAAATTAAGCACAATAAATATGACAGTTAACAAAAGACAAAGGTTTATAGTGATGTTGTTTTGTTTTACAATGTATTTAGTTTATTATTATTTATTTTTGTGCAGTGCGAACATCTTTCAAAGTCGTATTAAAACTCGAGATGGCTCTCGTTGTGAACGCGTCGGTGGGTGTCCAGGGAGCAATGCATTTGCCGCAATATTTCCCCGAGAAGGGAAGTAAAAACGTAGGACCTCGGGCCAATATAAAGTTCCCTCTCGGGGGAAGAACGACGTTTATGGTAATGTTTAATCTCGATAATGGGAAGGGAGGCCCGTTCGCGGAGGCTTCAAGCAAGCCCTTTATCTCTGTCTGGGACCTTATAGCGGTTACAACTTTCTTGGGACTCGGCTAATTGAGGACAAGATACACCAACCAATTACAAGATTACAATAAAGAGTAGTAAGGAACTCGCTCTTTTCATTCCCTTAGAACCTTAAATATTCAATTCATTTTCTATTAATACACCTCGTAATATTTCGACTTCTTACGTGCTCATGGAATTAAAATGATTTATGATTTGTTAAAATAAAACCATTCACAGAAAGTATACCCGTTTACACATAAACACAGGGTTAGTTACCTTTCCTATACAACCATTGGCATACCCAGAAACACATCCAAATGCATAATCTATCACAACAATTAATTAATGATATTGGGACAAGTATAGAATTATATCTGTGCAAAAAGAACATCTACTACAGTATGTAATTATATTTTAAGCTTCCAGAGCAAATACCACTAAATGAAATTAAAGGCGGCCATTAGATACTGAACATGTTTTGCACATCAGCAATGCGGGTTAGTATTACAAGCGCCGTATTTTATAAATTATTTTAAATGTGCAGCATATGAATATTTCTTGAACAAATGAGTTTGTACTGGAGCTATGAAGGTTTTATATATATTTTACACAAGAGAAATGACTAATAAAAGTTTATATGGTGGTTCTTAAAAGCCTCCTGAAGTGTTCTAGGAGCAATTTAATCATTTCTGAAAAATAATTTACGGCACCCATTAGTGATTGTAACTTCACTGTGTTTTAATATTTTATCAGCACAAATAAATCCTTAAAATCCACTACGATGTTCCCTTAAATGCAATCGCATTATCCAAGAACAAAACATTTCTGTATTCTCTAGAGTTTCGAAAGACTGTCACATAAATAATTCCCGACATACTGCAGAAGCTAACGTTGAGCATTTGTGGATAAATATTTATATAAAACTAAATTGCATTTTATTTTTTGGAATTGTCCAGCGCAATTATGGTAATACTCCAGCTATAATTTCAAATCAGGTTTAATTTTAAAAATAACATTAACAAAATTCACCCAAAAAATTAGACGTAATAAGCTATATTATTTCATTTAACTGTTATGTATGGGTGCCATTTTGCTACGGGTTGGATTTGAATTAAAGAATTATGAATATTATTCGTTAATACACTGAAATCATAGTTCCAGTAAAAGGAGATTATTATTCGATCTATGAATCTAAATCTAGACGGTCATTATACGCTCCATTCACGAAGTAAATTCTCCTGTATCTATACGCGTCGCACACAGGATTTCTTTTTGTTGAGTAGCGCTCCAGAATTTTTTTTGCTTTGTTAAGCAAATCCGAAGAGGACCTAGAGCCGTGCAACTAATAAGGGTGGGGGAGCGAGGGCTGAATTTTAAACGAACGAGTTTAAAGAAAGGCCGGAGGCGGATGAGAGTCCTTGAAAGTGGGACAAACAGGCCGGAAATGACGTAGGCGGATAAATTTTTGGAGGAAACGTGGTCTGAATATCCGGAGGAAAAATCCTCCACACTGCAGGCCGATTGGACCACATGACCGTTTACATTAGAAAAAACATTTTTCGTGTATTTCTCCTCTGCCAATAATTATGTTTGGCTGTTTATGATACTTGTTAATCAATATGATAACTATGGGGACCATCCAGACCACCGAGAGTAGCTCTTTGGATCGGGGAGTTTGCCGTCCACTGGTCGAGTGCATATGGCACGCGCACTCACACACACAACAGATTTCACTACAAGTTTCTTATAGGCTTATTTGAGATTGCAAAAATTAAAGGCCTAGTCCCTAAGGCCAGTGGCCATAATATTTTCGGAGGCTTAAAAAATTCGGTGGTTTTTATGTTGCTAGGTAACGACAACAATCGTAGCCATATGTCTGATCGCGCGGGGCGGGGCCCTTCCCTACCACCAAGGTCGAAGTTGAACCCGTCCCCATGGCGACCCCTTTTATATCTCCAAAATCACAACTCAACGCACCGGTAAAGGGTTCGCGGATTGTTGAATCGGCAGTTACTTAATTTGTTTCGGTCGTTGCTTCAGATTTTAATCCCATCCAGGCGCGCCCATAGGCAAAGGCCTAGGAGCAAAATAAACAAAATTAATTTTAAACAAATCTAGGCTCGTACTTTGCTTTCGGAATAGATTTAGTCTACAGGGACCGAAACATTGGTTTATTAGACTGGCCGAACAAGAGCTGATTATGCTCTTCAGATTTTGCGTATCTGATTCTTACAATAACATTATTTAGTAAAATATAATTTTTCGTGTTAATATTTATTAATCGATTCATCATAATGAATATTAAACCATTGGTAGACTAGTAGTATTTTCATTGAGGTATTCATTCGTACTGCCAACGTAATGTGGTGAAACATTTAAACACACAGCTTTTATATGTAAACTACCCATCTAGCAGCGTTCGGAGCAATTGCCAGTGAAAAGACCGGAACGATTATCTCTAAACTTAAAACCGGTATAAAGAACACAAAACAAAGTATGCCAATTATGCAGTATTAAGTTATTTTGTAGTAGTCAGTTTTTGTATTAACGCCTTAATTGTAACACACCCACCGCTCTAATCCAATATGTTATAGCAATTTGTTGATGCGAATTCAGATATACGTGCGTGGATAGACATAAAGCTCCGGGGTAGAATTTTTATCCCGACAACTTCAGGAAACTTAGGTTGTTGATATGACGACGGTGGAGAGTGGGAGGAGGCCTGGATTCTTCAGATGGAGGTCCGATATGAAGAAGGGGGCCGATATCGGTTGAGGACAGAGATTGAGCTTTGGCGTGGGCGGTCGCCGACAACTTTCTTCCCCCCGGCAACTGAACTTGCCCCCCACTGACCGTGTTGGGGGGCGCAAGTTGAGGACCGCCACTAAAGTTTCAGTCCCCAACAACCTGTGACTCGAATCTGAAATGCGAACCCAACCCTGCAATGGATATACTACGGCGGAAATCTGGGAACTGTTCGAATCCATTGAACTTGAGAGCGGCGAACGGAAAACATTAGTTGTTCCCCGTTGATTTAGATAGTTGCCTGGGCTCTTGTTCGGTAACAAGAGTTGTAAATAATTATTGAATCAATAGTTTCCACGGGTAATATCAGGTTACATAGTTTGAAAGTAAGAATGCATGTAAACATTTCAACATATAGAAGCACCTGTATTATTCTGACGGATGTAATTTTATATATCGTGTAAAGTATTGTAATTTACCCCCGTACTGGAGCACATTAAAAGTAAACTGGGACAAATCAGTCCCAGTAATCAGTGTAATAAACAAACACCTATTAGGTAACCCATTAATCGATATTTTCAAACCAGACACTGTATCCACGCTTAAAGGTAAAATTTGTAAAAGCCCCCAATGTCGAATTCCGGAGTACAATGTAGCTGAACAGGTAAAGGTTTTAGTCGCTTACAGCGTTACGAAATGATTAATGGGCAATCAGGCATAAGGTTCGTTCTCGCACTAGTAGATTCAGTGAGAATCACGAGAACTAATTGCGGACCTGTAACTAACTGTTTCGCAAAGCGAGAGTTACTTTGAGTTAGGGGCGAACTAACCCTTTGTTGCTCTATTAAACTCCGGCTGATGTTTGGTTTCAGTAATCTAAACAGTGTTGCAGCTCCAGGATGTGTGCTGACTTAAACTGGTTTATTCAAAACAATCGCGATCCGACCGTGATACACAACGACCCCAGGAGGCCTGGGAGCTACTTTCGGATCTAAGAATATTTACAGTGAGTTAGGGATCGAAAAGAATAATTTATCTATTTGATAAAATGAATTTAATTTAGTCGATACGCTGTACAAGATGTTCGTCAACATAATCGTGTATCAGGAAAAATAATCCTGAATCAGATATTTCTGGGCCCTCAAAAAACTATATGACCTTATTTTGTGCCCCCTATGAATGCGAAATAATAATTAGCTGATAGATGCATTTCAACAGATCGTTCTAATAACTTTATTTGGTTTTCCGCCGTTGGTTATTCCCATAGGACGACTCGCCCTAACCCATTGGGTTATGTATTTATAACAGATTTTAGTCCGTATAATCAGAGGACATTAGCGATACTATAAAACCGGCGCAGGTTTGCCGCATATAATAATCCAGGCGCGCAATTAGGACGGGTAATATTGCCATACTGGGACAATAACTAAGGGGCCGGCTCCCTTCCTCTCCCCAATAACTAAACGAAATTATCGGGGACGCCGTTCTCCCTCCGCCGAATTAATATTCGCCTCATCAGGGCGGGAACAAAACCCTGAGGGAGGGCCAAGGGGAAGGGGCTTAATTGAATCCGAAATTAATAGGTCGTCATTGCAAATCCGCTGGGCACATATTGGAGACAGTTTTTCAAGCGACCTGCCCTTAATCCGGGACAAACTTATAATTAAAATCCCGGAATAATTGGTTTTTACCGAGCGGCGGGGGCGGCGCCACCGGCCCGGGGGAGGAACAGCGAGGCTTTTTCCGCTACGCTGAATATGAGCCTCCCAGAGAGACTATCACGCTTCGGCCTCCTTAATACCTCACGAGGTTTTTTTCCCAAATAAGAATTCTTAAAAACACTCTTAGAAAATATTTTTTGTTTTCCGTGTTATGGAAATACTGATCGCTTTTTCGTTACTTCCTCTCTTTTATGTAATGACGATACTTACGAAAATGAAGTGACAGATTCAATTATATTGATAAAAACGAAAACTATTGATACGTCATAATATTTGAATATTACAAAACTCCATTTCGACACAAAGCAGGGTACAGGGAAAGTATGCGACACATTCTAATGGCTCCGCAGGACTTTAAATATAAGAAGCGATTCAATTTATTTTTCCCGGCCCATTAATTACACTCTGGATAAATGTGCGTGTCACTAAAGGCGACATTTCACAATATTGGGGACAGAGGAAATAAATTATTGCCGAGGTAGCAACCCTCGGAGGATTAATTAGAGGGCAAAATGTTCGGATGTTGAAAGATGAGTAAAACTTGTTGGGCCAGGGTAAGGGTAAGGGAAGGGATCGAATATTAACATTGCTGGGGACTGGAGGATTATTGAGCACCCAAGAGCTCATGTAAGCCAGGACTCATCAACTTTCTGGCAAAATGACTGTCCCGACAGGGCGTAAATATATGTGCAACTTATGAGCCCGAGAAATTATGGTTTTATGGCTATACGCCGGAGTCGCCGGAAAAACAATTATTTATTTATTATTGTGTTTAAAAAAGGATAGAGCCCTTTTAAAACTTATGGAGGATACAGGACGGAGCCTTTTTCTCTTTGAGAAGAGATTCTTTATCTGTCGGAAAATATGAAATGGAATGTAATACTTTAAATGTATATTGGAAGGGCCTGTATTGTACCATGCGCGTTCACATATACCCGAAATGTGATAAACTAAAAGCATTCCGTTTTATTCATAATATTTGCCTTTTTGAGCTGCGCCGACGTATGGGAATTGAACACGTGGGCACTTTTACACGGGAACTCAAGAAGGTTGTAAAGAAACATTCCATACCCCAGCGATAAAAGTATATTCTATTTCCGATGTATTCTTCTTACAGTTATAAGGAGTTCAGTATTAAGTCCATATCAAGTTCCACTATTGCTCAATCGGCTCCTATTAGATGATAAGCTCTTTATAATTAATTCCAGTCGAGTAATTTAAGCTCCGATACTTGGCCTCTTATCCTCTTAGCGATTGCTGTATTAGATTGAGTCTGCACGCGATTGAAAACAAACCTGCCGATAGCTTAATATTGCTTTTATTAAGGTTTATTTTTTAATGTAGTTACTTTTTTATTACTATAATACATTCAATTAAATTTATCCTAAGGGACTCATCGTCCCTGAATAGATAGGTAAGTATTCCAAATTAGGATATTGAATCCAATATTAAATCTATTTACAAAACATATTAACTGATAATTCCACTATTAAATTATAGTCAATTATAGTATGTTTTACACTAGTAATTTAGAGGGTTACTAATTCATATACTTTGAGTTGTCAAAGTTGTAACAGATATATACCAATGTTATGTTTTCGCTGAATGATAAATCACCATTGACAATTATTTCCCCCTCAATCATATACTGTTTTCAATAGCTGATTGAAAACTACGACTTCAATATTCGAAGAATTATGATTAATCTCTCACTAAGTTAATTTTAATGCCCCTTCATTATTCAATCAAACGAACTGGCAATTCTGAAAACAAATTAGTTCTTGAATTTTATATGATGGAAATTGCGAGTGAAGAATTCCTATTTAATTTGCAGAATTAGACATGTCAGTAAAAAAAACAAGAAAATACGGAGAAATATCATATAATGTTCACTAGACTGTTAAGAAACTCCAATTGGAGCCGACGAGACGTAGCGGCTAATTGCCAATTAAAGGAGTAGGAAAAGATAAAAGTAAGAGCCATCGACTCTCCTGGACCTTTAAAAAAAATATCGGCCACTGAATTCAAATGAACGAAGTGGAAATGGGAGAGGCCGATAAAGGCTTTTAGAATGCGGCCAAAAATACTACCTCTTTCAGAGTCTAACCGGTGATTTATTGTGAGTAACTCAATCATTTTTTCTTACTAGAATGAAAACAACTATCGAATTTTATGATTGGATTATACAAGCTCTTATTTATGATGATGAACATAGGTCATAACCGCGGTTATATGCAGTATAAACTGGGGTTATACATAGTTTAAACTATCACCGTCCATAATGCTTTCCATTTCACTCATAGAAATTACATTCATCCAAACTAATACACAGTGCTACTACTATTACTGATATTTAAGTAAGGAATATTTTTTAAATTTAAAAATATAGACGAGATTATAAAGAGTGAAACATACCAGTTATGATGGTTTCCTATGGACTTGCATAGTAGTATATTTAGAACTCTAATCATTTCAATGAGCTTCCAGGTAACATGATTGTTCCAGTATATTTTAAGCTTAATTGTTCTTATATGCTTCGAATGAATGTATATAATTTTTTCCTTGGAAAAGCAAGAAAAGTTTCATAGGAGAGATTCATTTTTAAAATTTACTGCAGGTTCTTACATACTCAATACTTAATATTTAATCTTATAATTGTTATTAAATGACAATAACACGGAATATAAGGTGGGGATGAAACGGAAACCGCATATACGAGGAGGGCTTTCTCTGGCCGGAGGAAACCGCAGTTAATACGAGAACAGGAGGACTGGGCGCCGCGTTGGGGCGAACTCAGTTTGACTTGTTTTAGAGCAAATAAGCATAAAATCATCCATTGTATTCGTTAGCCGGGTAATTGCGGGGTCAGTCCGGCGTGTAAACAGAGGGCTGGCCACCGTACTAACCGGATTGGTAAGAGAACCGGCAGCATAGACCCGTGCTCCTCGCCCACGCCCACCCATTACACCAATCTATTTCGGTTTACAATTAAATTACGATCCGAATTAGAATGAATGGATTTATAATAGTTATATTTAAATTTTCTGTTAATAATTCGACAGCTGAGATCGTTATAAGGATCAAAGGTAAAATGTTAAAAATATCTTTGGTAATGATTAAACTATTATTCGCTAAAATTGAAATAGTCAACAAAGTAACGATCTTTTGTCTCCACTTGCTTATTGGCAAGAAACGATAAGAGTCTATCTTCAATGAGTGAAGACAGAAAAACAACAGTGATAATATTGCAGATTCAAACAGGAATAAATTAATGTATGTTGACTCGTCATTCTATAAATAGCATAAATGTACTCTCCTCTGAATTGTACGGAACTTTCTAAATACTGAGACAAATCAAACGAAGAATATCGCGGTATCAATAATCATCTATTAAAACGAAGAGATTTATACCTGGATATCCCGGTCCGGTTAAATTCGAAACGGGTGCTATCTCGGGGTGCTATCTTTAGCCGTACCTTGGTCTGATAATGGGATAGGGCTAATTGTTCCTGTGCTGTGACCCACTGGGGGGGAAGAAGGAGGGTATGCTGTTGTCAACTGCAGGCGTACCGGCCTGAATAAGATGTCCGCGCCGACATGAAACAATGTTATCGCTGCCCCGCGTTTCAGAACCGGGACAATCCAGATATTATCGGTTCACTGGCCGCACAGAAATGAGACCGGAGACTCCAGCTTCCTGTTTTTGTTCCGGACACTCGAACATAAATCAGAATTCCCAGTTTCTTTCATAGAATTGATTCATTCGTGTCATTATTTGCGAACAATTTTTTTTCAATTCAGTCGAAATTAGAGACAAACTTTCTGGCGACCGGCATAACCGGGCATGGAGGAAATTCTGGCTTCGGAAAAAATCCGCAAGGAGCTGATAATTTGCGAATTACGTTGGGACTTTCATTTTATTTATATAAAATATAAACGTATCCGATACGTTTTATTTATGTGGTATATGTACCACATTGAATAACCGCGAAATCAACACTTAACAATACAAAAACACGGAATATCGGAAAATATAAATAATCAATTAGATAGATGGGCGATGAGAAAGGACCGACACTTAACTTGGCCTTCATCATCTAATTAGCTGCAGAAGTTCATCCGAAATCGGATATATTTCCAAGAAATGAAAATATTAATAGCAAAGAATAAAATTCAGGTACATTTCTTTTTTACGACTTAAGTATCGTGATGTCAACCGATCGTCTCTAATCGTCTCAATCTGTAATAAGATTGCCAGTAGGAAATATTTCACGTCATCATGTCCCGGGTTCTACTTTATATCTCCTTCGTCAAGTGAAAAGGAATCTTTCGCTCTTCTCCGGGGAATTAAACCTGAGTCTTTCGCCACGTCGAATCGGCCCGCCCTGTTAAATCGTCTTCAATTTTTCAATGGCCTAAATTGAATCAGAAATCAAATCAATTGTGCCAGTTAGGCCGGCCGAGGAGGGGGTTCTCTATGAAATCGACTCGTTTAATCTCAGTCAGCGTTAACGCTGTTCTTCCCCGCCCTATCAGCTAAAGCTGAAATGATCCTTATCCGATTAAAATAAAGGGTTCTAACAATTAGTAAACTGTAATTAAATGTAGATAAGTATTACGTTGTCAGTTTTTTGGTTGGTAGGTAACCATTCTGAGGCTCGAGGAATCTGTTAAGGTCTAATCAAGAAAACAGTCATCATGTAGTTATAAGTGCTTACGATACATACAATCCTTGCGCAATTGGGAAAAAATGTAGAAATCAAGTTGTAGTGCCAATTCTCGTGCGGGACTATTTAATTAATACGTGTTATTCCATCATAAATATTATATATTGCTTAATCGGTCTCGAAAAGAAGAGGAAATCTATATGTAATGAGTCCTAAAGACATAACTGGGTCGTATCTGAAGGAGATATGTTTTCTTGTGGATCGGGGGCGGCGGCGTCTACTTGAATTAGCCGCTCGGATGGGCATTACCTGCCCGACTGAATCAGATCAGCGTTCCCATCGCTGAGAGTTCCTTGTTTATTACCCGAGACACAATAATTGAGATCTCCTATATATATTCCTCTCGCTAACACTGCTCCGTATATAAGTTTTTCTATTCACACATATTTGTCATATTGCAAGCGAAAATACGGGGAATTAGTGATTAGTTTTTGAAAACAAAGAATTCGGTGGGGACTATCTCAAAACAATTTGCCTTTTGCAATAAAAATATGCAAAAGCGAATTTATTATGTTTTGTTACGGATTGATTTCATAAATATTGTTTTTCGAAGACTGTATCTTGTCTTAACATAACTTGGGAAGACTTTGATCGATCGAACGACGAAAGTTCGTGTCAACTAACCAGCATGTTGATGTTTGAAATTGCTTTTAAACAATCCTGTCTGCATAAGAATCCTCGTTGGAATAGTTAAATGACTAGATTGAGATAAAATATATTACTTTGAACGCTAGGTATAACTAGGTTTGAAGATATTGATCGTGAGATGCAACACAGCAACATTTATAGAATTCTCGAAAATATTTGCAATAAATGTAGGTTATTGAAATTGTACACTTGGAAAATATTATCCCCACGATGGCACTAAATCCCACTAGCCTAGAGATTTTCTCTAGGCCGGATACACGTCAGAAGTGCCATCTCTGAGTGGCTTCTTTATTGAGAGGAACAAGATATAAAAATTGCTCATACTACATGCTACATATTTTGCTTTCCTTCCTTTGGTCTTGTAAACTCGTTTTGAACAATGAAATAAACTATAAAATAATTTGATTCTTGCGGACGAACACTTTGCAATTAAATTTTAATTGCGTAATTAGTTCACCTTATCATGAATTACCACCACTATTGGCCTGTTTATTGAATTCTCAATTAGGCTGAAGTGCGCGGTCTGTTAAAGCGACTGGGGGTCATTACCATGGGTTGGCGGGATCATGTTGACACCCGCTTATTAATCACCCCCCCCCCACCATCAACCCCTAGAAAATAAATTGCAACAGCACCCCAACAACAAAGATTAATAACGACGGCCAGAGTGATTGTTGTTAAATTTGAATAATGATTTTTCCACCAGACAATTATCGACCTCTGTAATTGCACCGTTATATTGGATGATGAAAAATTTGGTGTTCAATTTATTCAGAATTATGCACTGATATTATAACACGACCTATTATGAATAACAAAAAATTGCTATTCATCCCACTAACGATCCTCAATATTTCAGGAGTTCGAGTTGCGCCGGGAATTATTCCGATACGTTAAATTCTCAAACTCCATGAGCTTAATAATTCTTCGAAGATATTTTTTTACATTGAAAGTCGAACGGATGCGTTACTGTCGTCCCCGTCTGGAAACAGATCAAATTAGACGGTACCCAACCCGGGGGGAAATCGTGGGGGCTAATTTCGAATTAGGATCGATCTGTCGCCGATGAGGAAGGAAGGAAGGAAGGAAGGAAATTAAAGGGCATCGGTCTTTTCTGACCTTTGGGAATGGCGGTGCGGTTCTGAATTTTAGGCTTGGAGAGGGACGGCTCACGTTAGAGACAATGAATTGGCTCCTGGGGGGCGGGCCGGCCCGCCACGAAACTCGAATTGGGGGCTGGTACTTTTCAAACGGGAGGACAATTGGTTGAGGCCAATCGGAGCCGATCGCCCGTAAGAACCGATAAAACTCGAGCCCGATTCGAGTAAATTACCGACGGTACAGCTTCCCCTTTTTAAATTAGACGGGACTATTTTTATGCTCAATTTACGATAAGATTATAAGTAATGCGCAGTGCGGAGAAAATGTTGCCCATTTTATTCAAAGAGCGGTTCGCTAATTTTGATTTTATAGCTCGATTAGTAATAATTTGGAGGGAAATTTCACTACAAGATGTCGAAAATAGGATAGGTGGAAGATATTCTGGTGAGGGACATAAGCATAGTTAATTTGTTAATCTACATTGTAGGCTTATATTATGAATATCTTAAGAACGCTATAAGAGCTGTGTGTTATAAGTATTAAATGAATAATAATTTTTGTGGCTAAAATACAAAATTGTTTTCGTCTATGATTTTTACAGATGAACGAAGAACCACATTTGTAGAGGCCGGCCCTCTGGCCATTTTTATTTCTGCACTGGGGCTCTTGATGAAGTGCTTCCATTCCCCGGCTGAGTTTACAATCAACAACCGGCGTCCGTTGGTTCGGTGCAGAGCGGGCAGAATTCCACGCGTTAACAAGCAACGCCGCTCGGTGAAATTGGTAAAACAAAGCCGGGTACGAAAATACTTTATATAACGGAGCTATTCCGCCGAGATAATAGGAAGGGAAGTGAATTGGTGCCGTTTGGCGTCGTGAAAAGCGTGTTACTGGGGGCCGCGGTAGCCCATAACTCCCGCCTCCGCCTCGGCTATGTCTCAATTTTCATCTTTCCGCCTCAAAATTAAATCCTCCCCCTTTAGGAACTTTTCCCTCTCACGGAGAATCACTCCCCCCTGTGCAAATGAACAGTGGTGTTCTGATTGCTGTAGTTTCAGAACGGATTAGGGACCTTATACATAATTCCCTTTAAGAGAAGGCGCCCCGCAATATAAAAGATGAGGCAGGTAGTCTCTGACTAGCATCACTCTCGTCATCACTATGATACTCAAAATGAACTACTCACTCATGATGTACACTGTTTCTCAATTTTTCTATACTAGATCAATTTGTTGCCAACAATATGTTGGCAAAAAATAATATTATACAGCATAATATGAATATGAATAGCAAAAAATGAATTACTAAGAAAAGTTAATGTTTCAATAACTTATTCTATGTTTCCGTCTTCGAAAAATTGAATAAAATATTATGAACATCTGATAGGTCTACGACAATTCCAGCAATGTCAATAGGTTTCCTTAAACATTTATACCAGAAAAAGCATATTATTCTAAATTTTTTATTGCGATTTATTTTCACATTAAGTAATTAATTTCCTCGAGCTACTAACAATGAATTATTATGTACTTATATTTTATATATTATCAGCAGTACTTAAACGTAGACATACACACAATATAGTTAAAGAATGAAAACAACACATAAAAAATGAATTTTTTCTTTTGTTATATTGAACCTATTTTTCATTATGATATTAATTAATATAATCTGTATTTTTTTAATGATTTTTTTGAATAGCTCATCTTTAAAATTCCTATTGAGTCAGTATGCAATAACCTGGAAAGATGTGTATTAATTTTTTCTATTTCCGTGGCGCAGAAGAAAATGTTAATAAAAGCTAAATAAAAACCATTTGATTAAATTTTCTTTCGTTTCAAATTTGTAGCGGCCTCACAAGAACAGCGTATACGGGGAACATAATATCCAATATTATTTGGCTTTTGTTATATCAGAGTGTGACCAAGGGGAGTAATAAGGGCACGGGCGTGTTCTCTTCATCTTGAAACAGTCAATTGACTAATTGTTCCTGGAAGTTAGATGTCCCGTGATGAAATCAAATCAGTCCTCATCAGTCACAAGAGGACAAAAGGTAGGGCTATAACGGAAGGAAAATCGAAGAACGAAAAGTAATAATAAATACCGAGAACTTGAGTTAAATTGAATAAAACAGGTTTGGAGAGTTTTTCCCCTTCGTCACTTTTATTCCGTTTTTATCGGCAACCTGGACCGTCAAAGGGCTCCCCTTTTTTCTGCTCCGATTCGGCGATACGCTTTTACACGGAGTGCTTAATGTTGTTATGAGGCGCAATAATATTGTAGACTGTATGCAATAAGGCTTTATTTAAATCGTATTCGAGAAAGGGAGTGGAAGACTGTATTTAATGTGTTTTGGGTCCCAGAAAAGATATTGTACAATCGCGTAGTCCTAACCAGTGACAATTATTGATTACACTTTACACAACTGAATTAATATATTAATTTTGTTAATGGAACCAATTGTTATTTGAATAATATTCATGATTTAGTTTTACCCTATGCATGATTTCGTCACTGTCAGTTCCATTTCGCACGTAATACAGAGCCTAGTGCACAGTAATATGGCAGTGACAGTTCAGACAGGATTCCCGACCGGTAATCAATATACGTAAGTGCCCCACTAATATTCCGACGGACTGCTACTGAAGATGACGAGATGCCTAAACCGGTGAAGCCATTAGACCGCATCAGCCAGAGGGGATAGAAGGTCCGAAGAATGATTTATTCTTTCTCGCATCACGTTTTATTATATATTTGTAATTCATTTTCTCTATTTTGATATCGATGTTTATGAAATAACCGAAATGGACAGATTTAGTATTCCTATAATTAGGTTGATTACAAACCTATATAATATATCGCCGCTAACGTACCTCAAAGAAGACAGGCAATCGTCTATGTAATAAGTAATATTAGAGCTAATGCGAATGGCCCATTGAGTCGATTGATCTGTCTTAATTACAGGGGACTCTTAGTACTAGTGAAATCTGAAACTAGTAATATCCTAGTAATATCATTTCAAACCCATCATTTCCTCTTACATAATTATAGGAAGTGAACTGTTGATAGACTTACTACTAATTCAAACGAATGATAATCCTAATCTACAAAAAATTAATTCGAAGTAATTTAGGTTTATATTCTGCTTCGTTTCAGAAAGGCTAAAAGAAACGCTACGATTTATATAGGTAATTAATTGTTTGTCCGCTAGTTAAAATACTTTCGAGGGTTTCATCGATAATGTAAAAGGAAAATGAAATTCCGCCACAATTATTTACGAAATATTCAAGACGGAAATGTTCAACTATTTGCCGCAATCGTCAGCATTAAATCTGAATAATAGGGCTCTCCTACTGTATTTTCAACAGAATCATAAATTCGTTGGCGAGCAGCCAACAGGTTTAGCTTAGGGCCGAGACGGTGCTGGGAGGGTTCGGAATATTACACAACCCCGTAGGATATATCTATCCAACAATGTTCAAACTAAATGTTTGAACAGTTAGGCCACGCTGCACAGGACAGTGATAACAAACCCAGGGGGATATCGGCGAAACTCCGACTGCTCGTTTTCATTGGGAACAAGATAATTAACGCAAAGCGGTCGTTCCCACCAGTTGTGGGTGTAAAAATTTCACACGCGAATTAAATCAAATAAAAATATTTGAAAAATTGAGTACTTGGGAAAATTGAAATGAAATATACGAAATATCTCGTTGTAATAATACTTAATGTGAGGAGGCAGATTTACACTTTAGTATTAGTTTTTTATTATTAATGAGGATGGAGACGTTCATGATGGCATTCTATGATCAGAGCTCATTATGAAGTGCTTGCTATCGGGCCAGGCTTGTATGGTCCTTTTTGGGAATAGATATTATAAGAGGAGAGAGAAGAGACGCAGAAAAAATAGATTAGTTTTTTAAATTTGAGAAATGAACGCCGTTATTGATTTATTTCTTTGCCGGTAGAAAGGTGATATTATTAGTATACGTACATCCAGCCTTGGGTATAGATAGACTAGGCGGTCTGGTTTAGAATTGGGGCCTGGAAATGGTTGCGGTGCCCTGAAATGTCTGCCAAGGCTTGTATAAGGTTTTATGCCCTAGGCCCGGCCGACCCAGACCGAATAGGGAGAAGCCCGTGGAAAACGGAACATGTCCCGCAGCAATGTCTGCAGCCACGCCAATTTCGGTCCTGCAGATAATGGAACGCCTAATGGAATTTTATACAATGGGTCTACTACCGGTCCTGTGTTTAGCTCCCATCAATTGTACTCTATTATACTAATCTGCTATAGGACAATGCGTTATTTTTAACGCATTGAAGACGCTAAAGAATGAGTAACTCATGAAAATTCCAGAAGCATATGGAACAAAATAAAATAGAAGTAACGCTATTAGTTCTACTCTCACTTGCCTTTGGTAAATAATTACAGCAATTGGTCGTACGTTTTGATGTACAGATTTATGCGCAGAAACATGTTAACAATTTCTACTCGCGCGTTCGTTGAAAAAGGCTCGCATAACAATGTTGACCACCAAAAATGGAAACACCAAAAAAGTTTGTTTCTATAACGGCTGTTCACCAACTGTGACTGTGCAGCCTCGGACGAGTGTTCCTATAACAATACACTCCATTGTTGAACCGGCCACGTATAAGTGAATCATGTTGAGCCGTGTCTGCTACACCGGCAAAAGAAATGAGAAACGGGTCCTGGTAAGGCACATTTTTCATAAAGGAATGAAATACACCATAAGTGCAGCTGTGGAATTATCGGTTTGTATTGTAGTACGAGCGTGGAGATTAAAATAAGACAACTTCATTTTACCTTTTACGGCTGACATTTCTGAATACCAAGCCATCTACGGAAATGAAGTAGAGTAATAATGTCGCTCTAAAGGTCAGCAAACCGCAGTCATTGTCGTTGTCAATAAATTACGAAAAATTGAATAAAATTCAAGGTCCAAAATTCTGCTGTTCCAAAATTTGGCATTGGCAAAAGCTGACTGGTTTCATTATTTTTTTCAGATTCGTAATTGCGTATTCAACCTTGATTCTGTCCAATTAAAAAAGATTGCTTTTCAATACAAACATCATGTTTTTTACTGATAACGCTTGAAAAGGTCGAAACCTTAAATTGCATTTCCTTAAAAAAGTTATAATCTGTGTAACCAATATCCTCCTGGAAATTTGTTTTTAACTTGGCAACTTCATTTTGAAAGAAGAAACAACAATAACTCCCAGCGGTTGATGGGTCCTATCTGTCTGCGCCCTTCAAGAACTTTTATCTTTAGAGTTATAACATTTGTTCTTTATTTCGTCCCCAATCTTCTGTTTGTTATTCTCATTTTTGTTATTGTATAAAGGGTACAAATATTTACAATTAATTGAATAAAGCATAAGTACCATGAATCAAAGGAAAGGTGTTAATCCGTCAATAATGGAAAGAAAAACTAGAACTTTACATCAATTTTAACGCAATACACATTGTACATTACTCAATCCGTGAACACATTGAAAATTACTTTTGAAAAAATAATATTTCACCGAACACAAATCGTTAAAAATGTTCTAGTGCGTTCCCTGTGTTCATATTTTTAGTATTGAATCTTTTCTAGTATTATTCATGCGCGGAAAAACGATTTGTAACGAAATTATCTTTGGCGATAAACGCGGTATCTATAACATAAACCTTAGCGAATTATTCTACTTATACACTGCAGAATGTTTCAGACTACACGTCTTAATTGCTGAAAATTATCTCCTAATGCGTTGTGTAATAAAAACTATAACTACATTTCCTGGACCGTACGTAAATTGCCCCATCGTTACATACAGAAACGAGGCAAGAACAATAAAACTGAAAATAGTCTTAAAGGTAAGCGTAAGTTTTACCTTCCGGAGGGGGATTTATCACTCTCCGGTGATGATGGCCTGTTGGAGTGAGCGCACCGAGTGGGAGTAACGATCCGACTTTACGACCTACCGGCGAAAGTACGATTACAAAGCCCTCGTTAAGTTTTTATGGGCCCTGGTGACAGTGAAATGTCGAAACCGGCCAATTCCCCGCCCGGTCTAAGCTGATAATGCCTAAATGTAAAGTTAGTTATCAGGCTAAAAGATAAAACCTCAGGCTTTTAAATTCAACGTCGGCCTATTCGTTGTCAAATAATTCCCTTGTAGAAGATAATATAAATTGTGCGAGCAGTATCACTCAACCAAAGGGAGAATGTGATCTTAGAGGAGAAACTCCTCCTACCCGGGGGTTTCGGAATAGCAATTTCCGTTGTTTGTCGACGACGGGATCACTCCATCGCTCCCCTCTCTTACAACATGTCTATACAATTATTTTATTACTTTTATTTTGCTAAGCGCGTTCGAAACCTAATTCTCGCTACAATTATTACCCTCGCAATACGATTTAATACGAAACTGAAGCTTTAAATATGTTTGAATATGGAAAAATTGAAAGTAGGCCATCGGACGCTAGCTTCGTCACATCTTCTTTCTGTTCCTAATAGTCTGGACGTAAAGACGGAATAGTTGAGAAAAAATATGAAAGAAGACAGAAGTTAATAAACTGCATAAATAAAAAAACATAAATTACACCCAAGATCAACTTCCTATGAATTTAATTAATTCCCCGACAACTGTACTGTCCACATTTTATTTTATTTATCATATTAAGTTTTAAACATTTATACTGGACAACAGTTTTTCTCTTTTAAGGTATATGAGAAGACGGAATTTAAAAAGGCGTTCTTAATTTTCTTTCTAAATTTCTACCCGTTCTTGTACATATGTACTCGTTTATGAATTACCTTATTTTAATGTTTAATTAAACAGACAGTTATTATATAATAATATAAAATTTCATAATATATATTTATAATATATAATAATATAGAAAATAATTTCATAGAACTAAGGACAGATCAGTGCTTTTAAACTTTGATTTTACTACAACTACAAACAACGTAATCACTTGATCACATCCTCCGCCGGAATCCGTGGGTAAATTCATTCAAATAAATTTCCCTCGAAATATGCACACTTTCCTAAGTCGTTTCAGAAACGACGATCCGATAGCAGTTAGATAAAATGCCGTATCACCTGGGCAAGCTTCACGGGGATATCTCTTCTGTTCTGTAAAGTCGGAAAGATGGGGCGACCAGATAGCCGGCAGGAGCGCAAATCTACCGGGTTATCAGAGATAAAATAAAGAAATTAGCGGCTACAGAGCCACCGCTCTAAAACTTGTGATCGATATGTAATTCAGTTGGCGTTTACCTCTAAGCGAGATAGCTAACCAAATTACCGCCGAATCAGATGGCACCCGGATAACTAATAAAATTAATCGGAAAAACAGAGTCGCTTACTAAGAACGCACACTTTCTTAATATAAATTATTAATTGGGTTTTTTAAAACAGATTTTCATTGGTAATTTATCGAATTATTTGGCACTTAAATTCAATTCTGGGGTGCACAATTAAGCCTAAAAAAATTAGTGAAAAAATCATACACGCTTTCATATATTAATAAATACTCACAATTAAGCAATAAGAACCGTGAAAAATATACCAAAATGGAAAATGGGCTCAAAAGTAAATTTAGCCATTTCAAAAGAAAGGTAGAGTAAAAGTACTAAAAGCCAACTAAGAAGAAAATAAAAGGGAGGCTGCGGGCGAATTTTTAATGGCCTATTAAATAAGAATAACTTTCCAAATGGCCAACGAATGTAGGGTCCGGCCTTTTTTCCGTTTTCCTACCCGGTGCGCAAACAACTCCCAGATTTCTCGCTTCATTTATCACACAACAACTTGGACTCTGCGCAGTGAAGTTCGCTCATAGACAGTTTCTGCGGTTTCTTCTCCAGTCCTTCAAACTTAGTTATAGTTCAATGAAGATCAACTCAAAAACCTAATTCGGTTGAAAGAAAACTTCTTTCGGCTTCCGTATATCCTGCCTGAGAGTGCCTATTCGACCCGACACGGGATTGGTAAGAGTTTCGGGAAACATCATCCCTTTTTAGTAACGGCAGAAACTAAGGAGATATTTATATGAAAATGCTTGCAGCAGTTTAATAATCCACATTTCAGCTATGTAAATTATTTTTTATCACCTATATATGTAAAACAATAGTGTAGTAATTAATGTATAGTTAAATGTATATTCTTTATAATAACACAGAATTTCCTATTGCTCTAACATTTAAAACACTATCAAAACTGGAGTAATGTTTGGATTTCGTGTGACATTCTCTCGACGCTGATATTAATGTCAATCGGAATAATAAATCATTTTGTTCTTTACTAATGCAATGCACATTTTAAATCGTGCTTTACCATTTTCATTTGTTTCCTCTCGAAGTTTATGAAAGGGGGCTTTGTAATCAAGCTACATTTTCAACAGCAGTTCGTGAAACTGAATTTTAAGCGGGTGATATTCGAGAGACGGCGAAAGAAACGTAGCATGTAGGAGCTCTTTTTACAAGGGGTGGTATGGTATATGAGACGCGAAATGGGGCGAATTGAAGCGACGCTAAAGAGAATTCCACGCTTCAGCGTTATGCCTTTGATTTGGGAGCGGGGGCCACCGCACGGGAAATATGCCATATCCCAAAAGCGAAACCGGCTCCTTTCCGATCGCTCGGTTGGGTCTACCTGTGGAACGCGGGACGGGAGCCAGGAAAATCCTCCTGGGAGCTGCAGTAAAGCCGAACAGCAGACGACCGAGAGAGGAAAAGCGTATCGTTTTATTAAATGAGCTCGCCTCGTAACTATTCTATCATTTAACAGTTCCCCCCACGGCCCGTCTTTATTGTCAGCATCATTTAACGACATCGATTAAATAAAAATAAAATTAATTGTGCAAAATGAAGCGCCTGGATAACTATTAAATAGATATATCTAGACTATTTATTTTCCATGAAAAGCTTCCAAACTAAAATTTAACTGTACGATTCTACCTACTAATGCTAATTATGGTTATTATCCTACTATATTAGTCGTTATAAATCGCGATTTTCGTTTTAATTATTTTAAAAGAAAATACCAGAAGCAGGTTTGTAATGGAATAAAGGGATTTCAGAGCCGAAACGAAAGTTAGTTCTGTGACTTTAATTTTCATTTGTACAATGTGGTATTTTGTCGGTTTATTAGATTATTTAGTTAAAATAACATTTCAATGTAATCGTTGGATGTTAGGAATCGTGCACTGGGATATTATTCATGTAGAAAGTTTAGTTCCATACCTGGAAAAATGGAGGTGGTTGAAGTAATCAAATAAGAGAAAGTGTACGAATAAAGAGAAGATAAAGTGTACTGATAGTCTAGCCAAATGCATATTGAGTTGTAAGAAACCGTATTCCTGAACATTACACTTTTCGAGACTAAGAAATTTAAATGGTTTACAATAATAGCAATATGTGCCTTAAGTGTGTTCCTTATATTCGAAAATTGGCCACTGTGAACCGTGTTTCCAGTATACAGTTTTGGGCCTACCCTACACAAGGGGCTATCGGCCTGTGATCCTTACGTTGGTCAATAACGCTATGCGTAGCGGAACATTGTTTGACAAAATCAACTGAGCGTAAATTCAACTTGCGTACGAGGCCTAATTGAATATAAACATGGTATATAAGTAGGGCTTTAATGTTTCTGCGATTTATAATTTACTTTCATTGCATCTCAATAAAAACATGGAGGGGATCCAAAATATATTTTTTTGTTTTCTAATAAAACAAAGTTAAATTATTTTATTACACTGCTTTACAGGACATAAACATAAATGGATTAATCATTAAGTTATGATCATCGGACTACAACGATAGTGAGGTAAATCGAATGATTTACTTGATTTACATTCTGCATTTGAATTTTCTCCTCCCGAATGCAGATTTCCGAATAAATTATTACACGTAGTTTCCAGTCTTCACTGAATTATTTATAACTGTGTATTGTATCACAGCGTCCACCTGGACGTAACACGTCACGGTGGTCCATTGCACTAAACAAATTTGAAAATATACTACACTTTCGCTTGTTTATCCCTAATCTACCACCAGCTCCCCGCTATCGTCATTCATAAGTTCCCTGACAGTAATAGTGATAAACAGAAATGATAAAACTCTGTTAGTTTGTCACCGACTGGGACAGAGAAAACAATTGAGGAAATAGCCTGAGTGATGATAAAATGAATTCCTGTTATTTGGCCACCGGCTAACCGGGGCCGATTCGTTTTTGGAACAGAACTTAAAAAACTGTTATAATTTTAAGTTTACACGTATTTGCATAACTCGGACGGCCGCTTAATTAGAACGCAATTTGAGTCGTTATTGAGTTTATCGAAATACCAAATATTATTTTGAAAATTAAGTACATAATGAGAATCAGTTAATAACGGAACCAAATAAACCGACAAAAATAACACAAATGTATAGGGAAGGAATTAAAACGAGTGAAAACAAACACGACATTTAAAATAGGAGGATCCCTCGAACGAGAGAGGCAAGAGAAAGCAGAAAATAAATTACGGCAAACAATTGGTGTACAAGAAAAGGAGGAAAATTGGGCAGAGAGAGAGAGACGGGCCTATAAATAAGGAGATAGGAGCCGTATAGGGACGGGGTAAAGGAGAAATGAGCGTGGCCGTGGGAGTTTGCCTAAAAGCTTAATGCGAGGAAGAATTTTTCATTGGGAACGCTCCGGGACTAATACCGGGGGCCTAATGCCGTCGGCCGAGAGGCCACTTCACAGATATGAGTGGGATTTGGCGGCTGGCTCCCAGCCACCGCCGCCTATCGACCAACAGACTTAAGACTCTGCCGCCTCTCAACCTTCATTCACCTTCGCCACCAGAGGGGGGGGGCGGGAGAAAAAAGTGCCCGCCTTCAATAGTTCCCTTACGCGGCAAGAAGTTGTCAGATTGCACTGGCTCCAGGAATAGTACTTGAAATATGACTCCGCCTCTAAAATCAAGTCCTAATAAACCTTAAACACAAGTACTGTTCAGTTCTTCGGCAGTGATGAAATACAGTACTTACGGAAGGTTGTCCAGCCTGGAGATTGGGACTTTTACCTACAAATATCAGAGTATGAGGGAACCCTTTCTTATATCGTTTGGCAAGAGAAGAGAATGAGGAAACAATATACTTTGAACTAGTCTATGTAATAACGGACTTTTGACATCTAATATAATTTACAAGTATTAACCTTCGGGTTCATGAAAGTTGCCTAGGATGTTGCTCGATCAGGGGCTGTAAATCAGGCGGCGAGCATACCTTAAAGGAAGGTATGGGCGTTCGATCGGAAGTTGAAGCGCGCGGGGACTCATCTAGTTTATAACTTCATCTGGGAGGTAGGCCCCGGGCGCCGACTGGGCAATTGGAATTCTGTGCACCGAGTTTTCTCCATTAGCATAGTAGCGCCGCCCTCCCAATAATGTCCGCACCAGATCACGATTGATATTCTAAATGTCCATTGCCGACTCCTATGTTCACGTTCTCTCTCGATCCGTAGCTGCTAGATTCATTTATAACGATAAAAAATACTCTTTTACATATTTACTATTTGAATTTACTTCTCGGAAGAAGTTCGAATATTGAACCTGCGCCGACTTTAATTTCGGCCTCACATGGCACTTCGGTTATTCGAGGACCCCCATTAATACAATTCATAACGATATAAGAATTGCGTAATATTCCTAAACTTTCTACTGTCTTGTGCACTTTTTCTAAACAGACATTTTAGTCAACCGTAATTTATTTCTTAAAACTTTTTTTAGTCGGACTACGGACGAAATGAAACCTTCGTCATTTCCCTTAGGGCGGAAAAACCGATGGACGATAATATTCTAATCCCTCCAGGCTTCTTCTTATAACAACCAAGCAAATTAAAATCGAAACCGGCCATATTTTAGAAAAGTGCAGCTCAAGGACCTTTTTTAAAATAAGATCTGACTTTAAAGTTGCATACGCTTAATGAATGTAAGAATAATATATGCTAAAATATATATTTAACTAGAAACAGAAAAAAGTTACACCATTTTCAGTTTCTTTGTTAGTAACTCTCTTAAATATGTATCTGTTTCTGGAGTAATTTTAAGATAAGCCCAGTTCGAGAGTAAAAATGCAAGGTGGCCAAGGTGCCATTAATGACCGTTCTAAAATTGACCTCGAGCGTTCATATCCGGGAGGAATTTTCTCATAACTTGGAGTACAAGATTCGGTTAATCGACACTGGGAGCGACGTCGCGCTCTTGGTATGATAGTCACGTATATTGAGCAGTTGATTCACACTACCAACGTGATAATTGCATGCTCAAGTTGACGCCGCTGGTCTCCAGCAATGTTGTTAGCCCACTAACAACAATTATAACCGACATTATCATTGTTGTTTAGAAACAATCCGGAAATTAGGTACTTCAGTATCTCTTAGAACTAACCCATGGAACCAACAATAAGTCCTAACACTCCTTTCATATGTGTAATAATTCATATTGGCCGAACAAGTACTCATAAAACGGTATAAAATGGAATAATCAACCTATAGAATGTGAAATATTCTGAAATATATATCTAACATTTGGAAGCTCTTCAAAATCTGTTTCCCATTTATCATGCGGTATTTTCCATTTTCCGGGTCCTTTTTTTAACTTTAGCTTTACAATCATAATCGCGCATATATAATAGTTTCCACAATGTGATTTATATGTTTAAATAGTTGCATTTAAAAATCCAAATTCTTCTATTACAAGATTAATTGTATATGATTACATCTTGTTACAACAACAAGATTAACAATTATTACATCAAGAAAACATTTAAAAAAGGGGTACGTTATATTGCACCTACTTTACAGGGAGAAAAAAGAACTCGGGAAAAATGTTGCACGACGCCCACTCAAGATTTTTAGTATGAAAAATAGGGTCGGGTTCGACCCAATAACGGTGCACTTTAATGCAGAGTCACGAGCCGAGGATCACAATATGTAAAGTCGTATTTTGCCTTTCTAAGTCGATGAAGTTATAAAGTAAAATTCCCCTTTTAGCGGGAGTTGATTAAGGAGCCGAGAGAAGCCCCGGTAGTAACATCCTGTCTTTGATATAAAGGGGTGTGGGGAGGGGGAGGAACAATTTTTTTCGGAACTTTCTCGTCGCCCTAGATAATTTGAAGTTGCCTAATGAAGCCCGCGGTTTATTTTCGCGCCCGGTTGCTTTGAACTCGGCCTTAATAAATTCCATCGAGCGAGATTTATTTATGCATGTAGCCGTGCGGGTGGGATATAGGAAAGAAGAGGGAACATTATCGCCAGTTGGTTTGATAGCAAAACTTTTACTGACGCCAACTAGACGTGATAATGGACTAGGAAAAAATCTGTACGAGATCAGTGTTTTTAATTTGAGTTTAAAGCTTGTAAAGCGTATGGGCCCGGTGCACTGGCTACAAGTGGTTTATGAGAGAGCCACGCGACAATTGCCACTGCAATTTGAGTGGCTGAGCAACTGCAATTCAACCATCCGACTAATTCGGCCCAAACCATGTGTAAAAATCAATGACAATAAAA
The DNA here is from genome assembly GCA_019843655.1 of Lethocerus indicus. Taxonomy (NCBI): domain Eukaryota; kingdom Metazoa; phylum Arthropoda; class Insecta; order Hemiptera; family Belostomatidae; genus Lethocerus; species Lethocerus indicus. The sequence continues at coordinate 23,956,635 of JACDQD010000005.1, read as the reverse complement.
CTTTCCAGCATAAAAGGGAAGGCCATAGTTGTTTCTTTCTTGCCATAAAAGAGGGTATATATTATTTTTCCTTCTACTGTATAAGTATGAAGAATCTGTATGAATCATACATATAAAATTTTCCCATAACCTATACATCGAACTACCAATTGACACTTATTGTTAATTGAATGATTGAATTCCATTTGAGGTATTCTTTAAAATCTCTTTTTTAAATGCGTGTTCATATATATTTTATACATGGTATTCGTGCTAAATTGTTGTTAGCTTGTGGGATATGAAACAAAGAACACATGTCCATAAAAGAGTATATTGGATATCCAACAGAATACTTGGATGGATTGGGTGAAAATGATCTCGAAATAAATGACTAATCATGCCGATATTGTTGAAATTATATAGAATTCATATAACTGATTTATGGAGTTTAATATTTTACAAGCAGTTTCCATTTGTAAAAGGTACGCGTTAGGCGCTATATGGAACAACTGCAGCAAATCTAAATAAAAATTTATGTACAATGTTATTATATTCATAAAACCTTGAAGGTCTAAGGAAATTATAAGTCACTACTAAATTAAATAACCTTGAAAATAATTGGGTATATTCTGCAACGATTTTGAAATACAGAGAAACCCACCGCCCAAATTAAGGAGCCGGCGCTGGGGGATTTAATTGTCGATGAGATATGCCGGCTTGCGTGCTACTGGAAATATACAAGAATAAACAAAAACTAAGTATTTATAAATATGTTGTTTGAAAATACAGCTTTTCATTTCTAAAATGAGCTAATAATAACAGTCATTTTAAAATTATTCCAACCGTGAAAAAATAGAATTAATATCACTGGATTATAGCTCGAACAATTGACGACCACGTTCTCAATTATTTGGCCATATAGAGAAGTATTTCAGTCATATCTATAGCACATTCCGTTAGGTCCAAGAAGAAATGTTGGAACATTTTTGTTCCCATACATAAATAATGAAAGACAAAAATGTTTAATAATTACGTTAATATAGTCAAACGTGAAACATCTGCATCTAGAATATTCAAGGAAGGACGTGTGTAAAGTGCTAATGTCGTTCATAATGTGTTTTTAGGCAAGTGCATGTAATGGATTATAATCTTGTCAGCCTTTGAATATCTAAATTAAAAACGCTCGCAGCCACACTAAGTGTGGGATTATTAAGTCTAACATCTCGACAAATAGGCTGTTTTCTTAAATCTTACCAAATATCTTACCAAATCGGAGTATGAGTATGTGAACTTTTAAGAAATAGCGTTATGGACTACACGTCTTAGTAAGATTTTCAATACATTTCGCTATACATACAATAACATAATACAATCACACATGTTGCAGCAGAGGTGGTATAACAAACAAATAACTTAAAATTCGAACTCAGAGCCATCCATTCGTTTAAATATTTTCAAAATCTGTACAATACAATATAAAACTGAATTTCAGTATTTTTAAGACTAATGCAGACAGAAATTCTGCTTAAAGCAGAGATATAAAAAATGATCCAAAAATGCAAGATTAAATGGGATCTAGTTTGCCTTCGGGAATTATTTATAATTAAAATGTAGCCAATTTGGTTCAGTTCGTTTATGGGTATATCTTTTAGGAGATTAATAGTTTGCGGAATATTAAATATTTCTACTGTTATATAATGAATTTGATTAATATAGGCAATTTGTTATTACAATTTGAACATTCGTTGTTAAGAAAACCGGCCTAGTTAATGTTGGGAGAAGACTGGCTTAAAATTCGCCTGTACGCTTCAGCGTTCTGTCGTCGCCCGGCCGACAGCTGTTAATAAACCGGCGGCTCTAGTCGGGGAAAAGGAGAGCTGTTTTCGGTAGGATTAAAGTTAGGCGGAGGTGATAAGAGCGTGACGTTACTCACGGTTCTGAGGTGTGGGGTTTGGCGCGGGGCCCGGTGTGTGTCCGAAGGGAGGCTCGACTCTGACTGGGGTATAATCTGGAGGTGGAGGGAGACTTGGTTGTCGGTGGTCGCCATGCCGACACAGGTCGATGTTCCATCCCTCCACGCACAGCTCGCAGGGCTCCCCTCACCCCTCCAACCCTTACTTACCGTTGACCCCCAACACACCGCATCGAAAAATTAATTCATAACAGGCAAGAAAATCCTGCGCGGATGAGAAAAGGGGACTCGACCAACCCAGAGGATTAAGAAAATGTGCCTACGAGTATGTGTAATACTCTACTATACACCTGCGGGGATGATACCCGAGACCACGTAAGCAAACTAGGAAGACTCTACTGTCTTCTCAAGTCTAAGGTGCTCAATGAGAGGTCGAAACTGACCGTATACAAAACAATAATCGGGCCCTCCCTACTTTACGCGTGTCCCGTTTGGCGTAACGCAGCCAACACACACTTGAAAAAACTACAAATCACACAGAACAAATGCCTCCGTATAGCCCTCGACATACCCCACAAGAACACGAACAGAACACGTACACGACTTGGCCCAGACACCTAAATTGGACGAAATAATAGACAAAATAACGACCGAACACAGAGACAAACTCCAAATCCACCCAAATCCCCTGGCATCTTCCTCCCGGCTACTCCAAAGACCCCACTGGCCACCCAAAAGATGTACCACAAGGAGGAGGGTCCTCACGCAGAGCTAGAAGACACCCCGACCAAAGTGAAAGTGAAACAGTGTAGTGACAGCTGTGAATGTGCCAGCTAAATTTCCTATAGTGCATAATGCTAACGACGGTATACGACCGGTCGTATACTGTCACCAGTGCCCCAGTGATCAGTACACCGACACCGAGTTTCGCGAGCAGTGTAGTGAACCCAAGTGGCAAGTGCAAAGTGCAGTGCAAAGTGTGTGAGCGAATGTGTGTGTTTGTGCGAGTGATGTAGTGAGTGTAGCCTAAGTCCTCGGGTTTTTATTGTGTATTTTCCCGACTAGCAAAACAACATTGTAAAAAATTCATATATAATGTATTATAATATTTAATAATATAAATGTAGTAAGGCCAATGGCCGGAATACATGCACTAATCACAATTTGTTTATACCGTTGTTGTATCGTATAATATTTGTATTTATAGTAATAAAATTATTTGTATCTTGTATCTTGAGACCACGTACGACCCGGAGAAGAAATAAAGGATCGGCTGTAAATATTACCTTATCTCCAATAAAATAGCGACCTCGATTATTCTTTCCACGAAGGAATTTTAAAATTTGCTCTGTTTTAAATGTTGAGTTTTGAATATCGTAATAGTAGAATAGAACACAGTGAAATCATACTTCAGTTTTAAGCAAGAAATTTTGAGTATTAACAATTTTTGCGGGGCCTATTGCGTAACATCATTAATAAACGACTCTCTTCCTTATCGAGAGAAGCAAAAGGTACAAAAAATATAAACTCCGAAATTATACTTATAAGAGTTGTTTGTACATTGTACAATAAATAAAAAAATACAATATATATATATATATATATATATATATATATATATATATATATATGTTCTTTTAATTTGAACACTGACACTTCATGCCATGATTAATTCTTAATAACAATTCCGTTTTTATGAAAATTTCGGTGAAACAATATTTGCCATTGTATCTTTTGTTGTAAATATGATTAACTGTTTTGAGCGCCTGGTAAACCTTGTGCAAACAAAGTATTATGCAGGAAGCACAATTTACATAAACTCCCAATATAAACAAACATAGATACACCGCGTGAAATTCGACCCCCCTCCTCGCACTACCACCCCTCGCTCTCTTCCAATTTACATTATTCCTACTCCAATTAAATAATGGGACCCAGAATGAGAACTAACAAACCACCTGATTTGTATCAGCAATTGTCAACATATTGTATTTTGCTTGTCTTTACTTGACTTGGGATTTAAATCATTTCACTTTAAATTATAATTGTCAGGTTCAGGTGTAATATAGTAATCAACATAATCTTTATTGGTGTAGCACCGATCTATCATAGCTATCACCTAGCTATACTATGGTATAGTATCAGATACCACGTTGTCTAATATGAGGTTTAAGATTAATTTTACCGTAGATTTCTTGTATTTCTATCTCCTCTCGCTGGTTGGCTGGTTAGCAAAAGACCAGACCAGTGAGAGGAGACAGAAACAGACGAAATCTACGGTATTCCAACCCCTCGCAGACCACAAAACAGGTATTATAAAATAATTTTACCATTACTAATCCATTTTCCGCTGACGTTGATATGAAACGCTGAAGCAAAAAAAAGATAGGGTACAGTAAGCGTGATAGTTTTGGAAGGGTGCTTCACTATTCGCTGGTATACCGATATACCCTCTCCGGAAATATTAAACCGAATTATCCTTGCTGGCAAAAACAGTTCTGGGGAGAGGTGAAAATGGGGTTGGAATGGCTCCTAATTTCTAACACTGTACCACTACATGATTTATCCCCCCAATCACACAGGTTGGTACCACCTTTTCCATCATTATGATTTTAACGCCTTTTATTGATCTTAAATCATGATCGGGAGGTGAAAAATTAAGTGAGGCGTATTGTTCCAGTTAGTTCAAAAGTAAGACGGAACCCGCTAATCCACTAGGCCTGTAATCTGTCCTATTTGTTCTCCCTGTTGGTTGAACCCTAACCGCGGTGCCAGTCGCAAGCCAGGCGGAATTAAGTTGGCGGGGAAGAGCGCCGCATCAAAAGAAACCCCCGCCTCCCTTACAAACCTCACCCTTGACCTATATGACACGTACCCCCACATAATATATTGGATCGATACCGCGGTGTCCGTTTGAAAATGTAAAACTCCGTTTATAACCCGAAATTCGGGATTCGTCCCAAGCGATCCAGAGATTAGTAAAACCGCCAATATGGCCGATATACGGAATCCCCCCGTACCCGACTCAAAAGAATCAACATAAACCGGAAATTAGGACTACTAAAGCCAATGCTAAAACGGACATCAAAATTGACCTTAGTCAATTTACATAGCTATATTGAGCGACGTGGACATATGGACGTGGAGCATTGTCCTATGGGGTGACGCCGAAACATTCAGCATCCCTCGCATCCAGAGAGGCAAATCAAAAGTGCTTAATGCTCCCCGGTGTGTTTCTAATCACAGACCTCAACATAGAGATAGTCGACGAAATTCTAGACGATTTGCTCTAGGAAATCCCGGTTTCCAGAGTTTCATTCCCGTCTCACTCCTCATTTACACGTCGAATCTCTCTCCTGTGTTACGCATTCATTAACCCCGCTATTCTGACGAATTCGATTCAATTCCTGGTATTCTCCTTTGGGAAACAGACTGAACCACATTGAGAATATTAAGAAATAAGGATAATCCTCTCAACACTAGCAGTAGGTATAAAAACAGAAACGGAAATTATACGATAAAATAACCGATTGGTGTCTGAACTTATTAAAAATTAAAATCATAAGCAAATTTTATTTAGTAATGGTAAATAACATATTAAAGGAGGTATCCATATAGCTATAATTTATAATCTGTTAGGTGTGTGGAATTCAATTTGCTTTTCTTACCAAGTTGCATTTAGCGCACATTTCCGCGCTAATTAATGATGTAGTACGTTTGCTGGTAAAACATTTGCTTATTACAATGTTGACTTTAAAAGGGAATAAGGTAAATACGAGACTTCAAGAAAGCGTTAATTATGGTGGCGTGTGCGTCTGTCTTTGTATGTATATCCGACGCCTCCTTTCTCGCTATCTCTTGGTTTCCTTGCAGATTATGGGTGCTTCATTCTTCAAACATTTTCCTCTTTACAGTTTTTTCAAAAGGAAGGTTTCAGTTTGAAGGGTCGTCTTTTTCGGCCCTTTTCAGAGCCACCAACCATCTATCTCATGGTGGTATATAGTGCCACACAATTTTATTGATATATCGTTAGAAAGTAATACTCAGAGCTATTTCGTGTAGAATTTAAAGTTATAGAACCTATACCCGGATAATATTGAGAGCGAAACTTCAAGCGAAATTCCCTTCAAGGGTGGCCCTGTCGAAGGCCCGGGGGGCTTTCTCATTGCCGGGGGGCCTCCCGATGGCCGGTGTGGTCCTGCCAAGGACCGGGGTGGTATTTATCGTCGTCTTTCTTGGCCGTATTTTCGGCCACCAAACATCCAAAGTGCCAATAGTAACACCGCTACTGAAGATGGCGAGCAGCAACACAACACATCTACGATACCGATAATCCAACAAAAAACAGACCCCGTGAAAATATCTAACATAATAGCAACAGAAATTTTCCCAGTAACACAAAACACAAACTACAACGACAATATAAAGGAGACACCACTAAGAACAGACGATTACTTCACAAAACCTTTTATACAAAATACGAACTTAAAGTAGCAATAAAAAAATTAAAAACGGTAAAACACCAGGCCCTGATGGCATCTGCAACGAAATTATCACTGCCATAACAGATTATTGCTCAAATTATATAATAACATATGGAACACAGGCACAATACCACATTCTTGGCTAGGCATCACAATTATCCCAATATTAAAACGCGGCGAAAACGGCACAGACCCTCTAAGCTACAGACCAATATATGAATAAATATTTCTGTCATAACTTCAGATTTAGCCGAATGAAAGTTGAAGAACGGTACCATGTGGCATACGCCATATCCCTTCCTTATTTTTAAAAATAATATGTAAATTTTAGAATCATATACCCAATATATTCACATACCCAATAAAGTATAATACAATTAATGAAAAAATTCCATATTTTTTGCCAATTAATTACAAACGTCTGGTATATAAACTAAAAAAAAATTCTCGAAGCACAAAAGGGGTGACACGCATGAAAGCGTCATAAATTTTAAAGAGAGGAAATAAAAAGAGGTATTCATCTGTTATTGTAGCACATACATTTGAGAATGAGCACGTTGTGTCCTCACCGGATTAGATACGCTCGGTTGACTGCGAAATTTCACCTGAACAAATGGCACATTGCACATGACAAGGTAAAAGCATTCTACTCCTCCGAAATTTAATTGTGATTCACGTCCCTTCGAGCATAAAGTCAGATATACGGCCCTCTCGGGGCAGAAATCTTCTGCGCCTGTATATCTCCGGACATCCAACTGGACTCGGGGCCAAAATTGCCGAAATTCGTTATTGCCGCGACCTCTATAATTTATTCCATAGTATTTTTATCTATTGACGCATGCCAGTTTTCCTTTGTATCTTTGTTCTCTTGTTCTTTGAAAGTTTTAGTTCACCGGTGAGATTCATTCAATTGCAGACAGAACCTCTTATACAAGTCTAAACTTTGCAATAATAAAAATTCATCTATTTATATTATATTTACAATTTTCAAACCGATTGAAGTATGCAGTTGGAGATATCGAACTCCAGACAGCAATAATAAATTCAAACCCATACTACATTGCCAGATTTCTTTAATGCAGGCATAAAGTTCGAAAAATCATTGAAATAAAATTTAGAATTCCGACAATGCATTATATATAGTTTCCTTTCGGGTTATTTAATTTATAATGCTACTATATCTGAGGTATGGACCCGAACCATATTAAATTTACGCCTCCCTCATAAGAGCGATTTATGTAAGAGATAAACCGAAACTATAGATATAACATATATCTATAGATATGAGCAATAACAAGTTCACAGCTGATACTTAAACTTAGGAGATACTCAAATCCTTGCCAGCAGTTAAGCAGTTGTTTCCTGATGATAGCCATCAAAATGAGCTGACAACATAGGTAATAAATCCCTGGCCTGATGGACAGCTCAGGCTATAGAAATTACCAAACATATAGCATATGAACTGCATGAAACTCTATTAACCAGAAGTTCTCATTATAAATCATAAAATATTAAACTGTAACAATTTATGCTAATCTCACGTTGAAATATATAATTGAATATTCATATATAATATGTATTATATTTGTCGCTAAAACTACAGCGAAAAATATACTAGATAAACTACGATTGCAATCTGTTTATGTATTATCACTGCCCACGCCTTTCTCCTTAAACACTCCGCTTGCTCTTGATCCCCGGCTCTCGATTCAGACATTAATAAACGGCTTACCAATTCTTATCCAAGCTCACTGACTTAAGAAGGACTGATACTTTCATCGTAATCCTTTAATCCGGACTAACTGTTTAATACCTTTGTTTAAATATAACTCAAATTACTACAAGTTACTTAAACTGACCCGAATTTGGCATTCACTGCTTATATAGTCAAAGGAGTTAAAAGATGTCCTGAGTTGTTAACGATTCAATGTTGGTCAGTTAATTTACAGTATCGTTCCGCCATTAATCTATCAAAACGAATAAACACATTTTATTGGATTTCGTATTTCTACGTCTGCTTGTTCCTAATTACAATTTCAGCTGATCCGAAATCTGGCCTTAATGGCCCACAAGATTTGCCATATTATATTATGTATAAACTGTTGTATGATTCGAGTTATACCCAAGCCAAAGATAATAAGATTTTTAAAAATGTTACGCAAGTCTCAGGAGATTTTTCTACTGTTACAAAAATATGTTCTGGCATATTTATAAACTTTATTTTGATTATCTAATGTTCTAAAGGGTATGTGTTCTTCACTTATACAATACTTTAATATCACTTATAGTTATTTCAGTTGCAGGAAATAAACACGTATACCGATTACACTCTCATTATTTTAAATTGCTTTAAATCTTTACCTCAATATCATTTCTAAATTTGTTAATTTAATAGGAGTTCAACTGAGAGGATTTGATGTTTGGGGAAAAAAGTACTTAAGAATTACTACTTAGATATATAAATTTTTACAAATGAATAAAAGGCGGATTATACTCCAGGTGGAAATAAAGTAGTGAAGTGAAAGAAAGGAAAATCTACAGCTCGCCTAATCGGATTTGAATCGAAGAGCGAACTTTAGCAGGCGTGAAATCCTTAATTCAAAAACCTGCTCTGAATTCTCTAAATGTAAACCCATTGGAGATGAAAATTAGTTCGAAATTCAGAGCAAAATGGTATCACTGACTCTAAATCCAATAATGCAACAAATGAAATTGGTCTTATTTAATTATGAATTCTTGTATTGAGTATTGTATCTTTAACATAACAATAGGGCCTCACCAATTCAGTGATTAATGGGTAACACGGATTCCTCTTATTAAGTAAAAAAGATATATCAATGTAACAATGTATTGGACCAGTTTACTATTAAATTAATAAATTTATGTGAAAGTTTAGGTTAATGTCTAAAATTGAAATTCTGAAATTAAAGATACAACTAATTTGCAGAAAATGTGATAAACCATGTGTTCTTTATAAGGTTTGTCAGGGGCAATATTGAGCCTAATATTCGTCAGGAATGAAGTAATTTAGATGACAACCAATGAAGGAAACTTACATTTAGTGTGAAATACCTACTGATTCAGTAATCTATCTACAAACTTTCAATTATAAAAAACTAATTTCAGAAAAAGAACAATTATAGGTACAACTATGACTGTAGGAATCATACCTAACATCGACTCAACAAATTATTATTAAATATTAATAAAAATTTATTTTGGAAGAATAAATTCTCGAGCCACAGTCCATGTAGCCTTTTACACCATTAAAGGGTATTCACAAACAAATAAAATTAAATGAATTGCTAGTGAATATTACAGCATCTAAATGCAAATAAAAATATAAATCTACATTTATTTTTAATTGCAAGTGTGAGTAAATTCTTTTACTCAATAAATCGATTCTTTGGTTCTTTTTTTATTTATTAGATCATGAATGAATTTCATTCAGAACATTAATTTGTAAATATACTGGTATTGATTTTTAATTATAAGATTTAATATATAAAAATGTATATTTCAGATTTATATATAAAGACATGATCAATATTAAAAATAAATAAATTATTATTATTGTACATGGGCCATCAAAATGACAAGAATATTGTTCAAGAATTTCCACAAATACAAATTCTGGCCGTTTGAATAATTTTGTATTGATACCTTTAAGACAAAATATAATTCTAATATCAAAGTCAAGAAAAAAATATTCCTCATATCAAATACAAATACTGCATTTGAACTTTTTACTTCCCAAGCATGCATTATATGAGATATAATGATAAATGTATTTTATAAATTATGATAATAAATATATAACCAAATATGTAGCAGTCTTACAGAGTTAATAATAAACTAGGAAAAAAATAATAAATGGGTGTAATTCAGCACTAGCATGAGCAGAAAAAAAGGAAATCATAAGAAAAAAGTATAGTATAATTTTCCTTCATACTGTTATGAAGAAAAACCAATTCTAATAATTGATTGAAATGTATATAAAGTGATTGTTATGTTTACATACCTGTGAAGAAATAAATGTCGTAGATAGTGTCATCCATTCTGGCAGCACTGCACCACCTTCTTGCACCCCTGCTGAAAATTCATATTGTATTAAAATTGAGACAATACTGGACTAAACATTAGAAGTAAAGGTTTATGAGAAGGTGTTTTTATGTATTCTATATAGTGTTTAGAGTAATATATATTAATTGTGTTGTGAACGGTGGGCTCCTACGAGCTCCATGACTGAAGCGTCACCGGTAGGCATAAAACTCATTTTTTTGTAGTCCCTTATTTAGATACTTACAATTGCTGCGTGTCGAAACCGGACTACCGATGAGGCGAATTGGTGACCGATATCACTAATAATTTAATTTGAACTAGATATATATTTTTTTACAAGCCGTGAATATGTATGTAATACTTCCTACTGTATATATAAGGATGTTTATTTCTTAAATTTCTGTTGTTTTATATATGGAATTATTCTTTACAGCTCCATTATAACACTTTAAAATTATTCCAATAAATTAAAGTCAGAACGATTTTTCAACACTTTTGATTCAATATAAAGGACTCAATGCCTTTCTATACACTATGGCAATGGATTCCGAAGGAATTAAAGTAGAAATATAATACAAATTGTACAATGTTATACATTTCGAATCGATACCGACTTCTATATAAAGTGGATCAGGGCCAGTTTTATCAACTTGGGAAGCGTCTGGTGGGAAATATTTGGGCGTCAATAATCTCTAATGGCAACAAACAGTGCTGTCTCTGCTCGCCGGGGACGGCCCACTCTTCTTTGGCTTGTTCGGCGAAATCGGTTCCCCGCCGTTGTCTGGCTCGTTTCAGATTTCCCAGAGCGGCTGTACCAAATTAGGAGGAGGCTATTATTCCCAATAGCCAACTAGCCAGATAGCCTCGGCTACAATTTGGGAAGGCTCACAGCCCCAATTAGCTCTGAACGCCCCGGAAATCATCCCCCATTAACCAACTGCTTGCACTTTAAACTCGCCCGACACCGATTCTTGAACAGAAGGTAATTAACCCTGTTCCTACTCGGGGAAGATTATTGTTGTATACGAAATTTTGTATAGCGTAATTATGTTATTTGTGGACGCGATGTTTATAGGCCAGACGTCCTGATTATAAATTTCTGATTAAAATGCGTCCAAACCAACCGGGAGAGCCATTGAGGAACGGCCCATGGGCCTTCCCCTTGCGCTGGCCTGCTGGGTCAATCCTAACCGCTGTCACACTTTACGTTTAATTGTAAATTCGAATATGAAATGATTTGTTCTAAATTAGCCAATGAAATATGAAGTTTACATATTTTGCACTTCTTTTCGAAAATATATTGGTGGTATATCGTACGAAAAGTCACATATAGACTGTGCATCTGAAATTAATCATTGAATAATTCATTAGGATATGTAATGACATATAATGATTCATATTATGAATCATTACACTGTTCATTATATTCTAATACCACCCGCCTATGATATGCATTAATAAGGAAATTCCTTTCGGCAATGTTATATTCGGTCAGAACGGTTTTTATTCAGGTTTTCTTCTTGTCTTGTTGTTGATGCAATTATCTGGAACTAAATTACCATGTTTACCGATCACTTATACCCAACCTAAAAGGACAACCTCTTTAAAAAAAACCTTAGGTTCTTAGGAGCTATCATTTTAAACAGTTTAACCTTGATCAGATTCATTGGTCAGTGAAATATTCAAAAGCAGATTTCGGATTGACATCGCAATAATCTTCCCAATGTCTTTCACACATTTTGAATTCGTGATAGAAGTTCCCTCCTCGCACATCAGTTCTCTATATATACTTCTCGTGAAGAAAAGAGAGGAATGAATACTAAATTCGCAAAATAAACCAATATTGACTTTATTACTATAGTAGTATTAGAAGCGACGTTTTATTCTAAAATTTAAAATAAAATTAGTTACCGAATCGAGTTTCAATAAACACTACCGGAGTCTTCCGCTATATTCTATAATTCTACTATAATTCTATACTAGTCTTTTATATTGTATCTATCGGTCTCAATTAGACTGGTAAATGATAATGACAAAATTGGGTTTTGGCTTCCTATATCATTGTAAACTCCTTTTTTGTATTGCACTTTATAAAATAAACGAAAATGACTTTAAAAAAATGAAAGAGTATATAACTGAATTGAATTATTTCACTCGCAGTCGACAGGTGGCTGAAGGTCCAGTCCGGCTACAGAACATATAATTAAGAACGGCAAAAGAAAGAAATAATGATTCTTGTTAGGATAGCTGCAGACTGTAGAAGTAAAATATGAATAAAAAGTAACATTTAAAGCATATAATGAACTCAATGTTCTCAGGGTTCTGATATCGGGAGGCAAAATGCAAACTCAGCGAGTCGGGACTGAAGAATTACGGTATTCCAAACCCTCCACAAACTGGGGTCTTAAATACTTAGCGAGTGTATCCTCTCATGCCTTTCGATTCTTTCTATCTACCAGCCGCCTGTACTAATGTAACAATAATTTCTGTGGCATAAAAATAAAAAAGTACCTGAGAGCGTTGTGGACTCCCCCACTCAGTCGGTCGGGACTGGTTAAAAGGGGGCCGATTGGAGCCAGACCGAGCACAGTTTGAGTCGAACAGAAGCCGGTTTCAGATGGCCAGACAATTACACTTGGTTCTGCTAGCGTTCGTCGCACTGGGGATTGCCCTATCCAACGCCGCCACCCCCAAGATCAGCGACCTAAGGTTGGATTCAATCCTCAACAACAAACGACTGTTGGACGCCCACCTCAAGTGCTACTTGGACAAGGGACCCTGCACCGGAGAAATCAAAAACGCCAAAAGTAAGCCACTACAAATATCGTCGAGACGAGTTTTTAACCTATACAGGAATCCCTCGGTGATTGCGGTTAATTGAGTCTTGAGATATACCGCATAAGTCAAAATCGCCCAAATTATACTTAATAAGCAATGGAAATAAATGATGATGAATCTATAATAGAGAACAAATATTTTCAGTCGTATTACACGTTCGTGAATTCAGGTCGATAACAGACAGTTAACGTAAACGCCCGCAGTGGCTTCTGACCGACTCGTTCCAGTACCGTCATGCAAAATTATTATTGTACCGATACCCAAACTGGATTGTCGTCATCCAAATGGAAGAGAAAGTAACAAAGGTGATGCCCGATGACACGAATTTCTTTTTATCGGCTTCCATAAAACTTTCTTCCCGGCCCACGAAATCTGGGTCGGTTGCGCGGTCTTAGCGTCAATTCCTATTGTGATTTACTCGATGATTTCGATCCAAGTTCTCGATTTAACGTCACTCATTTATTTGAGGAATCTGAATCCGTCCAATACTTTTACTATTTAAAAACTACTTTTTGGATCCAAGTGCTATCATCGTTTTTTGAACTAGTTAAACGATTTTATTTAATAATTCACTGCCGTTAATGAAAACGTAAAAGTACTCTCTTCTACAATATTCTTCATTGTTTTTAAATTTGAATGAAAATTTTTCTGATAAAAAATCAGAATCAAGTGTACGCTCAGTCAATCGTGGGTGTGAATGTTATTTTTCTTTCATTGCTGTATTATATTACAAGGGTGCCCAAAAGAAGGTCAAATAACATATGGAAAATAATTATACGGTAATGACTATTTCGCAATCCTTTAATGCCTCAACAGTTCTGATTTATTTATAGTACACTGAATTTATCTCACAAGATCTTACGCAGTGTGCACTGAACTTATATAGTATTCTATAATATGCGTTACTCAGTTGTAGTTCAAATTACCAAAAAAAGTGACAAAAAGGTCAACGAGGTATAGTGAAGGGGAACTGGATCAGACAGACCTCAATTCAACTCAATTCAAACACGGCAGGGCCCTCTTAATCCATAGTTTATGTTTGTCCTGCACTGTATCTCAATTCATTTTTTCTGAATACATATTGAAATCAATATTCTAGAGTATAGTATGGCTCGTGTTTATTCCTGCTGTATTTAAAATATGAATTTGGTTTACGTGAATGAAACCAATGTAACCAATGGGAAATAAAGCGAGGTAGAATTTTTTCTTATTTGTTTTGGCTTTGACTTCCGCCTTTCAGACCTAAATGAGCTGGTTGATAAGCAAGAGAAGAATCTGCAGATGCCAATGTCATATACCATATAAAAAATTGTAGGTATTAAAAAACTGCGTTTTATGTCTATTCAGAGCCTTTTTCAAAAATATGGGTTAATGTCTCCGAAAATTTTTTAATTGTAATGAATTACCTCGTCAACAAACAATAAAACACTTAGACAGAAATCAGTTCAAAGGTGGTGCGGGTGGATCATCGTCGCCTCTTTGTTATCGGGAGAGTTATCTAAACGAGTGAAAACCCAATGCCAATGATCCCTGTTTGTAGGACGCTCTCTGGTGTTCCGTTACTCATCTGCACTTACCTGTTCCCTTTCACGTTGCGATAATTCTTTCAAATGTTTCTCTTACGTTTCTCTTTACATTCCATTGTAGAAGGACAATTACAGTTAATACTCGTAGTTATAAAATATCACAACTAAATGGGCACCTTACAGGTGAAGGGGAATGACCCTCCTTTCGAGTTTGTGGTAGCTGCTGCATTAACTAGTCAGCGCCTGTGAGTCACCTAAACAATGTTTAACCCGCAGTTGATAAATTGATGTTTAAGCCTAGATATTCAAAGCCTGTTCTAGGAATACAAACAGGCGGGAGCAACGGCCTCTCGAGAACAATAAAAGTAGGTGGGGACAGGCGCAGGCCGCTTAGTAAGAGTTATGAGACTCACGTCCCCTGTTTTCTCCGAAAGGAGAATCTAATTACTTTCTTTTCCGGTCGATACAAAGAAATTTTACGTGGTAAAAAAATCGAATCTCAATACCTCGCGAGACGAAAATAAATTTCTATATATAACATTTCAGAATACACTTGCAATTCCATCAATAACTATTTACGAAGAAATAACTAATCTTTCTTTCATAAATCATTCATAAAAACTCACTTGAAGTTATGCAGTACTAAAACGTCATTGCCCTTTAGTCCTCTGGCCATTCTGCATTGCAGATAAGTTAAAGGTTTAAAAACGCGTTATTTACTCACAAATGATATTGCGCGACAGTATAGGTACAAAATGGCCGTCCATCATAATGTTGCCAACATATGAAGTAGAGCAAGGCCTACCAGTGGTTACTGATATAATGAATTTTTATAATGCATTTTTACACACATACATAAAATTATTATTACATTATGTACTAATAAAATAGTAATATACAAACTAATCATGTAAAAAACTGGAGTTTAACTTTTGAAGAAGGAAGGTCATTAAAAATAATATGTCATAATGACTAACAAAAGAGTATCTCCATTTTGTACATTATAACAAAACTTCAAAAAAGTAGAATAAAATAAAGAGTTGACATAAATATTTGACTCCTGTTGTTGAAAAGTGATATTATTATATTAACTTTTATTTGTTTCTTTGTTTAGAAAAGTTGTCTGAAGTAATGGAAACAAACTGTGGCACATGTAATGCAGAAGAAAAGAGACTAGTGAAAAAAGCTATGAACAAACTCAATGAAATCAGACCCCAAGGATTTCAAGAATTGATGAGGAAATATGATCCCACCAACAAGCATAGAGAGAACTTTCAGAAATGGTTAAAGTCTACATGATTCATCAACTCCATTTTCAAATTCACAAAATCTTTTAACAGCTAAAATTCATTTTTATAAAGCTTCAGTTATTTAACCATTTTGGGACAAATAATGTATTCAACCTCGTTATTTAGCGTATATCACACTCGACAAACAATTCCAACAAGTGATTAAAATGTTTCCTGGTATAATAAATTCACCTAGATTTTCATGGGAGCCCCTATGTATAAGCTAAAATTAAGAATAAATGATCATTTGAAAAAAAAACGAAATTTTAATATAATTGGCTACAGAATGTCAAATACTTTAATACTACATTAAATATCTTAATACATGTTTAATTTATGAGACATTTATATAAAAACATGCTTAATTACTACAGATCTAAAACTTATTTGTATAGGTACCTCATACTATGATCATGCTGTGAAGTAAATTGTACATTTATGTACAACTTCTAGCTATTTCATTTTGGAAAGTTTTGTTGGAAATGTATAATCATTATTTTCTACCATAAAGAACTAGTTTTTGCGTGTCATGTACAATACAATTCAGTAATAAGTGTATTATGTAAACATATTTTCCTTTGTACATAAATAATTTTTACTAATCTGGCAATTCTTTCCTTATTAGGTAACATAAGGTAGACATCTCATATATTTATTCCAAACTTATGATGTTGTTCTGGCATAAAATAAGAGAGAATGTTTAAATAAGTTTTTATATATTAAAATCATTATCATTTAGATATTATTAGAACATTTAATTTAAAATTATTGTCAGTGTGCAGAATACTCTATTGAAATACAATACAATAAATCACCCTGATAACTTCCTAATTTAGAATAGAGTAAATGCACAATTAAAAATAAAATTATTTATTTCAGGATTTTATAATATCAACATTGAAAAATATGTTCACTGATGAAATAAGATCTCTTATTTAATTTATATCCTCAAATCAGCTCTACTTTTTATTCAACATACCAGAGAACCCAATCATCACCATAAATTGTTTAATTCTTATTGTAATGAATCATTACATTATGTTTCAATATTTATGCATCATTGAACAAAATCTACTGGTCACAAAGTCCCCTGTACAAAATCTGTTTAAAAAAATAATGCCCTCAGGATAGTTGATATAATGAATGTATGTATATGTGGAAATAATTACGTTAATGAGAAAGTATTAAGTAATTAATTAATATTGTAGATAAGTATAGAGTATTAAGTACAACTGCTTCAGTTGTCAACATATCATTCAACAAAGTTCTAAAAAAAAAGAAATATAAAACTAATACTTAGTAAATATTGGGAATATAAATAAAAACCATGAATTTTATTAATATACAACAATGATACTATCAGAACATTAATTATGTAAAAAGTGTTTATTAAAATACCGGTAACAAATTTATCACAAGGTTTTTATTAATACACAATATTTCTGTTAAAAATAATGAATTATTGAAAATGCTTAAGTTTATACTAACAGGACAACAAGAATGGCAAGAAACAGCATTAATATAACCAACCAGTACCCTGAAATTAAAAATAAAAATAACTATTTTCATATCATGAATATTTATTTATTAATTATGTTAAGGTCATATACTGCTTTTCACAAATTATGAATACATTTTCCAAATGCATATTACAAAATAAGTGGTGCAAAAATACCAGTAATAAGAATATTTTTCTGCATATTAAAACAAAATAATAAATTACCATCTATTTAACTTTACAAATAAGCATGGTATAAAAACAAATTAATCTCAACATGGATAAGTTTTAAAATATACATACCCCAAGTTGAATCCTTTACATTTATAACAGTCACTTGATTGGTCTCAACCTGTACACTTACATTAGTCCTATCCATTTGTACTGCTATATCATCAATTAAATCTGAAAAAAAATAGTAAAAATTAAAAGAAATTAAAAGAATAGTGGTGAAAATAAAATTAAACATGATTTGAAACTAACCACAATTTTGAAACACTAATGTTACTTTTGTCATACCATTTTGTTGATTAACTGTAGTATTAATAGTTCTTGCGATGTCTTTATGCCTAGATATTACTTTGGATAAGGACTCAAGGCCTTCATCTTGTTCTGAAAAATATTCAGCAATAATAATTCATAAATGCGCATGGAAATGAAAAGGAATCAATACTATCTTCCTTTTACAAAGACAATGTACTCATAATTAACTGAGCGCATAACAGATCATAAATTAATGAAAAAGTCAACAACAAAGAAATTCAAACAAGATAACATCATAACATAATTCATTTGATGGTTTATAAAACAACAATGATACAGAATACAACAAACCAATAAATTTAAAAAATTATATCTTACGTTTTAAAACCCAATCTTGTTTTTCTTTTAGTTCTTCTTCAGAATAATCCTTGTCCTGGTCTAGGAGTGGTCTTCTCACTTCATCCTCATCTGTGTGCCATCCACTGCTCGATTCCCCTAAAAGTTGACCTCTATCTTTCGAGTATTGTCCACTCCTATATAAATCATTGAAATATTTAATTTAAAACAATAGACAGTGAAACAAAAAATTCAATGAACATGAAAAAAACAAAAAACATGAATGAAACCAAAGTGGTATATCAAAATTCATCAATACAATATCCAAGTGCAAATATTGACACACTAATATATTATTGGTATGATGTGTCATACAACAGTTGGAAAACCCAAGAAAATGCTTCCTCAGGAACTTTTCATGGTTCCTCCATTATCATTTTTTTGTCTACATTTTTATAGCGCAATCTTGCTTTAGCTGATATGCGCTTAGCTGGTTCATCTTGAAATATCATTACCTACATCGCAAATTTCAACTTTTTGGGAACAAAAAATAATTAGAAAATACTAAAGGTAAGATAGATACTAAATAGGATAGATCTAATGCTTATATATGTTTTATTAAAAGATTTGACTAATAATTTGAATGAATCAGTTAACAATCAGAACCTAATTGTCAAAATTTATAAATTCAGAATAAAATTAATGAATAATAATAATAAACAAATGACATTGTATCCATTATTTAAATGTCTGAGAAGGCAAAGATAATGATCATGCCATTTAACATTCCGATGACATTTTGCTGAAGAGTTATTATCTTTTCTTTAATAATACCTCTTACCTTTCTGCAAATCTGGTTTGTAACTGAACACTTTTACTTTCTAAATTTTCTATAAGTCTTTGCCGCCTTTCTCTTTCTTCAAGTGTTCTAACATAATGTTAAAGTTAATAATTAACATGTTTGTAAGGAAATAATGAATATTACAAATTACAATAAAATTATTTTTTGAACAATTAATGTTACAACAATTTTAATTTATGCCAACAAATGGCATTAAAAAATGTTCATTGTCTCTTAATTTAAGAGATTAATATCTCTTAATTAACCAGATTAATATCTGGTTTTTTAATATCTGTCGAATTGTAAAAATCTTTTTAATTTATCTAATCATGGTACAGTCAGCATCAAAATAATAACTGATTTCCACTGTGCTTATAATTGGTGTTAAAGCCAATAACATTAATGTAAACAAAATGAAAACAATAGCTCGTATCCTCTAGGATGTACTTCTCTCAGAGTGGATGAGGTTACAAATGAGTTTGTTATTAATATAAAAAAAATATTAAAACACTATTTTCAATGTTGTTATTACTGCACATTTAAATACTTAAAAAGGATACACTGAAAAGCAACTATTCAGTTTGCTTTTGAGACGCTCAACATCAGATTTATTCTGCTTCATTTTTATTCTTATGGCGGCGGATATCGATGCATAACTCTCAGATGACTTTGGTAAAATATTTCTTGAGTTTAGCTGTTCTGTTATTTCCCTATAGAGTCTCTCACATGATTCATACTCAGACAGCCTATAAAAATAAAATAACTAAGAGTTAAATAGCTATTAACAAA
This sequence comes from Lethocerus indicus, assembly GCA_019843655.1. Lineage (NCBI taxonomy): Eukaryota > Metazoa > Arthropoda > Insecta > Hemiptera > Belostomatidae > Lethocerus > Lethocerus indicus. The sequence goes on along the minus strand of JACDQD010000005.1, from coordinate 23,936,598 downwards.
ATAGTTTTAAATGTTCACATTAATTATCCATAGGCCACATTATATGACCATAGTAAATGCTATCAAAATAAGAAGTATTCATCAATTCTTGGATGATATTTTCATAGAATTAACTATAATTACTTCAAATTTTACAATACATAGGTAGGGATCCTTCACCATTTGGGTCTCATTTGGTTCATGCGGAAATCTCATCCTTTTCTTTATTGCACTAAGTTTCCCTTCTGTCATGTTGAAGGAAATTAGTACTAGTATACCAAATGTAAATGTTCTCTAACCCCTGGTGAAACTGAAATTGCTATTGATGAATTAAGTGATGAAGAAATTTTTTGGCAGTGGAGTTTAGTTGATGATGGTCAGGATTCAGATATGGAGTTTGTGAGGAGTAAAGTACAACATTTTGAACGTATACTTATATATAGTTAGTATATATAGTTTTAATTTTATTACACTGGAATTTATTTAGAAAGAAATAAAACCATATGTATTGTGATATTTGATGTGACAATGTTGTGTCCTTGCGCTTGGAAAATATAAAAATGAATTCACAACAGAGAAAGCAGAGAAACTGCTCAGTAGACCTGAGAAAATGTAGCTCATTAAGGCATCTTTATCATTAAATGAGTTTGTTTTGTGGCTAATATAGAAACTGAGTTTTGCCAATAGTTTCTTATTGGGAATTTATTTGCTATTGATGAATTAAGTGATCAAGAAATTTTTAGCAGTGGAGTTTAGTTGAGGATGGTCAGGATTCAGATATGGAGTTCGTGAGGAGTAAAGTACAACATTTTGAACGTATACTGTTAAACTCCCAAATCGCTTACATGAAAGCAATATATAACCGAGATTTGTAAATTTATTTTTTTCATTTTCATTTATTTTTTCAGAAAATACGTCGATTACGAATAAAATAAGAAATAAATTTGTTTGCACATAAGAGGAGTCAATTTATGAAGTAAATGCGCAGACTAAGGTTTAATGAGCAGAAGTGATAATGCAGTGTATAGACTAATAACATTAGTATTCATGTAATAAAGGTAATATGATATGGTTTGTACATAAAGAAAACTTACCAAGTATCGCTGTCATTGTCGAACTCTATCAAAGACATGGCACAAAAATTAAAATACGAATGATCAGTAGGCACGACACTAAGAGAAAAACACAAAACTGGCAACCATAAAACTGTTTTACTTAAAGTATCGATATTAGTGATATCGACCTGGTTTACATTTCAATCTTATGAGTCGATATCACCGAGTCGACCTTTTTATATGAAAAGGAACATAATATTTTGGCTTTTTTAAAATTCAGAACAAATAAGTGAAACAGAATACAAAAACTTACGTAAAGATTAAAACTTAAGATATTAAAAATGAAGGTTAAGAATGTTTTAATAACATAGAATGAAGGAAATCAAAGAATACCCTCACTACAACATCAAGTAATGAAAAGTATCTTTCTGGAAATCTTAAAACATGATACTGCTTACACATTTGTTTTACATATATGTTATTCTCACACAAATTGAGGTTATGATAGCGATATCTTTATAGTACTATTAATAAAATACTATGAAATGTTTTAATTATTGAACACAATCGAGAGTTCATTCGGGTTAAGAAAAGGAGAAAAATCAAGCCCAGCTCTGGCAAATATACTCTAAACTCAAATTTGAACCGTCCACTATGTTATGGACAGGCACTTAGACTGAAATATATTTCCATCAAAATTGGTTAGTTATCCTAAACAACTGCATTGTGTTTAAAACCATTATATGTTTCAACACTTTATTTTTTTAATTGTGTCAATATTTTCAGTCATTCAAATACTTAATTATACTTAAGTGTAGGGCCAATTGGCAATATAAATGGTTGAAGGAGGGAAAGTTTACGTGATTAGAGTATTAGTTTGGTATAACTTTGGTTATTGTAATTTCAGGTAAGATCGCGTAATTCAATGGGGAGAATTGAAAGCAAGTATTGAACCATATCTACCAGGCATTTTTCCATTCTTGGAGAACACTTAAGCGAGTTCTAGTAGATAATATTACTCCCTTCCTCCAGTCCTGATGATGGATCAAGTAAAGGTTCTGAAACGTCGAAAGTTCCAGTAAGGAAGGCAAGAAACCATCCTACTGAAACTCTCAGTTTTACTTGATCTTATTGGAAGTTAGATAGTACAAACAGCTATTTGTTTCCAATACTTAAACAGACTTGTATAACTTTATGGAATGGTTTCTAGAACATTAATCTGAGATCAATGATTACCTTTTAACATAATAAGATGCATCTATTTGCAGCATCGAATTGGGTTAAATTTGATTAAAATTATAAATAATTAAACTTCAATATATTTTATGAATGTAACTACATGAATGGATTCTTGTGGAATCAACTATTTAATGTTAAATAGAAAAATTAATATTGTAGAAAAGATTTAACTTACTTTTTGAGACACTCACATACTTTAATTTGGGCCTTAAAGTAAATTAAGATAATATAACATTGAATACATCAAAATAATTTGAAAAAACAAAATGTAAAAGAAAAATTAACTGATAATTTGATCAAACCAAGGAAATATCAGTGATGATGGGTGATTAATTAATCACCCATTAATCATTAGTTTAATTAAACTAATTACCATAAAATAGGTTTTTATATGGGTAGACTTATATTATAAACTTATTATCTCTTAAATGATCTGAGATATATAGAAATCAAATAAAGAGTCTTGTGGGAGATAAAAAATCCATGTCAATATGTACTTACAATTAGTTAAAATTTATTTATACATCCATTTTATAATATATATATATATATATATATATATATATATATATATATATATATATATATAAATGGAAATTTTTAAGACTAGATAACCATATCATTTAAATATTTACAAATAATCATTTCATGATATTTGTCTGATGAAAAATGAAATGAATAAGCCAAATATAATTTGGCAAAAGTGTAAGTTTTTCATATTTTGGAAGAATGGAACAATAATAATTTAAATAGCAACATATTATTTAAGTTTCACTGAATATAGTAATGACTATTATTTGGTAGAATTAATACTAAAGTAAAACAAAATAAAGTTAGACATTTTTAAAACAATTTTCGTTTTGAAATGATATATAATTAAATATGTAAAAATAAAATTCAGTATGACTTACAAAAATCCAAAATCTTCATAGAATGAAGAAATCACTTGATACAAAGATATTTTTATAACTGAAATACAGAATACTGTCCATATCGGCATCAGGCTCAATTGTGCAGAAAATAAATACAGTGAAAAGAATTACAGAATAGTTGTATGTATGTTCTCAATAATGAGTAAAATACACAATGTATTGTACATGAATACAATTTTCCATTTCATTCGTAACCACATGTAAAATTATGCTTACAAAATAAATAATGAATTATGAAATATTCTAACGTGAGTAATCTTAAGCAAAAATGTAGGATTTTTTGGTTTTAAAAGAAATTACAAAATTAAAAAATCAATTTTTCTCTTGCAGTATGGTCCATAGTAGTACATTTTCCACATGTGTTATTCATCACTATCTCTATTCAGTGATAGCCTTCTCAGTCCATTTCCATAGATACAACCAAAAACACTATTTTTCTTTGCATATTCTTCAAAATCACCTGTAATTATATTTAGGAATTAATCGTTTTTTACTAAAAATTGTTCATTTCTTTCTTCATATGTTAAAAAATATTATTAGTTTCACATACTATATCGGACAGTATCTGATTTGTCCAAATCAATTTCATTGAAAATCCCCTGTGATTCATCTTCACTCATAGATAATACTAGTCTTAAAAGGAGACTTAGATCTTCTTTTGTCACTTTTTGCTCCTCACCTCCACAAAGCTGCAAACATATCAACAAATAAAATCACTTCTATCCAATTAAATTACTCTAACAATTCATGATTTGATTTTGAATTTCTTTAGTGCTACAGTGACATGAACACCATACAAATATATTTTTCTTCATAAAGAATCCATACATTTTCTACTTTAATACTTAGAATAATAGAAGAGTTCAGATATCATTTTAAGTTTACAATTAATATTTAATAGTGCATAAATTAATATTTAATTTTCATGTGAATATACTAATACTATTTTTAATTGCCTTTTAAAAACTTTTAGATATTCTAATTTAATCATATTTTCCTTATATAGTGCAATGAGGAAGATTAAGTGCCTGTTTTGTGCATTTGGTTATTTAGAGTCACATTCCTCCTATCATAAACTAATTTGTTCCAACTCAAAATTTATTTCTGTAATTAAAAAATGCATGTATGCATATCTTGCCAAATGTCATCTAAATGGAAATTTGCATACCTTTCATCAAATCACAAACAAAAAATTATATTTACCATGTACTAATTAAAAAATGTGAACAATAAATGAAATAAATTTACAGGATGTATTTCGAAATCAACGAACACATTTTATAATTTTACCATGTAAATGCTAACAATCTGAATACCTCAAAAGCTAATTTTATCATACTAGCTTTGTTGTCAGCTTTATACACCAGTAGAACACTCAATAAGTACTCCCTGAAGTTTATTTCACCAGTTTCGTCCTATAAACAAAATTATTGGTACTGTTTTATTAAAATATTACAGCTGATTAACACTTAAATAATTTACTAATAACCAAGATAACATTTTCTATCAGAAGCCATAGCATTTACTGACAAAGTTATGTTCCTCATAACTTATTTACCTTTCCATATTTAAATGACAGGAATATAATATTGTATAAGCAGACTTGGAAAAATACCTTATCATAAAGATTAAAAAGCTCCTGAGCAAGTGGATCAGTTAAAGAAAGACCCAAAGTAGTTGCAAACATCTTATAATTGAAGGTATTTTCTTCAGGAGAATTTTTAAGCAGGGATGGCTGTTCTGACACCAATTTTTCTTCAATTCGACTCCTTGACAGCCTGATAAATCAAATTATGCTTCCTATTAAACCTCAATTAAGAGAAAATGTTTAAATCACCCTCTTTTATCAAAATATGAATATAATATTTAACATTTACTACTTTAATTTTTATTTGACTGGTGCATTTTATAAAAATGGCAGTAACTAATTCTTTAATGATTAATATAGTATACTAATACTCAACCCTAATTTTATTCTAAGCTGATGAGCCAGAAGAAGAATTGATGTCTTTGAAAAGCTTAACTTTTTAGCTCGGCACACTAATTTACAGTCATCATAAGTGTAATCCAAGGTAGGAACTCCTAAATGCCTAGAAAAATAAGATTAATTTGGTTATAATTAAATATAATAGAAGAAGTAGAAAAATATATTTTTATGATAAGGTAGAATTGCTTTTACCGTGCCATGAGTTTTCGCACATTACGAGCGTATAATTTGGGGTCCCGTTTTTCTTCTTTTGATGGTCTATAGACAGGTAGGAATTCAATCTCACAGTTGCTGTGAGGCTGCACCAGTGTGAGCCACATCAGTTTCAAGCTGAAAAGATTTGGTAATTAGGGATCATGATTCAGCTGGTTTACATTATTTAGAACTCACTTTTTTTTAGTACTATTTACTAAATAATAATAATTGGGAAAGTAAACCTAAGGTGTATAAATTTATCTTTCTGTCACTCTCGATGACCCAGGCACAATAATGTTAAGAGAAAGTATACTTACACTCCAGGACCTTCCCAAGTCCAAGTTACTGTATCAAGTTTATTGGGGTATCGGATGAGTACTGGTTGTACTGGTACTCCTGGATAAAATGCTCCCGGTTTGAATGTTATTAAACAAGATCTATTTGTACAGGTACCCTCTGGAAATATTAACATCTGTAAAAAAACAATCCTCATATTAAAATTAATCTAATCAATCCTTCAGGTTGACAACCTAATTGAACTAATGTTATACGAAATACGAGTCAATTATATTTCAACAAGCATAAAATAATTAAATTTTTAATTAATATTCTCATGTCACATTATTATTTTCTTTTTAACGCTGTGGTTTAAATTTTACTTTAAAATTAAGGAATCATTAACATGAAATTCTGTTCCTTTTTCAGACCTTTTATCAATATAGTAACGAGATCAATATAATCCATTAAACAAACATTAAAAATTCCTCTTTTTCCATCATTTTTATAAATACACCAACAAACAACAGGTAAGATTATGCATTTTCTTGGTAATTTATGTAACCTAACGCTAATAATCATGTTAGTTTTAATTTTATTATACTGGACTTTATTTAGAAAGAAATAAAGCCATATGTATTGTGATATTTGACGTGATAATGTTGTGTCCTTACGCTTGGAAAGTATAAAAATGAATTCACAACAGAGAAAGCAGAGAAACTGCTCAGTAGACCTGAAAAAATGTAGTTCATTAAGGCATCTTTATCATTAAATAAGTTTGTTTTGTGGCTAATATAGAAACCAAGTTCTGCCAATAGTTTCTTATTGGGAATTTATTTTTTTAGCGAATTACTTTGTACAGATGAATTAAAAACGTGTCATCTTTTAAAAGCATAGTACTTTGTACAATTTACCTGCGACCAATCTTCTTTTGAATTTGCTCTGCTTATAATTTCTTGGATAGTTTTCTGGCGAGAATCCGGGTCCTCCCTCCGCACGTATACTGGTTGTGTATAGTTTATCAGTTCTGAAATTTTTAACAATTAAAATTAACCATATGTATATATATATATATATATATATATATATATATATATATATATATATATATATATATATATATATATAATTATAATGAATATAAATATAATACGATACTGCTATACATTGGTTTTAGTTTGAACAATATACTCAGTAAGGGTCCGAAAATCATACAAGTATTTAATTGATTTTTATTCCACCCCATTCGCAAGTTCATTTTATTTATGCTTTTCGAATAGGCAGAAGTGAAACGGATAAAATGTTTCTACACAGTGTTCCCCCTTGTGAAAACGGGCTTCGAACTGTTGAATAACGGAAATTTCTATTAGAAACTCAACCTGCTCTGCGACTGAACGGGTGTTTCACAAGTGCCGGTAGTTGGGGGAAATCGCGCTAAAACGTATTGCTGTCGGTTAGTAACGTCTCATGTTTAATGCTGCATTCCCTGTGTCTTAATGTCGGCGGGTTTAATCGTTACATAAAAGTGCGAAGATTTCAAAGCGGCAACTGTTCTTATTTATTCCCGCGCAATCTTATTCCCGGTTCGGTGACCGCCAGGACCTCTCGATTTTGAAGGTAAAGTGAGGTTGGTGATTATATTTGTTTTTTAACTAAAAACTTACTTTTTACAGAAGTTGTTTAGGTACAAATATTTGTGAATCAAGTTTTGTAGAATACTTCGAAACATAATCAAACGCAATTACCCGACTATTTTCTAACAATTTTTTGGGTGGAGCTATGGAAGAGTAATGCGGGAGGGCCCAGAATTGTTGGGACCCCACGCTGAACAGACCGCCCTGGGTGGTGGACCAAAGTGGGAGACAGCATTCCTGGCTCAACGTGGGATTAGTTAAGAATAAAAATTAAGACGACAAAATAGATTTCCCTCCAAAATAACAGAGTCTCCAAAATGCACTAGAATTAAGTACTAATCCATCACTATATTGATTTAAAACTGTTACTATTTCGGCTAAGGTTTGGAATATCTCCCATTCTTGCGACTCTTACTGTCCCCCACTTGCGCGTTATGTCCTAAGATGGCCCAATTTCCGCTATTTACCTTGGTCAAATAACATTCCATTAGTAAGGCATGCCGGTTGCCGAAGGAGCATCCTGCAAGCGCTGTTACTGTGGAGACAGATGATCGTAAATGTAACATGGCCACATTATTAACAGAATGCCACTGGCCAAGCGAGCAACTAAAGGCTACAGCATGCCGTTTAAAAATAAAGCCGTTTCATTTCTACATATCAGAGCCGACGATTTGCCAAGGGAAACGAGAGCGGAGAGGCACAAGGTACAAGCGACATTAAATTATAAGGAAGGTTTAATCTAGGGCGTATCCGGTTTCTACTGACTTCCGAGCCAGGGGTTAGTGCCGCTCTCTTTCCTGACGATGATGGAAGGGAATCCGGTGACGTAGACGATTCCCGCGTCGAGGAAAGTTGAATGGGGTGCGATCACCAATATTGGGGCCTGCTTCCTCGTCGCCTGTTTACCTTTTACGGTAACGCTCATCCCTCCGGCTTGGTACGTGCTGCACATTATCCACGCTATCACTTGCTTCACCCTCCTGCGACAGTCATTTATCATTATCTTTCGAATGGACTGGTTTCTCCTGCTAGTACATTAGGGTCCCTAATAGTACACAAGAAATACATGTAAGATCGAATATTTTTGGGGAGACAAAAATGCGTCCTGTAGTGTATATATATATATATATATATATATATATATATATATATATATATATATATGGCATTATAAAATTATAATGAGTAATTTAATCAGGGCACACTTTAACAGGGCAGTTAATCGTGGTGTATTAACATAAAGTCTATTTAAACAGTATTACACCTTTTTGAATATTTGAAATATTTTGGGCCTGAATCCTGACGTCACGACGATCGTTCATTAAGTCGTTTTATGGATTCGTAATCATTTTTAAAAACAAAATAAAGCACTATATGATAGAAGTAGAACGTAGTTTGTTAAAAGAGAAATTTGATGATAAGCCACGTACTTTTCTGTAGTGAATTTTCAATAAGGACCCGAACGTCATTCGTATTGCGTATTCAAATGTTGGCGGAAATTTAAATGAGAAAATGACATTGGATAAGATTAAGGTAAGCTATTTAATTATTGCTTTCACATACTACAGATCGAATTATTATTGTTATCACGTTCACGCATAATTACCACGCATAAGTTACCTACCGTTCCATCAGGGATATACCCCTGCCTATACTATTTTCCTTGCCATTGGCGATATATATGTGTGTGTTTCTGTATAATATTACATTTTTGTTACTGAAAAATTTAAACACTGACTGAGAGTGGTGACTTGGTACACAGGTATTGTACCTTATCAAAACCTATTCTATCATTCGCCTAAGCCGGCGAACCTCATATGTATAAAATATTATTTTGACAACTTGTGCGTGGTGTTCGATGCACGTAACCAAATTTCCCTACAGAAGGGTGCCCTGAGTGGAGGTGGATTATTGAACTGAAGTCTTCCCACGATTTGAAAAAAGAATCCAATTTCTCGGTTTAGGAGGTACCGATTGAAAGCTCATTGTGACTTAGGATCGGAGCTATTCGGGGGAAAATGTACAGTTATGCGACACGGCCATTGTGGGACGTATCGCATAACAATCCGGTAAAAGGATTCGTTATTCTCCACTTGAAAAACCCGTTAGACGCCGGTATTTTCAGGAATTAGCTCCAGAAACGGACACGTTTTGGAATTTCGGCTTTCATCGAGATCGACGTATGCTTTCTGCGGGACACAAAATGTGATGTGGAGTTAAAAACGGAAGTTTAGTTGGTTATGGGGTGGTAACGATACCTTTACCAGCGTGAGTTTCTCCTCTCTTTTACCTTTACTGAACCGCTTTCAGATTCTCGCCGCCGAACCTGGCTGCCAAGTCTTGGCTAGGACGATAAACAAAACGACGAAAGAAGAACCGATAGGAAATCATACAAGGAAAAGTAGGATGATTTATTTCCTGTAAGTTCCAATTGAAGGTAAAGCCGGGAACGAATTCAATCGCCTTGAGTGCGTTAATGACTTAATCTATACCGTGTGAGGCGAATTATTATTCAGTACCAGTGAAATTATGCCATTTGGAGGCAAATAATAACCACCTACTCCGGAAAATCGTTCACCTGGTGTTCTTTCAGAATAATCGCTTCCTTCCATCCGGTTCTTTTCATGGGCATATAAAACTGGTTCAAGAATACAGCGGTTGCGCAATCAATATCATTACCGACGCAAATTGAGCATGCAATTGGTAAACAAGTAATTATTCTGTTATAAATATTACCTCCTCCATCCTGAAATGGGTTTATTTGCGAGATCTTCTTCCGACAAGCCGATGAGACCGGCGCAGGCGAGCAGCCAGGCTAGAACGAGGAGATTGACTATGATGAAAAGCCTAAGGGGCAGTACAACTACTGTCAGTATGCCGGCCTGCAAACGATATTTTCTCAAGTTAGTTAAAGTTCTAATAACGAACCAGGAAAGGATTGACTCGTGTTTCAAACATAATAAACCACTGCATAATAATTTCTTAGTCAGACATAACAGAAAGAAATTCTACTACCTCGAAGACAGTTATTACTGGGTGGTCGCAAAAATATCCTTATCTGAAAATTAACGGGGAAATTAAAGAATTATCCCCTGATTGAAGATACTAATACTTTATCTTGATTTTCTTCAGTTCAGCGCGCATTATAATTAAAAATATCTTATAGTTGTGGCTAGAAATAAACAGAGAAAATTTGGGCTGAAAAAATGATTTGCTAAAGTGGATCAAATCATTTAACACATTGCGTGCATATAATTCTGGTTCAGTGGACGCAATATTAAAGTAATGCTATATTAGTTGGGAAAGCTAGGTTGGGTTTTAACGATGTCTTTGACTGATACCATAAATAATCGTTAGCCCATTTGTGTATGTGAACGTTGGCTCACTGTAATTCTGTTAGGGTCCTGTCACCGACCTCTTTCTAGCGGTTTACCTTCGTTTTTGAATTCTATATAATCCCACTGTGCAATTTTATGCGTGGGATGGAATGGCGTAAGTCCGCTCAATTTCTAGGCCAGTATATTAATCCAATGCATAAGGTCCGCGGAGATTAGAAACTGAATTAATTTCAAAATAAAAGAGTCGTATAGTCTTATGAATTATGAAGACGGCCCCAAACAGTATTTTAGGAAAATGCGCAACGTTCCATGTATGTACAGTGTCGCAGGATAGAGGAATTAAAAAAGAGAGTTCATAAAGGGTGAGCAAAATCGTTCAGATAAACGCAAAATTCAAAATGCTTTGTTGGAGGCATTTTCCAATTCTTTTTGATTGATAAGTTGGATCGAAATTTGCTCCTTACATGCTCTGAATTTAATTTCCTAGAACGCCACAAAGATTTTTTTCTCGGTCCTAGACCAACTGCGCAATGAATAGTTTAAAAGAGTGCTCGAACGAGATATGACCAACCTGGCAACTGCCGTGCAAATATTGCGCAAGAGAAACATTTCCACAGTTCCAGGCGCCGTTAGCAAACGCCGCCTAAATCTCACCCGCCGTTTCAAGTAAATCCGTAACTCTCACGCAATGACTGTAAGGTAAAATACTGTAGGACGTTAACCTCGGTTATAGCGGCGCGGGGGAAACCCCCCCCCGCGACGACTGTGTTACGCAATTATAGTTGAAACACGATTCCAGATTTCAACAACAGACCGGGATTAAATTTTAAATTCCTTCATAATTTCTGACACATCGCTGGATTGATTAGCAAATGTGAAAATTTGCTATTTACCCAGTAAGGCGATTAATGCGCGCAATATAATCACCATGATTGGGAACTTCGTCATTCGTAATCGCCGACAACAAATCTGTTTCAAAATTTCAAAAAAATATAAAAAATTGTATATTCTATCTTCAGAACAACTTATTGGCAGTTGTTGTGCCAGTATTCTCGTTATGGGTGGTGCTCAGCGATGACTTGTGGGGGAGGAACAGTCGGAGGCGTTTAGATGCCCACCCCCTCCCCCGCCCCCTTCGCACGTCACTGCCTAATAACTCATTCGATCGTCCTGACGGCGCACTAATGGCAGGAATTCAGGTGGCAGGTGGTCCAAACACGATCGCCATGGCAACGCGTTATAGATTGGTCCCGGCTTCCTTCCCCTCCGACCATGCCGGGCTTCTGCCCGAAATAATTCGACCGTCGGGATAATCGGCTTCTTACCTCAAAACGGTGGTTTGAGGCCAACCCCAACCCCCTTCCCGCCCCCATCGGTAACCCCGTTTCCCGTTCAGTTTCCTGAATTCGGCGGTACAGATACGCGCATTTTTCTTTCTATCGATCCTCCTATTATTAACACGAGACCCTCCGTCCTTCTCCCAGACATCCTACTGCATTATGACTACAGTTTATTGGGCTGTAAAGTAGAAACCCGAGCTCCACACTCGGTCCGGTTTTACCGGGACCTATTCCAACTGGCAACTTTTTAAAATGTTATTCAATCCGTAAGATATTGAAAATAAAAATTATAACGTGTGAATAATCAAAGTTGATTTAAGCAGATAAAATATATGCGACATAATTAGAAAATGTTAACAATATACAGTATGTTCTGCACATTTGATTTATTGTACGGTACACAAAAATATCGTACAATTCAAAATAAATGTTTTATGAAAAGAAAACGTATTGTCTTAATTTCGACATTATATTATATGTCACACTTAAATTGTATTTCACGCAGAATAATTATTAAAACGGAATATATTTGCTGAAGCGATATGGGGCAGTCATGTGGATTCCCCGAATTTGAGTGACGTTGGAGTGATCAATACCACCTGTACACGTAGTTTCCTTCATCAATCCATTTATTATAAAGCGACAGAGACCCTGAATTCCAGTCGGCCAATATCTCATATTCAACAGCCCGAACGGCTTTATGTAAATGTCGAATTGGAGGACCATTTATAAGTGAGAAGTGTATGCATAAAAATACGTGGTATGATTGAGTTTTACTAGGAACGTTATCTGAGTCAGGTAAATTACTAAACTCATTTTTGATTTCCTACAGTATTTATAATGATATTTTCATAAGTACGGCTATTTATAATATCTACAGAATTAAGAGCAACTCAAGAGCCAATCAAACAAAATAAATGCAGGCTTACACTCGTCTTAGTAAGACCAGTCACTTATCTGGCCGTTCACACATACCAAAATAAATATCATAGCGCTCAACTAATAACTCGCACTAATACGTCTCATTAATTAGAATTTGTTAAATAAAAAATGTCTCATTTTTTTCTAAGCTTTGAATCAGAGTACGAACAGAAAAGGTCGGACCTTGCGGTATTGCCAACTGGGACATCATGATTTTGAACATGTTAATGGGAGAGAACGTCCCGGGAATAAGTAAGAGTGCCATCGTCCCCAATGATGCACAGGCCAAGGCTTACCAGTACAACCATGGGATTATCGGAATGGACACTGCTCAGAACGGGTGTCAATGAACTGAGCTGTTCGATATCGATTGGAAGTGTCGTTGATTTATGAACACTCATTGGTCAATTTTAATTGCAGAAGGTTGACATATATTATCTGGTGTTTCAGTACATCAAGGAAAAGTTTCGAGCTGGATTTCCAACGTAAAGTAGGAGTAACTTTTTTTAACCGCTAAGTCTAAGAATGGGAAAGAGAATTTTATTGCGCTGTACTTAGAGCGCTGTGAGGAAAATAATTAATTAGGCAGTATATTCAGCCAGGAAACTAAGACATTGACGGCAAAATTTTTTCTTTGCTTATTGTCGAGGTTCTCCGCGAACGGGTCTGGATCCAAAAATTCGAAACTTAATTAACGGCCAGGATCTGTTAAAATCTAGACCCCCGCATCGATAGGATATTCCAATGAAGTAGTTCTCCATACGAACCGCTTCTTCGATATAGAGTGAAAAAATAAGACCGCCACCCTCAGAAGGGTCAAATACTAGCAGGTTCATAGGAAAAGGTAGGGTGTCGTGGGTGGGAATCGAGGCCGAGTTCTCATAAACTCTAGACCTTATTACTGGGGCGTGATCATTGGAAATACTAAATTACAGAGCTGAACATGGCTAACACGGTCTATTAATAGTATTATAAAACGGCCTAGGCCGACAGGCATCGATGTTTTAAGGTTGAACGTAATTACTCGTCAAAAGGTCAGCGGTATGATTCGGCATGATAAGTGGGCTAGGAAAGTTGGGGGCCGGCCGGATCGAAAGGGGATGATACCATTTTTGAAAAGCGATGATGACAATGTGTTCTGTTCTGTTCCCAAATCGGCGGGCCGATGAAAAGAAATTGGCCGAGAGATGAAAGCGGGCCTTGTACAAAACGCCTGGACAATGGGAACACCTGCGGCCTCGATCTCAGCCGAAATTAACCCCCGGACTAACCCTTCCTTACTAACAGACACCTACTTCCTTATCAGGTGGAGAGATTTCCAGCAGAAAAGGAGGCCTGTACGCAGTTCAGGAGATGGAGTTTAAAAGTCGAAATTTCACACTGGATCGACTACCTCAATGAATCTATCTCTCTGCCATAATAAATCATACATAGGTTGGAATATCTGTTTAGTGGTCTTATTCTCTTAATTCATTCTCTCGTCTGGTTGGCATCCGTGAAAATTTTCCTTTCACATTGCCTGGCGACTGGTGCCTAGAAATTAAGGTTTGAACTAATTTATTTCTTCGTGGGATGAATCTTTCCTTCCAACGAGCATGTTTTTGGTAAATGGGTACGGATTGATCAATGTTCATCTGCACAGGCGAGGCTTGGCGGCGCAATTGCGCTGGTGTCGAGTTTAAATTTCTCTCCCTTCACTGAATGTACCGGCCGAGGTACCGACATAAAGGTTCTACTTTAGACCCTAATTGCACGTCTTGAGGTTGGGTGACAGGGCAAATTTTTCATCAGCGGGACTTTCTCGTCGAGCAAAATGATGGACATTGCATTTGACGTTTCTTCACTCGTGGAGGTTTCCTATATTATCCGTTATCATAAATTTTATTCCTCCGACGGTATAATTCAGTAAGTAGCTATAAAATCGAACCATTTTAATTCTCAAGCAGTGGCCAATTGAAAAACTGATTAAACGTACAACACATGGAAATTCTTTGTAGAACCTAACCACAACGATAGATACAAAAACAAACATTATCTCTGGCCCAGAGATCAGTTGATTGTGCAATAAAAAAGGTTATAAAAAATATGTCATCGCTCTTTCGTAGACAGCTTCCTCGAATATAATCGTGAACACTAAGCGCTGTTGGTAGCCTGTGGAACGGGAACGCAACTGGTAACAGAAACCATAACAGAGACATTGATAATAATTGACCTCAATGCCTTAAATAGCAAAGGCCTGGTTGCAGAACATTGGGCAATTCGACTAGATAAATTGCACGGATTTGTTGTTATGTATCTTGGAAAAATAATCCCGGCGTTGCAGTCGTATTTATTGGTGTTGTAATAAATCTCCTGTATTTTCAATTTTAATATGCAGTAACAGGAAAAATGCGGTTCTAAAGAACGGAAAATTATTAATCGGGGAACATAGCCAGTTGTTTTTAATCTATTACCTTATTCAAAGTTGCGCAAATAAAATTCAGAGTAACGCATTCAATTCAAAATAACTTAAAGTGAATTCTGCTAATTATGGAGCTAAATATTTTTGTAGAAATGTTTGAGACAAGATATCTTTATAAGAAAGATATTTTTGTAGGGAGGTTTGCCTTCTTACATATGTTCTACGAATTCGACGATCAATTATCCTGTCATGTAACGATGTATATATATATATATATACACACATATATACACATACATATTTCCATTCATATTCACGCCCGGATGTGCGTTGAATGGAGGAACGTGGTGCTATCTGCCGCTCAAGGATTCAACCTTGATCGTAACCCAGTTTAGCTCCGGTGGATCTTGGTGGGGAAAGTTGAAGAGTTAGCTAAAGACTGACAGCCCAAGGGGAGAGAGAGAGATGGTAAGGTCATCGCACTCAAAACTCTTTCAGAGGAGCTTTCTTTTACTGAAACCAGCGGCGCGTATCCATCTTGCGGCCAAGACGATCCGAAGGTGATCTTCCGAACGAAAACCGAATATGCGACCTTGTACCTTTTATTTCTTCGATGATACTCATTTTATTTTTTGCTATATTTAACTTTCGTCCCTGCGATTTTCTGCATCCTCTCTTTTGTTTCATGCCAAGGCAGACCGGTTATTGTCACAGGTCAGTGGCGTACCGTTAATAGTCAAAAGAGAAATTTAATTGGCACTCAAAATTAGCTAGGTTTTTGTTTGGATGGAATATTGGCATCGTCTCAAATCATATATTGAAACATCTTAAAAGAACTGTCAGATTGATGAAAATTCCGCGCGATTTTGTTACCCCTAAGCAGCTGTAATAATAGGAATATACGCATCAGGTCAGAGTCTACGGCCGATACCGGTCTAACGTAAGACAAAACTAACGAGAAGTAACAGAAAAGTGTACGAGGGTAATCGAACCTTTGCTGAAACACAGGTGTGTAGCATTAAACTAAGCAGTCAATCGTGTTAATGAGACTTGTTAAGGTGTGTTCGAATCATTGTTAGATGTCTGACGTGGATAGAAAAATGATTAATTAGTGACACTGGGATGTTAGTGTCACTAATTATCCCAATCAGAGGAGAAGTCCAGGAACAGTTCAAAATGGAATTATGTAACATCTCCATACACGTGCTTTATACCCGACGTACCGGTTTCGACGACATTCCAGAAATTATCAGGAACATTTCTTATTGCATCTTAGTTATGTAACAATTTTTCTGGTCCAGAAAAACTGATTTCACAGTCACTTTTTACTGAACGTCATACATATATTAGTCATAGTGTATTTATTTTCATGGACTCAACCCGTTGTTTCCTGTTTCCTCGGGACGGGTATCGCGCGTGGTTTCCCGTTATCGCCTGTCCTGGGATAAACAGCCGTTTCTTTTAATAATGTGCAGCCGGTTTTTTAGACAATTTTAAGATCTGTCGTTGCAATGTAAATTAATATTCCAAGACACATAACTAGCGAAAGCTAATTTACTAAACGTGGAAAAGTAACACCTTTAGACTAAATTCTAGGCCACTGCAATGAAATGCAATACAGTTACGTATATTTAACTAGGACCTGTTTACTAATCCACATATAATACGCTGTCATAAATGACATAACTATCCATTTAAAATCCTGTAAGAAGTAGGAATTGCCAGATGTAAGGCGATAAACTAACATTCTTCGAATACTATTAGCTACGATCCGGTACATTAACGTTGGTTCGACGATAGAAATCAAGCAACTCTTGTGAAACACTTCCGCAGAATTTTGCATTATGCTTATTGTTATGCAACTGAATTTGCACACATGCACACGCCTTGTCTGCTGGGGCATTGTCCGCCGAATGGAAAAAAAATCAAACCATAGTACGCGGACATCTGTTTTTAATTTATGAAATTTACTTCAAAATAATTGCTCATGCGTAATAATAATAAGAACGGTAATCGTATCGTAATTGTAGAAAGTACGTGGTAATCAGATATTCTAACGCATTTATTTCCTTTTTTTTTATTTCCTTGGCGTATGTGATAGGAACGCCCTCACTACTAGCTGACATCATATATTCACGAAGACTGAGATCACAAGAATCACTGAAATAATTCTTCAAAACAGTTCAAATGCACGCGGTTATATCTTGTTATAATATTACTTTAAAGTTTCCTTATTCGTGAAAATATATTTATGGCAAATTGTTGTTAGGGAATTGTTGTTTGGCTTTTCCACGTTTAAAGTTTGCCGATTCCTGACTAATATAGTTCCAGTTTGGACAGTACCCAATTGCTTGCTGGAACAAGGCCGTTAATCTCACTAAAAGAAAACGACACCAATTAGTTTTCGAGCGGTGATTCTGAAGGAAGTGAAATCAGCGTATGAGCCTTTATTATTTAACTCACGAGTCCAAACTTTTACTTGTGGTCCAACAACCGGATCCCGGTCACGTAATATGCGTTATCCGGAAGTGTGGGACAGAACAACAGCTAAGTCAACTGAATTTCTCTTTCGGTTAAAATAATTGTTTTTTGTTTTGTTTTTTTAATGTCGATCATTCCCAACGCCTTGAAACAATCAGAACAATTTACATTTGAAACTTATTGTGCTTATATAATTAAACTAAACTAAAACTAACTTATTGTATATTTAACTCCTCTGATAAGTATAACAAAGGATATAACGTAATTTGTTTTTCTACGCTGATGGTTCAGTTCGCGTGCGGAGAGGAGAAACGTAATGTTTTCACCGGACGGAGGGATATTTGAACATCGGAAGTTACGTACAATTTTCCATAACTCGCGGTTAAAGAACAAGGTTTTTTTCTTTTCAGTAGTCTGACAGTGGCTATAATTCACCCAATTGTGCGATAATTACCAGTAATTTACTAATTTTGAGACTTTTTTAAGAGAGAAGATCGTATGGATGATGATAAGATATACCAATCCCTCATACGGCCCCCTAATAGTTCTCATCACCCAAATTTTAAACAAATAGTTATAATTATGATTATCTGTTTTAATTACGAAAGTTTGATATGATTTCTGTTCGTGTTTTCCTTTTGAACCGAATCAAAAAATCAGTACAATGACTTTGATATCTCGCGTAGCAGCTTGACATAGTTTTTCTTTAATTGGATTAATTTTACGTTCCCCAAATTTCCCCGTAGATAGACAATTTATTTCAGTCACAAATTTCAATATCACGCCGATTTCAGCCTCTGATGATAACTTGTCTCCTCGGTTCTGGCGTCATAAAATATGCCCGATAAATGCCGACTTAATTGCTTCATTAAATGAAAGGGAAATTCAGAAGAGCGCAAGGGAAAGGCTTATTATTGGGCAAGGATTTTTTTATGTTTTTACTTTTGATATCGGACAGGTGAAATCTGAAAATAAGGTTGGAAAGAATCGCAGTATTAACTGCGATATAGACATTAGACATTAAGGTAGACATTAGTCTACCTGTCAATCAAAATTACAGCGCTATTTTCATAATCGGAAATATTTCTGTTGCACAAATACATTTCTTCTATATTAATGAGGCAAATAACGGTTAAATGCGGAATTAAATTTTGTATCTGTTCCTGTATAAATAATGGGGAAAATAAATTTCATTTAGTATCTTGGTTAACGTCTAATAACGAGTGAATTTACACAAAACCACACTACTGGAATTGTTGTTACCATAATCAGTTTCATTTACTGTTCAGTATTCTATAATTTCAGAATCTAGTAATAATGCTGAACCCTCGGAACAGTTCATTATCCATTCAGTTGATGCCACATTATATGTGGAAAGAAGGCTGGAATGACTTTCACAATAAAACTTCACAGAGCTGTAACATTGCAGACCAACCAATAACCAAGAGTGACTCATCGCCTTACTGACAAAAACGCTACCAAGAAGATCGTACGAGCCATGCTAATCCAAACCCTCGTAGACCACCAGTCAGGATTCCCAAACTGGGATAGGATTATTATAAAATTGCATGCTAGTATCTAGCGCTAATCCCGTGCCTCTTATAACACTGTGCCCTCTATTATAAGTGAGAATGAAATGAAGGCAGTGGCCTTACCTAAACGGGGCCCTTGCACTAAAACGTCCTATTTAAAAATTCTAATTTGGGTCCTTGTGAGACTAACGTCGAAATAAATCGAAAAACCGGTTTCTTCCGGGATCCGTTGTTCCTGCTTCCTAGCAAAGATTAGTGGACCGGTTCACCGCCGGAATGTGGCACATTTACAGTCGCCAAAACGACACGTAAGGCTGGATTGAAAAGCAAACCTTGGCGGTTTCAGCGGTTGGGATTTTCCAATACAGAAAGAATTAATTTAAAGTAACAGGTGTTATATAAACTGGAACTTGGTGCCTCACTAATTTACACACGGAATCCTACTGGAGATGGCGAAAAGTCGAGCTCGGTATAAACCAAGAACGAATCAGCGAGTGGGGACAGAATATCGCGAGAATGATGTCATTTTTAACTATCGCGGGTCACCAAATATGTATCTTCAGTTAACTTATCATACCACCATAAAAATATCAGAACAACGTACTATGAAAAAAAAAACAAGAAAAGAAGAAGAATATAAGAAAAAAATATAAGAATAATAAAGTTAAATTTAAAATTTTTAAATAAAGTCTGAGATTATGTACTGGGTGTACCATGTTGTAAGTTATACTTTAAGTGTTATCAATATTATATCGAAAAGTTAACTAAATATAAATACGTATATGAGCACTGTCACATAAATAAGGCTAGTGCACTTATAAATTCGTTTCAACCTTGGTCTGGTTGAGATTTTTTTAGAAGCGTTAGCTTTTCAATCCTTCTGCAGCAAATGGGTCAACCTACCTGTCTGTGTTTGCAGTTATTTCATGTGTCGTTTCTCTACATTAATTACGTATCTAATACGTGAGTAGTGCATTTTTAAGGTAATTTCTGATTATTCCATCATTGTTTGGTATCCAAGAAATTTGGTAACAGTGCACTGCATTTTGAATAAATAGAAACAATATTTACGAAATATTGAAATAGTGATAATGAATCGCAAAATATTTACTAGATATATTTTTTAATTTGTATTGCAAATATACATCTTGAGGAAGCCATGGTTTGAAGCTCGTCATGCGAAATTTCGTGGCACTGTGCAAATTCGAATCGAGCGATTTATGTTTTTAATTTACATCAAGGAATTCGTAAAATCTGCAACAACCTGCAGTTCAGAAAACATGTCTGCATTCGTTTTGTTTCAGTTGTAGAGAAACCGTCCCCATCTTCAGTGGCATTAAAATATTCTTATTAGTAATATTAATTTTAATATTTTTACGGTCTCCTAGTGTCGGCTTTTTATCATTGTCAACATTTTTTGGATTCCCATAGGACCCGTACCGTAGTTTAACTCCTAGTCAAGAAATGAGTAAATGCTTCAAGACTCATCAAATTGCTGCCGCCTAACTTATCCTTGTTGGTCAATTAAGGTATTTCCTATTTCTCGGTATATAAAAAACTCAAGAGTCGACGATTGCATTAGCGATTCTCTCGTCCACCGTGTCGTGGGAAACGTTCTATTTCAAAATCTTCCATCGTTCAACGAATAATAAGGAGGTGATGACCGCATTTCTTCAGGATACCGGCGGACGGTTTTGAACGGTGTCCCGCCAATCCTGCTTCTGACTGAAGAAGTATCCGCTTTTCAATAGAGACCGGACCGTTAAAATTCCGTCCGGGACGTCACGCTGAGTTTCTCACCTCGGGTGAAAACTGACCCGAGACTTTCTCGATGACGCTAACCATTCGCTGGCCTAATCCTTTTTTCCCCCTCTTGTTATTTAAGATTAATCAATTTTCCGTTCCCCCAATTTAGAAATTTATAGCAACCGCAGCAAAAGTTTATCTATACCAGGCTGGACTTTTGAGGACGTTCGGACTCATGATGATATCAAACGCCAACGATAAAAACGATGACTCGAGTCAAACCACGGAGACGTCTATGAAGTTGAGTGACGCATGGCCAGCGAAATTTCCCAGTTTGCGTAGGACTGAGAAACTCGGCAGTTTATTTATTCCTATGATTCATTTTATGACGTACGCTGTCTCAGTAGTGAGTACAATTGACTGTTACTGGCCTAGAACGTGACAAGTTTGGGTACATCGTCATCATCAATATTGATCTCTTATGGAGTAATATTACAACAATGGTGATATTGTAGTCTAACTTGGTTAGCCTGTAGAGCTTGAGCCAGTTAATCCATTTTTTTCTGCACTTCGTAATGATTGCACTGACGTAAATGTAACGAGTAATGAGAGGTGCAGTGACAGACGTCAAACTGACCCATGAAAACTCGGTGAGAGTCTTCTCCATTTCAAAAATATTATGTGGCGCCAAAGAAGTACAATGGCGCAATTTACCATGCTTGTTTGTACTCTTCAATCGAATCAAAATCTGCCTATGAAGACCAATATTGAATACAACATAATGGGCATCATAGAGTTGGAGGAAGGCCTCGCAACTGGGAAATTTAAATACATCTTTTGTATACGAGGTCTATTTAGAACAGAGCGTTGATGGGATCATAAAATAATGTGGTACATGTAATCGCTACGTACTTTCAGTTTTTCGTAGGTAGTGGTCAACTCCAGGTGATGGACAAAAGGGTTGACTAAATTCTCGTTGGTGGTCTTCCCTTGGCTGTGACGCCTCTTGAGGCACTTTCCGTTCATCTTTCCTCCGTCCTGTGTCCTCTTCCCTTTATTCCCTTATCACATCACATTAACTTCGCCCGTCCTATAGACTCTTCCGATTTCTTCGTTCGGGTGTTTAAAGTTCTACTGACACCCTGTCCCAGGAGCCTGTGGTATTTCCCTCTCTACTTCTAGGTCTCTCTCTCTCCGTCTACCCCTCTCTGTCACCTGGCCGGCCAAAACTCAAACCGATAGGTAGCGACACCTACCCACTCCTCCCTTTCACCGCGGCCGTCCTCGTTTCACCGACGGAAGGGTATCCACCGATGATAAAGTCGAAATTTATTGCCTCTTTTTCCTCGCTTCTCATAGCTATTATTTCTCAGCTATAATGAATTGTTTTCAGTCAAAATAAGCGAGAAAATTCTAAAGCGAATTTCTTAAAATTATACCAAGTGATGGCATTTGATGAGCGTGAAAAATAGGACTTGTAAATTCAAACATTTTCTTCAGAATGAGACATTTAAAGATAAGCATAAGGGCATAAGCGTCCTTTTTTCTTGAGTTGTGATAATATTTGAGAATTACGTTGTCGACAAAATAGAATGAACGACAAAATTATTCAATATTTTTTCCACGTGCTAATCAGAGTGGTTGGGGTTCGAAAGACCCGGGGTAGATGGCTAGTTTTCGAGTTGCCACAGGTTCATTAGAGCATCTTCAAAGATGATGAATCCCAGAAATCAGGAAAGTAGACCTCGAAAACGCATTAGAGAGAAATGTAAACCAAAAAGATATTAGAAAAGTGTCGAAATAAGTTTGTTCCCCATGTAAACTAATTTCTTTAATTCGTATGATCGTATGATGATTCGAGGAAGTTGAAGTTCAGAAGGACTATTGGAATTTTGAAATAAGACTATTTCTTTCTATTTGAAAAACTATGCTCATAAAATTTTCTCATTGTCATAGCCATAATGTTGGTGCCCCCTTTCGTAGTTTACATATAGCACACCTTGGCACACTTATGAATTAAACTGCTACTTAGAAACGTGGTCAGAAAGTATTATTTACAACTGAACCTTGTTCATCATACTTATATATTCCCATAGTAAAGCTGATTTGAACGAGTATTGTCAGTACCAAAATTATATTTCAGTAGCTTATTAGAATTCGGGCCATCTCTTAAGACATGCGTGGCCCATTTGCATTGCTAATCCCCATTGAGAATCCCAAAATAACATATCAGAATAAAAGAGGCACAGTTAGACTCACAGTGTACGAACCAGCGCTGTTGGAGGAAAATGGGTTTTCCTACCAGAGATCAATAATTTTAGAAAGTGATGTGGGTGTGATGGTGAGGACACCATAATTTCAAAATGAACATTTCATCACGATTTATGAGTGAATTTCGTTTGTAGGTTAAATTTATTTTATTCGTTCGGATAGGGCAATTTTAAACGCCATTTAGTAGATGTTAAACAGGCTTTAGCATATCATTCTCAACTCGCATACAGAGTTGAATTAAGAAAAAGGATGGGCCATGTTTGGTTCACCCTGCTAGAAATGTCAGTCAGTAGTCAATTAATTGTGACGTCGGAAGTTGACAGAAGTGGAGACGTGCAACCGCTCAGTTACCTTACCCTTAACCTTCATTCCCTTCATGGCCGTTGCTTGATCCTCGACGATCATTCTTCCGATGGCCTGCTGTTATATTTCAAGGTGTGTCACTGTCAAATTCACTTATTGAAATACTGTCGGTATTTCTCGCAGGAAGTGCTCCGACTCTGATTTGTAGATGAATTCATACTTTAGGGGCAGGCGAGCCGACAAGTCGACCAGGAAGGATATACTGGGCAACCTCCCAACGGAGATCGTCCAGAAAATACTGGGCTATTTGACGGGCGAAGACCTCGCCAGATGCTCGATGGTCTGTAAGAACTGGAGGTCGCTCACCAACTGTGACTTCCTCTGGAGAAAGCTCTGTAAACAGGATCATCCCGACGAGCTTCAAGTACCCCCGCCTGTCATATCAGGTAAAAACCGATATAATGTAGGCCCGATATCGTTTTTATGGCTAGAATAGGCAGGGTTTCAGTTTTCTAGATGGTAAATGTTATTTAATGTTGGTATGATCCCTGGATCTAATCGAGAAAACTATGAAGAACCGCTTTCACTATAGTAGTGCCATTTATAATATATATGTTAAAGCATGAATATTTCTAGTCTGATTGAGATACATTTTTTTGACCCCTAGATGTTAAACGTGCGTGTTTATGTAGGCATGCAATTTAAGGAAACTTCAGTCAAAAAAATTGCAGCTTACAGATGGGCCAAGTTTACTGAAGTGTATTGTTAGATTTTTCAAAGAAAAACCGTACATATTTTTCTTATTATGTTTCATTGTGGATAGAAACACTTTTTCATTGAAACCGATTTCTTCATATCCACTCTTTTCCTCTGAGCACTCATTTTTTCTATATAATTACTTTTGATGGTACATTAGTTGAGTATTAGTTGAATAGCTGATTACAAATCCTCATATTATTTGAAATAGGGTTTCAGCGTTAAACCTTTGTCAACTTTCCCGGAGTGACTAAGAAAAGCCAGCCAAAAGAATGACAGTTTCATTACAATTTATTAATCAATTTTTGTCGTCTTTAGCTTAAAGCAGAAAGGATTAAGCGTTTTTTAATGTTCAACTATGAGTCAATCATGAATTGAATGGTCATAAATATTTAGAGTCACGATACACAAACAATTTTTTTCAATCATATTTTAGAAGAACAACATCTTATATAGAAGAGACTATGTTGTCATCTTGTTGATGTGTTTGGGGTACCTCATCTTTCAGTTGCAGGTAATGATGCATTCTCATTTAAGTTTTTATTATCATGAATAAGGTTTTATTTCTGAATGATGGTCCATCACTGCTTGTAGGTTTATTTTACTTATTTCATATTTTTATCATCATTATATTTAATGGGTGCTAGTAATAGTGCAGTGATGCATATTGTTAATGTAATCTTCATTGTACACTGAACTCCGTGCTGGGCTAAGAATCAAAGAAATATTCTCACACTCACTCCTAACTCTTGTAGCAAAAACAAATGATAATTCTGCTCATATTTCATCTGCATTCATTTACGTAATTGTCTCCTAAAACATTACAGATTCATTTTTTATACATTTTAATGTTTTAGATATGTTGTAATCATCGTATAGATTTATGAATTTATAATATCCAAAATAAACCTTCATCTGTCTCATGGACTTCATCGATCTAATCCTGATGCATCATATTAATGCTTATTTAATCTGGTTTGACATTTAAAAATGAGGGTACATTTTATGTGTTTGAGTGGTTTGAAACTTATTTTTTAATAGTCCTGTTTTCTACGTTATCATGTGTGTAAACATGGCAATAAACTATATCCTGTTTAAATAATTTTCATTATAATTAGAATATATTAATTATCTACTAATAGATGTAAAAAAAGGAATTGAAGTTAAAACTTATTGAATTTAGTATTTGACAATTCTGTACGATTTTTCCAGAGAAAAATCCTTTGTGGGAGCTCACATGTGGATGTAAGTTATGCTATTCGCGTGCAGAAATCACTCTGATGAAATGGAGTCACAATGATTATTGGACATTTACAATAGATGATCCATTAGCAGTTGCTTATCTGGGCAATGGAGCTATTCTGGTAGTGGTAATTGCTGATGGTCACATTGATGTTTATGATTTGAACGTGCGCCGTGCCCCAAAATTAATCCAAAAACTACCACCATTTTTAACAACAAGCTTCAAGAACAGGCGAATGGTAAAATTACACAGCAGTAAGGATACCCTTGTCATACAAACTAGGTATCCAACCTATGATGCTAAGATTTTTCTTTGTTATAAATGGTTGGGTACTGAACTAAAATTCATGGAAGCTATCTATTGTGTGAAAACTGAGGGTGGAGAAAATGAACTTCATACTACAAATGGACCATTGCCTAGCTCCGGAATTAATACAGGTGTTACACTGCTGGCTGTTTTGGGTGAAACACTGGCAATTTATGACATGGAAGAGACAGCTGTGTATTTCTGGTCGTTTCAGGAATCCAGGTGTACTGGCCGGGTTCTAAAAATAAAGGGCTGTAGAGAATATGCATTCAGGAAACACTTGTATATGTGCACAACCAACTTCATAGTGGCTTATGATACACATGGGAATGAATGGTTTAGAAAAGAAATACCTCCACTAAGCAGTTATGTTGATGACATTGTGTTACATTTTAACAGAAAAGTAATGTTGGCAGAGCTTCCATCAACGGGAGATTACAGAATAGTATTGGCTTGGGATTGGAATCTAAAGACCCTCGGCAACATTACAGGTTTTACTTTGGTTCATGAAGTTGCCCTTCACCCTAAACTACCTCTAGTCTGTTATGTTCACCAGAATGAAGAATTGTTCCAGTATGATGAATTGGGATATGAAATAATAACTAGGGACTTAGTTACAGACACCATATTGTCTAGGACTCCATTCTCTCTCAAATATGGAACAGACAGCACTTTTTCAGGTGGAGGTCATCTCAGCTTTGTCCATTACAAGTATTTACTCTACCTGCCAGGCTACAATACTGACTTTTACAAAGAACAAATATTGTTACATTGGCAAACTGGGAAAGTTATATTTCATGAAAAATCAAAAAACTTTCATATACAATATGTGGGTAGTAAACTCATTGAAGGTAATAAATATTATAAGCAAAAGAAGCTTTTTAACCTAAGGATTTATACTTAAATTGGTAAAAAGAATCCATTTTTCAAACTTGTACTTATGTGTCAAACACTATTTGTTAAAACAAGATCAGGAATATAATAAATTCCTTATATGTGACCGACACTTTAACATTGTATGTATTTCATGTAAAAGGTTTTGCTCAAAGGGGGAGGCAGCTTGAGTGAAATTAAACAGTGTGTCAAAATGTATTATGGTAGGAAGCTTTACCTGGTACAGCTCTATGTATAGGTTAAATATTTGCACTCTTGTTCAGTATTTCAAGTTCGTGTTTATCCCAGTGACCAGGTATCATACAAATGTATAATGTCCTGAATGAAAGAACATATTTCCTGGGAAAAAATTGGTGTTACTTAGTGTGATATATGTATTATTATATACATTAAATGTAAGGCAACTGGCTGTGTCATTCTTTGTGTTCAATTATTCTTTGCATATATTAATTTATTATGGAACTATTGTATAATGAAAATCAGAGTTCATTTTGTAAATATTTTTTGTATGTCAAATTGCTATATAAAATAAAATGTAAACAATTAATGTAATATACTTTAATAAACAGAAACCTTTCCAATTTAATTAAAGCAATATAGTTTGGTAGCAGTCAATGAAAAGGAGAGATAAAAAGATCTGTAGTGTACATATAACAGATTATTTATGAAGATATATGTCCTTTAATTATGGCCCTGGAATCTATATAATTTTCACAATGCTACCTTGATAAAATAAAAATATACACAGTACAAATTAACTAGAAAAAAATTAAAGAAAATATTTAATAAAGGCAATGTTAGATACAAATAAACGCAGTATATAAATAAAAGGAATGATTGGCACTAAATCTGTCTATGTAGGAAGCAAGGTCAAAAATTATCTGATTTATTGTCAAGAGATCTACTCATTAAAGAAGTATTACTATGAAGGACTTACTACTTAAATTCACAATTATAATTATAGATTAATTAGGCTTGTAAGGGCACAAGGAGGCATCAAACTTTATTGCACTAATAAATAACATGGTTTCTATCTCTATTTACAATTCAATGAAGAAATTCAGTTTCAAAATTGGCAACTAATATGGTGTGATAGGTATGAATTATCTGTAATAATTTATATCAATAACAGCCTAAGTGGTATGCATCCACTTGATACTGCATGGTATCATTTATATGAATATGTAATGTAAAATATGTAAAGAAATGTAAGTGGGTTAAAATTTACTGTAGTGGCCACGGAGGTTTTCGGGTGTATTCGATATATCGATTTATACGGGTGAATCGATGTCGTCAACTTGGTGGTCAGCCATAAATTAAATTTAACACTTCCATAGTAACTAAAAAGAAATAACCCGCCGAATTACAAAGGAATGGTCAAAATAAAAAGCACAACCCGTCGGACGCCTTAATAAAGGTACGCGATGTGAAAAAAATAGCCCACCTAATTTGGTCAAAATGAAAAGCACAACCCGTCGGACGCCTTAATAAAGGTACGCGATGTGAAAAAAAATAGCCCACCTAATTTGGTCAAAATGAAAAGCACAACCCGTCGGACGCCTTAATAAAGGTACGCGATGTGAAAAAAAATAACCCGCCTAATTTTGTCAAAATGAAAAGCACAACCCGTCGAATGCCTTAATAAAGGTACGCGATATGAAAACAAAGATGGCTGACCACCAAGTTGACGACATCGATTCACCCGTATAAATCGATATATCGAATACACCCGAAAACCTCCGTGGCCACTACAGTAAATTTAACCATGTAGTGCTCTAAACTGTTTCAGGTGTACACGATATTAAACCAATTTTGCATATTCTGGAGTGCTTATGAACACATTTTAATGCAGAAAAAGTCCTCCCTTCAGCGTACATTCTTTGTATTTTCCAGACAGTAAAATTAACAGAGGATATTTAACTAAAAACTAAATTCTATTGGATGACTCGAAGCATCTTTACACGTTTTATTAATATACTTGTAATATAAGAAGCAAAAGTAAATTCTTTTAAACTTAAGTATAAGCCTCTTTTGCAGTGCTACCATCTACACTAATAGAATTAAACCAATCATATACCAGTCATTTCTGTTGTTATTTGCATGTGAAAAAGGACTAAATATATGTATAGATAATCAAACATCGTTAATCAATTATCTTACGTACAAAGCAAACATTTTTGTTATTACAGTTTTAACCACTTTTGGCATAAGGGTACTTAGATGCGATATCTATTTATTGATTTAGTTTCTTCTTTATTTTCATATTAATGAAAAAGTATCACTTAAATTATTATGATATCACTCACAATTTTTGTAAATAATGTTTAATAATAGTGTTTTCCAAATTTAATTGACAGCTAAAAATGTGTTCCAATAAGCATTCTGCCTGAAACCTTCCTTACATTTTATGAGCGTAAGGTTTTGTTTGTAATGGATGAACTCGAAATCGCTCTCAGGACTTTTTTCATGAGCTTAAGTCAACACATTTCTTCTTGGTGCAACTTATTGAGTCAGTCTCAAAAATCGGTTCAGGCTTTTGTTAATCAGGCTGAACAATTACAAATTGTTTTAAGGTTTACTCGAAATTATACCTGTTTAGTTTGAAGTACCCCTTGATTTGTTGGAAAATGTGGAAGTATACATTTCGATTTTTTGTACAGGACAGAATGGAAACCAGATATTATAAACAAGTTTCCTGACATAAAGGCTAGGCTTGATTATAAAATTCGATCTGGTCTTGAAAATGAGCTTCAGTTCCTAAACAACGTTAGGTAAGCTGGTTGATAATTTTGATATTAAATGTAAAATGTTCATTAAGTGTTTATGCTAAGATAAGGAAGAACACAAATCTGGGGTTTTTCAATTAGCAACACGATTTAAAGCTAGTGCCTTAACTGAACACAAGTTGTTGCTTAGGAGAAAGCACATTAGTCTCACCCTGGCCCCTGGGTTTTATTCGTCATTATATACTGGTAATGGGTGAAATCTTAAACTAGTCCATCTGAGTTTAAACACAAGTCTATATCACTTAATATTTCCATGAAACATTTTTTCTATCCCATTTAGATAACTCAAAATGTACATTTATTTCACAAAGAGCATATATTTGATTCTATTAATAAGATTCTATTTCAGGGATGAAATGGAGAAACTGAATAAAGAGCTAATGAAAAAAATGAACTCAATTGAAAGATTAGTCTGGAAATCAAAATTAGACTGCCAGACTTCTAAAGGCTTTATTTCTCCCCCATGTTGCACTCTTTTGGAGTATGCTGAAGATGTCAACAGATTTTTCTTGTCACTGTATCCTTTTTTATTGTTCATATAGAAGATATTGCAGACAACAAATTTATTTATTTATTACATTATTTGTAATTAAACATTTTTAATGACAAAGAAGAATATGTCAATGGCAATATTAGATTATTTGTCATTGCCTTGTGCTGAATTTATAATTATTTATTCGTTAAATTTACTCTGTAAAGTTGTGTAATATCTATATTGTAATTAATACAGTTATATTCAATATTTCAATGAAATTATGAACCCATATGAAATACAATTATATTTGAACATCTCTAGTATTAGCACTTAAATTCTGATCTATATTCTGAATATGTTTTTGTTTAAGTAACTTTGAATAACTGATATTGTTATGTACAATGTTATGTAACACATTATTTTTCTTTATAATTTATACAGATTATCTCGCATAAAAGTTTCTTTGAAATGTGTAGAATATGAGAAAGAAAAATCAGTTCAATCCATTAAAGAAGCTTTTTCTGTACAACTCAATAACAATGAAAGACTTAATGGTAAATTATTAAGATGTTAACTTATGTTTTATATATTAATTATTACATCATTCCAGTTGGACAATATTCGAATTATTTTTCAATTAAAGCACTAAAAAATAACATAGTTTTAAGTTAAAGTTCATTTGTAATTTCTTTCAGTTATTCCTAAAAATGTGTATGTTGTTTTAAATATTTATCCAGGGTGTATTATTTATTTTTGCAATTTTAATATTGTTTAACTTTTTGCACACAAATTTGAATCTTGTAATTTTTCAGATATTTTTTCGATAATTTTCGAATTTTCGATAATTTTTCAGAAATTCTTCTCATGACCCAATATTTTATTCAAGAAAATTAAATGAAATAAATGGAGGCATTAATCCAAGCTGCCTGTATTAGGTATGTATTATGCCAAATTAGAAAACATTTCATACTGAATGGACTGATAGAATTGAAGAAAACAAATATAACTTTCTTCAAAACAGCAATTTAATCCAGAATTTCCGTAATTAATTAACTAATTACTTAATTTAATTTCCTATTCTATCTATTTATTATTATCTGTTAATGCTCATTTTGTGGTATATCACAAATTTATAACTATTTTTGTACTCTTGTACTGATTTATTATTTTGTATCATATACCATATAAATATTATGTAAATTTATTGTAATATATTCTGTAATGCATGATAAAATACCTTAAGACCCGAATTTGCTTAATGAAAGTAAACAATTTTCATCTACAAACAAGGTTTCGCTTTATAGATTTTTAGTAAAGAAAGCACGACTATCATATTGAAATCAAACGCTGTTTAATTTATTTCATGTAATATTTCAGCCAATATTTTATTCCATTGTAAGTCTCTTCAATAAGTCAGAGTCCCTTGCCATATGCTGTGCAGTTGGGGTCTAAATAACGATGTAAATAGCAGGAGGGGAATTATTAACTACTTCCCCACTTCTAAAAGGTCCTGTGTCGACTGACGAAAATAACATTATCCTGCTGGAGGTTTGGGGCGCTGACGTATTTTTTTTAAATCCCTTTGGAAGGGTATTTATAACGCTTAAAAGAAGAGAAAATGGGTTCTCCGTGAAATGGCGATAAAACGTCGGGTGATTCTGTGGTTTAAACCCTCTCTAAAATATCCAAGTAATTTAAAAAAAATGTTAACGAAGATACATTACCAGAACTAATCGTCTAGTCTATGGCAAAATTATGCGGAAAGTTTTCTTTCGACCTTTCTTTTATGATTTTCGTGTAAATAACCGTTCCGTGGGCGTACCTTATTAAATTAAAGCCTGATACTGGTTTTGCCCAATATATTTGATTAATTAGCCTGTACTATGGGGGGAAATGAATTGACGGTTGTTAATCGCTGTCGGTTCGATCTCCGAAGGAAGTTCTATATGGAGGCATATCTTCGTATATATCCTGCACGAAATGGTATTCGGGGGTTTCAAAAAAATTGGGCCGGAAATGGTGATAAACTACGGTTTCCTTGTTTATGAAAAATATCTCCAGTATAAAAGAACGTTATTCAAATGTGACATCGTTTGTATGCCATATTGTGTTTTCATTCCGCGAAAAAGGGCATTCGAAGTTAAAATAGCGATTTAATTTTATCGGTTGAATACAATTTTATATTACAAGTCCGCCTGAAATTGGTGAACTTTGATTCGTAAGTATCGCATAAAGGGTGGATGAGAACACGAAGCTAAAACTCAAATGCGACAAATCGTGATTGATATTCAAGTCGCTATAAGCAAAACGGTTATAACAAAAATAAAACTAGAATGGTAATTATATCTAATAGGTTATTCATAAGTAATTAAAATTAATGGCAGATGCACCAGTCGTTAGAACATAAATAAAATGTTCCTTTAATGTGTCATTGTCGTGTATATTTAGCTTCCGAAAAGAACTTTCGGCAAAATAAAAACTACAGATTATTTCTGATTTTTACTGGTGGCTCATAAGTTTATTCCGAATCGTCGATAAATATCCCAACGAATATTGGACGGGGGAAATTTTTCCCACCGCTTGCGGTGAATTGGCCGCAGTGTCGTGCCAAACAAAGTGATTTCATATTTTGTAAATAGTGTGATAAGAGGGGATTCTTGTATGTAGGTTTCTCGGTTTTCTCGTCGGGTGGAGAGGGAGCTGAGTCAGAAGAGAGCGGGAAGTGACGAAACAGTGATCCAATCGGCTCTGAAAACAGTACTTGTACAGTTCTCGGTTGTTCGAAAACTATACCACTTACTTTACCTTTGTCGTTATCAATGGGTGGAAATTGCTTTACAAGGACGTTCTAACTGTAGAGAACCTAGGAGGGAAGGCAGTTAAGCTCGGCGATTCCCTGCGTTCAGAGGTGTTAGGGTTTTCTATGGTGTTCACCGTTAGCTATGCTTCCTTCTCTTCAGTGAATCCAGTGTAATATGGGGAAATTGCTCAGTCTCCTGGCGAGGGATGATTCGAACTGCTGTACTCCCCAGAAGTACGATATATTCCTAGACTTTGAAAGTAAGTTTTATTTAAACAATTATTTTCATATAGTTCTAAGGAAATTTGATACATTATTGGAAGATGAATAAATAATTTGTTGTTCGAGTTACTTTTATTAATATTGAGCATTTCTGCTTTTATTCTTTGCATCTCTATATTTATCCGTCATTCTTTAAAGTATTTTTGTTGAATGTAAACTGCAGGGTGAAATATCTTAGTCTCATTTGCCATAAAATTAATTTGCCAATTAATTTTAATTGGATTTTATGAAATAAATGCTTTTTCACTGTTTCATTTATTTTTTATAATTCTTCAAGGGTGTTGACATTTACCTTCAGTATTTCACTGTAAAAGAAGTTGTATTCTAAGATTATAATTGTGACAATAAGTGAACAAAGCTTCATAATTTCTTGCTATTAACACGTTACATAACAATATCTTATGCATATTAAAAGTCATAAAGGACAGCTAATAAGTATATAAATAAATAAATATACAAATAATAATATAAAGTTACAGTATTAAAGAGATATTGCATTCTGTTTTAATAGAATTATTATAGCAGATTAGAAAATTCATATTCATATAGTTTTGATATTTAAAATGTACTGAGATTTGTATAAATTGTTCAAGATAATTAGTTTTTATTTTAATATCGTGATATTATACATATACGCATATGTTTGTTGCTTGCCACCTATCTTTTCCTATATAACACTTATATGGTATTTTCTGAAAATGTTATGTTGTTGACTGAAGTACCTATACTCAGAGACCGTATCATAATACTTGTTCAGTTATATCAATTTCAATCAAGCAATCTCCTGACAGGGAGTTAAAATATAAATAAATTACTTATATTGTGCATAGTACTGAAATAAACCTAGTGAATAATTTATACTTGAATACATTTTGGATATTAATCATAATCAATGAATTAAATACTATTTTTTTTTACAGTTTATACTTTGAACTTTCTTTCTTGTTGAAATTAATTAGTATTGCCGTTAGTCATTAAATTTCACACTTAATGGTCAATGTCAAGCATTAATTATATTATAGATAATGTAAATTTTTGTTGTTCATTTTTATTCAAATATAATTTATAAGTGTACACTGATAGCCGGTAGTGTTATTTTTAAGATTAGTAGATGGAGTAGTCCAGGTTGTAGTCTAAATAAAGCTTACATTATTTTGTAAAATAAAATAACTAACATTTATTATAATTCATAAGTAATTCTTTATGCTTCATTTGAAACAAAATATTATTTTGAAATTTCCCAAATTGCTTTCCCTTTTTACTAATGGTGAGAAATATTAGTAAACGGTTTTTTTCTATTATTATTGTCATTACCATAATATTCCTTGTATATTTTTCAATGGTGTTTGTGTTGTGACAATGAATGGTAACAGTAATAGTATAAAAAATGAAGTAGGTATAATGAAATGAGTTAATGTAATTATAGGATTATAACTGAAATGAGATTTTATGTTTCAGTTTATAAATATTTCGCATGGAAAACTAAATCACATTTGTTTTTTATTATCATTAATATGTTGCTTAAGGTATGTAGTCTTGAGATGGAGTACGTATTTACTTCAGAACATAAGTGATATTTTCAACCAGTGGGATATTGAACTGTCCCCTCATATTATTTTATTGCATCACTACCTGGTTATTGAAATGCAATACATTTACATATAACAGACTGACACACATACACATTGTTGCTTTAATTGGAAGGCAAGGCCTTTTCAGACAAATGATGCTTTAAAAGGAGACCGACGTGTGGGTAGTCAGATTACGGATAAGGCAATAATAGGCTAAGTGCTGTCTGTAATTTTGAAACTCTCATTTTAGCTGAACAATACTCCACCGACAATTTAATTCCTCTTTTCAATATGCTATTGAAAAATACTGCTATACATGTCTAAAGTTACTTACTTCTGCCATTGCAAAAAATCAACCTTTGATGCATATTTTCATTTTAAGTCCTGGAAATATGACAAAAATGAAGTGACAATAATATTCTTTACACATACATTTTATAGGGTCTTATAATGCAATACACCGCCCATTAGATAGACAGCAATGTCATACCTATTTAGAAATCTAAACTTTTTTCCACATCTTTTATGAATTTGAATCGCTTTTAATTATATAATTAAATTAATAAATATATAATAATTATTAACTAATTAAATAATTATATAATATATTTTTATATATTTGTGTTGGCCTCTTATCAAGTGTTAAAAGTTAATCTATTTATGTTGAAAATTCAACAATTTTACCCTTGTTTAAACAACTAACTTTTTAGTAACTTAAGTTACTAAATGAAATTGTTATTTAAATAAATTGATTATGCACCCTAATTAATATTTATTCAAAGTCAAATTGGAAAGTGTATTATTATGACAAAAGAGAAATTAACAAAATTTCAAATTGCAGATGCCCAGCCAACAGAGGGGGAGAAAGGTGTTTATGAGGAGGTTGAAAGAGTGTTGGCTAGTTCAATTGAGATTTTGAATGAGATAGCACTTTACAAGGGAGCAGGAAAAGAGATCAGAGAAGCAATAAGTACACCTACAGAACAATACCAGCGCAAAGCCTGGGACATAGTACTTCCACTAGTCGCAAAACTAAAACGTTTCTATTATTTTTCCCTAGAGTTAGGTATGTACTTTTAAAATGTATACTCTCTTTTGTAAAAAAGCCATCATTTTATAACATCTTATATTAGTAATCATTGTTACCATTTATAACAAGTGTAAGGATGTAGCACTGATATAAATGACCAATATTAATTTCTCGTTAGATCTGATTGGAAATTTTCTGATATAATGTGATGTTTATGTATTGTTTTTGTATTTGTTAACAGTTGTAATTAACGCAAAAAACTATTTAACAAACAAATTTTTCTTAGTGGCTTACAATTGAAAATATATTTTTACAGAGAGTATTGTACCAAAGCTTTTGGGTGAGTTATGTT
The DNA here is from genome assembly GCA_019843655.1 of Lethocerus indicus. NCBI lineage: Eukaryota > Metazoa > Arthropoda > Insecta > Hemiptera > Belostomatidae > Lethocerus > Lethocerus indicus. Next base: position 23,900,473 of record JACDQD010000005.1, on the reverse strand, counting down.
CAGGTGCCATGACTCCAACACAGCATCTAGAGACACAGCAGGCCCTGGTCAAGCAGTTTGCTGAGATACTCGAATTTGTGCTAAAATTTGACGAGTACAAGGTATCATCAAATTGAATAGTCACTAAATAATGGTCATAAGCCTTTGATAACAAAGATATTTAGTTTCATAACCTATGTTAAGTAATTATCTTTTATAATCTGTGTTGAGGTTAGACTGGAAAAAGTGATTATGATTTATTTGTCCTAAAATTTACAGTTTATAATAATATCGGGTAATAATATTGAACCTTGTAATTTTACATTGAAGTGTTTGTGAGGTATTTTTTTGTTTGCGTAATAATGTGTATTTGGCCTGTAAAGTTTTCAGTAACTTCAGTTTATTTATACCACATTAAACAATTTTTTTGTGTTAGGTACTGAATGGTTATGCTCTTATGTTTCTAGATGAAGACACCTGCAATACAAAATGATTTTAGTTACTACAGAAGAACTGTGAACAGGCAAAAAATGTGGGGAGAAGAGGGTGAAGATGGTAGGGTATCCTGCGAGCTAGCCAATAGGATGTCATTATTTTATGCTCATGCAACACCAATGTTGAGAGTCCTCAGTCAGGCAACATCTACTTTTGTCCAACAGGTAATTTATCCATGAATATTTTCATTAGATTTATTTTATATTATATACTTCATTTTATTAATTTCACTGGGCACTTAACAAATAAAATTGGGCTAATTGTTATAAATACCTAGAAATTGTAATGCCAGTCAGAATGAAACTGTTAACTAATCCAAAGATAATATAAATTTTCTGAAAAAAAAATTAAATTATCAGATCTGTTTTTAAGTGTATGTGTACTCATCATTTGTTAGAATGTAAATGAAACATTATTTTGGTAAGGCATAACAGAGCAAAAAACAATGAAAGACCAAATCCAATGAAAATTTAAATGTAATTATAATGAAATATGAAATAAAATATTTTCAATGAAAAATATGGTTTGTAAAATATAATGTTGATCTTGATCAGTAATGTTCTAATAAGTATTTTTTAACAATATCTGTGGCATAAACATAAGTAACTGCAGGACATTTACCTTTGTCAGTTACAAAAAACTGTCTGGTATTAGATAATTAAATTATATATGTATGACATATATCACCAATGAATCAGTTCTGATATTAAATTATTCATGTTTGTATACATGCATTTGTCCTTTTATATGTGTGTATTAAACATATCAACATAAAATGTGTTATGTTTCTTTTAACTATTGTATCCTTTGTAATTGGTAGATATGTACATACCATTTATATATAACTTGATGAATATGACATTGATATGTTCATCTAAACAGAAATTATAAATATTTCTGAAAATTATTAATTACTCATTAAACAAATAGTAATATGCTTTTAGAATGAAGATATTCCAATAGAAAATACTACAGAAACATTAGCAACAATGGCAAAAGTGTGTCTCCGAATGCTTGAAAGCCCGTAAGTTCACATTATGAATAAATTATATTAACCTGTGGTAATAGGAATATGTAATTTAATTATTTGAGTAGAATAAAATGTAAGACTATCTATTAATACTTCTATTTTGACTAGTCAGTTTTAAAGAAAATTATATTTGATGTTTTAATTTGAAGGAAGAAACATTTTCCTTTATTTTGTATGTAACATTAATAATTAACTTTGGCATCCACCCCTGCACAGTTTTGTTCATTGGTTGATTTGTAACCATTATGAGTCTTGAGTGTTGATCATTACCATTTTTTGAAATTATTAATTGATCAGAGAGAAACTTATAAACACCAGTATATACATTATAACACTACTCATTTTAGTTTGTCATATTCAGTTTTTCCCCTTCCTCTTCTTTTGTTACAATTAGTTTAAGCCATAAGTAGGTGTGTAATGTGTGTGTGTGTGTAGGTGTGTAGAGTAGTTAAACTTATATTCAATACAAGGGTTTGAGTGCCCTGAGGGAAGAAAGTACTATTTACTGTTTGGATATTAACGTGTGTAAATGAACACGTAGAAAAGAGCTGGTTCATGAATGTTCAAAACTATGAATTGGATTTTTTCATTATTCTCATAATTTTTCTTTTAATTTTATGAATAGGGCGTTAGTAGCTCAATTTGAGCATGAGGAGACACAACTGTTGGTGCTAAGGGTTATGGTCGGACTTGTCATACTCTATGATCATGTTCACCCTCATGGGGCCTTTACGAAGGCATCAACACTTGATGTCAAAGGCTGTGTTCGCCTACTTAAAGAACAACCCCCTATCAAGTCTGAACCATTACTTAATGCTCTCAGGTAGTGTAGACATTCTTTAATTTAAAAAAATAATTTTATTGAGATAACATTGTAAGTTTTTTAAACAATGCCTTCATAATTCTAGTTTAATTAAAAGCCTTAATATTTCTTCAGGTACACGACAAAACATCTGAATGAAGATGCTACCCCTAAACACATAAAGAATCTATTGGCTGTATGATCTCCAATGACAGGAGTCTCTCAGTGTTACCCTAGCACCAAATATCTTCAGCAAGATGTCTACACAATACAAATTTCTACGTGTCCCTGACATCTTTACAACTAAAATGTGATCGGTGATAAACGAGGTTGTTGTTGTTAATGTTATTATTTCTGTCATAGATACTTGAATTTTTTTTAATGGATAATATATGTGTGTTGTATATGACAAATGATTTGAGTCAAGTTATTGTTTTCAATAGTTTTATAAAGTATATATAGATATATATTAATAGAAATCATTATCAATATTGAAATTAGAACAATAAGTGTACGTGCTTTTTATAATCTCCTGTTGCCTTTTCAGTAATAAGATTTTAACCTGATGTTTTGTTAGCCATCACTAATCTTATTTGCTTGTAGGATACTTTCTAGGATTCATAAATGGATTTGTGTAAGTGTGGAGAATATAAATGAATGTTTTCCTTTAGATTGAAGAAATGAAATAATTATATATCTGAGGGTAGTACTATTAATTCAGTCCCACCTAGGGTACAAACAATTATTTCTTTCAAAATATTTTATTAGTTGAAAATTAATTGTTTACCAATGAAGAAAACACATTTTTAATGTGTTTTTATTTTTACTGTAGTATGTACTTGCTCTGTATTTAGAATACTCTACAATATAAAATATTCCTCATATTCTCTACAAGATTTAAGATTAGTAAAATTATTAAATATTATTTTACTCACATTGAAACTGAATCACAGAATAATGAAAGATATTGTTTCTTCTGAAAAAAGATTTGTTATTTTGTAGTTCAAATGGGAAAATACCAGGGATTTAAACAGTTGAATTTGAAATTTTTTGTAGTTTATACAAGAGATTATTACTCAGCAAACATGAGTTGTTTAAAAAAACTGTGATTGCAACAAAAAAGCTGCTATTATCTCAACTTCTAGTTAAAGTTTCCGTGATAAAGAACTTTATAACATTTTCAATTGTACAAAAGTTGACATATTATTGTATATTTTAAATATATCATTATTTGTATGGATTATTTTAAATGTATAGAATTATAAATATTTGCTCTTGTGACTGAGCTTAGTTGTAATGAAAGCCAAGGAATTTTTGCAACTTATGACCTTTATCAATTTTAAGAATGATTTTAAATTTTCTCCACTTTGTACTTTTTCCTGTAAAGTTTAAAGCAGGATTTACTAAAAAATTAATGAATTGAATTATATTACCAGGATATTTTAACAATGTTCTGGAAATATGTTTTAAAAATCCATTCTTGAGTTATTTGTATTTGTTTCAAATGTTTTAAACCATACATAAAGTTTTGACATTATTCTTGGGGTGTTCAATTTAAAAAATAATTATTTCTCTACACATTCTTAAATATTAAAACTATGAATAAGTTCCTACTGAACAAATATATATATATATATATATATATATATATATATATATATATATATATATGAGTTTATGAGATTGTTTTTTTGTAATTTTTATGAGTTACAATATTGTATTTTTCATTTAATATAACTGTTTAAAATTTGTTGATGATAAGAATAAGTTTAAATAATTTAAATGACACAAAACAAATACTGTTAAATAAATGACAAAATAAAGACTTGAGACTTTAAATATATATATTATATAATATGTATTTATTTTTCATGACAAACTATATAACATGTCAATTATAATCAGCCTAAATGTTACTGCTTAAAATTTGTTATCCCTTATGAGAAGTTGCATGAATACTGTAAAATTAAGATATTATAGCAAATAATTATGAGTCTGCAATTATAATTTAATGAAGTGTACAGTATTAAAAAATGTTTGTATTGGACACCCCAATTTTGTTGTGTGTAGATGCCAGTATTATTGGCTTAAAAAAGTGTTCTATATAAGAATTTTCTATTTCTACTTGGGAGGCCAAATAATTAAAAACAATAAATATATTGCTCGACAGAGTTTAAAATGTATTTTAAATGAGTTCAGGTAATTTTGTGAATGGATTGAAATATTGGAGATTTATTATTGATGATATCTAATTATGTGGGGTAGTAAGTGATGTAGTCTACTGCAATCTTTTATGATATGTTAAGTACTATTTCATGGAAAATAAAAGGTAAAATTAAAATTTTTTTCTATTGTTAAATAATTATTATTTGTCATTATTTTGATTGTTTTGAAATAACTAGTGTATGTAATTGTATAATTATATTCCATTTGTAATAAGTTATTCGCACATTGTGGTATAATTTTGTTACCTGTATCGGTTAAAATGGTGGGTCATAATTGTTAAAGGCCTACTCTCGGATATACTGGGGATGTGTACCTAATTTACAGATTTGCAGAAATTGCTATAGTCATCGAAAAAACTAGTCTGAAACTAAAGATATCTTCTTATTTTGTCTGTTACATTGTAAGCATTTTGTATATGTAGGCTAATAAAAATTTACATCTTTTATAATGTATTTTTAAGTTTTCTGTGGTGCTGTTAAATATTTAACTACTTCACTCTAGTTCAGGTTGGTGAAATACATTTTTTAATAATTTTCATTGGTCACATATTTATAAAACTTGCAACTCTGTCTTTCCTTTTGGATTGTAACATTTCCAATAAATAAGTACATTATTCTTAACTTGGTCTAAATAAATTTGAATTTAAAGCCTTCAAAGATAAAGTGCCATGTTTGTGATTCCTGTCCTTACAATTAATGCGTTTAATTTAGTATTCATTTCCAGTTTCTGTAGTTTTAATTCTGAATTTTTCTATATAAAGTAGTAGCAATTAGAACAGTACCAATCTTTTTTAAGAAATTCAGTTTTAAATGAATGTCCATACACTTACATACTTATATATACACACACATATATATAAATATGTGTTTATCAGTTATGAGTTATGACAGAGTTGCAAGTTTCAAATGGCAATACAAAAGAAAGCATTGTAGAGGTTATGGGTAGGAAATGTTATTTATTTGCTAATGTGTAAATAGATGAGGGTGAGGAGAATTTCCTTATTTTAAGGTGCAATATGCATTTTTAATTTATTACACTTGTTTTCTTGAACTCATTTAGAAGCTTTAGGCAACAATCCGAAACTAGAGTAGATTAAACATATTAGTATAAAGTCGGCATACATATGTGAACTAATTCATTTTGCAAAGACAAGAAATGCATTTATAAACATTAGTCAAGTATGAACATACTAACAAAGACAATTTAGCATAATTCTTCACCTTCAGTAGTTAAGCCCAGGCAGGGGAAATGTCTTCCATGACTAATTATTTTTCTGCCCAATGTATTTATACTTCATATGATGAAACACGCACAGTAATATGATTCTTCTTCTGCTTTGTTTTTAAGTTGATCTCCAGTAAAAAGTCAATTTTGTTTTATGTTTAATAATTTCCAATATTTTTTTAATCTGACACAGTGTATGGAAATTGTATTGCTTGCTTATCAAAATTAATGTATTACTATTATATTAATGAATTGTGACCAAGAGATATTTGAAAAAAAATAACTAATAAATTGTCAAGAATATTTCTGTTTTAATTATATCCATTATCATCAAATAGATCCACTAGTTTTTCTAAGAAAACGTTATATAAGATAGTCAAGTGTTGTTTTTTAAAACAAGAATTTAATTTCTCTAAGTTTTTGTTATAATATGTTCTGATTATTTTTCAGTTACAATGAATGATATTGCACTCACTACTATATAAACCAATACCATCTAGTAAATATGTTTATTAGGAATCGTACCCCTCATGCTGTAAGGAGATTATACTTTGTACTTTTTCATATTGTGAAGGATTAATCTTTGTCAACTGCATCTTACATAAGTTTACTAAATGTAAAGTTGCTGCTCAGTGGGCAACAGAATAGGGTTACGGTTGCACTATTTAATTTTCAGTGTCTCACCAAAATGTACTCAAGAAATCCTGCAATAAAAGTTGAAATTGGTGAGTTTTACCATTCCAAAATAATAGGCTGTAATAAGTATTGTTCCATTGACAATTACCTTTAACCTATATAAATTAATTTGGCATGTATAAAATGTTATTTTACAATAAGAAAAAATTATTTCTTATAATAGTTTTATCACCATAATAATTTATGGTGAAAAATAGTTCTATTAATTATATTCAAATATAATTAAAATAATCACATTTTACATACTTATGCATTAAGAATTATTTCTGATTTTATGCAGATGGTACCAGACATGATAGTATTATTGTACTCGGTGCAAATGGTCTTTATACTGATGTCAAGCAATGTATAAAGTAAGATAATGTTTTCATAAACATAATTATTGTACTCATTTTTAATGTAGGCTTATTTTTTGTTTTAGTAAGTAAACTCTACTAGTTAAATACTTATTTAAGTTTAATATTTTAAACAATTTCCAATTAAATTAATTAAAGAATAATAGTTATATAATGAAGTAAACAAAGATGTAATTTAGAAATGTTTAATTATTATTGTTTTTATTTAGATACAAATTTCTAGGATCCATTTACAATTAATGATTTACTTTTAGAAGTCAATATTTTGCTTCAATTAGTTTGGCAGAATTCATTTTGAATATTAAAATTTATTTAATTCTTTTATTTTCAGAGTGGCTGTAAATGGAGAATCTTCAACAGCCAGGTAAAATTATGAATAATTTATTAGAACATTGGTGGGGTGGGGTCTGCAAGTGTTAAGAACATGTGAACACCACTCATGGGGGATTCTGTATCCTGTTGCTGAATTTGTCATAAGCTAAACTAATGGAATCCAGATGAGAATGGTGAGAAACTGCCATGCTTTGGCTGGACAAGAGACAAATGGAGGCAGAAAATCAAATGAGTGTTAATATATATTATTACATACATACATCAAATGCTTAACATTTGGCTGTTAAATTGATATTCCATTTTTAAATTAGTACTTTATGTGTAATTAATCTTCACCCCAATTTTGCACTCTTGGTCTGATGGACAAGCAATGTATGAGTGCAAACAGATGTGTCAGCAAAATGTTAATAAGTAAATTCATGGTTAAATGAACATTATTGGTCATTTTTAGAGCTATTAATGCAACTACCAGTTCAAATAGATCTACGAGTTGTGCACCTACCAGTTCCAACAATGCAAGGTAAACCTTGAATTTTTGTTACGTGTTTGTGTCTGTTTTTCTCAGAAATCTGAATTGATTACAATACATAATATGATGAAATCATATAATGGGTATTTACAGTTGTATTTATTATTTTCAAGTGTAACTGCGATAGCAGAGGCCAGTGCAAGGTAAATATCTCCTTATTTAACGTAATAATTATAAATAATACAAAAATAAAATAAAAACTTCATACATTTTTATTTTTCAGTTTTAGAGTTACTGCTAGCGTTTCTACCATTTCAAACACACCAAGGTAAAGCTAAATACTTAATAGTTAATATGATCTCTTGAATATTATATATCTGAGATGAATGGGGATATTTATTACATTTACTGGGGATTATTTCTCAAACTTTTTGCAGAGCTGTTTTCCATGGTTACATCAATATGAGAATTTATTTTTTTATAGGTAATACATTATTTTTAATATAGGTAATAGAGGGAGGAAAGGGTTAGCGGGAAGGAGAGGGAGAGGGAGAGATGGTTTATTTTTATTTTTATGAATTATTGGTTGAGATAATTATGATTATAGCTTAATTTTGACACATATTTGTATGTAGTCAGATTGCCACATATCTAAATATTTGATCATTATATTGTAGACTAAAATGAATAGCTATTGACATTTATAAAACAAAAATTACATTTTTGCTGGATTTATATGTATTAAAATAATCAATATAACATTTTTCATTACATTTCATTACATACATGTGTGTGTATGTAAAACATTTGAGGCTTTTAATAATCATTGAACATATTGAAGTATATTAGATTTGTATGTAGCAGGCATTCAGCTGGTATAGCCAGGGCTACTGGAACTGCACAAAGGTAATATTTGTCAACATATAAACTATTCCTTCAGGTAATCAGAATTACTAGTTTGTATTAGGCTAATAGAACTTTTATTGGCATTAGTGTATTCAATTACAGAGCATTTATTTTTATGTTAAGCAGAATTATTAGCTTTAAGTACATTAAATTTGAGGCTTTTATTATTCACTACTAATGTATGTAACATTCGAATGTAGTAGGGAAACAGCTATAACCAGGGCAACTGGAAATACACAAAGGTAATATTTTTATACATATAAGATATTCCATGTGGCACTGACCAGAATTATTTAAGTGGATACAATTTGAGATATTTAATCATCTACTACTACTCTAAAGTACCTAACATTTTTATGTAGCAGGTCATCCTGTTCTACAACCAGGGCAACTGGAAATACACAAAGGTAATATTTATTTATATATTTATAAAATTATATGGTAATATTTGTCAACATATAAACTATTCCTTCAGGTAAACCAGAATTATTATTTTTAATTTGATACAATTTGAGGCAATTATTCATTTATTAATACACTAAAGTAAATAACATTTTTATGTAGCAGGCTATCAACTCCTATACCCGGGGCTAATAGAACTACAGAAAGGTAATATATGTTTACATATATGAAATATTCCTTTTGCCTAATAAGAATTATTAGCTTGCAAGTTTATAATATTGTGAGGTTTTTATTCATCATTTAATGCCTTAATCTATCTAAAATATGAACATAGCAGGGTAGCAGCTGCTACAACCAGGACTGATGGAACTACGCAAAGGTAATATTTGACAGTATATTTATTACATATTCCTTCAAGCTAACCAGAATTATTAGCATTTAAGTTGATATAATTTGAGGCATTTATTCATCTATTAATACACTAAATTACATAACATTTTTATCTAGCTCATTATCAACTGCTGCAAGCAGGGTTAATGGAACTACGCAAAGGTAATATTTGTTTACATATATAAAATATTCCATCTGGATAATCAGAATTATGAGATTTTAATTTTACAATGTTTGAAACATTTATTTCTCTATTAATACACTAAAGTTCATAATAGTTTCATATTGCAGGCAAGGAAATGCTACAACCAGGGCAACTGGAAATACACAAAGGTAATATTTATTTACATATTTATAAAATATTCCTTCGGGTAAACCAGAATTATTATTTCTAATTTGATACAATTTGAGGCATTTATTCATTTATTAATACACTAAAGTAAATAACATTTTTATGTAGCAGGCTATCAACTCCTATACCCAGGGCTAATAGAACTATACAAAGGTAATATTTGTTTACACATATAAAATATTCCTTCAGAGTAATTAGGATTATTAGCTTGCATGCTTATAAAATGTGCATATATTGTGCTTGTATTGATCACTAAGCATAATAATGTACATAACATTTGTATGTAGCAGGGAAGCAGCTGCTACAACCAGGGCTATTAGAACTACTCAAAGGTAATATTTATTTACTTGTATATAAAATATACTGCTTAATTAGGATTATTAGCTTGCAGGGTTATAAAATTTGATGCCATTTTCATCATTTAATGCACTAAAGTTTGTAACATTTGTACTTAGTGTGGAAGCAGCTGCTACAACCAGGGCTACTGAAACTACACAGAGGTAATATTTGTTAACATATTTATAAAATATTCCTTCCAATCACCCAGAATTATTAGTTTTTTAGTTTATAAAATTTGAAGCATTTGTTCATCTATTGATATACTAAAGTACATACTATTTTAATGTTGCAGGCAAGGAATTGGCACAAACAGGGCAACTGGAACTGCACAAAGGTAATACTTGTTTACTTATATAAAATATTCCTGCAGGGTAATTAGGATTATTAGCTTACAAGCTTATAAAATGTGGGGCTTTTATTGGTCATTCCCTACACTAAAATATATAACCTTTGTGTGCAGCAGGGAAGGAGTTGCTACAACCAGGGCTACTAGAACTAGTCAAAGGTAATATTTGTCAAAGGTTTATAAATGCATATAATATTCAGCTTAATTAGGATTAATAGCTTGCAGGTTTGTAAACTGTGAGGCTTTTTAACTTTTTTTAGCATGTTGAATACATAAGATTTGTATGTAGCAGGGAAGCAGCTGATACACCCAGGTCTACTGGAACTATACGAAGGTAATATTTGTTTTCATACATATAAAATATTTCTTCTGGCTCAGAATTATTGGTTTGAATAAGGCTAATGGAATCTTTATTTGTTATTAATGCATTAAATTACAAAGCATTTATTTTGAATGTAGCATGCAAGTGGCTGCTCCAACCAGGGCTCGTGGAAGTACATTAAGGTAATGTATGTGTGTATTCAATATTTTATGCATGTATATTTAAATTATTGAACTTTTAAATGCCATTCAATACACTAAAGAGCTTAGCATTTTTTGTATTTAACAGGCAAATAGCTACACTGACGAGGGCTACTGGAACTACACTAAGGTGATTTTTTATATATATTTATATGCATATGTATCGTTATAAAATAGATAAATACATGAACCTTATATATAATACATATAACACAGACACACTCATATATATTTATATAATGTTTTTTATGCACATTGAACTAAATAACATTTGTATGTAGCAGGGAAGCAGCTGTTACAACTAGAGCTACTAGAACTAGTCAAAGGTAATATTTATTTTCACATATATATATATATATATATATATATATATATATATATAACATTCCCTCTGGCTAATGAGAATTATTATTTTGCATTAGGTTAATAGAACTTTGATTTGTTATTAACACATTCAAATATGGAGCATTTATTTTTAATGTAACAGGCAAGTAGCTGCTTCAACAAGGGCTACTGGAACTACATTAAGGTAATGTATGTGTGTGTGTGTATTTAATAATGTTAACTTTTATATGCCATTTAATACAATAAAGAGCTTTACATAGTTTTGTATGCAACAGGCAAGTAGATGCATCAACAAGGGCTACTGGGACTAGGCAAAGGTAATATTTATTTTCATATATATATATATATATATATATATATATATATATATATATATAACATTCCCTCTGGCTAATGAGAATTATTATTTTGTATTAGGTTAATAGAACTTTGATTTGTTATTAACACATTCAATTATGGAGCATTTATTTTTAATGTAACAGGCAAGTAGCTGCTTCAACAAGGGCTACCGGAACTACATTAAGGTAATGTATGTGTGTGTGTGTATTTAATAATGTTAACTTTTAGATGCCATTTAATACAATAAAGAGCTTAACATAGTTTTGTATGTAACAGGCAAGTAGATACATCAACAAGGGCTACTGGGACTATGAAAGCTAATTTTTTTATATATATTTATATGCATACATATTCTGTATGTATGTGTATGTTATATAATTTTGGTTCACTTTTTTTCTTGCAATCTTTTACTTGCCATTTATTATACTATAATACATGTAATTTCTTTGAATGTAGGAGAGCAGTAGTATTGCCAATGAGGGGTACTGGAACTATGCGAAGGTACTATTTGAAAATTAACTTTTTTTATTCACATTAAAAGGGAATTTTAATGATTGAATATCTGTAACAGTAATTGATAATTAAATATAATGTTACCAACAATAATGTTAATGTTAATAATTTGTATAATGTTAATGTACATTATCAAATGATTAATTTTAAATTGTCAATATTTTCAAGGCTTACATACTGTAGGAGATTGACTCAGAAAAGATTGTTCTGTATTAGTATTAAACATGTATATTATTCTCAAATTGTGCCAATCTATTTACTTATGAAAATACTTACTATGTTGCTGACCTGAATTATTGTTTTTTTAATGTTAACTTTTAATTGCAATTTATTGCTCAAATAAATGGGAAGTATTTTTGTCTAGATCCTCTACAGCAATATCAGCCAGCACTACTGGAACTGAGGAAAGGTAATTTTGGAAAATTAACATTTATGTATTACCATATAAGGTTTACTTTGGTAAAAAAGTATATTATTTTGAATGATAAGTATTTTTAACTGATTAAATAACTTATATTTAATATTTAAATTCGAGGGAGGGTTATGAGTTATATTAATATTGACATAAAATTCAATGTTCGTGATTGTATAATGGTAGTGATTATATAATATTGATGTGGTTTTTATTATTCAATGAAATGGTTATTTTCAAATGATTTTAACTAATTATGACATTACTTAAATAAATATTTTTCACAAATATTGAACATTTAAGATGTTTCAATTAGGTATGCTAAATTAGGTTTGTTAAATACCTGATTAGAACCACTTATTTTCAAAATGATGATTTCTAAATAAATTAAAACTATAGCATTATCTATTTGTATTTAGGACACCAGCAACATCATTTGCAGTGGGAGTTAGTGGAGAGAGCAAAAAGTAATTTTTTAATAGCTACTTAGTTCATTTTGTTTTAACAGTTATATATTTATACAAACATCATATTCCACCAAATAAAAGCATACATAAGCATTTATCAACATGATCAATAGAGTAATCAAATTCACATTTTAACAACTGATCACACACACATTTATGTATTGTCCACATTTGCTTATATTCAACCATTATACACTGTTCTACTAAATAGGTACAGGTGTGAAAGAGAAGTCATATACTAAGCTTTAACCAGTTCATAAATTCCTTATTTACAAGCACATATGTTATATTCGCTATTATGTAACATGAGTACATTAGCATAACATATACTAAGTAATATTAAAAAGGTAAATTATTAGTCATACAAATTAAGACTATCTTATTCATTAATTTGAAATCTGTTTTAATTTATTGGAATCTGATTATATGTTATATACTGTACAGACCCTAGTTAAAAATTATGGATGAATAATTATGTGTATATTTCCAGGTCTCATAGTGTGGTTCCAGTTACTGATGAGAGTTTTACCTTCTTCTGCTCCATTTGCTTCAATAATATGATCACATTGGAAGGAAAAATCGAATGCTCTATATCTTGCCTGAAATGTGGGCATATTTTTTGTACAGATTGTATTGTCAAATGGTACTGTCTGAGGAAAATATGTCCTCTTTGTTATAAACGTACAACCAAAAGAGACATCAAACAGATTTTTTTGTAAGTAGATTGTTTCAGATTTTGAAAATAAATGTATGTGCTTTGAACACAGATTTTGATTTATTAAGTAGTTCAAATAATTTTAGCACTCAGTTATTAGGAGAGTTCAGAAAATAAAATAATAAATTATGTTTATTACCTATTATTATTATTTTCAGGCCAACATTACCCTTAGATGCTGCAACAAGTGTCACATCACAAGCAATTAAAAGGTCATTGTCATCATTTTTATTAATTCATCTATTTATTTTTAATTAATTTTAAAATTTAAATTAATTTTAATAAGATATATAACTAAATTGTAAGTATCTTCCAAGTATAAAATAATAAATTTCCTTTTTTTCCAGACTGTCAACTGCAAGACCATTACAGGGACCTGGGAGGTAAATATTCGTGATATGTTTGTAACTGTTAATGTGTATGTATGTACATGTCATATGTGTGATATACACACACATAAATTTTGAAATTTCAGAAATTAAAAGTAACAAACAATTCCATGTTCCATTTGAAGATAATGATTATAGTCTGAAAAATATCTGGTTATTTTAGAATAAAAAGTCTGTCATATATGCATGCTGCTATCTACCCTAAATGGATCTATCCTTAAAGCAATAGTGTCTCTACCATTTTTAATTTCAGAATAAAGAAATCATACTCCCGACCAATAAATGCACAGTATATTACAATTGCCAATATATTACTAAGTATTAATTTTATGAGCATTTTAACATGCAGGATGAGAATTGCTCACCTTGAATATACAATAACATATAATGCATCCAAAAAGTAGAATAAAAAATATTCAATATTTTAAAACATTTCAATTATTGAAACTGAAGCCAAATAAAAAATATGAATATAATATTTTTTTGCTAAGCACTATTACCTTAGTTTCAATTATAAATTGAAATATATAAATATTTTAGTAGTTTCCCATCATTTTAATTTGTACTATTCCCTGACAGACATTGAAAAATTTATTTAAAAGAAGTTTAAACCTTGCTTTCAAATCTAACAACTTACATGAGATTGAATGAAAAGTTTCAATTTATATAATATCTAGTAATGGCTTTTGTATATATCTATCAATTTTAACAACTGAAATGTAAATTATCCAATTCATTGGTAATCATTTTTCTTGTTTACTTGCAGAAAGTAAATGAATCAATTAATTAGGTTGATCATCTGGATCAACATAAAATAAATATATTTGTGTTTGATCACTAGTTTCTGACCTTAAAAATGAAATTTTTTTGATTTGATTATTTGGTTTTAAATTGAAGTTAATTGGAATGAACCTGTTGGGGCAATTTATATTTTTAAAAAATAATTAAATTACTTTGCTTTTTAGGGCCAATTTGGTTAACTTGTTTTCACCTGAGACTTTGAATCTCTCTCCAGCTGTATGCAAAATTTGTCACCAGAATATGAAGTACCGCATGGTGCATCATAATTCTTCCCTTTCCTGGCTCACATGTGGTCATGTGTTTTGTACACCATGTATCCTTCACTGGCTAACTGAGACAAAATTCTGCCCACAGTGCCTGAAAATTGTGAGGCTAATAGATGTGAAGCCCCTATTCATATAAGAATGTAAAATATTGAAAATATTATATCGAGTTATTATGCACAGTTGTTATGGTAAAATATTGTTATTATATTTCTAAAGATATTATATTTGTATTTGGTGTTATAGTTCTTTAATTATTGTTAAGTTTTATGATCATATTTTATAATTATTAATTGTTAATCAATTTTAAGGAATAATTCCAGTTTAACACCCACACCCAAAGGGTAAGATTGTGTTCCAAACACAGCATTATAATCAATTTTAACACATATAAATTTAGTTTGGTATTGTAAACAACGAAGATAAATTGAATATTAACACATTGTTTAGTGGTCATTATCAATTAATGTAAATGAATATGTTAATTTATTTTTATCATATAAACAAATTAAAAGTAAAAACATTGAATATGTTACCCTCTCACACCACTGTAACCTCAGAGGTCTTAAACTGGAAGACAGCCAATTTTTTAATTTATTAGTAACAAAAATGGTGAGTGTTTATTATATAGCATGTTATTTTTCAGATCAAATAAAAAATTGTAGCATTGGCTTCACTGCATTTATTGATTATCTGTATCAAAGAAAAAATTATATTTCAAAATACAATTATGGCCTGTTATATTTTATTGCTTAAACCATACAGAAGTTTAAACTGTATACATTTATAAATTAACAAATTCCATAAAATTATTATTAGGAATTATACAGTTTTTCCATGATTGCTCTGAAGAAAACATTTTCATCAATTACCTTTTGTTTTAACTCATTATAATATATTTGTTATAAATACATATATAACATTAATTGTTATAAAATGTTATTAATTGTTATTGTTGTTTGGATTAATTGTTTAAAATGTATAAATAGAATTGGGTATCCAAGACAAATAGAATTCCATACAGAATTGTAACTAATGGTTGGGTTCAAATTAACAGATCTCTGATCTGTGAGTGTGTTAAAAATAACAGCTTGTTATTTTTAACACGGTTTTGTAGACAATACAGGAAAAAAACCTGTTTATACCTGTTTCACCTTGTATGTATAAACATGTGCTTACAGGGCATCCTGTTTAATAAGGTGCATTTATGTTAAATATTGGCACTCGTAAGTAGGAGTGACTGTAATATTAGTATTGTAGAACCTCTCTTAGAGAGTATGGCATGGAACATTTTTCATGTTCATTTCATTTTTTTGTCTTTTGTTGGTTTTTCGTTAAGAGACCGGTTTCGGGTTCCTGTCATACCCTCGTGGACAACAACGATTATCTTAAATATTAATATTTGTCCTAAATTGAAGGCTGCCATTGAAGGTAAACATCGGAAGTCTTGTTGGGGGTTCCGCTGTTTCGGTTTTGACAGGTACAGTTCTATAATGTCCGACTTACGAGCCATCCCTCCCATCTTTCTTTATAACGGGCTCCGAGGAAAGAAAGAAAGAAGAAACGGAAGGAAGGAGAGGAAACGAAGAGAGGGATTAGCGAAGGATGTGGGGTAGAAGAGGCGTGTCGAGGTTGAGGGAGGCCCAACTTACGGTTAGTCGGCTGCTCTGTTCGCCACAGTCAACATCTCTCCCCGCTGGTCATGCCACCTCAACTTAGCACAATTCTACCGGCACTATTCCTCTTCTCGCCGATACTTCTCCAGTTGGTAAGCTCTCTCCACCCCCTTTTAACACTCCATCAAGGGTTGGGACCTTGAGTGGAAAACAGTCGACCGGACGACCGTTGTTAATAAGGTCCCCTTCTGACTTGCTTTAAATAAGACGAACCCTTATTGGCCCAAATGCCGCAAGGCTGGTTCAGGAAGAAGGACAGTGAAAACATCATTTGCGCACGTTTCACCTAAACTGAATGCAGACTCTGGGCAACCCTCTGTTGTATAGACACTTCTGCATTGATAATACTGCGATCGCTCCGATATGAAGTCAAGCTCTTCGCAGCTTCTTCCTGACGCTGACAATTTTAGTGGCTAATTTAGTCTTTTTTGTAGCTGATGTCACTGACGATACAAATTTTGACCCAAACAGCAATTTGGAGCGCCTCCAAAAAGTTCAGAATCTTGATCTATTCCAGAGCAAATCACCAGACACTATCGCAATTAATTTTCAATCTCTCACGGTCCCTTATCTCTAGCATTTCCGCAACGCGGGGAGACAATTGTAGACATGTGGACACGGTATGATTTCGTACAGAACTCTTTTTAATTATGCGAACCGGACGAATATTTTCTGTTCGCATTGTTCAGCTGTGAGGAACCCCACAATTGAGGAATGGTATTGGTCCACATACTCTCAAGTGCGTCCGAGATCCATTGTTCAATTCCTGCTAGGTTTTTATTCCGCTCTACGCAACGAGAAATATAAATGAGGCTTTTATAAAATGATTGAGTCATGAGTTATCACTCGTATTTCGGACAAATCGAAGGGACGCCAGTAGTAATTTTGGAACAACGTGGGAAGTGCATTCGTCCTATTTGCCTGGCAGACCTAGCATTCGATTTCGGCTTGATTTTCACATTAACTTTACATGTCCGATCGTTATGTAAATTGTCTCTTTGGATAGATATTCCTGCAATGAAGGTTTACTAAATATGGGCTTTAACAGCGAAGCGTCCCATAACAGATCACTTATTGGCCCCAGGTCCCGGATTACCAAACTGGCTACATAGTTCCGATTCGTACTGTCTGATATGACCCTCAAACGGGTTACAGGAATATTTCAGTTAGCAAATAACTATCTTCCGCTATTACGGTCTTCTTTCTTATGTTCGGATTGTTTCAAAAACCACTAAGCAATATTGACAAATATTTAAAGATATATGTTTCCCTTTAATGTGTAATGGCACTACACACTTTTTACCAACCATAAAAGAAAAGAACTTTCTATTTTCCATCACAACATCTTCCCGCGTGAAGGGCATGGGAACTGTTTAGGTAAACGGGTTCAGCTGAGGCTGCAAACAATAATGAATGCGGGCTCTCTATACCATCACTATTAATTGGAATTTATCACGTCCAAGAAATCATAATATCCCGTTTCTTGAATTTCCACCCAAACCTTGATCTCTCTCACACAATCCCAACATCCAAAACCAACCCTCTTAACAATCCAAAGACCTTTTGAGCGACCGGGAAGATGTCGCAATATCTAGCGGTCTTCTCCGCTCAAGTCCTCAAGCGCGGCAAAATAATAAACCAACCTCAAAATCTACAGTAACTGTAATTACTGATCGGATTTACTGTAATACATAAATATTAGCCCTAACTCAACTCTCACCTACACAGGTAGCGTACGAGACAGAACTCGGTGCTACGACAGAAATGAAAGACGCCACTTTAAATTTTCATAAGAGGTGAGTCACTGCTAGGAACGGTTGTCATAGGAACACGGTTGGTTAGTACCACAAGGGCGAGCTTTGTCAAGTGACACGGCAAAATTTGTGAGCGCCTAACTAAGGCTGGAGGTGAGCAACAGATAAGGAAGAGTCGTCATAAAAACAAATATTGTTCTAGAATGGCGTATTTATTGGAACAGACGCACGATTCTCTATCGTCATATTTCGACATCGGGGGTGATGTGACATTTCTGCATTCAACATATATCAATACAAGATCCTGGTTCCAAACGCAATAGGGGTACAACAAAATTGATTCACTCAATACTGCCTGACTCCGTACACTCTAAACATTGTCAGATCAAAGCAGAACTTGTTTCTCGTCCTTCGCGCTCCTATAGCCAACTTGTTACACGTAGGGCGGTACACTCGGGGACTCTTAATAACGGGGCAACCGTAGCACGCATAGCCGGCAGTGTGGAACCTGTCCTAACAAGATGCTCGGTTGATAATTGGAAGGAGACATCGATGATAAAAAGCGTGCAAAGTGCGTGGGCTGGGGGTGGGGTGGTGGTGGTACAGCGCGAGGTCCAAATCGCCTCCTAACACTAACTACCGTGTAAAGAGGCCCGAAGAATGTGGTCGTCGGCGACGCGGTCCTTCACGTCCCACCCGGGAAAGTCGGACACACGTGACCCTCCCATATTTGATGTTTCCTAGTGATATATTTCGATGTATACGCGGCGGTGTAGTAAGACGCGTCCTTAAAACGCGGATGGCAAAGTTGGGAGATGGGAGCGGAAACGGGTTCGAGTCCTGTTATTACCCGGTCCGGGGGCGTCCTAGGCAGATTTCGACCATGACCGACACACAGGGGAGTTGGCCGGCCCGCTAAAGTATCTGCACCACTTTTTTCTGATAAGTCGTTAGCCTTCGTTAGATCATAAATACTATTGGAAGGAATCGTACTTGTGAAAATCTCAGTGTCAGTTTTGAACAAGATAATGATGACTAAGATGTTGATGATGACTAACATTTTCTGACATTACTAGAAAAAATTACTTCCGATGTATAAACCAGTTACATTCTATTTAAATCGACGGGGCCCTATGGAATAGCATGAATGAATGGGCTCAAATAAAAATACGACGAAAAATCCTGGGTATTTTTTTCCGAAGTCTTCATTATAACTGTCCAGCATATAACAATCGAGTCCAAAGAATTTCACTATACCGTTTTGACTATATTGACTATTCGTAAAATTCACGAACAAAATTAGACTTTCGTTTTAAACCTCTTCCCACCCTTGGTAGTTTTACCTTATCATTTAGAAATAAATAACTATAACGATACGAAGAAAACAGTCGTCTGTTAGTAACAGCGCTACTGATGGAATGGTAAACCGAAACTGGTCTAGAATGAAACGAACGAGAACATCCAACTCTACGATATTGCCGACCTGTCGCGTGGTAGGAATACCTGGAGTATTTTTTACCCCAATTATTTCATATTTCTACCGCCGGAACATCTTATATCGCCTATTTTCTTGGCCGCCATTACCGCGACACCAGGAAGTGTTTCCCACCGGATCGCATGAAAATGATAATGGGGTAATTCAGGACAGAACTTTTAGCGAAAATGTACCGGTAAAATAGAGGATGATGACGGCCCATCTGCCGGCTCCATCAGTGTGTAAATCCCTAGCGTGAAAATACCCATGTTATAGGTGCTAGTTATGCGCGCCGCTTATACCGCTAGTAACCTATGCAGATGTGAAATGGGTACAATCATGACAATTCGGACGGAATGCGTCGAATTCCAGTCCTCAATTTTCTCCCCATATTTTCAGGAGTGCACTTGAGACCTTTTTTCGTAGGGCGGCAAATACGGTCAGTCTAAATCGTCAGAATCCTGTTCTCTGATATTGAGAATTACAATCGAAACACCAAATGCCAGTATCATTCTTACTTTGTTCATTCGATATTGACGCAATAATTATTACTAATTAATTTTTTGTTTTCACAGGTGACAAGCGCCATTGGACAAGACTATGACGGTAAGTTGGAATTTCTTCTTTTGAACCAGCTTAAATTTATTATCAATAAGTTCGGCCTTAACCGGTCTCCGGTCTCCGGTAGTATTACCTCTACTACATTCGAAAGGATTTTTAAACTGGAAAATTTCCTCTAAATATAAAAATACCTTCCTCCCGTGTTTGTTCAAACTGAATATGGAAGAAATAGTGTTTCTTTCTCATAGAAAAGTAAACATTCACAGCGGGCATTTAATTAAAAGCGATGGCAGAATATACGGTGTCCTGCCCCAGTTAAATTAAACCTAACATTTTCAAACCGTTTCTGTTTAAAATCGAATGAAAATTGTGTTTTATATATTGAGAGACCTTTTACGTACATGCGATTTATTTAGTTTTCTAATTTCTGCTAACTAATTCAGTGTCGAACTGTTTCCCCTATAAATTCAAATCGCCTACATGCAATGCCAATAAATATTTCGCTAGTAGATACAGCCAATATCCTCTTGAAGTCAGTGATTTCGAGCATCAGACTAGAAATAGTGAATCAAAGTATGGTAGATCTTATTTTTATTGTTTATAATTTTTGATTCAGCTCTTGTCTCATTCTCAGTTAAAATATTGTAAATAATGACAACACCCATTATGGAAAATTTCGCATTCCACATTTATATATTGTAATTGGTAAACGATGGTTCGATATTAATTAACAATTGTACTAATAATTCTGTCCAACAATATTTTATTTTTGTATTAAATTTTATTAATATAGTAATATTAACTAACATTTCTTAGACACCCAGCACTGACTTAAGCGTTTTCTAAAATTTGTTTTAGTGCCGCATTAATTGTTCTGGTAGTTATTCTTGTTCGTTCCTTAAAAGATACGACCTAACGCGTTTTGAAGTATACTCTTATAACGAAGGACATTCGAAATATTCGGCCGAAAACTGTAGAAGGGGAAATTGTTATTCGGTTGCGGACAGTTTTGTATGGGAAAATGAGACGTATGGGGCCTGTACCTGTAAGAGGGCGGCCGACTGTGTTCACGGCTCCGGAAAATATGATAATCCGGCTGAAATTCGCTTCCAATTTTCGCCGGGTGTATAAAACGGCTCGGTTCGCTAACGACGCTGGCCTACCTTTTGAATTCCCGCTTTCAGCTACGAATACCGCTTTATGAACTTGGTCGTTTGTATTCTTGTATTTATTAAATGGGAGAATTGAGGAAGTGGAGGGGAGGCGGGAGGGCAGAGGGCCAAACCTTCTCTTATCGCGGTATACCGGCGGTGTATACCTAGTCTAGCCGAACAGATACCAGAAGCGACTTAGTATTCTCATGATCTTCCGCGGACGAGATCAAGTTGCGGCGTTTGATCCTTAAAACGCTCGACTGGCTATGTGGGACCGGTCCGCTTTAACAAAACTCGAGCACGCATCACCTGTTGGGATAGCGTTGGCCACGGTCACTCCTCACCACACGTAAATGCTTTATTCCAGTCTACTTCTGAGAAATTGGAGAACGAAATTACTTGAGCGTTCGACGATTCAACTAGCCGTGCCCATTGTCTCCCACTGACCGAACGCACTCCAAATCTGAAACCAATTAGAGGGAACAACGCCGGTGAATAGCTCACGGAACCGGAACAACCAAGTTCAAGCGGACGACCCAACTGCAGTTACACAACCAATTTTATGTTGTGTAAAATCTGTTTTATTTTGGCCACATTACGTCCTTTCAAAAATGCATTTACCCGTTCGTCATCCAACATCTATCCGTATCACTTACCATGTTATAGGTTATCGAAAATATGTTCCTTCGATGGCATAATCGTATTTTTTAATTTTTCAATTTAATGTAGGATATAATCGATCTTGCACGATCCATCCACTCGCCTAGCCCCCGCAGTGGACAGCGGAGGTGTTTTAATATTTATTTTCATTGTGGCTTAAACTATCAGATTGTGAAGAGATGAATATATTATATATATAAATATTTTCTTTCCCATGGTCCCATGGTATATTCGGTATGTTTAGGCGGCCATATTCTTTTAGGATTCCAACAGGGTCGGTTTTTCCGGCCCGACCTGTCAATCTTTTGTGGATCCGCGTTTTGCCGGTCGGTCGGAGCGTATCACCGTTTTATGGTCGATTGCCGCCTATGAGGACTGAGGACCGCTGTCGGGTGTTTGCTTTTCCGTATTCCCCGGTGTTATTTTTATGGGAATAACGATGATACCCGTTATAGTTGTGTAGGGGGACGGGTGTGGGAATTGGAAGCGTCCGTAATGGCAGTTACAGGGCTGCTGTGTTCGCCCGAGGGTGGTGGGGGGCATTACTGCAAAAACATACCCCTTGTAAAATTGCTAAACTTACTGATAAATCAGGTATCACGGCCGCGCTTTTCACGGTTCGGCTTTCCCGATCGACAGCTCTCAACGAGTTATTGAATTAAATTTACCATCGATTTTGCCTCTTCTTCCTCCACTCGCTTATATTACAATTCGCGACGATCCCTATGTCTTTAGATTATAGAGTATTTTTACATTGAATGTATACTGAAGGTACGCAAGCCTTTTTGTGCATAGTTTAATGCATTTATTTTTGTGGATTTTATGTATAATTCTTGCTTGTCGGGTAATATACTCCATTCGCTTATTTGGTCCTATGGTATATATGCGCGAGGGTTTAGAATATCATCACGCTTTTAATCTTCTGCTTCTGCCTGTCCATATCGGCCCCTCGCCATCGTCATTAGTGACCAGTTATATAATGAAATATTTATTATATTTAAATGAAATATTGATTGATTCACATCTCATCCATCTTACTTCTCCGATTTTACAACGCGATAGGAAACGGAATAATTTGTATCAAATTATGTCAGATTGTGGGATGACAACATTTAACTGCTCAGGCGAAACATCTGTATACAGAGGACAAAGGAGATGGAGAGACTCGAGCCTATTTACTTTTATCGTTCGACAACTTCATTGTGTTTTGAATACCAGTGTTTTAGCTCCTTCCATACTTTGGATGATTAACTTCCAACAACACGATCCCGGCGATTTAAACCCTCCTTTGGTTCTTCAATAGGGGGACGTTCAAAGAATTTACGTATTGTATTATTTAAAATATTTTTCAAAAATTCGATACCATAGCTGCTATAGTGTCTTTACGTTACAACTGTAATAATCTAAAATTTCTTATTATATTTTTACATACTCAGAATTAGTTTGATTGTATTTCTGTTTCACATTTCGTATTTGTATTTACGATCATTATTAGGATTCCTTATCAATACAGATTTATTTATATTTTGCAATTTAATTTCGTAAAGTAATTAAAAATTATTTTTATAAATTTAATTTATACTCCTCCAACGAATCCAATAAAGCTTGTAAATATATATATATATATATATATATATATATATATATATATATATATATATATATCTTACGAACTCTATATATCTGTATAATACAGAATAATTCAACTAGTACTTAAGTGTAGTAACTTTAATGCGTATAAAATCTATATAGAGTTGAAGGGAGATAATTCTCAAACTATGCTAGTTTTTGCTTTAATACCAAATTTGGCAGAGTATTTCAACCAAACCGCTGGGATAACTATAAATGTCTCTAGTAAGCAATGGTGAAACCCAAACCATTCAAGTAACGGATTATTTTATTGAAATTATATCTTCGACTGTATATTTTAAGACTTTTTCATATCTGGGTCGTTTTGGCTTCTGGATCATTTATTTTGGTCCAGTTGGCCGACGAACCAACGTGGAATCTCCCGAAATCACTGGACTGTTCAGAACGCTAATTCGCTAACTGTTTAGTGACTCTGAAAACTGGGCCAAACTGGATTTCCTTTTTTTTCCCTCAGGGGATACAGGAAATGGTAGCCGGGGGTTTCGGAAAATGTCCCGATGTCACGACAGGGACAAATGAGGAGTGCCCCGGCCAACCGGGATCGGACCTCACTTAACTTTTTTCCACGTCCAGCCTTCGTTAGGAGGCTATTAAGCTGCCAAGGCTATTTTCCGGCTCTTACCACATGAGAAGCCGACACCTGGAACCATCACATAGCTTAGACTAACCGACCTACTAAGGGTCTTTTAAAATAATTTATTATGTACAGCATTAGATAACACAATTCTGATCGTTCTTACGATCCTTTCATTGTCTTGTCCCAGAGCGTATTCGGTTACTCGCCGAATCTTCAAATACGATCCGCCGTTAGTAAGGCACTTAACAGTGCCAAACCACCAAACAGATAACTTAAATTACGATACAATGCATTATTTATTAAATGGAATAATACAAATAACTGTAATTATATATATGTATATATATATATATATATATATATATATATATATTAATGTGTATGTGAGTGAGTGCGATGGATGTCGTTCCGATAAGAAAGTGTAAAAGAAACGAAAGAGAGAGAAAAAAAGTTACAGTTATTTGGAGATGTAACTGCCGCATGTGCGTCACGCTCTGTATCTAACCAACGGGTTGGACCCCGGGTTCGCTCAAATTACCGACACCGCCTTTTTTCCTCAGAAAGGGAAATAACTGATTGTTGAGATTATCGAAAAAAAATAAACGCAAAAAGCAAATGACAATGTCCCCTAATCAAATGACTGAAAGCTTGAATTATTTGTTTTAACGGTTGTTCTTTTTTAATTGGTCACCGTTGATTTAGTAAACGTCAACTTTAAAACGTATCTGTTTTCGGACTATCTGAAGATATTCACAAATGATTTTTCGAAACGACTTATTTTTAGAATATTGTTTGGACGAACATAGGCATAGTTTTAATCCGATTAATGAAAGAAACTTCGGCTTCGGTTTGGTCACAACTTTGGGTTTTTATCGCTTGGAACTTTAGCACTTTTTATATTTTTCTAAGTATAAGGCGTAAGGTTTTGAGCGGTCTGCGAATTTTTGGAGCATAATTTTCCAAGAGAACCGGCCTGGGCTTTCCTGCATACTCATCATTTCGTGCAGAAGTACTAACCGAATGCAACTAATTAATGTAAGCGAAAAATCTCAGGATCTTCTATATTATGTACTGTACATAGTAGAGTGCTTCTATACTATGTACTTCTACGCTATGTATTTGTCGAGTTTGGGATGAGCGAAATAAACACTGTCCGGAATCGGGCTCCTAAGCGGTTCTTTCGGTCGGCTCCATTAGCCGCCGGCTGTGTTCTTGATTAGCTGTCCTGAGAAGGGGGGGCCGGCCGGTAAAGCTAAATCATTTGCGGCCTCCCTGTTAACCGTTAATTGTCGAATCCGACCTGTTCGTCCTCTCCGCGGACCGCTGCCCTCGCCCGTTCCACACCACTTAATTTCAACACCGACCCGAGAAAGGATGCTACTCGGTGGTAGGGGAGGCCTACGTTGGGCCTAGAAAAATTCCCGAAGACGAAAACGCGTACAGTTTGACTGTAGACGGGCGGCGAGGGCAAAATTGAAATCGCCCCGTTCGAACCTGGCGGTAAGTAGGATGGACGGTTACGAACAAAGTGTAGCGGTCCAGCACATATTTCTCACACCTTACGGAACCATACTCTCCGTTCTCTTGTCCAATCGAAAGACCCCATGCGGAGGATGGCCCCCCCTCGGTCCCGTGACCAATCTCTTCACGGCCTTACTAATTGGGCTTAACATACGGGAACCGCTGTGTACCGCTTCGGAGCAAACTGATTTCTTAAAATTTGCCCCCTCCCCGGACAAAATAGCTCTGGGCCGAAATTACAAGTAAACTGTTGATGCTTTGTCTTTCGGCATTCGAAATCTATTAAAATTACTACTGGTTATCGAACTCGAGGAATGACCTCCCAGT
Organism: Lethocerus indicus; assembly: GCA_019843655.1. Lineage (NCBI taxonomy): Eukaryota > Metazoa > Arthropoda > Insecta > Hemiptera > Belostomatidae > Lethocerus > Lethocerus indicus. Next base: position 23,874,008 of record JACDQD010000005.1, on the reverse strand, counting down.
TATCTAAATAACAGAACATGCACTTCTTTTAAGCATGTATCGAGGTAATAATAACTTGGGAGTTTAATTTACAAAGTACAGAACTCTGCCTTCCACATAAATTAATTGTTCGACCTACTAGTTTACTAATAAATAACGCCTGTATTCATATACTTGAACAACAAAACGATACGTATATCAATACCTAATCTCCCCATACAATTTTCATTACGTTACGGACGAATTGTCATTCATTTACCTCTTACACATAGTATACTATTAACGTGTATGTAATTATGGCAGTTTCTGGGATCGAGTGCACGTTCGTCGGGGAAGGAGGAAGAGGTTCAGACTCGATGAGGGCTCACCTGAAGCGTCCCGAGGGGTTCAGGGGCGATCCTCTGTTCGCCGACGACCGGACGATAGACCCGCTCACCAATCCGGTCTGCAGGATCACGCCCGACCTCGCCGACCCCCTGAGACAGTCCTACGTCCTCCTCATCACGGACTTCTCCAGGTGCGGAGTCCTTAGGAGAAACGTGAGTCTCGTATACCTTGTGTCCTGAATTGGCCATGATGAAGTGGAATAAATTGGTATAGAATTAAAGGTTAAACAATCGGTCACCGGGCATTCATGATAGCAAACCTTCCACACAGACGAGAGTATAAACTATTATGAACCGCGATTTGCGGTTCTAATAGGTTCGTAATATTAAAACCGATCTGTAAGAAATTTGAATGCTCAAATCCGCAAATAACGGCGGAAAAGTTGGATGGAATATTGCGAATTTTTTTCAAAGGCGGTCGTACGAGTAACCACAAAGCAAAGCCCTCTCAGCTCGTTATGGGACGCGGAGCGTAACCAAATAGGGAATGCCGAATGGACAATCCTCGGGAGAGCAATTTGGGGACTGAGAGCGGTTTGGAGTTTTGCGACTCCGAGGCCAAGTGCAGGAGCTTGGAAGTTCCCAGGACGGGATACAGGACGAGCGGAAACCGCACCCGTCACAGTTACCTTTCTGCCGATGTTCACCGCTTCTAGCTAAGCTATAGGACGCTTTGTGGTCACTTTTTAGATTAACTCTCACTCACCCACGCGACTCCGAAGTGGCCGTATATTCGAGCTTAATGCGCACCGTTTACTTAAGATAAAGGTAAACAACCCTAGGTGAAAGCGGTTTCTACTGGAAATTTATTTCATAACAAATCCTACGTTCAAAATAAATTCTACTGTGTAGAGCCCTCTTAAGGTTCTAAAACGGTTGAAACCAAGGGTGAGATTGAACATAGAGTGAAGAATTACGAACTGGTTTCGTGGCAGCGGCGTTGTAGGCGACACTTAATGCTCGTCGAAGGGAAGCGGTCTAAACAGAAATTGGCGGAGGGCGTAGACCCTGGAAGTAAGCAGTAAAGAGCGGATTTCAACCTTGAAACTGATTTTAGAAGAGGAAACAACCGGCTGTGTCACTCAGGAAGTTGGAGAGAGCCCTCTCCCGCCCCCGCCACCGCCTCCGCCTCCGCCTCCGCCTCCGCTCCATCTCTATTCATTCCTCACTTCCTGTCGAAAAAACGATAAAGAAGAAGCGAACCGGTCGCAGAACGCTCCGAATTAACCGGCCATACATTATTATATTTAAACTGACAGATTAATTTCGGGAATCCATTTCGAATTGTTTTCGGCCCGATCCCCGTCCACGATTCAGACCATCCATAGTGGAATTGTTTTCAACGTATTTATCCGTTTCCAGGAACTTGGAGCACGTTTTAGACAGTCTCTCGGTACTTAAGTAAGTCTGTCGATCGGTTTGTTCATGTTTCAGGCCTAGGTTTTAGATAATTTTTTCAATTATTACCATTTCATCGATCGGACCCTCAAACATATCTAACTGAAAGGAACTTGGTACGAAACGCAGGATAACCAAGTTTCCGTTGCGACTCGGTTTCAGGGTTTCGTTCACGTGAGGGTCTGGTTCCCTCAGTTTCCCGGTGTCGTGATGATGTCCGACCAGGAGCTGATCATCATGTGCAAACCTCCCGAACCGACCATCATCGAGAACAAAGCCGCCGGATTCGCAGGTAGCCTGTAAGTACAAGTTTGTAAATGTTTATGCAACGTGTAGGCCGATTCCTACCAAATAATTAAAGTCTCGAATACGGGTACAGCGTCCAGTTCACGCCAGCCGATGAGTGAATTTATATTGGACCAGCGTGTACAAATGGTTAATAAAACCTGGTAAATATAATAGGAACGGCCGCTGAGTTAGCGTTCAGTATGGCTATCGAAAGGTTGGTGAAACTGTCAGAGTCATATATGGTTTGCAGCTACCACTGGGCATTCACTTGCCCTTTTTTACTATAGTTGTCCTTGACTGCGCATACGCCGCTTGTCATAGTCATAGACCCTGCTCGGCCTAGCTGTACTGCAAACTTGCAGACCGACCACTTGTTTGGCACTGCCCGTATTCGTAACTTAACTCATCGATTATGCTGTACTTCGCATTCAAAATTTAAAAATCGGTCATTGGGACATAGCACTATTAAAATTTTCTTGACAAATCCCGTTACTTCTTATTTCGACTTATCTTTAGAATTATTTATATCGTCTTTCAGATTATACATTCAATACGGTACCAGACCGTGGAAAACAACCGCCCACTACGCATAATTACTGGCGCTGACCCGGTCAGTTTGAACGGGTGACCGAACCTTAAAAGAAGAACGGAATTAATCGCTACCATTCGCTGTACTTCACAAATAATGAGTGTTTCTTTTTTAACGGGAAACCATTCACAAAAACGCTAATGAAAATCATAAAAATTCTGCCCGCGCAACAGTAATTAACGTGATGACTTTTACTCCCCGCTCAAACAGTCGCTTAATCGAGTGACATTCCCTCAGTAATTACTGGAGTTGTTAATGAGCTGATAGTTGGAAATATAGCTTGGAGCATTTAAAAAGTAATTCGATGACGTCCAAGGCCTCGCTGTTGCATGTAATATTTCTGCACCAATCTAGTCAATCGAAACTCAAATTTAAACTATGCAAAAACACTTTACATTATGCAAACTTTTAACATTAAGCTAAATTTAACGTGTCCAATATTGGCACCGCGTACGGCAGTTTATTAGAGCAGATATTTCTAAATCCGAGATCATCCATTGCTTCCGTTTTTAATTCGCTAATTAATCTCCATAACTGGTTCTGGCACGGTAAAACTAATATTTTTCGGCTTCTCGCCATCGTAAGTGGCTTTGTCTTAAACCTTTTACGTTTTTTGTCCAAAATAAAATTAATTGGGGGCAATATTCCAACGAAATTATTAGTGTAGCGCTCTACCTAAAGTTGTGTAGGATTCGGTGATGCACCAAATCCTATCGTTGCCAGATCCTCGGTCATTCTACTCGTGAAGTAACTGCCGCTCACTTCTAGGCCAGAGTTGACCGATCGCTTAACCGTTAACGCGAGCTATGAGTGATGTATCTGGGATAGTTACGAGCCCGGGACCGAGTTGTGGGTAATGAGCCGCGAGTCAACCGCTGATCCTCCTCGTAACCTAGATCTTAAAATAACAAATATGACCTGGCCGCTTTGAACGGTTCTTAAAAAAACCATTAGCGCAATGTGCATTTCAGATAAACGTACGGGGCCGTTAACCCTTGAGCGTTCTGCGCGGTTTTGCACTACCAGTCGAGGGAACTGTTAGAGATGCGGGTATACGCGTTACGTCTAAGTAATAAAATTCGGAATAATAATATTTAATGTATTAATATATTTGATAATAAATCCTATACAGGCAGTAAGAGAGTGCCCATGTTCAACCATCAATGAAAATGACTGGCTGTTACTATAATGGATTTATTAAATGCATTGTTACATGTCATACACATTTCCCTAAAATATGACGAGTTATTAGAATTTCAAAAATTTTTATCATTTAAAAGTGTGGAGTGTATGCACTATAAGATTTTGGAAACCCTTGTAGGCAAATCCTATATTAGAAATCCTTAGGGACCAATCGTTTGGATACTTTTTTCAACGCAAATTCACTACACTCTGACCCTATAAAGTTAAATAGTGAAATTTCGATAGAGAGGGTCGCGAGAATTCGGACTGTCATTGGCCACTTGATATATTGTTTCTTCTGGCTAGTTCGGTCTCTAACATTACCGGTTTCGGCTTATCACCACAACGCCAGTTGTAGATATGGTTATATTGGTTGTTATACGGATCGGCAATGGTTGTCAGACTGGTGGAAAGAAGGAATGGTACGAGTTATATGGGAATATAACCATCTTCTACTGAGGATGTCTAAAAGCATTCTCCAACATTCGTGGGTCACAGATGGCTTGTGAATTGTTCAAAAATGCCTCTACTTTAATTTATGTAAATCGTTACACGTATCTTCTACTTAATAATTATTAAGCATATTTGATTTCGCAAATATAAGATTCGCATTGGGAAAAGGAATAAGAAAGGTAATCCTTTGTTTTTCTAGGCCGCACGGTGCTCGAGTGTCCGGGGTGGTGGAGGAGACGCCGGGTCGGTTGGAGTACGAAGTGGCACTCTACAAGGAAGCTCCTGCCAGGATAGCTAATTCCTCCATCAACGAACTACCTGTAGATCAGGCCGTACCCATCGGTACCAAATTACAGCTTAGAGCACATATAAGTCCAAAATCAGGTACAGAAAATGCTACGATAGAGCTTAAATTCAATTTCACACACAATACACACGTACACAATATATGATATTTTATTGTACAACATTTTCATTTCTCAGAAGCGATATCGCCGATTAAAACAAAAGATATTACTGCCTAGCCGAACATAACGACGAATTTTTACAATGTATGATAACAAAGAACATAAAATACAAAATAATTTTCGTTCACTATGTGCTAATAAATATTAGCGCCGCATTCATGTATGATATTTATATTTATATCGACTACTGCTACCACTGCCACCGAGAGAACACTGAATTTCCCTTTTCCAATAATAGAGAAACCCTCTAAGTCAAAAACGCAGAACGTGTAATTTTTAACACAAATAAGTTAATATATGCTAACGCTTTAGATATAAAAAAATTCTTAAATAAAGGTCCGTATTTATATCATCATATAGAACATATATTAATGGGGAAATCAATACCCCTTTATTCTAGCCTGGAAGTACGTGAAACTGATGGAAGTAGCAGTCTCGCCTGATCCTGACGAGGCCCACGCTTTGGGAAGTGTAACACTAGTAAAAAATGGGTAAATATATGTTTCCATAAAATTTATGCATATTTCTTCCATAATTATTTATAATTTCAGTCAATCGCGGTTAGGAAAATTCCAGGGTACGAGCTGTTTGTTATTCATTTCCTATTAATGAAAAAGTACAATTCGTTAAATAATCATAATATAATGTACATTTTAGGTGGGGGTTGCGAAAAATCGCAAGGTATATTGTTGTTGGATGTTTCAGGTGTAGGAACAGCGATTTCTTGTCGATCATACCCCACCAGCCGGCCCGGTACAGGGAGAGGCACAACGAGGTATTTTTGGATTTTGAAGCTTTCCTGTTGAGCACCATGAGGGAAAGGTCAACGCTTTGGATACATTCTCAGATCAAAGCTTGCATGGACCCTATAGACTGCCAACCGGTAAGAATGATCCGACTTTCTTTTAATACATTACTTTTAGAATACTTGTTTTGTGGTCTGCGAGGGGTTGGAATACCGTAGATTTCGTGTGTTTCTGTCCTCTCGCTGGTTTGGTCTTTTGCTAGACCGATTTCGGCTGTTCGCCATCTTCGTTAGTCACTTTGTATGTTTTTTGGCCATCCTCACTGCACTGTCACTGTCACTTGTACTGTGGTGGTTGTTTGATTCTCGTGTGTATATATCTTAGTGGGTTTTGGAGGATGTTTGTTTTATTTGGGAGGGATTTTGTTAATCGGCATAAGTCTTTGTCGGATTATCGGTCAAATATATATTTGATCACACAACTGATCACAACTATTAGATTCTGACTTCCAAATAAATGACAGGAAACCTATCTGGTATTGTGTATTTACGATCATAAAAATTGTCCTGTTGATCCGAAATGTATTGAAAAAAGTTTATTTTTATTGATCTAGTTAATCGGTGCAGGTTTACCCAATGAACTTTAATTAGGTACATTTCAGCACCACCCTCAGGGGGGCGCTAGTTAATCGGTGCAAGTGCACTCAACAAACTTTAGTTAAGTACATTCCCGCACCATCCTCAAGGCGGCGTTAGCGTCGCGGTGCACGTGAACCTAACGAACTTTAGTTAAGTACATTCCCGCACCATCCTCAAGGCGGCGTTAGCGTCGCGGTGCACGTGAACCTAACGAACTTTAGTTAAGTACATTCCCGCACCATCCTCAAGGCGGCGTTAGCGTCGCGGTGCACGTGAACCTAACGAACTTTAGTTAAGTACATTCCCGCACCATCCTCAAGGCGGCGTTAGCGTCGCGGTGCACGTGAACCTAACGAACTTTAGTTGAGTACATTCCCGCACCATCCTCAAGGCGGCGTTAGCGTCGCGGTGCACGTGAACCTAACGAACTTTAGTTGAGTACATTTCCGCACCACCCTCAGCGGGTGCGCTAGCGTCGCGGTGCACGTGCGCCCGACGAACTTTAGTTGAGTGCATCCCCGCGCTCCCTCAGGAGGCGCTAGAGTCGTGGTGCACGTGCATCCGAGGAACTTTAGTTGAGCGCATTCCCGCGCCACCCTCCGAGAGGCGCTAGAGTCATGGAGATTTTCAAGAAGACACAAAGCTACATAAACGAAAAAATAAATTCCCAAAGTGATGCTATACTCGCCCCGACAGAAACACACGAAATTTTCCTTTTATTCTAAACGCGCTTACGAATCGATGGAAAGTAACAGTAAATATAATAATCGCGGTACGCGCATGCTGTCGATTCTTCTGTTTGGGAAAATTTCGTTTACTCAAGCGACCGTTTCTTTCAGGAATACTGCCTGGACCAGTTCGAACCTTCGGGACACGGCAGGCGGAGGAGGGACGCGAAATCGGACGACAAGAATTCGAACAAAACACAGTATACCAAGTTCAACGAAAATATCGAGTACACAGTACTCATGCCGGGAGGTAAGAACCGGACAGTCATACGCCTACATCATTGTCTACATCGGAAAATGGATATATTATGGTCACTTTAGGCAGAAAATTGTGAACGTCTTTTTGCCTTTAAAAAAGGTGGTTTGTTTACTCGGGCATTATATATAGCTCGAATCGTAGCTAAGGCCGTTTTGAACTTTCTAATACCGAGGGTTTTCTACTCTTCTTGCCGCCTTGTGTCTACATGTGGCGGTTGTTTGTTTCAGACGTCTATTCGGAGCCCAGCGGTAGCGAGGCTTCTTGCCAGAACATGGTGTTGATGAGCGGTGCCCTGGGTAGCATGCTGTTCACGGCCGCTTTCCTGATGTGCTACTTGGCCGCCCGTCTCCACGCTCTCCAGAGACAGTCCTCGGCCCTCCTCCAGCCGAAGCTCCCCTCCGGACCCTACCCGACCAGGTCTACCCTCACATGATCCCCACGCATCGGTGACATCAATTCAACTCCAAAACTCGTCGTCCGCCTAGTTTGCCTCATGCAAAAAAGTAGTTAATACTATGAGTATAGAGATTCCACGATAACCACGTCTGTTTCCGGGTCGGTCGGAACTCTTAAATTATCCTAGCGTCACTAGACGGTATACACTTCGACATTTAACAAAGGAATTCGGGCTGAAAAACGAGCTTCGATATTTAATATTTATTCTATACTCAGAATGGGCTGAGATCCTATTTGTGCGGAGAGAAACAAACCGAAGAGACTTCGTCAAGTGTTTTGAATGAATATTATTCTGATATATTATTGCCATTCAGTTTCTTTATAATTTTTTATTTCAGATAATGCGTGAATGCATTAAATCAAGACATGAACCGACCGACAGTTTAGACTAGGCACGGTTGTGGGTTATTAAATTTTAAGAACAGTGACCAAAGCTTATTTCCGTCGTATTTTTTCTTAGTTTGAGTAGATTATTATTTAGAGAAAACTTTGTGCGATGCTAAGGTCCAAGCAGTTGGTAAAGGATAATTGCCCACTGTTCAGTGGGTGCGGGACTTCTTCTTCGGGATTATGTGGGTACCCTTTGTGCTTTGAGCGTTCAAATTTGAATGTACGGGCACTTGTACATAGATATTTCGTGATTTGTAATTTATTCGGAATAAATTATTTTAATTTTATCCGATGTATTTATTAAAACACTACCTTCCTGATCATTATGACATATTCATTAAAAAAATATACAACGACTAAGTAATATAGTTTGGAGTAAATTTATCAGCGGTGTCTTTTAATTTATTATATGTTAAACCTTTAAACGTTACAATACTTTACGTTTTGCAACGAACCAAAAGAAAATGTCATCAAAATGTCAATGTGTGAGCTCTATTTAATAAATTATAACTTCGACGAGTGTAATTTTATAGTCACACTTTATTCTATTTTATGATATTCATCTACAAACATAAAACGACTATTAAAAAAGTACAACATAAAAACATGTTTAAAAAAAGAAATAATGAAAACGTGTTTTAAAAAACCTTTTATCTCCCAAATATAAATGTTCAAAACAAAATCTAAGTTTTATAATGCAATATAACACTACGCAGGTGTCCCGAAATTACTGTCCAATGAGTAACCTAACACGTATCATATTATTGTGAAAGTAAATCTGATAAATAAATAATCCATAGAATGTATCGAAGTTATCAGCATATCACGCGGTATATTGTGACAATGTGATTCTTCCGAAAGCTTTTGGTGAGTAACCAGATGAAACATGATGATTCATATGAGAAAGGCATGTTTGCTTTAGTTTGTTTGGATTATTGTTCTATGAATTTGTTACTTGTTTATCAGAAACATTCGATTGGATTCGTCATTATAATGTAATATGCTCTGAATTACCATTATTAAGTTGTTAACAAAAAAAAAGAGTAACTCTCCGAAGTTTTGTCATTTACTTTTGGGATACCCTATATAAAAAGAGTAGTTCCAAATGTCTTTTAGAGATATCATATTTTTAACACAAACTCTTGATGTTAAATTTATTTTCATTCCATATTATTATTCTACATACTTCCTGTACTTTACGTATTTTTACATCCATTTAGTTTTGGAATTTTGTCATATAACCCAATATTAAAATAAACCTTAAAAAATGTTTTTACGTTATAAATTATAATCCAGACATGAATGGTAGTTTTTAATATATATAGAATTTTAAATATATACTCCGCAGCCAGACTGTCGTCAAGACAACCGTTAAACCCAAGATAGATTATCTATTCGGTATTATCGCTAAAATGATAACATGGGCATTTAGCCCTGCTAATTATATGAACAGGATGTATTGATTTCAAAACACACGTTTTGTATAGTACCTAAATACGAATTACGTCATGGCCTATAAGCTAATTTTTGTATATGGAAATGAAATATTACTCTCAGAATTTTAAAAAATAAATAAATTTAATTTAAAATTGAATTTTCTATTAATACCCAGCAAATTATGTGTACTTAATCCGGCCTGTTCAATTTCGTATCAATGTTTAGATCTCCCAGTATTAAAAGTATTGTTATAAAAAATTACGAATATCTAAAGAATAATATTTTTTTCGGCGTTTTATCGTGGTATTTTAGTTTCATCGGGGATTGCTTGGATGATAACAATTATAATGGTGGGAAGCGCGCCGACGGCTTCCATTTGTAAAATAGCCGCCAATCCTAATTTGGAAGGCGTTGTATCGGGTACGGCGTTTGAGAGTGTGGTTATCGGTCCTTTATTGTTGGCTTGGGCTGAACTATGTTCCCCTTCTGATTCGAATTTTCGCCAATTCATCGAAAGCGAACGATTTTTCGTCTCATAAAACCGACGCCGGTGTTTAATATTCAGTTAGGAAGTAGTAGTGCCGACACGACGCTCAGAGACCCCCCTGTTGAGGTTATAACATTGTTTTCTGCCTTGTTTACACATTTATTTGAGCCCGTCTAAAAGCTTGTCTAGGTATGAAGAAAAAAGCAATGGAAAACGAAGACCACGAGGAATTCGAAGTGGACGAGCCCAGTGAAATCGACGATACCCTTCAAAACAACGGCTCCGACGACGATTGGACACCAGCCGTTCAGGTACTTTTCTCCTTTGTTTATGAAATTTTGCTGGTTTTTATTTATTTTATCTGTTTTCTTAAATTATTTCGGCTGTAAATTTACATTTTTCGACACGACCCCTTATTCAAACCGGCGATATTCAATTTTTTCTGGAACAGATTTTTATATTTGATGAAACCATGCTTGGTTGCCTATTCATTCATCTTGTATCCATTTTTTAATGTCGGTTTTTCATTGATGTAATAATTTCAGTTATCATAAGCTGATCCATTTGTAATTTAGAATTATCTATCAATTGGGATTTATTTCTTATTGTTTTATAAAACTGCAGCACAGATTTTACACCAAAGAAAATGTCCACCAAATTTTACAACTACACAGGAAATAGTGTATTTTGAACTGAATCAGAAATGTTTGTGTTTATTTAAGTCTTTAGGAATCCTGGTATAACTTTAATGCTAGTTGCTATAACATTTAATGTATAATGGCTAACCAAGCATTTATTATATAAGATCATATATTTTTTTAGCTGTTACAATTGTATTCACTGTTTTGTAAAATTTATATATATATATATATATATATATATATATATATATATATATATATATATATATATTTATATATAACTGGGAAATACACATACTTCCCATCTGCATCTGGATTCTTACTAAATTTATGAAGTATATATGAATTTATATATATAAATAGATATAAAATACATGTATTTTATACATCCAAAAATTTAATAAATTTTGATAAAAATATTTATTAAAAATGTAGCAAGTCTTAATGCTTCATTTTGTACATATAAACAGATAGGAATTGATATACTTAATCCTTGAATTAAATATATTCAATCATATTACATTTTTCTGACTATGTTAAAATAATATTAACAGTAGAAAAGAAAATATCATGTTTATGGAATAGAAATGTATGGTCCAATCATGGTAATAATACAATTCGTTTTCAGGAATCAGTTGGAAGGCGGTCGTCTGGCAGGGTTAAAGCACCGAAGAGGATGATTGAAGAAAACTCAACTTCCGAAGAAGTTTCTGATAGTGAAGAAGTAAAGAAGAAGAAATCATCGAGAGGGGGCGGTGCGGGGAGAGGTAGAGGGCGGGGCAGGGGAAGAGGCAGCAGGGGGGGCGGCGGTGCCACCAAGAGAGTTAAGACTGACAAAGAAGAGCAAGAGGAGGAAGAGAATGAGGAGGAAGGAGATGAAACTAGTTCAGAATCGGACTCCGGTGATACACCCGTTGAATTCAGGGTAAATATTCTTAGAGTTATTAAATAGTCTTTTTTTATGTCTATGTATAAACCCATTGTGGTCATCTACTTTTGGGCCCATAATTTAAAAATGATATGATTTAAACAATAGAATTTTTCAACAATATTTTATTTATTTTAATGACATCCTTATGATTGTTTTTCAGTCCGGATCATTTGTCGTTTTGAAATCTGATTTCAAGACAGGAGGAGAACACCCCGTGTGGAAGATTGATGGAAAATCACTTCTACAGAAATATGTCCACTCCAAAGACGATGACGGTGAACCAGCCTATAAGAGTACAACCATTGTTAGTATATACTTGTTATGCTTCTTTTTAAACCATAGGGGAAATATTACTTTTGAAACAGTTACTGTCAAACAGTATTGAAAATAATATAATTTCTCAGGTCATCATATTTGTTGATATGGTATGTCTTGTCTAATTCTGTATAATCAATGAGTCACCGCGTGATATTAATGCCAGTAGAATCTGACTATATGAGAGCAGTATCTTGTGTGACCAAATTGGATACATACGTCGCTATACAAATTTATTCTTATAATTAAGTAGTGTTTAATTTAACTATAATTAACTTATTGAAATTACATATATTATCAGTCTTCAATAATTACTATTTAATTTTTTCTGAGTGCATATATAAAGTGCATATATATATATATATATATATATATATATATATATATATATATATATATATATATATATATATCACATTTTCGTTCAGAATGTTGCTTCGTGCATATTGTGTTACAAACAGTTTTTCATTTTCTTTAAAAAATGTGTATGGTAGATTATTTAATTTTATGACCACATTTTTAAAAAATTATTTTACAGAATTTAATAATACATATTAATATAATAAATTAACATATGTTAAATAATTGTATACACACTATATATGAAATAATTTATAACTGCTTACCCTATGGGGTTCATTAAAATTTTATTTATGAAAAATTTCAAAATATATCTTTGTTTTTTTAATCAAATTTTTCTTTCTTTAGTATGCTGGATGGTCAAAGTCTGCCAAAGAATCATATTACCCAATTAAAGTTGAGACGAAAAAACAAAAAGGCAAGGACCATATAATTGTTTTTGATAGGGGTCAAATTAAAGTGTAAGTACTTCTAAACATTATACTAATTTATTTTTATTTATTGATTATGAATAATTTGACATGATCACTTCTTAATAAAACTAGAATTTACTAATTTCATTTTCAGAGTAGAGGAAGAGAATGAGAATGAAGATGAGGATGCAAGTGAAAATGAAAAGGAACAAGAAGAAGTAAAGGAAACAGTTTAAATTGGTGATCTGTAATTTTAATTTTGCACTGGATTTACAAATGTAAATTTTCTGAAATTGGTATTTTTGTTATCTCAGATCAAAAGTCTCTTTACTTGTTTCAAAATACAAAAAGGATGTTTTTGAATTTTTCAAGCTTGCCAAAGGTGAGTTGATGGTAGTGTTTAATAAGTACATAAAATAAGATTTTAAGGTGTTTATAATGTTGGGATATTGTAGATTTCCTTAATTACTGTGTTAGTATAGATGCTGATGGACATTTGTGTCCTGATGCTTAAATTTATATAACTTTCTGTATTATTTTATCACTTTTAATTAATATTTGTTTATAAACTATATTCATTTTAAACATATGTCATCATCGTACAAGTATTGACTCTAAAAAATTTGAATATTATGTTCATTACTTGTACAATTTTATTATTTTTAACCCAAAAATATTGTGTTATATTTGTTGATATTCCTTTAAAAATGAGTACTTTGACTATCAACCTACAATAATGAATGCGTATATGAATAAATGAGTATTTTATTGTTCCTTGTTTTCATCACTTCAAGAAAGTTACAATAAGATGTTCACCTATGCATTTTTTGGGAATTTCTTTGATTTTTGTATTTCTTCATAACTAATTTTGGACACTGTAATGTAATGTACGTTGCTTAATTAATATTTTCCAAAGTAACTTGTCAGTGATAAATAAATCATTTTCTTGACCTCTTGTATATTTTGTTCTTTTTATTGTTTTGTTTATGTTTTACATTTTGAATTGTTTTATGAATAGACATGTGCTATCAGTTGAAGGAAAGTACTGTCTATTTAAAATAGAACTGAATAATAATGACCCTCCCTCCTATCCTATTTCTCCCCACATTGTATATCAAATCATACTCATGTTATATCATTAAGTCTGTATTTTAGACATACTAGTTAGTTTAATTCACCACTCATTCCATCAATTCAATAAATTATTAAAAGAATGCTACTTTCATTTAATTTATTTCATGATATGTTTTTTAATATTGTACTCTGCTATTTTCATAATTTATATATAGAATAGTTATTACATTTTTGTAAAAATAGATTATTTTTTTTGTGATGCATTGAAAGCCCATGTCAGGCTACTGAAGGTTTGTACCTCAAGTTTTTACATGAACAAGCATTTTGATTTGATTAAAATGCAGTCATTAATGCTGTAGCTTTCCACTGTTCTACTAGAAAATCCCTTTGAAACAGGTTTCCAGTCTCTGATTCATGACTGCAGTTAATTGGCCAAAAATTAATGAAGCTTAAAGCTTAGGGAATTTTAATTAAAGTAATATAATATTATCAATTTTTATAATTACTCATAATAATTTCCGTGAGAGGTTTACCTGAAGTGTACATTGGCAAGATAAACTAAGATTAATATCCTTTACCTACCGCCATAACTGACCCAAAGACGATTGGGGAGGTTACCAGTCTGTTACAAAGGGCATTCTAACCCAAGGAGCGCGTGGTTAAGTTTCAGAAAGGTTTTGTTTACGTTCTCGTGTTGTTTTTATTCTTGAAAATGGATGAAGTCCTGGAAGGTCAATTCAGCGATGCTGAAGATGAAACGTGAGTCAAATCGTTATTGTGCACAATATTGTGGTTGAAATTCTGTTATTGCATTCTAATCTTAAAACAATACATTCATAGAGTTAGAGAGTTTGAAATTCTTGTAATAGAATAATTACAATAAAATAATCAAGTAAATATTAAAAAAATGAATGTCATGCATGATGTACAATGCATAATCACATAGTTAAATTATTTTCTTCATTTTATAGACATTCCTATTATGGAGAGGCTAGATTTGAGATAATTGAAGACTTCAAGGATTTAAACCTCAGCCTTGAACAGGATTCAGAGGAGGAATATTTTAGTGATGATGGTTTCTCAGAAGGTTATTATGAAAAAGGTCTGTTTCTTGCTGTCATAACCCCGGTTTAATGTATAATATATATTTTACTTACCAGGTTATCAACCTGAGTTGATTTTGATAGATATAGTATGTATGATTATATATATGATAGATTTGATAATATCAGAGTTTTAATATCAGAAATGTTTGACATTTTGTTTTCTTAGACTTATTAAAGAAGTGTTATGCTATTGATGCTGTCCTTTGGTTTTTCTTGTTACAGCCAACTCAAAAACCTATACATAACACTTATCAAATTGTATAAACTTACTTCAAAGAGATATATTCTCTCCATCAGTCTTCCTAGCACAAATATGATTTGTATGAGTGGATGTTATTATTTGAGAGGGGTCTAAATGATAGCTCTTAGTTATTCCATCTTTAGATAGCATCATGTTATGACAATTATTATCAATTGAAATTATTGATAATTTATTATTTTCAATTAATAAATTATGACAATAGGAATTTTCCTGTGATAATGTGATCAGTGAATGATATATATAGGTGTGTGTTCATCTTGTTTAAAGATGTTCTTGAATATGGAAAGCAGAGTATTGGAGGAGTGAGGAGTTCAGCAGCAGGTGCCAACTCTCAGATCAACAGTAATAAAATTGCCCATTATCAGCCTGCTGACAAACTTTTTAAAAAATACCTTAATAAAATAAATGTTGAAAAATATGAAGGACCACCACTTCCTTTGCATGCAGCCAATTATCTTATTGAAAGCAATAAACGTGTCGAAGCAGAGAGGTAATGTATTTTGTTAGCTTATTCAAACTCAATATAGTGATTCAAATATTGCCATCAAAAGAATGTTTAATGTCATTTATTACAAGAAAATGCCACAGGGTACAAATAAGTTTTTAAAAATAAATCTGTCATTTTAATCTCTCTGCACCGATGAAAATTAAGAACAGATTGTTGAAGGATCATCAAATGTATTTTAGTGTAACATAAAATTTTAATGATTCACTAAAATGTTTGCCATGGATGGACTGTGTGTAACTCGTCATAGACTATCAATTATGCTATATAAGCAACGTTAAATAAAATCTAAGGGACCTACACAATTCTTCTTTGTTACTTGTTGATGGTATTATTGGGTTTATAATTGTTTTACTTTGTTATACATGTGCATTTATTATTTGCTAGAGTGATAAGTTATGAGTAGTAATTGTGTGTTTTAGATTTAGGATGAAAGACAAACATGACAGAGCAACAGCTGAACAAGTTATGGATCCTAGGACAAGGATGATCTTGTTTAAGCTTTTGAATAGAGGACTCATATCAGAAATTAATGGTTGTATTTCTACGGGGAAAGAGGCCAATGTTTACCATGCAACATGTAGCAAAGACTCCACAAAGGACTTTGCTATTAAAATATTTAAAACATCCATATTAATATTTAAAGATAGAGACAAATATGTTACTGGAGAATTTCGGTAATTTTTTTAAGATTATATTATTTCCTTTTAATATCATATTTTGGACACAATTTGTGTTCATTTTTAAGGACATGCTTTAAGGATGTATAACAACAAATATTGTATCTCTTTTATAATCTTGATAGTGATAAAGTAGGACAGTTTCTTTTTATTTAATTCTTATTAGTGATAATCATTTTTAGTTTTCGTCATGGCTATTGCCGTCACAATCCAAGGAAAATGGTTCGTACCTGGGCCGAGAAAGAAATGAGAAATTTAGTTAGAATGAAAGCAGCAGATCTTCCAGTTCCCGAACCAATTCTTCTCAGATCTCATGTATTAGTAATGGGATTCATTGGTAAAGAAGGCTGGCCAGCTCCTAAACTCAAAGTAATCCTAATCTTGTTCTGTAAAAAGTTAATATTACTTTCTTACTTTATGATTAATAGGATGTTTCTGCCATTTATTGAAAAATAAATTAACCATTAATATATACCCTAATATTCTAGGAATATGTACCTTCTTAAATGATTAGTGTTTGTGTGGTAAATTATGGATATTAATGGTGGATGAATTACAGGATGTGGAAATTTCAACTTCTAAAGCCTGCAAACTCTATCGTGACTGCATTACTATGATGTGGACCATGTTTAACAAATGCAAACTTGTTCATGCTGATCTCAGTGAATTTAACCTTTTGTAAGTTGTTTAAACTTTTTTATTTTCATTTATATTCATCTGTGTTTCATCAGAAAAAAAAATTATAATTTCCTTAGAAGTTGATTATTCTAACTTGCTATTTTTAGGTACTATGATGGTCAAGTATACATAATTGATGTTTCACAATCTGTTGAACATGATCACCCACATGCATTGGAATTTTTGAGGAAGGATTGCACAAACATCACTGGTATTTTTTGAACTTATTAATGTTTCAGCCAAAAGTGCCACCATTGGGCACTTCTTTTATCTTGTCAATTATGCCAATCTTAATCTTTGCCATCAATTATACTTATAACTAAGTTGATTGTACAAAATAAAGAAGGATAAAAGAAATTAATGTTTCAGAAAATATAACAAAGATAATTTCCTATTGCTTCTAGCTATTAGTTCTATTCAGATAACTCTCATAATTTGTTTCTAATAATTTGTACAATTTAATACTATAAAAAAGTTAAAATTAAAATGTTTTTAAGCCCAGTCAAGTTTCTTCAATGACTAAATATCATATTATCATATATCAATATTTGAATATGGCATCTGCAAATATCTTGTAATATTAGATTGTCAAATGTAAATTTCAACCTGAAAGGTGTTTGTTCTTGTTTACCAGAATTTTTCCGAAAAAAGGAGGTTGCCACGCTTAGTGTGAAAGATTTGTTTGAGTTTATCACAGACCCAACAGTGACAGAAAACAAGCTGGAAAGTTATTTGGACAAAGTATCAGAAAGAGCTGGTCAACAGGAGGAACCTACACATCAACAAGTCATCGATGAAGAAGTTTTCAAAAATGCCTATATACCACAGACATTGAATCAGGTGTAGTATCTACTTGTATTGCTTTCAGTAGAGGAGAGCATTATAACTGTTTACATAAAAAATATCCTAATACATAACAAAATGAAAGTTAATTATAATAAATTATATGAAAAAAGCTAAGCCCCTTGCATATAATGGTTATTGTTAAATTAAAGTACCATCATTACTGTATACAGTTTCATTTGTTTATCCCTTTTATTTGATTTTTAATATAGGTGTTATCATAACCCTTATTTTTGTAGGTAATAGATTTTGAAAGGGACATAAACTTGGTGAAATCTGGTCAAGTAGGTAAAGATGATCTAGTGTACAAAACAGTGGTAGGGCTGAGTGGGGACCTAAAGCCTGCTTCAAAGCCAGCATTGCTCATCCCTAAAGCCAGTCAGAATGAAGAAGAAGGCAAATCGGAAAGTGACTCTAGCAGTGATGAAGAAGATGAAACTGAGGACAAGGGTAGCAAATTTGTGAATTCAGCTAGGCCTAAGGATGAGACCCTGGATAGCAAGAAGGTATCAAGTTTGGGAAAAAAATATTTCATATTTATAGAATTTTTGCTTAGTGTTTTAATTCACTAACTATCATATTATATTGATAGCCTATGGAATCTTGGGCCAATTGTAAAATTCGTGTAAATCACACTAATACACCAGTTTATTAAAGAAATAAAAATGGAATTTATACCAATCCTCCTGGTCTTGCATAAAATAATCCAACTTTTCTACTTAGGTAGATTTATTCATTGGGCAGTCTGACTTATAATTGATACAGACACATAAGACACTATAGAGAAAGTAACAAAAAGTTGTAAGCATTGGCACAATTCATTGTATTATTCTAAAGAAATTGAACAGCCAAAATTGTTGGATCCATTGAATAAACCATATTATAACAACAGCCATTTGTCCTTGCTATCATATTGTATGTGTTGTAATATCATACACCATATTATATTATCATATTATTTTTTCTTGTATATTTAATTTATAATTTATTGCAGGATTCTGGTTGTTTCCTCTTAAAGAACATTATTCAAGATAGTTTAATCAGATTTTAATTGTTTTTTTTCTAGGCTCGAAAGAAAGCAGTAAAGGAGCAACAGGCAGAAAAGAGGAAGACAAAAGTTAAGAAACATATTAAAAAGAGGAAAGAAAAAGTAAAGAAAACAAAGTAATAAAACTATCTCAAAAGTTTGTGTATTTTTTATCAAATGGTTGCCTATTTTTAATGTAAAATCTATTATATTTAAATATATAACCCCAATACCCAATAACTTTCTCACTGTGATATTTAAAATTATAAACCTAGAAGGAATATGCATTTTTAATTGTTTTTCATTTCAATGAGTTAATTTATTCATAATTAACCCATCTCCCAACACCCAATTATTATTCCTCAAAAACTTGTATTAGCCTAGAATTTAGGTTTCATACACTTCACGCAGAGAATTGTATGTTATTGTGAAATTAAGAAATACTATTCATTCCAATAAATCATGATCCAAGGGAAGAGAGAATTAATTTACTTTTGTTTCAATTATTATATTTTGGAATAATAATAAATTTATATTAGAAAAGACTTACGTTTTAATTTCTAAAAACCTTGTTTTTTAGTTGTAAATCCAGTTATTGTTTATTAATTTAGTCCTGTGTAATATGTATCTATGATACATATACCATATACATAATATTTATTTATATGTATATTGTATTTTAAATCCCATGTACAAAGAAAAGTGAATGGGAATACATAAAACTGTTGGAATATCACACTGAAAGTACAATTGTTATTACTGATATTACTCATAATAAACAGATTGATCATAATGTATGAATGATGAACAATATGTGTTTATGATATTATGTATTCGCTAGTTATTACATTTATGTAAACAGATGAACCATTTTGGTGAAGCATTGAAAAATGTGTCACTTCAGCCTACTAAAGGTTTGTATCTCATGTGTTTATATGACAAAGCACTTTGATTATAAAATAAAAAGAAACGTTACGTTTATTATTAATAATAATAATACCAGAAGAAGTTCTGGACGGTCAATTCAGCGATGCTGAAGATAAGACGTGAATAAAAATGTTATTGTCCACAATATTGTATTTGAAATTATAATACTAATGAACCTTGTGAGAAAGAGGAGTTGAACTCAAAACTTGTGCTGACAGTAATCTAAACGCAGTAAAGTTGTACAAGGAAAGAAGTATGGAGAAAGAGATTGAAAATGATATAGCGATTGATATGTTACAAAATTTCTTTTTATCTAGAAACAAATTAGTTCTGGTTTTTGGCCCGATTTAACTGAATTAAAAAAAAGACGAACCAAATACTTGTCCGCTGGAATAAAGCCTCCAACTGAAAGATAAGGGGATAAGATAAATAGTTTGGATTACTTGTTTCCATGTTGAAAGAACTATGGAAAAGGACAAGCCAAGACATTAAAATTAATAGGAGATTCGTACTAGGGGTATTATTCGTCACTATAGAAAAGTGTACATGACGGGAACCAAATTGAAGATGTACATTGGTAAGAGTTGCGTTCAGCTCACTTAGCTGAGTGATGGCTACTGATCATCAAAGCTTAATTAGCGCAAGGCGGTTAAAATTATCCTGGCGAATTTTCACCAATAATGGTCGGCTCCGTTAGTGATGATTGGGCCATGTGTCCATTTTCGACCTCCGACTGGGTATATAATCAGCCGGCTCTCCCACCAGCAGCATCAGTTTTCTGCTTCCTCTTGGACTGACCATCAGCAAGGATCTAACCTTCAGCAACCATGGCACCTTCATTGACTGTAAGTACACCGAGGTGGAATATACGCACGTTTATTGTTAACCTTTTCTACAAAATCTGATCACTGGCGATTGCTGTATAGTCTATGAATTCAATAAGTTTGCAACCTAAGTATAATTCGAGAGATTAGAGATCTCCCTTCTTTTTTGGAAAGTATAATTTTCCATGAATAAATTTTGTTTAAAATATACGTAATGATACATATTCATAAATATACATTGCAATAGTATGATGATGGATACAATTCCCGGCCCTTAAGTCTAACACCGTTCTTAAATTAATCTATATCCCTTATGTTTATATCTTACAGATGTTGTTGGCTGTATGGGCGCTGTTGTGTGTGGGCTTAACGTTGGCCGCGGGCGTAAGTGAAGATGGAGCGGAGAGCCTGGAGACTGCTGAGACCTTCGGCTGGGGTCATCACCCGTGGGGAGGCCACTGGGGAGGTCATTGGGGAGGCCACTGGGGAGGTCCTTGGGGTGCACCCTGGGGAGGACATTGGGGTAAACTTTCCTTAATATATCGCCTCTTAATCCTCCGTTTTTACAGTTTTACTCCACGTTTCCCGTCGCTTTAACCGTTATTTAATATAATTACTATTTTTTTGTTCAGGACACTGGCGTTAGAAGCGGACCATCGAATTACTACAGATGACTTCGAACAGTTATTGTCAACAATTCGCTCGGATAATTATTCTTATGTATTGGATATATAGAAAATTGTTCAGGATAAATACACACGATTTCTCATTACTTGCAATTCTGGTTTCATTTTCCCGATTTTCCCTCAAGAAACACATTGGAATTTATTCTTGTATCGACATTGTTATAACACTGTGAACAGCAAAGTTTTCAGGATATTTTGCATTCTTAGCCACTTCCGACATCATTACCTTTACCGATATACCACGAATTCTGAGAATTGAGTTCATATTGTACCATTGTTCATTTGTACTATTGTCCCCAATAGGAAATTCTGGATCCGAATCCGACTACAAACTCTTTTTACCAGATCAAATTTACAACGGCGAATTCACGCTGTTACGTAGTGGATTCAACTAGATGACGCCATCCTCATGGTCCAATATAGGGACCATGTGCTAAACGCCCTCACTTGAGGTGTAAGACCACCAAAACGTGCTAATAAGTAGGCATACTGACCCATTCATTTCGGGAAAGAATAATAACAATAGAAGAATGACTAGTGAAGTTTCATTCCACGAACTATGAAGTTATGAGCTATGAACTGGTGGTTTTAACTTTCCGACGGTGAATCGTTGCCAATTAACTATTTTAATTATGAATTCCCTAAACAGATATGTATGTATTTTGTTTAGTTTCAATAAAAATATAACAATACATATTTATATCCAATCTACAATTGCATAATGATCCTTTTAAATATTATTTTTTTTATGTAATTAGAAGTATATATTGCCCCCTTTTTGTGCGAAAACAGCGGCAATCAGTGTCCTGTTACCGGAAACAAGCAATAAATGAAACACCGTCTACAGTCAAAATAAGATATGGTTCATAAAATATATTCAAAAAATTCGACACAACTTGTTCAACACCTTAAATCACATGACGTTTAGTGATTGCTAATAGAATAAATGGCCTTTTAGTTTGGAATAATTTATGTGCCATTATTATAGACACGGGTGGCCGGTTCGCATATACGAATATTGTTCCCTTCCGTTTTTGATTAAAAGGAACAATCGTAGATTTTGTGCTCTTCTGTCTCCTCTCGCTGGTTTGGTTTTCTGCTAGACCGGTTTCGGCCGCTCGCCATCTTCAGTAGCGGTGTCAGTCACTTTGATTTCGTTATGACATATGTCAAAACGAAGATACATAAAATAATATTAATTTAGTGTTCTAATGGTTGGAGAGATTTTTTATGCCATCTAACATAACAACAATCATTCAACTCATGGATCACTACTACCTTAGAACAACGTTCGCTCAAGCGAGTTAATTGATTGTAACTCAAGTTTCTCGAGATTTTCGGAAGGAGTTTAACATCCTCCACCACATCCTGCACCAATATTGTTTAGCCAGAATGGGAATGTGATAAAAAATGTTGCATGACTGGTATAAGGAAGAAGTGCTTACAATTTCATATAATGAAACAACTGACGCATTTGACGAAGGAGAGGAGGCGGAAATGATTAAAGAAGTTGATAATATTGCCATAAGACTTGTCGTAGAGTGTGAAATAGAAAGCCAGAAGAGACCAGAGAAGAGGTTTAATCTGCAAACAGATTATTAGATTCTTAGAGAGCAACTAATTAAAGCTCCCACCTGTTTCGAGGTAATGGACCCCAGTGTCGAACGTCTTACCAAGGTCGAGTGTATCATTTAAGATGCTGTGAGTTCTGATCGTGATATATATGAAGACAAAGTAAGCAAACGGTCCAAGCAAAGCTTAGCATGTTTTTCAGTAGGAAAACATCTCTTACCTTACATAATACAGACTAGCCACGAAGTAAAGCTTTAATGATAAGTAATAATTATATATGTATTGAAGTTTGTTCTTTTGTGCCTGTAATAGATAAGTTGAAATGCAGATAATGTTTAAATTTAACTTCATGGAAAGATCTCTGGAGAGTAACAGAAGCAATATATTAGGTAGAAATCCGACTTACTTACGACGGTTCCGTCGGAACCAAACGCGGTCGTAAGTCGGATAATAAGTGTATATTTATTAATGTAGTAGTCCAATGGTATATATAGTTCTTACAATAAAATGAGTATAAATTAAGATTTTTTTAACAGTCTTTTAGGAAGACTGTATTAGGTGTATTAGTTGGTCCCTGAGAGAAACGGGGTTAACGTCAGTTAGTCGCCATAAAAAACTTAGATTTAAATCATGACCTAAAATATAAATACAGTAATTCGGCAAGGTAAATTGACACTCTGTCTATCAGACTTATTTGATATACCGCAGGAAGAACAAAAGATACAACAGGAGTTGCAAACATTTAATAAGATGGGTAATTAAAATATTTAGCTTCTGAAGGATTTGGTTCAGAAATTTTAAAATGATTCGGGAGGATGAAAGTACTCTGATGACGGAAACCGATATTGAATTGGCGCACTCGCTTTCGGATTTGGGAAATAATAGAACTTATGTTTGTTGATTGGAAGAAGATGAAGCCGATTAAGGTGTTGTGGAGGAGCGGGCGTTAATTGGGTGGAGGCGGCTAAAATTATCCGGGCTGATTTTCACCGGCAATCAGCGCCGTCATTGGGACATGGGGCCGATTCGAGAGTCCGATTAAGTAGGTGGGACAGGGCCGGGGTATATAAGCCGGCCGGAGACCCACGGACAGCACCAGTCCTCTGTCACCTCGTCCGCCGAACACACCACCACCGACCGAACATCCCCAAATAATGCCATCATCAACGTCATTGACCGTAAGTGCACACAGATACCTGGTTGACATTATTTTATATTTAAGATATTCCTCTGATGGTCACTAATGGGGGACTTTCTTTCCCCACTCGCCCACTCGGTTCTATGCTGGACCCATTTCCACTTCCCATCATTGCCAATAGCGATTCTGAACTTGAGACACGCCACTAAACAGTGCCAACTGAGCGATATTCATTTCCTCGCGTGCTATGGCGAGGTAAGCGATGGTATAATGTTTATTGCACATATTAATTGTTTATTGTCACTCTATTACCTTAGGAAAATTCCGATGCATTCATTGAGGGGCTAAGAGGTGTAGATCGCGTTGTCTCTTGTAAAGCAAACCGGTGACAGTTTGAACCACTTTGTGCAACTGTTTAAACGGGTATAGGGTTTATTCATTTTATCGTATGATATATGACGGTGTTGTCTTTGCAGATGTGGCTGGCGGTGTCGGCGGCGATGTTGTGTGTGGCTTTTGGGGCGGCCGTGGGGAACGCCGCTGTGGAGGCCGGTTCGGGCGATGCCGAGAGCCTGGAGACGGCCGAGTCTTGGGGTTGGGGTGGATGGGGAGGCCACTGGGGCGGAGGACCATGGGGCGGACCCTGGGGCGGACCCTGGGGAGGTCCCTGGGGCGGAGGACCCTGGGGAGGACCTTGGGGAGGACATTGGGGTATTTTATTACTTCTTCATTCTGCGTCCCAATCCAATAACCCGTAAATCAGGGGTTCCCAACATTATTGTGGCGCAAACGCGTTCGATATTGAGAAAGAAAACAAAGTATTATATACGTAATTTTAATATAAATAAATAAATACCATACATATGATTATTACTAAATTATTTTAAGTCGTTTCAATATTTATTTACATTTATATACCTGTCAGGGTATATAAAAAAAGCATTAAAAGGAAAACCATAAAGTTACAAATAAAAGATAAAATATACGTAGTAAATAAAATAAACAGTAAAAGAGAGTAATTTAAGAGTAAGATTTAATTGTTTTTTTTGTTATTTTAATACTTTGTAATGGGCGCAAGGTTGGGAATCCGGTCTGTATGTACTGTGTACAACCTGTGTTTAATTATGCCATTATATATAATGGCCGTTATAACGTGGTGGATATTGTTCAAGTCATTCTGGCACATAATGGCTCATAAAAATAAATCTTACTAGGTCCGTTTCCACAAAGTAATGAAACATAGTTATCTGAAATTCCTTTTAGCCAGGATCAATCGAGCCTTACACGTTTTCAAGGATTACGATTATCTGTTGTATTCACGTCCCTTCAATTGCGATTCCTATATAAAATTAGCTCTGCATGAAATTATTGTATGTTTCTTATTTATCTATTACCTTCGGCTGGAGCGCCACTCGAATTTACATATTTATGTAGTTATTTTATTTTTTGTGTTTCAGGACACTGGCATTAGAGCAGCAGCTCACTGAAGAGCCTCTATCGCTGTCCACAACTCAGCCATTGAAGAAACTGTCTTCGTTTGTCGACAATGAGATAACATATTTTGATCCAAGCAATTTACACCTTCAACATTTCTGGATCGTCCTGAAAGGAAATGATTTCCTGTTTAGCAAAGAGAAATAAATTAGACAGTTGTAAAATTAGAATAAAATGTGCGGTTTACCACACCTTGCAATTATGATTTTACCCATTTTTAGCTACAGAAACTACTGATACCACAAGATTCACTTTACAACAGTACACACTACGAAAAATCAAAATTTTGTTTTTTCAAAAATGTTCACTGATTCGTCCCATACTCCGTCATCAGTGCTCCCAAAGTGAGATGAACTTGCCCTATGGACGAAAATTGAAAAATCGAATATTTTGTTTTTTCATGTTCATAAATCCTTGAATACGCTACGAAAGCCCAAGAAAAGTTTATAAACGCTTACAAACGATAACGCAGTCGAATAAAATCGTTTATAAACCATTGAAAACGCCTAAAACAAGGTTATAAACGCTATTAAAACCTACAAAAGCCATAAAAACATCTTTATATAGGCTTGAAAATGCTAAACAGGCTTATAACCGCGTTTTATACGCTTAAAAATGAAAACACAGACGAATAAAATTTTACAAAATCGATTTTGCCCTTTTTTATCCTTTTCTGGCGTTTGTATACGTGTTTTTTTAGCCTTTTTAGCATTTTTAGGTGTTTATAAACGCGTTTTCTGCGTGTAATGGTTTACAAACAAACATTTTTGGCGCTTTTGTAGCGAATTCAAGCGTTGACGGACGTATAAAAAGAAATTGTTCTATTTTTCAACTTTCGTTCATAGTGCAAATGTATCTCACTTTGGAAACACTATAAACGCGATTATGAGCCATTTTAGCAGTTTCAAATTTATATAAAGATGTGTTTTATGGGTTTTAAAGGCTTTAATAACGTTTATAACCGTGTTTTAGGCGTTATCAAATTATTTTGTTATTGAACAAAACACAAAACAATTTACGTGGAAATGAGGCAATTGTACTAATTTATTTCAAAATATTTCTTCTGCCTTGGTTTCCATTTTTTTTCCACTGTGAAATTTAATTAGAATAATTTATAGTTGAAATAGTAGTGTAGTTGAAATTTTTTCAATCATTAATATGTAATTTAGTTAGGTACGTCCCCACGCCACCCTCAGGGGGGCGCTAACGTCGCGGTGCAAGTGAACCTAACGAACTTTAGTTAAGTACATTTCCGTACCACCCTCAGGGGGCGCTAGTTTATCGTTGAAAGTGTACCCAACGAACTTTAGTTAAGTACATTTCCGCACCATCCTCAAGGCGGCGTTAGCGTCGCGGTGCACGTGAACCTAACGAACTTTAGTTAAGTACATTTCCGCACCACCCTCAGGGGGCGCTAGTTTATCGTTGAAAGTGTACCCAACGAACTTTAGTTAAGTACATTTCCGCACCATCCTCAAGGCGGCGTTAGCGTCGCGGTGCACGTGAACCTAACGAACTTTAGTTAAGTACATTTCCGCACCACCCTCAGGGGGCGCTAGTTTATCGTTGAAAGTGTACCCAACGAACTTTAGTTAAGTACATTTCCGCACCACCCTCAGGGGGCTCGTTAAGTTAAGTACCAACGAACTTTAGGCGCACCACCCTCAAGGCGGCGTTAGCGTCGCGGTGCAAGTGAACCTAACGAACTTTAGTTAAGTACATTTCCGTACCACCCTCAGGGGGCGCTAGTTTATCGTTGAAAGTGTACCCAACGAACTTTAGTTAAGTACATTTCCGCACCACCCTCAGCGGGGCGCTAGTTTATCTTTGAAAGTGTACCCAACGAACTTTAGTTAAGTACATTTCCGCACCATCCTCAAGGCGGCGTTAGCGTCGCGGTGCAAGTGAACCTAACGAACTTTAGTTAAGTACATTTCCGCACCACCCTCAGGGGGCGCTAGTTTATCGTTGAAAGTGTACCCAACGAACTTTAGTTAAGTACATTTCCGCACCACCCTCAGGGGGCGCTAGTTTATCGTTGAAAGTGTACCCAACGAACTTTAGTTAAGTACATTTCCGCACCATCCTCAAGGCGGCGTTAGCGTCGCGGTGCACGTGAACCTAACGAACTTTAGTTAAGTACATTTCCGCACCACCATCAAGGGGGTGCCTAAAAATTGATTTTTAACTGCAAAATCAGGCGTAAAAGTGATTTTTTAACCGCAAATCGAGTCTAAGAACTGGTTTTCAACTGCTAATTTGGTGTAATAAGTTGTTCGAAATTTCAAAAATTGTCCCCGATTTCTTCCATACTCGGACAATATTTTTCGATTCAAATGAAACTATAGAATTATTCATTATGACGGAGAGAGAAAATAACTGGGATAAATGTGTTGAGTATAGCACAGTGAAGACGCTCTTGAGACTGATCTGCGAAAGGGTTGCTGAACAATCCTCGACATCAATTAGTTGGATCTGGCTAAAATTATCCTTCCAAATAATGTCCACTAATGGATTGTAATTAGATGTTGAGACATAGGGCCCATTTCAATTTCTATTTTGCACCTAGGGCCGGGTATATAATGGGCATGGGCCTCCCACAAGCGTCAGTGGATTAGCCATCGCCGAATAAGCAAGCAGCTCTTATCATGACATCGTTATTGACTGTGAGTACACATGCGTATTGGTTACGTTAAAAATATAAATGCTAAAATTAACAATAATAATGTACATTTATGGAATCTATCATTTTTGAATCGGCCAAATGTCCCCGAAATAACAGTTTTGATTGTAATTTTTCACTCGGAAGATGTGAATCTAACTATTTTATTTCGTGCACTTCAATTTTAATTCAATTCGAAGAGGAGGTTGGAAAAATGCAATTTGGGGGTAAATAAAGTAACCTTAGTATAATTCCCATATGAGAACATAAAGGGTTATTCTATGCTCCTCCATCGAAATTCGGTTATTTTCATTACCTTTATTGAAGTTTGGCTTTTCACGGATTCGCAATATGAGTTTGAGTTCCACGAATTGTATTGGTCTCGTTCATTTCTGTTTGGAATTTTCAAAACTGCTGGTTGCACGTTTATTTTTATTTTAAAAACAATTTAAAGGCTTTTGGAAAATTAACGCTGTCCATAGTTCTATAAAGGCGCAGGTAAAGCTCAACTCCAGTATGCTGGAATAGTGTACGTCTTTATGTTATGTCAATAAACAAGAGAAACTATTCCGGTTATCGCGTCTTCTTCTAATATTATCAGTTTTCCCGTTTTCAGATCGCGTTGACCGTGTTGTCTGCTATTGCTACGAGTTTGGGAGCGGCTGTCGGGGGCAACGAAGGGGGCGGCGAGAGCCTGGAGACGGCAGAGTCTTGGGGCTGGGGTGGATGGGGAGGCCACTGGGGCGGTGGACCCTGGGGCGGACCCTGGGGCGGAGGACCCTGGGGCGGACCTTGGGGTAAGTTTATCTGCCCCATATCGAACACCTTTTTTCATGATAATGAGAAAACAAGAAAAACGCGTATTTTTCGTGTTAACATGGCTAGGCTATTACATTAGTTTATAGTATTCCCATTACAGTTTCCCATTTCAATTAGGTACAACATTGATAAACTGTCTAATTATTAAAAATATTTTTGGTCTTTAGATCGTGGAAAATTATATAAAAGAACGAATTATGATTTATGTAAGGCTACTTGGTAATTGTTCTTAAATAAAATACGTTTTTATGATTATCACCATTTACTGAGATCTGAACATTTTTTGTTCTGAAATTCTAAAAAGTCTGTGATGAAGTATGTATGTATACCTCCGTTATACATCCTGTCAAAATTAAATGAGCCGACATTTTGTTTGTGCTACTCTCTAGCGACTTGAATTAGAACCAGGTGTACACCTCGGTGGCCGGGAAATGATCTTAATCTCATCTTTATGGATATAGCTAATGGGACGGAAAGTGGAGTTTCGCATTTTCTAATTTCAATACCGGTTGGGGAAAGTGTTAATTTTAAAAACTGTTCTAAGTTTTTATTACATTATAGAGTTTCCTACCGTTCATGGAGTTTCTTCCGCGATAAAATCATATTTAAAAATATTATTTTCCTTATATCAATCACTGCTTTTGTTTACTCTTGATCATTTTCCATTATTATATGTGGTGAGTTACCACATATTTTTAGATATTAAAATAACTAGCGTTTCTTTTCCAGGACACTGGGGCTAGAAGTGAGGACCGTATCTTTGAACTGACGAAAATCCGCTGTTTTAAATAAAAATAAAAAGATTTACAACAAACCGAAAACTATTATTATTATTTCGCCTATATTTCATTTTTAATCTGTTCAAAGGCTGCCAGTAAAGCAAGGTACTGACAATCTGTTTTAGACGACCGTTTTACGAAGCTGTCGCACTGACTTAAAGAAATATTAAAAAGTATCTATAATAGATCTTTACACTCTTCCTGATTATATCCTTGTATCGACAAAGAGATTGGTGCGCAGTGACCGTTGAACTGTAATTGTTCAACTGACCACATTTAAAGCCCAACTTAAATTGGTACTCGGTGCTATCACTTATAGGAACTATTCAGGTGGCGATCGGGCAGAATTCAATTAAACCGGCTGAAATTGGGCCACTGCCACACAATCAAACCCCGACTGCCGATATCAAACCCATCCTCAATTGTATCCCTTAAGTCTTCAGCACTGTCCCTCGCACAATCCTACTCCAAGACACAAAACCGTCTGACGATTAGTCGAACAATTGCAGGATCAATAAAAAATGTTGAATACCGAAGTCAATAACATTGGTTTCACGATCAGACCGCCGTTCAGACATAAAATATATTGGACTCGATGTCGGTTTGCTCGAGTTCAATGGAATGTAAAGTGATAATTTCAAATGCATTACTTAAACCGAATTGAATCGGTTGACTTACGGGTTAACAGCTCAACTGTAATATTTATTGATCCTGCGTCCGACCGAATAATTACTTCCATTCTTCCGATAATTCCCTACCAATTAGTATAAACTGGTTACTCCATTTAATTTAATAAATGTTATATGATTATTTTGTACACTTTCTGCCGATCTGCCTAAGAATCGCTTTACGGTATTAACATAATGCTACTGGCGTTGGCGAGAACCGGTATAAACCGGGTTAAAAATATCGTGACGGAAGGGCGGCGGTGGTGGGTTTGTTTGAGTCGAAACAGATCCCATCAGTGGTGACATACCTTTTTTTTATGATTTTCTCGTTTTTACTGCATAATTTTAGTCCAACTCAAGTCGCAAAAACAAATTGCCTATGAAAAGGGAAAATTGTTGTAGGTGATTCATAGACGCGCTTCGTTTACTTTATGTCCGACCATTATCGTTGCTACATGATACATTAAAATACCGTTATCGGCCCGCTTTACGAGTATTCGATTTACGACCAGTCTTGTAATATTTCCTTTTATGGGTAGTATAATTGAACGCCCTTCTTCAGATTAAGACCTGAACTCTTTTTTTCTTTTCACTTTTCGGGTCACATCTCACATACGCCCAGTCAGACCAAAGCTGTCAGCAGTTCACTTAATCTTTCATAAATTCTCCAGTTAATTTTTTTAAACTTACAATTTATTGTTCAGTTCAATAACATAAAAACATTTTTTAATAACTGCAAATGTTAAGCGAGTTCAGTTAATTTATAATACAGGTTTTTCAATATTCCATAGTTTAAAGAACCCTGCCTGGTGTTTCTTAAGTGTTCTTAAAAAACTAAATAAAATATCGCAGATAATGAAATTATACTAATTGCAATAAATAAATGGAATGTCCTCTCTCTGGAATTCCTTATGTTGTTAACAGTAATTATTGGAACTAGTAATTCCTATTATTAATTTCATTGCTCCTGAGAGCGTTCTGTTCATATCGAGCGTTCTGTTCGATTCTCTTATTCACTTTATACTAATTATTATAATATTATTTTAAGCTATACAGCGAGGAAAATTGTATCATGAAGGAAGTCTATTTTCACTTACCAAGGGTATCCCATTTGCAATTAGGGAGGCCTAAGTATACTTCTTACAGTAAGCCATTAATGAAAGGAAACTTTATAGTTAAGGTTAATCGAGAGATTAATTATATTTGGAAATCTATTAGATGATCTTTATAGGATAACTCATAACTGATCATTTTCGTAGTCGGTTTTCTTCGAATTCTGAAATTAAAGTTAGGAAATATTTGAACTTGTAAACTCTTTGTGATGGTAAAAACTAAAAGGTCAATACGGGTCTTTTCCGGGAACACTGTTGAGTACGACCTTAAAAGTTTATATTTCTTTGTTTATATTTGTTCTATTGATTAGATCCGATGGACTGTTGGGAATTGCGGGCAATAAAACTCTGAACTGATTAAAAGTGTATTGGAGAGAATAGTGTTAGACAGGCTAAAGCCATTCTTTGCAAAGTGGCAAACACTCGATACTTTTAGAACCTTCGGTACCTTTTTATTCAACGTCATTCAATTTAATAAGTTCTACCCCTTAGTGTCAGAAATTTTAACTTTCAGTTGGAATATATCAAGATATTAACAGCTTATATAGAACCCAAAATTATACACACCATGGTTTTCCGGGCAACAAGAATGCAAGTGAAAGAAGGAAGTGTCTGTAGCTTAAAGGGCATCTATAAAATTTTATAAGGAGTTTGTGATATTTTTATAAATCATTACTTATCAAGTATACATTTTTTTATCTCAAAATGAAGTCCTTCCACATCCTGAGAGTTTTACTGTATTCCAATAAATAAGTTAAATAAGGATTAACAAAAACCAAACTTCATA
The DNA here is from genome assembly GCA_019843655.1 of Lethocerus indicus. Classification (NCBI taxonomy): domain Eukaryota; kingdom Metazoa; phylum Arthropoda; class Insecta; order Hemiptera; family Belostomatidae; genus Lethocerus; species Lethocerus indicus. Next base: position 23,841,822 of record JACDQD010000005.1, on the reverse strand, counting down.
TCCCGCAATGGATTTTCTCTTATAACATTCCATGTCATATCCATTCTTGTCGGAAACAGGGTTGTAATTATTGTCGCATTTGTTTTTCTGTAAAATCAGTTTGGGGCGCGAAACAATAATTTCCCAAAAACGTTACGCGAAATCGATTTCAATTTTCATAGCGTTCGAATATTAATGTCCGGAATGAACAACTGCCAATGAATATTTTACACGACGACATATGTATGGAAAACAAATGACCGCCAGAAAGGCTCTACAGACCAGCATCAATAACGCTCTGTATAATAAACCGTGTATAATCCGGACCCATTTATTTCCCGTCGTTTCCCCCCTTTTTGGATATATAACTGTCGTTTAATTGTTTCCGTTTCATAGGAAAATGCGCTACCGCATTTTCAAGTCCAGTATAACTAGCAGAACGCTTTTAGTTCAAACCTTAGCATTTGTGTCATCCCCTCTGGGCTGTTCGACCGGCTTCGGATTTTCACAATCGTCAGTTATATTAAGTCATTTAAAGTATTTGTTCGGGTTTTTTAGAAGTTTGGAATGTCGTAAACTTTTTGATCTGTCGTAATTCTTTCTCGCTGTCGTTATTAGTATTCCGATAGTAATATAGTCCGACATCATTTTCACTATTAGTAACACTCCTATAACTGTACCGTCACTTCCCGTGTATATGAACCGAACGCGGTTTTATTACATGTATTATACGGTTTAAAACTGTGCAGATGTTTATAGAATGTGTTAGAACTTCGGACGTCAGTAGATTGGATTTTAAGTAGGTGTGGAGAGCGGCGGTGGCGTGGGCGGTGACAGGCCCTGTTTGAAACTGTGCGTTGGCTCCGAACCAGAGCCCGTTAACTGGGGACTGGTTGACCAGATATGAATTTTAAAATTGGAGTTTCTCCGTACAGTCGCGCTCAGAAATTTAAATGAAATATGTATGAAGGCACGCCCAGTGGCGCCACCTACGTCCTACATTGGTAAAACCGGCCTATATTAACCAGCAGCCAGACGGTAACCTTTGGAACTCTGTTTTGGCATGATGGCAGTAAACAATTATAGTATATACAAAAATATTACAACAACTGATTTAGGGTCGAACATAATGTACAATTCTTCCAAAGCGCATTGTTCTTCCTGCATGGCATTGCTTATTTTCAGCAGTGAAATATTCTACTCCCAATCCACTTCTAGTTAAAATTTCATACTTTTGCCATCACCCAGAGCCATGTGAACCACTCTTCAAACCCGAGAACTTCCAATTTCGTAGAAACTAATTTTGGATAGTTTCTTTCCTCTTGAATACAAGTTAAAAAACTTTGCTACTGGTATCGCCTACTTTTGGCCTGAACTGATTGCAACTATCAAAACAAATTTTAGTATAAATTTAAAGCTTACAGTATAATTAGTCTGTAATTATGAATTATTTACCTAGTAAATAATTAATACTGTTGGGTATTTAAAAATATTTACCTCTGATTTTGTTTCTATTCCTCGAATTAAAAATATCCCGTACCTCCTTCAAGGTTTGTTTGTCTTCTTTATACTTTTATTTACGCGCCTGCTCAATCAGTCCAAGTATACAATGGAGTGGCCAATGCTTCGATAACAATACAATTTAATTATGTAACCCTATCTATCTTAACATTTACCCACTTAGCAAATGATAATGTATAGGGGGACTCGAATCTGTCGAAGTGAAGGAATATTTTTAACCTCAACGAGGTAATTAGTTTCTTCGCGTGAGGGTGAGCTTTTGCTTGTTAATTAATTGAACTAGGTGCCAGAAGCTGCCTCCCTTGCTTCGTTTATAAACCGGAGGATCAATTCAACTTATTTCTGGCGCGCGGAATGTTAAATCGATAGCGATCGGTAAATTTCTAGTGAAAAGCAACAGGCTAAGCAACAAGTTCGGTTGCTAACGCCTATTGTTGGAGCCAACAGGTAATCGTCAAGTGCCCACTTGCAAGTGCCGCGATCTGCGCTCGGTCTCCTCGTCAACTCCTCCATTTCTCTAATTGTCCAATAAATGTCCGGTCCGCCGGTGTTGTTTTAATCACCGCCTCTGCTTTCCTCCTTCCTTGTAATTTAACAGAGCCCTTAAGACAACTCCTTAATTCCTTATTGCCTTGTCTAAGTTGGTAAATATTTTTTTGTTACGTTTTCCGATAGCGAGCGGATTAGTCGTTAGGAAATTGATATTGCGGTAAAACCTAATTCAGACAATGCCGCGTGTATAGACTGGTGGACATTAGTACAATATTAAACTGAATATTTTGATTCAATTCGTGCTCAGCAAATTCTGAGTGATTACGGTAAACGCGTTGTAATAAGAATAAGGTCTGTTATAAAGTTGGTCACATTAGAATTCCTGACCGCTGTTTCCGTTTATTCTTAGAGTTGTAAGAGGTTTTGGACTGTTTTAAATGTAAATACATTTACATTGAATAGAAAATATTTTTCGAATAGCCCGGAATAAAAATAATAAGCGCTAAGTTGTTCGATATCGAAAAGGCCACGTGCTCGGTTAAACACCGGTTGTATTAACATTAGGATTAAATCAATCGGTTTATTCAGCGCTGCTGGGATAAGCGCGCACAGCGATTCGAGGAATTCCCGATTATTTAAGGAAGCGGACTGAATATCGTTTCATATTCGTCCGTGACGCGGGTCACTTCGACCGGGGGATATTTGCTTCATCACGGGGGTCCCGACCGCAACACCCCAGGGGGTTCCGCTACCCTCGACGGCTACCCCGGTCCACTTTTAGACCCCACAGTCGGCTACTTATTTCGCTAGAAATATCAACGTTTGTACATTTAATGTCTATATTGGCGCGAATGGGCGGTACGAGTCTTCTCGACATTATAAAGGAGTCGTCAATAGTTTTATATTTATTCGGCGTGTCGAATCTCGTGGGCGTGTCTGTCGCGTGTCAATTTGAACCCGAATTATGTTAATAAAATAAATAAGAAAAAGGCTCCGAACCTTTAGAATTACGAATATTCTAATGCACTCGAAACTGAGCCTCTATAAGTCTGCCTTTATTAGGAGACAATCTAAAACCATTGAGCCCCTCTGGTTACGACCGGTCGTATACAGTCGTTAGCACTACAACACTGTTGATATAGATACTTATAACTGATGCGCACCTTTGGTGTCCTCCGGTTGTGAGACGCTTAAAAAAGGACTTGTTGTGGGGGCGGGGGTTGTTCGCGGGTTCGGGGATTCGGTCCGCGGCCAACTACACGGAGGGGAACGAGTAACAAGTGGTGTGCTCTGGGGGGTGTGTGCCGGTGCGGGGCGGTGGCGATTGCAGGGGTGGGGGCGGTGGCGGGGCGGTACTGGTTGGATGGGGCCGCCCGCCCTCCGGCTAGCCCTCTCAGTCTACCCTCGCGCCTCCGATCGTTCGCATTCCATACGATTCCGTACGCCCGCTCAGTTACAAGCACGCCTTCACATTTATTTCTACACTCTACTTCTCAATCTCGTAAGTACCAGTTTCTAATTTACTTTTCATTATTTCCCGCTAGATGTTCTGTCATCCCGGCGCTGGGCATGGTTTTCTTGCCACTGTCACTAGTACTGGTCGAATAAATCGAACTCCATGATCGTTGTGAAAAATGTAATTGGAACAATAGGAAGGACTTTTTGGGACTAATTGATTGCAGATCGAAAACTCCATTCGATTGACAGGTGGTCTTCCGTCCTTCGGTTAAAGACAGAACAGGTAACTGATACGAAATGTCTACGTATACCTCTATTTACGTGTATACGTATGCACATATCACTGTACGCAATATTAACAATAGTATACTAGCAAATTAGAGTGACCGCAAGGGCCTAAAATAAAAACTTATATATTGTCTAGACTAACTCTAGATTACACATAAAATATTAACTATTTAAACTTTTAATCGCGATACCGAACGCTTCGATCTAAAACAATAACAAAGAATGATTTGCAAAGAAAAAACAGGCGTATTGAGACTATATTTTAGTACACTTGGGCGTAAACGTTAAATCTGTGAGAATAATGTAGATATTTTTTCAAAGGAGATTAATTTTCAAATAGTTCTTTTACAGAAGGAGTTAGCGGCGTCATAGGAGGTCAGGATATTATCACATGCTATCTTATGTTTGATCAGATCTGTGTAGACTGCTTTCGGCATCACCACATCATCTATATTATTCTATTAGTAAGGAAATATTGTTTACGCGTGTCGTAATTAAATACATAATAATAATCCTCTAATACTGTAATATGAAGCCCGAAACTTGTTTAACCGTAGACGACACAATAGAGATAAGACAAGCCCGCACCGTTATTATCGGGAATCGTTTATGTGTTTCAAATGTGTGTCAAAACGTCGGATAAAATGTATAACAGTTTTTCCTGGATCATTGACGTGCTGAAATTTATTTCAGCCGACCGTGGAAATATAGGTTGTTCGGGAAATATCAACATCGTTAGGTAACGAGCTTAAATTCAGCGAGTCCTGGGGGAATAATTTATTTTTCTGGCCCCTTAAATGCGCAATTATTGAAGGCCCGCGGACTTGAATTATTTGCTTGCGTAATCACTTTATTTATTACAAACCTGGCCCGTTTTAAATAATGTGAAAACGTGTTGTCTGTTATTTCGCGTACCATTCAAACTGTCGCGTGCAGGCCGGATGATTGTTGTGAATACTCGAATTCGTAACGATTGAATTCGTATTAATCTATGACCGTGACGAAGTCAACGAGAAGTAATAAGTCGGTTGATAGGTGGGGGCGGGGAGTTTCGGAAAACGCCGGCCCATTCGTTAGCTTCACCATTGTTTACTTTCCTCCCTCTCGGCTATTCTTTTTAATTAACCCCAATTTTTCTTGATTACACTTGTCTAATGTTTGCGCGCGAACAGTTCTGTACGTGAAAATGTTGTTTCAATTGACGCGTATTCAGACTAATTGGCGATGGATTATAATTTTCAGGTCGTGTTACATCACGATGAAACTGAAATTACGACGAATTGAACTTAATCGCAACCTTGGTTCGGACATCACCTCGTGAAATGTTTTGTTGCCTCTCAAAGGAGAACTTGTTTTGGGGTTTTCGATATCGTGGAAAACGGAGGCGTCAGTAGGATTTCGCAACGCGATAACGTTTGTATAGTTCTCATCCTTTTCCCGATTCAGCCCTCAGTGTGGAGAAGCCGAATTTAATAAAGTTTTATTTTTGTTCTGGCATATTAACTTAATTTATTTGCAACACTAAAAATTATTATAGAGTTAAATAATTGTAGGAATATCAGCTTAAAGATTATATCTCTCATGACGATAACATTTTATTGTAGTCGTTATATGAAGCACCTACCAGCAACGTGAAGATGAAATTTTGCCGTTAATTGTAAGAGATATAGAGAGGTAGAATCCGTGAGTTAAGCTCGGTTGCGGAGCAGTGTCACACTACCTCCTTTAGTTGTTTACATGATTGTTATTAAGGCGATTACGGTTTTGGGAAAATATGCGTCTATTTGTGTACGCCTACATCATTTTGATAATTTTGAATTTTTCAAGAGGAATAAGAATTAGGAGAATCATATAGAAATTAATTTTAATTCTATTGGTGGTTTATTTGGAAACAGTAAGTGGTGTATACATTTTATGCGCAGTCATATATTTATTTTATACTCTCAACGAGTTCCAGTAAATATACAAATTGCGATTCAATTATTCGGTAATTAATTAAATCTATTTAACACTTAGGACAAACTGAATTTTTTACTGTTGAAACTGTTACTTCGACTATTCAGAATTCGATTCATTAAAATGGCTTTATTCATTTTGTATTGCAGTAGAACGTGTTGTCTGTACTCCTCTGCATTCGCACTGTTTGGGATAATAGAATTCGTGTTATAAATGAAGCTACATATCGTAGATTTCGTGTACGTCTGTCTCCTCTCGCTGGTTTGATCTTTTGCTAGACCGGTTTCGGCTGTTCGCCATCCTCGCGCGAGTTTCACAAAAAGCGTTCGTTGAGTGCACTTGCACCGATAAACTAGCGCCCCCTGAGGGTGGTACGGAAATATACTTAACTAAAGTTCGTTGGGCGCACTTGCACCGATAAACTAGCGCCCCCCTGAGGGTGGTGCGGAAATGTACTTAACTAAAGTTCGTTTCGCGCACTTGCACCGATAAACTGGCGCCCCCCTGAGGGTGGTGCGGAAATGTACTTAACTAAAGTTCGTTAGGTTCACTTGCACCGCGACGCTAACGCCGCCTTGAGGATGGTGCGGAAATGTACTTAACTAAAGTTCGTTCGGTACACTTTCAACGATAAACTAGCGCCCCCTGAGGGTGGTGCGGAAATGTACTTAACTAAAGTTCGTTAGGTTCACGTGCACCGCGACGCTAACGCCGCCTTGAGGATGGTGCGGAAATGTACTTAACTAAAGTTCGTTTCGCGCACTTACACCGATAAACTAGCGCCCCCCTGAGGGTGGTCCGGAAATGTACTTAACTAAAGTTCGTTTCGCGCACTTGCACCGATAAACTAGCGCCCCCCTGAGGGTGGTGCGGAAATGTACTTAACTAAAGTTCGTTGGGTGCACTTGCACCGATAACCTAGCGCCCCCCTGAGGGTGTTGCGGAAATGTACTTAACTAACAACAACACTTACTAAACAACAGCCTTTACATTTTCATACAGAGTGAAAATTAGCAAATATTTGGAAGAAATATTCGGCCACTAACGCATAACTCCACGTGGGAAAATTATTGGGATTTCTATAGTTATATCCGCTTACTTGTTATATTGTCGTTGGTCCTTGTAAATTGCCAGCATTACTGGAAATTGAACCCATTTAAAGTTAAAAGGCATATCTGTTGGTATTAACGGTATGCGCGGGACGAATACATATTTTCTTTCGCCTTACCAATCAATATTGTGGCTTAAATAACATTTGGTTTGACTGGAGCGATTTGGCGGACGTCACCGGCCAAAGCCACCACCGTAGCTCCTCCCATCCTGAATCCTGTAACGTTCGATCGAGGGCTTCGAAAAATATTTCGTGTGCCACGGTACATTAATCCAACCCGATGACGAATTTTCAATCCATGAGCTTGTCCGGATGCTTTACTAATGTTTCCTATTGGGTTTTTACACAACCGATTATTGCAGGTAATACCAGTGCTGAATGTCTTCGTCCTCATCGTTCATAAGATTGTTTGCAATAACATTTGAAATAACGGCAAGTGCCACTTAATTTCGCATTCGAACTTCCCCAAGGAGTAAGTGTGGGCGGGGATTATTCATGCCAAACTGGTGCTGATACTTAGAATGGGGTAGGGCCCAAACCTATCAAACAAACATACATAGTTTAGACGAGCGAAGGTTTGTGCGACCAAAATTTGAATTATTACAACGTGAATTCGAGTAGGGTCACGTAGAATTGTGAGGCAGTGTGAGGCAGCCGCGGCTCGTCTCGGATTCTTCCAGCTTTCGAAGAGCTCACGAGCGAATCAAGTAAAAACGTTTGTTCTCCTCCCAACTGGAGCTCCCCTGGGTGTGGTCCGCTTCCGACGTTTCGGATCTCTTACTGGTTCTTTCGCTAGTCTTCTTAGGATTAGGAATCAGTTGTTCCCGTATTATTTGGGAAGCATCCTTTACTGGTAATAAAATGTATTCGTGTTTACCCATTTGTTTCTATTGCCTCCCGTTCGCATTATATCGAAGTAGTTACTTTGTTATGGCAGTTTTGGTTTGTTAGAACCTCATTTTACTGTGGATTTGTTCGCATTAATTTAGAAATTGGTTGTGGAACCTATTGTCACTAAACATACTCTCTTCGTAATAGACAGTTACGGCGTATCGGTGGCCGATGAAAAATCCTGTCATTAGGCTGTGATTAGGGTCTCTCTTATTACTCTCGTTAAGGACTGAAAAGGCCGAATGAGGAGTGGAGACAGAGGTAATAATCGTCTCGTACTCGTTTTTCCACTCTGTCGGAAATAATTCGGTCAATTTAACAACGGAGACTCGAATGATATGATGTAGTCAGTCACTGCACTTTGATGCGGAACAGAAGAGAGTAGTCGCCCTAAATAGCCTTATAAAAATACATCTCGAATTGTTTCCACTGGCGGAGTATATTCAATTTGTTCGGCTCACTACTTTTATAACTCCGGGAGCTACCTTCTCAGCCCGAGACCGCTGGAATCCGCCTCGGCATCTATAATCCCTTTATTTCCAGGTGGTTTCTATATGTGTCACTTATTCGACATTTTTTATTATTTACGAATTTGTTCGGGTCAATTAATTGCTATACCCTAGGGATCCCCTCCGGTTTTTGTATTCTGTATGACCGGAATTCCGGATAAGGCTCTTTTCAATCCAGATATTTCAATTGAACATTCGACTATCGTAGTATCATCGACAAATAATTAAGCGTAGCTTCGGTACAAAATCTTGATCTTTCCAAAAATTGAGGAGGAAGAGATTGGGCGACGAGCGTTCGGTTGTTCGCCTCTTTTCGAGGCTTTGATCTGGCGCCCTCGTCTCCAATTTCCAGGGGCATATCCGATGGCGGCGGGAGTCATTATTTTCACCGCGGGGTTCTGCAGGATTCGTCGGTGCGCGGGCGGTGGAAATTGGCAGAAAAGGAAATGCGGAGGAAAGTCCAAATCGGTTTCGATCGGAAAAGTGAGCGTGAAGGGGGTCTGAGGGGTTAATGCCGGCGGTGTGGGTGGAGTGATGGATGGAACGGGACCACGGACCAGAAATTTCGGTGTCGCTATATAACATTGGCTATCGCCGTTGGCCGTTCCACCTTTCACAACTGACTCCTGTCCAACGACAAGACCGAGCGAGCGCTCCATCGGTGGACCACTAGTATTGGATTGATTAGCTCTATAATATAACTGAAAGTATATTAAGTAAATTAAAATATTTGTCACGCTGTAAGTACAACAAGTGATTAGTTTCTATGATACTAAACATTCGTGAACCATATTTCAATAGGGATCGTTATTTGGACATTTTTTGATATCTCTGTCTCCTCTCGGATAAAGTCCTGTCAGGAAGACATCGATAGAGAAGTATCCAGCGTTTACCGACTGTTTACCGTCTTGTATAAAGGAAGACGAGCCGAGAATGTTTGCTTTGTCTTGGTTTCTCTCGGTTACTCTATTTATACTTCTCATATTTTCTCTATATAAATTTTTTTATTTAATTTAGACTATCTGTGGGGGAGGGAAATCGGGCGGGTTTTGAATTTACAGTCGTTCGGTTCGATTCGATTTCTTCTGGATCTCGCCCGTTTGTTTTTGGCTTACCGTCGCATTCCGTTTCTCTTCATAAGATAAGGGGAGAGGATGAATAAGATTGAGAGAAATAGCGCTCAAATTCTTGCGGTCCTCATGTGCATGCAAGACTGGTTGTTTTCGGCCCGGATCCATTCCGATTTACGGTATGGATCAAGGTTTAAACCGCTTAGAGCATTCAAATTTCCGAGAGTATTTTCAAATGTATGACGTCAGGAAGCACTGAGGGAATCCCGTATCGCGTATTTCAACCTTTTTAGACAATAAATAAACCTATTCTTTCGTAATATGATTTATTAATAGCGATTAACATAAGCAACGAAAAGTCCTATTAGTATTGTCACAACATTAGGCAGTGACACCTGACTAGTCAGTCATTGAGCTAGTCATTATTAAAAATCGAATGTAGTTGATTATCGGAAATTAAATTACTAAAATTACATATCTATCCCTGTTCTGTTCGGCTTTCTTATTTTCCTCGATATGAGTAGCCATTTTGGCGATGACATCCAACGGGGGTGGAATTGTGAAATTCAGGCGGCTGACCTCCAATTTGCATTCGGACGGTTTTAACGAAAGCGCCCTTCTGCGCGGGCGAGTTCCACATAAACATCTTCCATCCCTTGAATGTAAATGGGCAAATTTGAAATTGATACAGAGCCATCTCCCAGTTTTATTTTTTCCTCTTTTCGTCTCACTTCAAACTCCCAGAGGTGTATAAACTTCAGTCATTCTTACCGCCGCAGCAATTTTAAATCTCCCCCCGCCCGGACCAATCGTTAGCGAAGAAGAAATAATTTGAAAAGAGTATTGTTGCATTTTTCTTCGACGGCCTGAACATTTTGATGAAACTCCCGTTCATAACCCGTTTATGTTTAACAATATGGATACTGTCAATAGGATCAATCGGATACCGTGCGTGATCAATACAGGAATTAAAGGACGTGCAAACGTTAAGACATCGGAAAAGGGGCAGAGAAAGTTGGGCTTTGCGTTAAACATTAATTATAGGGGCGACCAGTAGGGTAGGGCAACCGCTCCACAATCAGCCCTTATAATCTCTAGCAATAGGGAGGGCCGGCTTCCTTTTAATTACGCGGCACTCCTTCCCTGTTCCACTTCCTTGGTTGACTCCCGGGGCACACGAAGGAACGCCTCGAGAAATACATCTTCGTTATAATAATCTCTGGAAAAATTGTTTTCTCTCCTTTTTTCTAAATTTTCGATGTAATCACGAGCAACTCCGTATACTCATTTGTTTCTGTCTACTACCCCAAAGCTGTCGTACTCATCGCTGGCCTCATAGTGTGCTATGAAAAAGAGATTAATTTTCTATTTGGGAAGACAGGGTTTTCGACGAGACTGTTAGAGCTCCAATTAATACGTACAAAAGCACATGATTGTGCTTCATACGAGGAAAACAAAAAGGAGTACGAGCCATTAAGTTATCAAGATGGTGCGATTCAACATCTGACAGAAAGAATTTTACTTCGTAAAAATCGTTCGCTCCATCGGATTGAGGTTTTCGGTCTCGGAGGATAACTGGAGAAGTTATCTCCTAAGTCTAACTTTCATTGTCTGGCAAAGTCAATAACTTTCCGTTCAAGTTCGCTGTGACCGGACTTTCAGCGTGTCTTGTAAGCCCAATCTTTCCTGGAAGAATTTAATGGATTTCAGGACTATATTTGCAAAACATATCACATATTTATAAAATTTAAGAAGTAATATTATAGTAAATACTACAATTCAATCATGAAAATAACTGTATTCAAAAATTAGGAGTCCTTAGTCGAGTCCTTGTATTCTGTTAAGGAATTATGAAGATGCTCTTGGTGGGCACGATAAGGAAGGAATTGCAAATACCGGAAAGGAATGCCGATGAAGAAAACAGGTCCAGTTTTCAAAACCCATGGGTATATTTAATTAACTCCAATAAGAAATGCTTAGAATACACCTCAAACAAAATCCAGGGAATCGCGAAAGTATTCAGCGGATGACCATCTGGTCTTTCGTCGGTTCGGCGCTAGAGAGCGTGTCACTTAAAGTGGATAGAGTAGGCTGGAAAGGCTTGGAAATAACTCATAATAAAAGGCTGATTACCGGCAGAGGGCGGAACACTATATCAGAATTAACTGTCAGTATATTATGTCCCGGGGACCGGCCGCTAATATATTGTATATACCCGCTTATAAATCCACCAACAGGGCGCCGCTCCCCCGACGTTTTGATTTACCCGATCAGTTTCCCAAGTTTCGCTAGTAATTTCATCAGCCACTTTACTTATTGCAATTGAAATCCACATATGTACACACACACATACGGTATATATATATATATATATATATATATATATATATATATATATATATATATATATATATATATATATATTTATTTATATAGATAGTAGAGGTTGAGAGGGTAACGTTTATGGTTGCTGCTTTATTACACCTCCTCTACCCCTTGTCGAGGCCTACCAAGTGATGGCTCGGCTGTCTCTTCTCCCACCTTCTATAGTGAGATCTGGGCCTTGTAACATTCGTGTTACTGAATTATATTTAGTCATTAATATATTAAAAAATTAATGTATTACAAAAAAGTAATTCGTTAAATAGAGGAACTCCGGTAAAACCGAATCATTCACGTTTAACCAATCTTAAATTATGTGTGGGAATCTATTTTTGGTCTTTGTATTCAAACCGATTATTTTAATCCTCCGTGTTCTTGTATCCTAATTAATATCCTCTATTATTTAACAATGGATAAAATTATTTTTTATTATAAAAAAAATGTTTGTATGAATTAAATTTATTCTGCCTATTACGTGAAAAGCGATATTTCACTTGTAAGGGTAATTGAGGCCTCAATTTGTATCACTACTTCTATTATTGTAGATTGTAGGATTATTATTAGTATAGATATACGTGTTTGATGTTTAAGTATATTTCAATACATGTTTATAATTGTAATTACTCTCGGAATTTCAGCCGATTATTCAGTTGAACAAACTGCGTTTAGTTTCTCCAGTCCAGAAACGCTTAGGGACGCTCAAACTCCATATTCGTTAGGGACGACGCGGTGTTTTGATATTTTAAGCATCGGCTGTCGAGTGGGGCCTTACAATTCCTGCTATTTTATTTATTTTCGGCCGGCTAATCGAATTACAATTAAACTTTCTGTAGCGTTCTCCCGGCGGCTAATGTGATAAACCGCGGATAATTGGATACGGCCTAGCCTGGATTATTTGACTTTTGAAGTTTTGCCAGAATAAATATCGAAGGGACTTGAAAGGAGCTTTGACCACTAACTGGCCCCGGTTACTGTACAATATACACTGTACTGTACAATACAATGCCGAATATTTTCACTGGGATAGCGGGTCACGAAAACCGGCTGAAACTAACAACCATAAGAAGGACAGCTCTTATTGCTACATAATAACTGGAGGCAATCGATGATTCTTCTGATAGATTATGTGGAATAAAAATTCTTTTCGGAAGTAACTGTTATCATCGAAGCCGTGACGAATGTCCGAAACTTGAGTCTTTTCGTTAGAAATATAATAAACGACATAATAATGCAGGAAAAACGGCCGACAGGAATAAGATAAGTTTCTTTGGTTAGGTTCACTCTCCAAAAGAAGACGTCTCGCTTGGCGTCACGCAATACAGAGATATCGTGGATGAGGGAAAAAATCGTGCCATGGTATAGAGAATTCCTTTTTTTATTCTAGTAATGTTCGAACTACTGAATTTGGATTTTTAATACATTTTTAATATTTACTTCAATGTTACCCTTATATTCCTACTAAATTACCTAAATACCTAAATTATCGTATGATAAAAATTCGATAGGAACTCTTGTACAGTTTATTGATTATTTTTTACATTTTGTGGCACCTCTAGATAATTATTTTATACTTCAACCACGAAATTAACAGATTTATTTTTTAATTATTCAATTACAGTATTTTATCTTCCTTTCTAGTCGCCCAACAATTATAATTTATTCTGACATATTGTACTGCAATTCTAAAATCATCATTATTTATTATCCAATAGAATTAACGGCCATAAAGCATAAATTCTGTTTTACGAAAGATTCTTTCTTTTTCTTTTCACTCAAGGGTTCCCTCGGCATATTCCCAGAAAACAGGGATCGGGTTTAGAGCCACTATGAGGGGAAAAAAGACAGAGACGCCATTGTTATATTTTATGCTTTACCCACTCATAAAGCGCGAGTTCGAAAATGTTTACGATCACTTATGTTACGATCAGTTATGTAATTGGGAACTAAAAAAAATGTTAGAATGGCCGTAATAAAACCGGAAAATTTATTAGCAGTTAAATCCAGCCGCGAGGAATGAAGGATCTATTTCTATTCCGTTATTTTAGCTTATCACTATAATGTTAAAAATAAACAAAATATATCCTCGGTAAAACTCTTTAAGTTCCTTTATCTGAACCTAACATTTATCGGAAACCAAAACTTAGGTATGTAAATACTTCACTATATTACTATTGGTATATTATTGACCACTGTGAGAGGCCGAAACTCCAAACCCTCAAAATCATAGGTTTTCAAGGTAACAATAAATAATTAGGACACGTTTAGAATTGTTAAATCAATTATTAATTTGGTCGTTAATTAGGGAATTCGCTGTCTATACGGACCGATGTAATAGCAGGATTGATGACCCTTTTTATTGCTTTGCAACCTTTGACGACTGATTTACTCTCAAACCGGGTATTATTGGCGTATCGAACCGATGTGAAACAGCTATGAATTAGCGGTTCGAACGGATGCGCGGTCTGGCACTTAGCTCCAGCTCACGGTTCAACGGTTCTCGCCTGAGAGTACGACTCTCCGACTTATCAGCTAATTGCACAGTCAAGTCACATTGCACCCAACCACTCAAGTTAACTCCCTCCTGGTGCTGGGGGGGGGGCATTTTATTCCAGCATATACTCCAACCGTGTAAATATTTGAATGGGAACTGGGGCTACTTAAACATCGATGGGAATAAGTTGTTGGACCTGCCCACCGTCATACAACGTATTTTGATAATATTATGTAATGTACATTCGCAATTCTCTTTTATCCGATGTTCACGGGAGTACATATTATTCTACATGTGCCGATAGTGCGGTCCACTGTTAGATCAACCAAATAAAGCGTCCTTGAACTTGACACAGACAAGAGAAATATATTTAGATATTCTCCATACGGTTTTACGAAGGAAATGGTGATGTGAACTTCAGACTTCTCTCATCTGCTACCAAATATCTGGACGGCGGGTTTAATTTCCGATTTCCGACAGTAAATTCGTTCTCGAGATGCCCTTGAGGATTCATGGTGCAAGTGAAATACCGCACAATGAAAAACATCGGCGTTTGACCGATCAGATTTTGACGAAAGGGTTGCTAACATATACCGCTCAGAGGAACTGACTTTATCATATATTTTTTATGCTTCTGACTCGGTCGGTACAGATTTTCGTCACATTATGCAATAATGAATAAGTTCATCGTACTAATACAAAGTTAAAAGTGCGAATGAAATATCGCGCTACCTGCTGCGGTGCTGCTGGATTGTCAACGGCCAAGACTGCGGTATAACTGAAAGGGCTAAAATCGGTTTCGGTTAGCGTTTCATATTTTATATCTATCTTAGCGAGGAACGTTTTCGGCCCGGATTTCGGTACCTCCTCCGACACAGTTGGGCATCAAATGCGTCGAATGCGGGGCACGGGAAATTCTCATTCATAAATTCATGTAATGGAGCCGGCAGTGGGGGCACAAAGGGAATGGGAAAGCGTTTTCGGAGGGGGCTCACCGCCCGGCCCAATTTCCCGGAGGAGTTTTACAGATTGAAAAAGACCGGCAGAAATTTGTTTGACGCTTTACTGCTGCCGGTTAATATTTCCGGATCAAACGGCGAAAGGCTTACTGCAACGAGTGTCTATTGTCTTTGGGACATTAATGAAAGCCCGGCGCCGGCGGGGGGATTCATTAAAAAAGTCGAGATATTTTTATAAGCTGGCCGAACAATAGGCCCCGCTCAGACAATACATCGAACGGCCTCCACATTAAAACTGTCCAAAGCGGATTTGAAAGGGGCCCCCATTTTTACTGTCGCCGTCCTACCTGCCCCACTCCCACCTCTATTGACCCTCGGTTTCACTTTTGATCCTGACTATATTCCGGTTTCGCTCGATCTTCGTTCTGAGCCCTTCCTTTTGTCCACTCAACCCTCCGACAGCGCCACTACCGAACATTCTGGATGGGCAGTATCGCGAATGTGACGCCATCTAGTTATTCAGTAGAATATCGTGATTTGCGCTTTGATATAGTGATTAGTGATTTGGTATAATGATTAGTGATTTGATATAGTGATGATGCGCCGTTAATACAGTGAGACGGGGACTCAGAACACTACAACGCTTTCAATGCCAGTACGCCGGAATAATAAACACGGACAAAGAGGGACAAATGGCATGGGCTCCCATTTCCCCAAAGCACTGAGAAAAACTTCATACTTAGAATCCTATCTGCGCGGTCACTACGCAATCTAACGGCAAAATACCGGCCATGCGGTCATTCTACGGGTCGATCCGCTAATAAAACGATGTCGTTTAATGAGAATTCTCGTCGGTGCAATGCCCCCTGAGCGGTGCTTTAAAATGACAGACGTTCGAACCATCGATCCTTTTGTATCGGTCAAAACCAGATGCCCTCCCACGCATAGTTAAATATAGAAAGAGGAATATTCCTGAAAATTAAATACGCCTTTTCGGTAACGAACGGGCACATCGTAATCGGTCCAAATTCGTCTCGTTCATATCTATCGGAATATTTGGATTTTCAATATATTAAAAAAAATGCTGTAAATAAGGTGCTGCATTGAAACGGTGCACAGAAACGTTATAATTTGTTTTCTGGAATTCATAGACATTTTTATCATTCCTGCCATTCACACAGCATTGAGTTTGTGCAGATTTCAACCGTCCATCGGATAACACTTTGCGACCCCCTGTGATTGGGAAAGACCATGTGGGAAGGATGGGCCCTTGAAACCCTCTCGTATAGAACAACTTACTTATTACATTTTGATTGAAAAAATATATCTTAATCGCCCAGAAAGTGTGGGGGCCGAAGCATGAAAGCTGGCGAGGGAGGAAAGAAAATCCATTCGATAGACGACAAAGTCGCAGAAAAAGGACGCGAAACTCGACACTACCCGTAAAAAAGTGCGAGAGACTGTCGATTAAATGAAAAGGTCACACCCTTCCGAAATGAATTTCAGTATCCGAATAAACTCCTAGGGTTTCGCCAAAAAAGAACTCCGCGGTACAGAAACAAATACTGAGATTTATAACCTTTTGATGTAACCTTTGGAGACGGTTAAATTGATTAGCACGTGGACAGAGAACGACGGCGAGTCGACGAGCGTATTTAAACGCGACTTTAACAAAGTTAAATCTATGTGTCTGTTTTACGATCGAATGTGATATTCAATTTTAATTTTAATTGTCTTCAGTTTCAGTACTGAATATTGCTTTCATTAATCTCCTACCTACATCCATTTAATTGGAATTTTGCATTGAAATTCCATATGACATTTTCTCTGCTTACCCTTCTCCCTTCTCCCCATTCCTTTCACCGATTGTTCAAATTAACAATCCTGGTTATTATTCCGATATATATCATATATATCCTGGTTAGATATTGCGAGTTTAAATTCTGAATTAAAACTAATAATTACTATTATTTTTGGTTTAATATAAGTATGATAAATAAATTATATAAATAAAATGAGCGTCATTAAAGAATAAAAAATATCTCGTGAATGCTGTTGACATCACTGTATTACTAACCCTATTTAAAATTGTGATTAGCCCATGTTCAATTCTCCATATCTTTATTACAATATTTTTTCCAGTATTCAGTAACCAGTCATTGATTAAGCGTTCCCTGATCTGTCGTTGGGAAAATTAAAGAAAGAAACTGGGAATGATATATAAGTCTTTTGTTGTTTCTCGGCTCGAAAATATGAAAACGTGGCCGTCATGTGCCAGGAACGGCGG
This sequence comes from Lethocerus indicus, assembly GCA_019843655.1. NCBI lineage: Eukaryota > Metazoa > Arthropoda > Insecta > Hemiptera > Belostomatidae > Lethocerus > Lethocerus indicus. The sequence goes on along the minus strand of JACDQD010000005.1, from coordinate 23,824,428 downwards.
CCAGCCGAGCGTCAATATTGGGCAGTGATAACGGTGTCTCTCCACCCCCGCCCCCGCTCGCGCCCCCGCCACCGCCCCCGTCATTAATGAAAAACGCAGGCGCGGCCTCCCAACGATTGCCGGTAAACAAAGCGGGCACACTGCGATAAGCACACAACCGACCGTCATAGTCACCGCTCCGTCCGGAAACATACCATTCAGAATACAATTATATCGATTTTCCACTTCATTTAAAAATACCGATCGTACGCTCAGAATGTATGTGTTACCTTTTTATATATTACCGAGATAAATAAGAGGGGCATCCCAGAGTTTTAGAAAGGATCCTCTGTATTGTAAAAACCTTACACTTAAGTCTGGAATACCTGTAATGTGGTCTGCGAGGGTTTGTAATACCCTACCGTAGCCTACCTGTTTCAACTACAAATTATCGATCGTAAATTGAACTCACAGAGTGAACACTTCATTTTCACTCTTGAAAATCTACCTTACTGCCCATAAGGAAAACCATATATAATATTCGTGATAATAAAAGTGTTTAGGAACTGGTACCTGTCCGGAAGAAGACCCGGGTCAAGTGTGTCTCAAGAACTGTATTCCGAAAGTGACATAAAGGGAATTTCATTAATTTAAATGCTTGGACATCCCGCGTTTCCTGTCGTACCTTGTTACATATGACTTCCTGATACAGTTTTCTAGATTAATACCGGTATGACAACAAAAGATAATTCAAAGGGCGGTATGTTTTGTGCACGAATTGCTAAAGTGTTTAGAGATTTATTTACTATCAATTGTTATCGTTGTACCGTTATAACCTTGCAAATAATTATGGAAAACGAAGTTAAACGGTCCGGCAGTTGGCGTTTGGTCTGGGTGAACCACCTAAGACGAGGGCAGAACCCGTATCTTATTTTGTGGCTTTTAAAACAGGGCGTTATTGGTTCGAAATGTGTCTGTCTCCCGGTTTTATAATGCGGGCGTAACTTGCCGGCAATGGCCTACGTCGGTAACTTTATGGCCCCATAGACTCGGGATCTGCCTCCCCCTTCCCCCCAGTCATAGGTCGCTAACCGTATTGCATATAAGTAGATAGCTGAGAACGGTTTTTTGACTAGTATTTCTCGCCTGTAATAAATTTTAGCACTGCAATATCGCAGGCTCCGTGCGTTTAATAGACGATAACAGGTCTGTTAGAAAGGGTTCTGGCTCCCGTCCGAATAGAGTTTATAGCTGTCCTATATTAGAGGTAGTCCGATAACACGGCAACAGGTTATTGGAAATTTTAGATATCCGTATGGAAGGAAGTTTAGGTGAATCTATATTATTACTTTTTAAGAGGAAAAATAACGCTCATGATTATCTAGGTCGTCAACAGGTACAATATACTTGCTGAAGGAATGTTGAAAAATCAAAAATTTTACTGGAAATTATCGAACTGTTGTCTTGATACACCATGGAAGGAAGATGTATGATTAAGACCTGTGTTGGATAACGGAGAAGGCATAAGAATACCGAAACGATGTCTATTTATGTTTCATTGACTACAGCAAAGCCTTTGAATGTGCGGATGATTCGAAGCTTCGGGCTACCGTAAAAGTCACGGGAGTGCCAATTTACCTTATGTTAGACCGTTGAAATAAAAAAACCAGTCGTCGCTGAAGTTGTAAGAACAGTTATGTCGCTTCAAACGCCTCGTAGTCCGATGACGCTTAATGCTGTGAATTGGGATCTATTGAAGCTATTATATATGATCTGCCGGCGGGGATCCGGGAGTGCGTTAAGTTTCTGCCGGTAATCGAGTTGTGCTCACCGACCAGAAAACATGATTGGGACGGATGCGGTCGATAACCGTCCGCTGATAAGGAGAGTATGACGGTGGTTGGTGGTTGGGGGTTGTAGGGCGTGGGGGGTGAGGTGGATGGGCCCTCTCTGCGATAATTTGATTTCACTTTGACAACACCATCCCTACTCACCCGTCTCCTCTCCCTCCGCTCATTTATTCGGGAAGGTCCGCTCGAACACAGACGGGGGACAATGGACCGCCGTAACCATGACGACACTAACCTATATCGACTTCCGGCCAGAGGAGCACAACAGAAACTTAAGGGGCGATTAAGAGATTTTGCGGGGGAAACGGTTCATCGCCTATGCAAAGTCAGTCACCTGATCTACCCCTCTCGATGTAACGCGTTACGAACATGGTAATTGTTACAATTAGTCACACGTACCTACATGAGGCTCACACGTGAGGCAACTACTGCATTAATTACTAATGCTCGGGCGCCACCGGTGATTGGAAATAGGTAAATCCGTGCCAGTCCGTGCACTAACATCCACACACGAGGTTAAAATACCCCCTTACCCCTGGGTCGTCGGCGGGAATGGGACCGAAATCAAAATCGTATTATGAAATTGGGTTATTAATTATTACCCTACATAAATAACGGACGATCGGTCCCGACATTGAAATTGAACCACTTCCAAATTAATTGCCTTTCGCTACACCGCTATTCTCATTTTTATGAGCAGTTCTCGTGCCTCGTAACGGCAGTTTATTTTCTGCGCTTTCGGGGAAAACGCTTCTTCTAACGAACTGTCGAGGCCTCCGGAGATTCGCGCATTTGCAATTCAGATTCGCAATTAATTGAAAAGCGCGCCCGGTAAACTAGTTCGACAGTTAGTTCTCATTCTTCGAACACCCCCTCCAATGCCCGAAATAACTTATTCGACGTACCGTACCGGTGCGGGATTAAAGCTTGCAAATAATCACGCACAACTACCGACCGGTAAAATTCTTTACTTTCCAATTCGTATTGAAAATATTTTTCATAAACTCTGGTTTTACGATTGAAGAGTTTCGATAGTGTAGTGTCGGTAGGTCTCGGAGTGTAATGAGTGTCGGCTAAATGACGTCAATGGGAATACTTCATTAATGGTGGAACTGGGCGGGCCTCGTGTTGGCCGTGCGATGTGGGCCGTCGGCTAGGTCGCCGTGCAGCTGGGGGCAACGGGAAAAGCTATAAAATAAATTTAAAGACGCTATCGGAATTTCGCAGCCGGTCCGCGGCAAATTGGGTTGCACGGCAGGTAGGAGGCGGTGGCGGGGGCGGGGCGGGGCGGCGTACTTGTGCGACGAGGAGATAAACCTCTCCGAGTAGGCAACTGCCGGTCTATTTAAAATACTGCACTGGCCACCTTGGCGCCGAATCGAAACAATGCGAACTGAAAATTTTACAATTTCACTGCATTCGCCAAAACTCACCTTTTTGTCGCAGTCCGCTGTAATAGCCACTAAATTCGATTCTCAATTCCGTACAAAGTGAGTACGTAAAGCGGATCCTCCTGTATTTCTCAGAACGTCGGGCCACCGAACTGACTTCCCCACTCATTTTCCCCACACATCATTCCCGTACAGAAGAATAAGTCGCATGCGAAGTCGGAAGAAAGGCGATCGTCGATGAATAAACTGTGTAATAGTTGGACAGGTTTGACAGAATTCATTACGGGTGACGGAAAGTTTATGTCAGTTTACTACTTGGGAAGTCCGTTGAACACGACGAGAAACCTAATCACGATAAATATCTTATCTAACTTCAGCCGTATAATAACCGAATGGGAGAATACCATTTGGCGAAATTTGAATCGTTGCAGTCCAAGGAGATTTGACGCCTTATAAACAATCTGAGAAAACTCGTTATATGGAACTCGAGAAAAAGAGCGTCTTTGCCGAGGAGGGTCAATAATTACACCGTTCCTAAACGCCAGCCCCGCGGGTACACAAATAAAGGGAACACTAACCACTCCCCCCCCCAGGATTATTGCGTCAAAACGCCACGGGGATTGAAAACAATTAAACCACCTCTGGGATTGTTGAACAAGATTATGAAGGTATTCAATTTAATTAATTTACTCGAAGTCGGGGGCTATACAGTGGATTAGCATCACTGCCCACCCGCGCAGGTATTGTGGAGGGGTGAGGGGGCTACCGCTCTATTTTCAATTTAAATACCTTCCCATCTCAACATTTTATACTTATTCCCACCAAAACCCTGAAGGATTTATATCGTAATTTCTTATTCAATTAATTTTGTTTTCTTATCCTTTTCCCAGTTGAAATTGGACCCGATTACTAAAAATAGTACGCCATAATAATAAAAGAGATGCGGGGCCGTTATATGTATGAATCATCTACACGAGCGGTTTTCTGCCTCCGCCCGTTCGACCGGCACGCGCGCGAATGTCTCATTGTTCTAATTTAATTCTTTTGACCGCTGCGCGAAGCCGAAATATGTGAAATATATGCGGACAAAATAGGAGAGGGCTACAGAAATCACGCGGACGAAAATAACGCGATAAATTTTGTCCTACTCGCCACCGGGATTACATACTAAGCGTGCACGCTCACATTCAAACACACAAAATAAAAATAAAAAACAGGATGATTAATCTGATACATTCAGGAGTAGCGTAATTCACAACTAAACTTGAAAAGAGTTTATTTATTATCTACTTATTTAGCAGTTTCAAAGCGCACAATTAAAGCTTACTTACTACTTTGTCATCTCAATATTTAATGGAAGGGACGTTCGCGGCACCGGGTTCTCAATACCACTTTGAAAAGTATTGAGAAGGGATGGCTGAATTTTCAAACGTTTTCCTGTTTAGCGTTTCCCTAATAGGATAAATCGTATGGATTACAACCTGACGACCTTTACTACTGCAGTTAAAAAAACAATAATTACTGACTGCTTTGGACTGTTTTTCCTACATTGATAAGCAATCGTACAAAATACAACTGATCTTTTAGGGCATATTCAAGTCTGCGTACAGGATAAAATAATCCCAGATTCGCGTATATAAATTAACGATACGTTTTATTATTCATATTTATTCACATTTGATTTTTTTTACTTGTTAGCATGGTCATATAATTAACATGCTGATTAAATCTTTGCCGCTTAAATTTTTGAGTGAGGATTTTGCTATAAAATTCAGATAAAAAACATTTTTCACTCCCATGCGCCCGCCGCTTAATATAAGCAATCAACAAGTTTTATGCCCTAATATTTTCTTTCTTGTAGTTCGCGTTTTGCATCCAAAGAAATATTTCCATTCCCATAGTAAGTTGTTAACCTTAAAAGTATTTATTTTGATAGTGTCAACAAAAATATAGATAATTTAATTTCATTTGTTTATTTTTGTTATGTATTTCAGTTATTTAGTGTTTAATTTATAAACTGTGTTTCCACCGTAGAAATGGCCTCTGACATTTTGGCTGCAGTACGAGTGAATTATTCATTCTCAATTGAAAGCCTGTCTCGTTACATCCCATCCCGATGAATTGTCAACAAATAAATTGGTTACATTTTAATTAACTCTGTACAAAAATCCGTCTCCCGCGACGGTTTCGAGCGTGCAAATTTGTAATTATCATTGTTGAAAATCTCAATGGCCAATTAATATCGGTCACAAAGAAGTTATATGAATATTCAAGTCGAATACACCTCTGTCATTTGCACTTGGGCGTGGGTAATGGAGTCCTTTTTCGATGAAATGTGCATTTATTGAATATTTAACAAAACTGTGGAGGGTTTTCCTATGTCCTCCAGCTTGTTTGGTCCTATGCTAGGCCTGTTTAGGCTAACGTTAGTCAGTTAGTAGTGAACTAACGAACGCATGTGAACTATGCGATATTTTTTTAATTCTCTCAATTATTCACTTGTCACTATATTTACCATAGTGCATAAAACCTTAATTTTTTTAAAATAAGATTTAATATGTATTTATTTTAAAATATATTATACATAAGTATGTTTTGAGAATTCATTCATCGACTTTAAATTTGACTGGCGTTATGAAAAGTTATTATGGGAACTATAATAAAAGTGGCACATGCCTAAATTTTAGACTGTTATTGTTTTCTGTTAACATATAGGCCGACAAAGAAATTCACTAATACAAGTTTAGATTCTGACAATTATATCCGAATGTGTTTTTTGTTTACTTCTCCTAGAATCAGGATAATTGTGCATTATCGTCCTGGCAACTAAAAATGAATATCATCGTTTTGCTGCTCAACGACGAAATAATGGAATATCGCCACTGCTCAATCGCATAATTTCATCAGAACTCTTACTGACACATAATCAATTCTTTAGCCTCGTTGTTTATTTAATAACAGAATTCAGCCCTAGTAATTTCATGCCCATCAGTAAATGAATTGAAGGGTTGATTCAAATGATCGATACCAGTCGAATCCCATTGCACTTATTACATATCTTTTATAGGAAAACCCCTTCATATGTTTCCGCTATTAACAATGTTGTGTAACTAGGGCGCCATCGACATCTAATTCGCCGCCTTAAATAAAATAAAATATTTTATAGTTACAACAAAACAGTTAGTTACAAATTATAATTTATAATTAAAATACGGTCCACCACCGAGATTCGATCCTAGGATTTTCAGGTTGGTCCCTGAATTAATCATGCAGAATCCTAATCCAAAAAAATGAAAAGATGAAAATTGCTTTTCACTTATACATAAATTTTGGATCGGTAGGAAAACTTTTATGATCGTAAATACACAATACCAGATAGGTTTCCTGTCATATATTTGGAAGTCAGAACCTAATAGTTGTGAAATTATGTGATCCAATATATATTTGAACGAAATCCGACAAAGACGATTAACAAAATCCTTCCCAACCCAAAGAAGACAAACAACATCCCGAAAAACACAATAACAAGACACATATATAAACATACGACAAACAGACAACCACCACAGTACAAGTGACAGTAAACAGTGCAGCGAGGATGCCCAAAAACCATCCAACGTGCCAATGTGACTAATACCACTATTGAAGATGGCGAGCAGCCGAAACCGGTCCAGGAAAAGACGAAACAAGCGAGAGGAGACAGAAACACACGAAATCTACGGTATTCCAACCCGTCTCAGACCACAAAACAGGTATTCTAATCTACTTTCATAATCTTTTTTGGGTGATTAAAAAAAACGTGGCGACCGTTGCGGCTGTCATGTATAGAGGCTATAGAGGTATACAGGTAGGTCCCGGGTTGTTATACGGCGGCAATTAATAGCTCCGGGCGTGGTGCGATGAACCCGACAGGTCGGCGGGGGCCACCTGCCCGTCTCTTTACCGATGGCTCCCGTAAAAAGTTATTGTTCCCGGCTAACTTAATTTATTCGTCTGTCGTCCAGACCCGCACTCCCCGGATGCCTACACCTGGCCTCCCCCCCTCCTATATCGTACAGTTAAAAACCCTCCCCGCCTTCATGATTTGTCGATTTCATCAATATTCGTTTTAATCTCTGACACCCGACTGTAAACCTGAATATTTCCGTCCAGGACATTTTTTGACGTCGAAATATTATTTTTCCCTTTGTTTTAAAAATAATTTGAGCTCATGGCCTCGTGCGTCGGTTGCGGGTGCGGAATCCCGTCAGCGCTGCTTAATGCAGCCGACCGAGTATTTGACTGTAGGACGATGGTCACAAATTGAAACCGGTTCGGAATGTATAAATGGGAAAGGAAAATGCGCCAGTGGTATTTTTTGAGACACCCATCCCCTCTCCACACCATTACAATATTCTTAAAGTAGCGTAAAGTTCTCCTTCGGCCTTAAAGTAAATATAATACACTTAGTACCGAATCCAGGATAATAATGGAGACATTTGTAACGATGAAACCTTTGTCTGCGATAAATTTATTTACTTTTAACGTCTTAGAAAATCAATTCTTCGAAAAAAGAAAAGAGGTTTAAACGACTACTCTGAATGGCAAACAATTGGTACTTTCGTTTGAATTTATAATAGGAACTCTAGAAAAGAGCTTTTTATTCCTCGGATCATTTTTTTCCTGGTGGTCTTTTATAATAACGCAGTTTTCCAAATAAAAAATATATTGAAATGTTTAATTAACTGTCATATTTTTGACGTGTTCGTGATACAATATAAAAATTAAGTGAATTTAATATAAATGATAGGTAATATTAAAAAATAACGTAACAATAAATCAAGTCACACGTACGAATTCATACCTCTTCAAAATAAATTTAAACTTTAATTTTCGGCAACATATTTGAATAAATTTCTACGAATTCATTGGAACTAATATTTGCTCTTCCGATATTTCCGAAAGAACCATCGCAGAATAATTTTTTAAATCTCACTGAGGAATTATTACATAAGTAGATATGCATCTGGCTAAAATATGTGATTTTATTTGCATCGAGTCCATACACCAACCCTCAGCATCCCCATGCAGTTAAGGAAGTTCTTCAATTCGCTTCCTAAAATTCCATTTCCACCTCTCATCGCACCCAAGTCCCCGTGTATCTCCTCTAGGCAGAGATTTTCCAGAACATAACTACTTCCGTGGCACGGGCATTTGCCCAATGAACTCAAGGAAGGAATCTCATTATTGCATGATTTGGTCCATCAACGTGACATGACGAAAACTACTGGTTTAAATTACTTTCAGAGGACGGTCGACGGTGAATTGAATAAAAACATATATATATATATATATATATATATATATATATATATATATATATATATATTACAAGAGACAATGTGAGTTTACCTGGAACAGTGACTGGATTTAAATTATGGGACGTGGTCCTCGCGTAAGCGCCAATCCTCAAATTACCTGCCCGGTCAAACTTTATTCCGTTAGGAATCTATCCGGTTGAAGTGCAGAAGACATACGCGGAGTTAATTGGGCGTAACTTTGAGGAGTGGAGAGGACGACTTCAGTGGCCGCAAATTGGCGGTTCGGGAAGAGTCCCCCTGTCCTCTGTCCCCTAGCCCGTTATTCAATTTTTAGTCCTCTTACCGGATTCCCTTTTGGGGCTCGAGAGAGCGAAAAAACGATGCGGTCTCTTCACGTCCCCCAGACACACGCTACTCACACACACGCAATCCCGACCGCCAACTAAACTGCGAGCCCCCAAAAGGTGAATGAAAAAATCATACCCTTACCAGCGCTTTAAACGCTTCGCGGAGCCCCTTTGAACTGTTCCCTCAGAGAAGACAGACGGACTCCTCCACGTCCGTTGAAAACTCGTATCTCTTACGCATAAAGCAATTACTTGATGTTTAGTGGTTCATTTGAAATGTTTTGTATTTCGAAAGATTTTCCGAGCTCGCCATCAGACCAGTGGTAAAAACATCTTCGCCAGTCCTGCCTGAAAGATTGAAGTCCGGTACCGGATGCAGCTTAAATCGTGTGCTGAATTAATAGCATCATTAAGTAGGGCCTTTTAATCTGCCGGAGCCTGTAAATCCTCACTGTTATTCAAATTCGCATGTCTCCATTTGAAATATGGGGTCGCCTCAATTTCCACCCACGACGGGACTCTGTACGCGCCTTCTCAAACTAATCTGGGAATTTTCGCCACCATGAGAGCCGCTGTTTATTTCTTCAACACGAAGTACAGAGATAATCCCACCGTTCCAGGAGCGCTAAATTATCGAGATTTTCTCTCTCTCTTCGAATTTGATATTTTACTTAACTATATATAATTTGCGCACTGGCTTTTAATAAAGGAATTCCTGGCATCCTCCGAGCGACTGCCCAATCGGTGAATCCTAGACCATCCTGGACCATTTGATAATACAGACCCCATTCAGTGAATTAAACAATTAGTTAAGTGGGGCCGAAACAAGGAAGAGAGTGACTAATAGCCACCGTTGAAGAAACCGACCGAGGTCTACCTTCGCCCTTCTGCCGGTAATTGCGTTTGCGGAGACCGGCCAATCGTATTAAATATTTAATCTAATACAACCAAATAGTGGACTAGGCTAGAATCTACTATTTGGACACTCCACGGACACCACCCGATCCAAACCAACAGCATCCCCAAGTGTATAGATCTGTGCCCGACTATAATCGATGCAGAGATGATTGGGTCCTGTTCAACTAAACAGTGTATATCAGTGGGTGTATATATATATATATATATATATATATATATATATATATATATATATATGCAGATAACAGCATCACCCTAGTGGTAGAGCAATTTTCCCGAAATTATTCAAACAAATATTCGGGTTCGAATATATTTTTTGTTTAAAAACTACTAGGAGGATTGAATTATATAACATTTTATTTCAACTTTATTATTTTCAAAAAACATAATTAATAATTTAGTAATTTTACAGAGAATTATTTACGTACCAGATGAAAGTCTTTTGCGCATAAGATAATTGCAAAAGCGATAATATTCCTACCCATAATGGCCCTCATTTAAAAAGCAATAATTATACATACCATTATGTAAACTATATATTAATCCTGTCAATGTTTGACTGACTTGTTTTAACAATCGAAGGGAGCCAAATAAAATGCCGACGAGGACGTTTTTGCTGGTCGGTTTCCCAGGCAGGAAAATTAATCGGTTAGCATTTGTTCCGGATTGATGAAGGCAACCACTGGACAACTGGGGTGCAGTTTACGTATGGGGCGGGTAGCGCGATTATTACTGGGCTTCGGTTTCCGATAAACAGTCGATTGAGCCCTTTTACAAATCCCCGTTTATAGGTTCCCCCCTTTTATACTTCTATTGTTCTTTCCCGAGCCGAATTAAAATAGAATTTGTACAAAATAAGAACATATCGAATATGTGAACAAGAATAACAACAACAAGAAGAACAAGATAAGAGATGCAGGTGCGATTATTCGTGAAACATTTATCCGTTTATTTTCCGGTTACCCATGTGACAATATAACGTTATACGTGTGACAACATTATCCCAAACAGAAAATTAAATCCCAAAATTATCACTATAAAAAATGGCAGAGCTTTCTGGCATTATTTTTTTTCAAATTAAGGTTCTTGATTTACTCTAATGTGATGACTAATAATAGTTATGAAATGGCTTGAAAGGTGGTAATAATTGTGTCATACCATATTAACGATTATTGAAAACGACATCGCATTATGTATATTATATTATATACCGGTTATCGGAATTATATTATTAAATATTTATAACAGCGGTCCTAAGTGCGACGTTTGTTTCATACGTCTAGCCCGCGGATCAATGGTGTATGCATACATATACAGGCTCCTCAACTAAGGACCGCACGTTCCGGAAGTGGTTGTAGGCGGTCGAACAGAAACGTGACGCCACTAATTCAAGTCACATCCACGTGCGCCTAGTTGTGTTCTGCTTTGAATTAACCTTGGGGCGACCTTATTGTCCCGACAGAGGTGGCACCCCCGAGGACAGGACGGCGGCGTGTCGATTTATTGGGAAACAATAACAGAGGAGAAAAAAAAACGGGAAAAATGGGGCAGATAGGTTCGTTTAGGTCCGGTAATGCAGGAAGAAAACAAGAAAAGGCGATGAAGGAACAGCACCGTTAAGAGGCTTAAAGACTATCATCCCTTCTCTCTCTCGTCCCTTCTCCATTCACTACATTCGGATTTAATGGAGCGTTCGTGCGCGGGTGTCGTTGCGTATCAATTCCTCCTAATTAAGAACGGCTTCTTGCGTACAATTTTTAAAATGGGCAGCGGATAAAAATTGGAATAATTTAAGGAATTTGATTCCGAGTTTTAGTCCTGACATTTTTAGAAATAAAAAAACGTGGTTCCGTTTGATCTACCGGTTTCGGCAGTTTCGGGGTAACGCCGAAAGCGAGGAACTGGAAATAGGAGGGCATCGACTGACCACTCGTTGTCCTTTGGTCCAGCTCCTTAATTGGTCTCATTAGCGTATCCAGTCTTCCTGATTCCTAAGTATGTACTTATTAATTGTAACACCCCCAGTCACCTCAATTAGTGGACGGGTATGAAAAGACGGTTGCGGCGATGGCAATGGCATTAGAGAAACTGAAATGTGGTGTATTCAAGAGAATTCTCGATGAAACATGGCAGCCCTTAGGTGGACAATAATAATTAGGTTGTTGACGTCTCAACCAATATTTTATTGTTATATCGAAATAAATACTTCAGCTTTGAACGTGCCATCGGAACAATTCAGTGTTGTTTTTAAAATTCGCGATTAAATTGCGCGTAATAGCCGTTTTAATTTTTATTGTTGGACTAGTACCGACAATAATTGACCAATATGCCTGGGATCAGCCGACGGTTTCCTGCCTCCTTTCAGGATGAACCTGAGCAGGCCAATTTAGCAGGGGCTGAGGGGGTGACGCTTTTGGAGCCGACTAGGCTGTGTTTAGTGCGCCCTGTACGAGTTGGGAGCTCGTCATCTCGGATTCTCGTCTTTACAGATTAGTGAGTAAAGCAGCTTATTGGCCGTTTCCTCCGGCGCTACGGTGGCCACTCCGTCCTCTCTGTACGTTCTGTCGCGTCCCTCGAAATCTCACACACCCTTTTAACTGAAAACCTAAAAATATGTACCTTACTCCGGTTTTAAAACCGATTCGAGGGTATACATATAATGGTACCGGGCGGGGTTTACCCAAGCGGAATTGGGAATGGGAACTGCGTGAGGTTTCGAGTGACAGGTGCCTTTAGGGGAATCCTGGCGGCGCATAACCAGGTGGCTATTACGCGGCTCCGGTATATTGTTTTTTGCGGACATTAGGAGGGTGGGTGTTGGGCTAGGGGGTGGCGGTCTGTGTCTGGCCGTGTTTGGCTTGTTGACACAGCTGGGTATCGACGCCCGGCTCTGGGGACGCTGCAATCGCAGCTCTCCATCCTTCACACGCCCTGTTATTATATCTTTCATCACGCATTCAAACTTTTTTTCCTGGTTCCCCAACATAGCGCGAGCATAAACAAAATGCCGACCCTAGGCGTCGATCTATCGATTGATTTGTAAATTATAAATATTTATCTTAAAAAAATATCGATACGAGCATTTATTCAACGCATTAAGGTATGTGTTCGGAGGGGGGCGAGGTTCTGAAATATAATAAATACATATCTTGTGGTTTTCTCTTTCCACTCCACCATTTGGTCTTAACCCGTTTCATATTCGAGTAGTATCAGTTTATATTCTTCACGTTTGCTATGTCCAATAATCAAAATAAATGTGTTCAAAAGTCGATCTCATACATTTTACAAAAATAATGTTGTTCGGTAATGAGCCAACGTGGGTGATAGAGATAGTGGGGTGGGCTCAAGCTTATCTTAGCCGGGGATTAGGAAAGATCGGCTGGCCAATTAATGCGGGCCTGCCCATTCATCGTTCTCCGCACTTGGCCGGATCGATCTTCGGGTATCCACCATTAGCGTCGAACCATATCGGAGAACTATGACGGGCAACTAGGCCGGCCCTGATTGGCAGTCGCCCGTTATTAAAAGTCGTAAATATGCCGAGTATCGCCCGCCCAATATTTTAACCCTCCATAAATAATCTGACTCCATCCCCGCGGATCCGGTCTTCGATCCCTCTACAAACATGGCACGCTTTACACGGCACCTCACCCATGAGCTATTTCAATGAGAACATCGATATTATCTGGCTATGGAACTAAATGATGATGTTCTTGATTACAATGCGGCTCGCTTTCTATTCCACTTTTGCCATTATATGTATACTATGTCGTTAGTATTAAAATTTGAATTAGGTATACTGCCGAAGAAGCACCCTGTTAACATAAATCTTGTATTGGTGCTATACGGTTTAACTTCCTTATGTAGGTCTGTAAGATTAGTATACCGTACATGTAAGATACTGTAATTTCGGGAATAAATATATCCACTTGTGATATTGTTATTTAAGCTTTTAAATTTTTAAATAATTCAAGACACATTTATTGCTGTTATTTGTACAATGATTTCTGAGTGAAGTGACACTTCACAGGGTGACGTTGACATTTAATTCGTTATTATTTGACATTTTACTAAAACTACGGTAAAGATAAATATGAAATTCATGGTCTAATTCATTTAAGTTTCCGTTGTATATTTAAGGATATATATCAAACGTTTAGATTAACTACTGGACGAAAACAGTAATGCATTTATCCCGTTCAGCGTCATGCTCCCCGAGAGCGCGTGATTGAATTGTATGTTTTTAATTTGCAATGATTTCCATATCATTACCGCCAAGTGATAATACCGACAAATTCTATTGACATTACAAATATTTGAAACGTGATATGTATCAAACAGCCTGACCCTAAAATTAAATTGCATTTCCCTCAGTGGGACGGCGGACTAAAATTATAACACTAAACCTTATTCGAGGTATAATCACAACTAGGAGTTTTAAGGTTAATATTATTCATTCTAAGGGTTGATATAAAACGAAGCACTAATAGTATCCACAATAATAGTTAATAGTAGGCAATTAATGATTTCGAACAGGTAATAACAATAATATTCTTCGAGTTAATTGGAGTACCCGGAAAATTGTTTAATGAAAATTCAATTCGGTCAAAGGGGGGGGGGAGGAAGGAAATCGGATTTCATTGTAGTGTTGTCGAAGGTCTGATCCATTGAGAAGGGTCTCTCAATTAGCGAGGGGATCAGGCGGTTGAGCCACGAACACCGCCAACAACTCCTCCTGGCTGACCCTACTTATGCACCCCACACAGAATACAGCGCCAAATATATAGTGAAATAGTCTATATATATAGTCTACCCAGAATATTCAGCTCTGCAGAAACAATCGATGACGGAGTCCCTCTCCGTTGAGAGACTCTCGACACCTTTCAACAGACCAGGATGATTCTTTATTTCCACAGAACTCAATGCGTTTCGCTTAAAATAGTTGCACGTAATGGTGAATCTATCAATATAATTAAATATTACAATTTTGATGCCTGTACTTATAGATTTATATTATTGCAGGACTGAATCCAGTCACTAATTTCTGAGCCTTGGGACCTTTCTACTTTGCACTGAAGTGGTAAGTAGAATTTTTACTAGCGTGCAATTAGAAATTAATACCGACGTATAAGAAAGTAAATGACAATAGGACTCCAAAAATTTCATTTTTGAAAAGGTGTCTGTATAAATTATGTGTAATCAGAGGATTATACCTCTGAAAAAATTAGTAAAGACATGTATTACAAATTACAATTATTTTTATTTTATTATTTTATCATTGCTTTTTCTACAGCTGTAGTAACGGGTAATTCTTCACAATAGCTAGCTTCTGCTTTGATATAATTGCGTTTCTCTATTATTCTAAACGGACGCGTTTCGCGATTGTTCCTGATGAATTTATTGGAAGATAACCGCGGAGAGGAAGGGAGAGAATGCAGTCATTAAATACCGTACACAGGTAATGGCGGTAATAACTATTGTGAAAAGGGGCCGTATGTGAAAAAGGGTACGCCAGTGCGATTGTGAAGTTTTATGAATGGCCGGTCCAGAATCATTCTCAGGCCTTTGTCTTTATCCGACCGGGTCATTTCCTTTTGGCGTGCCTTCTGAATCGCGTCAAATTTGGGGCCCAATTCTGAGGCGGGAAATTTAATGCGTGTTCTAAGCCGAGGAATTAAACGGGCGGACCCCTTTTAAACGTTTTAATAGCCATTTTAATTCTGGCCCTACTCACCTTCTATATTCGCCCTTTCGAAATTCCCATATTAAACACCAGAACCCTTGTTCAAAGCCGGATCTTAGCAGAGCCTCATATCATAGGCCCTCCCTCTGTTGCTTTTAAAATATATCTCGCTATAACCTCATACATATAATAAAACAAACACTTACAACATATATATAATGTATAGAACTATACATGAGATCCACTCGTGATGTATTAGTAATAAACTGATTTAGAGGACGTCATTGTATGTGATACTATATATATATATATATATATATATATATATATATATATATATATATATATATATAGTGTTATTAAAAGAAAGAGATTCCCCTAGAAATATATGTCCTAAGTAAATGTATAACATTTTATGGTTTTAATAGGAAAGTAAAGTTTAACTTGACCAGCAGTACAGGCACTCACTCGCCTTGAGATTAATTCGGTATTCAAAATTAATTTAACTTTTGTAAGTTTAACTTACCATAACTTACTATAAGTTAGCGAATATTTGCTAACATCGTAACTTCGTACAACCGTCTGCCGGCATAAAGCGAGCGCTAAAACACAGCTCAGAGACCGAGGTAAGTGTCTCGGTATTGCCGTCGGTATTACTCGATTAGACCGTATATATTTACGGATTGTATTATTACGGGGAATGTTGGTGGTGAACGTACTCGTAAATGTAGTGCCGGTGTCCTTTACGGAGGTGAAGGAGGGTGGGTCCGACCCCAATATGCCAATCCCAGCACGCGGACCCTGTCGATGGCCCGCCCGCAAATCCACGTGCCACCCCAATATTAGAGAGACATATATAAACGCGTATACATACACAATAAGACATGTATCACTAACCTAATTTATAGACGTTCCTATAAGAAATCGTTAATCAATAAATTAGCCGCCAACGTTGTAACGTTGAGAATATCGGAATGAATTGTTGGGTTGAAAAGGACACATTTATTTATTTTATAAATATTACATTGAAGGGAGGTACTTTAATAAGGGCACTTCTGTATTTCCCTTTGATTATGAGGAAATTAAGAGTTATCATTATCTGACGCTTGTTTCTGGATTATATGAGATTTTGATCGGCGTTACCCTATAATCCGGTGAGTGAGCTATTTATAATCCTGTGATGGATATTGACGTCAACAGAGGGTTGTGCCCGGACAATCTACCGACGTAAATCTCTAGACGTCCGCCCGCCAATTTCGCTGCTTCTATTCACGTAATAAATCCGCACATGACCTAAAGATGCTTTGCTTATTCATTTCCACATTTATACAAAAATTTATCAGATGCAATACTATATAATTAATTTCTGGTAGTCAGCCACCAATAATACGATGCACGCGGCATTTACCTGACAATATACACACGAATATATACTTATAATAGTACATTAAATGTTTGTGAAACAAGTTTTCCTCACCGAATGATGATCATGTCATGATGAATCGACATTTCCCATTTTATCGTGTCGGTCTAATAAATTGGTCTATTTCATTAGTCGGGCGTTCCGATGCAATACCGGTCAAACTAATCAGTGTTGCGGTTTAGCGTCCACACCGCCGTTCTATTACGCTATTGGTGCCGGATCCCCGCGCCAATCCCGCGCCGTTTCGGTTAAGCCTGTTTTCAAACATTTGGGGCGCAGACGAATCCATCATCGTTCTCTCGTCAATTCGTGCCAAGTATTTAAGGTATTTCAGTTTGTATAGTGTTATCTATTAAGAGATTTGTTTCAGGATGGAGTGATGCCCGCTTTTAGACGGTGATCGACCCGAATTCAATATAATAGTCCGTTCGAACACGTCTAAGCTAATCGAGTTTTTTATTATATTTTTTCGTACGTTTTCTATTTAATCTAAGCCATAAACGGTCGTGCAGGGTAAAACGCAATCGAGGGGGTTCGCCCCCAGCCCATCCTGCCGATCCGAGGGAATTTTATTACAAATAACCCGGTGTACTCCCAAAGCAGAAATCACGTGGCTTGCTCACGTATTCCGGGAAATGGCCGGGGATGGACCGGGCGGGAAAAAAAATTAATTCCCGAGCGGGCCTCTGATATAAACCCGTCGTGGGGATTAACCGCATTAGGCTAACCGAATCCCGTCAGGATTATAGGGACATTGGACCTCCTCCGACCGCTTGATTTCATTCCGGTACCCGCACAAGATATATTTTGGGACTAACGAAGCCAAACGTAATATGGCTTTGAGATTTGAGGTTGAATGATTTAGGCCAACGGAGGGAAAGTGAGTTAAATTAATTTTAGAGTTTATAAGAAATATAATACAATTTTCGTTGAAATTGGGTCGCATTTATATTACTAATCTGTCTCCTTAAAAAATCATTAGAGCAATAAATGTAGATCTTAAATAATGGAACATGAGAAACCGAAAAATTCTCGACATAGCAGTTATCTTGGAAATGTTAACAACGCGGCGATATTTTTAACGACTCAGGTGCGGATTTACTTCTGCCGTTGGCTTTTACAAGGTGTAAAATGATCGGAAGGCATTGTTTGGGAGGATTATATTCACCAGTTACAGAAATACATTGAATTAAACGTAAGTAAGTGCCGTTCTGTTAGGACAGGGGTAATGTTATATTATAAAAAGTAAAACAAAATTAGAGCAAATGTTCGTTGGTTGATGTCATAAAATAAATGATCATTCGTTGTATCATGAATCAAATCGTCTCATTGTGAGAAGTATACACGATCATAACTGTAAGAGAAGGTGAGCATGTAGGGTGGAATTAAAATTAGATGGGGGTGATGGTGGTTGGGACGGCAATACTGGGAGGGCTGGTGCTCCAATCGTTGGATCCGGCTTCAATATTTTATCGGGGTTTTTACGACCGGCTCCTTCCTTCTCCAATTCCCACCTTCTTTGGTTTCTTTTTCTCCCCTCTCCCACTTCGAACATACTCTTTTTTCCTCCTCGATATCCCTGCGGTTTAGGCGTTCCAACGCTTCCCGTTTACGTTTCACCATTTTCAGGCGCGTTAGAACCAACCGGCGAGTTCATTACCCGGACGAAATGGGCATCGTAACGCTTATGGTGAGTGAGACTGGATGACAATAGTAGAGTTAGAAACAAGACTACGGTTATCAAAGCTATCAAAGTAATACCTTAAAAGTCAACAAATTATATGTTTTAATATTAAAAATGCACGTTAGATCTGGTACTTTTATAGGTTGTAATGCAGGTACAAATGAATTATGTCTACATAATTATGTAATTATTATTTGAATCTAAATCCTTCTACTATTATTACAAATAATTATAATTGGTATCAGTTATCCGTGAATTTATAAATTCGTTGAAAAATTGCTTCGAGTTGAATGTTGACACGATCTCGAGTCCAGGATAAAATCGTTTTCGGAAAAAGCGGGCCCCGGACGTTGGACGGTCCTTCCTATCCAGGGACTCGTTTCGCCCCTCTCAGAGATGGCGAAGAACCGTGTTTTCCTATATTAAAACTTTTCCGGACCAAGTTCAGGACCGGGGTTTTTCATAAGCGGAAAGCGTTTCCTCCTCAAGTTATTCAAGTAATTTTATTGGTTATTTCTAAAAAAAAGAGATATATCTGATAATAGGTATGTCCATTAAATTAATTATGTTTGGAACTAAATTAAAAATTTCTATTAATTATTAAAAATACCTGAAATGCTTTTAATCGGATCAGTATTGTTCCCTGTTATATGATCATGATATCGATTTTATAATATTTCGCATTATAATAAACTGTATATAACTTATACATTAAATAGACTTGTGGGGTTAGGAAACAGTAATTGTTAGGTAAAATCGTCATTTTCTATTAAATGTATTAATGGTTTTTCGCCACTATAATAACATTACTTCTGAGCGAAATAACTGAAAACTAATATTGAGGGTAATTTTTTTCTTAAATGATGTTCTCAGATTAAATATTTGAAATGTCTACCGCTCACCCATTTATGCTCGGTGAGATCCAGAAAAAAGAGGGCGTTTAATCTGAGCACCGGCTCAAATATAAAAGGGTGACGTGTACGACTGCCGTACGTATCCAGGAAGCTTTTACTCTCCCCCGAACACATTACATCACGACGTCCTTCTTGGCTAACATTCCACACCAGCCCGCTATATATTTTAATTCATAACATAATTTGCTCATTCCGAATAATTTTGATGCTTAAAAATTTTAAAATAAAAATCCTATTATTAAAGTAATAAATTATTATAGAAAGTTCATTTGTATTTATAAAAGCCCGACATTTCATGAATTGGTAGAAAATGCATGTAATTACAGTCATTCATGCTCTTAATTGACTAAGTGATTTAAATTCAAATATTCCCGTAGTTTTTAATTAAATATCAATCCAGATATCCACATAGCTACTGTCCGAAATATTAATACATGTATATCGCATTTTTAATGGCATAAAATATTTAAGTATATGAAAAATGGTATACGACATAAAAGCCAGTAAATAAGAATGTTTTTATTTTTAAAAATTATAAATATCATTTGTTTGTTGTATGTGAATGTGGGAGAGGTATAAATTGGATAAAATAGTATTGTGTTATATTGGCTGTACTGGTTTTAACGGTTAAAATTGGTTGTAACAGGCACAATTTCCACTTACACGGTTGACACGAATGCTGTATCGCAAATGCGGCGATGCAATATACTGCACCGTCGCAACACGAGTGTTATTCCGGTTTAGCATCAGAAGCGCCGTATTTGTTGTCCGAGTCAACCGGACCGGCTCGCGGAATAATACACCGGGGCCGGAAAAAAAACAACGGTTACAAATAATTTTAAAAGCGCCGCGGAGGAAATTTCGAAAGCAATCTACCTTTTTCTTTAAAAAAAAAGAGACGAGAGAAAAAAGTGAGATGAAAACAATATGCCTGTGAAAAGATTGGGCGAGTGGACGGGGAAGGAGTGGAGGGGACAAATTGCCGGGGCGAAATTCAGAGCGGGAATCTAATAACGTTAGCCCCAAACGAGACATTCCCCACCCGGAGGAAAACCGAGATTGTTTACAGGACGGCTATTAGAGCCACCGCCCTACGGCTAAACTTAAATAGGAAATTAGAAACGATGAAACCGCCAGCCTAAAGCGTTCTCCGCCCACCACCGACCCTCGCTCGTTGCTTCATCACTTCATACTTTTAACTGTACGCGTGCTATTTAGTCTCAGTGCAAATATCCCGATTAGCATTTTAAACTGAATCGACTACAAGAATTAGAACGCTGGAGAAAGTAAGTGGACATTACATGATTTCAGTTTAACGTATGTCTCTTCAGACTACGGATGGGATTTTCGTCTTGTCGTGTTCCCGTTTCGCTCTATAACCTCCTGGAATCAAGAATGCTCTTCGTCTTACGAAGTCTTGGTCTAGGGATACATTTTTTCAACCCCTTCCCCGGAGCGCTCGAAATTCCGAGAATAATATTGAAAATTGGATATTACAGGTATGCCGTCGGGTAATACACGGGGCGATTCCCGACAAATATGCCAACCTAATAGTGCTAATAAATAAATAGTAAGTATATATTTTACGGTCGTCCCCATTCATTTTCACGCTGCTTTAATTTTATAGGAATTACTGGCTCTTAATAAAACATAGAAGGGATAATAATTGCAGCACTTGTGATGAAAGGTTTAGGCCATGAAAGGTAAGGAGTTGGGGGGCAGATCTTGATAATCTCGAGGGAGTGGAAAGGGAGCCCGTCCCTCGTGTTCTTATTTCGCCCGTTTCCCGTTCTCTTCGGCCGACTTCGTCGTCTCGGCCACCCCCCCCCGCCACCACCAACAGCACTCCTCGCTTCCTCCCATCCGGTCCAGCTGGTTGACCGCTACGAGCACTCCTACGGGGACAAATAAAGTGTCACCTTGCCGGTGCCGCCAATACTGTAAGGGGCGGTCAAGTAAACAGAGAGGCCGGGGCCGCCTCCACTGTTGACACTCCTCTCTCGGCCTCCACATCGTAAACAGGTGCCGCTCCACGACAATTGTCGCTGACCATTCCCCGACTCTACCCCCTCACTCTCTCTCTCTCTGTACCGGACCCTGTTTGATATTTGAGAGCAAATAGTGCGATTTCCAAGTGTACTCCAGGGCCGGTCCGGGTTAATTCAATTATAATTCTGAGCTCCGGAGCACGGTATAAATACCGACGCGATGTCAAACCGGGCCTCATTCAGTCGAGCACATCTACATTAATTATATTCCAGTGAATTCTGTTCCCCTCCAAGCTCGATCAAAAAGTGGACCTAATTTATTTCTGGCTTATGCACCCAGGACAACGGGTATACCTCTTAATCATTGCCAACGTTGCCTTTATAATACCTTGTTTTAAAAACCGTTACTACTATTCTTAGTAATTTAAAAACCCGATATTATTGCAACGAGTAAAAATTAATTGCAGTCTCTGAAGTAATTTATTATTCAATGATGAGGCTTGAAGATATTAAAATTCTTTAGAAAAATAGCTCGAGGCCACACTCGTGTAATTAATAAGAAGAGATTAATTGTGTTTCCTTTCTCTCTGAGCAGAGAAATTAATGTTATCACGAGGATGACTTCTGTACGAGCTTAGGCCTTAAGGTTAAATAAGCAAACACCTGTAAGGTTTTTTTATTGAAATAAAACTATCCAGTTATATGCAATTGGTCGCGTATTGCTTTTGCATCACGTAGGTTATCTATCAAGTATTCCAACAAATAATATTTGTAACAATTAGTATTCTCGTTTCTAGTACCCTGGTTACTTTTCCGATTAAATTGTTTTAGCCCGTTGCGCTTTGAATGTAATTTTGGTTCCTCCTACACAATCAGGTGCTGGCGCATTTACGTAAAAAGGCCGGATACTCGTGGTGTATAAACAAGGATTCCTTAGACCCGAAATTCAAGGTAGTGCTCAGCTTTGAAACGAGCAACGTTAAGCTGAATAGGGAACCGCTGACGTCATCTCTGTACAGTGTATATCGACTTATTGAAACACTCGGGACGGCCCTCTCTGGCTCCCATCCTTCCTTTTTCTCTCTTCCACTCCCTTTCGTCCTCCGGTCTCTCTTCCTCTTTATCTGCGCCCTGTATACTTTTCTCTTTCTTCCTCCCTCCCCCGGTGGCACTCCCACTATCCCGTTTCACTATCGCAGCCTCAGCCCCGTCGGTTTCATCATCGTGCTTACCAGGCCTCCTTCCTATCTTTAGCACGAAGCAATTCTGCCAGGCGACTTTTAACGGCGAATTTCGCTATTTCTTTCCACTTTTCTTCACGACAGACTCTTAAGTTTTCTATATTTTTTTCACTGTTGTTTTTTTTTTCAATAGGGGACAAACTGCAAGTAATTTCCCTTTCTAATTTTAGAACACCATGAAGATATATAATTATATTGTTTTCAAGGGTGTCACCTTCTGAATTCAGGGTTTTACCAATGTTTCTAATTTCATCATTCTAACCATTCCACGGATTTATAACATACGATACTAGTAATAAGAAATCATAACATAGCTGCAATAGATACCTCTGCAATAATATTTTTGTTTATAAAATTAATACGCTTTTAATACTCATGAGATCTGATAACCGGGAATTCACATTTAGGTTTTTTGACGGTGAATATATAAATACAAATATTTTTTATTTAGTTTATCCTCTTTCCAAAACACAAGAACATGTTGCTGCTGTTCTCACACTCCACTAATGCGTCTATTAATATTAACGAGGCAGGGAAACAAAAGGTTTACACTTTTAATATTTGACTTTAGACTTTGTCCGTGCCTGCCTCATTTCCGAATCAAACACGTTTTCCTGTTCCATCACTGTGATTAAGTCGGTATAAATAACTTTTTTCCGGTGCCGCAGCTGAAGTAAGCAACAGCCGGCCGGCTCCATTTCGCATTGACAATCCGCAGGCTCTATCTTCTTTAGCCAGCCGCCTCGCTAAATAGTGGCCCGAGTTCTTCTTTGTCGTTCCGTCCTCAATACCTGGTCAGTATGAATATAAACTTATACACACTTTGAGTGGTCCATATATAAACTTTACATACTAAATACGGCAGAGAAGGAGAGCATAGACCCTATTGATAAAGAAGGTTCTAATATTATAGAATATATAAAAATATGCACATAATACATGATATATACACTTTACTAAAAACATTTACTCCTGTGTCTCATTTACTACTTCCCAATGTACATATTATTGATAGACATGGATTGCGTATCTAGTAGCTTTAGATCTATCTATATCCCTCTCTTGGGGATATTGTTAGGAGTAAGAGAAACAGTCAGGTGTTTATCATTATTGGGTTGATATTTGTGTGAGGTCAGCGGGTGGTGGGCTGGACGCGAGAAGCCTGTTAGGCGGGCTCCGCTCCCCCGCCAAGCGGCCGCCCCCTTTATGGCCCACCCATTGCCCTAAATTGTCTCATATATCCCCCCGGCCCCTTTCATTGCCACCGGCTCGTAATTGATCGAGTTAGCTCAACCGCCAGATATGTCCACCAGGTTGCCCTCCCGTCCATCTCCGCTCGTCGCGGACTCCTAACACGGCAGTTCGCAGTTAGCCCCAGCCAGAGGCTTAACCGACTAAACGCTAGAGGCTGCCACTAAACGTAATAGGAGAAATTTGAAAGACTTCGCTTTTCAATTTTACTTTTATCAATCTATTCGGCCCCCGTCAGTTCTGGCCAGTTGAATCAAACACAAGCTGTCGTCTTAACAATAAATACCGGCCGTTACTCCATTCCCATAAGATAATTCATGAGAAATTTGAGACTACTCCATAATGGACCCAACTGTTGCTTCAATAGATGAACAACAGTTCGAAACAACAATCGATCGGTTATGATACAATTAGTCAATAGATCTCGGATCCGACTCTCAGATATCTAATTACACGGAACACTGAAACAGGCAATGGAGCGGAACACTTAATTAGATTACTTTAAAGCGGATCCAAACTTGTTCAAATTATGGACGACAGAACCAGAATCGTGGGCAGACATGACCTTTCATTTCACTTCCGTACAAACGCAAGCCTCGGGTTCGATTAATATATCATTTCGTATATCTCTGTTGATATTTTTGATGATAGTGGCGAAATCTCTCCTCATCATCCTCCATCTCTCTCATGTCATCTGCCGAGCTATCCGATTCAGTTCTAGGTTAATGAACGACAAAAAAAATTCTTTTAAAATCATGGCAGCATCGGTTTGCACTGTTTTAAATATCAATATTGCACCATCTCTTCGGGCAAGTAATATATAATGTTCGTATATAACTTCTTGACGAGATCTACTTGATGCTCAGGACAAATTGAATTTCGGGTAAATCTAATTCTTCCAGTTGAAACAAAAGCCAGTACCTCGATCCATAATCCTCCATTCAGTCCCTAACTGTTTAATTGGCATCCCTTCGATACACACCGACCAGCCTCTAAGCTCTCCTACCCCACTATTTACTAACTTTTACCACTTCAACTTTCCGACAATTCCCGAACGCAGCGTTCCCAATCACAAGTTACACTTGCGCCGTGGCTCTTCTATACAAACACGATTTCGGCGTTACCAGTGGGTAACAGCTCGCTCATTTTTTTGTAGTTTTATTACGTATGTATCATGCATGCAAGTACATTAATTCATACACATAATACTCTGTTTAGTAATAATTGATATCGTTGTATTTACTTTCTGGAAACGTGATTTTAGAGAAAGTAGTGAATTGTCTATAAAATATGGAAAACTGATTGAATTTCTGCTTCTAATTATCCCGGTAACTAATTAATATGACCCCTTCGACATTGACCGAAATGGCACCCAATATATATACCCAACAATACAATACAACACAATTGACAGTATTGACCAATATAAAATGAGAGTTTCGATGAAAATGCTTACATACAAATGGAATGTACTGTTCTTTATAAAATAAACATTTCGCATCAAATATACTAATGAAAATTACAGATACGACCACAATAATTATTTAAGCTATCAGTAATAAAACTTTCCAAACTGTATATTAATTAAAAATATAGTAGAAATAAACTCGAATAGAATCTTGCGAAATATCAAATCTCAATATATCCGCGTTAATAAAGAATTATTAATAAATTACTAGCAGTTCCGGTTATGGATCGATCTTAGTGTTTCATTCAGCGTTAGTACGCCTGCTCCAGTATCAACAACAGTGTTGCATTCAACACTGTTCGACTGATTGTTGTATTCGAATAGCCTTAATCTTGGTACTTCATTTGTAACAGTGCTCCATTTGTACCAGGAAACCGCACACGATTAAAGTTAGTATAAAAATTGACTGCATTATTTGCTATATAGACGGCCGTTAATGGAGACTTGTTCCGAGGCGACGTTGATTCTCGAGGCCGTTAGCGGACGTCGAGTGGATATTTTCCAGTTTTGTTACGGGCAGGGTCGTTAGGTCGGGAACGGATTGTGCTCGGACGGCTGCCAGCTCCCAGCAACCTCTCACAGCTCTCCGATTTCAAATGCGGCCCGGAAATGCGAATCGAGGGCATTTGACCGGAATTTTGAATGCAATTTAAACAGCCACCCTGTCGTTACAACCAGCCGCCTCTAACAGATAAAAGAACGTCTAGAGTTTCTGCGACTTTTCTGGGTAGTAGCGTTAGAAAGTCTGACATGGGACTTTAAATAATTTATTTACTCGGAATATCTTTTCAGTCGCCATTATTCGCACATATTTCTACATTTAAAATTACTTGTTAAGAAGGATTTGTATTAATAATTACTTTGAATTATAAATATATATATATTATTCAAATAATATATACATAAATAACGAGTCGGAGCCTGTCAGTATTAATTCAATTAATTTTATATATTATTTAAAAAATATATTAATTCTATACGACAAAATCACCGACTTGTGATAAAAAAATCTCAGGAGTAATCGTACGAGTACATCATACGAGTAAATTTATATAATAATTTTTAGATTAAAAATTAAAATCGTTTCCTATAATTTTGCTCACTTCAACAACTATTATCATTATTATTATTTTAAGTTATTACAATTATTTGATAACCTAATATATACATATAAATGAGCGAAGGTTTCCGTAATCAGAATTTGAATTATCATTAACTAATTCCCGTTAGTTATGTATTCATTATTTGAATAATATATACATATATAATTGAAACATGATGGTGAACGGAAGTAATTATTAATACATATCATTATAACACGTAATATAAAAATGTATAAATATGTATGTGTCAATAACGGCTGGGAATAATACAGAAATCTAAATATATTCTAATAGCGTGCGACAATAGCGTACCCTACCGAACCCCTAATGAACCCTCATTGTGGAAACGCGTTCCAATTCCTTCCGATATTTAAACGATCAAACATTAGTTTTCCCCTTCGACCTGAAATATTTCGATGAAAGGGATCTATTTGGGCGTGGATTACCGGCTCAAAGCTACGCATGGAATCGGCCGGTGATTAGAGTTTCTATTCCGGTGGCCTTCTCTCCGACTGCGGCGTGAACAAACTTCTGGCACACAGGTCACAAATTTCCCCATGCCCCAGCCAGAATAGATGGAATGATTAAAGCAGGATTTCTAACATTGTATTCAGTGCTCCGACACAATCCTTGTCCAGGCGAAGGGATACTCCGAGCACGAACTTTTCAGCATCATTAAATGTCGTCCTTCGCTCGTTCTAGTTGACCACACGTCTAAGACCATTATTTGACGAAATTTTACGAAAATATATATGAAACGAGTCTGAAAAATAAATTATAACTTTATAATTACGCGCTCTTATAAAATGGTGAAAATTCTAACCGATAGTATAGCAACCCTAAGATTGATTTTAACTTAATTTTTAGATTCGGACATAATTAATTACACGAATAAATCAATTTTAATCCTGTGTCAGCCAAATTAAAATTATTTATTTTCTTCCTCCTACGAAGTAAACCATCACCCTTGATGTAAAATTCTATTTTTTCGTTTTATTTAATACAATATAATATCGCGCTAATTACTTTTTCATTAAATTAATAAAGACCCGGCCGTTCTTGCAGTTTATTCATTTTTATTTACTGTTCTTTTTAACCATTCCTTTCGCCCGTAGTCTACCTTCTTTTTCGTATCTTGTCAGTAAAACAACGTACGCGTATAGCGAGCAATAAGTCTCCGGCTTCTAACACCGCGAATACTGAGGAAACAGTTACAGCGCCCAGTCGCAGTTAGCCGGCCCGGAAGTTTGATGTTTCCATTAAACCGGACTTGAAAAGGGACTTGTTGGCCGGCACCGCTGATGTCCTCACGTCTGGCGATTAAACAAACACGTTACGTGCGAACGAGGCGGCAGCTAAACACTGGAGTCCATTCCCTTCAAAGAATTTAGAGGGCAATAAAATAGCAATAAACCCCTTCGTAGTAGATTGCATTTAGGGCTAAGCGCTATGATTAAAATAGAAATCAAATTTATAATTCTGATTCCGCGATGTTTTCCACGTTCATGGTTAATTCTGTGGAACAAGTGATTTGTTGCAGTTTTATATATCTTAACATCTCCAGTATTACTATTGATACAAATACCAATAAATCTCTACGAACTCGTTTGAAATAGAGAGTATGTGTGCCTTTACTATTTTCTATTGCGAGTAGTCTGTTATCAATCAATCCTCCAGATCCATTGATCAGGATAGACCACACAATGGCGAACTATTCCCGGATTCGGACCCAGGTGGCCATCCAAATTATTATTCAATTTTTAACTTTAAGGGAAATGCTCATGCGAGAAAATATTTGTCGACTTTTTACCTATTTGTTGTTGATTGATTGTTTCCCCACGATATCTGAATTAATTAAACAAATGAGTCATTATGCGATTGCGTATACGTAGTAGTTGTATGAAAGATGTTGTTTATCAAGAATGAGAACTAAGATTGAGCCTTTCACTTTAATTCTGTCAGATTGTGAAGCGTACAGCCTAACTTTATTAATACGATAAACTTTACAAATCAGAAGTTCGTCTCGAGTAAACTAATCTGGAAATCGGTAATAACTCATCCGTTTTACAATGTATAACAAGACGTTAAAGTGCCTTTCATAGAATACACTTTTAAGTAATTTAACTTTGAGACATAAAAAAAATATGAGGAGACATCTTTTATGATTCGAAAAGGCATGCCTCCGAATCGGGTAAAGTATTAAGTTATACGGACAACCAGAATCCTCTTCGCCAATGAAATCAGTATGTACGGAACGCTGTACTTTTTTTAGTATTGTCGTAACATTTTTGTTGGTTTTTTAAAATTATAATTTACATAATAATTCCGTCGGCGGGGAAGAGTTTATTTGCATGAGAAGAGTTGTAAAAATAACAGGAGGTGCGAGACGGTCCACTCTCCCCCCCCCACGTCGTTCTTTTTTTAGGTTTATAGGAGTTGAATACATGCGAAGGCACTTAAAAAAACACTTGAAGCGGGCGAGTTACAAGGCTTCTCTTTCAATGTTAAAAGGGCGGAGGGAGGCCCCGATTTTCTGGCCCGTTATATCCCACCCCCTAATGTTTCTCTTCGTTTACCCCGCCCCCATCCCCAACATCGCCCCTGGATATTTCAGCTATTATATCCCTAATGCATACAAATAAATAATAGCGCAAATATTTACACTCGCAACTCATATCTGCTTCGAGGTATGTGAATCGGTCGTTGAGGTCCATTTATAAAATGATTTTATAGGATTATAAATATGAAGATCTGTGATAATTCCGGTTGAATCGGTTGTAGAACGCGGGAAATCCCAGTTCTAATTTCCTCTCTCACAGCGTGTCATAATCGTAAACAGACAACCACCACAGTATAAGTGACAGTGACAGTGCAGTGAGGATGCCCAAAAAGCATCCTAACATGGTCTAGTAAAAGAACAAACCAGCGGGAGGAGACAGAAACACACGAAATCTACAACATCAGGTGCGTTTAAACAGACGAATAACACAAATTTTATGATAGTGGGGGCAATCGCAAAAAATATTCCAAACCCTCCAAGACCTCCTCATTGGTTGTTTTAAATCAATACAATACCATTAGTTCCCGTCGTGTTATCGAACACCAATGGCAACTTTATGGTGAATTTCATCTATATACATGACCAAATATTTGCATTTATATACAATACAATTAATAACTAATTATTAGTAATTTGGTAAATAATAATTTTTTTATGTTAAATTCGGGGTTGATTACTAGATTGTTATTGAAGTTAAAAAAGCGGGTAATTTTTGCCGTGAGGGTTAGATAGCAGGCCGAGAGAAGGAGATAGAGAGTGAGAGAGGGAGGGAGGGAGGGAGGGAGGTAGCGCTGTTTAAAGAGGAGGTTCTAACAACAGGGCTGTGACACTAATTCTTATCGGATGCTCCCTCGGCGGCTAAGTACCAGGGTGGCGTCGGCTGGGTGGGGGGCGGTGGGGCGGTATGGGCCTCCCCCTCGTTTTTTCTATTTCTGCCTGGTGCCCGGCCTCGCGCTGCGGTCTCGCCTACTTCCGTGCCACAGCCAACTTTGTATTCAGCTCTTGTATCGCTCCGCTCCCTCGGCATGCTCTGCTCCTTGGGGCTAACTAACTTTGAGAACACCGGCGGAGGCCGGTACGACATGTCGGCCCTTCCCCAATGGGACCGACAACAACCGTGACGCCGCTTCCAACTCGGACGCTTTTCAGAAAATTGGAAACTTCTTTTCTACTTTATATTATTGTTTTGACACGTATACATGACTGCTTACGTTCTATATAGAATATACGCTAGTTTCGATCACGACTTCTCTCAGTTGCAATTTACTCTATGATAGGTCAAATTTATTAGGTCAACTTAAATTCGGTGAAAACTTAAACGGTTGCTGCTTCAACATTTAACAACGCCTGTACGATTTTGCGTTTACCTTTGCAAATCAATTTGGGTTAGAATACATTACAGTAGTTACACGCATAAATAATCCTATAAAATTAATTAAACGTCCAGCGTTGTTTGTCTGTCTGTCTGTGACGAAATCGAATGTGTTTCGGAAAGAAATACCCAGATTTCATTACGTCAAAAGAAGAAGAATCTTATCGGGTTTACGAAACCGCAAATCGTTTCATGGCTATCTTTATACTAAAATGTACTTTTTTGCAATCGAATATTTGTTCAAAGAATATTCTTGTCTGCTCGGTATTGTTGGTATTGTTGTAACATTGCTGAATCGGTCCCCATTGTCACGGTATTTTTTCGTCTTTTCAGTATATTGTAACATTTCGAACATTCAGAGCCTCGAATTTCTGAGGTGAGAAGGATCTAGTTATTACATTACTGGTGATTAGGATTTTTTAAACGCTAGACGCTCGATTAGAAAAGATAAATAACATTATTACCATTACCATGTTTCGAATCTCTCTGTAAATTACCATTTATCACTTAAATTCTCCAAAGATGATTTATTTTGTTCGGCCTACTAAGCACTAGCACCAGGAGATGACAGTTTTTCAGAATGGAACCGCCAACTACAATGACGCTGCATCGACCTGAGAAGCTTTCTAGGAAATTGGATAGTATTTTTGTCTGTATATATGTATATATATCAAAACAAAAATCAAAACAGTTTTCGTCATGAAAAAGGGTGAAATATAAAAACATATTTTAGCTAATTGCGTTAAACATATTATTCATTCGTGGTAATTGTTCTGCCAGATTTCACAGACAGGATCTATACGCGATTTCACACGTTTTCAGTTTCTCACCTCTAGATAATGTTATTCTCGGTTTTCTTTTAGCCAAATCCTCCATTGGTGCAAGGGTGCTACGTGCAAGTTAGAAGGGGGCTATATCTGAGAGAGTAAAGTGGACAGATCAGCGGGTGAGCCCGCCGAGATATTGAGCGACTCTACGGCTCTCAACCTTTATAAAATGTATAGGAGCGACTTTAACTAAGACTAGCATTTTCTCCTCATATTTTTTCCAAGCCTATTCTAATTTTTGATGTCAATGATAATTACCAGGACCCAATATCGATAATTTCATAACCTAAGTTTAATATCCAATTATATAATTGATGAATAGTAAGGAACATAACAGACCTGTACCAAACTGCACAATCCGAAACGCATCTAAAAAACCTTCATTATAAGGTCGGCGTTAAATCTTCAGCATCCGCTCACTGAGTTTGTCCCGGTGCCATAGTCATTGTCAGTTGCATTGCATAGTTCAATTAGCGAGGCACAGACGCGTGCCACTTGCCGTTGAAAAATCCAAACACCCACGAAGCCTCAGCACGCACCTTCCTAGGTCGATGATAAGAATTACCGCGCTGGAAAAAATGGTTTATAATTATCAATTTATTTTGGTTTTATTGTTCTTACGCTCGATACGTTATGTGTAGCTCTACCAGCTTCGAAAACAACTACCACGTTTGACACTCGATAACGTATTTTTGGAGCATTGTCATTTCGGCACAGCGAGAGAGAGAGAGCGAGAGGGTGATTGGGGGGGGGAGCGAGTGAAAAAGAGAGTAAAGGGAAAAGAAGTAAAGATTAACACTGCGACCGAGGCAAACGTAGTTGTGAGGAATCATTTATCGGAAGTATTGTGTTGTAGATGGATGTTGGTGAGGGTGGGGGGGGGTCGGGATTTCTATATACGCCTTTCATTGTGGCCCCTCCTGTGTCCCAGGGGCGCGTGATCTTTTATAGCCAGCGTCGGTAGTATCTGGGAACGCTGGTTTCTTATCGGGTTGAAGGACAGCGGCGGTGGCTGGAGACGGGCGAGGTATCGAGCGGGGGCCGCCCCCGCACTAGCCTCACCCGCTACCCCGCCATTGTTCTTATTGTTCTTCTCTCGCCCGCACGATTGTTTCCCTTTACCGGCACATTGCGTTGTCCCTCAAAACTAACGGAGATTATTCTGTCGAAAATAAATTCCCTCCGATAAACTTTACTAATTAAAACTGACTTCTGTTACGATGCCGGGATTGTGATGCTCCTGGAACCAAGAAAAGTAGGCAGACAGATATTACTCACCCACGCGCGAATCAACTAGAAGTACGTTAGGAAAGTTAGGTACTTTTATTATATTCGTACATGAAGTAAATATATTAGAGTTTGTACAGATTTACACAGTTAACCGGCATTCAGGAAGCTCAAATTCAGCGTCCCTTATCCGGCGTGGCATTACTACCACGCCAATTTGAAATTTACGAGAATGAATATATACACCTGTCTGCGATTTTTTAAAGGAATATTTCAACAGACAGGGGATACGGGATAGGAATACGGAGGGACCGTGACGCGGCTCGAATGTATCCGAAATATTTTCACTTAACGTCCCGAAAACGGTAGAACGCGCCTCCATTTTCCGCTTGGATCGCAGGGATAAAAATAAGTTTGATACCGTAAAAAAAAAAAAGGAATGTGAAAATTCTCAAGTTCATCAGATTGGACAGGCGGGGGGTTTCCTGGAGTGAGCTGGGGGGGGGTATTTTTAGAGGGCGCGTTTACTCGACTTATCTCCCATCTTCAATTTTCTTAATATTACTAGCTGAGAACCAGGGGATGGTCTTAAAGGCTCCGAAGAGGTCTACGTTCGGCACCCTACTAAGTACACACTTCTTGTTCTGGTATATTGCAGTGAAGTATCTGTTAGCCGTGTCATTTGCCGACGCAATAGTGTTTCCTTTTTGGAGAAAAGACAACATAGTGCCAACAAATCTTGCAGAGTCGAGAGAAGAAAAATGCAAAATATTTTATGCAAAAGAAACAACAAATATTTCAAAATTTGTTGTTCCATTATCAACAGTAGTCCGTTGCATGCCCAATGCAGTCGATACTTTAGAAACAGACTGGCCAAAATCCCACGGTTCGCATTCGTAAACATTTGACTTTCACGCGTGAGACTAACTATTGACATTCGATGGATTTTATTCTCCTTTGTGGGTTCACTCTTGCTTTTAATTAGTCCCCCCGAATCCTCCTAAGGGATAGTTCTCCTTATTTCAGAGCACCCTACCCTGTCCCGCCAGCTGGAGGCGTACTCGTTGTTAACTGACAGTGCGGGGAACTTCGCAAAAGAGAAAACCCTTTAAACCCCTCCTTTGGAGATTGTGAATCGCTGGGAAATTAAATCCTTTCTATGAATCGTTTGAGCTCTGCAGAATGCTGTTATATATTACTAAAGAAATTATACTGTCAGCTATATTATCTTTTACAATATTTGTGGCCTATTGTCGATTATTTATTACAATAAACTATTATCGTTATGATTTATCTAATAATTGCGAGTGAATGTAAGGGCTGGGCATCGGACGCAACATAGTGGGCAGGGAGGAATCCTCTTAAAGCCAGAGTAGGGGTCGCGAGTAGGATTTACGATTGAAACGTGAAACGTTGGGTTTTTTTCGCAGCGATCCCGCTAACGAGCGCCACCAAACTTGCACCCTCAAGCCCGCCCTCCCCCCCATCCTCCAACCGACCTCACCCCCCAATATAAATTTTCCGGTTATTCGAGGGGGAAGCGCTGTTTAAAAATATAGTCACGTGCGGAGAAAATCATATTCCCGTGAAATAAAAAATATATTTAATTTAACAGACATTTAAATTCAGGCGTTGTTTTTTTGCCCACTCACATTTGATCAAAGCTCATATTCTGGACAGGTTCAATTGGATTTAATCCTACTCTGGAAATATTACCGTAGAAACGTATCCAATTTGAAAGATGTACAAAATTATTAAATGTAATTTTTATTAAATCGTAATGTTAAAGTTATTAAAGCTATCATGACATATCGTACCTGAACAGCTTGAAACCGAATTATACACTTGGTGTTCGAGCGAGTAAAAATCCCTAACACCAGATAATTTAAGGTAAACAGTTTTTTAAACTATACTATTCATTCTATATGACATACTGAAATACACAATTGATACTGATTGTGTGGCAAACAGTCGGTTGCACGACGTAATATTTATTCAGGGCGAGTCTGGATTTTGTCTGGAATATTGTTTTTAGGAAATGCGGCTAACCGGAGACAAAACCTCAAGGGACGAGTTATTTTTACAGGCGGGGTCGCGACTGCAATGCCGGATCCGGTTGCAGTGCGAGGGAGGCCGGGGGGATTTACGAGTCTGAAAGGGGAGCGAGGGGCTAACGAGCCCCACGGACCGTTCTCACCGAATTCTCAGATCTTAGAGTGTCACATTATATACCGTGAACTGGCAGATACCACACCCTCCCGCCCTCTTTTCCTAGCGGCTCCCTTCCGTTTCCAGTATCGCCGGATCCCTTTCTGATCATCGCCCCGTTAAGCTGTATCCAGTTAATGCTCTGGGGATGTCCCTCCTTTGCGATCCTTAAACCCCAGACCGGAAATATACATAGATTTACAGGCTCCTTATAGAGGTAATCGTATCCGTTGAAACCTTTTGGTGCAGACGAAGTTTTTATGGATCGTATGATATTTATTAACAGCTTATAACACGGCAATATATGCCCACCAAGTAGACGGGAGCCATCTCACTATTACGCGAGAAGAAGAAATAGGCCGAATTGTCGTTTCATTGCGGTTCGTTGATGTTTTGTATTATGATCTTCCAATGAGCAATCCATTGTACCATACACGATTTAATATCGGGAGGTAAGAGGCGCGAAAGACACGTATGTTTCATAATTTAAAGTTCTAGAATTCTTTAGACGTATCTTTTAGACGTATTCATTAAAGCGTCGGTTTTGGGTGTTTACCGGAGGACCGAACCCCCAATTATACCCTGAGTGTTCTTGAAGATTCCATCGATAAACATCAAACAACCGTCCGTATCCGAAGAGGGCAGGAATAAAACAAAAAAAGAGGGCGGGGGAAACAAGTAAATGGAAGAAAGGAGTAAAAAACAATTACAGGTCGGCAGGAAATTGAGAGGGGGAGGAGAGGCCGCCGTAACGAGGAGGACTCGATAAATTGGAAAAGCCCCGGGGGGTGGGAAGGCCCGGAGGGTTGGAGCTAGCAGGCCAATGTCGAACAATTAAAAAACGTGGACGGGGGGAACACCACCCCCCACTTTTCTTTCTAATTCAATTAGTCAACAAATTCGTAAGACTTAAATTAAAGTCTCCGGAACCGTCGCGAAAACGCGGGAAATTTTTCCGTTTCTTCCAATCCAGAAGAAGAATATTCGATATTGAATTAGGCCCTAATGTCGACGCCCTAAATCAATCGTGATTGAAGATACACATTTTTTCTTTTTTATGTTCAACCTGCTGGATGGCATGTGTGAATATTTTGCGCTCACTACTGTCTGGCGACTGGTTCCTTAACTTTAATTCTCCCTTAATTGCCCTTTATCGCGGACTTGTTGTTCGGTTTCTCCCAGGGAATCATTTGCTTCACCTTGGCGAAAGTACCTCACTGTCGGTTGGCGGAGGTCACGCGCCAGAATAAACTCTTTGGCACGGCTTTATGGGGGTTCGTATCCCGGCGGCGGACCAAACTTTCTTCCAATTAAAACTTGTATTAATCAATCGAGCGGATCTGCATAAACTCCAGAAAAACTGGAAAGTATTAATTGACTTGCCGAGACAATGAATAATATTCATAACGGCGCTGATGCTAGACCCGCACAACTGTCGTATTTTGCGGGACTGACATCAGCGCCGTGTACAATTCAGTAAATATTACCCTAATATATTAATGATGCTCAATAAAACAATTCGGTATTATTATGAATAAACTGTGTGCATAGTAATTTTTTAAATAGGCCATACATAGTTTTATATTTCAATGAGTGAATAGTTCCGGACGTCGAGCATAATTAGATAGACAGAAAATGAAGAAATATAAACACTAGGACAGTTTTTATTTCTTTTAGTTCACTTCTGGTTGGCATGTGTGAAAGGTTTGCTCTCAATACTCCCTGGCGAATAATTCTCCAGTTGCGAATTAATTTCGGCTACATCCCCCAAACACCCTTCTTGCAAGAAGGCGGTTCTGAACCGCCTTCGTATTTTTATTCTCCTGTATCATGTATTATCTCACCTCACTTGTTTGCTAGATCGATTCCGTCTATTTGAAACTGTCAATGAGTTCCATGTACCGATAGTCAATGAACATCCTGTTCCCGTCAGCGTTAGTGCCAATTACAACACTATTACGCTCAACAGCGTAATTGGTAATAGGTCGGTCATTTCCATCGGTAACCTGTTCCATTATCATTACCTCCGTCAAACGAAAGACACCTCCGATCCTATCCCTACCGATTAGCAAACGATAATCATTCAGGCCCATCGTAGTTATAATATAACGATACGTTCTCTTAACGAGTGAGAGGAAAAAAACAGTTTCATCGGTGCGAAAAATTGGTGGATAATGGGGGCAAAGATGGTGATACCGACTTTTATCTAGATTTCCAAGAAAAAATTTGTAATATCCTTTATTAATATTAAGTTGGGTTCACGAGAAAACAAACTATGCGTGCACTAGAACAATATCCATGGCCTTCTATAGTTTATTAATATAATTATTGTAAGAACGTACGCAATTCTACGTTACTGCTGTGGTTCTGTATTCCCATTAATTTTTTATTCGTCTCTGTTGGTCGAATTTATAACTTTTATCTTCTTACTATTGAAGTAATAATAAGAATAGTACTTTATACTGCTATTTGTAATGACACTTTTTCACTGTCCTTTATCGGCATTAGTGTTTAATAGGATATCATAAAAAATATTCGAGATCGATGAGGGTGTCGTTATCGACATATAAATACCGCGCCTCCCGAGGGAAGCTTTCTCATTCACTGCTTCAATTCAAGAGTGTAATTTAACGGTGTAAATTTACCGCCGTGTGAATTCTCATTGGGGACGTTACGCTCATATCCGGGCGGCTAGTGAGGCGGCTACGATCTATCGCTGGCTAATAACTTCATTAAATGGGACGCTTCACTTTAGTAGGCGTCCCAGTGGACGTCGGTGCGAGCGTGGGCGGACAAATGTTTAGCGCCGATCGGGTCAACATTAGCGGACATCAGAAATGGATTTGCGTCAATGGATTAGCTCGGTTTGTTGGCTATGGGGGCTGCGTGCGCGCTCGATCCTTGACCGGCATCAAAACAGATTTGGAACAGAACACGAGTGCTTCTAGGATGGTAATTACGGCCGGGCACGTGGTCAATGTGAACGCTCATCCTATGTTTCCTTTATCGAGCCCAGTTGTTGATCGGTTTTACTCTCCAATCGTACAGATATAGACACATAATCTGAAATATGTATCTCTGTATATATATATATATATATATATATATATATATATATATATATATATAATTATCTTCAATTTTCCTCCAGGTAAGCGACCGCTCATTAAGGCCTTATTAAACCAATGTACACCATCAGTTTTATTTTAATACGATTTGAATTGATTAGAAATTTCGGTCTCCCACCCCTTCTTCCGCCCTCCTTTCAATTAAATCTTGTACTAATTAATCGATCGCATCTACCTGAAACTCCAAGACACTAAAAATTACACTAAGAATTTTAATTAGTTTCTGAAGATATGGTACAAGTTATTTCCACGATAACCTTGTTCTACTGGAAAGAATTTGGAAGGTTTGACAATAGCGAACAAATACATACGCTTATGATTTGTGTTGGCCGCGCGCTCGTTAACCGTTGCGAGGGCGGGGCGGGGGGCTAATGCGTGGAGCGATATATGGATGGGTTTTGCGGCTCCATTATTAACGTCGTTAACGGTTAATCCCTCGACCAGGGGCCACAACCCTAATACGAGCGGATGAGCCCCCCACAACCCCATCCCCCTCCCCCTTTCCCTCACCCCGCTGGACCTCATAAATAAATTTGCATAAATGTATTTAGTTGTTGTTGGCGTTGGGTCGGGGCGCCCCCCCCTCCGGATTTTAATTGGAATATTTCGCGAAGACCCTCCCTTGCCCGGGCAAAAAAATATCAAGCCCCATCCCCGTCTGGATGAAGGAAATTCCCTCGCAGCCCGGTTCAAATATTACGTCGGAGGCAACATTTCAGTAAACGGGCATTTAACGGCTATTCATCAAAACACTGCCTGGAAAGAAATTTACGGAAATTTCACGGGCGTACTCCGAAATATGTTTCTGCGGTATTATTCGGTGATATTAGTTCATTAATCACTTGCAGATCGAGTTCATTTTTATACGTAGCATATATAGGAAGTGGAATCGGTTTAGAAAACATCTTTCCATGCTATTGGACAAAAATTCGAATGGGTGGCAGTTGATATTTGGATAATTGAAATATTTACTCAAATAATTTATTTCTTGTATGTGAGTAACTAACACCACCACTGTTTACACTACCTACCCTCATTGTTTCTCACTATTGACACGCCACCAACCCGCAGAAACGAGGAGTCGTGATGGTTTAACATAGGCGCGCGGCGAATTTTCATATGAACTTATGACCACACTTTTCAACGTTAAATTAAGTGATTTACTACATGAATCGTTTCTGACAAATAAATTAGTTTTTGTCAAATTTCTTTCATGGCCATTTAGGTGGCTGGAGACAACTAACTAGAGGATAAAGTATTCAGGATGATGTATTGACACAAACTAAACAACAGGAGGGGTACAGTCGATTATATTGTGACAGTTTATCATATAATTTACCTTATATATAATAATTGGTTCAATGACACAAACAATTTAGCCCTTGGAGCCAGTTCAATTATCCGGGACGAGGCGAGTCATGACGTCGTTACTATTTATGATGTAAATCGATTAAGTCGATTAGTGGCATTTGAGCGGGAGCTGGGGCCACCCACGCCGCCCTTACTTACCTCGCTTTGTGAACTTGAACAGCCCAATCCAATTTCTACTATCTCAGACGATTATTGGCTTTAGCAGCACCTTACACTTTGAGAGCTAATGAAACCGAAAGTATTCTGGAACCATGCAAATATCTATATAATGAGAGACATTCTGCCGTAATCGGATTGTAGTCGGCGTCCTTCCTATTCCGTTCCAGGTATATATATCGCGTATTTCCGACGAGCGAAGCGTATAAGAGTGCTATTAAAAGACGTAGAGATGATGGTCAAAGCTGTAGTCACAATTCGAAATCCTGTACTACGTGAATTATTCCTTTCACTGAATGTTGAAAGACTGATTTAGTAATACTGAGTGACGATTTACCTGTACAGGAAATTCAAAAATCTCCCAGAAGGAAAATAAAGGTCGATGTTCATATTCATACGATATGACTCTAGAATATCTGTATTCAACTTAATATTACGAGATTTGCAATTTAATTGAATCAAGTGCAAATTTAATGTAATATGTAGATGGAATCTGTCACTCATCGAAGATTTTTTATTTAAATTTCCCATTATTGAATGACATAGACCATGTATTGTATTATCTTACATATTATAAGTACATTATATTTAAAAATTAAATCTTGATTTACGAATAATAGAGGATCACTTCTAATAGGCGGTGAATATAAAATTGACTGGCCACGGTCTGCATGTCTGTGTGAAATTTATGGGTAAATCAATGAACGGTTGACATCCAACGTATAACCGGCTCGACTGTTATCGGAACATGTACGAGAGATTATTGAGAACTTTGAAGAGGTAGTGTCGGCGGGCAAATGTCAGCGCCGTGATCCCGTGCTACAGCAATAAAACATTAACACCAAGTTTTCCAGGAATAAACCTATACCCTTGTGTTCGATTTTTTTTCAGATACTGTATTAATTGAGAGAGTAAGATATACCAGAAATACTGGCTATGTGTTGGCCAGTTACTGCTTAAATGGCGTTGAAATTATGAGAATTAAATTATTACACGGATTGTGAACTGTGATACATCATTCTTCAATGACAATTTCTTTCAATGACGATAATGATGAGTTTTGGCAGATAAATGT
Organism: Lethocerus indicus; assembly: GCA_019843655.1. NCBI lineage: Eukaryota > Metazoa > Arthropoda > Insecta > Hemiptera > Belostomatidae > Lethocerus > Lethocerus indicus. The sequence continues at coordinate 23,783,964 of JACDQD010000005.1, read as the reverse complement.
TGAAATACATTAACGTAAATAATACTGTCGATATATGGAACATATTTTTAGAAAATTATTGTGTGCAATCGTATTGGCCCAGTGGGCCATAAAGAGTGTATAAAAAGGAGAAATTCTAATATCGTTCATCTCCGAATATGTAAGCGTGGATTCCCAGTCACCGGATAGCTTTCTTTTTAGGAATTTCTCCGTCAACTGCGTACTATTATCGTCGACGTTATTTACTCACGAGTTTTCACAAGGTGATAAAGTTTCACGACCTTTAGGTCGAATTACCTAAGCCCGAAGGTATGATGGATTTAGTACAGCGGAACAGAAAAGGATTTAGTAGCGCCGCCGCGGTATTCTCGTTTGGGAAAATTGAAAACCCACTTTATCTTCTAATTCGAGGCCGGGAGCTTTTTCACAAGAGAGAGGTAAAAGAAGGAGGGCGTATAAGGCGAGGGTCCCATGAAATATGAAACAATCCCTCGCCCCCAGTTTAACTTATTAGAGGCTCGGCCCGGCCAAAGGGGGCTTTTTCCCTTGTGAGGGCAATTTCCCTTGTGGGGACCGCCGACCAAAAATGAAGTTGAATATTTGAAGAATTTTTTTCCAATCGCTTCCGTTCGTTCCCAGGTTAAAATTGGAAACGCGGAGCGGACAAAGCCAGGACTTAGATCCCCCTTAAGCGTGAAACGCTTAAAACGAACTGGGCTGGGCTTGAGGCTGCCGCCCCCTTACCCCAGGTCCGCAAATCCCCTTAGCCTAATAAGTTTGGCCGACTTGCCCCCGCCCTAACTTAGTTTGCCGCCCCCCCCACCTGGGTTCCTCCATCCCGGTCGCCATAGCAACTCTGTTATAAATCTTCACCGTCAACCAATTCGTAACAACTACTCTTCAGACTTCGTTATGCTTACTTGCTAACACTTTGATCTAACTGAAATTCCATGTTCAACCTAAACATACTTTCAATTAGATAGAAAGGACAGATATTTATTAGGACGACCATAAACACAGTGGTTTAAACATAAATTCAGTTTAAACAACCATTAGGGTTATACCTATTTTTTTCTAAATATTTAATTCCACATATATTTCTCCAAAAATGGGTTGTTATTTCATACTCTCTCTTCTGTCTTGCTTGTTGTCTATTATATACATATGGTATGTACATAAGATGTCAATAACGGACTAAATGTTCTAGCTTTGATATGAACCGCTGATGCTATTCATTTATAAACCTGTTTTATTCATAACATTGTACTTTTTTTGTGTTCCCGATTTATTCTTTCAATGAATTATTGATTTCACCCTATTTATTTTATGACCAACCGTCGTAAAGAGTACGTTCAAGTACAGTTCAAGGTAGAGGGGGAGTGGCGCAGTATCTAGCAGGTTGGTGAACGACAGAAGGCCGTATTTCACTTAGGAGACAGGGAGTGGCGGGGCGGGAACTGTTGCCCTTGTTGGGGGGGTTAACGTTGAATAATTTATGACACCTCATAAACGCTTATCTCATTAGCCGGAGACACCCGGCTCAGACCCTCCGCACAGCTCCCACTCCCACTCCTTTCCACCCACTTTTTATTATTAGTCCTTTGCCTGGCAAAGCCCTTCGCTTCCCTAAGAGCCGCCATTCTCCGGTTGGCTTCAGTATTCGGAAAATAGATTTATCCTGTTCGGAATAACTCCCATTAGTTAGTAATTCCAAAGCAGTATTTTATCGCCCCCTTCATATGAGTAAATAATTACTTTATCATGATGATGATCTCTGTCACTATCTTGATTTCTGTTTTTACCTTCAATTTATTCCTGCCATAGTAAGTGTGAGCAGTAGCAGAGATTACTTCTAATTGAAAGAAGAATTTACGCGTGTTGAATATTTAATAGCCCCACCCCTCTCAGACAATGCTCTCATATATTTTTCATTATTACTAATAGCGCACCCTGAACTTTAATTCACACCGCATCAGTTATAAATAATTTTGATATATGAGGTCTATGTAGCTATTTCTAATAAATTGTCCTATTAAATAGGTCAATTTTGCTTCATGGTAATGAACGATAGGTAAAAAAATTACCAACTTGCGGATCAGTTGTTTATATCCCGAACTGGTACATATTGTAATTAATTGCTTTGTAATCCACTCATGAATTTGTCCTGAGCTCCATCGGTCGAACCAGCTGCTATTGTGCAATCCAACTTTAGTCCAACGATTAATTCAGGGGTAGTTAATATTCAGGTTTTAACCTTCATTTGATTCCCGTGTTGGGTTATTAACGTGAAATGTTGTGTCCCCAAAATCAATTTCCATCTAATCTCTTTGTGCGGGGTGGGAGGGGGCGTCGGTTTATCGACAAACTGGCTTTATCATAACGACTTACCGTTTATACCTGTTTTTATTACATTTTTCTTTTAATGTTGCCCAATTATCCGCTAAAATTCAAATTTCCCGTAGCAATACCATATAATATCTGTATATTAAATTATCTTACATGTATGCGTACTGTCCATGGAAGTCATTTTCGGCGAGAAAGAGATTACACTTTTTTTTAAGACCTTCACAATCAGGTTAATCTGGCGTTGCGGGAAAATTTAGCTGCGAAAGCCTAATAATAGGGCAAAAAGGGGGGGGGGTGAAAAGAAACTGGATTAGTATTGAAAGTTGAATTCACATCTATTTTTCTTATTATTTTAATAACGGAAAATGGAAAGACCGGAATTCCTTATAACCGCATAAATCGGCACAAACATTTAATGGAATGAAGCACAGCGCTTTGGTTTGAACAGCTCAAAGTTAATATATTTTCCTTGTTTCAATGCGGTGAAACTTTATTCGATGTTTACATTTCACCTGCTGCAAAACTCCCAAGTATTAATTTATTTTCTACGTGCGGCGGCGATCTGTCAGTAAGAAATGTTATGTAAATATTTTTTATTACGGATGCATTCATGCTACTATGGCGCAACAAATAAATGTATACATTTAATTGCAGCACAATATTTATTTGAATACATAAAGTTACTTTGAATAGACCAAAGTATAGAAATAAACGTAAGCTAATTGCAGAGTTCAAATGTAAATATTATAACCGAGAAGGTTCAATAGTTTGACTATTGAAGTTATGAATATATTAATTGCGTGTACGCTATAAACGTGTTTGATCGGATAATAGGAAGGACCACCCACATGATTAATTTTGCCAGTTGTAAGCCAGCCTTCTGCGGCTCTCGCGGGAAGCGGAAACTTATCCCAGCTAGGAACTCCATCTTGGAGTTAATTTATTGAAATCCCCGTTGGTAGAATAATGGCGCTCTAATGCTCAGCAGCGGTCTTACCGACTGAGCAGTCTAATTACCTCCGCCGGCACCTCAACCCGCCACCGGGAAAATGTGTATAGCTACAGAAATTCAGCCCATAACCCATTATAGATTAATAACCCACGAAATTTGGTTGCTTCCGTTTTTGGTAGTTTTCGTAATTTTTCCAGTGTTTAAATTCACTACTTATTTACGGTAAGGTCATCGCAAGTAACTTATTGCTGTACCATGCCGCAGATGCAAGAGCCACGTGCAGTCTCTTGAAAACAAAGTTGAGATCTTGATGAGATAATTAATGAAATAGTAGAAGATTTACTAATGCAGCTTTAATCAACAGCTGTGATGACAAAAATTAAATAAAATATTTCCTCACAACTTAATCCACTAGCAGAGAAAGTATATCAAGTTCGTAACTTTGAATCGTAATTTTAGTAAATTGGTCTTGCTTGGCAATTCTCTCATATAATTTTTTCTTCTCACGAAATATTCTGCATCTATGATTTGGAAAAATAGAACACCACAAGTGTAATCCTTATTAAATAGGAAAATTACACTAATGAACACCTAGACAAATTTAAGCGTTCAAATGCAATTTCGTGATCATTTATTCCTGTTTCACTCCATCATTCTCATTTAAACGAATGCGGGTGACGATGAATAAGTGCTCAGTGAGGCTTTAAAGCCGCAATGTAAAGGTGCCGGGACAAAATTAAGTTTAGCATTTCCAAACCGTTGCACCAGAGTTTTCCTTCTTAAATTCGTTTGTCATGGAATTATGGAAAAAAGGGGGCATTTCTCATAACACAGCCGAAAAATTTCCGTCGCTCATCGGTTAAATTCCGTCCCCTTTTCATGAAAAGTAATCTCAACACGAAGTCTCAGCGTTATGATGAACTTTAATATTGCATATTAAAAAAAATACACGAACACAATTTTGGTACATGGCAGGAGGTTTCAATTTCCCCGACATTATGTAATCCATATAGTCGAAGCTTAGTGACATATACCGTGCTCCATATATTCACGTAAATCATCATAATCGCTTGTTAATTGTAGGACGCCTAAACGCACATTATTCAACTAGTACAATATAACGAATGATTTACCTATTATAAAAATAAAAATATTGACCACTTTAATGCCAAAGTGTATACATTGGCAAAACATTTTTTATTATCACCAGGAAAATTTATTTACGTTTTATATATTAATAGTGTTGATTTGTATTTATATAATTGTAATATTTAACTAATGTAAGCCGTTTATAAATATTACGAGTAGCAGTAATTTCCCGATCCAGTTAAACACTTAATTTTGAATTATTTCGTTTTTCTGTTTAATAGTTTTTCTCTTTTTTTCACAGTATTACTCTTAGATGAAAGCGATCGATGTGAGGGATGTTTTTGGGTAAGGTGTTGCCCACTGCTCAAGTTCCCAGTCAGTTTTGGTTGATAGATGTTATCACAAAGTTCGATTAGTTCCCCGTCATACCGTGAACACTCTGTCTCATGGAAGGTTGGTTTTCGCCGCCGCCCTAATATAACATCCAATATTCCGTGTGTGTGTGTTTTCAACTTATTTCACGTCGATAGGCTTGCCGGCGGGAGGGATTTCTTGATGCGGCCCCGTACATAGTCCGGCGGGTTTTGCGGGTGGAAAAGAAGGGCGTTGTGTGGGGGCGCCGGGGTCTGAAACCGGGTTAGGGGTGGCCGCCTGTATCGCGCCGGCAAGATAATACTAATTGAAACAGGGGCAGGGCACGGTGGGGGGGAGGTGGAAACGAAATTCCCCTCAGAAATTGAGTTTTGGCGGGTACGCGGGGGTAGTGGCACATGCGGCCGAGCCACAGGTGGCCCGCCCCCACACTCCGACGGCCGAGATTCGTTTTAGCCGACAAAGCGAGGACGCCAAACGGGAAATCCCATTGGCGCCACCTCACTCTATCGCCCTCCCTCCTCTATACCAATGCTAATCCCGTAACGCAGTTCGCTCTGGGACCCTCCTCGCGCTTTTTCCTTTCTCAAAATAATTATACAAACTGTAGAAACACAATATTAATCGGATAAGGGGGCCAAATTATAATACCATAATTGTGAGTCGATGCGTCTACAGCAATCTTATATAAAAGACTCAATTACGATTTTAAATATTCGGAATATGACCATATTCCAGACTGAACCATTCGGAGAGCAAAAATATTTGATGAATGAGCGAATATAAGTAACGATAAACCGGGTAAATTAAATTTTACACAATTTAGTTTAACAGCACGTCTCTTCTCGCTAAATCCAGTTTTACAGGGTGGAAGAACGAGCGATTGTAAAACTGTAATTACGTATTCACTCTACATTTGACGTAGAATTAATTTTCCAATTTGTTATCCGTGGTGTAATTCAACGTTTTGGCGTCCACGGGAGTTTGGAATAATACTGTGTATTATTTTGGGTGCATTAAATATTACCCGTCGACGGCTTACAGTAAAACACTTCTCGTGTTTCAACGTTCATTTCAACTAATAGGAATGCTCCGAATAAGAGAGTAAAAATATAAAATAATAAAATAAAAGATTTAAAGATAAGTACGTAACTGAGACTGCTGATACTCATACCTAACGCAGCTTGCATTAGTTAATTAATACAATTATTTAAATAGCAGTATTATTGATTTTAAAAAAACCTCATTTCTTAATAAGCAGTTCAGAAAGTATTTTTCATGGTTTCTCCGAAAATTCTCACAAACACAGTTTAAGGTGATACGAACGAAGTTATTATCAGGTAGTAAAGTTAATGCCTGATAGCTTAAGACCAATTGGGTGAGTGGAGGGAGAAGAACGCGAGACTGATGATATGCCAAATCCTCACATTTTCCTTTAAAACCTTAAACACCTTTAAATAAAAATGACTGAATAACGTCTTTAAAAGACTTCTGACTATAGGTCATAACCCGATCCCATGGGATTCAGAATGATATCTACGGGAAAGGGCATTCTCTCCCCTATAGCTTATTTGGGCTGCGTTAAATCCTCTATAGGATTTTAATTCGGGTGTATCGATACTTACATATTCCGATTGACAACAGGTCGTCCCATCATATTTAATCTCACTAACAGTGCTATCTCTGAGTGGAATAATTTGATCCATGATTACATGTAAATCTTATTTTAACCCAACGACAACGGTAAGATGATAATATTGGCGCATATACGAAACCGGTCTAACCTAAACAGTTTATGCATGTCGACTTATGCATGTCGATACTGAAAAGATATTTAATATTGCAGAAAGGCGGTGAATTTCGAATATTTAGTATTCTAAAAGCGAATACTATAGGTAACTGCATACAAAATCAAATAATTAATCTTCAAATGCTGCCCACTGATCAGATTATCTGGATTTTATTTCTGTAATTACAGTCCACATTTTAATGCTGCCGGTGTATTTTCTGAATGTTGTTAAATAGAAACGTTTTAATGGAAATAAAAAATTCACTCGATTGGCTGGTAAAAGTAATAGGAGAAATGACTGTCCGCCGGGGGTGAGGGAAATTGAAGCGATCGGGTCATTCCGGTAAATGAGATCTACCGTACCATGTTTTTTGCGAAATCGCCCCCCAGTTAGACGGGTACAACTTTAATGAAATTAGTCCGTTATGCTAATTTGTCTGGAAAGTTTAAACCACTTTCAAATGAGTTTGAAATATTGAATACTCCGTTTGAAGCTTATTCCGATTTAGTTTTCTGAGTGTAAACGCCGCGTCCCGAAAAGGTGGTATGCGCGATTGAGGTAATTAATGTTTGGAGTGACCGTGAGACGGCGTTCAACTTTGTAAAACGTTAATTAATTTAATTTCTACAATATAATGGCACGTGTTTGAAAGGTGTGCGTATAAAAAATTCCACACTATCGTATTGAACCAATGTGCGAGAAAGCTCCTAGTTGGATTTATTTAACGGTCGATTTTAGAGCCTCGAGTTTCCAAGCAATCTCTTCGGGTATGTCTCCGACCGAACTGCAAACCTCTTAAACCTATTATTATCAGTAATTGAAATACATAGATATATAGCGTTCTGCTATTTCAACTCGATGAATTGGTCCTACGCACTTAATTCTACTGGCGAATACCAAAAGTAAGTGTGCGACGAATTATGCCTTTCAACTTTTCTCTTATTTCTCTATTGGTACGGCCCACTCTTCCCACCGGATCAATATTCATTCGGCGCATCTAAAATGAATAAAGCCGGGCTGTGGGTTTTAAGTAGGTGGCGCCCCTACTAATTCTGTGGGGCGGCCGATCAAAGGGGCCCGTTATGTAACCCAATTTAAAAGCAATACCGCCGAAGTAGGTCCACGACATTTCAACCCCGACCGGCCTTTTTCCACGGCCCATAAATCGCCCTCCGACTCGGCCACTTCCGGCCGCCCACACGCCGCCAACACCCAATCTCAATCAATTGCCCGCACAATCGAATTTACACAATTCCGACTCCCTCAGGAATAATTAACTCTCCGAATGTGTAATTTAAGACATTTAAAACGCTGCGGTCCGGCCGTGTAAGTAACTAATTACAGTGAATCATGTTATGTTTCTTACGCTGGTACACTCCTAGAAATTAAACACTTTGGAAACAACCGACAGCCTTGTATAAACGATCGGTATTATCCCTAAATACACTTGCGGTCAACAGAACAATAACATTAAATCGTCGCTATATTTTTAAAGAAGACCGAATAAATAATGCCTAAACGATGAATCACAATGCGAACAATATGAATAAGAAATTAAAATTTTCGTCGGGGATTATTCAATAATCGGATATTTAAATGAAATGAAAGTAAAATATATTATCGTTCCTCCTAGAACTCACTCGTCATCGCATTGTTCTGTCTCCACTCTGCTGCATGGACCTAAGCCGGTTTCGGATGGATGTCGGATCCAGATGTAGTGTCCTGTCAGCAAAGCTACGACACGGACTTGATCATAATAAGACAAGAGGCGGAACCCGTCCTACCTAAGGAATAAATACGCCATTGAGTTGCAACCGTTGCAAACCGTTGCTGACTTCTCGACCAAATACCTTAATTAATAACCTTCGTAATTCAATTGCAGAGCACTAAAGTATACTACTATCTAGAACCCATTGATAGGTTAAAACAAGGACAGCGAAGTTTTGTCCGTATCGGAAATCAATATTTTCTCGTTTTACCAAACGCTCCCGCAGGACTCGTCGGTTTCAAAGTTCAATTCCATTAGGCGGAAGGACGGAGATAATACTAGAGAGTGGAAATGGGAGTGAGAGAGACGGAGAAATAGAAACCTGCGGGAACACCTGAGGGTTAAATGTTGTATAAGGTTCAATTTGGGGTCGGTGGGGGCCTTGTTAAAAACTAAAAGGAGCGCCGGGGCCACCGTTCGTTTCCCAATCGATTATTCAAGGCTTGGACGGGGAAGTGGGATCCGGCCCTACCCCTCATCACCATCAGAGCCCACCAAAACTGTGCCGCTACAAACCAGCATTAAACGCTCCAACAATCCGCTCAGGAATTAATCACACTGGGCACAGGGACAATTAGAGATTATTGTAAAAAAGAAAGTCCCACTAATTAATTAATAATGATTAACGATCAGCGTCCGCCCGCTGAAGTATTTATTAGTATACTTATACATATATAATCTATGCATTTATTAGTATACTTATGCTATAAAAGCACAGGATTGAGTCGCTATCCTCAGGAGCTTGAACAGCGCTTTAACCTTTTTTTCTCATTTATTGTTATAGTCACAACTACAATTTTTTTTTAGATTGTATCTAGTGACACTGCTCTTACTTAACACTCACTCACTGAACTCTCGAAGGAGAAGCCACCCAATGATGGTACTCCCGCTCCTGCCCTTACTCAGGTTGTAAGGAAATCGCGTGGCCATTACCGCTTTAGGCGACGCACGGGATTTTCGGGAAGGTGGAGCGAGGAAAGTTGTCGAATTAAGGGATTGGAATGAAGGGTTAGTTTGGAATGGAATGATTTATACCGGGAAGCTGCTAATTCTCGAACGAATGGGACTCTTAGGTCATTGTGAATTATTCTGTTAGAGACATATGGTGGGGCGTTGGTAATTTTACGAAGGATTATGGATTGCAAGGATTGGAGACTATAAGAATTAGACGGCTTGGTGGATCCCCACAGTTCGATTCCGTAGGCCCAGATAGGTTTCAGTACGCAGTTGTAAATTTATAGTTTGTTCGAGAGTGATAGTTTTGATCTGTAGTCGAGGAGTTTTAGTAATAATTTGTAGCGTCGTTTCGTTTCTGTACGTTTCAGTCTTGTATGTGGGTTCCATGTCATGACTTCTCTCTAAGAGTAGTCCCAGGTACCACACTCGATTTTCAATAGGAAGTTGGGACCGGTTCAGGAAAACGGGAGGACAAGTTGCTCTTCTCAAAGTAAAAGTAACGTGAAGACTTTTTTGGCAATTGAACTTAATCCTCCATTTCCTGGACCAACTTTCTATGAGGGAGAGCGCTTTAATCCTGAGTATATAACTGTATGAATTGTAATAGTTGACTGTGGTTTCCAAATTTGATGGGCCGAATATACGCCGGGTTCAATGACGAACGACAGTATTTTGCCTCGGTTGTCGCGTAGCCGGCAGGTTTACACGGCCGGGGGCCTCCCACAATTTATATTGAGATTTAGTGTACCGCTGGCCGGTGCCCGTTTAATGGCGCCCGCCATCAATTTCAGGAACCCGCGCACAACTCCCCCCCTTATATGATCAATGTTATTTCTCTAATATTTCTCGTCAATCTGAATCCTGCCGAAGTCCTGGTGAATTCTAAAAATATAGTTCCGTTTTGTCCCGTCGACAATTAGGGATGCCACAGACCCATAATTATGCCGTCAATAACCTAATTAGGCCATGCATTGAAGATGGCTGAATCCTGCCGGATGAGGCCTTTATATCCGATAGCCAAAGTGGACTACAAGTCTAGACCCAGTATACACGGGTTCAATGGAAAAGGGACACTGTACAAGGGGCTTACTTGAGTGTTTTCTATAAAAAAATTAAAATTGTGCCCCGAAAGGTTTTATGAAAGAACGACTCCAATGTGTGTATAAAAGACACAGGGCTGCTCTGCTTAATTTGGTAGTTATTTAGTGGATTCACCTATTAGTAGTAGAAAATCCAAGAATGGTTTGGGAGGGAATGCGGAAATTAGACGTCGAGAAAAAAACCTTGCACAAGTAGGAGGCACATAAGCGACTGAGAACATGCGAAACCCCGCAGGCCTCCCCACTCAAAGAACAATACATTCTTTATTCGTATTAAGTTAATAATATGCTTGTTTTGGGATCGCATAATACCAGACCGGAGAGAGGTGACAGAAGGTCACTAGAGTAATATTCTTAAATTAATTAAATAGGTGTTTAATAATTTAAACAAATCGTTATAGATCTGGGTGATCAGTCAGTTTCCAAATGGCTTAAGTATCATTTTAGGATTAAATTTGCGTGATCTCGATGGTGGTAAAAATGTGTATGGGCCGAATATAATTTGTTGGCTAGTTTTGGTAAGGCGGGGCGGGGTTGTGGTTGAATATTTGCCCGTTGTCGTTTGCACGTCGGGATAGTTGGCATTCCCTGACCCGCCAGTGGCACTCCCTTCGGCCCACAGACCGCATACTTGGGGGCCCGTCCCAACTTCAGTCCTCTCTCACAGAATAGCGGCATTAAATAAAAACAGACGCCCCCCGCAAATAAAACAAATTATACAAGTTATACGAAACTGCCAACCGTTATCTGGTCACGTGGCGCGCACGAATCTCTAAAAGTTAAAAGTCATTAATCGTAGAATTAATTGTAGCGCTGAAATTTGTAATTGAGGGAAATGCGTGAGAATTGAACTGCGGGCCAAATACGTTTACGTATTAGTTTAGGCGGACTTCTATCGCCGGCAACGTTTGAATTTCCACATGGACCGATTAAACGAACCGAGATCATTAATCCCGGTATATTCCAACTTATCGATCCAACTAATTACAGTATATCTAGTATTCGGTGGGGCGTAGTAGTTCTACCGGCCTGACTCCGACAGTAGGTAAATAGTACGAGTACATAAAATAAGCTAAAAGTTCATAAAATAAAATATTTCTGCGTTGTGATGGGGCAAAGACCGGTTGGTCCGATTGGCGGTGGAGGGTGACGCAGGCGGGCGCCTGGGTTTGACTGGCCGTCATCTCGCCCATTTGGCAAGGGCTGCACCTGACGCCCCACTAATAATAAAATCCTCCTCGTCGTCAATTAGCTCCCGGGCTAAGATGAATGAGAAGAGGGAGAGAGGGCGAACTACAAAGTGCGGTAGACGTTTCGAAGAAAACCCCCCACGGCAGTATCGGGTCCATTGACTCGGAAGTTATTTTGAGAAATTCGTAGAAAATGCCACGTTTTGTACCGAAAATCCATCGGGCTTATTACACCGGTCTGTTCCACCTATTCGCAGTCTGTCAACTGAGTTATTGTATCGCGAATATTTCATTAAATAAATATTTAAATTGACTGAAAATTCGGCCTACCACCGAAAAAAAATCGATTAGAATTCTGACAATTTTACTCGACCTTCTAATTTGGGCAACGGATATTAGAATCCGAAGCCTGGTCTAGCAGTTCAGAAAGTCCAGTGTTCAATTCGGGATTAGGAGATGCTGGGTATCTGGAATAGACGGTGGATAGATTGTGGGATGGGAGAGACCGCACGAGTGGAGTGGGGCTAATGGCGACTAATTCCCAACCGCTGTTAACCGTTCTGTCCTTGGTTAGTTTCTCTCGTCGGGGTCCACTCACTTTAATTGACCGATAACTGGAATTATTTCAGAGCACCGCCGTTATTTGGCCAATTTGGGACGGTATTTTCACGTCCCTGACAGAGTAAATATTCCTATCGGTTTCAATCTTTCAATTAAAACAATGGCAAATATTAGGCGGGCGTTTCCGGCTATTACACCCGTCCTATAAGTACGCGTATAAAGTGAAAATGTATATTCCGTTATACCGTGAGAGGTGTGCTATTGGTAGTTGAACCTAACAGTTAAATTATTTTTAAGTTCACCCGGCTTTTACATTTATTTCAGTAAAGAGCAAGAATTCACTAGTGTATTAGGACAAAGAAATTGAGTAAGAAATAAAGAAGAAGAAGTAATGCAACAAAAACGTCGTATTATCATGGAGTCTGGAGGTTGCTTGTTTCGATATGAGGAATACAAAACGTAATCCTGATAAAATATTCAGCCTTAGAAAAACTTTAACTAGATATTCTTACACCCACTCATACTTCGTGCGTTCGAAGTCCATCAGCTATGACGGCTATATTTTGTGGAAACATTCTCAAACTAATTTGACGTTTAATAAGAACATGATCCGTTGTATTCGTGTTTAAATTCCCGCCCTAATTGCAATTTATGCATAACAATAATGACGAATCCCGTATTACGGGATAATCATCCCGTTCAGAATAGTAAGGCTAACCAGTTCAATCGAGATCGTGCTATTGTTATATTCAATAGTTATTCAATAGTAATTCGGGAGCATTGAAGAAAAGAGAATTCAGGATGGGTGCAATACCGCTTGTGGACAATGGGTTCCACAAAATTGAGGCGTAATTATTTTATTCAGTAGAAGCAGACTCTGAAGATCCCACGAGAATGAGAGACGTTCGCTTATTAATTGGCAGTTGAGTCTCGTTCGATTCTTGGGAAGGGGCCGACCCTCCTCACCCCTCCCAACAACCCCATTGCAACTCCTCCTCAGTTCCCAATTCCTGAATTATGCAAATGTCTCCCTTTCTTTCCCCTCCCGGGGGAGAATCCGCTTAGTGGGTTGGCTGCCCTGTGACCCATCCACGATAGAATAAGAACAATAAAATAAAAATTATCTAGTCCTCGGTGCGTCCCGAACCGTTCTACTTATTCGATTCCCCAAAGGGAAAATCCCTCCCCCGCAAAAGTTTCTCTTCTGCTTCATAGTATAACGCTATAGCAATACCATCATGAATTCGAAGTCCTTGAATGCTGTGTGAAGAAATACTTTGCAAGCGGCATACTGATTTTATTCATACTCCACAGTGAACACGTGCGCGTTAAATAATTGGTTATGGTGTTTTCAAGAATTATTAAGATAACATACATTTTGCCGATATAAATTAAATATTTCAAATAAATATTTTAAATAATTCAAATTACGAATGTATTAATTACATTGTCAATTATTTTATTTTTATTACATATGGATAAGTTTCATATGATAAATTCAAGTTCTTGAAAATCTCCATGACTCTAGCCACCCCTCTCTGACCACAAAAAAGGTATTCTATAAAAGGAACATTTCTCTAGGAAAGCTGCCTGCAGGGAAATAATCTGAACGAAATTACGTGCGCATTTTGTGTATAATAGCTTCGGAGTTACTATTATGCAATATAATATAAAACGCTTTTAGAAAGCTACGAAAATAATTCAGAGATATTTCTCCGAAATAAAATACATTTTTCTTTGGTCAGTGCGCTCCAAAACCGGCGATTATTCAACAGATGGGGCAAACGAAGAGGCGTTAGCCGCCAATTTAGTATTCCAGGGAAAACCCGTGGATATAAATCACGTTGACGGCTGGTCGGATTGGGAAAGATATCTCCGACTGTTTAAAATTACACTCTTGCTATTACCCAAACGCTGGGAAGAGTCCGTTGCCAAATCATTGTATTTTATGGCGTTTTTCTTAATTTTTGTAATATCGGAATGGAAATTACATTTCGACCGGAAGGGGCATATCGGCATCAGCTTACTCGATGTCGGGAAAGGAATGAAGATTGGGCCGGGGATCTGTTGGCGCCTGGAAGTTGATGTTTCCGGTCGAGGCGTTTCGAAAGCCGACGGGTAAAAACCGATTGAAATTCGTTGTCGATGGTTGGCGAGTTAACGAGGGGCGTGTGACAGGGCGCGGAAATAACCAGCAAATCACCCGTGATCTCTTCCCCCCGAAACGCTTCAATAGCACAAGTCGATTCACACTTTCCCACTAGCCCAACCCCCTGATGAATAATGCATTTAATATTTCTATAATGTAGTCCGCACAGTGCTGTTTCTTCATCTTCACGCCCGTATTAAAAGGCAAATGGCCCGAATGCGTTCGGTATAATCTTGTCGTTTATCTATTCTGGTCTGACCTGTTGATGGACAGCAGAATCTCGGCACAATACCGCAGAATCAGTAGTCCTCGGTTAAACATTCCATCCCAAAGAACTGAAAATGATCGAGTATTTAATTAGGCAGGGGATAAATGTGAAAGATGTAGAATCAAAATAAATTAAAAGTAGATAGTTATAAAAATATTAACTTGTATGACTGGGAATGTTGAAAGATCGCGTAACAAGTAAGACAGTTCTGTCTCTTCCTCATTGACGGATGTTAAAGCCGGCTTAGTTGTTATAATTCTACAGAAATTGTTTAGGGCACAACGTAAAGACTAAAACATGGGGCAGCTCCGGTAGAGAGAGGGACAGAGAGGGAGAGGGAGGCGGAGAGATTAGAAGGGGAGACGGAGACGGAGGTACATTTTCAGAATTCCCTAAGCGGTGCACTACGTGGACGGGACGCCCAAACGGTACGCCCCCGCCAGGATTTTAGAGTGTACCGGGACTTTTGTCAACTGGAAAATATTTTTGTGGACAGAAAACTCATACATTTCCGCAGGCTCCTCAGTGAATTACACATCGTACATATAAACATGGTTATATATAAAAGCACACACATATCAGGAGCCTCCGATAGGAAACAGGAACAAAAGTGTTATATACACGGTTTATATGTAGTATACAGAGACGGCAGCTGGAAATATCTGGGACGCCCATAAAAAATATATAGGCAAGCGAAACACCGTCTTAAATAATTTAATACAATTTCCCACCAGCCGTCGTATAGAATACTGGAAAACACCAATTTTCAAATCAGTTGAAATTATAGTCGAGGAAAATTCAGCCCGCCATCGGAGAACCGAACTTCTTGGCGGCCTTATAACTGGCGTAAACGTTGACTATTGTGTTGTCAATATTGAGACCACGTTATTAACATTATTTTATTTAACTTTTTCCAGATTAAATTTGAAATCGCGTGCTCTTATTGAGCCTAACAAATTTCAATCTTCGTGCATCCCATTTAAAGTATATTGAGATCCTGCCTATTAAGCTTATTGTGTTAACGGATAATTTTGGAGCTGTCGATAATTTCGATTCGACAATTCGTGTTCGGTTTCATGTTTCAATTGGATCAATGACTTGGACGGGTTGGTGACTAAAAAATAGGTACTTTATTCATTTAACTGTGGTGTGTTGCAGGTTTCTCCGGCGGAGTTTGTGCCGGGCCGGAGCCGAGAAGTGAGTAGGCCGCCCTGTTTAATATAGATTACAATAAGGGCCGGTTCGGCGGTGTTCACAAAGCGCCGGCTTCTCCTTCGGAGCTCGCTTATTGAAGATGTTTGTTTTTCATCGGCACGAAGCCTCCTCCGCCGAGCCCCCGCGGCCACCTAGCCACCGGAAATTTGGCCCCGGGCCCGCTTCCGAGCGGCGGACCTCAAATAGAATATGTATTTCCGTTTAGAAATACAGTGGCCGTCATTTCCGGATCGGGGCCTAGCGACCGGAGAGTCGTCACAAAATCCGGGATTACAGTTGGAAACAATAAAGCGGCGTGTGCTTGTAATACCGGGATTTAAAAAAAAAGACGGTGTTATATTCCAGTCTATTTTACTCAATCAAATACCATCTTCGTATCATGAAAGAATTATACTATAGCATTACAGTGTAGAGGGAAGTAACTATCTAAATTGGATCGATTTATTATTACCCTCAAAAAATTTGTATTAAATTGAAATTAACAAGAAAACCGGGAACGATGAGCTGATTAAAAACAGTTATTAACGCTTCTGGGACCGTCGTGAAATGAATATTAGTAAATGTTTCAACATTATACCTTATAATCGGAAGCGTGTCAAATTCGATTTCCCGAGGCTTTCCCTTGATTAGCCAGGGCCGGGTTTAAGGCCATTTTCAGGCATGGAGGTAGAAGTCCAAAGAGCCCCATTTTCTGAAATTAGCTCCCTTGCCAAAAGTATTCATTGCCGCCGGTACGGTGGCGACGGGAGAGTGACCCAGGTGTCTCCTCAGGACGCCTTCCCTACCTCGCCTACCTTACTCACTTCTTTTCTCATTTTCTAGACAACTCTCTTCCTCTCTCCCTCCATCTCTCTCTCCCTCCCTCTCTCCCTCTCACCCCTTTTCAATAGGTTAGCGCGTCACAAGGGCGCTCACGCATTGTGTGAGGCTCGGCTTACAGAGTGCCCTGCTCTGTTATTACCGTGCGGCTCCCGCCCTCCTACTACATCATTAGCCTGAGTATATCGTTATTAAAAGGGCAAAATTGTAGCCCGTATTCCGCTTCAGTACGCAGTTCGACCGTAGCCCCAAAATCGTGTCCCCGTCCAGCATTACACGTCATCTTTATTGGCTTCCCAAAAAAAATAACTGTATCGTCTCTATTATCGAGGTAGAAACCATGAGGAGTGTGTTTTTTCGAATTTCTGGATTCATATCGCTGCCAAAATTGTAACAAATTCAAAATTCCAAATTTTGCACGCTATTTATTTCTCTTCCCCAATGTGCTTTATGATTGTGATTGATATTATCCCCATCCGCGGAACAAATTTGAATCAGCATTATTGAGAGTCAAAAAGAAGTAAAATGATTAGTCTGGAACATATCACGTTTTATTACCTTGAATTACTAAACGCACTATATCGACACATAAAAGCGTATAAAATATCACACGTAAATAGATATATGTGTGTATAAAATACATTTCAAGAAATCATTCAAATGTTTAAGGAATATCGAATTGAAACATGATGTCAAAAACTGCATAGGTGAATCAACGACGGTTTTAGTCCTCTTTTTGATTCTTTCCATCTCCGGATTTGATCGTATTAGCGTTCGCTAGAGGTCGGGACTCGCTTGGGGTAAAAATCATGGTAGGTCCCGAGAAATTGCTCTCTCTCTCTCTCTCTCCCTCTCTCTTCGAATTAGAGGCATTCAATCAGGGAGGGAGAGACTCCGAATTCATTCCTCCTTGTATTAGGCGGAGTATAAATAAATAAGCAGATGAGAACACAGGCAATATATACAGAGGCGGGCGGGGCGGGGCGGAGCCAGGACTAATGAGGGGTTTTTTTTGAGGACTCGATTACAGAGACAGGACCTGCCTCGGCAAACAACTGACAAGAGAGCCCAGAGGGGGAATCAACCCGCCCTCAATTTGTAACACTCCAATCTCCTTATTGGGCGGCTAACATTTATAAAATCTTTCTAATTAAACAATTAATTGTTTACAACGATAACCCGGTCGGTTAACAAACAATTATTTGTATCTGACACACAATGGCACTGACTAGGCGTTGATATATTTGAATATTCGTAACAAATCACGACTTAGCTTAAGCTCAAATTGGCGAGTATAAAAAATCGTCTAGTATCTAGGCTATTTCCAGGATTTATACTATTTCCGCGTCTTATAATAAATATTGGAGTAACGCAAATTACGTGGGGGAGCACCGTGTGTCCCATATTTGAAGGTTGAAAATAGTGCAGGCTGGGGCGTTAGGAAAAATGATGGATCCGGTGGAGGGATTTCATAAACGAGGGTTTGATTAGGCGTTATTATTATATTGGGAGGGTTGGTAGTGGTGGCGGATGTTATCGGGCCGGGGGATCATGTCGGTTGGGCACGAGGGAGCGGGCTCAATCCCTGTTCAAATAACACGGGGGCAGCCCGATAACGCTTCCTCCATAACGCCCCCCACATCAAATCAGATTAATAGACAAAATCCGGTTTTTCCTATATTTCTCCGCCGTACTTCATCCTCTCACTTCGTTATTATTTCAAAATTCATTTTTATCTATTTATTTTACGCGAATTTAATAACTATCTCTAATTCGTAGAAAATTACGTCGTAGGAATGCGCGGGCGAGTTTCGTATAAATTACCACAGTTTTATAATCCACGTAACAAAGATGTTAATCAATCGATCACATCTCAAATCGTTTTTGTCTACCATCGAACATTTGACAATGGCTACGCGTAGTCACTTTATTAACAACGTAATGCCGCAGAAGATGGCCAGAAAATGTTATAAAATACCTTAATTAATTAATATAAGTTTTTAAATGTTAAAATAAACTGTATGGAGTGAGAACATTTAGTTTGTAGGTCACGAAAGTCCTGGACGGGCGGTAGACTGTGAGAATGCTACTAACTGTGGACGGGACTGTAAACGTAAAGCAGGTGGAGGGGTTACAGTTATTGTGTACCGAGTCGGTCGGGGAACACCTGACACCGAGAGCCGTTCGATTTAACAGTCCCAGACTTCTCATATCCACTCAGAACGGATAGTGGCTCCTACCGGGGTCAGCGCCGAGGCAAACCGCTTCAACGTTTTGCCGCCTTTCCCTTGGTAGGGTAATAGCAGTTGCAAAGTCCACGCGTGTTTGGGAACTGCATACGACATTTAGGAATTTTCGGAACCGTGCAGAATATTAAAAACGCAAGAAAGTTTCCCATGCTTTCCGTCAATATGAACATCTATCGATCAGCTTGATTTAAACCGAGGTAACCGCTGACATTGCGATTGCATGAAATGCTGCGATACACATGCACTATGTCACTTGACACTAGACAAACGTATTGTATCAACAAAACGCTCCTGAATCAATAAAGGTGACATGATGCATCACCGACCTGAACAAGTGGCTAACTCTATTACCAGCTGAGTCCTACCGGCAGGAAATTATATTCAATTATTTCGAATTGTTTTTACATTGTATTCGTTTTATGTCCGTCCCGATGATATCGGGCGTTTTACTAAATCGCTTCGATTTGCATTTAGTCCGAGGCAACGGCCTAAAAAAAATGTTTATCGGACGCGCGAAAAATCCTTTTCTTTCGGGGGACCGGAATTAGCACTCGATTAGGGCCCGGGACCAATTTCAGAGTTTAAGCGAATTAAAACTCCCGTGTTTAACTGGGCTCAATTCCATTTCACACTCCATAATTCGATATTATAGGAACAATTTGTACGGAGGACTCTTTACCCTGGCCTCACAACTAGCGGTGTGTGAGGACTCAATTAACCCGGACGTTAACGAGCTCTCTCCACCGTGTAATGTATTTAAAATATTTTCCAACTTTATTCTCCCTCTTCCCTATTACCCGGCTTTTTAAATTTTATCGGCGTCCGGTTTAATTGTCCAATTAATCTCATTACAGCGATTTTAGTTTAGGATGGGATTTTATAATATTTTAATTATAAGTATTTTATTCGTTTATTTTATTTCATTTTAAATTCGACGCGAATTGTGTCATCGCTACGAGAATAAACTTTTTCGCTTTCGAACTATTCAAATAAGTCAGTATAATTATACTCTGGGAAGTGTAGAACCTCAAGGAAAATGGAATGGGCTGATAGGATAGGTACCAACACAACAACTTTTATCTTTCGGCGCGCAACGGTTTCCGCTTCACACTTCATAACCTCGTATTACACAATGTACTAGTTTCGTTTTTATTAGTAAGTTATGAGGATTTGTGACATTTACTTCTCAAAATCGAATACTAATTTATCCTTTATCTCGATTTGTACGTAATCGGACGTAGGCCAGTGTAACGTCGAAAGAGCTGGAGTATTAAAATAGAAATGCCGCAACCGGCTTTTTGTAGTCTACAAAAAATAATCTTCTTTGCGAAAGGGGGCCACCCCAACCCACAAAACGGGGCCAACCTAGCCGGCGTGCTCATCAGCGCGGGCTCGAATGTTATATTTCCGGTGGAAAGTTGTTAGACCTGGTAAGCAGAGAAATGTCTCTCGGTGGCGGTGGCGTTGGAGGGGGCGGGGGGTGCTTAGAAGAGGGGGTAGGAGGGGGTAGCTGGCGTGGGAGGAAATGGCGATGCCCCGGTGACGTCAATCGGAGTTTACGCCGCTTCCTCCCGCCGCCAGATGGGGCCACCTTCCGTTAATCTATTTTTCCGCCTTAAAACCTATTTAAATTTATTCGTTCTCTCATCTCCTTTTTCTTTTTTACCCTCTCCCTCCCTCCCCCCCCCCTCCTCTCTCCCACGGTACCGTTACTTCGATTTTTCGCCGCAATTTAGGATACGGATTAGATCCGTCTGACCCCCGACGTAACGCCTTCGTTTAAATGCATTGGTCTTCCGATTGAATCAGGAATTGTTCGCTCGCGTACGTAATAATAATCATTATTAACAATAATCAAAATTAAAAGGTTCCCAGGAACTGGAAGGGTTCGAATTAAATTGTATTCGATTTTTTATTCTGTTCAACATTATCTTATAAACCTGTGTAAATATTCAAATTAGGAGAGATACAGAGATAAGGAGGAAGGGCAGGTTTTTGCTTGAAAACAAACGTTTTTCATATTACTTCAGCCATAGATATAAGTTTCATGCACGTGAGGTCTTTTGGACCAAGTTATCCTCTACAATTTACAGGCTAATCGTATTACAAAATGCACCATTTGCACACCTGCATGATAGTGACATAAAGCGTATTTACATTAAATCGGGGGCTCATGAACTCGGTATTGGATAAAATTAGCGGTGCTATACATAGTGGGAGCGATCCTGGCATTGAAAGAAGCGAGAGAAAAAATTAAGCGATCCATCCCGAATTTATACCTAAATGGAAAAAAAACGCAAAAAATGTTTAAGTCCTTCCTCCCCTCCCGAAGACCCGAACTCGACCCGATTTACGTCGTTAATCAAGGTTCGAATTGCTCCGGCTCCCCTGCAAAAAATCTAAGGTCACGGGGCGGGCGGGTTTTCCACACCGAGAGGTAAAAACCCCCTCCCCGCCCTTGGCGAAACTCAAAACCCCACCGCCGATTATTTGTCAGCATTAACCGGGACGGCGTTTTACATCTTTGCCCGTGCCGCGGCAAAATATCGCCTCCGATTTGCCGACAGACAAATTAGTGGGAAAGAGATACTACTGCCGGGGCTGTGTTAGGTGATGGGGTGGGGCGGGGGCGGTGTAGATAGAGAGTTGGGGGTGGATTAAGCAAACGGGGGATATTTATGTTAGGGGATGAGCTGGATGCGCGATGGGTCGCCCCACGGAGCCGCGTCTCCTTCCTATACTTAATGAAACCAATTAGGCCCTCCACTCGAAACCGTCTATAACCCCTACGCTAAATTAAATTAATAAATCTAGAGCCTCCCTCCGCCCATACACGCTCCTCTCGTTCGCCCCAACCCGCTTCCCCTACACTTTGGTAAGTGTACAAATTACCAGGTGAGCAATCCGTTAAAATGCGGGATAAGGGTTACCTTGGAAGAAAATATTCCTAGTGAGGTTATTTCGAAATATACCACCTTTATTGTGACGAGATCGGTTCCGTTAATAAAATAGCAAGACACTCTGTCGGCTGCCTATGAAGCCACTACATCCTACGCGCCCTGCCACTCCAACATTATTCATATTTATGTTGAAGCTCCAGCGGACATGAACTTCAGAGACTTTTGTTACTCATTAATATCAATAATATGAAACCGAATCTCATATAAAAAACGCTACGATTTCGAGAAATTCATAGTTTATCTTTATTAAGAAGAATATCACGGTTTAAGTAACAAATAAGTTTTAAGTTAAAAGCCGAGAATAAAATAAATTTTAAACAGACAATTAAGATCCGAGCGGGGTAAGTTGTACTGTAGACTTAAGTCAAAACCGTGCACAAACCGAGACACCCAATTGGTAGTCAACGCCAAAGTTAAAAAGCTTTTAGAGCCCACTTGAGTTGTTCCCGCTTTTCCTTAATGATTCGTAATGTGTATTAGGAGGGTAGTTATTTGCCTTGTTGTGGGTCCGTTTCAGGAACCCAGAAATACAAATGAAGTGGCTATTCCAGGGAGTTGGAGAAGGATAATTTTTTAAAATAAATTCTGCAATCTGCCAACTAACTATTGAGTTTTCGCTTAAAATAATTGAATACGTCTGGGGAATGCCATGGAAAATGTGATTGGGATAAAGATCCTCAGAATGCGTGAATTGATTCGCCTCATCACAAATTCCTAGGCGGAATTATACGTGTGATTAAATATAATCGTCGCGATCGCTGTATCGTCGACGGCGCTGATGCTAGGCCCGCATGACACGCAGGTTATGCGGCATAACATCGAGCGCCGTACTGATGTCAGGAAAACGTATGGCATAATATATTCGGTATAATCATCACAAAATTACTAAATAGTAAGAAAATATAGGCCTAAGTGCCCGTTATGATGTATTGGTTTCAATCTCAGAATGTGTACTGTCGGAATATTTAAATTAACGAAACATATCAATTTTTCCAAGTATTCGGGATTAAATTTTTAAGCATGTTTATATATCGTTCTTATAACTTTGCTATAAGGGATTTTTGCGATCTTTAATCGCATTAAAATTGTTGTAACTGATCTCAGCGATGGATGTGTTTTCTTTAACATCAATATACACCTAAAACCGGGCCCGACGCCCAAAGGCTTTGTCTACTGCAGGCTTCGACCCTGTTGCAGTTTTTGGAAAAGGTTGCAACAAAAAAAAATACGGGAAGTAAAGGCAGGGGAGAGGAATGAGGACAAAGAGCAGGAGGGGGGAACCGCACGGCTGACATCAAAGCCGCAGACCGAAGCTTTTAATTCAATAGCGCCACGGCTCGACCCCGGCCCCAGACCCCAACCGGCCGTCAAATTCCCTCTTAATAACTTACATCATACAAACACACATTACTGCTCTGTTCATCCTTGTTTGTTGTTCTCATTGCGCGGATTTCCAGTGAACAATTTATAATCCAATCGTTGAACGGGTGTCCGTGAGAACGGGAAATAACATAATTCTCATAATACACCGAAATGGAGGGTAACAAAGCCTAATGAATGTATTCATTTTGTTTAGTTTCCTCTGACTTCTTTCAGCAATGACGCTCCACTATTACTGCTAGCAGTATACACTGCTACATATAATGATGATCTTTCTGTCGGAAGGCTGAAAATGACGATGTATTTTTTGGTCGTCATTTGTTTGATTTTTCCTAGTGTTAAGTCTCACAAACATTAAAAAACAACAAACATTAAATTAATATCCCGTCTAAAATTCAGTTTATATTACGCATTTTTGTTTCCATCCAATATTAGACAATGACTCCAGAATTGGGCTTACTTTCAAGGGCCGGAAATCCTCGCTATCATCTTGCAGCGCTTCAGAAACTGAAACTTCAAACTTAGATGGAAACCTTTCTGCATTTAAACTGGCAAAGTTCCAACTCCGTCCTACAGTACAAATGTTGTAATTTTCCGACGTGCTCAGTCAACCTTCCAACGTCGTCATACCTCGTATCGCATATTTCAATCAACTTTCAAGATCCTTGTGAACTTGTGTTACGAAATTTCGCATTATTTCATGCGATGAAAATCCGGTTTGTGATACAGCTACTTCGGAGTCAGCTACGGCAGAATAAGACAAAAACGACATTGTGACGGGAGAGCGAAAATGGTGGTTTCTAAATTTTTTAAATAGTCTGAAAAATAAAATAGACATCTTGATGTCACACTGCAAGCATTAAGCATCGTAACAACGCTGTCTCTGTATTTATAACACAGTTTCGATAGGAGCAGTTATGTTTCCTTTAATAATTTCCCCATTATTTGATGCCGTACATCAGTATTTGTGCGTACATTCGATTGTCTAAAATTCAGCCTTGAACGATTAGGCGCATAGTAAATACGAAATGTAAAGTGGTACAAAACTCACTAAACGAGTGAGAACTTATTCTCATTATTATAATTTCTTAGCCGGAATTATGGGCGTGATGCTAGACCGTCGACGGCGTTGATGCTAACCCGCAAAACACTCGTGTTATACAACCTGAACATCAAGCGCCGTACCACTAATCACTACATTTTCAAACTAATGAGCACTGATACATTAAATAACCTGAAAATACAAAAAAATTAAGAGATTAATTCATAATTAAGAGCTTTATAATTAAAAAACTCCATAATGTAACACTGATTTCACGTACTATTATATGAAACTTGTTTTCTGTTTATATAATTCATATTCTGTAGTTATGAGCTCCATTCGTAATCAAATGCAAATTTGAAGAGGAACATATTCCTATTAATATAAATATAGCATAATGAAAGGCGATTTATTATTAACAGATTATTTAATATACGAAATATTGTGGTAACGTTTGTGGTTCGTTAAAATTATTACTTTATGTTATAGTTTATCTAATAGTTTATATTTCTGTGAAATGTATCACTGTGGATTGTCTAGTTGATTATCTCAAACTTTGGTTCGATACTCTTATATCAGACAGTTAAACTACAATAATTAAAAGTGTGCAGTGGACGTGGACAACGCGGGGGAGAACGGACTATAGTAAGCCGACAACGCCCTAATTACAGCCTTAATAAGGCAATTATCGCGACCGAAAACGTTCCGGGTTTAGTGAATGGATTGGCCGGGAGGGGTAGACGGAGGAGGAGTGTGTCGGGGCGGCTGATTGGTCCACGGACTAATTCTGTTTGGCCAATCACCGTCACCGTTTTATAATTATGGGAGGCCGGGGGGCCTCGTCATTAGGGGCCTGACCTTTTGTGGGTCCCGGTCGCCAATCTTATTAACGCCCCCGGTTTAATAAAACCGGCTTTATCAGCACGCCATCCTCACTCTCAAGTCCCATCTGGCCTGCACTTACAACACTGGGGACTGCACTTTATGCCTTGTAACCATCCGGACTATGTAGACTGTCTAGGTATATACTGAGGTAGTATTGGCGTATCGAAAAGCAAATAGCCCAACTAAATTAAATAAGCGCATAAAAATTGCGCTACGTGAAAAAAATGATTAAATAATAGTGGTTTTAACTAATTTTTTACGATTATTTTACGAGTGGATGTCAAGTTCGATGGTTCGCAAAGAACTATCCCAACCAACCTTCATCGACATTATTTCTGGTGTAGGAGCATCTATAAATTCTATAAATAGTTCATTATTACCGTTATAATAGTTCAGAACAATCGATTTCTACTTTTCGCCCCGTAATTTTGTTCTTTAACCGGCATCGGCGTATCGTTTTACGCTGGATATATTGTCCCGTTTATTCCGATAATATTTTACGAAAATAATTATTGTAACCCGATTGATACTTTTCATCAAAATGTAACCCCGCTCGGGAAATAAGGCGGACCGAAAGGCAGATCTTGGGGCCCGCGGACCAAATTCATTTATAATTCAATTTCTAGTAATAATTTCTTTTGCGAGTGGGGGGACGGTACCAAAATATCGAGCGCTGTACGACTAACCTGATTTCCCAGAGGCGGACGACGGCCAAATATTTGGCTTGGACCGACCGACGTGGCCGACAGCACCGGAGCGCGGATAACGCAATGTCGCTGGGTGAATCACCGTCCGTTTGCACGGTCGAGTGGATTTCGATTGTGACTCAGAAAGTTATCGTTAATAATATGATTGTTGCGCGTACTCTGTTGTTTGGGTCGAACAGCTAATCGGGGTTGGCTGTGCGAACGCACGCCCCCTCCCATATATTCAATTCAAACTGTTATCAATATTCTCATCAAAGCGATAGTGCAGTGTTGATAATATGCTTGTTTCACCGACTACGTGTGTGAATGGGTGAACGATTAATTGGATACGGTTATGTGTATTGAATATGTTATGTGTGTTTTACATGTTAATTAATAAACGAAACAAAGATACTTATAAATGTTGAAATTCTGCACAAGATAAGGGCAGTCCGGCGTGGAGGGAACGGCCCCGAATACAGACGACAAACTTTTCAGTCATATGAAAATTTGAATACTGCGATTGTAGTTCGAAACTTTGGAAATGAATTAAATTTTATAGTACAAACCATCAAGTTTATAATTAATTTATACACAATGACATCGTCCCACCTACAAAAACTAGGTTAATATCGAATTCTAGTAATGAATTCGGCGAGAACAATACACTAGGAATAGTCAGAGGTACCCATTCTATATTTTGGTTTGGAGTACACATAAATAATACTTTTTCTTGAAAAAATTAGCTTTTTTAGCAAAATTTGTATACAATCAGGGTATCTACAAATTGAACGGTTAATAAAAGTCATTAAATTCAATTACATATACCGTAATACCGTAAATTTTAGCCCCATTAATTTGTTATGGAAGCTAGCGAGTACGACCTGTCAACCGTTAAAGCGTGGATGAATTTTCTGTTCCGTGTTTTTCCTGGAAAACCGAGTGAATTTTCCGGTCGGGCAGAGTCTGTCCCAATCGTTTTAGTAGATCCCTTCAGTCTAGGTCGTGAATCAAACATCAAACACATTTTTCCTCAAAATTTTAATTACGTTCCGACGTTTGTTTAAGACAGTGTTATTTTTACCGCCCCAATCGCTTTTCGGTTAGACGACAGAGATTAAATTGCTATATCGCGTTTTAAAGCCATGTACCAGGATATTATTATACACGTTCGGAGTTATAATCAGAATACAGAAGAACATGAAATAGCACAAATACAATAAATATTATTTAGACACAAATGGGGAAGAGGGCCACGTGGGTTAATTTTACAAAATCTGGTTACCTTATTACAAGTAGATTTCGTTCATTACTGGTTGAAGATATTTCCAGATGAGCTGTTTAATTAAGTTAATATTTTTTAATATTTTCGTCTTGATATGTGCTCAAACGCCCACTTAGTGACTTCCAAGTCATTTCATATTCAATTTTTCATAAATTAAACCATAAAATGACGAATTGCTTTCATTTATCTTGGCTGAGCGTTCAACTTGATTGAACCCCCCCCCCCCCCCGGCATAACACAACTAATATCGTGAGCGAGATTAAATTGAATTGTTTTAGTTCACTGCTAATATGGTTGATATTTTTAAATAACAGCTACAACAAATCAAGTTGCAAAAATGAATCGTAGGGGATACTGGTTTATTTCAACCATACAACATGAAATACAATTCTATTATATCGTATTATATATTATAATGTATTATTATATATTACTGCACTGCACCCAGTTCTAGCCTTTGATAAGTGGCTGGTGTTCTTGTAACTATAATTTTTCAGCGTACACTACTGCATACGCTAGCTTTATACTACAATAATAAATACATACTATAGCTTACTATGTATTTCACTTATCTCATTTGAATAATTCATTTTTGCTAATAAAAATTCGTGTGGTAGGTATATATCTTGTTTAATTTAACTTCAAATCAAATTTTCCCTTTTTTAAGAACGAGCGCTTTCCGGGACAGGGCTTCGTTTTCTTATGAAATTAATTAATCCTCGACATTGCAACTATTTGAGGTGGAGCCCTTCCAATTAGTTGGCGCAAAATAAGTAGGTGGGCGGACAATGGTAATTAACTTGTTGAAGCCTCCAATCTGAGAGATTCCTTTTGGGGTTCGATCCGACTGAAAGGAATGACACCGATATCTTGTTTCTCGGGCGGCTGTCCTACGCCTCTCCCTTATTCATTTTCCGCCCCTCCTCTATCACTCCTCCATTCTCCCTTCCGCTCTCCCTAGGAATGTTCCCCCTGGACCCTCCCTCCCTCCCTCCACAAATCCCCCCCGCACCCCCTGTAAATTAAACTCCATTCACCGGGTAGGTGTGGGGCTCACGCCCACTGTTCCCACTAATTGAACCCAGAATCCTGACGGTAATTGCGTTTTCATTCGTTCTCCTCACCTTAGACCGGAAAATCGGGGATTATTTCGCAGCGGAGATTAATCAGCGACGAATTCAAGGTGAATCGTTTGTAATTATCTTCCTTTCTTTGTTTTTCTTTTTTGTTTTATATTTCGATTTTAATTCCGAGTGAATTATATCGCGCGAATAATAGAATAGGAACACGGCGGTTGATCCATGTTATTGTAATTAACAGCCCACTTTAAGCTTTTATTTGAAGCGATCGCGTGCACAAGCTCACATGCGTCTAATTGACTACTCACAATCAATCGCATGAAACATACAATGTTACAAATTCATTATTGCTTTAAATAATACAGTAAGCAAACTTCTATTCCAGGAAATAAATCCAGACTTTTTAAAAATATTTATGTGTATCTACTATAACGTTACATTAGTTTTCATGCATGGTCGTTCGTGCAGTTTTCAGTCCTTTTCTCGGTTATTTGCTCCTTTGCTAACCGAAACTGTAATCTATGCGTAAACAATGAAATTTCATATTTCAGAACGATTATTCAGTATATAAGGTGGTGATAGACTCATTGTAGATTTTTTCATAAAGTAAACATTTAATATTTAGTTGTTTCCGGTATATTAAATAACCTACAACATGGTATCGAACTATTCCCAACAATCGTTATCTATGTTTAGCCCCCTCGCGTCCGTTATGTAATAACAGCAGAGTATAAAATTAGTGGAAAGCCTAAAGCCGGTGGACGTGTTTTTCTCTGGCCATCGAGTAATAATTAGAGACAGGAGGATGTCGGGGATGATGAGGGACGGCCGAACTTTTTTCTTCTCCCCTCAGCGCCGGCCCTGAAGGTGTGTTGTTATTTTTCACCTCTAAACACTAGATTAAACCCCGGCACGGGCGGGTCACTAGTCCTATATCCGGCTCGAAAATGGCGGCCCTGCCCATCAGACGGGAAAGCTTTCCAACTCTAACACCAACACCAACCCTTCCTTGGACTCTACAAGAGGCCAGGATATATATATATATATATATATATATATATATATATATATATATATATATATATATATATATATATATATATATATATATATAAGTACATACCTATAGAGGGAGGGAACGATTGCATTAGCCGAAAGAAGTAATGGACACGTTGTATATGGGCCGTTATCCAAGCGTGGATATAATTAGGTTAGGAGTGTCGCCCTTGCCATTTCCCCTTTGGGCATTCTTTCCCTGTGTGTCGGGGCAGGGTTGAATTAAAGTCGCATCTCTGAGCATCTGAGAGACCTTCTAACGCACAGCTTCAAAACACATTATGGGATAAAGTCCATTCCTATTCTAGTTATTTATACGCTTTCATAACTATAAATGAATTCCGCGTAGTGAAGTTGACGGCGGACACTTTTGAACTTCTTCACGCGAGCGAAGAATAACATTTTCTTACGAGTAAAAATTTTATAAGTGATTAAGAAGGATGTTGCGTCAAATTAAACTGCGATATGAGAAGTGAAAAGGCTTGATATTGTCCTAACTACTCTATAGAGTATGAATTCCCTTACGATGCAATCAAATATATTCAGAACGCATAACATTAAAAATAAAGTAGGTAAGATGAATATGATGGATTTGAAGTGATAATAATCCTTAATATACTGACCGTGCTTCCTCGGTTTCATGGCAAGCTCAGTTGGAATTACCTCGTCGAATGGACTTCGGAAACCAGTTCGAAAAATCCATGGAATATTTCAAAGTATCCAAAAACTATCCCGCAAAAAGACCCTTTAATGAGAATGACCCCTGTTTGAAGAACGTCTAGACGTTAATATCCATGACCGAGGTCTAAGCCTACGGATACATCAAAAGGAGGATGTAACGACAAAAAAATTCAATTTTGCCTAGTGGAAAGTGTATTAATGGAATTCCTCTTTGCCGGGCTAATTAGAAAATGCTGTGTCTCCGTAGAAAATGAGCTAATCTCGTTTTAGATTAAAAGTTCTAACATGACGCGCTCCTTGGTCATTGCCTGGCCTCGTCTATTCATACTTGGTAACTGAATTACATAATGAAGTATGAAACTTGTTTTATATATATATATATATATATATATATATATATATATATGTGTATGTGTGTGTGTGTGTGTGTGTGTGTGTGTGTGTGTGTGTGATTACATTTGTTTCTATAGCGCACTGACATTGCCTCCGATACTTTGGATAGGAAGATTTAGATTATTCGTTTTGTAGAACGACTTCTTACATAAAGATTCGGGAACTGAATAGGCCGTATATTAAGGAATATGCGACAGTTCTTAAATTATAAAAGATGTAGCAGGAGTGATATGAAATTGTATTCGAGGGAGAATTGAGCGTAACCTGGTTGAAAGTTAACTTCAAACTAAA
Organism: Lethocerus indicus; assembly: GCA_019843655.1. NCBI lineage: Eukaryota > Metazoa > Arthropoda > Insecta > Hemiptera > Belostomatidae > Lethocerus > Lethocerus indicus. The sequence goes on along the minus strand of JACDQD010000005.1, from coordinate 23,753,422 downwards.
TTAATATATTGTACCTTACAGGACTGTATGTAATAAGGTATAAATATAAATTATAATTACACAGAATTCTAAAATAATATTAATAAAATATTATGTGTAGTGTCAATAATGGAATGGAAGGTGGCGACGGTTCCTATATGCGGGTAACCGCTTTATACAAAAATGAAATTCATCTAGATTGATTGTTCCGGTTAATTAAATATTGGAATAGAAAATGAATGTGTAATGCTGTGGGACGATGTGGGACTGGTTGGTGTTGAAAAAGGCCGGCTACTGTTTGGTTGAATGAAGCCCGGAGCGTGTCTTGGGCGGGCCGTTGTTTGTGTGCGGCCCCCCAGTCCCAGGTTTCAATTAGCGGACACTACCCCCTCCCCCTCCCCTTTTCCCTTCCTCGGGGAGGAATTCTGCAAATTAATTGGCCGATCCTTCCCCCTTAATTCCCCCCCTAACCCCTCATCCCCCCCAAGCCATCCGGAGCCACGGAGCCGGTTCAACAAACTAACTCCCTCCTGTTTTTATTGCCGACTTACCTAACCCGTTTTTCAGTAGGATGCTATCTCCTCCTCCCCCCACCTCACTACCCTTCTTGTTTGTTCTGTGCATGTCACCGGATATGACTGAAACCTGAGAACGCGTAGACAATTTGTACGACTCTTGAGAATCGAGCTTCCGAGTAAAAGTACGATATATATCCGACAGTCCATGCAGTTTCAAATTCAACAAAGTGGGAAAATAAAAAAGTCGAAGGCAACGTAAACGTATAAATATTTTTGCTTGTTTGTAATCTGAATAGAAATGAAAATCAATCGATCCGCCACAGGAACACGAAACGGGGAATCCTTCAAGAAACGTTTCCTAGAGTGCGGATGTAGTTGATATTCCAATTAGTTCATCCATTAGTTGATTTTCTGGCGGCAATAATTCGAAACGCTTGATAATTAATTTAAGATACCAGTCGATGAGCCGAAAATATTCCGCATTCATAATTCTATAGGCCCGACTGGGTCGAGTGGCCGCCTTATTCTGGCGAGAGTTTACGGAATGTTCGACATGGAAGTAGAATTGTTGTTTGGGCCGTTGTTTGTAAATCTTCAGGGAGTCGGGGAAGAGAGGCCACGGGGTTCAATTAGCGGGCAGAAGCAGCCACTTCCTTCCCTCTCTCTCTCCCCTACATCAAATTAACTCGCTAACCCTGTCTCTTTCCCGGTCACACTCGCAGCCCTTGTTTGCTACGGTGACACCCCTCCCGCCGCCATAACCACACCAATTACACCCGTTTTTTGTACCGGCATATTTTTTGTGTGCCAGTGAAGACTACAAATTAACGACGATTAGTAGATAAAGTTGAAATGTAATTACGTTTTAGTTAGAAACAAAAACTAACCAGGCCGCGGCTTTATATCTGACGGTATTTTCCGAAGAATTTCAACAGTAATTTGGTATCTCTTTTTTAAATTGTGCGATGCGTCTCTTTCTTTCCCTTCTCTGATACGGTCCGTTCCCCGTTATTTTAAGTTGTGTAAAATTGTTGATTTCGTAAAATTATTTTAATTAAATTTCACAGTGGACTCAAAAAATTGAACCAAGGCAACAGAAATATTTTGAGATAAATTAGTACAATTACCTCATTTCCATGTAAATTGTTTTGTGTAATAACAAGATAAGTTGTTATTCAAAATGTCTAAAACACGGTTATAAAGGATATTGAAATCTACAAATAAGTAATATTACTAAAAAACTTTACCCGCCCATCCCCCTTTTTGACTGATAATCAGACAAAGACTTAAGCCGATTAACAAAATCCCTTCCAAACCAAGGAAGAGAAACAACATCCCGAAAAACACAATAACAAGACACATATATACACACGAAAAACCGACAACCAACACAGTACAAGTGACAGGATGCTCAAAAAACGTCCAATGTGACTAGCACCGCTATTTAAGATGGCGAGCAGCCGAAATCGGTCTAGCAAAAGACCAAACCAGCGAGAGGAGACAGAAGAAACACACGAAATCTATGGTATTCCAACCCCACGCAGACCAACAACGCAGACAAACGGGTATTCTAAATTTTTGCAAAATTCTTGTAAGCTTTTTGTATTCATATTTTCAAAATGATCCACAGTTCAATGGTAATCGCACTAGCTTCTATTAACCTTGAAAAAGCTGAGAAGCATATTTACGATTTTTACTTTTTAAAGGGTTGTCATTATTATTATCATTTTTTTAGTTACTTCACATAAACTCAAAGTTCACTCTGAACTGGGAGTCGATATTATGAGTGTTGAGTTCGATATAGAAAGTTGGCAGTTGAATGTTGTTCTTTGTACTTGGTCGAACTCATATGCGGGGGAGGATGAGCTTTCGGGTCCCCAAACCTCTCAGTTCGTAAACTCCACCGCACAGACCGATCCTTCCTTGTCTACATTTCAATATTAAATTCCCAATATTTCGAATAAAACTCTCAGCACAGTAATACCAACCATTTCATGGATTTAGATGTCTTAACATTTAATTTCCTCGCCAGTCACTTTCAAGTCTAAATTCAATGTACTCAGACTAAATTCACTTAACTAGTAGATTAAAATTTATCCATCATACTATTCTGGTTTACCTAGGTGTCAATATTTCAGCATTTAACAATTACAACACGAATTTCTCAATTTAGACTTTTCTAATTTGTCCAACTAATGTACTATGGAATGTACTACTGGGTTTCTAAGTTTCTATCGGAGAGAAAGTGGGGGATTAATTTTCAGATTCTAAAGCGACTTATCCAAAATTATTTGGCACCGTCACGGACCGTAAGATTGTGCCACTGCGAAACTCTCAATTTGCATTTTCATAGGTAGAACGGTCGCAATTTTAGCGGGGACGAATATAAAATATAAATGATACAGAAGTAAAGTAAACGCCGGCATTATGCAAGTCGGGCCAGTTTTATTTATGAGCCGGCTCCCGAATTAAACAATAAAATAAAAACAAATTAACAGCTCCGAATTCCCGGGCGAAGGTAAAACCGGCCCGCGTAGCGAGAACATCGTCTGGGAAGGGGCGGCCTTAAAGCTTGTAAATGAGCGCATTAGGCGGACAGTGCATAAAGTCCATTTGCATAAAGTCCCGCTCAGTTATTTCTGAACAGGGCCCACCCCCTTGTTGTTGTCTTCCCTGGGGGCAAAAAGCGACCGCCCCCGCACAACAATCACCGTGAAACGGCTCGTACAACGAAAGGGTCCTGCGGCGAAAAGAGAGGACAATTCGATACGGTTTAAGTGTGACACCACACAACACCCTCTCCGACTAAACCATGCGCCCTTAATCAACGCTAGGCTCGTGTATATCCTAAATAATTATGTTTTCATTATTTCCACATCATCCCCGCAACATGGAAAGTATCAAAGTAAAAGTATCTCCAATTATGATAATAATTGATATGTCTTTGAGTTCATAATTCATTGACACTGTCAATTTTTAAAAATATTCTACCTGTTTCTGAGAACATTTATATATCAATTGTTCTTAAATCGGTGGCAGAGAATGTGACTGAATAAACCAAATGCGGTTTATAATTACCTCACGATATTACTAAACCCAGATGGGAGAATGAACTAACAAAAAACTACCCTAGTATATATATTTCTCTTCTTCCTTAGATTAAATTATCTCGAGATCTGGAAAGAGTTTCATTCTTCACACACACACACACACACACACACACACACACACACACACACACACACGCAATGTATAATATTATTTATGAGCTATTTAAAATATATACTATATTTACAGCTCATTGAATAATATTGTATTAATTTACTTTGGTATTTCCTGTTTTACACGGCGCTAACGCCAGTCCTGCATAACACAATAGCTGTGCGCGTCTAGTATCTGCGCCGCTGAGAATATTATTCACTGAATCTGCAAGTCAATTAATATATTCGAGTTTTTCTGGAGTTCATGGAGACGCGCTCGACTAATAAGTACATGTTTAAATTGAAGCAATATTTGGTCCGTCACCGGGATTCGAACTCGGCAAGCCGTACCCAGAGAAGTCATTAGGATGTTTGTGTCATTAGGGTGACCTCCACCAACCTAGAGTCAGATCACAAACAACAACAGGCAAACAAAAATCTATATTAATAAGAGAATGCTAGTTACAGTGACTCTATAGTGACAGTGCTGAGTGAGGATGCTTAATAGGTACGCCGCGTGGGTGTCTCACTTGTAACCGAATGCTATTGACGACGAAAAAAATCCGAAACAGGTGTTGAAGCGGAGCGACGACTAAAGTCTACCAAATAGATACTGGCTTTTTATCCTATAAGCAATATCCTCGGTCGTATACATTATTGTAGATCGAAGATAGACCAAAACGACAAGATACATACATTTAACAAGGGAAGTGTTTTTCGAATATAACAGTTCAGTGAGTCATGTTTTATAAATGAGATCCAAACGGTAGACTGAATATAAGTCGCGATATGTGCATGGGACACTTTTAGAAATATGGGTGGACGGCGTTATCGTGCCTCGAGCGTATACACACGTGTAGGCCGAGCCGAGTCAATTGAGCGTAACACACAGCGTATATCCCCCCCGTATTTTTTTTTATTTATATCGGTATTTTATACTTTATACTACAATAGGGTTGCGCCCTAGAAGAGTGATGAGGGGCAGGGAAGCGCGTCATTTGACCGTCCCCGCGGATATTGCACTCCATTTTATACTTGTGTCTCTTCCAAGATTTATCTTGCTTTTCTCGGCCTCTATCCCCAACCCCCAAATGGGCCCTCGTCTCCGCCCGCCCCGTTTGTACGTACGTGCCTATACACTATTAGAGGGCTCGATGAGCTCCGGCGTCCCCGAGCCTACACCATTCCTGTTGGACCAAACTGACTGTATAAACGAGTAGCCGTCCGGTGATTTGCCCGAATCATCTCACTAGGCTCAGCCGTATTTCATCTGACGTTCGAAGAGACGTACCATTCCATATATACGATTATTTACAATTTAGGCATACTTTCTAATTTCATTCACGATAAAACCAAATAAAAAACGTGGAAACAACTAATTTCTTGGAGGAACTGATAATATAAAGGTATCATCAGCGCTGTGAAGTTGTGTCAAAGCGTTGCTCAAATAGAGGCCTGCCGTGACAACTAAATCTCTTCTGGAAGTGGGAATTCCGTAATTGTATTGTATCGGCAGATAAATGGGGTTGTCAATATATCACAGACACCGATACATTTTGGAGCTCAACACACCCTTTTTCAAACGGCGGACGCTCCAAATACATCCCGGGCGGGTCGGCAGCTTTATCGGTCTCTTCAGCGCTTCTCCGCCCTTAAAAAGTGGTTCCTCTCTTGAGTCGGTAAGGTTTTCGCGACGGAGTATCCAATTTTCACGGGACTTAAACCTCGGCGGTGGGCGAGAGGGCTCTATTTTCCGAGCCGGTGGCTTTACCGAATTTCCAGGTCACTTATGGGGCGCGGGCCATTGTTGTCGGTCCGGGAAAATTCGACACCGAATTAAAAACAGCGTCGGGAAGAAGAGGCCGGAGACTGGTTGTTGCGTCATAGGCGCAGAACAAAGGGCGACGAGACAAAAGCGGAGTCTGTTGCCGGCGAGGGGATGATGATAACACCCCACCAGCCCCGAACCCGCTCACTTCTCTCCTTCCCTCTATTCAATAACCGCCCCCTCCACTCCCAGTTTTACTTTCCTTACCAACAATGGAACTTTAACGATTGTTTTACCTCCGGTGATAAATTCGGTTCATTAAGCGTGCACGATGTTACAATCGGTCTTATGATGGGGGGGGGGGTTTAACGAGGGTCTCAGACATCATTGTTATAATTCATATTCGAAACTGGTCGATATACGTCTTAGGAAAGGAGCTAATAGACTCTATAATAATTTTTAATGCGGGATTAGTCGGTTCCCACGGCCAGCGTGTTTTAAAATCTAAATCACGATAAAACCTATTATATATACATTTCACTGTTAAAAGAATATTAATTACTTGTTGCTGTAGCGGTGTGCAGAACACTGAGCAAGGACGCGCTACAGGTGGTGACCGGATGCATGCCTCTTGATCTAGAATTAGGGAGTCCGTCGGAGGGCTATAAAAAACAATTCTAGGTCGAATAGCGACAATAGAGTTAATACAGTAGGAAATATAAATATACCATCTGGTGTACCCGGTTTCGCTTGGAGGGCTCAACTTGTTGGTTCTAAATGTAGGTCGGTATTGATATGGCAAACACCAGACCGAAAGAGAACTGTAGTCCCTTGAACTCAAAGGATAAAGGACACGTGGAACTAAGTAGTATTTTCGGAATGAAAACATCTTCCCATTTTTCACCGCGAAATGAGGACTAAAAAACAGATTTTCAACGCAAAATGAGGACTAAGAAAAAGTTTTCACCTGAAAATGAGTACTAAAATATTGAAAAAAGTACTATGTAAACTGTTTATTATGTAATAATATTGAATTAATTTATTGCGTTATATTATTATATCGTGGCGGTTAAACGGCGCTAATGTTTAGTCCCGCATAATACAGTCGCTGTGCGGGTCTAGTATTGGCGCCGTGAAGAATTAAATGAATCGGCAAGTCAATTAACATTTTCTAGTTTTTCCGCAATATTTAAATACCGTTAGTGTAGTTACATTTTGGATGACGCCTCGGACTATTTTGAAATTAATTTACGGGCTCAAAGCATAACATATCTTATGTTTCGAACTAGGCACTAACCTTGTGTATAATATATATTAAATTGCCAAGGTCGATGGATGCCTGTCACGATATTCCAATTAGGTTTAATTACTTAAACGTCGGTGGTTAACAAAAAAAAATAGAGGGGTTTATAATAACAACCTGCGCCGTATTCCGTATTGCGATTCGATATCGAACAAATATTGACCGGGGTATACATTCAAAGGGGAAAGCTCAAACGTCGGTTGACGGTCTATGACGTCGCGTGAGCCCCCGGGCTTCGACGCAGGTCCGGTCTCGGTTCAAAACCTACTTCTAAAAAAAAATCCCCCAGAAATACTTTTCCGTATTTTAGAGGGGGCGCCGGAATTAATTTCGCCGGTTGTCAGGTCAATATTTAGAGTGGCAAGGGGCGGACTCACCGCCCTGCCGTTCAAGTCAAAGGACACTGCCTTGGACAAATAGAAAACCTCTTTTTTATAAAAAAAAAAACGGTTTCTCCCCCACTTTTGTAGGCGTTTCAAGAATCCCGACGAGGTTCCACGACATGAATAAACCGCCCCCAAAAGGTTACAGTAAACCAATACAGCCGGTAAACGGACTCGGGCATTATTAGTATAAGTCGATGTTGCGTATCACTTTCAGCTGTAAAATTTTTATTTCCGGGGCCGCTTAAATTTCTCCTCAAATTTCTGAGAAGAGATTGGGGATAATAGATGCTATACTTGAGTGCACGACCTGAAGCAGTACCCAGCAAGTTGTCGGGTGAACGAATAAATAAATAATAATTTCAAGATATATTGTCGGTCAAAAAATGTTTGAGATTATTTTTTTAGGTCGGAAGTGTCGGAAGATATCTCCCATTCATGTTGGCTAGTTATTACGATTCTGTGAACTTAATTAATAAAAAGGAAATATGTAAGGAATTATAAAAAACGTTTAATCTACAAATATATCTGCCAAAGAGACTTCCTCTTAAAATTTTCCTTTTATATCTAACGATTAATGTGTTAGTCTAATGGGCGTATCAGTTTTTTGCCCGTATTCACGGCCCCTTCCCCCTTTCTTACTGCCACCCCTCTCACACCCTCTCTCCGGCTTCCCTACCCGTGTTTAGGACTTCATTCCCGATTCCCCTTTCGACCTTTGACTTTAAAGCTTTGAGGGACGGACGCCGCTACTCCTCCCAGGGAGGAAATTAACCTCGGCCCGATAAACCTTGCCGCTTCCCAGGACGACAATTTTCAGGGCGTCCGGCCCGCCCGCATTCCAAAACAGAACACACATTTGACCCTGCGCACAAAAAATGACACACACCCCTCCGTCCGTCACCCTTTGAAATTATATTAGCCCCTTTCCAAGGAAATTAATTCGCCCGCTTGATTAACCCCGATAGAGTATCCAGTGAAGAAACGAGCGGCTGGATAACGAGTTTCTGACCAGGGGTTGTTATAGGAGGGGGACGGGGGGGTGGATATCGTACCTTGTTCCGTAATTTTTTAAAATAGAAATTTTAATCGCCGGTTTATCGGAAGCACGTAAAACACTGCTTTGAACCTTATCGCAAATAAACGACACTACGCTTAATTAAAACGTAAGCAAAGCTGGAGCAAATTTGTGCCCGATACGTGAAACAAATTTCAAATACGTATTTATTTCAAATTGTAGAAATATTACTTAAATAAATTACTTCCAGCTAATCCCGCGTTTTTATTTTATCTAAATGTTGTCTGAAAAACCCCTCCTATTGTCCTGTTGAACCAACTAAATGCAAGTACATTCCAATACACCGACACATTGTAAATACTCTGTAACACTAGCGTTAATTACTTATGAGTTGGTGGCCGGGCGATGCTTTACAGGTATTATTTCCGCCACCGGGTTCGGCTGTGGTAATTGTTATTTAAAGGCGCGTTAACCGAGGAAGCGGAAGTTAGCCGACTGGGAGGTTAGTGGTCCGGATAGAAGGAGAATGGCCGGGTTTTGTCGGGGCGGGGGTGGAGGCACAATGGGTGGGAGACACAATACAGGAGACCATATTGTAGGCACCCAAAACTTGCTCCGCTTCAATCAATTTTAGATTGATGATCTCTGGGGCCACTTCACGACCGCCGCCTCTCCCCCTTACACCTCAACATAAACATTATCGGACCCCCATCGCACTCTAATTGTAGACAGGCTCCAATTAATCATTATGTCATTCGACCGACTTAATGTGGAATACAATATGCGCCCAGTTTTCCTTCTCCGTCGTCCGGCAATACCTTTTAACCGATGGATCGGCCATTATGAGCTGCGGCAACATGATAAATGTATTGTTCGAATATTCTGTAAATAATGACGTTTTCCAAAGAAAACGTGACTTCTTTTGGGGCGTATTTAAACATTGCGCCGTGGAATGATAGTTTTACTTTACTATTGTCGATGCGTGGCCTCACGTAATGTAGTCTTATTATCCAGCTTCTTAGCCTTTTCAGTTCACAGCTTAATAACCCGAAACAGTCCCATTTTTACCCCACAGCTTTCGGTTATCGTTGAATATTTCTTTCTATTGAGACCGTTCCCGTACGGGAAAATTAGGATTAAATATGAATTGCCTGAAATGACTGAATCCATAACATCGGGAGACTTCATAATTTAGTTCAGGAAACCTGCATTGGAAATATCAATTAATTAATAACTCTACTTAAAGGAGAAGAGCCGTCACAATGTCGGACGAGAATAGACTTGGTGTTCTGCCGATATTAGTGCCGGTTATAGTGAACCGAGGATAAAGTTGTCCTTGCCCCGAGTAGAAAACTAATTAAGAGCGAATGATGTGGGTGTCGCGCCAGTCACAAATTCCACTCCGGGCAGGATGGGATCGTCCTGAACAATAATAACGCCGCGTTATTCTAATCAGGGATGGCGTAAAGTGTCCACCTCCTGTCCCCGCCGGCGGAATTCACTCATTTCTTATTGCAAAACCCTCGCCCTTTTAAATAGGCCCCGTATCATTCCAGAAATTATAACTCTTCATAAATCGGAGGGCGAATTAAATTGAGAGCGAGAGAAGCGGAGGGAGAGACTGCGAGCGAGATGAGAGAGAGAGAGCGTACGATTGCCGAGTAGAGAGAATGCTGGCCGGCTTGAAATATTATTCCCTTATTTAGCAATTCCTCAGTTGAAATTCAGAGCACTTGTTCCGTAAAGGTTATAAACGAGCCGCGTCATTATACCGCCCTTCCCCCTCCTCCCCCTGTAATAAGCAGCGTTTCGGCATTTTTCATCTGCAGCGTTGAGCGCTACGATTAACGACTGATTTAGCCACTGTCACAATAGTGTTTCCTACTAAGTTCAAATACTAACGTAAATATACTGACTAGGAGGAAGAGCCGATACCGGTTTTAGCACCGAAATTGTGACCGCTCCCCACTTAGTTGCGTACCGATATGTAGGGCAATTTTTTTTTATATTGGTTTATACATTCTAAAAATGGAAGTTACATTTACGCTGAAATGGCTCCTTATTCCGAGAAAGAATTGAATTCAAGTAGCGCAATGAAAGTGGGGACTTGGAGAAATCGAATCTCAGCTATGTTCTCCAAAGTGTCCAATAATGATACTTTGGAAGGCTTTGATAAAACTGGATACGAAAATAAACTTGGGAAAGTTGAGACGCTAAAACACTTTTGAAAATGAAAAAACATTTCTGATGCCGATATAAAGGGATGCAAAACAGCAGTTTAATTTTCTTAAAAAAAACTATAACCTTAAGAAAAATTAATGGTTTTTAATAAAACATACTGCACCATCAGTTAACAACATTCAGAAGAATTTCAAAACTAATCTTGGTGTATTTCGCATTTCAGGTACTTGAGTCGAAACAATAATTGGTGTTGAACAGGCGTCCGGTGAACAAGGTAATCGATATTGTACTAATTTTATATTCCTTAAAGTTTACTTTTCAAAAATAATTTAAATAAAAAAAATAGCTCTTATAGTGAATAATAAATATTTGTTAAAATGCACATATATATATATATATATATATATATATATATATATATATATATATATATATATTAATCAATCGACGTTGGGAACGTGGGAATTCTTGTTGGGAATTTATATATATATTTATTCACCACTAGAACTAGTTCTTCCGCTATAACGCGCAGAAATATCGGTTTGGTCCTCTAACCTGCTTCGTGAGTGAAATTAGATACCTTTAAGCGCCTGCCTGTAATTCCGGAGGACATAAATTCGAAACCTGTTAACAATAGAATTCTGTGTTTGCTTGTAGATGTGAGCGTACGTCCTGTACTGTCCTGTCGGTAAATTTCACCGCAATCACCATTTTATACACACATGTATTTATGAGTATACACTTTATATATATATAGATACACTGTACTCCCTATAAATGCTTATCTGCGGCTTTATAACTGTATTTCCCGTTCCTTATAGACACGGCCGCCCCTCTGTCCGGATCAACAGGGATACGGGAGTAGTATAAAACCAGGATGGCGGGGGTTTTCCTTGGTAGAAAGCGCGGCACAGGATAATACCCGGAATAAAGGAATTATTCTGGATTGTGGTAAAGAGAGGTGGGCCGGCAATCCCGGGATTATAGAGTAGCCTGGGCCCCCTGAAAATCCCCCGCTCTTACGCGGCGATCCAACCTTTTTGAATTTTATTATATGTAAAAAACATGGGGCCGCGCCAGAAATAGGAAGGATTGACACTGCTGAGTCCGCACTAAAATGGGAGGCTTAACTTATTTGCACTGAATGAGAAGCGGGTGCACTTATACTTACCGCCCGATATTCTCGCCCCGGTTTACTTATTTAATGTAAATAAAGAATTACGAGAAATAAAGAAAGATATTTTTTAATTCTATTTAACAACTCTAAACGATTTATTAATGCCTCACTCGGGGAGGCTTATTACGGAAGCGTATCCGCATGTACCGGGCCGATGTCCGCTCACCTATTGCGAATTTCAAATTAACTTTTATAGTATTAAGTAATTGCAGGATGCTTACAACTATCATACTTGTAGATAGTTCAAACGGATTGTGTATAGTTTCCTCCCTTTTTTGGAATATCGTACGATCTTTAAGGAAACGCGTTTTATCTATCTGTTTAATCTTGATGACGAAGAGGGGCGACCTACATTCCTATGCTCTTTCTCACTTCCTTTGTCTATAATTTTTCGTTTCTTTTGAGACTATGAATACGAATAGTGGAATTTTTTTCATCTTAAAACAGATTTCACGAGTTGAAACGTTCTCGGAATTTCACCTTCTATGTCAATATCGGGGACAAGTGAAAACAACAATACCGTTTTTTATTATTAACATTTACTAAATTTGTACCTTACCTACGACTTCGACGAGGTTGATAAAAGACTGATAATCCTGGATGAATCAAAGTCAAGCTTTATGAATGTTCCGTTTTAAAAGGAAGCAACGAAAGGAGGGAGTTATGATTGTTAGGAAATTCACAATTCCGTACACAGCAGTTGTATTGATGATATACCTGTACGCTTCTAGGTTTATGAGGAGTTGAAGGAACTCAGAAGTAGGCAGACGAAGCTCGCTTGGTATTCGTCATCTACGTGATAAGCGAAATTTAATAGTAAAGCCAAAGGGTGAAGTTTTAACGCCCTCCCCCTCTTGGCCGACCTCTGAAGCTTTACCGGCTGTAATTAAACTTAAATTAAAGTTATAATCACTTTGGGTTGGGGAGAGCGGGCCGGTACCGGCGCCCACTCTTCTTGCCCCCATGGGGCTGCAGACCGCCCTACCCTGCGTTTGACGTGTAAACATACTTCTAATATTTTTTCCGCCTGTTCGAACCCACTGGTATTTCTCCGTCTCTAATGTTGTGTTATTTCATAGAGAAAATTAATTTCAGAAATATGGCCCACCAGAGAACGGAGCCGCCGAACTATGTGTATGAAAAAACCGTTAATTAAAATATTTTACACAAAGGGCCATCAAATAATGATAGGTTTTTATTACACATATTTTGCAATGTTAATATAACAATTTACATTTATAAACATATTGAAATATAAAAACATTGCTACGATTAATTTTAGATATTTGTTTTAGGGCTTCGGAATATCATCTAATCACCCCGTTAATTTGTTTGTACGGTGGACAGGTTTCGCGTACAACAGGTAAATTACAGAGGCACCTAGTCACATCGGTTGCCAATCGATTATCTATTCCGCACTGCTACTGTCAGTAACAGCCGCCACTCTGAAATGTCCTCCCTAATTTACGTGGCCGGTCAAGTATTGCAAAGAATTTCGATCTTCTGTCTCCACTACGCAAGACCGGCAATTCAGTGAATAAGCGTTGTGTACAGTTAAAGCCGTGGAATTATTGCTGAAAACAGTGTTAACATTGACTAGCAGAGAAGGATGCAATTAAATATTCTGTACCCGTTGGTTATTATGAGAAGGTCTACGAGGTTAATCATATTCTGTATAAGAAACGAAATACCGCTGGCGGAGTGAAGCCGGACCCGGTAGGATTGAACTAAACAAAGAAAATAAGAAAGAAACAGGCACCAGAACTAATTTATCCGTGCATAAATCATGACTTCTTTATTTCTCTACTTACCGATAATGTGCTGAACATATTCTATTATATATATGCTATTTTTCTATTTAACATTACCTGAGAAAAAATAGAATCGTTTTCGATTTTCTGGAACATTTACTGAAAACTTGGTAAATGTACAGCATTTGTATAAAACAATTATTAAATATCCTTTAAATAAAAATTTGAAAAATAGACATTTTTATTTTACATCAGACCGGAGAATGAAATGAATTAGAGGTAATAAACCTGTTAAAAAAACATTTACTTTTCAAAAATAACAATAATTCGAGTAAATAGACAATAATAAATTCCGTGTGAAAAAATGTGTTTTTGCCGAGTAATTTTAATGGGATAAAAGCAACGCTATAGGAATTATTATTATTCCGGTTGGGGTTATATGGAAGCCGGGATAGGGCGGGCCATGCCCGAGGGTGAACCCGGAGCCAAAATTCATTGGTAAGTCAAATGAGCCCGTTCGACAAACAACTCCAATTAGCATCCCGCCTCATTCGGATACCCGTTTAACTCCACCTATAATTTCATACTCGATTTCTCCGTCGACACTCAGCTCTCCGTTAGGGTTGATTTCCGCTGAGCTGGGTCCCATCGGTCATTCCTCTGTATCTAACGCTCCTTTATTTATTTCGAATTGGGAGAAAATGTCGGGAATTTATGTCGGAATAAATGCTCACTTTTTACGCGCGTCTCCTGAGCTCGGGGGGAACAGTTGGGTAGAATCGAGGCTGTGTTAGAGTGGTGAGAGGGAGGGTTCTGTACGGAGGTTGGGGCCTATTTGCAGAGTGTAGGAGCCGGCCCTGGCCCTGGTTTACTGACGATGTTTGCCGAACTCCAGCAGTCCTGGCCTCTCCTAGGCCTTCCGCTCCCCTCTCTAACCGGAGACGCGGATACCCCGAGGACGGTCCCCTGTTTTTAATTTCGACCGTTGTAGCCCAACTCACCAACCGTATGACGCTTGAGTTACAGGCCCTCTATTTAAACTTTATTTTACCCATGTTAGCGCGGATTTGAAAATGCGGTTTTAATTAATGCGCATCAAATTTTGATAGCATTCATTGAAATACGCTGACATTTTCTAGTATTTATATTTCTCTATTTCCTCACTATTAAATTCTCCCCGAAGTTCGGAAACTATTGAATTCTTGCGAAATATGTATTATGCGATCTACAATAATATGTACGAATTATTTTGTAAAAAACACTGTGTATACAATTTATTATGCAATAATATTGAATTGAACAGATATAATGTTGTAGATTTCGAATTTAGAAAACGGCACTAAATGCTTGTCCCGCATAATACAGTAGCTGTGCGGGTCTAGTATCTGCGCCGTTAAGAATCTTATTCATTGAATCTGCAAGTCTGTTATATCAATTAATATTTTTGAGTTATCACGTCGATTAATTAGTACAAGTATTAAATTGATGAAGGTTCGGAAAATCATCGGAATTCGTACCCAGGATGATCAGGTTAGGACCACGAGTTTTTAGTCACTAAGCAATGCCAAATCTAATCATTCTAATAATCTTCCTTTCTTTGAATTTTCCATTGTTTTTTTATATTTACAATAAATTAGATGCCCTTATATGTCAATTAGGCCTTGGTATGTATTTTACATGAAATTTGTTGTCGTCCTTTATTTGAGAAGCCATGCCGAACCCTGAGGTCATTTTGGAACTGCCAAACTTTCGGATCTTTCTTTTTCGAAAGGTACTGCCATTTTATACGGGCGTTATTCCACTTCTCTATTATGTTTTATACATACAAAATATATCGCATTATATTATATTTTAATATAATAGGTCCCCAGTTACATTCTGGGCGAAAGCATTATATATCTTTCTCTGAACTCTAGGTTGGAGGTTGAGCAGCCTGTCCCAGTAAAAAGCCCGACGTTATGAATCGACTAAAAATCTGTCGGCGCCAAGAGCCACCCAGGGATGTGACGGCCTTATAAATAAATAAATATGTATATACAAAGAGAGGGAGAGAAAGTGAACGGGTTCATCCCGTGTTTATAACAAGAAATATTTTTCCAGTTTTTGAATGGTATGAGGTATCGGGGGACTTCGATCGGGCTCTAAAGCGCAGGGCTCTCAAATATTTAAGCATAAACTCTGTGAGGGCGTTCCAATTAAAATTCAAGCCGCTCCCCCGCGCTGCGGCCATTTGCCCGGCAGACTTTATGGCGGCGGTCCCGGGAGGACTTCATATTTCTTCTGGACGCTTTGAACGGCAACGGTTGTTGCGCAATTCCAGGAACAATTTACAAAGTGAAACCGCTGTTGCGCAATTTACGCCCGGATCAACGGGGCCGGTCAGCAGTCCGGTTTTAGTCTGGCGACGAAAAACTGCTTGCAAAATAAAATCACTCTTCCCGCCCGGTTATGCAACTGCTAATGTAACGAGATTCTTATTAGTCATAGAAAGTTGTTCAATAACAGAACCTACCGAGTTTGTTGTTAGACGGCGTGGACAATATTGACAAGTCGCATATTGACCGCAAAAATTCGGATTAGTGAAATTCACGATTCCTTTCCATTTTTATTTGTTCTGTCGTGGACTGACTACGTCTACTTACACTACAACGAATTATTACGAAGTTTCTAACTAGAAACATCGTATTGAGACGGGTATTTTAACCGTAGAAATCGGGTATTGTGCAGTACATACACTTCACATTACATCAAAGAATTCCTGTAGGTATTTGCAAACGTTATAGCCTCTTGGCTTGACGTTTATAAATGTGTGTGTATGTATGCCTGTAAAATATTTCACACATTTTCCATCCGATCGTGAAAATGGTATAACTCAATAACTGAATATTGTAAATGTTTCGTAGGGGTGAAAATTTAATTAACTCAACAAACAGGTTTGCTATCTACCTTCGCATTTAATATAGAGCGGGTTCGATTCCGGTCTTTGTCAAAAGGTCGTTAGTTATCCTCAGTTCGCGGGCCATTGGCTTCCACAGTTTAATTGAGCTCATCAGGCTCAGCGTTGTTCGACGTAAACTCAAAGAATCGGCGATTAAAATTACCCTTTAGAAAGAATACATCTTTGGTGGTAAATCTTAATTAAACGGCTAATTAACTGGCCGTGTGTCTTTTAGCGTAATTAAGGACAATGTCGGGTGCCCCGGGTCCCTTACCGGCTTCATTTTGGATGTAACAAAACATTGCTTATAATTATAGGGCCGAGGTGGTGGGTGGGCTGGGGGGGAGGGTGAAGGTCGAGCAAATCTAACGTGTAATCAGGACACCAGTCCTTATAAATATATATAACGTTAGCTATAATTATAGTGGCGGGCCATTGTACCATGTATAATGACTTCGTTACGCGGTTATCTCCTAGCTTAAATTTCCGATATGTACGCCTACCAACAGACTCTACTCCGTAATTATTTCGACAACCAACAATGTATTAATCCATCTGATTAATCGCCCGAGTACCCCGGCTCCCTTTTCAGTATCTATTACAGTAAACTCCAGCGTACTCGTTATACAACATTGACTTTCGAAATAATTGTTCTTCTTCCTCCCTGCCACAAGGATGGACACTCTCTTAGGAATGAAAGGATACTAATATACCTAATAGAACTATCAGATCCAGGGAATAATATCCACTTGGGAGGTTTATAAAATCCAACCCTTGCATTATCACCTCTAAGTGAAACATACACGTTGGTTTGAAAACTTATCACTCTATATTTTTTTTCTCCATCAATTTATGCCACTCACACAAAATGTTTTATTACTGCGGCCAGCGTTTTGTCGATACATGGTATTAGGGAGATTAATTTACCATTTACAAACATTCGCTTCAAGATTATTCCACTCATTTTACAGATTGCTTTACTGTGTTTCGCTTGTGCGTGGGGCCTGGCTGAAGCTATACTATAGTAATGATATTCAATAATCAAATACGTTTTAATCCTTACGCAGGATAATTAATAAATTTAAATTCGATTTAAGAAACAAACAACAAGTAATATTAAAATAGAAGCTAGAAATGAAACGTATGTAGGAAATTAGACTTACAAACAAAGTTCTGCACACCAGTACGGGAAGAACTGAGGGAATAAATTATGAGTAAAGTTGAACAAGTATGCGCAAACATTGTGCAAGGAATTTGATATTTTACCTTAAGCATTAGGACCGACTTGTTTTGCCATGTTTCAATTTACGCGATTCGCACGAACATTCCATTGATGAGGTCTCAAACTCGCGAGTCAAACTAACGCTAAACGCTATTTTATAAGCGAAATGGCCTAACCTGCGTCCTCCCAGGTTTTTAAAATTACAGTTGTACCAACAATTCAATTAAACCTGTTTCGTTTCTGTTCACAGATGGACAATGGTAACTGAAACTTCATCACCGGGAATGGATTTTGGACAAGGTAATTGGGAATTATGAAATAATAATAGCGCTTAAATCATATACATAATATATGATCATCTTACACGGCACGGATGGTTTATCAGCTGAAATAAGAAATATTACATTTGTTAAATTTATTATGAAAACCAAACGAATTGTTGTTGTACTTTTAACTATCCTCTTAAAATCGTGCGTGTATGTGAACTTTTATTGTATGAAAAAGTAATTTGAAAATCAATTTTGATTCTAAATAAAAATACTGATTATTTATAAGGAACATTATAACATGCAAAAATTATACAACAATTCTCTCGCTATTGTACAAAAAGTTCTGTATTAGTGCTTTAAAACCGGATCTATTGTATTCGTATCGGCTATTTGGGAAAGAAGAGGGAGCGGACGATTTGTAGCGAATGAGGCGTAAAATGATCGATGATCTTGGAATAATGACCGCATTCACTACTCACGACAAACAGGCATTAACCACTTTATTCAAAGTTGACCCGCCGTTAATTTTTTTCCCCTCTCCTTCGAATAAGATCAAAGCCGATTTGCGGAATTTTCAGGAAATGGAGACTGTTTACGCAGCAGAACAATATATACACAATGACATATATTCATACACACGCATATATTATACTAGAGTTTATTTTATAGGTGCCGTTATAAAAATGAATTAATGCAATGGCGGCTTGAAATGAAAAAAATGACAAATAAATTCAGGTTGTCTGAACTCTCACGCCTAAAAATTATGCTCTTAACCCTTTTCTATGTGGTCTGGCTCTTAAGACGCTTCTTCTCTGTCAATTCGATTTCAGATTTGCTGACAGATAAATAGCATCACCGATCGAACTATATATTGTAGACAATGTACAAATGTTGTTTGACTCGTGCATTCCGGCCCGCGGGTCTTTCTACAATCTAAGCAACACTTTTTTTGTACTAATTAATATCCTGATTTTGGTCAGTATGTACGGGATATTTGTTAAAAATATATTCGTATTGTAGAATGTATATTTATATAATCTACGGATAGCTAAAATATAGGTTGAAAATCGGAAATATACAACACTAAGAAAAAAAACCCGCATAATTCCACTCACTTGCACAATTAGTCAGACACATATCGTAGCGGGTAATTTGAGAACACCACTTTACTAAATCGTCGGGATTGATGAAGTTTCACTTACGAATACCAAGAAAGGTTCTAACAACTGTTAATATCCTGAAGGCGGGGCGTAGTATGGTGGCTGCCTGTTTTAAGGACGCTTTGATTTATTTTCTATGTCCGACGGGGGCGATGGTGCCCACCCTCCTGTATCTGTATCTCAAAGGCCGTCCCCCCTTGAGTGTAGCCGCGTCTTAATTGTCAACGTCACCGGTACAAAGCTTTGGGCCGCAAATCTGACTTCTGAGGCCGCCCCCTCAATTAGACCGCGTTTCCCCTCTAACCCTCCATGTATTATTTTAATTTTTCTTTCTTTTTTCTTTTTTAATAATACCCTTGTTTTTGTACCGTCGGCAGTCACTTATTGGGGTGGAGGAGGCCTGTAAATAATCCGGTTTATAATCAACGGTCGTTTTTATTTTGGCGAGTTAGCGCCGGTGGGTTCTCACTCCCCCCCCCCCTGCCTCTCTCCCGCTCTCTCTCTCTCCCGCTCGCTCTCCCCTTCAATGCGTTGGGTCTAAAAGAGAATACACGGAACGAACAAAAAAAAATCTGTATTTATTTGAAAGGGCGATCGAGAGGTCGGGGATTTGCGTTCGTTACGGGAGGCCTCGTTATCCACAACGCTATATATAACCCCCGTGGGGGGAGGGAGGAGAAAGATAATTATTTGGAGACCAGCAGGCCCCCAGCCCCGCTTTTAAAAATACTTTTTTCCAATACTTTTTTTTTTATACCTCGACCGACTAATAGCGCAGACTCGCTGTTTAAACTAGCCCTGTTCTATTGGACTTTCGTGAGTGTTTATTGAATTTTATTACGGGATATTTTATTGCCAGAGTTGTACTATGAGATTCTACCATATTTCGCCTCTTTGGACGTTAAATTTCTTGAACAAGACTTTAAAATTCTAGGAGGGGTATACATAACAATGGTGCGAACGTTCGTGTGTTTTATTAATTTTCAGAAACGATAGCTGTTACCTAATGACGTAATCGGCGGATTAAGATACTGTCGGATTTCTCAAGATTTCGGTTCGGTAACATACATTTCTATCAAGGTATTCTATAATAACAAGTATTTCGTTTTATTATTTGGTCACAGAACTGTTGTGGAAACTCGGTTTTCCGTGTTATTCGACCTATCTCTAATGGAACGGGCGTGTTCTATAGAACAGGACAGTGTGGCCCGCTAGCACGGGAACAACAACGGGAACAATACTTCAGGTATGAATCGGCGGTTAATAAGCTAAAGTGGGTCCCCTTGTCACGGGGTACAACAATGTAGTCAAATTAGACATATTTTGAAATGAAAACCGTTGGCGAATGGTAGATGGTCCTGATGCCGATTGTAGACTGATTCGGAAATGGTAATGGATTTAAATGGGAGCCCACATTATGTGAATCCCCGACTGGGGGTGAGAGGGGCACGGGCCCGTGACGTCACGCCCGGTTGACCAATAACAATCGCGGCGTGACGACACCGTTCTCGCCGCCTATGCCTCATTTATAACGCTCTGTAAATGTCGTCCCGTTCAACTTATCCGGGACGTTTAAACGGCGCCCCTCTCGTGTCCCCTATTTTCACATTTAGCACGCACACTGTCTATTAACGTCTAGAAATATTTTCTTTTAATTGTGCGCGGGCGAAATTAACACCCTGAAAGAACCGGAAATCCTGACTACGAGGGGAATCAAAATATCCGGGAATCGCTAACAACTCCCTCAATGTAAAACGTAAAGCGGGTTCGGGTTAATAACCTTCAGAATACAGTCCTCGATATACTACGCTTGTCCCATTCATGTAAATACTCGGAATCCACGTATTCATACCCCGTTTTGTATTTCTGCGATTACAGCAAATCGTCCTTTCCCTTTCCGATGTCCTACTGTTTTTCCTGAACTATATTTTACGTTATATGAAAGATAGTTAAAATTCTGTATTGATATATTATCAATATAATAACTTCGTTGCCACAGCTGTTTCAATGTTTCTGGGGGGTATACAGTGCCATGAAAGGTATTCGGTAAAAACGCCCCTTATTACAGCTTCAGAAATTGCAGAAATAAAGCCACCGCTTTCCAAACTGGAGAAATGCCCATAATGACGTGAATGTGTTAAGTTAAGTTAGACGGAAAGTCGCACAGGCCTTTCGTTGTGCGCTGCATGAGTCAATTCAATACCGTCTAATACAACTAATGTTTTTAATTAACGCATTAAAGTATTTCGACATCATTAGGTCGGGGTAGTGCACCTTCTGTTTAAGAGCCGTTTTATCGGAGAAATGCCATTTTCGGAGGAAGGGGATATCAGATTTTTTTTATTTGTGCCCATGACGTAATTGAAATGTGTGGTTGGGGCGCGGGGAGAGGCAAGCCCGAGGGCGGGCTGATATTTTGTGCGAAATCAATGAATAGCTAATGCGGACCCCGGCCAGTCATTACAATATTCATGCCCGAACCTCTCCCACTTCCGGAGAAAACGGCCCCATCACCTGTTTAACCGATCATTAAAAACATGACGAGGTCGTGTAAGAGTTAATTGTGCCCGACAGATAACGAGACGGAAGAAGCCCGTCTGAATCAAAATACTTGGCCCTGAATACGAACGAATAACATGCCGCAAACGGGCTCCCTCAAATATGTTTCTTTGTTTAAAGAAAAATTAGTACACAAAGCTTTATGTGTCTTGCTGTCGCTGATTTGTTTTCATGACACACCGGTTTCTCGCCATCGTGAGCAGTGTCTTTCAGTAAATTAGTAATGCATCCAATCATTGTGACTGAACTGTTACTCTAAATCAGCATAAAATCGTAGATGTTATTCCAAACACTAGCTGCATGTTGGATTTCCTTGCGAAATAAATATTTAGTAAGGAATCCATGTAATGAAATTATAATTCAAACTATTCAATAGTTCTCTTCTCTCCGTCTGTAATTAATAATTTTAAATTAATGGAAATTCAGTAAAATATTAATGCGTTGAAACAAAACGGATTGCAATTCCATTAATCGGTGGCGTATAGCTTGATGACTAGGATGAGTTTCAGAGTTGGAACAAAATAAACGGCGTTTGTGATGCTAAACACGCCCGACCGCACTGTAATGCTGGCCAGTAGCGCCCCTGCCTTTCTATATTAGCCGCACAGCAAAAAAAGGAACACCGTTTATCTACTGTCCGTGAATAGTGGTTGGGATCCATTGAAATTAGCAACTCTCCTTGTTCCATGGTGCAGTTTAGGTAGTTTTTAAATTAAATATTAACTCTGAATAAGGAAAGGTCGCCAGTTTCATATTGAATTATTATATTACTGTTACAGTCTAATTTATTTAGAGATAATTCTACCGCCACTTATTTATTCCTGCCACAACATTTTATATTAAAATATACAGACCGACACGCATAATTCGATGATTAGTTTAACCGTAATATATCGTGATTAAGAATTTATAACTTGGACGGAAATTGCCTCTGAAATGTTTTACATAACCTACCAGTCATTCACATAATACAAATCATAAAACATCTCATGGCATCTCTAATTCCGTAAAAATTGAACGCAAATAAGAATTTATAACTACGGCCTATAATTTAAAGAAAGTAACGTTTTCCAATTCCTTTAATGGGTAGAGTAAACTTGATGACTAAATGAGTTTCAGAGGCGGAACGAAATAAACGGCGTTTGTGATACTAAACACGCCCGACCGCACTGTAATGCTGGCCAGTAGCGCTCGCCCCTTTCTATATTAGCTGGATATAACATTAATATTTATTACTATCGTACGAATTTATATTCAAATATATAAACCGATACACTGACAATGTATTGATTTGATTTACTGCAATATATTAAAGCGAAACAGTAAAAGGTACCAAATGGTTCTAAACAAATCATCGTCAATTACCGGACTATATATCTATCATCTGTTACAACAATAATAATACGTGTTTTATTATAATCTGTCTATATACGGCATGATTCTACTTTCTTGTTGAAAATAACATCTACGCGAAGCATATATCTTCTACTTGCCTTGTTCAATCTATAGGAGAACGTAAAAGTACGGAATTACAAAGTTTTTTCGTTGAATTCTTTAATGTTTTTCATTTCATTTTTGCGGTGCTATTCACATTTTCCCAATATGGTGCTGACGTAAAAGTTTGCCCCCTGTCATACTCGGTTTGATCTCCTTCAATAAAGCCCTGAATAAACCTTGAAGGCTTTTGAAGAACATTCTTAAATAGTGCATTTCATTCATCGTGGATTCAAAGCAGCGACCATTCATATTGTGGTATCGTAAATAAAATTTATATAAATACAACACGTTCTGTTTTAAGTATAGATTTCTCCCATATTATGCTCTGTGAAACTTTTTATTTGTTTCATCTGTATTCTATTCACTATCTTTATTAAATTGCAGAAGATTACAGGCTCTCCAGAGAGACCTACAGCGAGCGAAACTATTACAAGTAGTGATGATCTTACTTTGCTCTCATGATAATTACTCGGTCGGTCCGGTTAGACAAGTCCAAGTGTTCGACCCGCAGCCTTTGAACTTAACGCGGAGGTGTTTAAGAACAAACTTAGTTGAGGTGGGGGTGCTTTATTCGAACCGCTCCTCAATTTATGGCCGCCCCGGCGCCGAATACTAAAATAACATATTTCATTAGCCGACACAACCGAGCGCTTCCGCTTAACTTCGTTTCCAAGTTCCGAGGGGGCGTCCCTCCTCTTCTAATGTCGACCTCAACAGCGATTCGGTCGACGCTTGTCAAGAAGAAACCGGCCTGTTTCTCAATAGTGTGTATTATGAAACTTGTCACTTCCCACTAACATTACGTCGCGCTAATTCGAACTAATAGAAATCCCGTAGTAGCATTATTAGTCTTAAGAATTCAGTTTTTTTGAATGTATCGATTACTGCGTCTGAATAGGGAAAAGGACGGTACAGGGGCAATGTTAGCTGGATATTTTAATTTGTACAGCATTGTAATGCATATCGACGCGATTTTAGCCCACCAGCCAGTCTTTTATAATCCACGATTTTCAGGATCCCTCAGTTGGGAGCTCTAATACTGCTGCTAAATACGGCTTTTATCATTTTCGGTTTGATTGGAGTAAATTTACGCCGACAGAGCTCCCCCAATTCGAGTGCATTATCCGCTCAATATAAAGTCGAATCGACTTACTTACTGACCGTGTTCGTAAAAAGAGGAATATATATTCCGCCGGCTTTTTTCCAACGACATGTGCGACGACAAATTTTTCATAAAATAGTAAATTATGACCAATAAAACCGTAATGCCGTTATTCCAACGTAAGTAGGCCTGAAAATAATGATAGTCCGAAATCTCATTTTAAACAAAAGCATTGGCTACACACGATATCGCGACACCGCCTTCAGAACACTGGCATTACGAATATGGTGGAAGAGTATCCTGTTGAGATAAGGGAGTGCGGGAAACCTGGACAAGAGTTTCTCCACACCCATCGGCATGAGGGTTGTTTTTTTATCTTTTTCAGTTTTAACTCCCACGTCTGTGACGTGTTTCTCGATGATGACTCTGTTGTGGAGGAGGGGGGAGGGCGGGTGATTTTAAAAATGGGGATGGACCGAGAGGGTGGTAATAGGGTGCCTGGTGGCCTGTTGCTAGGGCGGCCTGTGTGTGTGTGTGTGTGTATATATATATATATATATATATATATATATATATATATATATATATATATATAGAGTATAGTCTGCTGTTGCCCGTGATGGCCGGCCGAAGGTAATTGAACGGGAGGTATCCGGTGGTCCGCCCTTCGACCCCGGCCCCGATAAACAAGCGCCCCCCGCCGCCCCTCGGCCACTTGGCTGGAGGCGGCTGCCGGTCCGGCACATAGCGCCCCCACTTCATCTTGTCCACATAATTTACTCTCGACCCATCGCCCGACCCCCATCTGTCGTCCAGCTTCCCAATAGAGAGACGTCCTCCTCGTCATTATCGATGCCGACGGCGACGTTACGATCATTTCGTAAATACGACCGTCATATGATCGGATGACGAAACGATTCAGAAGTCCACAGAACATGTCTGCTCGTTTATTTAAATATCAGTTAAGAATAATCAAATTTATTTTTAATGAATGGAGATTGTTGAATTGTTGAGTTTTATAATATTAATTAGTTGAAATCGCCAATGGTCAATATTCGTACCGTTTCGAACTAACACAAACGGGTAATGTCCACCGCCGGTATGTTATCGGTAAAAATCATAACAGTCCGCCCTTACGAGGGGAGTTATTTAAGTTACATATGCTGGCTCGCTAGTCCTTGAGCCACCGGGTTAGATTCTCCATTCACTTAAAACTGGATTCGCACGGGCGGCTTTATCAGGCAGGCTCTTCCCCTCTACGCCCTAATCCTTATCTCTAGGACGGCGGCCATTTTACGGGGATATTGGCCTTAAAATTGGGGTTTAAATTACGGCGCATATATGGCAACAATAAATAGTAAGTAGATAACGGCCAGTAGTCCAATCTAATCTAGACGACGCGTAATCATTTTTTTAAAAAGACCTGAGAGTATTAATTCGAAAGATTCCGTCAGGTAATGAATTCGTCTTATAGGACAGAATATTATACCAATATATATAGAATATTATACCGAAGCATTTACCCCCAAACAGGTATCTCTTTCTTTTAGGTTGGTTAGATTTTACATCGAATTTCTCTGTAGAGCATACTCTACATGCATACTCTCATTCTCATAGATGTTGATAAATATACAAATATTAAAGTGACGGTTATATCGGGTTAATGTAAACGGCTGCAGTGGTATCAGCGTGGTCTGTCCACGCGTAAGCCTCAATCAGAACTTGAAAAATGGCCAATTACCCGGAGGAATTAACCGGAGCCGCGTAACGGGGAAAACGTCCCGAATCCAACATCCCCCTTCAACTGTTCATCCACAGTCCCTTCGCCTCCCTGAATCCAGGACGACCCCGTAGTCTTATTTCAAATTACAAGTTTAAAATTTAAAATTTTTAATGTCTACATTTCTTAGGCTTTCTGTTCGAATGTCAATATTCCACGAGGACATTCAGTCGGCAGACGACAGACCATGCGCGAAGGAGATAATCGATTATGAATTTTTTTGCATTTTTGTACAATTTGACCGAACCGGATAGGTTGGTTGGAAGATACGAAATATTTCGCCGCTTCTGTTCTCAACACAGATAATCTTTCACACAATTTTTCATAATTCTAGGTACTACTGTTAATGACAGTTGAAGTAGTTCATGAACTAGGTCCTGAAATTCGATTCCCGCACCGGTACTAGCGGGTACATTTTCAAAGCCGATCATTTTAGTTTTTTCCTTTCTATTCCTCAAATTTCCTAAAATTCTTTTTTAATTTAATTATTCAATCATAAACAAAACTTGATTTAGCTGTACTAGACCATATTTTAGTAACGTATAGTAATGAAAAGGTTTAACGGTTGCTGTTAGGTACCTAGGTCATATAAATTAAACAAGACTGATATTTGGTATGTAATGGCTTATTGTTTTGTAGTGGTATGTATTGGTGTTGGTGTTAAGATGAGGTTGGGTGGTGGTGGGGCCGAGGACAAGACAGATTGATGCGGCTTATATTGACCGGTCGCCATTTTGATCTCATTTGGATTCATTGAGATTGACGACGAGGCGGTGAGGGGGCAGAGTGACGCAGGCTGGCGCGAGGACCACCTTTTATTGGGGAGCTACGGGCCCCTAACACCCGATCGATTCCATTAATTATATGCCACTGCGATCTATTTAGAGGTCCGATTGGGACCTATCTGTCTCCCAGTTGGGCTCAATTGTAACCCTGTTACAGGCGCGGTCTAAATTCCGAAAACGATTGCGTCGACAGAAAAAGTCAGACGGGTGGTTAAATACTCGGTTCTAATTTGAAGCTCGTCTCGCCCTACAGCTCTCGGCAGCTACAATTAGATCTAAGCAGTTCATTTTCGTTACTTTTCTTATAATTATAATGTACAAAAAAATGGTTCTGCGAACATTATTTAAGTTTTCCGCTTCGAATATTGAATTAAAATATCGGCCGTGTCTAATGTAGCATCGTCACATCGTCCGGTTAACAAAACCTTCCTCTCTATTTAAATAACCGGAAATGCGGTTATGCAGAGGGTGCTTTCAATTTTGAAATACGCATTTTGAAAAATGATTTTCCCTTTACGAGGTTTCTCCCACGCGGACTATGTGGCGGGACAGGGATAGGGTGCGAGAACAAATAATAAATTATTTCTTTGTTTAATAATTCCACTCTTCCTCAAGAATGATAAAAGTAATATAAACATTTTATGTATACACTTTATTCCGAAAAATATTGAATAATTTTAGTTATTGTTGTGGCATGATTTCTGTTTTACACGGCGCTAATGCTAGTCCCGCATAACACAACAGTTGTGCGGGTCTAGTATCAGCGCCGTTAAGAATATTAGTCATTGAATCTGCAAGCCAATTAATATTTTCAAATTTTTCTGGAGTTCATACAGATCCGCTCGATTGATTAGTACGAGTTTTAGTTTAATGAAAATTTGGTCACCGATTTGTTCATAAGCTAGTACGCTTTGAGCTTTTCGCCATCGCCTGTATTAATAAAGTGTTTTGTCGTTTTTATGAAATAAATATTTTCGATAACGGCCCTTTGAACGGTAGCTTGATTGAAAACACTCGAACAAATACCTAAAATTAATTTATTACTTATTATCACTGGAAAAGCTGTAGCAGCGGAATTAAAAACAATCCATGTTTACGTGGACAGTGTGCAACTACCGCCACTGGATTTTGAACACGAAATCTTTTTTTTTAAATGTAATTAATTATTAAAAATTCCCCGGATCATCACTCTCGCGTTCTTTTCTCACCCCTATGTCCACAAATCCCAGTCATTTCAACGGCTTGACGCGATCGTCCGTATTAATATAGTAAAACGAAACGCCAATCCTGGTCGGTATAACTCCCAATCGGGTTTATTTTCCCTTTGGACGATCGGGTAAAATACAGAGGCGGAGTAAGTCGTCGGGGAAAGTGGCGGGAGCTCGTTTATCGAAGGCAGCCGGGCGTTGAGGGTGTTGTGGGGTGAGAGAATGGATTGGGGCAACTCCTCTTCCGCCGTTTGAATGCGTTCCGGGTCGTCGGCCCAATCACAATTTCACAATATCGATTTATATTGTCAGAACTGCTTCTCACCGGCCCGATGTAGACACAGATTGCGGCCGGCTGGGGGCTCGCTGCTTTCGACCTTTTGTTCAGACCGTACTCGGCTACAGAGGATTCAATAGAATAATCAATTATCCGAGAGTCTGACGAAATAACAACGAACGAGAATGCCGCCCTAGACTAGGCGTAAGCTCGAAGACCAAGCGACAATTTAATGAGGTTTAGAATGTATTATTTTAAAATACCACCAACCAGAAATACAATTAGGTAAAACTATCGGCCTAAGAACGGCACTTATCTTCTGATTAAATGTCAAAACACAATAAAAACTGCTCGGGATCAATAAATTGTGATTTTTAACGAAGAGGTTGGGCGTTATTTGGAGTCCCATTTACTGCCGGATACGCGGGAGTGGGGAATTGGCCCGGATAGGAGTTGAAAATGTTTGGCCTTCATTTCCCGTCAATATTAGCGTTTTTAGTACTTTACAACACTACTAGCAGCTATAGATAACCTACCTTAGGAATTGGGATTTTTTCGTTTGGATATTTGATTGAGGTGCACAATACTGTCAGTGTCGCCTCACTTATTATTTCATTAAATTTCCCGTAAAATTATATGTATGTGTGTTTGTGTACATAATTCATTGCTTATGTAAATCTATTTAATAAATCATACATATTAATTAAAATAAGTTAATAGAGACACCAATAATATAACATTAAAAACAAACATCGGAATGTTATTAATAATGCATTGCTGAAATTTACAGAAATGTCCGATGCCCGGTTTCTAGAACCTTTATTTCCGAATACATTCTGTATACATTTAATTTATATAGTTTAGAATACCTGTTTTGTGGTCTGCGAGGGGTTGGAATACCGTACATTTCGTGAGTTTCTGCCCCTCTGGTTTGGTCTTTTGCTAGACCGGTTTCGGCTGCTCGCAATCGTCAGTAGCGGTGTTAGTCACTTTGGCACTTTGATGTTTTATGGGCACCCTCACTGCACTGTCATTGTCACTTGTACTGCGGTGGTTGCCTGTTTGTCGTGTGTATATTATGTGTTTTTTTATTGTGTTTCTCAAATAACACTTAACTAAAGGTGCACTCGCACCGATAAACTAGCGCCCCCTGAGAGTGGTGCGGAAATGTACTTAACTAAAGTTCGTTGGGTGCACTCGCACCGATAAACTAGCGCCCCCTGAGGGTGGTGCGGAAATGTACTTAACTAAAGTTCGTTGGATGCACTCGCACCGATAAACTAGCGCCCCCTGAGAGTGGTGCGGAAATGTACTTAACTAAAGTTCGTTGGGTGCACTCGCACCGATAAACTAGCGCCCCCTGAGAGTGGTGCGGAAATGTACTTAACTAAAGTTCGTTGGGTGCACTCGCACCGATAAACTAGCGCCCCCTGAGAGTGGTGCGGAAATGTACTTAACTAAAGTTCGTTGGGTGCACTCGCACCGATAAACTAGCGCCCCCTGAGGGTGGTGCGGAAATGTACTTAACTAAAGTTCGTTGGATGCACTCGCACCGATAAACTAGCGCCCCCTGAGAGTGGTGCGGAAATGTACTTAACTAAAGTTCGTTGGGTACACTCGCACCGATAAACTAGCGCCCCCTGAGGGTGGTGCGGAAATGTACTTAACTAAAGTTCGTTGGGTGCACTCGCACCGATAAACTAGCGCCCCCTGAGGGTGGTGCGGAAATGTACTTAACTAAAGTTCGTTGGGTTGCACCGACCGATTTGTTCATAAGCTAGCGCCCCCTGAGCTGGTGCCATCGCCTGTATTAACTAAAGTTCGTTGATTGCACTCGTTTGAAATAAATATTCGATGGCCCTGAACTAGCGGAACAAATTAATTTATTAATTATTATCACTGGAAAATGTAGCAGTGGTGCGGAATGTAAAAACTAAAGTTCGTGGGTGCCTCGCTCGCATGTGCAAACTACCGCCCTGAGGTTTTGCGGAAATCTTTTTTAAATGTAATTAACTAAAGTTAAAAATTCCCCGGATCATCACTCTCGCTTTTCTCTTTTCCGATGTCCACAAATCCCAGTCATTTCAACGGCTTGACGCGATCGTCCGTACTAATATAATAAAACGTCCTGATAACTCCCAATCGGGTGCGATGCGGAAATACCGTCGGGAAAGTGGCGGAGCTCGTTTATCGAAGGCAGCCGGGCGTTGAGGGTGGTGAAATGTATTGGGGCGCCGTTTGAATGCGTTCCGGTCGTCGGCCCAATCACAATTTCACAATATCGATATATTGTCAGAACTGCTTCTCACCGGCCCGATGTAGACACAGATACCTGTTCAGACCGTTCGTACAGAGGATTCAATAAATAATCAATTGAGAGTGCACGAAATAACGAGAATGCCGCCCTAAACTAGGCGTAAGCCCCAAGGACAATAATGAGGTTTAGAATGTATTATTTTAAAATACTACAATTAGGTAAAACTATCGGCCTAAGAACGGCACTGATTAAATGTCAAAACACAATAAAACTGCTCGGGATCAATAAATTGTGAAACGAAGAGGTTGGGCGTTATTTGAGTCCCATTTACTGCCGGATACGCGGGAGTGGGGAAATTAGCCTGATAGGAGTTGAAAATGTTTGGCCTTCATTTCCGTCAATATTAGCGTTGTTTAGTACTTTACAACACTAGCAGCTAGATAACCCTTAGGAATTGGGAATATTTGATTGAGGTGCACAATACTGTCAGTGTCGCCTCACTTAGTTATATGTATGTGTTTGTGTACATAATTCATTGTTATAAATCTATTTAATAAATCATACATATTAATTAAAATAAGTTATTAGGACACCAATAATATAACTTAAAACAAACATCGAATGTTATTAATAATGTGGAAATTTACAGAAATTTCCGATGCCCGGTTTCTAGAACCTTTATTTCCGAATACATTCTGTATACATTTAATTTATCTAGTTTAGAGTTTTGTGGTGCACTCGCACCGTACAACTAGTTTCTGCCTCTGGTTTGGTCTTTGCTAGAGGTGGTGCGGAAATGTAGCGGTGTTAACTTTGGCACTTTGGAAGTTCGTTGGGCACCCTCACTCGCACCGATACTTGTAACTAGCGCCCCTGAGTGGTTGCCTGTTTGTCGTGTGTAAATTATGTGTTTTATTGTGTTTCTAACAAATAACACTAACTAAAGCGTTGCACTCGCACCGATAAACTAGCGCCCCTGAGAGTGGTGCGGAAATGTACTTAACTAAAGTTCGTTGGGTGCACTCGCACCGATAAACTAGCGCCCCCTGAGGGTGGTGCGGAAATGTACTTAACTAAAGTTCGTTGGATGCACTCGCACCGATAAACTAGCGCCCCCTGAGAGTGGTGCGGAAATGTACTTAACTAAAGTTCGTTGGATGCACTCGCACCGATAAACTAGCGCCCCCTGAGAGTGGTGCGGAAATGTACTTAACTAAAGTTCGTTGGGTGCACTCGCACCGATAAACTAGCGCCCCCTGAGAGTGGTGCGGAAATGTACTTAACTAAAGTTCGTTGGGTGCACTCGCACCGATAAACTAGCGCCCCCTGAGGGTGGTGCGGAAATGTACTTAACTAAAGTTCGTTGGATGCACTCGCACCGATAAACTAGCGCCCCCTGAGAGTGGTGCGGAAATGTACTTAACTAAAGTTCGTTGGGTACACTCGCACCGATAAACTAGCACCCCCTGAGGGTGGCGCGGAAATGTACTTAACTAAAGTTCATTGGATGCACTCGCACCGATAAACTAGCGCCCCCTGAGGTTGGTGCGGAAATGTACTTAACTAAAGTTCGTTGGATGCATTCGCACCGATAAACTAGATTACTAAAAGTAAACCTTTTTAAATAAATTTTGGATCAACAGGAAAACTTTTATGATTGTAAATACACAATACCAGGTAGGTTTCCTGCATATATTTGGATGCCAGAACCTAATAGTTGTGACCAGTTCTGTGATAAATAGATTATCAGTGTACAAGAATAAAACGGGAAATCCAACCTGGCAATAACCTTTTGGCCCAACGATAAGATAAATCAAATTTTGATTTCAAACCAAGGGGTGAAAACAGTCAGGGGCATTCAAATTGCAATTACTCTCAATTTACACTCGCATACGGCCACGTCATTCTTGTCCAAAGGCTGTTGCTTTATTTGTATCGCACACCGTATCGCACAGATAAAGAAGATGCAATTTTTTTTGCAGTTTGAATTTAAATATTTCATAAAACATTGATTTGGACAGCGTGTCCCAAATCCTACTAGCATTTTATCAGTACGTTTGATATCAGTATAATTTTAATTACTTTTTATTACTATTTATTGTGTATTATGAAGGCCTAATGACTCAAATGAAAAATGAACATTAATCGTTTCTTTGGATTAAATTTTTCATTAAGAATTCTTTATTGAAATCTACAGAACCTTATCGCTAGCTGATTGTAAACTACATTTAAAAAAATTAGTAAATTTTAACGCTTGAGTTAGGACGAATATCGACAGAAGAGCTCCTCCAAGGACCTATTTCATAGAGTCGGCTTAAATCTAATACTGCTTTCCTGTACTTTTTTGGGAAAATTATTATGTATCCTTTGACTGGTTAATTAATTTCTTGTAAAGATTTATCTTTGGGAAAATTGTTTTCTAGCGTGTAAATTTGGATTTTAGGTAGTCTCTTCTAACACTGTCTAGGCTAGGTAATGGAGGGAGTGCGGGCCACGTGGACTCGCCCGCCTCATGCCGTAATTTCATCCTGCGGCAGTATTGACGTGGCCTAGGCCGCCCCAGGGCACCGAGCTTATCCAGTTATAAACAGACAACAACTTAGAATGGAGGCCGTTAATACAAGTTCAGGAAGCTCTAATCGCTCCCGACTACCCTTGGGCCCTTCCCCTAATATATATCACGACAATGGAGAAACATTTTTAATACTAATTCAACCGAGTTTTCGGGAGGAAATTGCAAACTGCCCTAGATTCGAACTGCCCCCTTTTCTGAGAATATTTTCATACTATATATAATTACTATTATCGACAAATGAGATACAGGCATACGCATAGGAGCATGTGACTTACGCTAGGCACGTGAGCATCTTCCCTAGATGGCTCTTGTACACTGGTTGACAGCCTGTATATGTGTTGACAGCAATTTTTCATATAGATGAAACAGTAATTATTAACCTTTAATTACACCTATTTAGGAAATATGAGGCAGGTATTTCTTTTGAATGATTTAACGCATTTCCTGATTTTATTCCAAACTCAATTTTGTTCTCTCGCTGGGAGCACAGCTACCGAGACTAAGGGCATTTTCGAATGGAGGCAGTAAAAGTTTAAGGAAGCGTTAAACCTTTCTAAAATCTCATAAAAGGGAGAAAAGGAGATAAGCAGTTCAGTAACATTTCATTGAATGATGTAACTATTAAAATGGAAATAAGCAAATCAAAGTCGCTGCTGAAACTACCGGTTCTCTGACTTTAAACAGTACATTGTCAGTCGGTGTACCTCTATGCTACAAAGTTAAGTATCGGTTACCTTTATAGAATATTAGTGCAAATTTATTTAGATGTGTCGATATTTATGACATATGATGATTTAAGTAATGTTTGCAGTGATTAGATATAGGTACTTAGATAAAAACCGCCAATATCGCAGTTCTTAGATACTTAGTTCAAGAATCACTCCATAAAAAATACTTGAACTCCAGAGTGGCTTTCACTGTAATTACTAAATAAATCTTGAAAAAAAAGCATTAAATTGTGGCCTAATAAAACTGAGATAGTTTTCGAATTTAACAACAAAAGCTTAATACGCATAAACTCGGTAGTGTGCCAGGATGTACTACCAACAGGAAATTATATAGCGAATTAATTAAACGTTTAAATTGAATAGACCGAATCACCGAATAAGGCAACGATTTAAAGCTGACCCCATTTTAAAGCTGAACATCCCTATCCCACTGTTTTCCCAATAACAAAGAATTGAAAAGTATATAGATGTTATACATTTGAAAATTAAAGCTCTAAATATAAGGGCCTGCCTAATCATGGAAAATTAAACTATATTAAATTCTTTAGACGACTTTAACAGCCGAATATTTATGGATTTTTCAAGTCTCCATTTAATACGCTACCATTGCATTTTTGTTAATATCATTTTTAAAAACAAAATAAGGTGATTTTACATGTAGTATAACATCTTTATTACAACAAATTATATAATAAACAATGTGTTAATAAAGATTATATTCATGCAGTTTCATCCGTATTATCTTTAAATTTACTATTATAACGAATTTAAAATACCTCTTTCTTTTTAATTAATATTATTATAAATATAATATAGAAATCACATAATCTCCCCAGCACCCTTATAATTAATAGTGTACAGGTATAATATAGGGAACATGAAATGCAGCCGACCGAAATCGATATTCAACCGGTGGTGGTCTCCTCTCAAAGAAAACTCGAGTTATAAACCGATTAAAGACTAGATTGCGTCCTGTTAACTCTTCAATGAGCCGTGAAAAAACTTTTTCTCGCCCCCCCCCACCCAACAAAAAAAGAATTCTCCCGGCTAATAATCTGAGTTTCCCTTGGAAACTCTGAAATTAGGAACCGCTAATTGTCCCTTAATCTGGTTTCCGAAATTAATTAAATTGTTAGCCTCGGTCCCGCCCCACACCGCGCCTCGCCTGCACTGTTTAATCAAAAACCGTAATATTGTATCCCTCTAACCCACCCCAAGTTATAAGCTTGTCCTAGAGGTTGATTAGTTTATATAACACCGCCGGCTGGAATTCGGCTATTTATCGGTCGGGCCGTTCTAACCGCCAGATAAAAGTATTCGGATTTTGCCGGGCGCAAGTTCCGCTTCTCGCCGAAGCAGTCTGCGATATTTCCTCAGCCACAGTTTCCGGCGGGAATGCGGGAAGCTGGTCTAACGTAGTTCGAACGCAGTGATCCCGGATTATATAGGCATTGTAAAATCCACCTCGCCTCGGAGGAAAAAATAAATACTACAGGCCCGCGTTTAGGCCCGTGTTTACGTTCAATTCTGTTGGCCGAGCATTGGGGGTCATTAAAAAAATATTCCCGCACCGGCTTATTGACACTGCTCCGGTACCAATTTCCGCCGACATCGTTTAGCGTTGAAAACATGAAACGCAATATATAAATATATATATCGGTTCGTGTTGTAAAGGGCGGGATATGGCGTTAATGGGTTAACATTGGTATATGCGTTGGTGTGTCACATGTCGCTCCATCAAAGCTACAACATTCCAATCGATGAATCCCCTTTTCGACCGACTTAATTAATTTATAACAGACCGGCCAATTTCTGAATTCGACGATGATTCGACTTATTTCTGCGCGAAGGCGATGAACTCGATAACTCAATCTACTCGATACCAGAAATGTATTATACCTTAGTAAATAATCTGTCTCTTATTTTAGAATCCAATAAATGTCGCAATAAGTCCGAATATAACAGCCACGAATAGCTGTACAACAGTTTCTTCGGGCATCGTAATTTGAAAGTAATTTGATATTACAGAAAGATGTTAAAATATATTTTAATGGTACATTTCGTCACATGGTACACATCGCCAAGAACAGAAGAACGGTACTTTTCATTTTCTAATTTTCGTCCAATAATCTTTCTCCTGGGAAACATTATCGGTACACATTACAGGGGCATGTCCGCTGACAAAAATAAATATAATCTATTTTATTGAAGAATATATTTTGCAGGCGGCCTCTCGGCAAGGCGGAAGAATAATACCAACCTTGCCCAACTTGCCCGCATAAACGTTGTCGTAGCCCTAATACCGCAGTTCATAATTTATAATTTAATAATAATGCCAATCCTAATAATCTAGGAGACATTCCTTCAAACACTCTATAGTGTCTTATTAGCGCACTTTCTTTTTTAGTTCTCATGGAATACACCGATATTTGCTGATAAAAACAAAATCGACAGTGTATATTGGTACGAAATAGTGATTATTATTCCTGTTTTGCGCCATGGAGCCTCGTGTTCTGTTTCTGGAGTAAACAGGATCATTAGTCGTGTAATTATGCAGAGCCCTTGTTTTCTTAAATGCTGGCGGAGGTCCTACCCGACACTATCACCAGTGATTGATTATAACTATTGTGACGTAAATTGGGGTAATTATATCCTATACCCGCTCATTCTGGCAGGTGTCCTTCAATATACTCATTTCCCATTCTGAGGAGAAAATTCCAAATAAATTATTGTACAAAACGTGCAATATATTCTCTCTTCTCGTTGACATTTTTAGGTTCGAACGGTTGAAGTTACTCCCTATTAGATTATTTCTAAATTTTGACGCGAGGGGACGCTTTCTTGATCGTACTTGATCTGTCCGGAAATTGGGGGAAGAACGGCAAGAATCAGCCGACTTTTGAATCAGTTCAGAAGTCAAAGTTAAAGCGGCAGTCGCATATGTCAGCCGGAAGAAAAAACGAAATTTAAAAAAAAATAAAAACTGTCTAGTGTTTATTTCCTGACTATTAAATTGTCCTCGAAGTCCGGAAGCTATTTCATTCTTGCGGAATATGTACTTCACAGACTGCAATACATAGTAGAATGTATGGACTACTATGTACACCGTTTATTATTTAATTATATTGCATTTTTTATTGTATTTTAATATTATAATGTGGTACGATTTCATGTTTCCGCGTCTTACCTGTGCCTGTGATCTTACACGGCGCTAATGCTAGTCCCGCATAACACAACAGTTGTGCGGGTCTAGTATCAGCGCCGTTATGAATATTATTCATTGAATCTGCAGGCCAATTAATATTTTCGTGTTTTTCTGGAGTTCATACAGACGCGCTCGATTAATTACTAGTT
The DNA here is from genome assembly GCA_019843655.1 of Lethocerus indicus. Taxonomy (NCBI): domain Eukaryota; kingdom Metazoa; phylum Arthropoda; class Insecta; order Hemiptera; family Belostomatidae; genus Lethocerus; species Lethocerus indicus. Next base: position 23,716,433 of record JACDQD010000005.1, on the reverse strand, counting down.
TTAATTGGAGGAAATTTTGGTCCGCCACCGGGATTCGAACCCGGGATCTTCAGTTTGTGTATTCGACGAGCCCAATATAGTATTGAATACGGTGATAATAATTCCGCAGAAAGTAAATTGGCAGTTAATTCATTGGATTTTTGCATTATTTCAGGCGGAATGACTTCTGAAGGAGTTCTCGGAGGCGAGTGGAGAGTGACGAGATCTTCGAGGAGGAGTTCAAGGGCAGTACCGGCCGCACAGGATCTGGACCTAACAGATTCCTCATCGGTAATAATCTACAATTAATTTTAGAACTTTCTGTTTTTAACTGTGTTTAGAATATTCTGTTTAATAAGACTAAATTCAGTCATATATTATTAATTCAACGCTACAAACAATAGTCCAAATCGAAAGCGGATCTAACCAGTGAGAAGAGAATGTGATGCGGGTGATCGCACTGACGAGAGTAGTAACATATATAGTAGTACATTCTATATATTCACGTTATTATATTATAGGTATTAACCAACAACCTGTACACCTCTTTCTCTGGACTCTGTGTAATATTAAACGTAGCGAACGTAGGGCGATTACACTAAATGACGTTAATTCTTAAAGCCGTTAAAGATGTAAATAGGCGTTGAATTCCAAAAGAGAACGACCGGACGCGTCTTTGCTGAGGAAAGGTCGAAGGAACGATCCCTTAAGGGCTCAGCGAAGCTTTTAAAAGTTCAATTGGGAGCCTTCAAATGAAGTAACTGCCCGGGCATTAGGCTTTATTCGGGAGTGAGGGAAGGCGCTTTAAATGCCGCTCTTTAACCTCCACCGTCTCAATTTTCTTTCCAAATGAACCGAGGTAGAATCTCCGGTTCAGACAATTTGAGAAACAGAACTGGAGGAGAAACGCTCGTTTTGTAGCGGCTCGAATTTTCACGAGACCCTCGACCAACAGACTAAGGGTCTCACTTGTTGCGCCGGGTGATCACCTCCCTCGCCCCAAACCCCTTTAATGTAATGCCCACTACTCAACTATCTCCTAATGAACCGGCTCACAATTGAGAATGCAATCAATTGTTTATTGCTCTCTGTATCTTTCTCAAATTACGGACAACAATTCGGCAAGCCTTATGACACATTGTCTAAATCACAGACTGCACGATGCTTCCCTTATTGGCATCACTTGTTCAAGTTAAAATTACAAAGGTGATTATAGTACCCTTTGTATTTGAACTGAACATAACACTTTATAGGGTAATAAAATGTAGTGAATATACAAAATAAAGGAACTTAGGAGGAACGTTGAATTTTTCTGGAAAATCTCATGCGTTGTTGTGCTCCGGATTCGAGTAAACGCGCATTCTGTTCGCCATTTTGACATTAGGGTCGTCCATTTTTGCTTGTTCCGCTCTTTCGAGTGTACTTTCCGCGAACGTTCCCAATGGGGCGGTCGACTTTATTTTTAAAGTATATACAGTCGGGCTAAACGTTCGGTGGAACAACAGAAAGGAAAAACGCCCGGGAAAAAGAACTCCGCGTTAAAATTCGAGGAGCGGCTATCGGGGCAAAGCTGAAATCAGAGGGAATCACCCTCGTAAATGACAATGTACGGCTGGCCATTGCCGGGTAGGGTTGGAGGCGCCTATAACGGTTTAACGGGTGCCAGTCTCAACAGTTTGCATGTTAATATCCCCCGCCCCCTATTAAGGTGGGTGAGCTCGCTACGGTTAACTGCCCAGTTTCAGTCACGTTTAACCGAGTTAAAGCAATGCACAGTTTGTTGGCGCCAACGGGCATCCCTCTGCCTCCCTATTATTTGTTTCGACCTAAATAATAAAGACACTGTGCACTGTCCGCTCCCGAGATAACTACTTCCGCATGAGTTCTGGCCCGCCAGATATATCATCCAACATTGCAGTCGAAGCTTCTATCGATTGAGCAATCGTTCGATTCCATATTAGTATCGCTACTCCCGAATATGAAATCCCGAATTTCAATTGTCTCACTTCTCTCTTTTCTTCGGTAACCGACATTCCGCTGATAATTTATAATAATCACTTGTACAGCGGATGGATGGAAAAGCCGCAAATGAAATTCGTTGTGATAAACTTCCCGCTCCATTCATTCGAAAATATACGGGCCCGTAAATTAAAAAAATTGGAAAACGCCGGCTGTAACCCGGCGAGGAAACTAAAAATCCGAAAATTAATTCGACATAAGCGTCGAAATACCGAGGTCGGGGACGCGCCAGACGAAGTGAGGCGGGGGCGGGGGTTGTGGAATATTGTATTTTATGTGGGTCGGCCGAAGGAACATATTATGTGGAGCCCGAAGGGGTAGGGGGACTAATGGAATCAACTCGAACTGCCCCCCCCCCCGCCCTTGGATAAATCACCCAGACACAACAGACACCGTAATTGGTTCTGTAGAGACCCGAGAGAGCGCGAGGGAAGAGTAATATCGAGAGACCACAGAGAAATTGAGAGAAGGGAGAGACGGCCGCAGGCAGACTGGAGTTATGTGAGAACTGCCACGCTTTGCATATCCTCAACTCAGATCCCTACAAATATACAGTACTTCCCTCGAAACACAAGTTGTAAAATTCCGTCTATATAATCCACACGGTTCTAGCAGACCGTGTCCTATGCCTTTGTTTCGGATTTAGTTTAGTATTATTTACTGTTTCATCCCATTTGGATAGATTGGTTTCAGTTGTCATCCACGATCTTCAGTGAATGAATTATTTGGGATCTTCTATTTCAGCTTACAAAAACTAAGTACTACCAATTTTTCTCCACAAGTGTCCTAATGCAAATACTGAACTATTAAGGCGATTATATCTGGAACTTTCAAGGTCCCTATAGATCACCAATTTGCAACTGCAATACGCTTAAGCGTCCTAAGGTATTCGGGTCGTGTGGTCGGGGCTAACTCAGAGGTGGGTTATTTGTGGTGCGGCAGGTAAGCGACGACACGTGGAGTGGCGCCGGTCAAACGAGAAGCAGCAGTAAGGCCGGCGGCAGCACAGGGGGCGGCAGTGGCGGCGGCGGCGGCGGCGGCGGCGGAGGCGGTGGAGGAGGCGGCGGCGGCAGGAGAAGGAAACCTGTACTGAACGCCAGGGAGAAGAACATCAGGCGGCTAGAGAGCAACGAGAGGGAGAGAATGAGGATGCACAGCCTCAACGATGCCTTTCAGGTACTAATACAAAACAAAACTTAATTACGATTTTTGCCAGCGAAAGATTTATCCAAAATCGTTCATAACTATTCACGAATGAGACAACGTAAACTGGGATATTAAAAATTTCTGACATAAATAAGAATGTTAATAAGGCTAAATAATTTGTTATAACGGCGGAACGTTCTTCTCGTGCTTTAAATTCCTCCTCGATCGTTTCAATCTTTGCGAAACCCACGTCTCGAAGCACAATAACTGACCCGTCGTTGTAAAACATCACCATCTACTAATATGTTTTCTTATGGTTATATTTCAATATGAAAATTTGCGGGCTCAATGCGCTAATATATATTTAATATATTCGCGTTCTAATTCAAATTTACTTCCGAGGGTAACTGAAAGTGTAGCTCAGATGAACCGAAGATAAATACGATATCAACGACAGAATCTAATAAAAGACACACGTCCCTCAGCGAGCCAAAACAGAGCTGTTAATTAGGAACGGGTCCGTTTAAATGAAGGCTCTCCCACTCGTGTGATATACAATGAGACCTCCTCGCCGAGTTTAATTAAACAGCGACGACTCCCCCAACACTACTATGGTTGTCCAGGGTCCAATAATAATGGGCCAATCAGCCACCCGAGCAGCCGCCGTCCATTTCTAACTTCTTCAAACGCGGGCCTATATTTATTTACTTTCCTGTTTGTTTATAACTTTCGCAAAACTTGACGCCATTTATAATGGTTAGAGCCAAGTGAGAGTCCATTCAGTATTTCGGCTACGAAATCATGTTTTGAGGTCGAGGACCGGAATCTTGTGCAGTAGCGACCGTATCTTGTGTGACGAGGTCAGAAGGGATTTAGACGCACTTGCGGGTGTTCCGACTTCATTCAGGCTCCCGGAGCCTGAAGCCTTTCTGTAGAATTATTTTAGCAATTTTAAAGCCGAAAAACAAATAAATCATTCGGGCTGCTTTTTTCACAGCGAGTACGAATAGTTGAACAGTGAAGATACCCGGCAGGAAAAAACAAAGAAGAATACGCAGAAGGATAAAGAATGCACATATTCTTGAAGTTCATTAGAAGTCTTGATAAGATTAGAAAAGGGGATGAAGAAAATTGGGATGAATGGCGCTCGAGAGCCACTCTGATTTAGGGTTTGGATCAAGGGTTTCTCTACTCCTAAATCCTGTTAGAGCGCTAAAATTGCCGAAAGATTATTCACTTGTGACGTTAGGCAAATTCTGACGGAATTCCTGTAACATATATGAAGCTGTAACCGAATTTCGAGCCCTATTTTAAAATCAAGAGGCTCACAGGAGTTTAGACATTATAATCCCTTAGTGGGAATTAAGCGGTGGGTTGTTCCCCTTCACCGATTTCCAATATTTTTTGTATGTCGGGTGAATCCGACAATGCGGTTTAATGCCCGAAAAAGTTTAACAGTCGATAGACATAACAAATTGTTTGCTCCTTAATTCAAGGCCGAATGAAATTCTGATTTGTCGATGAATCGGAAACCGACTTCCCTTTCGCTTACAAATTATTAAAGCTTACTAATTCTTCATCTCATTTTTCTCTACCGTATTAACAATCTCATACTCTCTCATACATTATCTAGTCAATTAGAGAGGCGATGCTTCGGAAGGAATCATCCTTTTTATTAGGTGGAATACATAATTGAATAAAATACTCTATCATGAAAGTGGCTCAATACTACTCTTACTATATATATACGAAATTTAAACATATATATATATATATATATATATATATATATATATATTTATATTTATTTATTTATTTATATAAGTTCAGCGGCCGGAGAGATGTTGTACACAGCGTGTCAAAGAACGACATCCGTTGTGGTCACATGTGGTCACGTCATGTGTTCCGATGTCTCCCACGTGCGTTCCATGTGTATCCCATGAGATTGTGCGAGGTTCTATAACGCTAGCGGCTAATTAGGCTAGGCCCGGCTATGCCCGGATTAAACGTTACTAGGTTACTGGTTTCAAAACGTAATCGGCCTTGTTGTTTACAGTCGCTTCGGGAGGTGATACCGCACGTGAAGAAGGAGCGGCGGCTGTCCAAGATCGAGACGTTGACGCTGGCCAAGAACTACATAATGGCTTTGACGAACGTGATCTGCGACATGCGCGGGGAGTCGTGCCCCTACGAGGAGGAGCCACCCCCGGAGCCGGCCCCGGGGCCGCCCACCCAACAGACCGACCTGCCAGCACACCACAACAACGACAACAGCTTCTACGACTTCGAATAATATAAACGGACTGTCGCCAATTGATTTCCAACCAGGCCCTAATTACGAATAAATGGGAAAAAAAATGAAAGTTTTTTGTGTTCTTCTTCAGGGATTTGTAATTCTAACTGTAGGACTTAGTCGCGCGCGCCATAACCCCCCCCCCTTCTAAAAAACATTCTGAAACTATAACATTTTTGACACTTAAATACGGCTCTCGAACGCTGAAGTCTCTTCAAAATGCCTTAAGCAATTTCCCACTTTGAAAGACGACCGACTATACTTCGTGACATTTCCCTATGTCACAGGTGGTTTCAGTTCGGAAATGTGATAATCAGAATTTACTTTACAGAACAAAGACGACCTAAATATATTATTCGTTTCGGTTTACTGGCAATCAAACACTAGACGATTTGTGAGTTAAATCGATCACATATATATTAAGGAAATGTAATTGGTGCTTCTTAAAAATACAAAAGAAAAAAACGAATGTACGTCCTCAAATAAAGGTGCGTTAGGCTAACAGTAAAATAATGGCTTTTTATTACATAGTGTCGCAATAATTGTTGTAACTAGTAGATTATCATTTAGGGGTAAATATTTAAAACAAATGTATAGCGTATAATTTTAAAATCGCTTTCAAATGTGCATGGTAACAGAAAAAAATGTGAGTGCATTAGTGAAATGTGAAAAGGGGGGAAGAATTTTTGAAGAAATTTACTGTCGGGTAATCCTTCGATGAAAGCTTTAGAAATTTGAGACAGAAGCTTAAACTATGCTGAAGTTGAAGAGATAAATGGAGGTTTGCCCGAGTTTTTAATATTAAAGACGAAATGTAAATAGTGCATTAGTTGAAACGAGAATCCTTGCATAGCGTAATTACATTTGTAAAATTTATGTCTGCTGCATTTTGAAATTGTTAATGCTTTGTTGTGTTAAAAATGATCTTCTTATAAGTGCCAATCACAACGATAATACATATAAATATGTTATTGTGTACTAGTAGGTACCATATTAGTTGTAATTGATTTTAATCATTCATGAAACAGTTATTGTTATATAATGTCATGAAATAATAGTTCCGCTCATTTGTTAAAATCTTTGAGGTAACACACCAGCCCAAAGCTTTTTCTGTCCAAAAAGAATTTAACTGAAATATTTAATCATAGGGGGCCCTGACCATTAAAATTTAATTTTGCAAAAAGCTATTAATTAGCAATATAAAACAAAATTTATAAGTGGATTTGCATTATTGCCATGTTTAACAAAACGAGAACACACATTGACTGATTTGATGAAGGGTATTTCACTTTTTCATATTAATAAATATAGTCTTTACATAATTAATATTTCTTAGAGACTCCCTGGTCTTTTGAGCTAGTAGGATGTATGTAGAATTTCATACATTAACTCATTTGTATGATTTACTGTAACAATATAAATTTATCATCTATTCTATTATATGTATGCAGCTTAAAGATTTTGAAAAACCAGAAGAAAATAACATAAAATCCAGTAAATTTTAATTTCAAATAATACTTCATGTAATAATGTTGTGATTGTCTCAGTCATGTTTGTGTTAGATTATTTCATGACACTCATACTTTAATGTCTCATTCATTTTCAAAGGAGTATTAAAATCCTAGAATTTCAAAAAATTAATCTCCTACATGCAATTTGTATTTTGTCACATTTCATTCATTATCAAATAATTACATGCTGTCTAATGACAATCCTGCTTATTGACTAATAAGGCAATGGCTCTTAACCATTTTAATGCTCAATCCAAGATGTGATCCAAGCGTTATAAAAATATTCAAGTTCTCATAAGTCTATTATTAACCATAAAATACTAGGAATTTGTTAAAGGAAGAAACAGTCCCAACAAATATTACACTAATTATTAACATGATAAAATTGCACAATGTATATTGATTTAATTTAAAATTTAAAAATATTTTCTTGGAAACATTGTTGGTCATATAGCTTGGTGTCTTGATTTTGGATTTGGACCTACAGGTTAAGAACCAGTGTAACATTCAATATAAAATGTGCTTATATACTGCTATAAAGTCCTGAAATTAGTCTGTCTTTTTTAAAGCTTCATATTGTTTCATCAGAAGCTATTATTTAAGATTACAGCATAATTAATGCAAATTTTCATTAACATAAAGGAATTAATATTAATAGCATCCACATGGGCTCATTGAAAAAATATTTTTAAAGGTGTACCTAAGTAGCATTGCAGATATCTGCCTAATCCACTTGTAAATCCTTTCGTCCATAAAATTTATTCTTACATAGAAAGGACATTAAATGAATCATAGGCTATAATGTGATTCTAAAGAAATCTGCTGAATGAATAATAATTCAGAGATATAATTGTAGAAAAAAGAAATGACTGATTATATTTAAATATATATTATAGAGTGATATTGTAATTATAATAATTAATATTCTTAACTTCTATATGTGCTTAATAATGTGCTATATATGTTGTTCTGTGGCAGAAAGAAATTCAAAACTTTTCTTATTATGACCAAGGAATACATATGATGTAGAAGAAAAAAAATTAGGTGTAAAACATTGATAGATACAAATTCAGTATAAATTAAGGTTAAATCATTAGTTTTTTTACATCACTTTTTCGTTCTAGTTTGAACATTTTGGCCTACATTTTTTCTAATAATAATTTGCCAACATTGTTACATTCCTAATTTTTAAATATTCCTTAGGCTGTAGATCAAAAATTCAAAATAGTTTAGTGATAGACATTGAAAAAATGTTAAAAGTAAGAAGCAGGAATTTTTTCCGAAACTTTTGAGAGTTTAACCCCAAGAAACATTGTAATTTGGGTCCACAAAGAATTTTCTGAGGTAACAAACTTATTTTACTTTTTGATCATGGACGACTGTACAACTTGCCATATCAAATGTCCATTGTTCACCTGGTGTGGTGGAAATTTATAACCCCCTCAAGGTTATTTTTGTACAAATAGTTTAATAATACTTTTGTGTAAAGTAAGAATCAGTAAAAACAATATTTTGATGATGAGCAAAGAGATAAATGTAAATGAATTGAACCTGAAAAGGACTTTTTTTACCATTAAGGGTGTATGGGTGAAGTCCCAAAATTATTTTTATGAATTTTCGATATCACTATCTAGAAATGGTTTAGAATAGTTTTAATAATTTTTATTTTAAATCTAGTCTTTGGTTACCAGAAAATAATTGAGAATGCCAATAGTTCTATGAAATAGTCAATTACGTTATATTTTATAATCGAAATACTGTATAAGAAAATGGCGCAACTACTCTGGACAGATTTGAAAACAGATTGACTAATCATTTCAATTTTCAATCCAATTATCATTACAGTTATTTTCAATTTGATATTCATTTAAGTTCTTCTAACATAATAATTAATAATATATCAAATCAGAACCCCTAAGAATTTCTGAAAATTGTGCATGAGCTTTTATAAATTGAGACATAATTAAACAGAAATAATTAACATCTGTTCAGGGCAGTTGATGTTTAGTCGTATACTTAAAATAAGGTCTCAAAATACACCTAAGGACAGGAACTGATAAGGAGTTAAATAATTTCATAATTAATTTTATTTTGTAATGCATAATTAATGAACCAGTATTATGTGTGTATTATTACGTATTAAATATTAAGGTAAATCTATCTGAAGATAGCTTATATATACATATATATATTCTATGTTATGATAGATGTGGAAAATCATGGTTTAAAAAAAAATATATATATATAAATAAACATGTAAAACTTATAAGTCATTGTTAGAAAGATATATTGAATATATTTAATAACACTAAATGTTTATTTTTGGAAATATATATAAATTATATATACATTATTAGTGATATATACGTATACTGTAAGGTGTTGTGATTTAAATTTCATCAGACTGTATAGACAAAAAATGTATACTTATTTACTGAGAAATGTGTATTTAGAGAAGTTGAGAATTTATTGTGAAGTTCATGTGTATGTTTTTTGCCCCTTGTATGTTTAGGGGAGCTTCTGCAATTAAAATGAATTTTATGAAAAGTTGACAGCTCATTATTTTTCCTCACCCGAACATCCTTTATTACTAATAGGTAGGAAAATGTAGGCCTCATTACCCCTCATTTCCACAAGAGCAGTTAGTTTGTATGGAAACATAAAATATAATACATTTGCCTACAAGCTAGGATGGAAAGTAACGCCTAGTGATTGTTGGAGACATAGAATAGGGTTTGAAATCGCTGGCATGTTAACTTTACCTTTTGAGATGGAATATAGATGGATTATGATGAACACTTGATAGCATATAGATCTTGGTATGTTTGTGTGTCTATGAGGAGCTCGTCGACTCCAGTACAATAATTTTCTGAAACTTTATTCTGGACGACCCACCAGCGGCTGCAAAGTTTGTTAAAAGTTTCCGTACATAACGTAATGTCCACCATCATACTGTCGTTTATTTATCTCTCCCCCTGAAAATGAAATAGGCAGATTCTTGAATCGAACGGCGGGATTTTTGATGGGCTTGACTCCAAAAAGGCGATATTCAATCCAAAGGCCATCAACCATACCCGGTAATTGGGTCTTTGATGTGGACCCCGGCAGAAATTTACATTTATATAGCCAAGTCCGGCTGGGGTGTGTGCCATCACAAATCGGCAGTCCCGGTGTACCGTACCAGTCCCACCCGCACCAAACTAAGCAACGGACCCTAGGGTTATTTTATTATATGCGAGGAATAATAACGTTCCGCATGTAGTAATGTTTTTAGGAAATGAACCTCCATGTAAAATATTTTAAAAGTGAGTGATAAAGAAGTTTCAACATTTCTTATTATTATTAATAACAAACAACAACGCTTATTTCTTGTAAACCAGTTCAGGACATCCTTCCGCTCATGAGTTTCAATTGCTTAGTAAAAATACTAGTTCTTTCTAATTAATATTTTTTCTTGTATGCTTACATATCTTATGTGACTGCTTCGAGACAATAGACAGGATGCGCTTTTACTCAAGGTGCTTTAATTCCTGAGCGATTCTTCCCGCAAATAACCCAGACTCAGGTGGCGTTTACTCGGAAACGAGGGGAAAAGTATCGTGTCGAATATTGGCCGGAAAGGAAGGAGAAATTTAATGATTCACTCATCTATACCAACATTTCTAGTTAAAGAGCGAAAATGTACAAAGTGTTATGTATTCTTTATATTGATGTGAGATAAGATATTTTTCAGTAAACTTCCCACTAGAAAGTTGATAATACAAACAGAAATAAAATACGAATTTATATTCCGTAATAAATACACGTGTAAGAGACAGTTATTTGGCCACATAATATTAATAATAGGTTAGTCCAAGAAATAACTTTCTCCGCGTTATGTGCTACTACTTTTCGCCATATCAAGAAAGCCAACATTATTCCGCCGGTAAAAATTGCAGAAGTCCTTTCTTTATAAAAAAAAAACTCAATTACCTTAAAAAGGAGCCCTCGGTGTTTATCAGTTATTACTTAGGCGGTTGATGGGGGGAGATAATTAAATGTAAACCTAGTACCACCAAACCCCCTGCCCCCATCAACTTCTCCAAGTAGCGATAACGAGTCAATCCGCTCCTCCCGTAATTGAAAAAACAATTTGATTATGGCCTGGCCTAATAATAACTCGGCGGTTCAGTTTCGAAAACGGGTTAATTACAGTTTTAGTTGACTGGAGTCCATCCTCTTAACCAGTCAGTCAAAATTTTGAAGTACGCTTTAAAATAACAATTTTAATACTCTCCGTGTTTTCAGAGACTAATATAGCCAGTTTCCAGCGCTAAGCAATATCATTAAGTCCGATATAATTAAATAGTCAACACCCATTAAGTTTGGAAGCCAAGGGTTAACTACTAATTATCATTACTGCAATTAAAATATTACAAGGTAGGATTGAAGGTTGAAGTAAGTAATTCCTGTTGAGCAGAGCAGCGAATCATGTTTTCGGATGGTGCCTTTTAGAATGTGCTTGTCGTAGGCATCGATTTAACAATTCTCAAGAAACGTCCGGCGGGACCTAGTGAAATCCAATAACGAATTTTCTCACGAATCTTATGAAGGGAGATTCCTAAGAAAGGGAAAATGAAGATTTCTATAAAAAAAAAGATAATATTTCACGATAACGTGTATAGTAGTGTTGAGCTGGATTGGAATGCAGCCAAAAACGTTCATGACATATGAAAAATAAATTGTGTGGACATTGCAAAAAATTCAACTTTCGCACATCCAATTAATAAACGCCTTTCACACAGATTTTGACAATTTGAATAACATGCTTGTTGAATTGATTGAAATCATAATCTAACTGCAGCAATAATCTCAAATCAAATGTATGACGTATATATATTCTTTTCTGTATACAGATAAGACCAAAATATAAATTCTTCTCCTAGCTTCTGTCGACATCACACAGGTCACTCCGCGCCTCTTTACCTCAAGTCGAAAAAAATATTAAGAAGTTAGGGCTTTTCTACAGAGACTCCTACCATTTCTACACCCACTAATCCTAATCCGAAGAAGGAATAGCACGGGTGTTTTAAACCTGGAAGAGCTCGACATGTCCAATTCAAGTTAGTGGAACTAATGCATTTTCAAACTTTCGCATGAGAGTTAAGATAGCCTTCCCTCCGCCTGCGTCAATTTCAAGGAAGTGACGAAGTTGAGCCCATTAATTATCCCACTTTTCTTAATTACCGGATTGGTGCGCATTGATTTCCTCATTAATCGAGGACATATATTTCAGTGTTCAGTCTGAGTTTAGATTTCAAATTATCTGATAGTAAGCAACGCGAATTCTTTTATTATTGTTTGTTTTTACGGCGAGCTGTATTCACGGCATAACATACCGTGTTAACGCCGAGCAGTCTGTGAGTGAAGAAGCTCAATCTACGGTCTCAATACGGTCTAGGAACAGACCGATTTCTGCTTTTCGCCATCGTCAGTATTCAGGAATACCTACGGAGCGGAGGTTAATTACGACCGCAATTAGTGATAATGGTGTTTTTTCCCGTAGAAATTAGCTAAGCGACGGGGACATTACGTCTGCCAGTCCCGATAACCTTTCACGATACTGCATATGGTGAAAAAAGGAAACCTGTTTTCCACCGGACGGTAATACTTAGGGCCGACATTTTGACGGTAACTGTATACCAGGACGGTAAATTGATACCAGAATAACAGCGGCATTAACTAATTTTGACAAAGTTATATATGTATAATGCTAATTATTCTATTTTCTCCTTTTAAGTAACCTCTTGGCATTGTACTACATCAAATTAGAAAGAAGTACATCGTCTAGTAAATTTTATTGTATGTTAAACTATTATAGTTTTGATTCTAAAATTTTCCAGAAATGAAATTCCCTGTATAAACTAGAAGTAAAAATTCAGGATGGCTTATCAGAACTGGCTTATCAGGCTTATCGTGATTGAACATCGGTTATATAATGATTAACGGACATGCCGCCCATTCGCAGACTGGTCCACATACACTCGTCTATAAAATCTATAAAGATCATCAATTAACAGTATTCCAAATTTCTCATTATGAAAAAAACCTCTTGGTTTTTCTTGGTCTCAACTCTTGTTGAGAGACAGTTTTACACCATTCAATGTAGCCAACTTATATTATTCATACTGGGAGAAATATAGCAGTAGATAAGGGAAAGAACATAGTAATGTTAAACCCACGGTAATGATGTTTCTGGCCTAATTAGTAACGAGTAACAGTCCAGTGATATTGCTTTCGGTCGTGGAATGCCATCTGGCATTTGGCCTAAATGCGAAGCTAAAAAAATGTGCCCCACACTCTGAAGCATGTGCGGTGCAGCTCCCTCCAAAGGCCATCCTCGTCCGTAGGGATTTATTTAACCAATAAAATAATTTGTCTCCCTCCGTCTTGGACGAAATTCCAGAATTGAAAATTATAAAGAGGAGAAATTAATCCACGGCAAAAGAACCGTCGGTAAACGACTTCTAAAAGGACGGTTAATGGCGAGAAACGAAAAGTTTACGTTTCGCTCGCTCAGAAGCCAGAGAAAAAATTCTGAAAGCGTCTGAAATGCTAATTTGAAATTGTCTACGCTAGTTACAATCAGATTAAGAACTAAACAATTGTATAAACCAATCAAAACTCGACGGTAGCGGAACTATTCTGAAAAATACATTTTGAAGGCTGAAGTACTGCCAAATTCGGCCCCCAAATTTCGATCGGCCCTCGTCCGTGTCGATAACCCGACCTTCGTCTTAAGCCCAACTGAAACCGCTCCTAACTGTATCTTCGATGGAACAATTCTCATAAGCCGGGTATGGAATTTAAAATTATATATATATATATATATATATATATATATATATATATATATACTACAGGTATTTCCGAATATTGGAAATCATAGAGCCCGATCAGGACAAAACCTACAAGATAGACTCAACCTATCCTCGTCCTAGAAATTAGGATGGAAGAAAAAAACATAATTATTAAGTTTAATAAATTTAAAACGACTAAAATACGCTCCAAACTAGCCCCTAGTCACCAGTCAAATGGTAATGAGGACTCTCTATCGAACGAGAAAGCACATGAGACATTAAGGTCATTTAGTACTCATGTTTTGGCTTATTCGTAGCCCTATAGATAGGCTCACAGTTTACATAGATGCGCTTTATAACTGTTGCTTCGCTTTCCGTTATATTGTAGGAAATTAGAAATAGTACACCGCATTACATTTACCTTTCATTAGACAACTTCCTGCTGATCGAACAACAATAATTAAAATTAAATTAAATGGAAACTGTATCTAAAGAACATACCTTTGCTTTGGCAAGTTCGCAATCTTTAACGGTAAATTTCCCTCCCTTCTGTCGCTCGAGTACCGGTGCGACAATTCCAGAACGGTAAAAATTTATCTTGAGGTTGCCATTATAAAAATTTGCAAGTCGAAAAGAGAAAGCTTTCGAGAATCAAACAGGACCGATTTCACTGAGTGCGAATCTAATTTCAACTGTAAATTACAACCGCTTACCGATTATAGTCCATATTACCATTCTTGTGGCTATTAAACCTACTCTATTATACATATGCAATATTATATTATTATTCCTTAATACTTTTACAAGCGGAGGAGCTTTGGGGTTTCGCAAATTGATAACGAAGTACGTTTCTTTATGCTAATTTCGTTTTCGTAATCAGTTATAACTAATTTTCGTTGAAGCATGTTAGCAAATAAGAGCAAATTCAGATTATTTCGTGACTGCAGGAGGCATCAGAACGCTCTTTGTTCCCGAAACGCTACTACCGGGTGCCCAATACTTCCTTCTAAAATAAAAACTATAGTTATTATATACAAAACTATAAACGTAATGATCGTAATCAAAAGAATGACTAACACGTCTGCGTGTAACCCATTATTATTGTGTTATTTACCTTTTCAATGCATAAGAAGCAAATTATAACGTCTATCAGGGTCAACCTGTGTTCACAGAAGACTAGAAACAAATACTTTACCCAACCGCCATCAGGGCATAATTTTCATTTCGAAAAACCTTTTCTTAAGCAAATAGACCTAGATGGAGCAGGTACAATGGGCTCGACAAAGTTGGGGGAGGGTTTCACATTAAAGGGCATCTCAACTTATATAAGCCGCACAATCTAAATCCTGACTAGATCTACACTACTGAGTGTTACAATACTACTTAACCATTTCTGGAAAGTTTCTGCGAGTTATTTTTTAGTAAATCCAAATACCAGCGGTCATTCTGAATAATTCAATGGAACTTCTGAGCATTCTTCATGATCCCCCCGCAGTATTTTGCCGCAGGTGGCCACATACATATACCTGAGGCTAGGGAGAGGGCTGCAAGTACCAAAGCTTCTGAACAGATTGCAACTACCATAAACTTCTGGATCCGCACAATCGAATAAGGGCGGTTTTCAATTGCGAGGACGAAGGGAAACTTACCCGCCGACACCCCCGGGACGGAGTGGGACCGTAAACAGACCATTCTTTCTTCTCAGACGAAAATTCCGATTGATATCGGTGTTTGAGATTCTACTCGAGGCCGGGGCTCGATTGTCCCTGAGTCAATATCACTGAACGCTTCCGGAATAACGTCGCTCATCTCAGGGTGAAGTTTTAGGTTTCTAACTGTTGCAACTGGATCGAGTGTGTTGAATTAAATTTGACGCGCCCAACAGGATATTAGTCCTAACCGAGATATAGTTCTTGGAAACTCGTCCCGTAGTTTATATCTGAAATATTCATAAAATTCGGTGTTTCCACTTTATTATACGCGATTGCCCCATAATAGTATCAATTATAATTTCAGTGTCGCACATTTTCCTGGGAAATACTATGCCTAGTTGTCCCTGAGTAAATAACGGATTTAAGCTCTAATCTTAAATAATAGAAGTCGATTTTCAATGACCTTTATAAAGGAACTTGATTCGATTGCGTTTCTTCGTCACTGGTGTCTCCTAGGAAGCAATTTCATTAAATATTAAGATGCGTTCAGAATTTGTAAATGAATAAGGTGATGGCAGATGAGCTGAAAAATCATAATTATTTCGGGACACGCGTGTAGATTGGTTTTATAGTAAACTATGAACAAACTATGAAGTAAACTATACATAGTTAACTATGTATAGTAGAACTATGGATCTATACTTCTTAAAAAACCATGACAACGGTCAATACCGCAGGCTATTATTATTTGGAATTCGTGCCACTATGGAGACCATTTGGTCCGAGAACTCGGCAACCCAGCACACTCTTGTCTTGTTTTGTCTAGGCAACCCCGTTCATTATTCTATCAGTTATATTATTCTATATATATAGTTATATCTATATACATATATAATGTGTGTACTAAGCTATATTGGCGGAGCGAAACATAAACGTTGTTTACTATATACATGCCGGCCCGTTGGCCTTCGCCGGTTCCTGCAAGGCCGACTTCTCTCCTGCCCCCTTCAACAAGAATGATACCAACCTCCAGGTTCTGTTACATATCTTAGCCTGAAAACTGAACACAAAGGGGGAAGATATAGGCTTTAAGTTGTTTAATTTTCCCAAGTAGAACATATTACATATGTACGTAGGTTTACAGTTTAGAACATAATTTATTTCGCTAAACAATTATTATAAATACGTGGATGCAATGGAACGCACGTGTCGGGCGGACACTGCAGCGCGCGTGTATAATGTCAGTTCGATATTTTTTTCGCTCGTATTATTCTCCTTCGAAGAACATTTGATTTTAGATTTATTCCGGCGAAAGCGAGAAATCGATATCCGCGTTAGTTTTTCCTTCGACGTCCTTCTCGCATGAAAGTTCCCTGCGTCCTACTAAAACTGTACATAGCTCCGATACATATGCGATTTTTATATTGACTCGACTATTAAAAGTGTATACAATCTGCGAGCAATTTCAGTAGGCTTCTGTTACACTGCAATCGGACACATGCAATTATAATTTAAATGTATTAAGAAATATTAGAGCGTTTCTTATTTAATTAAACCAAATATAATGGCTCTAAAAGATTATTAGGATTTTAACGCTGTTATACTATAGGATTCATATTTATAAGTATATAATAATGAAGCACTAAAATCACTACATAGACAAACTGAAGTAACTAAATTAAATAATCATCGACATATTTAATAAATATTTTAACTGAAGTTTTCTAAATGATATGATTGCGGATCCGTTTATATGTTTATAGAAGACTCCACAGCTTTTATCTGAAAACATTTTTATGAATTCCATACATAGGCAAGATAATGTACAGACATTCATATCTGTGGCTGTTTACACCCACGCTCTCACCGCGCCCTATTTATTATGGTACATTTGTTCCAGTTATACTGAAATTTCGACCTCTGCGATATGTCTATCTGATTAGGTGGCCGAGATTTTTTCGCATTATCTCTCCTTCCGTTAGGCGTAAATATCACAGAGATATCGACCCGTAACAATTTTCGGCAAATATTTAAGACCTACATTTTTATGAATTAAAGCGCCTCGAATTACGCAATGCGCCTAATCGTTATTCACATTAATTGGCAATAACTCCTCTAAACAAAATAAATCTGTTATACCGCGGCGCGAAAAATATTTACGAAAGTAAACAAAATCAACATTTTGGTTGTAAAATAACTACGACGAATATAAATATCATTTTTACCCTTGAATATTTTGAATCGGAATTCAGTTGCAGAAAAACATTTGATCCAAACCGTAAATCCGAATGGATCTATAAGATTCAACCGGTTGATAGAAATCGTCCTGCGTGAATTCTGCAGAGTTTAAATATAAACAATTGGTTGAAATAAAATACTTTCTTATTTACAATATTAAAATCTAATCCCTTATTTAAGCGTATAAAAGTCATAATTAATACACACACTGATTCGAAGTCTCGTTCGTGCTCAGTCGTGCAATAACCAGCTCGTCGCTGAGTAGGCAGCGCCCTTTTAAATATCGCAGCCACTAATTTTGTTTGAATTTGGCCAGTTTTATTGCGCCTAGATACGCTTTGTGACACAGATTAGCCGGCAGAACAATTGAAATTGCGAACCGGGCGAGGTCACCGCGAATTCCATCGAGACCGCAGAACCTATCGAAGTCGGGAGTGACTGACACTAGCGGCAATAAGTTTCAATAACAGTCAATATGCTTCAGTGACTTTTAACTTTAAGTGCTTACCACACAAATCCGTAACAGCAACATTCGTAGTTTTATTTATCCTCAGGACAAGAGGACTAGGACTCATTGGACTATATGAGTAGGGCAAATGTTGAAATTGGATAAGTTCAAGGCTCCAGTGATCCATTAAGATTTCGGGTCTACGCCATCCTCGGTAAGTGCTACGGCAACGGCTGATATTCGCAAATTCGTTTAGTTATTTCCGTATTTCGTAGTCTAGTGATTTGAAGCTACCTTATAAATATAATTCACGACGAAATTCAACATAAAATGAATTCCAGAATGAATCCACATTCATCGAAAACCACAGTATTATAACGCCTCTGTAATCCAACTGATTTCTGTATCTTCATTTCAATTCTTCAACGCCCCTACGCGGTTGAGATTCGCGCAGGCCCAACGTGCTTCGAGTGTAAAAGCCCGGCACGGCCGCCCAACATCGCCGGATTGCCAATTAACATTTAAACCGCTCCGAACAGCAATCGAGCGTCCGGACTATTCGATACCGCCAGTTAATCAGTTGGCCGATAAACTCGTTTCGTTATATTGGATATCTGCCTCCTTACGCAATCTGCAAACCTAGCGAACGGACCGCGAGTCTGTCCCCTCGCACAGCGGCGCTAAAATGCCAACCAGTCCTAGACATCTTAATGGGAGATCATGATTATTGACGTCGACTTGAATTCTCTTTCAATTACTTCCAATTGTGGGATCTTATTTTACTTTGTCTCTCCTATAGCTCACGTGTATCAGCATTTCATTAAACCGTTTTGTGTTGTTATTTTAACTTGTACGCGGTTTAATACTACACCGTGGATGTACTACTTTAATTTTTAAAAAATTGAAAAAGAAGGTTTTACGGATTTGTGTTCATATCGAAAGTTCAATTGCATTTAGGACCAGATTTAACAAATATTGTTTGATTATAAAACGTATTTAAAGCATTTTTCCTCTCCAAATAATTGTAACAAACGACCCAGTTTAGCTTTCACTGGCTATGCATTATATATAACCATTTATATGTAGGCTCGGTGTACAGAGTTATATATAAAATTCCAGCAGACCGGTTGCAATTTATTTATCCTTTTTTTCTCTTTAGTGTTGTGCAATTTGAAATGGCGGTTCGTTTCTCGGGCGGCGTCGAGTGGGCTGGGCCCCGGCCAGAACAAATAACAGATTTGCAATTTAAAACAGTACTTTTCAGAGAGGTAAAAACCCAACGAAGCGAAGACTTGCGCGAATTCGTAGATGTAATTATAAATATTTTTCTGTGCAATGTCGACGGGTAAAGGGAGGCCGGAGGGGGCCTCTGGCCACAGTTCGGTAAGGATTGACCAGAACCGATTTGAAGCAATGTCGATGGACTTGAAATGGGACCGGTTCCCAGGCCCCTCCACTTTCTCTCCCCGGTACACTCAACTGTGGCCAATTTTTGCGAAATTTAGGTCTCGTGTATTATATATTTCGTGCTATAAACGTTTTATAAACGCTACCTATCTTGATTCTATTACGCTGCGATAGCGCTGATAATGAAAAACACGAGAAGCCTTCTAAAGCCTGATTTCATTTTATACTTTTATCAGCGCTATTTTACTTCTAGGAAGAGCGAACTCGCGCCCAGCTTCCGTAATAATAGGAATAGCTCACTTTTCATAATGACGTCATGACCACTAGGAAAAACCAATTTTTGAGTCCCCAACACGAAATAATGAGAAAATAATCTTCACTACCGTTTATATGGTATTCTAAAAACATTATCCTAATACAAACCTCCTCCAGGACCACGGCATTTACCTTTTAATTACCGAACGTATGTAATTACTAACTCATAATATAATAACTAATCTAATTACTCGTAACAGAACCAATACACAAATGGCATATATGTTATGTTGAAAACAAAATCTATTTGCAGCCAAATCACGCTGGCCTATGCAAATAGCAAAAACCTGTGATCAACTAAAGTTGAAATCAGCTCGTGTTCAGTAGGAAGACATCACGTACAAAGTTGCGTATTACAAGATGTCTTATTAATAATAAGACAACTTATTATTATTTATCTTGTCTTGTATAGCGTAATTACGTGGCAATCTGCCACTTCGGAATGGCTCGACTACAGCAGAATGTGTTGCAACAACAGCAACTTTGTTCCACTTTCTATATGCCAGTGTCGAGATACTGGCAAATGAAACTTGAAATAATTAAATAGTAAGTAATCAAAAGTATTACGTCTTATATTACGTAGTAAATGCATCCATCGTTTCGGAGATTCTGCATCACCTTACAATGAGGTTGAAATGACCGAAAGAGAGGGACGAATACTTCTGTAGATTCAGGAGTCAGGAAGGAAGGAAGATTTGGCGGAGCCGGGGAAGGCCAGCCTGAGATATGAAGAGGCATTTAAGGTTGGAGGGAAACAGAAAAAGAACGCGAAAAGCCGAGGTGGTTCTGAGGTCGTTGTTGTTGACCAGGACACGTGCATCCAGGTTGCATAACGCAGGCTGGCAAAGCATGCAGTCATTTCGGGCCGCTAGCATTTACATTTTAGCGAACGCTTTAAATATAATATTGTCTTGCCATATACGAGGTACATCCGAATATCGGATTTCCTTTAAAACATCTGAAAATATTTCCAGACTTCAATTGGACCAAGATGTCATCAAAAATAAATCTTATACTTGTAGAAAATTACTGTTTTAATGAAAAAAAACTCGGGCCAAGAAACGCACAATTTCCACAATGTTTAATTTTTCCTGGAAATCATTTTTCCTTCCGTATTGCAGGCATTCAGTGAATACTCTTTGACGTATGGGTTTTCCTACGTTTGTCGCTTGCCTTGGTTGGTATAATGGACAGTTGCCATATAAAACACATTATACTATTAAATTAAAATTTAGTGACTCGACACAGGTGTTAAATAACCGCATTTGAGCCAATTGAAACGCATTACTAAATTTTTTCGCCCGCCCCATAGCATCCATCATGTTTAACTTCAACTTTCCAGTCTCAAGATGGTAGTAACGCGCAAGAAATTCGACTGGGAATCGCGATGACCTCTAATTCTAGGAAGTGAACATTTCAACTTGGAAAGTAGAACGTTTCCTGTAAGCTTGCGAAAGCTGTTGTGGCCAGTTAACGCCTGCTACAAACCATGAAGGTCGGAAAACCGATACACATTGGAACTCATTTCTTTTATTTTCTTGCGGGTTTTCTCATAAATAGTGTCTGAAGGTAACAAATGAAAGCAATCATTGTTACTGTAAGAAGTGAG
The DNA here is from genome assembly GCA_019843655.1 of Lethocerus indicus. Lineage (NCBI taxonomy): Eukaryota > Metazoa > Arthropoda > Insecta > Hemiptera > Belostomatidae > Lethocerus > Lethocerus indicus. The sequence goes on along the minus strand of JACDQD010000005.1, from coordinate 23,694,977 downwards.
TACTTATTGATGTTACGTTTTAAATTCATACCCTGAATACCCTAGCATCTGGTGTAAATTAAGTAACATGGTAGTAATAGTCCTTGCCACAAATTGGGAAAATTTACTAACACGGATTAAAGGAAACAAGAACAAGAAGCCACTAACTACGATATGGAGCCTCTGTATTCTTCTTAACACACACACATTCTTTTGTAACATTGTAAAAGTAGTCTTAGTTAATTCCCTTCTTATGTTCTAGTAGCACTTTATTATTCCTTCATAGCTACTTTCGATTTATGCAGAATTTTTGTTTTTTTTTCAGTTTCTTTGTTACTTTATTACTACAGGCCACCCAAGGCCAGCAGATTTGCCTTTCCTAAGCAAGAAACGAATGTACTTTCTTTACAGAATATTGTTATTATTAATATTTCTTAGAGTGAACATATCAAACTTTTATACTGCAAACATTTCTTTATGAAAAGGAACACAGTTTACACAAATCAGTTTTAAGGGAAATAATTTTGTCAACCTATCAAAGACATTTCTGAAACAGTATTAAGCAAAACATTATCTGACTTTCATATCTAAGAATATGGGAACAGTAAATTATAAAAGCTGGTTTATAAAAACTCATACACATGTCCATGCTTCTCAGCTATTTGTATTAAAATTTCACTTCACACAAAAGGGGATAAAAAAATAATACTGGTAACAGATATTGAAATTTTATTTTTTAAAAAAAATGAGTGTACACGATCTTTACAAACTTTTTCATTCATCTGTGCAAACTTGAAAAATAATGGTGGTTAATGAAATGAACTCTCAAAATATAGGCAGTGCCACTAGCATATCCTAAAAATAGAAAAATAAAAGAATCGACAATTGGGGACAAACTGTTCACAGATATAAGAGCAGGCTGTCAGTCCAGCCCTTCGGTTGAAAAGAACATCAGACATTGAAGAAAAATCAGCTCATTTGTGAAAAGCATCACAACAACAACATCAGAGTTCTAGGCAAACGATAGATACAAGCTCGACCAACAGTCTGTCCTCCACCTATAAATCACCTGCCTGCTTCCCAACTACAAACATGCTATGACAATGCAACAAAATAACTGGGGTGGAGCTAAGATCACTTTCTATACCTTAAATCTAAACTAATACCTACCACTAATATTGGATACATATCTCGGATCAATATTAACATTTTTATAATAGAAATAACTGAGTGTTAACAAATCCCCAAAGAAAACAATATATTAGAATGAAAGGAATTTCTGTCATTTAAAACATTAAATAACTTTACTTAATTTAAATAATATAAAGTGAAATTACAATGTATAAAATTAAAAAACAATAACCAAAAGAGCAACAGTGTGGCTTGATTGAAGAACAGTTACTTGATATAACCCTTGGCTCTGAAGACGTCCCTCATCAGGGACTTCAGGTACTTTATTTCTCTCTGCAAGTCTGTTACTTTAAGTTTCAACTCGTCATTCTTTGTCTTCAGACCTTTCTCTTCGCCCAAAATTTCTTCGACCTCAGCCTTCTTCTTCTGCCTATATCTGGTCGCAGCATTCTTATTCTGCTCCTTCTTGCGCAATTTTCTTTCATCAGGGCCTACTCCATTCCTAGAGTACGGAGTTTTTCCAGCAGCACTCTTTCGTTTTCTGGATTCACCACTTTTGAATGGTTGTGCCGATGTGTGCGGCACCCAGTCTGGGTGTTCACGAGGCCTGTCTGAGGCCTGCGGCAACCACTCCGGATCCTCACCACTACTCTCTGATGACGTCTGCACACCGCTATCACTCTCCTCTCCACCACATATGGAGCTGCTAACAGAGACACAGCCGGGGCTCTTTGCCCCACTGATCACAGGCTCAGTGTACAGCTGTCTTCTACTCTAGATGCTACCAACTCATCCAGTTCACTTGGCTGCATTCCCTGTGCATTAAATATGAATTATAAAAATACTGTAAAATAGCCGAGTGAACCGTAAAAATTATGGGACAGACAACCGAGAAAAAACAAAACAAAATCATTAAATATAATTACCTGTAGGAGAGTGATAATGTCTTCATCACGAGGGCTGTCTGGTGGTGTGAGGGTGTCATGCCTATTAAGTACGTATTCAAATTCCTGAAGGAGCTGAGTAGTGTCCGTTTCGATAACGGGCACAAATAAAGGAGATGCCACAACCTGCATGGGCTGAGGAGCAGGAGGAGGAGGTGGAGGAGGAGAAGGCTGCGTGGGCTGCTCCAAATGGTAGTCCAGCGAAGTCAATACTGGTTTGACCATGCTCTCATTGAGCTGATGGCCAATACCAGCATTGTTACCTTCGCAGGTCACAAATTGAGGCAGCACATCGAAAATTGGTAACTCTGTTTTTTCTTCAAACCAGTCCGGGAACTGTTGATCTAAACAGCACAAAATTAACAAGATATCAATTAAATGAAAGTTAAACAAATAAAGACTGACATTACCAATATTAATTATAAATATTGCTTAAGTTAATAACTGAACTATAAATAAATATATAATATAAAATAGAAAAAGGTAAAAAATTAAAATTATTTTAAGCAATCATCTGTTCCTCTTCATTTCACCAATCAAAGATTACACTAGTAAATTCAAAGACAGAATGTTGTAAAACAATTAATTTACTTTAATATACATGAAATTAATAGTGAAAGTAATAATCAATAAGAAAAGAATTAGGTGTTCAAAACTTTTACTTCCATAAGAAATGGAAAATAGACCATGGAAATGGACTGAGCAAAGAAGAACAGCAGATATATTACATCTAAAGAAAAAGAAATTCCTTATCAAAAGTTCAAAATGTTATCATATGATCACTGTGCTCAATAATTTTAATTCAAGATCCCTAGGAAGACTTAAAACAATTTATTTTGAAATACTTCATTACATTTATAAATTAAAGTCTATAATCATAATCTATTCAAAAACTTCGAGACAGACTTAATTTTTCAATTGGCTTTTAACTTGGAGAAATACATAATTTTCTCTGGAATATGCCACTATAAAAAATTAATGACTAATTTAATGAATAAAATTAAATAGTGTCAACATAATATGAAAAAATACTATCCATGTAAGGAACATATTAAATATAAATTCAGGTGATCTGGGGTCTGGTGATAGTAATTATTTACACAAATAATACTAATTTTACAGCCAATTATTCAGCTGTTTTATTTCATTAAGGATATTAACTAATATTTCTCAATTACTATAATCACTATTACAATCACATCAAACAGAACAATTACCCCAAAGAAACCTTCCCTATACACATTACATATTTCTAGCTCCAATGCAAAACAAATATGGAACAGAACCAGTTTAAGGTAAACTGGGCTTTGAAGAAATGCCTAATGTCTCTTAATGTAAACCAAATAAACAAATCAATAATTACAGTACAAGTGATTATAATTGATATACTGACTTATAAAAATGAACACGTTCCAAGAATTAAAGACAACTCAGCACTTTAATGTGCAAATTTAACAAAAAAATCTGCCAACTTCAGCTTTCAAAATATGTGCACTCATGTGATATATATGTATTATTTGAACAACTATTTCTTCAACATCCTTAGGCCAGAATTTTTTACTACAGAATTAATTCATATAATACATATAATATATAGCTTTAAAATATTAATATAAATTGATGGTTTACTAAATTATGAATTTAAACAAAAGGAAGAAATATTATCAGCAATATAATGAAACTTCCTCTTTAATATTTTTTGCAATATACATTTATACATAATTAAATCTATACAAACAACATTTATCTATTGCCAATTATATAAACTAATACATTTTAAGGTCGTCAGCATAACTCATCATTATCACTTATCCCTATCAGATGCAGTAGTATTCTATTAATCTGTTAATTAAAACATCATTAAAATTAGTTATTTGTTTTTATAAAACCTGCCTTTAAAAAAGTAACAAACTAATATAATTACATTTCTAGCTAAAATATATAAAGTAACCTTTATCATTTTCTGAGAGCTAATGAATAATTCAATAACTAAAAATATGAATTTTTTATTATTCGTACAATATAAATGGGGATGTTTGATATAGTCATCATTAAGAAATGTATCAAAGAAAGAAAGAAATAACCGAACAGAACAAATTCAGATCACCATCAGAAATATTAGTGTAAGTATTAAGTTCAGTTTTGAATCTTTGCCAAATCTCAAGGTGACAATAGCCTTCATCAGAAACCCAGCATCCAGACCTGTTTCTTTCCCTTGCAAAGAGGGCAGCAAGCAGCCAACCACTTTCACACTGTACCCCACCCAAACTACATTGCTGACCACGTGGCAACCAGGCAAACCTGCCCTAATATGTTTGCTTTACAGAATATATGCAGTGCACATCATATCACAGAATCAGATGTACATTTAATACACATTATCTGTATAATAAATGAAATTATAATGTCAAACATGAAAGATGTAATACTAAAACAAAAGAAAAGCAAACAAAAATAAAATTAGTTTGGTCAAAAATAAATAATCCATTATAAAAATGCAAAATAAGTATTATGTTTAGAATTTCTGTTTGGTGATTTAACATGATACTTATAATAAATAACTACAGTATAGAAACTGACAAGTGAATAACAAAAACTGGGAATAAAACCTTCCCAGTTGCCATCAATGAAAATCACCCATTAACACAATATACTTTTTTCCAGTTCAACATTGCTTATAAATTAATCCAGTTTTAAATAAATCAGAGCAGCCTGTTGCACACAAGCCCCACCCATGTAGAAATAAGCTTTCATAAAGCAGCAACTCCAAGTAAGGACACTAAAAAAGCACACGACTGGTTTGAACCAGTCTAAATAAAATGACAACATTTATATAATGGTTTGTAACTTGCAACACTGTCAGTTTGCATTCAATTAGTGGGTGCAATTATTAACTTATGAACAATTTAAAATAATTAGTCCATTCAAAGTGAATTTACTTCTATATTTCAAAATAAGAAAGAAACAGCGATAGAGAGATGTCTGGACTTTAAAATAGAAAAAACCTAATGCACTGTCAATAGGTTCACAGGGGGCATTGAGCGATAACAGATGGGGCAGTTCATTGGCAGTTGTGACACCATTATCAGGCACAAGTATACTTATCTCCAATTGATCTTTGACCTCAAGCTCAAATAATGTTAGTCTCATTTTAACTTCCTTAAAACTTTTTTATGTGTATGTGTGTGCATTAAAGAAAGTATGAATGCCCTTGCACGCACACACACATACACAATACTAAATGTATTCAATACTAGTGAATTAAAAAATGACTATGCATTGTAAATAAACAAAATAAATATTGTCTGAAGATGTCCCTTGAATTGAATCACCTAGTCATCAATAATCAATCTACAACTGCAAAGAATGAAGCCCGTATTTTATAACATATCATTTTATCATATTTTAAAACAAAATTTTATAGAGTGCACACTTTTTCAACAGATTATTTAGTGTGTTAAAAGAAGCCATGGGTCAACATTCCCCCCCTCCTCCCAGTAAAAAGGTGAAATACAGGTTTTCTGGTTTCAACAGGTACCTAACGACCAAATTTCTGGCACAGTTCCAAATCTATTGGCAAGCAATGGATGTTACTTTCTTTGCGTTTTATCTTTCAATTTATATTATTCAAGGACATGATTTATACTAGAACACAAAAAAGGAAGAACTAAGCTGGCAACAACCTTTTGCCTTAATGATAACGCAAATCAAATACTGAATCTCTGCCAAAGGGTCAAAATAGTCAGGGACATTTAAATATTGCAATAAAAACCTGAATTTAATGATACATGCACATAAAACATATATATATATATATATATATATATATATATATATATATATATATATAAAATTATATTCACACATAAATTGTTCTTAATTTAACATCTGACACATTACACCATGTATTACATGTGAAATATCAAGTATTTCACACAACATTCTCTATTTTTTATGATTGGTACTACTTGGATCAGTACAATATAATCATTAACTGTGCCATAACTGCGCAAATAAAACTTATTTGGTAACTTCAAATTTCATCACTTCCCATTTTATGACAGTAACAAAGTTTTCATATTATCAGTTTGAATGCATAAAAAAGAAGCATAAATGCTCATACATTATTTTTTATCCCTAATATTTAAATGTGCAAATGGTTATGATTAATTATTTAATATAACAAGTAATTTCATCATTATTAAATAGTCAGAAAGTCATACCATGGTATGTCATAACTTGCCCACAATACATCTTGGCTCTTGATTTATATATTTATATTTTTTATATCCGAATGTGGTTGGTGTTTAGCTCAGTCTATCTGATAATGGTAATGGTGATTCGCCAAACTGCAACAACTCTACAGAGGTCGGTCCAAACACAAACACAAAACTTGGAGGTTTTCTGATGCGAATGTTAAAAAAAAACCGTACCCCGACAATTAGTGTTCACCTTCTTTTGACAAGTTTCTGCGAATTAAATATTATCAGACGACTCCACGTGCAATGATATGTGCACTTCATGCTAACCACCCAGCTCATCTGAACACATCTAGTCCTGCAGAACTGTTTGATAGATCTATCGACACTCGGCACTGCACTCAGGCACTTGGACAGTAATAAAAATTCGAGATTGAAAGACAAACGAAAAGACAAAGAGAAGTTGTACTAAGTGAACCGATCTCTCACCAACGACTGACTGAGTTGTTCTCAAGAATAAGATCGGGCTAGTCGTTCCCTCTCTCTCGCTCACACATGGCTTCTCCCACCTTTCTCATATCAACCCCCCTCCACTATCTTACCATTATTGTCTCCAATCCAGCTCCCTCGTCCTTCCCTATTCTTCTATCAATAACTTAATCTCCTAAATAAAAGAGTCTTCTGTTTAAATTTACCATTATTAACAAATTAATAAAATTTTTAAAACTTAAAAAATGTTGATATTAGAAAAACCAATATATTAATTAAACAATGGGAAATGAAATATTCCAAACTAGTAGCAAGTAATCTATACCAGAATACATTTATTAAATATTAGGCACAATGTATCATAATCAAAAATTTTACTACTGACAATTGTTTAATATTAAATGAATTTATTTTTATGTCTTCCTTCAATACCTCTGATTGCACAAAATGATGAAACTTATTTAAATTCATATATATATATATATATATATATATATATATATATATACATACATAAATGTAAATGCTCTTGAAAATATTTAAAAGAAGAAAATATCGCACCAAGCACAATTATTTATGCTACTTGAAACTGTTTTATTTTTGAAAGGATCATATACTTTCTACTGTACGTAAAAATAGGGCACTTATAATATCTCAAATATTAAAGAAATATCCCAAAGAGTACAGAAATAAGCATTGAGAGATGGTAATAATTCAATCAATCTAGGCGTGACCTCTCCAATGATTGAAGTTTGGTTGAACATCTCAATAACAAACTAACTAGGAGACAAGTGACCTTCACACATGAAAAATTCTCCATTCCAATAAATATATACCAATATTTTCTCTGTTAAAATATGAATATTTAAATAATTCAGATTACATTAAAAAATGTAAGTAATAATATTTCTTTTAATTAATCATGGTCCATTGCATTTAGTAACTACTGTATACTTACCTATTAGTTTTGTTACTAATTTTTTGCAAACTCTAATAGTTAGTTGAAAAAAAATAACCCAACATAATATAAAATAAAAGCAAAGTCCAATTAAAGATAATACTAAAACAATAACAAAATTATATATTTCTAATTAAAATAGTAAATTTCACCTAATATTACTACTTCATAATAATTTATTATTTTCTATTCATTTCTTCATGTTTACCTATTTGATTTTACTCAAAAATAAAAACAGTGTAGTAAAAATATTAAATAATATAAACAATTTTGAGATGCCACCTGATTCTGCCTAATAAATATGTCGGCAATATTTTTGGTATTAAATTTTATAAAATCAATTTCCCTACTTGAACATTTTTTTAATGTATTTGTATACTAGTAGACAGCCTAGTGTAAAGTAGTACTAGTCTGTCTACCTAGTCTTAATGATTCAGCCAACAGTTTCAATGATTCAATGCACTACTTTTGCCAATATGCCACATACCACAGCACCAAAATATATTATTAAATATTTCTCGTAATCTGAGAATATTAAAAGTATTTATATTAAGCTGAAATAGAAATATACAGAATAAATTATAGATAACTTATATTAAGAGTTCATACTAATTACAAGTGTTGGGAAATCATATAAAATGAATAGAACTTCAAAAACACAAATGATGGCTAGATATTAGAGATCATTATATGACACCTCACAAATTTTTAAACATAAACATTTTCTTTACTGTATTTATTTACCATGCAAATGTGCCTGCTGCCGCTTTTGCGTGGTAAACAAACATTTAAATGGATAATTAATTTATACTAAAGCTACATCAATAAAAACTAGTCTTAAAAATAATGCAATGCTCTTATTTTTGGTTTTCAATCTTTTATATTTGTTGATTTAAATATATTAAAATAACATGATTAATATATAAATATATAAACAAGTAAAATCTCAATTATTATTATTAAAACTAATAATAAGCTGAAACATATGAAAATTAAAATTTAACTCAGCACTCACCTTCATGTTTAACTAATGCATTGAGGTCTTCCAGTAATTTTGTTGCAATTTCTACCCTGTCCCCAGTTATGTATTCTTGGTCATAGCATGTTGATGATTCCAGCAATCTTTCAATGTCCAAATAGTCCGGAGTGCATTGCTCCGGACTTGCTGGCTCCACCTTCCACTTGTTCCCTTCCAGAAATTCCATTAGTTCGGCCATTGTTAGTACTGATGATATCTTCCAATTTCAATAAGTTGAATAAAGCAGGTTTTTGTCCCCTGGTCGAGCTTGCGACCGTAGCAAGTGAAAACGCCATGATGGCACTGGAAAAAAATTGTATTTACAATCAAACCACAAAAATAAAACTTTAATATTTTTAATATGTATAATATATATTTTTAATATGTCAGTTAGTTCTGAAACAGTTCAATTTCTGTGAACTGTGCACAGCATGCAATTAATTGTTAGATTATAGCTATAATGCTGTACAAACATAATTATTTGCATAGAGGTTACACATATGGGCCTTTCCCATTATGAGTATAATATAATATATATAATATAATGAGTATCTAGTAAAATATGTAAGGTGTTTTCTTTACTAAATACAAAAATACAGAATAATAAATTAAATTTTTTTTCTATAAGCCAATTCTACAAGCTTCTATATTTCTAGAGAATTTAGTAAATGAAATAATATATGGAATGAAACAAGAATCATGAGTAGAATGAAAAATCTATTTTGAATGCATAGCTTCAGTTATTTTTGAACTGGCCTGAAAACTTCTACATTTCATTATTCTTCTTTGTCTGACTGACTATGCATCAATAAAAAATTAATGATAAGACATAAAAATTATGTGTATTAGATTCTCATGTGAAGCTCATCACCTGTAACGAACACTTAAAATTAAATCCTATCCATTCAGTCACTAATAATATCTTTTTATTTCATTCTGATTAAGCACGATTAGGCTCTGTTGTGGCCTACTATTAAAATTAAATTCATGAATTGAATTTTGGATATAGAATACATAGTCACAAAAAACTGGGATAATATCCAACTAACTGACCTAAGGCATACTGAAATGGTTGGGTTAAGCCAGACCATTTCTCTTAAAAACATTTCAACGCTAATTTACACAGAAAAATTAAGAATCCTCATTTAACTAAAATAATATATTAAGATAATAATCCCTTCAGTTTTTTCCCTTTTACTAATTTCAGTTGACTTAAATTGCCCTTAAAACAATATTATACAAATAAGGTAAGTGTAGTCACAAAATAAAACCTTTGGGGAAAACCCTAATCGCCAATGTGTTTCCCCCTACGAGTTTCATCCTCTTGTTTGATACCTTCATTTTTAAAAATGCTGGATATTCATTATCATAATAATGAGTGACTTGAGTTGAATTCTCATGGGCAGGGCTATCGACAGTACCAATATTTACTCAACGAAAGCAATTAAAAACGTAATACAAAATTATGAAATACTCGTTTAAAACACTTAAAATGTTTAAAACAACTCGGATTCTGACATCACAACGTCAGTGAAAACTTTCATAACTTGCATTCTTACCTTTACGTTAGTTGGGTTAGGTGGTGAGTCATAGGCACATGCAATATTAGAAAAGAAATTAAATTGCTCTGGACTTACTCCATTTTAAATATAGTTGTGTGTGCACACGGCGTGTGCATGACGCGGGCTAAGGTGCCACTAGAACCCCATTTCACAGTATGTAGAACACTTTGTAAATATATAACGTGCTTTCCTTTCGTGACATGGAGGTGGAATGAGCGGAGAACGAGTCAAAGCCCTGCCACATCGACCTACCACATTTGTAACATTCCGCCACCAACAATTAGAAAGTATGCTTCTCACTTAGAAATACTAGAACAGGCCAAATTAATACAGGTCTATGCGTTAATTTCGCCCTTTTTATGTACTAACTTTATAAAATACCAGTAGCGATTGATTCATAAAAAATCAACAACTAGGGGACTACTTTTTCCGCCATCTTCTTACATCATCAGTTGGTATTGAGAGGGGGAAAAGACTAGCCTAGCTTTCAAAAAGCACTTTTGAATTATGGCCCATTCCCTTCTCTATCTTCTTTTACCCTTATTAACTAGTAATTATTAGTTAACCGAGAAAATATCGAAGCGTGCTCGACATTTTCAGAAATTGTCTAAACAGCAATTAGAAATATATACATATTTTTGAAGAAAGGTGGGATATATTTAAGTTTCTAGGGTAGCTGCTTATTACTGTTTGTCCAGTCGGATTAATAGAATTTAGAGAACTGAAACATTTATATAGAAGAAAAGGGGACTGATAGGAAATCTGGGTTTGTCCGGGGGCGGGGGAAAAAGCTCTCTTTTTCTTATACCTAATGGAAATGTCATTAAGATCATGTATTCATGTAACACAGACATAAAGCAGTATGAAATGTAGTTTATTGAAAAGTGTTCGTTAAGAAACTGTTTTTATTGATTATGAAATGTTTTTCATTATGAAAAATATGAAACATATAGCTTTGTCTCTAACAACAAACAGTAATTTTAAATCTTTCAAATTCGAACTAATTCTGATGTAGGAGCCGCGTATATGTGCAACTTCCGAAAATCTGGACTTCGTGTAGATTCAAAACTGCACGAAATTTAAAACTGGAATAAACCAACGTTATTAAAGCCTTTCGCTAATCGACCGACTTCTCCTGAACGTGCGATTTCGCAAAACACTTACTATCATCAGTGATAGTGTTACGACACAAGCTGCCGACAAACGCGTTTCGTGAAAAAGGAAAATCTAACTCAAAGCCTTCCTGAACGATTTTAAACAAAATTTAATATAAATACAAGGGATAAGAGCTGTTTCAAAAGTTTTTCTGAGGAAGAAGATTTGTAGTTAGTAGATCAGGAACACCTGAAAATTTACAAACTCTAAAAACTTCACATAACCTTACGCAATAAATAAATTTATCAAAAATTTGGGCCATAATTATTTTGTAAGTAGTGTTCAGCATACACGAACACATTTGAATTTAAAAAATGTCATTAAATATATTTAATTTGTGAACTCAAATATTATCGCCGACCTGACGAAAGAAGTATGACCCATACGAAATGTGAATGAAGTGGCACTTCTGTGCTAATAATACTTAGCGTTATACCCAACTTGTTAGCACTTGCAGTCCCTTTTAAAAATGGTTGAAAAATAATAATAACGACAGACAAATTGTGGATTTTAATTGAGCTTAAGCATTCAGTTTTATATTTTACGAGGAATCCTACAGCCTAATAATCGTTCCACAACATTAATAATTCCAGTTATAGGGACCGCAATTGCGGTTGAATGAAAGTTTTATTCACAATAATACCCGACTTGTTGGTCCGATATGTATTTATGTTATCGGTATGAAATTGCGACCACTGGAGTATCACCAAATTCCCAATTTTATTGAATGGAAATTCTAGTGTTCCAACATTTTAATAAAATCAAAATATAGGATTAGCATCATGTATTTTCGAAGCTGGGTTCTAAACCTGGCAACGTGTATAACTCAAGAAACGATATCATAGCAAACTTTCTTTCGTTATGATTTATTTTGTATGTGTTCCATAATATATTCAGGAAAAGTATCGAATCGGTATTTGCATTTATTTTTATAAATGAGACCTATGCAATTTTATATTTCGCCTATATATTGGCCAAAAATGAGCACTTAATAAAAACAGGAGGTAAAACAAATTTAGGTAATAAAGCGGTCACTAATGCGATGCGAGGCGGTCACGCCACCAAGGACTGGTTCTCGGAAAGCGCCTTACCCTCTCCTACCGAGAAGCGACAACCGGCCGCCTTCTCGATGTGAGAGAACACCGCCGGACCCATTTTGCAGATAATATTACTGTAATTTGGCCCTAATGTTTTTGGAAATATTTATTTCCTGGAGATAATTGTATCTCTTCTTCTGAAATTGCCTGGTATTGGCGGTGCAAAAAATAAGAAAACTCCGATGGATGATCACTTGGAAAAACATTGTGAATATATAAAATTCTTGTCGCATGTCATTCTTGTTGCGTGTCCCTAAGAAACTGCATAACAATCATAAACATACTCAATTTCGTCACGGACACAAAGACGGACAAATACTACTAGAGTTTTAATTATTTTATTAAGAATGAAATGGTAAAACCCGTTACCACCGTGTAGGCAACTCTATAACGGAGGTAAGATAATTCCAAATGCAATTTGTTGCGCACGAATTGGGAAGGTATGGGGGCGCTTTACTTGTCGATAAGATGGAAGCTAGCCCGCCGGACTCGCAGTAAGACGACACGAAATCTGGGCACAGGAACACAAATGCGTCCACTGTTTTAATTCTTGAATATCCGGCCATTTCCCGTGGTCTCTCCTTCAACGTCGCGCGCGTCTCAGATAGGCGCCCGATCTCCTAATATGGATCTAGGGTAAATGACCGCTCAGCGCCACCAATCCTCCCGGTAGAGTAATAATTCGATAAGTAAGAAATATTTATTTCCAGTTTATATTAGAAGTGCGCGACTAGAGTAGATCCGGCTCATTCGTAAATAAAATGAGACGGAATCAAGATGTCATTGATATATTGCACAACTGAAAAAAAGCATTCATTTCGAGCCACTGTAAAAAAAACTACGGTTTTTTCTGTAGTTCGCGTTGGCTACTGACGGTGGGACAAACCTCGCACTGAGAAAACCTAAATTCACTGGTACGAGATCACTGGGAACATAACCCTTCCCCTGGGAATAGAGACCCTTATTTGCTAGCATCGATTAGACGCTGAAACCTGGTAGAACCTCATCTAAACAATCCTAATATTCGCCGACCCATCATTAAATTAATTATTTATGTTCCAGATTTGTCTATTGCCAGGATTTGTTCCAACGATATTATTAAAGTTAGTTTTTCCTATGATCAAGATAGGCCACTTTTTAATAATATCAATGTAATATGTATTTTGTAAGCATGTTAGTTTTCTGTGTAAAACTGATATCCAGCGCACTACGTATGTCGGCCTTGTCCGACGTTTATCAAGAATAGAGAACCTTCTTCGGCCGAAAGGAGTTTTTGCAGAACCTCTACTATCCGTATTGCATTATTAGGTCTTAGATCGTGAGAGGTCACGAATTCCTGCGCGTCGCCGGCGGACTATTTTTTGGAAAATTACAAATCTTAAAGTATAAATTGCTTCAAACCGTTATCATTTATAGTAAGTAATATTTATTTCCTAAACTGTTAAAAAATACGACATATTTTGTAAATGTTTTGTATCATGTTAAAATACTATCAGTATTTTACTAATAGGTATTGTACTATTAGATGTAAGTTTGAGGTTTGATGTAGTAGAATTTCGCCATACAGAAAGTGTATGATTTCAAATATATCTATCAATAGTAATGCTATCAATGTTAAAATATTTATTGATTTATCTTATTAAAAGTGTTTGCAATGGCTGTCACGAAAGTTTAACGAAAACCTTTTTTATTCGAAACTTCAATTTGGCTCACTTTATGAGGAAACCTGAAAAAAAACCAGTCGACCCGGAAGTAAGAGTCGACTTAGTTGGCCTACTCTCTCTGAACAGGGAAAAGGAAGCGGGCAACAAGGAGTCAATCTTGATTTCCTTTAACGTACTGGCAGCGTAAACACTGGAAGAGCTCATATTTTAATAAAGATGTCCACCAAGAACCATAACGGAATAAAACTATTCGCCTAAGTACATTATCAAGCCATATGAAAGTACAACACCGCCCAAACTTCATTACAAGTACACAATTCCATATATTGTTGTAATACCACTACTGAATGTTTGCCATTTAAGGTCAAACACATTTGGCAATTTGCGAAACGTCTACAGTTGTGGAAAAATTATTCTTTCCAACAGGACAGTTCATTGTTGATTTCGAATGTCTGTTGGAGTAACGCAAGTTGACTCAAATGCGTTAGAAGTGACGTCAATATCACGTTGGATGATTCAGGAAATAGAGATAATTCTAGACACCAGGAAATTTTCCCCGCAACTTAAAATCGATAGATTTGTCAGACATTGAAATCTTCACAAGGATATTTCATATTTTACGGTTTATCTATTTTGATTATTTTTATTCCGCTGAAACGTGACTTGCACCGTCTACGTTGCGTTATTTCGCCCGACCGACCGGATAATATGTGACTAAGGATTAGACTTTAGTTGTTTTGCATGCCTAATCAAAACGTTATCAAGGAAAGGTTGCCGTTCCCCGCGTTGCCGGTCGCCCTCCCGTACCTCGCACCGCATCGCCTTCTAAGCTCCGCGATTAAAGCTGAAATTATATGAATTTCGGGCCAGTCAATAATATCGCAAACATGTGCGCAATTTGCGGGCTTCGTCGGACGTTCTATCGTCGGAAGAGCGCTCCTAGACATCTGAGAAAATGACTAGCGGACAAAAAGTACAATTTAATCTCCACAGGCAGCGTCACCGGCCTCATCACATCGGCAGATTCATTACGGCCCAGTGCTGTGTAACGACTCGCAATTGCGCAAAGGGGGTCAATTAATGGATGGGCTGGCATCAATGCAATCGTCGAGATGAAAGCGAGCCACGCAAGTCTCCGGCCCTAAACGATTCGTCCTTCGGCTCTTCTTAAACGAACACGTTGCGAGACGCAATTCCGACGAACGCTCGACTCATCAGACCGGGCTTTACGGCGGCATCTTTCCTGTTGTCGGAGGAAAAGACGAAACAAATGAATTCCTTTAATCCTACCACTTGGACGCAAGAAAAGGAGTAAGGCGGAAATATAGACGATTAAATGGGTAAAATTTCTAAATGAATTAATATTTATATAGTGTGCGATTACCGTTTATAAATACTGTGTAGAAGTATGTCACAAAGTGACAAAGAGTTTAAATTCGTCACACTTCGAGACAGCAGTTACAACACCCAGTTTGTAATGGGAACACGTGAAGCATTTATTTATTCCGGACATCGAATGACCCAACAGGGCGGCTTCCACAAGTCCCCCTGAAGAAGGAGTCGTGCGGTTTTAAAAGCTCCGCTGGGCTTTCGGGGCTTCCGCAAAACCTCTGACGCCGAGGGTTTTTTCCACTTGCGGTGGGACAAAGTTTCGAGCGGCTTCGATTCGCACCTACCGTCTCCGAGCGGAATATTCTAAACGAAGGCGGAATTTAAATAAAGTATCTTAGTGAAAGTCCTCGAAGTATTATTACTTATTGAAATGAGTATTTCAATAATTTATATAGACATACATAAATAGTACTCAGGTATTCTTAAACGCGGTACCCAGTCCCACGCGGCTCAAATTCATAGTTCGTTATTATTAGAGATACAATTTAAAATTTGATTCGGAGCCACCTGGACACGTCGTGTGAAGATCGGCGATAGACCCGGGGTCTCTGCGTCAATGTATGATGGCCCCAAATGAAGATAGAGCACGGTCGGCGCTGCCAATGACGTAGAATCCCCCCCAGCTATCAAAAGAAAAAGAGTCAAATACCGGTCTCTTCTATTTTTTTTCATATGAAATAATAAACAGAAGTGTATCTGCCAGAAAGTAAAAACTGTTGCGCCGACGTAAGCGATGCTGGTTTGACGTCATAGGGCGTGTGGAGGTGTGGCAGGAGTCCAGCCAACCGAGGGGCCGCATTCCACATGTCCCCAACATATTGCCACATCTAGCTCCCTCACGGCCGGTAACAACACGGACCTTTTACCTCCAATACATTCAGCGTCACGAGCTTTTCGGAAGGACATACCCTCCCCGGGGCACTGTCCTCTCTGTATGTCCAAAGGACAAATACAATTGTTTTTTGCTTTTCCTCTCAAGAATGTTTTCCCTGTTCCTCCTGGTACATAGAGTAAAAGTAATCCACCTTGTCTACTTTTGATGCCTACCATTATGGTGTCTGGCTGTGCTTTCAGCCAGCAACCGATTTAGTAAAAACCAAGCCCAATTCTACAAATCTTTGAAGCTCTTCAAATCGTAATTATTTTCTCCCGTGAAGTCTGCTTTAAACGGATGACACACGCGCTCTATAGGCTACAGAATATTCGTGCCAAATTTGGTACGACGACGTTGATAGGAGTAGAACCCAATACCTAACAAACATACATGCATATCTTTGATATATATTTATATATAGATAGATAGATAAGTTCGTGGATTGTAACTATTTATTTAGTGTTGTGCAAGTCTACAGTTGACTGCAAAGCACTACTCGTTTCTTCACTTCACTACTTTCCCCGGAAATCGAAATAAATGCCTTCAAATATTAACCGAGTCCGATTGACTTGATACATTAATGTCTTAAGGCGATTTAAGGCAAGGAAACTGGCGATCAAGCGACGCCATTATAATTTCATGCGGCTTCCGGCAACTGGGATGATTACAGGGGCAGTGGATGACTTCGATCGGCTTAATGACAGTGCCGGAGGCGACAGACCAACTGGGCCGCACAACGGCCTACAAAACCGATTCCTGGAAACTGCTTCAATCTATTATCCCCACAACATATTCGCACGCATTTTGGTTCGCCGAGAGTCAGGTATGTTTAGAAACAAAACTGAATAAAAGCTGTCTCCTTTATTTTTCTTTCCGAAATCTTGGAACATTATCTTCACCCCAAATTACAAATAACTTTATTTTCGATGATTGTACATAGGATATCGAAAAACGATATATAAATATTGATTACTACATGCATTCCGGCATACTGGCCTTACAATAAAAACCCGAGGACTTACACAGAACCCGGGAAAATATACATATATACTACATTTCTTAACGTAAAGAAGCAACAATAGACTTCCGTAATTCATGCATAATGGGACATGCTGGGTTACGGGTAACACGTGGTGACTCAAGCATACCATTCGGAAGAAGGAAAGGCACGCAGTACTATTGTATATGGATTATGAAAAATTCAACGAAATAGAGTAAGGAGTGGCTGAAAAATATAAGTACGATAGAGAGTTTCTGAGATAATTTCGCAGTTTCATCAGCGATGTGGCGCCAAAAACAGCCACATGCGCTTTTACTAATATTTCTGCTTCTAATTCGGTACTTTTGTGATGAAATAGCGCGTTACGCCTCCGTCTCAAGGCCCGGTTCTGGCATTGCTCGATTACCAAAATATAAGCGAATATAAGTAATTTCAATATTTAATTACTTTACTAGCTTAGGAGGTTAGTCATTTTAAAACTGCCCATTACTAAATAGAGTGCCCAGTTCGATTGAGCAGGTTTGAAATATACGCAGGCTAAATACAACGACGTTGTAGAAATTTACGGAAACGACGCCCGGAGGAAATTTATAATGTTGTTATTTTATAATTAAAAATACGAGACTTTATAATTGTTTAAATTTTTATGTAAGACCGCGTGTCTGGACCTGATTTGTAACTTTTCGGTTTATTGTGATTGGAGTTCAACTTTCGAAAACTCTTCAGAATTCAATTCGAGTAATTGGACCACTTCCAGACATCATCCAGTAGAAGCGAGTTTCTTCATTAAAACTTTTAACTCTTTTAAATCCTATCTATATTGAAAGTTGAATTAAATGGTTGTTAATGTAGGACGGTTGGCCGGACCCTTCTTAAGCGGCGTTGGTTTCATAACAATTGCACTAAGAATTAATTCCATTAGAAAGGAACGCGGAAATTGAAGGCCCGCTGCCCATTGATTTATCGAGAATTGTGACTACTTGGAAATGTACCGATTACGTGTGCGGTGCATATCCTACAAAAAAAATTAAGTTCCTCGAATTTGTCGCTAGGACAGAATGCTAATGGCAACTCGGATGGCTTCCCGTCGTCCGATCGCATTGTTCCCACATTGCCGACCAGTTTTAGCCCGATAATGACGAATAATACAAATAAATTTAACCCGGTTGTGTTCGAACAAACCGTCTTGTTAATTCTACTCTGCGCCATGGTAGACTATTTTGCTCGTTATTTAAGCATTAAAGAATATACCGCCTTTAACATGTATAAGAAGATATTATAAAAAGGGGGAAAGCCAGTTGGTTTCTCCTCCGTTATTGTCTACTCGTTATTAGTGCTATTCAAACGTCATGTCGATTATTGTATTTTACAGTTGTGACAATAAAACAGTGACAAAAATGTATAAGAGTAATGCTCGTCATTTTCTTATAATTCCGACCAGTACAACAAACAATTAATATCACCAACTGCGATGGGTTTATTATTTAAAACAATTTATTAATATAACATTCCGCAAATGATATTTTTAAAATTATCTATTATAAGGCAGGCAAAGGGGTAAGTTAGGTTAATGCCGACGTCTTGGGCGGGTTGAACAGCACAACAGATCAAATAGGCAGTGGACCTGTGCCAGGCAAGTCGGGGGCGTGCGGGTTCTTAATCCGTATTCTCGGCTAAAAATATGAACTTAATAAACGCGGTTTGCCAGACAGTGGTCTAAGTTTGTCGTCAAACCCCTCCCTTGTTACCGTTTCAGAAGTCCCCGGTCGTAATACATATTCCGTCGCGAATTCTCATGACGCAATTTCCGCACGAGCCCCCGTCGTGGCCGGCCATCTATTTTTTGTCCACAATAATAACAAACAAAAATTGCGGTTCGCCGATTAGGGGACCCTTTTAAATATGAAACGGCAGTAATGTAAAGTTGCGTGTACATTTCAAATCTGAAAAGTAAAGATATATCTTGAACTTTATGGTCCTGAACTCTGTCTTTGGTCTGAGGATATATAAATAAGTTTACTACATATAAGTTTCAGAAGTTGTAATTCCCTCCGCCCCGTAGTAACGTCCTATGTAGTATACATACATATAATACTATGTATTATTATTAACAATGCTGTTGAAACAAATTCGGGTTGAGAGCAATTGCAAACTCACTATCGTTGCTGAACATCTGTGAAGTTGCGGTAAGGGAATACAGAAAAAATGACGAACTTCATTAAACAGATAACAAACGGCCTTTATCGAGTCTGATAACGCCTTAATTGATCTGAATTTACTCAAAGTTTGAAAAGAGGCAACACATACGCCAAAAAATGCATTCCAGTAAAACACAGTTCATGTTTCACATTCAAATATATGGCATATGTGTGATTGTTGACAAGAGGGTGGTAGTGGCCTTTATCTGTCTGTGCTCGCGGTAATCGTTCTTTGACGTTATCTCCCTTCCAGTCCCCTCTTCCCATTTAAATATTGCACAATGCACTCGTGATACATTTCCTTATCGGTTTCAGAAGCGTCTTTCAACTTCCTTAAAATTTCAATTATTGTCCTTTGATCCCGAGCCCATTTAATAAAAGTAGTAATACGATTGTAATTGAAAAACTTTCGTTTTTCAGAACGTAATTATTTGGCTTTACTGTTTATACTTTGATTGTGTGACATTCCCATTAATTTTCCACGTAATTTGCGATCGCCCGTAATTTATTAAATTATCTAATATAAAGAGAAAGTTCAGTTTTTTAAGAAATACAATTTCTAATTTGATTTTATAGAATTGTTTACACTAGATCACTCATTTCAGTAATATAAGGTACGGGTCAATATCTATTCTGCCAACCTTTATTCTGCTCCAGTAATTCAGCGGGGTTATAATACAGACGGTGACTGGTGAAAACTCGGTGAAAATGATTTATTAATTGTGAAAAATAGCTGTTAGACCATCAGTATAAATAAGGCATTCGACGATGAAACGTCCCTTACACTCCAGGAGTATTTTTAAAACACGCCTTTGGCAAGCCATCTTACGAATGATCAGAGAGAGGTATATGATTCTAAACGACATACGATATATATGAAAAATGTTTTGTTTTAGAGAAACGGGAGGTCTAATAAACTCTTTTTAATCGCATAATCTGGTCTAAAAATAGAAATTTTTTGTATAACTACAAAAGCGAAGCCGGGTACATCAGCTAGTACAATATAGAATTAGAGAAAAGCAGGGGTATGGATCCATCGAACTGAACCACAGTATGGGTAGTATTATCTCGGACAGTCTATTTTTTCTGTTCAACTGTTGTAGATTTCGTGTTTTTCTGTCTCCTCTCGCTGATTTGGTCTTTTGCTAGACCGGATTCGGCTGCTCGCCATTTTCAGTAGCGGCTTTAATCACTTTGGCGTTCCGCACCACACTCAGGGGGCGTTAGTTTATCGGTGCAAGCGCAACGTTTTTGTGAAACTATCGCCCCCCTGAATATGTGTGGAAATGTACTCAACTAAAGTTCGTTGGGTGCACGTGCACCGCGACGCTAGCGCCCCCCAGAGGGTGGATTTAAAAACATTTTCTAAAATCTAGGAGACGCTGTTCTACAGTGACCTTTGATCTGACAAATAAAAAATAGTTGATGTTTTCTACAGAAAACGATTTATATAAACGATATAACGATTGATTGGCCATTCTTTTTTCCCCTGTAATGAGGTTAATACGAAAACGAATTTAGATTACTGCATTGATTATATAACATCGCAGTTGGAGTTTGAGAAATACTGGGCGAACCAATTAGGCCATCAACCCTACGATTCCTATTTTTCAATCGGAATAGGTTCAACCCTCCGTATTCGGTACAAGACTCATTTTGGAAAATGTCATGTTTTTTATTGATAGGACGGTACCATCATTCATCATTATAAGCGAGGTCTGGTTGGTTTGCCTACTATTTCGGTCCAATTTAAAATATTGGTGAACAGCGCTTTTTTTGGTTCTTTTTTGACGGATATTTGATTACAATTGCACAAGCTGATATTTGAATCAATAATAAACTTCTTTTTTTTAATTTTATTTATTTCACTAGTTCATCTCGACCACCGCAGCAGTGAAGTGCGACTCGTATGTAGAAACATGATGAGACATTTGTCAAATTATTATTGTTAGGCCATCAACCCCGAACTTAGTAGGAAGGCTTATTGGGCTAGAAGTCGGTTTCAGATAGCCCTGTTCTTACATCCGGGCGCTGCTCCCGGAGGTTTTATCTTTGGGCAAAAACGTACTGTATCTGACTTCTGAGACCAGGGTACCGAGAATCCGCCCGCTATCTCGACTTCAATTTTGGACGTGAGCGACGGACCGATAAATTGGATACGTCAGCTCCGATAATAATCATTACAGTGTGTATTATTATAATGAGCCCGCCAGATTTTGGCCTCATCCTCGGCCAGCGAGTAGAACGAAGAAATAAAATATCGATTCAATAAATGTTTTTAGTTTGGATAATAATAAAATATAATTTGTTGTTTTTAGGTGAGAAATATGGGACATTCCCCATGTGAGAAAAATATCTCATTCAGCTATTTAAATTTTAGATTAATTTTAAATCAATTATTATTAAACCATTCGTAGGAACTACATTCTTCTAATCATTCCCAACACGAAACGTTAATTCCACTGGACATGATTTTAGACGTACTTAATTAAGCTACTGCAGCCCACCAAGCTACATACTTTCATTATCATTTGTACACAAATATAACAGGAAAATATGTTATCATAAATCTGCTAGTAGTGGAAAACCCGATGTGCACTGGGGGATTCCACCGGCCATACTCGGAACAATAATAAAACTCAGTTACGATTTAGCACTTGATGATTTAGCATCGTGTGTCAATTATCCGTCTGTTTATTCCTTAAAATGAAATCATCATTAATTAAATTAATCAAATCAACTCGACCGAACGATAAACACCCTTCTGAAAATTTTTATTTGTTTACATTCCTGTCGGAATTTGACCTCTCGCGTGTTACCAAAGTCCAGCCTGCCAATTGCACTAATTTGCCTAACCATATCAGATAATCGGGGAAAGTGAAATATGTATGTTTAAGTTTGTCTTTCACTCATCCTGTACGAGTGAGATACTGTTTTGTACTTTCACAGTCGTTGTGCCGTTCAGTCGAAAGCCGCCGGCAGCGTAACTCTGTTAAGGTGCTATTTTAAAAGCCAGCCGAACGGATTTAACCCAACCGCATTTTAAATAACTCTGAACTTAAAACGGCAATTTGTTCAACGCTCGTTGAACGTCGGCAATCAAACGGTGTTTGATTAAATGGTGGCAATTTCTTATTTTGTTTGATTCATTTAGATTTCTTTTTTTTTGTTTCGGTTAGATTAAACCGGTTTACCAGGTTAAATATTAACCAGGTGATTCCATTGCAAATAATTATAATTATTAACGCAGCTGATGATTGGCTCATATACCGATATGCGGCCGTATTTAAAACAATACAGGTTCGATATATGTACGGTCCGGGTGACACAAACAGTCCCAATTGTTTTCCATCGATTGCATCGATATCACTTAAAAAATATCGATATCGATTTATTAAAATTTCATAATGCTGAAAGTATCCAAATATGAACGAGTATATGATATGAGATATAAAAGGGTTTGTCACCAAGTGTTGAACAACAAAAATCTCATTAATAAATTATTCTAATTATTACGGGTACATTACAGTTGTATTATTATGCTTTTTATAGTTTTGTGACGATAATTGTGATTTTTAATTCAAACACGATTAGCAGAAACTGTATACTTAGTTTCCACTTGACTTTTGATCGGGAGAAATCATATTTTGTTCCGGATTTCCCTGGTCTCTAGAAAGGGCGAACGTTATCTTGGTTCATTTTATTATCGATCGAACCACTCGAATGGAGAGTGAAAGGACTAAAAAAATTCCCCGTTGGCATTTAGTATGTTGGCTGTCTGGGTGGGCTAAGTCCTTGAGATAACGACATGGTGCACATGGAACCGCCAGTCCAAGAACTACACTGAAAAGAACCAAATGTCCTTTCGTCTGCTCACTTTTATTTCTTTTAATCTTGTTTTTTTCAAATTACGAAATTGCGATAAGGTAATTGCTCTGACAAAGGCGAACCGTGCACAAGGAGCACAAAATCAATTCCCGAACATCAAAATTATAATTTCGCAATGTTAGATGACATTTTTTGCAATATTTTTGAAATCGGTTTCATTCTCAGGTTGTTTAACTTCAATAAACGTTAATTAATTGTTGGTTTCCCAACATAAAAGCCCTTTTTATTTCTTACATACGAAGTATTTTATTTCCTGTTTCAATTGGGAAAAAAAGTAAAATGTCATTCCATTTAATTGTACGGTTAATTTCAAACGTCGCAGTGGTTTATAGATTACGACAGCACCGCCTATAGGAGTTGAAATTTTGGTGGATCACCAAATTTTTTTCTTGATGGGACCAGTTCATGTATTTTGGAACGGCTGGCATCTCCCAGAAAAAATTGTTTGTTTCTCTTTATGTGAGTAAGCTGGCTCCTGATAAGCAGGAGCTGGCAACCGGCACATTTCGGGTATCGTTGTTGTGCCCTAAATGAAAGGTCATCACTAACATTTAACATCGAGGTTTAAATTTGCCAATCCTCGCTTGTTTATCTAACAAATTCTATTACGAAACACAGCTTCTCTGCTGGCCACCCCAATCGTTGTTCGGTTTATGAGAAACGATGATTTCATACTCCAGGCGACATGTCTGTCTACAGCGACACGCCTGTGGAATCGTACCGTATAACGGTATCCTCGCCCAGCGGAAGAGCGAAAAAATAATAAAAAAGAAGTTCAACTAGGACTCAGTCAAGGTCCGAGGAATGCGTGGTCAGAGCCACTCCCCTGTCCTGTCCTAGACATAAGGCCTCTCATTGTCCACCCAACCGTCCGAATGAAAATTCGTCCGAGGCATCGGTAAACATCCTTCATCGAATTTATTAAATTTAACGTCATAATTTTGCCGTTTACACTCTGCTATTTGCATTTTCCGACAAATTGGTACAATACGTGTTCTAACATATGATGTGGGCGTAGCGCTAATAAAATAACTCAGCTTGGAAGAACTACATATCGATATTTACGAACGCATGTGAAGTACTTTACTTATATTTTCAGTTTTCGTCCAATGGCGCCCTGTACAAACATATTATAACAAAATATGAAAGATCTCTGGAGCGTTTACTTTCATTTGTCAGAAAGCCCACTTTGAGAGACGGCGCGGCGGAAAAACGATTGCTTCCTGACTGTGTTTCGTCACGAGAAAACAGGCTCGGACGAGCCTCCCAGCGGATGTAATAGCCACTTACCGCGTTCACGTGTTATGAAACGAAGGGTGTTCCATGCGTACCGCGGCGGCAACTGCTAGCTACCCGTCCGTCCACCAGACCCCTCGACCGACCTCGCTTTTAACTGGCAAAGAGACAACACCTATTCCAGTCCCAGTCACTCGACAATAGGCCCACAAATCGATCATCCTGCTATGAATTATAACTAAAATGCGTGCAGTCCACCACCGTACCTTCTTTCTTGCTTCTATATCTTCCTGGCCCCCGGTCTATCCCTCTCCCTCCATCAACTGCACCTCCTGAGATAATAATAAAGCGGTTACCTTTTAAATTGTGTGCCGCATTAGCACGTTCGGATTGGAATAATGTGGTAAACTAGGACAATAATTACTAGTTCTTTACCTACAACTTCATTTACATTTTGTTCTTTATAAATTTCCGAGCGAAGAAAGAAATATCATGATACGTATAGGAAGATGTATTTTTTAAAATTAATTTACGAGCTTCAATTACCGTGTGTAGAGTATAGTCATATTTTGTTCCCTGTTTGTAAATAATGTGCTTATTTAATTATTACAATCTAACTCTCTGGAATAATGCGATAGTATAATACAGTTATTATTATTTTTAAATAAAAAATAAATATTCGTAAACTTGCGACTTATTTGTATTTTCCGTTTAGCCGCAGGTCTCAATATGACATAAATAAATGTTTTATAACTATACACAAAGGATGCAGAATTAATTACTAAGAAAAATAAACAATCGCGCATTTTTAAATTAAAAAATTTTAATTATTTACAAAATTTAATTGTAAAAAATAACACGCCTTTTAGATGGCGGTATTTACGATCAAAGTCGGTCTTTCATTCGCTCAAATATGGCGACAGTTAAAAGATATATGGACAAGAGTGCAAAATATTAATTCTCACAAAGCTTAACAATGTGGAGTTTAATTGGGGCAGTGGTTTCGTACAACTCTTTTTTACCACCGGTTCGGTCATTATAAAATTCGCACCACCGGATTGTATAAGGTAGCCACCGGTTTGTATTTACCACTGCCAAGCTTACGGCTTTGATTACCGTTAGCTGGAGCAGAAAACATTCAAGAAAGGGGTAGAGTGAAACGAGAAATAAAAAATTACCCACTACAGATAGAGGTAGGTGTTCCAGAGCAGAGTTTAATGCTGCTGTTTAGAAAGTGTGTTTCTTACAGCTGGCAAGGTGATCGGGTTTGCCCACTGGTTCTGAGGATTGGGCAAGTCCCGCTCCAAGCCTCAAGGCGTTTAACCTGCCCGAACATATTTTGCGGTTGGCTGTAGACTGCCTTTAAGCCCCCCCCCCATGTGCCCCAGACATTTCACCACTATTTTGTTTGTTTTTTTTGGTATTTCGTTTCAAAATACTACCTCTCGCCCGCTAAGTACAGTTCGCTGCAGTGTGGTAAACCGTTTAAAATGCACTATTTTTTGTTCGGATTGAGAAAAAGGATGCGAGGTATATTATTTTGGTAAGGAAAAAAAATAGTTGGAAAAACAATATTTGTCTTGCGCTTATTTCCCCAATCCTTTCGGACCAATTCCGAATAGTGACATTCGTTCCGCATGAAATGTCTGCCTAGTTTTTTTATATATTATAGAACAGGTATAATTACAGCTTTAAACAAAGATATCGAAACGATGTAGTAGAAATAGGGTCATCTGGGCACATCCTCTAACAGGCATGTCCACAATTTCTGAGATGGTCATTATAGAAAAGACGTGTATATAAGCACTGTTTTATTATAATTGATAGTTATAGTTAATCGCCTTTCCTTTTTCAAAAGGAAAGTTGTAAAAGAACACAAGTTTTATTACTAATCAGCTTCCATGGTAATTCGTAAAAAATAATCAACTTCAACAATACCCAAAATTGTTTAAAAAATAACTTTTTACACTGTTTAAAGTATTGAAGGTTTTGTATTTATTACAAAATTTGAACTTAACGGAGCACTCCGTATCGACAAATCCAAATAATGTTTAAAAACTATTAAACGTAAATGTAAATTATTAACACGCTTAATTTTCATTTTTGAGCATTTTAAAAGTTTGAACTTCGTTAGCAGCGAATAAAACCGAATGTGGCCTAGGCGGAGCGAGAAATGAAGGATCAATAATCATGAATAAAAAAGTAATTCCAACAACGTCCTCGATTTGCATTATGTAACACCGATCCATAATTCTCCGATTGAGTCTCTTCCACGGTCAATAAACGTTGGGCTCCTTACATGGAGCATCGCTACAAGATGCCTGCAGTGGTTTCGCATTTTATACCCCACTAACCTAACTCAGTAATATCGTAATTTCCTAAAATGCACCCACAACACTTTATGGAAAATCTAGAAATCGTAAAGACCAATTCAAATTTCCGGCGGTACTTCCCTTCACCAACGTTTTGGTCTCACTCTTTGTTCCATAACCACAGTTGGCAGAATTCGTCTCTTACACCATTTGATTAACAAGCAACGTGCACTGAGGGCGTTTATTATCGTAATATTATTCAAAATGAACAGAAGAGACGGAACGCTGTTATTGCAACACAGAACAGGATCTGGTTTCCATATTGGAAGACCTTTCAGGTCGATGAGAAGGTACGAAATGTTTATCTTAGAACTGGTAAAAACAAAGGTATATTTTGGATTATTTCTCTTCGTCTATCTACATTATTTACTTTGATTTCAACAAAATGGAGAATTATTTAATTATTTTTATATGTATGTAGCAAGTTTGATCCAAAACAAAAGCTGAAAGTAAACGAAATTTAGGCACCATTATTATGAAGGCTCCTGTCCTCCTGGTGGCCGTAAGACTCCGCAGGTTATTGCTGGATTTAAATCTCATTTCCAATTATCGATACCTATTTTGTTTCATTTTCAGTAGAATACGTCTTCAAACGAAGTGGTATACTGTTTTTTATTTCGTTAGATTTTCGGTTGCTTTGTACTTCATATTGGGACCATTGAAAATTAAAACACCAATATTTGCAGCGTCTCTGTCTCTGAAATCTTTATTAAAGGATTTATGCTGGATGAAAGTGAACGCCAGATTCTCCAAGCATGTACTTTTTAAGGCATGATTAAATGATCAATATGTATTACTGTTATAAACTAAAATCCAACTATTAGTTTTTAGTGTAGCTAATAACTTTTTTGGTTTCTAAAATTACTATAATGACCTTCAATTAGAGTTATTTATATGTAATTTATATGTAATTTTTCAGAATGGTCAAAATGGATATCATTGGATCACTTCCTATCAATATTGCTGAAATGATATTCATGTACCTTGAACCTGAAGACCTGACCAATTGTAGTGCTGTCAGCAAAATCTGGTACAATTTGTCGAACAGTGACCGCTGTTGGCACAGAATATGCAGAGATTTCGGACTTGAGCCGCCTAAATCAATTAAATCCGGTATATTCCACTGTCTCTATTATGTGAATATACTTATATGAACACTTATTTACTACTCTAATATTATTGGCTAATTCAGTATTTTTATTTGATTAGTAACCATTATTATTTTATTATACTATTAACAATTATTTTTATCATTTAATATTCTGAAATGGATAATAAATGTAATAATTATATTAACATCTTCCAGAACTACCAATAGACATCATAGGATGCCAATGCCAAAACAGAGAAATTTATTTATTTTATTTTTATATTTTCTTACTCCATTCATAAGTATTAAGTAGCTACATTTATATTTGTAAAAAGTATGATTTGATTATATTGGACATTTTGATAAAAGAGGGTGTTTATTATGATTCTAAGTTAATATATAATTTAAGTTCAAAAAAGTGCATACAGTTATTATAAGTTTATTATTTTAAAATCATGTTTGGAATATAAATTAATTAACAGTACTTTGTAATAAAATAAATAGACATGTAAGTAAATAATATATATTTTAACTACAAAAGATTATACACCATGATTTAGTTTATCATTTACAACTTATAAATATAGTAAATGATATAAATAATAGTCAAATGTATAATGGCATTAAATATGTGGTGGAAAAATATATAAATGTTACTAAATTTATACATCCTACTTCACAAATTATTTCTGTGTAAAATAGAGGTATAGTTCTACCAAAATTTTCTATTTAGCCTGTTCAAACAAAAATAGTTTTATTATTTTACATTGCTTCAGACTACTTCAAAACATGTACATGAATCCAAAATGTTATTTTGATTTTATTAAGTAATATAAACTTATTTATAGGTTTCTACAAGTCTTTGGGTAATCCAAGCAGATGGAAGCAAGTTTTCAGAAGACATTCACAAGTGATTCAGAATTGGGGTACAAACAAATGTAAGAGGTTCAATATGCCTAATGTTGCTTATTTTCAGGTTATTTGTTCAGCCTCTTTCAATTCAACACTTGTCATAGGCTACTCACACAACATACTAGAGGTGTACAAAATTGAACGGTCTAAGATAGCACTGGTTCAAACACTGAATGAAATGTCAAATCAAACAAATGTGCTTATCCATACTGTTATTGCTAACTCTCAAATAATAGCTGTCAAATATGAAACAGCAGTTTTAATGTATACAAACTCTGGATTGAATACTCCTAAGTACAATTTCTCATACGTGCTTTATCCAGATTGCATTGTACCTAGGCTAGTATCAGAAATGAATATTGAAAACATACCATGCTTAAGGTTGAACAGGCTTGACTGCTCAAGAAGAAAGATTGATTTGGGTATAATTGGAGCAACATGTTTTGTATTTATGGAAACTCTGTCACGGATATTCCTGTGGGATATTGTAAAAATGGAGAACAAAGGAATTATTCAACTACATCCATCTGTGAGCAATCTCATATTCTTCAGGAATAAGCTGTACCTGGGAAATTGTCACCGTTTACTGGCCTACAATGAACAGAATAAGGAGGAGCTGACCATTGACACAAAGTTCATTATTCATCACATTTTGTGTAATAAAAATATCATTCTGGGCTTTTGTTGGGGCAAGCTTGGAGGGGAAAAAATGTGTGCTTGGGACAGGCTCAATGGGAAGCCCATATTTTGTAGAAGAAGATCAATTACCGAAGACATTGTACTCCATCCGACTAAAAACATTATATTTTACCTTTTATCATCTCGCAGGGAAAATTCATACTACAATAAATATGAAATGAAATCATATAATATCCAGACTAGAAAAGTTGTTTGGAAAACAGAAGTTCCACTTCTGCACAATATTAGGCACTGCTTTCACATAGTTGCTGGAAGGTATATTGTATTTTACACACCATCCAATGGGGACAGGACAGAAACCTGTACTGTATATGATATTAATTATGGTTCTTATTTATATACAATTGACTTTGACTACAACATATTGTTGTGCACTGATAAGTACATCATTCTTAAAAATGATTACATGGCTAAATTGTACCATTATGGATAAGCTTAATTTTTTATTATGTACCTTTTTATTTATTGTTTCCGTAATATTGAAACATGTTATGAATGTTATCTTCAAATGTATTGCTTTTTATTTATATGTTATACATTTATAAGTTTTTCTGTAGTAGTTTCTAAAATTAGGCAAACTCTGCATAGCATAGACTATTAGAATTTGTAAACAATATTGGTAGCTTTTTAATTTACTTGAAGTAATTTTCAAAAACAAGCATTCATTAAATAAAATGTAAAAAGTGTTTGGAAATAGAAGTTACCTTGCCTTTCATATGTGTTACAACAAAGATTCATCTCACTTACTTATATTCATTAAATTAGAAATATCACATTTTGGTATGGTACCTATACATTAATATAGCAATCAGCATATTTATTACAAATTGTGTTTTGTTACTAAAGGAAATTATGTTTTGTATTTATAACTAAAGGAGGACTGTAAATACATGTTATCTTATCAATAAATAACATTCATAACAATTATTCTGAATTAATATTCTATTTCATTGTTATAAACAACTTTTAGTATTTCTTCTTAATGTTATTGTAAAAATGAAAAGTTATTTTTGTGTGTGTGTGAATATATAATTTTTCATAACAATATTTAATCTCTTAAATAAAACCATATTTTCATACTGTTTATCAAACTTTTTTGGTGCCTTATTACACTTTACTTAGACTTTATAAATAATACTATCCTGTTCCCAGTGTGTAATGCTAATTATATAATCTTTGAATTAAAATGATTTACTACATCTTATATGTTTGAGAAACTATTCTCAGTTATGAGTATGTATATATATATATATATATATATATATATATATATATATATATATGTATCAGTGTGTGTATTTGTATATACAAATATACACATATATTTTTTTTTTTAAGGTCTGAAAATAAATATTATATTACTCTTTATTTTGGATTAAGCATTTCAATATGTGGCAGGTAGCAACTCATTAACTTTGAAGTTGTAATTACTCCCTGAATTAAAGCGGCATTAAATTTTGAAACAGGGTTGTTCAAATTAAAAATTCAGTAAACTGCATGACAGAACATTGAATTGTTTTAAAGGTATAGAATTTCCTTAAATAGAATTTCATTAAGGTCTGATCATATAATTGTTAAATCATATGTTCTATAATAACCTTTTGGATCAGCTACAATTATATCAATAAAATGAAATTCCAGGGAATGCAGTCCCAAATTGACTTAATTGCACTGAAAATATTAAATCACTTCAAGGGATTGTTGCATGGCTGTATCATTAATGGTTGAATGTACATGAAATGAGTTATGTTGAAAAACTTAAGTACTTTTGAGTATGTGGGAAAAGTTAAGAGTTGATGAACTATATCTGAAAGCTCAATTTCTAAGTTAATCAGAATCAATATTTTATTTAAAATAAAATTACAAATCGAAATAAGCTACTGATAACGTTTATTATACATTAAAATACAAATTTTAATGTGTTGATTGGTGTAATAGTGAAATACTGCAGCATTCTAACACATGTGGATCTGTTAAAAACATTGTCTTGTTTGTATAATAATAATACTGTGCATTACATTAGTATTTTGAAACATTTGTAGGGAATAAAAACAGTCCTTATCATTACAACAGCGTCTAAAATTTCTGTTTGGTATCAGATAATTAGAACTACAAATTTCAAATCAACTTTCCCGCATTTCTTGATGCATGAAGACGTAAATACTAACGCATAACAAGTTTTAATATGTATTTGTAGCAGTCCTGGTAAATCGACCGTTGTGTTTTATATTAAAGTTGAGTTTCTTCAATATATTTTAGAATATGTTCTAGAAACAAGAGAAAAGTAAATAGCGTTCTGGCATGAGCTAATTTTGTGCGAATGTTAGGTTACAATTTTCAGGTTATATCATGAAATCTGTCAGTTGTTTGTGTCATGTTAGATTGTAGCAATTTGGTTAGTACGCGTTTACTGTTATTTGTTTGTTATTTGAATACATTACTTTTTTTTCAACAATTCACGCTGATTAGTTGCGCCGCAAACGTGTTTCAATAAAAATTATTTTTTCATGACGTGCATTGGTTAAAAATGAATACGTTTATAACTACAAAGGAAAGTAACTGATGCCAGGTAGTCCTTTGTGTGTGTGTTAAATATGAAATTCCAATATGAATCATACAAAATGTTTTTTATAGTTTGTGAAATATTAGAATAATCATTTCACTGTGGATACTGAATTGTATTCATCAATATGAGTAAATACTTATTTCTAAAAAAAGTGGACCATTTTAATAAGTGGGATGTTTGCATGTGCTTTTCTATTTTGACTATTATAATTATGTTTTTATGTTCAAATGTTATTAATTTAAAAATGTAAATAATTATACAAAACCTTGTTTTGAAAATCAATATTTATTTTGTGATGATGATCTTGTTTTTTAGGCCTCAAAAAATGGATATTATTAGTTTGGTACCTATTGAAATAGCTGAGAGGATATTCATGTACTTAGAACCAAAGGACTTAGCCAATTGTTGTGCTGTAAATAAATCATGGTATTGTCTGGCCAATAGTGACCGATGCTGGCGCAAAATATGTACAGATTGCGAAGTTGAAGAAAATGATCATTTGTATGCAGGTTTGTGGTCTTCTTTTGGGTGGTTATTTACTACCATCCCCATGTTTCTATGTATTGAAAATCTAATGTCCAAGTTAATTTACCTATTTAAGTTATGTATTTTTAAGCGTACAACATTGAAATGAAAACATTTGTACATTGGTAGTAATATTTGTTGCTGTTTAAATTTTATTACATATAAATGTAATATTTTATTTGTGTTAATAAATAATAAGTCAAAATAACATTATTATTTTAAGATTAAAATTTGAGAATCCACAGTTGTGTAAAGTTTTGCAAAACAGATTCAAGTATATTTAAACTTTCTAAAATAATTTATGATTATTATTCTTGAACACTGTAACTATTTAGTATGTGCAAAACAATAACAAAATAATTGCTATCAATATTAATACCTTCATAATTTCTAAGAAAATCCTAAATTATTTCATATATTTTCATTTATATACCATGGAAATAGTTTACATCCCAGAAGTAAATCATTATATTTTTAATAATTGATTTATTCTTAGTTTTTGGAATAAAAATTACAGTCTAATTAACAGGTTATTGTGATTCACTAGGACACCCAAACAGATGGAAGGAACTTTACAAAAATCATGCCATACTGTTAAGAAACTGGGGCACTAACACATACAAAAAGTACAACATGCACTGTATAGGTGATGCACAGGTCATGTGTTCCACTGTTTATGGTTCTACACTTGTAGTTGGTTATACAAATAATGAAGTTGGAGTTTATGCTATTAAAAAGACAAAAGTGAAATCTATCCAGTGTTTAGGAGAAATGTTGGACCAACCAGATGTTATAGTCCATGCTGTTGTTGCTAATTCTAAAATTATAGCTGCAAAATTTGGCACTGTCATTTTGATTTACACCAATGCTGGAGCAAATTTTAGCTTTTCCCACTTGCTTTACACCGATGGGGATGATCCCAAACTGATCTGCAGCAGATACAAGAAGACAATTAAACATGCTGTGAATGTGGGCACAACAATTCTGGACTGTTCTGAATGTAAAGAATCAATGGGCTTAGCAGGTAATACACTTTTCTTGTATATGAAAAATGTTTCCAGAGTCTTTCTTTGGGACTACGTTAAGCTAGAGTGCAAAGTTGACATTGAAGTCTACCCTCAGTTGTGCAGCATTGTATACTTCAAAGATAGGCTGTATTTGGGAAATTGCAATCGCATTTTGGTATATAACAAGAACTGCGAGAGAGAGCTTTCAATAGATGTTGAACATGTTATTAAACGATTATTTTGTAACAAGAATATTATCCTTGGCCAAGTGGGAGGTGATAAATTGTGCGCATGGAACAGGAAAAATGGCGAACTCTTGTACTGTAGAATGATGAGCATACCAGATGATTGTGTCCTTCATCCTAAGAATGATGTTGTAATCTATTTATTATATTCTCGGAGACCA
This sequence comes from Lethocerus indicus, assembly GCA_019843655.1. Taxonomy (NCBI): domain Eukaryota; kingdom Metazoa; phylum Arthropoda; class Insecta; order Hemiptera; family Belostomatidae; genus Lethocerus; species Lethocerus indicus. The sequence continues at coordinate 23,660,616 of JACDQD010000005.1, read as the reverse complement.
CCACCTGAAGTTGACAAGCGAGAGATAAAAGCCTATAACCTTCAAACTGAGAAAATCTGTTGGAAGACACCAGTACAGAAATCTCACTTTAATGTCATAGGACATGCATTCCACATTGTCGTTGGAAGGTATCTAATTTTCTACACACCATCTTTTGGCCGTATGACAGAAACTTGGAGTGTCTATGATACTTTGAATGGTAAGTATTTGTATACAATTGAAAAAGACTCCGATATATTATTATGCTCTGATAAGTTGATTATGCTCAGAAAGGATTATAGCAGTACTGTCAAGATACAACTTTACACATAACTCATTCAAGGTAGTTGTTTTTTGTTTAGTGTCAGGCACTAAATTCTTAACATAAAATATGAAAAAATTCCAAACTACTGATCCCAAAACATCTTGGAAACCCTGTTCCTAAATCCTAATTATTTAAGTGTATTACTGTATACTAGGACCCTTAGGTGGAGCTATATGTTGTGATTCTTATAATTTCCGGTTACTTATAATATTTCATTTCTTACAATAAAAATTATTAAGCTCTAAATTTGTTTCATGTGTCACATGTTTATATTATGTCATTATATTAATCTTAGAAAACTATATTTTGATTGAAATGTAACATTATGTTCCAATTACCTTTGCTAATTATTTTGTGGAATATTTCACTCAACACAAATGTTTCTTTATATGTTTTAATATTTCGTGAAATATTTATTGTATACATGTTTCATGTCTTATGTGTGTTCTATGTGTCATGCACTATATATGGTAAAATGAAAATGCATCTGAATTGAATGCTAAGTTATAGTTGTCTCTTTAGACTGATTAAACATTTGAAAAATACTATATTAACATTATTTATTTTTTTAATTAGTATAATTTTTTGTATATTTATTTGTATAGTCACCATTATTCAAATGTTTTGTTTAATAGACTACTGAATCTTACTTTGTATATTTTTATATTGAGAAGTGTATGTTATGATTTTGTAATATCAAATCATGGGGAGTAAGTAAGACATTTGTACTCCTCCTTAATAATTATAAAATTTATTACACTTACTTTTGTAATACAATATATCTTAATTCTGAAAAATAGCCATTTGTTAGTTATTATAAATAAACTTTTTTTGGGAAATTTAAATAGAAATAAATATCATCCCTGCCAATATGAATAACAGTGTACTTTCTTTGAGATAAAGCTTATTTGATTTGTCATACGCAAATTAGATACTGTTGGAATCCTCCATATATTCAGTCAACTGATGATTCATTCTCAGTAAAATCATTCGATACAATTCAATCTGTTTTATGTGCATACAAATTGGGTAAAGAACAACTTTAACCTTGCTCCTGAATTCAAGACTGAAATGCTGATGATACAGTATTATTAAATAAAAATTAATATTGGTTTAAAATGCTACATTGTACCAAATATCAGTACTCCATTGGTATAAATTACTTTGTGTTTGAAATATTCCAATTATTTACTCCAAACAATTATATAATCGTAATTTTTGTGATATAAAATGTCACTTCTTTTTAACACTTGTTATAATCACGTGACAAAAAGTGCCCTGTTTTGCCATAACCGATGCTACCGATTAGAATAGAAAACTTAGATAACAGATAAGTCTTAGATCCGTCTTAGTATTGTTTCGGCCTCTAATGGGCAAAGTAGAGAGGCGAATAACATTCTGGAGCCCTCAGGACTTTGTTAGACATAATAAGCCAACTCCCTCCCTCTATGTCCACTCTCGATTTATATTGTCTTCTCTCTGTATTCCTTACTGCAGGTAGATACGAGTGGAGAAATATTTTTCGGTCAGTTTGCACTATTTTTACCGAGACCGCAATTTACGCTCGGTGGCTATCGACTGACTCAGCTTCACTTTCTAACCGCTTCGACAACGATGTCGTTCCATTTCGAATGGCCCGATGTAATAAACGATATTTGTGCTTTTGAGGACTGACAAACTGATGGTATATTACAGTAAATCTGGTCCTTAAAACGTCCATTAGTTTCTTTTTATTTCCTGTATCATCCTTTTTGTGTTTTCTTGGATGATTTTTATTGTTTTTTGTTCATTGTAAGGTATCAGGACAACATAATACTTCCAATACCTCCTGAGTGAATGTGTGAACGAAATGAATTCAGTTAAACCTTAAATGGGATTTGCCATGCAAGTTCAATGTAATTTTAAAGACTTGTGCCTGCTATTGTCGCTCTCGTGGTTCAAAATTGAACTCATTTCTACAGCAACTATCGTTTGTCGTATGTCTGTTTCTTTCTTATATTATCGCCTCTACTTATGCCTTTTAAACCATATGGAATCACTCTAATCAATTAACAACCAACTTTAGTACAGTAATTATTCCCATACAAATTTAAGAAATTTCAAATGTACTTCAATCAAACATAGTCTAACCATTCACTTGCCTATTATAAAATAATTGTCTTAACATACATTATTCACGGTTATTTATTAGTATTATTGTAATAAATGGAGGGGGGATTCAAATAATTAGCCAAATTAATGCAATAATTTCTGAATAAACTGTGCTCGAAAAATTTTGAGAAATAATAATTCAAGTAAATTCTTTTATAGTTTTACTCAGTAGGTGTTCTATTACTATGCCTAAACCGGAGATTCTTCGACTCTACCTCCCCAACTCTAGACCCATTAAAATGATTTTCTTTCAGAAACAAACACGAACTAAACCACACAAATGGCTCTGAAATTTCCCTCAATCTGCATATATTATAGCAGTAACACGGCTCGTCCCTGCATCCACTTCGGTAATAATGAAATTCAAATATACTGATCATAGAGAACCGGTAATAAAAAGGTTGAATTGCTTGAGTTATTTAAGGGGAACTATCTGCGAAATTAATTGCTAATATCGCTCTGTAAAGGATCATAACATTTACAAATGTATTTAATACTGTAATTTTATATTATAGCGGTATTCGTAAAAGGTAGAGTTGTGACATTTAACATGGCCTAAAAAGTCGCTCTCCTTGTAAATCCGAGATTCTCGGTAAATTCAATGTCCAATCTTGAAAAAGGAAATGATTGCGTCCAGTTCCCTATTTCGTTATAAGATTTTTTATTTTACTGCGATAACTGTGAATCACTTTAAAGCCGAGGCACTGGGAAAATTGGCATTTCGATTGTTTTGATTATAATTTTTCCAGTTCTTGGACAAGTAGTCGAAATAAAGTATAACAAACTAGAGTACACGATTCGATGGAAATATTACTTGTTGAACACTTTGTTGATTTTATATCGCCCAGTTTGATGACCCAACTGTATAATAATAAGAATGGTGATTTTCCAATCTCACCCCCCCTTTCAAACAAATATCTTACAGCAACATATTGATAGGCACCTACCATATATCAGAATATTAATCTCGTGTACAAATCTTAATTAGATTATGCGCGTGTACTATGTTTTTTTATTTTATAATAGATAAAATTCTAAGCTGTTTTATAATTTAAACAGTTCTGGGGGAAGGAAAGATATCAGAGCACGCAAAACCTAATTCCGGCGGCCAATATTCAACGACATTAACTGTGGCCCGAAACCCGTTCTCCTTGTAATACGAGATTCACCTCAAATTGAAAGTGCATTCTATAACAGATTAAACGATCTTTTTTTTGCCTGAAATTTTCCAAATTAATTAAATCCGATGTCAGCTAACGGGGAAATTATTCGAGATATAATTTATGAACCAAAAAACAACATTTTAAACGCTTATCGTTTTATTTGACCTATGCCAAAACCGGTCGCAGAATTCTGTATGTACTCATATGGAATTGGATGAACCAGCAATGATTTCTTCCATTATTCAGTGTAAATTATAATATAGGAATTTAATTCGATTGAGATTTTAATTATATGGATTTGTTATTTGAGACTGAAAGAATTTAATTAATTTGTTAAAATATAAATTCACCTTTCATATTTTGAAAACGAGGTTGAAATATACAGGATTAACACATTGCGTTTTAATTTAGCCAATATGTCTTCCGTCTCTGAGTTGGTAATTTGGCATGGAATTTACAGCTGAATTCCAATATCTCTCCTTATTAATCTTAAATTATTTACTCCTTTATTTGTGGGGTCAATTTCATATATGTTTTAAATCTGACGGTTTAAACATATTATATTGGCCGTCGCTTAATTATTTTAATTTACTTTTGTTACGTCGTTTATTCAGTATTACTTAATATTTTAGTCTGCTTTCACAAATCACTGCATCACTCCCTCCCTTCCAATCATTCTTGTCCGCGTGTACTCGCCGTATCCTATCTTTGAACCGGGAACAAAGACCGCCGAAGCAAAAGAAACTGAAAGCTGGCGGCTTTGGGGATCGGGCGTCTGTGTCCACTATTGAACTATCAAACTGGGTCGCGAGTGACATAAATAATGAATGAAGTGCAGCCGGCGAGACCCCTAGACAGTTGCACTTGTGCATTATGCAACCCGAACCCAATTTGTCGCCCGCTACGTATGCCCGCTCCACAGTGTCCTCTCCAAACCTCTTCCGTTTCGAGATTCTCTTTGGGAAAATACGAAGAATTTTAATTGAAGTTAAATCTGATAACTTACTGTAATTTCAATTGCACGGAGACTTTTTTTCAATCGGTATAACGAAAATTACACATTCATTATCATTTGTGGCATTTCATATCTTCGACTGGTGTAGAACCTTCCTATGTAGTGGTGATTGTCCAACGGGACAATATATTGGTCTTGTTCAAGATCTATGGCACACCGACTCATGTAGATCATGCCCCTTGATACTTGTGTTCATAGATATGTACAATTCAATTTAGTATTTTATTCTATAATTATTGAAGTTGAAATAAATTTGAAAGTTGTCAAAATTATGCTCCAGTTTTGATAGTACTGAATAGGAGATTCAGTAATCACTACCACTCAGATCACATAGAGAGGGGGAGCTACCGGTACCTCGCGGGGATATTTTTATTGTTATGTTAGTGAACATTAAATCCTGCCTACTACATTTTAAAGTTTTATCTTTAGTAGCGCACAGCATATTCCATATTTGGGGTGTAGCTCTTTGGGTCGCGGGGAGTATGGCCGACCGCTGACTTAGAGGATGGTGATAAGGACGTTCCTGTTTATGTACTCTAGGAGTGGAGGGAAAAAGAAGTAAACAGTTTATTTTTCATTCTTATACGGCTTCTGTTGCTAGAAGATATAACGGAATAAATAACACTACGCTAGTTGGCTCCTTGTCTCGGACACAGGGCAACAGAATGACACGCCACGTGGATATCTGTCCGTCCAAATGATAAAGAAACTTAAAAGATTTCATAATTTTAATTAGACGAATTTTTGCTATTTAACTAATTCTCAAATACTACAGAATGGAATTAAATAAATAACATAGTTCTTGAAAAAATAACTGCCATATATTACAGAAATACATTAAATTAATAAAGACAGGGTTATTTAGTTAAATCGAATCGTGTTTTAAGGTAAAAGTCATTCCCATTTCATTCTCCAACCGTAATATTAAGTGGCGCTTAGATTTTAAAATGATTATCGAAAAATGTATTAATACGAATTCTGCTGGTAAACCATTAAGGGGCGGCGCGATCATTTATGAGCCCACAATTGTATAAATTTTATATGTGTTTCGGTTCAGTTTTATATTGGCTTAAACCATGGATTGAAGGGGCCCGGAGCTTCCCCATCTTCCGGCACTTCAACTCTGCCAATTGGAACTATTCCAAAGATGAAAATAACTTTCTTGTGTGTCATAGAGATAAAGTCGAAAAAAGAGGTTTCGGAGGTACCGGCCCTCCTTTGACTTATTCCAACTTCGATCACCGCCGCCCAACTGGAGATGTGCGGCTCTAAAGTTAAAGTACCGAACGAGTACAACCCATTCAATTGCGGCTATGACACTCCTCAGAATTTTCATTTACAATCCAACTTCAATATAACACACTGATCTTCCCAATTCCAAAACGTTGAAATTTGTCAGGAGTATAAACAGTGTTTTCATAATTAAAAAGCACTCAAATTTACAATCAGTGTAAGTTGGACAATGCGGATAATGATAGTAAAAGCCTCGCTTGTTGGATTTTCCATCTCCATCAACCAATCCGGCCGTAAAATTATTATTTCATTGATATTACTACTGCTCCGATATTATACGAAATACTGTATAAGTCGATGTTTCGAAATACACGAACAGATTTACGACTGTAAAATTCTCTTGTGATTTTCTGACTTCACTCTCTCATTTCGCCTGAAGTTAAACCGGTTTCAGTGTCTTGCCATCGTCAGTACGCTTTTCAGGCACATAGGCAAGATGGCTGCCGATGAAGTACTTTGAAAAAACCTTGAACTGACAAGAGATTATTATGAAAACTTAAGAAACTAATACTTGAAACGCAAAACTACTATTTGTTCGATATTTATTCCCTTCATTACAATTAAGACTTTATTGTGTAGAAGGTTAACAACACGAGCGAATATGTCTGATTAATTGTCCGGTAGAACAATGTTACTCCCCATAAATGCATTCAATTCATATTCTAATTACTTGGCTCGGATATTGAGATTTGAATAAATTGAACTTCGGACGCCGCCTTATAAACGCCTGACGCTCTGAAAAGGAACAACGATATAATATTAAATAACGGGTCGATGGCGTATTATAAAAAGTCGGGAGCCAGATCGGGATCGGGAGGATTTAGTGGATCTTTTAATTTGAGCCGGCTTCGATATCGGCCAGGAGATTGGTGGTTGTGTTCGACAAAGAGATCCCTTTCACTTTCCTCCAAGGCCGGGAGGCCCCAACAGACTGGCCGCCAACACCACCTAAACACAACAACTCTAAACACACGCCCGAATTCGCTTACAAATTTATTGCCTCCTCTCACTCTCTCTTTCTCTATCCCTCCCTCTATCTTTGTCCAACGATTTCCTCAGAAGGAAGAGCGCTTCGAAGCGCTTAAGAACCTGAAATGGAAACGGTGGCTCGAGGGGTAGCACATCAATCTACATCACAGTTGTGGGCAGGGTGGTATAATTGTTGTATAATGAAAACCATTATATCTGCAATTTTTGTGAGACGTCACATTGCTGTTATATCATTGCGCGTCTAATTCCAAAGAAGACAGGATTTGATATTTGGCCATAGGCCAGTGGGCATCGCAGATTGATCTGCGTCGCATAGCCAACGCGAATTATAAAACATTTCAATTTATCGTATATCTCTTAATAGTTCTACTTCTGTGGTTTCTTTAGTTTTCCAGTCGGGAATAATTGGAACGAAAACCGGTACAAGACCAAAAATTTAAAAATCACGCAGCTTTCCCATACTGAGCTATCACGTTGCCGGCGGCGAGATTGGGCAGCTTTTTGTATAATTTATACCCTGGGAGTGTTCGACACGAAGATGGTGGATGCGGCGAGGAAGAATGCGCCTCCTACAGTCTGTTACCGATATCTGGGGATCGGATCTTGGTGGCCCGGTGGGTTGGGACGCGTGCGTGGAGGCGAGCGTGCGTGCGTGGAGGACCCCGAGAGCCCATAACTTAGAGAAAGAGGAACCCCCTGCACGTCATGGTGCACTAACCCCAGGTAGCCCACAACCTGCCCGCCTTACCGACCTTATCCCCTAACCTCGCGTTCACTACATTGTTGCCTCCCGCAGGACAATAATATCCACTCGATATAGGGCTCTACTTCAAGTACTAACAACGTGTGCACTATTCTTCTGAGTGTATATCATCTTAAGTAGAAAAAACAATGGAAGATATATATCAAAATCTTAAACCAGTTAAATATTTTTGCGGGTAGAAAGGCACGTGTCTCAGTAGAGAATTCATGTCTGTGTATAACACAACAACCATTCAACCGAGAACCAACAATTAATGCCATGTCTAGCATTTCAATTAGTGATGAAGATATATGTAAATTCTTCTGGCGTGGAAGGATGAATTGTTTATCCTAAAATTTTGAATCAGTTTAACGGACACAACATTATTTGCATGAAAATGGAGCTGTTATTGTGTTTCGTTCAGTCATTATTATTAGGGTTCTGTTTATTTACTTTTATCGTTACTGCATTATTACCAAGGAAAGCAGTAAACATCTAGAACTAATTCTATTAAATAATTAAAGATGATAATCAATCAGATGTGAACTCAATAATGATTCATCAATGATTCGTAAATTGCATATGTTAAATTGCACACTCCATCAAAGCTTAGAAACGCTATGAATACAATAGACAGGAATACAAAAGATTAAATTATAATTCTTATTATAATTATTATAAAATTATAAATTTTAAGTCTGGAGGTGTAATAATTTATATAAACGTAATAATTTAGGAATCCTCTGGTGGGGAGTGTTTTTAACAGCCCGTATTCTGCACCAGAATGAACAATAAATCAACTATAAATGGTAGTCGCAGTTTACCTTAATGTACATTCTGTGAAGAAGGGTCTTTGAGCGAAAAGAATAAACACATTTTTGCCAGTATTAAAAGACAAAAATGGTTTCTCCCGTGGACAATTTGACATTGGAGCTTATAGAGCTGGTGAAGGGTTCTTGTCACGAATTTGTAATGTCGGGATAATAACGCGGTAATAGAGAATGATGACCGAGCGGGAAATTTTATGGGCAATAAACAACGAAGGAAATACCACTTTTAAACTGGTATGTTATCCAGCATTAGTGCCTGATGCATAATTCGACAAAATGTTACAGTGTACGAAAGTTGGGGGTTCGACTACAACTGTTGACCACTGAGCGGCTCTTAGAGGGCTCTTCCACGCGTTTATTCGTTCTCCCTTCGACTGCTCTCTTCCTTTCTGTGTTGCGGGTGGCCCTCGGGCTACCGAGATTCGATGTTCCTGCTCGAGGTTTCGAGATGGGCTATCTCCTGTATACGCCTCGTCAGTTCAGTCCCACTGGTGGTTCCCGATGCGCCGTGAGCTTCGTTGACGCTATCGCCAGTCACGCATCTCCTTCCCCCTCCGGCTCCTCTTTACTCCTACCTACGGATTCCCTACAGAATAATCACATATATAGACCTGTTTGGCTTCGTCTCGCTGTAGTCTACATTTATGTCAATTGTTGCAATTAATTCTTCCGTCTTATGTATAAAATATATTGTTTCGGAATACAATCACTAGTCCATTTTTCTCTTCCATCCTCTGGTGGTCGCTGATACTGTAATTAATCTGCAGCCTTATAGTCGATATATGTAGGCACATATAATCTGTGGGCTTAAAAGGTTTTCAGTTGAATAGGGCACAACTCAAAACACTGTTTAGCTTCTAATTAGATGAAATTAGAATTTTTAGTTTGTTGCTTTATTTTTATTATTACTTTCATTTTTATTTGCAATATGTAATTTCTCCTTGTGACGGGGTCCACCATTTAAAATTGAACGTGTTCCAACACTGTTTAAAGATTGAAGTTATTAGGACTACGTGACGATAGGCGAATTTTTCTAATGAATAATTGTTTTATTAGATTTAGTGAGCGTACATGCGTACTTGAATCCGATTAATGCACTTTTATAAACCGATAGATCCAGAAATGTACAACCCACCTTCTACTAATCCGTAGTCAGCGATATCCACCTGTTGCGCCATTTGGTAGTAATTCAGTATTAACTGAGTAATAAGTTAGTGCCGAGATAATGGGTATCATAATTAAAACAAGAGTCGGGGACTGTTTAATTGAGATTTTGAGTAATGGAGGGTGGTTCCCCAGAGGGGTAATTTGAGATAGACGGAAGACGAAATCGATACGACTTATTTAGGAACCCAAACAAATACAATACTTCAAGCGCCTTTAATATTTCAAACTAATTAGGATAAGTTTATTTCATTTACGTATATTTTAACTAGCAACTTCGTATAATAACTATTTTTAGTATTTTTATTCAGTATGTAATTAACACTTCATAAAAATACGTATTACTAATGTATTTAATAAATATTTCGGTTAAAATTTGGAATTGTGTTCTGTTCATAACTATTTAAAAACAAATTATGATAACAATCAGGTGGTCCGCGACGATTCATGCTAACTTCTATTGACAGGACGCTACTGAAGATTGTGAGTAGCCTCAACCGGTTTCATATGATCAAATTAGCGAGTGGAAACAAACGAAATATAGCGCAATATACGCCACAATTTTATGTTCTTAAGCGTGATAAATTATATAAAAAAATAATTTGAATTATGCGGTTAATATCTGGGCGGTGAAAATAGGAGGCGTTAAAAAAGGTGAAAAATTGGCTCGATTCTTCGTGAGGTCACAAGTGCTAAACGCTCGGGTCCAGCGTCCCTCCCCCGGCGCGTGGTTAATTACATAAACAGCATTAGACTACAAAGGATTTCCAGGGATTATGCTAATGCATTCTCCTCCGGAGTCGCCTTGACATTATGCGTCCCACGCAGATAAAACGCAGGCACACTGACCCCCCTCACGCCTCAGCGTTTACATCCCCGGGCGCACTTCATCCCGGTTTATGTGTTTAATAACTCAATAACGCTTAACGGCTTCATTTCTATATTCTAACTATTTTCTATTGCAATCCCTGTTCACGACAACGGGACACACAGGAATGGGGGGGTGCTCTGCTAAATTATCCATAACGAAGATTCGCGGGGAGGAACCGACGGTAAGAACGATCCCAGAAGGAAGAAGAATAAATAGAAATAAATAAATAAAAATTAATTCGATAATAATTTATTTAATAAAGTTAAGGTTAAAGTTCAAGGCGCCAGGCAGTATTGAGAGCAAACATTTTGCAGATGCCACCCAGCAGAGAGAAGTGACCAAGAGAACAAATATTAAACCTACAACAACATTAGTTAATAATTTGGATTATTCAGCACATGAACATAGTCTCTGGACTTCATCGATTGAGACCGAATCTTCTTGCGTATCATCATCGAAATAATTTTGGGAACTTAATTAGTGAAAGCCGAGAATATGAATGCTCACGAAATGCGTTTTGTCCGAATATTAATTGTTATGTAATTAAAAAGAATGATCATTAATAAGCTACGTTAACGTTCCAGGTACCGGATCGTTTGCATATTAAGTGAGCTGCGGTCTAATAAAAGTCGTTTGAAGTTATGACGGTTTTAATGTTATAAAGCTGTAACGATGTCAATTTTTTTAATGTAATATTCCACGGTTAATAATAACGAAAAGTTAAGACACGGGATCATTTTCTCCCGGGCGGCCGCGTTATGCCTTGAGTTCAATCCAGTGGACCAAATGAAACTATATGCACCTGAGTATACTAGAACCATCTGAGAGCCGAAGGAGATTTCATTTCTGCAAATACAGTAGACAATATTTTTTGATAGAACGTATTTGTGTTAATTTAAATTACTCCAAGTTTATTAAAAAAAATAGATATTTTTCTACCCATGAACATTCCCATACCAAGCTTGCTATCTAAGTGTGGTTCTAACATAGCTCCCATACATAAGCATAGTAAGTCTTTGCTCTATGAGAAAGGACTCACGAGAGAACAGGTACTCCTCTTGCTATTACAGCAGTTTGAATGATAGTAGGAAAACGTTATGCAAATTAGTGAACAAAGTAGCAAAAACGACAAGGAAATTAAAAGTATCAAACAACTATTAACGCCAGCCAAGAAGATGTACTGAATTATGCCCGCCGGTGGTCTCTTCCTGAATTGCGTAAACGGCAATTTAGCGTCGATTTAAATTTAAATGGCTAATAATAAACGAGTGACTCTATTGAGCATCCGAGGGAGGCCCGGCGTAATATACGCAACCGGCTCAAATAAATAATAAATTACTTTGATTCCTGCGCAATTTGTCCCAAACAGGTATTATCGCCGAATTTCTGATATTATGGTGCGTTGCCTTATCGACTTAATCTGTGAAAAATTGCCAAACTATAATACACCCGGCAACCAATTTGGGTTGAAATACGACTTTAATCCTGGTAATACAGTGGTCAATTGTCGGACGCATCTGCTGGCACCAGGTGGAATAAAAACACATTTTATTTTAGTATAACTTACCGTAAAAAAGAATTTTCTTTATCAAAATTGCGTTATTATGTCAATAGCGAATAATATATATAATTCCCGGGATGTCATTTCTGTTATCCGCGCGGCGGGATCTCGTATAATTTCTTTTCTGATTTCGCATAATTATTGTGCTGCACTCAAAATAAAAAAAGATTTAGCAAAAAGGTCATAACGAAAACAACAGAAAGAGAAGAGTTCTAGTTCTGATGACTCTAAAAGAAAAATAAAAGGAAATAGCGGTAAAATTGCGAGCGGTATCCTCGTATATCCGTCCACTCTGCCGTCATCCCCGTCCGTGGTCGCACTGAAACCAGTTGTGCAATATGTCGCATAAAGCCCTTTGCATATAAACATTTTAATCTAAATAAAACTCGGAGTGCACACTATTTCACGGTGTGTAGCGGTACACTCTATTGGAATTCATATCTGGATAATTGGATTTATATTAAAATATAGATTGAAATTAGAGTTTACACATACTAGAACAAATTTTATGAACAAACAAGTAAAGGCAACAGCCTCACATTACTGGAGCGCCTAAACAAATCTGCTGAACTATCCTCGCAGTCTTTAACTTCTGCGTTAACTGACTGTAGTGATTCTGAATTTCCATATAGTATGTCCGCAACACGAATAATCTTTACAATGAAACATAAGCAGCGAATAATGAAAATGAGTACAAAAGACTTCTTCAGTACAAAAGTCGATTATTTTCTGACGTAGACGATTACAGAATTCTTCATACCGAGCTTAAATGTTTCCTTGGCGATGGATAATGTTGTTTACCTCCTTATGCTAGTTGTTCGCGATTACAGTGCAAGTTCAGTAGTTATACTCAGTGCTGCAGTAAATTAAGAAAGTTGTGTTTTTCTGATGCTAAGATTAACGAGGGGGTTCTTTTATTCGAGAACTTCGGGTATTCCTGATGGATGTCTGAAGATCAAGACCCACTTACAGCCTCACTTGGATAATATCGGTAACACTTCAACTGATACTTGTCTGGGCTCCAGGCGGTGATAAAAAGAGCTGCCGGTCAGCGACTCGGGTTTTTAGTCCTCGTATTACTTCCCGTCGAAGGGTTTCATTTTGAATTTGAGCGAGTACGCTTCGTTAGCCGTGCGAAATCGCGGTTTTTACCCCTAGTGCCCGGGGATTTTTTGCCAACTCGTATTTTTCCCTTTTTAATTTTTCAATCTGAATTCGTTTCCGGCAACCTTACCGAAGGGAGCGTTTCTAAATATATTCTCTCGGACAGGAATTTTTTTAACGAAGCCTGTTTAAAAAACAGAATGAGGAGAAATTAGTCTATTAGACTGATGGATTATAATAGAAATAGAACAGTGAATACTAGTATTTTATTGTATCCCTCCCTGGTTACAGTGTGAGTTATTTCGAGGTTTCGTGAAAATCCATCGGGAAGTTACGATGTAAGATTTTTTTGTATTCAATCCATTCTACTCAGCTTTCGCCCATGGCCCATATAATAAATTTTATACCGTAGATTTCGTGTTTCTGTCTCCTCTCGCTGGTTTGGTCTTTTGCTAGACCGGTTTCGGCTGCTCGCCATCATCAGTAGCGGTGTTGGTCACTTTGGCACTTTGGGTATTTTTTGGGTATCCTCGCTGTACTGTCACTGTCACTTGTACTCTGGTGGTTGTCTGTTTGTCGCGTGTATATGTGCTTTGTGATTGTGTTTTTCGGGATGTTGTTTGCCTTCATTGGATTGGGAGGGATTTTGTTAATCGGCCCCAAGTCTTTGTCGGATTATCAGTCAAAAAGAGGGGGGGAGATTATTTAGTAGTATTTCCGGGGCGAACATATAATATCACTTTGGGAATTCATTTTCCCGTTTATTATGTTGCTTTGTTTGTTATTGAAAATCTCTATGGCTCTAGCGCCCCCCGGAGGGTGGCGCGGGGATGTATTCAACCAAAGTTCGTCGGGTGCACGTACACCGCGACGCTAGGGACCCCGTGAGGGTGGCGCGGGGATGTACTCAACTAAAGTTTGTCGGATGCATGTGCACCGCGACTCTAGCTCCCACCTGAGGGTGGCGAGAAGTAATATGAAATGTTCGTAAAATCATTAAAAAGCGTCTTCTTGTCACAATTACCTGTGAAGCAGTAATGAACATGTGACTGAAATTACATGAATTATTATTGGACAGTGAAGCTGCCAGTGGGCGCCCTCCTTAACTCTCGAATACAGTGAGAAACCTCAAACTCCTCCTGACCCCTTCTGGACGTTGTCCCCACGCTACGTTTCGGAGCGCTCGTCACATCCTCACTATTCGACTATTCGTCGCTGTTCTCGAGGTCCACATTGGAGGGGGTCGGCGGCCGACCGAGTTTCATCCGTTCTGATTTCGGTACGGATCGTTTCCAGGGGCCGGAGCAAACTCCGGGCCGGCTCTTTGAAATAGATTTTATAAAACGGAGTCGTTGGATGAGGGTGGTGAGTGGTGAGGGGGTCGTTAGCATTCGCGATGCCGGAATGCCGGGGCGGTGGGAGGGGGGACACTTTTTTGCGGACAGATTTATGGCCGGATTTCGCAGCGGGGAGATTTACGGTAAGCGACAAATAAATTAGATTCAGACCTCATGTCCTGCCGCCCCGGCCGCTGGAGCGCTCCTAACCGCCACCTACGCTTTTAATTATTTTTCTGCCTATCAATTAGACTAACGTGAAAATTATTACACGCACTACGTTTATAATTCATGACGTATCTCCTCCTGTTTCAATATTCAAAGACTGAAGCTAAACGTAGTTCTCTTCGCCAAACTGGCTGCTCCATCTGTAACCGGCAAATGCGAGTACGAAGTTAGCGATAATTAGAGTCTTCTTCATCCGCGGTTGACATGAGTATATTATTCACTGTAGTACTGACGGAACGCTACTCACGATTGAGAAAGACAGTAGAAGTAATGTATATATTCTGCCTATTATATTTTACAAATATCCATTCTTCCAGACACAGTTTTCTTCTTGAGGGCAAGAAATAAGCTTTCTATAACTAGAATGCGCGCGACAGCGTCTAATTAGCGGCTGTCGAAATAAAGGTTACCAGATACTATGCGACACAGAAATACAGCCCCGAGTTCCTTCACCGCCCACGTATCCGCTAATTTAATTTATTAGGACTATCCCGGTGCCTACCGACTCATGTTCTGAATGGGGGATCGCTTTATAAGTGGTGATTTCAATGCCTCTGAGGGTAAGGCGATTCGGGCGTTCCTGGCGTGCGTGTCGGCCTGTGCGCGTCAGTGTGCGTGAAAGAGAGGGAGGGAGAGAGAGAGAGAGAGAGAGAGAGAGAGAGAGAGAGAGAGAGAGGGAGGGAGAGGAGCAAGAGAGATGGCGTGAGTGACGAGGGGAAGGAAAAAGGCCCGGGATAAAAGGGGAGGAAAACCGGTTGTCTTGGTCCGTAGGCGGGGGCCCCGGACCGGCACTAGTCCACAAACCGAATGAGATAGAAACACAAAAACAAAATCCAATACACTTAATTGCTTGTTACGGTAGTTCTCGCCGGAGATCCCAGGTCTTTAATCGGGGAGCTTTCGAAATGAAAAACAATTGTTCTATTTTTACCGACCTGTTAATAAAGTTGGGCAGTATAGTAACCCAAGAAATTGGCTCGGCATGTATCTAAAATGTGAAGTCATGATCCCGGATTAGTAGGATTGCCTCTAGGGATTCACAGAAATGTACATATTTGTTCGATATATATGAAAATTTATGTACGCTTACCGGTTTCATTCTTCTATTTCGGGTGTACGATAATTTTCAGTACAACCGAAAGTAATATCAACTGGATCGCCCGAAATCGATTACTGGTGGATGGAAGGCCGGGGATTTATATTAGTCAAACTGTGTTAGGTCTGATTGTAGTTAACCGCATTAAAGAATAGTATATCGAGGTCCGTCCAGAACTTAAATCTTCCACAGTCCAGGTCAGTCCCTACTCCCACTAGGGTAGGAGAGGACCGACTCCCCTTCTCCGATTGGCGGGAGGTTTAGAAGTCGATTTGACTTTTCTTGGTTTATGTAGGAGGAAGAGGAGATTATAGGGCGGACTGGGCTAATATTTGTGGTGGGGGCCGTCTCGTCCTTAGCTAAGAGGTCCGAGGCTTAGTTTAGGTTAGTGTCGGGGCAGCGCCCCCCCGGGCCCCGAGCACAAGGTCAGCCCCTCAGGAATTCGTGTCTGGCCTTGACAGAGAGTCAGACGCCGGCGGCCGGCCGCCCCACTCCCCTCTAAAAAACCTCCAGCCGGCACACCGACCAGGTAGAAGCGCAGGCGCACCCCCCGACCCGCGTAACGATCCCATCTTCCCTTCGCCCCCCAACCCAACCACTCGATAATCGGATCCAATACGCTCCGATAATGTTTTCTTTTATACCTAAATTTCTGGTAAAGACCCGCCAAGCCGGCTCCCACCGGGCGTAGGCTTCCGCGCGGCGGTTTCCCCCGGGGTGGTAGCCTAGGGGAAGAAGTATAGAAGAGTAAGATTCGCTGGGAGAAACTGGAGGCAAGAAGGGGGTCCGGATAAAATAATTTTAAGAAACACTCTCCACTCAATACTGAGAACAAAACTTTCTCTAATGCCACGCAGAAAGTAACACCCACTTTTCGAACAAAAACGCTTAACTAAGTCTTAAATGAATATATAATATTATCTCTCCTCTCCATAACACAGATTAGAAGATCCGTCTGCACGGTATCTCCTCGATTAGTTTCCATCCGGTATTAAACGCTCGGCGGGGGCATTTAGAAATAGGCCGGAGTAAAGGCCGAGGGAAGACCGATATCTTTGACTGGGGGGTGGTGGTGGGACCGAGCTAAGGGAGTAGATGCTTAGATTAGGTTTAGGGTTATTCTTTTCCGTTGTTTAAGGTTCTAAGGATCATCCGAGCCCTATCGTTTCTTCACAAAAATACTTGAAACCTTATTATCCACGTTTACCTTATGCGTCTTGCAAAATAACAAAAAAACTTACTCGCGCTAAAATACAATTTATTACCACGAATTTCTTGTACCTGTATGTAATAATTCATTAGTAGTGTTTAGAGTATGCTTAACTTACAACTGGCCGACTGACCACTTCTGACGATGACGGAACACAAAAGCTAACCTGATAGACCAGCTTAAGAAGAACAAGTAATTAAACTGAGTGAGGAGGTAAACTCACGATGGATTATTTTTCTTCGCGAAGAAAATCAGGGAGATGAATGCATTTTTTGTGCCGTATCATCAGTCAGGAATAATGTACTTGAGTTATATGTACATTTTTGTATTACCTACCGAGATTATATTTTCAGTCTGAAGTTTCTAAAAACTGTGTTAAATTAGTAATCTAGCCAAGGTGCTGAACGGGCCTCGGCAGAGCCTATTTGTGCTCAATGAGAACTACGTACTTGAATGAAAATAAATAATATCCATAAGCGGCGGTCTGACGGTCAATAAAAACAAAGTTGGGGCGGATATAGGAACTGGCAGCGGTCCAGTTTTGGACTAGGAATTGATTCTCTTTTTCTCAACGGCGTACATCACCCGTGTTAGGACTCACCGAATGCGTTCCCCCACGCGTTCAGTCGCGGTCGGTGGGGAATCACAATTTACGGTCCCCAGTCATAATCGCGGTACCGCCTATGTTAAAATAGGCCTTATCTATGCGGCGGCCAACCTTTCCGAAGAGCGAGCTACTTCGTATTCTCCCGGCATACCATTATAACTGTGTGACGGTAACCGTAGCGATTATTATTCCTTGCCCATATACCAAATCTTAGTCATTTCGACCATAGGTCAACAAATGAAAAGATCTATTCTAGGACTTTTAATTATTCCGCGGTAAGGAAATTTAAATTCCTATTTTTACATTCGTCAAAGGATACAATTCATAAGAAAGTTCTAAGCGTGTGAGCATAAAAGTGCTACAAGTCGTGGTATTCCATTTCGTATCCTAAAAGTATTCTGTGTCTTGACTAAGTGTTTGAGAAACTGTAATTATTAAAAAAATATAAAACAATACGATATATTCCTGTCCATTATCAATTGCGTAATATTTCTTTCTTCTTACGGCTTGTTTCTAGCCATTATCGACCGAAGTCAGTTAGTTACGGGTTGTAATTACTACACTCCAGACGGCGGTATAAGAAATGTAATGACTTTGTAATTAATTTCAAGTTTTTCTCGCTCATCTAAGTTGATTAAATTACGGTTACGGCTCTGTTAATATCGTCAGTACGAAAGTAAATACCACCAATAAAACTGTTTCAAATTTACCTACACTTCAAATCAGTCATTTTATTTCACGCGTGGTTTTGTATTTTTTGCAGACATTTAAATAATACAGTACAGATCTGGAATGCATGTTTGATATTTAAATTGTTTCTTGTATAGATTTCATAATTATTGGGAAGGCAAATTTGGGAACTGGTGCTCACTAGATATTTTAATGTGAAATATTCGACAAGTTCGTATTTTAATATAATTAGTTTCCGAATTTTAGCCATTTTCTATTCATTCAATCTATTAGGATTCATTTTTGTTGATGGCACAATATAGCTTAAATTAAGTAAAGAGGAAGTCCTCTGGTGACAAATAATTTCAGGATATCAGTATTAGGGATGGGGAAATAGAGTTTGGCCATTAATAAGGACTAAGGCTTTCGAAAGGGGCTTAATCCGCTGCTTAAGGCTCCATTCAAGAGGCTGGGAGTGCAGCCCTGCAGCTGCTGGAGTAGGAGCGATCTAAGAGGAGCTAGGGGGGTTGCACCTCCCGTTCAAATAAAAGCAAAAGCCTTTTTAATATTTAGTTGCGCGAAGTTTTTTTAAATTGAAAGAGAAATAAGACGAAAAAAAGGGGGGAATTCGGTTCAAAAAAAGAGCGCCTCCCGGGGATGAGGCCCTGCATCTTGTGTGTACACTCGGTTCCACCGGCAATGGTTCACTCTCGCCATCTCAAGGCCTCCAAACTGGCCCGACCTGCCCGACAACTCCTGCGGAGGTGGTCCAATCGAATACCGAGTCTAGAGCCTTTATTCTGTACGCGTATTAAAACTGTGAGAGCGAAACTCCTTCCAGAGAATGAATAGCGGCTTCGTCTCAACGAAAACAAAGATATAGACTCATTTTTTACATAGAACAGATTTTCACTATAATCACTATATTACTAGGTTAATTAGAATAACTAGTATGTTATAAATAATATTTATTTTTTATATGAACTTTATTCTATTAACTGTGAACTATGGTTTTTAGTATAACTGAAATAGTTTCTGTAGAATGTTGTACTGTTTTTCAATTAAGCAATAGATTGAAATATGGAATATATAGACGAAATTTTGCAATATCAATAAATATTGAAATACAGTAGCGTATTCAATTTGTAAGATTGTCAAGTCAGGATAAATTAAGGCTTAATTAAGACTTATAAAAGAGATCGGATTGATCTACTGTAGTTAAACAATGCAGATCAGCGAGGACATGGGTGGGCACTGTGTAGCCTTTTCCTCAGGGCATTTGTAAAGGCGGCGTGCGTATGAGTAATTGTGCGGAAGCCGGGATATTAGTGCATTAACGAAGAGGTGTTGGGCACAGAGGTGAATGGAATATTAACAGGTGTTTTACACGTTACACTTTACGTAACCAGTTAAAACTCCCACTCGGCGGGCCCCGCCGTTTATAATCTCATTGATGCACACTCCAACACCTTACCGAAACATCATTTCAAAAGCGTTTATCCACAGTTCTTTATATTCTTATTTTTATTTGTTTCACTTCCACCGTTGAAATACTTGTTTTGTATTAAAAAGGCGTTCTCGTTAACAGTAAATTGGAGCATAGTTTTATTACTTTCCAGATATTAATAACACCGTGTAATTGGTAATTTTTTCAACATTGTATTTAATAGCATGCACTCAGAATGTACTGGGCTGTTGCCGCTTTCATAAACACATAACAGAAGCTGGTTTGTACATTGTATATTTACTGTACTAGAATCATTTTAAACCACCCCCAATTTCGTGCCGGAGTGTCGGTGGACTGTTTTTGAATTCGAGACAGCAGTTTTGAAAATAAATTTCGGACCGGTGGGCGGCTGCAAATGCAGACTGTGGATGCAGTCGGGACCTCGGCGCACGGCTCATATTAATTCCCAGTTTGAAAGCCAAGGCCGCGGGTTGAAGGTCAGTAAGGTGAAACTTAACCAGCTATATATATATATATATATATATATATATATATATATATATATATATGTTTCTGTGTGTGTGCAAGCAGAACAATTACACACCGTCGTATAACACTAACAAGTACTATACCTTAATCTTAAAGAGCGTAGACCTCTGGGCTACTGTCCCTGAGAACGGAGTAGCCCAGGGGGTGGCGGCCATTATTCTTCAAATATGCTGTCTTCAGATGAATATAAATCAGAATTAAGGATTGCCGTTGGCATATGCTAATATGATGCTGGGACACGCCAAAGAGAATTAAATGAATTAAAAAAAATTGTCCGTTTCATCGGCTCCTTCCCCGTTTAAACTCCAACCTTACTTACGCCAATTTTTTTTGAGGTATTTCATTACGATTACCTCAATATTATCTTTAGCAAAATCGGGATATCGCTAGCAGTATTGTTATAGGCCAGAAAGAACCCCATTCTTCGTTCAAATTTAGGTATCCCGTAGATCTTGAAATTTCCCATATCCACTCGTTGATTTGGTTATAAAATAAAATACCCGGTAGTACAGTGCTTTTTTATATTTATTGAATATAATCCAGATTTTATCCAGAATATATTCTATATTATATGCGACTACGGTTGATTCAAAATTGATATTTATCGTGACCTAGTATTTCCGTGTTTAAAGGGCACGTCGTATTCAGGAATCCACATTTTTTATATATCCACTAATGAGCGTGTCATCAATAAGAATATAAGGTTTCAACATGTTTGCATACTTGAGCGTGTTTTTTTCCATGTCGGAGTAAAAAGCGTGAGGCTCGAATTCTGAAAATCGATCCGATGACTCATCGCCGAATGAATTTAATCGTGTTAATGAAATATTTCCGTTGCCATATTTCAAATTTATGTTCATTTCGTAGCTCTGGGGATTAATCAAATAGGTTCAAGGATTCGGAAACTTGAGGCGTCTGTTGGAAGAATTAAACTGAAAAACGATATACAATCGCAACAGTATCAGAGCTACAGAAGGTTTCTAATAGGTTTTTGTGGCCTAAGTATGTGTTTCAGCCCCGCTGTGAACTCCTGTTTCCTACACAATTATTATGTTAAATAATAATTTTATTATGTAATTGTGATTTAAATTTTCGTGTATGACTATTATATTATGTTGATCTGAGAGGAATTTCATAGTTTTTGATTATCATTTCAACAGACAACCCAAAGGACGTTATAACCTCAAGTTTGTTTTGATTTCGCTCGTTATTTGTTTTTAAATTATTTTATTATATTCTAATTTCTTAACCTGTTTGATATATACACGAGTTCACACAAGTAAGTACCAGAATGGTATTATATAAAAAGTACTTTTTGTTCATCAGTAAAGAATTCTGAAGTCTAGTTCTAATACACAGTTTAGTTGCTTGAAAATGCTTAGTCACGGAAAAGTCAACACGAAAGGAAAAATGGCAATTGAGCAAACTATCGCCCATGTTCGATTATTCCATCAAGTTAAATGCGCTCCAATCAGATTTTTTTTGGGTAGAAAACAAACATTTTATACGCTTGTGGGTATTGGGGTATCAGAATCAACCGTTTCCACTCATTACGATAGTGAGACACACAGTGTATCTAGTTACATTTAATTACATAATGTGCTGCTCGTTGAGGAGCCAAGGTCTCCTTATCGTGTTTCGCCCATGACGCGATTCGGTCCGACCTTCGGCGTCTCTTAATTAATATCAATTTACATTCGATCTTCCGACCGGGAAATTTAGAGTTTCTGATTGAAACCCTCTGCATTTACGTCCTCCAAGTTTTATTTTATTAAATGGCCCGTTCGAATAATACGTGTTAAATAAAATATGTCCAATATCGTTGTTCATTAGCAGCACAATAACCATTATTCTCTGACAATGTTCCGCGTTGTGGAAATGTCTCTCCGTGTCACGCCTTTATGCCATATTGGCCAGTTACACTCGATAATATAAAATATTCTGATTTCGGAATGTTCTACGACTCACTGCGACTCAATAAAAAAGTTGATAAACAATGGAAATCAATGAGACCGCGGACAGACACTGCAAACTTAATATAAATATATAATATGATGATGCAGATATGATCTGCCGGACTTGGTGACAGACTTAAAGTAGGACATCGTCTAGCGTATTCAAAGGGCGTTCATTACACGTGTAGTTCAGGTCTGTTCTGCCAGCTGTTTTTGTCTGCCTTGTGCCTATTGTTTTGACGAACAATTAACATACGAAGGCGTCCAGTTCAACGCCGGTGTTACACCGTTTTGGTGTTGTCGAAACTCAAATGCTGTCGCCCATTCTAATTACCCCATCGGGAACCAGCGCGGCGAGAAACAGTCAGTTAAATTTCTAGGGTATCACGTCCGTATTTTATGTGATAATATGTTCTTCCTTACAATCTGATAGTTATCCGCAAGCAGTTTTCCTTATTTTAATTTAAAGAAACAGGGGTACTACGATGAGTTAAATTTAAACCATTTATTACCCGATAGCCATTTTAATACCTATAACTCGTAATATGTTTCGTTACTTTTACTTTGAAATATAGTATTTATGACAGTCCAAGTTTTAAATTGGTGTTATTAGTAGTTTAGCGATTACTGCTGTTACTGTAATACTCCTACAGACTTTAATGTTTATAACGATCAGGAGAGTTGTCCCTACTCTGGAAGAGAAATTTCCTTCTTTATTCGTTAGTTAATTAGTCAAAAAAATGCGCTGACAACCTTATCAGATGAAGAATACTCAGCCAGTCGATTGTATCTGAAAACAAAGAACTAAGGACGCATCCTCGGTAGTCAAGTTTAAGGTAGTGAGGTGACCAGCGATGGAAAGTGGGATTAGGGGCCGAGGGAAGCATTGCCAAGGCCGAACAGGATTGCAGCCAGCGCGCGCTGAATCTTTAGTAGCCGGTTAAGAGCTTGCATATATGTAAGTGGACAACTAACCGATAGCAGATATAAAAGATTAATTGATCCTACGAGGAGGGTTTCGCTCAAACCAATTATACTACCGTACTGCTTGTGTAAGTTTTTCTGCTAAACACATTATTACATTTATGTTGTGTATTGACTCGGAAAATTAATAGGCGTACCAGTACCTCGAGAAGTAGTCCACAATCGCGGTAGGCGAGTGTTTATAACAGATTTCATCATTGTGTTTAGATCCTTTCGGTAAGTATCCAAACGACGGGAACTGGGCATGGTAGTGTGCACACCCAGATTTTTTTCGTCTGTCCAAACACGTTTCCGGAAGGTCGCGATTTAATAATAAACCGATTCCTGGAGAATGTGGCAGGGGGAAGGGGTGGGGTGGCGTGAGGGGAATTTTGAGAGGTGGACCGGAGGGGAAATTTAGCCTGCGGGTGGGTTCCCATCGGTCGCCGCCAATCAGTATTCGGCGCTGGGGCCCCCCTAACTATTTTATTAAAGGTGTCGCTATTAACACACCGAGTGGCCGGTGGGGCCCATCTCGCATTCTGGTCGGCGCCCCGGCGGAATTGAACAGATTCCAAGCCGACCAATATGTCGCCTCCCTGTTTGGCAATCGCGGTACATATGTCTCTTGACGGGGCCCCTTCTAGCCTTGGCCCCTGAATATTTTTCGTCCCGCTAAACTTTAACTGTTTACTCCTCGGGATATATGCGAACCCACGATTCAGGTATTATAAGTTTGGGATTCGGACATCAATGATCCAAAACCGATCTGGGCCTATCTAGAAATGCCTAGAGGAAACTAATAACTGATCGATATGTATAACATAGTCTTCACTTGTAGGTATGTCTTTCATACATTTTATGTTTTCAATGATACAGTAATGAATTAGTTTAATAGATATTAGAAAAATGAGCCCCTGCAGTTTCCGTTTTCTACTGCATCGGTTGATTCTGTTTTTAGAAAGCGCGCCGGAAGTTTTGCAAATTCAAATATCATGTAATATGGAATCAAATCTACTATAAATGGGTCACCCGACTTCCGATCTCACTACCTTGGTGAAATGTATTATTAGTTTAACTTAATTATACTCTCACGTGTTCACACATGGAAATTTGTGCAGCACTTAATTTAGGCTTTCCTTTTTATTTATTTTATTTATTCTTAAAACTCGTGAACGAAAGTATCATCAGGCCATTCATTTTGCCAGTTTCAACTATATCGTCAGTATACCCTAAACAATATATCACTCTTGAACAAAAGTCTTTATTGAAGTGAATTAGGATAGCAGAATTCCTTTTTATACAGTTTATTAATAACTGCACGACGATTGCAATTAAATCCTACCGATAGTGTTGTCCACCCGATTGTAACGGAATAATATATCTCGGCGGCTAATCACCTCTGGTTTTCACCGATATCTTTAATTCGCGTAACATTTGAAACGGCAAAAAAAATTAATTATTTTTATGGGCGCTACGGCTCAATTATTTGTAACCGACCAGTGTATTTTACGTAACTGTGGATTTCCGGTCAATCGTCGGCGGTTAAAAAAAACAGTCGTTCTTGCTGAATGAAAGGAGAACGACCGGTCTGATTTTTTTAAGCCCGATAATTACATTTTTCCTCCTTTTTTTTGTTGAGCGCCGATGCAATCCCGAGACTTTCTCCGACGCAAGTACTTACCGTAGACTTGCAAATGAACAGGGATTGGCGAAACCGTTGACACAGTTTTCATATCTGCGGAAAATCGAACGGCTATTAAATAATAAATAATGTACATTTCCCATCACGATATTTTATTTCTTTTGTTCACAGGAGATTTATTTAAATCATGATTTATAAAATACTACTGTACTGTGAGATATTAGAGCTCAGGGAAAATTCTCAACACCTATATCTGGGTACTAAAACTTTACTAAAGGATACATCAATGTATAGAAAGCTAAAAATGTAATAATGAAGCTATTAGAAACGCAAACAAATAATATTCATAGCATAATATTTGCGTCCGCTGATATCCGAATATCCGTTGGAATTTCAATACGAATGTAATAACTTTGTCTAACATCATAGTATAGCCGTGGTCAAGACCTGGTCATGAAATTTTAGATTGAAGGAGGACCAGGAGAAGGGTGACGGAGAACAGGAAAAAAGAAAACGAGGAACGACTTTGTAATGAAAAGTTGAACCATCTACGGGGGGACTATTAATGCGTCTGGTGTAGTGACTTATGACCTCAGCAACAACAATAATTCACGCGGCATTAGGCTTCCTCGGCGCGGCCGTCGCCGCCGTGTGACGTCACTGTTCGGTATAGCCGGCATAGCCGTGACGCACTGACTGAGAGAGGTCCTGGCTCTGGAGCCGAGCTTCCCGGAACACTCTTTGTTAAGCCGATTTCGCAACGAGGGACGCGGAAAATTCAACGGAATGAACCCGATATATGCTGCAATCCGGGTTCCGATAAATGACTCACCGCCCCTACCGGGAATTGGTTCTGAACAGGTATGCTGGGGTGTCGTCTGTAAAGTTCCGAGAATATCGGTTAAGTATAAACAAGTTAATAATCGTTCAAGTATGCCGTCCTGGTCATTTTTTCAGTGCGCTGTCTTATAATAACCTATTGGAGACCCTCTAATAAAATAGAGGGCCGCGACAGATATCATCATGTGACGGAAGAACAGAATCGATGGGTCCGTCGTATCGTGCACCCACAAAAAAAATTGATTTTACGAAGACAAGGTTAAAAAAAGGTTAATAATTTTTTTCACAGTATACAATTCGGCTTCAAGGTCTTAACGGAGGAACGCCTCCGGAGTTATATTGAAGCGATAGAGGACAATGTGGAAGGCGAGTAGAACACGCGACACAATGGGCTAGACATCGCGGGGCGCCATTGTTGGAGTACCGACAGCAAAAAAAATCTTCCCATTTTAATGGGTTATTAGCTCGCGGGGACCTTTTATCGCCCGCCCAACCTACAGCCTAATTAATTATGGTTTTTCATTTATTATTTTTTCTTGCCAACGCCTATCGATTGGTCGGCGGTGGTGACGTCCACTGTAGGCATGAATCAAGGCCCACCGAGATCACGATCCCCATGAAACGTGGCTGCTCCCCGAGGGGATTTATGGATGGAACTGGAGCCGCCGTAGACAATATTAATTGGGTCGAGGAGCCTGTCTGCAATAAGAGTAGAAATCCAAAACCAAGTTTAGCGTGCGTAACAATGTAAGTACATAGTAAAAGTGTGAAAGCTCTCAAACGATTGTGTGAATATTTTCATGACGTCCGGCCAACTATTATCCGAATACCGGTACTCATAAAGAGAACCTCCGTGGCTAGATTGGATCATCAGGGTATATCTGGTAATTTCAAAGTAGAAAGATTATTATGATTATGCCTTATAAAAACCGATATTGAACAGGAGGCCAAAAATTAGTATTTACATGTGAGATTACATTTGAAGGCAATTTTTTTCCGATCTTCTTACTCTTTCGGAAATACTGTACTGGAAAACAAACTGTGAAATGGCTTTCCAATATCCCATAATGTTGAACACATTTTTGTATGAATGTAACGTTGCAATGCTAAATATCATGTAACGGTTAGCGAATACATATCTCGCTTATTTAAAAATGTACTCTTCAAGGGACTATTGAACGGAACATGTTTGACGCAGTGGAGTGGGAGTTTGTCCAAACATTGGTTCCGATAAGTATCTGAGCGTTCTCCCTTATTTGGGTCCGAGTTCTTATTACGGGGTGTGTAGCAATTATTGAGTCAGAGGAGGAGGTTGAGGAGGAGGTGGAGGAGGAGTACACAGGTGACGGGCGCGTAGTCCACGCTATGCGCCAAATCGGCCCCGTCCACCTGCCCCATCTCCGGATTAAGTCAGCCCATTAATGGCGGGATAAAAAGGCGACCAGTAGCCAGCTGCCGCCGAAGTTCAGATTGTTTGAAGATTATCATTCTTCCCTTCTTCTACAGTCGGTAGACCAGTTTTATTTTCCCTTCTGTCGTCCACTCCCCCCCCACCAACAACTAGTAATTTCGTATTTCCCAATCGCCCCCGAGACCAATTTTTAGAGAGGACTAAATTCGAGTTTTGGTGGGCCACGAGCGAGGAGGGGGGGTAATAGAGGAGAGAGCGGGAGCCCGAGAGGAGCATCTTGATTTATTAAGGAAGCCACTAATCGTTTTGATGCCCCCGCTTCTCTCCCTTTGTGTACTTTCGGTTCCGGCCTCCCGACCGGCTACTTTTTTTCAAAACTTCAGCCGCCACTAAAATAAATCTTTAGTATACCGATTCCCAATCGGTAGGCGGGGGCTAACAGTTTATTCCTTTTTTAACACCCACTGCAGCCGTGGACCTGCTTATGCCACCACGAGAAATACATGCCAAGAACGCCTCATCGGTGAAATACATTGTTCTTATTTAAAATGATGAATATAAATCATTATGTCTCCTCTCGCATGGTCTGGTATTTTGCTAGACCGGTTTCGGCCGCTCTCCATCTTCAGTAGCGGTGTTTTTTGGCACTTTGGATGTTTTTTGGGCATCCTCACTGCACTGTCACTGTCACTTGTACTGTGGTGTACACAACTACTAGATTCTGACTTCCAAATATATGACGGGAGACCTATTTGGTATCACCCAACGAACATTAGTTAAGTACATTTCCGCACGACACTCAGGGGGCGCTAGTTTATGGGTGCAAGTGAAGTTCGTTGGGTGCACTTGCACGTTCAAACCACAAAACAGGTATTCTAAAATAGATCATTTTACTTATACGCTATGTTTTACCTATAAGGAATGAGATTAAGTGTAAGTGACTTAAATTGTTTTCCGGTCTTTGACTACATTTTCACACATACAAATACCTATACGGTGATTTGCCTTAGGTCTCTTTCAACCCCACGTTAAAAGATGGTTCTGCAGCTTTTGATTTCTGGATGTGATTACGCGTACATAATGTTCTGAAACGGGACAGACGATTCGCCCTTCGATCTGGCGTCAAAAGACCGAAAAATAGATGACCCGAATACCGGACGCAAATAAACTAACGGCTTTCATGATTCGATTGCAAAAAAAAGTCAGCATCACGTACCGCCTGTTTAGCGCACCCAATTTAGTTGTAATTGCATTCAATAAAAGCAGAAATTGAAATTCCTATTGGTTTCAATTACATACACATCGGGCCGAAACACTTTCTTATCCGTTCGGACAAGAAATCAGATCAAAAGGCCGATATAGCTATACTAATGTACTTGTAAATGCTTTAAACTTCCGTTTTCCTTACACTATAAAAACTGAATTGCCTGCAGTAATAAAATTTCTTCATTTCTTAATTTTATCTAAATCAGTTACAGTGGGAATAATGCACTAAACGTATTGTGTAATTTACCTACATGTTTTTTTTAAACAAACAAGCGTTCCATTAATTTCGTCCAGACGGTTTTAAACACATTCCAGAGATCTGAAAAATGCATGCTGTGCAAGCACGTGTGACTGAGCAAATATCAACGCGCCTCAACTTGAGACGTGGCGCAAAAGAAACCATCTGGTTATGTGTCTCATGGATTAAAATAGCCCAAGAACTGTATTTAGGAGCTGAAATTATTCTATTTAGCAATTAAAACGAGTGGGGAGGGAAGAAGAGTGCGTTTCGTCACAAAAATCAGCCAAGACGTCTTTCGGTTTAGACGATACTAAAATCCGGCTTTGTTAAGTTTTGTCCGACATAAATGTTATTAAGAATAATAAACTAATGGTTATGGGGTATAGGAGAATCTAGACTTGAATCATGAAATAATTTATGTTATACTTACATGCTTTCTTTGTGTACAGCACTGTGTTTAACATTTATTAGTAAAACCAATTGTGCCTCCTTAACATAACACTAAATTGCATTAAGCATGGAATAGAAAATATGCAGTACATTATACATATACATGAATATAGAACTTGAGACTTATTAATGTTATTTATGGAAATAACATAAATTTCAATTAGTCAAAGGAAATAGCTTATAATATCGCCGTAATGACCGTAAATGCTGAATAATATAAATAAAATTCCAAATGACGGTAGGCAAATCACTACAATTTGTGTGCAGATGCTGTACTTGGTTGGCAATTACTGAAGGGTTGTTCGGCTTAAGGTAGTTGGGGCCACCCCGAAGTCAGTTTAACCCTTCCCTAAAGTGGAGTTACTGTCGGCAATTAATCGGGTACATGTGCTCGCTAAATCTTGGCCATTTCCTTTCGGCTCCTGTCAATCTGGATCGGTCATCAGCCCCCGACAACAAACTTGCTTCAGTACACACCCCTTAATTAATCATTTCTATATAATTATATAAAAATATACATGTATCAATTCCTGTGACATATAGTAATGAATTTAGGTAATCAAGCCACAAAACAGTTCACGATTTGAATAAACGCGTAGGAAATATACTGGAAATATACTTATGACTTTTATATCGCCGTTAATATTCACTGATAAAGTAGAGCCGAGAGTAGACCTGGGATTCGAATACTAATTATCTTCTTAATTAACCAATTAACAGTCCATTTAAAGGTTCAGAGGCCTGAGGTATATTTTATTTATAAATCTGTAGGTGACTGATATATTGGTTTATAATTCCTCGCTATCACTCCTGGCAAGTTACCTACTCACCCCACGCGTTCAATAAGTTTTATTCATTTTTCGTCTCTGTTATTGCTCGGTGGAATCGTTCGAATGTTCGAATGCGTTTGAATCACCGGCCTCGTAATGGACCAGTCCCTTCTTCCCATTGTGAGGTTTTATAACCGTCGGACGCCCCGACGGTTAACAGCTCCTATTTATTGGCGTTTCGATTTTATGCCGCTTCCAGTAGACGACGCCGAGGTCAAAAATAAAATCCCCTTTTTATAGACACAGAATATTGAATTTGACCAGTCCAAGATGAATGCGTTATTGATTTATGATTCGATTAATTGGTCAAAATCTAGCTTTGACATTTTAACGCTGCTTAAAGCAATTGCGTGCCTCGAAACAATTTTTTTAAACAAATCTAGCAGAACCACTAAAACCATAGAGCAAATTTATGTGTATAATATCAACCGACCGATTATTGCCACTAAAAATAACGATAAAACGAACTGGAACAAATGATCCAAATGGTTTCTAAAATTATTACGTTTCATTAGTTTGATGTATGGCATATACAATGAAATAATAGTAGATGAAATTCATTAATACCCAACTAATTAATAAACAACTGGAGAGTTTCGCTGGAGGCATGACAGAAAACGATGGTCTTATTATTTTCTGTGACGTAGAGAAATGAGTCAAAACGCTCAGAGTTATAACTTTGTCAAATTCGACGGGAACGATTGGGTTATCGAATCACATTATATTTAAAATATGGTAAAAGTTAATTCCATCCTCTTCGTTCCATTAAATCCTTTCATGCTGCAAAAATGTATTATCCTAAATTCATCAATACTTAATTGTGGAGTATGTGGGGTAGGATGGCGTACCGAAGGCTAAGTTTCACCACCCTCTCGCTGGCCATGTTCACATTGAAAACTGTGATCGATTCTGCTCAATCTTCAATCTGTTAATCGATCGTGCAATTATTATTCGTGGCGATCTCCCGGCGATGTAGTACACGCCTAGCTGAATTGAGCGCGGACTCGGAGGAAATTACCCGCTACCACCCCCCTTGCCAACCGAAAAAAACTGGCTCTTTCGTTTCGAATATTTATTAGCCCCGGTGGAGCGGGAGCGTGACCCACATCGAGCGGGAATAAAAAAACTGCGCGGACCGAGCGTGTGTGAAACGATACCGGGAGGGGGTGAGATTCAACTACTAGTGCGCAGGGTCGAGCCAACTTTCCCGGGTCCGCTCAACAATTTTCAGCTTGAGGTTGGTAAGTGACGACTCGAGAATCACCTCCGATTCCCTCCTGTCTTAAGTTAAGGACAGGAGTAATGGAGGCGGTGGAGGGGAAAGGGTCCCTGTAGTAGTAATTGGTGCGGGCCGCGTTCAAATGGGTTACGGTGGGTGGGAGGGGGCGGCGGTACTGGGTACTCTTCTCTCTTCGAGAAGAGAGCGTGAGAATAGCGGGGAAGGCGGGAGCGGGAGAAGAGAGCTGGAAAGTGTAATGGAAAGGAATGGAAAAATGAGGAAAGAGGGAGAGAAAGGGGTGTAGGGCACGGGGAGGGGGGTCACATCGATTTTTACTGGGGCACTGGCCCCCCCAACTTCTGATGCACGCTCGCCCCCGACCACCAGTGCAAACCAACTTTCATTTGAATTTTTAACTTATCCCCCGCAGTTATACTCGATTCGCCAAGTCCCCAGAGCCTATTCTAGAGCTTTAATACGTGAAAATTGCAGAACAACTGATTAGAAAGCGATATTCATCGCAGACTACTCCATACGCAGAGAAAGTTCAACGATCCGAAAATTAGATGAACATAATCCAATAATAATGAAATTAACGTGTACGAAATGCGATAACGAATACACGTTTAAGATTTCAAAAATGTATCTACTGTATAAAACTTATTAATATTACATATTTTCAGTTTTTCGTATCGGGGTTTTAAAATCTTTTTAACTCCCAACCACCACAAGAACACCATTTCGTCTTATAACCTATTTTCGGATCTTCCGTCTGGACTGCACGATTCAAGATGTATTTTATAAAAGACTGAATTATCGAAGGGACCGACCGGAGTAAGTCTAACTTTCCCCGGGGGTGCAATTAACGCCGGAGGAGACGATTCTTGCCGGCAATTTTTGAGGTTTCCCTCATAACGAGGATTCCTATCCCCCAGACATTTATCTAATTTATTTGCCGCTTCCAGTAAATCTCAGAGGAGGAGGGGGGGGGGGTGAGAGGTCGGTGGTGGAGGAAAAGTCGGCCATAAATCCGTCTGGGAAAAAAGTTTGCTACTGACGGTTGGCCCGGCCCGAATACAAACGACCCCTCCATCCCTCCCTCAATTCTCCACCAAGATCCTCCGCCCTCCCAAGCCGTATAAAAATATATTTTCTACCCTCGATACGGGCCCGCAGTTATGCTCGGCCGAGGAACCTCTCTTCCGAGACGGACGCCTTGAATTCCAGAGAATCTGTATGTACAATTACAATTCGAATTTTTATTCTACTGCCGAAAATACAATAACCGCTTGAGAAAGTTAGGCGGCCGACATTTAAATCTTGAAAAGCGGACGAGTGGTTGACCTCTATTTGCATCGCGATGAGCAATTTGCATTAATTTACTGTAGGCCGGCGGACCGTTTGTAATTGTTCCACGGTCTAGTAACCTTGACGACACGTTATAGGAACAATTGAACACAACTAGATAATCGCTCATTAACAGTTTTAACACTCATTCATTCTGCTCTATAATTATTCACAGAGGCCGAGAACAGTGCTCAAGTTTCTGAGGGTGAACAATAAAATATTGAATTACCCCCAAAAAAGGGCTAATATCGAGCCGGTTGTGATGAGTTCGTATATTGAAGCATTATAAAAATAGGGAGAACGTATTTTAAAGTATTTTCTATGAACTATAAAAATTGATCATCTATCTTCACTAGATCAGGATTCAGAGCAAAATAATCACTCACTGTCGGTATAATATTAGACCAACAGATATTTTGAAATACCTCCTTTGTGGTCTGCGAGGGGTTGGAATACCGTAGATTTCGTGTGTTTCTGTCTCCTCTCGCTGGTTTGGTCTTTTGCTACACCGGTTTCGGCTGCTCTCCATCTTCTGTAGCGGTGTTAGTCACATTTGGCACTTTGGCCTTTCACACAAAGTTTTCCTGTTTATCCAAAATTTATTGAAAAAGGTTATTTATAGTAATCTAGTTAATCGAACTTTAGTTAAGTACATTTCCGCAACACGCTCAGGGGGGCGCGAGTTTTACAAAAATCCTTCGTTGAGTGCACTTGCACCGATAAACTCCGGTGCCGAAACCGGTCTAGCAAAAGACCAAACCAGCGAGAGGAGACAGAAACACACGAAATCTACGGCATACCAACAAATATCTTAAATTATATAAATTGACTCGAAACTTATTGTTATTGCCTTTAGAATTTCGGAGCGTGAACGTTTCGGTTACAGAAATTTGGAAGCGCCAATTTTACCTGCACCAGTTATAACAAGCTGACAGTGAGTCAGACAAACGCCCACGCAATGTTTTCGTACACTGCATTTCGTGCAACAAATTGTTCTGTTATACCACTTTGAGATCTGTATCAATTTTTTTAATGTATTGATTTTTATAGACTCAACAAGACTCAATAACATATCATCTATATTACCGAGAGCCCACGAGATTTTGTAATCGAAAGTATTAATTCATCTTAAAATAATCGAAGCACACATGTATAGCAACTTTGTTTTCATTTCATAGCTTTATTTGGCAACTCTCTGACAAGATTTCTAATCGGCTGGTAGTGATATAATTTTGTCCATATTTCATGGAAAATGAAAGTATAATTTGTAATCGACTACTTTAATCGGGATGAACAGGAGTATTCACGCCTCCTCGAGGTACGTTTAATTTCCACCTGTCCAAATAGAGAATGGGCCGAAGTAATAACCCTGTCTTTGGACCGGATTCATCGGTTTATATGCGACCATGGAAGGAGGCTTTATTGCGCAAGAACGGTGGGGGGGAACAATTTTCGGCAGTGGGCAGCTGGCCTCAAATTTTAATTCTGGCGTATACAATTAAGAAACTAAGAATCGGTGCGGAACACCTGCTCCTCGGTGGCCGCGTAAAATTCGTCTCGGGGACCGAAAAACAACACTATCCAGCTGAAATTCGTTTCCCTAATCCCCCTAATAGATCAAATTTTAGATACGGAATGAAATAAAGAGAAAATAACGTCATTTTCTCATTCAAACAGTTCCAGAGGAAGAGACAGTGCTATTAAAGAATATTCCACTAAATCGACTACAGTATAACGTCATTTCGCAAACCATAATTTGCACTTGGAGCTCATGTAAAATAATTGTACAGTGCGGGTTGTACAGTTCACTTATTATACACACAGTCATGTGTGGCCATCGGTATGCTATTTTAGCATAATATCGCAGTGACAGCTGACCGTTGTCTGGAGAATCTTGAGTTAACTATTGGTTTAGTTAACTCCAAGATCAATTTAAATTATTTTAAAGCTACAATTTCATAAACTCATAAATAATGATGACCGTTGCTGTCGTCCAAGCTTTTTTATCGGCCTTTTAAACACCCATTGACTTCTTAATTGCCCCATGGCTAAATTCGTCACCTATTGATTAGTCATGCGCATATTGATTCTCTTGTAGTTTCTTAATTATTGAGTTTCCGACGACAGCTGCGGGCCCGACGCTACTGTGGGCACGCTAAATCGTTTATACGTCCAAAATTATAAGCACTATCAACCTTTCTCCTTTCAACCTCCTATCAACCTTTCAATAGTCCTGCAACTATTATAAGACGCCCATTGGTGTTTGTTGAAATGCATCTCCCTAACACTTACATTTTAAAGAACAATAGAAAGGAGTGTGAAATTATATTGGAAGTATATGTTGGCGGAAATATCCAGTGGCACATTGTTCACATCCAGTTTCATCCTTGATAGGAGGCAGAATAAATATGTGTTTAATGAGTATTGTTACATAATGCTGCGTATTTCTGTGTAATCAAAAATCTGAAATTTTACTGCAAGTTCAAAGGCTGATAATGGCACATCCTCGATTTAATTGCAATCCCTATGGAATTATTGTTACATCGCTCATTTGACCGCGTTTGCCTTTCCCCATATTCCCTCAACCATACAACCAGACGGCAAATCATATAATAAAGATTAAGTTTTTAGGTTTTGATTCTTTTCGCGCATAACAAATTTTTTTTAAAGTAATTTTATTACTATACATTATAATGGAGAGGGACTAGGGACTCGAGATTCGCATGGCTGGGAGATGCTGAGCGAGCTAAACACTTGTTTAATTAATAAAATATGAAAGACCTTAGCCGCATTTCCCGATAAACCTGACATACATTTCAGCTTTACGTTCACCGAATATTCGCGTTTCGCGATTTCAATATATAAATCAACTATTCGATACACAGTCAGGTATTGTAGAGATCATCCTTTGTCGGGCTGGCACCTGCGACACGTGAAAATTACTCCCGGCGGAACACATTCCCACGTGCTGTCTCCTCTGCATACCGAGGCCACTCAGCCGGGTCAATTCCGCTCCTGGAAAATATTTATAAATTACTATCATCAAACACACCATATTTTCTTACATTCAAGGACAGTAAACTAGGATTCAGTGCGGCTGTTTTACGCCATCATAAGCTATGATGAATATATAATGGTTTGCAGCAACATTTTCCCTTCTTTGCTTAGTTATCGTTCCATCTAGCGTTCATATTGCTTTCGGAACTGCATTATTTACTGTCCTATGTATTAAAAAGATGGGGCCCGAATTGATGCTTAGAAATGACAAAGACAATTGTGTTTTTTATAACTTCAAACAGTGCACCAAACGCATAGTTGAATACAAAATGTCGCGTAATAAGTTTTACGCCTGAATAAATTAATGCAATTCCTACAATTAATGCATTCAACTCCGTCGGCACCTTTCAGAATAATCGTCGCTCGCGTAAGGAAGTAATTCACTCTTCTCATGTCCACGCTTGTGCAATTGACTGTAGTACACAATATTATCATATCCAGGATTCTCGGGCCGCTAATAAACAGGAACTAATGTTTCTTGGTGATAGGAGTGTCGTCAAGGCTCCCACCCATCTCTTCTCCGCCGTCCGGCATACATTTTTCATCTCGCTATCAGGAAATTCGCTTCACACAGCCTTGGATCGGGCCCCCAACGCCGTCTAAATTCGGGGTCTTGCAAACAAATTTTCTGAATTGCGTAACCGCCGTCCGGCTCGCATTGGCCCGGCGTTAGCCTTGGCATTATCCGCTAAACCGCAGTATAGGAAGCTATCCGTCACGTCTAATTACTAATACCGGACCAGCCCTCGACTCCAAATATGTCTTGTGCTCGACATTACCTACGTTGTCCTAAATCTCGATGGCCGTCGCAATAATAGCTGCATGGTGATTATTACTAGTCTTATCGACTGTTAAACATCTTAGAGACTACTTTTAATCCTGTCTGCCATGAAGAAATAAAATTTAATAAGCTGAAAGTGTTGCTCGCCTATAGACTTTTCCGGCACCGGTCGGGTGATTGGACTCCACAGATGCTCAAGATTCAATTCCAAGACCGAATCACGTCCGGGGTCCGACCCGGAACCCGAATATCCGAAATTGAAAAACAAAAAACCGCTTCGGGGCCGGAAACTGCCCGCCCGGAATTAAAACTCTGGGGACCGAAAAACCCTGGTGATTAATCCGGAGTTTAATTGGCGCTCCGACGAATATTTTCTTTCTGGAGACACGGCCACCCTCGCTCACCCCCTTAGAATAGGTAGGGCAATTTCCTGAACGTAAGTGTGCTCCCGATTGACTGGGAAGGGTCGACAGGAGACGTAATGGGAGGGAATGACAGAGTGGATCACTGCCCGAGAAAACATTTTATCTGATTTTATTTCAGTGCGCCATTTTGTTGCGCAGCCGACTGACAGAAATCAGCTATTAGCTAACTATAGCTAAAGAATGTACATTAACCAATTCAATCAGCTATATTAATAAGAAACCGGCGGGTCGGCAGATTGCATGAGTGCAGTTTTTAACTTCCTGGATTGTATTATATGCTATTTGATGTATTCCAATATATTAAAAAATTATATAGAATAGAGTGACGGATATACTGAAGCAGGTGGCACGTTATTATTGACCTTTCGATTCCCAATTGCTTGACTGCAAGTCATTTTTCCGCCATTGTGCAACTGAATCTAAACCTGGGATCAATTAGATGTGCGGAAGCGGCAGAAGCATCGACCGCCCGCCGGCGGTGAATAATTATCACTTAGAGAATCCGGGCTATTAAATAGGCGTGAGTAATATATTCGAACGACGACTTCGTCAATAGGATAACTACTGGTGATGGATATCCTATCGCAAAAGTTACATAATGCGGAATTATTGCGTATACAGTGGTTCATTGAAGGTACCTAAAGGTTGTTGGAGTCTTTGGGTACTATTAATAATGCATATTAATATTATTTTCGTCGTTAAGAATTATTATTTTTATAATAGCTATCCGTTAGTGTTTCCTGAAGAAGCGTTCTGTTCGTGCTATCATTACCCTACTAATAAACTACATTACAATTACAGAAAATATGAAACTTGAAAACGAGGAATTACCTACAATAGTGGAAACTTTTCTACGGACTCAATAACTAGTTGCTTGATTTAAATCCGTCGTTTTAATTAAGGCCGATCATTTAATTTGCGTATTATTCATTGCCGGTTACCTACTTTTGTTTGGACAGGGTACATTGGCTTAATCTTGGGACTTTCCGTTAGGAAAAGTTTGGTCGCCAGATGCCCCCCACAAGGCCAATCCCTGTTGCCAAATGTGAACGCAAGCTCCAACCATATCCGCTAATCGTAACTCAAGCGGTAAAAGGGGCTTCAGCCACCTTTTCACCTCTTGACCCGACCCTTTTTGATCTTGTCCTTGTTTCTGCCCTAGTCTTTCTGATTTGCATTCATTTCGTTTTAAAACACCACACCCCCAATAGACCAGTGTTTCCCGGCCCATTACCGACCTTGTATGTTCCTACTAACTACGCTTCATTTCGTATTTATGTTACATGTAAATATTTTATACTCGTGAAACGTTTATTTAATGAAAATAACTTCGCATATGTGATGGGAATTTCTTCAGTACTGCCCGAAGTCATCACCTCTTGGGAATTTGATCCAAACAGTTTCAAGGGGTGGAAAAACTCGAACTCAGAATGGATCTCGGGTGAAAAAATAAGTCCTGCCTATTATCGAGCGCCGTTCCTCTATTAGTTCTTCCATCAGGAGTCCATGTCCTTATGCAGAATTAGTCCAATCTTCTTCCGCATAACAGTAGGATATCGTCTGGAAACGTTATAGTGAATACAGAACGGGATATATAAGACGGATGGAAATTAAGAAAATTATAAAAATACAAACTTTATGCGGTTAAAAAACAAAATTAAATTCAAAGAGAACGGGTTGGACGTTTATTAAACGGAATTGAAGTAAAACAGATAGGGAGGGGGAGGAGAAAGAGGAGAGAGAGAGAAAGAGGAGTTCGATTTTGAGGGCGGCGCTCAAACGAAGCGGGGGACCGGTCAGAGGCATAGAGATTTTAAGCTTCGGAATTAAACGGGAGATAACGCTTTTTTCTCAATTATTTTTTTCCTGTCGCTTTACCGAGTCCCTCTTTCAGTTTTTGCCCGACTTGCCGATTTGCATATGCAAATACCCTCCGGGGCGGACACCGGCATTTGTTGACCCAATTTGATGAAACTTGGGATTTACATTTGGAAACTCGTAAATATCTTATTTGGGCAGGCGGCGCCCGCTATTTCCCCGTCCAATGTTTACCCAGCCACAATCTTATTTCGGATGTCGCTAACCGCCCACGAACTTCGTCGCTACCAATCGAACTCAATTTCATTCTGGATTGCAACGGAGCCGTATACACTTCAGATACGCCAGGACACATTCTGAGTTACGCAGCAAAAGTAGAAGAGTGTAAAATCAGGAGAAATTTTAATTATTTCGCTTGTTGACATCTTTATGTGTTCCTACCAATAAAGAAAACCTGTAAGGCTAGAAGGAATGAAATTATGTATATAGAAAAATAAATAATAATTATATTGCGGATGAATAACATTGTGGATCAGGGGAATGTATATGCGCATAAAATGAATAATGCGACGTGTCACCGCGCAATTTGCGGTCGGGGACCGGTGTTAAACGTTGATGATGGAGAGTTGGCAAAAAATCCGAATCTGAAATAAATAGCAGGGAGGAGGGATCGAATATCTGGTTGATGAATCAGAGGCGATATTCCCTGGGTGGTGGGGTTGTTGCATTGATTCACGCTGTTTCCTCAAAAACTTGACGAACGATTTGTTTCATTTTGTTTCAGATAGAAATTGGCCCTTGGTCTAACGCTAATATAGAGTCAGTTGTTTATCATTCAATCGATTTTAAATTGATTTGAAACTAAATAATCCATTAGTAATCGTTTTTGGAGCATTCGTTTATAATTATGTAATTAACCTGAACAAACGTTTAGTCCCTGATACGAGAATATTAATTACAGTTTAGGTGATAATTTCTTTTGTCAAATTTCCCTCACTGTATCTAGCGGTCAGGAATTGAAAATGATATAATTTGAAACGTACGGTTCTAGGGGTTGAGTTTTCTCTTAATGGATGTGCCCCTACGGTATGATTTCATTGTAAATATATTATATAAATTCGTTACTTGCTTCGGTAATGTTTATCATGAATACGTTAATGTATATTTTCCCGATTGTTAACAACATAATTTTTTTGTCAAAAGTTTATGAAAATTGTGTCTGAAATAACGCCAATACGTGCACTATTATTTACTAGGCAAGGACTTCGTAATTCGGATGTTCTACTGTAATGAGAAATATATCCAGCAGAAGAGCCTACATAACATGGAATATAATGTTTGCATAATATATTACTATAATTGCACGGATTTCTAGTTCTCAGGTTTGTACTAGGCTTGTTCTAATTACTACACTAACAAAATGCAATGGAAAGCAAACTGTTATATTCCGATTTACAATAGTGCACCCCTGATTCATATTACTAATAATAATTAATATATTTCTCATTTAGTTTCCTCATATCTTAAATGTATAACATTCGACACCACACCAAGAAACCCCCCCCCCTCTAAAGGGGAGCATCAAACAACCGGTCCTTTGGTACAACGTTTTCTCTCCTCCTTCGTTCCTCTTACGTATCATATCCTCGACCACATCCTCCTAACCATCTCCCTCTCAAAATGTCCTGCCATCTTATATACTTCCCGTTATCACCTATTTCCTTTATTTTATTAATTATCCAATTCTTCTCTACATTCATTTCCTTCTACTTTTCAGGTAGCAACCATATCAATGTAAGAACCAGAGGGTAACATTCTTTGGCCATAATTATTTTGGTTTATTTCACATTAACCTAATCAAATTCTCGGTTGTGTATTCCTTCTTTGTATATGTAACTATTTATGAGTCAACACTAACAAGAAGTTTTATTGTTTGACAATCTGGTTATGTAAATTAACATTTAATTTTCCTTCCTTATATCAACAGCTATAATCGAGCGTTTGCCTAATTGCATTTGAATTCACGATTTATATTCCACGTCAGCATCTTTTGTGGAATTACCGTCCCAACTGCCCTAAACACAGGTATAATTCGTGGTTTAACACCGCATTTTTAACACGCCCCCAGAAGCCTTCCGTCCATGCAACAGCTAATGTATTCGTTAGCTTCTTTTCTCATTATCTGATTGCAACTCTGTCTGAATAATGTAAAATAATAACGTAATCGATTTATCTTAGGGAACATTACAGTGATGACAATATTATTATCTGGATTCTGCATAGACATAATTAATAAAACTGTACAAATTGTTATTGGAATGAAACAGTATTCCGATATAAAATGAGACAGGACTGGTTGTTGGTGGAGATTAACGGTAGGTCCAGTGGCTAACTGCTGCGGCTGTAGTCCTGTCCTTGAGCGAGCTACTGCCCAGTGGGGCCTTCTATCTCTCTCTCTCTCTCTCTCTCTCTCTCACTCTCTCTCTCTCTCTCCCTCCTCCCTCTCCCTCTCCCTCTCTCTCTCTCCCTACATAATTATTATCCCCCTCTCCATCCTCTCCGTCGGTTCTCCGTCTCTCCACCACCTTCGAACGCACCACACTCAGCGCCTTCGGCCCTTTTTTCTATTCCTCCCGATTCTCGTCGGTCCACCGTCAGGACAAGTGTTGGGCCCTTCCTACGAAAGGAATATCCTGCCCCGTAGAGAATATCCAGAAGCGACATAAGCCTATTCCTCCCCTCCAATTAACCTTACCACCCTCTCACCGGCCAGACAATTATGCTATTCTTGCATCTTAAATATATATATTAAAAGAATTAACGAAAGATTTTATTAAAATACACATTGTAGCGTATACATCTTGTCTATGTTACTATTCAGTTCGAGTACAAAATTAAGATTCACATCACACGTACATTCACAATGTTTACTATAGGGATTTATGTCCAACTTATGTTCAATCATCGGTCTATCGGTTTTTTTATGTAGTTAAAAAAGTAACGCCACAACGCATGCATACTACGCTAAAGAAGAGTGCGGGTAGAAGATGTTACTCCGTCTAAGATGGAATTCAAATGTTCTATTCAGATAAGTATAGGAGTAAGGAATAAGGAGTCTTCTCCTATATCGGTTGATCAAGAGCTCTTTTTCGGCAGTTTAGTCGGTCATAAGGACTTAACCTATAACTGAATCAAACTTGTATCCGACCAGTGGGATGTTATTGTTTGCCCAACTTATTAGTTTCCATCGGCCGTCTCTCGTCCCTAGACGAGACGCCTATCGACGTGCATCTTTCTTCGCTGCTCGCCATACGTTGGTCGGATATTATAAATGACTAAGTGGGGCGAGGTGCCCAGCTGTGCCACATCCAACCGCGCCTCCCTCCCGCCCCTCAGAACTGGTTTATAAGATTGGATCGCTCCTGTGCGAGAGAGAGAGAGAGAGAGAAAGATGGAAAAGGAATGAGAGCGAGAGAGACGGAGGAAGGGAGCGAGGAATGGGAGGAGAGAGTGAGACGGAGGGAGAGCTGCCGACCAGTCTTGATCCCTTTCCTTCGCCCCTTAAAGCGCTACTATAAAAATAAAATAATATCGAACCTTTTCATTTGAGTTTTATTTCTTCAAATACGTTGTCATCTACTCGATACGAATTGTGGATCCCAATCGTGTCTGACAAACTGTTAGAGTAAATCAGTTTTTAATTGTTGTAATGTTCGAATTTTCACTAATTAATGACAGATAGTATTAAACACGCATTAAAATTAACGGACTCTATGTTATTGACAGAGTCCAAGACTTTATCTTACAAAGTCTTCAAGCCCTACGACTGATGAAATACTTAAGGTTTTTCCAAAGCATCCTATAGATTATCCAGTTAGGAAAATTAAGTGCGTCTTTTGATCATCACTCTTTATTCCCTCCTTGTGCAGTAAGTTTTATCTATGCAGAAATTTGAACTGAACAAATTCCTGCTCACTGGCAATCAGAATAATCACGATTATTTTGTACATAACATATCTGCATAGTCTTGAGGGCTCAATACATTACAAACTGGGCGATTGTTCATTCTTTCCCAAAATGTGACCTAATTTGTAATCGAGAATAATTAGTAATTTTCTTCTATCAGTACATTTCATCCTTCTAAGCTAATTTACCATCAATTCTGAAACCCGTGGCCCAAATACTTCATTATCCTGCACAGGTGGTCATTACACGCTCCATATTTTCATACATGGTATGCAAGTACATTTAATTGAATTTTGAATTTAAAAAATCGGTGGCGTTTAGTTTTCAACTGATTAAATGGCCAAAGGACATTCAGTATTGTAAGTATATGTTTGTATTGAACTTGAGAAGTTTGTAGTTGGTTCAAGGCTATTTGAACTGTGTGTACGCGGTGTAGCGGTTTAGCCTTGGCAATGCCTCTCTGGCTTTAATCCTCGACTGCCATTACTATTACCTAACCCTAAACCTGACTGGCGACGTTCTTATTCATTGTCTTTCAATCTTCA
Source organism: Lethocerus indicus (assembly GCA_019843655.1). NCBI lineage: Eukaryota > Metazoa > Arthropoda > Insecta > Hemiptera > Belostomatidae > Lethocerus > Lethocerus indicus. The sequence continues at coordinate 23,617,526 of JACDQD010000005.1, read as the reverse complement.
ATACGTGTCAACTCAGGCTCTGAGACATGAGAAGGTAGTTATAAAAAGCGTGGCTCAGTTTAAATTTAGCGGTTATATCGTTTCGCACTGCTCGAGTAATATATTTCATGAAGAAGTTAATTCAATTACAAAAAAGAATAACTTTTTACAGAGAGGTGCGTTGGTGATAGTTTATATTAATGATGGTGGAAAAAGGCCTAATAAGTCTATCACCGAACTAAAAAACAAGAAGAAACAAGGCCACAGATTTCAGTTTAAAAAATGGGAATTTTTAACTACTATCATTTTCTGATAAAAAATTATATACTGGTTTTCTTCCTAGGAAACTTGTTTTGATACACCCTTGTGGTTTTGGTTTAATACCAAGACAATCTTGGAATATACTTCTCAATAGGCCAACGTAATACACACAAATTCGCGCTGTTAATTTCTTTTATTTTGCAATTAATAATTCATCGGAATAGTGTGTTCGCTACTTTCTCTTGTTTACGTCGCTATTTTAGGCAGAGAGGAGAATACACTCAGTGTTGTTGAACAGTGAAACTAGTGAGCACTAGGATCCACCGTTCACTCTGGCAGTGGCGACGGCGTATCATTAAAAATAGCCTTTACCAGTCTGGGTGTCATTTGCGTTAAACGATTGTTCTAGACTGATCACAGTCGTTTTATTCCGCGAAACATGACCAGAACATATATCGTTGAAATTTGACCCCGGAGTGGAAGTTGAAATAGATCGTGGAGTTGAAATATAGCGAATTCGAATCTAGAATTTATCTCAACCGAAATGACAGAAACGTCGCAATGGCAACGATAAAGTAATTTGAAAAGAATAGATAATTTCGTAAAATATCAAAGCATATTCCATCTATACATAATACTTTTAGAAACCAACGTTTGCAGTAGGTAGACAGAAAATATTTTCGATTTGATCCTATCAACGACGAATGTTCATTGACGACATTGACTTAAGAAATATTTCCGAGCGCATGCTGCCCCAAGTCGCACAAAGGAGACACGTACGAAGATCATATACTAGGACGTTATTGCAGAATATACAGCATTTGGCTACATCGTATTAGGTTCCGAGTGCAAAGTAGTCTTCGTGAATATAAAGTAGACTGGCTAAATTTAACTGGTTCGGCCCACATGTTCTGCGTGAATCACAGCTCTCTCACCCCGTGCAAAAAACCCATTTGCCACATTTTCATTCACCTCCTTTTTATTTTACTATTCTCAACTGCGAATCGCCGAAATTAACTGGGAAATTGTGTTTAATGTCTCTCATTGTGAACTGTCACTCATTAATGTGAATTTCTTGTGGTGTTTCACGATCGGTGAATTACTCAAGTGGGGACTCTCGTCGGATTGGACGTTGTTATTCGGATGGTAAATGACCGAAATAAATCGGCACATTAGTATAAAACACTGGTATTAGAAATACCACTGAAATATTATAATATAAACCCCGCAAATAAAGGATATAATTTGACATTTATCAGTTGTAGAATGTACAGTTTCGACCTAAACTTGTAGACTTTCTTCGTTCCAAAAATTAGAACGGTCAAACTCAAATATAAGCTTTCTCTTCCCTGCATAATTTTGATTTTAATTTTTCCTCAATATCAGGAAAAGGATAATTAGGATATAAAATTCAACAAGTTATACTTTATTGGAGTGGAGCTATTTATTGAATTGTCGTATGTGTCTTACACTTACAGCCGAATAACCAATGCGGCATTATGTAAATCAATCATAACGTATACTTTCCTGTTGAGTAACAGCCGAACAAATCTGACGTACAATTACATAATGTATTTATTGGATTCTGCAGGAAACACGTTTATACCCGTCGAGAATGCGATTAAATTTCTTATAGTAGTTTATTAATAAATTGTAATTCAATTCAAATTGGCTGTTCAATGTCCTTTCTTATTTACTACCGAAAAAAAGAAGTTTGTCCCTTATCCTGTAGAAAACATTCTAATATATATAGGTGATTTCTATAAAAAGGAATACAAATTTAGGAATTGGAAGCCAATAATATACCAACAGGGCGCATCATAATTGCTAATGTTCTTACAACGGAATGAGACAATGTTTTTAACTGGATATGAGAAATGGTTGAAATTATATCTAATGGCCCAGTGGGACACTATGCACCGATAGTCGGCCTAGTGACCTTATTGAAGACGACGGAAGATTCAAATTCTTTTATTTTGTGTCAAAATAGCTATGGCATTTTTTCTTTCTCCAAGTTCTTCTTATTTTTCCAAACCGGATTTAAATCAATAATGATAATTGAATGATACCGCCGTTACTTTTCATTTCAATCAAATGAAAACGATCTAAATTATTTATTTTAATGTTTATGCTCCTGGGATCTTACACGCGGGCCGATTGATGGAGGGCAGTATGATTACATTTCCGTCAACATAGACCCGTCTAGGAAGGAAAAAGGGAGTTGGTTATGTAAAATGGACGCGGGAAGTAGAATGAATTACGGTGTTGAGCAGTGTAAAGATAAAAGATAGCCAGCAGGAGGCCGTGCCCGCACAATTTTCTACCCCCTCATTAAACCTCAATGTCGTCCGTCTGCGAGCTTAGGTCTCAACTGCGACCGAGCCCAGAACCGCCCGGTGGATTTTAAATTGTCGCCCTCCTATCCCGCACTACAGTTATTATTGTCAAATGAATTCTTGGCAATATCCATCATTAATCTGGCGAACATTGCAACAAACTCGGAATGATATAAATTAAGGCATATATTTTAGGATCATTAAAATCATTGTGTAGATCCAGAATTATATACGAAGATCATTAGAATTTACTAGTTTCGGACAGTAGCATGCACCTTTCTTTCTTAATGTAACACAGTGTGATATAGGTTAATGTAAGGTATTCTTGTGCCTCAATATTCTAATTTTTACGATTCTTAAAAGTTATTGACCGTTAAAACAAATACGATAACACAAACTAGAAGTATAATTTTGAGATTTACGGCGTAAAATATATAGCCCAAGCGGTAGTTTTAATGACGATCAAAGTAGTTTTCTTCTGTTCTGCTCTGGGCGATCCAGAGTGTGGTTCCATTGACGGTGACGACCTCTTAAATAACGCGATGAGGGGACAAATCCGTGACCGTTGGATGAGGCATTGAGGAGTCGATTTTTTCCGGTGTACGCCGTGTCGCCTGTTCGTCTGAGGCCCTGCGAGAGGCCGTGACGGCCCGCCGGTTAATGCCACCCCGGATGGGACCTTGTCCGCTCTTTCGGGTCCGAATTAAACTCCGAGTTTAATCGGCTCGGCTCCCCTATTGAACGACAAACGGGTCAATCCAAGAACGGTCGCCCTGTACCCACCCAATCTCTGACCCAGTGTAGCTCCTGCAAAACATACAGTTTTAAGGACCTCTCTTGTTACTAGGATGGACATGGAGGCGATGATGTTCGATTAGTTCAGAGTAACTTAATTTATTTTGAAGTCCCAACTACAATTTTTTAGTACTTACGATTTAATAACACAAATGTACTTTTGATGGAACTCCTGCTCCCGCCTTAGTAAACTAAGGTAAACTAATCGCGCTTAATATTCCTAACTTTGACTTGTGTCACTGACTATTCCAAAATGAGCTAAGAACTATTTCGGAAGCGAAATATTCTGCGAAAATAGGGTCTGGCTCTTAGATCATTGAAAGGCACTGTTGGGCCTGAACAAGAATAATTCAGTTTAAGCGCGGAAACCCTTATCGGAACGACTCTGAGAACTTGTAGATTATAAATTATGGCCCGTTACGGAAAAAAACATGTCTGATAATGTACGGAGCCAAGCACATATTGATCTATAAATAAAAAAATCAGCCTTAATGGTATTTTTTGTCTCAAAACAAGTGAAATAAGTGTTGACACCTACATCAAGTTTTGCTTCTCTCAGTTCTAATGATGAGATTAACTACAGAAGGCACCAAATTTACTGGCCGGGCGCGTACCAGTGATGATATTATCGAATTTCTTCAATCTGGCAGTATCAAGTATTTTGAAACTTACTTGAAATAATTGCCATTAATTATATCGGTGGCAATACTTTAACCGGTTAACTCGTTTGAAGGAGACAGCCTCGTTTGCGTTGTCACGGTCCATTTTAACTTCCCCGAGATGGTTCCGTCATTCCGTCGTCCGGATCCGCGTTATAAATAGACTCCGGTGCTCCGCTCCGGTCACGCAGTGTTCCTAGTCCTCTTAACTGGACGCCTTAGACACAATACTGGAAGAAATATTACCGATGAAGAGTCAGCTTTTATAACTAGATTCTATCAGATGTTGCAATGTGCATGTAATGTATTACCTACCACACTATTTGTTTGTCACAAATAAATAACCATACCGTTTCCTTCCGGAATAACATTTCTCATTTATTGCTTTCTGATTTATTTTTACCATCGTGACTCTTCATGTTAAAACTATAACATCATTATGATTACAACTAACAATTCAGCGCAAAAAAACGCATTGTCCGAAACATCCTATCGAGTGAAAAACTGACCGACCGAAAGGTAATTATGAGCTGGTCTGCACTTAATTATTGGCGAGTCCAGTTTTTAACGGGCTCTCCGTTTCGGAGAAATCCGAAAAAAGGACCCACAACCGGTCAACTCCAAACCGGTATTTCATCCATCTCAACGCGCCCTTTCAGCCCAGTCCCCGCTCTCTTGCACTAATCAGTAATTATCCCTCGGCTCTTTTGGAAAGTTCGAAAAAACTTCCCATTGAGCGCACTTCCATTCGCGGTTGTTGGTAAATAACGTCCCTATTTATTTGCTCCAATGATTCACGCATATCAAAATATCGTCCTTGTGAAATACCGAAAGACAAATAGGCATAAGTAAGTGTAACGAAAGAGCAAACTAGCGTTATCGCGAATAATTTTGATAACCTCGATTGGCGCGTAATACGTGCTGTTAGAAAATGTACGCTTTTAACGCGATTCACTGAACTGGCTCCGATTAGTTCGCTTGTTGTTATCGAGTAGAAAAGAGAATATTAAGGGAATTGAATGTATGAAGAATGGCGTCGCAGATAAAATTTCGGAGTGAGACCTGGGAAGATTTTTTCATTCATTCCATTCTGTTTGGCGTGTATAGGCGCTTGGCCATGGTGGCACATTAATCCTACTTTTTGACATCTCGAGACCTACATTTCCTTAATTCATTATTCTATAGATAGTATTTATATAATGATACTTAACTTAGGTAATTTTACGCGGATGATATTTTGCTTGGGTATATTAGGAAAGAAAACGGTTCGAAGATAGGGAGGATAAACGGAAGGGAGAGAGTGGATATGAGATTCATGCATAGAGACAGGTGGTCGAGGGTGGCCCCCAGTCGTTGGCCCTTTAGGTTCGCTTCATTAGTGGAGTGATTGGGCCAGAAGCACGGGCCGGCAACACCGCCTCCAGACTTGTCCCTACCCCGCCTCTTCATCCTCTTCTGGACCTGTTCTACATCCCTCCCCCTCATCCCACCGCCCCTCACGCCACAACCTTATCCTCTCTCTCTCTGTCTTAGACGCCTGCTTCCAAACGCTGTATTATTCTCCCTCTTGCTCTCTCCTCTCTCTCTCTCTCTCCCTCTCTCTCTCTCTCTCCCTCCCTCTCCCTCTCCCTCTCGCTCTCCCTCTCGCTCTCCCTCTCGCTCTCCCTCTCCTCTCCTCTCCATCTCCTCTCCCTCTCTCCTCTCCATCTCCCTCTCCCTCTCCCTCTCCCTCGCCCTTTTCCCTCTCCCTGGAAAAAGACCAATATGACATAACTAATATTTTATATGAGCTTAATTAATATATATACCAATTAACATTTGAGCTTACCTGTGCCAATCCAGAGCAACAGCCCATTTGTAGAAAAATATTTATTCAGATTTCTATATGTAGCAAGAGACTTTATTTACATTTAATTACGATTGTCTGGAATTGTCTTTGCGAAATTTACGCATTATAGAATGAAATATATATACAAGCAATATAATATGTAATTTCGACCAAATACATAGAAGATAAGGCGCATAATCCAGTGTCTACGAGCGTTTAATTTTATATCACCGTAACAAACGAATACCATCCGGGCACCACTGTCAACTGACAGAAAGCAGTCTTGTCCCAGACTATAAATGCGAAAGGGGCAGAAAATAAAAGATTTCGGCCATCCGTTTTGTCAGATTACTATATTATTGCGGCGCGGGACTAGGATACTTGGAGGTTGCTTCCGAATATAAGCCAAACGTAATACCTTCTATTACGAATACGATAATATAACAAAAATGCTATTCAAAGGAAAGGGGCTGCCGGTAGCCCAAAATCAATAGGAGAGGGTCGGTGACCTTTTTACCGGCTCCTTCGCCGGAGTTTTTTTTCCGGCCTCGGCTCTCGCTGGCAGGGCGCGGAAAATAAACTCCCCTCGGCAGCGGCCCGCTCCCCGGTACATAATTTACCATTAAAATCGAGGGGGACGTGCAAACAAAAATTGCTGTTTAAATCGTAGGGGCACGCTGGAAGGGGGCAGCCGCTTATCGCAGGGACCGGCCCGCGGAAAACGTTCCGCATGAAATACGACGGCGGAGCCTCTAAAAGAAACCCGGCGTCCCGGCAGTGCGCATCCGCACAGTCAGACGGAAAGCGTCTGACTTACGCGTCTTAAGTATTTAAAAAAGAAACCAATATCCGGGTTAGGCATAAAAGGTCTGAGTTCCGCTAAACGGCAAGCCAATAACAATATATAATTTCTTAATATTGGCCATTCGATTAATTTATTGATGCTTCGAATAATATTATCCCGCTTGTATAATACATTAGACAAATGATATTTTGACTAGATATGTTTTTAACTAATAATTGCTATTAATAAACTGTTAACTATTAATCCACTCTGCAGTATTAAATCGTTAATATTAATATTAGTATCCGTCTTTAATTGTTTTACGAGTTTGTGTGATAGGGGTTACACAAATACTATTTTTACTATTTTTTCAAAATATTAATCTCTGATTACACCTTTGTGGTTTTAACATTTTTGTATTCTTTGCGCCTAGAATGTAAAAATAAATAACGTATTGTTCTTTCTAATCTCTTATTTTCCGAGTCGTATTATATAAGTAGTTGCCTATTTAATTTTTTTTCAGACATAACTTTCACAATTTAAATCTATATTTATTCGTTTTATGGACGGCGAATCGAGTTGAAAACCTGAACTATTATTTGGGTTGAAACAGCGAGTGGGGCGACATAGTGGAGCGAGCAGACGTGTACTACGGTCTGGCGATAACCCCCGGCGCGGTTATCAAAAGAGATTTGTTCAGCGGAGACATTGCTGCAGTATCCTCAAAATAGAATGCAATTATCTCCTCGATGGTCCTTCTTGCCGTTTGATAACGCTGACGGGATTTTGGCGGAAAGAATTACTCTCCATCTGAATAATATTCGAACTTGGAGCAGAAGAATAACTAACTGTGTTACTGAATTTGAGCCAAGGGTATCTAAGTAAACTTATTAAAACTGGGTGATCATAATCTTTTGTTCTTGTGATTCAGTTTATACTGCTTGAGATGGCCAGGCTCATACTCCAGTTTTATGTATTTTCGGAAGCACTGTCACGTATCAGCTAACGTCATGGGTAGCATCAATTAAATTATATTCCGTTCAGAACCCATAAATTATACCCATATAGGACAAAGTTGCTTAAAAATAATTTTCTTTACCGCCTCTTATGGCCCGGTTCATTGGTTTTGATAGATTAGTTGTATTAGCTGGAAAAAGTATGCAAAGAACATAGTATTGGGATAAAATGCTCTACATTTTCAAAGGGGATGGGCAGGAGCATTGCCCATTGTCAATAGGGCTTATTGTAGAAGATTTTTTCTTTGAAGGTAAGAAAGAAATTGTGATCGAAATTCTTCTGTAAACCATTGCTTAAAAATGTCTTTGTCCATCTGGGCATTATTTTGGACATGAACTTGCTGACAGTAAATTATACTTAATGGTTTCATAAGTGTGTGGTTCTTTTCCTTTGCCAATTAATGTTGATGTAAATTTGTGGTGCTAGCACTGGATAGTTACTAGTGATTGGAACAAACATGAATTGTTATGAGCTTAATCGAATCCCTCGGGAGCTCGTCTGTACGAAACATGGTTTCGGCCAATATGTCGAGTGTAGCTGTAAGCCTTTTTATTTTCCGACAGGAAACGTAAAGAGGAGCTTTTCCAACGACAATTGGGCTTTCCCTTACAGCATCCAGTAATATACATCAGAACATGATGCATGAAATAGCGAGCCGGTATGAAAATAACAATTATACTTTCATTTGTCGTTAATTTTTATGAAACGACAATTCACAACGATTCGATCCACGTATCGTTTATTTTAAATTTTAGTCGGCACAATTCGGAATCTGAAGAGAACGAGTTCACTCGTTTACGACTCATTAACTAATTTCCACGGCCGTATGGAACATTAATTATGATTAAAAGTCATCTCCGATACTGATCCGGAAGGGTGCAATTATGGTTGAAGACTAATACCAATTTATTGTCGAACATCCGCATGCGTTTATTTAATAATCTTTCATTTATTTATTCTATCTATTTCTTAATACGAACCCACACGATCATAGAAACCCGAAATGTAATTCGCGTAATGCAATGGAACACTTTGCGGTTTCCCCGTCCCAATTTTAGAACAACAATTTTTATATTCTAAAATATTATATTATAGTGATATAATCTTACTATTTTAAAGGCCTAGATTCCTCTTCGAACTATAGATAATCCGATACACAGGTGAATTATTAATGCAGTAGAGGTTTCGCAGCAACATTTTTAATTTGTAGATAATATTTTCTCCCGCGGGCGATACACAAGTTCGTATTAAGACAAATGCTCACTCATAAACACTATTAGTGCTAAGTCCTTAACTGGAGTTCTCTCAAAGTTGGAGCGGGCCAATTGAGTTGAGAAGGACGGGGGACGAGACGAAAGTGTGAGTTTGCAGAGGAGAAAATAGAGTTGCGGCAGCAGGCTTTACAAGCTCCGTGACAAATTTATTATATTTGTTTGTCGAATTTATACCATTTAAACTAATAGAGGAGACTTTCAGTTTGAATGTAATTATATATTCCTGGAGATCTTTGAAAATTTGAATTCGAAAATGAAGGTCCATCTGAAGACCCGCGAAGGGTTGACGATTTGGAGTAAGGTTTAATGGTACAGATAGTCTGATTATTTCAGTACAGTTTTCAGATACCTTTTGGATAAACTTTTATTTTTAATGCAAATTTTATATTTTTCGGTGTTTATGTTGTTCTCGGGGTGAGCAAGAGTTTGAAATATTACTCCACCCGCCTATAATGGTCTTCAGATTGTAATGATAAGGAAATGAATATACTGAGCTAAACCAAGACCAAATAGACGAATCAAACAAGAAAACCCCAATAGTGGTTATCAAATAATATTTTATTTTTCTAAATTTTTTTCTTCATAAATGAAGAACTGCTAACTCTTTTTCAATCTCCGACGTGTCCTGGTTCCGTATTTAGTAAGCACTCTACTGTATTCTATTCAATTTGAATTTGATTCCATTCCTATTAAAACTAAGTTCGTGATTAGATTTCGAATACAAGGATGAAATTCGTTCAACCGCAAAAATTTACCGGTTGTGAATCAAATACATGCAATACAAGCGGAGAAGGAGGCTCGATGGGCCGATGCCTCCCTCTTTCAGATAACCTTTAATTCAGAGGTGAATTTTAATCAAGCGCCTTCGGAATAAACCAATCGTTAATTGCCATTTCAAATATACGTTCCCGTTATCGCTCAACGTTGTCCCTATTTGCATATTGCAGACATTCGAAATTCTTCTATCCGAATACCGCTAAATTAGTCAAACGTTTATATTGCCTCCAGCCGTCTGCTGAATTCATCAGTTCATAATTAAAGAAATTACAGTCTATAACAAATATTATATGAAAAATGTTGTTCTTAATCTTATTATTATTAATTCTACTATTTTATTATAATTAACTCAACTGAGTTCAAAAACCGAATAAAAATGTAACGTCCAACACCGAGAGGGGAATAGGCGTTTTTTCCCCTATACCAGGACAAACAACCTTAAAGGTTCATGAGCTCTCAGGAAATAAAAAAATTTGGTCATAAATAATCCAACAATAAAGAGACTTTGTGTATAAAATATGGCGCCCTTCATGTACACGCACCTAACACTCATATTCTCCCCATTTTTTTTTATTAATATTTGTTACTGGTATCTGGAACAATCCAGAATTTTGGAACATAATGATTCACATTTTATATATCCGCGCAAAGGTCGAAATGCATCCATATCCAACGAGGACACTCTCGAACCAAGAAATATTTACTCACCCAATTCCAGCGTCCTTTGGGAAAAAGCAATTTGATAAAAGAATAAAAAAACAAATATGAACTGGTACTACAGTTAACTACGTCGTCCGTAACTTCGAAAAGAACAAAACTCCGTTCATGATTTTTCATATTTGAACTGCAATCCAGTGTCTCTGGATCCCCGTAGGCATCGGATGAGCCGGTCCACCTCCGTAGTGCTCTCTGAAGTCGGTGCAATACAGTTTTACTTCAAGGAACGAACCTTCATCTATACCTAATTGCCATCTTCAACCTGTCGACAGTCACCGATGTAATCGGGGGAGCATATTTGAATTTAGTAATTACACTGTCTCGTCACCCTGGTCTCTACAGAAAGAATTTCGAGGGAAATACCCTCAAATATCTCCGATAACCGAGGTCCAGTCGCGATCTAAGATAGGGGTTGTGTTTTTTTTTTAAATTCAAGTAGCGAGGGGCGTCGGGTGGTGGGGCGGGGGTTACTTGTGTCTTGAGTAGGGCGCGATTTGGCCCCTCTGTTATTGATTGGGGAGAGTTTTTCCGTCTGCGGGGATAGAGGGAGGGCGGGGGTGGAGGCGGGGACGAGGACCGCGGGGCAACTCAGTAGAGAGAGAAAGAGAGAGGGAGCGAGAAAGAAGGAAGGAGAAAGAGTGCGAGGAAGGGGAGGGAGAGGGAGAAAGAGGGAGAGAGGGACGTCTGGAGAGGTGTAGGCGGCGCTGGCGTCGGCCCGCGCCACCAGTCAGTCTGTGATCGACGCTCCGCTCGGAAGCTCCGCCACCCGACGCCCTACCTCGCTCTCTTTTTCTCTCTTTCTCTCTCTATCTCTCTCTCTCCTTTTATCGGTCTCTCTTTTTCTCACTCTGTCCGCCTTTGATACGAACAGCCCGGCATCGTCCTCTCCGCGTGTACCCGATGCTTTCGGCCCGGAGAGCGTGCCCGTCCGTGTTCTCGCCCGTGTCAAAATGTGACCGAGAGTCGCTGTGATTTTTCTCCGGTGTTTGGTAGCTCGACTTTCTGTCAAGACGTCGAGGAGGCTTGCCCGGTGTCGCAGGTGGAGGAGAAGAAGACGGAGGGGGAGGAAGCTCCCGGAATAGAGTGACATCAGTTAACCGTTCGGTGAGTTCCCTCCTAGAATACGGCTTATTACTTCCTTATCCTATTATATAATGAATGAAAACTAACGCCTCAGTGCATTCAATGTTCGAAATGGTACGAAATATGATACTCCTTTACGAAACTAATTGCTATCCTCCGATGGTATTATTCGCGCCACTGTACTTATCTTCCTTTGGCACGATATCACTAATCTTTTCTTCTCTTGTAACGAACGGCCGTTAATATAAAAGCGGTTAATATTAAAAGCCTCGCTGGCGGTCTACTGGCGCGGGTTTCGCTGCCGTCATACTCGGAGCGTGACATTCCATTAACCTCTTAGTTCCAAATCCACGCTTCCCGTTTCGCTTCGAAGGCCACCTTTGCTCGGATTGCCGCCCTCTTATCTCCTTTCTGTCATTTATTTAAAGTAACGACGAGTACCGAGTGTTTCGAGTGTGCCACCTGTTTACCACCTCTACCTGTGTACATATAGATCACATGTTTTAATTAGAATTATTCCGCGCACAAATTGAACTGTTAACAGCGCTCGCGGCCGACTAGTCAACTGTAAAATTATTTTTAGTCTTATCTCTCCGTACATTAATTGTCTGTATTTAGAATGAATATAAAACTCTTCGGTTTATCGTTATTAAGTTCTGTATATTATCGCTCATTAATGACCCAAAGTTATAACAGAGAAACCTTTTCAGAGGTCAACAGAAATATTGTTTACGCCGTTGTAATTGTTATTGTAGATTGCAGAACCAGACGGAGAGGAGAAAAGTTAATAAAAGTACGTTCCTAGGAGTATTAATCCATAACTTATCTGCTTAGATTAGAGGAAAACCGCCCGTATTCCGTATTCCAAATTCCCAGAGAACTTCATTTGTTATTTGAAGACTAAAATAGATATTTAAATCATGTTACGACCCTCTTAAAATGCTTATTCTGTAGCTTTGTTTAAGATAGAAATCCTCGAATCCGACACCGACTTATCTCTTATCTGGAATTCACCTTATTTTAAATAAACATCAACGCGCAGGATGACGATACACGTGTAATGAACAGACGTAATTAGAGATCTCAATACCTTTGCATTGTTGCAACATTTTCACTGGATACTGTTTCAAATGTGTGAACCTGGCCGCCTTCACCCTTATCTCGAGTCTTCTCATGACCAAGATAAAGTATAAACAACCGCTCGTAGACTGCACTGTGATAAATTCTACCTGATAACCTGCCCAGTATTCAGTAAAATAGCTTAGTACTGTAGAATGTCAATATTACTTCGAGCAACAGAATAAGATATAATTACAAAACAAAATCATTTTGGTAGTTCGCTTCAATGACGGATATTGGTTCATGAAACACCTTACGGATGTCGCCGAAAACAGTTTCTGGAAGAAGAAGCTACAAAAACGTTTCCATCGTCCTCGGTTTACCAAATTATTCCTACCTTTATAAAGTTATCTCGCTGGTTTAGTAATAATAATGTTTTTACACACTTCACGTGGTCAAAATTATAGTAACATTAAGACCTGGAAACTGCAACTCCCGGGTGTAAGTACTTGCCGTAATCTGTTGCCGTGTTTGTACGTGATATCGAGTGTAAGACGAAATAAAAGTTGAGTTGAAAGTTAATATTAGTCGTAATATGTCCTGTGCCATTCTTGAGGACCGTCATGGTACTCAGAGTGCCGTAAGTCCAGAAGCACAGAAGTCGAGATCCTCGATGCTGCGGTTCGGTAATGTAAATGAATTATATTTTCTGCCAATTCTTTTGCATTACCATTTACCTACGAACTTTGCCGACTGAGCTAATTTCTCTTCTTGGCTCTCGAGCTCTAACCCTGACTGTGAGTATTCAAATGGAGCCGGCCGAAGTGGAAGCCCCCCAATCCGAAGCCGGGTCCCAGTGGAACTGCTGCCGCCGCCAGCCCAAGACGTCCTGTCTTGTTGGCCTTGAGAGCCCCGCTCCCACCACTCTCTTAACCCACCCAAGGGTTTCCTTCTCCAATAATTCAAAGTTAACAGTTTTTCTGACGTACCGCACTCGGCCCGGCCCTCCATTTCAACTCGAAGAACCGAAGGGCAAATATGTTCTCGCATGATGAGAGATTGCAGTTTTCACTGTCTGCCATTTTAATTCTGCGGAGGTTCGGGTTACTAAATCGCTGTGATCGCCTGGCGAGTTAACTCAACTTAGGCTGGCTGTGCCCGAATGGCCGTTGAACGTTACAAAAAGGCGAGTGGGCTTCGATGAATTCGTTTCTTCGCAAAAAAAATCCCAGCTTTCCATTTCAGAATCACTTAAATTTGTCAGTTATGCTTTCGCTTACAACACTACTACTCCCGCTACTCACTCCGCGTATTTCATTACTATAAAAAGAGATCGGTAGTTGTTTAGAAAACATTTTATTTACTGTCATCCGGCTCTTCTGTTTACAACAGACCCCAATTTTTTTGATGTCCTCGAAGGGCCATGTTCCTTAACGAAAATGAACGTTTAGAAATGGCTTTGTTCTCTGATAAGTTTTCATCATCATTAAATTAAATTAGAATAGCACCATCATGTTTGAAACGCCTCCTCCGAAGAATGTCTGCAACGCTAGTCAAAGACCTGGCATAAAAATATAGTAAATGGATAAAAAATAACTGAGGGAATACATTGACATAACAAGCTAGAATCGTTAACAATGCCTGTCTGTTTACCTAGCAAAGAACTATTGGGTAAGTTAATTTAGTCTGCTAGAGAGCTACTTCATAACACTTTCAAAAGAGAAGTACATATTGGAATATATGCATAGTTTGTTTCTCAGTTATTTATAGATCGGTAATGGTAAAGGTATGTCATGAAAGTAAATAGCGTTTTCTACCCAACAAGAATATTAATTATGGATATGCTGTGAGTACATGTGTAATGGTTTAACCGTCGTGGCATGCTCTAAGCAATTTGCCCTTTCAGACTATATATATATATATATATATATATCAAATTTATTATCAAAAGAAATATATATTATGGGACACATCATTTGTTAAGATATATACAGAAAGAACGCTTGCGCCAGTATTATAATTGTATATACAGTGTATACTGGGATGGAAAAATCTGCACATCTGGAGACCAGTCGAGTTGCTTAGATTTATCAAGTTGGCAGTCTTTGTGCCAACCGAAGTGAGAACGCGGAAAGGCGTCGACCTTGCCTGTTATAACCCACAGACTGGGTAACCTACCGAAACCGTGGCCCCCACCACAGCAAACAGAGACCGAAGACCTACTGAAACAGAGTCACGGTTGCCTTCATTTGTTACCGCCCTCCCACCGGCCGATGGTTATAACTGAGCCGTCCAAACCTCCTTCCGGCGGCTGTTAAACAGTAAGTCGGTTGCTGTAGTAAATGCGTAAAAAGCAATACTTGGTAAATAGTAAAATGCTTCCATCGTCTTTATTTTAATTTTGGTAAACATATCGGTATTATATCCAACTGAATCATTCTCTTTTCAATCAAATTCTGAAATAATCAATGGGGGAATACATTCTCATCGTTTTCCGGGTCCGAGACTTGACGATCCCAACACATACCGTAACTTCTACAAGAAGCATTTGTTGAGTTTCAACAACTATCAGTCTGACTTCTGATCAAACTTTGCGGTTTCGATATTTATGCTAATACGGTGTGCACAGTAGGCGCATGAGAGAATTTTGGCCTTGAGAAAACAGCAATCGATGATATTTGTTATTTTATTTTTAAATGGGCAGGTTTCATTTTTAGCGGTCTATTCATCAGCTATAAATGAATATAACTGATAACTGATAGCGCAAAACTTGCTGTTGAGTTGTGGTTTAAATTATATTTAGAAGTGGTATTTAGAATTTGCGGCTAAATGTGCTTTCGTAAAAATCTCGAGAAATGATCCGGAGGAAAATGATTTCTCTCAATGGAATTGAGTCAATAAAAGTTGAGAAGTGACTTAAACAATCCGGCCCTGAAACCCGGCGTGAATGGCTTCCCGATAGTAAGTAGCGCCTTCGGGCTCGACCGCCGATATAATTGATTCCGTGGGAGGAATCCCCTCATTTGTCTTGGCTTAAGGTAAACAATACCGTAATTAACGGTACCTAAGTCGAATAAAGGACCACCGGATAATCGTGATCGGAAAAGTAACATACCTGGAGAGGCAGCCCCAGTGACTTTGGCCGTGAACTGACCGACACTGAGGTCGATTCCTGGTTGAGGATGGGGACACTTAGCAGCAGGTGCGTTCGTGTATTTCTATACGGAAGCCGACCGAAACGAATTCAACGATGGTGGCGGCCGGCCAAAACCTGCCTGCAAATAGGCGACTGCAACAGGCGAAGAAGTAACCAACCAGCGCAGACGTCTTGCAGGGTTTAGAAGAGTGGTGACGAGCCTAATTATCTTATGTTTATTATACGACGCCTAAAATATCTTATGATTAATTATTGGATTGCTTAAAGAGACTAGTAAAAATCGATTATGCAAGATTAATTACAGTCGGTTATTAAAATTTCTTGGTAATTTAGAAAACGAGGTCTCTTATTCTGCCCGTCATGTGACTGTTGCACATTACATTATTCAGTTATTCATTTATTTAATAATATTTTAGCACTTTATACATTAAATTTTAATATGTTCGAATACCTGACTTTGGTCGTATACATCTCGTCGTATAAATTAAATAAAAATATTCCCATCACTTATTTTGTTACTGGTATTCCAAGCTGGCCTCTATAAGCTTGGAAGACACCATATGTAAACTTCGATTTTATCGTAGTCGTAAATTCAGTAACGTTAATTATTTATAAGTTAAAACGTCGTAAAAATGACTTATTCGGATATATCGTACTTGAGAGAGAAAACGGGGGTTGCCTTAAAAGGGTAATATATTTTCCGACTCCGGTAATTGTCTGAAATGGGTTCAGATAACAGACAGAGCGGACTAGCGTTTTAATTCAGATTTAGCCTCTTTCTTCTATTCATTGCAGTGTGATAATTTCTGTGGTCAACATTGAAAGAAAGACTAAGTAAGTCTAATCCAATTGACGGCCGCCTCACAAGAGTACCCCCATCGTCATATTCCGACGAGACGTTCACGTAGATTAAAACATATTTCTGGTCCGCAAGGAAATTTTCTCCTCACGTCAAACGGCCACAAAGTATCCATAACTATATCCGATAATACGGAATATTGGCCACCTCCATCCACTACCCGATAAGGTCACAATATCCCGAGACATTAATCAGGGGAAACTGGCGAATCGATACCTGCCTAAATGCGGCCGAGTACGTCCATTTTTAGAATGTAGCTTCTCCATCACGCTTACTGGATTTGTCTTGGATCCCTTCGATTGAGCAATAAAAGTCTGTCTTGAAATTTGTAGTTCCGGAGATAAGAAGAAATTAGATTTGGAATTATTACTCCACTCCAGTTAAGTTGGCTCTGTCACAGTTATATACCTGGAGACTGGTACATTTTAATAATTCTAATTCCACTTTTGTGACCTATTAACAGAGAGTTGTAGTATCACTTTTAATTTCTGTCTGGTACAGCCTGTCAATTATTATCCTATATATTTTCCTAAGTCAATCTTTCAATCTGCCTATTTTAAATCCTAAATTATTGTCTAGAATCCCACAAGAGACGTTTTATAGTCGATGATATATCGGAATATTTATTGCGAGTGTAGTTAGGAATTTGACCGAATTCCAGAAAACTATTCTAAACCAAATACCCTCCTCCTAGGAGTTTATTCAAAACATTCAAAGCTACCGAGAAAACGTGAATTTTCTGCTTAAATCTGGGCAGAATAAAAGGCCTGAAAAAATAATTTGAGGCCAGATAAGGGATTTATGTAGATTGAACGCTCGCTACTAGGGCGTTAAATGGTCTAAAAGGAACAGTTATTATATTTGGATATGTTGGCCAGCGGTGAGAGCGGTCTAACACAGCGAACCACAGACCTACTGGTGGTAGGTAACAGCTCTCCCGGTCTTCCAAGGCAACGTGTCGGCCTTGAACGGACTAATGCGCACTTGAACTCATCAGTACACCCTTTATTATCTACCAATGTATACCACCCTAACTCCAGTTATCCTCCCTGTTGTTCGCCCTGGACCATTTTAATCACTATTGTATTATTTTATTTTTCGGCAATAATATCATTGCCTTAAATTAAATTAAAGATTAATATCTAGTTTATATTAACTGAAATAAATCATAGCTTCCCATTTACCTATAATTGAATTTCAGGTTACACATGATTATAGGTTCAGCTTATTTTCGTTGCTACATTATTTTTATTGATAAAAAACATTGCATTTGTTGGTAATAACTGTTGCTGTTGAACTAAAAGGATGGATCTTTTACTTAATACATTATACTGGTAAATTTCACTTTCGCGACTCGGTTGAGAACGCTCAAACTGTTACTTATAATTAACCCCGACCACTTTCTGGATTACATCTCCCAGCTCGGTGTTAGTCAATATTAACCTATCGTACGTTGGATTTGTCTGCACATAATATTTAAATTAAACATTATTTTCACACCTTTAATTCCCTTACTAATATAATATCGAGAGTAGTATAAAATAAGAGTTTTCAAATTATGTTTGAACATAACACAACTATACAGAATGTTTCAGACCTTCGGTTTTAGTTCAAAGCGATGGGCAACAGAAAGAGCTTTTAAAGGATATTTTATATTATCTGTCATTTTTTATCAAACCAAATGTTGGCTATGAAATCACGCCTAACACCGAACTCTCGCTGGCCTCCAAATAAAAACCTCAAGTTAAAGAATGCTAAGTTTCAGTAAGGTTAGGGTTATTTCAAAGTTTATATTCGTAAAACAAAGGCCCTGTAAACCCTAGAACTTTATGTATAGCGAGATACTACCATGAGTGACCAGAGGGAAAAACTGTTTAGAAACCGACTTAAGGCTCACCTCACTTGTGGGTACGGCGTTCATATTCTTGTTACTTCCACTTGAATGGAACGTTTCATGAAATAGAAAGGATAGTATAAAACTTCGTCAAACGTTTTAAGTTCGCATGAAATAATATCAGTTCGGTCAATAAGGCATTGCAAAAATGTTTCGTATGTTATTTTGACCCCAGCTAGGGAGTTGGGTGGTGGATTTATGTTGCAAGTTGGGGGTGGGGGTGGAGGAAATATCGGGAATAGACTGTGAGGCGGCCGGGGCTAGGGGCGGGCGCCATGGTTCGCTCGTTCGTTCGTCGGTTCGTTCGTTCGGGTCGGGCTATAACTTTTTTAGGACAGTTGATTCCTGCCGGCGACACATGCGCACTGGCCGCCCCCTTTCCAGACCCCACTTTTTTACCCGTACTCTTAACTTCCGCTCCACCACCGCCTAGCTTAAAAACTTGCTTTCCCTGCGAAAAAATAAGCCCGAGTAGAAAACCCATATCGAAAGTTATGTTAACTCGTCCACCCTTATGTCTCCTCTCGCCGGTTTTGTCTATTGGAATGGTATTGGCAAGTTAGCAGGTATTCCAGACTAACAACTATTTGTTTTATCACTGTATTATAACCTGTGTAGATACGATAGTACTCTACAGGTAGAAAAATATGTTTATTATCAATCTTGCGACATTTTATCTACACTCGTTTATTTGGCCGGAAGCTAGATCTTTGCCTTCTTCTTATCATCGTAGCATTCCGTTAAAAATAAGTTAAAGATATTGCTAATTAGCTCGGTCAGCAGGGGTTAACCCCCCGTTAGACCGGAATTTTCCCTTGTTTGGAAACGCCCGAGCGATTTCCAGCGGAGGGTTTTACTCCATTTTCCCCTGGCGCCCTCCTCTATGCTTCCGACTTTTCGGAACTCTCACTGGTTCCATCATCAGAGATTCTTTCCCCACAGTATTACAGTACATTAGTGATAATTCACGTTCTGGTCGCGGAAACCTTCGCCCTCTAATAAGTGATGTAGACAAGTTTCGGCTGACCTAAGTACCTCACTGAGTCATATATATATATTGCTGTGAGGCCAAAACGGTTCTGGCTTTAGACCAAATAAACAGTGATTATCCCTAACCCCTCGCTAAACCCTTAAATACTTTAGTAAACAAATAGTTTCAGAAATACTCGGGTCATTTTCATGTTTACATTCGCGTTGATGGGTATGCAAAAACCCTTAGTAATATTCCTTAGCTTCCCTAGCGTAATTTTTGGAGGCCTAGTGAAACTTACGTATGTTACAAATTTGATTTGCAGTAAGGAATTAGCAAAGTATCGCGCAAAAAATAAATATAATCTGATGTTATATTTCGAAGAATATGTTAAATAAAATAGCGTTGTAATTCTTAAAGGCGAGAACAATATCTTGGCTTTTCAGCGTGTAATGTGATTATAACCCATTACTAACTAATCTTATCAGCAGCCAGTTGATACGTGATGTCTTCCGATTGAGATACTCTCTTACCCGAACGATTTGCCAAATTTGCCAACTGTTAACCGTTGCGCATAGCCTAAATGCTTTACTAAGAGCTCGATTAATAGTAGACTGAAATATTTGTTAATTCTATTATAATATTTCTAATGAAATGTGGTATCAATATTCAGAGTGGTCAATATATATATACTACAATTAGTGAAACCCTATAATAGTAAATTATTGATATGCTAAAATGACTGTAAATTGAAATAGGCTTAATTGAAAACCAAAATAAGAATTAGAAGAATGGGATGAGGGTGAATCAACATACAACTCCGTAATCTTAGAGTAATCTTCTATTTTTACATTTTTGGAACTGTAATTTAAACACAAGCTATTGATTCAGTACCGCCCCAATACATGTTTCGAACCCACCTATCGCGAATTGTTCGCTTTTATTTAGAAAATTATTTCGGCTCGCGACGAGGATTGGTAAAACATAATTTAAGAGGGCTAATTGGCGCTGAAGTCTGTCTAATCATTTTTTTAAATTACTTTTAATTGTATGTTATTAGGAGGACAGAAGTTCGTCTCTTTTTACGCTGCCATAATTAATACGGCTTTGACGGGTGGGGAGGGGTTGTTAAGTGGTCGGGACTTAGATCTTAGTCTGAGGTATAAAGCCCTTAGCGAGCTGTCGTCCTTGAGAATGGACCGGTCCAGACGCTCCACCATCCGCCGGATTCGATGCTTCGGTTACTGGGCCTTCCCATAAATTCACAACCTAAGCGAATCCCATCATTTATATCGTTTTAATTCCGAAGAAGAAGCTTGCGTCTTTTCTACTTAAAATATTACATCTTCATTATAATTAAAATAGTAGCGATATCTGATCGTGAATTATTTAACTTGTTGGTACACTTGTTGCCGTAATTCCGATTATGAATGTTACTCTTGTCAATTGCCAATTGCCGGAAATGTTAATGAAAATTAAAACTACTATTTGAAATCACTGTTGCGTGATAATGTTTTCCGCCAAGGCAACAAAATGACAATGTATTGAATTTTTCCTACTTCATTCTGCAATGAATTTCTTTGGATTTAAGTTTCGCAGTTCAAGTTGCGAAAATTAGGTTAAAAATTCGTTTAAAATTTAAAAGTATTCGGATATTAACGCTTTGAAATAAAATCCAAATTAAGAAGTCTCTGAACGTTGGCTAACATTAGTTTCTATCATCGAAGGAATTTAGGAAATTAAAATTTTACGAGAGAATATTATAAACGGTTGCAAATTGCTCTTGCACTGAAAAAACGTTCTGTTGCGCACAAAGGAATCTTTGTCTCTGCTCGTTTTATCCATATTTAATTAAATATCAGTTCATACCTTTTATCATGTTGCTTAAGGAATCCAAAAATGAATGATAATCATATTAACTCGTACAGTTATTATTAGAAATATGAGAATATACTTTTTGTGTAATTGTATTTCGCTTTGTATTACACATTGCCTAAATTTTATGTCAAAACTTTGTTTCGTATCATTCAAGAATATACATTGTTGCGATACATTAATCGTAGTACCCAGTATTTAAATAATACTGGGCCTTTTAGTTTTTTCTTAATATTTCTCGACACTTCTCATAAGCCCTGAAGCGCCACTTGGATGGGCAGGAGGAAGATAACCATTTGCCCCTGACCAAGAATTGATGATCGGAGCGTCTAAGCGTCTACATCATATTAAATTTCTAACTGTAACATATTAATTTAGTAATGCCGGCTGATGAGCGGCACTGTTTGGTGTTGAGCGTGTATTAGTGTGGCCGAAATGCGCCCTTTCGGCTGTGGGTTGGCGGCGGTCTCAAGGCCGACCTGTTCCCCGCAGCCGCCGCCGCCTTTACAATCGCCCCCTCTTTAGATCAACGCCTATCTGGGATTTAAAGTCGTATGTAGTTATATCCAGTTGCAGTTGTCTGTACGAACAGGCATTAAGCGCTTTGTTAGATTCGCGGTGAGAACCCGACCTCAAGAATGAGCCCATGATGAAGAGAAGTAAACCAATGCAGAATTTAAGGAATTAAAGTACCAGTCGCGACGCATTCTTTAGACTAATAGTACGGCTTAAAATGAGTGCACATAAAGATGCGGACTTATCCACGAGGTAGTGTTTCTCACTTAATATTGAATACATTAAAAATGATCGAGGTTCTCTGCTTCCTGTGTTTTTTCATATTCTGTTATGACAATTTAACAATTTCCTTTTGATAAATTAAAAATACCGCCTGTTTAATAAGTGTGTGGACCATTATTATAATCAAAAAAATGATTTTTTGCGATTATTATGATTCAGCGATATAGTACTAAAAACGTGTTGGCAATTTCCATTTCCAGTCAGTTTACTGTGTCTATGCCTTTGGGTCTATTTACATGTACAATATACCAGTATAAGTATTATAATGTTCCGCAATTTTGTTGTGAATATAGTAACAAGGTCGAGCCATTTGATAATAAATTATAAGGAGCTTTCGTCGAGTATTGACACACTTCAGATTATGGATTATTCACAACTGATGGTGGCTCCGAAAAACACTCACGATACATCAACAGTGATAAAAATTAGAAAATTTAAAAATATAAAGGCAAATAATTTATAGCAATCGGATTAGAAATTACCCGGGCTAGCGTGTGTGTACCTCTCGGAATTAGATTCCAGCAATCTCTTCATTGTTGGGTCTGCGCTGTTTCCCCTTATCGGAAGGAATGAACTAATAATGAACTTGAAATTGATAAATCATGATCTGGACGGCATTGGTCCTTGGGCATTTAGTTAATGGGAAAGCCGGCCTTGGGGTACTGCCTGGTGTTAATCGGGCGCATTCATTTACCGTTGTCATACCTGAGATTGTTGAAACAGCGCAAAACTCGCCTTCTCTCCGAACAATTGTCCACCACACATAAACTTATCCTCTTATTTTTAACTCCATTTTCAATCAACAGACAATTTTCCCCAAAAATAAAACAGCCGGTCCGCGGAAACATTTTTCCTGTTTTTTTCTTTTTTCAAAAGAAAATTCACTTAAAAGTGAACTAAATGTGCTGTTTTGCTATTAAAAATCCAATAGAGGACAGGATTTAAATTAAATTGAACTAAAATATACCGTTTCATTGTTTGCACTTTCGCTGGCCAATTTTAATAAAAAACAAACATCGTTTTGTTTCTCTTTCATTAAATTTTTTTCCTTACATCCTAAAACGAGTTTCAGGTCCGTTCGCGTTAACGCCCGTATAACTTTTAAATTGAAAATAAATATAAAATAGACAGGCGTTACAGTTTTATCAGACGATGGTGTCAAAAGTGGTAACGCGGAACCGACCCAAAATGTATACAGTGGCCCCCGTAATCGTGAGAATTCTGACGCCATTCCCGATTTCGTCATTAATTCCCCCCCTCCCCCTAATCAAATTATTCTCGGAAGGGTACGAATAAAAACAATCTGTCGGTATTGATGAAGCGGCCAGCGTTAATTGGAGTGGATAGTCTCTGTTTTTTTTATTTCCGTTAATGTCGTCCAGTGGTGAGAAGTTAGTTGGTTAGCGGTGGGACAGCAGTTAGACGGCGTTAGTTATTTCTAATCTGGTGACTGGTAGAGAGGCCGGTGTTGGAATGGTTTTCGAGAGGGCAGTATTCGGCGTGTCAAAACGGCGGCCTTGGTCAACTGTGCGTTAAGGATATGGCCAGATTCATGGCCAGTCACCGAGCTCTACACCGGTGGGACTTTTAGGTTTCATAAACCCCGCATTAAAGTAATGGAAACGTCAAGTCCTCCCATCCGTTCACGATTTAATATTTATCACAGAAAACAAACAAATTCCGCGGCAACGTGGACTGATTCAACAATGTTACTTTGATCAATGCAACCGAGCCAACAATGCCGGAATGTAATTTTCTACAATATTTGCTTACAGAAAAAAAAATCGATATTTCTGCAATTTATCAACGCAAATACGGTTTGCGGATTCCGTTGAGCATAGTCCATAAAGGACAGACACCACTAGAATTTCAATCAATTAAATTAAACCCAGGTTTACAACGACCTTAAGGAGTGTGGCATGGCATTGCTCGTAATTAATGACAACACATTGGCTACAAATTACTAAAACTATCCTATAACCGGTTTTTGTTGTTTTTCAATAGTATTTGACATATAAACTTTGGGTATAGAAGTGCTTCAAATCTGGCCATACATTGCCATTGTTAGTCGCTGAATCAGTGTAAACAGTGTATATAATTTTTTGTAAAAACATTCCACCAGAATAATTAATGTTCCGTCCAATTTTTAATAAATGAAAGTTAATGGAACATAATATCCTAGTAATTTATATTAATTACAATATCTCTTCTTTCAATGCTAGTTACATACATGAAAATTTCCCATCTGTTGATTGATCTGTGGTGATTTAATTACTGGGACATATTTCTCTTTCTATTTAATTTCTAGTTTTCCTTCAGTCCAAATTGTCGGTAGACACGTGTTACAAACATCTTATTAAAGGCACTGAGGTCCTATTGAACATTTTTATATATCATCGATTTTTTCGATAAGTTTTCTTGTTTCCAGAAAAACAAAATTGCAGTTGACCGGGACATCGGATAATTGGATTTTCAGCGAATGTGTTTAAAGGTTCTATTTACAATGGCGACAGTAACTAAAGAGGTCAGAGGTTAATTGTATTTGTACCGGTTGGAGTGGCAGGAATAAAGGGAAAAGAAATACAGTGCACAGAACGGATATGTATTTTCGCGCGGATTCAACTATCGCGGAAAAATATTTTAAAATTGAAATAATACGGAGTGTTTTTCGAAGCGCCCACCCTCTAAGAAAGCAGAGGTGGTATCCCGAGGCAAAAATAACAGGATTAAACTTGTTTGTTTTTCGGCGGACGTTTTCATTATTTGTTCAACCGAGGCGACGAAAGCGAGGGCCCCCAATTCGTCCTATCTAGATTTAATTATCGTATAACCGTGTAACTCTCAAAATTCGTTCGGTTCCATCAACTATTATGGTTCTATTGTAAAACCCTTGGTATGTATAAATGGAAAATCGTATTGAAATAAAATTTAGTTGAGAATTCTTGTGGATTCGAACATTTTCCGTGTCTATGGCCAGTTTGACTACTTGACGATGTTAACTGTAGTTCCCTGGCGCTTGATTTCATAGCTATTTGCGTTTATTTTGGTTTGACTAAATAGTAAACTTTACCTACAGTTCTAGTGCTCCAAATGTTTACTACGCTATTGTCTTTTAAACTCCTTTTTGCGGTTGTGTACTCGAGGCCTTCAATAGATTTGTACTCGTTGAATATATATTTCGGTTAATAATTTTTTATCACCTCTGTACTGTAATTCATTCGAATAATTGTCCTTTTAATGAGTTATATTTTTATTAATGGCCCACAAACACAGAAACATGTGACTGGTGTAATGATAATTCAAGCCTAAATATTACAATGAATCTGATTTTTAGCCTTCAATTAATTGACCTTTCGCCGCTAATTTAAACTGAATTGGGCCATAATAGACCCGCTGATAAGACAACGAGGCTACATGAAGTGAACATTTTTATATCTTATATAAGTGAAAACCGAAAATCTGGGTCAAACCATTGTCCGGGGCGGAGGCTCGGAGCTGCACTTTTCTTTCCTGTGCTCTACATCCGATACAATTACTTATCTATAATGTTTAAATATTTGCTGGCCTCAAACTCTAACCAAATTACAGGAACATGAGTTAAAATACAGTTTTCGAAAGAAATGTTTCATGTACGTTTTACGGGTGCATTTGAGGATCAAAGGGAAATATTATTTTCGATATTGTGGTATTTCTTTGTTTCGGGGTTTTGGAAAGCACCTCGGTGAAATACTTACGTTGCGTGAAAGTACGTATTTTCATAATACGAACATCTTTTTTTAGTTTTAAATAAAATTTGATCAGCATAACACTCTCCAAAGATATTTATAGCAAACTATTACTAGAGATTAAATCAGAATTCTCGATGTTTTCCAAATTATGATATTTCGTCTTCATGGTTTCCTACTGCGTTTTGTAAGTTATAAAAGAAATGTTGCACAACCGAAATAAAAACAGAAAAGTATCTTAGAAGCTAAACTAGCTAAAGGTTAAAGACTAGGCACAGGCCAGTTAATGGAGAAACTTATCTCGTTTTGTCACGAATCAATTGTTGAAATCACAAACCTTATGTCGGACAACGAAATTGAAATCGGATCTCCTAGAAAACAGCCATTAACGCCCATTAAACGAAAGCCATTTGCAGTTTTTACTAAGTATCTTTCAATTCGCAATTTATTTCTAAAAGCTGTAGCATTTATCACTTATGGTTATGCACCTCGGAAATTTCTTTTGGCTGTCAATAATAATAATAATTAGTTGTTGTACGCCTCTCCACTCAGGAGCATTCCCCTACATACTTGTTATGGCTACGGATTATAACGACCAACATTCAAATGCATTAGTCCGCATACCCCTTTGTTTAACCGTGGAATTTATGCGTAAATTGAGAAATTTAACCTTGGTTGGGTTCCTCAATATTTAAAATTTAATTTTTATTTTAATAAACATGTTTCGCAAGTTTGCGTTTTCAGTAATGGATATAGTAGGATAGCGCGGCATATCTGTTAGGCAAATCGCTTAGCATTCACGGAGTACAATAATCGAAATCCTTTATTTTTACCCTTTTGTAATTTAATTCGTCAGTATAGGGGAAAAAGGAATATTCTAAGTTGGTGAGGGAGGGGTTTCGGGGGTGGGTTTGTCATAGCTGTCCCCCTACCTGGTGCGGGGGCGGTCGATACCGGCTAGGTTTTTTTGTCCCGCTCCGCTCGCTTTTCCTCTCCAATCGTTTCAACCCTAACGCCAAGATAAAAAAAAACCCTCCCTCACGAGCCCCGAAGGAAATATAGTCCCTTAAACCCCCCGCCGTTCCACAATAATAATCGGCCGTGGTCTGAACCCACCCCAGCCCTTATCCCCGGCTCAACAGCGGTCAGTTAATTAATTCTCGTCCCCAAAGTCCCGGCCCGTTTTGTCCAAATGGGAAACATGGACGAATTGCTCGGCGGCTCTTTGTACTCGCCCCCCAAAAATATCAAATATTGAAATGCGTACAATCGGTTCGAGAGTTTGAACGTTAATATCCCAATTTAAAATAACTGTCGAGGGATTCTGTGAATGCCTGAAATATCATCACTCTGGCAGTGATATGAGTTTTTTACCTCTCCTCCTCGTTAGTAGCATTCAGACACAAAAATAGTGTGGTTCAATATGTTTATCGGTTGTCGTTGAATGATCATGGAAAAATAACATTGCACCAGCTAACAACCAAATCAGCGATATCGAAAATAGATGCATACACGATACAAATTGACTTATAGTGTTCTCCTTAAATTATGGAATGTACAGTAGAAGCAAGTTTAATCATTTCGGTCTTGTCACATGATGTATTAACGACTTCACGCTAACAAAATATTGGATCTTTTGATTCATACATTCATGCTTTATTGATATGATTAGACGCTTTAGGTCGTTTTAATAGGTGTGTTTTAGGTAGTGTTTTAGTAGGTTTAAGGTACATTTAATTCATTATAAATTTTATTCCATATTGTTATCACTTAGTTATAATATTTATAACACTATAATTGTATTCCGCGCTTTAATGAAACAATGTTGATTATATATTCCTATACGTTGGATGTTGCGGCTCAGTAATACGTTGATTAAATAAAGGCGATGACGCTTCGGTTAAACGCTCATTCTTCCCCGATTGCAGTGGACACTCCCGGATCTGAGTTGTCTTGCCGTTATATAAATTGCCCGCTGTTGTTCCACGCTCTAGTAGACTGGTTTGTTTTTCATTTAAAATCATAAACGTGGATTTTATAAATATTTCAGTGGGTTCTTCCGTTGTACTTTCCTGTCGAAACGTTCTGTTTCAGTGTATTGAAGCACTGCAAAAGTCAACGTCGCTTGTATGGCGTTTCGCGGGCAAAATCCATTCAGGTGTGAAGACTGCTTCCTGGACACGGCGAATAAATATTACCCAGGAAACCGTATCTCCGTTCTCTCGACCGAATGAAACGAAGCAACCTGATCGTACCCCAGCTAACCAAATTGCGGGATAGAAATTATAATCTCGTATATAAACAATAAACATAGTTGTATTAGTGTGACCCTATAGTACCTTAAATCCTTATAATCCGTAAGCCTGAGTCCTTCGGTGGAATCCGTGAACTTGTAGCTTGAGTAGTTGGTTTTGTCCTAATTGGCGGCACTTCTTGAAGGGGCCCTTTGACTGTTACACCGCGGTAAAGCTCAGAAGACGACCTCCTATTCATTAGTCCCCGGAGTCGGCACACATCTGAGCTTTTAATGCTTCAATTTAAGTGGGGCTCCGGTGCGTCCTCTCCTACCCCCCTACACCCTTCTTATTCCCCGCTTCTCCTTTGTTTGTGTTTAACACAGAAATTAGGCATTAACGTTTACCGGATTGTATAAGTAGTTACCGCCGGTTTTAATAGCTTAGCCAGACGATGTTCAACCCGTTTGGGAGTCCATAAATTCGGTTTTAACTGTTTTTGTCAGTTTTATTTTTTTGTTTACTCATATGCCAGAATGAAATGTCCATAGTATTAGAAATAAACTATCTGTTTTCCCACCGTTGACAAGTTTTATCGTAGGACCAAATATTGTCCTTAATGGATTATTTTCGGTTATATTTTCCTTTAAAATAAATAGCAGTTACTTTTATAGGCGTCATTAATACGCCTGCTGACATGATTTTGAAAAGCTTGGTGATTCAAAAATAATGAACCTTTCCAGCCTACTGAAAATGAATTTACCACAGATTACATTACAATATGAAAATGTCTACCATTTGACTCAATAATCGTATAGAGGGGAGGTAATTAATTTTCTGGTTTCTGTCAATACTTTCGTGTTAAATATCCGTGTAACCTGATTTAAAAGTGCATTAATTATCTCTGAAGTTTGGTGAAATGATTTAGTTCCTTAAAATTAGTGTGTGTAATAAATATTAAATTTAAACAAATTGTTCATTAATATATAAAACAAAACTTTTGTACTATTTTCGACATAGCACCGGAAAGGTATAGTCTTCTTTCACCGAAGGAGAAACAGAAATATTATGTTCGTTCTAAAACCGATTCCAACGGGAATATAGATCGAAATACTTTCACCGCCGGGTGCCTGCTTACACAGTTTTCGGCGGTGGCCAAACGACACAGATTGTTGGGCAAACTCCCAACATTTAAATATGTAGGAATAAAAAAAAACCGGGCCGACTCATAATTGCGACTCAAAGAAAAAAAACAACAGTCCCGATGAGATGGGTGTATAAGTGGATGAGAAATTAAACTTTATTTGGTTTTGTCCCGAACAAAAACAACAAAACTTGAATCGAAAAACGAGGTCTGTGCTTGGCAGAAGACGTTGCAAGTTCAAGGAATCGTATAAGATCAGCTCTCGTTTTCTTTTTTACGCGATCTATCGATTATGGGATATAACTGGAGCAAGCAGAAGGAAAGGCCGCCGGAGGGTCAGAGGTCGACAACCACTCTCTGCTCCATAAAACATATCTTTTAAGATTATTACTAACATGCGTTAGTAAGAAATTTATCGGCTGAAGTATTTATTGGTAATTTGTTGTTAATAGGAATACGCAGAATGTTTTTAGGAAAAAACTTATTGCCGCGTTCTGTCTCCCCCGCTATTCGAGTGATCGGTACTTTAACACCTGTATTATGCTGAACGCTAATGACTGAGTCACTTAAGGTAGCACAATTATCATACGGTTGTGACGGATAATTCTGAACTCCATTAGTTGGGCAATGGCGTTTCGAAAATTATACGTTTCTCTCATAATACGTTTCTCTCTTAGAAAGAAATGTACACGCGTTGCCCACGTAACTACCATTAAAAAATTATGTTTGTCATAAACTGTGTTTTCGCCGCGAGATCGGAATTTGTTTTTATATTTTTAATCGTGTCCTCCAAAAGGTTGGAGTTCAGTAGACACGTGTATTTAAAGCCTGGAAAGGAATGGATGGATTTAGAGGCTTTCATATTCCCAAAGTGTTTGAAAACGCTGCCTTTCATGATGATTCTGAGAGGTGCAGTATAACCTTTATTGCTTGATAGTCACCAGTCAACAGTGTTCGTGTAGTTCTTAATTTTATTAGTGTCTATTAGTATCGTTTATTAATTTTCACACCCGACTTATAGCAACTTATATAACAGTATATGCTTATGACTTTGTCCACAGTAACCTCTGAATGATTATTAATCTGGGAGGAGAACTGGGTGCTGGTAGTAGTTGATGTACTTGGAACTCTAATCTCGCTCGTCTCATCTCTAATCAACTTTCAGTCAAACGCCAATTGAAAATAATTGTTCCCGTACGCTTCTTATATATTTCTCATCCTATGTATTGAGACTAACAGCAAGATACACTTTTTTATATAATAGGGAAGCAATAAAGATTACATAATAATGACATCCAGGCGTGATACGATTAGCCGGTAGGGGAAATGTATGTAATAGATGTCGTTAATTGAGAGCGTTATCCTATATTGAGTTACGATTTTCCTAAAACGAAATAATGCGGATCATCCATTGAAAATGCGTGCGCTAGCAGGATTACTGAAATGATCATTGGTTGTGGCAGTGTGGCATGATAAAAGAGCGGTCGCCCGTTAACGCTGGGGGGCGCGGTATTGAACCGAAGCCAGCTCCTGTTAAGAATTCCGCTTATTATTTTCTGCACAGACTCTGCTACTGTTCAATATTAATGCCGATTTGAATCCATTGCTCGGGCAGCCTTCTCGGGGGGCTCCGATTTGTACGCTCATTTGCGTTGGTTCAAAAAAAAAATCGGCATATGCCGTTTCTCAATAGGATGTAATTGCAGTTCCTATTACTCTTGCATCTATGTCCGTCTGCCCGGAGAACAATATTCGTCAGTATATATGATATAAACCATACGGTAAATTTATTAAGTAATTAAACTAAATTCCCAGTTATCAAACGCTTAATTCTTTCTATAATCTATGATCTGGCAGTACATAAAACAAATCTAATATATCGCGTCGCCCCGCACATTTCAAGATTGTAATTCCGGAGGGCATGAAATATAGAAGCAATGACCTGAAATCTAATCAAAATGTAAATCAAGAGTTGAAAACATGCACCCTTGGAGTTAAATAAATTAGAGGTGTTTTAATTTATTTTTGCATTTAAATACGTCGTCATAACAACTCCATTGCGAAAGGCCAGTTGTTTTATCTATGGGTTATTATCTTAGAACAGTGCTTGTATGCATAAGACTATTTTCATTACTAAATCCTCTTACTCAATAGTTTTTCGCATACCTTTCACACCTGTCACCCAGAAAAGAGAATGAACTGACAGAAAACGTATACTGAATTCTTGTTTCGCATTACGGGACGATTCGAAGGACATTTACGACGGTTATAGGTTTAGTAAATTAACTCGTTAGAATTTACATATTCCGGTAGAGAGACAAATTTGACGTTGAATTTAAAGGACTATATACATTTATTACGCGTGTTCCTCCTAATTCCGTAATGTGCGAAATGTGTGGATATTAAGAAAAAATTATCAGAAGGGATCCGTGTTGTAATAATTTCAGTATTTTGAACTGTTTAGTTCAAAAAATAAATCGGTCGTACACAAACTGCAGACTGCGGTTGTTTTTAGTTGATACAATTTTTTTGGGGGTTTTTCCTGGTGAACAGAAAACTAATATGATATTGGCTCGAAACCCAACCAATTTTGAATATTCGTTTGAACTCGGCCTTATAGGTTTTTTTTACCGGGTTATCAGTCCGTGTGCTGATAAGGAAAGAGCGGATCCGGCGGCAGCTTGCACCTCGGACCGCTAAAATAAACACCGGTAACCCAGTCTACAATAATACTCTTCGCTAATTATAGTTTTTAGCCCGGTTACATTCACTAGTTCGTTGGAGTTGTTCGGTTTTTGTTCGCCTCTCTCTTAAATATTCACTCGGGGCCCCGCTGTTTTATTTAACGTTTCTTTACGAGAACTCCGAATTAAAAGGCGACTTCTGAGATAGATAATCTCCGATTGTTTTCTAGTAAATGTTGTTTTTACTCAAGATAACGGAATCAGACTGCAATTATAATTGCGGGTGTATTTTAAATCATTAGATGTTCGGTAATTATCCATGCCTGATATTAAATTTAAAGAATATTATGGTTTTTCAGTGACCACATCTCTTCGGTTATTTCCTAAGTTAATTCAATTCGAGAATGTTTTAACTGTTAACCGGGCTGGGCATGTGTTTTATGTATATATACATTATCAGTGGTCTGAATTAGGCCGCGGTATGATTTGGAATGCGAAGAAGGTAGACATCTGAAACGAGGATGGGAACCTAGATGTCTGTGAAACTTTAGTAGTAAGCATTTGATTTCTTAGGTCATTCCCACAGAGGCACAATGACGGTGCGAGCACAGGGTTTAGAATTGAACTAAAAGTCTACCAAAATTATATTTTATGAAGTAAAATATTTTAATACTTTGCGCATATTGACTATGACATGACTCAGTGCGGTCCCTTAAAGAAATCTGAATTAGTCTCATGCCTGCCCTCGGATCCCTAATGTACGAGTGTTACAATATTGCCGGTTGCCAAAGATGACAAGAATGGATTATAAGAAATACTGGATATAAGCCCACAACGAACCTCACAAACCCAGAAGAACCCCCCCAAAAATGGGCCACATTCACTTACACTGGCCGCGAAACCTACAAAATCACCAACATCTTTAAAAAACTAAAATTCAGAATATCGTACAGAACAACCAATAAATTAGAAAAACACATCAACACCCAACAACAAAATAAACACACGGATCGTGCGATGGAGTATACATCGCCCAAACCGGGCGAAAAATTGAGGACAGATACAAGGAACATATCAGAGCCATAAAATACAAAACAGATTCCAATTTCGCCAACCACATCATAAACTCCGGACACGAAACAATGAACATCAAAAGATCATTAAAGTTATTACACCCAGGCAAAAAGGAAAAGAATTGGATATTATAGAAAACCTGGAAATCTTCAAACATAAGAAAAACAAAATTATAAATGAGAAAATTAATTCCCAGAGTGACGCCATATTTGCCCCTATAATCCTCTTAAAGGATCACACCCGCCCAACCATCACACCATCCCCTTCCGACAATCTGACTCACACTTAGAAAACGGATTAACAAAATCCGAAGACAAACATAACCCCCAATAACAATAACAGAACACATATATATATAAACGACTGACATACTGACAAAAACTACAGTACATGTGAAAGTGACAGTGCAGTGAGGATACCCAAAAAACATCCAAAGTGCTACCAGTGACTAACACCGCTACTGAAGATGGCGAGCAGCCGAAACCGGTCTAGCAAAAGACCAAACCAGCGAGAGGAGACAGAAACATTACGAACCTACAGTACTGGATATAATATTCCAATGCTTCTTAAATCTCTCAGTTTCTGACTAGGTTTTTTTCTTGATACCACAATGGGCTCGCTCATTTTTCATGGGTCTTCTACCCGAACCGGCCGTCATTTTGTTTCCGCTCGGACCAACTATATTCTAAAACGGTCAATAATGAATCACACAATACGATAAACCGGGTTCATGAAATAAGTACATTCGTCAGGAAACTCTACAGGATTTAGTGCCATTTTTTTACTGCGCGTTATAAAGCAAATTTTACTGCAACATACAGGCAACTTCTCTTTCTTCCATGTTTCAATATACAGGAGCAAATCCGCCATTCTTTTGGAAGTGATGCATCGGATCGATATAAGACTTGCATTCGTGCTATAAATTATATTTCGTCGTGGAATATAAACACTGAATGCACGGCTGAAACTCTTTCAGAGTTTCACTGAAACTCAGTGGGGAGATGCCAACAATTACTTGCCTCTGTGAAAGTGTAAATGACAATTAAACCAAACAACATTATTTCCCAAGGACCTACCTCATTTGGTGGGGCTGTATCTTAACGTCAAGTATTAAATCACTATCTGCATGTAATAAATATTTCTTTTATGCTCTATATAAGCAATCGGGAATAATCCAAGTGCGCAAATGATCGTCCACTGGCGGCTCATCGTCCTAAGGGACGACTGATGTAGTGGCGAACGTACGTGGAACATTTAAATAACGAGATATTGTTTTGAACTGCAACCGTGACACTGCCTATTCTTTAGGAGAACGTACAGAGATAAACGAAAAGCGCAGCGGAGGAAGGTACAGCGGTAAGAACAATTTCAGAAATTGATGGCCCGTTGTAAACGCAAACAAATTAGTTTTGAGGGGGGACTTGAAAGGCGAATCGGGCCAAGAGCTAGAAGCGCGCGTGATGTGATGTTGAGACTGCTATGATGATGATGATGATGATGAACTCTTTTATATCTGGTTGTGAAGGATCGCGTGTGCGTGCGTGTTCGAGCGTCCGTGCGCGACGCCCCATCGTTATACTGGTTTGTACGACCTTGGTTCGTTCTCTCGGAGCTCGCTCTCATTCTCTCTCATTCTCATTCCCCTCCCTCCGTTGCCCCCCACTAAGTCTCTCCCCGGAGTTATATAAAGCTCCCCACTGTCTCTTCACTTGTCTCTCTCTTTCTCCCTCTCTCTCCCTCTCTCCTAATTCTACTTCTCTTCGCACCACACTTACCTCTTTGCCATTCTCCGTGTATTCTCTTAGCCCAATCCCCCTCCCTAAAGTTGGTGGCATTCTCCCTCTTTCTCTCTCTCTCTCTCACACTCTCCCTCGGCTCTCCTGTCCTTCTCCCCTTCGTCGCTCTTTCTCTGTTTCTCTCCATTGCCAGGTTCAAGAACGAACTCATTGCCACTAGTTTAGTGCCGACGCCAGTCCACCTCTCCCCCTTCCTATTCACATCTCTATCTCCTATCTCCTTCCCACCCACTTCTCTTCCTCCCACTCTATCCCTCTCTCTCTCTCTTGTGCTCTCGAGTCGCTGTCTATTCACTGTGTCACTATGTTACTCCGAACATTCCCCACTACTCCATATCGTTTTCGTCCTACTCCATTCGTAATTTCAAATGTCTCAACCGTACCTTTTAATCTAGATCGAACGAATGTTTACATTGATTTTAAAATCCATACTTTTGTACGATGATGAATTTGGTTTATTTGTTTTTATATCTAGCGTAGATTATTATCCAAGAGTATCACCCCTTAGTGATATTATTAACAACTGGATGATATGTGTAGAGGTTAGAAAACCATACACGCCGTTGATATTGTTATATAGTGTAATGTGAAATATAACAAAACAAAAAACACAAAAATCATGATAATGGTGCTGCCATAAGAGAATAGTATGTATGGTGTTTCAGCATTTACATATTGAATTCATTTCACATAATTTTAACCATAAATTAAATAACCCTCGTCTTAATTATTTTTATTTATCAATTGATGTTTATATCAACTCTTGCCTCTAGTTATTTGATCAAACGTTGTTGCACCTGATGAATATAAACTTGTAGAATACTAAGTTACATCTATTTGTACAAATAGATACAGGTTTATTAGTGCCCTTCGATTGGTGCCTATGTGGTAGTAGACCTAGTAAGTAGTGACCACTCGGTCAAACTGGTTTACTCGGACGCCAGGTGAATGCATTCACTTTCCCCTCTTTTCGGCAATTACAAAGGCCCTTGATTATATACCTATCTAAATTTTGTATTATCATTTCCTACCAGTTAAGCGAGCAATTAACTTACTTTAGTAAGAGCTGCTTTTCAACCACTCTTCACATATTTCTTTAAATATCTTTTCTAATTCGATTTTGACTGGGACTAATATTCAACTATGTCTGACGAATTCCTCAATCTCCTAATTTTTAACGCACTCAAATTTTATTGCATCCGATAATTATTATTATAACTCAGAATAATTATTTAAACTCTTGTTAGTTATTTTATTCCATGATCATTTCTCGTTGCCTTGAAGAAAAATGTCAAGGGGACAATGACATCTGACTTAAATTATGTTAATACCGTTTCATTCATTTTGGATCAATTTAAGTTCGTAATTCCGCATTTAAGAAATATGGATATCTGATCATTCTTATTAAACATTTTAATATGTGTTACATATGTCGTCGTTACATAGTTCATCTTAGTTAGTTGTCGGTCACAAAAAATGTTTCAGGACTTTTTTAAAAATATTTCAGGATTTTCATGTCAGATAATCGGGATTAATCGAACATCTTTACATTTGCATTGTTAAATGAGGTATCATCGTTCTCTAACTTCTCACTTTCTCAAATGTTGGTCCAGTGACCCTCCATTAAACACCTCCAAATCAGAAATATTCATAAATACGGCTTTTATGGGTGTGAATGTTACACATTTTTGAACATTATAACAGTATTTACAACTTGTTTTAATATAGATGATGTGAAAAAAACGTTGTTTCCCTACATACAAAATGAAGCGCATATTTTTTCCTAGTTCGTGTTTTTTCCTTAATATTCCAGCGATTTTGTTGTTTTTTAATTTAAAATGTAAACAGGCGTTTTTTCCGTCTTACTACTATATATATATATATATATATATATATATATATATATATATATATATATATATAAAACAATTGAAACCAGATGTATCAAATAAAAAAAAACACGCTTTGTTAACAATAAACAATATGCGGCAGAGTATGGCCAGAAAAAGCATCCGATATTGCCTCCAGTGCTGTTCAACTGAAGGTTTTTGTTGAGTTAATTTTTTTTCAATGTTTTCTATTCACATCTGCTCCTTTTTTGTGGAAATACGAAATCCAGAATACCGACAAAAGGGCGGGCAATGAAATCGTCGTCCGTTCTGGACGGAAATAGGCTGGAAAATATTTTGGAGCTTTTGCCAGTCACAATTCGTGAAATAGCGCTTCCGGTTTCCTCGGTTTCCCCCTTCCATGTTTCCAGCTGGCTGCTTCGAGATCGTTAAGCTGCCGTCAACCGGACTTCTCAGGTCCGAAACCGGGCTTCATTTTAATTTCGATCCCTATTTTATTTCTTGTAATTTAGTTTGTCTCTGCAGTCCTGTTGTAGTTTCAACGTTGGTATGGAACAAATGTAGAAAATGATACGTTTTGGTGGCGTTAACGATCCTCGAGACAGTTTATTGAAAATGACAGGGATAATCTTTCGGCCGACGCTATGGGAAAGCATTAGTTTTCTATGATAGCAATAGTTAGCTATGAGGTGGATATCTAATAACCCATTCTGTGGGCACTCTTAGCTCGATGGATACCAGCCTGAAGCGAAACCTCGTGTTGAGCTTGTTCCTCTTTCTAATAAAAGCCCTAGCGATTGCAACTCAACTTGCGCTAGACCGATAGATAGATAGATAGCGTTTATTCCATTGAATCGGTGTATTCGAAGGCCGACCATTGACCTCGTTTCTATTGTGGGTTGACACCGCGAGACGAGTTGTCTTTGCGATATCTGCATTTCTTCCTTTTAGGCTCGCTTGTAAAAGCGTTAATTGAACCCTTGTTCCCCACGACGGCGTTCCTTTTAAATGCTGAACCGCCACTGTCAGCG
Source organism: Lethocerus indicus (assembly GCA_019843655.1). Classification (NCBI taxonomy): domain Eukaryota; kingdom Metazoa; phylum Arthropoda; class Insecta; order Hemiptera; family Belostomatidae; genus Lethocerus; species Lethocerus indicus. The sequence continues at coordinate 23,579,866 of JACDQD010000005.1, read as the reverse complement.
GAGGGCCGACGAAATCAATTTGTCCCCCAGGAACTAAGGTATTAAATTTACCCACCGATCAAAAACCAAGTGTCTAATTGCACTTCAAGATTGCGTACCTATGAAAGGACTCTACGGTCCTAAACTATTGGGAGAACTCTCCTTGTCATTGGTTCTAAAGAATCCAAGCAGTTTGATATTTCCCTCTTACTAATGGAGAGTCTTAATATATTAGTATTACGCACTACTAATAGAGTAACATACTAAATACTTTCCTGCTTAGTTTAACTCAGTGCAATAAAAAAGCCGATATAATGGCCTTATTATATATAAGATAAAATTAAGACACGTGTTTTTAATTTATACAGCTTTCAAACACAAAACGACATAATTTTATTTCTATCTTGGAATGTGTTTCGCAACATTTCTGATCATGCTGATATTCACAAGCAGACCGCTTGTTTGTTATCCTTCTTACTTCCATTCGAACATGTTTTGTCCCCTACCGCATCGATTAATGAGTAATTAAAACCAGTTTATATAGTATCCATCTGTATCAATTCTTTTCGCATTATCGGTCAAATAAAACTTATTATTATATGGGCCGGGGTTACCGCTGAAATTTTGCTACGGTTAGATCCAATAGCCGACTGATGTGTTTGCTTAAGACAGATTAATACATTGAACTGGTTATTCTACAGATATACCGCTAGATAATATTATTTTCAACTCGCGACTAATCCCGGTTATATGTTCCTGAATTTCTGGACGTGAACTATTAGTTCCGGTCGTTATTTTTATATTTATTCCCGAATCAATTTAAAACATGGGAATGTCGTGTGTGTGTGGCGGTTGGCGGCTGGACGCCACGGTCTCACGAACCTTTCCGCTTCTGAAGTCGGTCGACTCGAGCCTCGGTCAACGGGTTGTTCGATTTTCAGCAGTTCGCGCCATCTACCGTTCGAACGGTACAAGACTCAGCAGAATGTCCACTTTAATCGCTGTTGCTAATTGGGCGCGGTTTTTACTTTCCGCGGCTCGCCGATTAAAACAAAGAAGCGTTTCGCTAATTTGCGAACAAACCGAACGGACTCGTTATTTACGGACTTGGTTATTCGCGGGTCAGAAAGCCGGCGCAAGGCGTACCGTGACCGATTACGCAATCGGTACACACAATAAATTCAGTTGGCCGTTTTCCCTATCCCGGCCATTGTGAAAGTTTACTTTATAATGTAACGCCAGTTTAATTCTCGAGTAAAATTATGGGCACTGGGAGGTTAGAATTGTGTTACCATTATCTGTTAATATGACGCCAGCCAGAAGAGAGACAAATAAAAAATTATCTGTAAATATGTGCTATTGAAAATCGACTATTTTCCGCCATGTGTTTTTTATCGTGCTTGTGAAGCACCTGTGAGTTTTTATGCCAGCCAAAATACAGTACCTCGGGAACGTCTGAAAGTTGAGTGGCTACGCAAACGTGATACTCTTCCCTTTGTGCAAAATATTTTTTATGAGAAAAACAGATATGGCTGGTCAGAGAAAGTCAGATAATGGTCCCAGTAGAGTAGTTTTGTCGCGTCTATAGTTTTTACGATAGATTTAGTTGAATTCGTTGTATTTATGATTCCTCTCTAATTCCTTTTAAGCACTTTTTAAGACAGCTGTACGTAAGAGTAAACATGCACATCTGGGGTGAAATCAAGATTCGGAAGAGAAAAAGTTGATCCAACTTGTCTTAAATTCAGGGTTTAATCGTGGACGGATGTGTGATGAGAGTGGTGTGGCGGTGGGCCGCCTAAGGTTAGTTCTAAAAACAAACGCGCCGCCCCCCGAATGCTAATGGTCCCCCCCTCTCTCTCTCTCTCTCTCTCTCTCTCTCTCTCTCTCTCTCTCTCTCTCTCTCTCTCTCTCTCCTCCCTCTCTCGTCCCTCCCTCTGCGGTAGCGTGCTTGAGAGGCACACGCACTCCTCTTAACCGACATCAGTCATTCAGCGATGCCGCTCCATTAGACCGTTTTAACGTTCCTAAACCACCTCAACCCCCGAGCAATGAAGTCCTGAGAAATGAATACGAATCCACGGACAATTTATGAAGCGGTTCATTTACATTCGATTCCGTAAACCTATATAGTAGTGCTGTAATGGTGCTCGCTATTGTTATTGAGGGGGCCGAGAGATGTTGGGTTACGGCGGCCCGAATATTTAGTCAGGTCCAAGATCGTTTTTGTTCTTCGTAGCTCTGCCACAGACCAAACTTAGAAGACAGTAACTCAAACGAATTATGAAACTGTGTCATTCATTAGGGTGTTACGAAGGGTTTAATTCCAGAATAAGTGTTCGAGCTTGATTGCACCTCTATAACGTACTCTATTGACTGCAATGAACAATTCTTGATGTTGTTTCACTATTTATTAGCCGTGTTAGACATTTTTTGCTCTGTAAATCAATGCGGTAATATCGTGCTTGAGTACTGTTAGCTGTTATTATGTCCTTGCGACTTCGGTCCTGCTCGGCGCCTTCGAACCTATATATCCCAAACAGTAATTTCCATGATTTGTATCACGTTTTTGTGCAGAATGAAACTGAAGAATGATTTTATTTTATTTTTCTAACGAGCGCACCGATTTCTCAAATACTTTGTAGTATTTATCTTACTTGACTATATTGTACTATTTTAGACTCGTGATTTGAGAATACGGTATTATTATTCTATTTATCGGTGGTTAATGAAATGAATACCACAATAATTAAAATTCCGTCGGTTTTATAGCTCGAAAACCTTCGTGGGCAGATTATCGACAGAACGTCCCACCATTTAAACGCGAAATTTTATCGGAGTAAGCGATTTCTGCGGCCGTCGAATGTTCCAGTTGAGAAGGTTCTTTAAAGCGCGGTTATAATCCGCTTATTTAGGCCATTATTGAAATCGAGTGGTTGTTACAACTTTCGCCTCACATTTGACACAAAAGTGCTTTTTCCCTGAGTTTTTATGAGGTCAAAAGTACCCAGACATAAGTTTTCACCACGAGTCCCTTTTTATCTAGATTTTCGGCTTTCGACAGACCGGTGTCCGAGTGGATTTCCCAATTCGAAACCGTATTACCTTGTTCCTATATACGGAATGTATGGCGGGTCTAACCTTACCGAAGCATTGAAGTGAACAAGTAAGATCAAGTTAAGGACGCATGATGTAAACCCGTCCTTGAACTTACATGCTTGAACTTGAACCCCCTCCCTCGGCCGCACACTGGTATATCTGATCTGCACGACGTTCGGGCGCAGATTTACTGGGACCGAGGCACGCATACGGGGACACGTGGCTTGGACCAACACCCGACAAATTCATTACAGGGCTCCAAGGTTTTACCTCTACTTTCGAACCGGCGTAAAAAAAGCTCCCTCGGGGCTGACAACCGCTCGTTAGTCCTGACCGAGTTGTTCCATCCGGCCGGCGTTAATTAATTCACCGCGAATATTGATCGCTGTTTTTTTTTTCGTCAGTTTTCCTTTCCTTTTTCCACGTCGTTATGTTTTTTCTCCGGCTCGGTTTCTGCCTGAACTCGATCGCTCTACGGCCGCCACTTCTCTTCAACTAACGAACCCGCATAAACTGAAGGCAGTGTTGGAACTCAAGAAATGATTGGACGCGCAATTCTAAACTATGTCGCTAATCTAATTTAATAGTAATTACAAGTTACATTTGTGACCCTGCATTACTGTTACATTTAAGGGGTCCGTCATCGCTGGTGTTACTTTCTCATTTTTTCTCACCTATTGAGCTATATAAATACAGTCAATCATCATCATCATTTTTTCTTTGTAATAGTATGGTGTAGGCATCCGTACTTACGTCTCTGTGGTATCCATTCGGTACTGTCACTTAGTGTACTAACTGTACTGTTACTGACAGAAATGGTATATAATTATTTATTGAATATTACCTGTCAAACTTACCGCAGCTAATTCCGAATTGTCAAACGTACTGTGAACATATGTCAATTTTTACAACTTTTTTTTCGAGGATAGAGGCGTATGATTATTCTCGAAAGAAATAAAGTTTTAAAATTTAAATATACAATTCTTCACCGCCATTATTTCTTGGAGGATAAAATAAAAAAGCGGAATCGTATTCGAAAAAAAATGTTAGTCCGTTGTTTCATTATTTCTATGATTGATTCCTCATGACCATAATGAATAAGCAATTTTCAACATGTCTCCACGCCGCCCGGAAGCAACGTGTTTTGAGAAGCGCCGTCATAAATATTCAATATACGCCAATACACCTAGAACGTATATAATTATCTTATGATTTAAGTAGTAAAAAATGTATGTCTTCTGGAGGTAGATCAAGGTCTATTATTTTACTGTCTCCCTCTTTCCATCCCAGGAGCGCTGTAGAATATTTGTGTTCCGTTGAAATATCTAAAGGCTATTCGTTTTATTCTAGGGAAGGTGTTTTCCTTATACCGAAACGTTTTCATAAGGCCAACACATAAACATCTGTTTTGATTGGTGGTCTGCGAGTGTTCCGAGTACCATAATTCGTCGATCTTGTCAAAGCCAAACAACCAAAAACGTTACTGGCGGCGAGCAGCTGAAACTAGCATAAGACTAAACAAGCGAGCGGAGTTTAACAATATCACAAGAATTATGATAAAAATAATTCTTTTAAAATGTCTTATGTATTTATGTTCGACTATAAATTGTCTTCGTGGTTGCTGTTTTTAATGTTACTAAAATCGTCATCCAGTGCCTAGTTCTATGGCTGACGTTATAATAAGATTTTCATGTGTTAGAGATATGGGAGCCTAGAAGGACTATAAAGGGATGTACTGATTCTATCGTCCCTAAACTGTACAGGCCCGTGTCATTCCATTCGGGGACTTTCCAGTTGATCCCTTCCGATGTGAAATATTATTAGAGAAATACAAGCGGGTAGTGGAGGACGTAAGGACTGAGAGCGTGTGGCTGTGTTGAATACTTGAAAAATCCTTGGCACTCAAGGTTCGCCGCCAGTCCCTTCCGGTTCACAAATGCCCGAACCGGTCGGGTTGAACGAACTTGACTTTCATTTTCGGTTATTATAGACTCGTTCAGCCTTCAAGTTTCGCTAGGAAGATATCTCTCCAACTACGGGACATTAGAATCGCACGAACGTTATATTTTCGGGTGTACTAACAATACATCCAGGAAAAATCGGACAATTTGTAGATTTACAGACATGCCCTTCAACTTTAGCTTGGAGAAGTTTAAATCAAAATGAAATTAATTGAATATTCAAGCATTAAGAATATTTGTTAGCAGCCCCTCTGCAGTTTTAGGAGAGACATTCATCGACAAATTCAGACGTAAATCTCGGAAGTGCACAAAATATAAATCATTTAGTTATTATTATATTACAATCTATTGTTCGTTGTTAATCATGAACTAGTAACTTTGGTAGTTGTTTTCAGACTGTGTCGTTGATTCAGCCAAACACGTTACCAAATTACCATATATATATTTCTTATTATTAGTGCGGCAAACGGAAGATTTTTTCATTAACAAAGAGGTCGGGAAAAAAATCGAAAACTGCAAAGAAAAAGTTTTTTGATTATATCAATCGTACAGACGTACGACGTGGACGTTGTACTGGCGTTGTGACTGTTCCCAGAATTGTTGGGGCATGTATTATAAACCTACTGCTTCGGTCAGTTGGTAAACCATCCGGAACCTTTTGCGCTGTGAAATTTGTTTAAATTTTACTTCCAATCAATACCGATTTGCTGCATGTTCGTCGGGCCGAGAAAGCGAAATTTGTTACAAAAATATCCGCTCGGAATTTCTTTTTTTACGCCGCAACCGAATTTCGCTCCGGTGATGGATTTGACGACCGTTCGGGTCCCGTGGGAATGGTTTCCCGCGCTTGTACGTGTGCCGAATTTGAGCGTGGCGGGCGTTTTTGTTTTTTCGGGTGCTCCAACGCCGTTTGGGTTGTGCCCAACTGTGCGGGTGACTAATGCGAGGCTCTCTCTCTCTCTCCTCTCTCTCTCTCTCTCTCTCTCTCTCTCTCTCTCTCTCTCTCTCTCTCTCTCTCTCTCTCTCTCTCTCAGTGCCGACGGCCGAGATAAATCGGCCGATCTCAAATCTAAATGTCTTCTGGAAACCGCTGTCATGACGACTGTTCACTATTATAGAAATCTCTAAGAATGCTCTCATTATAATTTAAACATTCCATTTAAACTTTATTTCATTTCCTGGTTATCAAAAATTAAAATTATAATTAATTATCTTTTAAAAAAACATCAAGAAATAATAAGTTTCGACAATGTTCGATTATCGGTTGAAGAAGGAGCGGTCCTTGAGCTCACAACTCGAGACAGAAAGCAGGTATAAGCCCTCGCGGATTAATTTAAAAACTATATACGATATTGAAGGTATATTGCAAGCGTAAATCCAAGTTTAATTACTTATTCCGAAACCGTATAATCGTCTTTGTATAAAGTGGTTTTGAGATGAACGATGTAACAATGGTCAAAGTACTAGCGGACATTTGAGTAATTAGCAATTGTGCTTATCATCGGCGCGCATAAGCCTCGGCCGTGAACTTAACGGAAGGAATGGGCGCAGTGATGAAGGAGGGAGGATCGGGAGAATCAAAAGATACGGCCGGGTGGGGGAATAAACGCTGATAATGGTTCGGAAATAAGGAAATGGAATTAGGGTTCGGATTCATGGAATTAGGATCGGATAAAGGTAGACCGATCGGTTGGAGGGATTCGGCGGTGGGGGGAGACCGCGATAATGGAATGAGAAGTGGAGAGAGAAGTGTAGAAGGAGAGAGGCAGAGATGGAGACCTTGATTGGTGCTGAACAGTGTCACCTTGATGTGTTGTGTGCATGTGTGTGAGAGCTTGGGTGCGTGCGCCCGTCCGTGAGCCGGCCACAGACGCACACACACGTCCCGGTTCAGGCTTAACTGACTAAACCCGTTGCTAACCGGTCTCCACTGTTGTGGAGGTTGTCCGTTCGTCAGGAGTTAAACCCTCCGAAACGGGGATACCGGTTACGGGCCCTCAATAGGGCGGCATCTTCGCGGAATTTTCAGTTTAGCCTACACTCTCAAGAACAAAATACACGGCTGGATTAAATCTCTACCGAATTGGTCATTAGCCGGGGAGTATTCTGGAATGGCAGACAGAGGAGCGTGAAAATGAACTGCTGTTTTGAACCGGTGAAAGGGTGTAGGTGGAGGGAAGCGCATCGAATGACAAGTGTGTGTGTGGCGGTGGACCGCAGCGGATGGAGTGTCAACACAAAGAGAAGTGAGTCATCCCTGCGTTAAAAACAAGATTTAAAAGAAAAAACGTTATGGCGGGAAAACAGAGAAAAAACTATTAAACCCAACGGCCGAATAATCGACGGGTTCTCCTTGAACCACGCAACAGGTTGACGGAGAGGGAGACTGTGTGCGCCGTGTTTCCTTACTTATGCTAGGCCCGCCGAACTCCGCCGTTGTGCGGGTCTCATCTCCTCGATCGCCCTCCTCATTTTCAAAGGCTACTTTGATTGCCGATGTTATTACTGCCATCGCGACTTGATGGCATATGTTTGTATCAGTGAATCGTATGCATTTATAAATAACTTAGGAAATTATTCTTCGCCGAATTCCTTCACTAATAATGCCTACATCTCTGTACACAACAGTTTTGACCGCTACAAGATCTGATTAGTGCAGAATGATTTAGCCAGCAATAAATCCGCGAATTTTCCTCACGTTAATATGAATCTCCTCATATCAATTCGCGATATGATTTGCCTCTACAATTAATGAGTCGTGTGTTTGAATTTAATTATAATTAATTAGTGAATTTTTAATTATTCGCGATATGGAATGTACTTAGAATTTGACATAATCATTTCATCCAAAAAAGGCAGACCGTGCGAATAATCCAGGTGAATTTATTTGTTGGTTTAATTGTACGAAATTAATTAATGTCCTGTTTGTGGTGTGTTTCAGATTGTAATGTTGGGAGATGGCTCTCAACTTCTCAGCATCGTTCGCCGCTTGCCTGGCCGCCGGCCTCAAGGTCCCTCGGCAGTTCATGTACTGCATCGCTCAAGGTAACAACCACAGTCAAGGTTATCTGTCCGTCTCCCTCCCTCCCTTCCTCCATCCATCTCTCCGTCTCTGTTCCACCTATCCCCCCCCCCCTGCTGTATCCCTCTCTCCGGCCCCAACATGCCCTGGCCTTCTCTATCTGGCTCGTTCGTCTGTCGGTTAGGCTTCAACTCCGTTGAACGAGTATCGCCGCGAGATTTTTTTCAGCTGACTTCACACTGGCGAACACGGCCACGCCGTTGATCAATTTTCCCGATAACGCCGAGGCAGGGATCATGGCTGGAGCATGCGTGCTAAACAATCGTGGCACCGCCATTCTAATTTTGGAACATATACACGTTGTACTTCTGTCGATTGATGTTACGGAATGCAGTTGAGATACTGAACTTGTGGACAGAACGGGACACAGCTTGTCCCATAATAAAGGAGAATAATTTTTCTTGTCCCTGAGTGTTAGACACTTAAAAATGGAACTTTAAATGGAATTAATCCCAATGAGGGAACTAGGCTTGTATGAGCGCTTGTCATAATAAATTCAAATTTGAAATTTATGGGCGAAAATGACTTGGATTGAAGGATATTCCAAAATCGAGGTTGGTTTGAGTTCGGTATAACATAGTGTTTAAAGCGGCCCGAATTCATCCTTCAGTTGCACACTGCAGATATTAATTTTCAATTTAAAAATTGCTGCACGTGGATTGAAGTCTTATTTTAAAGAAATGAACAAAGATTTTTTTCGGATTCATCCCATCCCGTTCGGCGCGTCCTGGGCTTTCACCTACGGTCGGTTATTAGTCCTGACATCCCACCGTTCAGTATAAGGCGGGTTTGCGTCTGCGGCTGCAATCAATGGACAAAACACTCTTCAGGGACCACGATGTTCACTGTTCCTTACTTAAAACAATTGTTAAATGATCAAATTCTGATATCATTCTCCACCCGATCAGTACATCTGCTAATCGTCGATAGCAGATGGGATTCTGTTATGGATCGTTTATCAGTGGAAACCTTTTTCGGGTGCTCCAAACAAAAGATAGAAATTGAAAAATACAAACCCAATCGTGCACAACTTCTCTGGATTTGCGGAGTGCAAAATTTTCAAAACATGTACCCACATATATAGGTTTTATAAAACTCGCATAATTTCATAGTTTGGCTAAAAAGAAATAACGCCCTTTCCCGATTTCCGGGTGCATTGCGTTTCTTTTCTCTCGTACGGTTAACAAAGCTTCCATGTAAGTGGCCGCGCGACGGTCCCCGAGGTCGGGCGCACTGAGACCTCGCTGAAGACCAGCGGTAATTTGGCAACGGTGAGAAAGGCGAGCCCATGCCCGGTGTTTGTATTAGTTGTGATTGGGCTTCAGCCGGCGGCTAGGTATAACCGTCTAAATATAGTTGGCGGTGGCGGGGACATCCGGCGGGAACATGCCTCACACGCTCCGGCTTCCCTACCAATCACTGACCCATGAACATGCCCTTACCATTACGACTAATAATCATCTAATATTTTACTCTCTGTCTATATCCGATCCGTAATTCTCTATCTCTATTGTTGGGTGCCTCCGAATAAACTTCTCTCAGTTTATGTATTTCTCTGTCAAAAACGTCACTCGCTATACGACTGAAGCCGAAATACTGTAAGGAATGGGGCGGTCACGGTCGGATGTCGATCAGAACAAACTGAACTTCAAACTTAGAGGAAACTTGGAGGAAAGCGATCTTTACATCTGTGATGAGGTGCGCATATCGGATGTCATCAGAGTACCTTTGTCAGCCGACCGGAGAAGAGAATGGACTGGAAAAACCCTCTACATTACCGCGTTACAATAAAATATTCGCAAATGACAGAAATTATTAACGAATGAAAATTAATCGTTATTTTTGTTTTTTTACGTAAATCAGCCCAAATAATTAAGTGCGTAACATTTAAATAATTTCTGACCATTAATAAGTAGATATTTCCTCATCGTAGGAAAATATAGGTGAATCTTTTACCGCCGAAACATCCGCTTTTTTCGGGCGGGGCTCGGGGGTGTTGCCACACCCTGCTCTGGTGTATGCCCTGGCTCAGGAAATATCGGCTGTAGAAACAAGTTGGACTAGGTTATTCCCCTAACCTTATTTATCTCATTTCATACATAGCTTTTCAGGCCTTCCAATAATTTATAGGCCTCATGACCCAATTCCGTTATGGTCAGTCTATTATTATTATTGATGCGGTTTAACTCTAGTCCAAAGTTATATCACTATCTCATTCACGATGGAAATTATTGTCTTCATTCTAATTAAATATATTAATCTTTGTTAGGGCAATTTTGTAGCGAACTGTTTTTAAAAGTAGCCGTGCATTAGTGGTATATTTTGGTTGGGTAATCATACATAATAATCAATTGTATCGTAATAAGTATAGACAATTGTTCGAATTTCGTTATATTTGCAATCGCCTCTTATAGTCTAATAGATTTTCCGGTGCTTCTTATTCATCTTCGGGCCCTGAATTCGGGCATGAAGAGAGCGTCGAGTGGTGAAGTCTGGGACTTGAGATCAAATCAAGCGCCTCGTGAGAGTCGACCGGCTATTTATTAAGTCCTACCCTTGACCTTGGCCAATCTACAAAGCCTCCATAAGCCTTCTCTGAGTCGACATCTACCCCTCTGTACTGCCTGTTATTCTTACACATCTTATCGAGGCAAGATGCGAAGAGACTGCTAATAGAAATATCAAATAGGGATAGTGGATAACGGTTTTTCTCTAGTTAATTCTCTCGTCTAGTTGGCGTTTGAAACTTTTGCTCTCACTCTGTCTGACGATTGGTTTCGAAATTTGAAGTGTAAATGGAGGTTATTAGAAAAATGGTTCCAAATGAGTGTGAAGCTCGATTTCATTTTCCTTTTCTGGGACAGGATTAGATAGGTGCCGGGAGGCGATCTTCCTTCGGCCGAGGAGGTAAAACCACCCCCGGTGGTTGGTGGTGGCAACCCCGATTGAAATGATTTAGCCAATCGGTTTGTGGCAATGCTGGAAGTTATAATGGGGGGTTTTGAGTTGTGCCGCGGACCTTGAGTGGTGCACAAGGCACGTTGACTCACTGTCAAGGACAGTCTCTCTCACTATCGCCTAGTGTCGCAACCTTCGTTTCTCCCCCGCCTGCGGACAAATCCTTCGCCGTTAAACTTCCTTTCATCTCGCTCCCAGTCCTCCTTCTCTTATCTCCGACAATATATATGTTATCACTCAGGAGAGGTGTGAAGCTGGACGCAGAAACCGTATAAGCGGTTTCGCACAATGGACCAAGTTCGATTGTAAAAAAATGTCGTGCAGAGTATTATCCAGATATCCGTATTTTTTAAATCGTTATTTATATAGCGCAATATGCGCTTATATCCGAATTTATTGCCAACCAAACGTTTTTAAATTACGCAATTTAATAATTCGTTTTCTCATCTCGCACCAGATATATTACCACTCAGGATAGATGTGAATCTGGAAGTGACAAGTGGGGAGCGTGTTGCCCTCTTTCAATAGCTAGGTAGGTAGATTGTTATCAATAATATCATGCCGAGTCCAACTAAGTGATAAAAAAAGAAAAAAGTACTATCCAAACTGTACTTTAGACAACCGTATTGTTTTTATCGTTATTTATGCAGCGCAATTGGGAACTGTTGCCGCTTGAACAGGGATATGGTGCTTAGCTAGGAAACGAGAAAAAGTGTCCCTGAACAAAATCGGCGGGGTTAAGCCGACGCCAGGAATGATGAAGGGGAGTTCATTAATTAGCTCTCAATTAAAGGTTAAAGAACCAGACGCCAGGTATTCTTGACAGCAAAACATTCACGCATGCCCACTATGTGAATGAACTAAGAAAAATGAACTGTTTATTATCCCTTATTCTTTAAAAAATGCAATCATGAATTGAAGATTATCGTAATGGCATAGTTAATTTATTAAACGTATTAAAAACAGATACCCACATCAATAACATGGCTGATAAGTGTCCTTATTTCACGACAAACATTTTTTTCCAAGGGAACAATTATTTTCATCAAAATAATTGTGGCATTAGTCAACAAATCACATGGTTTATATGACGGCTATAGGTCAATGGTTATAGCATAATTAAGTGGTGTCAATAAAGTCGCTCGCAAATCACCAGCGTAATAATTTATGTTCGCCATATTTTCAAATACGCATTTATAAGTAAGTTCAACATCCGGCAACGCCTCATAAATTCTCTTAGGCCACATTTTCTTTTTATCCTAAATCAGTCGACTCACCTGAATTTATACGGTCTTTATTTTAATCGTTTTGAAAGATTAAATGGTATCCACTGTCGTGTTCGCAATTTCATATAATCCCCAGTAGAACATCTTATTCAACCGATGGTAAATAACTTTTAAATTGTAAGAATTCAATAAACGAAGAAACACCTTGAACGTTATGAATTCCATCCTTAGTATTTTATAAAAATACAACCTGTTTCATATCTATTCATCGTAACTTATTAAACTTTTAGTTTTGGCCAATATTTATTCGCAGCCTTTCAACAAAAAAAATTTTGAAAACGCATAAATGATTTATATTCTGAGACATTTTCTCAACCTATTAAACTAGTTTATTATTTCGTTCTGTTTCCGATATTAAACTCAAACGATATTAAATTTAAGCTCGACTTACTACTTACAGATGTTCTATATGTACCGTGCATATATCAATTCGTTCTGATTGAAAATTGAGCGATACGAAGAGATGCTATCTGTAATAGATTCGTGTACGATGAATGTGTAATCCGTATCTACAGAGTGGATAGATTCCAACGCGCAGCCTTCGCACAATATTCCTTATTGGTTCTCACCGGTGTTCAGACAACAATGACAGCGTTCGGAAACAATTTAATTGTCGTTTGGGTACCGGAAGCGGTGGCCCTCCCGGTACACGGAAGCGGTGCTGGCATCTATAGACGGGGGGGGGAGGGGAGGCAAGGTTGCCGTTAAAGAGCAAATTTTTTGTTTTTTGTTAATTGCGTCGGTAGGTAATGCTGTGTAACGTTACATCTGACATTGGCCTTGGCGCCCACTCAGCAAAGGCCGCGCACAGAATTTAACCCACTTAAGAGCGGGCGAATTGAATAGTTTTTATTCGGGACAAAAACAAAAATAAATAGTCGCTTAGTCGTTTAGTTATGGGGGATACATCTACCCTGTCTACCATTTGTCCAGGAGACCCTTATTTGGTTGGATAACGAGATGAGTGGAATCGACTGTAACAGATTTTTTCTTCTTTATTTACATTTGTCATCCGTAAAAAGGATGTTTGAAACAACGGCCGTTTCGAGGATCTTAAGTGTTTTTTATGTTCTTGGGTACGAAAAACAATAAAACGTGTTCTCACCTTTCTCGTAAAGGTGTAACCATATCGTAGATTTCGTGTGTTTCTGTCTCCTCTCGCTGGTTTGGTCTTTTGCTAGAGCGGGTTCGGTTGCTCGCCATCTTCAGTAGCGGTGTTAGTAACTTTGGCACTTTGGATGTTTTTTGGGCATCCTCACTGCACTGTCACTGTCACTTGTACTATGGTGGTTGTCTGTTTGTCGCGTGTGTATATATATATATATATATATATATATATATATATATGTGTGTCTTCTTATTGTGTTTTTGGGGGATGTTGTTTGTCTTATTTGGGTTGGGAGGGTTTTTGTTGTTTTAAAAAAGGTATAAAAGTTTTATAATTACGGTCCCGGTATTTTTGGTACGCTTCACTTACTTGTGGTATCATATCGGCTATCCGCCCCGGAGAACTCATAGTGATACAATAATTTAATATTTACATGGGGAAAAAACAGAAATTATCCGGAATCTTGTTCGCCTTGAATCGGGCGCCATTTAGATCTGAGACAGGCATTAGAGCCAAAGAGATTTGTCACGTTCGTTCCGTTTAATTTCCTTATTAGAGCGGCGGGGCTCACCCGCTTTCTCCTACATGAACGGGAAAAAACGATATCGAATTCGGCCTGTAATTATATCTTATATAAACGTTACATAATTACCGGCTAGTATAAAACCGGAAAGGTCTTTTGAGGCAGAACAATGATCACTGGGAGAGGGTTGGGGGAGGAGTTTAATTGAATATCGGATCTATACTCTGTTACATGTTATTATATTTCGTTGATCTAATACTAAATTTGCTCTCTTATTTACATCAGAAACTAAAAAGGTTAAATTCCAGTCATTTAATAAGGTAATCCTTAGAAATCGCTTGTTACCAAATAAATCCTAAATAAAAATGCGAATAATAACTGTGAAGTTTAGTGATCCAGTTGTTGTTTCAGTCATTTTATTTTTATTTTTACTTGAAATAACTCATCGGCCTTTTTGCTGGCGTGCTGGTAAAAACACGAACCCTCAACCGCCGCGGCCGAACTCGTAAAATATTTACCAGATAACGGAACTTTTCTCATAAAATCCGCTCACGGCTCAATTTACCCCCCTAGTGAAATATTAATTCGTCGAACCGGTAGTCCGGGGAAAAAATGTACTTCGGGATCCGTCCTCGAAAAATAAACCTTCGGCGTCGGGCCATTGCAGGAGTGCTCCTCACTTCTGACGTCGGTAACCTGCAATTCTTACCTCGAGGATTGATGAAGGGAAAATTAGATGAGACACGGGGAGACCTGGCACACATTTGGTGGGCGGGGGTGCGACTTCCCCCAACAGGAACAGTGGCAGGTCGGAACTCGTTTTGAGCCCGAGACGCTACGAGGGCGGCTGGTTTCCAGCGCTCGGAAAATCGGGTTTTTATTAACCCAGCGATCCACTATATACGCCACGAGTGGATTTAGGATTCTCCCACCGTCATAAAGAGGAAGAAATTATCATTAACATTATCCCTAGATCTGGAATGATGTAAAAATGACTAGTCCGTCTTTTTTTTGACTTGAGGAAATCTATCCGTCAATTCATTTCAGTTTCCTTATACAAGAATTTAAATCGTGCCAACATTTCCCTTTTTTTTACTGTCTCGTTTTGTGACTTGTTCTGGCCGGTTGGTTACCGTATGTATATTACCATGCGTTATTAGTACAGCGATAAGAAGTTAATTAGAAATTTCTATCTACCACCAGCCATATGTCGGGTGCCATCGGGCAGGTACACAACCTTCCGTTTAAGATTTACTATTATTATTATTGTTATTATTATTATTATTATTAAGATAAGTTTCCCGCAATCCGTATTTATCTGCATTACCATTACACTAAATAAAATGTGTGTCGCGATATATGTCGTACTCTGCGCGTTTGATAATTGCCATTGACACAGAGAACTACTACAGATCAATCTACTGATCTCTGCTTAATAAACTATTGCCATTAGTCCCGTTTAGTAGTACTTGGTGTTTTGGAAGGATTTCTATTTCAACTTTTTGAAATATTTGGAACAAGAAAGGATAGTTACTTGTACTTAATGCTGAGCTTATCCGTGTAGCAGTACGTTAGGCACACTTTGTAGATGCTATACCCATTCCGAGCATGTTTTCAGTCAGACAACCAACAGATAAATAGCGAAAAAATTTTGTGAAAAAGTTGTTTAGTATAGAATCTAAAACAAGATTTAAAATTTTAAAAGTTGATAAAATATCGATTCCCTTTCACCGAGTCCACGAATGGCGATAGATTTCTTTTTGCATTTCCAGACACTTCGGGATGTCGTTAATCATTAGGACTAACTTTCGCGAAATAATTGCATATAAATTTGAAGGAGATTATGGAGAAAGAGAGAGATATATATATGGTTATAGGAGTCAAGATAGATTGTTGTTGGAAAGTAACCAGGGGTTAGTGTCTGTAGGCGCGTTGAAACCTAGCCAACTGTCCGGCTAGCCCAGAACGGGTCTGGAACCAAAACTTTATATTAAATTTCCATCATGACCGCAATATAGACCGGTGAATAACTAGGGCAGAGGAGAGAACTAAGTACCACTAGGAAGTTAGTATCGGATCGTCAGTTTTAAGAGCGATCAGTTATTTTGTCAAACTGTCCATAAGATATAAATGATAATAAATGCGTAACCTATTCAATGCCTCGAACAAGGTTTCATACATCGAATAAATATTCCGCGAATATTTCAAACGGGAATTCGGAAGAATAGAATGGCTAAAATATTATGCCACACGATTCACGAAATGTTTAAATCAAAATTATAAAAATGTAATGATTTTTGGCATAAATTAATAACGGTATAGTATAGCGAGGAATCGCATAACCGAATCGGTTGTAATTTAGGCACTAAGTGTTATTATATAAGTGTAGCCGTAAGTGGAGTATTATACGATGTTTTTTCTCCCTTTCGCTTGTTCGGTCCGGACTAGACCGGTTTCGGCTACTCGGCGAATGTGTATCGAACAAGAACTACCAGTGTGCAGTGAATAGGACCTTCTAGTCGGCAACGGTGAGGGTGTTGGGTGCGATTAATAATATAGGCTGCCCCATCTATAAACGAACGTTAATGTGGGCGGCGAGATGCCGGGACGAGTCTCTGGAGGGAGGAGGAGGAGGAGGTAGAAAAACAGTCGGGTGATAACAATTGGTGATCTGAAGGGGTTTGTTGAGTAAATAACACCGGTCAGATAATTACAAGACCCAATCTTAGACTAAAATCTTTAATGGAGCCGCCGGACTCATTACCGATTTCGGTCTCCGCCCGGCCTCTCTTAATTAAACCCAGCCACAATTCGGATCTTCGGTCGGAGATACAATCGCCAATTCTGGCCCTGCCTATTTATATCTCCCAGGGGTTTCTTTTCTTCTCTATTTTTTATACCAGACTCGACGATTATACGCCTTTTGATTTATCTTTTTTTCATATCGTTCCCAAAGCTCATACACAATTAGGATAATTGATCTATAAATAAGGCCCGGTGTAATGCACACCCGACCAGCTAGTAAATCTCCAATTAGGGGACGATCGAAAGGAATGACTAATTCTAATGGAATGACCAAAATATCTAAAATGAATGATTAGAGAGCGTCCGTTCTGACGCTAGACGTGTACTGGCGTTTAAACGTCATTTCGTATTTCAGATTAAAATACGCCGTTTCTTGGGCGAGAAGAGGGCTCTTTTTCCTTCGAAGGAAACAATCATTTCTTTTGAGCGTAATAGAAACATTTTTTACAAAACCTTCGGAAAAAAGAAATATATGCCGAAAAAACCTTACCCCCCCCTACTACCACTTTATCGGTGTGTGGCGTGCGAAATTCGCTAATAATAAACCGGTAGCTTATCTGGTTGTAGTTAATAACGAAGGAATCGAGGGGGCTTTCCTCTAAAGGTGAAATTCCCTTTGTCGGATTTCCTCTTTTCCAGTGATTGGACGTGACCATGCAATTTGCCAATTTCGTTTTGGCACGGAACGTGAAAAGAAATTTATTAGCTTCCGCCGATCTCACGAACGGCCCTCCCACCAATTTTGTACCGGCGTTGGAACTGCGAGCACTACATTTTTTCTAAATTAAAATTTAGCCCGCGTTCCCAATAACTTTTCTGCGCGGAACCTTAACGGATCTCGGAAGCGGCTTGAATACAACATTCACAATATAAGTGCCTTAAATAGTATGTCGTAATCATGACATTAGTGTTGTATGTAGTTGAATTTGTAGTACTTTCTTAGTGCATTCCCTCAATATATCCTTTAATCTATAACTAAATCAAATTCTGAATAGGTATACTACTCTGTATGCACGCCCAATGACCACTGTAAAATACCGAATAAATTTATATAAACTTTAAGAATTCTACCTATTTCGAATTGAAATTTATTATATTATAAATTTGTATCTGTTCTGGCTTGGGGCTATTTCCAAAATAATTAACGAATGTGTCCAGATTTGCAATTGACCGGAAAATCTACCGTTGGGAATCGAAACGAGACTTGCCCTTTATAATTGAAAATAATAAATATATTGTTATATTGTCCGCTTCTTAATGATCACCGACTATACCCATCATCAGTACACGTCGGCACTAATGACCAAATTGTTATCGTAGCGGCGTTAGGTATATTAGCGTATTTTGTATAAATATATTTCCTCGTTGTTATAGAGTACAGGGGAAATTAAAATTACAAACCCAGGCAACATCAAACCAAGCAACCACCAGCGGGTGAATCGAACTCCCGACCCTTTTGGCGAGCTACCCTGTATTTAAATGAAAATATAAACGCGACCTTTAATTTTGTTTAAATCTCGAATCGTTAAATCAACGGTCATCTTTAGTACTATAGGAAACGTCCCGTTACATTCGGAATATGGTAATTAGGCCCTTTATTTATATTACAGACACGGGTGCACCTTACGTTCTTTACAAGGACGGTGTCGAGAGGGAGGTGGGCGCGCCCCAATGGGGCCCGGGACCCCCTCACGATTATTTGCAGCAGCAGCAGCAACAGCAGCAGCAGGCGCCACCGCCCCAGCAGCAGCAGCAGCCGCCACAGCAGCAGCAACAACAGGCTCAGCCCCCGGGGGCCGAGGGGGGTTCCCCGCAGGACAGCCTGGTTGAGCCGGCGCCCCCGCCTCCTCCACCCCCGCCGGGGCCCCCCAACGACCACTTACCCTCTACCCCCGTGCCGTCCCCTTATCCGGAACCGCAACACTCCGTACCAGGTACCCTCTCTCTTCAATCGTAATCACTTAAACGCCCTCTTATTCATAATTATTATCGGGTTTCCCTAATACTATGACCGGGTTTTCGCCGTAAAGAGATACATATCGGGTTCTGTGAGCCGGGAGAAGGTTTACGAACTTTAAACGGTATCCTTTATTCGGGAGGCCCCGTTTAATTTTATTTTGTCTCGAGCTCGGGCTTCCGAACTGACCGGTATCCTTTTGGATGGCCTGAAGGCGGGATAACGTTGAATGTCTAATGGTCGGATTGCAGTAAGCGTGGACGACGAGGGGAGCGTGCAGCAACAGCAGCAGGGGGTGCAGTCGCAGTCGCAGCAGCAGCCGGGGATCCAGCAGCAGCAACAGCAGCAGGAGCCCCCGGACAGATGTTTCTCGGCACAGCCCCCCGACTTGTCCTACTACTCGTCGAGGGGGTCGCATATGCTCACCCCGGGCAGCTTCATGTCTTACCTAAAGCAGCCGGGGGTCATGCTAACCTCCTTAAACTCCTCGGACACCTCGGATTTTCATCCTGGTGCGTACATTCCCTTTCGTTATGGGGTTTTTTCCTCAAATTTATTCAGTTAGCCGCAATACAGCTAACAATACTTTTTTTACGACCAATCTTCACCTTAGGTTTCGCTTATGTAATTGAGTTTTACATTCGTCTCCCTGTTCTAATAATAATTATCCCAAATTTGCACGTAACATTATATGTACACTTGGCGTTTTCTTGTTACGCAATTCTAACTACATTTCTATTTCGTTTGTAATACTCTCTTCTTGTAGAAATGTCTCTCTTCAAACTTTTAAATGCGTCATTAACTTTCTTCGTTATACGCTCGGATTTACAATTTTTATTCCGTTTTGTTATCGGCGCTTGTCCACGAGTTGTTCCTAATAATAAATTACACCTGTAATTATAGGGACGTAACATAATAATAAATTTCAGTTAACGGTATTACCGATAAGGAAAATGTAAAGTTCAATCGCTTCACTGGCATGTCTGCCAACAGAACCAAAGAAAATCTCTCATCAGTTTATGTACATATTAAAAACACATAAGTTGGCTCTGAAATGAATAATTGTTAATTATACTACCGCTATTCGTACGTGTAACAATTATTCAGTTTTTAATTTTATTTAAAATAGGGAGAATGAATTCATTATTCTACCCGTATTTAAAAACGGGTCGAAAACCTTTCATCAGTTATATAACTAGATGCAAACATATATTGTGTTTAAGCAAAAGGTCATTTTCAAATTTACGAACGAAGGGCATTATTAGTTAATAAATAATTCTTAGTGCGGTGTTTCCAGCAGTGATATAATGGAAGTCTGTCGCTTTAATAGGTCCAAATTCGTGGATTGCATCAGCCTCGAGAATCAATTTTGTGACGATTAGCTTTCATTGCAGCTTACTCCCATGGGCGAAATTAAACTTTAACTAGACATAAAATAGAAAAATAAAAAATTGCTATTTTCAATTATTAACAGTTGCGTACTGCCAAATAGGCGGGAAAAATAAAATTTTGAATTGCATTAAGTTGCGATGCGGTTTATAATATAGGGAGGTGGAGTAGTGTACGACATAAAAGTTTGTAATTGCAGGTGTCTCGGAGTTGTTGGGTCCTCCGCTGAAGTCAGGCAAATCGTCGGGGTCCGAATTGAGGCTTTTCAAATGCCTGACGTGCGGTAAAGACTTCAAACAGAAGTCGACCCTCCTCCAACACGAGAGGATACACACGGACTCGAGGCCGTACGGATGTTCAGAGTGCGGGAAGAGGTTCAGGCAGCAGTCGCACCTCACCCAACACCTCAGGATCCACGCCAACGAGAAGCCCTTCGCCTGCGTCTATTGCGAGAGGACATTCAGGCAGAGGGCCATCCTCAATCAACACTTGAGGATACACTCGGGTGAGAAACCGTTTGGTTGCTCCGATTGCGGGAAGAGGTTTCGCCAGAAAGCGATTCTCAACCAGCACGTCCGCAGCCACCAAGGCGAGAACCACAGCTCCCAATCACACCGCCCGTCTCTATACTCCTTTGGCTCGAAAAAATCCGTTAAGAAAAAACGCTCGACGCATTCACCGACTGTACTGCGGCCGTTGTGAGTCGATAACTGTCCGTTGAAGGCGGGGAAGGCCTCGACCAATAAAAGAGAGCAGGAGGCTTAGCCCCGCCCTAAGCCTCCTCTTACTCGACTGTTAGCCATCGACCGACACCGGCCGCAGCATAGAACACTCAAAAATAACACATTACTAACACGTTCTTTAAACTGGTGACAAGGAAAACTCTTTAAGCGGAATTATTTTAATCCATTTTGTTACTTCTGTATTTTGTCGAAATTGTCTAAAAGCTTCGGGTTGGTTTCGGGTCGTTCATCTTGCGATGTAAGTTTTCACAGACTTCATCTAATTATTAGTCTCGCGATTATTTCAGTATGGCTTTCGAAGAATGCTACGACGGTTATAAATATTCCGGAAAGAAAGTATTAATGAAATTTTGCGCAATAACTTGTTAATTATTATTTCGGTTATAGAAGGCATTGAAATTTCCATTTGACCTCAATAGTTGTACGATTACTGACGACGACGGCATGTTGGATAGAAACTAACCCTATTTATTTTTGTTTACGATATCGCTAGATTTTAGTGTGACAACATTAAAGTCCATTATATTACTTTACAGATTCATGGTGGCGTCATTGTCACTCTTAGAAGATGAAGAACGTCGTCATAACCCTTTTTTTGCCATAGTGGAACGATTATAAGAGGAATTATTGTGTGCTGTTTTTGTGACTGCCATTGCTTTGTTCCTGACAGTGTTGAAAACATTCATTTTATTTCAAACTAAAACACATAATAGAGATTATTACTCAGTATGTTGAGTGTGCATTCACAGTTCTAATGTGTAGTGTTCTACATGTCACAAGAAGAATTCAATTCCTGAATACATATTTATATTCATAGATTAATCATTTCTGAACATCTCCAAAAACTCACTCTTTGCCCATCTTCAAAGATTAAAAGGCGATCTTTCCACTTGGAACAAATTGGGTAATGATAATTGTGAAACTTTTAAAGCAACTAAGGATGACACTGATGTCCCTGTAGATCAGGTGTTCACTACCACTGTCACTAAAAATTTCAATGAAGTTCACACATGGGTCCTGAAAGCCTCCATTCTTTTGTATATATTCCTCCCAAACATGAAACACACATGAAGTTCATACCTTGAAGTTATGAAACTCAGAAATTAATTCTTACATAACTCCGCATATTTTTTGGTAATTTTATATACTTTTTAAACTTTATATTACCCTACATAAACGAATGACCCGCAATAATAATTTTGAAATATCCATTGGAATGTTATACATGAAGGAATATAAATGTTAATATGAATAAAAAAAAGAAATAATGTATTTTTAATTCTAAAAGTTTTTATCTTGTCAACAATAAAAGTTTGTTACTTTTTTCGATGTTCAAAGTTGCAATTACAGTTGAAGGAAAAAGTTACTAACCAGGGTAATTTTGATTATTAAAATGTTTATATCAAAACGTAATTATCTCCTGTGTATATATACTGTTGCTGTAGTAAATACAAAATATATTAATCATTTTAGAACTATGAAAATCATTTCTATTTTTTCATCCTAAATTAATGTATAGATAAACTTATTCCACTTAAATGTTAATTTTGATTAATAATTCTGGCATATAAATTCAAAATCTTAAATTTGTCTAGAGCTCTGTAATCATAACGTTTTGGAGGTGTATAAAAATAACACAAACATGAATTTTCTTTAAAATGTGTGCTATCGTGAAGCTCCTCCATTTATTCTGTAATAGATGAAAAAATGGTAAAATCAGAAGTGACATCATTCAACAGCTTAATTAGAAGGAGGCTTAAAATAAAAGGGATGGGAATGTACAAGTTTATTGCTTCTGACTGAACTCATTAAGTGGTTGACCCTTTCATTATTCTTTAAGAGCGAATTATGTAAATTAACCATGAAAACCCATAGGTCTGCTGTATAGATAGATTTGTAGCATGTTATTGCAACCTGACATCAATTCTATAAAACTTTTCCAACTCTGTCACCTAATGCAAAGTACCGGAATTAACAGCAAAACAGAAGAGTTTTCACCTCTCAAAATGGAAAGTCCTACATGTAATTTTTCCAATGATAATATTACTGTAATAAGACTAAGTTATGAAATTTAAAAATTTAATACAAGTATTTTCTGTCAGTTTATAAGTATTACAATTTTTAAAATACTTAGAGATCCATTTCTTTTAGTTTTATTCAGTGAGATTTATCATATGAGTTAACTATTTATTTTGTTAACACTAATATTGCTAAGTATAATTTTATGTACACCATGAAAGGAGTATAGAGGTAAATCTCCTGAACCTTCATCATGCTGTTAGCTAGAAAACCTATATTTGTTCTAGATTTTAACAACTAACATTTGAAGTTCACCTTAAAATTATCATAATCTTATATTTTCAGAAGCATTCAAATTAATTATTCTTTCTATTCCACTAACATATTAGTTGTTACATTATGCTTTTACCCTTTTGAAGCATGATTAAAATTGTATGTGTACCTGTTATTTTATTTTATAAAAAATAATCCACAGAACATATTTATTTTAAATATTATGTTTGCCAAATTCCATTTGCATGCTTCCCATTGCTTCTTGTGCTAATAATTAGCTTATAATGATTAAAGTCTGCCAATATATTTATGTTGAGAATATTTTTTACTTAATGCAGGGCTCTATAAGCTACAGAAGTTCTTATAAAACTGATGGTTTTATTTTTAAAATTGTCATTTTTATAAGTATAACTTCAGTATTCACAGCAATACTATTTCTTTATGTTCTAATCCCTTTCACCATTGAACCTTTGGTTCATATCATTTTATTCAAGAATTTTTATTTCTATGTGCCTGTTTTATTTTGTTTAAACATTGAAAAATCATATTTGAAGTTCAGTTTCATTAGGTGCACTCTTCTCACTTGTTTAGTAATTTGTTGTTCCACAAGAAAATCAAATCAAATTAGAATACATTTTAATTCAGTTGACATTTATTTATTTTGTTTGAATTATAAAAATGCTAAAGTTTAATTTGTAACAGATGTGAGCCCTCATTTGGTCTACAAGAATGGTCAGTTATGGCCACAAGACGTGCCATTTCCTCAAGAAAAACCGGATGGAGGCGGTTTTGAAAATGGAGTTCAGTGTTTCTCCCCAGATAACACTAACCAGTTTCCAGCTTACTTTAAAGATGATAAAGGTAATATTATAGAATGGAAATCAACAGTAATCTTTCTTTCCTTTAATTAAATATTAAATAGAATATTATACAAATAACTTCATCTTGACATTTCAAGCAACACTGAAACATGTCAAGCTTGGAAGCTGTGGTTCAGTGGACCAGAGAATAAGCTCCACAAATGATGTTGCTGGGACCATTAGCATTGTATGTTCAATTCTCAATATAGTTCCATGAAACCTGCACACCCTAAATGTTGTGCCATTAGTTGAAGATTGGGTCAGATTGTGCATAATGGACACTTGCAATTTTTCAATATAAATATCTGGAAACATAATGTTAACTTTCTATTTTAAATCTTAGGCCTCTAAAGTAAGCTATTATTAGTAGGTATTGTGACATTATTATTAATACATCTATATTAATATAATAATATTAATAGGAATGGACAAAGTACTATCAAAAATCGATTTGCTATTTTACTACAGGTATACCGCACGGAGTGTTTGGACAAGGCAAAGGTCTGACAGACATTATACAACACGGTCGAAGTGCAGGCATGCCACTCTATGTACGCTGTCCAATCTGCCAGAAGGAGTTTAAGCAGAAGTCAACACTGTTGCAGCATGGCTGTATACACATAGAGTCGAGGCCTTATCCTTGCGGGGAGTGCGGCAAAAGGTTCCGCCAACAGTCGCACCTCACCCAGCATCTCCGCATTCACACCAACGAAAAGCCTTACGCGTGCGTCTACTGCGGACGAAACTTCAGACAGAGGACCATACTCAACCAGCACCTCAGAATCCACACCGGTGAGAAACCTTACAAGTGCGGACAGTGCGGCAAAGACTTTAGACAGAAGGCGATATTGGACCAGCACACCCGGACACACCAGGGGGATAGACCTTTCTGCTGTCCAATGCCCAACTGCAGGCGGAGATTCTCAACGGAGCAGGAGGTGAAACGTCACATAGACAACCACATGAACCCGCATTCGAGCAAAAGGTCGAAGCAACGGATCGGCCCGTCATCACCGACGGTGACAATCAACCCTGCGGCAATAGTGAAACCAGAACTGTACTTCCCGCAGTGCTACGCGCCGGCAGCGGCTGCCAACTTTGCCGCCCAACAACAGTACGCCGCCCCGCAGCTAATTCAGGCCGGTGACTTCAAGTCTCCAGTCTCTGTTACTCAACCGCCACCGACAGCAGTCGTTCAATGACTTCAACCGTACTACCACCCATTTTACAACTCGCATTCAAATGACACAACCAATGTCTGAATATCTTATTAAATAGGCTAACAATTTTTTCCTGATTCGGTTTTCTTACAGTACCATTACAGTAGCATACTGTAGGCTTTTTGATTAATTAATTCAAGAATACTATCAGATGTAGGTACATTTTAGTAACGGTATATTTTATTTAAACCTACATGAGATGACCTTTACTGTAGGTAGTTGTGAACAGTAATAAATTTTACTGTCGTTCAATTTATTCTTGGGTTATGATGTACTCTGTTACCAGAATGTGTACACGAGATTTCTACTTCAGTACTATTTATTTTGTTGAATCGGATTTCACATTGAAAACTTTTGGTGCGGTCAAATATGATTAATATTCGGGCAAATTGTGTTAAGAAAAAATAATGGGAGGGGGTGTGTTAGTAGAAACATTTTGTAAAAACAGATATACAAATCTTATCTAAATCTTGGCTAAAATTTAAAATTTCTGTATGATAAGGTTCATTTTATATTTATCTTATATGTGTCTGATGTTCTGACCTTCATTATGGTGCCATTTTGGTCTCCAATAGGTTTTCCATAATATTTAAAGGTAGCTTGATATTACTGTGACAAATGAGTGGTCACTCATAGTTTGGTGAAACAACTGTTGAACTTGTGCATGTGATCTTTTACAGACTGAGTACCTTCTGTGAATCAGAATGTTTTTTATTAGAGATCTGCCACAATTCATCTAAATAAAATAAATGGAAATTATACATCACATATTAGACAGCTGTCGGAAATAAATTTTTTTTTTGTGTCTTAACAAATAATATATTTTGTGAAACATGTTAGTACGTTGTTATTAACTTACTATACAGTTTAAAATGAAATAGACCAATTAAATTAAGAATAAAGCAGAAGCCAAGTTTGTTGCTAGTAACGTCTATTAAATAAATTATAATAATGTGTTCAAAGAAAATATACAATTGGAAATGTAGATCAAGCAATAATATGTGCACGTACTAAAATGTGGCTGTTCCTAAAAAAGGAAATTTAATGTTTTGTTTTAGAATATGCTATTAAAATGTTATGGGACAACATTGTTGTATGTGCCTCTATTATAGTATGTGCAATCATCATGTCACCATAGGATAGTTTTTCCTGTGTGACAGCCAACATTTTATATTTGATATACGTAATAAAATTTAGAGACTAGAACATATTTGGGGGGCTGTAAAATAAATGATTGTGTATTTCTACAGTGTTTCATATACAGGGTTTGTAATTGTTTCAGACACGTGTAACTATTGACTTTGTTTGGTGATACTTCGATAAAGCCATGTTAGCTTTAAAAATGTATACTGTATTATTGTATAGGTACAATTTTTGAATGATATTAGTTATGAGTAGTTTCCCTTTTTTTATTTTTAAGATAAAATATGTTAAATGCATGTTGTACTTGCCAATTTTGAACATTTTCTTTGTAATGGAAGCATCTGTTTTTATGATTTTCACAGTAGCAATGTGGTAACACCAAGATTATCACCGCATTATACTTTAAATTTAGTCAGTTGTTTTCAACTGGATGAATTTATCCAATTATTTCTCATAACTACTACCTTTGTAATTTTGAATAGATTTTCATTTTAACTAAGATTTATAACACATTACTCATTCCTGAAATGTGTTATTGACTTTCCAGCCTTGAAACTCAATTGAAAATGGAGGTGTTACCAATAAAGTTTAAGGAAAGGATAAAAAAACTGCAAATGGCATAAAAAAATGTGAATGATATTCTGTCCAATTAGTATTTTAAGGGTCAAATACTATATTCTATGTTGGAATCATAAGATCAATCAA
The DNA here is from genome assembly GCA_019843655.1 of Lethocerus indicus. NCBI lineage: Eukaryota > Metazoa > Arthropoda > Insecta > Hemiptera > Belostomatidae > Lethocerus > Lethocerus indicus. The sequence goes on along the minus strand of JACDQD010000005.1, from coordinate 23,552,756 downwards.
AATATAACATTGGAGGTTTTGTTAACCTTAAATAAAGTTTTATAGTATTATATGTTAATTTAATACATAAAATAATTATTGCAGTTAAATATAGCTTTAGAGATTTAAATAGAAAAGAATTGATATATTTTGTAGGGACAAAAAGAACATTATGTGCTAAGAGATACAATTAATTCAAAAAAATTCGAAATTTTATCCAAATGGAGTTCTTTATCTTAAGGAAGTAAAACTTCCAGTTTATTGTAAAAACTATTATTTTTGTAAAACTTTTGACATATATTAAAACATTCGTATAGAATTTATACAGAACCAATCCATCAACATACTGAAGTTCACAGATTGGACTGAGAATGCTGTGATAGATATTAATAGGTAATTTTATCGTGGTGCTGAAGGTAGGTTTAAGTAAATAAACATTATAAGAACAAAAGCAAAGAATCCTTTGCTTATCCTTTCTGTGGGTTTGTGCTTGAACAAGTAGCTAAAATATTGAAAGGTGTGGCAGAAAGGAATGTTTATTAGACAACATCCCCTCACTATTATATATATATATATATATATATATATATATATATATATATATACATACATATGTATATGCATATACACAAAGATATGTTTGTACTGTAAAAATGTGTTGACAAGATGTGTGCCATGTGATGCAATGATGACTGATAGGAATGTAGTATAAAGATAAACACTTTTTATATTAACGATTCTGCATGTATTGATGTTAAGTTATGTTTCCTTCATAATAGTGAGGACAAACTTACATTTTTGGTACCTTTTTATTATGTACAGTGTCAGATGCTAAAAAGGTTGATGGATTGGTCTGAAGTTGTTAATATTGTCTTGCTTACCAAGGGCATGATTTTTTTCTATATATATATATATATATATAAATACTTGTTTTTATAGCTTTGTTATAAATGTTTAACTTAAATACGTTTTTATATAGAAAGATGTAAATAATATTACTTAAAAGTAGGGTTTAAATAGAAAAACTAATTTCTTAAACAGCATTACCCTACCAAATATAATTCTCATTGTTTTTTACTTAATCTTTTCAATGACAGTTTAATTGCTCTGAGCTATGTTAAAGTAGAGATAGCTGGTACTTGCCACTTTGACAATATCATTCAAATATTCTTACAAAATTGATAAATACAACATGAGAATTATTCTAAAATGCCCTTTCCTTATTATTTGTATACGATCCTCTGAACAAGATGCCTAGTGTTTGTTCATATTTTACAATTTCTTATTTTTTTCCTTATAGTAATTTTTAAGATTAATTTTGTTTTACCATGACAATTATCCCAATAGTAATGTTACCAAGTTAATGTTCCTTTGTGTAAAAAATTCTAATTTTTTTTAACTTGGTGTTCCTTCCTTGCTATTCTTAAGTTTCTGTCATTAAATTTTAAATATATTTCAAAATTAAATTTTTCTTTAGTTTCAAGACCAAATAATTGTCTTTATTTAAATGATCAGCCTTTATTTTACTGCTTGTATTTTATATACAGTAAATTTGTACATTATTACAACCATTTATATGCATCAGTTCCATTTTACGGTTTTAGTAGATAATAAATCTTCTATAGACATAAAAAAATTTAGGCGTTTGAAATTTTTTTTTAATTTTATTTATTACATTTAACAATTCTACAGGAATCCTATAGATACTGATTAGCTCAATGCAATTCTTTGCCAATAAAAACTGCTCAATGCCTGAAATGCTATATATGAAGGTTGTAGTTTTGTATAGCACAGTATTAAGAAAGAGTAAAAAACATCAAAGGGAAAAATCAACTGGATAATTATTTATAAAAGTAGTTTCATTACTACATGTCTTATATTTGTTTGTTATGTTGTTAACGGAGTTTGAAATTTTAATGTGAACTTTTGTTGTTTTGTAAAGATGTAATGCTTTAATTTCAGAAATTAACTGCTTTAAATTGTACAAAGAGATTTTTTTATCTTTTTTTGTAATTGCCGTACATATTCTTATTAAATGGAAGCTGCCGTAGTGATTATTGTTTGGACCATGAGCAATAGTCTGAACTATCGAAACATTCGTTGACTCTTGCGTTAGGCTTGTAGTTAGTTTCATTTTTATACTTTTTTATATTCTTTTTGTAAAATAATAAATAAATTTTATAAGGTTATGACCCATGCAGACAGATGCATTCAATGCAATGTGATGTACCGATAAAGTGCATTATTCTAATGTGGTGAGATTTTAACGACTACTTGTATCGTCAATTTATCTTTGTGGATCTCTATGATGTCTTCGCATTTTACTTATAGTGCTACCTCAAATGGGGCTCCAATAAAAAAAGATTTTATTGCTAATTTGGCAAAATAATTATTTATATTAATCCTATTCTTTAATAGTACTGTGCTTCCAGTAAATTCTGAATTTATCTTTTTAAATCAGTTAAAATAATATAGTTTGTAATAAATTAAAGTTTTGTATTAAAATACTTGTATATAGTGTAAATAGACAATTGTTATTTATGTCAAATTGACAAAAATTTAATATTTCAATAAGACTTTATGTGTACTAAATATCCAATTAGAACTAGGTCCCTGAATTAATGAACCTATCCTCTAGATTTGAGCATCCGGGTAAAACAGTTTGATAACATTTATTACATTTAGGTTCACAATTAAAAAAGTGTAGTGATGGCAGTAGAGAATATTTAATATATTCACCCCAAATAAGAGGATTAACAAAACTTATGAAAACCAAATATAGCATTATTACTGACCAATGAGGGTTACTAATACTAATATATTTCAATCCCTTTGTTATAAAAAACAAGTATGTCTTTCTGTAAGTACAAAGTAAAAGGCAAATATGAAAATTGTTTTTATTTTATTCAAGCTTTTACTTTATTCAGCAGTTTTCTCAGTCAACAAAAATTCTATTTTTGGTAATAATTGAATCTATTATGACTATCCTCCTAATCAAAACATACTGTAGATTTTTAACATTCCAAAAGTGATGTTCATTTCATTTTCTCTATATAATGAAATAATGGACATTACCTTGATAGATCTCATTCACTTAGTTACATGGTTTGCTCTTGGACCATTGCATTATGCAAGAAAAATACTGACAGACATTAATTTCCTTAACTCAAATTGACTCTTAAATTCATTTGGAGAGGACAAGTGTGTAGGAAACTGACATCATAAGAAGTATTCCATACTTCTAACTTTTGAATTATTGTAATACTTTATTCATAGAAGGTATGTAATGATCACATCCCAAGGTGAAGAAAAACATTACCTTAAGAATTTTATACTATGTATTTTGTACATAAATTTTTCACCTAGGTAGAATTATTTTTACATATATATGGTCATTAATTTTTAATAATAAATAAATTATTAAATTGAAAATCAAATGAGGTGTTTAAAAATTGCTGTTATAAGCATTAACTGCCACATACAGTGATCAGATTTTGTATAAAATCACTACCAGTAACTAGTAACACTAATGTCTGATACATTAAACTAAACACACTTTAAATAATAACATCAAATATGTCAATGAAATTGTACAAATATTTCTAAACATCACTGCTGTACTGAGCTACTATCTGTAGGAGACATTTTACCCTTTCTAGGTTTATCTAGTTGTAAAAGATCGATCCTTTTTAAAATAACCAGATCCATAAAAGCTACAGACAATAAGACAGGTTCACACAAACTTTCTTTGTAGTGTCCTTTATGTTCAAAATATACAGTTTTCATCATAGGACCAATGAAAATATTGGAATGATGAATGCTCACTCTCTGCTGGAGAATGTTTTCAACAACTGACTGTGATGACACCCGCTCGGAACCGATGTGCCTTCTGAAAAGACGACCTGTCAACCTAGACCTGAGAAATGCCACTTTGGGACTTTTCATTTCATCTCTACCATTTCCTAAAAACAAATTATTAACCATATTAAAATCTATGTTAATATATGTTAAAATATACATTTTGAATGGATTTCAGAATTCATCTTTATTCAAAAAATATACTCAACATATCAATTACAACATCCAGAACAACAAGTGAACTTCCAAATAATGCAATTAAAATACATGTAATATGCCGAAACAAGTTATTATTCAATTTTATTAAAAAGACAAAGATGGTCTATATACAGATATATTCATCAACAAATCATCATTGATCAAATTAAAAATTAATATCAGTAAATATTAACACTATACTGTCCATATAAAGTAACTGGTAACTTTATCCCGTAGCCAGAATGTTTTTGTGACAATCTCAATCTCATAACTGTTAATGTTTTTCATTGCAAATAAAGGTGACATGTTGGTATCACCAGACATGAAAGCATTAATACATAACACTAACAAAGTATAATAAATATAAAGTAATATTATAAGTCGTCCAGTAGGATTTATTGGTGTGTAATAAATATTATTAATTATAATTATAATAATTATTTTTACCTAAATTCTCAATGATTGTGACCAAAATTGCAGTTAGTTGGGCTCTGGACATATGAACCTTAACAGAAAGTTGTGATCCCGCCATATTACTCCAATTAACATCCTCAAAAATGTAAATATCAGCTTCTGGTAATTTACTCTTCACTTCGTAGGCCTATCAAAAAATTAAAGCAAAATTAATTCACACATTGGAATTGAATATTTATAAGTGAGAATGAAATCAGGTACAATAAATAAGATGTACCCAAACTTTTTCCTTATGTGTATGATTAACAATTTTGAATGTTGTAAGTACAGTATCATACCACGGATGAAAACAACTCATTATATCTGGATACATAAATCACACATTTATTATTTAAAAATATGTACTTTAAATAATACTACGATATAAAAGGCCACATAAGTATTACAAAATACAATTGTAGGTAACCTGCACAGATGTCTTGAAACAATACACAGATCACAGAAAATCCTTAAGCATTGTTCCCATCCTACATGCGACATCAGTTGATATGTTAAATTACAGAAGTAAGTATATACTGGAAAGATATAATCAGTATTACTGTGGCCAGTAATGAGTGTAGACTATTGTTGCTTGAAGATGTCGCAAAGTCCATAACACCCCAGGAAAGCAATTCTTTCTTGTGGCAGTCCAACATAGCCCAACTGATGGTATTTACACTGATCTGGATAGCAGCGATGGTTCTCAGATTCTGAAAATTAATCTCAGCTGATGTCACAGATATGATTTAAGAAAGGTGTTTGATAGTGATTCAACAACTTATAATTTTGATACTTACAGACACGTGATCACTAAAAAGAGCGGGTAATGTCAGTGAAGTGGGTGTTTGATAACTCTTGCTTGTATCAGTCTTATTTACAACAGGTACACCGTCCTTAGCCTCCAGGAGTTTGTCGCAAATCTTTTTGACTGTCCTCGGGCCTAATCCTTGAACTTTCAGTAAATCTTCCAGACGGTCAACATGCCCCACTTTACTAATGTATGTCTTTATTTTCTTACTGTTACTGGCTCCTACAATTTGGCTGGCAGTATTCATTAAAAGATATAATTATCAAAATGACAAACCAAACAGTATTCACGTAAACATGCATCAAATAGGAGAAGAAAAACTTGCAAAATAGAGTTTTAATTAAAAAAACTACAGTTTAGTTCATACTTGGAATAATAGGAACGTGTTCCCAAAGTAAATATTAATTCCAAATTTCAATATAAGGCATAATAAATACCTAGGAATTTCAACACCTCCATATCCATTTATTATACCCAGAATATACATTTGTTCTTCTTTTGAGTAGCCATCACTGCCTAATAAACTTACATCTTGAGTAAATCTCCTACTCCAAAGTGCCACTGACAACTAAAGAATTACGAAATCAAAAATGTACCTACTTATGACAATTAAATTATTCAGAAAATACCAAAATCCTTATTGTTCATTGATTTAAAAAGTCAAAAATATGAAATATTATCTTTCATACCAATTTCCTAAATGACACGTTGTGTGTCACACAATTTGAAAACCTAACAAGCCTTGCAAGCTGCATCATAATAACAAATGAACGTACAAAGGCTGTTATTTCATCGCATGTACAGATTTAGGCTCAAAATCTCACTCTTGAAATATATTTGCTACAACCCACACCCACATGTAGCCTTCCCTCAATGTTACCTCAGCCACACGTGTATTAAAAATATCTCTGAATGGATCATACATTTAAATGAAATTTAGAAGGAATACAATCTATATTGAAATAAAAATAACATCGCTGTGTCATTGTAATATTTCATTCAAACCAATTTTTTTTATCACAGGCAGAGACTGTCGTGATTTTAATATTATATACAAATTAATCAGCATTCCAATGTTGTGTTCAATCTTTGAAAATATCGATACTAAGCTGCGAATGGTTACTGGGTAATTAAAGTACAGTAAATATTTCTAACTATGCTGTTAGTATGAAGGCACTATCAATAGACCGCTGGAAACAAACTCTCCTAAGCAAGTCCAACATTCAAACTTGGTGTCTATCCCAGTTTTTAACTATAATTTCAAGCAGGCGGATTGTGCGTGTTACTTGAAATTTTGTTCTGGTCTACTATCTGAGTAATATTAATAGAGATGGTAGTCAGCACACTGCAAGTACCAGTGTTAATTTGAAAGAACTTCAATATTACCGCTCAAATCAGGAAATATTGTACAGCATAATATTTAACAACGAAATCTATTTCAAGACCATCTGAATGTAATAATAAATTCTATAACTGGTTCGCGCACTGAACGGCATTCGTTTACGAATTACATTATGCCACAAACACACCAGTTCAATTTAATAATTTTATGGTACAGTAAAATAAAAGGAGTCCTTTGGTGGCTGATATATAATTAATATCATCGCAGGCTCTTCCATGCTTAATACTAAAAATAATGTAATATTTTTAGATCAAGTAGGCAGTGTATTGTGTAAGGTTATAACCTCTGTGTATTTTTGTGTATACTGAATAAATGTTTCTGTTTAAATGGTTCCGGTTTTCATCTACTTAGATTCTTCGTATGTATATTTTTGAAATGTATTATTCGTTTATAATGATTATATTAATTGAAATGAGCGTTATCATTTCAAATTTACGTGAATTATAATTAATTAATTGTTTCTATTTTTTCCAACGGTAGTAAATTTTATGTTACCTTAAATTCAATTGAAAAAAGCTATGAATCTACTTTGAGTGTTGGAAACTATTATAAGTGATTAGCTAGTATTTTTTTGGACATCGCTCGTGATTTATTACATATTTTGTTGTAGTTATTACCTGCAATAAGCATCAATGTAAATAAATATATTTGTAAATTCAACACAGTGGCTCTGTGTCTCTATTCACCAAATCCATGTTTAATCGTGGACAACACTGGTTCTATTTGTTTCCTATAATCAGTTGCACCCCGTTAATAATATAGTAGTTGACTTATTTATGTAATTGCTGACGAATAATCCTAGGCTAATGGCAGTAACAGTATTATTTCACATGTACTGTTTAAGATCTCAATCAGTACATCAAAGTAAATCAAAACAGTTTGAAAGAAAGGAGTTCCAAAAATCGGGTTCACAGGAATAGTAAAGATGTAATAAAAATCAGTTCCAGAACATTTGAATTCCCCATATGAAATAATTTACATACCACTTATACAACTTTAATAAAATATTGAGTTTGCAATAATCAGGAAAAAACTGTAGTAGGAAAAAACATTTGTTGGCCTCAAAGATTCCTAACAAAAACTGTGTGAAAGCACAGTGTAAATAAGCATAGTTAGGTTAAGAGATCATTAAAAAGGGCATGATGATCCAATTCACTGTGCTTAGAAATTTCTAGTGTAAGTGTTGTATTATAATAAGTAAAGATGTACTGTGATAATACATTTTGTTAATACCATAAATTGTAAATAATGAATGACGGATTGTACGTACCAAAGTAAGCATTTTAGGTGTAGTTATTAAAATATTAATGATATCTGTGGCAATAGCCACTGATATTTGTTCAACTAAATATCCTCAATATTTTCCAATTTTTTCCCTTATAACCGTTTTATCTTTGCGATATTTCTGTATGTCGATAATCAAATTTTCTGGCCTGTGCATCCATAGTTTGAGCAGAATTCCAACAGATAATCTATGCGGTCAATTGTTCGTATATTTCTAATGGAGGCTTAAGAACAGTGTTATCGGCGACAAGTGTATAAGCGGTCTAGAAGGCATCTGGCGCAGGGTAGCCAGCCTCGGAATATGTTTACTAGCGTTGCAATGGTGTGCACTAGCTCCCAACCAGGATGTGGGAGCTAGTGCTGCATGCGATTGTGAAAATATGTATTCTAAACTTTGTGCCCTTAACTCTGCCCTTTGATTGATTTTCAACTCTCAAAATGTTAGACCTTAATTAAAAAAAAACATCCCAATGTTCTTTTCGTAAACGTAATTGAGAACGTAAATATGGAATCGTCTTTACAAAAATTCTCAACTAAAATTGTTATTCAAGGTGTTATTATAATTACACTATTTGGCTTCGTTGCTGTACGAAATATACTGGTTTCCACTTCCTGAATGCTTGTTTATTACCTTCACTTAGCGTTGCTTATCTTTAACTGCGACCGAGTTGCCTGAAATAGGTACCGATTTTGAACGGAAATCATGTACAGACGTCCTGATCAAATTTGACTTTTGCATTCCAGGGGTCTGTCGTAAATTAAAACATTCCACAACCAAGCTAGTTTTTTATGGTAATGCTATTTTATCAAAAGGTATTTGTCATTAAGCCATGGTCAAGGCTGTAGTAGCGAAAACTAATAGGCGGTTTTAGAGAAGTCCTTTCGATTTCAAAAATAATTTAGGGATATTATTCTTATTTTAAAACTGGGAGTTGGCAGCCCTGCGCGCTTTCCTCTCATTCGAGCCTCCGAGATGTCATTCAACAGCTTGTTCTCGTTGAGTTAAGACGCTCCTTTTGATGACCCAACGGTAAGTCAAGTATATATTTTTTCTTGTTTTTCTTTTTGTCGTCGCATTTAGTTTTCGATGACGCCGAGGATGCTACTGTTGGGTGAAAGCATGAGTTGAGGTTAATGGCCGAGGCTAAGCGCGCCGCGGCTGTAGTTAGTTGTGACGTACGGTAGTCGGATTGGCCATTTTGAGAGCTGGGTCATTCCCGGAGAGCTGGCAACGCTGGTGTCGCCTTGTCGTTGCGCACGCTCCCACCCCAACAGAGCGTATGGAATTCGTTTTGGCGTCGGTTTTTGAGATGTTCTACAGTTATGCACGACTTTTTGATAGTTTTGATTAGTTCCTACTACCCAAACTTATATAGTACACTAGTCTGCGAGACTAGGTGGTTTGACCTCCCGACGTTCCATACTGTCAATTAGGGTGGACGGAAAGACTGCGCGCGGCATGTTTGACTTTAGATGCCTTGGAATAGCAGGCACCGGCATCCGATATTATAGTATTTTTTGCATGCTTTGGAATTCCTTCCTCTTTTATAGACGTAAGGTAGAAGGGCAGAATGAATCTAAAGCCTACCAATGTGACTGAAGGTTTGGGAAACTACGGGGAGCCAAAGACGTGATGTAATTTCTGCAGTCCTGGGAAGTCATATATAGAACTCAAGGTGGGCCATCAGAATTGAGGATTTGCATCGGAAAGATACATTTCCTATTCGCTTTGTGTTACATGAGTGGTAACTTCTAGGTTGCACGTGCAATCGCACTTTGAATAGACTACCGGAATAGGTCTAAACTGAATGTTGTGATGGAGCCTCTAACCATGTCGATGCCTTTAACCCAAACTGAGAATGTTTTTTGTTCGATGGGAAGTAATTGTCAATAAAAATATCTTCACTGGTTAAGACTACGTTGATCTAGTCGTTGGATTGGCGTCTTATATGAATATTTTGTTTGGGATTTAAGGAAGCCAAGTTTTTTCCGCGCTCCTTTTTGATATATTATTGACACGAAAATAGTTTGTTTTCATAATTTTGAAGTTTACCTTGAGGAGTAGCTTGGTACTTTTGTGTTGTACAATTAATAGAATGCTATATTTGTTTTGGAACTCTTCGAAGCGTCCAAATGGAAACTTTATAGTGGTGGCGGTTTTGCGTGTAAGTATTTTTTCTCAAATACGCGCTTTTGAATATCGCATGGATACTCAAGATCTCGCTCTAATAGAAGGTAAATTTCTTGTGTAACAACATGTGGCAGCATTGACTATCCTGTTATCTCTTCCAGTAATTGGTTTCACAAAAACTTTTACTATTGCGTAGTTAGTTGAGTTGCACTTTGTTACACTCGGTTAAGGTATGGTTGACATCGATGTTTACGTTCGCTGTATTATGTAGGCTACTATTTCCAATCATTTCATGACCTGTGAAACAAGTTATGGAGCAGCGAGTCGCCTACAAGGTTTTGTCAAAGTGACGTCGTTCGAACTACTATTCACAAATAACCCGTATTTTTGATCTCATCTCATGCCGTCTATTAGCATTTGTTCCTTGGACATATATAAATCGCGAAATAACAGTAATTGTAATGTAACATGTTGAAAATAATCGTGAATATACGCAGGTTTACACAGTAGCGGGCTGCTGATTTGCAATGCCATTTTCCGTAATAGGCTATTTCTGCTCTATACACTATTGCATATTAAAGTTCTATGTTGCCTTCTTTTTATGAAACGCGAATTTATTATTTTGAAAATTGTCTTAAGACTCAGCGCAATTATTATTATTATTGAAGAACGTGTCAAATAGTGAGGTTCAATAATTATTTTTTTGGTAGCTGTTATGAAATTACAGTTTACTAAGGTGTACTTTAATTGGAAGCCTACTTCGAGAATAAATAAAACAGCCAGCAAAAATAACCCTTACCTTGGTCCCCGGTTTCCAACCTGGAAGGAGCTAAAGCGTTTTAATAAAAAATTAATGTTTATACTATAATATAATGTCTATAAAGAAACTTCAAATCTTAAGGTAACAGATCTAATTCTGTGAAGTTAGTTAAGAATTCATTTAATTCATATTAAAGAAATTCGGAGCGTATTTTTTAAAACAATGGCTATATTTCATATCTATTCAAAGATAGGGAGGCGTAGTAGCATAAAAGTTGCAAACCGCTGCCTCGTGGACGGTGACGTACTTGAGTAGACGGTGCGCCATATTTGATACCGATGGTACAGAGATCGACGAATTTAAACGTAAATATTTTACTTCGACTTTTTTTGTTCATCAGTTTTCATACCTTTACCTTTGAAGAAATCCGATGTTCTTCGAACCTGAAAAGCGAGGATCTTCTGCGTTCATGTCATTGGCGTTGAATATGAGTTTTCAATAGGCGCTAGTTATAAAGACGCGTTCTACTCATAATGTTTGCACTTGGTTGCATTGGTTTTAAATTTATATAAATATTTCCGTTAATAGTGTTAGTGCCCTGTTTGAATACTAGTTGCGAAAGAAATGCATTGTTACACGACAGCTGTGACCCCAATATTAATCGGAAAGACGTGAAAAGGCTCTAAACATAGACATAACAGTGGATGTGAAGATAATGTGAAGAAAGAATATTTTGGTTAAATGGTGTGGTGAGACCTATAGTTCCTGCTTTGCACCATTAAGTGCGATATCGAAACAGATTCCAGTCGTTTTGGGCACCCAGTGGGTAATGTGGACATCCTTCCCTGTTGTTGGGATCCCTGTTCTACTACTCTTTCATCAGACTTTTTAAATTGGCTATTTACATTATGCTATTCATTTAATCTGAACTGTCATTTAAGCATCGGCTTAGTGTGTACTGTCTTAATTGATGGATCATCTACATAGGTCGACAATTCACAGATTGTTGTTTTCGTCAATCATTCAGAATTCTTATCAACTTCTTTGGGACAATTTCCCAGTAATTTGTTTCTCGATTTTCTGGTATATAAAGGATATGTATGAGAGACATGACTTCCGAAACCATGACATTACATTATTCTGCTCGTGTGCATTTTGATCTTGCATTTAAGTGCAATGAGACGCAACTTGCTTTTGGAAGTATTTGATGACCTCCAAGTCTGTCTGCTATTTTCTTACCCAGTGCAGTAATGAAGAAATTTATCTACATGTCTATACACGCTTTTGTTTTATGACCTCTAGACATCGTCCACCAGCACAACCTCCAGAATCTAAACCGTATACCGAATCGGACCATATGCGAAAATGATAACACAGTCCTGTTTTTTGAATTTTAATATGAAACAATCATCTCCAAAGGATTTTGTTTTCGTTGTTTATGACATTCAGAAAACAGTTTCCGATTGCCAAATTTTATTTTATTGTTCTTTGCTGGGTAATTCAACTTGAATGCCTTTTTCTTTATACACAAGGTTTGTATCTGTAAATAATAAGGATAATATATTTCTTATCCTTATGAGGTAAACCCCAAAACATTAACATTGTATAATCCAGCGAATTGAACTTGTTTTTGTATTTAAAGAAAATAAAAGAGTTAACACACATTTGTTACTTCTGAGAGATTTCTACACGGAGGAAAGTTGTGCTTCGATCGATTTGCTTTATGTGCGTGCCACCTCCAATGCTGACATGGAAATAGTGGGAAGGGTTTCCTACGCGGGAAAGTTGCGGTTGATTAGCTGGTATCGGCAATAGAATTGTCATTCATGGCATGTATCAGCATTAATAGATTTAATTCACCGCGTGGTATATTTTGTGAACACTGGTAAATATTTAGTTAGTCGTGATTATTGTTACGAATAAACACATAATGAGATAAAATGTACTTGATAACTCCGTGAAGTGTGGACTTGAAGGTGTAAATAATTCGGTAAAGAAAGTTTCTACTTTGAGCAGGGTTGTTGTACCCGTCAGACATGACGTTCCTGTGCCAAGGGATGTAATGGTTCATGTCACGAGGTAAGGGGCACACGCAGCGCTGGGATGGATTTTATGTGTGATCGCCATTCTTTTATTCAATCCCAATGGAAGTAAAAAAGAAGGGGATTTTTGAAATGTGCCACGCGCGCATCGTACGCAACTGTTAGGTTGAGGAAGTCTTTCTGTTTGCCTGCGTTGTTGTTACAATACGAGACGTGGTAACAGTGGAAATTATTACACAATAACAAAAGATGCAGTACACATATCATGTACCATATTTTTCTATTCTCTACTCCAAGGAAGAGATACAGTAACCAGCATACTTCCCTAGACTGCATTGTTATATTTATTTCTTGTCATTACAAGTAAACAAGAGCACTCCTCGACAAACAAGAATAAGTATATCAATCATGTTTTCTGTTTCTTCCCACGTGTTTGGTCCAATGCTAAACCTTGTATATCATTTCGCTTCTTCATTAGTTTCACTTAGTAATTCAGTGAGGTACAATGAACATGAACCACGTGTTCAACGATGAAGCATCCCATCAGTGCAATGTTACACTATTACTAATGCTTGGTTTCTTACATTCAACTTTGTTTCATAAGCGTTTGTGTGTATATGAGTGAGTAAAAGAAACTTATTCTATCAAAATACCATATTTGTATATTGTGTTAATATGTGAGGACTGGCGATGGTGTCTACTTCCAACTGGAAGTTTCCTCGAGTTTGATTTTGTTATCGATTCGGCCAAGTTAGGAAGATCAATTTCAGCTTGACTGAGGGTGTCCAGGAACTACTGTGGCGCATCTTGTGACTTATTGCTGCACTAAAGATAGAATCATCGATTCATCTGTGCTGGAAGTGCACGTCTCAACTTCCAGTAAATTGTTTCTTTGGCGATGGCATGTTTTCAGTAGTTCCAGTAAGCTCAATTTTTCGTTGATATGTTTGTCCCATGGTTTGTTCGGGCACCTTGGAAATAAGTTTCATTTTGGTAGGATTTGAAAAATCCTAGGACGTTTTTCGATGGTGTTTCATTTGTTGTATATTTAAAGCATCGTAAATATGTTTATTGATATAGGATGTGGATACTGCTTACCATGACTCTACTATAATATCCACACCGAAACGTTCTGAACTAATTTTGTGATCGGTGTTGGGACTATGCAAATGTTTACTTTAATGTAAAAATGCATTAATCGTGCGTTTTGTATTTATAACATTTGCATCAGACAATGCTTTTGCCTTCGAACAATCTGAAGGTACCTATATACACATCTGTACTAATTGCGTGGGATTTCGAGATAATTTCACGTTGGCTCTGTCTCTTCGGATAGAATTTTTCGTTTAGTACTCTTCATTTTACTTTCGGAAGACGTTCGGCTATTGACTGTTTCTATGTTTGAGTCAACATTAAATATATTGTACTAACCAAAATTATGGTTCGTAATTCGTGATCTCATATTGAATTGTTTTTCGATCTGCCTTTAGTTTCCCCGGCGCCACCCTATTCACTGATGATGTCCTACTTCTATTTCAAATTTTACATGTAATGCTAAAGGACTTTGATTCGTGCTTAATCTGCTTTGCTCCGTTTGGTTGTATTTTAACAACATTTCAAGTACATATCTTGGAAACTGACTCCAATTTTCATCCAAATGCCTTCTACAGTGTCATTATATAAATATGTTTAATTTATTTAAAATTATTTTTTAAATCCTGCAGGAATCGTATATTTGTCATGCTAACTTTTCGTATTTCATGTCAATCTCCCATTTTTGCAGATTGTGTGAAGAAACCTCAAATCAAAAATGGTTAATTTATACCAACGAAAGTTGAGCAATGTTGCATAAGACTGTCTCTTAACCAATTCAGTATATTAAATAAAATATATTTTGCACTTATTAAACCTGGTATTGCATAATCTCTAAAGGGTGGGTTGTTTATTATATTGAACTATTTTATGAAATTTACTGAAAACTCCTTTCCCTCCAGTTGTTTTCTTCCTAAATCTTTGTGTGTATCCGAATTTCCTAAATTTAACAAATATTGAATAATTCAGGATAGCTGTTTGGTGGTCAATGGGTTTGAATACCCAATAGTAATTCTCCGCATTGCTGAATGGTCTAATGCTTGGCCAGTTTCGGCTTCTCGCCATCTTCAGTAGTATTCAGTGAGTAAATTACTCAGGAACCTATGCAGTCGTGCAGAAACAGTTCAAACAGGATGCCCCACCAGCAGACAACAACCAAGGATATGGACTACCATAATTCATGCGATCTTCTATCTCCACTCGTTTAGTCGGTTCTAACTGGGCACTCGCCAGTATCAGCGGTGGGGTATTTCCTCCCGTCAGTAGTGTACATTGTAGCGAATAACTGTACTTTACTTCATTTTCCATATCCTTACTTCGTGTAATCCTCGTCTCCGCACAACCAAGCCTGGATTCTCAGTGCTATGTCAGGAATCTATACAAATTCCGACTTGGGTATCAAACCCAAAACCATTAAGGGGTGGGTACGTTGGACCCAAACAGTAATAGTGTAGTATCAGTGCAGGTCTAATATCCAGCTACACCAGGCATGCTTATGTGCCTCAAAACTACACTGAAGGAGTGCTACTGAAGATAGTGAAAAGCCAAAACTGGTCTAGCCTTAACCAAAACAGGAAGTGGAGGAAAAAGACATATCAAATATTATTTGTTTTAATGAAACATGGTTTACCTCGCCAGGGATTAAAAATGAATTAATGTACATATTAAAATAATACATTTCCATTATATTTCTCGTTGTTTTATTTTAAACGTAATCATTGATTGAATAATATAAGTGTTTTAAATCATTTTACTAACTAGAATATGATTGTACAGTTGGCAGTGGATGTGAGCATGTCAAGTGACGACGTTTTAATTAACGAGGCAAATGCCCATTAATCGTGCGTTGAAAAATTCCTCTTTTCCATGGAATATTGCACTGTTAACATGTTGCTATTCAATGATTTTGTGTGTATGGAATTTATGAGAGTGCTGTTATGCTGAAGTTATAGATAGATATATTCAGTATAGGTGGGGCGCGCAAGCGTTGGGATATTGCTGTATGCTGTGTTGCCAGATCTCCAATGGACTACTTTTTTCCACCTTCCCTGTTGCTTAAGTTATCAGTGATTTGTTCTCTTT
The DNA here is from genome assembly GCA_019843655.1 of Lethocerus indicus. Lineage (NCBI taxonomy): Eukaryota > Metazoa > Arthropoda > Insecta > Hemiptera > Belostomatidae > Lethocerus > Lethocerus indicus. The sequence continues at coordinate 23,536,667 of JACDQD010000005.1, read as the reverse complement.
TTATGTCTTTGGCTGGTTATCATTTATATCGTAGTGAATTTATTTTGAAAATAATCAACAAATAGGCGGCAAACAGGTTCATGGAAAATGTAATGTCAAGTAAAGTATGCTAACCCTCTCTGCGGAGGAGTACATCGTGTTTGGCACAACTCTAAAACCAAAGCAAAGCCATAGTTCCAATCGTGCTCTGCACGTTGCCCCGCCTTTCCTCTTATTACATGTCTGTGGAATTTGATTTTGCGTTCAGGGACGTGGTGACTGACGATCTTATCGTCATTTCGGACTTTTATAAATTTATGTATTTCAATGAGGTACTCCACCATGGCATCAGCTCACTACCATATAATTTTGCTTATTCCACTATTTTTTCTTGTGAAGAAATTAATCACATATTAGGAGGAAAGAACATTTCCAATAATACATTGTTTCGTTGCAGGATGCCAAGCTCTATCGCCCTCATGTTAAAACGCTATGGTTGTTGAAAGCTCGACTAAAATCAAAGAACAAACGTCTTTAGAATACAACATAAAGTTGCATTTATCGCCCTTCTCGGAGAAGTCTGAGACGGAAATTGTAACAGAAAAAGCCATTGCTTCAAACACATCCACTCCTATCGAGCCATTAATACAAATGAAGGATATGGAAACTCTCGATATACGACCCGACGATGATATGCCACCCGACGATAACGTTGTTGGTATGTCCTTAACATTGTTCAGGAATCAGAAATCCAAATTTTTGGTACTCTTCCAATCACAAATTATATTGACATAGTAATCAAAATAGCACCACAGAAATTAAAAATACACTATTTAAATAGTGATGTAGTCACACTGGGTGACTGACTATGTTTAATTAGTAACGTATTCACAATAGGTGTGAACCATATTTTTTATTTATTATTACCATAATAAAACATTTTCACGGACATATAAACAAGTAAAATCAGATTAAATAAGAATAAATACATTAGTTTCTTACATTAGACTCAGTTAAAAATATATTGCAAAAATACTTCCAGGGCCTCATGGATTAGTGAACCTTAGAGATATTTTCTAATATTTTAAACCTTTGCATCTTGTTTTTTTAGATTCATTTTTTGTTTTCTTTATCCTTCATGTTATTTCTTCTTTTGTTTTGTAATTTTGTTTGTTATGTTGACTGCACTGATCTTTAGTAGTTAGTAAGTATGAAACTATTCTTTTTTTATTTTGATTTATGCTTTCTGTCAGTAGATAATTCTTTTAATTGGTCATAATTAACTTTAATGTTGAAAGGATTATTGAACAGTTTCTGTTTGAATTAAGTAGTTTGAACATGTATTGGTGCTGGGAATTTCTTCTTTTGCTATCATTATAATATAACATATAAATATTACCTCTATATTGAGGTTCAGTTTAGTTTAGTATATAAATTAAGATTAGTATATGAAATTAGTGTATGAATTAAGATTTGAAATTGGTTAACATAATGGTTTTACCTTAAATGTTGGTTTGCCTTGAGTATTATTTGTTATGATTTATCATATCTGTTTGGTGATCTGTGAATGTTTCAAATGCCAAGTTGATATGATCCTAAGGTTAACATTTGCTCTTTGTTCAGGACTGTGGAATGAAATATTACCAAAAATGTTATTCATCATTAAAATGTTTATAACTTTTCTTCTTAACCTGTATGACTTATTAAACATAAAGGAAAATAGTTACTCAGAGTTACTGTGAAATTTTACTTTTTATGAACATTTCCTTATGTTTTCAGATGTAGGTATTTTCTTTTTAATTTGTGTACAGTATGTTTTTAAAACTTAGGTCCTGTTGAAAATCCTTTTGGAACTGACTCGGATGTTATCAACATATTGAAAGACAACAAAATATTCGAGGAATCCATTGTCAATAATGAAAATGCAAAAATTAATGTTTGTGTTACCTCCAATAATGAAAACCAGCTTGATAGTAACAGAAGAATACAAGATACTGAAATTGAAAGTAACATATCCAGTAGTAAAAATGAAATAATAGGAGTTTCTGACTTTGGGCAAGGGAGAGAGAAAGACACCAAGGAGAAAGAGAACATTATAAATGAACCTCCAGAAGCAGATTCTTCCATTAATATTACAAATTGTACTGGTAATGGCAATACATCATCCATTAATGAATATAATAGCCTGTGCACAGTAGAACTGAAACAAGATGAAATAGTTGACTCTGCTGAAACCCCTAATAAAAATATTAGTCTTCACTCAGTCCAAAGCCCTACTTCTAACATTGAATCAATTGATGCTGTAGAGGTATGTAATATTGATGATTCAGCAGAAGACAGAAGTTGTGCTATATTAAAAGATGGAAAGGATCATTTCATAGACGAATCATTACAAATGGATATTGAACAGCTACCAGTGCATTTTACATCCTTAGTTGAAAGTGAAGGTAACAAAACATGTGCAAAGAATATAAAAAATAAACTATTGGACGATGGATTAAATGAGGAGACAGAAATTACTAATTGCATTAATCCTATAGATTTGGAGGAAAGTGACTTATCTGAAGGTATTTTTCAATTAATAAAGGATGCAATTATAAACACATTTAGCTAGCTATTCCTTATCATCGCTTACTGTTTTGCTTTATAATTTAGATATAACTGTTCCATTAAAACATTTTCTTATTTAAGGAAATTTTACCATTTAAGCGCACACATGTATGTATGAAATTGTGTGGATTTGTAATTTCATTGATAAATGTTGAATGACATTTGTGTTTTTATTTAGAATTTGTTTGGTTCATATCCCTCTTGGTATATATTATACTTAATAACACTTATTTTCATGTTTTTATAGTTTTTCAGAATGTATAAATTCTTTTAATTAAACATCATTGTTGTGATGTATATATATATATATATATATATATATATATATATATATATATATATATATTTTGTTTTTTTTTTGTGTAAACATTATTACATATAATTACTAAATGAAATTTTCCAATACTATCATTCATACTGCAAAATAGCTTATTAGCTTCACATATAGTCATATCATTTAAATATTTCACAGTGCAATAATAAATATTGGCAGTTTGATTACTTCTTCTAATGCCTTATAAGGGCATATTCCGAGTGTATTACACTTATTTTTATTTGCCACTTTAACCACTAATCTATGCTGAATAAATGGATTAATTGAAGGGAGGTTCCAAAGTCACTGGTAATGAATGGGTTCAGGCCTAACATCAAATTTCAACTATTACACTTATTTATGCATACAGTTTTCTCCAAATATGTAAAGTAAAAATGAAACAATACATAATGAATGGATTTCCTTAATAATCAACATACAAAATTTGTATGTAAATTTATATATAAATAACTATTTATATATTCATTGCATGACATTTGTGTTTATTTAGAATTGCTTGATAAATAACCCTCTTGGTATATATTATGTTTAATAACACTTGTTATTGTTCTTAATATTGGGTTAATTGAAATTACTTAGAAATGTTGTGTTGATTGTGCATAAAATTGCTTAATACATTTCGTAAAGCATATTAAACTATTATATCAATAATATGTTATTATTCTAAATATTTTTGTTCTTGTCAGTATCTACCTTTTCATGATTTAATAGTCCGACTTAATTTTATATATATATATATATATATATACACACACACACACACATAATGCTACTTAATTTCTCATTTTCTTCTATTACAGTGTTAGGGGATAAAACCAATAAACCGTCTGTAGAACCAATGGAAACAATAACTATTATGGAAGATCTCCCAGCCAGCACAAAACGTTCTTTAGAGGACACTAGTGGTGTTAATGTCACAAAACCTTTGTCAAAGAGAGTAAAGAAGGTGAAACCGTCACCTACTACAGAGATCGCTGTACTTAAAGAAAAGCGAAGAGGAAGTAAAATCCGAAAAAGTAACCAGAGTTCTGATAACTCCAGTGCAAATGTCAATGGAACTGATAAAAAGGAAAACAGTCAACCACCTAAAAAGTCATTGTATGAACTGTATTCTAATGGAAATTTCACTGGATTGACAAAACATGTGAGATTTTTATGAAGTTTATAGTTTTTATGAATGTTTAAAGTTGCTTTCTTCAGCACCATGTTCTGCTTGTTCCTGTAACAATAATTTGATTTTGGTTTGAAAGAAAATCGATAGGCTTTAATAGTTTGACTGCTCAGTGGTATTATTATTTGGTATTAAAAATTAGTATAAATTAAAAAATTGTACGTATGTATATATCCATTGCCTTCAGAAGGTTGAACATGAAACAATAATTTTGATTTAATTAATCTTTTAGGATAATGTGCTATATATTTGGTTTGATTTAACTTGTACACAGAAATGTTCAGTAATTAGCATTAGTAATGGTTATCAAATTGAAATAGATTTTGTTTTCAAAAGGGATTAGAGGAAATGATAATGCAGAAAGTGTGTGATTATTTGGTGCACAGTGGTCCAAGAGGAGACTGGAGACATAAATGTGCTCAGTTAGAAGATGAAAGAGATCGCCTGAACAGAATTACTGTTGGACTCAAAAGACAGGTTTCATTTTTGTTTATTTGAAAATAGTTGAAAATTTGTAAGGAAATTAAAAATAAATATTTTAAATGATTTATGTAGGAAGAATGATTTACATGATGGTGTTCTAATTTTAGTTATTAGATGCACGAAACATTATCAAAAAGCTGATTGAAGACAAAGAAGCAAGTAAAAGTAATGATGTAACACCAATGAAAGTAACAAGATCTGTAGGCCTTCAAGTTTGTACAGCAGGCACGGTAAGCCTTTTTATTTGACAATATAATTTTTTTAATAACAAATTATATAGAATGGAAACCAGGTACTAGTAAAAGCAAGCATAATTAAAATTTTATGAAAAGATGCTGTGTACTAAAAAAATAGGAGAGACTATCGGAAGTGTTGTATTGTATTATGAAGAAAAATTATAAGTTGATATAAATAGAAAATTGTTAAAGTATCACATTTTTTTCAGTTTTACATCAGGCCTCAGGCAGAATTTAAGGCTGGCAAAAATAGAACAAATTTGAATGATAATTCAACCCCAAGGAAACAAATTTCAACAAATAGTTCAAATGTTTCTTTAATTAACGTTTCTACAGAAAATTCGACAAGCATTCAATCAAGAAAAGCAGAATCCGTTCAGGTCCAACAACAGTCAGCAACACAGCAAAATAAGTCTGTGCCACATAGACCCTCGTTGCCTGCTAAACATACTCAACATTCTCAATCTCAAAGTGAACCTCAGCCTGTTATGACCAAAAGACAAAATGCTATTTCCACAAAGACAGTTGGTGTATTGAATAATAGTTCTGATGTTGTAAAACAGCCTATGACAGTTGTTCCACAGATTGGTAATGATGTTATTCAACAAGAATCAGCTGTTTTAACACCCATTAAACTGAAATCTGCACCAAGATATAGAGCAATCAAACCTGCACCAGAGGTAGTTTGAGTATTAATAACAATATCTTTATTGGCCATAATTCATTCACAAAAATTAATTTAATTTAATGTACTAATTATTCATTTTAGGTGAGTTCAGTCGCATCACTTGAAAATTCCCCACAGCTAACACAAGTTCAGGCAGAGCAGAATCCTAAGAAAAAAAAAAAAAATGGTTTTGTTCTTTTCACAACAGTGAACAGTACTATAGTAAGTAAAATTTTAAGTGCCATTGCTACCTAATAATTTTTTTATATTTACCTCGGTGACCCATTGGTTAGAGGAGTATGTTGGGTTAGAGGTGTGTGGTTAGGATGTGTGTAGAGGTGGTAGATGTGTGACCCATTAAGATTATTTGTTATGCAGTGGGTTTAGACTAGGTCAGGTTAAGATTATGTTTAAATTGAGCTTGATGCACATAGGTTTTTAATGCATCTTGTTAATGGCTTGAGAAAAAATATATTGTCCATTACAGGTCCTCAGTGGCTCCAATATAGAGCATGCATCTTGGAACCCTGAGGTAAATGGTTTGAATCCACGTGTATGCCATGGATATTATATATAAGTTAGCATTTGTCTGTGAATTAGGCTGCCATACTGTCTTTGTGGTGATCACTTACTCTAAACAGGCAAATCATAAGTGAATGACAGCCCACAGCAGATTTATTACCCTATATAAGCAATGATTAACAAAATATTGCCCTATACAAATACAAGAATTTATTTTTGTAGCCACTTAATGGAATAAGTAAATTGTTGTTATTGTGCATGAACAAGTATGTTTTTCATTTAAATAAAATACAATACTTTTTTACTGTTATTCAGGTATCTTCTACTAGTAATCATGTTAGCAACAGTATGGAAGTTATTGATCTCACAGATAAAGATGAAAAAGAAAAAACTCCTAGTGAGTACACAAATACAAAATATATATGTTTTGTTTATTGTTTATATGTTACAAATCCTAGAATGTGAAATTCTATCTACTAATAAATGGGATTTTATCATCAGATAATACATATGTATGAAGTACTTTGTGGTTATAGAATACTTTGTTAACAGAAAATGTGTATCTTATATTGCTCAACATTTTCTTCAACCCACATATATATATATATATATATATATATATATATATATATATATATATATATATATTGAATTAAGGTTTGAACAGGAGAACTTGAATATAAAATTATTGAAACATTTTTCTAATGAACTCCACTCATGATCAATTCAAAATTGCAATTGAAGAAAAATTAATTGGATCCATCATCGATGGCTGGGGTGAGGCCTAACTTAATGGTTATAATGGCTTGGGCCAAACCTAGTTTAAATCTTTGTGGAGGACTAAATGCATTAATTTTTCATCAAATGAATTAATTTTTTGCAAATTTGGAGATTTTGCTTATATATACAATCTGTGTGATTTACATTAATTAAGAGTAAATAATGGTATTTAACTGGTTATTAATAAAAATAATACCAAAAGTAATTTGTTCTAAGTTCTAAGTGTTATTGACTGAAATTATAACATTTATAATTTTCTTGAAATGTGGAAATAAAAATGTTGGGTCCTAAAAATCGTATGTAGTGTACAGATTATGCCAAGTTAAACAAGTTTTAATTCTAACAATTTGCTCATTGTTATTAATAAAATTATCATATTGTTGTGAATATTAAGTTTACTAAAATGTTTTAATATTATATATATATATATATATATATATATATATATATATATATATATATATATAAATTAATTTTTATAATATATTTAATATTATATTTAATGTATTTTTACATTAGATGATCTTAATTACATTAAATAACCATTACAGGTTCACTTGTGAAAGTTAGCAATCAGTCACCTCACAAGCCATTTGCATCATTACCATTAGATCAGGCTAATAAAATTAGTCCAAATTTAAAGGTGAGTTATATTCAAAATAAAATTATTTATTAAGTTAAAATTATTTTATTGTTAGAAAAAATGAGTTACTAAATGCTCATGCCTTAGTTATTTATAACATGTATAGCATAATAAAAATGAATAAATTAGGAGATAAAGATCAAACCATAATTTCTATAAATGATGCATTCAAAATAGATAGCGGTTTATGGTATTATAAATAAATGTTTTCCCAAAATGATTCCTGTAACTTTCATTTTATACTTTTTACAAATTACTGAATATTAATGAACTACCTTCAAATTACAATGAATAATTAATCATTGGAGTAGTCATTAAATGAAATTGTATATTCATTTTAATCAGTTATTGTGTTGTAGCAGCTGACAGCTGATTCCCTGGCACTGAGTGGTCATGGTCAAGTGTCTCACAAACTTCTTGTAATTCCAGTATGTTAAAAATATTATTTGGTTTTCTTTCTAACAGCTTATATTTCCAATCTTTGCTTTCTAAAATTTAACCAGACACAAATATTTTTAACAGATGTGTAGATTCAGAGAAGCTTTTTAATTAAAAACTTGCATAAATACATCTAATACAGTTTAAACACAACACTGAATAATGAACACAATCTCTTTTATGAATGGCATCTTGAAGACCAACAAGGACAGGTTCTTTATTCAAATTTAGAATTTATGGAAACTGAAACAGAATGGATAAATTTAGCTTTTTACATTCTTTTGCAACTTGTTAGAAATAAGTTACATTTTCATTTCAAATAAATATATTAATTTATTCTTCCACTAAAAATGATTATACTGACAACCCATAAATTACTTGCATATTGATACATAAAAATGGTCACTGCCTTTATTTTTAACTAATAACACAATAAATGATGATGGAATTAGTACAATGCATCCAGTAGTTCTGTGTTCTGCATGAGAGGAATTATTTTGGACTAATGCTTATTTCCAAGGTTTTTTTACGTCTGATCACTTGTTTGGTTATATATTCTAGTATCTATTTTTATTTTATTCATTTTTATTATTGCTTTTTTTTTAATTGCATGATTTTGTAGGCAAAAACAAAATAAAACAGCACATCATGCCATGAATTAATATTTTTTTTATAGGTGTATCAGTCAACACTCACTAATTTAAATTAAAATCTTAAAATACCACACATGGAAACCACTACATTGTTTATTTTCAGTTTGTGATTTTTTTAAAAGTTCAGTATACATTTTTGATACTTCTTTGAATATGTTTTACCAAATGTAATGTGTAATCTTACATTACATCTCTAAGCACACACTTTGATAGAGATCACTGGACCCACTAGTCCATAAGCTTATAGCATTATTAAGAAAATTAAATAAAAATTAAGCATTTTATTCCCTTTGGATATGTAAGGATAGATATTTATATACTTTTGTTTTACACAAACATTATTTTATAAAATGAAGCATGTTATCTTGACATGTTTTATTTATAAGCCATGTCCAGGACTCTATGTTTAGAAGTCCAATTGTTTATTATTTCAGATCTTATAACAGGAACTCTGTTCCATTTTTAGAATACATTTACTAATTTATGTGTTAAGTATTTAATATGTAGCAATATATATTTCAAACATATTGATATTTTTTATCATGATGGAATACCAATGAGTTTTGTTTGATTTGCAGATGGGAAATATTGTTAATGGCAACGGTGTTGTTGAGGCTATTAATTTCTCAGAGAAGCAGCAGGCCATAAGTAAGTAGTAAATGTATATCTGATTCAAAAGTTGTGAGGAAAATTAGAACATTTTAAAGAGGATACTACAAAGATTGGAACATTATTGTCTTTGTTATATATATTTCTGCTTGAGTACTATATCCTTATGCTCGAATAATCTTGTTGTCTTGTACTATTGCACAATGATAATGAATAATATAATGTGTGAGTAGATTCAGTATATTGCGCAGTTCATTATCTAACATTATTGGAGGGCCATATTTCTACAGTTTCACAAATATGTATATAAAGTTAACAAAAGTATATATCTATTTTGCAGGGGTTTTAAGTTCCCAGTCCACAGAAAAAACTGAAAACAAAGTTGATAATATGACGGAGGCTGATACCAAGGACGATGATGCCAAAGAGGATGATAAGAAAGTATACAAACATTTTTTCATCTAATTCAATACTTCACTCATGCTTTCCTTATCTTTATTATTACTATTCTTTATGATTGTCATATTATATTAACAAAATATAATTCAGTTTTATAACATCATGGGGTTAAGATTGGCCCATGTTCAGCTCCTGGTGGCAGACCAAATGAATTTGTTTGAACTGAAAAAGAAATCTAGAAACTCATTAGAATTAATTTGTAAATATGTTATTAAAGTATATTTAATAGATCTTTTAAATTTGAATTTGTTTTATTTATTTATGTATGTAAGAGTGTCTCAGTAATTGTTGTGTAATTATTTCAGTTGAAACTTCCACGACTACCTACAGTACCCAATTACAATGGTTTACCTCATCCACCTAAACCATGTCTCCGGGTTTGCAAAGCTACTTCAGGTGAATTATGCACTTCACTTGTAACAATAGATAGAAAAACTGTGACTGTACTAAACAATGTTAATGTGTTTTGATATAGTATTTTGGTAGTTTTGATATTTAACTAATTGTTTGATAATACAATTAAATATTCCATTATTTTTCATTCATTTAAATCATTGATTCCCAAATTGGTCCAGGTAGACCCCCAGGGGTCCACGGGAAACTCGATGGGGGTCGAGTTAGATCTAATCTTAACATTTTTTATCGAGTTTTGGGAATATGGTAGAAATGTAGCTGCAGGGGGTCCACCAGAACCAGCAAAATTTTGCTGGTTTTTTTTAAGGGGTTTATGAGAAAAAAAGTTTGGGAATTTTTCATGTTTCTTTCAATTGTGTATGTCATTGATGTTTATTTTTCTAGTTTAGAATGCCTGTTTTGTGGTCTACGAGGGGTTGGATGGAATACTATAGATTTCGTGTGTTTCTGTCTTCTCTTGCTGGTTTGGTGTTAGTCACTTTGGCACTTTCGATGTTTTATATTATTTTTAGTAATCTAGTTAATCGGACGGACCAAATATATGATAGGAAACGTATCTGGTATTGTATATTTACGATCATAAAGGTTTTTCTGTTGATCCAAAAATTATAAAAAAAAGTTTATCTTTTGTAAACTAGTTAATCAGTGCATGTGCACCCAACATACTTTAGTTAAGTACATTTCCACACCATCCCCAGGGGGTGATAGTTTCACAAAAATTGTTTGTTGACATCCCTCATCCAACATCCCCCAAATACACAACAAGACACACACACACATATATATATATATATATATATATATATATATATACACATACACACACACGACAAACAGACAACTACCAAAGTACCAGTGACAGTGCAGTGAGGTTGCCCAAGAAACATCCAAAGTGCCAAAGTAACTAACATCGTTACTGAAGATGGCGAGCAGCTGAAAATGGTCTAGCAAAAGTTCAAACCAGTGAGAGGAGACAGAAACACATGAAATCTATGGTTTATTTTTCTATATGATTATGAAAATTTATAATTATAGACTGTGTAAAAAAGGTTATGGGTATCATTTGTGTTTTATTCCTGTCTTATAATAATATAATTAAATCTATAACAATATGTTTTCATTTTCTTTATTGTTGAAACTTTATAGATGTTTTATTGTCAAATATTAGTAATATCTTCTTTTCTTTTCACAGATGGTGGTATCATGCTGTCATGGAACTTCAATTCAGAGGTTATCATACCAACTAAGATTACACTTTTTGAATTGTTTGCATTACAAGAGCATGCAGACGGTTCATATCCTATGGCTTGGAATAAAGTGGGAGTAGTGAAAGCATTACCCCTTCCAATGGCATGCACTTTGACACAGGTAATGATCACAGTGTTCGAACAGATTGATTAGGGTTAATACAGTAATGAATTATTTTAAGAATTCGTTAATTTTTTACAACAAATAGTTCTTGTTAAGTATTATGAAATTCCATTGTAAATTCCCTTTATCCCCTTTATTTAAAAGAAATATATTTCTATTCAGCACAAAATATCGGCTTACTTTATTTTCTTCATATTTTATTTATTTCCATAAATTATTTAATATTTAACATTATTTAAATTTATACACACATTTCACTTTCATTTTTACATTTAATTTTTTTCTTTGCTTACTTTCAGTTTATTGATGAGCACATATACCATTTTGCTGTCAGAGCAGTTGATGTGTATAATAGACAAGGGCCATTCAGTAAACTTCGTAGCATAAAGCTCACACGCATGCCGATAAGTATAGTGTAGGGGAAATTCATCAGTGAGCAGGACAACAATGTCGTTAATTGTACCTTTCTTATATGTTTTCTTTGTTCTTGTTTTTTTTGTTAGGAATCACCCCCAGAATGAAATAAACTCATTTTTTGTCATACATTTGATTCTATCATTATGTATATTTTATTGAAATTTATTGCTCAAACCAACTGTCTTTGTTTTATTTCCTTCAGGATAAACTATTGTATTTTTTGTAAAAAGTATACCTTCTTATGAAAGTTTAGAGAGTTAGAGAAATATTTATTTTTATTATGAAAAAATGTTACATTAAGTTTTGATTCCCACTGCCATTTTGATTGTATTTCCAATTGACTATTAAAATTAAGTGATTGTAAATTATATCCATCCAGTAGTCATATTTTCAGTAAAGAAACAGGCATGTGCTTTGTAAAAACTTTATTTCAATATTTATATTATCAATGTCTTTTATGATTATTTAATTTAGTTAAGCTAAATCTAGTTAGTAAAAGCTACTCTAACCTGGAATACATGCCAAAATGTGAGCTTTTTTGACAATTTTGTGTTAGGTAGGTGAATGGTTCAGAAAATTGCATTGTGTGCCCCAAAATGCCATACATTTCGACAATTATTTAATTCAGAGATAAAATGTATTCTTTTTTAAGTATTACTGTTCCTTGGATCTCGTGTTTTCCCTCTGGTTTGCTGATCTTTTGGGATTACAAGAACCATGGAAAATGTATTAAATTTTTTTAATGGAGAACCAAATTTGAATTAAAATTGTTTATAATATAATGCTTTTAATTAGTCTAAACAGGAAAAAGCAATTGCATCTGATAGTAATTATTTGAACATGAGCATTCCCAGTAGTGATTTCCTTCCTTAATTTTATAAGACTAACTTATAAAACTAATGTCCATGGCATTCCCCCCTGGGTCCCCAACACTTGAGCCACAGAGGCATCTCCTACCTTAATTTTTAGTTAGTCTTTTTGTGTTAACGACTTGATTGGTTTATCTTGAGATTTATTTTTCTATTATCATTCTTGCATATTGGTTTTTGATTAAAATATAAATTATGAAATAAAAGATTGATAAAAAAACTAAGAAATTGTTTTAATAAATATTTGGTTTATTCCTTGGAAAAATAAGAATGAAATAATATTAAAAAATGTAATATTGGACACTATTGAGTGTAACATGTCAGATGAGTTTTAACGTTGTGGGCTGAAAATGTATCACCAAATTTTTTGGTTTGTATTTTATACTGTAAATATGTCTCTATATTACCAGAATTCTTGAAAGCTAGATATATATGTACAAAACAGAATCTAGGAAAAAGTAATGAAACTTGGTACCAGAGCTTGGCATTTGCTTTACAAGTAAAAATCAGAGAATTTTATTTAGTAAGTACTATAGAGAGGGGAGAAAAGCAAAAGGAGATATGACCCATTCGTCATTGGGCAACATAATATCATTTTATATTTAATTTATATAAATATTATAAAAGTAAATATGCAATGAAGTTGATATTCTGAAAGTAGATGTTTTTTATGATCTCATGAGATTCTATTCATAAGATGAACCTTGCTTCTCTAGCAGAAGGTATTTTACTAGGAAATGGAAAAAAAGTACTTCTATTTGGTTCTTTAGGGTTTCTATGTAAAAGATGTGAAAAGAGGTTGAAGATACCTTGCCTCATTAATTAATATGTGAGATCTGTTAAAATAACCCATGACATACTGCATCATTGAAGATCTACAGTCTAATTTTGGAAAAGTAGAAAAAAGATAAAATGAAAGTACCTATGAAGTAATTTTACACACCTAAATTTTCATCAATAGTATGAACTATTAAATTTGTGGATGTAAGGAATTAAACATATATAAATTGCTGAGATAACTTTAAAAGTTTAACATTTGATACAATGAGCAGTTTAAAGCAAACTATCTCCATTATTGTATACAATTACAAATTTGGAAATTGGGAATGAAGGCAAAATATGTTGTGTTGTCACTCTAATATTTTTACCAGAATGCAAAAGAACACTGTTACATTTAGGAATATGTATATTTCGATGAATAAAGGCAGTATATTGCAAAAAAAAATCATTGATCATAGGCGGGTCGAACACCTTTCTATGATTATTTCTATAATTATAAGTTACCTAGAAAAAATGTCTTCAAGGATAAGGAGAAAAGAAGGATCCATCAATAACTGAAACACACAATAAGTAGATTACACTGTTCACCGAAACTTATGGATGAAGTTAAAGAATTTTGTTTGTAAAAGATTTGGAATATCATCACTCTAGTAGAAGAATATAAAATGCGACTTGGGCCAATCCAATAACGCATTATAATTATTATCGCTTGTTTTCAATTATCGTCATTTTTGCCAGTTCTGTCTAATCTGCTTAGATTAATCAAAGGTTGTGCTGTGAGGGCGAATAGAATGCATGTTACGAATTTAATGGAAGGATAAGGCTTCCTGTGACAAAAACTAAATTTTCCTATATTTTGACCGCACTGCGGTTTAAGCCTCCAAGTTGGAGTGACCCAGATATCTGTAACATTCCACACGACCTAAACTACTTGTTACTTCACTATTAACACTCAACGCGCCCGTCCAGTCCGAATCCTAGTTAAAACTAGAACCTCTTTAGATTGTCAGTTGAGCCGATATATAACATTAAGTTGCCTATTTTTCTACCTTCCTCAACTTAAAATCCAAGTTTCCAAATCCAACTGTGAATATAAGCAGGTAAAACAAAGCGTGCTCAATGATTACCCGCGAAATATTCCTTTAGCGACTGGTTAAAGCATCTAAGGTGTAGTTATTATTATCCCTATTAGCGACAGTTTTTAATGTAGTTGTTTTAAAACCTTTAAGAATCTCGTAAAGTGTAGTAAATATTCCGAGCGATAACAATAATTAAAATAAAATAAGTCGCTTGCTTCAATAATTAAATCAAAAATTCAAATTTGGAAGGGCAGAGCATGCAAGTGGTGCCGGTTCTTAAAGGAGTAGGTACACTTGTGGTTATAATTGTTTGCCGCCTATAATGAAAAATGACGACTAACCAAAAACGTACAGTATATGTTGGTAAGTAAATTTCTGTAATTTTACTTGCCCTTATTTTTTATTTAAATTTGAAGTTTCTGTTTGCGACTATCGTGTTATTCACAACACAATTGTTTTATGTCACAATGGGCTGGTAACTCAGCCTTCTTCCAGTACCATTCTAGTTTCTTATGCTTAGCTTCTTATACATCTTATATTTATATGTATTAAATTCCGTTTTGTACGGTGTGAACAAGCTTACAAAGATATTATTTTTGCAACAACATTTTGAACAAAACCTGATTTTTTTTAGGCGGTTTAGCTGATGAAGTTGACGAAAAAGTACTGCAGTCTGCTTTCATCCCTTTTGGCGATTTAATTGATGTTCAGATTCCTTTAGATTATCAAACTGAGAAGCACAGAGGCTTTGCATTTGTGGAATTCGAGAATGCGGAGGATGCAGCAGCTGCGATTGATAACATGGTTTGTTAACTAAGGTTAATTATGTTCAATGTCTATTCGTATTGCCAAGTGACTTTAGCAGTTACATCAGATGGATAACATCCTTTCGGTGGTGAGCTTTGCTGTTTCTGACAGACAACTAAGTAATAATAATAATCTCATCAGGCTTGAATTGTTATCTTTTGTGATATGACTGGTCAGAAAAATGAAGTGGCCAAAGGTTATTTTTACATCTACCATCTCTGATTTATAAAAAGTCACCTGAATTATTCCCTATGATCTCAGCAAATTACAGTAATTGCATTGCATATAATGTATGTCAGACATGAATTTGTTGGCCACAGATTTCACTATAATTATCACATGACATACAAAGCATAATTATTTGTCAACAGCTATTGTAAAATAACCAAAATGAGTATTTCTACTTTGATTCATCTTAAATAACAGGTGTGTTCAATTTTTATTGAGACAAAAAATATTTAAATTTGATATATTTTTATAGCTTAAAAAATGTACTTTCATGAAATGAAAAAATGTATACCTGATTTTTTGCAAGTGAAAGATAGTAATGTACATGTTATATATGCACTACAGCAGCCCGCATAAATATTTTTAGTAATTATGAGTCACCCCTGACTTCAGAAAATAATTCAAAAATAATTATTTATGTTTTCTGTTTTAAGAATGATTCTGAACTGTTTGGCCGAACAATAAGGGTAAATTTGGCCAAACCACAAAAAATAAAAGAAGGTTCAACCAGGGCTGTTTGGTCTGAGGATTCGTGGTTGCAAGAACATGCTGGTGAAACTCTGAAGGAGGGTGAAGAATCTGCTGGAAAAACTGCTACAGAATCTGTAAGTTATTTTCATGCATACAAAAACTTACAACATGTTTTTGAAGTAATAAATATTATAAGTTTTAAATCAAGAATATCATTGTTGCTGTTATTTTCTTTATATTTGACTTTTTACGCTTTGGAAAAGTGTTTAATTTATAAATAGAGCACAGCATTTATTTATCTTTTTTTATAAATGTTACCAGGTTGTTAGAAAAACATTTACATTGTAAAACGTTCTGGACTTTCTAGCAATTATCACTACTTTCAAGTTTACACCACAACTCAACAATGGAAATCAGGCTTTTTACTGCATTTGTGGTTTTCTTCATTGTATCCACTTCACTGAATGGAGTCAGTGGATCATTATAGTGTACTTGTACTGTACCAACTGTAATATGGAATTTTGCAATGTATCATTGATCTCATTTCAGGAAGGGGAAGGAAACAAGGAGAAGAAAAATCCTCAAGTCTATTTTGACATTACCATAGGTGACAACAAGAATGTAGGGCGAATCATAATGATGTTGAGGAGTGATATTGTTCCTAAAACTGCAGAAAACTTCAGATGTCTGTGCACGCATGAGAAAGGTTTTGGGTTCCAAGGAAGCTCATTCCATAGAATTATACCAGAATTTGTATCCTTATCTTGCAGATGACAATAGTTATTATGTTAGCCGTTGTGTTAATAATTGATCTATCGACCACAAATACTTGGGGTACTGGTTTCTCTTGAGATTTGTTGTACTGTTTATTATAACAATGTGAAAAAGTGGAAGATATGTTGTAAACAAAACTTTGAAGTTAAGATGAGTGGTGAGGAGTAGTTGCATTATTCTATTACCCTTTTCATTGATAGTGAAATTAATATTAGTTTAACCAGACTGTTTTGAACAACCTCAATATCTCTCTGTACCTCAATTTGACCGGTCACAGATTGTATAACTTGAATTTTATTAATTCACTGATATGTAATATAATAATACTCAAAAATGTTAAGAAGAAATGTGTGTTATGTAGATATAATCATTGAAGATTCCTTAGCCGAATGTTTAGATGTGTCAGGGTGGTGATTTTACAAACAACAATGGTACTGGAGGTAGATCCATCTATGGTGGAAAGTTTGATGACGAAAATTTCATTTTGAAACACACTGGGCCAGGAATTTTATCTATGGCCAATTCTGGACCAAACACGAATGGTTCTCAGTTTTTCCTTTGTACACAAAAAACTGACTGGTAATCCACATTTTAATTCCGTGAAATGATTTATGATTGTAATATAAGTTATATAAATGTGCATTCATAAATTTAATAATTTCACAGGCTTAATGGAAAACATGTTGTTTTTGGTCATGTCATTAGTGGAATGGATGTTGTTAAAAAGATTGAAGTAAGTTGTTGCATTACATTCTTATGCTGAGATCTTTTTTCTTTTATAATTAAGTCTTGTATCTTTTATTATTGAACTGGGTATGTTTTTCAGAAATGTGGTACCAAGTCAGGAAAGCCATCAGAAAGAGTTGTTATATCAGCATGTGGAGAACTGATGTAATAATATGTAAATATTTATTTATTAAGTGTATGGCATTACTACTCTGCATTTTTTATAAATATAAAATTATTATTATATTATTTTTATTGGACTCTATTAAAATTTTGTAAAGTATTCCCTGACTTTGTATTTCCTATAAATGTTATTATAGTTTATATACAGTAGTTTAACTGAGTGTTATAACTGTTCTAAGTATATATTTCTAGGCCTTTTTGATATTAATTTTGATTGTGTAAATTGTATATAAATTAGATTTAACCACAGATTGGTTTGTACTTAAACTAGAAAGGCGGCAACTTCAGAAATGGATAAGCTTGAAATAAATTTATATTTGAAAGAACCTATTCTATTTATGAACTGTTATATTTTATGTATAGTTTTTCTGTATGACGTTATAATTAGTTTACCAATAGATCAAAATAGCGAAATGGTGAAGGACAGTCACTTCTTTGATAATTCTACTCACCCTTGCAGACCCCCAAATAAACCTTTAAGAGAAACATTTACTTACTTTTTCATTGAACAAATGGTGCAGTATACTATTTATAACCTTAATATTTCATTGCATTATCCACAGGGTAACTATATAAATAGTATATGTGGTTTTAGTGTAGAATATTATGTACCTGTTTCAAAGTTTGTTTATATTTTGTGCCTAGATACCGATAAATTTATTTTTCCTTCTTTGTGGATCTGCAAATGTATGTGTACAGAGTTGAAATTGTTTTGTTACAAGGAAACATATATTTAGTATGTTTACCAAAATTATATTTTTAAAAAAGTGGTAAGCATAGTATAACTTCATTATTTGAACAACAGTTTCCATGTTAGATTATTTCAATAATTTTAATTAATCTATATCAAGGATTATTTATTTAAACAATTGTACGTGGTTAGTTGAACTTTCTTTACTCGTAAAATCGATAACATTTAGGGATGTAAAACTATAATCGATACTGCCCATATAAGCGAAATAATCGATTCTCACGAAAAGATGGTGCTCCAGTGTTTCACGTGGTTGAGGCTACATTTGAGTAAATACGGTTATGCGGGAATTGAGTTAGAATACTTGATATTTGCATACAGTTGTGCAGAGAATTTATGAATCAACAAATGGTTTATTTTCGCTGTTGAACAAACTGCGCGTTCATTTAACGCACTGTAAAATTTAGCTTCTTCAAGCGTCAGGTTATGTTACGGTAAGAATGGCTAAATTGTGTCCGCACTATTCGTTGTGCCCGGTGATTGAGATCAAAAATTTCTTGGGCGTATCCGACGATTCTGTCAGCGGTTGTGTTATAGTCACACTAGCAAGAAATATAGTTATACGCTACAAGGTAAGGATTTGGAACTCTATTAAAGTTCAGCCCTTCTATGAGTAGTATTGTTTGAAGCTTTAGCACTTATGGACATTGCCATTTTCCTAATTTCTGGGAAATTATATAAAGCTTTAATACTTTGAATTTTCTTTTTATCCTTGTTCAGCTTTCATGCCAAAAGCAAGTGAGTTCGTGGAGCAGCAAAGAAAAGTTAACTGCCCCCGTCGTTTATGACAGTATAAACAATCGATACATTGGCGTTTTTAATGGGGACAAAATTGCCTTTTGGAAGGTGAACAGGTATCAGCCACTGGACAACTACAAGAAATTCAAGGCAGGTTCAATAATGAACTAATAATTGAATACAGAATAAATCAACAAAGCTTAAAGAAACTTGCTTTTATCTGGGAAAAAATTCAGAAGAAAGGAAGCAAAATTTGTTTACTGCTAATGATTTGCTTAAGTTTCTGTGTATTGTATTTTAATTTACCTTTATGTTTGCAGTTTGTTTTGCTGATCCATAGTGTGTTGAGCGGGCCAGGAATCGAACCTGTTATAGTGTACAAGAATGGTTGTGTTGCATTGCTCTCGACTGAATTTGAGAATAGGAAAAATCCTCATTGTGACTTCAATCTGCCATCTGAACACAATCTCGAAGATGCAAAGCTAATTAACCTCTCTGGAATTCCTTATGTCTATCTGTTTGCCCGATCATACAACGTAAATTGTGTATTTATTACTTTTTTCTCATTCTTTTAGGTTTATTATTTATTTAATCATAATTTTTAAGTTTATTATTGTGTAAAGTTAGCAGTTAATTAGAATTTCTATACAAATCTATATTTATTCCGCAAACACATAGTATACTGCAATTGTGCATTATGTGTATTATTTTGTGTCTATTTATTCCACTGTTCCGTAAAATAACATTGTTTCAGAAGCGTTGCTGGTTCTATCTTATTCCTGTTGATCCTGATAGAGGGGAAAAGTCTGAGATACAGATGGTTCGAGAGGATGACACTGCACTTATGGCATATACAGTGACAGAAATGGAAACAAATCAACTCATTACATTATGTAAGTTTGTAAATAAATGTATAATTTTTATAATATTATGATTACTGATATAGGTTTGTTACGCCGTCCACAAATCTGGGAGAAACACACTTCACACAATGTGCTTTATATTGGGGAGAATCAGTTCTTTTTTTTCATTGTGAATAATTTTCTGGTTATGCATAATGTTTTCAATATGTCCTTTTTGCTGGATAGGATTCATTTATTTTCTAGATATAGTATGTGATATTTTTGTGTTCAAATCGTTGTGTTGTGGAATAAGCAGCAACAATGTGGATTGTTGTAATATTTTTATTCAAATTTATTAGAATAAATCGAAGTAATTTTTGAAAAAATAAACTGCATTTGGAATTTATGCAATTACATTCCACCACTTGCTCTGTTTTGTTTTAGGGTCTGACGGTAAAGTATTTTCATTGGATCTGCCTTTGAACGGTAAGACTACTTTCCCTGGAAGATATGTTTCAGTGTTCGAAGGTATCAATTCAAAACTCCCAGTTGTCATGGTCCCAGTCAGTACTGAGCACATTGCAGTTTATGGTGCCGATCCTAATTCAGAAGGTATTTTAAAAATATTCTGTAAAGACAATGGCTAAATTGTCCGGATTAAATACAAAATAAATTTGTTTAAATAATTAGATAAAATTATATTGCCTATATTTTCTTTATATCGCATGATTTATTAAATTATTAGACAGTAATAGAGATATATACTGACTCATGTAATTTTTTCTAAATATCAGAAACTGTGTTAACTGCAATATTATTTTCATATTACTGTTGATTCATATTCATGAGTAAAAATCATTTGTTTATGAATAGTGGGATTTACACTGTACATTCGGTCTCTATTTTCATTATTTTGTTCAGACACTCACAACCATAATTAGATTAAATTTTAAAATAGTTCCAGAACTGTGTCCGTGTCATATGTTTACTTAAATTTTGCAGTTAAATATTTATTGTAATTTATATTGTACTAAGGTAACATGAAAAAATAATACTGTAACGAATTGTGGATACTAATGATAAATTAATGTGCCACATCATGCAATGAAAATAAGGAGAATATTTTCTGTGCTTTAGGCTGGGGGCCTAGGTAATAGATGAAAAACCTGACCCTGCCTGCCATCGATGTTAGTTCATAAGTAGGCGCAGTGATTGGAAAAATAAGTGTTCCCTACAATCACAGAAAGCGCGTATCGAGAGAGAAAAGAATAATTATTAATGAAATGGGTCCCTCATGTTATAGGAGCTGTGTTGACATTATTCAACATACGGTTTGGTCTAGTTCAGTGCAGTACCCACATGAAATTGTACACAAGCGTGGCCAGGTTGTGGCGCTGCAGCCAATCACTTTTCTTTGTAATCGGCCAATACTTGGCCGTCGCCCCTTACAAGCTGTCGACACCGCGGTTGGCAACGCTGGTCGGTTCCCACACTTCAGCTGTCGATGTCACTCTCGCAATCGAAACTAACTGGCTGGCCGACACTAAAAAACAGAACAAGTTGAAAGAAGTCAAAAGCGAAAATGAAATAAAAGAAGAGACACCAGTACTTGTTAAGGATAGAATCACTAGCATGCTGGACAAAGGGTTAACAGAAATATCGTAAGTTAATTCTATCTGTATCTTTACTTCACATTATTTCAGACTACTACATTCTATTTCATACATCTGAGAATTATTTATTTATATTTCAACCAATTTTCAAATTAATTTATAATTTGAATGGTACATACCGTCTAATAATTGTTTATAATATGATCTTTATCACAATCTGTTTAATAATTATAGTGTCTTCTTTTTAATTCAAGCTGGATTGCTTTACCTCAATGGAGTATTCGTTTTATTATAATAAGTGGAGTTGTGTTAATATTTATTGTCATTAACAGAACTTTATTAGTAAGCCGACCACAAAAAGAATTTTATGTGCCATCTCAGCCTCACATTTGGTGTCTTTAAAATATTCATCCACTGTGGACCGTCTTTGGATTCATTCTCTGTGGATTCTCTTTTAATGAACATTTGTTTGAATCATTTAATATTTTAAAAACTTATATTGTGGAATGAAATTTTCAGTTGTCTCTATTTTGTTACAGGGTGTGCGATGAATTATTTCCTGGCTTTTTGGAGTGCAACGACACTGAAAGCCTCTTGACACTTGTGACAATGATGAGCGACATTCCTGAAGTGTGGCTGATAAAGACAGTTGTGTTTTGCCTGAAAGGTCTTCCAGAGAGGCGGGAGCTCCTACGCGAAACTCTGGATATTTCACTAATCAACAACACCGCTACACTGTGCCTGTTGAGGGATAACCTCTCCCTTGAATCTGTCCTCACTCTGATATGGGAGTTAGCTCGTCTCTTAAAGGAGTACCCTGGCAACAGTCACTTTATTGAATGGGGCTCTTTATTGCTTGATTCTCATTATCAACAATATTTACTTTCTAAAGATCAGAAAGTCATAGATGCTTTGACTTGCATCAAACGAATTATCATAGAACATGTAAGTACACATGGGCCTTAAAATATATTACTTCTTGTTCAATTGTATCAATAAGAATGCTAAATTATATAATTAATTGTACTCAAGAATTTTAAATGTGCTTTTCCATTCCAGCTGGACTTTATGAAAAATATGCAAGAATTGGATGCCCAGATTTTAAGACTTAGT
Source organism: Lethocerus indicus (assembly GCA_019843655.1). Taxonomy (NCBI): domain Eukaryota; kingdom Metazoa; phylum Arthropoda; class Insecta; order Hemiptera; family Belostomatidae; genus Lethocerus; species Lethocerus indicus. Next base: position 23,513,907 of record JACDQD010000005.1, on the reverse strand, counting down.
CAGGGTAAAGGCCTCATAAACAAACCACTAAGTAGGACAAAACATTATGTTGTTGAAGATATGATCCTATACTAAAACTGTATTGCCAAAACAATACAAATGAAGTGTTCAACTTGTGATCAGTTTGTATTGTTATAATTATTTTAGTATATTGTTTATAAATATTGAGAGCTTTATTTATGTTGTATAACCTCCTATAACCTAAAGATAATAGCACTGGCTAGTAATCAAACTGTGGCCTACTGTGCAGTTAGACCCTGTAAATTAAATTACAACCATTTTTAAATATTCACATTACAATGAAATTTCGATATTAGTTTTTAAGTAGACAATTTATTTGGTTTGTGAACAAATTTGTGGAATTTATGGTCATGGGAATAAAGATACTATACTATTTTTAAATAGTAAATATAAATTTATTTTAATAATACAAGGCCATCACAACACAAGACAATCTGGAATCAATTTTTCCCACATTATTATTAAATCGCTATTATTACAACAAATGTGTTCTGTCTTTGATTTTGATTCACAGCAAGGTTCATGGGATATAAAGAGGCAGGGTATGATTGATGTGAGGAGACAGTGTACATCCTCAAACATTAAATAAAAAATAAGAATTATAAATAAACAGTTTTTTGTTTACAGTGTACATAGGTTAAAGTTTATATATATATATATATATATATATATATATATATATATAAAAAGGTACAATTGGTGTATAATACAACAAATAAGTGAGGGAAGAGAAACTGGGGAGATACTGGGTTGTTGACTGGGAAAGAAATAGCTTAGGGTCTGGAACTCATCGAACTTCCAGGTGCTACAGACATCTCACCACTTCCTTGGCCTGATTCCCTCTGTGGACTCTAAAAACACAATTTAAAGTACCTATAAAATAATTATTGCTAAACCGCATTTATTCAATTCATAATTTGAAATATGCACATTTTAAGACTTTTCTTCTTTTCAAACTTCTAATAATTTATTTTGATTTACTTTGACAGATATCACTTTCTAGATTTATCATTATCATACTTCATTCACCACTGTTATTGATTCAAAATACCTTCACTTTTTGAACAAATATTTAAAATTGAAAATAAATGAAGAAATTGTTCACAGCAGCCCCTTCACAATTTATAAGGGCGTAACAAATAAATTGAGAAATGAACCTCAGGCACTTAATAAGGTCATAAATCACACAAATCATTAAACAGAGAAATAAATATATAATAGACTAAAAAAAAGCTTCTTGTACCATTGAGAATGCTGGTGTTAAATCCTTTCTGTTGATATATTTATTCAGAATGATTATTCAGATTTTGAATAATCATCAGTAAGGAGGGAGACAATTTTAGGTAGATGAAAAAGTCTTTAGAAACTCAAATTTTATATTTAAATGGATGCACCAGTAATCTAGGATCTCCGTAAAACAAGAAATTATAATGAAACATAAAACAAGTATATATACATAATGTAATATATATTTATTTAAACCCTATTAACATAATAGAATTACAGCATCTATACTAAAATTTAATTAAAGTGAGAAGCCTTTCTACAATTACATTATGTACGCATCATACTCCTTTTATATTTGTTATAAAATAAAGTTCACAACTGATTTATATTTGATAAGGAATTATTTTTAAAACTAATCTAGATTGTAACTTGGAAAAATATTCTGGTTTTCAGTTTTGAAATACATGAAATATATGTTCAAATATCATGAACAATATATATTTGATATAATAAATAAATTATTTATTATGTACCTTTACACATATTTGAGCTTTAAGGAGAGCAGCCCTAAGTATTAGCATTCTTGTCCGCCTCTGGTAGTCTTTACCCATATTCAGTGCTTTTTCAAAAGTTGAGCTCCTCTGATCCATGTCTTTAGCATAAAGAATCTAGAAATATTATAAATATTTTATATTATAATTTTATTAATTTGAGATAGAAGTATCAGAACAACACATGGATTAAATGAGAAATAAAAATTACATGAAATGCATAATATTCCTCACTTAAATTATGGATTCTAAAATAAAGGTTGTATTAAATTTCTACTACCAGAAATCCAGGAAGACAGAATGTTTTCAGACCTTATGATATGAATAATATAATATAATATATATATGTTCTTAATATATAATATATTAATTAATTATAATATATTAAAAAGAAGATAAAATTAAAATAAATAACCTTATTGTGGGAATCTATCCTAGCTTGTATCTGGCCCTCCAGTATAAGTTGCATCAGTTCATCCTCCAAAGCGGTTACTGTAGTGTTCAAAGCTGTTGCCATTTTGTTCATATCCGCTGAATGGTACGGGCTTTATACATAACAATTCCCACAAGTTAACCACTCTGAGCTTTCAAAAATATGCAAACGTAATAATAACGCGAACCAATTTAAGAATTTTAAACCAACCTGAAATATTGTATTAGGGCTCTGTTCCTTATTTGTGTATAAAGTGTATTCACATGTGGCGCTATATACATATCCAAATAGAGATTGTCCTGTAACAAAAATATTTTTTCCATATATCATATTCTACATATACACCTAATTATTATACTATTTATTAATTAGGTATATATACCTCCTAATATATGGTGCAAGTATATATAATGGTATAAAAAATATTTTGATAAATTAAACTGACTTAAATATTTATGACACACCTTGATTTCATCCAGGAGTTTCAGGCAATGGGCATACTTAGACTCATAAAACTTAAAAATAATATCACGCAGTTGGGGCTCTAGCTCAAGGAACAATTTAAATGAACTGGAACAAAATATAATTAAAATTACTCCAAGTTTCATGGCTGATACCAATGCTTAATTTTGTTTTCTTTCACAGTGAGTTAAAAAAAGGAAGTAAAATCAAAGGATATCTACATTTATCATTAAAAAAATGTATAAAAAATAAACTGAAAGTAAGTAAGCAAACTCTGTATGTTGGTTATTAAAGAAATCCATTCATTATATATTATTTCATTTTTGCTTATAACATATTCAGAGTAAAATGGATGCATAAATAAGTATAATAGATAAGTTTGAAGTTAGGCCAGATCCCATTCATTGCCAGTGACTAGGAATCCCCTTTCAATTAATCCATTTGTTCAGCATAGTTTAGTAGTTAAAGTATCAATAACAAATAGGTATAATATACCAAGAAAATTGCCTTATATCAATGATAGTATTGGCAAATTTCATTCAGTAATTGTATCTAATAATGTTCACATAAAATTGAATATCTATATACATTTCAGTATAGCCAAATTAGTGGCAATATAAAGTATTATGTGGGAACAATATTTATTTATTAATTCAATTTGTAAAAAATCATACGAAAACATTTATATAACATTTAAAGTTAAGTTTCAACCTGCTGAATATGACATATTTCTGAAGTTCTGCCCTGTCAAATGTGGCTAATGCACAGAGTCCACCGTAGATGGCAATATTGCTGGGTGACAACAATTCAGGGAAATCACAGTGGTCCAAATTAGCCTGCAGGAATTGTTTGGCCGCCAATTTATACTTCTTTGTCGCCAACTCGGCAAGCCCAGCAGCACATTTCAGCTTTGTCAGTATTGACTGACTGCTCTCCTTCCCCTGGAAATATGGCAACAGTAAGTAAGTAATATACATTTGCAGTATACTCATGCAAATTTGCAAAGTACACTATAACGGAAACTATTTCAACCCTAAATTAAATCAACTATAGATTCATAACTGTTTGTCTGTCAAATAGATGATTTGAAATGAGCTTACACGGAACATTGAGGGAAAATATGTGTAAAATGTATTCAGTACTTTGAACTAATGTATATCATTTTATTTAAATTGAATTGAAAATAAAAACAAATGTATTTTGAGCTAAACATACCTGAGCTTCAGAAAAATCTGGTGTCGATTCAGCTTTGTTGACATAGCTCAAAACATGAGACCAGTTTTGTAAATATACACTAACCTAAAACATATTTAGAGCACTAAAATATTGCTGAAAACCTGTGCATTGTAAACCCGTGATTGTTTTTATAATAAATTAATCATAAATATAACAGTTGATAATTTAAGCATTAATTGAGAGGCAAATAGTTTTGCTTCAACTTTAGTTGATAGTAAATGTTCAAAAAAAGCGTGGAAAATAAATGTTACAAAATGTTTACTTATGGTTAAGATTAATACAAATGAAATGCCATAATTTTGGGATAAACGTTTCAAACCTTAATGACGTTGAGACACATGTTGACAACATGTTTGCCAGAAGTGCAATAATCCCTGGCTCTGGAATAGCACTTGAGTGCATTTGAAAGGTCACCACAGTCGAGGTGATGATCGCCCAAATCGTCATTGCCTCGCCTGATGCTCTCTTTGATCGAGTTCGACTTGTAGTTTTTCAGATCTGAATCCAACTTTTCCAATTTCAGTGCAGCTTTTTTTGTTTTGTTTTCAACCCACATGTGGTCAAAACTGGGTATATCTTGTGACCCCCCACTGGCTACATCAGGTAGTGACATACCGCTGAAACAAACCAAGAGGGCTACAATTAGTTGAATGGCCCACTAGTTGGTCGAGTCTGTTACTGTTAATTACAATAGCGCTCACATATTATGCCTTTTATTTATGTTACGATAATGAATATTATTTATCAACAGTAATTTAAACAAATTACAACTAATTACAACAAATCTTTCCACAATACATATACATCTCTAAAGTATTATTTTCAATGGGTTTCATTAATGGTAATATAATGTGACAATAACCAGCAAGAAATGTACATGTTCCAAATGAACATGTGATTATTTGAATTGTTATTCAACCAATTATTTAATGGTAAAATGCGTTACATTCTATATAAAAATATCTTTATAGAAGTGAAATGAGGTTCAGTAACCAATTTCTTGCATATCTCAAATGTTCAAAATTGCAATTATAGTTTGACATATTATTTTATCAGAACATCTGTCACAATTAATGGAGTTAACTATATAAAACAGTACTACTTAAAGTTGTATTTTCTTCCCAAGGGGTTTATGAAATACACTGTTCTCATATATACATGTACCAGATGATACATCTGGTTTACATATTAAGAATAAAATTAGAAGAACAGGTTATTAATAATAAATAAATAATCCTTCGAAGAACAATTTCTATAACCTCCAATAGGACTTACCTGATACATTGTTGCAACTTTTTATGTAGCTGTTGATAGAGATTAACATTGAATGTGTTCATCACATAAGTTATGGCCATTTTGAGAGCTTCCACGCGCAACGTAGGACAGTGGTCAGCTATATACATTAGTCTGTATAACCTAGCCAATCCAGTGTAACTGTTTGCATACACTTCAAGATCCTAAACAAACAAATATTTATTTAAAATTCAAGCATTCCAGACAGTAAACATTCATGCTCACATTAGATTTATTTATAATAATAGTGGATAAATATTTATACATATTTAAAAAATCTTAATTACTAAATTAATTGTTGCTTAATTGTAACTATTAATAATTTATCCAAGTTTTTTTAGAAGAAATATTTTTCTAGATATCACCAAGCCAGCATTACAGCATTACACTTTATCTAAACCTAGGTTTAACACCCAGGAAAAGGGTATAGCTAGAAAATGAGAATGAACAAACTGAGTATGTAAGATAATTGTATTGCATTTAGTTCTTTATAATACTTAGTAGTAACTGAATTCAAATTTTAAGCTAATTTTATATACCATAATAAAATTATCATAATTTAAATCCACCATTCAAAAATGGACTAATAAGCATTCCTGACTGAAATACTACCATAAACTACAACTATGGAACTTGTTAATATAATCTGACAATGGGTGCTTGAGCGTAGAGTATATTTCAATGTGAAATGTAACTTACAAGTGTTGGGTTTTCTACCAAATAAGGATCCTCTTCAGTATTATCATTATCTTCTGGTGGGGCATCCACCTGCATAGGTTCAACAGCATTCTGCGGACATTTTCAGGATTATTGATGCAGATATTGGGAAGGCTTAGAGTAAATGTAACAGAAATCACCCAATAAACAAGGATATAATTTGGAATTTATCAATAAAATACAGTTGATAGTTTGTTACAACAAAAACCATAAAGTATAGCTGTTATAATAAATATCTAATATTGTGATAATCTATTAAATAAAAGTTGAAAAATGATGCAATGAAAAAATAGCATATTACTTAATAAAACACAGAGGGTACATTTTTTGAAAATTGTAGTGAGAATCCTGATGGGCTGAATTGCTTTGCACTTGGAGTTACTATGCCTTAAGTCATAGTTGAACGTGTAGGTTACTATTGGAGCTTAATGGTGTATTAACAAACAAACTAGGTACACCAACCCCATAATAACAGTTATATAATCATCATTTTAACACCTCAAATGGTACTCTTATGTTTATTACAAAATACGGAATAACAATCATTAACTGCACTCTATTACAGGTAATATGGTTACCACAGATTACTTGAAAATATAATAATTTTTAAACATGTACAACAACAACTGTATTGGGTGTGGGCAAATGCAAGCATAACAACATGAAAAAATGAATAAATTGTGAAACAACACTGAATTGTTACTTTCATGTAAAAAACTCACTACCAATTTTCAGATGAAATAGGAAAAACTGTAACACTGTCAATTTTCATTTATAAACTGGGATTGTTTTAAAACTTTCTTTAAGCCAGTAAATCTCCAATTGTTCTGCCAAACCTCTCATTATATGTAATAATAAAGAATAGAAAAAAGTTTAATTCAAGTGGATTGCATATTGCAAAATCTCAAACTTGATGGTATATAAAGCATGACCTATTTACAATTAGTATTGTCCAAGTTTATTCATGTATGTTCAATGCATAATATATCCAATATATGAAATTTAAAATGTATTCAAACACATTTGACAATATGTATAAACAGCTAAATATAAATTAAACTTTTTTAAATATGAAATTATAAAATAGTTCCTTCCTTTTTCTTATCAATACTAATTTGTAGAACTGTCATTCAAGATGGAATCACTGATAGAGTAACGTCTTTACTCAATTGCATGATATGGTTCTGTCTGCCAATTAATCTGAAGAATCCGCATATCTAGGACTTCCAAGAAGCCAGTATCGACTTATTCGATTACAAAAAAAGTACAAGGCCTCCGGCAGAAAAGTAAAGGAGGATGCACATAGGTTATGTTCTCTCACCTGATACATCGGAGAAGGTTGTATTGTCGCGAGGGGCATAATTGGAGAACTGTTAAGTCACAACCGAGGAGGAGTAAGGAAACAGGTCGGGCATAAAATGTATCTTGAAATAAATCAAAATAATTCAATCGGCGGAGTCATTTGAAGTTGGTTTCAGCACTAAAAGACCCAAAGCGGTGGTTTAGCCTGCACCAGAAAAACTACACTCGACGCACTAGTCGTACCAACATAGTACAACCAAATGTACCGTAAAGTCTGTTCAAAGCCACATCGATTTGTATCACCTTATATAGTATAAATAGTTATATACGCTCATTATAATTTAATTAATACATTAGTTAAGTTTATTTTCTGATTATACAGCTAGCTGTTTATTGCTGAGTACAATAGCACTTGTTATTGTTATACCGATTGCGTACTATAAAAAACTCTATTAAGAGACAGTATGTGATCTTACGGATCTCAACGATTAAAATGGGATGAAGCATTTCTTGAATACTCTATATGTATTAATGTTGGTTGTAACCATTTTTGACGCAGTACTCCAAACACTATTTTTATTGGATTTAGAATTTGTTACTTGCACCCATTAAAATTTGAAGAATTGAAATTTTTTATGCTATTTTGGATATACGATTTTAAGTATAGATTCACGTACAAAATATCTTATCCGCATGTGCACTAGAAATTATCATTGTTGCGTCCGGTATACATTGGCCGCGGTTAACTTGGTAACAGAGAGATCCGAGGTTTTTTACTATGTTGTTACGAATAGATGAATTCGAAAATGACAAATTTTATGGGTCATAACATTAGTAAAGGATGGTTCCTGTAATGAAACTAGTTCGTAGTAGTTCCGAAACATCGGCCCTGCTGTAACAGAAATAATGGATGTTGCTGGTGCAACAATACTCGCCATTAGTTGAGTTTGTTTCTAATAGACCTTTGAACTCATTTCTTGCGTATCGAACGAGGCAGTGTTTCGAGCACACGCTAGAACAGCAACAACTAGAGACCAGCAAACGGTTCGTTTAGTATAGGAACACTAAGTCCAATGCTGGTATTGACAGGTGGAGAAAGGTGGCCAAACTCACGACGTGGAGCTCGAAATACAGCAACTCGCAGAGCAAGAAGAGCAATGGGAAGTGTGCACGACCTATGTTCGGTGACCTCCAGAACTATGCTTGTAATACTGGCAACAGAGGGACTAGTAAGGTTCTTAAGGTTAATCCAAAGTATCTGAATTATTAAGAAGCAACATTAGCAATTCTAACTTAAATTCTTTTCTGTTATAAAAATTACCTCATTCTGACTAGATAATTTACAATTGTTGTTGGAATTAAAACGCTACTGACTATTAATAAGAACCTGAGACCCTACTAGCACAGGGATAAAACTGGAGGCTTAAAATATGGAGGAGAGGTGGATATTTCCATATTATTAAGAGCCACTGTGTAGGCAAATACAGACCTATAAATTGTACATCGGAGTGGAACCAAACATAGAAAAGGAGTAAGGTTGTTCACTTCTTTCGATAGGCCTTTCTATCTATTTGGTTTAAGTGTGTTTTGTTTATGTTTGGGAGGCATTTCTTTGTTGAATTTATCGCACCTTGGTTTACAACAGGAGTATATTTAGTGTTTCGTATTTTAGCTCGACTGAGTTAATTGTTCATGCATGAGTATTCCGCGTCGATTTGGATGCCATTTGCCCTACAAATTTCCATTGTGTTTTGAAGGCACTATAAAGCACTCGAACGATTTAAAAGCGTTATCGAAACAAAAAACATTAATTATTAATCAATTCAACATTACGAAATTATTATTAGTAGCGGAATGATAACTATTATTCGATAATTTCAAATTAGATTCACTTGTTGGTAACCAATGCAATGAGAAGTATCTAAAGCCATCCGTAACAACTAAATATAGAATAAGTGGGAACACTTCATAGGTCAATCACCGACTCACTACTACACCTATTGTTGGATTTTTTTATTCTTTGGCTCATTATAATTCGATTTGATGTATTTAAGTTAATATTCTGAACTAACGTTTATCATAAAATGGTTGTGGTTAATTTTAGGAACACTATGAACAATTAAGTAGAACTGGTCTATAACCTATTAACCATACAACTATAAAACCCAGGGTCAATTGTTCCAAATGGACTAGTTATTATTAATTGCCACCGACATTTATTTGCCAACTTAGTACTTGCAGTAGTTTTAAAACAAAGAAAAGGGTTCTGAGAATAACAACTGTTAAAATCGACTATTACGAGATGCGATGGAAAAACAGAGTTACTTGGAGATCAATCTGGCTTCAGAATTAATCTGACAATTCTGTTTTAACATACAAATGTACACATATTAAGCATATCGATATCGTTAGTTCGTTAACGTAGTGTACAAACATTTTATTCGATTAATTCAGCAACCACCTCGGCGACAACTAGTTAATCTTCTCCGGGTAACACCACGGGCTCATAGATAATATCTTATGAATTATGAACATGTACTTTAAGACAGTAAGTATTTGAACGTCATGTTTAGGAACATTTTCGATATTGTACAGGTGAAAAAGAAGTTAACCACGGAAGATGTGATCACGAGGGATGATTGTTGTAGCAGTTATAGTTAGAATGGTATGTCAAAAATTGAAATATTCAATAAATTTAGATTCCTCGATTGAGTTCAAATTAAATTCTGCTTGACTAAAAACACTCGTTTGGCCCCCACTTCAGGTTTGTGATTTTTGTAATCATTATTCAGCTTCGCCGCTTTCTCAATGAGGAATAGCGTACGGCATTTTCGCGGAATGTAATCAGACATTTCCGGTCTCGTATCTATTAATAAGACGATTGTGCCAAATTTCTTTGTTGGGTTTCAGCGGTGCCTTCAGCGGTTTCTTATGTTTTTTTTTCAGTCGCCACTTCTCCATTATCCCCCACCCCGAATTTTGACTCTTTTCCAAGTCGATGAGACAAGATTATTTATATTTATGACCGCAACATACTTTCCCGTTTATTGTTTTTTCCCGCGATAGTCCAAACAAACACGTGAGGATTTCTAAAGTGCTCACTACTCCGCGATGAAATTGAACATTTGGAGCAAAAAAAATATTTTAACATTTTACCTCTTATTCCGATATCATGCTTCCAATTTTTTAATTTGATATCGTTTTATTATAGTTTGGAATGACTTTTCTGTCGTCTGCTAGGGGTTAGAATATCCCTAAAGTATCCTGTGTGACAAAGTGACTCACACTGCTACTGAAGATGACGAGCAGCAGAAACCGGTCTAGCAAAAGACCAAATCAGCGAGAAGAGACAGAAGAACGCTGAATCTACGTTTTATTATAGTTTATCTAAAGTATAATATTCGAATAGAGAACAAGGAAGACCAAACTCGATATCAATTTTTTTAACCCTTTTATTGTCACAACTTCGATATACAATAAGGCACATTGATGTTCGAGTAGCACTATTATCGAGTATAGAATAACGGCTCTTCCATTTTTTTAAAATATTTTATTTATTTACTTGGTATATTTAAATCACGTGGCCACTTCCTCTTGAGACATCTGTAAGTAAAGTTTGGGCAACTTAATTTAAGATTTCATTTTCTTGAACTCAACTAAGTACTTGCTATTTCTTGCTCGTCAACGATGGCTCTAGAAACGTCAGACTCATAATTCGTGTTGAATACAAGGGTTATGAAACCACTGAGGGTTCACAGCTCTGATATGGGGCGATTGCTGATCATTTCTGCGTCATGAAATTTTTCAACCTTTCATGCCTTGATAGGAGCAGTTTTTTGTTATGCGAAACTACCGCGTCAATAACAGTAGTTAAAATTCACGGGCTGCAGTTATAAACAGTTCTTTACGTAACCATTCTTAAATAAAATAATTCGTTAATATTATACAGGTGCAAACAGTTAATACAGATCGAAGCGAGTATGTATCTGATTGACCAAAATTGGCCACTATATTCATGTTTCTCAAAATGCCTCTTTCCTCTCAGGCCGTATTGTTGGACGAAGTTTAGTCACTTGTTTTATTTGCACTGACTTATCTGATTTAACTGTGATTATTAATAGCTCGACTACTGGAGGTTTTTCAATGGATCATTCAGCGAATGAAATAGATGTAGGTAGTCTGGAAGTCTATTTTCGAACTGATTACATTCTTCGCGCATTCCATTGATTCCACAATGTTCTACGAAAAAGTCAGTTCCTCAGATAAAAAACAAAAATAAAAAAACCTGGGTTATTTTGTCGGCAGCGCGCTCAGATTTGGACGGCGGATGTTAATCTTTTTCCCCAGTTGTGCAACCTGCTGAATACGTTGCAAACAATAACAGATCCGGTCGCTTATTGGGCTCCGGAGTGTATACAGTTCTAGACAAGACCGAGTGGAGTCCTTAGACGAGTTAGAATCCTCAAGAATTCTTTTTAGCGTTAATCGGGCTCAAGTGCGGTGAAAACTCATCAAAAACTAGAAAACATATCGAATAATGATTCAAATACAAGAGAATTATTTACCCATTCTAAATATCTTAATTTCCAGTTTTTGTTTCCTTTTCCAGTTTTTTTCCAGAATATTTTGTAATTTTGTGTTCCGCGAGGGGATTGAATACCGTGGATTTCGTGTTCTTCTGTCTCCTCTCGCTGGTTTTGTCTTTTGGTAAACCGGTTTCAGCTGCTCGCCATCTTCAGTAGCGGTGTTAACACAGCCCATTCGCCCTCCTTTCAATTTGTATAAATAATCGGAAAATAATAAATAAATTGTACGAATAATTAATACAATAAAAGGGTCATTGACGATGGTATTCCTTTCCCCGACCGTTATCCTTCCTATTTCTTTCTAGGTTAAAACGGTCTCCCGGTTTTTCGGAGCAAGGTCAAGACAAGGTGCTTGATCGGGTCTTTATTTAAGGGACATTGCTAGAATCTATTTGGGTTACACAGTCGGACAAAGGAGCTGCATCTTAACCTGGGTCACCTCTTTGAGTATTAGCCCATCACATTTAAACATCCTTACTGCGTTCCACTCTTGGAACCAATTAAGAATCGACACGGCCGCATTTAATCATTGTCGTCAACAATGTTTCTGAGCTTAAGAATCTATTTAATCACATTCAAGGATGTTCAGATATCCTGCCACTAGCCTTTTGCATTTTTCAAGATTAAATTTTAGCGCTACTCCTATTTTCGATTATTGTTCCAAGTTAAACAATTAAATAAACGAAAAATTCCTTTAGAGATAAACATTACGACGTTTTGTGTTTTCTTCTACCAGTGACGTCGGTAGGTGTCGCGAAGTTATTGTGTATAAATATAACTCGCCTCATTGTTTTGTATGGCGGCCGGCTTCATTCTAAAGAGACCTCTTCTAAGTAGAACACACGTTCTTAATAATAGATCTAAATATCGTTTGGCGAGTGTAAAATTTTAGCGGGAACGACCCCACTCGCCATATGTCAATTATAGATTACTTCCTAACATTAAACGAATTCGCTTATTGTCTTTTTAAATTCTATCAATATGTAATTCCAATATTCTATTTTGTTTACAATTTTTTACATGCTGTTCTATTCTGTTTATGCCACAAATATAATAAATACAATATTAACTCATTAGTGGCTCCGAATGCACAGAACATGTCGCTAATGGAAATATGTATAAGATAGTTTAGAATACCTGTTTTGTGGTCTGCGAGGTGTTCGAATACGATAGATTTCGTGTATTTCTGTCTCTTCTCACTGGTTTGGTCTTTTGCTAGACCGGTTTCGGCTGCTCGCCATCTTACAAGATGGGGATTGTTACCACAATGACAAGACAGATATATATACATACGACAGACAACCACCGCAGTACAAGTGACAGTGACAGTGCAGTGAGGATGCCCAAAAAACATCCAAAGTGACAAAGTGACTAACACCGCAACTGAAGATGGCGAGCAGCCGAAAACGGTCTAGCAAAAGACCATAAGAGAGTTTTAAAGAAAAGTATGAATATGAAATAATTTTTAATCGACTGCAATAAGTAGGTGGGCGATGAGAGGGGGCGGTCTGAATCGAGCCAGAAAATAAAATATCAGGGCAGGTGATATCTCGACGTTAGTATCGCCATATAACCGAGCGGAGTTTACGATTGGACAAAGTGCATTGGACTATTGGGCGGTGGAAAGCGTTTAATTTTAGATGATAAAAGAAAGTCTGCCGGTGGCCGTGAGGCACTCCCCCATTCTATATCACGGCCCGGATAATTGATGGTTGGCGACACAACGTGGAAATTCAAAGGCAGCACAACCTAGCTCACTCCCTCCCTCCCTCCATCCCTCAATCCCCCACCACAACACTCCCGGCCGTTTTTCATCCCTCGTAAAACATTTTCTCCAGCCGAACGCCCTGTTCTCGTTGAAATATCGCCGCGTCCACGCCACTCCGAAATAGCGCTTCGGGTTCGAAGACCCCGGTTTAACATTTAACGCACCGGCCTCCAACGGATCTGGCGATACATAAATACTATATATCCACGAAGAGCGAATAATAGAACGCTTTAATTTTGTCGGCACTCCTGTGAATTTCCACCGAAGCCAACAAACTGTGAGTCCAACGTCACTGTGCCGAAAATTAATTCCAATTACAAAATATAATTTGAGATATCAGTTTGGAGGTCCGCGAAGGTTCGCAAAATCATCACCTCTGCGGTCCTCTCTCTCCACTGGATGATTTGCTGTACTGAAATGTACGGAAATATAATTTTCGGATATTATCGTATATCCGAAATAGAAGAGAGACGTTTCTTCGCGTTATTTTTTGGAGTCCCATTATTTCAACAGTGGACGAAAATAAAATGAAATTATCCTCCTTTTCGTCTGAGGGAAAAAGCTCTCTTAATACACAGTCAGTGTTTATTATTTCATTCGCTTGAAAGTTGGACCGTATATTTAAAAGCAGTCTTTTACAAGTAAGGAACCTGAGTCATTAATGTAATCTCTTCGTGGTCGAGAAAGATATTCACTTTTCTAGTTAAAATGTGTGAAAAAACCGTCTTCTTTCTCACGAAGTCAACAGACTGTCTTAGAAAATAAAACTTGTTCCAGGAGAGGACTCTTTAGTCCCAGTTGCTAAAAAAACGAAATAAACTCTTTCCTCGCTCTCTTTCCATGGCGCTCCGATTCTTTTTCTGCAGTTAGATGTAGTACGGACCGCTTTTATTTCTCGAAATTTATTGACGTAAGCCCAACGCATGGCTTTGTCTCTGCAAGGTGCACGCCCTCACGAGGGATTTCGTTGTGCAACCGAGACAAACAACAACGCTCCTGAACATTGTTGAGGGAAAGCAGCGATGACCGTTTCCAATGTCTCCCAATTACAATAGTACTTAATCGAAATATGTTACTCGTACTTAAAATACGTGAATGCTCAAATGGTTTCTGTTTCTTCAAACAGCTGAAAAAACATGAACACTAACATGACATGACGCCCGGACCTATTAACAAAATGTCGGCTAAACGTAGGACCTGTCGAAATTATCTGTCATTGTACAAATACAGTGCGCAATTGTAGTAAATAACTCGAAAGTAATGCGCAAATATACGGTTATTAAAAACAAATATTCGTCGCAATATTCCAAGAATGCGTCGTTCGAACGGAAGCGCGGTACAAGTACAACATTAGATAAGATTAAGGGGGGACGTCGGTAAATTAACGACATTGTACCGGCGAGTGGACAGTTGGTCCAACTAAGAAGTGGAGCCAATTCTAGACCGTTCCTCGAATCCTATAGGTGCCCCCTGGCCACCACTCCTGGAACTGTGTCAACGCACCCGGACAGTCTATTTAGACCGGTAGACTGGGCTTTCCCCGACTTGACGCTGCACCCTTAAAATACCATCATTTTTTCAAATTCCGTCCTCGCTTGTTTTTGGACTCTTGCAAGGCCGGTTTCGGCCGCTCGTCATCTTCAGTAGCTCTTCGGCAGTAGTGTGGCCACATTGCTTATCTGTGGGGCACCCTGTCAGCAAATTCGAGTAACTATACACAATTTATTCGCTGCAGTAAACCACAATAATGACAGGATGCGTCATTGTATATATATATATATATATATATATATATATATATATATATATATATATTATTTATTTATAAATTTATAAAGTGTCACACTACCCTTTCGCCGAAAAAGAGTGGAACCAGAAGATCGTAAGAATAATGTTATTCCCAACTCGCAGAATCCGTAATAGATATCTAAAAAATATATTTGTCAATGGTACCGGATATTATGATTTCCGGTTTATTGTTTCAAAGGCGAGGCAATACTGAGTATAATGTATCATATTATTTCCAACCTTCATT
Source organism: Lethocerus indicus (assembly GCA_019843655.1). Classification (NCBI taxonomy): domain Eukaryota; kingdom Metazoa; phylum Arthropoda; class Insecta; order Hemiptera; family Belostomatidae; genus Lethocerus; species Lethocerus indicus. The sequence goes on along the minus strand of JACDQD010000005.1, from coordinate 23,498,276 downwards.
ACGTCTCTCTTCTTATAAAAGAGCGAGAACATGATTAATGTGAACTGGCCGTAGGTTCTACTCAATAAGAGACTGAACATCAGTGACCTACATGCGATATGTCTCACTATTTTAGTGTTATTAAATATCGCTTGGCCACAGTAAACGGGATTTTTACAGTGATAGTTTTCAAACCACTCGTGTGCCTTTAACGCATTCCGGACGGAAAAAACGTGTTCACGTGTCAATTCACGTAACACGAGGGATCAGCCAGTAACGAATAACAATAAACTGGAAAACTGTTAATTACGAACTTCCGGATCTATTTTTATATAGCTGTATTATTGCCTTTATTATTTTACCGGCTCGCCGGAATAAATATTCGAACGCCGACCGTGAAACTGGATTATCCTATGATGAATAAGATATAAATAAACTCGCCCTCATTTAAATGTAAGGCACGTTGCAATACGGAATTTCGCGATAATTAAATGTCCAAAATACAAAAAATCGCGAACGGGGAACTGATAGCCGGTGACTTAATCGACAGAATATTAAGGAATATCTGGGAATCTTAAAACGCCCCCCTAGCGGAGGAGTCACAATGAAATACACTCACGTTCATTCACAAGAGTTTCGTTTTAAAAATAAGCTTGACGGGCGAGTTTTTGTTCCGCCGGAAGCCCGACCGGAGGCAATTTAATTGAGCCTTTGGGGAGACCGGTGGAGATAAACTGAGAAGGCGTATGTCACCTGTATATTTATATACCGTAGGATTCTGTGCAGGTTGTGAATCAGCGCGAACAGTCGTAACACGGGTTTTCGTGAATGATTTAAACTGGCGGCATTTATTTACGCCGGGTTCGAAGAAGGGCCGGCGAAGGGGCGTTCTGAGTGTCGGCGGTTGGCGCCTTTCGGGTAGGTTCTCGGTAAGCGGTGGCCGCCCCCACCCCCTCGCCAACGACACCTTTATATTCGGCAGCCCAACACCGGCAGGCCAACAGTCGGTCGCCAGACGCCAGCCTCTAACAGTGCTACTGACAGCTACAGCTTCTCTCACAGCTAGTCTCTCGCGGCTATGAAGGGTAAAATGTTGGCCAGACGCGACTCCTCCAGGAGGAGGACCGACCTCAAGGACGCTTTTACGGACGCCGACATCACTAAGGACGTGGTAAGGAGAAGGCTTCCCCCCTTTCCATTGTAATTATTCCCGACTCCGACGTGACACTTAATTCACGATATTTTTTTGCGTCGTGGAATCTACCCGATAACGGTGCTCCCCCGAAACCCGAAAACCTGTTAATAAATCAGTAAAGCCTAATTAAATTGCAATCGAAATTTCTGAAATTACTGAGTTCGAATTCCCTTTTAGTCCAAATAAAATATAAGCGAGAGGAAAAAAGTGATCTGAACTTGTCTAACTTTAATAAAACAGTTTACAAAATTTTAATTCGTTTCTTTTAAAAATTTAATAACTTATTTAGTAATTAGTAAGGTCGCTGTGATGTTTTAAAGATTGAGTGTAATATAAAATTGTAGGCAGTGTCGAAACGAAAGGATTTATTTTTGTCGGAAAAATCTGGCCAAACCGAACCCCCCGATCAGAAAACCAAACAAATGTTTCCTTTCGCGCATTTCTATTAATCAATATCTGCGGCCTAAAATGTGTACACCTTGACTATTTCAAGTATTGGTGTATCCCAATGTGGAAACTTGGATATTGCCCAATGAGCGGCGCCGGTTCCTGAAGTTGCCACGTGGTCGTTGACAAATTTAAAAATGAAACGGCGTTTGCCGCTTGTTATATTTTAGAGAGATCTGACGGCTTTGCTGAAGGGTGCCGCTCTTTTTTTAACGCCAATAAATTTCCCTTTTCTATAATGCCTGTACAAATTTCAGTTTCAAAAAAACATTTCCCTCCTTCTTAATCATCCCCAATACTCTAAATGACATATTGCCTCAGTCTTAACCGAGGTGCAAAATAGAATAACATGTTACTATGTACATAATTAATTAGCGTACTTCCGTAAACGCATTCAAAAATGTCTACTTTAATCGTAAGGGCCTTATAGTTTTAAAGAACATCAAAGTAACAACAATTCGATAAAGCGTAAGATGTAATACAAATGCAATATTTCTAAATTAAGCGCGGTTAAATTTCGGAACATTCAGAGTGCGCTGGAGTTTATTAGCTCCTGTCCTTTAATCAGTTTCAAATTGTAATTCGATTAAAGCCCAATCTTTTAATTAAAACTTGTTATTAATTTCGGATGTGATTCTAATTTTATCTCTTGTAAACAGATACGTTTGTGGACAGATACGGTTTGGTAGTTTGAGAAACAATTGAGATTTTGAAATGATATATTTAGAATTGAGTTCAAGTTCGTTCAGCGAGAAGGTAGTACCGGCAAACAAACCGCACAAACCTTTCGTCCTCATAGATATAATTGCAAAAATATTTTAATTCTCCAGTATTGTTCCAATTAGACTTGGGGGCGAGTAAGTAGGACCTGCTTATGTAGGAAAAGGCTTCGATTAAAACAAAACGAAACAGAAAACTGATTTTCAATTGGGTCTAAAAACGGAGCCGTGAGTTTATTGCCGTCAGCGTATGTCTCGAACTCTCGAAACATAACTTATGCCCTCCACTAGATGGTTTTAAAAATGGAACAGATCGCATCCGGGAAGTACATCGATGTTACTCTCTAAATTTAGGAACGATATGCATCCACTCACTACTCCACGAATTACCTTTCTCCCTTTTTTCGTTTCGCCGCTATTCCTTGTAAAAACATTCCAGCCGACTATTCGGTTTTATAATTATTGACTGGCGGGTATTAATTTATTTAAGGGTACAATTCCGATTGCCCCCAAGCGCTCATTAGGCCTATTCTGTTCCTAATTTTCAACCGGAATAAGCGACGGTCGCCAGACCCGTACGACTATTTGGCCTAGGCGTCTGGCACTTGTTGTCCGCTATAGCTATTAAATTGCGTTCTATGTTAAGTCCTATAATTGTACCAAGGTCTTCAAGCATAGTCTCATTGAAAATCGGCAAGACCTCCATTCGACGGAATCATCGTCGCGTACTGAAGTTGGACCATTCTTGTTTCCTTATCTCTCAATGGGGTTCAATATATTCACCGCTATGTCCGTGTATGACAGAAATATTTATGGACGGAATAAGATCGTGTAAGGAGGAATTTTTAGTCTGTATGATATATTACGATTTATATAAGTTACGATATAAGTACGATTTATTCGTAAGTTTAAGAGTGGATAGCAGAGGACAGTCAACATAAAGCGTTTGTTTAAAATTAAATTTGTAGTTTACTATATTACGGCTATTTTTTTTCTATCGTTTAATGCGTATTATCATTTATGATAAAATGTCGTTCGTTAGTAGGCACGTGGTTCTCTTTGTTGGGAGTAATTTTTGGCAAACACTATTGGCGGGAATTGGAGGGGTCGTGGTGCAATGGTGGTTCCGGTTATGTCTGTTACGGTCGGGGATATTCCATGTGTCGGGTTTAGAGGGGTGGTTGGAAGGCGGTGCTAAGGGATCGGAGGCGTACGGCCGGCTGGTGGGACCGGGGGGCCTAGCCGGGGCCGGCCAGAAATAGAGAGAGCCCAGGCTTCGCCCCGCTCAGGCCCCAGCCCGCTCTCAGTCTTCCCCCGTTCGCCTATTCGCCCCCACACTCCATATCCAACCCGCTCTATCGGATCTCTATTTCATCTGACGGACTTGGATGTGATGGACGCCCCGCGTGACCTACAGTGACCAGTGCCCCATCCGACCCGTTTCCCTACTTGAAAAACCGGTGCCGACACCCGACATCCGACATGGGAAGCGAAAAGAGAAAACTTAACGCCAACATTCACAAGATAAGGGAAATCGAATTGGAAAAAGTACGTATGGCCTGGACTTTGTTTCTGGTTTTAACGCCCGGTTTTTCCGTGCGATCCAATTCTAAAGGGTCCCCAAATGCGCCTCCTCGCCGTCCGGTTTGGCACCGCTCGCTGCCGGCCCTGCCAAAAAATTAGTGCACTTTGGAATATTACTGTCTTTATTAAAAGAAAAAATACCCACCCGAAATCAGGGCCGGTATAATTTGAAGCCGGACGTCGATATAGTGAAATCCGTTGCCAGTAATCTAAGCTCATTTTCATTCTTGTACAAGGTATTGTATACTTGCCATATGTTGTATACTAGAGATAAAATACCTACCTGAGCATATACTTAAAAACTTGCTTAAGTCAAACTATAAAAACGGCATCATCAAAAGAAAAGGAACGCTAGTTTTGACTATGTAACGTCTTGTTGACCACAATCTTGGAGAAGAAAGTTCAATCTAAATGCATAACTAATGGTATAAATAAACTCTCTGGACTATAACCTATATTTCAAAGCCAAAATTGTCATTTCGCGACTGGAAAAACTTCAGGCGTTAGTGTGAAAGTTTTGTGCACGATGTCGCACGTCCGTTGGTGACGACTGTTTGAGGTCATCCGAAACTATAGTGCCCGTTCAAGATATTCGTAGTTTTAGATTCATTTTTCTCCGTGTTATGGTTTGTGTACACTTGTATTGCATGTATACTTTGCTAAATCTGTCTTGTTAATTATTGATATATTAACCGATCGTCACTTTCTCCCATGTCGGACTCCGTCCGAACTCTGAAAAACTTCACATCGGTGTTTTAACTTGGAAACGTTCCGCAATTATAGACTTTATTAAATGTCGTCGGTTATTTTTTATTGTAATAAACTATTTTAAAATATAACTATAGGGAAACGGCTATTCCATGGTATAAATAACAGTTTGTATGCAAGTATTTTTCTAATTCGGAATTTCTCAAATGATTACATTTTACATTTTATATATTTTACATTTATTTTTCTTGGTAATATCTGTAATCTGATCAGAATCCGTCTGGATCCGAATCCAGCAATTTTATCTCTTACATGACATGGCAATTCCGTAATTGAAAATGAAACTGTAATGACCTGTAATTGCCTAATGTTGACAATGTTCTAGGTCCCAATATAATTGTTGAAACCTTAGATTAATACAGACGACTTCCAAAATATTTTTAGATTTTTTTTTATTTCACGGTATATATCCTGATAAGTTAATTAATTCGATATTAAAGTGCAAAGGTCATTTGAAGTTATGACGAGATAATTTTCCATCCATAAGTCAACGTACATAGTTCTTTGATAGGTATGTAGTAGCGACATATCTATTGTGGCTGTCGCTATTTAAATTCTATAAATATCGTTCGCTGCTCGTTTGACACAGGCTCTAAAACACTACGAGCACTTGGATCAAATGATTCCAAGTGCGATGGCACAGGCAACATGATCGATAACCGTGTAAAGCCCCTCGAGAGGATGTATCAACCCAGTATGATTAGGATTCAAAAGTAAGAAAAAATCGGATGGGAAGAGCCATTCTAATTATAGTCGTTGAAAGTTATTCTGATCTATTTCAAAGAATGCTGGCATTCATTGAAAGGAACTTTCATAGGAAAGGGACTCGAACTCGATCGATAACCAGGAACCGATTTTTGAATAATTATCTTTTTCTTTTCAGATAAATTTGGCCGAAGAGTTCGACATCCTCCAGATTGTGGGAGAAGGATGGTTCGGCAAAATTCTTCTGGTGGAGCACAAGGTTACAGACACAGAGATGGTGCTGAAAGCTTTACCAAAACCGTACGTGTCGATTAAGGACTTCTACCGAGAATTCCACTATGGCCTCCAGTTGGCCTCTCACAAAAACATAATAACAACCTACGACGTAGCCTTCGAGACTGCCGGGTTCTACGTGTTTTCCCAAGAGTACGCACCTTTGGGTGACCTCACCTCCAATGTTTCCGAGACGGGCATTGGGGAACTTCATTCGAAGAAAGTTGCCAAACAGGTACCAAACACTTAAAATAAGAGAAACTGAATATCCTATTCTAAACTAAATCGAGCAATATAAATAAGTCCGACTTTTTGTTCGGTCATTTGGGCTGGAAGCCAAAACTTTCAATTGAGCCCGGAAATAGAATTGATATTTACAAGGCCTGGCGTCTGGAAGTTCTCACAGAATTCTCCAGAACCTTTATTACGCAGTATAGAACATCCGACCCTTCGAACTGTATACAACATCCATTGATAAGCTAGGGTGGTATTTTAAGCTTATCTACTTTAATTTCAACCGTTACACGTAATACGTAATTTGATTTATTGTTTAAACGTTTGTAATTAAAGTTATCAATGTCAACCGAATGCATTCCGGGTGGGGAAAACAAGGATAATCTAGATTTTGAAGTCATGGGAAGCCATGGCACTGATGTACGTTAGTCCGTAATTGAATTATCTTCGATTCCATTACATCCTTTCGTGTAAGGCAACCGAAATATCGGATTTACTTAAAAAAGAAAATGGACGAACTATATTTAACTAAGTGGAGCAGTTCGTTAATTTGTCTTTTTTCGTGCACGCAGCTGGCAGCCGCCTTGGAATATATCCATGCCCACGGTCTGGTCCACAGAGACGTCAAACTGGACAACGTGCTCGTCTTCAAGTCGGACTTCTCGAGGATCAAACTGTGCGACTTTGGCGAAACGAGGAAATCCGGCAGCTTAGTCCTGAGGAGGAACGAATGGCTCCCGTACTCGCCACCGGAGGTCCTGGCCACCAGCACCGACCAGACATACAGGTCAAATTGTTTTCTCCAATCTCGTACACCTACCATGTGTCAAGGTTTTGAGCGTAGCACACTCTTTATTCATTACCTTTAACCCGTCAACCTCATTCCAAACGTATAACGTAAACGTTTCTCGTTCGTCTCGTTAAAGTTTAATGATCGCGAAGAATCGGCGGGACCGTGATCGTTGGTTTCTAGAGATGGCCCGCCGTATTTATGTTTTTGGCCTGTTGCCACCAAGGCCGCGCTACCCGTTGTCGTTCGAACCGCGGTATTTATTATTCCTTATTTTATTAAACGGATTATGTTCCCGCGGGATGCGAACGTGCCCTTTAAGTCTCTTAAAATAGCTCCCCTCTTCCTGGAAATAGCCTGTTGTCCTTAGATAGAGGAGCCTGAGTTTTATTGTCAGGGTGATTGACCCCTGGGACGGTAGTAGGAAATACACACTTTCGTATGAAGAACATTTTCAAGCTGTGTCAGAAAAACATATAAATTGTTCAATTCGACGCGTTTTCCCAAGAGTGCGCACCTCATCCCCAATGTTTCCGAAACGGCTTTGGGCTGTTACTCGTAAGTCTAACAGGCCAGAATACCCCGGTTAAATTCGCTTCGATGTTTAAACGATTAACTGAAAAGATGATTCTATTTCATAAATGCAATACAAACTTGTACAATGCCACGTTTAAAACTTTACCGCTAGCATAAAATACAGGTGTCGATTCGATAAGCAACACCACATACATTTAAGCTAATATTGTTTAAATCGTGGCGTTCAAATCGTGTAATTATCTAATTACTGTAATGTATACAGGGTATACTAATAGTGGGGTGTATGTGTTGTGTGTGTTGATGGTGTTGTTGTGTCTATAGGTGTCACACTTCGCACGATGTCTGGCAGTTCGGAATAGTGGTGTTCGTGTGTCTGACGGGCTGCTTGCCTTGGCAGAAGGCCGCGCTGGACGACCCGCGCTACGTGCGCTACCTCTACTGGCACGGCAGCAGCGGCGTCCTCATGCCCGTCCGCCGTCCCAAGCTCTTCAAGCTCCTCTCCTCCCGAGCCCAGAGGTGGTTCAGGAAGTTCCTCGAGCCCAGGCCTGACAAGCGGCCTTCCAGCCTCTCCGAACTCCACAGGTATCTCGAGGACAGGTGGCTCGCAAAATCCTCTTCGGAGAGAACAGGTGGGTTTATATATTGTGACAGAAACGAGTTGTTATACTAAGCGCCCGAATTGTGTTTTTTAATATTTTTTGATTTAAAATGGATGAATTGGGTAAAGGATTTTGTACGATTTGCGGTCTCCTTTGGCCGCTGCAGGTAGTAATCGATCTGTATACGATACAAGTGAATTGATCTTACATTCTGGTAGAACCGACTTACCTATTTATTACAATTTAGTATCTCGGTAACAAATACCTCTATGACAGTTTTTGGCATAGAAGGGAGTTGAATTATGATGTACTGCAGTCCCAGCTAGGCAAATAGTCGTCGTGTAAATCGAGTTGTTGATTGGATCAACGATACCGAACACTGTAGTTCGAACTACGTCACATGTCGATGAAATTTCATATTAGGAATCCGGTAAAAAAGCACAAAATGGGATCTCGTTTCGCTTACTGGAACCGGTTGTTTTGATTGAACAGATGACGAAAGGGAAGACGAATCGCTGTGCCCATCGATGTACAGTTTCCACAGCAGCGTCGAAGAGAAGAACGAGCTGCTCTCGACCCTGACAGAGTACGGTATTGAGACAACGGTGGACCGGAGCGCCAAGAAGGACAGGATACGGGAGTGGATCCAGAGCAGCGTGATCGAAGAGGAAGACGAGACGGAGGCGGAGGCCCAAGGGCAGGCGGTTGGCTCCCACCACCACCAACAGCCACCTTCTTCAACCAGACACGAGGACAAGTTATCCAACGGTACCATAAGCCCCACAATAAGCCATTGACCTACCACACCAATCACTATCATCCCAATTATAAGTATTAATGTCTGTGAATGCAAAAATGACAGTCCTCCCTTTTTTTATACAAGTTCTTTAACATAATTGGTTCGTCGTTTGCCTTTCTTCACTTCGGAAGGATGGGATATATTGTTAAGCCCTTTCGGGACCCTTTTTTATACTTTAGATAATTAGAATTTTAAATTCAGTATCGTGCCTTTTACGATTATTTGAGACGCTATCAAAAAAATCGCCTTATAAAATATAATTGATGAAAACGCAGTAATGCAGCACGTATATATTGGCCCAACATTTAACGCGTTTAACGTTATTTTTGGCTTCCAGAAAACGCGAAATATAAAATAAGCGAAGGAAAATAAGTGTAACATTATTGATTCTGGGAAGTTTATTTTTCGAGAGCGGAAAGAGCCAAAAGTGCAGAGCTCCTAAAAGGGATAAATTTTGCCAAAGATTAAAGATATTAACTTCGCTATGATTCTTTGCAGAGTTGCCGAGCGTCGATTGAAAGTTGTTTAAAATCCGAAACTAATATTTCTAATAGTTTAATATAGTATTAAGTATGACTTAGTTGTTAGTTATAGCTAATCTCCAAGGACTTGTCTTTGTTCACCCTGTACACATTTAGGTAAAGTGTGCTCATAGGATGGAATCTAGTCGAACTTAAATATGTCCAGAATGAGAGGATTAGCTATACTTCGGAAATTTACATATCTATGTTAAAACTAAGAAGCACTAAATTTTTATATTTATATAAATATACGTATATATTTTGCTACGTGATTCTATATTAGTTAGTGAAAAGGATTGTGACGAAAGAGTTTGAATAATGTTTTTATTACGTTAAGAAAATTATACAATCGATTATTTAAAACCCTAGTTCTGTTTATTTAACGTGTTTTATTACAAATAGGTTTTGACATTTTTATTTCCATCAATAGTTTAATCACTCATGTTAATTTAATACATGTTCCTAGTTTGTTTAAAATATTTACTGTTTAATTTAAAAGTATATAATTGGATAATTGAATTAAGTGTACTTTTAAAGTCGATTTATAACTATATCTGGGTAGTTGAAAAGGAATAAGGTAGCGTCATATTAAAAATAAATTGGAAAAATAAGCAAATAAAATGTCTAACAGACCATGTTTAAGAAACAGATCAAAATCATCGTTCTTATCCTTTCAATAACCCGGAATCTTCAATTAAAACAGACTGATTTTGGATTTGGTGTTTAGATAAAAGCCAATCCAAAAAATATTATGTATACATTATATATACATTTAATTTTCACTTTGTTCAGTCTACGGTTAGTGTAAGAATTTTCGTATTGCCAGCTGTGCATATAAACTGAGACATTGTGAGGACAGTGTGTAGACGTGTAAAAAACTTTTGCAGCATTCGAAGAATATATTACCGTCTGAAGATTTATTTTTATGTACGAAGAAACGTTGTGGTTTGTGATATGAGTTTTGAATTGTATACATTTTTATACAATAAATCGCATTGTTGTTTTTTGTTTAGTTTGATTGTTGAATTTTCCATATCCAGTCAGGTCGAAACGGCATAGACGCATTAAAATAATCTAAGAGACGGTTCAGTTAAGTACATTTCCGCACCACACTCACGGGGGCTCAACTCCAAACTATTAAAACAGATATAGTGTTTATTTGTTAAATATTACCGAAGGTATGAAATAAGTAACAACATTTAATACTGGACTATTTTCCGCTTTTGATTGCGACGCTCATTTATCCTTTTCGTATCTTATCAATTTAGCTATTTGGTAACAGAAGAACTGATAATGGCAGATAAAATTTTTGCACCGCGAATGGTTGCACTAAAAAACACAAAACTAACTATAGTGCGGTTTAGCGTAATACAATAATAACAGCGTTTCAGTGAACCCCCATCAAATATCCTTATCACGAAATTTGCCTACTCAGGTTTTCAATTCGGTATTTGAGAAACCAATACATTCATTATTATAGAGAGTGAGGCCCTTTAAAATAGTTTAACATACCTGTTTTCTGGTCTGCTGGGGGTTGGAATACTGTAGATTTCGCGTGTTTCTGTCTCCTCTCGCTGGTTTGGTCTTTTGCTAGACCGTTTTCTATTTACTATCCTCCGCTAGCAAATAAATCTTGTTTTTTATGTATCGAATTTATACATCGTATGTATGTATCGAATGTATTAAACACTGTATGTTCATTATGTGAATTTGAATTAACGTTAATGAGAATAAACAACGCATTACATTCTTTTCATCGTTAGGATGTGTTGCCACAATTTTGGCAGAGAGGAAATCCTAAACCCTAAAAACCGAACGCACCTGGTTTTTATTCCTATCATTGGAATTGGCCCGGTATGCCAATAAGAGTTATACATTTTCAAAACTGTTTCACATCTGTTGACCCTGAAACTGCCTTTTTATCCCCAATCGTTATCGCATTTGTTGACACTGAATATTGAAAGATAAGTAGGAATTAACAATAATGCGGCCGTAGCTAGGGGAACTGTTCTGTTAACAGGACCCAAAACCTGTGTGCGGGTTAATTCCCGTACATTTATCATTCCGATAGTTAAAACCAAAGAATAGTGCACTAACCAGAAAATATTTCAAACTCAAAGGCAAATAAAATAAATAACATTATTTATAGATTGGATTGCAAGCTGCGAGTGGAATCGAGAAATGAGCACTGTCATGATTAGACGATGAATTAAAATTATTTCGTATTAAACGAACATTTTGGTGGTGGAACAGTTTTTACGATCTGGAATGATCTCCCTTACGGGATCATCAGAACTCAAGAACTGATTACTGAAATAGAAATGCCAAGACAACGATCATAAATAACCAGATTCCAATAAAATAGAAAGTAAGGTATTGAGATAAACGATGTGCTGTTAATGTCAACAAAATTCCCTCAGACTCCTTTCTCTTTTTTCCATTAGCTCATAATAATATAATGTAAAACGATTTTAAATAACTGAAAACTAAAGCAAACTCATGAAATGAAATAGAAGTATGTCCTGTTTGTCCGTAGTTGTTCGCCACATTATAAATTTAAAAAATTGACAATAACTCAAGAGTTGTTTAGTGGTAAAAAATAAGAATATTATGATAAGGGAAAAACAACATGTGGTAATCGATAACGAAGAGCCAAAGCAAAGCAGCCAACCGCAATGGAAAGGAACATGGTTAGATGCCATGGTTAGATTCCTTATATCTAAGGAATCATGCCATCTAACCATGTAAATATGTTTACAGTTAATGACAATATCTATAGAAATAAATATTTATTACCGTTACCAACTCTTGGTTATTGCCAAGGAATTGACGTTTACTTTAAACGATTAGGTCTCACATTTAATGTGGAAAAAGGAAAGTAATTTTTCTGAGTGGTTCAGAATCAGAAAATAATGTAGCGATCAGAAGAGTAACAGAATATATTATGGCGCTACCAGGAATCAGAAACTAAGAACTCTAACTAAGAAGAACTAAGAAACTTAAACATACATACAAACAGTTATTCACTTCTCCTACAAATTGAGGCCGAAACTTTGATTCGAAACTGAGATCGAAAGGTTTAAAACGATTTCAAGTAGTAGTTTTACATTCACGATGCACCGCAATAGCGTATCAAGTATTCACAAGAAAACAATTTTTAAGCTGTTCATTTCAAACCACTGGGCGCTATGTTCTTCATATAACTTGCGCTTGAACAGCATCAAGAACGTGCTAACATGATTACTGAGCGGCGACGTAGTTTTAACGACATGACGATTTAAATTTGGACCTATTTTTGTCACAGGCGAGTCTAAAGTCGCCACATAATACTAGGGTAGTTAGACTTAATCCTACTTCAGAAAGTTCATATTCGAGGTCTGACTAGTCGGTTTTTATAAGAATAAATATGATTGTTTATTCACAGGTATGAATACAATACACAGGGCCGTCTTTGCACGTAATACCGGGTTCAGCCATAGAATACGTTATACAGTTATGCAACTCACTGCACTGGGGAATATCCTCCTCCAGGAGTGGAGGCATGGTTTTTGTAATAGGTCATTTTCTTGGATCCTGTATTTTGTGACCTCTATCTATCGCTTTTTAACCGAGTTCACTCACTTCTCCAGTCGGGGACCCGGAAAACAAAGACGTTTTACCAAATACCTCTACATCGCGAATGAAGTAAACTCGTTTTCCAGCTCTGTGAGCGTGGTGGGGGCTGTCCATCTGGGAGGGGGTGGTGACGGAAGATATATAAGAGTACAAGGTCGAGCAATATGAATGATTTAATTGAACGTTCTCATCGTTTCAGTATGAATTCGACCAACGAAAAGATTTGCAGCCTAAGCGGCACTGAGGAGTATGTATTAAGAAAATAACTATTATTTAGTTACTTAATGATGTTTTTTGTTCTATAAAACTCGCCTTGTTAATTTACCTTACAAACACAAACTGCCACGGAAAAAAATTAAATCTCGTCGTTCCTTTAATTTATTATTATCTGGAATTACCGTTATTACAGGTATTCCTATGAAGTAGTAAAATGCATAGCAGACTGGCTTTTAGAAAGGACTACAATCCGACCAAGAGTAGGAATAATTTGTGGCTCAGGATTGGGTCTGTATTAAGAAATACTTCTTTTCATAAGTTTATTTTTATTTTTATCACTGTGTCATATTTGCAATGATTTTGTAACAAATAATTTCTTCTATATTTTATTCTACAAGAACATTCTAAGATTGTTATGACAAAATTCACACTGAATTTTTATTTAAGGTGGAGCAAAGTGACAGGAGTGAAAAATATGTTTTATTTGCGCATCTGAAAATGAATTACATCCAGTTAATGTTATGTTACAAGAATATGTTATTAAGCAATTAATGTTTTAAAAAATTAGAAAGACGGAAATTTTTATAGCCAATATATAATGTTGAAATTTATTAATTTATTAATAATTGATTGAAAAATTTTATACGAATATAAATATATATATATATATATATATATATATATATATATATATACACACACATATATATTATATCCATCATAATACAGCATAAATTATTTAGTGTAACTGAATTTTAGGGGGTATGGCTGATGCTTTGGAAAGTCCTATACCTTTCAATTATGAAGATATACCACTGTTTCCCAAATCTACTGTGCCAGGTCATAAGGGGAGATTAATATTCGGATATTTGAATGAGGTACCAGTAATGTGCATGCAGGGACGATTCCACTTTTATGAGGGTTATCCAATTAAAAAGGTCAGAATTGCTAAATTGTATCTAGAATTAAAGAGAGTATTTCTCAAGTTCTTCAGATAATAGTGATCATATGACTTTTCCCCATCATTAAAGATGGATTATGAAATTATATAAAGAAAACCTTCTATAACAACTTAACAAGGTCAAGTTTAAGATCAATGCCCATTAGGGCCTACTGAAGACAGCTGGAGGGACACTGTAGTAGAATGAAAGTAAATGTTCAGCACAAATAGTTATTTGGTTAATTCCAACTGAAAACCTTTGGTTATATAATTATACCTTGTCACATTTGTTTTTATGATTTATTAGTATTCTTTCTCCTAGTGAACGATATTTCATGATTTTAATTGTTTTAAATAGTAATTTGTCCCATAATAATTTAAATTAATGTTAGGAAATTATATTTTGGAATATTTAATTATATGATTGCTGAAATTAACACTGATAATAAAACAGATTAAACAGGTCTAATAGGGGGGTTCAAGGTATGTATATTACTAAAAAAATATTAGAGAATATATTTATATATTATAGAATGACTTTAATTATTTAAATTAAATGACTAATCAATATGTCTATTTAAAAATAGTTTAAATAATTTTCCATGTATGTTGCCAAATTTTGCTGATTGTACATGTTTAACTCTTAACCTTTTAAAAATTATGTTAATAATTTAATCTAATTCTTTGTGTGAATACTTTAATGGTGTTTAATGGTAATAAAATGTCAAAATTTTTTTAATTACAAACAAAAATAGTTGACACTGTCTCTGGAATATATAATTCATTTTCAGTATCCTCAATTTTTTATATGTTTAATTAGTTATTCATATTTTATCTTATTATTGTAACTTTAGATCAGAAGAAACAATTTAACAATTTTTAACTGTGAATTGTCAAACCTAACTTTTGGGTAAATTATCTTTGCTCTTACTTTAATATGCACTTTCAGTGTGCAATGCCAGTCAGAGTAATGAAGCTCTGTGGAATTACTAATTTGATTGTGAGCAATGCTGCTGGTGGTATAAACAGAAGCTTTAAAGAGGGTGATATTATGGTTATTAAAGATCACATAAATTTAATGGGCTTTGCTGGCAATGGTCCGTTGATTGGTCCAAATGATGAAAGGTATATTATATTCATATATTTAAAAGTAATGTTTAATTTACATGCTAATAGAATGTGACAAACTGAAAACTTGAACACAACAATATTTTTTTATAATTCAATTTAAAAATATTAGAACAATAAAAAATTATAAGAGTCATTACTGTATATTGAAAACAGGGAATGGCTTAATAGGAGGCCAAAAAAGTATTTAAAACGTTTCTCTGATTTTAGGTTTGGCCCAAGGTTCTTACCTCTAAATAGGGCTTACGACTTTACCATAAGAAAGGAGGCGAAAAAACTAGCTTTGGAAAATGGACTTAATGTCAAGGAGGGTGTCTATTCGGCTGTAGGGGGACCAACATTTGAAACTGTTGCAGAAATAAAAGCCCTTGCCATTCTTGGAGTAGACGCAATTGGTAATTACCTATTGGTATTTTAGACAATTCTCCTCTGAAAGATTCCATTACGTTTTTAGTTTTGCACTAACGGTTGACAGATAAGCTACGACATTATCTCAAGTAAAACAATTCGCAAGAAAACAATTTTTAAAATTTCCAGTTCAAACCACTGCAAATTTTCTTCGTATATATGAATAGATCACGTCAAGAGCTTTAAAACTACACAGCGCGCAGTCGTTTTATGCTCACGGTTGCTCTGATAAAGTGAGTTATACGCGGCCGAGCTGTTCACGAAAGTGCTAACACGATTACTGAGCAGCGCGTAGTTTTAACGATATAACGATTTAAATTTAACGCGTAGTTAAACGTAGTCCTACGTAAAAAAGTTAAAATTCCAGGTAATATTTGTCGGTTTTAGTAGGAATAAATGTGATTGTTTATTCGCAGGTATGAGTACAATACACGAGGTCCTCTTTGCGCGACACGCGGGTATGACTGTTTTTGGGTTCAGCCTTATAACAAATCTTAGTGTGATGACATACGAAGAGGATAGTGATGAAGAACTTGTAGAGCCAGATCATCACGACATCTTAAACATGGCGAAGCAAAATGAAGGGAAAATTCAGGAATGGATTCGCAAAGTTGTTTCCTATATGGACAGGATGCATAAAGAATGAAAAGGTTACGAATGATACGAATATAAATGAAGTGGAAAATTGAAATGTGATCATATGCACGTTACACGGCGTGATTTGTGCTCAAGTATTAAAAAGAAACACTAACTGTTCATTATAGACAAGTGATTAAATGTAATGATTAATTATGATGGATTCGTACACACTGGTGTAATAAAAAGAGAAACAAAAAATGAAGAATGAAGAATACACATATTATTTATTATTTAAACAGTCCTTTACTCAACTTACCAATATATGTATATATTTACTTAATCTGAAGAAGAATACCAGCATTCTTACTTCTGCCTATTCTCGCTGATTTGGTCTTAGCAGGTCCTATGTCCAGTGATGGACTGCTACTAACTCCAAATTAGATTAGTAGAATGATGAATTTCCAAATACTTGGCAACCAGCAGACTGGTACCCTAAATGAACATACTTAATACATTTTATTGTAAACCTTAATTAACCTTAATATTTTGTTGCATTTTAAAGTAATTTTGGGTGTATAGTGATAGAAACAAATATGTTGTGATATACACATAAGGGGAAGATGAGATTTATAGTTGTAGCAGTCATACCTATTTATACTTGTGAATGTATGATCACGTTACATAGGTGAAGAACCTGTATGTATTATAGCACTTATTCTTCCATTGGACAAACTCTATGATAAATGGTAGCTTAATTTTACATAGTAATTATTTTTTCTTCTGCCTTTATTTTCAATGTTTTACAATATAATTAATCAACAGAAAGCGTACCGTAGGCTCGAAATGGTCTATGTCATTATTAGCGGCAGGTAACACTAAAGAATACAAATAAGAATGATTACTGGCTGAAGAACTCATTTGTGACGAATATTGAGACCATTCATGCGCGTGCTCATTATGTTTTATTGATGAAGAGCCTACAATGAAGCAATATGGAAGAACCAGTCTCAGGCAGTGTATTGTGTAAAAGAACACGATTAGTAGAGCACGTAAGCTCCTTTCGTAAACTAATTGGTAATTTAAATCCATTGTACTTGGTCAATTCATGTTGGAAGCTATTTTAAAATACTATAATCTTTTCTGTCCTCCTTCTCTCGCTGGTTTTCTTGTCCAGTGGAAGGATGTTTATCCTTATCCCCAGAGGGTCGGAACCTGATGATGGAACCAGACAACACCCGAGGTGGCCGCTGAAGGAAAGGAAAAACTCTTCCAGTGGAGCTCGCGTTTTCAAATACAGCAACAATCCTGGAATAGCAGGCGGTCAACTCCTGCGGACCGACGTTCTTTCCACTGTATTATACGATCCTACCGGTGGTTAGTGATAATTCAATTAGTGGTCGCAGAAACTGTCGCTCTTTTAATGGCTGTTGTGTGGCACATTTATAGATTACAGTTGTATGTTATGGATACAATTCAGTAAACGAAACGAACGTTGGTTTAATATTAATATGTGAATGAATCTCTTACAAGAGCCTCATCACGCGGTTGTAACCTTATGAAGACAGATTCGACAAACCTAATCTTTAACAAAATCATTCACAGTATCTAAAATTTAAGAAACTTAATCAAAGCCTCAACGTCCCAACATTTATATTCGTATGAGAAACTTTAATAAAGAATCTTGAACTATTCAAAATGTTTTTATGTTACGGTTCAACGTGCAGCCTAAAAGAAATCGTTTCTGAGAGTTCTGTTCGATGTAATTTTAAGAATGTAGGAAAGAATTAAGGAAACAACATTAAAGAGATATATCTTATAATTTCGCTATATTACTACCAACCCATTGGAAAGACCTAAGTTTTGGTTTATGAAGATATTCGGAGGTAAAAAAAATTCCCACTGGTGGGTGGGTCGTTAGTGGACGCGTGTATGTGTGCAGACAGCTGCGTCTCAAATTCAAATGAACGAATTATAATTACATTTTTATGTTCTGTTTCCGTTCGTCTGCATTGACGTCCCTAATGTTTGGGAAAAAAATGATAATTTATTCACCAAAGCAAATAATACCTTACGCACCACTACTATTTCTTCCATGAAAGAAATTGTTCAATTTTAACTTCTGGCACTGCTTTAAGAATTTATGCTATAAATGACAGGCTTCAACCGAGTAGAAACATATCAAAATACTCAGGTCATATAACAGGTTGTAAGGTTATATTCAGAATTTTGTATTTCTTTGTCACCTTTTGCTAATATTCCATCATACTGTGTCACAGTTGGTAGTATTTTGATGTTCGGATCTTATGCAGATGCCGGATTAACCTACTCTTAAGAGGCTGTACATTTGAAAGAACCCACAGTAAAACATATATGTGGACAATGTGCCGTGCAAGATCTAACGTACAAGAAGAACCACATACCATTTTTTACCACAATACGTAACGAAAATGTCACCCTACATAGTTATTTTTAATATTATCGCTCTTGTAATTTTCTGTGACCACTCGCTTATTGGTATTACGTTAGGCCAATCGTCAGTGGAGGCAAACAATGTCGTAAGCAAAATACATAGCTATACACGACCATTTGTCCATAAAAGCCAAAATAACAGTTTATCGTTAAGATACATTTTTCGTATTATCGTGACGGGATTTTCTGCGGCACATAAGTATAATGTATATTAAGCATATTAGTATAAATTGAAGATAGAACGCTTGCATTGGAAGTGGAAATATTTCAATCTTTTCTGTTCCTTTGATTTCATTCTCTTTGGTAAACGAGGAAATGATTCGAAACATGATGTAATATAGTCATCACCGAGAAAAGAAAAGAATTGTGTAATATGTTCCGGACGGTGATAATAATCTAAATGCGTCGAACAAACTGTGAGACCTTCGCCGGAAGCTATGGACATCATCCAGCAACCAACACGAAGTGATATTTAGTTCCACCGGTCAACTGCCGTCACGGCGGAAATATTCATGTCAGCCGAACACCGTGTACACGGTGAAGGTGCTTATATTGCAGGGTAAATTCCTTTCCTCGTTTTAGAACGGCGAAGGCTTTTCCGCCGATCTACTTGTGTCTAGAAAGCGTCCTTGGTGACTGACAAAACCGACGTAAAAAGCAAACCGAATAAAACCAAGCTCGGTGAATCTGGGTCGTTGATTGAACATCGAAAGGAAACACCGGGGACAAATTCATTACTGTTATCTTGAAATGGCACATTTTTCCTAATTGGTTTTTACTGCCCCCTTTTCTGTATTGAATGGTTAGTAAAAATGGCCCCGGCCGGGGAGTGTTATCTTTAATTATACGACGCCAATTATTTAGTGTAACTCAACGCTGAACATAATTAATCACTGGTACTGTGTTGCCGATATTAGGCCGACCTCGTCTGTTCACCTGTACCGGACGAACCGCCCAAGAATTAAATTTAAAACGTCGTCGTCAAAAGGTACTGAAAAACGAGCGAAACCGGTCGGCCGTGTCGAAATCAACTTTGAAGAAGCGACGATTAGTCTGCCTTCAAATTAAGCCTTCATATTAACTTGTCATTTAAACGTTTTGTATCCGCTCATGTAATGACAGGCTATAATTATCCTCTTTCAAACTTTTCGCAAAACGCGGAGATCCCCGACTCGGTGATTCGACCGTGTCTTGGGACTCTCAAGATTCCAGCAATTAGAGAGAAGCGTAATGACTCTAGTTCTGATGAGCGAGACAGCACAACATGAAGAACGATTTGTCAGACGCCTCGTAAATTATCTATAATCTAATTATATTCAATCTATACCCGACAGTAACCGTAACTGTCCACAGTTTATTAACCAGAAACCAGAGTGAAAACAGTACTACAACAACCCCCCTTACATTGTGCTTTACATGTACCCCTTCTGTACATTGTTGTAAGCTCATATCAAATGACGGTTTTCAATTGAAACCCCCATTCCAACGCAGAAATATCAGCCACTCTCAGAGTATTTCAGTAAGAACAATGCTAGTTAAATTATATAATTACGGAGGAATGGAACTGTAGAATAGGTGGATGAAGTCAAACTCATCGGTTCCCTAATTATGGGGTAATATAGGATATAGCAACTATCAAGGATAAGATATATGGCAATTTGAATTCCCGAATTTGGAGGCCGGCAATTTTCTTCGTACAGCCGTTGCCAAGTAGGTATTGTCTGGGCGGGAGGGGCTCCAGCAGGCGGTGGAGCAGGGGCCGCCGCCACCGCCCGTGACCTTCCACCTAACGAGGCCGGAATGAAGACCGAACGCCGCTGCTGGGCCTATTTCCACAGCTAACGACCGCCCGAGCAGCTCCCAATTCGAAAGGCGCTAAAAAAAATTATGGCTGCCGGTCCGAGACACCTTGGCCGCAGAGTATAGCGCGAGCAAAAAACTGCGTCCACGGAATTCGGGGAATTTTAAATACGTGAACGCACTTTGTTTCGACCACTCGCTGTATTTAACTAGTGCGTTGCAGCTTCGTGAAACTGTCCGAGATTGCCACTCGACTCGTTCGATCACTGCTCCTGGGAGTAGTGTGGTTATGAAATTAACATAAATACTCTTCAATCAAGGTGAACAATTAGGCACTGTTAGGAACCTGTGTCAGTAATGATCATCTTTATCACTCCTCCTGTAATATGCCTAATTTTCAATCTACATTCAGACGGTGACGTCTGCTATGCAAGAAGTGAGGGATAACGCGGGAATCTAGAAACGCTGACTAGACGTTAAGGCTCGATTGATTATGTTAATTGACCGAGATGAACAGAGTTGTCGAAGCGACTTCAATGAATTGACGGCCGGGCGTGAAAATAAAATTAGGAATCCGGAATTCATTAGGTGCCTAATGAATGATTATAAACGTCTAGAACAGAAAGGGATTTATTAGAAAACGATTCTGAAGAAAGAAATTCTCGAGTTTTAGCGAGATATCTTATCTCGAGGCCTGCCTCGCGGTTTGTAGAACTTATTTGAAAATTTAAATCCCAAGTTTGTGGATCTGATGCGTTAGTCGGGGAAGGGAAAAATGATCGGTCGGCTACTTGATGAGGATTGGGGTCGTGAATGAAAACTGAAAAATGGCTGGCACTAGAGTCTCCCACCACTTTCATGGTCAAGTTAGCGCCGCCCGGCCGCCGGCTCAGTCGAGGTCCGATCAACGCCGAAGAACGCCCCAGAACGCAGACATCGCCCGGAAATGCTTCAAAATTACACTTACGAGACAGTGAATCGGATAGCCCACTGGCTTTTGGCGAGGACCGACGTGAAACCGACCATCGGTATCATATGCGGAACTGGATTGGGTGAGTACACTCTCTTGAAATTTACCCCTCAGATAGGATTTTTTGTTAAGTAGGAAAATCTTTCGGGGATAGTAATTATTACAGGCTAATTTGGCAAATTTTTCGTCTTTTTTAAAATTTCATTCAACGAAACTCTAACAAATGATTTCTTTTAGGTTGTACGTTCAACTATAACTTAAAAACTTCATTATAATTATGTTTTTTGTAATAACGAATTGATTTGAGTAATTTTTTAGTAAAAAAACATTACACTATAAAAGTTACAAAAAGTGTGTAATGACGTCAAATTATGAAAAGCATTCATCTTGAATTAGACTCATTTTGAATAGTGCGAGATTCATTATTAAAGTTTCCCATCGTTTAAGATGTAATGTTGGGAAGTTGAAGCCTTGATTAAGTTTCTTAACCTTCATATACCGTGAAACCTTTTGATGGTACGAGGGCTTTTAGAAAGATTCGTTTTGACTAATCTGTCTTCATAAGGTGATGCTCCAGCGTTCGTTTCGTCTACTGAATAGTATATATTCAATATTTAACTGTAAGAATGATTCGTTATGATATAAACACTGACATTGAAATAAACACGGAGGGATATCAGTGCTTCATCGAGCCGTCCCAAATTAATATCATAGTTCTCTCATTCTTCCTGACTGTGGCTTTGGTTTTAGTTGGGTTTCTCCAAAGAGTGTTGCGGCATCCGCTATGAGTAAGGTTTCCTGGAATGGCACGTAGGACGGGACTTCGCGGGAATATCCCGGTACGAAGGAGTATTCTGTCGGTTACTAGGCGCCGGTATAGTTGACAGTACAACCGATTCACTCCAAGTCACTCGTGACTTCAATATATTATATTATCCACCGTCCGACCAGGAAATTGCGATAACTAATAGCCGAGATCGTTCTAGTCCACGCGCGAAGAAGCGAGAGGAACTTCACCGTCACCTCTATGGCTATTTTAAGTGTACTAATACATTTTTAGTGCAGTAAGTTATATATCTAAAATATTATATGTACGCAATAAAATGTCATATACACAATATATTCGAAAAAAAAATGCAAAGCACAAATGTGAAACACTCATAGTGGCTCGCAGAGGTTTCCATCTAAGAACATAACATTCACATAACGTGACTTTCATAGAGGCTCTTTACCAGGTGAAGAGAGCCCAGAGTTATTTTCAAATGTTATAACAAAAAAGGGAATTACGTCGAGAAAATGTCAACTAATTTGAACTATACTAACCGGCTTGGTTATGCAATATATTATGAAAAGCTTCATTATCATGAAACGAAACTAAATATGGGATTAACGAAATAATATATTTTCTATGAAATGGAAAATTACTTTATATTTTTTATAAATTTCTTATAATATTACATTGTTTTGTATCGTAATATCTATAAGGTATCGATTTATAAGCCCAGTTTCTATATCTACTTAACCAGGAAATTCTCCTTGTGACGTACCGGAGAAATTTTCTCATGGATTTTCCTCATTTGCTTATCACACTCGTCAGCGCACATTACGTCCTATTATTATTCTTAAATATTCCTACATTTTTAAAATTCCAGATTGTTTTATCCTTCGAAAAATAAATTTCGTGATTCGTTTAACGACATTATCAATTCTCAATTATTATTATCGAGACTTCTCTATGTTGAAACGCGGTTAGTTCAATATTGGTAATTGCTGAAAACTGGGTAAAAATGTTTTCTGAAGGGGACCTAAGTTTACTCAGCTAAAGTGTAATCAAGGACGCGTGACTGTTTGGCCTTGTTTAAAATAAAATTGCTACTTTTCAACTCATCTTATACATTCGACGAGGAAACTTCTAAACCGATGCTCCTTATCACAGCCTTTTTCACAGCGGTATAACATCCTAGAATGACCTGGTAAACTCGTCGATTAAATCTGTCCGTTAAGGCAATATTGCTGCCTTATTAGACATATTGACCCTAAGAAAGAACTCTTGAACAACAGTTCCTTAACTTAAAAAAGTTTTAAAATGTTTAAGTTAAAAGAAAAGTCTATAATCCTTTAAATTATCCCTCATTACCTTCCAAATATATGACAGGATACCTATCTGTTATTGTGTATTTGCGGTCATAAATGTTTTCCTGTTGATCTAAAATTTATTGAAAAAAGTTTATTTTTAGTAATCTAGTTAATCCCTGAAATTTCAATATTTGCGAACGATTTTTGTGAAACAGTGCCCCCCTGAGTGTGGTGCGGAAATGTACTTTACTGAAGTTCGTTGGCTGCACTTGCACAGATAAACTAGCACCCCTGAGGGTGGTGCGGAAATGTACTTAACTAAAGGTCGTTAATGCACTGATTAACTAGTTTTAATTAAACTAAATCAATTAATTAATTAATTTAATTAACTATTAAACTTTTTTCAATACGTTTTGGATCAACAAAAAAACTGTTATTATCGTAAATACACAATACCAGATAGATTTTCTGTCATATGTTGGAAGTAAGAACCTAATAGTTGTGACCAGTTGTGTGATCAAATATATATTTGACCGATAATCCGACAAAGACTTAAGCCGATTAACGAAATCCCTCCCAACCCAAATAAAACAAACAATATCCCCCTAAAACACAATAATAAGACACATATATTATATATACAGGCGACAGACAACCACCATAGTACAAGTGATAGTGACAATGCAGTGAGGACGCCCAAAAAACAACCAAAGTGCCAAAGTGACTAACACCACTTATCACAAAAAGAATTTCTGGAAAAGTAACGGGAAATTGTTAAAGACTTTTTTCTGCGAATCTGAATTGAAATACTAAACCTAATCTAATGTCTTATCTTGTATTAATTATGATGGTCTGGTAAGGATTCGTTGTAAATTACTTTTTAATCTCTTCGCGATAAGATCTGATGTGCCTGCAGAAGGGCCGTTCTACGCGTGCCGAACTAACCATAACACTTGGCGGTGTTCTCGAATATTTAACCGCTGACTTGGTAGTTTCACACAATCACAGTGTTCGTTTAAGACATTGTGTCGAACAGACATTGCTTAAGAGTTTTGCTGACTGTAGAAACCCTGCTAACACCGGCCGACACGTAAACACACCAGCACAAAGCCCAATTTCAGTCATTTTTAAACCTGTATCCATCCCACCGTACCAAAAAGAGTGTTTCAATGTAATTTTTGAAATATTACTTACCTATTTTCAAGTTTCCCAGAAATTTGTACTGTGGTGGTTATATGTCGCGTGTATATACAATATATGTGTCCTGTTATTGCGTTTTGGGGGATGTTGTTTGTCTTATTTGGGTTGGGAGGGATTTTGTTAATTGGCTTATTGGCTTTATCGGATTATCGGTCAAATATATATTTGATCACACAATTGTCTAACTATTCGGTAATAGTTATTTAATTTTATAATTATGTTAAGCGCTAAGGAATAACTGATTATTTATACAATAAACATATTATTTAAAAATTGAGTTCAGAAAGCGAAGGTTTTCTTAAATCAGTATTTAAATTAAGTTGGAAATTGAAATATGCATTTTTAAAAAACAAAAAGAACAATTTGTGTTGTATTTTTTTAATTTATTGCCTATTATTTAGAACAAAACAAATGTTATTTAAAGTATATAAACAGAAGTTATATTAAATTAATTTCATATTAAAGTAATTTTCACGACAGCTTCAATTCCGTCAAAAATGGGTATAATACAAACTATATATAATATAATGTAAATTTAGCTTGAGGCTAAACAATATGACTCGATTATTGGTATGCTGGAAAATAGGGAAGCATTTTTTTCTTTCAAATTGGTATTATAAATTGTTGGCAGGCACTCTTGCCGATAAGTTGACGGCAACCTCGGTTTTCAATTACGAGGATATACCGGATTTCCCAAGATCAACGGTGGAGGGCCACTCCGGAAAACTTATTTTCGGCCAAATGAACAGCGCCCAAGTCGTTTGCATGCAGGGACGCTTTCACTATTACGAAGGCTACACATTGTCGACGGTAAGTCGATGGAAATTACAATAATAATAATAATAATAACAAAAATAAATAATAATAAATTTAATTGGATTTTACATTTCGATTTAATCGCCCATCTTTATTGTCAGAAACTACCCAGGATACGTGAAGAGTTAAAACCGGTAATTCAAGTTGAGTATTTTATCCGAATAAAATAATAATAGTGACACTAATACTTTTTATAAACGCTTTTAATCGATTTACGATTTTAATAAAACGTAAAAGTAAGTTGAAATCTATATTGACTAAAAACATGTATATATATATATATATATATATATATATATATATATATATATATATATAAACTCGTTAATATTATATTATAATAATATAATAAGGAAGTCTGCTGCATGGAATCATTTTCCTGTTCTTATCTTTTTTAAAATCTTTAAGATATTAAGCGTATTGGAACAAATAAAAACCTCCTACGAATCACTTTCAATTTCCGTTATTGCAATCAGCTCTAACAGTTCTTGGAAAATATTTCTTAGAATTATACTTCCCCTATATATTTGGTTAACTTTATGTAATGCTATAATTGATTTATAAATTAAAATAGGAAACCATTATACTAAATGATAACCCATTTGTTTTTTAAATAGTTTTAGATTTAAACTTTAACGCTATTAATCTGTTCAGTTTAATCAATCCTGAGTAATTTTATCGGAATGAACTAAATGTTTAAAACAAAGAGGGCCTCAAGCGATCTGAAAGGTATACCCTCAGGGCTGGGAACGAAATTAATAATAAATTTAGTAACTCAATTATGTCTCTCTCTCTCTCTCTCTCTCTCTCTCTCTCTCTCTCTCTCTCTCTCTCTCTCTCTCTCTCTCTCTCTCTCTCTCCGAGAGAGTCTACTCTCGTGTAGACAGATTCAGATCCGAATATCGGACTATTGAACTGGCAAGGTCAATGAATGTCGGAATGAATAACGGCCAAACATTTGTCCCCTAACGGAGTCAACTGAAAATGGAGACCGATTTAAAGAGGACTGGGGTTAGGAACCGATCATTGATTGGGCCGATCAGCTAGCTATTGGCAGATCATTAGAAAACCAGCTGGCGCCGCGCCATTTCCTCTCCACAAACGGTCCCCTTTATCTCACCGTTCCTGATAACCTGAATTTATCCAAATAGATAGTATACTCAGAAATAAACTATAAAGAGATTGGTTCAGTTAATACAACTTGGTAATTTCATAATTCTTAATATGCAATAGTATTAAAAAAAAATTAATTGACTCGGTACCAGAACATCTTCATGTCCATTAAGAAGGCAATCGTACATAAATGTAAAATAATGATATATTTGTGGATTTTAAAGATTAAATTTAGTTTGGTAAAAAATTTAGTTGACACAAACAATTATGCTGTATTTGAAATTTCAGGGTTTTTATTGGGTTTTTGAAAGATAGATAACAGCGCTTATCATTCAAAGTACAGTTTTGCCGGTATATGATAAATATCCGTTAGGATTAGGTAGATAAATATTGAATTCCGACAGCTGAAAAATGCAAGTTGCGTTAAAAAATTAACGTTATCACATTCCCCTGTAGCGAACTTATATCTCTAATAACTGCATTCACAATTAATTATTGGTTTAATGACACTTGATGGATGAGTACAGTTTGGCCTTGGCAATGGAAAGGTTAAACAGTTTTTTTGAGAATTTTTTTACAGGTGTGTAAACAGTTTATATCTCCAACCTCGCTATTAAATACGATGAGTTTACCGATGGGAGAGACCTTATTCACTCCACTGAGACCGACAAGGGCCCTCGGTTCTTATGTAACAACTTCTTGTTTTATTTAGTCGGTTTTTTTTATCTTTAAGCAAACTTAAGAGTAGGTTTTGTAGGCCGTTGTCAATTCTTTCGGGATGTCACTCGGAGATATGCGAGGTTTCCGTCTGCGAGCATATACGAACAAGTTATTTGAATATCACGTAGGTTCATCGAAAAAGGATTGTGCGCATTATCCGCCCTCCTTTAAGTATACCGTCGAATATAGTAGACGACTGCTGTTTAATACTTCCACATTTATATACACGAATATTCGTGTTGGTATAGTAATTGTTCAATAATAAAAACCCGAGGACATCCCATTCCAATCACCCACATGTACGGTAGTAAATTACAGTAAAGTCCGCCTATCCTGTCCCTTAGAACGTTCCGACAAAAGACCATTAATAGAATAACAAGAAACTAGGCGGATGAATAAAATAAAATATTTCTCATTCCTGTAACAGAATGCTTTGACCACATCAAACGGGGCCGAAAAAAGGCCGACCATTCAAACCGGTTCCGGTCAAATAGAAGAAGTGATGGAGATTCATCCGGTTTCTAGGCGAATGGAAAACTAGCCCAACTGAAGAGTGAGGGGGATTAGGCGGTCTCCAGGAACAGTGCCCCATACAGGAACAGGAGGCCCGACAGGCAATTTCACTTATTTCCTACTTCCCTATTCAATTCGATTACTACGATTTTCCCTCTCATCAATTTTGGAAAAAATCCCACAATGGAAGTATCTCAATATTCCGACTACTCCCTGTTCTTGGGACTTACGTGCTGTTGTTCATCTTTCTTATTTGAAATGAAATTAGTGAAGGTAAAAATATCGCGCTATCCTCGCTAATAACCACTTCACTGTACGTTTTAGCACAGATATGACACCCTACGACCTAGATTTAAAAAAATTAACTGAACAAATTAAAACAGTCAAAGCCTTCAACGAGTAGAGATTAAACAAAGGTAAATATGATAGTTAGGTTGAAATATGATGGTTAGGTAAATATGATTCTATTTTTATTATTTAGAAATTCAATTTTAAAATAATATTTCCTGTCTACCTCAAAATAGTCCTTTCTACCAAAACTTCTGTTTACTTGTAGCCATGGTAACTATAAACTCTCTTCAGCACCTATCGGCTATCCTAGAGAGTCGAGATATTACTTATATAAATATATTTACTTAACTTGAGCTGTAGATATTTTCTGATTAGTGCACGATGCCGGTACGAGTGATGAGACAGTGCGGAGTGAAGTGTCTTATCGTCAGCAATGCCGCCGGCGGTATCAACAGGGCTTACAACGCAGGCGACATAATGATCCTCAAGGACCACCTCAACATTATGGGTTTCGCGGGCAACAATCCTCTCGTCGGCCCAAACGACGAAAGGTAAATGATCTTTTTCTTTTCAACGTACAACATATATTATTATGAAACCCATGCAGAATCCATGGTGGGTAATATTCCTAATGGTACTTGAACGAATTTTCTTTCTTTTTTTTGAATGAATAGAGGACCGATTAAATTTTGTTTTAGTGTAGGAGATTCTCGGTACACAGAAACACTGGAAACAGTACAAATTGCTATATTCAGTTTCAACATGCTGATTTTATCCCGAAGCTTTGATTTAATTCCAGGTGGGGTCCGAGATTTTTGGACGTGAGTTGCGTTTACGACAGACCGCTGGCGGAGCAAGCTAAGAGAATAGCTAAGGATATGAAAATTGATGACATGCTGAGGGAAGGAGTTTACACCTATCTGGGAGGGCCCTCATTCGAAACTGTCGCCGAAATTAACATGCTTCGAATCTGCGGAGCCGACGCCGTCGGTAAACATAAATTATTACATTATTCTAATTAAACACGAATTAAACATACTACAGAAAGATACCACTTCCAAGTCAGACGTTTGAAAAATAAGGATAAGGTACCCTGTGGATACCTACTCCTTTAAAACAGTGGTGAAGAGCTCACAACCTAAAGTATTTAAATTAACAAAACAAGTACCGACTATTAGGAATTCAGTTAAAATAATATTGTTGTTTAGGAATGAGCACTGTTGGCGAAGTTCTGGTTGCCCACCATTTAGGAATGAAGGTGTTCGCATTCAGCCTAATAACCAACAAATGCGCCACAGATTATGACCACCGGACAGAAACCAATCACGAAGAGGTGCTCGAGATCGGTAAAAAGCGTTCCGAAATCGTCAACAGATGGATCTCCGAACTTGTACAACACATTCACAGCATCACTGGATAATCTCCAGTTGCGATTTCGAAGTGATTATAATCCATTCCAGTGATTGAAGCTCATTGGAAATTGTTTGACTTCTATAAATATTACATGTGCTTTTGACCAACTAAAATGAGGATTTATCTCTTCTGAAAAATATTATACCTGCTTGTCTAGCTTTGCGTTTTTGGAAAGTAAATTTTCCAATTTGTATAAATGTATTTTTTGTCAAGAAAAATTAGAAAAATTGTTATGCACTACCGCTTCAACAATTCATGAACTAAATCACTAGATTATTCAATCATTCTAATTATATCTTGATTAGTAAATTAAAATTAATACTGTTGCACAGCTGGTAATCGCCTTGGCAATAATCTGTCATATAATAATATTGTTAGTAATAATTATTTCAATGTATATTTTCATTAAATGTAAAACAATATAAAATACACTATAACAATAAACAATATGAAATAACTTGATGAAGTGATGGAAAATATTGAAAATTGTTCTAAGATATTGTATACTACAATGATTATACAATATTATCATAAAAACTAGCTGAAATGCCCAATCCTCCTGACAATCATGCAATTACCGACAACCAACTATTTCTTAATCAATAATCAATAATCCCTATTAAAAATGTTCCTATTTTCCTTATCTCAATAGTCTCCTGGATGAATATTTCGTGGAAGTTTCTGGTCGTTACCAACACTGGTAGCAATCTTCATTCATTTATTGTCTATTCTAGTTGCTCCATACATGAGGGAATTTTAAAAGAAACTGTCTAAGTAGTAAATTAGTATTAATTAGTAAACTATTCTAGAAAACAGAAACAGGATTAGAGGCAAAGGAGACAAGTAACAAAATAAAAAAGGAAAGTTACCATTTTGATACAAACACAAATTTTTAAATATATAATTTATCTGTAATATTATAAAAGTATTTCTGATCCATTTCTCATTCATAATGCATATAAAATTTTCCTTAACATTAATAATATTGATCATACACATTTAAATAACAATGAGATATAATGGACAAAATTCTTAAAAATATTATTTTTGACTATTGTCCACCTGCCAAAGATGATTTTCAAGATGAGTAACACTTTAATTGGCACTTCTGGACAATTTTATCACCTCACTCTGTAGTCTGTAGTAAAACCTATAATTATTTTACAAAATTAATAAATAACAATCTGCTAAAATCTAATTGTCTTTTGTACGAATACAGAAGTATGAAACTATGAATTTTTCAGTGAATGATTGTTTACTTACTTGTGTCATGTTAATGATTATATACAAACAGTAGAGTTTATAATTTCTATATATGCAATGGAACAATATTTACTTGTTTCCTCTAAGCACACAAATCTATAAACCCTTGTCTTGAAATTGTCTTTTAATAACACAAAAACTAACTTAATTTATTTATTGCAACATTTGGCCTTTTCGGTAGTTTTATTGACAAGTAGATTGCACAAATAAGGTGAAAATTGCCACCTGTAATAATTATAAAAAGTAGGCACATCATAGATGATCTCACAAGTACATACTCAGTTAGTCAATGAGAATGACTAATATCAAAAGATAAATTAAATACCCATAATCAGAACAAAAGTTTGGCTCTTAAAAAACTATAATTAGATGTAGTTTATAATGGACGGTATTAAACATCAGTTGCTGCTGATGGGAATGACAAAGTTCAGGAACTGAATTGACTTTATAATACTACTAGTAAATAAACAGCGCTTTGCTACATTATTATCGTCATATATTTATAATAACATTTATAAGAATATTATTTTATTCATCACAACTACAATGATGATGGATATTGTACAGTGACCACCATCAACTGATACTGAGAGTCTTGAGGAACTAGAGGGACTTGATTATAATTAAGATCATTAACCAATTTGCAGCTCCCTGATGAAAGTAACACATTCTTTAAATTGTCCCGTTAAGCACAAGATAAGATCTCATCTTTATAACCAATGAGCTTAACTGCATTCAGTAATTACAGACATTGGTCATATAGCCTGCAAGTATATTATTATGACCAAGAACTGTTTCTTCTATGGGCATTAATTAAGCACTACTAACAAGTGGGTTTTAGTTTGTCAGTCGTCCACACTATTAATTATTATATCAAATTCTGTATTATGATGTGATCATCAATAAGTACTGCAATAATATAAATACACCACAGTCTCTTGATGAATTTAGCTTGATGCCTGAGGAACTGGTAGAAATTATGAATATCGCTCTGCACCTATTTCAAAAGCACAGTGATAAAGACAGTATCACATAACTGATGATAGTATTTTGAACACCAGATACTTCTACAGCTTCAATTTGATCTCGATAATTGTGAATTCTCATATATCAAATTACAAGAAGTCAATGTTCAGTTTCTGTTAATAGTGCAGAAAAAAAGTCCAGGAAACCACTCTGCCAGTCTTCAACAGCTTCATTCGTTGTTTTAATATCATGACCAGAGCTACATTTGATGCAGGTTGCAATTATTCCAGATATTTGGCTGCAGTCAAAGGCATCTGTACCATAACTGACAAATACTAGTAATTAACATCAGATGCTCAGTGGTGGTGGTGCTGGTTTGAGCTCAAGAAATTGAAATGGTACATGAAGGCTGTGATTACAGTGCTCAACAACCAAGTGACCCCGTCTGGGTGAAGCACCAATTACAGTTACTGTATCTCCCTTTAGAAGAGAAACATCACCACTACCATCATCTGCAACAAATACAATATTGCCAGAATAAATTAAAACAAAAGAATATCCAAATAAATTTACTTATATCTACTATACATTTAATCAGTTTTGTGAAGTAAACTGTGAATATCATATCTATGAAATTATTTGGTCTCTATAAAAATCAAATAATAATAGGTTTAGAGAAAAAATATTTACTGTTTTAGAAATTTGAGAAATTAATAAGGTAGATGTTTTATAATGTTAACACATACTCATATTGTTGACACAATTAATACCCTTAATATTTTATAATTTTTTAACTAAAAAATTAATTTTGATACAATTAACAGTAATTTATAATAGTTCCTGATTTGACAATAATTATGCATACTATTCTTTTCTTAACTTTGTTATTTCTAGTTTGGAATACCCAACAAGCAAACTGGATGTGAAACAAGCATTGGACCAAACCAGTGAGGGGAGACAGAAGAACATGAAATCCACGGTATTTGTGATTTCCAGCAATTGTAAATCTACAGGGATTGTAGTACAGAGAGTAGAGTATTGTATACTCTACTGAGTATACCAACAAAAATAAATTTTACGAGTAGAAAATTTAAAAACAATTAAAATGCTTACATTATAGGATAATAGTTTGTTCAATTATGACATGACAAAAAATACCAAAGAGAAAAAGGTTGGTCAATACCTGGAAAAGGCATCTTCATAACCCTGGTTTGGGGATAACCCAATTTAGTATTTCCTGTTACTGTGTAAGGCCTGCTTGGAGGTACAGGTGGTGGCCGCTCCTGAGAAAAAAAAATAAAACTCATAAGCATATGTAATCTTGTTCACCGTTGGTCACTTGATCACTCTTAACCCTTTCACTGCCCTGGTTATACATGTAAGATGGATTAATGTTTATGTGGTACACTCCAGTTCTACAGATGCATTCAGAAAAATTAAAGTGAAGATTTTTCAGTCTTATCTATAAATTGTGCACAATTGAAAGTTCCTCGTGCTTGCTTCCATATTCCTCAGTTTACTTATCTGCCCCAAAAGGATTAAAACTTGTATTTCTATATTATAATTAGATTATAATTGTATTTCTATTAATATAATTAACTACAATTAGTAGAATAATAATAGGATTTTAAATTTAAAAATAATATTCTATTGTTAGAAAAACCATTCTTTCATCAATCCTTCTTTTTCATTATATTCACTAAATTGAGTTTTGAACAAAGTGGTAAATATAAATTACAGAATATATGTGTGATAGTATAACAAAAAAATAAACGAAATAATATATTACCAAGTCTAGTCCAAAGAGAGTACAAGTCTGTTGTATAATTTTGTGGTCACATTTGTGGTGGTGATCAGCAGGATCAGGAGGAGGAGTCCCAGCAATAGGCTGAGGTCTAGGTCTTCCACCTCCAAGAGTTCCACCTCCACCCACTAAGGCAGCAAGATTTCTACCTGTATTTGAAGCAAAATTTGAGGATGAGAACTTAAATATCAGTTGTATCAGTTGTAAATAAAATACTTTATTATGATTACACCTAACTATTCATATCATCATCTACTTCATTACTATTTCAGAATACAGTATGTTTTTATTATTTGCAATAAAAAATAAGTTATTATAACACAATGTTTAATCAGCAAGGACATAAAATAATGCCTGCCTTTATGATTGTTATTCGGTGGTGGTGGAGGAGGTGCATTTCCACTGTGATGATGGTGAAGTGTGCTACTGCTGCTGGTGCTTCCTGCATTTGTTGTGTTGTTATTGTTAGGATTCTGTTGCTGCTGCTGTTGCTGAATCAGACTCCTCTTCAATGCTGGCCATCTCTTCCTTGCTTGGGCGCCCCTCCATGCAGACTGCACTGTCACTGCAGCTCTGTGAAGGGTCTCACATCTCATACTCTCCAGTTCTTGTCTCAGTCCCTCACTGTAATCATTATTTTATTGATTTAAAATATATTGACAGAATTACAATGATTATATGCATGCATATAATCATTGTCCTATAATAAGAAAAAAGAAGGCTAATTTAAAAATAGTTTACATACATAACAGATTGGATTTTCTAGCCCTTTAATTTTGAACACTGCAAGTTTATATGTTGTTTCTTTAGTAAGGGAAAAAACTCATTCATGTAATTTAAACAAGTTCATAACCCTGTTTTTCTAAAACATGGGATTCTACCTATATTCCAATTCTCTTATTTAACATAAAATGGTTACTGCGTTAGCTATGAGATTACCTGAGGAAAATGTGTCTTTTGCCAAAAGCCCAAGTTACAACAAGGCCCTGGGGAGCAGAAATTCTTTGTTTTCTAAGGGTGGAACCAGGTTGTGCAGTACCAGTTGTGGGACTTGTGGCCCCACCTGCCTCTATACATTGAAGTATCATGTGGCAATCCTCAATTGCTTTCTCCTCATTGCGTCTCAATGACCCATGGGGGGCCAGTAGCCGATATCTAGAAAGGAATGCCTTGAACCTCATCCTATGAGGAAAACCTGTCAATAAACAATATTTTTTAGATAACAATAGATAATAAACAATTCATTTTATTAGTTACTTTATTTACATTCCAGAGGTGTTATACATAAAACATATTATAAACAAAGTATAGTTACCAGATATACATACCAGAGGTTATAGAAATAAAACATGTGTTGCTGATCCTTCAGTTGATCAGAGATACAAGTTTCTATACTTGTATAGCAATAATAAAAATTATATTCTTTCCCAAATAAAATTGGTAATACAAAGACTAATACTGTACTGTAGCAAGTGAAGTAAAGGGCTTACCTCCAGCCATTAGATTAACAGTTTCCAATACTTGAAGTGATCTGATTTGCTTCATGACAATAGTTCTGTCAAATCTGTGTGGAGTTTCTGTAGAATTTGCTCTCAAACATCGTACAAAATGTGGCCTGGCATGAACCAATGTCCTTAATAAGTTGTCAAGTCTTGTGTGAAAGTCCTGAGTAAGTGTTGATACTGGTTCATCCCCATTCAGCCTGCAAATATATTTTTTTAATTACCTTATTAAATATTCAGTTTTTGTGCATTTCAACCAAGCAAAATATACTACCCTAATTGCATATTACATATTACCCAATATAAAAATAAAGTTAAAAATATAGTTGTAAAAAATTATAATAAAAA
This sequence comes from Lethocerus indicus, assembly GCA_019843655.1. Lineage (NCBI taxonomy): Eukaryota > Metazoa > Arthropoda > Insecta > Hemiptera > Belostomatidae > Lethocerus > Lethocerus indicus. The sequence continues at coordinate 23,462,976 of JACDQD010000005.1, read as the reverse complement.
AGGTCCAATTCATGTTTAAAAATATATTCCATGAAACATAATTTTTATTGTTATTGTTGATGCAGAGGATAGAATTGAAAATATAATATATTTTTATTTACATTAAAATATTGATTATTACATTCATTAAAATTGATCATAACCATGTTACAGGGTAAATTTTTGAATAATACTCACAGATCAGAATGTGATGTTGGAGATATCCTGAAACTAACTCCTCTGGGAACAGTATCAGCTGAGTACAGAGCTTTAAGTTCACTTCCAAAAAGGTGTGTAGCAAAACCAAAGTTACAGTTCTGTTTGTGAAAAACAGCAACAAGGTCATCAGGCACAACATCTCTATTTGTGTCTAAATCACAAAAAAAAAAGATTTAGTAACTTAACTTTCAATAAATTGTTTAATTGTATTTACTTTAGGAGAAAGGTAATTAGATAAAAATCAAACAGAATTTAACTCTGTACTAGTTAGTGAAGTATTTTTTTATACCAATAGTATAATGATTATAGGAATATCTTTATTTAATTATTTGCTTGTATTAGAAAATTAATGGGAATTGAAGTTTTCAGCTTTTTCTATTTTTTAATTAATGTTTATAACTAAAATGTATGTTTTATATTTACCTAGAAAATCAGTAGCATCATAGACAACCCTACCAGCAAAGTGCTGTATACCAAAAAGTCTTGGCTCAAGAGGTTTGGGTTCGAAGAGCCTCGGGTTATGCCTATGTTGGGCCTTCACTTTGGTTATGTAACTTTCAGCTGAACCACGAATTGAACATTCAACATCCAGCATACTCAGCAATCCTGTTCTCTACACATTTTATGAACAACTTCTATACATTATATCTTTTTAAAATGAGTGTCAGATTTATATACTATGTTAAGTACAGTCATTTTGGATTTCCAAGTAAAATAAACCAATTAAATAATTCTGCTATAATATCAATAATTAAATAAATAGAACAGCTGTAAAAATTGGATTAATTGTGTTTGAATCTAAATTAGAGGTATAATTATCTAACATAAAAAACTAAGTTCATATATAAGAACTTCACAGCATGTAATGTGAAATAAATAATGGTCTTATTTGCCATTCTCAGAAAAGAATTATGTACACAATTAAATGGTTTACCAACCAGGGAGGATATGAGGTCAATGCAAGGTACATTATCGACATAATCAACTTCTACATCACAATGAATGCCTTCATCACGACAGCTTTCAATACTAGACTTGAAGATGTGTGTGTTATAGAAATGTTGCATTGTTTCAGCACACAAGTTGATACATAGGTGTTCTAGCTGGCTGGGCTACAATGTATAATTACAATATTAATTTAAAAGTTTATATAAACTTTCAGTATTACTGTAGAAGTGTACAGATTGATTTAATCAAGATATAGAACAAGAAACATATCATACATATCACATAATAGCAATTTTAACAACGAAAAATGTAAATTTTATTTTAGTTCAAATAAAGGAGCTCAACGCATTTATTCAAACAGATTGATCCAACAACGCTACAATGCGCAAAAATGGCAATAGATGCGACAATATTTTTGAATATTTATTATTAAAAGACTCAAATACCTTGGGTTCTTCAAATCCAAACATGTCTAATATTCCAATGAAACCATCAGTAGCATGGCGAACAGCATTGTTAAGGGCTGCCATAGATTTACTTGATTTTGACCCAGCAGTGCCAACTGTAGATGCGTGCTGACTGGCAACCTAAAAGAATTACCAGTATAGTAATTATTACTACTACTTTCCATATGTTCATAACAATGTTAATTATAATCATGCAAAATGCAAAAAACATAATTTAAGGCTAAAAAAATACCTCTGCTTGGTTGTGAACAGATTCATTTGAGTCACTACTCAACGTTCCTAGTGTCGACCCTAACCTCTTAAGACTGTTAGCTCGTCTGACTATGGTTGCCACTGTTCGGCAATATAATGCTTTTGCTAATGAATCACGTATCATGTTGGACTGCACAATAACATTATTAGATTAGTAGTAATAAAATGCTTAGAATCAATTTTAAGATTATTAAATCGAGATTGTAATAATCAAAAACTTACAATAATAATGTACTCATAACAAATTCATTGATAACATAAATCATAGAAACAGAAAGTATCTTTTCCTTGCCTTTCATGATATCCTATATAAATCATAACTAACATAAAATGTTTCGAGTGCCTGTTTTGTGGTGGGAGTTTTGTGGGTACCTGTGTGTGTGTGGAGTTGGAATACCGTAGATTTCGTGTGTTTCTGTCTCCTCTCGCTGGTTTGGTCTTTTGCTAGACCGGTTTCGGCTGCTTGCCATCTTCAGTAGCGGTATTAGTCACTTTTGGCACTGTGGATGTTTTTTGGGCATCCTCACTGCACTGTCATTGACACTTGTACTGTGGTGGTTGTCTGTTTGTCGTGTGTATATATACGTGTCTTGTTTTTGTGTTTTTGGCGGATGTTGTTTGTCTTATTTGAGTTGACAATCCCTCCCATCTCAAATAAGCCGCAAATAAGGTCTAGCAAAAGACCAAACCAGCGAGAGGAGACAGAAACACACAAAATGTACGGTATAAAATGTATCCTTTCAATAGTAGAAAATCAACTTGACAAAATTAGCTGTAGTGAAATGGAACAGGCTCAGTTGTGATTAAGCTGCCAGGTTTGAGCTTAGGACTACGACTGAGATTGAAGAATTGAAAACAGGTAGTTGAGTATAGTTTCAAAGCATTTATTTAATTGCTACCAACACGGGCCGATATTAAATCACAAATGGAGAGCTTCAGAACGATACAACGCCCAGTCTTTTTGTGCTGGCACGGGTGCTTTGCCGGGATAATGTGAGTCGAACGCGTCTGGCACACCCAGAAATATTTCCCCCGCGCACGAGTCGCTAGGAAGGCGTCGTGTGGACATTGTACTACGCAGTTTGCGAATTGCGTCTTAAAATAGACGATACTTACCATATTGGCGTCGCAAAAACTCTTAACAATTTTGCCCCTGGCGTTATGTGTTCTGGAAGTGATTCCTCTGAGAAGTGAGGCGCTGGTTACACCTAGGAGGGATGCGACGGCCCCCAGTTCTGCCTCACCCTTGACGCTGACCTCGCTGACGCCAGCTCCTGTCCCGCCCCCGCCGGTCCCACCTCCACTCGGGCAATCAGCGAACACCACGTTTCCCAGCAAAAGCACCGCCGCCAGAACCCTCACCACGTCCAAGAAAGGTATACCCAACACACCTAAAAACCCGAAACGATAGTCAATTAAACTCGTTACGCGCTTCAACGAATTATAATGCGCTATACCGGCCTTTCGTAAGCCTAACCGCGACGTACATTATAGATAAAAACGGTTCAAATATAGCATACCTAGACACGTCTTCCAAGCCTGAAACCTGGTTGCATCTTCCGTTTCATCTTGCCTTGTGTCGCCACATTTCAGGTAGCTCAAGTTATGTAGTGAATAACCTTCTAGGTTCAGCTTAACTAAATATCGCAAAAAATAAATAATTTAATAATTTCTTGTTAATTCTTATCATTACCTGCAAATACTCATATATGTGTTCATAAATAGCTTTACTTTCGTGTACAATATCTAACCTCTTTCTTCCGGCGTAAGTCCTGCAAGCATCTGGTAGAATATATGGTAGTTTTTTTCGTTTGGGAGGGGTCTGATAACTCGGGTTTGGTCCAGAAAGTAGCAATGGATTTTAGTCCTATAAAGAGCTCCGTCAGTCACTTGAACTTCTATAAAATGACCCTGAAACATTTCAAAAAGAGCATCGGTGAATATGATGAGCATGCTTAGGTCCTATTATAATAGAATATCTTTTAAAATGCGCGTATAGCATCAAACATTGTGCGACCTTAAGTTTCTATAAACTCACACTTATCTATATGTTTCCATACTATAGGTTAGTAACTAACAATAGATAATGCCCAATGATTAAACAACCCATATGCTTTTTATGGATATTTGTTTTCGCTGGGCGCAGTGAGATGTTAACTGTTATGCGCCCCCCATATGCTCTTTCTTTTTCTAAATGGTGTAGTTTCCCTTTATCAACAATTTATAAGATTTGTGCGAGTAAGCACGTTACATACTAAAGATAATTTATCAACGCACTATATATCTCCTTTAAACACGCCACAAAGGGAGAGTTCCTCCCGAGAACGAAATGAACGATTCCGAATCAGTCATTCCGCTTGTGTGTTCTAAATTGAATTCAACTTACGATACGACTAGATTCAGAATTGGATGCAGTTTTGGCTGATCCTAGAGACCTGAGGACGGTGAAAGCAGCTGCCAAGTGTTTGAAGGCGTCAGTCTCCGGGCCGCCTCCAGCCACTTCAAACAATTGCCTCAACAGCAGCATAGAGGCGTACGTTTTACCAGAACCACTCGTACCTTAAATGTAACAAATCCCGGTTATCAAATTTAAGCATAATTTTGGAAGTAAGTCTTATAAAGAATATAAACAAAACGTTTTAAGAAATGATTTGTAAATTACCGGACAGTATTATGGCCTGGGGATATCCCGTTTCAGACTGGTGCCTGACCGCTTCCTGGACTACCCTCAACAGTTTGGGGCTGAGAACGACTCCCCTCGTGCTGGACAACGTCAACGGGTTTCCGACGTCGTTGTAACCGTTCACCGATACAAGTATCGGACCGACATTCGTCTTTAAGAATAAAGGATATTCATTTCAAGGTTCATTTTCCCCATCTCATACATCAGTTTGAGTTTTTTTACTTTGTTCATTTCTCTCTTAATATATGTAATACTCAATCTAAACATATATGATATAATATACATCTGGTTTCAGCCTGGTGGCCTTATTATTGTATGTACAAACAAATAAACAAATTAAAAAACAATAAATGTGACGCTTATATTTTCAGTATTTTTAGATGCCAAAGTGAATTAGGCATTAACGAACTCAATTGACAACCGAGCGTTTAATAGGACTTACGTAGAGGTGTTGGGCGGAGAATCTCGCGTGCAGGCATTTGAGAACGGCGTCTTCGGTAAGGGGTCCTGGAAGGTGGATGAGGTCCTCGACACCGGCGGAGGTGGCACCGCCACCGACCGCATCCTTCTTACCGCCTCCGGCTATGCCGCCGCTCCTTCCATCTGTTACACGATAACGGTATTTTATTTTCACCTTTACGGAATATCTAATATATTGATCTTCCATTTTTATCGACCTGAACTAAATTGAGGATTCAAATTAAACGGATTTAGTAATAACGCCGGAAAAGATCACCGTCATCCATCAATAAAGCTCTCCACCAAAAATTACGCAATTCAATAATTTAATAAAACGTACCTTGGGAAGTCAACTGGGCGTTGTGTTTGTGCTGAAGCGTATTGGTGGATGGCTGGGTATTGGAGTTGGTGGTGGGATGTAGCTGGGAAGCGGCGGCCGCGGCGGCCGCTGCCGCTGCCGCTGCCGCCGCCGCAGCCGCCGACGAGGGCTGTCCCAGCCTGTTCCGCAGAGTAACCAGCTCAGAGCTCAGGCTCCTCAACCGCTGTTGCAAATGCACCGCTTCGTTCGACGAACACGCATCTGCCAAACAACGAATTCGGATTTAGGATTCAGTATTAAAATTCTTACGAGTGTGCCCCGTGGAGAACTGGATATTCGGTCGCTTGTTTTCCGAAATGCATGGTTGGCTTAGTTGTCCTATGTAACGTAACCGCGATAGAAGGAAAGAAAACGATAATCGCGATTTGCAATCACTGAAATGGCGAGACAATTTATAACTCATCTAGTACATACCTCACCCTGATTATAACACCAGGCTGATTATAATACTAGTATATAATAATGTGTATAATAATAGTGTCTCCTTCTGGAAATGTTGTCCCGCATACCACTTCAGGCCCAGAGATGACGAGGCCTACTCCTAACGGACTCGAGCCACCATGTTAGTGTGCAGGGTCAGCTCTTCCGTAGACCCATTAATATATAAGCTCCGGTTATTATTAATAATTTATTTTTAACATATCGGTATGTCTCTCTGTAATATCCAACCGCCTCTAGTATTATTTACTTCGAGATTATTATTAATGGATAAAAACGTCTGCAATACATGTATGTACCACCCGTTCACGTGTGAACAGCAGCGTTCAAGAATTGGAAAGAGTCGTATAGGTTCGGAATAATAATGTACGATAAAATAGATAAAAATAAGTATGGAAATTAGGATTCATCGTGGATCCTTAAAAATAATTAACCCGTAACAAATTGATGACGGCCAGTTTTTGATCAAAACGATATATAACAAAGAGATTTTAATACAATAAATAATCCTGGCCACGTACATTCTTTTGGTGACAACAAGAATACTTCTATATGGTTCAGAATCGTAATATTCGAGGCTGGAAACAATAAACGTATTGTTCCATAAGTATATCCGCATGGGAAGGGGAAATTCGCCCTGAGGTTGTAGTTATGATTTCTTTCCTATTTTCATTGTTAGAGTTCCAAACGTTGTTTCCAAAATACGTTTCCTATCTATCGCTTGTTGCTGCCTATTATATCATGTAGAATTGAAATAATCTTCAATAAATTGAAAGAAGGAATCTAAACAGATGGAGAGTGTGCGGTCGAAACAGGTAGACCAGTAGTATGAGTGGTAGTGGAAGATTCCCAGGACAGGTGTTACAGACCATTTGTTTGGACATTAGAAATAGTAGAGGAAGAGAAGGAGAAGATGGGACGACTCGCTCCCCGACTGTCCAAAGAAATACGTTGCCCAAATATTTGACCTTGAACTCGGAGAGAGCGGGACACGCACACGCGCCATCACGCATATACAGAGGAGGACTCCTGTTGGATTGTGTGGTGCTAATGGCCTCACCGCCACAGTCCTCAGCTTCATCCTTACCTCCATCTTCATCCTTCTCTTCTACCTCCTAATCATGGCTTCTTGACCGAGTCACTATCTCATTACAGCCCCAAGAATTCCGCTGGGAGGACCTCATTTATTACACCCATCGTTCGGTGACGTAGTTGAAAAGCCGATATTATATATATATATATATATATATATATATATATATATATATATATCGCTAGCTTCGTACGTCCACAATACCCTATTATCACCAAAAATTTGATATGCTCAACTCACTCGTTATGTTAAGACTTTGTCTGATATGTTTCTCGTGGCGACAATCACGTATGCTCTACAGCATTTAAAAGGTTTGAAAACTAAACGGTTGTACCACCGTTGTACCAAAATATTCAAACAAAATAGTTCACCGTGAATTCCCTAATGCGTACGACATTGCTAGGGCAATGGAAAAAGTTACCTCGAGTTAAAAAGTAAAAGTCGGAGAGAAAAGATTGTCAGTCAATACTAGTTTGCCAAGTCCTGAGTACAGTTATAAATACGAAGTTGAGGCATGCTTAAATTAGGCCCGGATATTCGAATAATTTAACGGAGCAAGAAATGGCAGTATTGACGTCCGATCAGGATACCAGTTTCTCGTTTCGTCATCAAAGGAAGATCGCCGGCTCCGGGTGGCGGACAGCCGAAACCGGTCCACAGATATCTGTCCATATACAAATGACTATTTCTATATAGGGAGTTATTGGACCGGCCAAAAACGCGAACCTCGAACGCTAACTTCTTTGGTTTTTTAAAAGTTCTGTTATATAAATATATCTTAGTTTTTCTTTTCCCTTTTAGGAGCGTCTCGGTCTAGTCAAAAGCCCAGCCGCACATAACTGAGGAAACCTCTTAAAACGTACAATTCATGTATAATAGTTCGTTTAAAAAAAGGTTTCAACTTTAAGGAAGATAAAAATCAATAAGTATATTTTTCTATTCAGCATCTCCGACAATACAGACCTAATAAAATATAAGTAGTTGAATACTCGACTTTAGTAATTAATATATTTTATAGATAGGATTCATACTTTCAAACTGATGCACCTTTGGTTCCTAACAATGCCAACTTAATTTCCCTTCTTGCTTAATAGTTTCGGTTCAGACAGAAGCCCGAATCTTCTTTTCGAGTTTCTCAGAAATATGCGATAATAGATATAATCACCTTTATATATCAATTAAATTACATTAATATTTTATATATATATATATATATATCCATCCAGAGATGTATAGTCCATATTTAGTCAAAATAAATTAGTTAGCCTGCAATGTACGAAGTAGATTTTCTATGAAGCTCTTTTTTAATGTTATAAGTACCCCTAGTTCCTTCCTCAGTTAGTTTATTTTTAAATGCAGCTTATGTCGATACGTTGAAAATTGAAGCTATTGTATTGCAGAAAGTTTCAGTCAAAGTAGGTTGGCTGTGTCGCAATTCAACGCAGACTATTATTAAGTCATACGTGCATACCTGGGACAAGGGGACCCTTGACCACTTCACTTTCCGACGTTACGCCGTCGAGAAAGTGTTCTTACTCAGCCACCGGTTTCCTCTAATAGCCCTGGAGGCATACCTAGGTTTTCTGCAGGGTTTCGCGTACAATGCTGAAACACTGCTCGGGGGGATAGTTTCTCCCATCAAATTTCTCGATATACTACATACCAGCAAATCTGTTTTTCTTAATGAAAATGAAGGTTTCTATTGTAAACCGTGATAAAATATACGCCAGTCTCACCTTCCTTTTGACACGTCAGTGTTTCTTTGCCCAGAGAATTTTCTTTCATCCACAGTTTCAGCCTCATTTTAGGATTAGGATATCAGACTTAAAAATCTCCTAACAGGTTTGTTATTACGGTAAACCAGATACCGACAGATAATCCGAAGAATTTTCGAACCTGTAGTCGTCGTTATTATTTCCTGTGTAAATATATTTCTTTCGTCAATATACCTTTTAATGATTCGCATTACATTTTGTTGTATAAAGAAAAACAAATTAATGGTCCTACTTTATACTCCCTCGAGTACAACCATGTGAGTTTTCGATATATTCTCACTTTAGTAATGTGGAATAGGCCGAATTTGGCATCTCGCCTACTTCATATGATGTAAATGTAAAAGGTGTAAAAGGCTACTATTTTAGTCGGGGGTTCATTTTATTTCAAATCTACGGTCGGTCTAAGTAAGATAGGACGCGTGAATCGGCGTTTCAATCTGGCGAATTTATTGATTAAATCATAGCTCCTGCACAGGCGACACAAAAGATCCAAGCTCGGCGGCTGTTAGAGACGCGCTACAATCGTATCCTGGCGCTGTTGTCCTTCCCTATTGCGACAACGCACAATACCCGGCGGAGTTTCGAAAACAAGGGTTTCGAAACAACGCTGCCGGAGTCCCCCTGCGTGGAGAAAGAGTGAGACTAATGCAACCGGAGAGTCGCGCTGCAAATTAATTTGCATATTTATTGCATCACGAACGCCTTTTCTGCTGGAAACCCCGCCAGGGTGTCAACTGCATTCCAGGAGAGCGCCCGACACATTACACACACGCAACTCGAGTCCCCCTTGGAATTTCCGGCCTTCCACCGGCCCAACTAATAAATCTTCAGATTTTTCTACCTTCCCATCCCCTGTAATTTATGCTGCGCCTTTATGGTTAATTTCTATCAGAATATTGTTTCTTAACCCATCGGGTCAATAATTTTGACAATGCACCATCAATGGATGAACTTATCGAGAAGCCTATTAAGAATTCGGTATAGTCTGAAAATATACCAGATTCACAACCCCCGCCTCATCATTGAAATGGATAACATTTATTTTTCCTTTTCGTTTTCTTTAAATAAATTTCAAATTAGTTTGCAATATCCTTTCAACGTTGGCGTTTAAAGGTCTCAACAACCATTCTATTATACGCAGAGTCCGAATGGCTTGGGAATCAATTACGCGTTGAGGAAATGTTAAAGACTTCGCGAAGGTTGTCGGGTCGAGGAAAATATAATTCAAACTGAGATTTAAATTATTTTCTAAATTAAACAACGCGATTGGGATCATCGAGAATTTACGAAAATTTAAACCGAATTGCGTTTATCTGGGAAATCATTCATAATAGATGTACATAATTGAAATTGAGTCATATTTTTAATTTGATTGCCCGAATATAACGAAATAATTGTAATTACGTAATATGATGACTCTTGTGATATTCAATCGCTGATTGGATTCTGTGTTACATTTCGGCTTCGTACCAGTCGCTTGATCATTAACTTGACTGTAAAAGGAGAAGTTTGTACCAAATTTATCACAACCGAACTACTTAGAAACATATAGCGAGTATAATCTAAGGTTTTTAAACCGATTGAATTATCGAGCATAGGGATCTAAATATATAAATCGCAACGGCGTGGGTAACTTTCCCTAGGCCAGCCTGTCTGTATATAGGTTTAAAAGTGTGGGACGGTAAAGGAGAATGAACAGATGGGGATGGTGATCACGTATGTGCCCGTGTCGTGTGCCTCCACTCACAAGGTTCGCATCCAGCCTGAATACGAATTACCCTCGGCCTCTCGGTCTCAGCTGTCCCCTTACCGGCACCCTCCTTGTTCCCCGACGCCCCGCTAATTGAACACCGATTAAACCTGGAATCTCTCGTTCGGTAAGTCGCTTTGTCCCGTTCGCAGGAAAAGAAAGCTTGGTATGTCCTCCCGCAGCGTTAGGCCCTTTCAACGATCACGCATCGTTATCAGCAAGCAAATAGTCGTTTCGCAACTACTTAATGAATATTAATCCACGATTTTCCAGGCTCTGAAAGTTTCACAGGGTGCATCACTGAACGATTAATGCCGCCGGTCATTGGCCTCCTATGCGTGAAGACGCTTCTATTTACTCGACTAATAAAGTAGGGAAAAACTAGGACACGTGAATAAAAGAAATCGTATTCTGATCAAATGTATCGTTAATCGATTTTACGCAGTAATATACAACTGGAACTTGGATCACTCCAGTTATTATGTTCTGTCACTTCTCACTTGCTTGGTCTTAGGCTAGGTCAGTTTCTGTTTCTCACCCAAGTTAGTTGTCGGATATTATCTATTAGAACGCATCCGCTGAATCCATTTCCGTATGCGCGAGTATACGGATGGACATATCAGCTAAGCAAATAATATTACTGTAGTTAGTCTCCCGTCAGTTCCGTTACAGTACGGACATGCGTAACACTCAAAGCCTGCAGACTGAATCAAACGGAAGAAGCTAGAAAACCACACGAGTGATACGTCGAACCTCACAACCATATCAAATAAAAGAAGACAGTTATTCAATCTACACTCAGTGGGTTTTATAGCTGTGAAAGAAGTATGAATACTATAAGCATTGCCTAATCCGTTTTAAATCATTAGAAGGATATTTTCAGTTGAGAGTTACTGCTACAGTACTTAAGTGATCCAAAGTAAAATAGCCACTGTATTGGGCCCAATGAATTACATCCTCCCCGGAAACTTTATCGGATTAGTGTTATTACCCATTAAATAATTTATTGAATATGCAAAGCATATTCGCAAATCGGTCTTGAAGATAAACAAGGAGACCTATTTATAATGATGAGTAACCCCCATTAAAATCAGGAGCAGGGCAGCTATTTGGTCAAGGACTCCACTGTGTTCTTGCGTACACTTTCACGTGAATAATTACCATATCACACCGTTGGTAAATTTTGAAATTGTTCCATATCCCCCCAGTGAAACGTATATACTAAGAAAGAATCTGCACCCTACTGAAAAAATTACTTTGTTTACATTATCACACAATACTGACTGTCCTACTACAGTGTGTCACAGTAAAGTAGTATTTCATTTGGTAAAGTGGTAGTGCAGGCTGAATTAGAAAGAGCAAGAACTGCTTTTATTTTCACAGTCCATAATATTATAACACAGAAAGTCCTTTCCAGATGATAAACCTATAGCTCATCCCGAAAAGCACAATAACAGACACACACACACACACACACACACACACACACACACACACACACACACACACACACACACACACACACACACACACACACACACACGACAAACAGACAACCACCACAGTACAAGTGACAGTGACAGTGCAGTGAGGATGCCCAAAAATGATTTGTTGTGTTTTATTGTCTGCGAGGCGTTGGAATACCCCTAAAGCATCCCGCGTGCCAAAGTGACTAACACCGCTACTGAAGATGGCGAACAGCTGAAACCGGTCTAGCAGAAGACCAAACCAGCGAGACGAGACAGAGACACACGAAATCTACAAAATAGTATTATTTCCTATTGTTTAGACAATATATTCAGCAATATACTTTCCATTGTAGGGATTGTAACTTTCTGGTCGTAATTCTAATTACTATCGAGGCAGCCAGTAATTGTACGGTATGGAATTGGGCACGAGGCCAAGAAAAAATTTCAAACCAAAGAATAAATCACTGGCGAAATTCGGGGTTGGCGAACTGGCCGATTGAACGGACTCCCTCCCCTCTTCCCCACCCTTTTCGAATTAAAAGATGTTATAATTTTCAGTTTAGACATTGACCGAGTGGCGTAATCGTTTTGGGAAACGGAGAGCGACCGCCCATTAGGCATCGTCAATAATCACAGTCCCCCTGACTCGCGCAACCACCCTCATTCTCATACACACTCGCGCGCGCGCACACTCCCCCCTCTCTCTATCCCTCCTTACCTTATTAATTTCGAGTTCTCGGACTCCGTTTTATTTCGGACCCCCAGATCTCGAAATTAAAAATTCTGACCTGCCCACGCCGGGCTTCCTGGCCGGTTAGTTAGGAAGGAATGCGTTCACCTCTTCACGATTTCAGTGCAGTACAGCAAGAGTACGTGATCGCTCTTTCCTTGAAAAATAACATCTGCCGGAATAATAACTAAATTATTCCAGAAATTTATTTAAACCGAATGTTACTATGTGGGTGATGGAGGAAGCCGCCTATGCCATTCCGGAAATTCGTAGGGCCCCGTGTCTAGGGCCAACGTGTTCCTTCGTTTACTTGAAGACAACAAAATGTAACACATTTTAAGTGTACGTGATGTCTGGTATGACCGAACACGAATAATTTTCGTTGTAACTTATAAAATGAACGAGTTTCAGTAATCTTCATTTACTGTTCGATAATTCCAAAGAAAACCAAATTTAGGCACTATTACAATCGTAATCCGAATGAAGTTATATCTCTTTAAAAAGGAAAATAGTATGTTTTAACGTGTAACTAATAATTTAATGTGTAAATGTAATCAGTTGGACCGACCTTGACCGATTTCAATTAATATGAAAATTTGACGGAACCGTAACGAAAATGGTGACATCATTGAGTACTTACTATAAGAAAATAAGGATAAAGTTGTGTCATTTCTTAAATTGAAAAATATTTACGATTAATATTTCTTTATTTATTTATTTTATTTTTTGTTGGTGGGAAATAAAATAGTAATAATGGTTCTAATACCTTATACTAAACATCATATATAGGATCAGAACCACAGTGGTTTACTTGGTTTCATCACTTAAAAGTAATATGAGTGCCTATGACTACCATAGAAGAGTGAATTTAGAATGCGGAAGGCAGAAAATTGACAAGAGCGAGGAGAGCCCGAAAACGATTTCAGAAGTGGCCTCCTTCTCTTCTGTTACTTGTTTAATCGGAGCTTATTAACCACCCCCACGTGTCCCTCTGTCCTTGATACATTTTAAGCCGTTGGCCCGGATTTCGGTCAAATTACGCACATTTTTTCGTTGTTTTAACTTTCTCCCCCTATAAAAAGAATTCCTATTATTATCCCAGTTACTATTCTGATAAATCCGCCGACATCATTGGACTTGTGGTTGAGTTGGGGGATATAAGAAATAAATAATGTGGTTGCAATACGATAATGCAAGAAATTGTCAAATAAGAAAGGATTAACACAAAAAATAAGCACATAAATAATAAAACAACTGTTTACTGAAAAAATATAATTCAAAACTTCCGCGAAAAATTATTTTTTCTTTAGCATTTGTATTTTTAATGGTCTTATTGCTTTTATTGGTATTTTTATTTTAATGGGACGTTTCATGAGCGTTCACAATTCCTCTTACGTATTATCGGGGTCAGTTATTATTTCCTGTGGAATAATAAAATAAAGAAAAATACAGCGACCTCCTTTCAATGTCTAACTTATAAGCTTTCACGCCGGCGGTGGTTTTAAATTAAAGATAAGTAAGTTGGATAATGTTTGTCTGTTGGAGAAACCTTATCGTGGCACGTCTATCTTTCGTGGATGATGACTATCGTTAACTTATTGCAATAGCCCACATAATAATTCCATACACTGCCGACGGGAAGGCCCCAGCACGCATGAAGTGTCCTTGTAGAACTCTCGTTTTTGTACGCCAAACGAAAAGGTAATTTCAACAAAATTGCTGAACTCATTAAAACTTTTGATTTGAGCTCCTATCTGTTCAACTGAACAGAAAGATATGACATACACGAGAATTTTCTCATATCCTTTCCCTTCCTTGTAGACAGAAAAAGACGGTACCGCATTTAATTTTCAGAACTAACTATACTTAAGGTTGAAATGGAGATTAGCTATTTCAACCAGGAGTAATTGATAGTAACGCAGTCATATAATTAAAGCATATCCCTGTCGCTTGAACTGAGATACCAGCGACATTTGGTCCCTATCCTTATCGTAAATTTTAGTAAATTGCAAATTTGAATTGCTGCAATATAACTCGTTCGAATATTTGGTATCAGTGTAATGCTATCAATGAAGTCATTTTTAACTTGTCAGGGAACATCGTTACTCATCCATGATCTTTCGCCTAATTTTACTAAAATAAACAAAGAATCTCTGTTCTTGGAATATATTTTGTCGAATAATTTACGTACTCGTCTCATATACTTTACTATTCTAAGCCAATTGTTTTATACCTTTCACATGAAAACTCAGTTTGAATAAAACTTCAAACCATGATGAAATCCATTATCCAACACAATAAAGGCTCTACCTAACAAGGGAGACCTTGACCGCACCTTATTCCTCTATCGCAACCGGTACTTAGTTCTAATGGATGTTTATCGACTAAGAGCAAAAATGATTCCTCGGTAAATTTACGTGTTGTATTTTTAAAAATCCTTACAGTAATAATGGTCGCGGTGAGGCAACTTGCGGCATCGTAATAGAAAATAAATCGGCGGAAGAAAACCGAATGTTACTATGGAAATTTCTAACTACATCAACATTACTATTGCAAAGCGTGTCCTTCTGAGTACGGTTTTAGTGTAATCGGGGATCTTTCGTAATTGCTAAATGCGGGCATGGAATAGAGCATTAAATGCTGGACGATGGGTGTTGCGCGGCGCTGGCGTCCTTTAAAATAAACGGATGACTAAACCCGAGGGGCTAGAGGTTAGCGGAGGCAGCTATTGCACTTGAGGTCAACACTAAGGGAGACAACGAGAATAAAGGGACAGGAATGGTAGTGGGACCGACACAGAGAGAAGGAAGGACAGAGAGACGAGGAGGGGGATTAGAGCGCGGCCCGAGGACGGAGGGTGGTATTGAAATGGGAGACAGAAAGAGGAAGAGGGAGATAGAGGAGCGGAAAGAAGGAGAGTGAGAAAGATATAGCGAGTGGAGAGAAGAATCGTGATGAAGAGGAGAAGGGTGAACCGGTTCCTTGGGCACCACCTCTCCGTGGAGGTTCCAGACCCATCTCGTCTCCTCCAGCCAACCTGGCTGGCTAGCATCATCACTTCCTTCCTCCAATTCCACCATCACATTCTAACTTCTATCCTCAAGACCCAACTAAACGACAGTTTCTATTCGCGCTCCAAACATTTTTCAAACACTGTCATGCTCAACGATTCACCAATGCAGATGTGATTCCTTTAACAGTCATTATATTCGTTTTATATTGACCTTAACGTTAGTTAGTAGCAGCATATATACTTATAATACTGTTAGAAAAAACCATACCATTGCTGGAACTAGGGATGGAAACGATGTACAATCTGCATTAGTCAAATAAAATTCTGCAGTCATATTCAAAGGTCCGCTGTGTAGTCAGAAAGGAACAGACGACTAGATATTAAATGGGGAGACAAATGTCTTTATAAGTACTGAACAGGAGAGAACCCTGAACAGGCTTAGTCCGGCCTCGTGGACATGTTTTTGTCATTATCTGAACAATACCTAAATACGTGAGTGGGTCCTCTGTCGACTTTCCGCCCTAATCACCAACAACATCTACTCTGTCCTAGGACATGACGTATCCGTTAACGCTCATAACTTACTATGCATATTTTGGCTTCAACCTTCCTCGAGAACCTATTTCCCACTTCCATGGTTTTTCAGTACACTCCAGATCCTTATTATCAGATTAGAATATTCCGTTGGAGAAAGACCGAAGAGACCGAGGAAGACCATTCTACTAATCGAATGTATATTGTTCAACATCAATCACTTATTGAACTCCCTACAATTATTTAGTTTTATTGTCCTTATCTCGGTAATTGTACGCTTAATTTCTTTAGTTAATTTTCAAAAAAACCCTAGTCCATGTTAGCGGCTTAACAAATACGCACGCGCAAGTACGAATCGTAGGCAGGAGTTGCGCATGCGAGAAAAAGAAAAAAACTGCGTCGACCCACTTCCCCACTTATAACGACTTCCTCTTTCGGTTCTCAGGATTTGATTACATTCGGGCCCCGCTGTGTATCAACAGAATTATTTGAGCCTTTTTTCTCGCCTCGACACGCCGATTAAAAATATATTCCTATCGGGTAAACCGATCACTGTCACCGCAGGTTCATCTGGAATTGTTTTCATTTCCCCCATCGGTCGATGGAATTCGGTCTGACACACGAGCGCGTCGACCGGGCATTTTACTTTGCGCTGGAAACAGCCGAAAACACAGAGGGTCTCATTAAACATTCGAAATATGTGACCGCTACAAAACTAATTTGAATTTAATTTAGGTATAATTTAATTTCCATTTTCAAGTAGTATAATGCAAATGAGCGTAGTGGCGAGTTATCCTACGACAGAAAATTGAGGAAATTAAGTCGGGACGTAAAAGTCCCCCCCAACTTATTAAGATGGATTTCGCCGATACATACACTTACATAATACGGTGCCTACATTATAAAGTAGGCATATTTATTTTCACCTGAGCCATTGATTTGCCATGATAATTAAATAAGTGAATGTATATTTGTGTGTATATGTATATAATATATACGGGTACACACACACACACACACACATATATATATATATATATATATATATATATATATATATATATATATATATATATACAATAAGGCATATTATGTTTATAGTAGATTCACCGTTCTATGGCAGTGATATAAACACAAAGTACCGAAATTCGTCTTCTTTCGTTATATAGCATTACAGGTATATTTAAATGAGCCGGCACCTTTACACAGGAGGTCGAAGCTGGGAGCCGATCAGAGGGAGACAAAAAAAGGGCTAGGCCTAGCTAGCTGAGGGACTAACCCCTGGAGCTTGTTTACGCCCTAAGAATGAGCAGGAAGCTTAGGTTTATACCCGGCCTCTTTTACCTGTCTCCTTTACCTCAAGGACTTCGAGCAGAAGAGGAACGAAAAATAAATTCAAACGCTGGGGAATAAAATATGATCTCGTAGGAGGACCGGAAATTAAATCTAAAATAAAACATACAAATATTGAAACCGAAATTTGTACGATTCTTAAGAAGCGACACCATGGATAGAAGACACAGAATTCATTAACCTTAAGGGAGCTATAATTCCGAGTGATTTGCATTATATCATTAAGTAAAATAAAATCCAATTTTTCCGAAACATTTCAATATATCATATCATACAAAATCAGACATAATTTAACCCGCATGAGTGGTTCAACGGAATGCCGTCGATTTAGAAATCTTATTGAACAATTACAGAAGTATAGTATTTCCTCTCCACTTTTTGTTGCTGAAGCATAAAACTAGAACTTTAAAATTTCATCTGGGAAAAACTCTTATCAAGTAAATCAACGCCTACCTTTTATGATTATCTAGTCACGGTATACTAAGCAAACATCAACGTTCTGGAATTATAAATGACCGGAACCCAATGAAGCTACCGCTAATGAAGTTATATAACCTTAAAAATACCGAAATTATCAATGAAAAATTACTAGATTAAGAGCAAGGGGAAAATGCGTTGTAAGGCTTACAGAGAAAGATGCAAGGACCTCATGAGCCAAAAAACATGCCTGAAAGGAACTCATTTGTATACAGATCATGCGTTGAGGGTGATTTATTCTAAACTTTTGGTTAGATGGAAACAGTGGGATCGGTCCCAGTGTATGCGCGGGGCCGAAAGGTTAAGAACCCCTGATTTATACGAATCTGCGCAGTTGGGTCCAGCCCGACCGCATCATTAACTGTCCATTATGGTCATCTCACTGCCGCCACCACAGGTTACACATCTAATAGCAAAACGTACTTCGTTAAAATACAAAATGAAGTTTGACGAACACCCAAGTGTGACATACGTTTTAGGGAAAATAAACGAAGGTGTTCATGCTCCGAACATCTAAAATATATAGTATCGGACTACGCTGATAATATTCCTGGAACCAATAAGCCCTAAATCTACACATAGAAAATGGAGAAACCTTGCAACTACCCATGTTTGTTGATATAATTGAATTTAAGGTACTTTTTAATTATACTCGAACACTGTACATAATTTCGTACGATATGTATATTTCGATCCACGTCCCCGGGGACGGAAACGAAACGCGAAATAAATGCGCTATCGATTAGACCAAACATACGATTAAATCGAACAGTCGTATTAGGGCTTTACAACTGTTCTTCAGAAACCGGTTGAAACGGTCAACTGAATCAACTATATGATTTTAATTCTGGTCCAATCATGACCCAGAAACATCCCGGAATCATACTGTAATGAAAGGGGGCCTTCAATGAGGGCGTCAGTATGAGTTCATCAAACGGCTTGCGTTAACATTCTCACAAATTGTCCAGATGCGTAGCGGTAAAAATACACGAAACTAATGTCAACTTATTTCACAATAGAGCAGATTAGACGAGTGGATGGCTAGATTGAACGCTAGGCAGCTCATTCGTAGGCACTCCGTGTTCACAGTTATGTGACAAACGCCTGGCCGTAAACTAACAATAAAATGGTAATTTGTTTGGTCGTGTGCCATCTGAATGTTGTTCGATTGTTGCATGTTTGTACAGGCAATTAAGATATCTAAACGTACAGCCGAATGAAATAATCTCTCTTGCCATTGGTTCAAAGTAGAAAAACATAACGCGCAAAAAGTAATTAAACGTTAACACGATAAAACGACCTTTAATAAGCAATCCTTTTCCATGTTTTGTCCGAAGCATTAAAGACTCCATAACTAATAAACGGTTGTGCAATAAAGTACTGTAATTACTTCAAAGACTCTCAGTATAATAAAAGTTAGATTTCTTCGGGAAGAGCGTGATTAACGAGGAGAAAAATAGTATGGGAAATTACGGGAGGGAAATAACACATTGCTCTTCCTAGAAAGTTTTGTAATCGCATATTATTATACGTATGTTTTTTCTCAATGGGAAAACGATCAGTGTCAAATCGATGTCCAACTGAGCGGTATTGTGCCTTATCAATCCTAAAACCTGAGCTGCAAATTGAAGTAAAATTGTGGAATAGCTTGAGCAGATGGCTTGAGAGGGTCATTCATGCGATTTAACAATGGCACCAAGGAAAGTCGAGGTCCTCCTCTAGGACTCCACATGACTCGAAGGGTAAAATATTTTCCATTATGCGTTATATAAAAGAAATACAATATTTATCATATTCATTATTATATGCGTATATTTAATTTCCTGATTGTAGTACTAGGTGAGTCATAGTACCTTCTAAAAGTTAACGCCCAACAGGTTCTGAAGCAACTAGATTATCCAAGAATAAACATATATCAATAAAACCAATAGACTGATTTCGCGTATGCTATCATTTATGCATAAATCAAATTTTCCCAATTGCAATCCCAGTGTACTAAATAGAATGTACAAACATAAAAAGATTCTTAATACGCATGCCCCTTCTCAATATCAGTAGCTGTTCTGTTACTTCGAACTGAATAAGCGAAACAGAAAAGTATGCTAATCAGACAATAATTTTAGCTAGGAAATATAAACGTGAGACCCAGTCGTTTGTAGACCACCGTTTAGGGGTCATATTGCGGGCGCGCTGTGATGTCAGCTGGCTTAAATAATCGAGCAGGACCGGGACAGGAAGCCACAGAAAAGTACCTCTCGTTGTTGATGTTGATGGTGATGATGACGTAATGATGATGATAAAGATAATGGGCGAGATATAAATAATAACAGCAATAGAGTCGACCACTTCCTGCTGTACAGGTGGGCCAAACCCTATGGTTCTGCTCCTTTGTCCATTCTTCTATAAACCGCATTTTTATTACCCGAAGCTACTACCCTTTTTTGTTAGGCTACAACACCGATGAAGAGGGAAGTGCGTAGGAAAAGCGAAAATTATTTCCCAGAAATCTGTGACAGGTTAAAGTTGGCGATTGACAGGAAAAAGTCGCAAGAATGAAGTTTCGAAGATGTCTTTTCACAATAATATAATCGCTTTTCCAAAGTCGGAGCAATAATTTTAAAAGAGGTTCCGCTGTGTGGCGCGGAACCGAAAAGCCTCCTCATAAGGCAATAGGCAATTACATGACCGGAGCCTGTCTATACGCTAATTATAGCCGACTCGCCATTATAATTATACCTCTCATCTGCCCCCCGTGTCTAAGTGTGAGCCCCGTCGGTGTGCACACGCTATTGATAAATTTTACGATGTTTCTCCGACTTTGTTTATGCCCCGTTATTGTCGGAAATATCCCTTTTTAATACAGGTTTTTCACCCGCTGGGCGGGGAGCAAAACTAATTTCACTCACTGTTGTATTACGTCAATTTGATACATATCTATGATATATAGCTCTTCCAGAAGACTCATCATCATCAACATAGTCTCACTGGGCAGCTATTAAACCATTTAAATTGTGTTATGACTACACCGCTACATTAGTCCGCCTAAACTTTCCTCAACGGTAGTTTCTTCTACTGGTTTTTATTAACAACCTAACATGGGGTAAGGATATTATTTATTATACTATTATCTAGCAGTGCAGTCGCCTTTCCAAAATCACCTATTCTGTTCCAAATACACAACGTAAAAATAATTCCATGGATTATATACCGATGATTTTCTTAACACCTTATCAATACCAGTTTATCAATCATGGTGTAGCACTTTAAGATGAATTTTAAGCGATTCTCTAAAAAATACTGTTACGCTGTTCGAAGCCATATTTGTGGATAAAGTAGGTATTTTCTATGTAATGCTGTTTAACAAAGTTAACCGAAACTAATAAATGAGTTGGGCATTATTGAATTCGGTAAACGCGTTATTAATAACATTCGAAATATCCAGTATGAGCATTGGTTAGTTATTACAAAATTTTGTATGGAAAAGTATTATGTGAGCCAGGTTGCGTGCTGTTCGGATCCACCGTTCGCTTTCAGATAGACGGAGCTTGTGAAAGGGACATTTCACGATCGTGAAGAGTTCTGGAAAAAGTATTTGTTCGCACTGTCTTTTGGGTGTTGATTCAGTGTACGCATACCGTGGTCAAAAGTAAAAACTGTTCCCCATTTCGAGGCTTTATTGAGGACGCTCCTTTGGAAATTAAACTTTAGTATCAAATATTTAACTGTTTCATACGGTGTTTCATATAAAATTAGTATGAAAACCTGTTAGTGGTCGGCGGCTTGAGAACTGTTTGTTGCCAACAGTTCTGTAGGTATAGACATTCATTTCAACCCGGAACACGTTTTTCAGATTTGCACTGTTGTCGTGAGTATAAAATGCTTTTAACACCATAAGCTTGCGTTACACGCCAACGCATTTCGAAAATAATTGCATTGAAAAGTGCAACGGAAACTATGTTGTCGGCACTGCACAATATAATATGTATTTTCCCTTCATTGAATGCAATTAAACTGTTATTGAACTGTTTGATGGCTAATTTCAAATATTTGCCGTATTATATGAACATTTATTGTCAAAGAAAGAACCGGCTGGATAATAGAAAATATAGCGGGTTCGTTGCAGAATACACCAGTATTACATTAGCGACGTAGTCCCAGTCGTTATGTCCTTCAACGACAGGATCCTCACGAAGACCCGTCACGATAACAGGTCACTGAAACAACCGAAAGACCTCGACGCGTAAATATAAATAGTTATATTGATTTTGTAAAATGTTTGCACAGAACATTTCACCAAACCCCATCAATAAAATCTACCAGCCTATTGTTTCACTGTTACCACTATCTTTCGGGTGGCTGAAGTTTTTCATTTATCATAGACTTTCCCCTCTTCTTCTTTTTCGATTTAACGTATATTACAAGTGAACAATTCTTCCCATATACTAGGTTAGTAATCCTGTCATGTACCATATATGCTGTAAGTTTGGTGTTCCGTTTCATATCGTGAATACTATACCCACAGGAAACTGTACGCTAAATATTTTTAACGCTGGTATAAAAAACATGTACGGTCCACAGGTACGGTTACTGGTAGTGTGATATAAACATAATTGAAGATGACCCGGATAGTAGTCTGATGATAGACACTCCCCACTACTACACCAAAGTAGATCCAGTCAGTCGGGCTTACCAGTGGTACCACAACACAACACACACATACACACACTCTCTCTCTCTCTCTCTCTCTCTCTCTCTCTCTCTCTCTCTCTCTCTCTCTCTCTCTCTCTCTCTCTCTCTCTCTCTCTCTCTCTCTCTCTCTCTCTCTCTCTCTCTCTCTCTCTCTCTCTCTCTCCCTCTCTACTCGCACAGACACACACACACACCCAAAAAATCCCTGGACGGTTGTGGCCACAGTTGGCAACACTGTATGATGTCCTCATTTTAAGAGTGGCACCCCTTCTTCAGGCCAGCACCTCATCAGCGTCTTCGTCGTCATCCGCATCATTAATAACTACAAAGCACGAATCGACAAAGCCCACTAATTCTACAATACTGTAGAACTTCTAAAATTATTTTCCCACGTTCACACTAAATTTCATATACAATTATCAACGAAACTTTTGTTAATTTTCCCTCCAGTTTTTGGTCTTGTTGAGCCAATAAAATAGCATTTTTTTCTGTTATCTACTCTGATCTAGTGCGACTTTCTGTCGATAGGTAACCCAGCGAGGTAACAATATTATAACAATACAAAATAAAATTGTCTGAAGAAACAGTTAAATCCTCGTTTTACTTTAATACAACAATCGTAACAATATTTTATTATTTTCAAGACCAATAAACAGACCAAATACGCGTAATGTCCAAGAGAAAAAAATTACACCCTTAGTTTTATTTATTAACGCCCAATTATTCAGATGTAGTAATTTTCAAATAAGAACCAATATTACACATGTCATTCTTAAATATTTAAACAAATATATTTTTTTACGATTATGCGAAGAAAGTGAATTGTATCGATCAAAGAAGGAAGGCTAACATTTCTCGAGACAACTAGGCGAGGTCATTAAATGCACCAGTGTCTGGGTGAATGCAATTAAGCGGGCAAGGCGGGAGGCCGGGAAGTCGAAGTATTTAGGACAACCACCGGCCCGACTCGTAGAGGTTAGTCGTACTTCCTCCTATTATAAAACCCCCGCCGGCTCGCAACAAGACTCTGGTTTAGATCTCGGACGTGCCGCCATCTATAGATATATACATAAAATAACTGTGGACTCTTAGGCTTATAGAAATAGGTACTGAATTATGTCAGATCGATATTAGAACTCTGTGGAAAATCAAGGGACATTTTCTCGCATATAATAACCGAGCCGACGAATCCGTCGGCCGGGCAGAAATTAAACCACCGGCATGGCGGCCCGTAATAATGGGCGTGTGCGTGTCCACCGAGCCGTCGTCACTGTGCATCCGTGTGTGTGACATTAACATACAAATTACAGAGGAGACCGTCACAATTATTGTATGAGTTAGTCTGACCTGTAATTTAGTCAGGGATGAAAGAAAAAGGAGGTTCATGAATAACACGATGTAGTATATAATAGGGGACGCGGACTGAGAGAGAGACGATGACGAACGGAGGGAAAGAGGAAAATGACGAAAGGTTTCGAGACGAAGAAGGCCGAAACGGAAAGTGAAATATTACGGGAGAAAAATATAAAGAGGTACGGAAGAAAGCAGCGAAGCGAGAATTAAACAGTAAAACGAGGGGTGAATTACGGTGAATAATAGGGACGCGGGGAGGGAGGAGACAAAGTTAGAGAGAAGATTAAAGAGACGGAAAGAATGAAAGGGCTCCGGACGGAGAGTGAACCGGGAACGGCGATAAAAGGAAAAGGAGAAGGATAGGGAACTATTAGGGGAGTGAAAGAGGAGGGAGAGTGATGGGAGGGGAGTGGACGAAAGAGAGTAGAGAGAAAGGAAGAAATAGAAGGAGAAGATTAGGCCGAGTGGCCGCTACCTGGGCACCCTCCTCCTTCACACCCTCTTCTACCTCCCATCTCTCTCTTCCTCTCACTCTCTCTCTTTCTATCACTCTATCTCTCTCTCCTTCTCTCCCTCTCTTAGTACTAAAACTGGACCACTTAACCTTGGGAGTTTTGCCCAAGACGAGATGACCCCACAAACGACGTCCTCCCGAGAAACAGGTAGACACGGCAGGTAGACGCGGACAGGTAGGCAACATGCACCGGCTCCAACCCGGACGGAATTATACCGCCCTCCAACAGGAATATTTATCGTTATTGCGTTCGCATTTGCACCGCCTGTATTAAGCACGTGGATCCGGGCACGTAGAATGTACTCTTTACCGCCCGTCTAAAATACCGAGTCATATCTACACATGTTTCGCAGAAAGAGCGAGAAGTAAGGGTCAAAGGAGACGAGAGAGAGAGAAGAAGAGAAGAGAAGAGAAGAGAGAGAGAGAGAGAGAGAGAGAGAGAGAGAGAGAGAGAGAGAGAGTGAGTGAGTGGGGGTAGGGATGGAGCAAAGAAGAGGCGCGACACAATAATCGTCATTATGTTAAGTAGCAGTTCTGTAGGTTCTAGTACATAGAACCTGCTTGCCTCCCGTCCCACCGGGCTCTCTCCGGGAGGACCAGTTTCATCGTAACATTTTCTTAATACTCTGAGAATATTTCTACCAGTATTCTTCCATTAGGCGGTTCATGCCCATCCAAATATAATGCGATGTCTTTAGGGGTATTTCTTATATATTTATGCGTATTTCCCGTCGTCTAAACAGTAAACACCCAAAAATGATATATTTGAATAAACTGAAAACAAAACCCAGTGAGATGAAGAATATAATCTACGTAATCCAAGGTACTGCAAGAATTGCCAATACAAAGTAATAATATTATTTGCTGGGGTTAACAAGTTTACATGGGA
The DNA here is from genome assembly GCA_019843655.1 of Lethocerus indicus. Taxonomy (NCBI): domain Eukaryota; kingdom Metazoa; phylum Arthropoda; class Insecta; order Hemiptera; family Belostomatidae; genus Lethocerus; species Lethocerus indicus. Next base: position 23,437,513 of record JACDQD010000005.1, on the reverse strand, counting down.
ACCATGAAGCTACCTCTTATTTATTATATCACATCCTTAAATACCTTTAAATGGTAAGAAAAGTTTACATTAGAAAGAAGCGAATCCTCTTGAAACGGGTCTTATTACTAGGCCGAAAGTGTCCCCGGAATATTTCCCAACAGATACTTGACGCGATGTGTCACCATTTGGCACGCGGTCAAATCGTTAGTAGTCAGTTTCATATATTGTTACACGATTCCTCCGGATGAAACAAGCGATAGATCATATTGTACATTCTACATGTCAATAAAACATTTCATGTCATCCTTGTGTTCACAATAAGAATACAGTGCTATCTATAATACCTTTCATTTCTAACACTCATTGCAGTGTAATAATAATAAAACAAATTAGAAAGGACATATGTTTCGGGCTAGAGACTAAGATATCTTTTTCTTGTTTACTATATTTGATGTTTTCCAAATTGGAATTCATTCAGAAGTATTAACTATGACTTAAAAACTTTAAATATGTTTAAAATTTTCTAAACTAAAAAAAGTACATAAATGTACATGCATAGGTGAAGATTTAAAAATGTATTTTTTAGTCATCGTAAAATCGACTCACCACGCAAAACAGGTGTACCAGTGTAATTATTAACCTCTTCAGCTGTTATTACATTGAACTTAATTTATTTAGATTGCTTGAGAAATTATAGTAAACTAATTAATCACCATGGAACAATTACCGCGTTTAATGTGCGTCAGCGTCTATTGTTAAAAGGGAACCTAATATTCTGACATATTATGTAATATATAAATACTCATAGTTCTAACTGTACAAATGTTAGTCATCAGAACCGATGGTTTAATTATCTTGTAGAAAAACTCTGTCTCCCATAATAAGCCGAATTCTTACATATATAAGCATTTTATTATAATTTACCTTGTTTTATACTTGAAATGATTGAAACATCACAATAAATACATTTTTATAATGTCTAATGAAGTGTACTCTGCATTTTTATACATGTACACACTATGCTGGCCTTGTTTTCGCCTGCATTTCCTTCCAACCATGTATTTATAAAGCTTTTTAAAACTCTTAAATGTCATTAAAGAAAGTAAAACTTTGCATAAAATCGAAAAATGTTTATTTAAAAAATCATTGCTAAGTCTTAATCTCTTAAGACTCAAAGTTATTTTGATGAAAGTGAAAAACAGCTGAGTGCGAAAAACTTAAATATTCTAAACAAATATATAAGTTATATAACAGGAAGCGACAAATCAAAAATTAAATAAATGGACTTTCCCTTTAAATGAATTCTTCTTAATGTCATTTAATAAAATAACTTTGCAGCCACCCTGCTTAACTACTCACTGAAAATAATTTCTACTCTTACCTAGAATAAGTTCTAGGTTGCCAGGCCAACAGAGCTGCTTAGTTGTTGATACTCATTCCATTCAACGTGCTGATCCAATGAAATGCGAATTAATCAAATACAAGATTCGTTAAATACATTTTAAAATGAACTTGACAGTAAACCCTATTAAGAACATAGGAAACCTATTTCCTGTTATCCTCCTATAGATGGTCGATGCATACATTTCGATTATGCTATCACAAATAGAATTCTTTTCGTCCACCCAGAAGAATAATTTTTATCTGATAAGAATATCATTCCGTCAGAAAACTGCTGTAAATGGTGCTATCTTATATATATGAAATAGTATAGTTTCTATAAGCATATATTGGTTATGAACTTCAGTAAATATAAGAAATTAAATTATTATTATTATTATTATTAATTCATATATTCCTATACATATTTAACAAGAACTAAAAATAATCCATTATCCTTAAAATCTGCCATGATATAGATGGTGTAAAAACAGTTTTCTTACAAATAAAACTGTAAAACAATATCTTACCACTTGAATTATTACTGCAGTACTGAGTTAATGTTGTGAATAAACGTGCCTCAATATTCTAAATCAACTAACATAACGCAATTCAGTTAAAACAAATAGCCGGTTACCTTGTAGCTTTTTCTCGGTTTCCCAGAACTTTTGTAATTCGGTGAAATATTTATCGAGTATGAAGACTTTGGAGAGTCCTAGAGTTGCCATGGTTGCTGGGGTCGGTGGGTGCTGTGGGGTGGCCCCTCGCGCCGGCCTCACATCTTAACGCCCAGTCCACCATATAGAAGGAAACAAACACTTCACCCCGACACCCTCGCCTACACTCCTTCACAGAAAACCTAATCGCCCGATTCGAAAACTACACCGAAAACACTCCTCGGAGATCGGCGGGACCACTCGGAGACGCAAAGGCCGAGAAATGAGGAAATATTCAGAAAGAATTTCTGCGGATAAAATTATGAATACGGGCCCTCGTGCCTCCTCAATCTGGACTCTTCGGGGTCTCCGTTAGTACCTGACCGAAGTCGTCACGTGATCCCCTCAATCTCATCTCTCTCTCTCTCTCTCTCTCTCTCTCTCTCTCTCTCTCTCTCTCTCTCTCTCTCTCTCTCTCTCTCTCTCTCTCTCCCAGTGAAATCTGCTCCGTCTATATGAACTCATATCACCCGAGCACAACACGGTTATTCGTCTGTGAACTTCACGTTTAATGTTTATCAATTAAAGTTTATGATTTAATGTGTTTAATGTTCACCATTTAAAAACCGCCAAAAACATGAACAACTAAGACCTCCTCGAACATAGCTTTGACTAAAATTTTGACACGGAAACTGACCACTAATTAGTCAATTGACCACTAATCCATCAATATGTTCATATTGATATCGGCTTTTCGAATTCGAAGTATCACATGTCAACTAAAATTCGAGTTACACGTTTCGAACAATATGTATATTGCCAAATACCTGAATTACATTAGGACATTATACCGTGTCATTTAAAATATCCGAAAAGATCAGTACGATCTATATTTACTAGTTTTATTTCTAATAGAATATACCGTAAATAAATTAAATATTCTATTACTATTTTTGTTTGAAATAAAAATAACATACGTTTTTCTCACATCTTAAATTGTCACTTGTCGTCTCCTTTTAATATTAGAAAATGAAATTTCTTAGATTGCGCAACGGTGGTATAATACAAATTGGGGAGGAGGGAGTTGCTGATGATGGTCCTCCGTTGCCTGCGGGATTTCAGAACAAATTTAAATTTTAATATTACAAAAGTACGTTTCAGCGTTGTGAGATTTATACGAATTTGTATATGCAACCATAATAGACGTAACCACTTTTGCTACACCACCCATATTATAAATCGAGTGCTGGAATTGGTGATAGGCACCTAATTTTAGAAAATAATAAAGCCGCAATAAATATTTATTCAACAGCGACTTATTCGAAGTCACGGACATCGATCAGAGCAATCTACGGCGCGAGAGATTTGTAAACAGGGTTCCTGAATTAAAGCCGAAGTGGGTTAAATACGGAGTGAAGGTCGTAAAAGGATGGGCCGGATTTGCATAGTAATGCGAGCCTGGAGCCGATCGCTCAATTTCCACAATGCTGGCTGCTCGCTCCAATTTGCCAGGCTGGGTTCCCCCTTCCGACCCCGTCAGTCTTACGTAAAGCGCCTGCCCCTCACACACGGTCACCGTTCCCTCCTCGTTCATTCACCACGCCGTTCCGGACACTCAATTACAGCTTGCATAACACCCGACTTAGATCTTTACCGTCTCGATCGTTCAGTTCCCAACCCGGCAACCGAGAATGGGCCCCTCGCGTTCACTCCGACAAAATATAAAGACGATTTAAAACCGGGCGTCGTACCGCTGTAGCTAAGAGGATTAAATCCAGATAGGTGCTTCAGTTTTATTATTCATTTCTCCGGACGAGTGTATTAAGGTTTTCCCTGTGCGAGATTTCTCCCACCGTCGATAGAAAACGCGAAACCGTGAGATATTACATCGACAAAGTTTAGAGGAAAATTCTGCCTTCAACAAAAAGGCGTTCATGTTTCCAGTCCCAATGTGCCAGAGTTACAGAACAAAAAGTGACGATCAAACGATCGGTTTAATATATGTATTGATGAGTGTAACGCCGTCATCTGAATGGTATGCACACTTACTATTAAAAAAAATTTAAGGACCAAATTTTTTACTTGCGCGAAAGTGGCGCCACAGATATTTCATTAAAGCTATTTGTTCGAGTGTGTGCGCTTTGTCTCCACTCGTGTATTTGACATTGGGTGAGGTCGGTTTAATATTCTCGCCATCGCGGAGACACTAGTGTTTGGTAATATTCAGTTTGTCGAACAATGGGACATTTAATTTTTTTCTTATTCCTCGGCCATTATCGAGATGTTCATACGTTGAATGATAATTCATAAATGAGTTGGTTGAGGGATAGACGTCCTTGCTTGAATCAACGATACCATACCTTTTCCGGTAACAATTTAAAATTAGTGCTCCTTATGTGCTCTTTATACTTCCTTAAATATGGAATATTCTGATTCCCTAATCGCCTCAACCCGAGTAAAGCCCTTCTTTTTCCGTAAATCAGCCGAAGCGAGACGTTAAATTAAATACGGTTTTTATCGAGGCGATTTATCGTGCAACTCAAAATTTATTCTGGGACCCCAGTGGTCTCGTTCCTTCACAGGAATATCAACACAGGTTCACAGGAACCTCAAACGCGCTTATTACTTGGCCGCAAAACACCGGCCATATCCAGTGGTGTCGTTCGCGTGAAGACACGGAGTTTTCATTGGTTCGAAACGAAGGATACCAATAACATTAAGTAGAATGGGAATATCAAATGGAATACTGATCTGCAACCCGATCCGTTTCGATTGTTTGTCCCCGTCATATACGTCAGTATCCATTTTATTTCCTCCCCTCTTTCCCCGCGCTCAATATCCTCAGGGGAACCTGTACTGCGATATAGGATACTGTTGAACTGATTAGTGTCTGTAATGTTATAGGAAAGTTTAGTGACCCGCGTGGGGCACAGCTGGTGTGGTCACGCCCCCCGTACCTCGGCCGCTCGGTACTCACCCGCCGCGTAGATTTCTAAACATGTGCAACAATTAACAGGCGCCGAGTATACCCTAACCGCTCACTGACGGACCGGATGGGGCGTTTTACGTCCTTCATTTGCGAATGATTACCATTATAATTTTTTTTCTACCGGGAAAAACTGCAACTTAACGACTGGGATGATAGAAATGTTGTATAGTGATTCAGTCCTTGCATACCAACTTGTTCTAAATGTTAGATATGTGCTGACATGCATATATACAAATAGATAGTTGATATGTATTATTGGCAGTCCGGGAAGGAAAATCAGTAATGCTTAAACTGTAGAAGAAATAAAAGGAGTGATATTTCATTTTTACTGAAAAATATTAACGTTTAAATCTAATTCATATTAGATTATTACACAACGTTATCTGCTGTAAAAATTTGTCTAATATTGTAATAATTAAGATGAAATTCCCGTCTACTGCAACTTGATCCTATAGGTACTATTATACAGGTAGTCAAATTTTTGCTCATTTAAGTTCCAGCATATAAGTGAGGTAATAAACAATCAAGATCCCTACCATCGCGTTCCTTCCTTAGCACTTAACTCGCACATTCCTTCTTATGTCTCTCCTCGAAGAGAGTGCCGCACAAACACTCTGAATACTTGGCGGAGTAGAGTGTTCTTATAGAGCGCATTGTCAATTACGTTTTTTTCGTTGATGTAATCGTTATCGTAAATTAATCTAGTTCCAAAGGTGTTTTTGCACTGAAACGCAGGCGGCGAGGCCACCAGCTTTAGCTATAGCTTTATTATCAAAGTCCCTCACGCATAAGAGATGGTTTCCACGAACAGATCCTTAGGGTGACACCCTACCGGTTATCCAAACTCTCAGTCGGACCCTGATGATGGAACTAGGAACAATTCCCGAAACTTCGGTAACGACCAGGACCGAAAAATGTTCCATTCGCGAAGAGAACTCGACCTACCACTAGGATGTACTTAGATGCAAGTTCAAAAACGGAAAAAACTCTCACCGGCTGCTGCTCGCGTAGAAGGAACTTTCGAACTTTCTTTCAATTAAAAAGTTACTAATTAAGTAATTAAACGTACTAATTGATCGAGCGGATCTTCAATATATCTTTCGATAATAAATTAGATTATTCGGAATATAACAAAGAAATAATAACTGGACGGGTCGCCTTTTAGAAGACCTTCTCACGTTTACATTATCGAAATGAATTCTGTCATTCGAATTTTAATACGGTCCCATTAAAACGGTCACGGCGCATGATTCTTCGTATTTGGTCCGATTCGATTGAATGGGGTGCTCGGGCACCAATTAGCTGCGGCATCCGCCGCCCAATCTAGACTCCTAGACCGCCGGCTAAACACTCGTTCGTCATTAAATTCCTGAAGAACGGGGCGTAACGAGGGAGCCCGAAGGCTCCTCCTAATTAAATTAAATCGCATACCATACTCTGACCGACATGAAACGCCTGAATGCCGGGAAAAAGGCCAGCGTCGATGTTGAGGAATTCGTGCGTACGACGAGAAAGGGAAATGTCACCGGACTATGAAGGGCCGCATCATTCAGGGCAACGCACTCACTCCAGTTATATATCATATCGTGCATTTATTAAAATAAATATTTCGATACAACAATGATTAATTTGCTCCCAATATGTGTGGTTACCCCATAGGTATGCACTTTGAAACACTCACACAATTCACAGGAATGGTTTTTTCTCAAATCCACTGTCTCCGGACGGGCGACCCTCCGAGGGACGAGTTGTGGGTACTTTGCGAGGAGGCGAGGAGTAGCATCCGTGACGAGGATTCGCTACGGTTTGTAAGGGTGATTTGGAGGGTGATTAGATTAGGGATGGTCTAGGGATATGGGGAATAACTCGATGTAGAGGTGGGGGAACCCCAGAGTGAGAAATTGTCATAAATTTTAATGAAATTGGATTATCGACTTGAGGTGTTCATCGATTAAAAAAATAAGAATGCGGGATGAAAATTGTAGTGTCGGCCGCTATAAATAAATATCGCAATATCAGCCGGTGAAAATTCAACACAATTACCAGCGTATGTTGAAAAATATAACACTAAAACGAATGGACATAACTTGTTGTGAAATTTAAGTAACAATTTACAACGCCGAACTAGGAAACTGATAGCGATGAAAGAAGCGGGCTAGCGGCGATTCGCTCTCCTCCCGTTAATGGAATTATTCTCGAGTATGATTACTCAGCAGAAGAAACGGCGTTCATTAGCGGTCTCCAGAATAGGTTGGTGGAAGGAGGGGAATGCGGCTCGGCAAGATCCCGACATTCCGCCAGGAATTTTCTGTTACGCCCCTCTTATGACTTTCACCCCGTCTATTCGCAGGCCCACCCAATTTTCGAACTTGACACGCTAATTACCAATCAATTGTGTAGTCTCGGAAATTGGGAAACTGGGATTCTTCACCGGGTGGTGGTAAAGAGTGATTGGAATATGATGGGTTCAATTCCAAATTTGAATAAAATAGGTAAATCGTAAATGCGAAAAGTGTTACATACATGCATACAGGTCAATTACATAATAAATAGACAATAAATAGTAAACATAAAATCAGAAAAATAATATGCCACTGCTAAGATCACAGTATAGTCTATTTAATTATAAGAAAATGTTAATCATGTTAATGTTGTTCTTAGGGTTTTTTTTTACGGAGAAGACTATACTGTGAATAGTTTCACGGATGATTTGTTTAACCTCATTGTTGAAACCGGGTACAAAACCAACCTCTTATAGCACACATGAACGAATATTAGTGCCGCGAAAGAACTGTACGATGATTTCACTTTTTTTCCGGTGCGGTCGCTCATAATTCAGGACGTTCTAGGCATGTTCTCGCCAAATGGTTACTTCTTTTTACGACCGCCGGTCCGAATTTACTGCACCTTACAAATTGTGATCTACTTCCCGAGTAATACAAAGTTATTGCCTGAACTGTTGAGCTCACTGCTAAAACCACGATTAGGGCATGATTATGGTATCATGGAAAACTTATGCTACCTGGTCGCGTTATTACCCACGTCACTTATAACAGGTAGATAGAAATACTATTTCGGAATTATCCGGTTATTTTTTGTCAATTCAGTTTACCCGAAAAGTCATTTATTTTCTGTATTATATTTCTATTTCTATATATTTATGGTACGGTTTGAACGAAGCTGTACATTTCCCTAACGGTTGTACCGATGTATAAGGGTATTATGTTGGCCGCATTGGGCAACCCGGCGAAATAAACTGAACAGGCATAACCCTCAGAAGCAGAAGGGAAACATTCTTCAACGTCAATAAAATTAAGGATACCGAAAGCGCAAGCTTTAAACTAAGGGACAAGCATGATGTATTGTCGCTATCAAAGGATAAATGAATGCCATTGCACACTTGCATTCAGTAGTGACATTTTCCTGTAAATAGAACATCTAGGACTGTTATTGCACTCGAGATAAGGGACATTATTAGATCATTCCTTTGAAATAAAAAGTTTTCATAAACAAAAGAGAGGTAAGAAATAAAATTTTCTGTTGAAACTAATTCTTAAGTGCTTTCTTGCAGACTACATAACATACAATTACGGGGATGTAAGTTTAAACCAATTTCCTTATTCTGGAACACAGATCGAATTCTCCAGAAAGCCTTACTGCTGTACAGGCCGCAAAACTTTTACTGCCATCAAAGCCGACTGCGAAACTCTATTTCAGCCGTCGAAATGGGGAACATGTGCGATGATATGGAGCCGGAGTAATAATAGCCGTTCTAGACGCACGCTCTTCGTTACGGAATAATAAAGGGTGCCTGCGCGTGGCCGTGGGCGCGTGCGATCCGGCTTAGGCCCTATACATATGCGGTAGGTAAGTTGCCGGACAAGGTAGGTTCTAGACACAGGTCCCCAACCCAAGGTCCCATATAACATGCATCTACACGCCAGCCCCTCCCTTTACCTTCAACTACCAGTATACTCGGATTCCTGAACTGTCTTATCCTCTATTTTCTATTATAAATATACAAAACCTGCCCGTAATTAAATATATAAAGTATTTGGCACAAGCCTATTAATACTTGAAAATATATTCGGCTTCACTGAACGGTCCCAAGTAAATATTTGCGATATGTATTATGGTATTAATTATGATCATAATTATAATGAACATTTTGCTCCGTTGATCAGTCATCATAATCAAAGATCTTAAGAACACCGAAAACCTTAAAAGCATAACTTTGTACTATCTTGTTTGATCATTTTTAGTAGTAATATCGCCATAGTGAAAATATTTTAAAAAGTTCATGATATATATGAATGACTCAAATGTATCGTTATGAATGTGTATATGAAATTATAATCATTTAAATGTACATTCGAATATCACAAATCTAAAAACGCTCTTTGCTAATTCACCCTTTACTGTGTGACTCCTTAGTACTGATCGAGTGGAGTTCACGAATTTGAAGTTGGGCTTCAGAGAGGTTTTCACAGAGTACTGCCCCGCTTTATCTCGGAGTCTCGGCCTCAACCAGAGTCAAATGTCAAGGGGCCAACCATACAGAACACCGCCTCCTTTATAATACCCAAGTACTTTCTACATTATGTTATAATCACCACTATACGTTATATAAGTGTGTCACACACACACACGTGCGAAAGCGCGCACCACACAGTTCACCGGTCACGTCACCCCTTGGTTTCGTTAGCTGGAATAATAATTTCGCTCAGGAAACCTGGTGAGAATAATCTTCGAGTGAAATATTCTAACCAACTTCTAACGCGTCTACAAAGCCCGAGGTTCATTTTCATACTCTGTCACCTCCCTTATTGGAGAAGAAAGAAACACTCTTCTTGAGACGGAAGGCGTTTCATTCGACTTGTTTGTTTTACAGGTTATGAATTTTACTGGGAGTGGCTTCCATCCCAAGAGCGGCCAGAGACCAAGAACGTGATCGGCAACGTCGGACATTATCCCGAAAATGTGGCGGGCCTAGAATGAAATTCCGCGCCGTTTTTCCTACAGCGAAAAACCTTTTCCTTGAAGTAGGGCGCAGAAGAAAGTTGGCAGACAATTTCAATCTTGACCTCAAGGACGACCTCACTTCAATCCCCTATCAGATCAGATTGTTCAACGGAGATAAATCGACAGAAATGGTGTTGATCAGATCATACGTGTATCAGGTTTCATAATCCAAGTAAAATTACGCAGCCGTTTATATTACATATTCTTAATGCTTTGCCTGACCCTATTAAAAAAATCGTCTCATTTACGACAACCCGGTTCGCCAGTTTGACATTTGTCCATTAGGGCTTCTTCTTTTACGACTCGAGTAATGTAATGCTCTGCCGAGAAAATTGTGATAAATTTTAAGGTCTTTAGCCAGAATTTAAAAACAAATATGTGTGAGCATTCGCAAACCGTTTGGGAGGAATCGCATTTACGTTTCTAATGGAGCACAACCTGAAATATAACAGTTCTGGAGTCATCTAAGTTTGTTCCCGTCTTAAACAACAGTTTATGAGCAACGCTAATGAGCGACTATGAAATAAACACAACTAGTTTAAGGTAATTGAGAGGGGTATGGTCGATGAGGATTTGGAAAAACATCACTTCAACTGAGTTTCTGTGATGTTCCTTTTGCAGTAAACACAGGTGCAATGTACTGATAGTGCTGAAAGAAAACACCCAAGTGACTCACGTTATTACAACTGGAATGATAAAATTAGCGGTGGTGAAAACCTGAAACTGGTCGTATCATCGAAAAACGAAACCGAAGTTTATGACCATTAAATGGGTGGAGAAGGAAAATGCATCATGCTCAGACCCGGAATGTTCGTTATTTTGTCTGAATAGTACGAAACCGGGGTTCGACTTAATCAGTATATAAGGGTCCGTTTTGGGTCAATCATGATGTATCGAATTATTATTGATGTCGACTCCTAATTGAGCTCACGACTACAACGTTCGCAGCCCTATAATCTATCGTAAGCATCGCTGGCATATATCTCGTAAGTAAGTTACTTTTAAGGATTTAATTCAACGGCATATGTTAAACATGGCTCAAACCATTTTCATAAAACAATATATTAATGATTATACATTAATAATAAGAATAGCATTAGTAGATTCGGGTGGATTATATACAGACGCACATTCTGCAATAGATTGTGCATGTTCAAGAATTCAAATGGTATTCGCAGTCCGCATTGGAATTTCAAGATTTATACAAATTTTTAAGGAGAAACAAACACGGATACCCAAATCATTCAACATATGACAATGGTTTACATTATCATTGGAGAAAAAATTTTCATTAATCATCTTATTGAAGGTGTTCCACTCGAATGGAACTTGAACATGAACTAATTGTCTCAAAATGTAGACCCTTCAAAAATTCCTGAACCGTAAAAAATCTAAATCTTTAAAGTACAAGTCCTTTTTAACACTGTAGTAGTATGAGGGCTGAACCTGTGTGGTGTGTGTGTGTGTAACCCCTGGGCTTTTCTCTCCCATTCTCTCTTCAACTCCCTCCCTCCCTCCCTCTCTCTCACACTCCCTCTCTCCACTTACTACTAATAGTATGTAGTTGGGTTCAATGAACTATCTATATCTATTCCAAGCAAGGAAGGGGCACCAGCCCAGTCCCTTTCCTAACTATATCATACTTTATGGTATTACTTTCAGATGAACTCTGAATAAAATATTGAAACAGTGATGCTCATTGTTTGGGAGGAAACCATTAAATCATGTAACTCTACTAAATTCTTCTCTCACATTTCTTTTAAAGAAAAAAATGTTTAAATGTTGGGGAATTGGGTAATTAGTAGAATATATATGGGCCTTCAATGTATCAGAGAATATATCAGAGAGATAATCAACTCCAGGCTATAGTTAGTCTTATAAAAATCCATTATATATTATAATATTTCCATTATAAACATTTAAAATTCAATTAATTTTTAAATCTATTGTTCTTTCCAGATGACTATTGTATTTTCTATCACTAGAGGGATTATAAGAAATTTGAAAACCATACTTCCTTTCACATAGCATACAACAATCCAACATACATTGGTCTTTACCCCAGAATATTGTACAGACTTTTACGACTTTGTTTCCCTATATCCTAAGAAATGATAAATAAATAAATAAATAAATAAATAAATATATATATATATATATATATATATATATATATATATATATAATCCCGTATATATCATTATTTTGTGATTAATACCTGGCTAATAATATATTTCCTATTCTATTCCATATTTTAGAACTTATAATTATTTTGTATGTCTTTACCCCATGGAACAAGTATGACATCAGTAAGACATTTCTTATCCTATTATGATCTCTAATAAATATATGAATGCACAAAACATCTAAATACATTTTTTTCTATGCATAATGGCAGGAATAATCCTGTAAATAAATACAGGAAACAAGTTTTTTTTTAGTATTTAAATTCAGGTATTCTCTTTCTCAACCTAAGGATTTATATTCTTCTAAAACACAACTTTTTTTAAAGTACTCACTTGAACACTGTTCTATTAACAGACTCACATTAACAAAGAGAAAGTAATTATATTCATTGTTCATATCAGGGTTAAAATCCAGTCCTATTTTATATAATTTCTTGGTGAATTTTCACTTTATAATATTTAAAAAACCTATATTTCTTTTTTATATGCTTAATTGTATTTACATTCGTGGTGATTGTGCAATATATACAAATTATATGTAATATTAATTGTTATTATTTAATTAATTACTATATTTTTTATATAATGCATGTTCATTTATTCCTTATATTTGTTTGATTGGTTTAATGTCTTGTTTCTTTTTTTAGGTTATAAATTTAGGATTTTGGTATATAAAATTACATTTCACATGTCACAATTATATTTTCATTTAGAAATATTATTAATAGTTGCATTATGGTATTTTACATTAAGGAATATTGAATTTTAAGAACATTTTCCTTGAAATATATCAGCTTTAAATAAAACCTAATCCATGTTTCTTAATTATTGGAGAATATTTAAAAAAAGAATCAAATATATTTAAAGAGCTGGACTGAACAGTTCAAAAATAATAAAGGACCCCTAAAGATGGTGATGTTGAGCTATAAAGTTATATATTTTTAATTTTTCATATGAAAATTAAATAAATCAGTGTTCAAATGGATTTCAATAGTGGGGTTGCATTAAATGTGTGTAATACGGACCAGTTCAAGATTTTTACTGAAAGATATACCGCTAGATGTCGTGACAAGCACTATATTTAGAACCTTGATATAGTAATAGTTAATTAATCCTCATTGTATTATATTATATTACCTTATATCATATTATACGCTATGAAATATAATAAATTTTAATTTATTAATGTAATAAATGTAATCAAGCAATTAATATAGGAATAAATAATTTAAATTATCTGAAAATAAGGGCAAAAAATTGGCATTCAAGAAAATTATTTTCTACAAAAGCATATTAATAATTTTTATTAAAAAAGCAGCCATAATATGTGAGACCTATGCTAAGATATATTTTTCCACTAGTGAAGAAGAGTGTAAATATTGAAAAAAACCTGGTAATTTTTCTATTATTATTATACTTAATAATTGTAAGATTACTTACTTAATATTCACAGGACTTTATTTTTTATGTCACAGATTATTACCACTCATATGATTATATATTCCACATGAAAATTAAAAATTCAGTAATATTTCATACAATTGTAAGAGATATATAATTAAAAAATTAAAATGTCTCATATTCAGAAAAGTACTGAAAAATTAGTAGTGCTACCATAATCAGTACTGACTAATATTCATAATATTTCACTGATGTTTTTTATTTTGTAGTATTTGTTACGCATTAATGCATTCAGCTTAGCCAGTAAAGACACTATGTCAAGTTCCAGGTAGAAGGGAAGAGTGATGCCAGAGGTATTACTTGTTACAGCAACATCAAATTTTTAAATCATAGAAATTTTTTTTTTCTTTTCTATAAGTCGTCTCTGGAGGAAGGACTGCCGATAACATTTCTGTTCCAGGTACTAAATACTGTCGGAATTTTCTAATGCCTGTATGTCATTATCTTTTTACTATTAAATGAACGCTTAGTTTATAAACCGAGCTCTGTCGAATTCGAAAATGTTTAATAATAGTGAGAGATAACAGAATTTATTACTTACTTGTCTTGTTGGTCGATGTATGGACGGTTGTCGATTGGTGACTGGAGGATCCTACGTGTTGGCCAGTGTTCCTGTACCTGCAGAGAAGTTGGGGACTGATGCGGTAGGCCCTGAGGAGGAGGCAGACGTGCTCGTACTCGTACTCGCTCGGCGGAGGTGTCCCCGCCTCCTCGTAGACCTGATCCGCGTACAGCATCTACCGCCCCCCGGCCCCCCACCCCCCTTTTCCGAGTATACTCCCACTGTCTAGAGTACAAACAGTCCGTGAACTGTCCCCCTGGTCCGGGTCCTGCTGTCCCCGTCACATTGTCACCTCCTCCTCCACCAGTTCTCTCCGAGGATCCGCCCGCTGCACCTCCGCCGACCCCTGTAGTCGTAGCGGTCGGCCCACGTCATTTTCTCTCTGTTAGAACACGGGTGAGACCGGGGATAAGAAACTACAAACAATTCCAAAGTGCGTTGAAAATGTGAAATTCTTACATCTTTTTGTCGGCCTCCGGCTTTAGCTCATCTCTGAATTCCCATAGGGCGGTCGGTATTCTCGGACAAGTTCTAACCTATCTGGTGGATCGAAATCGAGACTTTCAAACTCGAGAGCACGTTCACTAGCTGTTTCACGTCCCCAAGGAAGAGTGGAGGAGTCAGAGCGGAGGGAGAAATTAAATACGAAAGGAAGAGTCGGAATAAATTAATTTGAGGTTCGGATTTCATATAATAGCTGAGTAATGGAAGAATAAGCGTACGTAAAGGTAATTATCTCAATACGTAAAGTGAGTCGAGGAATGGCCAACAAAACAAGGATTATTCCGAATAGCTCCTAAATGTCAGATCAGAGTAAAGGTGAACGACAAGTCTACCGCGCGTCGCATATCGGCAATATACCTTGAGGGTGAGAGAGGAGTCATCATCTCGAGGATAACCACAAGGAGCCGGCAAAATCGAAGAAGCATCAGAAGACAGGAAACGTGTAGTACTAACAATGAAAAAAATACGCATTTTCGTTTCATATTTCTCGACAATAATGAAATTATAAACGAACGAAGGCGATGACATAATAGTTGAAAAGAGGGTTCCGCATGGATGCAAAATATAAGAATTTAAGTAGGCTTCTTTGCATCACTAAACGAATATCGCTGACGTTGATTAGAGACCCAGGTCCGGTCCAGTTACAGATCAAACAAACTAAAGTGGATAGAAAATTAATTGTGTGACCGAATCCAATCGTAAAAATTGACTCACGCAAAACAAGAAAACGTTGCACTTATGAATCTATTTATAAAATATGTTTTGATTAAACATATATTTGGTAATCTATAAAATTATACGTTTGGCATTAATAATCATAATCAGTTGTTAATTGCATTTGCATAGAATACGATATAAATACTGCTGAGTGTGGGGACAAGGGAACCTTTCGTCATATTTAACTTGTAGTTGAATTTATGAATACACAAATTTCTCTAGAAGGGTTTCGACCTAGAAGATTAGGATGCTGTGAGAGGTTGGAACGAAAGGACTCGACTGTAACGGGAAAGTGTCAGCTCGTGGTCGAAGAGAAAATTCAGGCCACCGCGGATGACACGCAGGATGGGTTTTCCGTGATCTTGAGGAGGATTATGGACTGCTAAAGGCGATCCTGTAGGCGTTAGAAGGCTTAGCAGCTCGACACAGTTCAGTTCCCCACGTCCAAATGGATTTTAAAACAGAGCTATAGACTGTCAGTTCTTTCGACAGAAATAACTGCGATTGGTTGTCAAGAAGTCTGAGTAATGAGTTTGTAGCTTCACTTAAGTCCTCTGTCGGACGTAAGAGTTCTAAACTACGGGACCGTAGATGATCGACCGTACATGTCCGACTACGTACAGTTCAAAATACCTCGCTTCACTAACTATGGTAAGATGGTACAGATAAATTTGCAGCCAGGCTTTAGTGTTACCCAGAGATTAAGTATTTAAACCTGCGCTGTTTCAAGATGAAGGAAAGAGATACAAGGATTTAATTTGTTTGTAATTGACGCTACGGTATCTATATATAAAATAAATAAAATTTTATAAACAACTTATTCCTGTATTTTATAAACGGTTATATGTACGACTTTGTTCTCTATATTTATTTCCCGCGCTACTTAAGCGACTTTTCACCGTCTATGCCCGGGACAAGGCGTCCTTGATATGTGCGATTAAATTGCAATAAGTTACTATACGATAATTATTTCGAGATACGTATTGATAATAATTTAATCAATTGACATTATCGAGTACGCAAAACATATGATTGGACATTAAGATCTATATGACAGGTCCACATTACAAGTTAAATGCATAGGTGAATTCAATACGGGCATTTAATACTTGAATGAAATGAATATCTTTACCTGAAATGTTCTGGATTGTTCCCAGTTTACACTTTTGAGCCACAAGTCGTTCAAATGTTATATTTCGTATCCTATTCAGCGCCCAATACTTGCTTCCTCGTCCCGCTCAATCCACATTTGGCCTGCCGCTTATAGCCAATCGAACTTTCTACAAGTTCGAAATCGGAACAGGTGTAGTCATCGTGGATAATCTCACTGCAATAAACAGATTATCCGAAAGATCAATTTTAAGTGAAAAGTAATAATTTCTTAATTAGTAACTTTCATTTATAAAATTATTAATTTATTATTTTGCAATAAGAAAACGCATGCATAATGTTTTCCATTATTACTTTTATTGATCCGAATCTAGTTCTCCAAGGAATTACTTCGTGCATTAGAACACAAGTCCTGCTTCACTACAACTCTTAGGAACCAGTACAAATATTCGTCATTTTAAATTAATTGAATTATAATTAATAAATATGGCCAAGAATAAAGAAGTTTATAAAATAAATGCAACAAAACTAAATACCAGCAAAATAAAGGTAAAATTACAATGACAGTCATCTTAATAATTCTTGTAATTCTTAATCTTGTAATTGTTCTATAGTACCAATTTTAAATAGGGGATACTACATTTGGAGAACAAAATCATACTTACCAAGTGTTGAACGTATGATTTTGAAAACCGTGAAGGAGTACCGACTACGTTTCACTATTTTTGATGCTTTTGAAACTATAAAGGCATTTATATTGTATTTTTGTAGATAGTGTACTTACGGACAACATGGACCACCGGTTGAAGTTTGAAGTTGGTTGACTGGGCTCGATGACAGGAAAAGTCCGTCGAAATAAGTTGCTGCAGGTCTCCCGGCTAGATCTGAAAAGTAGGATAGTGTAAGCTCTGGTTCGGAAATATAAATCAAATTGGTAATTCGGAAAAAGAAGGAGCGGTGGTGTGGGGTCCAGCGACCCATCGGGCACAGCTCACGATAATACATTAAAACATTCCAGCTCAAATTAAAATATTCCAAATGAGCCGAAATGGGCCTCACATGTTCTCATGGGATTTTAATGAGTCTTAACAAATACGTAAATATTACATTATTTAAAAGTCCTTCCCATTATATTTCCTATTAGATTTATTTTTCATTAGAAATAGGATAAAGAACTGACCATAATTAAAGAAAAAAAAACCATTCATATAGTATTTAACGATAGCTAAATAAATAGGGATAATTATATAAATTTATAGAACTTCCTGCAACGCTTCCAAACTAGTTTCCATACCTGTACAGTAAAATTACTATAGCCGGAGCCCCACAGAAAGAGTAATGTTCGGGAGACTCCAACAAGCAGTTGAAAGTAGCCGTTAGATAAATTAGACTAATATGGACTTATGGCCTTTATTCTTGAAACTTTTAATTGGATAACCTACATTCTATAATTTGTAAACGTTTGTATCTTTGTCTCTTGTCTTGTTGACTGTGACAATTGCGTTACGTGCTAGCGAGTTTTTTTGTTGATTGCTGAAATTTCGCATCTTTCTCCTTATAAACATTTACGATGTTCACATTCATCGTTATTGAACAGACCAATAATGTTTATTTGTTCGATGACTGTTCCCCTAGCTCAACTCCACCCTTGTTTGGACACGACTCACGGACAAAGTTCACATATAACAATGTGACATTGTAAAAACCAACCAACAATGACCACAGAAAAAACTCCAATAAGAAACATTTTTTTATTGGATAAGATCGCAATATACAATGAATTGTCAGACTGCACAATCTTCTCCGCATCAGCTTCTACAATTATAAGGTATGAACTAAGTTTCTATTGTTGACTTCCTACAATCAAAAGGATCAATGCACGTGTCTATATACGCACATAACTACACTAGAGACAGCAGTCAGGAGAATGCAACTACCGCATTGATTCTGCATTTCATAGTCGAGTAATTTAAAGCCGCTATTTGCTGAAGTCACGCAGCCAAACAGGCAGCACAGCAGATGAACAATATTAGACTGCAAGAGAAGCCATAAATCGAACTGCTGAAACCAACTCGACTAGAAACTGCAAGAAGAGGAAGGGAATGTGCTTCATAGTATGCCAGACGTGTTCTACACATTCAAGCATGAGTTAGGCCTGGAGCGTAGTAAGTACAATGGTTGGTACATCGCATCGTAACACCTGCAGTACCGGATTACATTGACAGTCAAGAAAGGCGCCATCCTTACAACGAGTAAGGTCGGCAGCCCTTCGACCCTATGTACGGTTTCCCCAACCGGTCTTTATTTGGCTGCAGTCTCCAGATCACGTACGAATGATTAAGAGTACTTCCGGATATCGTGGATATCTTTCAGACCGACTTTTAGTAGGGCCGATACTACTTTCTGGGTTTATCGGTATATGTTATTGTTCTGTAGGGCGCAGTTAATGAGAGCTGAAACCGTGACGCCGCTAAGGCCGAGTCATCTCTGGTGTCCCTCAGAGGGGTGTGCTGTCTGTCTTGTATGTAAACCGTTTGTTACTATTATTCATTTCCCCCACATTTTTCGGTTAACTTGGCATACAGCGGATGTAGCAAGTCATGAAATGTATATAGTTGGAAATATAAACAGTTGGTAATATATTATGCTCCGGTACTATACCTTTCAGACTCCCGAGGGGGCTCGTAGTAGTTTATTCGAGGGTCTTCCTTCGGGGCACTACCGGTGTGACTGTCGACCCAGATTTTCATAAGGGCTGAGCGGCAAGGGCGGAGGGCCCACGACAAGGAGAACAGATAACGAGCCCACCGGTCGTCTTACTTCTTTTTAGATCTCCTCTTTTTTCCTCTCTCTGTCTCGCTCTCTCTCTCTCTCTCTCTCTCTCTCTCTCTCCCTCGTTCCCGTCGGCTCCTGTTCCACCTCCCAACGGCCTAATAAGAGGGAGGGGGCCCCGTGTCCACTTCTCGGGAGGTCATTGTTCCCATAACCGAATCTGTATACGCGACAGTCCCCCCCCCTGCGGGTTTCTGTTGAGAGGACACGGACCCCACCGTATCATATGGTACGCCACGGCCCCCTTTTTACGACCCCACCAGCCACCGATTTATGGACGACCTATTATTTTTTTTGTTTTACTTTTTCGTCGGTTAATTAAAAGGAATTTAAAAAATAAATAAATAAATCCTCTCCGATAATTGGGCGTTTTCGAAGAATAAAACAGTAAACATTTTTTTCCCGTGTTTATTTTCAATTAAATTAACTTAACAGGATCCATAATCACGCAGAAGATTGATTTATATCGTAATGAAATGTAGAAATAAAGATGTATTACGGATATTACATCTACTGTGATTACTGTGGGTGTAAGTTCAATTAATAAAAAAATATAAGTCTTGATTGAGTTCTAGTCCAGAGCTCAGGAATAATTTTTAAGGTTAACTGCGAACGGCTAATTCCTATCTTCTCTTGTTAATTATATTAAAATCCAGGTTGTTCTTTATAAATCCGGATATATTAAATTCGAATGTCCGTCAATGGCCATTGAATATATGACCCGCGTATATGCTACTTCATAATTCCGCCGTCGCCAGTGAAAATCCTTATATTGTTTTATGTATAAAAAAACAATATAAATGTAAAGAATATACGCACTCTTAATAAAAAAAACTATCAAACCTACTATTATTTGTTGTAGGATATAAATACCAATTAAAGTACTCGGATTACGTGGAATTAAATTTATTTGTTCACTGCTAAATGCATTCAGTATTTGATTTAGAGAACGTAGATGGAACGTGAATAAATTTAACCTCGAGTCTCATCCGATTTACAAGTTAAGGCATTCTCCTAGGGATCAGTAAAATATCTCTTATCCAACTCGGTGTGTGTGTGTGTGTGTGTGTGTGTCAAAACAGCTCAAGAACGCCTGCTGAGAGAACTACCAACACTGAATTGCCATTCTCGTGCTGATTATGAAATTCCTGGTTTTCAGTGAACTCGGCCCAGAGTAACTTCCAGACACAACGAGTTGAAATTTATCTCACAACAATTTAGTTTTAAAAAATATTAAACTATCAAAAAATGCAACTTGCGATATTTTCCCTGAAATGCTCTTTCGTTCCTCTTTCTCAGATAATTACTCTAATTATGACTTAACCAAGAAAATTCAGTAGCATCAGCGTGAAACAAATCACTTGCAGCAGGAAATTTCATTTTCACGTGACATTACTTGGTGCAAGCGATGGAGAGTGAAGGTGAATAACTCCAAGAGTATCCACGTCACCTTCACACTACGTCAACAATCTTGCCCTTCCGTTTTTGCTTAATAATATACCTATCCCCACCCAATAGCAAACTCGCTACCTCCTCATACCCGTTAGAAAAGTATATATTTAAATCGCAAATTTGGACTGTTGAAACCTATACTGAAAAGGAATTCAAAACTTACTATAGGCAACAAATTCGAACAAGTCGAATCTATTTCCTCCGTTACCCATCCACATTCCCGCCCCCTTGGTGGTTTAAACTGGTCCACAGATCTTCTCTGTCTAGAATAACAAGCCAGGAAGTGTCACCAGTGGGTGATTTCTTCATAATGTAAAACATGTCAGGATAATACACAAATCCATTGCACCTATAGCATTACTGATTGTCGATTGTCCAATAAAAGAAGTTAATGAAACATGTGAAATTAAGCAAAATAATCTCCAAAATGGTAAAAGAATGGTGAATTTCCTGAATTGCTAATGAACCGTAAATCTACTGCTAACTTAAAGGCGTCGAAAAATGGGGAACGGGAAGTCGCAATTCGAAACGTCAACTAAAGCACTATGGAGCCCGGCTCCATTTCCGATTTGTTATAGAATTCGAGAGGACCGAAATTCATCACACGTCAGCACCAAAGGACGGAGACATTTAAATCTCGGCGGTTGCCCCGGTAACGGGCGCGACAATCAACTCGTACGACAGGACACTAAAGAACAGTTACACAGGCGACATAACATAGGTCCGTCTCCCTTCGGGGTCGAGCTATAATTAAGACATAACAGTCGTCTTTTCAAAACGTCCCCCCGTCCCCAGTCCACTCCTCCCACAAATCCGGATTCCATTCACGGAGAAATAAAACGTTTTAATTTCTTCCTCTCGGGGTTAGTTTTTTTTACAAAAAAATCCGGCCGATAGAATCTGGTCCCACGATGTATATAAACCGAGTGTATATAGCAGTCGGATCACCAATAAAAACCGCTCTGTTTTAGGCAGGGTCGTCGTAAAAGACGAACGAGGAAACTCTTAAAATTGAACTCGGAGGGTATTTTTTTATATCAGACCACTCTCGGATCAGGAAACGGAGTCTGGATTTCGGAAGAGGTCACCGAATCGGAGTGGGTGAGCTTTGTTTTTTTGTGGCGAATGACCCGCATTTCGCCGACCGAGAGGTTAGCCGTTAAGATATTTCGCCAAAATGCGCTTAGCCTACC
This sequence comes from Lethocerus indicus, assembly GCA_019843655.1. Classification (NCBI taxonomy): domain Eukaryota; kingdom Metazoa; phylum Arthropoda; class Insecta; order Hemiptera; family Belostomatidae; genus Lethocerus; species Lethocerus indicus. The sequence goes on along the minus strand of JACDQD010000005.1, from coordinate 23,415,467 downwards.
CGCTGGCCTCTCCCGCCCAATGCAGTTCTGTCAAAATAATTGGGGGAATGAAGTGGATCCGAGTCATCACACCTGCCGTGGACACTCCTACTCCGGCCAGGGAGATACAATAATTGCATATAGGTAATTACTACCTTCCCGGGTTTTTATGTCCGTCAGCCTTGTTCTGCAACACTGTCCGTTATTAGTGCTCGTATTCGCGACAAGGAGTAATTAAAAATTAATACCCGCTTCGATATGTATATCGATTTGAGGGAAACTTCTAACGGACGGGGAAATTATAAAGTAGGTTAAAAATGTTGAAATAAAAAGCGAAATAATGAGGTAGTTTAATACGCCGGGAATGAAACACGAAAGCCAGTCGTGGTATCGTGCCGTGTAAGACATGCCTTTAATGATGTCTCAGAACACGCTTATTGCCCGTGCTGTTTCCCTCATTAATTTCTATATAAACATTCCTATATCCGCTTAAGTGGTGAAATAAAAAGCGGGGGCGTAGGCGACGCGTGGGATAGGCCGAACATTTACACATAGTGTCTATTGTACGTACGCGGTGCCAGGTTTCATCGTTAATAACGATACTGCTGGCGATAATCCGTGTACAAAATGCGCGGCCGTGTGGGATCCCCCGCTCTAATTATGTCTTAATCTATGAGAGCCATCTCTATACTGCGGTCTACTGTTGTTTTTATAACGGCACTGGTTGTTATTATTACTTTATTATACCGCTGCGCAACTCATTGGGGTCAATAAAAAAACACGAAGCGGGCGGTGAAATTTGACAATTCGATAATCCACTATTTGACAACACGTTAGTTTAAATTTCGTTCTTGTCGCTCCGTAATTGTTTTCCTGACAATATTTTAGTATTCGGCAGACAGAGAAAAACAACAGTTTATCCGACACCGATATCAAACGCAAGAGACTTTCGCGATGGTTACGTCTTCGACACTCTTGTGACGATTATATGATCGTAATTATTAAAGTCCCGTTATCTTGACCAAAAAATGACCTCGCGAGTACTAAGGCCTAAACACGTCAGGACTACTGTTTTGTCCAGAATTTATTTCTAGAAACGTATGATGTTGACACGCTGAGAATACGGGATTGATGAGCGTCCGTAGGCGAAAGCCTATGACATGCCAATTAAACGGAAGGAATAAACAAAACTCCTCCCGATTGTTTAATATGGGTCTAGATCGGTATCGGGTTCTCTGCAATGTGAGCAAGTGGAGTAATGTCCTGGTAAACAGAACTTGCATTCTACAGCGATATTATACAAATCGTGGTGATAATTTCGGATCATAATACCTGCCACTGCACCAAAGAAAAGACACTCTTTAACTGGTTTAAATTAAATTTTTAGGAAACTGACATTACTAAACGGTTTCTAAAACAGAATGGAAATTCATCTGGTATTAGGAAATTTAGAGTTTTTAGGAAATTATAAATCATTTAAGACTATATATTACAGAATGAAAATCACACACTGTCTGGCAATTGTTTTTTACTTGGCGGAGAAATTTCTATTTGGTGAGACTGAAATATATACATTATATGTGAAGAACGAATATTAATGTATATTTTTCTTATTATATAAGTTTTATTTATTCCTTAAAACTGAATATTAAATTAAAAAATTAGCGTGGCGATGTTTTCATTAATGGGGACAAACAGGGGTGATGGAGCGGGGTCAGGGCGCGGAGGCGTGGGCGAGCCACGCTATTTAACGAAGCATTTTTCGAAATGTCAAGTTCAATAGTTGTGCGGAGGAGGAGCCATGCGGAATAATAAACAGCGGTATTAACATCGGGAGGGGGGGGGCTTAGGAGAAAAGAGAAGCCGCCAGGGCAACTTTCCTTCGCCGACTGGTCCTCCGTTTTCTTTACAGGGGGTAGGTAGCTCCTCTCCAACCACTCAGAAAACCAAACTTCATACATTATTCAACCGTCATTAACTCTCTTTCCGAGAGTCGGTCCGAACCGCAGACGGGGGACTGTCGCGAATTTAACATTCAGGCGTATGATAACCGATCGATTCGAATACGACCTGAAAAGAAAAGGGGACACTTTTGTTTCCATTTTATTAGTTGCCAGTCACACTATATAATGGAGTTGGGGTGAACATCGAGGAATTTTTCGACGGGAGTCCAGGTTTTATTACACGAGACAATTTTGCCTCGCGTGTGTAAGCATTTTTTCTTCGTCTTACTACGCTACAACTATATTTCAGGTAGTAGGCACGGTATCCCTTGCAGTAAGGAAAAAAAATAAGAATTAAGAAAATCATCGAATCAAAATGCGTTGATGACACTATTTTTTTGACGGAGTGCTACTGCCGATGGCAATTCCCAGAGCATGTCAGAAACAAATTAACGATAATTTATGACCGTAAAGGCGATTAGAAGAGTCACCGTTTATGTGTGTCTATGGCTTCCTGTGTGGTACTGAGGGAACCGGAATATGAGAGGGACATAATTAAGTGACGTTGACAGGGCGTTTCATCAACTGCCGATATGACTGTAAGTAGCCCACTGAATTACACAGGAGATTATAGGAGTTGAAAAATGGTTTGGGAGAGGACAAGACGAGCGATCGGTAGAAACACAAATCAGCAATATTTCCAACCGAAGTTAGCCGGGCCATCTATATAAGGTGCACAATTGCAGAAACGACCAGACTCGGGAGCGAGCTGTGGTGCAGTGGGAAAGTAAGAAACGGACGGGCGGCGGCGGAGGGGGACCGGTTGCATTTATAATTAAACCGGTAGTCGGCGAGACGTCTCAGGGGAGCTAGCCAGTGTATTTCACGATTGATTTATACCCGAGCGAAAACGGGATGCCAGACCAGCGATAATTAACAATAGGGAGTATGTGCCCCATATATATATATAAAACATAGGGACCCGACGAGGAATGTCCTTATACGGCGAATCTATACGACGGGATTCTCCCGCATTATTTCACGGGTAGGGCCCTGAGCGGACTACAGCCGCAACATAGGCCAGCGTAAATTGGAGCTAAAATATTATGGATACATAACGAACTCAAATTGAAATAAGTAATAAATAAAGGGAGTCCCTCCTTGAGAATCGAACTCAAGGTCTCCTGCTAGATTTTCCATCACTTGAAATTGTATATAATTGTATTGTACGCGAAAATGCGTGACAAGTTAGTTAAGATTACTTTTTTAAATATAATAATATTTTATTTTAATTAACATTGTGAAAGAAAACATTATGATCCCGGGCTGTAACAGTAATACGTCAGTCCGCACAATAATAACTTTTGCGCGACTTCGGATTTACAACTTGCTGATTAACCCTTCTATGTTTTTGCTAGCGTCCGCCGCACAACCCTACCAGAAAAAGAAAACAGTACACCAAAGAGGTCGGGACCCCTTGCACAACGGATCGGATCACGGTCTATGCCCTTGCTTTAGCAAAAATTACCCGACCGTGTAATACGTAACTTTGCGGTAACAAGCCTATATTCACTGCTCTGTAATTTAAAAAAACCTAGATCCCAGGGAGCGATATTTCGCGGAAGATCCCCCAACAAAAGAATGGCCTTCTATTTGAATGAAATAGTTTCGCCTTATTTTCTATAAAACAAGTTGAAATATCCTCAATTCCCGCCACTGTCGAATTACTAAAACGGGCATCGAAATTGACCTTGGTTAACAAACTCAAAATTCATAAGACAGTTCCATACTGAAACCGGAGCGGACATACGGCATTGAACTATGAGGTTCCACCAGACATCCCACATCGTTGGCATCCAGAGATTCCAATGAAACCATGCTTAATGCTCCGCGGCCTGTTTCTAATCACAGCAGTCACCACGACCTAAATATACCGACTAAGTTATAAAATCTCGGTTCCTATAGATTCATTCCGTTGTCACTTCTCATCCTAATTCTCTCGTTGAATCCCTTTCCACTTTTACCCACCCTTTATCTACCCCACGGTGGCGTAAACCAAGCTAGAGATCTCTTTGGTCTGTAGCCCGTTTTTGACACACGTCATAAATTCCCATCATCGCAATTATTATACCAGTAAAAGGAAAAAAATGGTTTTTCAAACCCATTCGGGATTATGGCGAATGTAAAAAGCTAGTAGTGCTCCGTCATTCCAGTTCTGCCGGAGACGAAAAAGTGAATCGACCTTAAATGAAAAGGGCATAACTGGCATGTCTGACTGGAAGCGCTGTGCGCGCCCGGCAAAGGACCAGATTTACGAGTGGGACGTAACCTCGCCCGGATGAATCCTCTCAGCGGAGATGTCGCCCGCCAGATAGGAACAGACCCGGCGAGAAACGAATAATGTTTAAGGTGACCGGGACCACCCACCGAGCTACACTTCCAGACCCCACTAACATTTGTTTTCCCAGACGTACGATTATGAAAAATAAACCGCGGCAAAAAAAACAAACAATTAAATTAGCTCCCGTACTGCATAATTTGTTTCAAACTGCGTCTTATATAATTCCGATTTCGTGCATAAAACGATAAAGGTTGATACAAATATTTCAATTTTCCGTTATGGCAAATATTGAATCGATGACAGAAACTAAAATTAGGCGTAGACCAAATCAGCGACTTATTCCTATTCAGTATGCAAGTAGAAATACGTCGCTCAAAACTTTCAAAAGCCGTCATAATTTTTAAGTTTTTAAGTTATATTCTAACAGCTTCACTTCCATAATTGTGCCATCGTTTGAATCAATACATTGGTAATGCTAAAACTATATCTTCAAATCACAAATATCCGCTGTTATAATTAATATACAATTATTGTTTTTACAAAAATCTTACAACTGAATTCGTATATAGAAGAAATTCGAACCAATCGGAACCGGACGACGTAGTCTGCATACAAAGGTCAGTGTATCCACGGTGCTTAGTGTTTGGAGCGGTGAATTAATATAATTCGTGGCGGTCTGAATGTTCTGCTGGGGATATTCGTAGAAGGGGTATGCGCGGCCGACTGATATGTGTTTACAAACTGGGCGGTCCGATTTCTTCTGATCGTATTTTGTGGTTGAGCGGTAGCGAGGCAAAAAAAAGGGCAAAACGTCCGGTTCTCAGCGGGACACCTGTTCTCCGAAATCGACAAGAAATAGCCTGCATGTTTATCGGCCATCCTGGATTTGAGTCATATATGCCGTTTCTTCTTATGGATTTTCTTTTTGTTATTAAAACAACCTACGAAGTTGATCTGAAAAAAATGTTAATGAAACGTTCATCTGCGGGCCCACGGTTGGGAATTATGCAGCTGTTTAACTGGGAGCAATAAAGTTGGGCCCGCGACGTCGGGAATAGTGTCTGCAATTCATTCCACCCTTTATTATTCTTATTATTACCCTTTGTTTGTTTTTTCCTAATTTTAATTCCTCCAACTGTTTTTATAAACCTATTCAATCATCTCGTCCCCGTTATCGCGATTGAGTCGGCACGACAAAAATGACAAGCCCTTGTCGTGAGCTAATAATTCTTTTTAATTAAGAGAAGTTTGCGTTTCTGAATATTCATACTGTGGATTTTTTGTGGCTCGTTAACAACGATCTCGACAATAATAACGTGGCGTGGGCGGCCGACGTGGGATAATTAGTTTCGGGCTTTATTTTGCGTCCTTAAGGTGTGGTTAGTAAGATTATAGCATAACTAATTGAATGATTTAATGGATTGGATGATTTAATTTAATTACTAAAACAAAAATAGACGAACGGTGTAACGCAGTTTAAGGTACACATATTTATGATAATATTTCTTAACCTGTATTGAATATCCAAGAATGCAAAGTGCAATGGGGCATACGAAGGCTAATGAACTTTTGACATATCTTTTTTTCAATACCGGTTTCAACTGCGTAGACTGTTCGCATCCTCGAAGTTGGATATCTTTTATTTTCAGTGGTTTACCTGTCTATCCATTCATCAAACCTAAATAAATATTATTGAAATGACTATATAAACCTGATATTAAAATAGTGAAACGCTCAATCGGTAATAATATATATCAAAAGCGTTGAACCACTATTCGATTTCTTCTCACGATCAACTCGCTCTTTCACTGTCAGTAGACCAGTTCCACACACTCCTTATTTTGACTTTTTTGATTCGCCTCTCTCTCCTTCTTTGTTCTGCGAAAAGCTAAATCTCAAACATCCACGATCGGCCCGCAATTTTTAAGCAATTAACAACGGCGAGTAGGAGTTCGGAATTTAAGCATTCCACCAAATCCTCTAGCTCCAAAACATCGCCGAAAACTTATCTCGACCGGCAAAGGCCAAATGCAAGTAGAGATTGTCAAACGGCGAACGTATTTAGTTTTCGTTTAGTTAACACGAATCGTAGTCTAATTTCAACGTCCGTTCCGAGAGCAGTTCCGAAGGAATTCTATGTCGGAAGGACTCAAAAGGAATCCCGACTAGTCATATTCCGAGCGAATGTTTTAATTTATCTGGGAGACTAAACAGGGCAAACAGTTGACACTGATGGACTAGTAACCGGCAATTGATGGAAAGCGGCCCGTCCAAAACGGGTCCGGTGTCCGACTTCGCCTTACCATACTTAGCAAGAACCAAAGGAGACCCCGGTTGGCAACTTTCAATTGACCAATGGTTCTCTGAAGTACCGCGAAACATTTCATTTGAAGCCTCTTGCGTCCGACAACGCCGGGTACATTTTCGCACACGTCACTTTCCCAAACCAGAAACATTCCCCGCTTTTGTTATAGCAGAGGACGTCAAGTAAACACATCGGAAATATTGGGCGTAAGACCAATGTCAGACGTACGATATAATGTCTCTTTTTTCTCTATTAACAGGAAGCAATAGTCTCCTAATTCTAAGAAAAAAGTATTCAACGTTCGACCTTCACACGCAATGGTATGTTCATGTTGTAATCGTACATTAGAGAACGCAAAATAAAAGTTATTAAAAGGTACATTAACATGTTGGTAAGTTAACACCATTCTAATAATTAGGGAACCAGCAGTCATCTTTTATAAAGTTCTTAAACATGCTGCTACTATAGAGTATCTGGTGAGGCACAAAAATTGGAAACTGTATCTCTTATAAACTAAGAACTAATAAATTGTTCGTAAAATGATTAACGAGACACTAATTAAAATAAAAAGACTTAATGATGTCAGCTGCTAGGAGAAAATACGTTCGTTGTCGAAGCTTCATTCCTTAGCTGCGCGTTCAAAAATTTTTTTAGCATTTACTGAAGCTGTAATTTCAGATTTATTAATAAATACGCTATAATAATTCAAGCAGTTTTAGAGTTCCCAGTCGAGTCGGGTTTGTCTGTTTAATTGATTTTTTTGTCAGTTGAGTGAGGCTCGGCAGTATGTTGCCAGGAATTCCAATATAAATTCAGTTTTGGATTCCAATGCCATTAAAAAGTCGTTTTCCTCCCGAGCGGCTCCAAATATTCGGCCAGTTCTCTCTTTCCAATCTAAAACCTTTGTCGCAAACCCCAGCAATGTATTGGAATTTTAAGAAAGACAGTTTGTTCACTTTTATACTACGCCAAATGTTCACCCAGTGCATATTCACGATTTATCCGATTAGAATTTTGTCGTGAAATTCTGCCCGGCCACTTGAATTTAGCCAGAATCAGAAGAAGGGCTTTCTGGAGAGTCTATATTCATTCGTCTTAATTCTAAAGTTCATTTCTAACGTCTTAATCCAGTTCATTACTAGATTATTAGATCATATATGTTACTTGTTAGGAATTATTTTGTTGACATCTCATATCTCCGTTTGGTTGGTTAAGAGTTTTTTTTGTCTTGTTCACTTTTCTGTCAATATAATACTCTTGATAGACTTATAAGCAGTAATGGACATCCATTTTTAAGCAGATTTATCCATTACCAAGTGCTTGTGGATGTGTGTATGTAGAAACGAAATAAAAAGTAGTATTAAAAAATATGTATATTTACTGTGCGAAAGGTAGTGAAGAGTGAGAGGGAGGCGGAGGTCGGTGACACACAACCGTCCAAGGAGTACCCATCTACCTTGATAAAACATGTCCAACTCACTAACGAGCCGACTCGTCATTTCATTCATTACCGGGAGAGCAGAAGGGAGGGTCATCGCATCAGAAGAAAACCATCAAGATTTATCTGCAGGAAGGCACCGACGATATCGATCAATCAATTAAGCGGAGGGAAGGCAGAAAAACAGATTGGAAGAGACTACGCGATCGGAGTAGAAAGGAAAAGGAAATATGTTATAGGTTAGTCTAATAAAAAGAAGCAGCGAATTGAATATCGACCACGTATAAGGAGCAAGCCGATAGGAAGAGTTGGGAAAAGAAGCCCGAAAAATATTGAAGGGCGCGCTAAGAGGAATTGCTTGAATAAACTGGGCTCGAACTGGAAGAAATATGCGAACGGGAGGGAGGAGCGGAAAGAGTTTTAACAAAAAAAACGGATGATTAAGTTTAATCGGGAAAGAACGGAATTTTTTTCCTTTTTTTTAATCGGTCCATTAAAAAGAAACGGGAGCGAACGGGACGGAAGACTGACGAGGAGGATTGAGAGGTAAATATGCGGAGTGTGAGAAAGGCGGAGGGGAAGAGGCGATCAGCTCCGATAAGAATGAGGGAGGAGGAGAAGACAGATACATCAATATATATGGAGTTGTGTGTCGCTAACTAATGACGCAATCAATTCACCTGCCACAGTTGATTATTATTGGAGCAGACTTAATGCTATTTATTCGATTTGCCAATCGTTATCTCTTTTTTCCCTCGAATTTAGAAAATACATTTTGGGGCTACTTCGTCCTCTGAGTACGGCGTGTTAAATCACGGAGACTTTAGTGGTCCAAATCTCGAATAAAACTCAAATTGAACAGATAATCCGATTGCTTATACTTAGGAAGTCCTAACTGCTAGTCTTAATTTTGTGCTGGCGTCGTCCCACCAATATGTTCGACTGAATTAGCCAAAATGATAGCCGTCTTTCAGCACTTTGAATGTACCGAGTGAGAATTAGTCTACAAGTAGCAAGTATTTCATTTTCTGAAATGTATTTCTGACAAATAATAGGACTGTGGAACAAATAAAAGTCAAGCACCGAGGAAATAATTTCGGCGGCGAATTTCTTCGGCTACAGTCAAATTGAAATAAAATTAAAAGAAAGAACGAATTATGTCTGGAATACAAAGCAGAAAACTATAACCATAAAGGGGTAATATAAAGGGACAAACGTCTCCCCTTCGTTTGTTAACAGTGTCTCTAACATATCCAGTTCTTCGGCACGAATATGGATCAATGAGTCCAAACTCAAATAAAAAATCCGGCGGACATGATCTGGCATTTATTTCTTTATTATGGACACGAAATAACAACAAAGTTGGTGGAAAGTGGAATAAATCTAAGCCGGTGGGACAGTAAATTATACGACACGGATGTAGTAGCGATGGAGATAGAATAAGGCATCATCACGACCACCGCTTGCATCGTGACCCTTCTTGCAGGTGCCCCTCGTATGTATCTATATTGTCTGAGTCCTACCCTAATTGCGTTGTGTAATAAATTAAGTCCGAGGATAAAGGAATATTTTATCCTACGCCAAACGTTCTTAACCAAAACAACTCTCCGTTAAGAACAACTCTCTGTGTAAGCAATACATAAATATCCTTGTATTTTCAAATTTTGTTTCTTCAATTTCCTAACATAACTGATTAACATAATTTATAATTACAAGATTTTGCAATTTATGTATGCAGTTGGTTGATGACTTGTGTTAAGAAAATGTAATATGTCAAATCATCGCGAAGCTGTCAACCATTATATTAACACGTCCATATCATCGCAGTTTTTTGTGGGTGAACTATATCTTATCACCTGGTAATGACCCGAAGACCATAGTCCTTGTACCGTGTAGCAATGTAACCACACCTACTCTAACAAAAGTATCTCGCCATTTCAATGCAAAACAAATCCGATGTTTCAGCTATTAAGCATTTGTACTAGAATTTTTCCATTGGCTGCATACAGAGGTAAAGTCAACAGTAAATAGAGCGCAAACATATTACGGAAATTTATTAAGGGAGAGGCTTATGCTAAACAGCATTACAAAGCTAGTGGCCAGACCAGATGTAGCAAATGAGAAAGGAGGTGTTTACATTCACTGACCCCCCCCCCTGGCATAGTGAGTTAAGTCGGCAGGCATAATGAAACTTGTTATGAAAAGAACTCGAAGTTATAATATTACTAGTACTTATAATACTACTTTTCTACTTACGACCATAATCTCTAAGTCCAAACTCGGCTCAAGGATGATAAATTCAGGTTTATCTACTGTCCCAAGTTGTAATTCATACTGCATCTATGTGTCCTTTACTTATATAAGAATATAAGTTATATATATATATATATATATATATATATATATATATATATATATATAAAATTATTCGTATTATTTATTATTTTGCTGACGTATGAATCTCTCATGAATCTATCATTTCAAAACGAAATTCATAAACCATTCAATAAATAGACTCCATAAGCTGCCACATTCTGGCCCTTAATCTAGTAATATGGAACAATTATTACCGCCCCTGGCGATTCTTCATGTCTTCTAATTACTACTACGTGATCGTTCGACCATAATTTCGAACCCGTCGAAGATACCGATCTCGAAAGGAGAAGCAGGGAATATATTCGCCGATAAAAAAATTGTAGCCTATTATCGAGGCAGCCGTTTCGGGTCGTTAAAATCGACGACAGCCGAGAAAGAGAACCTTTTTTACAAGAGATCTTTTTATACCTCCCATACATAAGAATTCATTTTCTTTCAAAATTCAATTTGTACACAGTTGAGCGGGACCGAGGACTATAAACTATCGCCAAAAAATTCTAATTGCTATCCCTGTTCACATAATTGTTGAAATCCCTTCACGGGAAAAATATAAAGAAATAAAATGATAGTTTAACAATTGGGCCACCCGCTATTACGTTTACACTTTAGAGCCAAGGCCGTTCACTGACAAATGTTTGACTATACCGCGTTATAATTATGATCGTTTCAGTTTATCATTTATGTAATTCCCCAGTCGATCACTACCAACGACTGCCAATAATCACTGTCATCGATAAATCAAGTGTGAGAACTCAGTTCCTAGCCAATAATCTTCCTTCAGGAAAAATTCTAGAAGTAATATTGAGAAAAAATTGTAGTTATAAACAAAATCGGAAATATATATACAGTGATATTGGAACAAAATTAATGTGATGAAATAGCTGCTATGGTCGACGGTTAGAATATATAAGATAAAAAGTGCCAAAAAATTTATAATTACGGGAGCATTGGCATAGGTTGGAACACTAACTTTATAAAATTACCTTAATTAGACCTTAATAAATTAGCCTCCATTCGCTCCTGCTTCAGCAAATAAGTTATAGGTAAACATATTTTAAAGCTAAAGTTTGTTTTAACCTGATTTATAATATTATCTTGGCACTTAATAGATCATAATACCATGCACAATTTTCGCGACGCACAAAGCTTTCTCGAGGCGGTACAGTCGGAAGATCGTGCGGACAGAAAGCGAGCGCCCGGATCGTTACATTGTATGTAAAAATCATTCAAAGAGGAAGCCTACGTGGGATGAATGGCTTTTATGCAAAGCAAACCAAGATGGAGATTTCAAGATTTGTAAACGGAGGGTTTCTACATCAACTGTGTCCCTGAATAGGCCGTTTTCCTAATATATGTACGCCAAAAGCACTATCTAAACCCTGCATTGTTTCTAGGACAGTATGAGTCGACCCCCTGGACGTCGATTTGTTCAAATAAACAAGTTCACTCGATTCCTTGATGACTCAAACACTATAGTGACATTTCAAAAGCAATTCGAGTTGAACAGGAATGAAAGGCTAATGAAATATAATTTCAATTGCGTCTGCAGCCTAAGAAAAAAACTCATTCATCCCGTCGTGTTATTTTGAGTTCAGGCCCATGTCCTGTCTGTATTAAAACAGAAAATTCAAACATCTATTTACCTGTCGCGTGCTCGGTTGACTAAATTCGAAAATATTAAAGTAAATTAGAGTGAAGCTTCGACAAAAAATTCAATGCCCTTATTTAATACACTGTCATATACACATACACTACCACATACTATATGTACCAGTAAAATTAGGCTGAGCGTAAGTTTATCCTATGTATTCTGTATATGGTCCAAGTACCCTGAATAACGTATATTCATTAAGAAACAACATTTACATAGACGGTTCAACAAATAGTGGACATTTTATTCTGTAGGGTATTATTGGTCCAAATAAACACCACTTTAGCGCACATAGTATCATCCCAAATAAAAACATCGGTCGAAAAACTTGGTGGCTCTCCATCTCTGCCCTATCTCCTTCAAGATTGATGACGGTCTCATCTCTCTCTCTCTCTCTCTCTCTCTCTCTCTCTCTCTCTCTCTCTCTCTCTCTCTCTCTCTCTCTCTCTCTCTCTCTCTCTCTCGAGAGGCGAGGGCGCGGAGGAGGTATGTAAATGCATAAGGGCCCTCCTCTCTAGACTCGAGAACAATGGCCGAAATACGCTTCGGGAGAGAGAGATAGAGAGCGAGGAGGGAAGGGGAAATAAGAAGGCGAAGAAAAACAGATAAAAAAGTGGAGAAAGAGCGAGGGCGGCTCGGACTATAGTGGGGAAGGAGGGCCGACAGCGAGCACCGGCGCATCATTTCGCCTCCCTTTTTCTTTAACCGTCTTCCGAAATGAAAAAAAAAGATTTACGCCTTTAACATTTCGTTCACCGTGTATGGATTATTTTGAATTCGCCAACATAAAAATCATCCTTCATCGCCGTCAGTTCCTCGGGCCTTTTATAAATCCCGACAGGAAAAACTTTGATCGAGGTAGCTAATACATATGGACGTAACCGTGCCAATCATGATTCCGTATGCCATTCCTATGAAAATGTTACGCCCACCCCGCTATTTATATTCAGCCATTGTTACGTCTATCTACAGGGCGTTGCTTGTTTGTGGTAATTGGTTCTATTAATGAGATCTTATCTTCATTCAGGTAAATGTGAAACACGGTCTTTGAACTTGGACTACGTTATATATACTCAATTTATTATTTTACCCCTACAGAAGCGTTCGGGCTTCTCTGTTATCAAGTTATTTATGGGCGGAACCAATATTCAGTAGAAGAGGGAAAAACCTTTCACTCATCTGACCGTCCATTATTTCTGGAGCACTGAGAAAAAATCCTTCATCTTAGAATAGCGTTCCGACAACCATTTTCGTGATCACGATTGCATCGAGAGAGATCACTGATCGGCTCCAGACGCTGCAAAACAAATAACTCACGACCACTGTTTAACAGAAATTCATAAAATTCAACCCGCAATGGAACGTAACGAGCTACCATATTTAATAATCGACACAACGTCGCACCCGGGTGGATATACTAACTTTTCTAGAATATTAATGAATGTTTTATAAATGCTGCGTACACAGCGTTACCGATATTAAACGATGCAGATTAAATTATGCATAAATATTCATTTTTTTTATGCTTAAAAAAAATTGTGTTTTCCAGAACCCCCATTACCGGTATTTACTCAACGTCTAATGGAAGCCGTAAATATTTTTCCGAGGAAAAAATGCGAAACGGATAAATGGTTAATTGCCGACGTGACTTACACGCCAATAAATAAAGCCGCGACGCTGGGGTAAGCTTTAGAATAGTGGGTCGGTGCTATTTAATAGGGCTCGGCGTATATTAGCCTAATTACTCGTCTAATTAGACAATAAATCACGGAGTCTGGCGGCGTGCCCCGACCTTTTTTTCGAGCCGGTGCCCGTCCGCGCATAGGGCCGTCCGCGCGTGTCGAATTTTCCCACGTATAAATTAAACGCGCGCGCACGGTTTAATTGCTTCTAATAGTCTTGTATCGGCGGCTCGAGGGGAATGAGTCCCAGCAGCAGCCGGCCACAATGCAGATACTAACCCTCACAGCACGACGACCCCCGACGATTTATGGGGTCTCGATGGGAGCCGAGACAAAACGTTTTCCAATTGTCCTTCGGGGCGATATTTTTGGGGACCCTTTCGGATTTTATTATCCGGCCCTTAAAGGTGCCGGGTTGGTTTCTGCACAAACCGCTTCCAGCATTCTCACAGGGGAAGGCATGCCGACTGGAGCATCCGTAAAGTACCGGATGAAACATTGGGCTCACGTAGAATCCACAAAAGATAGAAACGGAACTAGTTTAGAATACCTGTTTTGTGGTCTGCGGGGTCTGCGACCGTAGAAGAGCGGTATTTTGCTAGACCGGTTTCGGCTGCTCGCTATCTTCAGTAGCGGTGTTAATCACTTATTGAAAAAAGTTTATTTTTACTAATCTAGTTAATCGGGAAAAGTGCACCCAACGAACGATTTTTGTGAAACTAACGCCCCCCTGAGTGTGGTGCGGAAATGTACTTAACTAAAGTTCGTTGGGTGCACTTGCACCGATAAACTAGCGCCCCCCTGAGGGTGGTGCGGAAATGCACTTAACTAAACTTCGTTGGGTGCATTTGCACAGATTAACTAGATTACTAAAAATAAACTTTTTTCAATCAGTTTTGGATCAACAGGAAAACGTTTATGATCGTAAATACACAATACCATATAGGCTTCCTGTCATATATTTGGAGTCAGAAGAACCTAACAGTTGTAACCAGATGTGTTCGTTTTAAGTGCAAACGTAAATACACATTATACTTATACGAGGTATCGCGTAAATATTAAATGTACACAATGTCCGAAAATTTAATACCGCCCGCAAGAATTTCATGACTGAGCATCGTCTTAATTAATATGCTCAATAATGTCAGTATGACCGAGTTAATTTATTACATACAGTTTAGGTTAGTTTTATATTTGCATAAGAATCCGCATTATTCAATTTTTAGCGGGGTTAGGATTTACGCGAATGCTTAAAACGCCTGTCCCTCGCGCCATTTGTTTCTGGATATATTTCTCGTAAATAAGGCTGAGAGCGGCCGGTAGGACCGGGCATGGGCACACGGCCAACTCCGCTCCGAGAAAAAGAGTAGGTGTCTCCAATATATGGGCCAAACAACATGGGAATCGTCAACCGGCTGAATTCCAAATGTGTGTACAATTGCAAATAAAAGCTATAAAAATAAAGGTATAAAGGGATCTGCGAACCGCTGAAAATTGGCCAATAATAAAAGCGGTAGGCGTGATCCCGCAGTTCATTTCACGTTGAATGTCTCGTAACAGTATCACTTGTGATTCCATATTCCCTATTACATATTCCTGCTTGCATCCATCTCTTGTCACCACCTCAGTAATACAATAAATAAGTAAACAATAAAATCGTAATTGTGACTTCTAATGCCGATAGAAAATTCCAATAGATTACAATGCTTATTAACATATTCTTAGTCAATATCATTAAGGCTGATTCAGCCATTATAAAGTGATATATCAACGGCACTATATTTATAATTATATTTGCTGTTTTTATCCGTGAGATCCTATAGAACATTCAGTTTTTAATTTTTTCCCTTGGGAAACGGCGTTTACTTTGGGATGATGTTCGTACGTAAACACCGGCTTGTTCACGGTCACCGATGTAACAACTTCTTTTTTATCTAATGTTCCACTCTAATATACTACTGACGATGACGGATCTCGACCCTGGCCATACCAGCGAAACGATATTCCCAAACTAGTGAAGGCAATAACACCGCAGTGAAGTATTGAAATATCTATAGTAATTAACGCTAAATTGTTAAACTTTCGACGATGACTTGTCTCAGAATAACCGGTATCCGCTTACAAATTAATAACGGCCTTCTTGAAGTGGATACTAATACGTCATTCAGGATCCAGAAGGTACCGGTCTATTTAAAATATTGCCGAGTCGCTCCGGAGGCGTCCGGGTGAATGATGAAGAAGGCAAATGAGAGAGGAAGGGTGCCCGAGGAGTGTGAGAGTCCACTTTGGAGGAGCACCAACCACAGTTATTAGCCCGGGCTTTTTATTTGATAAAGACAATGATTTACGGCCTGAAGAAAACCGTTTGGCCGCAAACAAATCCGCACCGACAGAATGCCAGTTAGGTCCGGCTCGTCGCTTCAGTTCAACCGGCCTTTTTATGCCGTTTCTTCTGCACCGCTCGGTGTCTGAACAGCGCAAATATTCGTCGAAAGAAGGGAAAATTGCAGTAACGACCGAAGAAAATTTATTACGTTCCCTAAACCCATGGAATTTCGCTTTTAGTCGGTGTTTTGTACTATTTCCACATGAAAAGAATCGTTAAATGATACCGTATAGTTACGCTCTCATGGTGCCCAAACTACCCGATTACCTATATCAAACCACCATAGGAACATTATAAAGACATTTAATTAACTTAAACACATAATCAATAGGACCAGAGGAATTAAAATACAACTAATTAAAATAATCACCATATTAATCTATCAGACTAAAATGCCTGGACAGAAATACCACATTTTAAAGCAACAGGAAAATTCTGAATATAAAATTGTCAATTTATAAACCCTGGTTAAACAACACCGAATTAAATATTGTGTAGTTGATTGCAGCGTTCTTCATTGTAAAACGGATAGAATACACTATGGAAGCTCTGTGATTGGTATTAGTTATCCAAAATATTAGACTAATAATAATAGCATTGGAGTCAAAATTAATTCAACGAAATAAGGATGTGGAAAATCAGAGATACCTTTCAAACGTGTCAATGCCGTGGCCATTAACTTTTCCTATAAAGCTTTATTTCTCAGCTTTATAGCAGTCATCAAATCTATAATTATAATTAACCTTCATCCAATAAAAGGTCAACTCATTAGCGTGGACAGTCCCAATCCCGGAGGGGGAGACCGGGAAAAAAAATTATGCCAATCGCGATTTGGTGAGTCAGTAATTGTTAGCGTCCCCCCTTCCACCCCAATCCACCTACCAAAGAGTCCCGCTTCGAAAAGGCACTCAGACCATTAGCTCGATCCCGAATATTTGTCGTTTTTCTCGAAATCGTTCCGCCATTCCCGTTTCAGCCTCTGTCCTGGAAAAGGCAGTTAATTGGTATAAAAGGAATGTAGTCCGCTGCCCGTATATCTGAGCGGTCATTAAAGGAAGTACATTTGTTTAGGTCAATTTAGAATAATCCGAGGGTGTGCTCTGAATATTATATATATATATATATATATATATATATATATATATATATACGCACATACAAGCTTACTTGAATTATTGTTCGTCGTATTAGAAGTACTCAATATATCAATTATGATGAAAGCGATATTTCATGAGTAATGAAAGTAAGTTATTAATTACGATAACCAATGAATGAGTTATTCATCCACCCTCCCATGTCCAACTCATAAGATATAAATTATTTCCCGAGTTGAATTATAAAGGTTAGGTAGCAATTTCAGACAATTTTAATATACATCAAGAAATATGTGTTGGACAATGTTACGCATTAATTAAGACAATAGTGGAGTAGAGACATGTATAGGTACAACAATGTACCTTTCTAACTTATAAATGATTGAATAAAACATTATTTAACGTTTCACAAAAATAAATTATACGTAATAATTACCGGGAATGTTAATTCGCTTCTTGTTTGTTAAAATAACATTCAAATTTATAAAAATGTTCTACTATAATGTATTTTTCGTATTGTTAGCCCATCGTTACCTCTGAATGAATCATAAAAGCGAATGAAGTGTGTGTACGACAATGAGGGTTGTAAAATAGATATGTGTTCGTCATTCCTCAAGATTTTATTACTCGACAGTGGCTTCTTCTTTAAATTTGTTTGATGCTGTGGAACGTTTGTTTAAAGATTTAGTCATGTTGAAATTAATTGAAACCCCGATCTGTCTTCAATGGCTACAATACTTCCACATATATGGACTCCTTACATGAATAAAAAACATTGTACACAGAATGTTAGAATTCAGGACGGCATCCTGAGTTAGGCGTGATGGACTGCGATGTTCGACTCCTATCTCATTACTCTCTAACGCGGTGTTGTCATGAACTAGCCCCGTCGGCCACTTTGAGTTATGGGCCATCTCCGCGGTTACAAGATTAACCAGACACCTCCGTCCCTGCAGTTAGCCTGGCAAAAAATTCCCCCTCGCACTCGGGAATTCGAGAGAACATAGTCTGGAATTGAACTAACAATCGGTAGATACAATTTCGTAATTACCTCGGGAGTCACTTTGAATGTATAGCGAGGTTGGGTTCCATTCGACTAAACTATTTAAAAGGTATCAGAGGCAAGTGAGAATGCTGCATATTCAGAAATAGCAGTTAATACTCTGAGTTCCAGCACTACATACTACTAGTACGTTTATGGGATCTGCTATAAATATATTATCGAAAAACTCTAATATAATCGAAATCGAAAATGAAACTATTACACAGTACACAGTATTATTAAATCATTGTAATTGTGGGTCATTATGAAAGAACTCGCCGTATTTCAATCTGTCGAAACGCCAATTACTACATATATTTTTTATATTACGTAAGATAATGAGAATCAGACTGCAGTTGGAGGATTAGTTATATTGTTAGTTAATTTATAATAAAGAGAACGCTATATTGATAATTAATTGCTATCACAGATGTTTATGGTAAGAATGCAGCAAAAAAAATCACTGTTTATAAACGGATTAAGCGTTTTACTGTTGCGTCGGGAGAACATCAAAAAAGACAATCGCAGTGGTATAATTTTCTGGGAAAGTTAAGTAATTATCGATCTGGTAGTATCTGATGTGTTATGGGAAGTAAAAATGTTCCATCCAGCATGCTAGACTGGAACAAACGAGTGCGCATCATCAAGATGTTCCTGTGACTTCGTCTGCCGCGCTACGTTGACACTATGATGGATGACAATGTTTGACGCGTAATTCCGCCTGATGATTTGGAAGAGCGTCGGAGAAATGTAGGATAATATAACAGCGACGACAAAGTATTATTCCAATGTTTCTCAAGGGAAAGGTCGGACGGGTGGCAGTAAGTGCAAAGAGACTACAGTGTTAGCAGAATTAGTTTCTTAAAAAATAATGGAGCTTATCAGAGGGCTCGGTTACAGAGGGGGAACAATAAACCTGACTAGATTTTGCGGGGAATGGAAATTGGGTTGCTGTCAGACGGGGATATAATGTGATCAATATTCAATCTAATTATGAGGCTATTATGTGTATGGACAAAATAAGAGGAGACCGTGCTGTCAGCCCAGTACCCCTTGTAATCGTCGATGTGAAAGTATGCACGGAAAGTGATCTGTGTATCGGTAATAAGTGCAATCTAGATACAATCTCGGCCGTTCTGCATAAGAACGTCTCTGTCCAGAGTCCCATATTATTATAGCATGGATTCCATGCGTCTGCAATTCACACCGTCTCACAATGTACTATAATGTGCACAACATAATGGCTTCATTTACCCACGGAGGTTGGTGAACTAAAAATTTATTTGATGTAATGAACAGTACGAAGTTGGTTATAGCTTGTATCCAAACCAAACACAAGGCATGAAACGCTTCTTCTTATAGCATTCAGGATTATCTAATAATTCTTTAATTACAATTTATACCTTAAGTAGTATGGTAAGTAGGTTAAGTAAGTATTTTAGAGTTACAATATTTCTATCAATGCGCTAAAACAAGCTTGTGATTGCCTTAAGGCCGATAAAAATGTTGAGAATTCAAACTTTTTTTTCCTTATTTCAGTAGCACAAATCATATGCGGAATGCAGTCATTAGGCAAATTATAATCATCACCTGCAGCTAATGGTTTGCCTGTTAATACATCGGATTCTATTAAAGAGTGTTGTCCTTTCGATACTGTGTTCATTATTGAATCAGTGTAGGTAGTGATTAATGAGTCCCCCTTTTTAATGAACTAATATTAGAACAAAATATCCATCATCTCTTATTCTCATTTCATTTACTAGCTCCGTTCCAGGGAAAGGGGTGAAATCGGCTTGAATAATTTAATTCATTAAAATCGATAATATCCGGATGCCAATGTCGGACCGAAAACTCTAAAAATAATAATCGGCCCAGCTTCCCACCTGTAGCTAATGGATCGCATATTAATACATTGGTTTCCATTAGAGAATGTAGTCTCTTCGATACCGTGCTCTTTATCGAACGAGGTGTAGGTAGTGATTAATGGGTTCCCATGATAATAAACTAAGGTAAACTTGATATTGGAACAAAATCCATCAGTCCTTGTTCAAATTTCATTTACCCTCAACTATCTGAATTATTTTTTACCAATCTTTCTAGCTGAATTCACGCATAAAAAAGCATACGCCGTCGTAATTTCCTGCAATCAGCCATAAAATGTTATCTTGCAAATTGTACAGTCATTCTAGCTCGACTTCGATATGATTAACAAGAAATTAATTGCATGATAATTGTATTATTCTTTCAGAATAATAACTGGTTAATAGAAAACATATTAGCTGCCAGTTATCTAATATACATTAAGCATTGTCTGCTAAACCAATAAACTTATTGTTTTTTTTTATGTGTGTTTTGTACTTGTAAGTTTTGCCTGGCTAAACCTGTAAGCGATCTCTAGTCCGAACAATGAGTGTCACGTTTCAACATACCAGGCGAGCAGAGCACCCTGATGACTCATATCCCCGGGTCACTGATCTGTCGCTGTTTAAAGAATTCATGACTTATTTCTTCTGTATTTTTTATAGGAAACCACGATTGTTATCATTATGAATAACTAGTCTAATTTCAACTATCATATATTATGATAAAATAATTATCCATCAAACCTACACTATTAGTGTATTATTAATATTTGTTACTTCTGTGACAGTTAGATTAATGACAGAAATGTAATTCAGGGGAGAGATTATTTTTAAAGCAGTTACTTCATTTCAAGGGAGACTTTTTGTGATGTTTATCTACATCACGTTCAACTCAAAACTTGGGTCCATTAGTTGGGTCGTACAATGTCCATATCAGACACTTAAGCAATATAAGCTATGTAATATTTTGTTAATCGGAGTAGCGCCGAGTGTTTATTCTAACCGTTACCCGTTCAACCTGTTGGTTGCACGCCTGGCTGAATTTAAGAGATAATGCCGTCTAAACCTCACGCTCAGTTAATGCCGGTGTAGTCCCCGCACAGGCCCTCATTTCCAACTCTTAACTTCTCGACTGTCTGCGGTCACCATCGTTAAAAACAAAACTGTTAAACGAGGCAAGAGATCTGGCCATATAATCATTGCCATATTCACTCTGCCGGAAAACAGTTTTACTCGTTTAAATCCCATTACACCAAATGGATTTAGGCTCCAATTGATGTCTTATACAGACGGGTGACAATAAATCAAACTTACAGGCTTCGACTTCGTAGATATCAAAAACATACCCAAGCGTCTTTTATACGTTGGAAGTACTACTCAAGACCCTCAAAAAATTGTTATCAAAAATCCAATTTTCATTTCCGTAAATTCACAGAAATCAATACATGTTAATGAATCAAATATATTTGACCGTTTGTTAAATATTTTAATTTATTTCAAAAGTAAAAGACAAGGTAATTATAGTAACAATATGACCACCAACATATATGTCTATGTCCCATTGATGTAATGAAACGCTTCCCAATCATTTTTCAGCAACTAAAAATGTACACCTTTTAGTTAATGATATTATCTATTAATGATAATAACGTCTCCGAGTCCGTTTATAGACATTTAATCTTTATAAAATTGACTTAAAACATTAGTACTCGAAAGTTATAAGTGATTGGCTTTATCTAAAAACTAAATGCGCACACATTACTGCAACTGACTGGAGGCTGTATTTTGAAGCGCCAATTTGAAATCGTGAGCGTAAACCGAAGCGTGTCGGAATACCCTGCGTTGACTACGTAATAAAATTTAGTTCCAGTTTCAAAGAACAGCGCGAGAGGAACAAGCAATCTGAACCGGGAGGAACTCAGTGCCACCATATATGTTCAACTGCGGCCGGGGGTACGGATTATTCCTTCTAAGTACCGAAGAGTAAGAACGATTAATGAATTGCGAATTGTCACACATACCGCAATGAATTCTAACCGGGGATATATAACGGCGGAAGGTAAAAAAAGGTTCGCCTTATTTGTAACGGACTTCAGGAAGTATCCCTTTTTACCTATACATACCTCATCGCCAAATTTGTCAACTGCGTACAACGGGTTATGAGGTTTTTAATAATAGTTCGGAAAAATTTGATTAACAGGTAAGAATGAAATTTCTTAATGGGCGAACAAATAAGTTAATTATAGAATAAATACATTTGTTTCTTATTAAAATTAAACTTGTAAAGCTCTTAATTTAAACTAATAACTACACAATAATATAAAAATATGAATTTTGAACGTACAACAGGATTTGTACGCTACTGTACCTTTTCAACCTAGAGCAAGCACTGAAATAACCATTCTTTTAAATCTAAATATTCTAAATAGTAGGAAACTGATGTGTTCCTACGGATAATCAGTGTGAAATGGTTTGTCTTCTCGTAAATATTATGAAGTTTTAAATTTGTTAGCACTATAATTGTATTACTGTCACGCCATTGTTAACTATATTAATAAATGTGGTCACAGCACCCTTTTAATACAGATTCCATGAAATAGTAATGTAATAAAAATTATAAGCCCTACCGTGTTAATATTATTAAAAGTATTAATAAAAATGAAAATACACTCAATAACACATTTAATGCGCGTGTTTATAATCCAAAAATGAAGGTTAAGGTTAGTATATAATACGGGGGTTCAATAGGCCGATCCATTTTCGGAGGGTATGTCTTCTGGTGGGGGTCAAAATAACCACCTCGGTCCTTGCAAATAACTCGAAAAATAGCATCAATTGAGTTTTACCTTGTGAGAAAATTATTTTGAACTCTTCCGCCCTCGACCCGCCCATCCTCCGCGCACTATCTCTCTTCCCTCCGTCGTTCCTAATTCGTATTCGAAGATTGGAATGAATTGGAGGCGCGGCCCTCGGGACCCTCCCACAAGTTCCTCCTCCGTGGCTTGTGTGTGTTTGTGTGTGCGTGTGCGCCCGCCCGCTTGTGTGCTAGTTGAGGGAGAGAGAGAGAGAGAGAGAGAGAGAGAGAGAGCGGAGGAGGGGAGTGATTCGTGGGAGTGCACGATCAACGCTAACCCTCCGGCCCTCTCTTCCTTCTTCCCTCCCCAACTCTGTCCCTCTCGCTCCCACCCATAATTATGGGTTGAGTGCAGTACCGGAGGGTTGAGGTGAAGGTTAGTGTGGGAGATAGAGAAAGACCAACTGATAGGAGGAACGGGTGAGAGGAGGACAGAGAGCTTGAACGTGTGTGGGTGTGTGTGTCGGGGAGGCGGGGGCACTGGAGCCGGGGTCGTGATCATCTACAAATAGCCATTAATTTTTTGTATGAAAAACACAGCCATCATCATCATCATCATCCTCAGTGTTACTTAGTCCCCATCAGGATGATGCAAACACCGCATTTAGTAGGGGAGAGTGTACGCCCGAAACAACCCATTTTATCAAAAAAGACCCCTACTATGAGGCGCTAACCGTATCTTTACCGAGATGGCATTGGCACTGAAGATAGAGGATCACGATCCACTGTTGATTCGTTACTGAGAGTAGGCTTATTAGTTTTATTACTGTGGCTGCATTAAATAATATGAACATACTTTCGTCGCTCCAATAATTATGTGAAAAATTATATTTCCCATCTCTCTACCTTGCATTTTGTAAATTAAAGTAACAAATTCAAAATATATTAGAACTTCTTTAATTAGAGATACCAGCATTCGTTAGTATTTATTTGTATATATTAGAGGTAATCAATCTACACACAAAGGCCGCCAGGCTACACAGAGCAAACCTCAACTCCAACGCGGAGATGAAGAATATTTGAAAAGAGCGTGAAATAAATGGCTATAATAGTAATGACCGCATAATATGCGTGAAGTGTTATGATGGAGTGTACAACAGCGCGCCGTACCAACAAATTAAATATTAGACATGCTTTCAGAAACGGAAAATTCTTTTGACTGGGATATTCGGGTAGATGAAGACATTTCTCCATGACCTAATGTTTTCCAGAATCAAAATCAATTTGCCTTAAGAAATATTTTACACAACCGTCATGCTATTAAATACAGCTGTAATAACATCTGCCGGCATTGCCATTGCACTTTTACTGTCAGTACAGTTAAGGACTAAATAAGCCGATGGAGATAGCAGAACTAATGACTAACCTTCAGTTAATAAACCAGAATGAACATTTTAATATTAATTCGTCATGTCATTTTTGCGCACAGCGCAAAAGTAGTAAATAAAGGATACAGAAATAAAGAGAGGGAATATGGGAGACGGATAAAGAAAGAATTAGAAGAGAAAAGAGAGAAGAGGACAGAGAACGATGGTCACGTACAGGTGAGTATAAGAAACGAGTCACGGTTCCTAATAAAAACTATATTGAAAAATGAAAAGAAAGATTCTCACTCCAAAAATAATAATGATAGTCTTCGGTCCGACCACCATGCAAATTATGTATCGCTTGTGACCATTACATTCAACATCATCATCTAGTATTCCAATAAGGAGCAGGCCCATTACCCTCGTTAAGTCTTACAACCTTCAATCACTCTAATAATACGAAGGAGGGTAGGAAAAGGAAAATTCACATGTGTGAACTTCATTAGGCCTATTAATAAGCGGCTCTAGTTCTATACTTCAAAAAATCAAGCTGTAATTGAAGTTTCACCTATGAAAATTTCACCACCATCGTTTCTTTAATTATTTTATTTGCTTATTAAAGATCGAATTTAATGTATCATTATTGTCAATATTTGTATCTCAACAAAGTATATTTACACCATCCTATTGTGGAGCGGTATTGGTCATCATTTGTGTATGGTATTCTTTGAAAGACCGATACAACGAATTCAAATCGTCTGGGCACCACCTAGCAGACAGAAAAGTATCCTTCCTGGATTTTAGAGTCTTCGGAGTTTTAAAGCGAAGAGTCGCTCGGACGACGCTTGTCGTGATCTGTAATAATTGAAATTTGCTCGGAGCAAATATCATCAAAGCCAGAACGGATTTATTCTTGCAGCATTGAACCGGAGAGGCGGCCATGAATTATTGAAGATTGTATAATAAGTTGGATTAGTTAGGCGTTGAGTTATGAAAGCGGTTTTGTCAACAATGGCTCCATAACTCAGGCTATCTCGGTCCAACACGTCTGACCCACTATCTCTGTCTCGGGTCGGGAGAAGCGCGTTGCATCGCGCATTCAACAATACCGCGCGGTCTACCTCACTGTCCTACACAAAGAATCACCTTCCGTTTCTTTTGCTCTAATAAAACTTACTGAAGCTTTCCAAGACGTTTAAGGCTCTGAGGTCGCCCGGAGGTTTACACTATTTTCCAGCCGTGGGAACACCCACCCGAATCACACTGATAAATGAAGTATTGTTCCGTCCAAATACCATGCCCATAAAAAAATAAAAACAATCCGGCTAGATTTAATAATACCTTGGCGAAAACATTATAAAATTGCATACCCCAAACATCCTTTTTTCTTTTTTTAGTCATTATACACTTTTCCCTATATTTTATCTCGGATTCCGAATATTTTTCCGCCAAAGTCACACAGTTGCAATTTCACAATAATCATTAATAGTTGTATGGACTAAGCAGTAACTGAAAAAAGATTATATTTCACACATTATGTATAAATGTTGATGTTTCGGAAACTTTTATCCTGCCGGCCCACATGTATGACTGAATCTACCATATCTTTAGAGACAGTAATGCATACTGTATAAATACATAGCCTCCATTAAAACAACACGCATATGATTTAAAAACTTCGTTGGAAATTTTGTTGCCTGAAATAGTATAACGTAAACTTGATATTGGATATAGATACTTAGTTTGTATTCCACTCTCAAGAGATGTTTATGGAATTCGTGTTATTTAATGAGGACTACTTTTCTTTATTTTCAAGCAGATTACATAAACTCTCGCTTATGCAAAGTATGTCCTAACCCTCGCCAGTGATATATTTCAAGAGTCTTCTTCCATTAATTGTACCTATAGAGGCGGACAATAGGTGGAATTAGATTGGGGGTAGACTGAGTTATGAAAGTGATTTTTATCAACAATAGTCGCATAACTTTTCTTGCTCCCGTTGTTTCCCGGACACAGGATGACGCACAGGAGTTGGTTCAACTGCCATCAACCTCTCTGAGGGTGCTACCCCGCTCTCCGGACTATTTATTAAGTCCCTGCACGTTCTCCAGCACTTCTCAGCTTTACTGTGGTACCCTCGTTATCCAACTTTTCACTGACTCTTTTTTTTATCTTTTTTTATTTCCATTAAATGTTTCCGCCAGAGATATTTTATACGGACTAGGTAAATACCTTCAACGAAATTTCATAAATAAAATACATTCTCTTGATTATTCAATTTGCCTATCAAACTCAAATTTCAGTGTTTTTGTCTGTAAACATCTCGGACATAAATTATTACTATAAATCGTAATCCATGTTAAAAATGATAAATTATGTTCGCATTGAGTTCAATTGTTTAGTACTAATAATGTATCTGTTGCATAATATATGTGTGAGTACTGCTCACAACATTCTTTTCATTCATCTTTTTGATGACCTACCCTTCCTTTACGCGAACCGGGTTCACGTGTCTAGGAATAGTCAACAATTTATTCCCCAATAATCCCCAGCAAACGTAACTTTATAAAATCCGGGAAATTATTAAACGATAAGCCCGAAGCGCTGGGAAGCAACCCAACCGGCGGATTAAAAAATAGGCGGTAAACATTTTAATTTATGTTGATGTCGTCGGACAAAATGACACCGACCGAGGTCAGTTTGAGTCGGACTTGATGGGTTCGAATTTTCCCCTCCATCAACAATGGGGGGAATACGGGTTCCTTCTTATAAAAACTTGTCCCCCGAGTGAAAGCGACTCCAAGTCGCCGATCCTCATTACCTCGTTTTTAAAGTTCCCGAACTTGTTCCATTGAGCGAGACCCAACTTTACAATATTGACTACAGTCGGTGATAAATATCTCCGGTTTTTACTCCGAGAGTTCTTCTCCGTCCGATCTCCCCTTTCACAACAATAGCGGACACAACTGTCCAATTATTGGCGGATACCGTATCCGGCGTCCGATGTAACGAAATTAACCACGAGCGGCAGTAACCCAAATACACTTTCTAATACGTTCCTATTTATCTCCATCATCTAATGGACGGTACCGTTGAATTTGTTTCACGATTACGTTGAAGACGTCGTTAACCCGTTCATTCCGAGCCCCCGGAGCAAGATAAAATACGGCGGCAAGACATGAAAATTCGGCACTTATGGGCGCGTGAAAGTATTCGACCTTTAGGTTTCAACTAATCTACAAATTTGGGGAACCCAAAATGTATAAATGTCATTTGTGCGTTTAATCTTTTTGAGCACAAAAGCCTATTATATCAAGCCTAATAAAATTGCTTAGAGACATAAATGTCCGGATGGCATTTTTGACCGAGTGTGTGGCTGGAAATACATGGATGCTTGAATGAAGAACCGCCAAATTTGGAATATTTATAGCTTTCCTATCTGCCGAAATAACGGTATAAACACGACGGAAGTCGCAGTTCCCCGAAGAGCATTTTTTAGGAAATACAGAATTTGAGTTTTTATCCAGGAGACGTCTCTCTCTCCTTTACTTTTACTTTATAATTCCATCAATTGTCATACTGAATTAATTTTTCAGTATTTACTGATGAAAATACTAAACCGATTCTGTCCGAATGAAAGGTCAAAGAATATATTATTAGATAATTATATCTTTCATGCATGGCCCCCACCTTGTCGTGGGATCACTACTAATGATTTATACCAGTATTATACACAATCAATGGATATAAACGGAAGTTTTTTTTAACCATCGAATTTCATTTTATCATCATGCAAACATCCTTTAATTTAAACACGACTGAGTCCCTTAAGCCCTATCTAATAAATGCATTTAACATTATATAGTTTTCGAAATAATAATAATATTGAGAATTTTTGTTATAACAAAGACTCAAGTGGATTCCGTTATCTCGACAAGAAGGATAAATATAGATGTCCCCGTAAATTATCAACCCTTTTTGCTAAAATATAGTAATATTACAGTGCACTCTATTTCTGAAGAGTCTTGATCAACACTTTCATTTTTATCAAAAGTTACTGCTATGTCAGTATATACTATAACTTGACCCCCCAACCCTAGCCCTGTTCAGAAATAAAATGTCCTATAAGCGCAATTGTTTACACAACTAGTAATATAATACATCATAACTAGAGACTAACGGTGCAGGCGAAACTGTAAACGACACAGGAGACAAATAAATTACTGCAGCCAGTGAGAGAGAGGGAGAGAGATGGACATGAGCTTTATGAATCCAGATCTTTGAAATGAGATAAACGGAAACAGATGAGGACCGGTCCCGTATAACAGGACGCTGTGCACACTGACACTTCCTTTAAACCGATCCAGTTCATAAACGTGTTGGAGTACAGAACCATTAGAAATTTATTCAAATTTTTAAGAGAAGAAACACTTCTTGGTTAATAAAATTAAAATATATCCCGAGACAATACCGTGTATGCGATCGGTAAATACCCACAACAGAAAACGCATATTATCACAGAAACATGAGTTGGACGAATAATATAATGAGATCCATTTGAGAGTACATACTTAAAAAAAGCATATCGTTTATAAGATTCCAGAATAAATCGGTCGTGTAGATGTGTCTGGAGTACACGGGAAGAAGGCTGGCCCCTTTTCAATACACATTTATGCGCGGAGGTGAGTGCGTGTTAAAGGAGTAGCCGACTTCAGTCGGAGGCAATAACTTAATCATATTTATTATGACGCGGCGCGTCTGTCCGTCTGTCCATTACTAGCTGTACATCCGTGTTGGTGTCGTTTTGAGTTTCCTCTCTCCCTCTCTCCGCTTGTATTTTTTCCCCTTCTCTCTCTCTCTCTCTCTCTCTCTCTCTCTCTCTCTCTCTCTCTCTCTCTCTCTCCCTCTCTCTCTCTCTCTCTCTCTCTCTCTCTCTCTCTCTCTCTCTCTCTCTCTCTCTCTCTCTCTCTCTCTCTCTCTCTCTCTCTCTCTCTCTCTCTCTCTCTCTCTCTCTCTCTCTCTCTCTCTCTCTCTCTCTCTCCCTCCCTTTATCGGTTGCCGACCTTTCACTCTCCGTGAAGAGCGGTAAAACAAAACATTCGTTGCACGTCGAAGCGAACGCGGCCAATTACAATGTTTCGGGCGTTAAGAGGCCTCGAACAAATTGGATGCCTCGACTTTACATCAATGCCGGCGCAGAACAAAGAATTGAATATTCCCCTTTCATACGCTTGTTAACGATGAAAGCTTAAGAACGACTATTAACGGTGAAATATAATCGATCTAAAGATGAAATACTTGAGTGAATGTTAAAATAAATATTTTATCTTTATTTATATTATTTATAGTCACCCCTATGATAGCGAAAATTGCTATTAGCACAGGTTTTATTTCATACACTAGGTACAGAGTCGAGGAGTGGGATACACATAGCTTAGTCTTACACTAGTGAGACTAGTTGAAAGTAGAAGACTCGGCCGAACAAGGCAAAAAAAGTAGCATTTGAAGCCTGGCTAAACCGCTCTGTCACCACCCAGGTCACGTACTTAGACAACTTAAGACACGTGATAACCATTTACAATTAAACCGTACTAAAATTGAGATATTACGAGGTGTTTTTGTACACATGCTCATCCTTGTACGACTCGCACTCCCTAGACGTCGTTCTACCTCCTACAAAATATAACGATGAGATCTATTATCTACATCGATTTATTATTCGCCCTCATAGATGAGACAAGTCATCAGAAGATATAATTGATGGATTTTGAGCAATATGAAATATCTATTGGAGAATTAAATTCTTAGTAAAACGTTATCCATGTTTTAAACACCTGTTGATAATAATTAAGAGTAAACCCGATGCCTAAACTCCTCCGTAAGACGTACGGCAGAATGATACACCTTGTTTTTTGTTTTTTTTTAGGAAAAACGGTTTAGGACTGCAAACTGTTTATTGCCTTTACGACGGCGTAGATACTGAGCGTTAGATTATGCTTCCGATAGCGTAACTTGAGATATGCGGAATTTCCGAAAAAATGCTGAACTTAACCGACGCACACATGAACCTGCCTCATCGCTGTCGACTGTCCTCAGTAATAAATTCCGAACGATAATCGCGGAAATATACGTCATTTCTGGAACTGACCAATTCAAACGAAAAACCAAAAATTCTTGGCCGAATCGAGGTCGACCAACGTCGACGATGTGTCAAACAGAAGTAAGTTTATACGATAGCAATAAATTCAAATATCCAAAAACTGTATTTGTTCACAAACCTGCCTATATATGAGGTAAAGTTTGTAAAACCCACATTAAATGCTTCTGTGTGTAGAATTAAACACATTAATACAACTTTTGCCATTTGAAACTAACATTTCTAATTGGTTTCTAACATTTCTTCTAACCGAAACTTTTATCCTAGTCAATAGTGGGTCGACATTGCGTGCTATTGCGCCTTCTACACGACCTTCCTTCTATGATCATTGAGCAGGTGAGCAAGTTCGTGGAATATCACAATCGTGGTATCCCCTGTTCTTCTCGCTGACCTATTGCAGTCCGCAGATGGAAACACTTCGGATAAATTAAGTGCAAAAGTGCAGCATACATACAGTATAACACAATATACAGTACAATATACATAAAATTATCATCATACACTTAATATTCCATTACTTCTTTCTTACTAAGGTCCATCAGGTACCGTATGTCGCGGTACTTAATCACTAGGTGATTAGTATAATATCGTTTTTCGTTATCGTTATGCACGAATAGTTATACATGAAAATAAGCACTCGATTGTATATATCTTTCCGTTGTTATTGATCGACACTCGGGACCTGGCAGGAGTTTCTGTAAGCTCAACTCAACTGGTAATGCGAGGAATCCGCTCAAAGAAATGCCCACCCGATTTATATCGGGAGAGGGAGAAAGAGAGATAGAGGGTGGGAGGGAGGGAGGAGGGATCCCGCTCGCCGCTTTGTCGTCCCCAGAAAAGACTTGCTGGAATCCCGCCAGGGAGAAGTGTTCAAAAATTAATTCCGAGAACCCTTTCTATATTGTCGGGGAGGAGTCCTTTTTGAAGGTAATTAACCCGAGTAATTTTTAAGCGATGATTTTAGATAAAGTCATGGTAGGAATACACACAGATTAAATTTTCCGTGCGGGTGATGTTCAGTAGTTCATTGTTGATGGCGAAACAAAATTATGCGGTGAAAATGTCAGGTGCGCGTTAGGTATAGTGTTTGTACGCCTTGGAAAAATCTACGCGATCAGAATTCTGAACCTGATGCGTTTTAAACCGTAACGATAAGGGTCAGAATAGTATTCTGAATTCAATATCCCTTATCTGATATATTAAAATATATATCATCGTCAAATTAAATTTAATAGATGATATACAACGCGGCGAAAGATTTATGGATTCCTATAATAGGATGTAAGAGGGAGACTGAATGCTGGTGGTAATTAATTATGGACAACAATAATGGCGCGGACAGACGGAATAAATGCAATATGTGGTGGCTAATAAAATATCAATACGAGCCGCGTGGCTGACGAAAAATCACCTTCAAAGAGCCATAAAATGTGCAGCGGTAAATATTTATTGTAGGTCTCAGAACGGTCGGCGAGAGAATGAGAAGCTGAGGTCCGAAGCTGAGGGCCGAAAGTGTCACGTCATGCAACACAGATTTATAGCATCGGTCGTAAATAACACACTTCCTCACTTGTCACGGGGGATACTAAAGGAGGGATATGCAAATTTTAAACAGTGTCGGAGCGCTCTGTTGTTCTGGACGCGCTCCTACAACCGCTCGTTACGTGACAACGACAACAGACCCCAACTAACTAATAACCGGGCCTCCGATAATCGTGGATAGTTTTCCCATTTCTGACATATAATATATTAAACTGCAACAAACAGAGTATAACAGAAGACTGTATCCGAGAACATTATACAAATAAGTAAGATTTAGTGGCACAAGCACAACCTAAAAGCACACCAGACTTATTAGTTCTGGACGCCGTATTAGCTACAGACAAAAAAATGTATTGTACCCTTGCGAAATTCGATCAAGTGAGCTGCTCTCAGTAGGTTAGGAATGAAATAAGCCGGTAGTCCGGCCAGCAAAAATGTCTACTGTGAATTTTTTTTTTAATTTGTCCCAAAATCCAGTCCCAATTTCCTTTCAGTCAGCCAAGAATAAAACATCACGGTTCAATCTTAAACTTCCAGAAGTAAATCACATATAATGAAATCTGCAACCTGCCCACAGGTTATACTGAAGGATTATACACCATAATGAAAGTAGGCTAATATTCCGTTAAGGTTGACAACAGGAGCAGCGTTCAAAATAGAAATTATTCGCACCCCCCTCCCCATAATGTATTTGCGATTTCATATATTCCTCGTCATTATTTTTTTATATTCTTGGAGTACTTTTCAATTTCTGATATTTATTTGAACGACTGAATACTGGGCAGCCCTTATAGTACAGTCTTCCATTTCCTAAATGGGTTTCCCGACTGTTCAATAGTAACTGCCCAACTGGCGGGATAAATTTTTCACGGTTGTCCTGCAAACAATAGATGATTCGTTTCGATCGAGAACAGTTGCTGTGCAGGCAAGATACCTATCCTTAAAAATAACCGAAACCACAATCTGGAGTAAAAACGTTTCACCCTTCGCTTCTTACAGCGATGGTTACTTCTTTAGAGTCGAAAACCATCGGCCTCAAACCGACCTCTCGTTCAGCGTTCCACAGCTACTGAACAGATTAACGACCTCTCTTTGTGATTCGATCCTGATTTTAACGCTCTGTCCGGTTTTGTATTTATAATACTTAAACATTTATTGTTCAGGAATGTATACAGGAACAGTTACAGCTTACATCTCTAAATAAAACAAATGTAGTTATTTTTCACTTCGATTACGGACATGCCAGTTCACATTCAACACCCCACGTCGTGTACAATAAACATTATTGAAATATAATCCATGCAGCAATATGCAACGGCCCTCTGTAGACAATATTATTGTCGGGCTCTTTTGAAAGGTTCGCCATATTTCTTAGACGTATTTATAGAAACTTTAGTTTCAAATACCAGCAACATTCATGTTTCTTGTTCATGTTGGAATTTACGAACGTCAAGGAAATCAATGATTGTAAAGGCTCTAACAAATTATTGGAAACACAAAGTTTGTACTATACAATAATTTATGTGAAACAACAGCAACGGCAGTAAACTGATATTTTAGTCTGTTGAGAAATTAATGTGCTTTTCTTCGAAAGATTACACTGAACATTTTTCGGTGGTTCTCCGCCGCGGCGTTCTTCAGATGTTTGAGTCACGCACACGTGAGCACACATTCACACACAGGCACACTCATGAAATATTTAGTTGAGAGCACAAACTTAAAAATGTTAGAATGTTAGAAGTTATCTAGTGATAACATCTACTACTCCATGATATTAAACTAATGTTACTAACCCAATATTTTCCCCAGTAGCAATTTTATTCC
The DNA here is from genome assembly GCA_019843655.1 of Lethocerus indicus. Lineage (NCBI taxonomy): Eukaryota > Metazoa > Arthropoda > Insecta > Hemiptera > Belostomatidae > Lethocerus > Lethocerus indicus. The sequence continues at coordinate 23,381,684 of JACDQD010000005.1, read as the reverse complement.
ACTCGTGGATGGGAACAAAATGACAATTTCAGTTCAATTCTGTACTGAACAATCGAACGATACCGCAAAATATTGGCTTCCATTATTTCTTACTTTCTACGTATTCATCCCTGGCATTCTTATCGCGTCTAAAAGTAGAATTGTCAGCGTATACTAAGCGAGGAGAATATTCCATAATGACAGATAATATTACTTAACATTTTTTAAAGTTGGTGAAATGATTAAAACGAATACTTCTAATTGGTTAGAGTATCAAACGTAGTATTGGAAATGCCAACGGCGCAGTGATCCCAATTACCGCTTTGCATTAGGGTAATTAATGGAGATTCATTTCCATGAAGTATTAAGGTATAATGAACCGACTATTTGAACAATAGATAAAGAAATTCTTCAAAAAATAATTCTTTCTCTTCGATTTGTTGTGAATTTTCAGTTTAATTCACTATTACATTTAACTAGAGCAGAGAAAAATACGGATCTAGAAAACGTGGTATGGCGATCATGAATGGGAACAAGAGTTACGCCAAACGTCTTTCATTTACTCTAGGCATATACTAAATCAGTAAATATTTCTGATAAATACGAAATAAATAACGGCAGTATTCCGGTTTCTTAATTAACTTCCAAATTAAACTCGTAAACCCCCACCCCAGTCAACTTTACCTGGAAAACCTAGTTAATATACTTTAAATTATTTATAACGTATTTAATGCTTAAAATGTCCTAAGTAACATTATTAACAATCCGAGGTTTCAATTCAAAGTCAAACAGATAATTGGATAGAGGAGTAAATTATGAGAAATACGATTTTAAATGTTATTTGTATAACCGACCATTTCGGAATTACAGGTAGTTGAAGGATTCACTCCGTACTTGCGCTCAAACTCTTCCTCGATCACGAAACATTCAGAATTATGGAGAAAGGTCAGAAATTCCACACTACACCGTCCCAATTTGGGCCCGAGAGCCATTTCGAACCTTTCAAATAATTCAAATTTTAAATAACATACATCGAGTAAACTCAGAAACCACCTAGCAAATCTGTTATCTTAACTGACTCCAAGCGTTCACAACTTGCTCTACAAAAAAACTTGTGTGGCGGCTTTAATAGATGTGTAACAGCTGATTATCAGCTGATTCGAAGCCGTGGTGACCCGATCCATTCAATTATACAAAGCCATTTATTTTCAACCCGGGCAATCAAGTCTTATTTTGTTTACCTAATTAAGAGTATTGTCCCGACAAAAATACCAAATCAGAAATCACTTCCGGTTCGTTAAAAGTACGAGAAATCAATCCCTAGCTCCTTTATTTGGATAACATATACGTAACATAAACATATAATGTTTGTGTAACCTCTAGTTCAATAACTAGCTGTAATACGAGCTGCAAAGATACTAGCTATAAACATTTGTGCTGAAGGAGTAAATTAATGTAACAGGGTAATGCAAAAATTATATAAAGGATAAACCATAGGATCCCATAAACCAATTTACCTAAAGCTTTACAAGATGTAAAAAAATTAAAACGCAAACTATTTTGTACTCTTAAGTTATATATATGTTAATATTTGCGAATAGTAATGTATTACGTTGACCTCGGGTTCTAGCTACTTTGCTCACCTGTCACATGAATCATTGAATAGTTTAAAAGGTCTTTTGTGTGACCAGTTTCGGAATATTTAATCTAATAGTATTTTAAATATGTTGCTGCTTTTAAAATTGGAAACTAACTAAAAAACATCAATGAAAATTCCTTGCTGGGGCAATATATATTCATTATCCTAATAATAACCATTAATTAGAAATATTGTTGTTAACTAATTTATTGTATATAATAATTCATTATTTCATATTTACAAAAGAAGTTCGTCTTACACTCATAAATGGTGTTCTTCTTTTAATTTGGAATAACAATCTTTCATTTGGAAATAAATTTAAATAGTAATAAATTTCATTGTGTGTTAACGTACCGCACAGTACACTGAAAATATATTTTAATTATTAATTTACCGAATTAATTAACCGAAAATAGTACGTGGGAATAGCGGAAATTATCTAGCAGTTTGATAATGACTCCTATTCTTTTCCTGTTTTAGGTTTCAACCCGGAAGTAAATCAAAGAATAAATAACTTTGTAGTGTATTCTTTTTACCTTGTACAACATCCCTTACGTTTTTAAGACCGTATATATTGACGTTTTAAGATTATACATTTGGATTACCATAATTTAGAATAAAGTGAGATATAATCACAATTGTGAATATTGATTTGAAAAAACATCCGTCAAAATAAAAATAAATATATTTATTTTAAATATCATTTTATAGGATCTATGTGTTCACTTCAGAATTCACTCAATCTTGCCTTCTACACCAAATCGTGATAGCCACTTGTCACAATTTTGGTTTATATGGTTATGCATAATCTGTGTAAGAATTTATATATTAGCTTATGTACGTAGTAGTGTCTACAGCCCGTTAAAGCTTGACATATATCGCACAAAGGTATATTTAATAATTATACCTTTAATTATAACATAATAAAATTTTAAGTTATCTAAACTAAATACTGTAAACAACGGTAACGAAAATTGTTAACAGCGCCAGTTCAAATTGAGGTTGTGCTCAGGCTCATTGATAGGTATTCGGTTTTTCAAAATTCTGCCGAATGGATACCGGTCTAAGATCGAAGTAAAAACAGCTAAGAACAAACAGGATACTGATAACGGATCAACATGTCTTGACTAAAAATTGTAAATAATATCATTTGTTCATTAAGTTCGTTTTAATTAAAACCGATACCGAAATTGAAATAATCCAGTACCTTGTCTAGTGGTATCCAAATTTTCATTGGAGCTGTTATAAATGTTGAAGACTCCTATTGTAGACCGGAAGAGCGAGGCAACTAATCACTCAAAGTCGATCGTCCGATCGAAGAACCTCCGATTCACACAAACTGTGCGAAGTCAGGACAGAACAGAGACAGAAAGCCAGCGTCAGAACGCAATGAGTGCGATAGACATACTGAGACAGACGGGTGGTGGTCGGCAGAGGGGGAGAGAGAGATAGAGGGCGCGAGAAAGAAAGAGAGAGAGACAGAGAGAGAGTGGGTAAGAGAGAGAAGGAGAGACCACTGGAAGGGAGACTTGGGTTCAGGCTCCTCCCACCACCACCACATCTCTCACTCTCTTTTCGTTAATTCTCACTATCTCTCTGTCCCTCTCTCTCTCTCTCACCCTCTCTATCAGACTCTATCCCTCGGCCACCCTCGCTCCGATTCGTCAGTTGTTCCTCCAAAATTTGCACTCCCTTCAAAGTTCCAATGTTCCTGGAGTCGAGGAAACAGTCGTAGAAGGAATACAAACTGTATAACCTGCCTACTCCATTGTGTATACGAAGCTGTATATATACGAACACTGTATACACGGACCCCCTGGCCAAGAAGTGTGGGAGTTTTTACTATTACCCATTTCCATTGTGATTTGAATTAAAATTAAACTCCAATTTTAGCGAACTGAAAATCGATTTATCGTTAGGTGAATCGAATTTAGAAGGATAGCTCTAGGTATTACCAGACGAGTAAAGCTCGGGGATAAGTATGCAGGAAAGGTTTTTTATCAGAGCACATCGCTACAGACAACATACCCAGTACTAAGATTTTCCGGGGATAGATGTAGAGTCTGATCTTAAGTGCCCTGGGTCTCCAGCAAGCAAGAAGGATATGGTCCTACAATTTTTTCGAACGAAGATATTTATTGGAGAAAACATGATACATGATCGAATTTAATGATATTAGCAAAATGTATGGTTGAAATGAAATATTATACTCCCTCACAAGTGCACTCATTTCATTCGATATCAGATTTTCGTTACATTCTCTTACGGTTGCGAATATTTATTTTAATGCGGTTATTTCGTATTTCTACAGCGCACTTGCATAAACAATAAACCATTTTTATATCTATAAATTTTATCTCCTGAGAGTATCGTTATGTAGTAGATAACGTCTATACCACGTCCATAATACAAAAAATAGGCACTGTCGAAATATTTGAATTTCAAACAGTCATTCGAATGAATAATCAAAATGATAATGTTTACACCGGTGTTCAAAAATGACGCAACACGCGAGACCAATGGAAAATAAACCAGAATACCAGCTGAGACCTCCGTATGTAAAACTGGAAGTCAAATCAACACTAATCCCATATTTTATTGCCCAATTGAAGACTCCACTTTTTTTAATAAGGTGTCACTTCTGTAACCCATTTCGGGCGAGCGGCCAAAGCCTGTCAAATAAACTTTCGCAAATCTCGGTCGAAGAGTGTCGTGCACTGAATGGGAGCATTCCCCTTCCTGTTTATTTTACGCCTCAAACTGTACTCATTGACAATTATTTCAAGTATCATTTCCGCAGCTTCAACGTAACAAATATAAGCATGAAAATCTTTTATTGTAATATATTTTTTTTGGAGACTAGTCTATTTACTATCTGGACCGTAATATAAGGGCTCCATTACATTTTCTTTTAAAAGTCTCGCCAGAGCCGCCTTGAGAGAAAATGGCCATGTGATTTCCTCACTACATAGTGGGGGCAGGCAAAAGTACATTCGTGTTATCAAGTCCCAATATCACGAAATAAAAATACAAATTTATAGTTGTGACTTAAAATAAAAAAGGAAAAAACGCCTTAACCCGTCGCATATAATATTTGGTATAGGCGTAAATTAAATGTATTTTGACAATTTCTTCCCATAACGGCCTAATATAAACTGCTTGTCAGTCTCTGTTTGTACTATGTGTTCCATGGGAAGGAGGATATGAAGAAGAAAAGACGGACTGTAGGAGGTGATAGGTTACCTGCGTTGGCTAGGTGATAGCTCATCAGGCCGTGGCCCCCGAGGGTCAGACAACTCTCGCACGACCTTCCATTTCTTTCTCACACTCTGATTTTACAAGCACCGCCTCCTCCGCCTTCACCAATACAAACAAGAAACCCGTCTTTACGAAAACAATCTGGCCATAAACATTTTATAATCCAAACCACCTGAAAAAGTGTAATTTCACGTTCAAGGAATAATTAAAACTGGAAATTACACGAAGCGATGAATCGGATGGGTAGAAAACCAAATTACTCCGCGCTGATCACACAGGGATTTATGAATTCGATAAAAAACTGTATGTATTAAACTCTGTTTAAACTGTTTTTACGGCCGATATTATTTTTCACATTCAAATTATTGAGAATTAATGTACCAATGCGAAGCCAAATACGAAATGCCTATTCGCGAAAGTTATTGTGATCGAATCGGAAGATCGACACAAGAAAAGCGGCAGAAAATGGAGAAAGCGAGAAGACGACTTGCGGTCATAAAAAAGAATGGCGGTCATATCGTCAAGCTGTCAAAGGGTTTTCGTTTTGTCGAAACATTTTTGCCGTCTCTTTTTAGAACGATTAATTCCGCTATTATGGAACGCCTCGGCTCCAGCGGTTGTAATATTTGACAATAATTAAAACGGACGAAACTCCGAGATCGGAGACGGAAGATAAAAAGAATTTCTTCTTTTATTTCTTCCCCCGCCCCCAGCCCCAAGACCCCGTGTAAAGAGGGCATTATTTTATAACTCGCAGACCGTCTTAGGAATACTTCGAATTCAATGCAATCTCCGGTCACCGATCTTTTTCTTACGTTGCATAATTTTCAACTCGACTATTGGTCATTTTATGCAAGAGCAATAAAGACATCGTGGACACACTCTTGTGCATGTACTTAACCACGATTACAAATAAAATGTCATCAATGAAAACCATTCGTTTGCCTCCATTATTCAATTCTTAAATACAAAATAAGAGTCCAGGTAAGATACTACGATCGCGTAGTGGATATACTAATTATGTTGGAATGTAATCAAAGATAGGAGCTTATTTTGACGACTGCAGCTGCTCCCTTAGGTTTGTTGCCAACGTTATGCTATTAGAACGAATTTTTATTTGCTGTTTGATTCAATCGGAAGCTGATTACCGTTCAATGTTGGTCTTGTTCATGGAAACGTATAGATGCGTTCCCTCTGAACAGAGCGGAATTAACAACAATAACAAAGCGGTCTGAGTGATAATGTGCTAGAGCACATACCTTAGAAGGTATCGCTCCCTGCATAATTTACACACATGGGCTGCTAGTCGCAATGCTGTTTTTTTTACTGAACTCTTCCTACTTCATATAGAACAAGTGTAACACACATGATAAACATTTTTATTTAACAGTTCTAATATTTGATAAAAGGAGAACTTACCTCATGTATAATAGGACGGTGAATGGCTACTGGAAAATACGACTTTTATCCAAGAAATGTTCCATCTAAAGGTCGAGGACGGATTCGAACGATACAGGTGAGGTCGTGAAATAACATTTCTTGAAGAGTACGCTCGTGAGCATTACTTTAAAATTGCCTAACAACACTTCACATATTTCGAGAAACCGCGTAGACCGTGCCATTTGACAAATCTGCAAAATAAAAACAGTGATTTCATTACTCAAACCAAATTGCCTAGTGAGCAGGAAGCAGTTTATCTGAATTTGGACGAAACTGCTGCTCTCATTATGTATGGTCATCTTACCACTTAGGTCACAGCGGCGGTCTTAGATCTGCACTTTTTAATTGGAGGCATTTATTATGGAACAAAGGACCGAATTCAGGAGTTTTTACAGTTATGACGATAAAACAGTGAAAAAAATAATTACATGGAGTATATTTGCCCCTAAGGCTGACCGTTCCATCGGGCTACTTATCATTTTATTACATACTTGAACATTGAGCGCTTAATATTTGCGATTTGCATTTGCAAAATTGCATTTCGCCGAAATACGTTACAGGACAGAATCCGAACAAAACAATGCCAGGCCACAATTGACTGGCTGCAACTAACTGGGTTATGGAACTGGAGGGAGGAAGAGAAGCGGAATAGCACTCCCATAAATTATAGAAATTCCATGATATTCCCACCCGCTTTAATAAATTGCTGGATAGTAACGGTAAATTTTTGATACAGGGGAAGTTATTAAATAATAACAAGTCCTCGTAAACAAGGTTTATGCTATCGGTCGTTTCACAGTAGTTAAAGTAAGGGAATTGTTGTTGGCAGTTGAAGTATAGAAACATTCTTTCTCATATTTATAAGGCATATTGTTTAATTATAGTTCCTTCATTATAACACAAATTACTGTACCACTAATGAATATTAGAATTATCTGGATATAATAAAAAAATAACCTTCTTAATTAATAACAATTTTGAATTTTAAGAACAAAGTTTGCGAAGTAAAGCGAAATCAGGCATTTCCGGTCCGACATAACTTTGCAGTGGAACGTATCGACCATCTTATATTTCAGACGCAAGGCGGGAATCTCCCAGAACTTAATCAACTCGGATGGATCAATGTCATGCAGACAATTCCGCTGAAATGAACCTGCATGTTTCATCACTATTACGCAAACATTCATCAAAGTTTAATTGCTTTTATAATGAAAATAAATAAATAATGTAGTAATAATAATTATATGTAGTTCAACTGTAAGTAAGAGATTTTATATATATATATAGTTTTCTATACAGTTCTCCCGCAATTTATTGATATGCCGACCCGGATAGGTTGGACAGCCGCAGCCGATATGGTCGGAAACTATGGTTCAAATAAAGTTCTACAGCCACGGCCTAAATTAATAATTCCCTTGAATCTGAAATTTTCCTGCACCATTTCACTCGATATACAATTAGAATATTTGAATAATCTGTAGTTCAATATTCTACAATAAGAAGGAAGAACGAAATATGTTCTATAATCTGTCCGATCACAGCGCTTACAAATCGGACATTTATCGATGAAATTATATACACAAAACGGACGCCGATGATCACTAGTGATTAGAATCACTTGGGGTTGACAGATTTTTCGAAAAGGATGCTCTTGGAATCCGCGCGCGGTATAAGGAGGTAACGAGCCGGCGGTTCTGATTACAATCGTCGTCCGCAAAGCTCGTCTCCTAAATAAGTCCAGACCAGAATGTGGTTCCACTCTATTTCTACAAAGTTATTACTCCATAAGTTGCGAGTACAGTTGGACGTTATTCGTGAGAGTATGTTTATTTTTGTATATGAGAAACTAAAATGTCTTCAATAAGAAATATAGTACAAAATGGAACGACCGTGACAGAGATGGTACACTAACAACATTTAAAACTAATATAGATGAAATACAACTAAAACATCGAACTAAAATATTAAAAAGAAACATTCTTATTCTTAACTTTACATTTCATTACGGATATTTGCAATAATAATAAAGAGCTGTATCACTGTAAAAACACATTGAACTAATTTAAGATAATTATGGGGAGGAGATCGACGTGTGTGGAGAATAAGTTACACTCGTTACTTTCTGTCTTCTCCTGTTTGTTTAGTCATGTTCTCATAGTCTTACCCTATCCATAATACATGTGACAACATAGTTGTCCTTTATGTCCCTCAACTGTTTTAAAGCGAGGGTTTCACAACCGTTAGCCATTTTATTTCTAAATCTCAATACCCGTTAGCATAAATATTGTCTTAGATCTATTTAATAACTCTCCAATCGCCCCAAATACCTAGAGCTTTCATCTAATTTCTCAATGTAATTCCCCTTTCCTTCAGAAATTTCCGATTCCTTTTTGGCCTCCTTCCACATAAATATTCAAATTTAAATAGTTAATAATCAAAAGCAGTTGGCTCCCTCAGATTATACAAATAAATGTCGCATTATAATTCAGTAATATTGTAGTACCGACGTGTCGGTTGTCGAAGTAAATGGTCAGTTTCGGTAACAAGGATGTGATTCTGGACGTGATGTAGTCAAATGAGTGAAATTAAAATAAAACTAGTTATATGGTGGGCTGGGCTGTTTACGACGTGGCGACCATTTGGCAACCAGAGCTCTGCGATCAGCTCTTATTTTTATAACTCCAACTCGATTTGATTCTATTATTGAGAAACTGTCGATAACTAAGGGCGTGTCCGGAGGAATAGCCGTTCCTTGTTTAAGTAGCAATTGCTTAGACCAGCAAAATCATCGCCGGATAATTAATGATATTCTGGATTAATAGACTATTATTAATAAATATAGCAGTGGCCGGGATTGCGTTAAATCTTCTCATCGAAGCTGCCACCTACAAGTTCAAGGGAAATTTAAAAGACGTAAATCCGGTAGCTTTTTTAGTATTCTTCATTAATACTGGCTCCATCAATTCCTTAACTTTCGGTTATATGCTCCTTACAAAATTAGACCTACAACTAATACCTCTTTTTCTTATTCAGCAGGAAAACTTCTAAAGAAACACTTTTACTATTTCATTGGACATAGTTAATATTATTACGTTGGGGTATTAACCAAGCGCAAAAATATTCGGAAATAATCGAAATTGTGTCCTAACAGTCAATATTTGAATCGAAATACGTATTGCTTGTGTGCAAAATTAAATATATGTATGGAACTAATTAATTTGAGGAACTTCTCGTACAAGTTTTGGCTAGTAGTACTCGGTTTATGGCGAAATACTACCACAAGGAATCATTTCTTAATTTTTGATAATTTTTAATTAAGGATATCAGTAACAACATTACACTCATTGATAAAAGAGTATCACATACATTTTTCTGTATCTCTTTTCGTTTTAAATTCATAAGCTATATATTTCACACCATGTATGTATTTATCGTGTGTGAGATACAGTACCAATAGGTCAAAATAGTTTAACGAGAAGTTTGGGTGACTATAAAAGGAATTGTCAGACTCAAACCCACAGGCAAAGAATAGTTAGCGTTCAGTAAACATGATGGTGTAAGTGAACTATAGAATGAATATCAATGACAGTCATCTTCGGTTTAATACAGTCGGATTATCGTGTGCTATGAATACGCGCCAACAAATTAGACCTATTTAAGGTTACATTAAAAGTCGTACAACAAATATATGTTCCTTATATACGAGATTTTTCCTACATCCGGATGAAGGAGAGACTCCCGACCCAAAACATTCTGGTGGCTTGCTCTAGTCAAATTCAATTGTCCCACTGCGTCAGTCTTACAAGTGTGGTAATCTCAATTTCGCCATGAAGTGTATTATTGGATTCTGTGAATGTGAATGCCCGGTAATTATTAATTTGGCACGTAATTTGGTTATTTTTTCGAATATTAATTCAGAAATATATTCCTGATATGAGTTCTTTATGTATACAACCAAAGTATTTTATAATGTACGCCGTTCGTATATCATATTAAAGAATATAGAAAATAAAATAAAAAATTGATAGCCCGCATACGACCTCAAGTAGCTCCTTTCAAACTAGTCTCTGTAATGATAAATCCCCGTGCCTTCTTAGAAGTGGGGTTGAATACTGACGAAGGCTATTGCTCAATAATCCGGCTGCCGATGGTCGTGTCCACAATAAACGATGTCGGATCTACGCCTCGCAACAAACGGAGTAACCTTAATAGTTTTCACAAACACACAGTGAGAAAAAGCTTCGAACACAACAGTGTGGATCTACTCGAAGCGCGAAGAGTCGTGCTAAGAACCGGACGAATTTCTTAGCGCGGGTCACAAAAAAATTTAAATGTTAAACCGGAGGAATGGAAAAAGAGGGGCACAGGATACGCGGAATAAAAAGGAAGAGAAAAGAAGTGTGTTTGTAATGTTGAAGGGGAGAAAGGGGGGAGAGAGAAAGACAGAAAGAAAGAGAGAAGTTTTGAAATATTTTCGACGAGACAGTTAGATAGCGGTACGGGAGGAGTGGGCGGGGCCTCGGGAATTTTATCTGTCGTCGCCCCCTCTGTCCGGATTACAACCAATTAGTAGAATTTTGACTAAAGTCGTGGTTTCCACCGGGTGCCCCACACTCCGGGTTTTACGGCTTCCCCTTCCACTGCGGCACACTCCTCAGTTCCTTCTGCCGTTCTAGTTTTCGAACACCGGGGTGCTTTTAACGTTTCCTCCACCATTCTAGCCGCCGACGATTTCGAAGAGGCAAAATGTATCCCGACGGGATAGGACATCCCCGCCTCCTTAAACCTATTTTATAAATCGCGAATTGAGACCTATTATTTAATGTTTATTTTTAGTTTAAATTGCGAATCAAATAATAATAAAAAACGATTCGACGAAGACGTAAGGGGAGGTAGAGAGAACGGTTTAACGTTAATTTACGTTAAAGCAGATGTATTTCGCTCCTTTGCATTTGTATCATTTATAAGTCGGAACGAATCTGGCGAATAATTGAACTACTATAAATTTGGATTCACACACATTCGAGGCAAGCTAAGGGTTTAACGCTCATTGGAACATCGTTTAGCGAATGACAGCCCCAAAAGTTGTATTATTTCGTCATACTTATATCTTTGTTTAATCCGAAAGAAAAATGGCACGTACCGAAACAAATTCTTGCCATCTCCTGTCTTAGCTCGCTGACTCGCAGACTTAACCTTGGTTTTTAAGAATTTAGTTTAGCTCGTTGATTGACACTTTTTAGAGTTACGGTCTATTTCACTTATTACCCGAATATATTTCAGTCGGAAAAGGTACAAATTTTGATTCAATAGACTTATTTTTAAAAGACACTTCAACCGACTGAAGAATCATACACAACGAGAAAAGAAGGAATTAATAATACATTACGTTTGTGCCAACCTAACTAATATTATCTTTTTTTGTATATCACATACACATATTTAAATCTTTTTTAAGTTAAAATGTTATGTATATTTTAACATTACTTAAAAACTGCTAATTATAATAATTAATTGCATCTAGTTAAATAGTTGGAAGACTATTAATGTTTGTAAGAATTGTATATGCTACAGGTTATGTATTGGCCCTGTTCATTTAGCGCACATATGACGCTAAAGAGAAGCATAAACCATTTTAACCAGATGGAATTTTGTTATTTAAAAGATTTATTTAAAAGTAATATTTATGCTAATGTTAATCTATCTTAACTTAACCTATCTTACCTTGGTGTACCACAAACACCCAATATACAAATTAAATCAAGTCGAATTTTATAAGATATGCATGACCACCAATATATAATTCATGAATAATAATATAAAGTGGACAGAAGAAGTTATCAATAATGAAAAAATATGTAAGTTAAGATTTAGATTTGAACTCATGTGACGATAAGCATTTTAAATAACATGTTATTTTTCTGTAGAATTGTACTAGACATATAAACTGTACTTGACAAATTAATGCATAGTGCGATTTCCAGACAATTATTAATTTTTTAATTTTTCAATTCCAATTCCTGAAATAATATGAAATTATAAATGGAAATAAGAATATATTATACAATATAGAATTATAGTAAAAAATAAATTTAAAAAAGTGTAGTTTATTTAATTGCCCATATAAAGTTATGGTAATACATCATAAAAAATTATAATTCCCATTTTCAATATAAACAATACATTTATATTATGCATTTAGTAATATACCATAAATAAACCAATATTTCTTAAATTATTGATTAAGACGATTAAACATGAATATTTTCTAGTATGACATGATTATTATTGTCAAAAATTGCCAGTTTTGGTGAATTATGATAAAATTCTTGAATATTTTAATGTACTATACAGAGTCTCTACAATACATGTAGGACAAGATAATATGTAAACTAGTTAAGGTGATTCACAATACACTATATACCTGTCAGTTGTTACCACAATCTTTTTAGTAGGCAAATATATTTAATTTGACCCTATTATCTACATAATATTTTATAATATAAGAATTTTAAATACTGCTACATAAAACCTGGCTGTAATCTGTTAAAAGACAGTTACACTCACAACATCAAAATTGGATGAACATTCCAATAAACAAAATGACAACAAATCTCATTCAACCTACTTAATCAAAATATTTCTGAGGCATAAAATTAAATACTGAAACCAATATGTATATAAAACAATAAAAATACACCCTTATTCCTTATAGTAATGCAACAAAGTACAAAAGCAGTTTCATAGTATTAAAATCTTTGTACCAGCAATGTGAGATAGACATTGGACACAATATGTTCATATGGTATCCATAATAATGTTTAAAACAGATATTGGTATCATGTGTAAAAAATATATACATTCACCAATAGACAAAATTTAATAATTCAACTGTTTTCAAGAAACATATTTTAACATTGAGACTTCTACCACAATGTTTTTAAGGACACCAATACATATATCAAGCCAAGCAGTTGGTACATTGTTAATATTATGACAAAATTTAATATGTAAAACAGAACAATGAGGTCTATGGAACAACTAATATTGCTATGAAATTAAAAAGGATTATTAAAAATTGATAATGTAAAGAGATTAACATCTTTTATAAATTAATATTTAAGTATAAGGAATGTTTGCAGAAAAAAATCAAGGACTGTCACAAATTATACAAAAATAATTTTAAGAAATTCCTTGGTTACATCTTCAAAGATATCTTAAGAAATATACATTCATTCATTGGTTTTACAATGAGAAACTCACGAAGCCAATATACCTATATATACTCTACATAAACATTAATTCCTAGCTCTTTAATGAATTAGTTCATATGAAAGTCATAAAATGAGTTCCATATTTTTTTCAAACCCCTTTTTGTGTTCTGCTATCACAGTAATATTCTTACAAGCACTTTTGTTTATGTGCTGTGCATTCAATGCACTATAGTTATGATCTAAGATATTATAATTTGTATTTCTATATAAGTATATATATATATATATATATATATATATATATATATATATATATGCACACACACACATAAATTCTCCATTAAAATGTATCACGACAATCACTGGAATTATTCAATAAGCAAGCAAGATGAGGTTCCCCAGATCTCACAAACCTAAACTACATTGTGACCTGTCATTATTTAACAGACTTGCAAAATGCTGATCTAAAGGACTTCAAAACTTGAGCTACAGAATATGGACCTCCATACGCAATCAACTGAAGCATTTAATGAAAATCAATTCAACCAACAGAAACATTCAACAATGATTATAAGAAGAAAACATTATTTTAATGTTTCCAAATCCTGTAGCTGGAAAATATTGATTCTATCCTGATTATTTGCAATAAATATATTTGGAAGTATTATAACAATATTAATTGTCAGGGAAAAGGGTTTATACATACAAATATTCTACTATAGGATATATATTAATTCCTGGCAAGGATCTACAGGTAATACCTTCAAGGTGTTATTACAACACAACTAAAAGTTACCATTTGAAAACAAACATATTTTCATAAAAACAAATAACCATGATAAAAAATATACATGTTTTCATTCACAGAATATTTTTTAAATAATCAGTAGATCATCAAACCTTTCTCTTTCCCTCTTAATTTCATATATTATAATATTTTCTATAAAGACTCAAAATCAATAAAGTGTGCAAGGTCCACTGATTATTATAAAGAAAAAGAGAAATTAAGATAACCATTGGTCATAATAAATTTTACTGTGTGTAGTAGTAAAAAAATCAATGGATTGTGATGGAGTGCACTATTCCAAAGAAATATAGTTACTCAAATCAGAAAAGTTCATTCATTAATTTTGTTTTTTTTTTCAATTTCAAAACTATAAAGAACAAGGTATTACTTTAAACAGAAGTTCCAGTATTTTTATATTAAATAAACTAATTGCTTGTTTCAAGATAAATAAACAAGGGCACTAATAATATCCACCACTACATTCTCTATTAAGAAAACAATATTAAACAGAAGTTAGTGACATAATAAGCAGTCTTAAACTTGAATTTTGAAATGAATTCTGGTCACATATTACTACACCACTTATTTAATTCGAATTTTAACAAAGGCAAATTATTTAAATTTCTGTCAATTCCTCATGGTGAAAACAAACAAATAAATATATGGCTTAATTTCAACTGGAAATAATTACAATAGAAACAGCAAGAATACCTCAGGTATATTTTTCCCTATTTCGATGCAATAATTTACTTGATCGATTCGTTATTCAGCTAGCAGTTAATATTTGGCTACTAAATCCCCATATTTACAATACTAATGGTGGTGTCCAGTGGACAGTAAAAGAGGTAGCAAAGTACCTAAAACAAGCACTGCTAACTGATTTGGTTTAAAAGCTCCACCAACTCTGCTAGATAGTTCTGGCAATACATGTACAGTAGCAACATAAAGGAATGTTCCAGCTGAAAAGAGCATTGCTATGCCTGTTGCATTCAGGCTTGAAAGTGTTTCTTTTCCCTCCTGCAAAGAAACATTATAATTATTTATGATGTATTGTAACAAAAGTGAAAAAGTACTAATGTAAATTGTAAATGAATTTATGTTAAGGAAAAAAATAATTCAATTATAACAATTAGGAAAACATTTCCTACTGTTTCCTTGTAAATAAATTCAATGCTGGCTTATTTACAATTAAACATAGGCCAGTTTAACCTTTACATATCATACAGATAATAAATATTGTAATAATTAATGATTATATAATACATATTGTTTGGTAAAAAAAAGTATACTAAATATGAAGTCAAATATTAATACTCAAATTGATTCATTAATAGTCAAATATTGTTAATACTTGAAAAAAATAGATACCTGTCCAATACAGAAATATGTGATGAGAGCTAATAATGGCGCAGCAAGGGAAAACACCAGAAGATGACGTCTGATTCTTTTCCTGTCAATGCCTTCATGCATCAAGAAAGAAACCAAACCAAAAGCAGCTGGGGCCTAGAAATCAATAAAGTATATCATTTAACACACTGACTACCACTTGTTACAACTAAATTGTCCATGTAGCATCTGATTATACTATTGTATTAATAACTGTAGAAAAGTGTAATCTATTCTATGAGCATTCAGGAAAAAATAACTTAACACTGTTTAATATGAAATTCTCTTGATATCTGTTAATATATTTGTTAAGATATTTTCAAACATGTATGAGATCAATATGTAATGAAAAGAAAGCTATACCTTATGGAGCATAATAGCAACAAACACAATCAGTTCAACATCGGTATGGGTTGTTGTTGCTGCTGCCCCCAAAGCTACACCATCAACGGCTGAATGTACAACAAGTCCAATTGTTGCTGTTATACGTCCTCCTCCGCTGCCACCGCCTCCTGATTCAACATCTGCACAATAACACATTCAATATGCAACCAAAGGTGCAAACCAAAACACACATGCAGACTTTACTATGGTGATAATGAATTATGAAATCAATAAAGCATAAAAATTAAAATTGAAAGTGATGCTAACCTCTGGAATAAGCAGAAGACAACTGATCTATAAGCAGCATCAAAACAAATCCCAGCACTAAAGAAAGGCCTATGGCAGCATGTAGATCGTTATGTGGAACTACTGCTGTTGCTAACTTCTCTCCACCACTTCCAACCACCTGTTCTAGACAAAGACACAAATCATTTACAAAATGTATATCCACAATCAACATTTCAGAGATTGTATTTTGATTCCTGCAAAATAATTTATTTATTTTATTTATTTCTTCAAATTTATAACTAAAGAGAAAATTTGTTTCTTTAAAAAAAAATTAAATTAAATTAATCAACCAGAAATGCAATATTAAAAATGTTTAATTGGGAAAATACTTCTTACTTAATTGTTATATTATGTTGGCTTGCTTAAAATTAGTTTCAGCCAGATTAATCCTTGAAAAAAAACATAAAAAAAGTAATTATTTATTTCAAATAATCATTTTTGTACCAAAAAATATAATGTCAAAATAATGATGCCATCAAATTAACATTTACAACTGGATACCAGTCCAATAAAGAAATATGTGATGGGAACTGGCAGCCTCTTTTATAACAGTTTATTTCCTAAATTTTAGACCAAGTTTTGATTGCAACCTCTACATTTACATTTTGTAAAAATCTACATTCATTTTAAAATGAACTGATATCAACATGAGATAAGAAATTTACTCACTACTATGTAAGGATTCAGATGAAAAAAGAGAATTAATCCCTTCTGGTATGATAACAGCTAAGGCTGTTCCAACCAAAAGGCCAGCTCCGAATACTGAAACCAGTTGAAGTTTAGCCTGAAAATAAAGAAATAACTGTTACTTCTTATGCTAGGTACATTCACAAACATATGCCATCCCAGAAGGCACTCAAAACTGCAATAAAATGAAGTATTACTATCTGAAAGTGAAGTATTAATATTTTTTACTTACCTCGGACATGGTCATAACTAAAGGTATGGAACCTGATAGGTAGCTACCGACGAGCATCACTACTGACAGTAGTAACAATACCGTTGATTCCTCCATCCTTGTTCGACGACTTCAATCTTATTCTGCCAACAATTCCCCGTGAAGCTAGGACATAGTGCTTCTTTCAGCACTAAAGAGATTGTTACAGAATTGTAACAATAAACAAAATTGCCTGTGACACGTAGCTCAGGTCATATTTATAAACTTTCTCTACCGTTTTGCAACCTCCCTGGTTCTAATTCCTGCGCAGACCACCACTGAAATCTAGTACCTTAATTTAAAATGAATTCCGCTAACAGCGGCGTTATTTAAATACAATAAATCGTCGGTAGAAAAATTCCTAATGACCTAAACCAACTAGGAACACAACTGAAGGTCGTCTACTTTATTAAGTGAAAGCTCGACTACGCGTGAACGCAATAAAATTCATAGCATGTTAAATATAAATTACGAAACATCGTCGATTTTATTTTCGCACCTCTATACAGTAAGTAGGGCATAGAGCTTAGTAATGAAATTTGCCTACAATAAATTTTCAGTTAATCTATCAAATCATCATTTTGGGTTGCCAACCATTAAATATACATAAAATATGAGTGTAGGCTCAAGTAGTGTAAAATAGCTCGAAATTCCCCATTGTTGTAGTATACAATAAAAAATAAATAATACTAAAAAAAGACCAGTATTACCCAACAAAAAAACCTTCATGAAGTTGAAACATTTGGCAGATCGAATTTCTTCCCCTCGAAAGCCAATTTGAGCACATCGGAGTGAAGATTCATTAAATAACTGATGATGGTGAAAGCCCGAAACCAGTCTAACTATAGACCAAAAACATCATAAGCGGATCACAAGCGGATTTATCGTGAACGCACTATTTTGGCCACAAAGGTAAGGTACCTTACTTACCTTTCTTTCTTTCATACTTTTTTTTCACTGCAGCCATTTTATACATCTACCCGATACCTCAACAAAAGTAACAATATAAGCCTTTACATAATTGAATCACTACCGGTAGATACGTGCATGATTAAAACATTAACAAACAATGGGCATCATTCCTTTATCAATGGCATCTATAATTAATTGTGAGGCTTAATCTACTAAAACGAAAAAGGATTTATGAATTTAGCATAATCTTTACGTCTTGGGTTAAAAATTAAACAAGATTAAATTTATTTTACCATTTTATGGTAGTTTTTTTAACGACGAATATCTTCACTAGATGCGTAAACATACCATCTTTCCTTAGGTCCTTAACGAAGGAATGGTATCCTCTCCTTAAACATGCTTAGGAAAAAACGAACCCACCTTCCACATTTCTTTCTAAATTTAGTTGACACCGAGTGTCGAACTAGAATTCTTCAATGTATACAAAATGCTATTAGTTTGTACTTCCTTGATTACATTTTCACGATTACTCCAGTAATCGTTAGAAAAAACTAAAGTTCTTATTTTCTCATGTTTTCTTATAAATACATCAGTAAGCATAGTTGCATGTAAATGAATAAATATCAATGCCTCTCCTCCATGTCTTGTTTTGTACTTGGAAATTTCACAAGAGTGATATCAATAAATTTATCTCAAGTATTTCGTAATGACGACAGTTACTATTACTGACGTAAACATCTAACTAGAATAGATGTTTTCTTGTAGATATTATCAATTGTGGTAAGGGCATAAATATTTTTGATGTACACACTGGAGGTTATATTTGTGACTGCCTGTGTCTATTGTACTAATGCACAAACACAAAATTAAAAATAGGGTTAAATTTTTTTCAAATGTTTAAGAGCCATCAGAATACCTAGGTACCTTAAGTTTCAAGGGCTAATTTATTTTCCAGACTAATTACAAGCAGAATTCAAAATTTATCGGCTAGCAATGTTTTTTAAAAAATATAGTGTACATTTAACCAAGTTTAATATTAAATTTATTAGCTTGCGCATATCGGCAGAAAGTACAATTGCCCGAAAAACAAATAGTTAGCTACACAACAAAATTGTTAGCTAACTGCTGCAATTGATACTTTCCATCCTGAATTACATTAATTTATGTAGACGTTCTGATACGAACGCGTTTTTTCATCTTATTGTTGCTCATAGCCTGCTTCCTTTTAATTTTAAAATATACAAAATGTGTGACTCATGTTTGTGTATGTCCTGCAATTTGCAATTTCTCTGGACACTATGCACTTATTGGAAACAATTCTTGTTGTATTGAATATCTGAGAAATAATAACAGCTTAAAGTGGGGCTATCAGTCCCAATGAATCTGAATATTTATGAGAGAAATGGCATTCCTATGGAAATTGGGCTGTCTTAATACTAAATTAAATATTAAGCCACCCTGACAATTGTGTAGAATAAAATTATCGTACAATTTGGTGTAAAAAGGTATAATTAAAACCATATAACTCAGGGTATACCAATACAGACTGATGCTGAAAAGAGAGTCAATTTGGTAAGGCCAAAATACAAAAAAAATAGTTTGTGTAGAGCAAAATAATTCTGTGCTGGACCCAATTATTGTGTATCTCAAGGACATTTCAGTTTGGAGATTTGTCCTACACCCCCCCTGCACAAATGGCAAATTGCTAAATATAATAAGTTGGTCCAGGAAAAAATATAACTGACTGATCAATAGAACATGGAATCATGTTTAGTATAACTAAGTGATATAAGCAGTCATGTTTACTGGTAATTCCCAGGTTAAATTCCTGGTGTTAGATTCATAATTTATCAATCATGAACTATCTTCAGCCCAATCATACTACATTAATTGCAGCTTAAATAACACTATCTGTTAACAACAAAGAAATTTTCAACTATCAAAATTTAATAAAATATTTGACAAAGAATAGACTCCATAAATTTTGATATGATATTAAACATTTAAACAAAATTTGACAAATAATAATCTAGCACACACCTTCTAACATTAGGAAATAAAGTTAATGTGGGGGCCAAAGGGGGAATGATTATCATAGTCTGATTCATTTTATATTATTATATATATATATATATATATTTTTATTTGGTATTAACTTATTGTTTCAGACTCTCCCCATTGCTAGTAAGCTCTAAATTTCTCTTAATGCTTTACTTGTATAAAGTAGTAATCACAGTATTGAGTATCTGTAAACCAATTTGAATTCAGTCAATAAAACCAGTTATTAATAAATATGTTTTCAATGTCTGCAATAACCAAGGGATTATATGCTACTTTAAACCATATGTAAACATATTTGAATGATTGACATTCTTAAAAGGATTACTGAATTTGCATAGCTTTTATATTTGTTTTCAATTATCTAAAAAATGAAAATTCAAAATGTATCAAATTTTGATTGTAAATTGTAATAAAAATTTTTGGAAAAGGGAATGACACAAGAATCGAGGAGAAACTTGCAAAATGTCAGTCCTTCACTTTCGGTTTGCTCCAACAATTAAAAGAAGTTTCAAAATATGAAAATTA
The DNA here is from genome assembly GCA_019843655.1 of Lethocerus indicus. NCBI lineage: Eukaryota > Metazoa > Arthropoda > Insecta > Hemiptera > Belostomatidae > Lethocerus > Lethocerus indicus. The sequence continues at coordinate 23,360,874 of JACDQD010000005.1, read as the reverse complement.
TTTATTTCACACTTTTTTAAATAATAAATTCTTTAGCATCATCCTCTAACACTTCCTTTCACTGGTCAAGTGATTGCAGAGTTCTAGAACCTCTTATTTTTCACAACTTGTACACATTTCACCCCATTAGCAATGGCATGATATATTATGAATGAGGCACGATGAGACAACATGATTATACTACACATGGGATAAGGCAGGTTTCATCTTTCAACCCTAGCTCGCCTTATTCAAATAAATGGTTGGTTACATCAGTTTTCATGGTTAGAACTTGTTGGGTTCAGCCAACAAACAAACAAAAATGTCATCCAATGCATATAAGTAAACATTACCAATTGCACAGAAAGTTCATAATTACGGCAGCTGGCCACGACACACGTATTTCCCTAACACATATAGTGTTATCATTAAAAAAAATTGACAAAAACTTACAAAATGTCCTTAGCTTAATAATCTATATAAATGAGCATTCTGCTCCTGTACACTGACTTGGTACTGGTACACTGATAGAAAACTCAATGGCACAAAACACAAACCTGACGGGTTTTAAAAACCAATAATTTTCCATCAATATCACAGAACTGTTTTATACACAATGTTTACACTTCCAATACTTTTCAGAATAAAAAGTGAACAAATGAAAGACAGGAAATAATGTGTCCAAATGTGAAGTATGAGCAACAACTGCCCCGTCAGTCGTCTCGGGGTCCAGGGTGTTTTCAACAGTGTCGCCATTAACTTAGCTTCTAATTATTATTTATATAATAAAGATTATAAAATTAAGTTCAATATTTACATACACTACTTTGTCGGCACTGCCTTCCTATAATAAATATACATACATATTACACGAGTTGTGCTCATTTTCCTCCAATTGATTCCCACAAAAAGAGACCCCAATATGAAACAAAGAAAAATACAGAAAAGTGGAAGATAATAAAAACAAACACAAATATTGTCATTAAGGCACCAGAGTCAAACAGGAAATAAATAAATAAATGTGTATGTTCCTTTTACATACACACACCATATACATATATATATATGTGTGTGTGTGTGTCTGTGTGTGTGTTTATATAGTATGTGTTCAGCAGGATCATTACCATTAACAAAAGCACCACTTGTTACAGAAAAAAGATTAAATTAAAGTAAATAAACTCGTTTTGTGAAAGAGACAACATTATGCTAAGTGCAATAAATTGCACTTTTAAATAACTTTGCCAGTACATTATGATTGAAAACCTCTAGTGAAGTTTTCTTGAATATTCAAGTTACACACAGATCAGTAAGAGAGTTATATTTACAAAATACGTTTATACTTCAGTGCATACCATATTTGCATCTAATATACAAACCAAATTTTTATTGGTTTTCTGACACTTGCATTATATCTTATACCTTTATCACTGGGCCATGTAGAAGGTTAAAAGAAATTAATTTAATGCAATGCTAATAACAGTTTAGTACAAAACATAAAACAGGCCAAGCGTGTCTCAGATAAAGTACATACAAAAGTATAAAATGACATGCATAAACGCACCTTTGATTGACGCACTGAACTAAATAAAAACCCCTTGTGTGGAAGATAAAATGGGTTTCAAAAATGGTGTCACATTATTCATCTGGTACTGATGAATAAGCAGTAACCAAACCACACCATAATTTTAAACATACTGAACCAATATGGAAAAAATTATGATTCTACTTTATAAAGGTCTCACAGAATAACTAATGGTGAATAAGTAAACAAATGTAACAATACAAAATACTGTAAAAATAAACATCCTGTGATAGTTGATAGTAGTACATTTGCTGCACAAATTTCATTACTTGTGGCACTGGTTAAAGAAATATCGTGATTAATAACAACCAGTCTCAGGAATAATATTGGTAAAACTGTTTGATGATCAATGTTAAATTCAATAAAAGTACATGCGAAGGTCAGTTATGTATTCACACTGATGCAGATATACACTTCCCTATGTACTCATAACACTGTTTCTGTGTTTCACTTTAGACAGAGCAACAGATGATCCACCAGCTATTCAAAATGTGGGAGTGTCTTTTTGTGGGAAAAGAAGAAACAACTTGTACTGAGATGAGAGGCAACTCTTCACACAGAGGTAAAATGCTTGCATCACTCTGCCTCAGGCAAAGAATGCTAAGCATGCAGCGCGCATATGCACACAACCGTTTTGCCTGAAAAAAAATTCCACAGCTTCAGCCAACACTTTTAGGCACAACAAAAAGAGAAATAATTCAATATGTGTGAGCAAATTAATTGACAAGTTAAGTAATATTTCAAATAATGAATTCTGTTCCCATAATCTTCATATGCCAGTATAATGAATACACTGGAGGTAATAATATAAGAACAGATTCCAGATATAGCAATTGCAATGCTATTTACATTCTTGAACCCATTAATTCTTCTCCCTCACAGTTTACTATGATAATTATTTTTATTTATTTCCAGTAATAAGCTCAGTTTAAACCAAAACAATTTATCCCATAATCTAACACCTAGGTTTCACTTTTATAATTTGATTTTTTCAGAATATTTACCTAGTCAGCATAGACAATAAACTGCTGGTGCTCATTTTCTCCTACTTCTACTTTTACATATTGTTGCTGGTCATCTGTGTTCATCATAGGAACATTACGTGGCGCTGGTGCTCTAGGCCTAACGCAGAGAAAGCAAAATATTTACATGACATTATAGTATTTATATATAATCTATTTTCACACAGATTATAAGAACTTTGTATTTCCCTTATAAAAAAAAGAACACAAGTATTCTAATTCATTTATGAGATTTACTGCCCACTCTTCTTTTTAAAATTAGATCAGTTTAAATATTCAACCATTGTTATTAATATATGTATTGATTAATACATATAAGTATCAAATACCTGTGAGTTATTGTCTACTAATATTGTTGCAATATTACAAAATTATGACTGCCACTAAATATAGAGTCATACAAACAATACACAAATAATAATCAATCATCACCATAATGGAAATATGTCAACGTAATGCAAATAAGACAATATTACGGAATTCAAAAATGTAACTATCTGAAAAATCATATTTCACATGTAATAAACACTTACTTCGCTTTGGCATGTGTGAGGATATGTGATTTAAGGTTTGTGGACTGTGCAAATTTCTTGTTGCATCCATCAAATGGACAAACATATGGTCTGTCGCCTGTGTGAATACGGACATGGGTTCTTAAGTTGAAGTCCAGAGAAAACCTCTTACCACAACCCTCAAAGGTACACTGCAACAATCAATGAAATAATCAACAAAACACATGCAGATAAATCAATATTATTTCAGTCTTTGTGCATTATTTACTAATAAAATATGAAATTATAAATATAATAATTTTATAATTAATAGAAATAATTATAAAAAAAAGTTAAATTACAACTGATAAGAACCATTGAACATATCTCACCTGAATTATATAAAAGTGAAATATTAGGCAATACTTGAATTACTTGAGATAAAATAAATACATACTTGAAATGGTTTTTCACCCGTATGTACAAGCTGATGCCTTTTAAGTTTTGAACTTTCAACAAAAGCTTTTCCACACTCAGCACAAACATGGACTCTGGGACCATGGGTATGCAGGTGTTTTCTCATTGCTGAATTGTCCCTAAACATCTTTGTACAGCCCTTGTGTGGACAAGCTATTGTTCTGTCTAGACCATCCGAATTGGGTTTCTTCATCTTCATTTTGTGTCCAGGCCTACACAAACATTTCAACAAATGACATAAAAAAATTGTGTGATAAAATATCACAATCTTTTATTTAAAGAATATCTACATTTCCTCATTGCATTAATCTCTGTATGTTACATATTAAATTAATTTACAAAAATTGAACTTTCACAGATAATTGGAATAATACAATTACAAAGCAGATTATTTTTCACAAGATTCTGCAATGTTTGTTTTTAAAGAAATTACATATGCATATTTTTGTTTCAAAGCTCTTTTTTTACTATGATGATTCAATAATAAAGAAAATAGAATGTCATGATTAAAGCACATGGTATGCTGTAGTTCATAAAACCCTAGGGAGGAAGAAATGGAAAGATAAAAGGAAAGGAATCATAAAAAACAAAGAGAAACCAAAAATTTGTGACAATACTGAAAGCATAATTCCTATTTTTGTTTATTAACGTAATACCCTTATTGTCAAAACCCAAAAATCATGCTGCTACCAGAGAAACTGTGAATAAGATCCACTGACAGATAACAGAGTTTAGTATTATTTCTTGTACTGAAAACTTTAAAGAAATGTGTAAGTACATTAGATGTTTACAAAAATACATCATTTCAAGATCTATTCGACTTTCCCTCTATTAGTGAAAAATATACATGATCAGTACATGTTATGCTAATGTAAAACAAAAAAACTCAAAAAATAACAAGTGAAAATGCCAATAACTGTTCAACCCTGTAGCTCTTAGAAACTATTAGTAGTGGCTAATATTGCTCAAAGTTGTCTTTAACATCCATAAGAGAAATTGTTGCAAACAATTAATTATCATATAAGAAGATATAGAAAAAAGAACATTATTTTATCTAATCAATAAATAAAAGATGATGTAGGAATTAAGAACCAAATATTACTATTTTAATCATTTAATTGACAATGATCCATTGCATAACAGGAATTGTTGAAATATAAAAAATAATTATTAAGTAATATCAACTACTAAGAAATATATTAGTAGTTGTAGTAATACTGGTCTCCTTTAATTGGGTGAATGTATATCTTCATAATAATTAGGTGTCCAGGATATGGACGAAACCACCAACTACCATCATATAACTCAATATTCCCTAACGTAACCAGGGCACAGCATCTTGCCATGAGCCGGGATCGAACCAGCAACCTACGATGTCTGAGACAGCAACCGCTCAGTCACCGTGGCCCCTACCTAAAAAATATATAATGCGAACTATCACATTAACAATATGAAAGATCAAGAATTGAAATTTCTTTGACCAAAATAACATATCAGCAATCCCTATCTAATGAGCCTAAAACATTAATTAAATCTATTCAATAAATAATAAGAAAATAAAATAACCTTGCAAATTCTGCTAGTTGTTTGGGATCACTGAGATCTAGTCCAGGTATCGTGTCAGTTGGTATTTTCCTGTCTGTCATGTAATCCTCATAATCCGGGTCGGGGTCTGGGTTGCTGACTTCATCTATTTGCACCGGCGATTCAAAATAATTAGCACACATTGTGTCAACTGAGGGGAAATATCTCAACATTAACATTTTTCACTGTTAATCAAATAACACAACTTAATTCACGAGTACTATTGAAGCAACATCCTTTACTATCTGGACTTTGCAGTGATTGTGCTCATCCGAGATGTAGAAATCATATCAGAAAAAATGTCAATAAATAGATAATTAAAATAAAAAAAGGATTATTAAAATAAAGGGTTACCTTTGAACTTCACAGTAAATATCCTTAACTATTAAAGGATAAACTTAATTAAATTAAGATCAACTAATTTACAAATATGAATAGACTATATCAAATCACAAACAAATATTTTATACCCCAGCAGCAATCTTAAAAACCACATTTTATTAAATGCCTCAAACAATTCAAACAAAAACAGCAATATGAAACTGCAAATAAAAAGAAATTAAATATCTAATTAATACTGTAATAATTAAATCATTAACTTGATAATTATCACTCTCCAACATTATAAAAAAACTAAAATATTTCAGACAGAACAATGAAAGTTCATTTGCTACCTTCATTTACAGTAGAAGAGAAATGAACTGGAAATCTAATAAATTGGAATGTCATCAATTATTTTTTGCTACTGTTACATTTACTTAATAACTTGAAGTACAACATTTATTTAATTATAGAATATTTCCAACTGAAATAAATTACAATCTGACATCAAGTGACATGTCATGCCGATTTTTAATATTGAACAAAAAAGAGGGCATAAAACTATTGCTAATCATAATTTCAAATGACTTTCGAAGAAATAATTGTATCACACAAATAAATAATGCAAATTAGAAAATGCATTTTCTAAATTAATGAAATACCGTAAAATGAAGTACCCCTAATTAGGAACTAATAAATGTTTAATCTTATACAATATATTTAAATTAGTAGGAACACAAAATTAATTTCAGAATTGTTTCAATTAAATTTGTATGAGTTTTCGGGTTCATTTTATCGGCTCGAAGCATTAATAATAACTGAAAACGGAGAGCCGAATAAAGCGGGTGAGTCGAGAGCGAAAGGACTCCGCCATGAGGCAGCCATTTTACATTTAATAAAAGAGGAGCCATATTGCAAAATAATAATGGCAGCCTCCTTGTACCTTCCATGGCCGTCAAACCGTCAAAACAAACGGACTAAATCGTACAATTTAACGATTAAAACTAGATGACAACTACCAGGAGCTATCTCAAAGTGAAGCACAAATATCGATCGCACGGCGGAGTCCAACGCCACAACGCCCCACTCGCCCCGCTCACACAACACACCGAGATTTACAAGGGAGCTAGGCAGGCCGGTTCTTTCGTATTCTAGACGGATAATCGGTCTTTTTTGACTGACTCACCGTCATCTGTTCCCGAGGCCCACATCGTTACTGAAAATTCTCCTTCTAAAGTCCTTATTTGAACCTGTTTCTGCTCCCACTTCCTGGGCTTGGTTTCCGAAATCTCCGATATGTACTGGTCGGTTCCTCTAAATCTGGGCGTCTTCTTCGTTTTCCTGTGTCCTTTCTTGGAGGGACCCGGACTCGACTCGACATACAGATCGCTATCCGGAACGGCGATGGGATCATAAACCGAGAGAGGGTCGACACTACCCACAATTTCTTCTTGGGTCTGTAGTATGATCTCCTCCCGGCCCTGGTCCGGTATTCCCTGTAGCGCGATCATCTGAGGACCGTCAACACCGTCTACTATAGTCGTCTCTACAGTTTCGCACGGTATTTCCACCGGTATGGTTTCGATTTCGATTTCTTGAATGTCCGGCTGAATTTCCACTTCTGTAACATAATCGACCGACGCCATGTTTGCGACTGAGAGCCACTGAACCCTTGATGTTAGTTCCATGAATCGCCGCTAGGGTACTCAAACATACTAGTCGCACTACCAACCTACAAATTTCACCCTTCACCAGTAACCAACATATAAATAATAAACTAATAAATAATTCTGCACCATAAGTACCAGTTCCTCAGAATACAAAATATTTTATCTTTAAATTTCATATTATAACATTTATTCCCATTTCTGTATTATAAAAAGATCTTTCTTTTTTGATTTTCGTTTTCTTTTTTTTTCTAAAAGCTGTTAAGCCACAACGAATTAACATTACAAATGACTTATATACAATTTATGTTTTGAGGATGATAATCATTTGTTATAAGCTAGTACTTTTAAAGTTACATAATAAATATTTATATTTACTAGCACACATTTTATTGTATTTAGCAGGAATAAAGGACCCAGGGAAAAAACCTTTCAAAATTTCAATCGTAAAAGACTACAAACACAGGATAAAGAACAATCATTTGAAACAATTATCCTTATGTTGAATTTCGATTTGAACTGTTTTGTTAAACGATGCGTATCATGCAAAAAATTACTTATTGCCATCCAATAAAGTGGTCGAAAATTAATTATTTGTAAAATAAAAGTAATATGTTATAGATTTGTTTGTATTGTTAATTAATCGTAAATGAATGTGCTCTTGGTTCGTTGTGTTATTAACAAAAAATAATAAGGAAAATTTACATTCATTATAATAACCAATTTACCACAATCTTTCCTAACAGCAAAAATAAAAGATATGTTGATTAGACTATTTTTCATTCTTATTTATTTACAAATAAGAAAATACAAATAGTGTCAATGTTTCTGGAACTTTTATTCACGTTTTTGCTTACCTCGACCCTGTTTCCATTATTTAGACATGATATAGACATCATTTATACGTACGGTCAGAATTCTAAAGATATTAGTACACGAAGTCTCTAAGTATTAAATCGTAGGGGATTTGGTTTAATAGCGGCTGCAACATGCTGGTAAACTATAATGCGGAAAATCCGGTCAGTTCGTATCTCGTCAACAACTTTTGAGGAGGGAAAGGTAAACATAAAAACCCGTGAGTTTTAGGCTCAAAATACAAACATGAACATCCTGGTATTGCCGCTAATTAAAAAGTAAAAACATGCCGTGTTTCGGACACAAAAATAGGAACCTTCCCAGACTAAGGAATTGTTTACTGATTCGTACCCACACTCTAGGTCGTCGAGAGTTTTGTCCGGCAATATTTTCAACTCGGTGGTTCGTAATTTCCGTGTTTTGCTTTTGAGATGGAGCGAGTTTAAACGGAAGGGAAATACACGAAAAAGCCGGAAGCGAATTAGGTGAACGACAGGGGGTGAAGGGAGCGAAAAACAATTTTCTGTGTAGTGGAGGGTGGTGGATATATCCGACCCAGGTCCGCGCCGCTCGCTTGTTTGTCCACCCCTATAAAAGTGAGCTCGCTCCAACACCGCTTTCATTTCGTGAACGACCCACACCGATAAACATGTTGGTGAGTATCCCATTGTTTATCGATAAACAAACTTGCCGCTTCTCTACCGGTGAGCATTCCTCCGCGTAATATAGTAAAATTATCATTAGGAGTCATTAGGAAATAACTAATTATAATTAATTTTTTTCAGTTCAAATACTTCTATATTATACCTGTCTATTAATAAAATATGTATGGCTTCAGTGGCCCATGAAAACTACACTATACCTTATATCAAACCCTATTCGTAATTAGATTCGATGTTTTTCTCTATATCGTCTCCCGCTATACCATTTAACATGTCTGTAACACTTAAATAAGGAAAATGCGGAGACAATTATTTCTTATAAAATTCTGCTTCAATTTTAAATGTTAGCTTATCGATTCGTTCAAAACAAATTCAATGCTCCTTGTTAAACATATAAGTTTTACTACTTTTCCTAGGCGGTTGTAGTCGTGTGCGCGGTAGTGGGAGTATGCTTGGGAGGTGAGGGCCCGTACCCGCCTCCGCAGCTACAAGACGAGGCTCTCCTGGCTACAAACTCACCACCTTCCGCCCCTGGAGACGTCCCCACCGAACAACTTATTATACCGAAAAACACGAAAATAAAGATCCAGGACAACCGACTGCAATATTCTCATGGGTAAATTTATTTTATTTTATTTGTATTTTCGAGAAAATACGTTCGGAAATTTGCCTTTAGTTAAAATTTCCTCACTGATCGAATATCCTCCTGTACCCATCTCTGAGGATAGACAAGACAGGATGGATATATACGCTCTTTGCTCCAACTTCGTCTAGAATTTGTATTGTTTTAATTTAATTTGAGTCAATGTCCTTTCCTCGAAACCACCTTGCAATTTTTCTTACGCTCAATGAAACATTAAAATAGAAATTAATCTGCCAAGAGCAAGAATAAATTTGTTGAGAAAGCTGTGCCCGAAGTTAAATTACGTTCAATCTTCAGCTTATTATTTTTTTATTCCTTCCATTAGAGGATTCTGTATTCTTCCGGTAATCGAATAATGCAACGAGATTCATTGGGACACATTTCTTAATTTTCATTCAGTTCGATATGGACGACTCTGGACTATCGACTGGAGCGACGGGAACTAGTAATGTGTAGATTGGAGAACCATAACAAATGAGTCCTTTTCCATACGCAGGTTTAACGACGACAGCACGGGAACCTCGGTAAGCGAACAGGGCCGTTTGTTCTCAACCAACGATGGCTGGGAGTATGTCATTATCAAGAAAGGATCCTACTCTTACACATCCCCCGAAGGAATCCCCGTTACGGTCAACTACGTTGCCGATCACAATGGCTTTAGAGTCATAGGCGAGATTCACGGATGATTTTTCACATTTTTATATTCAGTTGCAACGACGATCATATCTGCCTTCTTTTTTTCCCGATGAAAATTATGCCATTACGTTACAGTCAAATAACCGACAGGAAATAATATTTACGAGAGAAAACGGAACATACATAGTTCGTACATCGTCATTGTGCGTTACAGATAACACAACCCTAAATTCCTAAGAACTGAGAATTATTCTATTTTTTACGGCCTATATTGATTTGATGAACAAATTTAATTTTAGCGCACATATCCTACTCGTTTGAGCGGAGAGGTGCCTTCGAAATTGGTCGTAACGCAATTTTACTTAACAATGCATATAAAATCGGGAGGAGGTTGTCCTCGAACAATTAAGCAATTTTAAGGCAGTTAAACCCTCTAAATTTGAACGAGGCATTTAGAATAAAATTCCAAGGTCTCCTATGCTCAAACACAACTCGCTTTCTCCGAGCTGTACATACTAATTTTAGATACCGATTGATTTCTACAGTGTCCCATTACGATCATTCATAGAAATCATGAAACTTATTTATAATTAAATTGTAATTAACGCGTTGTTAACTTGTTATTTTAATTGCAATGCTGAGGAAATATGTAATGGGATTTTTTTCGTTAGGTTTCATTGCGACTAGGTCACTTTTTATATCAATTGATATCAATTTTTTTGGCAAACTTGTTTTTCTATGCTCTCAATTTTATTTTTATAATTACTGTCAAGGATTCCAATTATTAGATGTCTCTATCTTCTGAATATCTGACAGTTAGAATATACCGGCTGTTACTTCTTTCTTAAATACCGTTTGTCTGTACGTTAAACAAGTTAATATATTGTTCATTGTCACTGATTCGAATATTCACGATTGTAATTCGGTAAAAATGTAATTCGGTTACTAAATAAAAGAACGTAGGTTCATTTAAAGGCTGACATTCTTTTAAACTACTTTCGTTCATCAGTCATTCTTTCAGAAGGAATATTTTCTTCGAAACATCCATTATTTCATCGTCGCATCTTTAATTTATACTTTTTTATTTAATGTATTTATTTATTTTATTATCGTTTGAGTAACATAACATCGAATTTTCTTGTTACAAAAATAAATTGTTTTCTTGAATTCTCGAAGAAATGATGCAACAACTTTCACTGTCCTATCCTTCTTTCCTGAGGTTACAAACCATAATTTAAGTCCAAAATGTCCTCACTGGAATGTATTGTGCAACTATGGATATGATTGAATTCAGAATTTGAACATATGTATTTGTAAAGCAGCTTGATATTACATTGGCTATTAAAAATGTTTGTTGCATATAATTTTCATGCGTAGTATCATACAGTTTCGTAATTAAAAATATTGACTTTAAATTGTTTATTTAATAAAAACATTAAAATAACGAGAACTTGAGGATGTCTTCGCTATTACACGCGTTGGCAAATCCAGTATAAATCATGTTGATATAAAATGATTCGGGCTTTTGCCTAGCTGAATTCATTGGCATTTATTTCAGGCCAAATTTACTCCCTATTCCAGGGCAGAGAGATATAACGGAAAACATTAAAACTGACAAAAGCTATTTGAATCATATGTGAACCCAGTAACCATAAAACAGGATTGGCTGAAGAAAATATACCTGGATACAGTAGTTCTATAAAAGTGATTGAATAACAAAGCTTCGGTCAATAATCATTAAACATATCTTCATTAAAACGTAACAGTTTATGCTGGTTTATAGTGTTTACAAGTATAGAGGATCCATAGTAAATCACATGCAAACATCATATACTGTTTGTACGTGATAAAATAACACCTTTGGTTTATAGAGAAAATTTCATTCATTCTCATCATTTAAGGGGGTGCATATAAAACAGTTGATATAATAATAGAAATTTTGGTGATCCATAATGTTTTTGTATTTGTCGGGTATCCTGTTTTCTTTGGTATAGTTTTTATTTTTTAATATTTTAACTTCCCTCACTTCCCCTTAAATTGATATAATTTGGTAGATATTTATAGGGGCATACATACAGGTATTAAGGTATACAGCACTGAACATGTGACATGCTCTATGTAATGACATACCAGATAATAAATGTAAGTCAAGGTTTCTTCATAAATAACAGGAAAGGAAAACAGAAAATGCAAAATTAATAGAAGGATATATTTGTTTTACAAATTAGACAACTAAAGAATAAAAGTACCAATTTCTGATGCCTATGCCTGAGACCATTAACTAATGAACGAATGTATTGTAATAATTCATACAAAGAAAAACAAATAATATCACTTCACTTTAACAATAATGTAACTTTAATTATATATTTAATAAATTCATAACAATTGTACAATGAACTAATATTTGCAGATGTTAACAACACATAATGCTACAAGTTACTTTAGATTCAATACACTTATTTTGTTACTACAGAGTTATTTTAATACATCTTTACATTTACTTTTTTATGAATTGCCATTTGACATAAACACAGTGGCATCTGAGAATACAGGTATTTTGAAGCAAATTCAAGTTTAGTTTAACTCTGTAATTTTCTTATTTAAATGAAATAAAATATACAGTTTATAATGGCAAGCTGAAATTAAGTTAAAGAGGATGCCTTCAAAGTAAATACTTCCTATTGTCTAAGGCTTTGACTTGTATCCATCCTTTCTCCGTCTTATTTCTCTCCGTCTTAATGTTCTGTCCATCTTGTACCGCTGTAAGAATTAGTAGCAAAACTATATAAAAATCTGAACACTATTCATATTTTTGTGTGTAACTTTTTTTCAATGAATTTATCACTTTCCTTACAGACTACAAAATGGGTATGCATAGAATCAAGCTCATTTGAAGGCTTTCAATAATGACAATTCAAAAATAACTAACAGTTTCATACAGGTAATTTTTATGCATGTAGAAAAAGATATTCTTATTGCAATACTGTATACCTAAAAAAACAGTGCTGAATTGCCATATTGATTTATTTAGTTATTATAGTGATAACTGGCTCTTAACTATTATTGCAATAAAACACAATGAAGAGAATACATTAATGACTCATGTAAGTCAGCTAGTTGATTTTTCTTTTGTATATGTAAAAAACATCAAGGATTTACAGGCTTTACTCATTACATAGGGAATAAAACTCGTGATGCAGAAATTTTAGATATACCATTCTGATTATTTAGGAGACTTACTATTCTAGACTGAAAGTGATACGAAGCTGTTGTACTGAGTGATGTTTCTCTTCAATATATCTGCACAAAGACCCAAAACTCTCTCGAACCTGGCATAACACAATTTGAAATGTTAATGTTATTTATCATAAAGCATCATACATTATAAATTAATAAATTAAATATAGCAAATGTACCATCATGAGTGCATAAATTATCCACAGATGATGGAAAGGCCCTAATTCATAAAATATATCAAATGTAATAAATAAATAATAATGTAATATTAAATACAAGTCTTTATTATTATGTAATTCTGTACATCAATGTACCTAATTCTGCTAGATTTTTAATCTGCTAGAATATGGTGGCTTTTTGTTCTTTTGGTGGCTTCAAAAAAAAGTTAAAGTTAAAATAGTTAGTTGGATTTCTTTGAAGTCACCATAAACATAATAGCTTTCACATTTTCAGTCTGTAAAGTTGTCATTATTTATTATTATACATATACAGAAACTGGCAATTGCAAAAGAATTTTGCAAGTACCATTCTCAGAATGACTATTCATCAGTTTTGTATAACAGAAAAATTAGTTATTATAGATCTAAAATTTAACTAGGCAAAGACAAAAGGGTATACTGCTTGTCTCTATAATAAGGCCAATTTATTTACATTTCAAAAATCATTATATCTACAAATAAAAACGTATGGGTTCCTTTCTTAATTTTTTGTGTAAATACAGCCCCACAATGAAAATATATCAGGAACTGGAATGGTATTTAAATACCACACCAATCACATTAACATGAATAACATTAAATAGGACATGAAGTATGTAACATGTGTAACAATATTTAACTTTACTGCTCCAATTTATATATGATTAAAATTTTTTTCTATATTATAATTGAAGCAATGATGACTTGAATGAACAGAGAGAAGATATGAAACAGAATGAGTTAGTTAATTGGGTATGTATATAAGGGACTATAGACACATTAGACATAAAAGTTAAGAAACTAATGTATGATTCAAAAAAATAAAGTTGGGTGTATTCATGTAGATTATGATGATAATAGGTACAAAAAAATACCTTGCTCTATCCAGTTTCACACATTTCAGGGGTCCTTTGGCAACCACAGTGGCTGCTCTTGGTCGATCCAACAATAATGCTATCTCACCTGAAATAAAGAAGAATATAATATACCCAATGAAAATAAATCACGAATACTTTCAAAAAGAACGAAAACGCTTATTATACAAATTAGAGACTCATGTTAAATGTATATCTCTTATGTAATATACATTACAATTAAAATTAACAATGAATTATTAATTTTTTAATTCAAATAACAATAGATAGTTTGTTACTTATGATGTTATTTTATTTAAAAATATGTTAATTATTAAAGATACCTCAATATGTATGACTTATCTGTTAATTTTTCCAGATTAAGTCAATAGGTAAGTTTGATAATTTATAAAAAAACTTATTGGCTCACCAAAATAGTCTGACGGTCCCAGTCTGCCTACTTCAGTAGGTTCTTCTCCTTCACCTCTGCATTGTAATACGAGTGCTGTTCCCTCAACTATAATGTAGAAATCATCCCCAGGCTCACCCTGCCTAACTATTGTCTCTCCATCTTCAAACGAAACTGGCTCCAAGGCATCAGCAACAGTAAGCCTCTCCCACTTATCGAGACTTTCTTTAAAAGTAATATTAAAACAGTCAATTTCATCTGTATTCACAATGTATATAACAACAACTAGAAATACTAACTACCAAAATACATTTTAAATAATAATTTATGCTTAGTAATAAAATGAAAATAAAAAATATTTCTTAAATAACTGACCAAACAAGATAAAACATTTAAAACAAAAAAAGACAAAATACAATTAAGAAAGGAAAATTTTATTATAGCATGGTATAATTTTAATATTCAATTTTTAACACTAATCTAATACACTCATGACTGTTGAATAATTTTATTTGAGGCATTCATAATTTTCACATTGTACCTCCTTACTTATAACTAAAAATATATGAAATCTTTTTCAAATGCTTTTAGAAGTTTAGTAATCATGTTGAAATTCTCATGAATGAAAGTAAATTATAAAACTACAAAAATAATGCCACTCACAGCAGAAATAGAATAAGTATCAGTAAACTGTGCCAAATTTAAAAATAATAGTCTACATTAAAAATCATCAAGGCCACCAAAAAAGTGTAGAATACTCAGTGCAGTGATCTGATATTTAAAAAATTAGTTAAATTTTGGAAATATAATGAAGATTGATTTAATTATTATTTAGTTCAGTATTTTGAATAAATAACAGAACATTTAAAATATAATTTTTTATTACATTTTAATAACATCTAACTTTCCTTATTGAAGGTAACATAAATAATTGCATATTTATTGCTCAATTTTTATACTTGCTGTCACTAATAAACGTTAAAAAATAATCATAGACTTTTACCTAATATGGAAACTCTTGAGAGAAAACCTTCATACATTTTCCTTTTGCGAATAGTTGATCCCATAAGAATACGTCTGTATGAGTCCCTATCAATTCCCCAAAGTTTGACATCAGTCTTTGCTTTAACGGTAGCAGCTCTTGGAGTACCATATATTAGAGCCAATTCACCAAAACTCCCACCCTCACTTATGGTTGTCACAAGTTCTGTCTTTACATAGACCTGTAAATGCAGCATATTTATTATCAATTGTAAGGGACAAAGTTATATTGCATTATATACATTTTTTCATTCTTAAATAGTTGTTTGGAAGTCACACAAACAATGGGGCATAGAAGTAGGAATGCCAAAGGTGTAGTATCCTTTACCCAATTCTCTACTCCACTTTTTAATATTATATTTTTGATTAATAAAATCTCCCTTCTCATATCTAACAGCATTCAGTCCTAGTCAAGTCTCTTCCACATTTCAATTTCATAGATAATAAACATGATGGCATACCCTCCTTCAGGCAGAGTTTATTTTCTACACTTACCTACATTTATTATGGCAGTGGCAAACATGTCATCATAAATTTGAGTTTTGAGGGAAAAGAAAAAAATAATCTCAAGAGTTATTTTAACATAAGTACAATGCCCACACAATAATAAAGTAATAATAAGTAAATACATCACTTAAACATAATATTGAAATATTTAACAAATGGATAAGGTACCTCCACTTCACCCTGATCAATGACGTAGAAATTGTCTCCTTCATCGCCTTGTTGGATAATCGTTTCCCCAGGTAAGAAGTTAACAGGGAACATTGCATCGAAGATATCAGACCTTTCATTCTCATCCAAGTGTGAGAAAAGAACATTTTTGGCAATTGCTTTTGACAAAGCTGCCATAGTCTTATAGTCCTTTGGGACAACCTAAAATAAACATATTATATAACTTTCTAATTGCACAATTTGGCACTCACTCTTCTAACAGCAATGTATGTTAACTTGACTGAGCCCATTTATATAAAATTAAGATATTACGAAAAGGAAACATAAAAAATTAACATTTACAAGATTAAAATTAACAAAAGGTTTTTAAAAGTTACTACTTTCACTGGGTTTCAGAAGTACATAATACATAGGGTGGATCCTACATGTTTCCTGATCCAAATGTTAGACATCAGTAGCAAATGAACTTCCATTACAAAAAGTATTATAAAACAGCTTAGGTATAAATCTAGAAAGAACAAATTTTACAAGGCACTAAATAACAAAGGAATAAAAGTAATGCCCACTTCTGATTTTTTGTAACCAAGATCATGAGTAAGGTTTACTTCTAACCTTATAAAGTATAAAGGAAATCTCCAGTATATTTGCTAGTAATCTAAACAAGTAATTCAGAAAGCTGATAAAATAAACGAAGGAAAATAACATAATTAGTACTAAAGTTTTAAGCAAGTTAAACAACTCATAACAAACAGTATAGGAGAGCAACAAATTAAAACAGGATTAATGGGAATCAATGATGCTAGCCTGTTTCTGTGCTTTCATCCTATAAAAACACAGTTTGATTTTCTGTTATTTTAAAAGTCACTTTTTCGTAAATAGAGAAATAAAAGTTCTATTTTTATGAATAAAAACATAACATTTCAGACATTCTTGAGCTAGGGTTCCCCATAAGAGAACTTGAATTATCACTAACATCCGGTGGGAAGAACCTCCATTAGCAGGGGTTAACCAGCTGCTTTCCTGTGTTTGGAAACAACCTGAGTGAGCTTCAGTGGAAGGGTTTTCGTCCTTTTCCACTGGGGCACTGCCGTGTGGTGTTGCCTGCTTCCGACGTTTCGGAACTCTTACTGGTCCCATCGTCAGGACTAACGCCACCCTTCAGGGATAGCAGGGGCCAAGGGTCAATCCCTCCCTACTAAGTTTCTTCTCACAGTATTATGAGATCCCACCGGAAGTTGTGAAGTGATAATTTTGGAGATTCATTCTAATTTTTATACACAAACAGATCAAATAAATATAAGCTGGTCCGTTGCCCTCTATAGGATTACCTTCTTCACATAACTGGTGGCGTCCTCTTCGGTGACGGGTTCGGCAGATATCCCGCCTCTCCTCCTCACCGGTTGCTGGGTCCCAGTCGGAAGAGGAGACAGATCCTCCGTATCTTCCGGCGACATAGCTGCCTGCTTCGCGTCCTGAGCTGCTTGTTCCTGCAGTCCAAATAGAACAACTGTATTAGTAAACAGTGTCGCGCCCAAAATTACGTATTACGGGTATAACAAGAATTCAAATAGTTCACCGGGGATGTCCTCAAGAGTACGCACTTCTGGCCTCCCGAAGATAAGTATCTAACAGGAAAAAACGAGATATAATATTTAGGAAAAGTGATACAACGTTATTCTATATAATATCTTAAAATCTACCTGAAATAGCTTAAGACAGACTCTAGTGTACGTAAATGTGTACGATCGCTTGAGTGTGTGTGCAACTCAAGCTGTAAAATGAGCTTAAGCGCACACATCTTTAAAGAAATTACCCCTGAAAAACAGTACACAGTGACTGGTCAAAGTAAATAAATGAACGAGAAAATGATCAAAGAGATAAAACAAAATTCAGGAGAGGGATAACGCCAGTTCAAATATACATCAACATGTAAGCATGTATAAGCGGCAAGAAAAAAAATAGCATACACGTGTATTTATAATGGCGAGTAAAAAATTACCGTAGACTTTATTTTAATTAACTTTTGAAAAAGACAATTACATAATTTTTCCTCATAATCTCATTGCATTTCAATATACTTTGTACATCTGTCAACACGGTTTTGCGTTTCCTCTTAAAAAGTGTTTTAGATTGCAAGCCACGAATGCACAACTCCATTCACTTCTCCGCCCTGAGAGTTGAATCTTCGCTCTCGTACATAAAAAATAGAAACTAAATAAAGAAATGTATATAAATACAGATTAAGCTTAAAATTAATAAGCTTAAAAGTGTATCATAGAGTACCCAATACACAATATTCCGCTTTATCGCTTACACGCTTTATACTTGTTCACTTTATATTCTGTACGCCTAATGGACCAAAAATAATGAAACATATGTTAGAATATGTTTTAAAATAGAAAGAAAGGGGAATGAAAAAATGTGAGAAACATTCGTTTGAGAAACGAGATGAGTAACCTTATACTCGCTACTTTATTTCAGGTATAGAAAGGGCAAAGCTCTGCGTCCCATTTTCCTCTAATCTCTAATTTCAAATGAAAAAACAAATTGCAACAGAAATAAGATGTATTTTACTGTAAATTTGAAGGCAAAACTGATCCATACCAAATGCGATATCTACTGAAATATTGACGGGAGAAAAATGAAACCTGAATACAATTGAAAGTATTATTTCGACAACAATCCAAGTTATTAATAAAACATACACGGTGAAAATATATCAGTGATATTCAGTTATCTGAAATTGCGTTTCACTTCAATAATAATTAAATTTGCGGATAAATTTAAAAAATAGGATAGTATCGTTAATTGCCTTCGGTAGGTTTTATCGGCTAGAAAAGGTTCCGTGAGGAGTGGAAAATCATTTAGTCCTGTTCATTGCCCTTCTCTAAATTTCAATGGTACAACAAATATGTGTAGATAAAACGCGTACACGAATGAACGCGTACATGACTACAATTACTGTCTGACTGAATGACCTATTTCAACTATATTACAATTTTTTTAGGTAATTTCAAGTCAGAGAATTATTGAGACATGTACATATCGCATTCGTAAAATGGGGAAGTTCACCAATATATAATCTCAACAATAACGCAAATTTCATTAATTTCATTAATAACGGACGTGATTCTTCAAACAAACCAAAAACCGGTAGAAAGTGTGGAATTTTATTGAAATGTAGGTGATAAATAGCAGTAATACTCCATGTAAATGGACAGTGTATGCCTTAGTTTCTGACATTCGTAGCAGCGCGAATCCTTACAGGGTGGTACTTTACATAATGCGTTAAAAAAAAGGTATATTACATAACGCTGGCTTGTTAATTGGAATTATATCCTACTCTCCATAACCGAACAACAGCAATTCGATACCACCTTCGAAAACTAAACATTTTTCTATCTTAGAACACACAATTACTAATCAAGTTGAATAAAAAGGTTGTGTTCTGTAACTAGAACACTATGATCAATGAAAATACATTCAGTTTATAACATTAAATTCATTATTAACTTAACTTTTCACTTTTCAGGATAGCAAAAATGAGCCTGAAAAACTATTAATTTCATTGAAATTAATAACTCATATTTAATCTTAATTTTATATTATAATAGTGTCGAGTACTACATTTTTAATCCTACTCTCTGCAAGTAGGAACAGAGGAATGAATGACAAGAGATATATATGATACTGTGTACTGTCGCCACGTAATGACGCGGAAACCTAAGGACACAAAAAATTGCATAGAATTAGTTCCCAAAAAACTATTGTAATCATTTCGTTGTTTAATATTTTTTGTTTCTTAATACTTAGCTTAATTAAAGTACCTCTGTACTGGATTTAAGTAATGTATATCAATCAAATTATTAAATATATTGTTCTTACTAAAAGTCAAAGCGCGTCCCATATGGACGTTAAATTTTCTGATAACAATCCAGTCTGGTAGAGATTATTACCTACTGCCCATTACATCCAATTATAGCTTGATAACTATATACAATAAATACTTCAATTTACAGGCCACAATGAGATTTGTGCAAATCATCACTATCCACATAAGCCCCATGAGACATACAATGCGCCCAAACAAGGTTAGGTTTAGGGCTTTAGGGCTTTTATTTATTTTAAGATAAAAAGATAATAAATAGAGCATGCACTTACGAGGTATTAACTATTACTGTTATTTCTACAATATTAAAATATAATTAATAGAATAGTGCTATGTTTTAATAAGACGCCAAAACGTGCCCTCCCTTGCCTCTGTGTTTCCGGCTATGACAATGTCTAATTGTTTGGAAATTTTATAACCGTTTAAATAAAACTATCTATATAGAGATTGTACTGTTGTTTACGTGGGTGACTAGTGAACTTTCAATTTGAAATCATTTCCAAACAGAGTTTAATGAGTTGGGCGGCCAACAATCCGTTAGACTGACAGAACGAGGTCCTATCTGGGGCTCTCGATCGATGGGTCCCGTCGCTCCACTTTCTGACATCCACAAGGTCTCAAAAATAAAACCGCCTGTTACGAGCAATCGGTCGGAGGTGAGTGCGAATCGGATTCAACGTGCCAACTCAATTTTAATCAATCTCGAAACACACCGTCAGTTTCAGAATCTTCCGCTAAGAATTTTTACATCAAATAACACTATAACAAGTTTGCTGAACTTCGAGCAGCCACTATATACCACATCCAGGAAGTCTACTGCGGTATAATTGAAATGGAGATAACTTTACGCGATTTCTGGTCCGTTTAATTTTTATTTTTTTAACGGATTCGCGTGCGTGGCTCTGACCGATTTTTCAAGGTACGCAGAGGGTCCCGAATTCGGTCATAAGTTTCGTGAAATGCTGACTCTATAATAGAGCGCCCTACGAGTGTCTGAAGTAATAAGTGGGGCTGCCGAGAGGACGTACGTAAAAAGCGTCCGAGAATCATCAACAAACCCATATTGAGATATATCACTACATTTGAAATATATTTCGTCAATATATTGCGAGAATCTGCATTTTTCAAGTTTTAATTTGCAGAAACACCGAGCAAGGTGAGGTCAAGATTTTCAGACCTCACTTATTCAAAAACTTTTCTTAAAATAAGGTGAATAATACTTGGACTCGAGAGTTCTGAAACGTGTGGCATAAGGTAAAATTATAGTGACTAGACAGTTTGAAATACTACGTTATGAGTATAATCTTATAATTTAGTCCTACAAGTTTAATCTTATAATTTCAATTTTGATATTACTTGATATCTTGACTACTAGATCAAAAGCACCTGCAAAATCGGGGCAGTAAAATTTTTGTTTGTTGCAAGGCCATAGGTGGCTTTACTAAATCATTCAACCGGATTTGAAATATAATTCGCAGCACGGTTAATTCATACAAAATTTCATAACTGGAAAATGGAAATTATCATGCAGCAGTTACCCCAGTAGTAAAAAACGCCTTCAATCTTCCCTACGCTGTAAATGTATTGCGAATTAATTTAAGAACTCGTCTAACGTAAATTGAGAGTAAAGGAGAAACGGAGTTAAAACGATATTACTACACCTAGATCTGAGCCAACCAGATTAAACCACTGCAACTCAATTCTGAAAGTGTTTCAGGACAGAAAATGTATATGCATTAACAACTTGTTAACATTCCTAACTACAATGTCGCATTCCAATATTGACGCAATAAAAAAATTGATGATTGTAATATTAATACTGCATTTCATGTATAAGAATTAATGCATATTCATAAAATAATTTGTAATAATTGTTATTAAATATTCAGGAATTGACAAGATAGGCTTGCAGATTTCTAAGTTTAATTTGCATAAACACCGAACAAAATTCACCTTAACTCCGCTGTCCATTATACGTAGAGTGATTTTATAATTTTGAAATTGTTAAAATGTTAAGCACTGATTTTGTATTGTCGTTCGAAAAACCAAAAAAAGAAAGAAATTCACTTTTCGATGCCAAAAATAAAATGGGGATTAAAAAGCGAAATGTCAAAGAACACATAAGGGACGGGGGGGGGGTGAAAGGGCGATGAACTGTAGACGGAGGAAAACAGAAAGGGCAAAATATTAAATAAATGATTAACATCGTTTTGGCTTATTAATTTCTATTGGCCTCCCAGCGATGCAAGAAAATTATATGCAGAACTTATATGCAGAAGAAATTATAGTCTGAATGTAATAAAAGTGATATAGAAAAATACTGAGTATTACGCACAAAAATGGAAGGAACAGGGCGTTGATGTGGAGGTAAGTCCTCTTGGGCTTAACAAGAGGCCCGGTACTCTAGACCACTTCAAACAGAGACATGATCACTTTGAAGAACTTTGGGGAAAATAAGTCACGGAACCCATGACTCAAGTGTTCTCTCAGTGTCCCAGATAACACTCTAGAATGTCCGAATTCCCTCACCTAATTAACGTGGCGGTGAGAGTTTGTCATCTTAGTACAATTGGAACAAATTATTCGCAAAAGCATAAACATGAGTTTTGAATTTTTATGTAATAAACTGTTTATTCCTGATAGTTATTTATCGTTTAATTTAATCCCACCTCTTCCTTCTTTGGTCTGGCCTTAGACCGGTTTAGGCTGCGGTAAGACCGGAAAGTATACATTTATTAAATGCAGAGAATCCTAAAATGGTCTACCCTAATAGGAAAGCGCGACGGGAGGCTAACATGCTATTATTTATTTCGAGTCCTTAAATATTTCTTTGAACTTTCCGCCGTATTTAATTTGCTGATTCAGGTAAATTTCTTTATGGGAATCGTTTTATTTCAGTGAAACAATGTCGCGCAAACTAGATGGATGGAAGATAGCAGCAAGCTGGCGAAGAATGCAGTTTCATTTTTGCAATAACTTGCGTATGTAAATACTCGAAAATTGTAACATTAAAAAAGTTACTGATAAATACTACTTACAGCATGAGAGAAGTAACCATACAAACATCGAAACACTCACCTGAAAACAAGATATAAAAATATAAATAATGCCAAAAGTATGTACTCATTGGTTATTGGGGCAATTAGTGCAATTAATCTTAGGGAAGGATCATAATTTCTTCCCTTTCACTGGTAATGTGCCCGTAACACTTAAAATATGGGATATGTCCTTGAACTTCCATCCGCTTAACTGACATTTGCCTTTAATTCGATGACTATGCGTAACGACCTTACAAGTGATGGACGAACCATACCAAGAGAGCCCCAGAGGAAAGGGCAAAACTGCGAGGTCCTTCTCGCAGTATTACGCGGCCCCACCGGACGTTAGTGGTAATGTTCACAAGTGTTAACAAAAAGCAAGAGCGGAGCCAAGTGTATGGAACTAGGAAATACAATAAATAATGATCCGTAGGCTACACACCGACTGTAGAGCGTCAATAAACAATTAAATGTTAGTATTAAAAGTGGGCGTAACGTGCACAGGAAGGCTGAATAGAAGCTTCGTCCGATAGAAAAAAAATTGGTACGTGGTGGGAGGCGATCGGTCGGCGTTAACTCAAGGTGGACCAGTTTATCTACTCCAGGAGCATAATTGATAATTATTACTTCTTCACATCCTACTATAATATTAACATAGTAAGGCGTCCTGCAGCGGTAATGCGCAATACACATTTTTTATGAGACGGGGAACATTTTTGTAAATTTCGTGGGTTTACCTGACAAGCGTGAATGCAGAACGACTGTGCGTGATATAGTTTCAAAGCTCTCAACGTAACCTAGTCAAATATATAAGGACCTATCGTGTTGGTTCAAACTAAACTTTTTAACAATTCCTTTCGCGTGAAAGGGGGAAAATGTTCGACAATTCCGCGGAAGACGTAGAACGAAAGCAAGCAAAATTGGCGAAAATATCCCGGCTATAACAAAATAAACGGTTTTAAACCAGATAATTTAAACTCTCCTACCTGCAAGTGATAGTCCTACGCTCCAAACTGAAGAGTCAATCAGAACTGAGCCTACCCCATTTTTCCTACGGATTTATGAAACCTTCAGCCTATGTCCATTATGCTAACTTAGTCTAGACACTGAAGGTACGGATTTTTTGCGTTGTCAGAGTACTCGACCACTTTTTTCGACCGTCTTCCAATTCACAGTCGTAAAATAATTACCCTTGAAACGACCGTGAGATGCGTATCCGTTAATAAAGATACCGGCGCTTGATGGACCAATAAAAAGTTTGGGTTAAGTTGAGGTAAATTTGTGAACATGACTTGGAAAAAACGTTTTGCGAGCGCACATCGTGCCCAAACTTAAATCGGAAGATTTGGGAGGGAGGACCGAAGTCTAAAAGTGTCCTCTGCATTAGGTATGCCGGTATATCCACAACTGGAACCCGGTCAATGCTGTTTCAAGCTCCAAACAGTTTTAGACTGTGAATCACGGTAATCTATTTGAAGACACCACTGTGCCAACAACATTATTCGTTCGGATTCAGCGAAAAAATTGCGTTCCACGATACTAGTTTTCATGCAAACACTATTCTTCATTGAAAACGGCGAAGAAAAGTTTAACGAGATAATAATTCCGATTGAAAACACACACCGGCAATAAATGCACGCGACAATTTGGTACGCGATACAGAGATGATAAATACATCCATTATGCAGGGACGAAACCAAACGAGTACGTTATGCAAACCGGTACAGAGTTTATATAATTGAAGACTACGAGGTTGGCCATAGTAGACTGTACGAGAGTCGATAATGTACGCTAGACTGTTTCTACACTAAACCAACACCGCCGTGTGCGCTATCGCCCATTTACATGCATCAATATCAAACCTACAATAGCTGCTAGAACCTGATTGCTAATATGATTCTGGAACTATCACTCTCACTACATCTCGCAATTATGTAACACGATATACGACCCGACCTCCCTGCACACACGTGGCAGTTTCGCCGAATACTGATAAGTCAATAATGGTAAAGTAAGGCAATATAAATATACCAAACGAAACCAATTACTAACAGCGACCCCCAGCCCTTTAGCGTTTCTTTCTTCACTCCTCAAGTTCAAGAGTGTCTTAGTGTTAATAATTCCTTGTTGCATTCTTTATTTGGCTTGTCCTAGGATTGCTAATTAATAGTGAGCGTCTCAACCTCCTAAAGAAGGTTGAATATCAGATGTAACCCCCCACGAACCCTTCTCACGAACCCTTCTCACGAACAATATCCCTAAGGTTTAGGGTTATTATACTACTATTAAAACTCAATACTTTTCAGGGGTGATGCTTCTTATATGTATATTTGGCGCGAATTGTTCTGTATATAGGGCTGTGTTAATACGAACTGAGACTGTAGAGTTTCTGGATCCATATATACCTGTGGTGCCCCTTTCTGGGATAATTTGTGTATTTTTTACACGAACTCTACAAACTACACTAGTTTAATGTTATATTAATCATTTTTAAATATAAAATTATTAAATACGATATACGTAATTTTTTATCTTCCCGATATTATAAGTAACAGTGATCTAAGATCTAAATTACTTGTAACGTGACAAAGATTATTGGACGTGCTTTTAAAGCAAGCTTGCACAAATCACGAATTCAAGTCATTCATGATATAACGGTAATCCGTAAATCCACGGGCGGTGTTAATCACCTTAAAACCGCGATAGTCCGAGGTTCGTATCCACACGGATATGAATCCAGTAATACACACCTTACACAAGGGCCTTCTATTTTGCTGAGGCGCCGAAGACCGCTGTCCCGGCGGGCGCTACCTTCATAAATGTTTCCAAACGTTACAAGCTCATATCAAATATTAAACGGGTCACGATGGCTGGATTCCCTCAAAACATAAAATAAATATTCCCTTATCGGCAGTTCCGCTATGAAAAATTCCGTGGGAGGCAACATCGCCTGCAAACCGTAAAACACATACAACCGTAGGCTAAACAGGGATCAAAAACTTTCTTACTGCACAATATTAAACACCCCGCCTCGTTCGGTCGTCGGCCGATTGGTGCCGATGATAAAGCAGGATGACGGATTATTACAGCTCCGAAACGACAGCCCGTTTAGACAGTGAATTGAGATTGATTTTCTAAATTGTCGCTCCAATCGACAAGCGGAGACGTGGGAAACAGGGGGAGATGAGCTTGCGTCACACAGACTGTACTCACAACTTAACGCCTGTACATCAATTTTCATTCCTACACTACGCCATTCAGCACTCGTGAAATGAGAGACCGAAATTCCGCACTTCCCACAGACACCCGCCCAATTAGAATAACTAAAAGATTATTAGTCCTATTAAATATATTATTTTTCAGTTTTTAAAATGACATTACTCTCCGAAATATTGTAGAGAAACAATTTAGAGTATAGATTTTGGTTATTATAACAAACTACCGAAATAAATTCTAGATGAAAATTCGGTCTACCGTAGGGATTGGAACCTTGGTTGAATGAAATTAATCATACACACGAGCGCAAACACAGTGTATAAGTATTCATATACTCGGTGCGCAAACACAAGAACACAAACTAAAACTTCGCACCCAGGCCTCCTTGATCGCTACAACAGTCGATCCTTGGCCTCATTATAGCTGTTTCCACACTATGCGTATAAAAACACGTTTCTGAGCTTTCTTTTATCTGCGAAAATATAAATAGCAGGTCATGTGTAAATAATTACTATTTGGAAGGAAGAAATAAACATTCGGTTAGAAATTACGAAGACCTTTTAATCAATCCTTATCAATTTTGAAAATCAATGCGGCTCTTGTCAGAATAGTAATAGGTCCCGCAGTAGCAAATCAAAAGTGAATTTAATTCCAACCATAATTTGAATGAAAACTGTACAATAAAGTGTATTGAAAACAGAATAATAATAACTTTGCCTATTTACAATAGTAATTTCTGATATCTGTCGGGTGTGTCATACATGACTTTTATATATATATATATATATATATATATATATATATATATATATATATATATATTGAATTGAATGTCTGTCACTGGTGAATGAAAACTGAAAATTATGATTTCATAGTTTTAAGGTAGGACTGGGCGAATGGGGGATGAAGACACTTTCTCAGAATCAAATTTGTGCTATCTGGGTCAACATTTAACCCTAGTAATTTCCTAATTTAAACGAATTTTAATCATTCAGAAACGGTAGAACAATTCAGAATAATCTGCTCAATTTAGATCAGCTTCAAGTTCTGAAAACAGGTATGTTTTGTTCTTTCAGACGTTACATTTATACTTTCTTGATCTGTTCTTTTAAAGCAAATATATCGATTACTTCATATAATTTTACATAGAAAGAAGTTATTTTACATAGTTATTTATATAGAAAGGAATTACGAAATTTGGTATGAATATAGAACGCGAATACCTGTTTATTTGTTAGAAATAGATGTTTCCTATCCTAGTTCGCCTTTAAAAATCCAATTATTTCCATTAAATTTCTTAATGAAATTAAACTTTAACACTATCGATTGGTTAAAGAGGAGACGATTTAAAATAGTCCTCGGGTTATTCCCAAGTTGACGTCCCTAACTTTTTGAAAAGAGTCCAACTGAAAATATTTTTCAACCCAGTTATTTTGGGTGGCGATTTCTCAACGATGCATCTTTTTCCAGAATTCTGTCACCATTTAATTGGGGTAGTCGTCCCAGTACAGTATTTTATTCTTTATTAACACATCTGTCTTAAGAAACTCCTAAGAGATATAATGAACTCCCAATATGTAATCCAGAGGGGACGAGAGTATTTTCAAATCAATAACATTTGAAGAATAAAAAGAATGTGGACACATAAATATGAATAACTTTCAAAAATAATTCAATAAATAATAGAATAAATCAAAAATGTTATCCTACTTATACTCTCCCACTGGGCCTTATATGGGATTGAAACTGGATTCGAAGGAGTTGGTCTTAAAGATTCAAGAAAGAGTTGGGAGGGACTCCCCACTGGTTGTAATTGAGGACGGAGACACTTGTGTCTGAGTGTGTGTGTGGCCGTACGCTCTTCTCCTTAATTACAACTGGTCCTGTCTACAATAAAGGGGGAAATATGTGCCGCTCATCAAAAACGAACATTGATTGGCCATGCTGTCTCAATGTCACTATAGCGTTCTGTAACAACAATCGACAGTATCTAAGATAAATGAAAACTAAAACTTTCTCTATAGTGCTTCTTATAGTTTATTATAGAGCCCTTATCACAACCCGTCTTATATCCCAAAGCATTTTTTCACTTATGTTTTTATAACTGATCGTTTCGAATCATTTAAGAATATTCTACTTTCTTTTAGCAACTTGTATGTTTATATTCAAACCTGTTTTGACGACTTCACGCAGAGGGAATATTTAAATACGTTTAAATATAGATACCGAGAACCATATTTCGCGCAACACTTTCTCTTATCGGCGGTCGTTTCTTATCACGATTTATTGACACAATGGAATGAAAAAGGTAGAATAAATACAAGCGATATGGCTAATGGTGTAATTAATGATCGGTGCCTTCCGATATTTTTCATTACAAACGGTAGTAAATATCATGGTAATACAGAGACATACAGTATTAGGAATGTTGCATGACAATGTTGTTGATATTAATACCATTGTAGGAAAAACTGGAATGAAAGGAAAACGTTTCCCATTTATTGAAAGGACTGGTCGTAAGGTGATAGAAGTGAAATTCCTTGCTAGTTATATCCCATCACTGCCGAACTAAAGATAAATATAAAACAAATCACGTGTCACCCTCGCATATTTCGACAGCATTACTACTCTTACAACCCAACAGCCGCTGGCTTGCTACAATTTCAAATCCGTACAGACCTAAGTGACGAATGCTTTTAAACCGGGGATTGGGTCTGTATTAACACATTATTCTTCCACTCGCCTAACGGAAATGTCCCATCCTGTTTCATTCAACGCCTGACATATTGTTTTTAAATTGAATGCCGGACTTTTCGTAGGGTGCCAGAGTTGGCGAGATTGAAATAATTTAACTCGGCTAAAGTTCGACCTTTGAACTATCGCTTGCACATTCGCCTGAGTATAGAAAAAAGGAGCTAGACACGGAGCGTTCGACACCCACTATGAATATATATATATATATATATATATATATATATATATATATATATATATATATCGTCGCCATTTTGTGGCATATTATAATTTATAATAATATGGTAGTCTCTCCTGTGTGCCTCGATGGTCCCATGTGTTTTCACTAATACGGTTCGGCATCATGCCCCCCCCCCATATAATAACAGGGAATTGAAAGGCGTGCGTCGCGTTACATTTCCATCGGGCGACAAAGAATTAAGGGACTCGTAACGAAACTTTCTAGTGCCGTTCATTACGAAGGGAATTTTAAAAACTGCACGGAGGACGCCACGGAAAACTAGAAAGAGAGAGTTGTTTCAGGGAGAGAGTTTAAGTTATTTCAGATCTCTAAGCCATTAATGGGAGCAGTTGTTTATAACGCTTGATAGTTTCTTCGTTCCATTTGCATCATGTGTATGGATTATATACAGTGTTATTATCTATGTAAAGCGCTACCTAAGTGCCTGGCACGATAGTTTATAAGTTCGGGAACTTGACTAGGAGCTCATTGTATAGTAGTTTTTAAATTCTGCCTATTAAAGAATGCCTATTTGAACTGTTAGGATGAAATTATCTTATATTTTGATTAAATACTGTATTCCCGAGTACAATACCCGGTTTACGAGTGTTTTGCAGTGTCCTCTATATCAAGGGAAGCACACTTTTAGGAGGTACTAGATTTCACCCAAAAATACGGATGGAATCGCAGTAGCCTGTACTACTAATTAAACAAGTTTTGGTAGGATATAATATATATATATACACACACATATATACATATATATATATATATATATATATATATATATCTGATCCGATAGTCAAGGAAATGCCCTTCGACGGAGGGCATATGCACTTGTAACCTGTAACCTTCAGTTTCATAGTCGGTCATCGCATGTAATTGTCCACCGCTTTTAATAACTACATCAAACTAGTATATTAAGCCACTTACATAACTCTACTAGTCCTGAGTATCCTATCACAGGAAAATAATATAGGCCTAATCCTACCTTTCATTTACGACTTTCTAAACATGTCAGAGCTCGACAAAATATCAAATAAAGTAGATGGGACTGGACGTATAAAATTAAAGAAATAAAAATATATAACTAAAATGTTCAAGTTTTGTTTTAATGGTTTAAAATATATGAACTCTGTGATGCAATAATATTCGTTGCCAAGTCCTACGCGCACGATCATCGATGTCTCATGTCGAATGCAAAAATTCACATATCGTAAACATTTTAGTTTAAGCTCCATTTTTAGTTGGTCAACCGGAAGGTTGTTGACCTATAATAGAGCATACAGAATCTTTTCCGTTTATCATAAAATCGATGATACTTTCTGCGAGGATATAAAACAAAAAAAAGTTCCTCTGTTGGTCACCTTCCAACTCCTGTACGGAAATAGTGTCTCGGCTCCCTTTCTCACTTTAATTCAGAACTGCCGTTTGAATTAATCGTATCCTATCTATTTTACCGCGTTAGCCACCGCTAATATAAATTCTATTGTTGAATAAACTACATTTCTTGTAAAAAGAAATTCATAAACCAGAAAAATGAATTATCGTTTCTCAGTATGGCACTCCTGTAAAGCATTATTTATTCCCCAAATAAAAATGGTTCATGCAGCATTATTAATCCAGAGATATAAGTGCAATTCATGACGGGCTTTAAATCGCTCTATCGAAAATATTGGCTGCTCTTTTGTTGAGAACGGATGCACTGTTAGCGATAAGAAAGGTCAACAGATTAGAACTAGTCTTCTGTGTCCAATGTCAGGCAAATACGACATATCCGTCAAAACAATACCTAAAAAAGTGATTCAAACCATTTTCATTTATTGTTTCCATGTACATGTATCAAATATACTAAAGGAAGCACAGGTAAAATTGCCTGAAAATGTCTCTATTCTACATCTTTGGTTGGGATAATATGGTAAATTAAACAAAAGTGGAAGATATTTTTAATTTAATAAAAAATAAAAAGAAATGACTTTTTACTACCAGTAGTAAATATCTAAGCGTCCAGAAGGTTGGAGAAACCGGCAAGAAAGACGAAAGAAATAATGAACAGTGCTTACGTTACTCCAACGGCATCGGCAAAGAAGTTGCGTTCAGTCAACAAGCCTACAAGGACGAAGTTGTACCACTATGAAGAGAACAATACAATCTTAATGCAATTAAACAACCGTGGCATATCTACTAGCCTTTCATGAATGGCGAATACAGATCACCCACAACAAGATAAAAGAAAACCTTCAAAACACTGAAGATAAAACATTCCACAGTTGTCTATTGTTCGTTTTAACGGTACCTATAACGCAAGGCGAAAGGAAGAGGCTTATAAAATGTTCAATTGAAAAAAATCAGTACGCATTTGAGTCTGTGAAATGTACCCAAGAGTACTTATGTCAGTATTACTATAAATCGCACGAGTATATATGCCATAAATGAGTACATCACATTTGCAGCCTTTATTTAGGATATTATATAAGTTATTAAGACATAACTCAATTTCGTACAACAGACTGAACACTTTTATCACACGGCTTTAACATAGTGATAAGTAATGTAACGGTGGAAAAATCATGAATAGAAAGCATGAAACTGAAAAAATAGGCAGTCACTGATATTTGCGATGAATTTAAGTTTTCCGATTTTAATAGAGCCTATTAACCACGACTGTATCTCAGTAACGAAACTGAATCAATAATGCTAAAGGGTTAGTAAAATATGAAATTCATTAATGGGACAGAACAAATACGAAGCATAAATGGAAGAAATAATCAACGTGAAATGAGACCAATCGATAAACGTTTGATACATTAACCGTGTCCGATTATGAATTTAATGTGAATAATAGTAAATATTTCATTACTAAAAAAGAATAGGATGACATAATATTTTCTGAGTGCAACAGTGAATGAAATCTAAGTTTGTAGATACATTTTAACTGGTCTTTGGAAACTAAACAAACTATTTCCGATTTTAAGAAAGTTATGAATAAATCAAACTATGGATTGTAATTTAAACAATAGCCTACATTTAATATACTGGAGTGCATGAAGCTTGTGCACGCTACGGACTACAGGTACACGAAACTTGAGCTTTATATTTCCGACTGGGAACTTATTAGTTATTACGAGAATAAATATCTGAATAATGACAATGTAGGAAACCAGACAACCAAAATACAACATTTTATAATAAACCCCTATTATTTATAACGGGCAATCATATATAGAAATACATCACGCCCGACCTCACAAATTTCTTTTACCCATTAAAACGAAATATACAAAGAAAGTTAGTATTTTTAATAATTATAATCCCTACCATCATCGTAATGCTGAGGATAATACACGAATTCTCTAATATCGTCTAGTAGATGCAAAAATTCAGGAGTGACACCCAAGTAACCGCCTATCCCGAATTACCATTACGTATTAGGTTTTGTATTTTGAAGGGACTTCTTGACTTTTAAGTATTTGAGAAGGTAACCGATTCTTTTAGTATCTTAGCGTTACGAATTCAACGAATTAAATGATCATTCTGAAAGATTTCCACAACTTGCACTCGGCTTATTTGTCGTAGTACGTTATACCACTGTTCATAAAATATATGGTCTATTTTCAGGAGGAATAAGCCAAAACGGATCGCTTTAACAATTCTTGTGACAACCCCTTGTTTCTATAGTTGACAAGAATTTCTTTCAAACAGTAGGACAGATGGCGTTGGATGACCTGACAAAGAGTTGCCTACTGTACATCTGCAGACCACTCTGCCCTTCAGCGCATATTGCCTCCATTCTGTTCTATTCGGTCGTTACCTCTTATGGTAGGAAAAACGGCTCTCTTAGGGACCATTTTAATTTTTCAATCACAAACAGAGCACCCGGTGGTTATAAGTAAACTATAAAAGACAATGCCGTGTTTCAGGTTATTGCAGAGAAAGAATTTCAGTACAAATTAGAGGAATACGAACATAAATATATTAGTGACAGAGGAAACGGAGAGATAATTCATGAGACGTCATAGATCTTATCTTGTCCATCAAATTAGCGACGGACCGTAAAAAGCAATGCATACTCTTTTCTTTCAACCCATTTCCGTTTTAAATAAACCAACTCTTATTGAGCAATCCTAGCCTTAATATCCCCGGTACAATATTGATGATTACAAGGGCGAGACGTCGAAATAGCACAATCACAGCTCACTGACATAGTTTATGAATTATTTTCAACTTGGTAACTTCATTTCTCTATTTTATATACATACATGGAAACAGTCGCAGAGAGATAATATTTAAACGGTGTAAATAAATGTAATTATTCTGAAGTTACTTGAATAATTTATATTGAGTTTATATTTGGTAAGACTTGATCATATCAACAAACAAGTTAACACGATTGACAGTTTCATGCTATTTCATCAATATGACCAATTTTATTCCTTGTCAGGAAAGACTGCAATGTTAGTGCAAACGGAATGGTTAATCGGCAGTCGACATGCGTAAGCGCCCAACTACCTGACGAAATGCTACTGACAACAGTGAGAAACCGAAACCGGTCTGGCATCTGGTCAAAACAGCGAGTGGGGCAAGAAGAACGAATAAAGAATATTTTCAAATTCGACTCAAAAAATTTACTTTGGGCGACTTTTGCTGTGTGAACAAGAATGTGTGCCGAATCTTCGGTAAGAAGTGAAGGATGGATATTTTATACAGTTCATAACCAACAGTCACATAAACTCATTATTTACCAACCTGTGGCATCATGGAACACTATTTGACCTTCCCTGTACGTATGAAATATGCACTGAAGGTTACTGTAAAAGATATGCACTATTATCTACCTCACGAACTGAAAAAAATTAATAAATGCTTGGGCACAGAGAGGCTTTAGTGAGGCACGAAGACTAAACACGGAATGAAGAAGGACCTGGCACCCCACCACCAGCGTCACATTGGTGCCACAACGCGCGACCTAAATATCCCCGCAGAGCTTTAGAATATAGAGGAATTCTTGAAAACCCTGAAATTAGACTGCGGCACTAATGCCAACTTCATATGTAGAAAAATGTAAAGTCATTAAATATACAATTAATATCGCGTGCCGCAATTTCGCTATTTGACTACACGCGGCTACCAGGGCTACGACGACTGTTACTACTACTACTACTACTAAACCATGTATTAAAAATAAAAATCGTTCAAAAATACTCTTAAATAAAATCCATAACCCATTCAAAAAAACTGGTTTGAAACACGAAAAAAACTTGTTCCTAAAAATATTTTCAACCAGTATTAGTAAAACGAGAAGAGCGAGGTTTTTAATAATGGTAAGATGGAAACTGTAATATCAAATAGAAAATGACCTAGTATTCAGTGTCTAATTTGCTGATTACTTAACTGCCGAATACTTAACTTCGACTGTACTGAAATAATAATCTATAAATAGTAAAAGGAGCTTAAATCAACATCATCATTCAAGAGTTCATTAGTGTGTAGTCTTACTCTCCACAATAAAAAAAATATTATTATTATTATTATATTATTGTACCATTCCTTATTATACTCCCGGCCTGTGGGGTAAAAAATGGAAAAAACTTTTCTGAAAATTCCGTCAATCAATTTCCAACCTCCAAGAGAGTCTTTCATAACTTGATTAACCCAGCTTAATGAGAACATGGTTGGGCTCACCATGAAAGGGACTGAGGAGAATATTTCTTGACTGTATCTGGTATACACATATTTCTGTTCCACTAGAGAAAATAACAATACTTTTTTATACTGGACCTTAAATAATCGGAAGGAGGATGCTGTTCCTTACAGAGTCCATTTAAATCAAAAGTACCGTTCATATCTAGACAGGTATGAACCCGTAGTACTGGTAGAGGCACCCCGATGACGAAAAATAGGGAGAATAGTGAAAAATTAAATTCAACGACAGTTTACACTGTAAACCTTCGGGACCTAGGAAGGAAGTAGAATTATTTCTATATGTATCATCGCTTAACCCATTAGTAACGGGTTCGTAGAGACATTATCATTGTAACTCATAATATTGAATAAAATATTTTACATTGAATGGACAATTGTAATTCTAAAATGTTACTAGTTCATAGAGGGAAATATTGAAATAATGGTTACTGATTCTATCATATTATTCAACTTTTATTTTTGCGTGATTTCCGATGCATGGTGAACGCATAAGAAACCAATACAAGGAAAATGAGTAACAAGGAAAAAAGTTTAGGTTTACAATAATATGTTCATTGTAAATCATAGAAAGAGGCGGGTAATATTCAAATAATATTAGGTATTGTATTATAAACAAAATTAAGATTTCATGTTTTTTTCCCAATCTCGAACCGTAATATTACCGAATACTAATGCAATGGCTCATAGGTGGTAAGTTATGAATCCATGCTTCACAACTCAGTTCTGTAAGGAAAACTTTTCTCTGTGATAGGTGAATTTTACACGCTTGAACAACCTCTCTACATTTGAAGACATGATAATTTGTTGAGGACAAATTTGTTATTTGAATAACGGAACACAACGAACCCCCATAAAAGCGGACTTCTCGATCTGCGGCGACTTCACCATCATCGATCCAGCTACTTCACCTAGTTTTATCCCACTGAAACTGGGCTAACCTTAAAACTACTACCTACACACTTACCACTACAAAAGTGCCTACATAGCACAATTCTATTTAGATAAAACTACTATAACAAATAAAACTATTAAAACCTTCCACCACTTATAATTTGCTTACGTGCGAGAATTCTCATTTACTTGTGAGATTCTGATGCCAAATTTGCACAAATATAGTAAAAAAGAAAAGTTTCAAGTCTCCACTTGGGGATGCATGCAGAGATGTTGTTTTCTTCAGTAAATTTCATCACTAAATTTCTTTTCCAAAATTTTTCACAAGTAACAGAACGTGTGTTAGAATTCTTAAAACTAGTCATACCTACCAAAGGAAAGTACGAGGTTGTAAGCAGTATCTAATTCGCTGGAACCGTGCGGAAAGGCAGCAAGTGAAATTTCGGGGTCAGTTGGTTAAACCAAAAGGGGCGACGTCGAACAGTTTTTCTACTAACCAAAAAAGATAATTCCGAACCTGCCAAAATATCCCCCAATGCATTATTCGAACCGTATAATTTAAACTCGTTATATGAAATGCTGGATTTCAATATACCCCAGTAATTTTAGACATCAATAAATGTATAAATATGAATAAAATCATATTAAGGATCACCTCCAATTTATTTTTGTCAGGGAATTTAACTTTGAAAATGAAACCGCCCGAATTCCCTTCCAAAAATGTGAATCATTTTCCGTCCTTTTCATTTTATCTTTTTTCATTAAAAACCAGCTTCGGGTAGGGACAATAAACTTTCTCTACTTTCACTAAATACGACGAAAATCTAGAATTCGCGGGTTACGTCTCTTATGAAAACAGAAAAACCACTAATTCTTAAGCCCTGTCACCTTTTCACCCTGTGTACATACACAAACGGTAGAATAAAATTTATTTCATATGTATGCATTGGTTTCTATTTGACCCCCTATTCTTGTTGCGTTTGCATTTAAACCTCATCATCCCCCGATTCGAAGAACCCCTCCCGAGATTCTAAAGGGGCAACTTCGCATTCAAGACGAGAGAAGCCGACGTAACACTCGGCTATCAAGTTAGGTTTATCTAATAATATGTTGAAATTCGTACCCTTTGAAAAGCATGAAGAGGAATGTAATACAATCTCAGTTGACAAGGGAAAACTAATTTAGGGCTTTACAAACAGGTAAGGAGGCGTGCGTCTTCACACAGAAAGACGTATGTGTCTCGAACATGACAAATTTCCATGTTTACTATCTAGTATAAATTTTAGCTATTCAACACTAAGAATATACCATAAAAAGAATAACACTTGAGCACTTAATGCTATGATTAAGAGCACATGTTTTCAGGCGACAATTGTTGGTGCCTCACTATATTCGTAATGCTTCGAAATGGTAATGCAATTAGAAAATTGCGCGATTATATTATAGTTTGTAAACCATGTATATGGTTTTACATACATATTCTTGATACAGCACTTTTATGCAATAATAAATAATATATGGTACATACGGATATTGTACAATATCCTTTCATGCTTAACCCATTTATACAGTTTTTATCAATACACAAATATACACGTGCATTATAGGAATGAAAAATTTTATAATTTAAATCTGGTTTAATTAATTAAGTATATATATTTCTTTCATAATTAATTAAGTATATATATTTCTTTCAATCTTCAACCTAAAATCATACTTCCCAAGGAAAATCCTACGCCTCCCAACTAAACTATGTCTTCCCGTTATGCGTTCCGTTCCTTACAATTTTGCGGAAAGAACAAAACTGATAACAATAAATCTCCCCCCGTGGAATTAAGTTGGGGGGGGGGCGGCCATAGTTCGATCAATATCGGAAAAGTTAAGACATCAGACAACTGTCCTCGAGGCGCGCCAAATGACCCGTCTCCACAAGTTGGACGAACCTTAATTTAATACTGTGCACTTCAAAATACAGTACCCGGTAACAGAATTACGAATTATTGATTTAAAAACCCAAAAATTGTCACAACTCTGTTAAAGAAACACTCTATTTAGATTTCTTTTTTTTATTATAAATGTAATATTTTGTTTTAATAAATTCAACCTGATGATTTGTGCGGTATAAGTATCCATCTACAAAAATTACAATAAGGATTACGGTGTGCTGTTCTGTTAGAAAGGGGCTTCGCGATGACAACCCAAGACAGACTATTGGTTGCTCTAAAGTATCGCTAATTGTACACTTAAAGGCGGGGGACAGTCGAAGTACTTAATAGAAGGTGCTTCAGAAAAGGTCCGGAATCAATTAGGTTTCAACAGGAACAATTGTGGACATTAGTTCCGAATAGCGAGGACTTTGAATACCGTCGTTTTCTCTATCTTCTGTCTCCTCTTGCTGGTCCGTTCTTCTGCTAGTCCGGTTTCGGCTGCTCGGCATTTTCAGTAGCTTTTTTTTTGTCAGTACTGTTGTGAACTACTGTGGCATAATGATTGTTTCTGGGGCATCCTGTCTGCAAGGTCACTCCACTTTTTATTGTGGAGGTTGTCTTGTTTGTCGTAAATATGTTTTGTGTGTGTGTGTGTGTGTGTGTGTGTGTGTGTGTGTGTGTGTGTGTGTGTGTGTGTGTGTGTGTGTGTGTGTGTGTGTGTGTGGCCTTGTTTTGATGTTTGAATCGGTAGGTTTTCTTTAAGCGGCTTTGTCTTTTTTGGATTATCGGGTGTTTGCAGTTGCCAAGTTTCTTTTGTTGAGCAATATTAAAGGAGTGAATATGGAATCACTTTGTGAGTGTTGTATTTTGTTTGTTTTTGAATTGACATGTTAATGGAGCAACTGATTCCTTTATTATAAGTATGAAACTCCACTACTGTTCGAGTTGCCAAGTCACCGACAGGGCGGTCAATGAAAATAAGCCGTATATTCTTTAGACTGACAGGGACAATAACACGGCCGATCTAGGGGATAATGAAATGTCAGAGGAGGGCCTACAATCACTCCGGAGAGAGGAAGTACTGTGGTTGTTTCATCCTGAAAATTGTAAACCTTATACCACTCATTCTACTAGACAGAACAAAGTTAAATCCACAGCAAATAAACAACATGGTGGGGGCAAAAGAAAGGATCCAAAAGCCAGAAGTAGGCAGTTTACAAAATATTTATAATAGCATATAACAGTGTGATTATGATTTCATTAAACAAGCTATTATCTGTAAATTTATACAAGCTAACTGAAATACTTACAAAGATTAATTAGGACAGAAAATTCAACTAATCTTGATCATTTGAATACAAAGAATGATTAATTCATTCTTAAAAATTTATGATCTTATTAATCATCACTCAACAATTAGTTGTTTACTTAATTGTGGAGCCTCTTATCCCTTCTAGATATAGAAAGCTGAAGGTCATTCTATAAATGAGATGGAATGACCAAATGCACTATGGCTATGACTCTGCTAGAAATAATTATCTTCTTTAACAGCTTTAGACGCCATCTACTCCAGCTTTACCAAACTAATATGGCCTACTGTATCCTTGGATAAAAAATAAATTGAAAAAACTAATTAACTAAAACATATCACTTACAAATCCGAAATAAATGAGTTACAAAATACTCCCTAGTAATTGAACGACTAAAAAAAAGTACTTCCATCAATTATAAACAAATAATAAATCTAATTTTGTTCCACAGTTTCACCTATATGTACAAAAATAGAACTAAACATGAGAGTTTTGGAATAGAAAACTGGATGAATTTAAACAACAAAATGTATTATTAATATATAAATTAGTACTTCTAAGATAGTACACTCTCTTATATATTTCTGTAATTTTGTAAGCACCAGTATTAAATTTGAACCAACTTTAGGATGCCAATTAAAGTCAGACATATTCCAACATTCTTTATTAGTAATTTGTTTATTTTATATTTATAAATTACTTTTTACTTTACTAGTATCTTATTTATTAGCTCACATTTAGCACTGTGAAATTATATGCTGCAGCAAATAAATATCTACATCTATAAATTTTTTATAACATTCATAAAAACTATTTACATAACTAATGAGTAATCTAGTCACCAAAAATTGATTATTTATTTCCATTCAAATATTCCTTATTATTTATAAAAAAAATTGAATATCGCCGTTTCCTACAGAATGGCACTACTGTGCTTATGATAAATTATGCATTTAACAAATAAATAATACTATTCGTCAAATAATAGAGAATATTATGTTAGTTATTAGTAATGTAATTATGCATAAATCATAAAATTTAATATTTGTATAGAAAATAGTCAAGGGAAGAAATTAATTCAAAATTAAACAATAGTCAATATTATTGCCTGCAGATAGCGACGGAACTGACAAATCCCCTCTCCTTCAACTCCCAGAGTTAGGCAACTTTCATTTGTTTGAGATTAAAAGGCTCCTACACTCTGTGAGTGGAGCCAACTCGAATGTCAGTTTCATTTTCGAGCCACTTCCAACCTCGGTTTGACACGAAGGCGATCGCCGTTTACCAAAAAATTGGCGAGGTATGCGGCGGAGTTGAACGGACGTTCACCTTCGTCAATCCCCGGAGGGATGAGTGCCGACAAAAAACAGGACCAGGATAAACACGCCGAAAGCGGTAAATGCAAAGCCGAAAAGGGGCCCGCCGAAACGGACGTACAGTCGGAAAACTGTAACAGCTCTTCCACCAGTCGACAGCAGCCAGGTAAATCCTCAGTAATTGCATTATTTTTATTCTATCAGGCGAGAAAACGAAAGTCTAGGCGCATTACGATACATGCCAAAGAGAATACATTTACCCGGACATTTCCAAATAAACATTTAACCCGGTAAATATATTGAAATCGATGTCATAAATAAATATCGATGACGTACTCGGGAATTGTCGAAATGTCCGATTTCATAATGCTTTTGACATTCGTCACTTGGAGAGCGTGCGCGATAAGACCAGACTTTAAGATTGTAGACTCACTCCTAAGACCGGTCGGTATCTAACAGTAAACTCCCTGCGAACATCCTCCACGTCGAGAGTATCGTATTTATTCGGAACCAAAAAATATATGTTGCCGTAATTCAAATTATCCGAGAAGCGTACATAATAAAATTCCTCAAAGAAAAGCGTTCGGATGGGGTAAGATTTATTATTATTATTTTTACTCGAAAAGAAATAAACAATACCCACGGGCCAATGAACTACACCTAAGCTATATCATACCAGGGACGAATTAAAATGACTGAACCTGTCGACTGACCCGTCGTACAAAACAAGTGCAAATAATAGTGTAATTATAATACATGAGTATACTCGAAATTGCGAGTATACTTACAGTCTTGTGTCTATTTTAGAAATAGTTACGTTTGTTTTATAAACCTAATTCCTGTAAGGTCATATGTCAATCTATTATACATCAAAATCTTGGCGACAGTCTATAACCCATGTAGCGTTCGGGTAGCCAAGGTAACGAACGACATACGATGTACTACGACAAATTGGCTGAATTAAAATATCTTAATCCTTCATTGTAAGTCCCATCTCTAATCTAACTTCATAATACTCTAGTAGGGCTCAACATTTTCGAATTCCTTAATAACTTACTGTACATAAGGCAGTGGATAAACTCGTAGTCAACAAATGTTGTAGATAAAACTCACCCTGATGTTGAAACCGAGAGCTTTAATGAATGATTTAGATTTACGGCTATAATTAAGGACACAGTAATTCCTATATACCCTAAGCGTATGTAAAATGAGATTCTTGAGAACCCATGATATAGTATTATCACATACACTATAATTTATGTTTATATAATTTACACCTTTTTGGTTGTTTTTCAATGGGACTCGGATCATTTTCACGGTGAAATCTCGTCAAGCCGTTAAGACTATCGAAAACATAACCCGTACATAATAAAATTTTTGTAGGAAAGTTAACTCAGTAACGAAATAAATTATTGCCAAGTTTAATACGATAGACGTTTGATAGGTCTTCCAATAGGTGTAATAGTATTCCGTGATCCTAAAGTTGGTAATAATTTAAAATCCTAACACGCCTACAGGCAATACATGACCTGGTATGTTATTTTTAAAGAAGCGCAAATATTTTTTTTTCAATCAAGAAAACATTAACTATAAATAATGCTGGTAAATAACTCGTGATCATATCTGGAGATGAAATTTAGAGGCTATAATACATTATAATTTACTAAGACTGGCAGAAGAATACTTTTACTCTCCTAAAACCCCTTCGCAGCCTACGCTACAAGATGTACTCTCAATGTAATCTAGATTCAACATTTATTTCGTAACCCGTACTTGCTTTGTCAAGCGTCAAGTGTTCGATGTAATAAATTCGGCTGACTCGTCATTCAACTTAACGCGAGTAATATGTCCATTCAAACTTCACCCTCTATCAACACGTCTTGTAAAACACAAGACGCTATATTCTGCATAATATACTTAACACGTCTTGTAAAACACAAGACGCTATATTCTCCAGAATATATTTAACTTATTTTTCCTTTTCTAGATTTAATTTCGCAGGGTTCCTTTTTCCCCTCCTACAAACCGTTCTACTCCTGCACGCCCATCCCAAAATCAGATTATTTATCAATATCCTTAATGAAAATAACGAGGTCTGGATTGTACTGCTATTGTATGGCTAAGAAATATAGGTGTAACTGCTGTTAATTCAATATTTGAAACGAAAAATTAAAATAGTCTGAAGAAACTAATCATAAAAGTGGACCAACAATATATATATATATATATATATATATATATATATATATATATATATATATACATGTAAATGGCAGACAGTAGTAAAATGTTTTTTTTTTCTGTTGTACAGAAGTGCTGTGCAATTGCCCACAAAAATGCGGAGAAAGAGTGCCAACGGATGTCAAAAAAGACCTTTTTTCTGGGTTCAACAAGCTGGGCGACAACTATAGACAGAACCTGTACCTCCAGTTGTACATCGAAATGAGGTCTGTCTACAAGAGACTCTGGTGTCAAGAGGAAAGAATCAAGGGGCGGCTCCAGAGGAGGGTCTCTTGCAAATATAAAATACCTCGGAAAGTGCCACATCCACTGTTACCACCCAATGTTGATAGTGTTCAGAGGCCACCCAAACTTACTACAAGTAAATCCTGAATTTAAATTTTAAGTAAAATGAATTTATGCTAGATACAGCTTCCTATAGTATTTAGTTATTAATAATTTATCAATTTAATTGATCATTTTCAGATCTGGAGGTCTCACTTATATGTTGCAAAAATTTTTAATAGTATCTGCAGTGTAGGACTACAAATTCCTTTTTCCATTTTTAAACTATCCCTTCTGGGAAATGTCTTACAACAAAAAAATTAGATTTATAATACATAATGTGCCTTTTATTCAGCAGTTACTTTCACATGGCAAAACTGAATTGGTTCTGCTGATGTGCTATTAATGTTTATATAACATTTTGTATTAACATATGCTATACATGCTATAATTTGAATACAATTTAATAAGAAAAATTCATTTTTACATTAGCAATATTAAAGTTATATTAATTTAAATGATAATTATGGCTATTAATAACAACCTTTTAGAAAGTTATATTCATTGAGGGACCTAAAAAACTGAAATATATTTTATCATTACATGACCCATAATTAAAAATCTAACTGTTTTTCAGATTCAAAGGGAAAAATGACATTCATAATTGGTTCAAAATGTAGTGTTGACACAGTAGAAGTGTGCCAGAAAGCTTTCATGAACGTGTATGGAATTACTGAGAAACGTATCAGGCTCCAGAGAGAGAAACTCATAACAAGACTGAGGAATGACACAACAGAATGCATGTCATCTTCAGGTCCTATTATTAAATCACTGGGAGATAAGACAAAGCCCATACCAAGGAAAAATACAGATCATATTTCAGTTACGAATGATGGTTTACAAGGCTCTCTGGAATATGACATAGCCATAGTAGAAACATTTTTCCAGAACCAGCTATGGAAACCAGAATACATTGGAATTAACTCTATGACCAACAGTGGCAACAAATGAGCATGAAAACAACCCAATCCGCACATTTGTGCAATACAATGCAGAAAATATTTTTGTATAAAAGAGAAGCATGTTTTATGACGAAAAAACCAAAGATTTTTTTAAGTCATGTCCTATAATTAAAATACATTACGTTTATTTTTTATATTTATTATTGATTTATAAAAGTGAGTTCAGATGATACCTGCAATCTTATCCTCACAAGTATGTGCCATCTGATGTGACTTTTTGTTAATAAAATACTAGTTTTGTTATGAGAGCTTATGATTAGTTATGTGTCCTTGTGATGTAAATGTGTAATTAAATCAGGAAAGTGTTAAAAATATTTTTAATGTTATTTATTTAAAGAAGAAAATAAATGGTGATTGATTTTATTTTGTTTTATTAAAATCACAAAAATCAAATATTTTATTGCAAAGTAATCAGGCAGGCAATGCAGTTAAATAAATCAAAAATTATTTTACAAACTATGTAGTGCATAAGAAATACATTTTAAAAAATATTATAGATTTAAATATTTTAGAGGTCCAAAACTATAAATCAATACATTGTTAGCAAAATCGTACATGTTTAAACATATAGTCACAGATGAAGAAATACTTAATTCACAATGACACTCTATAATGCATTCCAGGAATTCCGAAGTTAAAATTGTTACAATTTGATACTTCATTCAATATTTGATTGGAAGTCAAATGTTTTAATCTAATCAGCTCATTTTCAAATTTATTAAATTAAGAAAATCATTACTAAAGTTCTAATTATGCAAAATATAAATTATTAGTTTTGAGTTGTAAATTATGATTGAAAATTAAGTCCCAAAATAAAGATTAAATTATAAAATCGGAAAGAATTTAAAGAATCAGACAA
The DNA here is from genome assembly GCA_019843655.1 of Lethocerus indicus. Taxonomy (NCBI): domain Eukaryota; kingdom Metazoa; phylum Arthropoda; class Insecta; order Hemiptera; family Belostomatidae; genus Lethocerus; species Lethocerus indicus. The sequence continues at coordinate 23,315,888 of JACDQD010000005.1, read as the reverse complement.
ATCCTTAAAAAAATGTTACATTTAACAAAAACATATCCTATATTTTCAATATAAAAGTAATTAGTATGTAATGATAAATCTGATCTGCCCCAACATTTACATGCAACCTAACAACATTGTAAAAAACAATGTACAAACAAAGCCAATGATAAAATGAAAGTCACACAGGCTTTATCAAAGCACAAAGTGGGGATACACCTTACACATATATACAAACAGTACAAAAATCAATACAGATTCTGAAAAACTAGAACAAAAACACATAGAAACCAATACCAAACTAATAAACACAGGAGGATCAACAACTCAAAGAACAATGTTAGCAATAGTACCTGACCAAAAAATAACACCTACTCTACTAAAAGAATATAGTATATGCAATACAAAAAGGACTAAAAGAAATAACAATGTGCAATCATAATAGTAATAACATAAAATAAAAGCACAACAAAACGTATTACAAACACAGGAACAAGAAATCAAATAGCCCACATCATTAAAAAAGAAATATCAATAATACAACAACACTCCTCTGGTGCCCCTCTCATATGGAAATAGAGGGGAATGAAGCACCAGATAAACAAATAAAAGACACAAAAAACCTAAACACTGACACAACAGTCAAAAGGTTGTTCACAGGTATCCCAGCAAACTTTATGAAACTAGTCTCACCTGTAGTGGAACTAATTTGAATTTAAACAAATGTTTTTTAAAGGGTCCTGTAATAAATGTAGAGAAGCATTTAAGTAGACCCAGTTCAATATATGTGAATGAGTAATAGAACAAGCAACCAAAATTTTTAAATCCTTTGTTGAATACAGTTACTACGTATGAAATTATAACTTGTGGATAAATAACTAATGTCTGTATAACAACCAGTGAACCACCACAGCCCCAGAAATAGATATTTAGAAATATATTTAAAAACATAAAAAATATGGTATAATATAGTCTTATAGTAACAAAACAGTTGTATAGTTGTAGTTGTAACTTTAGTTCCAATATAGCACTAAGCTTACACACCTCAATCTTAATTTAAGTTAAAAGACCCACAGTGTTCTCATAAAAAAGAAGAAATATACAGTGGGTGATAGTCTGAGAATAAAAGTTACAAAAAACAAAGAAACAAAAACAACCAAAATTAAAGTGAAGATACTTACTTCATGGCTCATGTATTACATTAACAAATTAGTTATCACAAACGGTTAATCAGAAAAATACACTATATTGAAACAATTTTATGAGACAACTGTATGTCAACATTACTCCTATTTGAAATTACAAGTTACTCAGAGGCAGCAAACAAATATTAACCTTCCAATTGTTGTCATTCAAAATGTTCAACTCTGAGAAAAACACAAACATTATAGGAGATAAAGGGATCTAGATTGTATGAAAGTTTTAATCCTTTCTTTTCTTAAGGGGAGGGAATGTTTTAAGGGCGATAATTACATACAAATCTGTACTTACCCTTTCGAGTTTCTGGAAGTACTCTCTAAGAAAGGCGACGGGGTTTTCGGGTCGGCTCACGCATAACTGGACAATGCAGTCTTTCAAAACCTGCTGTATCCTATGCTTCTGGACGTAGGCCTCGCACTCCCTCAGGCTCTGTTCTTCGTCCAAATTGGCCGCCATTTTAGAAGAAATGGAATAACAGAATTTCGCTGCAATGGCAAAGGCTTGTCGACCGAAGGGCCGATGAACGGAGGGCTGAGAAGGTAACGGTGGACGAGAGCCGACCTTAAATGTAGCGGGTATAAACCGAGGGATTTGAAGTGGAGTGACCGCTGGACAGGGACGTAGACCTGGGCCACTGCCTACTGCGCAACGCCCACCGCACAGTCGCGCATAACAAACAGGACGAACCTATTTACTTCACAATTATTTATTGGCAAAGCCCGAAAGTGAGCTCCAGGCGGCGAACAGACTGGAAGGAGGGATAAGAGGCAGGGACAATTTTCGAACGGGGACAACGAATTCGTTGTGGAGGGAGCCTTAAGTGGCGGGGATTTTTAGCCCCATTGGCAGCACTGAGACCTCGCCACTTACTGTCTACCACCGTTCCCGTCTGTGATGTAACATGGCAGGCTTCACCGAATCTGCACTCTACAAAAAACTTGAAGACCTGAACGAATCTCAGCAGAGCATACAGACACTGTCTTTATGGCTTATACATCACAGAAAACACTACCAGCTTATCGTTAAAACTTGGACTAAGGAACTAACTCGAGGTAAGTTTACCGGGTTATCGTTCGCCAGGTTATGAAGTTTATTGTGTATCTTGGTGAACTGTGTTTTTTTGCATTTATTATCCTGTAAATATAAGTGTGCGCCTTTTCTTTGGTGTTATAGTGAAGAAAATAATGTTTTAATCTAATAATTATCGTCAGTTTCATTTTTGGTTTATAGTATTCGTATTGGGAGTAGGGCCAAATTTAAACTGTCGATTTAATATTCACGTTTTAAGAATTTTATCATCTTTTTATACCTACCTTTACATATCCACAACTTTTTTTATATCGCGTTATTATATTATGTGATAATATTAATGTTGCTTCTTGATATTGGTACTTAGAAATTTGCGATTGTAATGTAACATAATATACTGTTCCACTAAAAACGTACTTCAAAATGTTTTTGTTTTGTAATGAAAACTTTTAGTAAATATTATACTATTATTATTATTATTGTTATCTCAGTATAACATTCACACATTAATTGTACACGATAATTTCTATTACGGAAACTGCTGTAGCTGAAGTTTAACATGTTTTATAGTAGTAGTATTAGTAGTAGTAGTAGTAGTAGTAGTAGTAGTAGTAGTAGTAGTAGTAGAGTGATTGACCCATCGTTGATTTTGATCTTTTTTTTAAATTTAACTTTTGACTTTTAAATATTGCTTACTGATGCCTATTTACACATTTACTTTTCAGTTCACCCAGTATCAACTATTGTTACCAAATTCATTTTCTTGGACTTTGTATTGACTATCAATTTCTTAATTGGCTATTATATTAACCTGAATGTTTAATGCTTAGTATTAAATAGATACGCATGTTTTGAGATCTTTATCTATCCATTAATAAATATTTTTTTAATCAACCATTAAATGTTTTATGTCATGTTTTGAAATATCCATGATTTCATAGCAGTCAAAATGAAATTTCCAACATCTATCTATACTTATTCACTGAATACTTGTATGCTCTACTATTGGATTCGTTTGTTGTATAAATTAATACTTTAACTTTAATTTTTTTAGATATCAAAGGAAGCTATAAAAATCAGTTATATTAGGAAGAACATGGAAATGTATGTCTCGTAGATTAAAATATATCATAGCCTTATTATTAACTATACATTCATTTTTCCATATTTATATGCTTTCAGATATCTAAAGTTCAAAGGTTCCTGCTATGCCCCATAGTCTAATTATTAGAGCATTATAAACTAATGCAAGCTTCACTTACTATCATTTACTGTAGTTTTAATGATCATGTTTAAGTGAATCATTTACACTTGAGTAGTTTTGTCACTACTATAATTTAATATTATAGTCTAATTAAAATCAGTTATTGTTAATATTATAACTTAAAAAATAAATTGTATTTTTTTAACCACACATAATCTCTTTTAGGTGATGAACTAAGGAAACTCACACTCATGTACCTGGCCAATGATGTAATTCAAAACAGCAAAAAGAAAGGGCCTGAATATGGAAAAGAATTCGCTGGAGTACTTAAGAAAGCTTTCAAATTGATCAGCAATACCAAGTGCAGTGAGAAGACCAAAAAGAGGCTTGATCGGATGTTAGCAATTTGGGAAGAGAGACAAGTCTATGATAAGAAACAGATCGAAGATTTCAAGAAGATATTACACAAGAAAGGTAAAACACAAATATGAATATAGAAAAACTATCTGTTATCGCTAAGCTAGAATGATATTCAGACAGTAGTAATTTAAAAAGTATTATGAAAAAAAAGGGTTTGGTAAACCAAACTTGTTCTGATGTTCTATGACCACTCACTGGTTTGGTCTTTTGGTAGACCAGCTTTGGCTACTCACCATCTTCAGGAGCTTAGCATTAGTGTGGTCCACAGAAATTTCAATAAGATGGTGAGTAGGCAAAATTGGTCTAGCAAAAGACCAAGCCAGCATTTGGAGGTTGAATATCATAACCATGGTGTTATATCAAATTAAATCTGAATCACATTGAGGATGTTTAAAAATTTAAATTTAAAAAAGTATGTATTAATAGAATAATGTTAACAGTTTATGTAATAATCTTTGTGATATTTAATAATGTTTACAGATGATGATTCACATGAATTGATGCCTCCTCCTCAAAAAAGAACTAAGCTATCGAACAATCAGCACTCAGGTGGAGGAGGAGGGCATAATAAGCATGATAAAAGCAAGATCTCAGAAGTTGAAGTGGATGGTGCAAAGGAGGTACATGTCACGCTTTCCCCTTATTCACCAGCTGGTGATCCGCCAGAATCTGAAGAGCTTATTAAGGCATTAATAGTATGTGGACATGAATTTTTATTACCCTTCTGTTATTGTGAATATGTATTGATGTTTCTTGTTACCGTTGGAAATTTGTTCTAGAACATCAGTGTCTATTAATTTTAATAATATTTATAAACATTTAAATATTATTGTTGAGGTGTCTTGGTGGGCTAAGACATTCACATTCTGTGATAGGCTACTGGGCTTGTGGGGGGAGTTGTGGGTTCAACTTCTGTTACAGATTTAGTATCCTTAGTTTAAGATTAAGTTAAATTTGGCATAATATAAATTCCTGAGAAAAATGTATTAAATTATTTGTACTTACGCAGCAAATGGTTACAGAGAATATTGCAAGAATGATGGATGATATTCGAAACCGTTGTTGACCGTCAAACATGTATCATACATTAATATTATATTTCTGTTTCCTAGATATTGTATTCACTAATGTATTATTTTGTTTCTGGTAGGATCTAGAAAATGCAGCATCAGTTGATGTAGCTGTAAGGGAAAAAATTTCTAAACTACCGCCAGAGGTATCTGAAGTAAAATTGCTCTCAAAATTAGAAGGTAATTTGATGGTATTTATTTATATTTAATAGTAGCCTTTTATTGGTACTTTTTACACATAGCACAAAGGAGCCATTTGTGGACACATAAATACTGAAATATATGCAATTACAAAAATAATAAATACATTTTTTAAATGTATGATAAATAAATGATAAAAAATTAATTTGAAGTTATTAATAATAAATTGCATTTCTGTGTTTTTTGTGTAGATAAAGAGGCTGCATTAAAACTTGCTGAAAGGGTTAATGCAGCTGTTGAATTATTGACTGACTACAATAACAGGTTGGCTCAGGAGATGGAAGAGAGGAAGAAAGTCACCCAGATGCTCAGAGACTATACACATTCTCAGAAAGAATTACTAGCCCAGGCAGAAAGCAGAATAGAAGTAAGATAAAAGATGTCAATTAGTATTTTAAATTCGGCTATTAATTAAGATTGTTGGAACCAGTTTTGAGCCCAATACTATTTAATTAGCAGTTAGGCATATCATAAATTATAATAAGTAAATACCTGTAGCTGCAGTAATGACAGAAATATGACATGCTTATTTAAAAGTTGCTGTAACAATTTTTAATTTAATTCATCTACAAGGCATTAATTCACCTTTATTTTAGGAGTATAAAGATAAGCTGATAAAAGTAGAACAAGTAAGACATGAAGTCTTATCGCATTTGAGCAACCTTCCAGATTTGAAACAGCTGCCGGATGTAACAGGAGGCTTGGCTCCATTACCTTCTGCTGGAGACCTCTTCACGTAAAGGAAATTTAATTCGCTTAATTGTATATATTGAGTCAAAGAAATATTGCATTTTAATATATTTGCGTTTGTGTACATTATAAAAGTTGTCCCCAAAATGAATTCGGCTTAATAAGGTACACCAGACTGAGTTATTAATTTATGAACTGTTGTAGCACATACAACTTGTCACAATCAGCATGTATTTGAAATGTCATGTATATTTTTTACTTTTTGTTTCCTAAAGGAAGAAATTCACACCAGGAGTGGTGTTTGCCATTCAATTTTGGCACTATTGTACAAAATATATTATTTTTATTGTATAAATATTTCTTCTTAAATAACCTCATCCCTAACAGTTCTTAAAAACATAGTTTGAGGTGTGGATATGAAGTAGTTAAAAATGAGTGGCTTGTAGAATTTTATTAGATTTGTTGCTGTTTTTATTTCTATTGTTTTTTAAGGACTTAGAATCATGTTTGAATGTTATTACTATTAATTAAAATATATTATTTTTAAACCTAAAGTTGTATTTTTTACAGCCCTTTTTAATTTTTAGTAGCTTCAATAATTTCAAATTGAATACATGAATCTTCAGAATGTCTTCTAGAACAATTTATTTTTACTAATAGGTAATTTATTCAACTATAGGGAAACTATTTCATAGATTTAAATATTAAAGCTTCTCCTCCAATTCACTAAGTTAAATCCCTATAGAGTTCCTAACAACAAGTTTGTTAGAAAAAGTACAGGTACAGGTGTTGGAAAGTCACATTTTTCTATTTACTATTGAATTAAAAGTATTACTAATATATAATATTTATATTTGAGAGTAACAATTATATTATCAATTGCAGTTAATAAAACCATATTTGGTTACCATATTACTATTTATAATTTAATGGCAGTATTAATGTAACATTTACAGTTGCAGTTATAAATATAACATTTTTTCTAAAAAAAATTTGAAGCATCACTTATTCTTCTGCTTCCATTTACTGAATGTTGTTGTTGAGTGCATTGTATCTGTAAATTATTGAGGCACAGTATTCAAACAAGTTAGAAAATCATATTCAATCCGAACAACAATTTTCCTATAAGTGTACAAGTTCCATGATCAGTTTGAATACTTGTGACAGACAGAATTTTCCTTTAATTGTATTTGTTTTGTATACATTCTATATAAATTTATTTAGGAACATTAATTTTTCTCAGAGTTGTGTTCACCATTTTTACATAATGGGGACTGCTGGTAACTTTTTTCTATTTTCTTTATTTAAAAACATATGGTATTGATAACAAATTGTATTATAATTACTATAATTTATCAATGCAAAATTCTAAACTAATTGTTATTAAGATGTCTCTTTTTTCACCCAATGATCTTAAGTTTGACATTTTCTATGTTATCATTTCATCTTTATTGTGTGCTCTAGGAATTTTATTTTGTATTATATTACCATGGGGTTATATAATTGTTCTTTGAAGACAGCAATATTAAATGATGTAATGTATACTTGTTTTTTATTCTTATTCATAATTAAAAATACTCAAATTTTAATATATAAATGACAATTCAATCGGTCACCAGAATTTGAACCGGTTTGACACATTAATACATCAGTCTAACCATTAAGCTACACCACTGTAATTACTGGAGATACAGAAAATATGAATGGATGTTTTCTTGTTATCAAGTTAAAAAATAGGACCTACCAACCATCCTAATATATAACATACTTTAGTATTATTCTATTAAAATTTATAATAGAATAAAATAAGTGAACTTGATAAATTCTGTTGATTCACGTAGCCATATAGTTGGACCTTATTGTTACTAGTTAAAAATCTCAGTTGCACCGTTTCTCTTGTTTAACTTTCCCACTCAAACCAGAGCTTCCTAAACTCGCTTACCTATGTACAGGACCCCCAGAAAATGCTGAGTATCCCCTTTCTCATGGGCACTGAAGAGAGAGCTGAACTGAGCTTCACATATTATTTAGGGGAGACAACTCAAATTCAGAAGAATAAACATCATCTAAGTAACAACCAATAAAATTGTAACTACTATTAAAATAATAATTTGAATCTTTTTTATATGTTCTTACATGTTGATGTTATGATGTATTGGGAAATTAGTATCATTCTTGTTGTTATCATTCATCATTCTTGTTGTTTAAGATTACCTGTGAACTTATATATAGTTAATTTATTTGCCTTCAAAACTATTGGTTTCAAAAACTAATTTTAGAACTTTGAAGGACCAACTCCCCATTCAATGGTCATATTATGTCTAAAGGCACTAATCCCAGTACAAGGCTACAAAAATTCTAAATGCAATATATACAGAATCATTTTAAATAAAATGTATTAAATACATACTGAACTTTGATAAAAACTGTTACCTGTATTTTATCTCCTCTGTGATAAGAATGACAAAAGTGTCGTCTTTGGCGACTCCCAAGCAGGTAACTTAGTCTAATTCCTGTTTTATATAATATGTCCACACTAACAATCTTGGTCTCGTAAGAGACACTCTCACAGGGGAAACCTGTCTAGGCACACCTCACATTACCTGAACCCCCAATTGAGATCAACTATACACAAACATGTAATACCTAGCGTGTAACAGCCAAAGTTTATTATATATAAGCAAATAGAAAGAAAAAATACCTGTCACAAGTACTAAGGTATTAACAGTACATAGCTCAGGAATTCAGTCCTCTAAAAGGGTTTTGGACAATACCAAACAACCCACTAAGAAAGGATTTGAAGAAAGACCATAGTTGAAAATCTACATAAAAAAAATGGAATGAATAAAACAAGAATCTGGAAGAAGGTGGAACTGGAACTGAACCAACCTGCCTCATTAATTTTATCTCTCAAGGTTCCAACATTCATGAGTGGAATTTTATATTTGTTTTGTACTGAGAGAGTGTTACAACAGAATGTGAAAGTTCTGAAATATTTACATTTTAAGGGATATGTTAAATATTCGTACAAGCTTTCCTTAATTACTTTCTTTATTGTTTATATCTGAAATTTTGAATATTCAAAAACCCATATAACATAAAAGAATATTCACAATAATTCCTTATCACATCACCTAAAATCACTATATAACAAACATATTAGATAATAAGAAACAAGTAAAAAAGCAGATATATGCAAGATAAATTTATTCATATAGTGGTAACAAATAGTGAAATCTTATTCCTTGACATATGGGTCACATAAATTTTTTCTATTACAAACACCAATAATGTTCAACAAATGTGAACAAAATCAAAAGAGAAAACACTTTAAAAATAAGTATGTATTGCTTTTAAACTTTTGTTTTAGAGTGTCTCAAAATGCAAGAACTGAAAAAATCCATAACCCAACAGAAAGAATTCAATAGAATAAAGTAAAATAAACTCCATTTTTGCTACATAATACTAATTGCCCCATATGTATGGCTTTTCCCCTCAAAAAGGCACATAAATGTAACTTCCTCATAGGTATTTTTGGCATTTTAAATAACTCCAGTACAAAAAATTGTTGAAATTGGGAAAATTACCTCCTATTGTGCTACCAATTTTGTTTAGGGGATTTTCCTCTTGTACTTCCTCTGCTTCATGACAGATTTTTTGATGTAACCTAATAATACATTTTCTATACTATTTACACGCACTATAAACAAACCATATGTTCTCCTGTATTCCCATATTTACACGCAAATGCACAGATTTTGTTTTACTATTCCTTATGCAGACCCTATGAAAAATGGATTAATTGTAATTAGAAAAGACAATGGCACTGAATCCATCTTCTTGTACCTGAACCTTTTTGTAAATATATATATGTTACAGGCAAAAGAATAATCACTGATAATTTTTAATAATAAACAAATACATTACAAAACTACAAGAAACAAAATATTAAATTTAATTTTCATTAACAAATAGCAGATTTTAATAAATACAAGTAATATAATTATGTAATAGATGTACAGTTACTTATTGGTTTTATTGGTGAACACATTTTCAAAAATCATTAAAATGATATAAATTCAATATATACTGTTAAAAGGCTTTTCTATATATATTTTCTCAAGAAAAAATAATTGTGGAGTTAAAAATAGTGTATGATGCATAATCTTTACATACCAAATGAACCAAAGGTTCACATGTTCTATTACATATAGTAAACTAAAAGCAATAAATTTTCATCTGAAAGAAACTTGCATAAAAAATTAAAAACAAAAAACTGGCAGTGAATAAAAATCTGTTTTGAAGAAAAAACAAATCTTAAACAAAATCTTATATCTACAAACAATTAAACAAAATCAAAAAAGCACATAACAATGCATTGATACGTCTGTAAATCCACGTGACATGATCATTTACAGGACATATATTATGAAGTGAAATATATTGTTATAAATGGTCACCCAAGAAAATATTTATCAGTACAGACAAGGTGACTATAATGTCATTACTGATTATAAGTCCTTACAGACAGATCCTTATTATAGACACCACGCTAAACAGAAAAATAAAACATAAACTGAAATTTGATAAACAAAACTGAGACTAATGCAAACCGTTTCCTTCTTTTGTCAAACTCATAACTAAAATGGAACCATTTTATGCATGACAGATATAAAAATCACTGTAGCAATTCCACGGCAGCCAAAGGTCAGATCAGCTGCAGAGAGAAAAGGAAAATAGTAATTATCTTTTCTTAACTGTATCATATAGGTGGACCTCCTGAAGATTCACTCAATCATTCATTCGTACATATACACACGTAATATTAAAAATAATAATAGACTTTTACCTAACAATAAAATTAATAGGTTGAGCGACTAGTGATTGACTGACAGAGGTTGGGCAGTAGATGCCGGGCATATTTCTGGCTTCTTCTTGACTGTCTCAATAGAATTGGGAGCAGCATTAGAGATGGTTGCTGCAGAAGTAGTGGTATTAGTAAAAGACCTCCTCCTGAGCGGTGCCTGTTGGTGATACTGGATGTGGTCCCTGGCAGCAGACTTACGCCTCAGGTCAGGTCGACCACTGCCTGTACCTGTTGGAAGCGAGAGTCTCCTCTTTGCTGCTGGTGGTGGATCTAGTTTTCTCTTCTTAGCATTCTGCTGCTCACCACCTATTCAAAAATTATGTCTATTAATTCTCAGTATCCTTTCATAATGAACAAATAAAAAACTACATTTTTAATGCGACAATTTTAATGCGTGCAAATGTATTAAATTTCTGTTTACTACTGTCATGTTCTATTAAATAGGAAATACAAAACACAATGAGTAACCAACACGTACATCTTATGCAACAATCTGAATATTGCAACTTTTTAAAAATTAACTTTTATGTATTTTTTTCTGAAATATAATTTTTAAATATTTGATATCATTCCTATTGTAGTGGAAATTTATATTATTTATTTAAAGTTCATTACTTTTGTTACTTTCAATTAGGTTTGTAGGTGGTTGTAAAATTCCTTTGACTTCTTTTATGTTTCTTCAACAAAGATGTGAACAAGATTTGAGTAAAAACCTCTACAGAAATTTTGTATTTTTAATATACCTTTATAATATACTTTTAAATAACTATTTTAATATCATATATTACATGTATTTTATACAGTAAATATTAATAATTGTGTAAAATAAGTATGAGGTCACACTCACCCATGCTGATGTCCTGATAAAGTGATAGATTGAAAGCAAATATTAAAATAAATTATTAATGCTGATAAAAAATGTATATAGACATTTATAATAAAACATGGATTCTATCAACAATGTTATCTTAAGCCAGTGAGAATTTTCAAATTTAAGCAAACTAATGGTAGAGTTTTTTACTTCTTTACCTAAATTCTGTTGAGGGCTGGGTGATCTTCTGTGTTGTTGTTTCTTTTGTTCCGAATAGCTTGCTCCAGGCTTTCTTCTCTGGCCTATATCCCCAGCAGGGCTTTGAACTTGGTTTCTGCTATTTGATGAGTTTTGTATTTGAATTAGTTTACTCCCGCCATCTTTCCACGCTTCCCTCTGATTCATAACGGACTCCTGAAGAACTCTAAATAACAGTAAAATTAATATTATTATATAAATCTGAGCTGATGGTATACAGTTACTCTCATGTATAAGATCACCAAACAATCATCCTTATATGAAATTTATAATAGTTAATGTTGCAAATTCACAATATACCTGGCAGTGTCACCAATCAAAGGTTTAGGTCCTTGTATGGACGAGGTAGTAACAAATTCTTCAATAAAGTTTAAGACAATGATTAACTTATGGATGCCCAGTATGGGTCTATACTTGAAACAATAATTACATTAAAATACTAATTCTATGTAACAATCATTTAAAATAATTGAAAAACTAAAACCCTATTATTGAACTGCTGGCATTTATAATGAACTGACCATATCACATGTCAACTTAATAATCTAATGTGGGTAATGTTAATCCTGGGGGATCTTGCATGTTGTCAACATTAGAATCTCTGCGAATTTTACCTCTCCCCAATTGTAAATTGTTTACATCTATCTAAATTCTAGTATCATCTTTACCAATACACTTCTTTAACCAATAATTATGACACCTGGCAATAATGGGCTCAGCAATTTCCAGCTATCTTAACCATGGTTCCAAGGTTCTTATCTGTAATATGAACTGGATTCACATAGCACCTGATTTCATGTAACTGCCTTAATGAATCAGAACTAATATAATGAACTAGGATCCTCACAATAGTTTTCTGTTATGAACCTCTCCTGTCAAATCAGGTGACAGGCACTAGGCTACTATTATTGGTGTTAGGGTTCACAAAATAAAAGAAAAATTTTCAACATCCAACATCCTTGGACCATATATGTCATTATGACAAACATATAATGAAATAGTTAAAACCTTAAATACTATCTATGTATTGTATAAATAAATAAAATCTTACTTTGTGTCCTCAACACCTATCATCTCTTGCAATTTCTGAACAGTAGTATACACTGTAACAGGACTGATGAGTCCAAAATCGAAGAGGTTGCACATATGAAGTACAAAATTTCTGTAAAGGTTTTTGCTCAAAAGTTGTTCACCTCTTTGCTGAAGAAACATTGTACAAGCCAAAGGAATTTGACAATCTCCTACAAACCTAATTAAAGTAAAAAAATTAATGAACTTTAAATAAATAATATAAATTTCCACTACAATAGGAATGATGTCAAATATTTAAAAATTACATTTCAGAAAAAAATACGTAAAAGTTAATTTTTAAAGCATTGCTGTATTTATATAGCCCAAGTGTGCCTAAGCCAATGTGCACTTTTCGTGATCAGAGCGCTTATTTATCTGATCACTATCCCCATTTATAAATAACTTATAAATTTAACATCAATGGCATGCACCAGTAGATTCGAGTAAAAAAAAGTAATATTTACAATGTCCTCATACACTTTAATGTAATCATTAAACACGTAAGATGAAATTTCATTTCATTAAGTTAATGTTTAAGTATTTATATCCATCAACTTCAATTTTTATAGGAAATAGACTCAATAATATTATATTAAAACATATTAACACATCTATACTTAATCACTAATACAGGTACCAATAAATTTTCAGACAATATGAAATATAGGATCAGTTATGAAAGTTGCACTAAAGGCACATAATGGGAAGACCATAATTGTGCCTAAAATATATATAGAAAAAAGTTTACAATAATAAATGTTCATTTAATGAATGAACAAACACTTTATAATATATGTATTATATTAACTTCTGAAATCTCTGCCCAAATAGAATGGAGATGTTAAAGAAAGTAAAGGGAAAATAAAATTTTTTATTACAAAAGTCAATGAAACACCAAACCATACACATTTTAGAAATAAACTGACTACCACATATTATCATAGGTAAATGTGTACAAATACAATACCCGTGTCGCATGACATGTAGGTTCCACATTTTCATCAGCTCTTTTTCACCCTCATTGACATCTGTGAACTCATCAATCATCATCATTGTTTTTTTTTGTAACCACCTTGGGTCAGTCTCATCTTCACTGTCTATATCCATCTCCTTTGGATAAATTGGTAAACATGTTGTTGTATGATGGTATAACCTAAAAATGATTAATAAATAAAAATTGAAGACTAGAATGGCAGTTGTAAAGAAATGAACATATTTAATTTTTAACAATCACTTGATTATAATATTATAATTAGTCATCTATTTGGGATGAAAAGGTGTCTATTTACAAATTCAGGATTATAAACATTACTTTTTATGATTAAACTTCATATCCACATCCAAATTTTAGATCAACACACAAAATCAAATAGTTATTAAAACCCAATAGCAAAATAAAATAAAAATTTATACAAACCCAGATGAGTTTATTCGCAGAGATGATTCCACTGGAATTGAGATAATTCAAGAAATCTAAGTAAATTATGTTATTACCGTTATTTTTGAGATCTGTCAAACAAAACTCAATCCTGTGTTAACGTTACAGGGCAGTCAGGATGCATTACTGGCAACTGACATGCTTAAATGTCTCTATAAGCTAATGATGGAACATTACTGAGGATGAAGAAAAGTTGAGACCAAACCAACATAAGACCAAATCAACAGGTTGGGGCTGAAGTTCACAAGAATGACGGTATTTTAAACCATCATGGACAATCGAATAAATATTTTAAATATTTTTAGGTACATATTAACAAAAAAAAACTATTATTACTACTGGAAAACTGAATGCTGAAAAAATGCAATATTTTTTCATAATAACAAAATTAATGCGTTCCCACATTCATATATATAAGTTAAGAATGTCTCGTAAGAAGATAAGTTAAGGAAGAACATAACTAAAATATGCTGTCGAGCACAACTCACATCTAAAGGTACTCAATTCCTAAGTAAACAGAATACTAGTCAATTCAATAATAATATTTAATAAAAACAAATGTGACGATCGAACCAAACCATATCTTCTTACGGTATAAATCAGAGAAATAAAATGACCATCTGATAACCTGTTGTGACCAGTTATATAGGGCCTTTGAGCATCGAATTCATTTTCGTCCATGTGCAAAAACTCTGTAAGTGCAGGATGAGGCCTCCTAGGGTGACAGACTATGATGTGCGAGAGAGGTGTCCTCCTCACTGGACCCCCACCTCTTGACCCTCCACCACCAGGTGGCCCAGAATATGATCCATCATAACCTTCGTTCAACGATACATCTATCCTGGCTCCACTTTGCGTTGGCTGAAGCGATAAATAACATCTCACTAAGTAAATGTTATTGTATTTGAAATATGAAATTTAAATAAAAATATCCCCATAATAAGAATTCATCCGTGTATATCCAGGCACAGAAACCACTAATAGATGGTATCCCAGATACAAAATCTACACTTTTGTTTCAAATTCCTCATTCACTCAAATAACTTTTGATCAGAGAATGTAGGATCTATGTAAAACACTATAGCTCATATGATAACAGAGGCCCTTTGTCACATCTAAAAATCTAAATTGAATTCTAAATTCAATTGAGAACAGATTTCAGTTATGAGGCATTAGTAATTAACACTTCTACTGCTTATCTTTTAGATTAAAATATATGAATGTTGCATGTTTATTCCTTTTCATAGATTTACCAAGGTACAGTTCTTGAGTGTATTAAGTTTGAAGAATGTGTAATTATCATGGCAATATTGTTTTGAGCTTTCATAGCGAATGGTACTGCTGCTTTGTGTGTTATGATATCTTGATGCGGTATATTCATATTGAAAGTTCAACTATAAACAAATAATTTCTTAGCCAATTCTTCATTAATAATTCAAACTCACCACATAGGTGAATGAAAACCTGGGATGGCAGAGTTTGAGATGTTTGAGCAAAGAATACAGTGATCTACAATCAATAGAACACCAAGGGCAGTGCATATCACAAGAAGCTTCCGTTTGCTGTTTCGAATTATTGTTGTACAGAAATTGATAAACAACAGATGGCCTGTCCCGCACCTTACTTGAACCATCTGCAATCAAATTACATGGTAATGTTTAATCAGCTTGTGTTTAAATAAATAAAAAACATATATATATATATATATATATATATATATATATATATATATATATATGAATTACCAACTCATAACTCATGAGTTAATATGTGAAATACCAACTCTGAAAATCAACAAAATATTTTATTTTAAAGTTATTAGACTCTTTATTTATTAAATTAGGATAATAATGTTCTGAAATTTACAGATTCATACATAAATACTATTTTACTATTATGCACAGCATGAAGACACATCAGTATTTACTACCTGGTCTATTGTTTTCTTTGTTGCTCAAATCATTTTTGTCAATGGGTAAAAGTGGTTGCGGTCTGTCAACCATAGGTGTCACAGCCTCTCTGGACCACTGCAATCTCACCTTTAGTGTTGGACCATTGCTCATTTTCTCAAATGATGACAAATGCTGCTCCTTCAGCTGTTACATACAAAGTAGTAATTGAAATCAAATTCTAATGGAAAATCATATAATATTTTCAAGCTTTAGAATGAAACTTTAAATGGTAGAGCTCAGTAATATTAAATTTAAAGTTTTAAATGTTATACATACTGCCAAATTTTATAAATAATGCACAAATAAATTGAGAAACAAAAAATTTCACAAATGTAAAACATGAGCATCAAAATTCACTACAAAAAATATATTGAGAAGAGATCTTTTAGAAGCCATTAATTTGGTTTAAGGACTATTAACTTTTTCAGAAAGAATGTGAAGAAAAATGTATTTATATCGTTTGAAAATCAATACAGTAATCACATTCTAACCTCTTTGTCAAATCCTATTTCTTCCCAAGTTGATAAAGCATGAGCAATTTTGGAGCCTGAGTTTGTTCCATGTATCTCCTCCAAATAAAACTCATATTCCCCATCACTCAATAGGCACCTGTTTTGTTTATCATATATCACGAGGTCTGTACCAAACTGGACCAATTTCTCTTCATCACAACCTCCAGATTTATTGCATTTGCGTTTTTTCTGTGATGGTTCTGGAAACAACCATTTTATTTTTATTTAATTCCAGTAATTAATTACTTCAATGAAGTAACCTCGAACCACAAAACATAATTATGAACTAAAATTATTTTGGACTAAATTTGCTAATTGATAAAAGAAAAAGTGTTTGATTGTGTTCTCTTTATATATGAAATTAAAGTAAACAGTTTCAATATAACAATATTAACATAAAATGGTCACAATTATATCAATAATAGTTTTATTATTGTAATATTTGCACCTAATAACAAACTGAAGAAAATCTAATGAAAACCAATATGACTAACCCAACCCAAGTTGAAATGGTGCAGTTGCTCAAACACCCTGAGATACATGTGAATTAAATTTCAATGGCTAGTATTAAATCAATAAATACAATTACAATTATTACAATAATACAAATAAATAATATCATTATCAAGTTTATCATTATGTTCTTTTAATTCTCTCTGAGTTCCCAGTGTCCTCGACATAACATGCTCATTGAATAACTAATCCATCCTCCTAGCAAGAGTAATGTCCATGGTTACCTTTTAAGTATCCAGGTTGGATACTCTAACATTTATATAATGATACTTACATGATGTAAATATCATGCTACCACAAAAAAATATTCCTCATCCTTACCACAGCGCAGTGTATGCAGGAATCAAACCCACAATTTACCATATTCAGTTGGCTGCAGCAAATAATCATTGCTGTATATCAAGGAATAACATCAAACTATAAATTGGGAGGACTAATACCAATACAATTATAATAATGATTATGATTATAATCAATGTTTGAATACATACCTGAATCAAGGTCAGAACTAATTGACAAGACATTGGATGTCATGGTTGCTACCCTGAGTAGGAGGTGATAAGATTTGACCAAGTGGCCTGATAAAGAGAAAGATTCAGTTGGTATCGACACTGTTGGGGCCTTTGGAGGAGGAAATTCCTCCGAAGGGTTATAAGGAACATAACTAGTACCCAGCGAAACCTTAAAAAAAACATACACATCAATAATATTTTATGATAATTTGTAAATCAAGGTATAAATAGGTATAAGCAATTCAAAGTATACAACTATTTTTAAATGTACACTGAAAGTTTTACATACTGTCATAACTGGACAAGAGACATCTTTACGCTTTTTGTGGCATATTTTCAATAGGAGTGTCTCTACTTTAACTGGTTCTTCTTGGCTCAAACCTAAAATAAACAATTAATGAATAATTGACAATATATTTAAACAAAATAACCACAATTTACTGATTATCAGAGGTACAGTTCTCTTCAACTCAGGTAGTTCTCAACATTTATACACTCATTAAGTATCTAGGATGGTTGCTGATGCCACCAATTACAATGTAATTAAGGAAAAGAGAGTTATATATAAAACAACATTTTCTCATAATTTACATGATTTTTTCGAAGAGCTGAAATAAAACATCTTGGAAAGGATTTTCATTAGGATTCGTACGATCTGGTATCTCACTTATACAAAATTAATTTAGTGTAAAATGTCTGTGCTAATGCTCTGTAGCCCTTACCTTACACCAATATCTTTCATTTAATTCTAATTCTGCTGTACTAACTGACGTGTGGTTGTTCATGTCATATATAAAAAATAGATCAACAAAGACATAAAGTGATTCAGAAATAAAACCTTTCTTATGCAAGTATGTAAATTACATATAAAAATAATACAAATATCATGAGTGAATAAACTGTCCTTTATCATCCCTGATTTAGTCGTATTTCTGGTGTCTTATATTGACGGAAACTGTGAAAAAGCCACCATTTGTTACAATCTCTTATCATAAAATAAAATCACCTGAGGATTTGTTGTAGAATCCCAAAAAGGTAAGAGTTAGAAATCCAGACATTGGTTCCTGTTCCTGAAGCCGGGAAGTGACAGTCTGAAGTAGTGAATCCACTTTGAAACCTCTCCTTGTCTTATTACTCCTTGACATTCTATGCCTCATATAAGTTAGAGTGCGATACAGGAACACCGGCTAACAAATATTTATAAAAAAAAATAAATTCAAAACAATAGTTTATAAGCTATTATATATGAAAATGAAATCAAACATCCTTACTTTCAGCATATTTCTAGTCCTCAAGTACCTGTAGATTTGTGTAGGTTCTAGAACAAAAAAATAAATGCTGGCATATTATATCTTGTATAAACATTTAAAATATACGCCGAATGCAAATTGTATTACTGGAAAAGATAATTCAATGCTAACCCCTTAACAATTAAAAATACTTTGTGAAAATCATTATTAAAATGATATATAAAATATTTCAAAATACATATATTAAAAATTGTTATTATTACATTTCTGATTCATCTATCTTTTCCATTAAATAATTTTTTTTAAGGGGGCTATGGTGGTTTGGAAGTATTAATGAAATTATCAATGCTGCAATTGCCTGCTATTACTAGTGATTCTGGTTCATTAACAAACCAACATTCGCATTCTATCATTGTCAGTACCTGAATACAGGGGTTAACTAGCAAATAAAAAGTTTATGCTTACTGGGGCACTGCATTGATTGAGTAACTAAGCATCCTCCATTAACAAAACAATTAATGTATGCTCTACTAAACAATATGTAGAGTACTAAATATACTAATCTTACTTGGTCTTTAACAGAAATTAGGTTCTCAGCAGAGTGGAATACCAGTAATAAATTTTTGTATCGATGTTTTAAATCTTTGGTGACAGACAGTCATATCATTGATAACCATTTATGTTCTTTAATATAGTTCTAATTAAAATGTAATCCACAGAACTAATTATTTAAGGAATAAACTTGATATCTCAATACTGAATAAAACTTGTTAATTTTATTAAATACCCCTGTGAATGGTATTTGTGGACATCAAACAGCACACATGGAAGCAATCGTCAACCATGATCACTATGTAAAAGGGATGAAATAAAGAATTTAGGGAGAGTATGTACATCTAATTATTGAATTATAAAGTATACAGTTCGATAGGATATTCCACGGGGAAATCTATTCATGACCAGAAAAAAATTCATTAAGGAGGGAATGTATACTTTCTTATAAGGAACTAAAACATCATAGAGAACTTTATTATACAAATATCAACAGGGCATAAAATAAAAATACGGTCTACACACTTAAAACATCTCTCTTCTTTAACAAACGATTAATTTTCGACCTGCCAACGCATAAAATACATAAGAAAATACCGTTAGAGGATAGGTTATATGCTTGTTTTCCTTTCAAATAAACCACACATAAATACGTCGGATAGAGAACAATCTGAATAAGAGCAAGTAAGTTGCAGAAAAATGCGATAACGAGAGGGATATTTACAAACACAGACAGTGGGCAGGACCTTGAAAATGTATAAAAAGTGGCTCACTTTCAAACGCCTGCAAGAACTGTTCGTGATCGTCGTTGCTGGCGTCCGCTTTGGCATTTTTGGCAGTGTCGTTCTCCTTTTCCTTGTCTCTCTTCTTGGGCGGCATCTCGGAAATGGAATGAGCGGGCAAAAGTGGAAAAAATAAAAAAAATAAAAAAGAAACCGAGCGATGCAGTGTGTTCTGTGGGGTCCGAGAACCCGCGAACTGGAACCCCTCCCTTGAGTCACGAGACCACAGCCGCCACCTTACTTCAGGTCACGAGGGCAACGCTTTTCCACACTCTGCTGTACCACTGAAGAAACTAGGGACACTTAAGCCTATTTTGAATTTACGACTGACAATATTTAAAAGTTATGAATACAGTACCTTTGAATACAGTACAAGACTTGGACGGGAAAGTGATTCCAGATCGGGTTGGCCAAACTGTAAACCGTCGTATTTGTTCAAATCTACCGAGCGTACTTTGCTCAACGGATTCACATAGAAGGTTCACATAGAAGGAGCGACGCACCTATTGCTTTCACAAATGAAGTATTATAAATTAAATTTTAACGTTCCCCAGTTTCTTATAAAAATAAATTTTAAACGAAGAACAAATTTAAAAACAAAGTGAAAATGGAAAAAACACTGCCTATTATCTTCATGTTATCTTCTGGCAGTTCGATTCACAATATACTTCTTAATAATAATGTTTAACTGGCAATCACAACCATTATACCATTATAGTCTCACTATTTCATTCAAATAGAAGTATAAGTAGAGTAACATGAGTGTTTACAAGCTCATGTTTACATAACAGCCGCTTCTGAGAAGCGAATTCGTTGACTTATAACGGTCGACCATTGCCGCCATTAGTCTGAAATTCTGGAAATGTTTATGAAAACTAATTAATTACGAATAAGTAAATATATCTCTATTACCTTTTTAAAAATTAGAAAATAATTTTTATGTATTTTAAATTTATTTATTTTAGATTATGTATTTAATTATCCTAATAATTAACATTTAACTATGTATTTTAGAATTTATGCAGTTTTTCAAATTTTAGAATGTTGTTCTATGCTTGACACAGTATTCATTACAAATATTGTTTTTTCAAGATAATAAAAACACAGTTAATTGAAATTTTCAAAAACTGAAAGTAAATTCTATATAATAATTACTTTACACCAATATGTTATAAAGCTCTTAAATTTTCTGATTGGTTATAAATTTAACAATTTATAATCTCCATCAATCATTAACAATGATCCTCAATCATAGTCATAATTGTATCCATAAATAAATGTTGATAAATCTTGTTTATTTATCAGATAACAAGCAATTGTCATTATAAAAATACTTAATGATGGATTATCCACATACCAGTGGCCAGAAGATAGACTATATTAATGTTGTAAATGGTTGGTGAAATATGTTGTTGATCTGTTTTTTCTTTCTCGTAACATTATGTAAAATTGACATATATTTAAATTTAAACAAAATAACCACAATTAACTAAGTATCAGAGATACAGAATGTAGTGGCAGCAAAAATTATTTGCACACACTTATTATATATTTTTTATTATTGGTTTAATAAGAATAAAAATGTCAAACTGGTTTTCACAACCAAACTAAATATTGAAAAGTGAAGAGATGCTATTTAAAATTTGTTTAAAGTATAAAGTGAATGTAACATTAATAAAATCCATTACCAAATAAAGCCAAATCCATTAGCACAATAAAGCGCAACTGTGCATTGTCACTATGTAATTGTATGTTATTTCATGAAACAGCAAAGTTAGACTTTGAAAGAATAAAATTATACTAAAATAGAAAAAATAAATTTACCAAATGGAAAAACATTTTAAAAAATCATTTATTTCATGAAATATAATTAAATAAATAACACTGTGTACTATGTACAAAATAAAAGTATACAAACTGCTTTATTGTTAGTAATAAACTTAAGTCTTCAAAGTATACACATTTTAATGATTATACAACTGTCAGTCTAATAACATATTGCATTAAATGATTAAATATTTGCACTATGGACTATGCTTCAATTCCAAGTGATTTTATGAATGCTTCTGGCTCTGGATCTCGGCCCTGAAATCTCCTGAAAACTTCACTTGAGTGACAGCTTCCCCCAAAAGCAAGAAATGTATCTCTAAACCTAGACAAACATTTACACAAGTTATATCACACATATCCATATAAATATATAATTTAATACTATTTCTATAGTATTTTTAATTTAAATAAAACAGATTCCATAAGTCATTCTTCAATTTGAAAACTAATTAAATCATTTTTGCACTCACAATTACTCATTCACTGTTCAATGTGTGAAAAATTTGCATTCCATGATAAATATAATTAATTAACTTGATAGGACTGCAAAAAGTTAACCTTAGAAAGTTTAAAATATTGATATTACAAAATACAAATAATAATAACATGGAAAACTTTAAATATTGTTGATGAAAATAGTTTTAATATATATTATGGTACTTGAAATCTACCTCGATCCAATAGATTTAAGATCTGATTCTGGTTGGTTGAATGAAGTGTATGCATCAGCTGCAAGCATCCTCGACCATAATCTGGTGTAATAAGCAGCACTCAATTCATCGGATATACTGCTTGTGAAACTGCATGGGTGAACATCACCTTTGTCCAATGGCAGAACAAAATGCTGGCCCCATTGTTCTCTTACTATGCTCAACCAAAAATCTGTCCTGAAATATTAATTTATATAAAATAAAATAAAATAAATATAAAATATAAATATAAAAATAAATATTAATTTGATATACCTGTTTTGTGGTCTGCGAGGGGTTGGAATACTGTAGGTTCGTGATGTTTCTGTTTCCGCAAAAGACCAAACCAGCGAGAGGAGACAGAAACATCACGAACCTACATAAATATTAATAATATATATAAAAAATAAAAATACTATATATATATATATATATATAAACTTATATAACTATATATATATATATATATATATTTTTTTAAATAAAACATTTTTTGTTAAGTATCTTACGTTGTATGTAGTTTCATATCAAGCGTGGAATAGTAGATTTCGGTACATAAATTATAGCCTGCCATGTGACGTCTGACAGCTGCTACACTCAGTCCTTCAGGTAAAGATTCGCCCGTCTTATAATGACCTGATATACTCTTCAAAATATCAGGATTGTTTAACCTGGATCAAATTTTCTAAATTTAGTACATTATTCTACAGAGTGTTTTTATGGTTTATACCTAACTACTCTGAATTAATTAATTAAAATATTGAAATACAATTCATTCAAATTTAATTATTGGGTAAAGCCATTAATAAAGTATTATTCGGAAATTACAGGACTTCAGATAAAACAGAGCTGGTAGTTCAAAACCATCATCAATCTTTGGACTTGCTGTCCTCACTAATGTGTGTAATTATATAATTATATATAAAATGACAAATGACTCATTTGTCATTTGATAAACTGCCAACAGTTTCAATGGTTCAAGAGACATACATTTGGCGTAAACTGAGCCACTGCAGCCCCGAAAACAGAAAATTGCACAATAATAATGACCATAATTGTACATAAACAACAACAAAAAATGCAGCGACTGCACCATAATGCTTCATCAGGAGGCAAAATATTTAAATGCATCACTACATTACTAAAGTAATAAAAAACCAATCCAGCTTAAGACAAAATCTAAGGATAGAAAATTACAAGAGTGGTAATATCACATCTCACAATTTTAAGTCAACGACTTAGTGTAGTTTAAGATTGTTATAAATAATAATAACAAACACGTATATTTACCAGAGTGACATAATGTTGCTGACAACTTCAACTGCATCCCATTCAATGTTGGATAATCCTGATACTTCTGAATAGTTAACAGTGCTCAAGAGATGTTGAAGAGCATTACCAAACTACCAAAATATAGTATTATCTTCAAGTGAGAAAAATATTATAAACATAATTCTATGGTGTCTTTGTCTATCTTTGGGTTTAATTACTTAGTGCTTACATTTCATACTTTATTAATTTTTAACTTAGAAAAATAACATAAAAAATTACCTTTCGGAAAAGATTATCGACAGATGAGAATGGTAGCAGGCAGGGTTCTTCTTTTGACTTTGGAGTTGGAAAATTGCAAACCAAAGCTGCCAAAGGATATAATTGCCCATATGATCTAGCACTAGGGCGGATACCAACAACATGTGCACCACGTGCACCTGTGTCCAGTTTACTGGGTCTGTTCAAAGTAAACTGATTACCACTTTAAATATACATTTTTTTATACCAATGAACTTATTTTTAATGACATACGTTTTATACAGATTTTGATTAAGTTTATTATAACAATAGATTAACAAGGCCTGTAACCAAAATTTTTTAAAAATCCATCAAGAATATTGACATTCCCAATTAAACAGACTGGATAACAGTAGTTCATCACTAGGATAATAATTGGACAGTTATAATTGAAATAATATTTTAGCATTTTAGTTAAACAAATTATTTATTTTAATAATGATTAAAATGTATTTTTACCTTGAGTAAAGATCAATATATAATCCTGCAACAGGTTTTGATGCTTCACCCTCAAATATATGGTAAAATCTGACATCTGGATGCCAAGTGTCAACTTCTGGTACTTCTTCAAATCGTAATGAAAATAGCTCACTACATAACCCCATAATACCAGGTAACACTTTGTCAAGTGGGAAATATTCCTTCAGCTTTATTTCATTCCAACTATAAAGCAATGAATATACGCATTAAATTCAGTTTCAAGCTGGTGAGGTTTTCTGATCTTGTAATGATAATTAAGAAAGTCAAGCTGAGAGACATGAAAATAACTTACTTGAAAAGTACCTCCTTCTGTTTCCTCTGCCAGTAAGGAACATCCCAAATTTGTAATTCATATTCAAAACCTTCCTTTTCTGCAAAACGTTGCAATTCGGATAGTTCTCTCTCTTGTGCTGGTCTTGCTGATTAATCCAATATAATAATTATTAAGTATTTAATAGAAATATGTAACAATCATTAATACAAATAATAATGAGATAGTCTACACTCCTGATTTTTTCATTTGTAAACCTGGGTTTGCAGCTATCAAATGTTATTCCAACAAATTGGTTTGACCAACATCAAATACTCAAGAATTTGAAAATAGGTCACTCCAAAAATTCATTAAAATTCAAGCAGACCTAGACATGAAAATATTAACTCAAATTCTTATTGATGATGATTTTTGAATGTAAATAAATAGAAAATTATCACAACAGTTTTCTAACAATAGTAAATTTTTTTTTCAGTACTTATATAGTGCAATTGGTTTTTCACCATTATGCGCTTAATAGCAAATTTTTAAAATGCAATTTATTCATTAAGGACATTTATTTATTCTCTGAATACCCATATTTTGTTTCACTCAAAATTTATTTCCAATTATTTCTAGGCCATTACATGCAGAAAATATCTACATGAGCACCATAGATGAGCAGTATAGGTTAAATGAAGAAGTTTTTGTTATAAGGAATAGGAACTCTAATGATAAAAAATTGACAGCTTCATTAAAAAAAATATAGAATGTTAAGAAAATAAGTAGTAAGGAATAGTATACCTTTTTCTCGAAGCAGAGACAAAAATGCTTCTACCTTTTCAACTTTTCCAGCCATTTTAGTTTCCATTGACATGTGTGCGTAACTTTCATAGCCTAGAAGTTTTGCTAAGTCCCTCCTAAAAAAAATTATTGCTAATAACATTAAGGGAAAAAATGTTATTTACCCATAACAACCAAATAATTAGACCTTAAATTTAAGGTAAAACATCCTATTAGGTTAAAATAATTGTCAATAGCATTCAAAGAATAAAAACAGTGAGCTCCTGATGAAGCTGTTATAGATAATACCAACAAAAAAAAGTTATAGTAACAAGTGTGAACATATTTCTAAACAAATTAAAACAGCCGGCAAACGATGAAAGACATTATATTTCCAAATATTTCAACTATTCCCACAATCACTTGGTACAAATAAATTATTATAAATAATTTAGGAAAAAAGGAATACCTGAGAGATCGGATATGTTCTAATGTGCTGCTATTTTGAAGCTCAGTATTGGAGCAGAAGGCAGAAGCAACTTGTCTTGAAGCAAGCCAAGCATTCCACCTCAGATCTCTGTCAGGACAATATTCCATAAATTCTGGAAAGATATTCGGTGATAGATTCACATTCCAAGGACCAGTGATTGCTTTCTCCCTTATACAAGAATAAATTAAGGTAATTAGAAACCATAAGAACATGAACTGTTACAGTTAAAGTCAATATATATGACACTGACCACAAATTTTAGGTAGGGTATGCATAATTATAAACTTGTAAATTAATTATTACATACTGTAAATGTGAAACAAGCACCAAACAACTGTACTCACTTATCTACAGCCATAATATTAAGCAATTCCTCAGAAAAACCTTTGGTAACGTATGGGTCTATGATCATGTGTTTGAATTCATTCTTAGAAACCTGAAAAATATTCAATGTATATATTAAATCAGCACTTCAAAACTGTGATTTGTATGAAATTGTAAACAGGAATATAACCAACAATATGAATAGCTTTACCTCTACTCTTTTACGAAACTTAAACTTCTCTTCCGCTATTTTTTTTGATATTTCAGCAAAAATTATTTTGTTATCACCTTCAAGTTCAAGACCATTCAACTTCCCTTCAGTCAAAAATTTTGATACAACTCTCTGATCTTCCTCAGTTAATTTTGCACTGTCACATTCCTAACACAAAGAAATGTCCATAAACATAAATTTTGCAGGGAATACCTTAAAAATATATCTTTATTCTTGGAACCTACAACTTATCTATTAAGTACAGGCCTTTAGTTCCGCCCTTTATTTTATCCCATAACAGCAGTATTTATTGTGTTAACATGTTATTGAGTGTATGAACACATTACTGTGTTCATAGGATAGACGAATATAATAATAAAGAACTTCAGCTGTAATTTCATTCATTAGCTATGATTGTATCATATCATATCTATATTACACTTGTCCTATACTAGATAACTCCATATTTTAGTATAAATATTTAAATCAATATATAAATACTTACTTTAAAGGCTTTATATATGTGATGAGAATTATATTTTAAAATTCTAGCTCTTCTTGCTCTTTCGTGAAGTGAAAGGTAACTTTCAGATGGCATAATCTTATTTTCAGCCAAATAAAGAGTTTTAATTAAACCCCATGTGGTTTCCAAAGGAGCTGCTAATGTCTCTAGTGGTTCAATAACTGTATTAAAAATATTTTTCTTGTTTTCTTCCTCTTTTGTAGATGTTTCGGAGGCTACAGACACATATGAATACTAAAATTCATTCATTCATTTTGCACTTTGAGAAACTACATTTTTCAATATCACATTTATTATAATCATTACCTACTAACTGATTTTCAATTTCCCTCACACAATGTTCAAAGTCAAGCAAATATTTGCCCAGTGTGCTAAAACATTTTTCTCGAGTCAGGGATTTTATATCGGGTAAACCAGTTTTGAATAATATGTTTTGGCCAGATACTTCTGGATTCACCTCTGGAAGCCTACAAGATATTAATAAATATCAATTAAGTACCAATACGTTTTACGATTATAATGTCCTAAATTGCATTAATCTTACTGACACTTACAAAACGATATAACCGTTTCTGCATTGTTGAAGAAAGAGTTTTTTCAATTTAATGTTAAACTTCCTACAAAATATTGCACTAGCCATTCTTACTGGCTACAACCACACGTGTTACCTTCCCGTCAATGTTGCCAACTTAAGATAAACTGCTATACATCTTATCTATACGAGACCTATGCTGCAAAATAATTTTTAGGGCTAGGAAATCGTATATACTTCTTTGTATTTACGTATTGTTTTGGTTTACATATAGGAGATTTAAAAAATAAATGTTAATAACTGGCATCTACGTAGGAGAAAATAATGTAAATTATACATATAATTTATATATATATATACACACACGCACGCACGCACACACACACACACACACACTAAAAATATTATTAACAACTAAAAATTCAAGTCTAAAGTACAATCAATTGTTGCCTTGTAAATTATGAAAGAAAATTAGTTCCATCTGATTCTAGTTTAGTCTGTTTTCAGTTTTTCAAGTGCAAGACTAAAAATTTATATTTCAATACATAGCAGTGTAAGTTTGATTCTTGCTGTAAACATTTCAAAAATGTTAATTCGTACTAGTGAAGATTAGGTGTTAGTTAATGGTAGGAAAACATTTGAAATATATATTATAATTTTAAATCACTTGATGTGTGAATGAGTAGAAGACAATCAAAGCTGCTCTTTGTAAAATGCTAGAACAATAAGCTTTGTAACTACTTTATATATTTTTTAAATTTGAAACTGCATTTCTTTTCTATGCAATTTTGTGAATTGCATATATGCATGATAATTCACGTGCAGATGCAAAAAAATAGGAAATATCAACTTTTTTAAAACTTATTTTGGGTTGGCTGACATTTTAATGATCATAAAATCTCTACCTGAGTGGAAATAAAAGAATTATACAGAAAAACATTTATAATTATATTTTATTCATACATAAAGAATTAATCAAGTCCTATAAGCTCTGCTGTAGGTGGGTGCAAGAGTGAATGCTCTGGAGCTGTAATAGGCAGTTTATTGGAGGGTAGTTTCTGTTCTTCACTGCTCATTTGGAGTGAACTCAATTCAGATAGAAAATCAGTAATGGATTCTGAACAAACTTCAGTTTTGACAGATGATTCAATAACATGGTCTCCTATGGTTGAAGAATTTGCATCAGTCTCTACCAACTGTCCATCTGAGGGCTCTTTACTTGAATTAATATCCAGTGCTTCCTCTGCGGTTTGAATCAAGTCATCATCATCATCAACTTCTGTGTCTTCTCCCTACATTATAAGAAATATAGAAATGAGCACTCAGACCCTTGGATGGGGAATTATGATGCTTTAAATTTGTTTACAATAAAAAATAAATTTAAGTAAACCTGTAAGGTGTTGGTAGTATTATATTGGAAAGCAGATCTTGCAAGATCCATTTCAATTGGAAACAAAGTGTTGATGGCCAGAATATCTCGTGCCTCTGAGTGGAAGGTAGCAAATGCAGCAACAAACCTTTGTAGCTGCTGGACTAGGTCTTGAACATGTTTATTGTCCAAGAGCTCCAATTTAACTAATACATCAGACCTGAGTTGAGCAAACCTTGCTCTTGCCTCTTGCCTGCACCTCAAGATCAACCTTACAAAAAATTGTATAATTTAAAATAAAAATACTATTCATTTTGAAAAAGCCAAACATTACTTTTAGCAGGACAATATAAAATTGTCTGCACTATTGTATTTGCTATAAAAAGGGAACAAATTAACAAGATTCCAAAGACTGTTAAAGCAGGGAAAATTACTGATTGAGTTTCAATAATTCTTTTGAAAATAGCTTTTATGAAAATTCAGCAAAAATCACAGCAATAACACAATGATTAGTAAATGTTAGATAATCAACATTATTACCTGAAATGAACTATTACAAAGATGTAGCAATTTGTTTTATTATAATAATATATAAGTCTTTTAAATAACTCAATACAAACCTGTATTCATAATTCCCTGTTTCAACCCTGTACAGTGGCTCTTGGAGAGCAGCATAAGAGTATTCTTCATCATCCATCTCTTTCACTTTTAAACAGTATGACAGATATTCAAATTTTGCATCAGCATACTTGCGGATTGTTAACTTAGTATCAGGTATTGCTTTTGTCAAATAAGTTCCAAGATCTGATAAAATCTGGTGAAAATTTAAAAAACTGTTAAGCTAGTTAATTGAATGGATTTTATAAAATAAATAAATACCGAACAAAAAATACACAATTAGTTATAGCACATTTCAACATCACTATGTAAAAGCACAATTAAGGGACATTAAAAATGATCATGTATCCACAGCATTTA
Source organism: Lethocerus indicus (assembly GCA_019843655.1). Taxonomy (NCBI): domain Eukaryota; kingdom Metazoa; phylum Arthropoda; class Insecta; order Hemiptera; family Belostomatidae; genus Lethocerus; species Lethocerus indicus. The sequence continues at coordinate 23,285,549 of JACDQD010000005.1, read as the reverse complement.
ATGTTTTATATACTTTTATAATTTTCACATTCCCAAATAATTTGCATTTTTACTGTCACAAATTTCATTAATATCAACATTTCATTAAAGGAACTTAAATATTTTTCTTGTTTTGGTTCACTCTTTGAATAAAATGAATCTTTTTTTAACTCCTAACAATATGTTCATATGAATGCAAATGAGTTCATTAGACAAAGGATTAAAAATTAAACACTTCAGAGTAATTTAAAGTAAACAAGTTAACTTCACACTGAATTACAATGAACAATAATCCATTAAACTGGGACAATTTTAAGTTTCCTTTCCAAATGGATGAAAAATTACAATTATATACACAAAAAATATATCTTAAACTAAACAGAGACAGCCTAAAACTAAAACAGAGCATGAGCCAAGCATAGGCATTCAACCTGCCACTGTAATATTAGTCATTTGCTAAAGCAGTCATCCACACCGCAAACTAAAACCTCAAAGCTAAAATTCAAAGTTACCGGTTTAATTGTCTTCACCGTCTGAATACCATTTTTTTCCATTGCTCTATGGTAATCTCCAAATGCCCTGAAAGCTTCACTTGCCCTTGGCTGAGGCTCACGAACTCCAATACCAGCAAAGACATCACCAAAAGCTGCAACAGAATTTAAATGACTAAATCTAACCAATTATTTATGGATGTGCAGATACTCATGCATAGGTATTTTCATAATATTGCAATATCTAAAAAAATAATGAAATTTAAATACAGTGACAAAATTACCTTTGTAGATTTGCATGAGCCCATAAAATGCCTTAAGGACTCTACGAGCATGATCTACAAGACCTCTATATGTTCCTTCAACAGACTCCAGTTCTCTTAATTTTTTTACCAATGTGTCATTGCAGAGTATAGCTCTAGATAACCCTAAGGCATCTGCTGTAGAGCTGCTTAAATTTTCCACAAGTCTGTGTTTCACCTTTTTCATAATTATATCCAAACTTTTGCCCTGAGAAGGGTCAGCATGCAGCTTATTGTATTTAATGCTAACTTCATCCTATAAAAAGATATTGTTGGTTTAAACAGCTTTTCTTGCCAATTTAGACCTTTACAAAGTCAACAATTTTAACAATCACCTTTGATGCTTGAATCATCTTGGCAACTTCCACTTTAGTTTTACCCTTGACAGACTGTCCATTAACACCGACAAGTTCATCACCACTTTGTAGAGTACCATCTTTTGCAGCAGGAGTATTGTCAAAAACCTGAAGAACCATAATTTAAACATTGTATGTTTAATCTAGTGAAAATCTATTAAGTATAAATACATATTTCATGCTGGTTAGTGTACCTGGACAATATAAAGACAAGGACAGAGTGGTGCTCCGCCCCCAATACTTATTCCTATTAGATTAGAAGTATCTTTTGTTATGTTAACAATGCCAGAAGTAACAGTCATGCCCCTACAAAACAGCATTATTAGTTCATAAATTCAAGAGAAATAAATAGGAAAAAATGAATGAAGATTTGACATGCATAAGAATGAATTTAAATGGTTACTGAAAGAGAGAATTTATGTGAGTGTATTTAAAACTTAAATTAGAAGCGATGCATTTCACTGGTAGGTTAAAGATACAGGTTTAAGGCATTAATAAAAATCAAGAAAAAAATGTGATTAGTATACGAAAGAACAACCAATACATCCAAGATTATATTAACCACAGTTGCATCTCTTGAGGTAATGAATGCTCTAAACATATGAAGCCCTAAACACTTCTTTAGTTCAAAGGCAATCATCCAATTTAGATAGTAACTACCAAAGTACCAAGTACCAAAGTAACTTTGGTATTATTCAATTTCATAGATCTAATTGATTATCTATAATCCCATATCCCACACACATGAACAAAAAATCCAATTATATCCAAAACATTTTGTTTTCTTATAACAAATATGGAACATCAGATTAACAAATTGAAACTCACAATACAGAAGTGTGTGTACATAACTAGCACATGCAGCATACTACTTACATAAAAAAAATTAATTAATTTGGCCAACAAAATATTAAAGCATTTGGTTTTAAAAATATTAAAAAATAACAGATTAATAATAATAGATTCATTAAATCTATCTTAAATGTCATATTTACTTTTAACTTGACAATAAACATTCATATATTTTTTGTTTATTTTTTAAATATGTCAATTATTATATATTTCATAGAACATTTTTTTTAAATAAATGATTTATATGTTTTTAAACAATTCCTTATTGAGCTAGGGCAAGCTTATATGCATTTGACTCACTTAAAACAATTTAGAACTGGCAAAATGTAAATAACAATAAAATGAGAACTTATGATATACAGATTATGTATCAAGAATGTGAAGATCTCCTTGAAGAAAAGTTTTGGCTAATACCATATTAAACAACCTTAATGAATTAAAGACAAAAGTCAACATATATTTAAACAAAATTCCAAATTCTTGGAGCACTAAAGTGCAGTTTATATTGTTATATACAAAGCTCATGATAAATAATACAATTAACATATCCAACTACAACAGAATATACAAAGCTGGAATTATAATAATCATTCTTTCCGACTACTTATATTACAATGTTAGTTACTAAGGTAAATTTATTAGGATTTTTCGAGGATCAATGCCTGTTTCACACTGGCCGTAACTCTCAATATTGTGATACGTAAAATATTTGTGGGGAAAATCTTAGATATCAGGAGTTAATTATTGCACTCCTCATATCTAATTTTATGAAAGTAAGAGTAGGGTATTTCTTTTATTATTAAAAGAAATATAAAATTGTTGACATTTCAGACCATGCTGAAAACACATTATAATAGCAAAACTACTTTTACTATAGGAATATATACAGTAAACTGTTTTCTAGAGATCAATCATTGTTACAGTCCCATTGCTATATTCATTCTACCTCTATATTAATATCACAAAGATACTAATTTTATAAAAATACCAGTATTTTGCTTTCTTATATTGTCAGGACAATGCAGGGATCCCGACAATTGTTTTTAGAAGCAGAAAAGGTGAAAAATGGTGTTCTGTTTCAATAAGGTTCATATATTTTGTTTTCAGAATTACTTTGACTTTCAGTAAATAACTAAAACAATTTTAATTAATCTTGTTCCATAATGGGAGATAAAAATGTAACAACTAATAAAATGAATTTCTTGGAATCAAATCTTAAAAATAAAAACTATTATATCCACTTCATAAATGGATTAAGCATTAAATTATGGAAAGCAAATCTCCATAATTAAAGTCCTGCTAACATAATATAGTTCTCTGCTCTCTTGTCCTTAAGTTAAAAATGAAAACAAAAATTACAAAAAGCCAGAACGAAACAATAATAAGGCTAATCTATAATTTATAACTATCATAAGTCTAGTTATGAATAATTCTCTAGCCAGGCGTGCTCACAATGCTAAGAGACCTCAGTTTTCTCAATACATCTAATGTTGCTACATTCGAGTGTGCCAAATAGGGGAGCAAGTGGTCTTACCTGGAACAGTAAGTTCAATATAAAACACTCCTGCACAAATAAAATATAAGGAATGCATTAAAATATATGGATATTAAAAAAGAGAAATACGTACAGCTTGTCCTGGAAGAAGAAGCTATTTTGTTGGCCAAGTAAATAAATTCCAGCTTCTTCCAGCTCTCTAAAAATGAATAAACAAACTAATAATAATTATGGATCAATTATTATAAATATCTGTATAAAACAGACCATTCCATCTATAATTAAAGATAAAAATGAGAAACTTACACATATGTTTCACTTTTTTCCACTTTTGCTTCTAAAATATTTTCTTCAATAGTTGTTTCAATGGCCGTTGAGTCCTGTACACTTGAGTTAAAATCACTGCCACTTTTACTGAAGAATTGGAGATTTATAGTTATTATGTTTTCACTATATATATATATATATATATATATATATATATATATATATATATATGAAGTAATATAAAACTGAGGATAAGAACAGAATAAACATCTATTTCAATTCTATTATCAGAATAAAATTAGAGACGGATCTAAATCTATTTACTTAATAATTTATCTTAATTTGTTTTCTACGGGTTTTTTTAGGCTTTAAGCTTTATTATTTATAACTCTGTATTTATTGCAAATGATTATAATTCAACTAGGTGTTGGTCGTGCCTGTGAATAATATATTCTGTGCTGTTGATAACTCTATAATATTATGATATTGGCATTATGATTTGACTTAACAAAAATGTAATTCTTATTCACATCAATAAATAATAATTAGAAACCATACATTTCAAATATACAAATTATAATTATATTCTCTATAATATGCCATACAATACAATATCTCACAATTTAAAAGAAAAGGGAACAATAACAAAATCTTACAAACAGGGGGCTACTGCTGTTGTTAAAAATTTTACTTACACAACAGCCCTTTTACTGACAACCACCTGTGTGGTGGTTGCATCTTCAGAGTGATACTCATTATTTGAAGTATTAACAATACCCAGCCTGCAATCATTAACCTTAATATAAGGTATTATATTACCTTATTTTAAATGGTAATGTATCAACAACAAAAAATTAATAAAATATTCAAAGAGTAATGCTTTTAAATTAAGCATGTAGTAGGTATCTCCAGAAATGTACAATTTGAAACATTATTATATAAAATTGAAATTATGTATAATTACGTAATTCAAATTAGAAGAAGGTATCTTCATCTACACATATAGATAAGCCTTTTCTAATAATGTTTTCTACATTATTCCAGAGAACTACTGTATAAGTTCTTAATCATTGTACAAATGAATCTAGTCAGTCTCTAAGTAATACTTAAATGAATCGGTAATATTTTTTAATGGATCTTCACGAGGTGTTAAATTCATAAAGTGTCAACACAAATAACAATCCACCTGATGTCTAATAACAAAGTTGAAACATTTGTTAACTTTGTTTGATGTAATTTCCATTACCAATGGATACAGGTAATCGCCTGTTTTTAACTTAATCAAGTTAAAAAAAATTCCATTGGACGTGATAGATAAAATATATATTGTGATTATATTATACTTTGATAATATAAATATATTAGCATTTTAATTAAATTTTATTGTACAAGAAGTTTTTATGTTCAGGAATGCAAATAATTAGGATTAAAATAAGGATCATAAATAGGAATTTTATAAACGTTTTGAGCAACAGGAATATAACGATATGGGTATTAGCTAAATACTTATCTAGTATAGGGTTAAAGAATTGTTTCTTTTATGAAAAAAAAAGTCTAATAAAAGAAAAATAAAGAATATAAAAATGAATAATAAAAAAAAATGCTATTAATAAAACAAAATGAACTGCCACAATGGGGCTATCAGATGTTATCATGATAGAGAAACGAACAATTTAAGTTTTTTTAATAGAACAATAAATGTTCGTCAAAATCATATAAAAAAAACAAGATAATATAAATAAAATATATAACATTTATGAAATAAGTAAAAAAAAATATATACAAATACTACATTAATAAAAAACAAATTTAAAGAAATAATAAAATAATACATACATTCTATCTTCTATAAGATAAAGTGGATCTTCACTGGGAGAAATATGGGCAATCTGAAGGGAAGAATACTTGTAATTGTTCCTATCCATTATTTTTAAATAAATTTAAATAATTCAACACTCATTACACAACTATCTAAGCCACTACAAGGCTGACTATTTCTTCTAACTGCAAGCAAAAATATAAAAAATCAAAATGGTACGATGCAAAAACAAGCAACTTTAAACTAAGATTGACATCTATGACTATGTTATTATCATACTAAGTATACATTCATGAATTATTAAATAGTACTAGTAAAAATAATATCAATAAATCAAATTAATAAATAAAGTTTATAAATCTATAAAGTTTACTGTCATTAAAACTGACTGGATGAAATAAAGATTGAAAATCTGCACTATAGTAAGTGTTAAAATAGTCAATTCTCAAAGGTGCATAAAAACCAGAGATGGATTAACTGTAATGCAATAAATGAGTTCGTAAGTTCTAACAAAACTTATTAATAACATGGCAGCTTTCAATAACTAATAACTGGATATAATACGTTGCTTTAAACCTACAGCTTGTCTTCTTCCAGGAAGTAATCGTCATCATAATCCATGATGTAGCGGTGAATTTCTATTTAAGAATCCTAAAGTTACTCCTAATATCCAGTTACGTCCTCCAGAACTAAGATAACAAAGTAATTACATCGATAACGCGAACAAGTACCCCACCTGTTTCACTTAACAGAGCAGTGTAGCCATATTCAGACTAGTAAATACTCCAGATATTGAACCTATTCAGGGTTTTTGTTCTCTGGTTTTTATTAAAAAAAAAAGAGTTAATTTGCTACACTCAATTTTTTGAGTAAAGAAGTTTAGTAAAGAACGATTGAATAGTGAATCGTGGACTGTCGTTTTTCAAATAATTATTATTAATAAACGAATTAAATATATTGATTTTATTTCATGGTTTGTCCAAAAGGGAGAATTTCTGATTACACTTTATCAATAATGAAATTATTGTAATGCCTGATGTATAAGAATGCAAATGCATTAAAGTTCGAAGAGATAAAACCTGCTCTCAAGTAACCAGAACTGAGTTACACAATTACATGCCCAATTTCACTATAATCGTTAATTCACTTTATAGATAGGGTCTATATGCTCAAAACGTTAATAAATTTATATTTCGAAATTCATTATATTTTGTCTACAGTAAAACTGAAAAGTGTTAAACTAGGGTGTTTTTAAAAGTGTTGACATGGTAATAAAACATTCTCTTCCTATCAAGTTATGCAGGATTAATATCTTTTCCGATATAGGCAAGAGTTACAAAACGCAACAATGCTTGTTTCAAAACTTTGTAATTTTATACTCTAATAAACTATTTACTTGTGCTTTCCTAACAGTATAGTAAACAAATTTAATAAAATCATCCAACTGGAAAATCGTCTTTTCTTAGTAATAGTATGACTAAGTACAAACCCAAAATGAAACATGAGGACCATTTCATGTTCCAAATATTTGTAGCAATTACACATTATAATTTAATCATTTAAGGCAAAATAATTCTGCATATTTTTCAGTTAGAGTTGAGCTCATGGATGATTGAAATATGTTTCACATTGCATATGTAAGTTTTGCATATTACTAACGAAAAGTTGAATCGAGTATTCGGATTAGAGTTCCGTATAAGCAAAGTGGGATACCGCCCACCATGCGTTTTATTCCTGTCCTTATTTAATACAATACACAACTACTGAATTAGTCATCCTTATAACGATAAATAGAATTATGAACTATAAGGTGGCTAAAAAAATTTTGTGAACGGATACGATTAGATACGATAGGATTAGAGTGAACAGAATATAAAGTAGTGTCAATATCTTTAAAATGAACAAGATCTCATCTATGAACACTGGTCTTGAACCATACAAACTTAAATGGAGCAATCGCACTTTTACCACCAAAATTGGGTTACCTATGTTTCATTTTAACAGCCATTCACGTTTAAGAATGTGAAATAACAATTTCCATCGACAATTATTCGGAATCGTAAAATGCAACGATTTACGTAGAATGCGAACAAAATGTTCAGTTGGATAAATCGTACCTCATAGGTTAAAATGAGAAACTATCATTTTTCGGGACTATAATGAACTGCTAATATTGCTAAGAATCAACAATTAATAAGTGTAATGAAAATAGAGACAGCTTAACCGCCTTAGATAAATTAAGTAATCGGGTTAGAGTCCGTCGATCCCCTTAGTTTTCATTGACAAGTCTAGGCGCAGTTGTGCGCATCTTTTCTCTCTACCTCACTCTACCGACGTTCTCACTCTCTTTCCTCTTTCTCCTCTCTCTCTCTCTCTCTCTCTCTCTCTCTCACATAACCACACGCACACGCACACACACACACACATTCACTCACTAACGCACAAACACAACCCTTACTCTCGTCACCTCTGCTCTTCTAACTCTCCCTCTCCGCCCCATGCCCTCACCTACCATTACTCTCTCCCTCTTCTCATCACTCCTTTCCAACTGTCTCTCTTTCTCTCCCACTCTCGCTCCCTCCCCCTCTCGCTCTCTCCCCTCTCGTGCCTTCTCTTTCTCTCATCTGAGTAGGCGTTACTCTTTCTCTCTCTATTCAGTAAGCTTTGACACACGGACGCATTCGTACCTCTTATATTCTGTTCATCGTACCATTGAATTTTACATCGGCTCTGTACCACTTATAGTTTGCATGATAGGTCGCTTTTACGTTTACGAAACAAGTAACGACGTGCTCAGTGTCATCGAGATGGAATGTTCAAATGTGTTGTGAAGTGATTCACGCGATCGCCTCACCCTCAGCGCTCTTCTGCTGCAAGCATTAATAGAGTAAGTTATTTCTTCTTGTACTTTTCCATCAGAGTGACCCGAAATTGGAAATAAAGGTTACGCTTGGGTTCCTCTCCTTTGAATTCCTAGAATATCTCAGCGTCCCAGTTCCGTTATCGCGGCCCCTGGCTAATTTGTGATCGTAGGGGATATCCATAGGTTTTCGTATGTTTACAATCATTTACTTAAGCTACATTTTCAAATTTAAATTTGCCTTTGACTATAAACTTCATTCCACATATTTCTGCCAAGTGATTTAATCTGTATTTTTATGCTCCTGTTTGTCTTACCGCTCCAATGTTTTTTACTTCTTCTGTCCTTATTTTTACTTCTTTGTCCAATCGTTTTTTATTATTAAGTTGTAATAATTTGCAAACTAAATATTTTGTTATACCAATATCACATTTAATAGTTATATATGTATGTGTGTGCAGAAAAGTCAACATACATATTTGTATGCATATTTCCTCTATGTTTAAAGGAAAATGTTACAGTTGTGAAAGTTAGTTTCTCATTTATAGGTTGTTGGTAAATCCAAATCATGTTATTTTTTAAATCTAAATATATTTTTATTTTTTGTGTAATGTAAATTTTTTCATTTAGAGTATTAAATTAATCAATGCTATATAGAATTACTAGTTAACCACCATTAGCATTATTCCATATGTAAATTTATAGTAACTGCTATTAGTGTATCTAATGTTAAATTTCAGTTTTTTTATATGCATGTTTTGTACAATATTAAGATAGGTAGTAGTCAAGTCCTAGTCCGTGGTAGGTTTGTTTTCATTCATTACTGTGCTCATGATGGCTTCTGGCTTTGATTTATTCCGTTTGTAGAACATTTCATCCATCTAATAATATTATTTGACCTTGGCATGCACTGAAATAATGGCATCTAAATGACATGGCATAAAGATTTTATTCTCATTTCCATTATAGGAGGTTTAATTGAGTAACTTATATTTTTTACTAGGTAGATACAGAAGACACAAATTAAAAAAATGGTCTGAGTATATATTGTTATATAAACACAGTTAGTACTTTCATATGCCAATTTTTTGTATTCCCAAATCTATACTCCAAATAAATCCAGTGCTTTTATTTTATGATGATACATGTTTAATATGTAATAAGTTCATACTTTTAGTATAATTCAAGTATTCATTAATTAAAATTAAAAAAACTGTTATGGCAGCCACAGTTGAGATGTCTATTTTAGGTGTGACTCCATTTAGTATGTTGTATTTTTGCATTTGTGAATAATTTAGGTAGCATGTTTTTACAGTTTTGGGACTGTCTTATATAAAGAATGAGTTAATTATATTTTTCTTATTTCATCACATAGAAATAATTAATAATTTTTGTCTGTATTTGTATCTCTTTTAAATATACATTTAATGCATTTAAAGCATTTAATAGCTTTTTAAAACTATTTAAAAGTTATTAATTTGGTGATATTTAAAAGAATCTGCATTATTGATTATTATCATTTTGGGATATATTAGAAAATATTTGATGAACATTTGTTCATCTAATATAATTAAGACATTTATATGTTAAACTAGGTTTTACCATTCACTTTGAATGTTCAAACCTTGTTAATGTTTGAATTTGAAATATGTAATTTGTTGGGATGAAGGGACATTTAAAAAATTGCTTTTAAATACTGAAACATTTGTATTAATATACTCCAAATATACTAATAATGAAAAAATGAAATTGGAATACATTATAATAGCAAACTGTTGGTATTCATAGTAATTGGATTTATACTTGTGGTAGTGCAGTATATGCAGAGTACATATATTGGACTATATATTGACAATAAAAATAATGTAAAAAGGAAACAGTATTTGACTCTGAATTAGAATTCTAAATATGGCTTTTAATTTCAAAACAAATTAATTAAGGTTCTGGTTAAACTTTTTTTTGTTATTTCATAGCAAGTTACTTATATTTCACACCACTATTTGTTACCATGTTTTACCTATCTCTTCAGCTTTAGTTTTTGTGCCATTTAACAATTATGTTTGTTCTAAAAATGTATTAAAAATTTCTCTCTCTATCTCTCCACCCCCTCCCTCACTTCCTTACCCCCCTCTTTTTTATAATTATATTTTATAATTTATACTTGTATTCCAATATTCTGTTTACATTTACCTAATTTAATGGAATGGATTATTTACTTTTTTGAAAATGAAATGAACTTAAGTTGTTTAGAGAGAGATAAGGACCAAACGGGAGGAGTATATGTTGTGTTATAACTTACCTCTTAGTTTATTATATTTATTTTAAATACTTGAAAAATTCAGGAGGAAGAGCAAACCATAAATTGTAAATAACTATGACAAAAATGATACCATGAAGTAACATTTATTTTTTAAATATTATCTTATTTTAATTTTTTACTATTCTTACCATTTACTATGTTTCAACTCCATGTTATAGTTTATTATGATATTGTTTGTCCATGTATAGGATGTTATGTTAATGATAGTAATTGATAAAAAATATAATAGGCAGATGTAGACCTTAGCTGTCCCTTGTATGCTGTATTAATGTAAATGGAGTTTTAAAAATAGGTACATGAAAAAAAAATTTTGTGGATTATGTTCATGCCAAAATTAAACTAGGTCAAGCAAAAGTGAGGGAGTATTTTTTGTAATTTGGTTGGGTATATTGAAAAGGTTTCAAAATGAGTTCATACGCTAGTTATATTAATAAAATAAATAAAGGTAATTGCACAGGTAATTTTAAATTAGTAAAGATAGTTTTAGATGGAGTTTGTTGGCTCCTTTTATTCATGTAGTGAGCCATAAAATGCTTTGGTCATCATGTGGAAAATCTGAAACGACAATGTGAAAGGTGGAAGAATTCTTTCCAGTGGGTGCTTCCTCTCTACCTCCCGGTCTCCTCATGTTTTTATACTTCTTCTCTCTCCCTGTTTCTCACTTCCTGGCTGTGTGATAGTATCATAAGTTGACAATAACAGAATGAACTCCAATAATATAATTTTTTTATATAGTTTGTAAATGTCACGCCGTTTTCATCGTCCCTCATAAATTTGGTGACAGTATATATCATAATATACTTTAAGTAAATAAAGGTTTAATACTATTTCCATTTGGAGGAAACAAGATCAGTCAACAATTCATAAGTAAATATAGTAGACATGCAGTATTTAGCTGTCCCTTGTATGCCACATTAACATAAATGAAGTTTTAAAAATAGGTATGAAAAAAGGTAGGGTATGAACAAAGTCTGTGGATTATGTTTATACCAAAACAATATCATTGTTTAATGTCATGTTATTGTGTATGTTAGCTATGTTGTTCAATGTTTAATTGTTATGTTTGTTCAATTTTTTTTGTTTTTATGCAGCTGGAGTTAACTTTATGATATTAAATGATCTGTTATAATTGGAATATGATTTACAGTGGTGGATGATGCAGCGGGGTCGCGGGGGGACATATGATGGGAAGATAGCTGGCCTATATGACCTTGAGGCCACTCTAGGCCGGGGTCATTTTGCTGTTGTTAAACTTGCCCGTCATGTCTTCACCGGGGAGAAAGTTGCTGTTAAAGTTATTGACAAATCTAAACTTGACGAAGTGTCAAGAGCACATCTTTTCCAGGAGGTTGGTGTCTGCATTTTGTTTCACTCTTTTTTATTTAATTAACAAGTACATTTTCAAAATACAGCAAATACATCATTCGTGGTTGAATAATAAGGCAGAAAATGTAAAAGTATGATATTGTAAAGACTGTAGTGAGTCTTAAAATCTTCCTCATAGGCTTGTTTCAAAGATTCCGGTTCAGGAGTTTGATTTTAGAACTTTCATTATGTTTTGAGATGTCTTACTAGTCATGTTTACCTTTTGTAAACAAAGGAGGAAGCAATTTTCTTTTACTTAATTAATATAATAGGAATACAGGCAACAGAAACTATTTATATATTTTTTTAATACTTTAGAATACATAATTGTATGCATACCTACCAAACAGAAAATAGTTTTATATACTATGGAAAATAACGTTTCATCTTTATTTGTTTGTTTGTTGAAAGTAAACATTTTCCATTTTGTTATGCAATGTTTGTTGCATTGTTATGCAATGTTTGTTGCTTGTTATCTTTGAAGAAGATATGTTAAAGTAATAATGTATAAAGGTATATAAAAAATTTAATCTTATTTATACTTTATCTTCTAGAACATGGTGTTGCAATGAAAACAATATGTAATTTTCTGTAAAAATTATACTTGGTTCATTTAATGAATAATCCCAAATAATATTTTTCTACCCATAACAATGTTGCTATCTTATTGTGTAACAAAGCAATAAATGAACTCCTGGGATGGTATAGATCAACATCAATGAGAGAAAACAACAGAGGCATAAGAGGCATGTACTTGGGGTTCAATTTATTCATACCAAATTAATGAAAGGTTGATTTCGCTATTAATTGGAGGTAATTGAGGTGATTCAAAGTGAAAGTGAGACCATAATTAGATAATACATGATGTATTCCATTATAGTACCCATTATTATATGCACAGAAGAAAAATGTTTCTTTCTATATTTTTAGGTACCGTCAACTCCTTTATACTGGACTATTTGTCAAACAGGATTTAAATCCACAAATGTTTTAAGCTTATTGTATTAATTTCTTCATTACATTTTTTTCATCCCAGGAAATCAGTCCAAATATGTTGATTGTGTGATTCTTACATTTGAAGCTGCATTAATAAATTATTTTTGTGGCTTTCTGAGTTATAAAAATGCCTGCTTCAAGTGCATTTTGGCAAAAAGCACAGTTGTGCTATATAAGAACTCAGGGGAAAAAATGCCCAGTTAAAAAACTGTTAGGCTAGTAAATGCCTTTAGGGATTTAAATTAATTTAATTCATTAATTTTCAGGTGAGCTCATTAAAATTAGTTTCATTGAAATATCGTAAAAAATTTTTTTTAGGTTCGGTGCATGAAGCTGGTGCAACATCCTAATGTAGTTAGGTTGTATGAAGTAATTGACACTCAGACAAAGCTTTATCTTGTTCTGGAATTGGCTGATGGTGGAGACCTATATGATTACATAATGCGCCATGACAAAGGTTTATCTGAGCCACTAGCTCGACACTACTTCACCCAAATTGTTAGAGCCATCTCCTACTGCCATAGGCTTCACGTTGTTCACAGGGATCTTAAGCCTGAAAATGTTGTTTTCTTTGAGAGATCTGGAGTCGTGAAACTCACAGATTTTGGGTGAGTTTCAATTTGGAATAATGGAAACAAAACTTTTAGACTAAATATAATGTGTTGTGCATGTTAAGCCAGAAATAAAATAATACTGAATAATTTGATTACTTCTATTGAGTGGTAATCAGAATGTCTAAGTAAAGAAATGATAATTATATCTTCTAATCCTCTGATTAAAATATCTGTATTCAGCTTTAATTTAGTATATTCAACTAATTTATGGAAAGTGTATGTGTAGGTATTTGAACATGTAAAATGTTATGGGCTTGACTTCTGTGTTTGTTGGTCTATTTTATTATTACAAAAATGTAAATTCGGTTAATACCTAAAAAATTTGTAATATTTTGGGTAGATTCAGTAACCGTTTCTGCCCTGGACAGAAACTGGAAACTTCCTGTGGTTCATTAGCTTATTCAGCTCCTGAAATACTTCTTGGGGATTCTTATGATGCACCAGCTGTTGGTTAGTATATAGTGTCAAACAATATTAACATTTGACTTATAAGTTTATAATATTAATCTTAACTTTTTTGTGTTTATAACTCATTTATGTTCATTTGTAACAGATGTGTGGTCATTAGGAGTTATATTATTCATGTTGGTTTGTGGACAAGCACCTTTTCAAGAGGCCAATGATAGTGAGACACTAACTATGATAATGGACTGTAAATACACTGTACCCAATCATGTTTCTCAAGCATGCAAAAGGTACTTACAAATTTAGGTTATGATTGTATGATTTTGTAGTTTTATATCATTATTTAAGTACACATCTAGACAATTATTCAATTTTGTATCCAGTGATATATGTGTTTCTTCAGTCTGATAGGTAGAATGTTAGTTAGAGAGCCAGAGAAGAGAGCTGGTCTTGAAGAGATTTCCAGAGACTCCTGGTTGTCATCAGATGCACAGTTGGATTATGTGCAACCCCTTATATCTAGTCGCAGTCTTTCAGAGGCTGATCACAACACAATAGTTCAGAAAATGGTTAACGGTAATATTTGCACAAAGGAAGAAATTTTGGAGTGAGTCGGTATAGAAATTATTTTTCTCAGTTTATATTTACTTAAGTTATATTTGATTTTGTTAAATATTTTCTATTCATGTTACTTTTTGTTTCTTTATTGGATTAGTGTTCTATTTATTATACTATAAATATAATTCAAAGAAGAACAATTAACTATTTAACAACATAATTAGCATATATTATTACTTAGTCTTATTAATTATTAAATTATGAAGTGTATATTCACTATTTACAAATATATACATTTGAAGAGGAGGTCTATAAAACTGCTTACAATGCC
This sequence comes from Lethocerus indicus, assembly GCA_019843655.1. Classification (NCBI taxonomy): domain Eukaryota; kingdom Metazoa; phylum Arthropoda; class Insecta; order Hemiptera; family Belostomatidae; genus Lethocerus; species Lethocerus indicus. The sequence continues at coordinate 23,270,539 of JACDQD010000005.1, read as the reverse complement.
CATCTGAGGGATGTCAGTGAGTTGTAGAATTCAGTGAGATGACTCTAGGTATATGGGTCTATATAGTACATTATTGCTGATGTACTTTTGTTTGATGTTTGTTTAATGATTTAAATTAACTTATAGGGCTTTGGAACGTAATGAATACAACTACATTACTGCTACATATTTTCTTTTGGCTGAAAGAATGTTACGAGCTCTTGAACCAAAACAGCAACCAAAAACGTTAGTAGCTTCTAGCATTATCTAAATAATTTCCTAGAATCACTTCCTTTCTTCTATTTGTGTGGTGCTAAATTGATGGATGATTGTAAGTTCATGATTATTACAGGAAGTTAGCACCAACAGTTCGTGTAGATTCTTGCATTGAGAATGACTCTTCGGGTATTAAACCAAATCAAAATATTGTTTCATTGAATAGATCACCAGGTGATATTAATCAAGTAAGTTTATATAATAAAATAAATTATCTTCCTTACCACAAATAATTAATGACATTGAATTTTTAAAAATACAGAATGGAAGAAATATTAATTAAACTGGAATGTTTTAGAAATGTGTTTCATTGGTTCAAAATGTTCCCATTATTGAATTATATTGCCTTCAGATCTGTAAAAAACATAAGATTACAATGTTGGCACATAATCTAATTAGATATCAAATTTTCTTTGGTTAAAACAAAATGTTTATTTAATTAGCAGAGGTCAAGGAAATGTTCAATAGTCACAGAGGACGATGAAGAAGAAAGTAGTAGTTCAAGAGTAGAGAGTGGAGGATTGAATAGACGAGGGTCAAGGTCAGAAGGAAAACTTCATTTGGCAGTACAGGAGATACACAGGCAGGCTTTACCTATCAATTCAATAACTGAAGTGAGTGAGTCAGACCATCACAAATAAGTGTAGTAGTATATTGAATTATATTTTTGTATAAAGGTTTTGATTCAAATGCACAAGTATTATCTTATTTCTTAAGCAATTATTTTATTCTGTGAAGGCTTCAACAGCACCTGGGCCTCTGCACCCTAGTAACAACCAAGGTCATCACACACCTGTGAGAGCTGTTAAGACACTTCCATCACCTTTAGGCAGTGCTGTTAGTTCTCCACAACTTGGAGTGTCATCATCAATATCAAGGTATTTATTGGGTTTGGTGAACATACTCCCATAAACAACATTTAATATCAATATTGTCTATTTCTGTACTACAATATTTATTCATATTAATGGACAATGAATTTTTAATTATTGGATTAAAGGGTCATAGATTTTTATAAATTACATCTGTCTTATTATTTCCCTGTACAATATATAGATATGAGAGGCGAGGCAAATTGAGGAAAGGAAGTACTGCATCATGCAGTTCATCAGATGCTAGTGATGAAGATTCTGAAGGCAGAAACAAACGTAAAGGTGATAATTTCCTTACTTATTAAAAAGAGCTGGTAAAATATTAAGTTTCTCTCTCGAATTCTATTTGCTTGTTAACTAAGATACAAATTGTTCCTTATTAAGCACATTACTTTGCCAAATTCTGTTATATTGGGATGAACATTTGATTGATTTCAACTTAATCACTCACTGAAAAACTTTATCGTTTTCAAAGTGTAGTGCGCACCGCCTATCTACTAATTTATGTTTGTTGAGACAGTTAAAAGTTTCATTTGCAGTGTTTTCAGTACTGAACTAGAATTTCAAAGTGCAATGCATGCATAAATCAAATAAAATGAAAATGCTTTTGTAAAAGGGAAATATGAATGAAGTACAAATGACTGTTCAATGCTCATTATTGACTAGCTTATTATTAATTTAAAATAAGATTAGATGTTTTTAAATTTAAGAATCAAATGATTTACAGTTTAGATACTTATGCATATCTTTATAATGTTTGGTTGTAATATTTCTAATATCTGTGTGACATTTTATATTTTGTAAGATATTTTTGCATCAAATGTTGTGAGATAAAAATATTAATACTGCCATTTCAGCTCTTGCTGTTATTTGAAAAAATGCCTAATAAATGTATGGTAAATATTGAAAAGTAAAATTTTTATTTCTTAATATAATATCACCAAAGCATTAAAAAATGCGAAATTGCTTTTTAGTGTATTTATCAATATATTATTCTTGTCAGAATATTAACATAAGCATCACTAATTGAATTTGCCAAATATTTTATTAATCTTTCCCCAATTGTATGCATGGATATATGTATATGTGTATATATATATATATATATATATATATATATATATATATATATACATATATAATAATTGAACAATTTTTAAATAGTTCCTTAAAGTATAGATGGTTTTTGATAAAAATGGTACATTGGTTGGCAGGTAGCGGAAAGTCATTGCATAGAGGGCGAGGGGGTCCACATGATCCTGGGGCCAATGGTGGTGGAGGTGTTGGTGGGAGGGGTGGTGGTATTGGTGGTGGTGGAGGAGAAGGAGGAGGAAGAGAAGGAGGTGGAGGAAGTGAAGGTGGAGGAGGCAGTGGAGGAGGAGGTTGTGGTAGAGGTAGAGGAGGACCAGGTGGAGGAGGAGCACCAGGAGGTGCTCCACCTCCATCCGATGGCTCTCAACGACATGAGTCTACCCATAACACTCACAATTCAACTGGTAGAACATCTCAACCTCATCCAAATCCAGGTCAGATAGTAACATTAATCAAATTTCAAGTTATCAGACGTTTCCACTGTTTGTATTTATAAGTTTATGTGTAAAATAACACACATATGGGATTTGCACAAAAAGTGGTTTAACATAAATGTTTAAATGAGTCATTGTGCCTCATTATGGTATACAAACAAAGGACAAGAAGTTTCTTTGGAGTCCTCATTAATCACCATTAATAGCTGATTAGGTTTGTCACTTAATGTACTGAACAACTTCATTCAACACCCAGTATTCTCACAATTGTGACAACTGTTTTCCGATAAGTCTCACTTGTGTCCTTTATGGCTCATTCATAAGAAACACTTAAGCTTTATACTTCCAAAACATATGTGGAGTAAGCTTTATGTGTTTTCTATAACTGTTACCTTGTGTGTGTGGGTACCTTATTAAAATTTAGACCAATGTTGATGGCTGATTTGTTATTATAAAAAATTGTATAAATAATTGTATGTTGTAAAAAATAGTTATTTTGTAACCATATTTTGTATCCATATACTTTCCATGAAGCCTTATGTATTAGTTACCCATGAATGTCTTTATCAGAACCCAAAGGGTATAAAAAAGGCTATGTTATCTACATTCAGCTTTAATTGCACAGTTTATTATTATTATTGACATTCATAAATGCAAAAAGGAAGAAATAACATTTGATAAGTGTCCCAATATGTAATGTAGACATAGTGCATGCCCCACCTAAAGCTGGAATTACTTTTGCCAAATACTGAGGCACATTATTATTAGTCATAATGCTAACCTGAAGCAAAAAGTGATATGGTATTGTGGGAAAACTGAACTTCATGATGACACTTTAGCACTGTATTGAATTGATGAGACCAATAATAACGATATCTAAGGGTCTAAGGAACTATAAGGATGTTGAATTGAAACTGTACAGATGGTGTTATAAACTTAAGTGTTAAGTGATGCACCATCATTGCGAAGTGATGTATTATGAGAGATATTGGGAATGTGCAAAAACATGATGCTATATCAATAAACATATGGCACTATTATTTAAATAAGATAAGGGAATTTTCTTCTAGTCATGGGGAGTGGAGTTGAGTTTCAACATTTTGGTAGACAGGAAGAGATGCAGAGAAAGACATAACGTCCATGTAATGTATTATGTTTTATGTTTCTCTGTTCCTGATGTATGCGTTTTTATGCACATGTGTGTCATTACTTGATTCATGATTTCGGAATGTTATGTTGTCATCTACTAAGAACTAAAACTTATGTCATAGGTGGTAGAAGATATGGGGGAAGTGTTGGAAGTAGTGGAAGTGGGGGTGGTGGTAGGAGGAGAGGAGAGACCAGGTTGAGGGAGAGTCAGTCATTAAATAGAATAACAGAAGTACAGGAATCTGAAGTTATAACTACATCTACTTCTTCAACTGGCAATACTGTTGTTACAACCACAAGTGCTTGTGCTCTAAAAAATTCCAATGTTACTGATATTAGAACTACATTACCTATACCAGTGTCATTAGTGTCACCCCCACATGTGACTCCAACAGCATCCGTTGTTACACCCACTGTAAAACAACACAGTAAGTGAATTCATATTTTGAAGGATTTTATTATATACATGAATTGTTTCAAATACTTTTAACATAATTAAAAAAGTGTAATTTCTAGGAACGTGTGATACTAGGGGGACTAGAATTTATAATAAAGAAATACCGTTTTAAACACTGTTTATAATAGTTTCCTAAATTTTATATCTATTGCCAATGCAGTCTAATCTTTTCTTAGAACCATTGTTTTTTGTTAAATGCAATTTTATATAAAAGTACAAAGAATTTTTTAAGATTCATCAGTTTTGTAGTTGCTATATTTTCCCACTACTGAAAGTAAAATATTATTAATTTAGCATAAAAATTAAATATTATTTTTTATTTATTTTTTAAGATGAGTATTCTGCATCATATAATCCTGATTTGTTATTAGGTAGTAAGCGGAATGCTCTTATAGGCCGCTACCTAAGTCTTCAAAGGAAGCTTTGTATACCATTGTTGGGTCGAAGCAATAACAGTAGTGGAAATGGAAGTGTCAGATCAGCATATAAGGGAGGTTCTGTTATTGAACCAGGAGCTAAAGATATAAACCAGAATTTGGGTTCAAGTGCTGCTGTGACAACTACAGTTGGGATGTGTCATCTACATATAACTAGTACTGGTAATACGACGGGTGCTACTACTACAGGTGCTGCTACTAAATGTTGCTCACTCTGCTGACAATCAGGTTTGTGACAATATATTTATTTATGTATGCTATTATTTCAAGATAAATTTAAGTAGTATTATAACAACAATTTTAATTTTGTGTGATGTAATGTTTATTTAATTAAACAAGTGGAACTAATTCATTCATTCTAGTATATTTGTTAGGTTTATGCAATGCATATGTTAGGAAGTAGAAGTTTATGTAATCAATAAAATAGAATCTTCTCAAACAAATCAGTTTAATTTTAAGGTCTTAGTTAATATTTAATCTATATTATTAACAGGTGATAGATGCAGAGCATCTGGGACAGATCTGGAAGAAGACCGAAGATCTAGACACTTAAAAACATCATAGTTAAGAAAGCCTAAAGGTTAGCCTGAGACTGTTGATTAAAATGAGAATGAAGTTATAGTACAACATAGGAGGTGGTACAAAAAATGGCGCTTCTATTGTACCTGTCTCTTGGTGTGTCTAATTATTTTCTCTTTGTCCTAAAACTTCGGTTCATCTGACTGGAAGTCTGCAATCCTATTTATGACTCAGCAGGCCACTTATTAGATTACCCCAAGGATATATTTGTTACTAGCAATAATAATAGTTATTACAATAATTATAATCATGATAATAATATTAAATATAATATAAATAATAATATAAGAATAATAATTTTGAGAATTTCATTTTATAGGGTTGAAAGAAATATACCTTTCTATTTATTAGGAATTCCTGTGTATAAGCTTTGCAATTGTTGCTGGCCAACTGTGTCAATGAACTTGATGATTGAAAGGTTGCTCAATATATATTCAGCCCTATAAAATGAATTCTCATTGTTCCAACACAAAAAAATATAAAAATGAAATTGTTAAATTAAAATATGGTGTTGGTAAATTATTTTTTTCTTAGGATTTTTTTAATTTTCAGTTTGGACATTAAAAGATAAAAAAATGTGTAAATTCCTGTTGGAAATTCTGTATCCCAAAGTTTTATTTATTTACAATTATATTTAAAAACAATGTGGTTTAAATGAAATGGTATATAAATATCTTTCTTGTAAAACTGAGTAAGAATCATTCATATTAAATTTTAAAACGTTATTGGGTGGGAAATATACCATGAGATGTTACACATTCCTTAATAAGGCCCAAGTGTATACTAATTAGCACTCAGTTAATAATTGTGTGTGTATCTGTATGTGTGTGTGTGTGTGTGGATGTGTATGTATGTGTGCTTGTGTGTGTGTGTGTGTGTATGGATGTCCACAGCATGTCTATTTGTGTGGTTAGTGAGCATGTGTGCATTATCTTGTATTACATATTTATGTGTATACATACAAAATAGCAGGACTATAAAATTTGTGTGTGCGCATATGTATTATTTATCAGATGTTTGTGAGTATATTTAAATTCTGGATGTGTGGATGAATGTAATGGTTAGAAAGCAACTAGCTATGCAAAATACCAGTATAAATACCAAAGTGTATTATTATCCAGTTTTGTTACAACAGAACTGACTTTTTAAAATATGTAGTTGTAATTATACCTGGGAATCATATTTATTTATTTTCCTTAACTTACCAAAGGACTGATTTAGTTCACAATCAACCTCATCCCCTTTATCAGAATTATTGTTGTAAGGTAGCTTTTATATTTTTCAAAGAACATTACAAAATTTTTTGTTTCATGTATTTGTTTACTACTAGTCAGACAGGATTATTTATTCTTTTACTAGTCATATCTTAAATACAGTGTTTTTTTTAATTTGTCATTATATCTTTAAACATTTGCTGGACTTATCTTAACGTTTATATCTAGGTGCAATAATTGCCATGCATTGACATTGTAAGAAATATGTTGGATCTGATTTGGAAACATGATCCACCTCTACATTGGATATCTGTCCAAATTGTAGCAGTTCACACTATTTTAATTCTCTTCATATGGAGTGGAACTCTGTTAGCATATGTTGATTTTCATTTTAAAAAATTGTCATAACTCATGGGAATTTAAAGAAAAGAACATGTAACTAATCCAAAAACCAAATCAAAATGTATAATGTTAACGCATATTGGTATCATTACTGTTGTAAAATGGTTCATGCATGTTAGATTTAGTCGTAATTGTGTATGTTGTAAAAATGTAAAAAAAATTTATTTGGTTGTTTTTTGTGAAATATTGATACATATATATCATATGCTTCATTAATTTATTCTCTAGAAGCAAACAGGTTTTTAAAATTACTTTATTAAAGTTAAATTACAATTATTATATTTTCTCAACAGGTGCATTCAGGTTAAACTGTTGTCAGTCTTAAGTGTTCTATTATCTATACAAAAAATTTTTTTTTGTAGATTTAATATTGATCTATTCCGTACTAAGCATAGTTTGTTTTCCCCTGTTAAAACCAATAACATATATGTTCTGTATAACGTCTATATCATCATAGAAAATGTGTTATAAATATGATATAATAGAAAATTACATTGATTTGTTTCTGTCATAAATTCTGCATTTAATTGATTGGAATTAGGTTTTTTATTATAAAATAATTAAATCTATTAAAAAAATATAACAATAATTATACAATGGCCACTTTTCTTTAGTATCATTTGTATAAAATACAATTCATAATGAGTTCTTAAGTAGACATTGGCAATATGAATTTGTCTAAAAGGTTAGGGCTTTTATCATATAACCAAATGTAGCACAATTATAGCATTTACTTTTTGTACCATTTTCATTAATTTAATACATTAAAAACATACAGATTAGTGAGGACTACAACCTTAGCTGATGGATTTTGTACCTGAAATGTAATATTTGTCATATTTCATAGAAAAACAGTTTAACCAAGTGCATCTGGATCTCTAGTGTAGACCATTCCAAATTTTTATAATTTATTCCTTTTCCTACAGCTTCTATCAGAAAGTGTTTTTTGCTATATTTATGAAAGGGCTGATTTCTTCTATAAATTTTCATCAACATGATTGTGTCAGTGTAGCAACACAACAAATTTGTTAAGGTTTATTCTTAATCAAGCGGGTACTCTAGTCCATGTAGGTGCTTTTTCTTTTTTTTACAATCTGGTTTTATAATTGTTAATCTGTGGACCAAGTTACTCTTTTTCACAGTGACTCACATTAAGGGGTTTGTACTTTTTTTTATGAACCCTTGGGCTATATTAAATAGACTAATATATATTGCGAACTCAAGAGAAAAAGGGGCATAGGCCAGTTACCAGGAATAAGTATTATAACTTCATACAATACATAAATCTGCATTAATCTTTGTCTTTTTAGTTTATATTGCAATTGAACATTTTCAAAACACTCTTCAGGTTATCTTCTCCTGAAGTTTCTGATACTGTGTGGTATCAATCAATAGTTATTAACAAAAGTATGTTAGTAATGATTTTGTTTATTGAAATTTTCATTGTTTCTTAGGTACCCACTAGAGATTTAAAATATTAACACATATATGTTTATAAATGTTATAGCATTATGTTTAATTATTGTACTTATGAACAAGTTTACCAATATCTGTGTCTCCTACCTCTTGTCTCTTGAGTATGCTTCGTTACTGGTATATAACCATAAAGTTAAGATTTCTTTTTATTTATTTATTTTAAATATCTCTGAATGAACAGATAAATGGTATTACATTGCACACTAGGAACTCGAAAAGACATATTTAAACCTCTTCCTGTGGTTTAATATATCATTGACAAGACACAAATTGTTTCGATCTTGGAAGAAATGTATATCAAAGGAATGAAATTGTTTCAACTTTAGTGTATTTTTTAAGATATTTATAGCTATGTTATTTAACAAGTTATGTAGAGCTTCAAATGATTTATTTTTAAAAGCAAAAAAATAAATAATTGAATCTTAGATTTGTAAATCCTTGTTGATCTTCATAAATCTGTGAACCACTACTCATTGTTTATGATAAAGATATCATACATGTCCTTATATTTTTTTAAATGTTTTATAATGGAATATCTGTAATAACTGTTTGTAAGTATATATACATATTTATATATAAAATATAATCTATTATTAACTAATAGTGAATAAGGTTTGTTGATCAAATGTTGGAATGTAGTATTGTAATTTGTCAAGGAAAGATATTATTCTTTTTTCTAATGTTATTATTTTGAATGATTCTTCGAGTTGGCTGAGACCAATTAGTAATTTGCAGTGTACAAATTTTGTTAAGAAAGCAAATGAGACATTCTTCCAAAACAGACCAGACTTTCTTAAAAACTGGAAGATAATTGTCAGTTTTCAGAATTCATCCTTCTAAAAAATGTATTTGTGTAGTTATTATAAGGTGGCATTCATTGTGAAGGTTAAGTAAGTTCGTAGCAAAGCGCAACAAGTTTATAAAAATATGATTTTAACATTTGTTTTCAGTTATGGGATAACAAGAAATAAGAATTTATGTGGTGGAAGCATTTATTTTATCTTTTTATAATTTGTGCAATTGCCGAGAATACTCAAAATAGTGTACTTCATTAGTTTAAATTGTTAATTAATATTATTCGTAAGTGTATTTTATTTTCTAACTAAATAGAATCTAATGCTAACCAATAGTTTATAGAATATTAAATGTTTGCATTTAAATTGCAGGAGGAGGATTAATTGCTGCTGTCATTTTTAATTTTCCTGCAAAATGGTCTTGTTTTAAACATTTTCAGATAGTGTCCATCAGTCTGATCATGAATCTGATATTTATAAGTTAAAACTTAATTTAAAATGTAAATAAATTGTTTTGAATTGCTATGCTAGTATATTAAATTTATGTTAAATTAATTTACCATCTGATTATATCATTTGTGGTCCATTTATTTATATGAAGCATTTTAAAATATATATATATATATATATATATATATATATATATATATATATATATATCATCTATGACCTATTTATATCAAGATCTAACTATTTATCAAAACTATATTCTGAAAAAGGACATTTTCATTTTAAAACAATCAAATATAATATTTAATTTTTGTTTAACTAAAAAGAAAGATATGTGCACTGGTTTAAGGGCACTGGAATATTAATTGTAATGTATGTCAGTATTATTAATGATTGAATTTTATGCATTGTTTCCTTTAGATTCAGCATTACTTAATATATTTGGAGGCATTACATATATATTTGTAATTCATACAAATTTAGTTTTTTTGTACATAAAAATGACATAAGATAGAATCCAAACAGTGTTTAATATTTTTAATGCATATTAAATTAATTGATTAAACCATATGATTTAAACCTATTTAGTCATGATCTGTCTTTTTAAATTTATTTTCCAGCATTTTATGTTACAAAAGCAGTAGTAGTGCTAATGAAAATATGAATTGATTTTGTAGTTGAGATGTGTGGCATGATTCAGGAATAGAGAATCTGTTATCTGGGTACAAACATTTTGTGAAAAAATTGGGACCTGAAAACTGGGTTCACTTATACCTTTCTACATAATATTTCCATAACGTGTATAATAAATGTTAATCCTGATATAAACTTCTTGGCATGTACTATTTATAATGCATTGTTGATTTTGTATATTCTTGATGTGTGTTTTTAAAATGAATTATCATTTTAAAATTATTGTAATAATGTAACTACATCTATTTCACCTTCATCTTCAATATGATATAGTATTATAGGTTTTCTTGATGTAAGAAATAGTTCAGATTTCTTGTGTTGTTATTAAATCAATATTAATTTTTACATATTTAGCAAAATCCCTTGTTTGTTCCAGGTTACATTTATATGATACAGGCAGTTTACATTCTGTATTTTAATGTATTGCACCAATGTAATATCAGATGTAATATGAACCTATAATGTATGTCCTATCATATGTGTATATAATTTTATAATCTTGGAATACATATCTTACATCCCCTGTATTCTATTAATTAAATTTTAAAAGTATTACATTTAAAGGAAATACTTCCTACAAGAGCATTTAAGGTTTATTCATAGTAGACTGAAATCTTCATTGAGACAATTAGTTTTAAAGAAAAAATTAAAGAAATTTTGTTTAATGTGTTTGTGCTGAGGTACCACAAGTGTTTGGAATATCACACTTGCGGTTTTCTGTTTCCATTTGCTTCTTTTGTTTAAACTAAACTGGTTCTGATTTTCGCTATTGTCATTTCCCCAGTGAAGTACCCAAGTGTGTCAGTTTCCAATGAGGTATCTTGTTAGTCTGGACTAGTTTAGTTTCCAGTTTTATGTTTTTTCTGGACTCTGGAATAATTTTTAATTATTTGAACTGAAGGGGTGAGCTCACTACACAGAAAAATGTCAAATGAATATCTATACTGTGATAACAATAGGACTGCTAACAAGATGCTTCATAGGCTGGCTACTAATGATGTGAAAAACCCAAAACTGATTTAGCATAAGACCAAATAGATGAGTTGAGACAAAAATGTGTAAAGAAAATTGTTTTCTTAATTTTTCCAGCTTTATTGCAATTAATTCGATACTGTTAATCATACAAATATTAACAGATATAGTAAATTATGTATAAAATATTTATGTGTTGTATTAGAACCATAGAAACTTAATTGAATCTCTCTAATCTGTGTACCCATTGTGTGTACCTTAATCCTTGTTTTATTCAGTGATAATTTAAAGTCCAAGTTGTGCCAAACTGAGTTCTTAACTATATTCACAGTTTTTGTACCTTTTTTATCAATCCGTGTAAATTAAACATATTGTTAAGGAAATATTTTGTTCAAAATATTCACAGATTATATAAATGTTCTCCAATTGTTTTTTGTCCTTTAATGGATTTATTTGAATTACCAGTATGTAAATAAGATTTCCTTCTAATATTATTGATTTATAAACATTATTAAAAAGTTATTTAATATCTTCCAACTATTTGATTTTGTATGCATTTCACAATTTGTGATTTATATCCATTTCTTTTCTGGATTGGTGAAAGACAAAATAAATTTTTGTTATTCTATGTTACTAGGATGGGAAGGTTTTTTCTAACAATGATAATCTTCTTCATAAGCAAACAATAAATTGAGGTTGTAAGAAATATTTTATTAGTTTGTTTTGGATTGATTACTTAAACTACAGTATTATTGTAGGCCCATAATATTGATATTTCATATGTAATGAGATAAGCTTTGAAATAATTTGCAGGTAAGTTTTTCAATTAGTATTCTAACTAAATGTTTAATGAATAGAAAGCAATCTAGATTAATCTTCCCTACCCTGGTAATTTTGTCAGATTGTGCAAATAATATTTGAACAAGACATAGAAGTTGCACTATTTTTTACTGCTCTGACAAAATTGCATATAATCTCAATACACCTTTATCTATTTAAAGTACAATGGGAAGGAAGAAAACGGATATATAGTTTGTTTGAATGTGCTCATTAAAATTAATTTGAAGAAGGGCATAATAATTAATTAAGATTCCCTAATTGGCGTTTTATATATTCCCTGAGTTATAATATTGTCTATTTTTTTGGCAATGGATTGTGCGATTTAAAATATACTGGGACCTGTCTGTTTTTTTTATTATCAACAAATGTCACTATGTTAAGCTTATTCTATATTTGTACTGTAAATATAATTTCATTGTAGAAAATGTTAAATAAAATATTAAAATTGACATAGCACATTAATTGGAACAGGTTAACTTGTTAACCTGAGAGGGCGGGTCTTCCCCTCCCTCTTGGCTACTAGTAGGTCTCTGTGATGACTTAATAAAAAAAGTAAGAGCGGGCTGCCAGCGAAAGATGTGGAATAATTGGTGGGGGTTATAGTTTGGTGTACCCTCCTAGGTTGAAGGTACCAAAGTTAACTTAGCCATCAAAATTTGTCTTTTTTCCCTTAAATGGTTAATGTTCGCTAACTATTTTCATTAGTCTGCTTTATAAACTTTATTTTACACTTAATTTACATTTATTATTCTTTGGCATATTTATTTTGAAGTTATAGTTATTTCCTATAATTATAGTTAACCTATCATTTCAATAGGTGCAACTTTTCTTTATGATCATTTTTCGATACGACTTACTTAAAGAGCAGTCACAAAAATAAAGTATCATGGGAGACAACATCGTATTTAAGAAGTAACAGTTTTGTATACCGGTCAACTACTAGTCTAACGTATTTCCGGTACTTAGTTTATATTGGGTCAATGGGAACATTTTCACACGCGAAAGAAAAATTAATCAAATTTATTATTTCCGTAGTTGTATACAACGCTCAAATGTGCTTTTCAGTATTGTAAATAATTAATTAGGATAAATTGATACTATGGATAAAGTTCAGCTTTCAAAATAAAATAAAGTATAAAATGAGTTGGCGATTGATTTCATTTATTGACAATCAATGATAAACATTCAATTAGAAAAAGTAAAATTTAGTATTCAAGAGTAATGTATTTTAAGCAAAACGTAATTTTTTATGACTAGTAGGCAGGGTAAAGAATTTTTCATATTGTATATGTAAGGAGGATATAGTGAAAAGAAGTGAATCAACCATTCCCTTTGGTTGCTAAGGACCCAGGTTGTATAATTTTCGTATTTTCTGTTGGGAATTTATACTGATTCTAACCATTTCCTACTAAAACCAATCTCAAGGTTGTGTATGAGTATTCAGGTAAGTATTTAATAAATTTTCATATTATTTGTTTGTCCAGAGAAATGCAAAAATATTTAGTTGATAAGCATTTGAAGTATAAAATACGTCTTTTGGATAACTTGGCTGGTATGTTAATTTTTCAAGTACTTATTGAATCTCGAAACCAGCCTATTTTTAATTCTGATGAGTGTACCTGAGGATATGAGCCCCTCTCCCTGAACTTACAAATTTGAATGCAGGTATCAGAACGCTTATCCCGGGTTTGAATCCCTGTGGCTGACCATATTTTCCTTGATTTAGAATTTGTAGCTATTTATTTTGAATTAGGTGATCACTTATAATTATGAATATATTAAGTTACATGATTAATCTTTGTAATAATAATAGGGAAATCAAAAGTAATCATCCTGTACCTGATCAGTGTTTCTCTGTACATTTATAATATTATATTATATTAGCGAGAGAAAGAGAGAGAGAGAAAGAAAGAGAGAAAAAAAGTGAGAGAGAGACCCACACGTATATTTATATTTTAATATTCATAGTTTTTATTTTTGTAATTTTAAGAAAAACAATGAAAAGAAATTGTAAATTTAAACATATTGGAAATCATTAACAAAATAAATTAAGAAGATCAATAGTTATACATACAATACATTTCAAATACATAAATACATTTCAAATACATAAATACATTTCAAGTTATTTAATTTGTCCTATTTTTGTTGGCAAATATGATTGTATAGTTCTAGATTAAGCCCTTTTTATTGTGCTTTGTCTAATGCAAAATAACTTTTTGTCTTAGATGTAATAATGCATCTAAAGTACATACATTATTTATATTTCATAGATATCAAGATACATTTATAGGAGTTGAAGTCAAACATGGATGAACTAGAAGATGATGATCTTGGAGAGGATTATGATCCAAGACTGCTGTTCTTATACCAGTATCTATCAAGGACAATCAAATTCAAAGTTGACAAGTGGCATAAGATGATGTCTACAGATGATTATAAGGTTTCTTCATTCTTAGTATCAATAACAAATGGACATTTTATTTCTTTTACTGACTTATACAGTGTTTTTAAAAGGGCACAGTGATGGATTTCATCAACAACCCACATTGTGATAAACTAATAATCACCCTATCATCAGCTGGTGTGCTTGTACCAAGTACAAATTATCCTACAACTTCAAAGACTAAGTCAACATACTTCATTCGCCGAAAATCGGAACCTCTTACAGCAACAAACATGAGAAAAATGCTACTATATGGTGATATATCTCCAAAGCCAATTGATGAACTTGCAGTTTTAATAGAAGAAGTAAGTAGTAATGAACAATTCATTACCTGAAAATCACACAACAATGTTCAAGTTTGGGGTTTGCCTGCTCTTAATGGATAAAATAATTGTTGTTATTTAGTGTATATTAAATTTAAAGAAAACTAGTTCATGGCAATAACTAGGTAAATAACGATTTTTGGTTTATATTTATGCCATAATTGATGAATTTTCCATGATTTTCAAACTTTAGTTTTTTGCCAGACTTCCAGCAATCCCAAATCTGAGAATAATTACACATCGTTAAACAATGGTACTATAGAATATGTGTCCATAACACCTGATAATGTGTTTGTGGAATTGACTGAAAGACTTTCAAAAAAATCTTAGCTACGCTATATGGTTTTATACAATTGAATGTTCAGGTTTTTGTACCAATGCTGACTAGTCCTGCAAACACATATGGCTGGCCTGAGCCATTAGTCAAAGATATTAATCACAGGATCAATGAACTTAAGGATATTGTCTACAAAGTGAAAGGCCAAGTCTATGGTCATACACTACTTCCGATGCCAGTTGGATCACACTTAGTCTACCAAGAAGAAGAGAAGTTGATCAGGGGGTATCTAAACATTATTTAGTTACAATCAGTCAAAACAGTGGCCATGAAAAATATGGGTAAAAATATATTAGCCCATTAAGATAATTTTCTTGAGAGATGTTTAAAAAATACATTCTACTACTCCACACTTTCATTTTTAAAATTGAATGGAAGCTGATGCAATTTGAAAGTTATATGTAAACAAAATCAAATAATAATAATAATTTTGTATTAAACATATAGTAACATTTATTACTTGTGTAATATACTGATTAGATTTGTGTTATTAGATTAAACTTAGGTTTAACACTGTTTAATAACTAAACTATAATTAAACTATAATATGTTTAATAAATAAACTAAAGCCAACAAGAAAACATATAATTATGGAACAATTGGCACACTGTGTTTATTTAAATCCATTAATTATTTTTAGAGATGAAAAAAATGTTAACACAGATTTAAAGTTCACGATTGAAGAAGTTGTATTGAAATGGTCGTCAACAGTAAATGAAGTCCTGAGGGAAACATCAGCATCTGCTTTTGAAAAAGAGCCCAACCCAACTCCACATGCAGGTAGATGAGTTTCTAGCTTTCTAACAAGTTCTAATTATATTAAAATATATGAACCATATACAATGTGTAATTTATACTCTGTCCTCAACTATGTGGTACTCTGGCCTCCATCTGGACATTATTCAATATTTCAATTTTCCATTTTCTTATTATCATATTACAAAAATAAATAAGTAAAACTTTCCATTTTGGAAATTGAGGTTTTCCTCTGAATTGTAAATAATAAATTGCATAAGCAATTTATAATTACATATGATGATTTATATTTTTCCATATACCTGCATTAGTAAAATGTTTTATTGAGCCATATCTGAATTATTTATAAAATTAGAGGTCTTTATATTTTGTTTTTAGAAATTGAATTCTGGGAAGGTAGAGTTAAAAACTTGGAGTCCATCTACAATCAACTATCTGACCCTAGGGTCAAGAAAATAGTTTCTATTTTGGACTTAACTCACAGTGTATACTCAGATTGTTTCAAAACACTTTTCAAAAAAGTTGTTGCTGGTAAGTTATAATATAATAGTATTAAAAGTGGTTAAATCTTCTGAAGTATGTGATTAAATCAACTTTTATATGTGTACATGAACTATGGTATGCATTGTCCCGTTTCAGCTCTACAAGAGGCAAAAGAAATAAATAAATATCTTACAACTTTGTTGAAATATTTTGATCAATTTGAATCCACTGATTTTTGGGAGGCAGATCATATATATGTTCCATTTTTACACACTATATGTCTAATATGGATCTATTGCCCCTATTATCGCAGTTCAAGTAAACTCATAAATTTAATGAGAGAAGTATGCAACATGATGATACAAGAGGTGAATAAAATATTTGTTTATACGTGTGAATACATATATATATATATATATATATATATATATATATATATATATATACATTAAAATATTTGTTTGATTGTAGTCAGATAAGTTTCTAGACCCACCTTCGATATTTCAAGGAGAGGTTGAAGAAACATTACCAAAATTGAGTGGAGCAATTAAGAATCTAACTTTATTCAAGTGAGTAAACAGTAATGGACATTTTTGTACATTACTACTTCTTCATAAACATTAACATAAAAAAATAATTTAGCATTTAAATAATTTGAATACAAATATTACTCTATTTTAGTTCTTATTACTGCATTGAAACAAAATTTGTGGCTGCAAAATTAGTCTCAAGATGCTCATTTCATATAATTTTAGCATTCATAATAAATGATTTTTCACTTTTTCAATTTTCTATTGGTTTGAAGATAAATACAGTATTAAAAATGCTCTTTGTTTTGGAACAGAGAAGTTTTTATTAATTATCAACAACAGTTACCCAGTTTGTTTCCCCAAGATATTGAACCAGTACCATGGCTGTTCCACCCGAAACTAGTTTTTGAAATGCGTTATGACCAATACATGGAACGACTGTCTGTGATTGAGGTAGATATAAATTTTATTATTTTATGTTTATGTAAATATATATGTATGTGGGTGTGACTCAGTGGTTACTGATGTATTTCAAACCACAGAGCCGATATATATATAATTATAACATAAGTGAAATTAAGTTCATTGTAATGGGGCTCAGTGGCTAAGGTGATGGGGAGTGTCTATGAAGCCATTATCCCATGAATGTTACAATAGGTTAGTATAAGTTAGGGAATTGGATGACCACACTCTCCGGTAGCAATTATCTAACCCTAGCCAGCTGAAATGCATAACAAGCCTAATTGTGCTATATGAGAAATGAGAAAATAATATTATACAATGTTTAGTTTTTATTTCTGTTCATGTTGGAACACACCAAGGATAGGAGGATACAGGAGGATTATCAGGATAGCTATTTCAAATGAAGTAACTTAAGCAATTAATGTAAAAATAAAATATGCGCAATTGTTAACTGTGATATTTGCATTGGTTAACTATTGTACTATATTTATATTAGAGTAACTGACGTTTCCATTGTTTATTTTTTTTTAGTATTTGTTCATAACATCAACTGAATATCTGAAACTAGAAAAGGTAGAGATTGGTGGCTATCAAGCAAGGACTCAGAGTGATAAACTTGCAGAAATATTTGAAGAATTCAATACTGCTTATAATATTTTTAGAAATATCACCTATGATCCAGGTGACTTCACTGATGACTCATTCATAAAGGACTTCATTGAGTTTCATGAAAAGATACTAGATTTAGATAGGAGGTTGGCTGCCATAATTATAGTGGCATTTGATGATTGCAATAATTTTGAGTCAATTTTCAAGGTTTCTAATTATTTTCTTTTGACAAATTTAGATTAGTTATTGAATTCGGGTAGTATTACTTTTTATGTTTTTTTCACAGATGATTAGTGTGTTTGGTTCACTATTAAATCGTAATGAAATCAAAGGTGCGATGACTGAGAGATTCAAGAAAATACCATTAATGTTTGAACTAGAGGTCACTGTTCAGAAGGTATAATAGTCCATCATTCATTGTAGATGCATTGTTGTACTCAGTTAACATTTTAATTGTATTAATGGAGATCAATTCTTACTGTGGATTATAACAAATACATTTATTTGGTTATTTAAACTAAGCTATTATAAGAAATAAATTCTATGAATGCCTATCATGAATACAAGGGAAGAAGGTATAAATTAAATTGAGCCTATCAACATTTTTCTAATGTTTATTATAACCCTTGAACCTAAAAGTAAATAACAAAATTACAATAACAAAAGTAAAATAACCCTAATGAACATTCTTGAATTTTTGTGCACCCCATATTTGTATTCTGTATTTATGAATCAATTCATAATCTATCTCTAATTCGCATTTATCTATCTATTAGATGGTCCTTTATCTTTTCTTAGACAAAGATCTCGGTTTTTGAGGGTAGTGTCATTAGTTGGTTACATTAATTCCATTGTTTTGAAAATGTGTACATGTTTAACCTGTTCAAATATTAGTAGAACAGATTCTTGATGCTGAATTAAAATTTGTACTCAGGTATTGTGTACAATACCTGTGTATTGTGTACAAATTTTTAATTTTTATTTCCTCCACCACTCATTTTTTCTAACCACATCAAAACAAATATGTGGTTAATGAAGTACGGTAATCAGTATAAAAAATGTAAGTTTAAGTGTAATAAACAAAGTTATATAGGACTGTATATTTTATGCACACAGTTATGTGAATTTATAATGCTTATTATTTATAACTTTCCATTTAACTTATCCTGAGGGAATTTGCACCATTAATAAAATTGGTCTATAATAATGATCATTTTTTATTACACAGGAAATCTTTGATGAACAGATGAGATTTTATGAACTTAGAGGAACTATAGAACACATTGCTAAACACTGGCCACCAATGGCTGGTAACTTGTTGTGGGCAAGATCAATGAAGAAAAGACTTACTTTTCCTTTGGAGATGTGCAGAGGATTTACTCATGAGTAAGCATTAAAAAAAGTTGCTTTTTTTATTAATTCTTACATATTTCATAAAATTGTGATACATATATGAAATTGTAATAATATTTTGCATGCATGAACATCTGAATGAAGTAATTAAAAAATATGAATGTTATATGTTAGTTGTATTATGTTATTAGTTCTGTTTAACATCTAATGGTTGTAAATAACCAGGTCAGTGAGTACAGGAGGGATGAAAAATTCAATTGAGAAAGCTGAAGAAATGTTACAACTGTTAGATGAGTTTGAAAATAAAGTTTTTACAACTTGGGCTCAGGATATACCTGATGTATTGGAGAAAAGTCTCTCTAAGAGTCTATTTGCAGTCAACGAAAATTTGACTGTCACTTTGAATTTTGACAAGGAGGTACTACAATGCTTCTCTGGTCTCCTTCATAGCTATATAGATAGCAATAATTACAACTAATATACAGTGTGATGAAAACAATGGCAACTAATATAAAGTGACTATATAACACAGAACATAAATTTCTAGGTAACCAAACTAGAAATAACCAGGAAAGAGCAAATAATAATAGATACTACACACAGACCTTACCTTTTACTAGACTAATCATAACCAAGTGTGAAAAAAGCAAAAAACATTCACAGCCTGTACATAATACAACTAAGATCCCTATTACACACCCCTTCAACACACATTGAAAAATTATCCAAAAACAAGAAAAACACAATTTATAAAACAGATCAAAATCTCAAATAAAATATAATGTAAAAACACCAAGAATTCCTGTAAACCAATTTTTCTGTAAAAAAGGAACCCTCTTTATCTAGGGGAATAATACGTTTTTCTGTTAATGTCTTCTCATAACTTATGTTTATATATTAATATATAATGAACCGGACAATTACATGTTATTCATCCGAATTGTCTCTTTCTATACTAACATAAAAAGGTCATTGAAGCTCCAGATATTGTGATTATAAGTAATAAAAAGTGTATTAATTCTGTAATAATTAAAATTTGTCATTGACATGTATATTAACAGTTATCGGCAGCTTTGAGAGAGGTTCGCTATATGAAACTTATTAATGTGGACGACATACCAAATGAAGCATTAGCACTTTATGAAAGAGATGAAGAGTTGCATATCTGGACAGTTACACTGAAGAAAACGATAGTCTGGTAAGTGTTAGTTTTCTAGTTGAATTTACTTTTGATGGGAAATTCATTGGATTAAACCCTGGGTCTGAATTTTAATATCGTGGATGGACCGCAGTAGTTTTTCATCGAGGTTTAGCCTGATACCCTTCTACTAACCCAATGCAGCTGGTCATTTTACTTGAAAGGAAAAGGAAAATTTATTGGAATTTTATTATTATATAAGATAAATAAGCTGTGCTCTGTACTGGATATATTGGTACCTATTATTAACAATGCAACAACTGTTGTAGTTCATAACTTCTTGCACAACTGGGAGTTTTGTAAGTTCTATCAGTAAGCTATAATTGTCCCTTACCCCAAAGGTATTCTCATCATATCTCAATATTTTACTGCTTGTATCAGCAGTGGTGGCCTTTTTTTATAAGAAGTTGTAGAATGAACTACTTTACTGAATTCCACCCCACTTAGATTAAGTTATTATGCTGTAATAATCATTATAAGTACTTGTGATATTTTTAATTTTTAAATAAATGTGTTATCATCTGGATGACGGTTAATCTCATCATTGTGAAAAGGTAAGAATTACCTCAGCTTTCCACATAAGTAACATTTTTTAAGGCTGTTTCACTGTTGTGTGCTGAAATAACATTTAGGTTCTGCTAGATCATCTCCAAGAATATGTGTTAATCTTGTACAGATCTTTTCATAACACTTTTAAAATTCATCTCCACTGTGGTACTCATACAGGTACAACTCACTCAGAACTCGATGCCGAAGTCAAGAATTTGAAATTGTCTCTGATGAAATAAAAGTAATTGATGAAATTATTGGGGAAGCTATCAGAGTCCTTAGCTGGAAATCAGAGGGTATGCAATTTTATAGCTATTACAATTGTAAATTTGTTTGCTTTATAGTAAAGAATAAAATTTAGACAATGACGATTGAATTATTTGTCATCACGAACATTTTGAACTGAGTTTTCTGATAAATTCAGTCATGTCTATACAATATCACTTACCTATGCATAAGTGGTATTAGCAGAATGCTTCAGAAATGCCTGAATTATTAATAACATTAGCTTGACATTCAATCACTTCATTGTGAAATTAGTCTTCTTGCAAACATTTCTGATTTTGCCAAAATATGTGCAAAATGTGTGGAACTCCTTATTCTGCACTGTCCTTGTTCTTATTATAATTACAAAAAATGAATCCAAATTATTAATATGTTTCTCATATAGGGGCTTGGAATTATATAGAAAATATCAGAAAGCTGGTAGAAGCTCTTTTCATAAGAATGACTGAAGCTCAGGAAAATCTGGCTATGATGATTGATCTGATCAACCAGTGGAACTTCACACCTTTGTACAAGAGAGGAGAATTTAAGAAAGAAGCGAAAGACAACTTTTTGGATTTTAAAGATCTCAACATAATAGATAGAAGGTAGGCTCCTTTAAATTATTTTGAATTAATAATTGAAGAATATAATAGATATGATATTATTTGTAGAATTAACTTTATAAATTATTTCAACTCATTAAGATGATTAATGGAAAAAGCTAAAGTTAAAATTTCTCAAATACTAATTGAGCTGTTTCAAGACAATATATTAGGAATAAGACAATTTAATTCCCGATGATGGGAATTCATATGTTAAATAAACTATTTGGCCAAATAGACCTTATAATTTTAAATATTTCACATTTATTTCTGTTTATACATTATATATACTCTAAGTGTTATTATAAATTCCATTCACTATAACATGCAACTTGTGAACCATAGTTTAACTCATGTGAAACAAAATCAAATGATATAAAAATCAGAAAGTATATTTTACTTTTTTATTATATACAAAATTCAGTTAGATATGACAATCAGGATATTTCACACATGAAATTTGACTTATTGTACCTTGACATTTTCATTGTTGTATACTCAATCCATTACATTGATTTATATTATTTATTTGTATTGATCTTCTTGTATAGGTATGATGAAATAATATCAGCAGGCGAACAAATATACAACCTCTTGGCAGTTAATTTCAGACTATTACATAACCTTCCATTGCTCGGAGAGTTAGATTTAGAGGAAGAAGGAGAGGAGGAACTGGAGGAGGAGGAGGAGGAAGAAGGGATCATAGCTGAAGGAACTGATGTCATAGAAGTGGATATTCCTGAAACAGAATTAGGGGAAGAGGCTGTTAGTACAGACAAAACAGCAGAGGTGTCAGCAGATGTTGAGAAGCCTCAAGGTTTGTTCTGAATCGATTTCCATAATAATCAACTCTTCTAATAAAATTGAAAGTATGTGTATCTGAAATTTATCTTAATGTTAATGTCAAAAATACATTTGTTTAAACTTAATTAATGTGAATTAATAATATTATAAAAGAATGATTGTCTTTTAACACTTCCATTTTTGAAAAATGCTAGTGGTGACAGACAATCATTCCTTTGGTAATCTCTCGACCCCAATGTGACCCTATAAATTAATACTAATCTTGTGAACTTAGAGTAAACCTTTAAACAATGGTATTCTAGTTTTGTAGTTTTTAACTATAAGACATCATAAAAAAGTTTGTGACAGTATATTTTGGTGGTTTTGCTTTGAATATCACTAATAAACCCTTACCCTGGGTTTTTAGACTATTTCAGGTTAAGAGGTAGAACAAGACTAGGTTTAGATTGAGCTTGAAACACATAGTATGCTTAATACACTAATTAATAACAAATTAAAGTTTCTTTTTTAAGTATATTTTTTCTTTTAGCATCATGAAGGGTGGTTTTTTGTTACTTTGGATAAGATAATTTTATTACCTTGAAATGTGCAGAAGATAATTATACAGTGGCCTATTGGCTGTTAATATATCTATTTAATATTAAAAATATACAATTATTAATAAACTTACTATTTCCTTAATATTGTTGAACTGCAATGCTTTTTATGAATTTTTTTCTACTTGCAGAAGGAGAATTACAAAAAGTTGAAGAACCGCAGCCAGAATCTGGCCTGGTGGCAAAGGGTGAAGGGGAACCTAAAGAAGGTGGTCCTGGAAGTGGTGAAGCAAGAGAAGGTGGTATCGAGGGTGAAGATGGATCTAATATAGAGCAAGTGAAGAATAATGATATGACAGATGAGGAAAGAGAAGCCAGAGAAATGGATATAAGGGTGAGAAATTTTAGGTGTATTCCTTATGGATATAGCTTTGTAGCCATTATCCTCATACATGAATTTAATCACACGGGGCCTCAGTGGCTCAGGGTATTGGGGATGATAAGCCTAACATTTGCCATAGATCTTGTCTTGTAAGTTAGTCCATAAGTAGGGACAGTGATCGAAGGTGCATCTGCGATCATAAATAGGGCACATAACAACTAACCCCTAATTGCACCCTATCAAAAAAATATAAATAAAGAAAAGAATTCCATTATAACTGCCATTAATGGTCTCCTTAATTAAGAAAAGCATAAGAGTACATTTTAGTGAAATAACAATAATAACATTAACATGATGTAAATAATTGTACTGTGTTAATGCTCGACAGAGAAAACAAACATTACAACAATTAGAGGATTTAGAAGATCTTGAGAATGAGTTTGAAATAGGGATGACTGACATGGCGGATTATGTTCATGGTGAAGAATTAGTAACAGATGAAGATGAAGGTGAAGAAATGCTCAAGTTTAATAGACCAGCTGAAAGAGCTAGGTAACTACAATAGGTATTGTACCTTTATACAATACCTTGTACAAGGTACAAGGTACAAAGGTCCTTTGTGTATACCTTTGTACACGGTATTAAACCTTGGTTTAAATATTGTATGTTAAAATGATTTTGTCATGTGTTTAACAACAGATGGTTGTCTGAGGCATGGAAAGGAAACAGAATGCCAACACGACCGGAGATAACACCAGATGAACTGTCAAAAGAACCTGTGCCAAATTTTCCAGAACCCAAACTGAAAAAGGAACCCAAGAAGAAGGGTAAGAAAGGAAAAGGTTCAGCAAAAAAAGGAGTTGGGAAAAAGGATAAAAAAGATAAAGGAAGAGGAAACAAGGGAATTGATAAAGAAATTAAGAAAGATAAGGGTGGAGAGAAAAGGGACAAGGGTAGTAAAAAAGAGGGAGGAAAAAGGAAGAAAGAGAAGAAGGTCGAGAAGGAGGAAAAAGAGAAAATTGCAGAACTGCTATTGACCCCTGAACCTGAGAAATCACCTTCAGTAAGTATTAATTAAAACTCAACTGCGTTAATCTCTGAATTAAAGCTTTTGTCATATAAAAACTTTCTATAAAAAAAGTGAAAAGTACATGAAATAATTTTCAAAAGATATCCTTCATTGATAAATGTTTACAAAAACCCAATCAAATACTTTCAGACATTACTAATGGAAGAATTCAGAGCTAATCCAGAAAAGATCATGAGATGGGATCAATATCTTGATATGGTTGATGAGTTGGTTGAAGAAGGTTTGATTCATGCTGCAGGTGCTGCGTAAGTCAATATTAAATACTTTAATTAATATTGAGGGAATTTTTATGGAGCTGAAGCTAATGATTGATCTGGAGTGACATGAATCATTTTCAAACTTGCAGTTGAAAGACAATTCATTCTGTCCACTGGGATTCTGCTTAGAAATTGGGGTAATCTGTAAATGCTAGACTGCTCAATTTTTTCATTTACAATCAATAATAAGCTGTCACATGACTGAGTACTTACTACATACATACTTCTGTTTTCAGAATATACTGACCAAATATTGTTGATATAATCTCTGTTATGTCTTCTTGTCTCTATCAACTAGAGCAACTCTGGTCTATTGACTACCCTCTTAGAGATGATACACACAAACCTGTATTTATTATTTTGTATTATTACGAGTCATTACGGTGCTATTATCATTATTTGTTTATCATAGTATGTGTGCTTGTTTACATAAGCAGTAATAAGTAATCAGTAAATTCCTTATGAAAGGAGGGTTGTTAGTCACTCTGATTCAGTTCATTCAATTACTGTACTGAGTGTTTTTGCAAGTTTCAAAGATGACTTTTTAATCAAGCTTTTGTTAGGTTTTCACGTATTTAAGTGGATATTCATGTCTGATTTTATATATTACTGTTATTATCATTAAAGGAACAAATAAATACATACATTTCCTCTTTTTTAAATTACAGGATTGGTTATCTTATTGATGAAATGCATCCTAAAGTTTATCATCCACCACTATTTGAGGTTAAGATGGCCTTGAATGAACCCAACATTATTTTTGAACCTCACATTGATGAAGAACCTAATGATGACAAAGGGTTATATGGGTGCATTAATTTGATCATAGAGGATATCAATTGCATGACACTTCTAGTGCCTAGGATATCATTTAGACGACAGAAAAAAACATATATGGTGACAATTCTATTCATTTATTATTTCTGTTTTTTTTATTACTAATAAATTAAGCCTAGCACAAAAGACACTGATCAATAATATGAAATTCAAATATTACATTTAGTGATCTGATGGCAATTTGAAATGAAAGACTTGATTTCTGAATGTGGGATAAATTTATTTAACACTTCATCACTGTCTTTCTGAGATCTAATAGTGATCCATATTTGTTTGCTGTATGCAACAAATCTTGTTCAGTCTTCTTTCTCCTTTAGGGATTTCTTTCTTTCAGAGTATGTAAATATTTCTCTGGGACACTTCCTACTATTTGTAATACTCAATAATAGCATACAAGTGTCTTAAAACTCTGGTCATTGGGAGAGGCATCATACCTAGCATACTCTAGTGGGCTTATTCAAATAGATATTACCAGTGATTGACTTGGCCTCTCAGCCATACTAGATTAGTATTAACTATATGATAAATTAATATTAATTATATAGTAATTTATGTTTTATTGATTTCATATTACTTTTAACCATTAATATGTTAATTTGTGTTTATTCTAGGATGATTTATTGAGGAATGAGGACATTACAGAAATGGAAAAAGAGACTTTATCGCGATTTCGTACTGCAATGGCCAAGGTTATATTAATAAATGTATCATTTAAAAAGAATTACATTTAAGTTTTATGAATTTTTTCAAATTTGAAACCACAGTGTTTAACGGAATTTAAACAATTGCTAGAAACCCACAATATTATTAAATTATAATATTAGAATGTTTTACCTTTTATGTAGGCCAAACACTTTTCACTGCCATTCAACAAGCATTCCTATTTGTGGTTGAACAACATGCACGAGCATTTGAGGCAATTCTTAATGTATTCAAGAATATTAGAACCAGCTGAATTAGACCTCGAAGGCAAGATAGATGATGAAGGAA
Organism: Lethocerus indicus; assembly: GCA_019843655.1. NCBI lineage: Eukaryota > Metazoa > Arthropoda > Insecta > Hemiptera > Belostomatidae > Lethocerus > Lethocerus indicus. The sequence continues at coordinate 23,243,612 of JACDQD010000005.1, read as the reverse complement.
ATCTTCTACTACCTCAAATAAGACCAAACTTAGCCAAATTTAAAGAAATAGTATGATAAATTTATTACTTTATTGATTAAAATCACATGATAAATGTAGTTACTTATAAGAAAAATGAATTTTATTTTAACAAGATTAAGAATATTTTTAATAAGATTAATTTATTTTTAATTTATCCACTTTAACAGCCTTATTTTTCACATCAGGCCCTAAAAGCAATGTTCTTAATTAATTTCAGATTGATTCATATGAAGATTTGTATAAAGAATTGAACAAAATCCAGCCAGAAGAAATAATAGACAACTGGTTGAAAGTGAATTTATCTTTATTTAAACAGGCATTACTTAATTATGTCTGCAAGTGGGGTAACCTGTACAAACAATACCTTATTGATGATGTAATTTTTAAGTAAGTCCTTTTCTTAATTTGATTTTATTTTCTGCATAATTTAATTTTTTGTGCCAACATTGTAATTTATGTTTTGGCTTATAGGCTTGAGGACCTGGATAGGTTCATACAAGAAGCAACTATTGGTCTGAACCAGCCGCTTATAAGAGGTGACTATGATGGTCTAGTTACAATCATGGGCTACCTACTGAAAGTAAAAGATCGCCAGAATGAAGCAGATACAATGTTTGAACCAATAAAAGAAGTGATGGATCTTATTGTTTCTTATGGGAGGGACTTCTCTGAAAACATTTACAGGCTTCTGAATGTATGTCTTATCATACCACTTATATGAATTGAAGACAGTTATGCTCTATAAGTTATGAGTTATCATTTTCAAAATTACATACCCATTACAGAGAGAATAAACTACTTATTTTTATATTACTGTACCAACATTTCCTGTAGTCCACATTCTTTCACTCTTAGATTCATTTGAACCTAATTTTTGAATTAGGTATATTTCAGGAAACCACAAGAGGTTTAAAGAAAAAAATTGTGAACATTTTTCATAATCCCCATTTCTGAATCAATAGTAATTGATTCATGCTGTTAGTTGGTTCATAGTAACTGTTCATGCTATACTATTTTTATTTCATTAGGATATCTTAGAAATAAATGGGAGTTACACATTATAGAGTATTTTGCTTTGTTATAGAGTTTGATATAATTAAAAGTTGCCATCAACCATTTTGTGAATTTGTTTACTACCATTGCTACCAGTTGACCTCAGGAAAATTATTTTAATTTTTTTATTTCTTTACTCTTACCATTGCATTTTTATGAAGAAGCTTAGTGCTTTCAGAAACAGGATGCATGGGTCCAGGGATTCCTTACATACAAATGTATTCCTTATAGTGCAATTTATGCTTGTCTAATTGAACATGATTTTAAGGATTTGCCAGAAGCATGGATTAATCTTAAAAAGTTATCACTTCAAGTTAAAACTTCCGCTCAGCCATTAATGCAGGCTGAGTCTAACACAATAAAGAAGAGGTTGGCATTTTTTGAGATAAGGCAAAGTCTATATATGATTGCTTTCAAGAAGAAAAAAATATTTGAGTAAGTTCATTAATTTTTCTGTACTATTCCTTTATTCATTTTTTAGTTTGCTGTATTCTTATTAATCAAAATTTAAAAATTATTTATTTTAAACAAAATTAAATCTAAAATCATTGTGGTAAAGGAGTAATGAATACAACACTATTATCAGCAATAATTTTGGTTAAGATCAAAAGTTTGTTAATTTTGGTCCAAATGTGTGTAACATAGTTATATGCTGAGAGTGTGGATATATATACACACATATAAATGTATTCACTTTTATCAATTTTCTAATATTTCTGCAGTTGGGACTGTCCTGAGCCATATTTAGATTTAAACACAACTTATGGGGAATTAAAAGAGCTCTTTGATCTTATGCAGAAATTAACTGAACAGGCTGGATTATTTGAAGTGAGCATTCCTGAGTTCAAAATGCTTGAGCAAATAAAGAAGGAAACTAAGTTATTGAGGGTAATTATATATACAATTATTGCTTTGAATAGGCTTCATTTATTGGGAAGACTGATGGAAAAATGTATCTGTGTATCCAGCTATTTTCAAAATTTTACCTTTCTCACTGCTTAATTGAGTTACAGGTATAGCATATTCTCTTAGCTCAGCTGATATATAAAATGTAAATTAAAACACCCTCAACATGCATATTATGAAAACACAATCAGTTTATGATTATATTGAATAATTATGTGAGGACATATATGTAGACAATATTATTGATGCTTAATTAATTTATAAATAAATTATTGATTTTTTATATCAGGTACTGTTAAACAGAGTTTATTTCAAAATAACAGTTTTTTTTAATTAAACATTTCTTTTTTTACTTTGCTTGTGTAGTGCAATTTGACTGCAACATTAAGCATATTTAAAATTTTAAAAAGCTTCATATTGTGTATTAAATGTAGTACAATGCCGAAATTACACATAAACAGGATATTTGCTATAGGTTTGATTAAATGATAATCCAAACATGAAAGATCATTAAGAACTCGTTTATCGAGAGTCATGTAATTGCAATGAATAAATAACTATATGATTCAGAACAGAATTTGCAGATTATAAACCAAAGCCATATTTAGCAAATATACAACATTTAAATTACATATAACAGAAATTATATTATATTTATAATAAATATTTGGTGCCATAGTGAATGAAGCAGTTACTGGTCAGTAGAATCTGGCCAGTCTTATAGACGTTAGAATAAGTCAGGGAGTTACATTGAGAGCATCCATCTAACCAAATGGGTGTGAATAATAGACCACAATACCCTAATTGTACTGTACTAAAACAAAAGCCAACTCCACTCCTTTTGACCTGGGTCAATAGATCTGAGAAAAAAATAAGTATTTAATCAATTATTATTTGGATGATGGTCAGTTAGATTTAACTGTTTGCTGTAGATTTCGTATGTTTCTGTCTCCTCTCTTTTGGTCTTTTGTGTTTGATCTTTTGACCAAACCAGCGAGAGGAGACAGAAACACATGAAATCTGCAGTATTCCAACCCCTTGCAGACCACAAAACAGGTATGTTAAATTAACTGTTTGGATACATCAGCTATTGTTACAACATTTGAAGGTCTTCCCACCATGAAACTAGTTTAATCCATTCAATTCACTTAGGAAACAATGTGTCACATCATTGTTGATTCGGAGTTTTGAGTTTCATTGAATTATAAATAACATGTTATTATTTCTGTTAACAGATACTATGGGACTATTTACTTATAGTTAGGAACTGGATAAATGATTGGGAACAAACTCAATGGAAGAAAATTGACTCTGAAAGCATGGATATGGAACTGAAGAGATTTGCAAAGGAATTCAGAAGTATATTATTTTTAATTTTCTAACATTATATTATGATAGTCTTGTGTAATTCAAAATATTTTACTCAGAATGTTTTATATTTTTGCACCAAATATATAAATTAAAATAAAAACTAAAAAACATCAGTTATTCAGTTATTTACTATATTTTCTGAAATATTGTTTGTATAGCACTGGACAAAGATATGAGACAGTGGGACCTGTATTTGAAAATGGAATTTCTAGTGAAAAACATGATTACTGCTTTGAGAGCTATAACCGAACTTCAAAATCCTGCCATCAGGGATAGGCATTGGAAAGAATTAATGCAAGAAACAAAGGTAAATTTTAAATAGAAATTCACACACACACATATGTATGTAACTAGAATTATATAGAGAAAAAGGGATTAATTTAAGTAATTAAATATTATACAATTCATTTAACCATATGATCTGTGGCGTGAATTCAGATACAGAAACTCATTGCTTTTTATTAAGGTAGTTTGATTGAATTTGTGGTGTGGTATTCTTTCAGGTGACGCTTATGATATATTATGAAGCGTCTCAACATGCTGACAAGGTTTGGCGTGAATTGATTTTTATCCTGATTATTTGTTGTATTGTAGTTGCAAATAATTGCTTTTTTAAGTAATGATTACTTTTGTTGAACATGTGTATAAATCTACATTAATGTCTTAAATGGGAATCAAAGCTTGTTAAAGTTCTGTTGTGAGCATGTCAGTAGTAATGAGATTATTTTACTTCACACTGTTATTTCACTTTCACTTGTATTGTTTTATTTATCAGAAATTTAGTATTCAGTAGCTAAATGCTTTAATATATTTTATAGCTAAAATAATCTTTTACTGGGCTTAGTTAAAGAGCATTTGGTAACACAATTTGAATGAAAATTTACGTATGAACAAGGTTAGTTGTGGGATATTGTGCTAAGTTCTGCATAACGTTATACTTGAAATCTAATACTACCACAAATTTTAGGTACTATAAACAATATTATAAGGCCATGTTTGTTATTATTTTACTCTATTTTCATTCACAACCAGATTTCTTTAAAATTAATGTGAGATGCTTGCCTCAATCATTGTGAGTTGCTGGTTAGTTAAGGAAATAAATGATTATATATGAAATTATATGATTGTAGTTTGTAGCTTTGGTCCTTTTCCTTTTAAACAGGTTATGTATGACTGTGGTTTGTAGTACTTACACCTCCTCAGTTGGGGGAACACACTACACTAAATTAGCTCAGCAATGTGATTTTTGTAATAGTTCACAGCCTTTCCAGTAAGAACTATAGGTAATGAAATGTGGAAGTTTGATTAGTACTTGATACAAATTATGTACTAAGTTTCACATGTTGCTCGTACTTGTGTTATTGCTTTCATAAATTATTTTTGGAATGAGGTTCTTCAGCTGTTCATATTCCTTTTACATGACTTTTAGTGGAAATATGTCTGACTTGTTTGAACAATTATTTTTATATATGTTCAAGTTTGATATATAATCAAAATATTCCATTTTGATAATATCTATTTATCTGTATTGCTTTGTGGTATAGACATTACTAAAAAAATAAATCAATGGCAACTAAGAATAAATGTATATATGATTACACAGGTCAGGTTTGTGATTGATGATACAACAACTCTAAAAGATCTGTTGGATCTTAACTTGTACCAGTTTGAGGAGGAAGTTAAAACAATAGTAGACAAATCTGTGAAAGAGATGGCTATGGAGAAAACATTAAAAGAATTGACAACAACTTGGTCAGGCATGGAGTTTGAATATGATCCACATCCAAGGACAGGTCAAAAATTGCTAAGGGCTAGTGAGGAACTGATTGAAATATTAGAAGACAACCAGGTAAATAAACTAATATGGCAGTGATGTTTGACTGCTGAAATTATATTTTATAAGGTTCCAAATGAAGATGATGAAGTCTCCTGTTATTAAGACGATAGATAAAAAGTGTTTATTTATAAATAATAGGGAAACATTTAGCTGGGAACATTTTAGGGAAAACATCATAACTGAAAGAATAGTTATTTTTATAAAGTTATAGCTACATAATTTTATATTTTAGGTTCAATTACAAAATATGATGAGCTCCAAATTTGTTGGTTATTTCTTGGATGAAGTATCTGATTGGCAAAAGAAGTTGTCAAATGCTGATATGGTAATTAGCACATGGGTAGAAGTGCAACGGACATGGATGTATCTTGAATCAATTTTTATAGGGTCAGAGGATATTAGGAAACAACTACCTGAAGATTCTAGAGTTTTTGACAAAATTGATAAAGAATTCAAGGTAATATTAAATTGTGTCTCTTGACAGTATTATTATTATTCAAAATTACAGTTTTTGAAGATTGTCATTTTCAGTTATATGAGATATGCACTATAGAAATTATAGTAAATATTTTTTATTGTTTTATATATATTTTTTAAGGGAATGTTAAGTGACATAGCACAAATACCCAATGTTGTCAAAGCAACAAACAGGCCTCATCTTCTTGAAAGATTAGAGGCCCTACAGGCTGATCTAATCAGGTGTGAAAAAGCACTGGCCCAGTATCTGGAGACCAAGAGATTGGCATACCCCAGGTTTTATTTTGTATCATCTGCTGACTTACTTGACATATTGTCAAATGGAAACCAACCTGAGCTTGTGTGCAAGTTAGTGTTTCAAAGAATTAGTGTCAGTTCAACATCAAAATGAATTAGGCATTATGACATTTATTTATATATTTATCCAACTTTTTATGCTTTATTTAGTGTGCATAATTATTTAACATTTAATTGATGAAAATAAATTAGCCCATTATTTTTCATGCTTATCTGAATTTTTAAAATTAATTACACACAAATATTGAATTTAATAAAGTATGAATTAATATTTTGAATGGATTTTACATTACATAGTTTTTTATTTATAGATATTAATTTTGTACGGAAGTGAATTGAATAAAATGTTTTATGAAAGAGTAATAAGAGTGTTGAATGGGCATTTGCATATTACAATTTTGCATTGAACGATTAAATAATGCAATGATTTTGATAAAAAAATTAGATTTGTGTGTACGGTTGTAAACACTCATGTATATTACCAATTCACATACTCTGTAGAACTTTTGAAAAGCAGAGAATAAGCAGAAGTAAAATTGCTCAATTGGTCATTTTATTCTTTATTGTTCACAAATAGCTGACATCAAATTATTTTAGAAGAAAAATGTTATTATTTCTCATGTGCCTGTGTATATTACATCATGAATCTGATTGTTTTATTTTATAAAATCTAACAGATTTAAAAAAACTAGCAGACTAAATTTTTTATATAAAAGTATTAAGAGGAATCAGTAAGAAATTAATTTACCAGTATTTTGCTTAATTGGTGGATCTGTTCCATCATTCTGCATGCTTATAGGTTTATTATGTAATATTTATTTATAAATTGGGTCTTGATGAAGAAATTTCTTATTAATTTACTTATATAGTGACCACAAATTTTCTTTATCAAGGTGAAAAATATATTTGTTTTATTTTATTGTTTTGACAGACATCTGACAAAATTATATGATTCAATGGCCAAACTTCGCTTTATTCAGGAGGGTGGTAAACCCACAAAAATAGCCAAAGGAATGTGGGCAAAAGATGGTGAATACATTGAGTTGACTGTCAACTGTGACTGCAGTGGACAAGTAATAATTATTTCGTGTTACTGCTATAGAATCTTAAGACATTTTTATTATATTAGTGTGGTGCACAATGTTAGTTGGTCAAGTGGGTGCAGGAGTGCTCATAAATAGATCCACCCAACACAGTTATATCCACTCTCTCTATATTCCTAAAACAGATATATATATATATATGATGTAAAACAAATGGAGCCATAAAACTCAGGATCTTGAACTTTGTGAACACTTCATTTGAATCTTGCTGCGACAAAGATGGGAGGTACATGACAACAACAAAATAAGTCACTCTGCTCAATTCTTTGGAATATTGCTGGTGGCAGTTTATGAGCTTGTAGGGAGGACCTTTTGTCACCACTTTACAACAAATGTTAACCCTTATACATAATATAATAATGTATTTATTAATATTATATCATTTATTTCTGCAAAATTTATCCTTGCTTCTTATTATTATTTATCTGTGTGTATACCATTTTTGTTTAATTTTATCTTTTCTGACATACCAAGAAAAACATAATTACAGGAGGTCTAGTGGCTCAATGACTAAAGCAAGTCATCGAGACTGCTGGTAGTGAGATGGGTTCTCACTTCAAAGGTAAAAAGTATATCCAAGTGAATTGGACTAAGTTAGGTAAAGAATTAAGTTAAGCCCTTCCAGGGGTGTAATGCACTTACTGAGGAAAAAATTATCATTATTGGAAAATAGTTTCAATTCATAATCATACTTGTAATTTATAACATTTGAATTGTGGTTTGTAATATTGTTGGTAAGGTTGAAAAATGGTTGAACAATGTTACTGACGCTATGAGAAGGACTGGGAGAGATTATTTCTCAAAAGCTGTAAACACCTATGAGGATAAACCAAGAGAAATGTGGGTATTAGACTACCCTGCTCAGGTGGCTCTATGTGGCACTCAGATCTGGTGGGCAGCTGAAGTTGGCATTGCATTTGCTAGGCTTGAAGAGGGGTATGAAAATGCATTGAAAGATTACCAGAAGAAACAGGTAGATTTAGAACAACTTTCAATATATTTAGGAGTTAGATTTAAAGTTTTCTTTTTAGTTTCAAACATGAACTGTTAGAAAACTAGATGTCTTTTTACAGACCGCATAAATAAAGTTATGTGAATTCAGAATCAATAATGTAGACTTTGTTTTATACAAACCATAAATAAGGATGTGAGAATTTAGAATTGAAAATTTAGATGTATACAGTGCATAAATAAAGATGTAAGAGTTGAGAATTGAACTCAACTATATGGTATAATATAGATGTCATTTCATACAAAGTGTAAATATACACAAAATAGTAGAGTAGTGATTGTGTAGATGGGTTTGCAAGTGTTCACTCTAAAAGTGTTGATTAGTTATGTGTTTCTTACATGCTTATTTTTAAAACAGGTTGACAAATAGATTCCATATTTTATTATATATTATATTATTGTTTTCATTGTAAAAAGTGATTCACTTATAATTTGTTACTTGTTATATTGAATTTTAGATACATTATTTATGTTCACAACACAATTTATTTTCATTCACTTGTGTCACAAGGTACAAGGATCAAATAAAATGTCTTATTATAAAGAATTGTTATCTTATATTCATGGTTTAAAGTATTCTTGGTAAATATACCGAATTACTGGTAATAGAAAAAGTCAGTAAATTTGCAATCAGTATTTGTTTGCAAATGTGTGTATTTTTAATGTCTTAGTATCTGTGAGGGATAATGTTTAGTATTATATGTGGGTGTGTAATTTTCTGAATGTAGGGTTCAGTCAATGCTAATTGGGACATTGTGGGTGCTCCAGTACACCTCTATGGTCCTCTCTGGGTAGAGCTTACATAGTTGAAGTATGGTTTACAGATTTTACAGCTGAGCAACTTGATTGTACTTCTGTTGGATGAAGATCAAACTGAGGAAAGTAGGGAAAAGATAAAAACAATTTGCACAATAGATGTTCATTCAAGAGATGTTGTTGCAAAAATGATAGCACAGAAAATTGAAACAGCTGCATCTTTCCAGTGGCAGTCGCAGTTAAGACATAGGTAATGAAAGCATATTCAGCACATGTTAATTTAACATTGTAGTTGATTTTTAAATATATTTGAATTTAAATTGTTTCCCATTAACTCATAATAAATAATGATACAAAGCATATTTACATAAATAAATAAATACAGATGGGACAACAAGTTGAATGATTGTTTTGTGAACATTTGTGATGCTCAATTTCGATATGACTATGAATATTTGGGCAATACTGGACGACTGGTAATTACACCACTCACTGACAGGTGTTACATTACTCTTACACAGGTAAAAGAGTTTACCTAATAAAAAACAAGTAAACATATATAATAACATTTTACAAAAATAATTTAGATTTTGGATTCAGAGATACTAATTACCACTGATTTCTTATACACTTTAGTATTATATATTTGTTTTCATTTGTAGTCCTTACATTTAATAATGGGAGGTGCACCAGCAGGGCCTGCTGGAACTGGTAAAACTGAAACAACAAAGGATTTAGGTAAAGCATTAGGAATGATGGTATATGTATTCAATTGTTCTGAGCAAATGGATTATAAGGTGTGAAAAATATATTTCTTAAATTTGTAAATCCTATAAGTTTACATGAAACCTATGATATGTGATATGTTATAAATGAATAAGTTTTACTTTTATATCAAGCCATTATTAATCTCAAATTCAGTTTAGTCTTTGTTGACATTTTTGTACTGGTTTATTACAAGTATAAGTACAATTGTTGATTTTGTTTTAGTTTATGTATTGTTGAATAGTATTTAGGTTTTATAAAAGAACTTTTGGAGGCTTGTATTACTCTGATCTATAAAAAATCACTTAAAAGTAATTAAGTCCTTATTACAGTCCAATTAGAATATTTGTTTATTTTTAGACCAGTACATCAATAACAGATTTAATATATAACACATTTAATTTTAGTCATGTGGAAACATCTACAAAGGACTTGCTCAAACTGGTGCCTGGGGTTGCTTCGATGAATTCAATAGGATATCAGTTGAAGTATTATCTGTGGTGGCTGTACAAGTGAAGACAGTTTTAGATGCTATAAAATCCAAGAAAATGATTTTCAACTTTCTGGGTGAGACAATTCAACTAGTGACAACAGTTGGAATGTTCATTACTATGAATCCAGGGTATGCTGGACGAGCTGAATTACCCGAAAACCTGAAGGCCCTGTTTAGGTAAATTGTTGAATCTAGAGTATGTTTAATAGAAGATAAAGGATAAATAACAATAGCACGATTCATTTTATATAATTCTAATAATCATCTTTGACATTGTTGATTGATATATATATAATTTCTGTGAAATTAATATGTTTGTTTTAAATATAATTGTAGTATGATAAATTTTTAAAATTATAAAAAAAAGTATTTTGTATGATTATTTTATATTTAAAACTAATTTAGGATAGTAAAATATTCAAATGTGAATGTATTAAAATATTTAAAATAAATAAAGAAGTGCCATTACAGGCCATGTGCAATGGTAGTGCCAGATATTGAACTGATAAGTGAGATCCTTTTGATTTCTTCTGGCATACAAGATGCACGACTTTTGGCTAGAAAATTTATATCTTTGTACTCACTGTGCAAAGAGCTCTTATCTAAACAGGACCATTATGACTGGGGACTTAGGGCAGTAAAATCTGTTCTGGCTGTTGCTGGTGCACTCAGAGTAAGTAACTTACAAACATATTTTTTGAAAAGTTATGCACTATATTTTCTAGATTTGTAGCAATCATTGTTATTAACTTGTTTGTATTTTTTATTTTCACTATTTATAATTTTGGAAAACCTTTTTTGCAGCGTGCTGACAAGCAAAGACCAGAAGATCAAGTATTAATGAGGGCATTGCGAGATTTTAACATTCCAAAAATAGTAACTGATGATATGCCAATCTTTATGGGACTTATTGGGGACATGTTTCCTGCCCTTGAAGTACCAAGAAAAAGAGACCTAGATTTTGAAAAGCAGATAAAACAGGCAGCTATTGACAATAAGCTCCAACCTGAAGACAACTTCATTTTGAAAGTAATTTTTCTTATGTTTGAAAAGAACAATTATTTCATGCACTTTTATTAGTATTATGTGAACTATTATTTTGTTATTATCGAACTTCATCACATGGAAATTTTTTTTGCCTTATAACAGTATTTAATGTTGACAATAAATTGTAACTTATTATTATTATTTTATATTTATTGCAAATTATAGATTGTGCAACTGAAAGAATTATTTGAAGTTAGGCACTCAGTTTTTATCATTGGTAATGCTGGTTCCGGGAAATCGTGTGTCTGGAAGACCCTATTTAGAACGTATGTCAACATGAAAAAGAAACCCTATTATAATGACTTAGAACCTAAAGCTGTCACTAATAATGAACTGTTTGGTGTCATCAACCCAGCCACAAGAGAGTGGAAGGATGGTAAGGAAGAAGTTGTGTTAATTATTATTTAGATAATTTAATATTTTCATCATGGAATTAATTGATGTGCCAGGTTATTGTGCACAGTATAGATATAAATTTATTTCTTAATTACAGGGCTATTTTCATGCTTAATTCGGGAACAGGCCAATATGGCTGGTGATGGTCCAAAGTGGATGGTAATGGATGGTGATATAGATCCTATGTGGATTGAATCCTTGAATACTGTAATGGATGACAACAAGGTAAGCCTTAAAATCTTTCATTAAAATTTATATTTCCCTAATTTCATTTAAGGTAATTCATTATAATTTTAATGATAAATGGAACATTTCTATCTTTATTCTTAAATGTATCTAGTTAAAGTTTAACAAAATTAATATATAACAAATTCAATTGATTTCATTTGAGCCATTCATTTTGTGCTAATTTCATTATTTGGCGAGAGCAGAATTAAAAAGTTGTTTAAAAAAAGAGTTAAACTACATATAATTGTTGCAATATCATTATCAATATTATTGATAATACAATAGAATAAAGCTAATAATCATTGAAATAGGTTAATATTTGAGAAAAAAAATGTGAGTTTTTTCTTAATTATTATTGGATGAACATAAAAAAATATTATGTTTTAGTAACTATTTAGGAAAAATTAAATAACAGATTATATAAGGTAGTTATAACAATCAAACAAATATGCAGATGAAAAACTGAAATATTTAATGTAAATATTAATAATCCTATTAATTAAGGCCAACTTGCTAATAAAACTGTATGTATTAATGATAATTACAAGCTAGCTTGATATTACAAATTGCTTTAGTAAATACAGTCATGGACAAGTTTATGTATAATGATCTTATGATATAAATATTGTAGGTATTGACATTGGCCAGCAATGAGAGAATTGCATTGACACCCTCAATGAGGCTCCTATTTGAAATATCAAATTTGAGAACAGCAACTCCAGCTACTGTTTCAAGAGCAGGCATCCTTTTTATTAATCAGGCAGACCTTGGCTGGAACCCGTCAGTTTATAATTCATTTTTTATTATATACATATATATATATATATATATATATATATATATATATATATATATATATATATATATATAGCCTCTTCTAACTTTTATGTGTGTGTGTTGTGTGCATGTGCATGCGTGTGTGTCAGAACTCATCTCTTAGGAAAATATGTTGATTACTAGTTAGTTATTCATTAAATAAATTTCAGATATGTACAGAGTTGGATAGAAACAAGATCAAATGAAAATGAAAAAGTGTTGCTGATAGTATTATTTGATAAATATGTACCAATAGTGTTAGAAGCATCTAAGGCAAAATTCAAAAAGATCACACCTATTCCAGAGATAGCTCACATTCATATGCTTTGTACTCTTCTTGAAGTACTTTTGGTACCATCTAATGTTCCTAGTGAATGTCCTAAGGAATGGTATGAGGTCTACTTTGTTTTTGCGTGTATATGGGCCTTTGGTTCAGCCTGTTTTCAGGATCAGGTGATATATAATAACATTTTTAGTGCTTAAAATTTGTTTATTATTTTAATTTGGTAATTAAATTATTAAATTAGGGCAGTAGAGGCTCAATCAACTACAGAACTAACACATATCTGAATAACCTTCACTAATGTGTGTCAGGTACATATCCCATTGTTTAGACAATTTGAAACATTTGTATACTATTATTAAGAGCAACATAGTAAGTGAGGTGTCCTGTGCAATATTCACTCACTCTCTGAACAGAACCAATTGGCACTTCTTAAATACACAACAGTGCTGGAAAACATTAAGAAAGACTTAGATTGAGCTTAAGGAACGTAGTATGTTATGATAAAAGACCAATAACAGAATATAATGTATTTATTTCAGTTGGTAGATTGGAGGTCAGAATTCACAAAGTGGTGGGTAAATGAATTTAAAACAATAAAGTTTCCACCAGCTGTCATGTCTGGTTCAGCTCATGTATTCAACTACTACATAGATCAGGAAACAAAAAAATTCCTACCATGGACCGACTTGGTACCAAAGTTTGAACTTGATATTGACATTCCATTGCAAGTGAGTTAAGTTATAATAAAGGATTTTAAGTATGATTTTTTATTAACATTTTATGGATGATATTTTATTTTAAACATAGGTGTGAAAAATACATTTGTAATATTGAAAGTAACAATTCATGTAGCATATATGGAACTTATTTTTTACAATTTATTTTTGAAGATAATTACAATTATTTCAATTATAACATTAGTGTGTATATTATGTGATAATAATGTTTTAGCAAACATTAGTGAACACTGCGGAAACAACAAGAGTGCGATATTTTTTAGATTTATTAATTAGCATGAGGAAGCCTGTCATGTTGGTAGGAGGTGCTGGTTCTGGAAAATCTGTTCTTATTAATGACAAAATGGCAAATCTACCTGAGTCATATTTAGTTACTAACATAGCATTCAACTTTTATACAACATCAGGTCTGCTTAAGCCACAAATTTATTGCATCCCTTGTCATTTAGTCTTAAGGCATTCATAAAAGACACTAAATGAGTGAAGGTTGTAAGAAGACTGTATAGGGTGTTGTTGCATGATACGCACTTCAACTCTATTACTGATATTTGAATATTATTGTTAAACTATAGTATTTTTTTTCATGAAAATATTAATTGGTTTTAAATGTATGTGGTTTTGTTACCTAACGTGGAAACCATATGTTGATAGGGAATTTACATTTTCAGAGATGTTGCAAAAGGTATTAGAAAAACCTCTTGAAAAGAAGGCTGGGCGAAATTATGGCCCTCCAGGGAACAAAACTATGATATATTTTATTGATGATTTGAACATGCCTGAAGTAAGTTCATAACGCATATTTTGTAATTTCTTAAATTATTGTATTATTCTAAACACATATATATATATATATATATATATATATATATATATATATATACAGGCACAAAAATACAAGCATACTATGTTTTTAGGTTGACAAGTATGGTACAGTTCAGCCTCACACATTAATCAGGCAATACATGGACTATCAGCATTGGTATGACAGAACTAAATTGTCACTTAAAGATATACACAATATTATGTTTATGAGTGGAATGAATCCAACTGCTGGAAGTTTTACTATTGATTCAAGACTGCAGAGACATTTCTCAGTTTTTGCTCTTAGGTAAATAATCTGTAATTTCATAATTTTATTGTAAACAAATTGAGAAAATTTTTAAAAAGACTGAAATTTAAAGTGTACTCAAAAAGCTTGAAGTAATAAAGCATATGTGGTTTATGATGTAATTTGTGATTAATAATCAGATATTGACACTAAATTTTTGCATTTGTATTTAATGAAATTGTAAGCATTATGCTTACAAATTTGGAAAAATATCAACATTTTATTATTGAAATAATTTAATTATGCTATGCATATAAATAAAAAATTACACTAACAAATAAGTTCAAGTTTCCACATTTTGTAATACTAACACCCAATTTGTAGTTTTCCAGGGAGTGATGCCTGTCAGCACATTTATACATCACTATTGTCTCAGCATGTTGGTGGTCTGGGCACAAAATTCAGTCAGCCAGTTGTGAAGCTAGTTGATCAGATTATCAGTGTGGCACTAATGCTTCATGCTAGGATGCAACAGACATTTCTTCCTACAGCTATAAAGTTCCATTATATATTTAATTTAAGGGACCTAAGTAACATATTTCAGGTGAGACATGAAATTGAAGAAGAGAGAAATGGAAATTTATTTTGTTATTTAAGGTTTATGTGATCAGAAACTAACCAAAAATAGTTCATTACAGCAAATTTGTACCAAATAAGTTTTTTCAATGAAATATTGAATATTATTTTGAGTACTTGAAAATAATTTATACTGAAATAATTTATTTTATGCATGTGAAATTGTTAAAGTTTAGTTAATTGACTTTACCTTTAAGTCCATATTTTTTAATATTTAATATTCCTTTCTTTTTGTTGCTTTATCCTTTTAACTCCCAAAATTAAATGTTAAACAATGGTAAATAATTTTTATTAGATTATTCTGCTGTCAACTCCTGAATGTATTTCAACTCCTGGTAGATTCATTAGGCTCTATATGCATGAAGCGTCTAGAGTATATGGAGACAAAATGGTGGATCACAAAGACCAGGAAACGTTTTATAAAATGATGACAGATTGTGTCAAAAAAGTGTTCACTGTAAGAATTTTTCATATTGTCTGTTTATAAACATATGGTTATGCAATTATACATTTTAATTTCTTCTTTGCAATATTTTGTAGGAGATTCCTGAAACAGAGTTCACATCAACTCCCCTTCTGTTTTGTCATTTTGTTGAAGGTATAGGTGATCCCAAATATTTGCCAATGCCTTCTTGGGCCAATCTCCATAAAATACTGCATGATGCTATGGGTCAGTACAATGACTTGGTTGCAAATATGAATCTTGTATTATTTGAAGATGCTATGGCACATATTTGCAGGTGATAAAAAGTATAATTCATAATTTTTTGATGAAGTATGAAATATACAATTGTGGATGGTTTGGTATGATAGCTAACTCTGATACTAGTATATGAAGCATGATTACCATATTTGACTCTTATGTTAGCCTGATTAGGATAATGGATATTGAAATATTATCTGTAGTTGTAGTCACTGGCTTCTTTCACCTTTCCTAGGAACCAGGAAAAGAAACCAGGGGAGTGCGGTTAAGGGATCGATACCTCTCACTGGGAAGGGTATAGATATAAATCTTCCTTGGTTTGAAAAGACAACTACTAGTTAATAATATATTTTTCAGAATCAATCGAGTGATGGAATCTCCTCGTGGTAATGCATTATTAGTTGGAGTAGGTGGTAGTGGTAAGCAATCACTTTCTAGACTTTCTGCTTTCATATCAGGTCTATTTCCATTTCAAGTACAACTCAAAAAAGGATATGGCATAGCAGACCTTAAGGTAATGTCATGTTCATTATCGATACTTCTATATAGCCATACTAAACAAACATAGAAAGTACAGTCCGTTATTTAAAATGTTATAGTAAATAGATTTCATTAATTGTTATAAAAATTATGAAGAATTATTATCACATTATAAAGAATATTTTATATTTATGTGACTAATAAGTATATTCTTTCAATGTTCGACTTTTTAGTTTGTAATTACTGCCCAAAACTGTTAAAATTCCTATAAAGAATAAGAATACTTATGTATAAAATATCTTGTAAAAGACAATCTTAAGTGTTCACTAACTGTATTGCTACAGGCGGATTTAGCTGTTTTATATATAAAGGCTGGCCTGAAGAATGTTGGACTAATGAATTTAATGACTGACTCCCAAGTAGCCGATGAAAAGTTTCTTGTTCTTATCAATGACATGTTAGCTTCTGGTGAAATACCGGAACTCTTTGCTGATGATGAGATAGATAATATCATTGGTGCTATTGGAACAGAGGTTATACTACTTAATTATATCGCTACATTTTGTATATTATAAATATGTAAGGTACAATAAAACTCATGACTACTGTATATTATTTATGAAATGTTTCATTCTATTATACGTTGATCTGAAATTATTTCAGGACATCTCATATAATTATATATTATTGTATTATTAAAAAAGCAGGATTTATCATCAAGTTGTTATAGGTGAAAGGAGCTGGTATGCAGGACACTAAGGAAAACTGCTGGAAGTTTTTTATTGATCGGACAAGACGTCAGTTAAAGACTATCCTTTGTTTTTCTCCTGTGGGCTCCACCCTCAGGATTAGAGCAAGAAAATTCCCTGCATTAGTAAACTGCACGTCAATTGATTGGTTCATGGACTGGCCGCAAGAAGCATTGGAATCAGTATCTGCCAGATTTCTTAATGAAATAGATGTTCTACCGGTTAGTGAAAACCAATGGTAGATTTTTTTTATTAATTATGATATGATTTGTGAATTATTGGGAAGAAGAAAGGTCTACTAAAAATAGAGTACCATATGTAGACTAAATTGTTTTAATACACGGTAAAAGTAGGGGTTCTGTCTGCTGTGCAAACTGGGACTTCCAGTTAACACATTCTGCTGCACAGGCCATCAGAACGAATCCCTGAACTGCAAAAAAACTGTTATTTCATGATAACAAATATTTCAAAATTTGCTACCCTTATATTAATGTTCCAAAACATATAGTTAATGAAGGTTGCAATACTTATTATTTTGTAATACTGAGAAATATGGTGAAGAATCAGACAGCTTCCAGAATTTATAATTTAATTAATTGTAATATGGACAGCCACTGATATTAGTAGCATTAACCAAAGAACAATTTTTGTGGTTATTTGCTTAATGAATTGTTATTAATTTTTTTCAGTTTATCTAATGAAAAAATAATGTTTCAGAAACATTTGGTGCATCCTATGTCATTAGTGATGGCATTCATGCATGTTACTGTTAACAATATGTCGCAGAAGTACTTATTGAATGAGAAGAGATACAACTATACTACTCCCAAGTCTTTCTTGGAATTAATTCAACTTTATAATAAACTGCTCAATAAGAAAACTAAGGAGATAATTACAAAAGTTCGAAGACTTCAAAATGGATTAGAAAAATTAGTTTCTTGTTCCCAGCAGGTCTGTATATACAACATTTTCTTGTTTGTTCTAAAGTAAGACACATGATGTGTTTTAATACATTGAAATGCACTAGACTTGTGTACATTAGAAAGAAAAAATAAATATAATGCATTTAAGATTCCACTTGCTTTGACTATTTAATGATGCTTTTCCATTGTATGGGACTATACCCCAAATGCTTGGGGAGATTTTGTGTTTTTGGAATTTAATTTCCTAGTTTATACCATTCTGCTAGTATTTTAGTGTCAATTTTTACTTTTTACTGTATTTCAGTTGTGATTTTAAAGTTTAATTCAAATTTTCTTATAGTTATTTATTCTTAGTAATGTTATTTTAAATGAAAGGGCCAATTTACTGCAGATCTATATTTTTATATTTATATATTATATTCTTATTTATATTAAGTCAATATTTTAGACGATTAAATATTTCTGCTAGTTTCTGTGTTCATCTTATCATTTTAAACTCTTTCAACCTCTTTCATTGGTTTTGTCTCAATGTTGAGGTTTCATTAAATTATTTAAACACACTAAAAAAAAAGGAAAATTTTAATTTAATTTAAAAACTCTAAATTTAATATGTATTACTGTAATTAGTAACATTCTGATAGCAAAATATTAGCATTTTTCTACACTGTTATTGTTATTGTTGCACAGGATTCCCTTCATCTTGCTGAAATAAAATGTGTTTCAGGTTGATGGTCTTAAAGAACAACTAGCAGTACAAGGTGTAATAGTTGAACAAAAGAATAATGCTGCTAGTGAGTTAATTAAAGTGGTTGGGAAAGAACAAGATAAAGTATCTAAGGAAAAATCAATAGGTAGGTCCACTACCATATGGTGCCTCCTTTCCCAATCAATTTGATACATCTTTAGCTGTTTTGTTTAAATTTCCAATTCTTGTTTTCAGCGGCTGAGGAGGAAAGAAAAGTAAGAATCATAGAAGAAGATGTTTCAGTGAAGCAAAAGGTTTGTGAAGAAGACTTAGCACAGGCTGAACCTGCACTGCAAGCAGCTGTTGATGCTCTCGCTACTTTGAATAAAGTGAGTTACTTATGACAGTTAAATTTATCATCCTAACCTAAATGAAGCCAACTCCTTACAGATGTATCCTAATCGAACTACAAGAACTTGACTCCCATCGTTTTGTCTAGGCTTCAAAACTAAGCAGAACATAACAATGGCAAAGGAAGATGTTTAATATAATTTTTACAATAAATGAACAATATTTTTTTGTTTACAGAACAATTTGACAGAGTTAAAGTCTTTTGGTACTCCTCCAGATGCAGTGGCTAATGTGACTGCAGCTGTTATGGTTCTACTTGCTAAGAAGGGGAAAGTACCTTCACCAAAAGATAGGACTTGGAAAAATGCTAAGGTGATATAATAAATGCATATAACTTTAAATTTTTTACATCAATAATTATTGTATCTTTAATCTAGTTGTATTGTTAAAATATATTTATTCTAACAACATTATTACCCAAATTATGATCAGTAGTCTAAGCTGAGTAATATAATTTATTGCATGTAGGTTATGATGGGCTCAGTGGATGGTTTCCTAAGTTCACTTATTAACTATGACAAGGAACACATACACCCAGAGATAGTTAAACAGATTCAACCTTACCTAAAAGACCCTACATTTGATCCTGACCTGATAGCAACTAAATCATCAGCTGCTGCAGGTAAATCATCTAGTATATCAGTAATTATGACTGTCATAACTGATTATAATATCTGCCACTTTTATTTTATAATTCTTGTAAATAGAGTTGTGGTAGTTGTTCGATAAAAAGACGTGAGTGACAATTATAGACGATTCTTTTTGTAAAAGCACATCAGACTATGCTCATGTCTTTTATTATATTAAAAATATTCACTGAAATTTACCTTTTATTTTAAAGTATTCCAAGATGTCTCTTTTCGACAATAAATTAAAAAAATATGCTGCACATTTTACTAACTTTGTTCATAAGTTTACCTGTTATTGATATAATTAATAATTCATTATGAATGAAACCTTTTGTCTCAAATGGAAAATTGATTCTAACTAGAAATAATTATTAGGATTGTGTGGTTGGGTGATAAACATAATGAAGTTTTGGGATGTTTGGATGGTGGTTATGCCAAAAAGGAAGGCTCTGGCACAAGCAAATGCTGAACTAAATGCTGCAAGGTTCAAGCTACAGGAACTGAATGAAAAAATTGGTGTATGTTTCTGTTGTTTCAAATTTCATGTTGTATGATTTTCTTACGTGCAGTTCTTATTACTTAAACAATATATTTGCATTTCCATCTTAAAATAAAATATCAAAACAGCGGCTGGAAAGCGAATTATCAGTATTGACCAAGAGGTTTGAAGCTGCAATAGCAGAGAAGATGGCATGTGAATTAGAGGTTCAGAGAACTGCTGAAGCCATAGACCTTGCCAACAGACTTGTCAATGGGTTGGCATCAGAGAATGTCCGGTGGAGAGACACTGTTTCAAAGTAAAATAATTCTTTTTCATAGTTATTGAATATTTTTTCTTAAAAACTATTTATGAATCACTTCTCTCTTATTTGGATCAGAATATCATCATTAAATCAGTTTTATAATGGGTGGAAATGGGTAATACAATCATATATCTATGTACATCATTCACATAATTGATGTTTTTGTGTTTTATTTTCTAGAAGAAGTAAAAGATTCATACATAGGATGTTTAAGCTAAGTTACATTTACTACTATACAGTATTCACATTACAATTGTATAGGACAAAATTCCCAACAATTGAAAACTAATGATGAAGAATCATATAATTGACCCTTAGTAAATTTTACACAATGGTCTGACAAACAATGGTTCATATTAGGTATATGAGTTAATTGAAATGGTACATAAAGAGAAAACAGTCAATTTTTCAACTTTAAGCTCTAAAAAGGATGATTATCATGGAGAAGGGACTCATAAAGTGGAAACCTATTATAATCCTTATATAAGAAACAAAAACAAAAACTAACACCACATGAAGCCATTGAGTTTTACAAATCTATTTAATATTCCCAACACTTTAATTGATGAGCGTTTTAAGTCATCAGATAAATTTCACCTTCATGTTTGAAGGAAAGAAATGATTTCCTCCAGTCAATTCCTTTCCTCACTCCCCTACTAGAAGAGTGGATGCAAAAATTGCAAAAACAATAATCCAAACTCTTTGTAACCATAAGGAGTGCCCATCAAGTATACACTGTTAATTACGTTGTGGGAAAAAAGATCTTTCCTGCATTACATATTCTTATATATTTCTGATGTATACATGTATTAACAAGGGAAAACATTTTGGAATTTGATTTTCATTCTTACAGATGTTATAAATGTTTAACATTATATTGTTACTGATTTATGTCAACATAGGTAGAAATGTATATTGCATTTATTATTTTCAGTTTGGGAATTCAGTCTCAGACATTACCTGGTGACATATTGGTAGTAACTGCTTTCATATCGTATGTAGGTTGTTTCACTAGAGTTTACAGGGAGGAAATGGTCAATAAATATTGGATACCTCAATTGTCTTTGGTCAAGGTAAAACATATTAGTTAAATCCTATGTCTAAATAACCCCTATGCATCTCACTACTATATACATATTGTACAGAACTATAAACTATAGTAATTTGCAATTTATTTACTTAGCCAGAAGTACCAGTGACAGATGGCCTTGATCCAATGACTATGTTAACCGATGATGCCCAAATTGCCACATGGAATAATGAAGGATTGCCTACTGACCGAATGTCTGCTGAGAATGCAACCATACTTACAAATTCTGAAAGGTGGCCACTCATGATTGACCCACAAGTAAGTTCATCTACTGTAGATATTTTGTAGTACATTCTGAAAAAAAAATTTATTTTTTTAAAATATGCACCACATAATTGTGTAAAGATTCATTTTATTTATATTAATCATAATGAAGTAAATCAATTTTTTTAATGTTTTTACAATACACAACTAAACTATGTACATGTATTTATACTTTATAATGCAGTAACCTATGCCTTGCATAAGCTATCACTAAGAGATGATTCAGTTATCATACTTTGCTAGATAACGTGAAGTGAAAAATTCTAGAATATTTAGGAACAAAGATTAAAATAATCTTATTTTTATATGTATTATTTTCTTGTACATATAGCAGAATACATTAACATTTAAATCTAAATTTTTCCTTTTTTTGAAAGTTGCAAGGTGTCAAGTGGATAAGAAACAAATATGGTGAACAGCTTAGAGTAATTCGATTGGGACAAAAAAATTACTTGGACAGAATTGAGAGGGCAGTTTCAGAAGGAGCTACACTTCTCATTGAAAATATTGGAGAATCTGTTGATGCTGTATTAGACAATCTGTTAGGGAGGAATTTGATGCGCAAGGGAAAGTATGCTAAATAAATTCTTCTTACTCTGCTCTATAGTAACTGTGGACCAATTGGTATAGAGTTCCAGGGGTATTGACTTATCATTACATATTAATTATTTTTATTATTATGTACATATAATGCAAATCCATGCTGATATTATTCAGTATTTCATTTTATTTTTAAACACTTATTTTTAAAATATGTTTTAACACTACAGGCTTATATGGGTAGTAGATATATGAATGTCTACTCTGATTGAATTTAAAGAGGATATAGGATTATATCATGGAAAACATCCCATCTACTGATTTGAAAGTTAATTATTCTTTTTTTCAGGGCTGTGAAGATTGGAGATAGAGAAATAGACTTTAGTCCTAAGTTCCGTCTAATATTGCACACCAAATTAGCAAATCCACATTATAAGCCTGAGATGCAAGCACAGACAACTCTAATCAATTTCACAGTAACAAAGGATGGGTTGGAGGAGCAATTGTTGGCAGAAGTTGTAAAAGCAGAGAGACCAGATTTAGAAAAGCTTAAAGTTTGTACCCTTTTTTATTTTGTTTTCTGATTATAGAACAGTAATTTGATATTATTACTTAATGTGTTCTTCATACATACATAGATGCAGAGGTAATGTAATCTTTTGTTCAATCCTTTATATTTTCTACTTCAAATATATTTTTGCTTTTAGGCAAGTTTGACAAAGCAACAAAACATGTTTAAAATAACACTGAAAACATTGGAAGATGATCTTTTACACAGACTCTCATCTGCTGGACCAAATATTTTGAGTGATAGGTCCCTTGTTGAGAATCTAGAGTCTACAAAAAAAACAGCTGATGATATTGAAATTAAAGTTGAAGAAGCAAAAATTACTTCTGTGAAGATAGATTTAGCGAGGGAGATGTACAGGCCTGTAGCAGCTAGGGCTTCTATAATATACTTTATACTAAATGATCTTCACAAGATTAATCCTATGTATCAATTTTCACTCAAAGTAAGAGACTAGTTATTCTTAAAAACATTTACAATATGTTTATATTATTAATAATGATGGAAATGTAACTGCAGTTGCACTTGTTATTTCATCACTCATATTTACTAATGCTTGACTCACTATTGATATAGTCAAGGTGTGCTCTCATGAGTGTCATGAGATGTAAAAAAATTACAAGATGTAATAAAAGCATTAATTGAAGACCACTCATTGTGCATGGCATTGTGAATGCGTCATAGTGTAAGCTTACCTTGATCATTATGAGTGTAAGCATGATATGAGAATAAATGAGTTGTCTTTAATGCTATCCAGTGCTTACAAACATTACTATTAACACTTACTTAGAGGTTAACCATTATTAATTCTTTGTTGTCAAACTTTAATTTATATGTAATATATTTTTATATATTTAATAATAAAATGAGTAATTGATAGTTTTAACATTTTTCTGTTCTTAGTCATTCAGTATTGTTTTTCAAAATGCAATGAGCAAAGCAATACCAGCAGAAAAGGTGGAAGTCAGGGTTTTAAATTTGGTTGACAGTATTTCATTTAATTCTTTTATGTACACAAGCAGGGGGCTTTTTGAATGCGACAAACTTATATTCATGGCACAATTGGCTATACAGGTAATATACTGATTATACTCAGAACCAATTTTTATTCATATAACTCTTATCTGTAATAATTTGTTATATGTAGGTATTGTTGAGAGATGGTGAGATAGCACCAGCTGAGTTGGACTTCTTATTAAGGTTTCCATATGTACCCAATCTTAATTCCCCAGTTGACTTTTTAACAGCACAACTGTGGGGAGGGGTAAAAGCCCTTGTTTTAATGGATGAATTCAGGTAATTCAATAAACTATATTACCTAGGAATTTTTTTAAACCTATTTATTCCTGATACTTCATTTTATTTGAGTTTGCTTTCAGAGGCTTGGATAAGGATATAGAAGGTTCAGCAAAGAGGTGGAAGAAGTTTGTGGAAGGTGAAGCTCCAGAAAAAGATAAATTTCCACAAGACTGGAAGAACAAGTCAGCACTACAAAGATTGTGCATGATGAGATCCATGAGACCTGACAGAATGACTTATGCTATGAGGTAATTATTAGAATATACTGTGAAAGTTAAAAATACACTTTATTGTATGTATGTAATAACACGATTCTTATATTCTTGAGGTGTTTTATTGAAGAAAAGCTAGGCAACAAATACACTGAAGCAAGATCTGTTGAATTTTCAAAAACCTATGAAGAAACAAGCTCAACAGTACCAGTTTTCTTCATATTATCTCCTGGTGTTGATCCGACTAGGGTAAATTGAATTTTTATGATGTTTCTTAGTATGTACATTGACATTGTCTTTTTAAATACAAAAATAAACTAGTAATTGGATTCTAGTAAATGTGAATAGAATCGATTGTTTTAAATGTTAATTTTTTAAACAATGATATTCCAATTTTCAATATTATTAGTAAAATGAGAATTTACATCCAAATACCAATTAAACCTCTAAGATATGTGGCAAAGCTACCAACTCTACTATTATATTAAGTCTATTCCCTTAAGCTAACCAGGGTAGGCATTTAGCTGGAAACCAGGAATGAATAGGCAACTATGATTGCTGAGATCACCATTTTAACTAATTAACTATGGTCACTTATTACTATAATATTTTGTTAACATTTGAAATCTCACAAGAGAATGAGAATAAGGAATGAGAACCAATAATAGATGGAAATAATTACTTTTTCTTGATCATATAGTGTTCTGTACTTTATTAGTGAATATCTTTGCAGGATGTTGAAAAAGTTGGTAAAAGTTTGGGCTTCACAGCTGATAGAAGAAATTTCCATAACGTGTCCCTTGGTCAGGGTCAGGAAATAGTTGCTGAGCAGGCAATGGAAACTGCATCGAGAATGGGACACTGGGTCATATTACAGGTTTAACATAATGCTTTATTCTTAATAATAAGAACTAGCTTAAATAAACATTTAGTATTAACAACATTCACCACATAGTATATTTAGACAGTAAGCTTTGTACAATTTCTGCCTGCCTCAATGTTTGTATTGTTTTAGAATATTCATCTAGTGGCCAATTGGTTACCAACTTTAGACAAGAAAATGGAAGCTTGTCAAGAAAACCCTCATAGGAACTATAGACTATTTTTGAGTTGTGAACCTGCAGCTGATCCTGCTTACCATCGTATACCTCAGGTACAAAAGTACTTCACACTTGTAATCACATAGTGGTGTATATAATTATAATTGTATATATCTATATAATGATAATACATAATAATAGATTTGGTCATATTGTGCATACATATATTTTCCTTATTATATGATATTGTTAATAACTACATGGATATAAGTTTATATGAAGTCATTTTTTCCAGGGTGTATTAGAATCATCAATCAAAGTAACAAATGAGCCCCCTACTGGTATGTTGGCTAATTTACATAAAGCTCTTGACAACTTTACGCAGGACACACTTGAGATGTGTTCAAAGGAAGCAGAGTTCAAAGCGATATTGTTTTCTCTTTGCTATTTTCATGCTGTTGTAGCTGAAAGAAGAAAGTTTGGTGCACAAGGCTGGAATAGAGTTTATCCATTCAATGTTGGTGAGTTAACTGCTTAGGCATGTTAGTGTTAATTGTGTACTAATGGTAATCATGGCCATTATATCCTCTCCTCATAGGGATGCCAATAAACTATGCTACCAATTTACAAGAAAATATTTTTACTATAACCATGATGTGACCTTGACACGAGATATTGTCACTACTCTTTACTTCCACATTCATTGTAAATACCTCACATTGAATTTTTAGGGTTACAACTGAATAATAAATAGAAAATAAATCTTTCTGGTTAAAATTTTAATACAATTTTTTTCTACATTTTTGAGGTGACTTGACCATCAGTGTGTCTGTTTTGTATAACTATCTGGAAAACAATAGTAAGGTTCCTTGGGAAGACCTACGCTATCTATTTGGTGAGATTATGTACGGAGGCCACATTACAGATGATTGGGACAGACGTTTATGTAGAACCTTTCTACTTGAATACATGAGTCCTGAACTTGTGAGTAAAGGGGATAGCGTTCATCTATGTTTTACTCTTGCTTGCATAATCTTGCCGAAATATCAGTTTTTTGTTTTGACTCATAATAATTACTATATAAATTATGTCTTCTGATAAAAGGCCACATGGCTTGAGCTTCAATTTCAAACCATATAGGACCTCTAGCAGTTCAAGTTCAATTATCACTACAGACTTAAAAAACCTTAGCCTGTCTTTAGGTTGAGTGAGTTATGAGATAGATAGTTCCAATTGTGCTCAGTGCACATACTATACATTATTAAGTATAATAAATTAATGAACTCATTCAAACTAGAAAAAATGCTGATAAACTGACAGATTGTTGGGTAACTTGGAGCTTTATGCCACTGGCCTCAACAAGGAGAAACTTAAGAAACAGGTTACACCTTATTCTAAATAAAGAGTGCATACAGCTTCAGTGTTAATAAAAATGAGATATAATGGAATTATCTGTTCTGCTAATAATTATATTATTGAATATACTGATTAAATAAATCACTACATTTATTTCTGTGTATAATTATTACTCTTTTTATTTTTTACTTCCAGCTTGAAGGTGACTTGCTCTATGCACCTGGATTCCAGGCTCCTCCTAATTCTGATTATGTTGGTTATCATAAATATATTGATGCTATGTTACCCTCTGAAAGCCCTGTACTGTATGGGCTACATCCTAATGCAGAGATTGGGTTCTTGACAACCCAAGCTGAAAATTTGTTTAGGACCATATTAGAACTTCAGCCTAGAGATGCTGGAGCCTCTGTGGGTGCAGGAGCTTCCAAAGAAGAAAAGGTGAGATAGGAAAAATTGTAATATTCGGAGATAATGCACTGTTACTCTATCTATAGATAGATTTAAATGTATTGCTTGTATAAAATAATAAAACTTACATTTAACTAATTTTATTTTATTTTAATAATTCCGAAACACATTATAGGTGTTCTTTATTTAGCATGTTTGCTTTCTATGTCCACTGTTCTGATACTGTATCTTTAAATTTATATTGGGGACATGGTGACTGCCCTAGGAGCAATTAGTATTGAGAGATCAATTCTTGATACAGGCACAACATACCTTAGCCAAAGATTATTTTCCACTGTGCATGCACATAAAAAACACCAGGAGTAAAAATATAGACATTATTTCCAAAAAGAGATAGGTGCTCACTGTTCCACATTACAGGACACAGCCAAAATGTTTGGAATTTGATGTTTGCTACAGCCATCAAATGTACTCAGGGCTTTTGAGTTGTCACTGGGTTAATTTAAATTAGGTCTAAGCCTAGATTAGAATCACTATATCAAAGCCTATCAAAAAAGAGCCTGTATGAATTTTCTGGGTATAATTTTCTTGACAGGTTAAGCAGTGTTTGGATGAAATATTAGATAAGGTGCCTGAAGAATTTAACATTACTGACATGATGGCTAGAGTTGAGGACAGAACGCCCTATATAATTGTAGCTTTTCAAGAATGTGAAAGAATGAATATTTTAATGGGAGAGATAAAGAGGTCTTTGAGGGAACTAAACCTGGGTCTAAAGGTTTGAGAGCTTTGAATTATCTATTTTTCCACAGTTTCCACATGTGTGTTTAACAGACATTATCTTATAAGAACAAAGCAATGAATATGATGCAGTTATGCATAAAGACATCTAAATGTAACATAATATGAATATTAAATTTAACTTCTTGAAAACAGAACTACCTCTTTAATCCGACTTGGAAAATTAATACTTTAAAATACCAAAAATCAATTTCATAATTAATGTGAAATTTAAATTCTTTTTTGAAATATATTAAATTTGTTTATTTTCCAGGGTGAATTAACAATAACAAAAGATATGGAGGACCTGGAAGAATCATTGTTTTTTGATGCTGTGCCTGAGAATTGGTCAAAGAAGGCTTATCCTTCTGTGCTTCCTTTAGGAGCATGGTTTGGTGATTTACAGTCTCGGCTGAAAGAACTTGAAGGATGGGTTGGAGATTTTATGGTCAATATTTTTTTTTTACACTAATATATTTAATGTGTATTCCAGCCTTAATCACGACTTACATGCATACACATAATTTTTGTGGTTTTCGCTTCATCATATTTAAACATGTAAATAGCTGTTAAATTATTTTTATTGAATAATTGCATTTTAAACAAATATTGCATTCAATTCAGTTTCATAATTAATAGATAACTTAATAATAGTTTAAAGAATTTTAATTTGTATGGGTCTTTGATATTTTTTTATTCACCGACCATATGAAAGTGCATTATTAAAACATTGATGAAAATTTTCTTGTTCTTCAATGGTATGGTTGCATGTTATAAATTAGGTATTCTGAATTTGTTAGTTGCCATCGTCAGTGTGGTTGGCTGGCTTTTTCAATCCACAGTCATTTCTGACTGCAATTATGCAAAGTACGGCAAGAAAGAATGAGTGGCCACTGGATAAGATGTGTCTCCAATGTGATGTCACTAGAAAAATTAAAGAAGAATTCACGTATGTTGGCTCATTCTTATTATTTACATTGAATTTTAATTGAATAAGGTTTTTGTGTTGAGAAATGGAACTTTTTAATTCAGTTCTATTATTACTGTTTTATACTACATTTCTGTGGTATAATGCAACTATAATATGTATAGAATATTTTTTCTACTTATAAATTTCATTAATATAATATTGACCTGGCAATTAATTTTCCTATATTTTCTTCCTTTAAAATACAGAAAAAAAAACAGTGTTAGTTGTTATATTAATGGCTAACGTTAAAACACCTTGTCTTTTGACTAATTATTGCATTGAATAATTATGCAAGGAGTAAACTGCAAGGATTCTCCAAACTACTAGCATAATCCTGTGATATTTAATTTCAGCTAGTATAAATTATAAAGTGCTTAATTGCTGCTATATGAATGTAGCACAATAATAACTTGTAAAAGGGACATAATTAAATTAAGGTAATTTGCATCAGGTCCCCACCAAGGGAAGGTGCTTATATCAACGGTCTTTATATGGAGGGGGCTAGATGGGATGTGCAGATGGGAGTCATTGCTGAGTCAAAATTGAAGGAATTGTTTCCAATGATGCCAGTTGTTCACATCAAGGCAATTACAATGGATAAACAAGAAACGCGGAATCAATATGAATGTCCTGTGTATAAGACACGACAAAGAGGACCTACTTATGTTTGGACATTCAATCTCAAGACTAAAGAAAAAGCAAATAAGTGGATACTTGCAGGTGTAGGAATTATACTGAACATATAACCATAAAATCCTAACATTTTTGTGACTTTACAGCTAATAAAACAATTATAAAAAAGTTTATACTTGTGATTTATTAAGTTGTGCATCTGTTTTTTCCTGTTCTCATTTTATCAACAATCACTATTATATTTTTCCTAGTATATAAGTTATATTCTGTGAGAAAGATATACTTTTTCAAAAAGAAACAAATATAATTCACTAATCGAAAGTAACAACAATAACACACAACCTAACACACTAACAGTCAAACTCAATTTTCATTAATAATTGTTCGGAATTATATGCCATAAAATTTTTCTTTTAAACAGTATTACGTTTTTGAAAAATCAATTATTAGTGGATGTGTTTTGAATAAGGACTCAACAAAACTTATAATTTTATTAATACACGGATTTTGAAGAATAGATAATTAGTTAATTACTATTTACGCAATAAAAAAGTGTATAATTTATAATTTAACACTTCATTATTTAGAAAATGAACAAAGATACTGAAATATAAAATTTATAACTAAAGTTATGCATCTGTTTTTATCCTAGTCTCATTTTATGACCCCTAGTATATATAACGAGTTTTTATACACTCTCTATGAAACAGTAATAATTTAAAATAATGTTTCGTTACAAAAAAGCTTGATTTTTCTCTATTACAAATTTGAAAATGGGCGGCGGAGTTGCGTTCGAGAGTTGGGATCGAATTATTTTGCGCCGTTTTCTATTTGTCAGTTCGTCCATGGTACTGGTGTTCATGTTTTGGTCACTTTATTTTCGCTATAAATTTCGAAATTACGAAAAGAAATAAATAAAAATCGGGTTCTATTTAAGAAAAATTGGAGCTTATGTGTAGTCTGTAGTGAGTTTTGTTACCTACCTTCTGCGGCAAGGTCGAATCCTCTATTTTGTTATTGCGTCTGTCACCAGTTTTTGTGTTGTGTAAATTTTTGAAACTTTTTTCACCATTTTTTTATCTCTTTCTTTTTTATGTGGCTTTTAGTAGTTATGTAAATATCTCTTTTTTTGTCGCTGTACGAATAAAATATTCGGCGATAGTATTTTTAGAATAGTGGCCAATGTTGAGGTTATGATGTCCGAAGACCTGAATTTACCAGCTAGTTTAGAACGACTTGAAATCAACCCTGAGAGGTCAGTGATATCTGTTTCAATCAAATAATTAGGTGACTGCAATTAAGGTTAGAATAAAATGATTTAGCTGTAGCTTACATTTTTTGCCATAACGGTTTTTCTGTACTTCATATTTGCCTTGTATTCTATAAAATTGGCTTCACATTAAAACTGAAATTACAAAGTCCATGAAAATATATAATTCCATTTTAATTTGTGTCCAATTTTTATGTTCCTTTCTCTTATTGCTAATTAATTTTAACAGTACCTCGCTGATAAAAACCTCTATTTCAGTGAAACTAAACTTGTTTCTTTGTGTCTTTATAACTAGATTTTAGTATTTGACCTTTATAATGCATTATATCTGGAAGTAAGCTTCCATCTATTAGATCAGTAGAAACAATAAGTAAGTCAGGGTTTCAAGCACGTTCATTTCATTTTATAGAAATACAAATAATATTGCACATGGAATGCTTAGTTTTAATCTACGTTATTATATATGTAAGAAAAATGTATATATATATATATATATATACATATTTATATGAACATTTTCTAATGTGATATATATGTTTTTAGAGTTGAGGGTTGTAAAAATGAACAGAGTCATTTTCAGCTTCCATTTACATTGTCTGTTGTCCCTGAATGTAATTTACAAACTTTGTCGTTGAAAGCTGAATGTCCCAAGGGGAATTGTCTGTGCAACAAGAAAAAAGACAAGTGAGTAAAAGTATTTATTCCTTCAAAAACATGTTTAAGTAGTATATATGTGTGGTAAGATACCCTTCAGTATAACATTTAATATTTTATTTTCCCTAACATCAGTTGGTTTGTGATGCTGTGTTTTAACATTGCACTGTTAGAGCTAATAGATTATACATATTGCTCTGTCTGTACAAATACTTGCAAAAGTCTTATGATTGTAATAGTAACTAATGTTAGGAGGAATGGAATTGACAAAAGCAGAGATAAAAGATATATAAATTAATAAAAGTAACAGTATTCTTAACCTTTCTTGTTCCCTCTACAGTTCCTCACAGTTAATACTGAAGAAGATACTATTTTTTTTCTGAGCTGTGATAATTGAAAATTAATTAAAATGGACTTTTTAAAATGTATAGGGAAGTAATAATGAAGAGAGTTACTTTCAAGAGGCCTATATTGAGACGAAGCAAACTGAATAGGGTTGCTCTGCTGCGTGCCCCTGTGCTCAACATCAAGGAACATTGTAGCAAGTGCAATGCTATGGCTGTGTCAAGTGCAATTTGTACTTCTGTAACTTGTTGCTGTCATTCAGCACCCACCAAATGCGCTTGTTTGAAACATGATCATTCCCCTCCTCTCAGGCCTGTAGTCACCACTTGTTCTACTACACATGATTCTTCCAGGTAAAATAATGTTGAATGTGATTGTTTTTGTAAGTGGCTTTGGCACAGCTGAGCTGTGTTAACGGACATAGAATTGATAACATATTCATAAAAAATGTATGTCTTATTTAAGATATTTTAGAACCTAATGCACTGAACTTGCTATGTCTTTTTAAATCCTAGGAAAAGAAATTTGTATATTAAATTATTAACATAAAACAAATTATTTTATATATATATATATATATATATATATATATATATATATATATATATTCATTAACAATTGTTAAGTCTGTACTTTTATTAATTTTCTAACACGATTATAAAATTTCAGCTCAGTATTAGGTGGCTTAGATTATAGTGGTCGTGGAGAAAGAGAAGAGGAGCAAAGGAAAAAAATAAAATGTAGTGGGACATTTGCGCTGACAAGTGGTACCGGGAGTTTATGCTCGGTACAGGCCAGGATGTCTCCACCCCTTACATCTTCTCCCACTTCTTCAAGCTCTCCTCCTCTTCACTGGAGAAACTCCGCAGCAGCTACTGGAAACTCTTCACCCTCTTCATCTACCGTCACTGATGATGATACTACAATCGATGAACTTGCCAGCTATTTCGACCTCTTTGTACATATCCCAAAAAAAATGTCCCTTATGGCTGAGATGATGTATATTTAATGTGAATATGCATCTATCTGTTCCTGGCATATTATCCTTATTGTCTTGTTACCATAATCTGCTGCTATTATTCTCGTAAAAGTATGTATTCATATAAATATGAATTGATAAATTCTTTGTCTCTTTTTGTTTATTTTTGTAATGCTGCATTCTATCGTTATCTATTAATAAATTAATATTTTGATCATCAATTCTTGTAATTTTTTATATTTTCCATATTTTATTTATTATGTAAACTAGCTGAAATTCCTATTCTTCATCCAGGTTTGGTTAAAATGAAGAGTACAAACATATATAAAAAATGCATTTTATGTTACTCAGCAAAATCTGACAAAGCTGTACTTTGGTTTTTATTTTATACAAGGAATGTATTTCAAAAGCTGGGACATATGATACTAAATAAATTTATTTGTAATATTTTAGCCCTTATATTTTTATTGTCTTATTAAAATCCATTTGTACTCTTTGAATATACCCATTTGAAGTACAACTATTTCAGCTAGACTATATATAAAAAAATGTATAAATGCATGTATATTTGCAGGATTATTATTATCCCTAAATATTATTATAGCAACTTCATTGTGGCTATTATTGATGTGTTGAAAAAATAAATAACTGTTTTTAAAGTTTGAATAGGCTAAAATTAAGCTAAACAAAATTTCTGTGTTCCTGATTTTTTTTTCAGATATGTGATCTTTAAAAATTAATATAATTAAAAAGAAAATAT
Source organism: Lethocerus indicus (assembly GCA_019843655.1). Taxonomy (NCBI): domain Eukaryota; kingdom Metazoa; phylum Arthropoda; class Insecta; order Hemiptera; family Belostomatidae; genus Lethocerus; species Lethocerus indicus. Next base: position 23,209,777 of record JACDQD010000005.1, on the reverse strand, counting down.
TACACTACATTATTTGTAATAAATAATGCCTTATAACACCAAATTCTCCCCAAGTGTAGAAAACATAATTTTAAATCCAACTTAATAAATACAATCAAAAGTGTAGCTAAACAAGTATATTTGATTCTGAAGAAGGGAAATGATTTGTGGGGAATGATTTTAATGCAAGACATTTTTTTGACAGTAGACAAGAAAAGTAGCAATATGTATGGACAAGAGAGGTCACAAGGTAATTGAAATTGTGGAATAAATCTAAAAATTCTACGTAAGACTATAGTAAATATGTAAAAGTTAAAAGGAACACAACAAGAAATGGGCGAAACAAAGTGTTATTTATACTCCCTGAAATAATAAATTCTCACTTTACATGTTGACAGTATCCCCTCCATTTTAATATTGGTGCTAGGAATGGTGGAGTTATCGGTCATTTTTCATTCAAACCCTTCCATACTTCACTTCTCTGTTCAATATTACTAACAATAGTTTTTTATTTTGACTATCGAAGAGCCAAAACATATTATAAAATATAACATTAATTTATTATATGTTATTTGATATCTAAATTAATTATCTAAATTTGATAAATTGATAGAATTAATTTTAATAGAATATTATAAATATTTATAATCAACATTTCCGATACATTAATTGATAAAAATATAGTTTTCATTATTCTAAATACTTATTTCTTGAATATTATTTCTCATTTTATAATGGTTGCAGTATAATCAATAGTAGTAGAAATTGGCGGCAAAAAGTTGACTTCAACAGGTCAAAGCGGTATGTCTTTGTTTGAAGTTCACGTGGGGATAAATTTTGATATACGCGCTCCATTTGTTTAATGTTACGAGTTTGGTCTCATTAATGTACATTTTACCTGGTGTTGTCTTTGATTGTTAAATAAGTCAATGATTCGTTGTTCTATGTTCATGTTGTCTTTGGCTCCTACATTTAACCGTTAGGAACGACCGTTATGTCGTTCTCTGCGTCCCTGTTTGAATCTGATTATCTCAGTTTCCTTTAGTTTATACATTCAGTGCAAGCTCGTCGTACAAGTTTTTAAATCAAAATTCCGTTGATTCCATTCATGGTTTATAGTTTTGTAGGTCTATGTATATATAGTTAATAATTCTGTAATGGATCAACAATCTGAGCCTGAAGATCAGAAATTGAATAGCAGCTATGATTGTATTCAGGTGTGATCTTTGTGTGAAATGTTAATTTGTTAGTTTCACTGCTAACAAATGATTATTCAATGTATAAATTTCTGTCTTTTTTACTTTGTTGCAGGAAGGAACATACAGACAAAGGGGGCGTTTTCGTAGACCATTGGAAACTATTTCTGAAAACACAATTATCCCTATTCAAGAAGGTAAGTGGATAGATTAAAATAATTGTGTATATTTTATCACTTGAATGTATAGTTTCATGTTGATTCCATTCAAAATTTATATGCAGTAAACCCAAGTGTTGTACTGAATGAAACGACCTTCTCTGTTAAGTCCAATTTAGTGTTTTAAATTTCTTAATGGGCCTCAGTGGTTAAATGAAAATGTCTTAAATCATTGAGACTTCTGACAGAGTGGGATATTCAGGCTAGGCTAAGTTAGATAGAGATCAATGCACATTATGTTAAAGCTTGTTAATACCTTGGAAAAAATTAATCAATTGTTGCCAACCAATTGTCAATTGGTCCTTGAGGTAGTTCCTTAAGGAATTACTTTGCCTCCAAACATTGATAAGGATATTTATTGTTCGAATAGATAATTCATCTCATCTGTAGTCCTAACATTAATTCAATAAAATATAACTGTATTTGGGATGAAATTGCATTTAATTCTTCATTGGTTACTGTATAAGTATTGCTTTATTATTTTGATTCTCAAAAGAAAAATGCTGTTAATTCTTAACGGGCTTATTTGATTGCCTTATAAATATTACTTTATTATTCTGAACCTCAAAAGAAAAAAGTATTATATGGTTAGTAATAACAATCAAATAGCTCTTTGTTGCTTTCAGACCATCACAGTTAAACAGGGCCAGGGCTAAAATGTTTTCCATTTGTGTTTATATCAAATAAGATTTTTGCACATAAACAATTTATGTGAAGACAAGTATATAAGGATACTCATATGGTTTGGGGATGTGTTGAATCATCTGTTGTCATCATTTTCATAGAAAGATTGTTTGTTATTTATTTTGTTTTTGATGTTGGAGAACAATAGATTTAGCATTAATTAGAATAATGATTATTTTCAGTAGTAATAAAACCTGAAACATCCCCTGCTGTTTTGAAGGAAAGGCTTGAAGAAGCTCTAAGTACACAAATATTTTTAGAGAAAGAACTAATGGAACTTAGAGAATACAGTACATTAGAGAAACAAGTAATGTCAGTAGAGGTGAGTTACAAAAAGTAATAATCAAGTTCTTTTAGTTTTTCTTTTATTTTTTCCTTAACTTTATTTATAATAATGCACATTTCTTATTTTATTAGAGGATGATAATAATGATTTGTGTGATGGTATAAATGTACTTACTGGAATTCCTAATTCAAATATAAAACAATGTATCATTTATTAGGAAATAAATAACATTAAGATGAGATATCACTAAATATGTTTTTTATCATCTTGCTTATGTTATCTTAAATCAGATGTCAAATCTGTTGAGTTTATTCTGATATCTAGCATCAACTTTCAGACAAAATTTTGTGCTAAGTTTATACATTAAAGTGTCAGTTTAATTCTTTTAATTATTAATTTAATTATTGCTACTAATTTCTGGAGTGTTCTTCTTAGCCTAAAATGTTATTAAACAAGATTGTCACAAATGAAACATCTTCGGGGTGGATATTTTCAAATATATTATTAGACAATGTATCACATAATTGGATTTACTAGCATTACATTAATAGATGCTATACATTAATGTTAAGTGTATGAATAAATGGAGCTGTAAGATGTTGAAGAAAATGAAATACCTTATAGGATAAAATAGGTAAAGAAAAATTAGTAGAACATCAAGTGTCTAAAGACTGTTAATAAAATTTCACTTACTTTTACCATCTTTGCAATTTGTTAAGTAGCTTACCTCCTTTTATTTCTGTAACCTCTTGTTTAGCCCATATAATTGCTTTACATAGTTTCTTGCTACAATAATAATTTATTATTTATAAATCTGTTAATGCATATGTCACAGAAGTATTTATATTGTTTAAATTATAGTTAACCATGTCTATTTCTTTCAGTATAGATTGGGATTTATTTGTTAAATATACCTAATTTAAATCTTTTTATTTTTGTAGTTGAGTGTTTCTCCTTAATAATTCATTTCTCAAATGTAACTATGAGGAAACTTTGATTGGAAAATTTTTAGAATTGTTGGAATTGTTATTTTATATAATAAACTTCCAGAGAATCTTTCCAAATTTTTAAATCTAGAGCATCTATTAACAAGTTCTTAATATTACATACTTTTATTACAGCATTACCAAGACTTACTATGTGGATAAAATGTTCTGTTCATTGAGTAGAGGAAATAAACGATCTAAAAATTCAACAACAAAAGTTCGCCTCCTTTCCTTACAAATTTGACTAGGGATTTGATATACTGCATTACAAATAAGATTACATAGCCAGATAATTTAGTATATGCATTTTGAAGTAACATTTAGTGAAACAGTAATTGAATCAAAGTGAATTTTAAATTTGGTGTAAAATAAATTAAAAAATGATAGTAACATGATAAAGTTTATTTCAAACACCAATTAAAATGTGTCTCATTTGGACTACATTCACAATTCCTACTGTAGATGTATCTTATCTTTTACAGGGACTGAAAGAAACTGTGGAAGAAAATTCATTTCTGAAGACCAGAATTGAAGAATTGACTGTGAAAGCTTCTGATTTGGAAGACCAGGTTATCACCCTCAAAGAACTACTTACAAATAAAAATGTTGCTTATGACCAACTTGTAGATGAAAATGTGAGTAATTTTTAATGTTGGCACTCAGTTTGGCTAATAATTAATATTAAAAATAAATTATAATATTAATTTTTAAATCGTCTTTTTTATTTGTAATTTAATTATCTCTACATAAAAATTAAACTATTGTAGCAAAATATTAAAGGCGAATTAGAAAAATGGAAACAAAAGTCAGTGGATTATGAATTTATAATAGAAAGTAATGAAACTAAATGGGCACAAAGAGAAAATGAATTGAAGAAAAGTTTGGAGGTAACACCATCCTTTTATTTATATGTACTTATTAAAATATAAATTATTAAATGTTATAAATAGTTAAAATATGTGATATATTTAATATCAGAAAGTTGCCTCTCGTGTTATTTGTTGATTTTTTTATTTAGGAGGCAAGGAGATCAACATCAACTAATTGTTTAAAAATATTTAGTAACAGAAGGTAATTTTATATTTATATTACAATATTATGTTAGAAAATTATACTAAGTTAATATTAATGAAATAGGTAATACATATCTCTGTTGCTAGGTCCTGCAATATTGTAAGCATTGACCATTTTATTTTAAACATTAATAGTACATATGGGTGGGTGTGTTTATGTAATTAATAAATCAATTATATATTTACATTTGGATTCTGTTTTTTTAGCGTTGGAAGTGAAGTGCCAAAAGTAAGACATTCATTTTCAGCACTGGACAATAATTTGACAGAAGACGTATTAGAAGAGTTGCAAAATAAGATAGATGAATTAACAAAAGAAAACATCTGCTTCAGACAAACAATTCAAGAGAAAATTCTTGAAATTGAAGAAATTAAAGTAAATCATGCAAGGGTTCTTGAAGATACTGGACTATTGATAAAGAATCTAGAACAACAAGTAGTGGAATTAAATAAGGTTAAACAGTTGGCTGACAAAAATGTATGTGCAATTTCTGACCATGCAAGTGTTGGATTATGTGACAAAGAGGTACGCGTGGATCAAATGGTATTAGAACAGAGTTTGAATGCCCACCTGTCTTTGGCTGAGAGAAATGGCGGAAACTTATTAGATGCTACTGTCCACGAGACTGTATCAAGTGACAAGACGTTTGATTTGATTAACCTGGATGCAACACATACTACAGTACCAATAAATTTTTGGGCCACTATCACTGATGATAAACCTACCACACTTACTGAAAATGAAGGTCAGATCAATAAAGACAGTGGGCAGAATATGAATGGAATAGACATAGCTAACAAATTGATGAGAGGGATTCAAGATTATATTGCATATTTGCGTGGAAATTATTTGGAATTGGAAGCTGACACTGATACAAATAAATTCAGTTATAACTTAGAAAATATTCAATCTCAAATTAACCATTTGCAAGATGAACTCAAATTGTATAATCTCAACAGCAAACAATCTCAGACCACCAACAGTAGTTTATACCAAGAATTACCAGAAACAAAAGATGCAATAATAGATTACAAAAATATTATCAAAGTGAACGAGGGAGAAATATATGGTTTGTCTCCACATTATGATAATAAGATGAAAATGTTAGAAGCTAAAAATGTCTCATTGTCTCAAGAAGTTCTTGATCTTCAACATCAGTTGGAAGAAATGTCTGCATCATTATATTGTCTAGTTAATGTTAAAAATGAGGCATACTCAGAAAAAATAAAGAATTGCCTGGCTACATTAAAACAAGAACTAATACAAAGTAATGATTATATTTTGGATATAGAAAACCAAATTATATCATTGGAAAATGCCTTTTTTTCTGAGCTAAATGAAAAGACTGAAATAATTGGGATTTTGGAAGGAAAAATTGATTACTTAAAGCAAGAAATACACGAATGCCAAAAAATAATAGTGTCAAAAGATAATGAAATATATGACTTAATGTCTGCTCATAATGCAGTGAATGAAAAAAACTGTGGAATAATTAGGAATCTTGAGTGCCAAATAGATGAATTGACTAACAGTAAATTGGAAATTAACAACAAATTTCTTAAAACTGATTTTGTTGAAGCTTGTACTATAACTGAAACTGAAAATACAGAGAGTGTGAATACAGTTATTTTAGGTGGTACAAATTTGGAGGATAATATTAAATTGAGAAATGTAGACATTAATGAAGTTCATAAGAAGATTGATCCAAAGGAAATTGAAAATTATATTATGATAACTAAGCTTGAGCATCATATTGATGAGGTGAATACAGAATTATCAGAATGTAAAAAATGTATTGCATTGAAAGAATCAGAAATAATAAGTATAAAGGCAGCACACTTTGCTGTTAGGGAAAAATACAGAAACATAATAAATGAATTTCAATCAGACTTGAAAGTCAAATTAAATTTAATTGACCCTTCTACTCTGAATGTACTCAACACCCAAATTCTAACATTAATATCTCAAATTTCAAATATTACAATAGAAGAAGAAATAAAACCCATAGAAATCGATAACTCTCAGGAAAAAGACATGTTCATTAACATACTTCAAACTCACATTAAGCAAGAAAAACAAAATCATGAAATAACAAATCAATTAGAACAGCAACATGATTGCACTGAACCATTACAATTACATAGTTCTAAACACATACGCGAGAATGATATAAAGAAACAGATTACAGAATTAAATGCAGTAATTAAAGAGTGCAAACAAATTATAGATACAAAAGAAACTGAGATTGCCAATTTGAATTCTCTTGCTGGCACTGTAGCAGAGGAGAATCAGAAAATGATTTCCAAGCTTCAAGAAGAATTGTCTGAGCTGAAATCAGAAATACACTGTAAGGACTCTGAGTTAACAAAATTAAATTCTGCTTGTGCTCTATTGATGGAAGAAACAAGCAGAATGGAGAAGGAATTGGAGCTGAAAAATAATTATCTAGCCCCTGGTGTTATGGAGGAGTCGAAGGGACATCTAGAAGAGTTACAGAATGAACTAACCGATTGCAAGAGTACATTACAATTGAAGGATAGTGAAATCAATGATCTTCATTCTGCTAATTGTGCATTGATCAAGGAGTTGAAGCTTAAAGGGAGTTACATTGATCCATCCCTATTTGAAAGCATCAAATGCCAGATAGATGCTTTGAACACAGAACTTATTGACTGCAAACTAATTATAGATACAAAAGAAACTGAGATTGCCAATTTGAATTCCCTTGCTGGCACTGTAGCAGAAGAAAATCAAAAAATGATTTCCAAACTTCAAGAAGAATTGTCTGAGCTTAAATCAGAAATACATTGCAAGGACTCTGAGTTAACCAAGTTGAATTCTGCTTGTGCTCTATTGATGGAAGAAACAAGCAGAATGGAGAAGGAATTGGAGCTAAAAAGTAATTATCTAGCCCCTGGTGTTATGGAGGAGTCGAAGGGTCATCTAGAAGAGTTACAGACTGAATTAACCAATTGCAAGAGTGCATTAGTATTGAAGGATAGTGAAATCAATGATCTTCATTCTGCTAACTGTGCATTGATGGAGGAGTTGAAGCTTAAGGAAAGTTACATTGATCCATCCCTATTTGAAAGCATTAACGGCCAGATAGATGCTTTGAATACAGAACTTATTGACTGCAAACAAATTATAGATACAAAAGAAACTGAGATTGCCAATTTGAATTCTCTTGCTGGCACTGTAGCAGAGGAGAATCAGAAAATGATTTCCAAACTTCAAGAAGAATTGTCTGAGCTGAAATCAGAAATACATTGTAAGGACTCTGAGTTAACAAAATTAAATTCTGCTTGTGCTCTATTGATGGAAGAAACAAGCAGAATGGAGAAGGAATTGGAGCTGAAAAATAATTATCTAGCCCCTGGTGTTATGGAGGAGTCGAAGGGACATCTAGAAGAGTTACAGACTGAATTAACCAATTGCAAGAGTGCATTAGTATTGAAGGATAGTGAAATCAATGATCTTCATTCTGCTAACTGTGCATTGATGGAGGAGTTGAAGCTTAAGGAAAGTTACATTGATCCATCCCTATTTGAAAGCATTAACGGCCAGATAGATGCTTTGAATACAGAACTTATTGACTGCAAACAAATTATAGATACAAAGAAACTGAGATTGCCAATTTGAATTCCTTGCTGGCACTGTAGCAGAGGGGAGAATCAGAAAATGATTTCCAAACTTCAAGAAGAATTGTCTGAGCTGAAATCTGAAATACATTGCAAGGACTCTGAGTTAACCAAGTTGAATTCTGCTTGTGCTCTATTGATGGAAGAAACAAGCAGAATGGAGAAGGAATTGGAGCTGAAAAATAATTATCTAGCCCCTGGTGTTATGGAGGAGTCGAAGGGACATCTAGAAGAGTTACAGACTGAATTAACCAATTGCAAGAGTGCATTAGTATTGAAGGATAGTGAAATCAATGATCTTCATTCTGCTAACTGTGCATTGATGGAGGAGTTGAAGCTTAAGGAAAGTTACATTGATCCATCCCTATTTGAAAGCATTAATGGCCAGATAGATGCTTTGAATACAGAACTTATTGACTGCAAACAAATTATAGATACAAAAGAAACTGAGATTGCCAATTTGAATTCTCTTGCTGGCACTGTAGCAGAAGAAAATCAAAAAATGATTTCCAAACTTCAAGAAGAATTGTCTGAGCTGAAATCAGAAATACATTGTAAGGACTCTGAGTTAACAAAATTAAATTCTGCTTGTGCTCTATTGATGGAAGAAACAAGCAGAATGGAGAAGGAATTGGAGCTGAAAAATAATTATCTAGCCCCTGGTGTTATGGAGGAGTCGAAGGGACATCTAGAAGAGTTACAGAATGAACTAACCGATTGCAAGAGTACATTACAATTGAAGGATAGTGAAATCAATGATCTTCATTCTGCTAACTGTGCATTGATGGAGGAGTTGAAGCTTAAAGAAAGTTACATTGATCCATCCCTATTTGAAAGCATTAACTGCCAAATAAATTCTTTGAATACAGAACTTATTGACTGCAAACAAAATATAGATACAAAAGAAACTGAGATTGCCAATTTGAATTCTCTTGCTGGCACTGTAGCAGAGGAGAATCAGAAAATGATTTCCAAACTTCAAGAAGAATTGTCTGAGCTGAAATCTGAAATACATTGCAAGGACTCTGAGTTAACAAAATTAAATTCTGCTTGTGCTCTATTGATGGAAGAAACGAGCAGAATGGAGAAGGAATTGGAGCTGAAAAATAATTATCTAGCCCCTGGTGTTATGGAGGAGTCGAAGGGACATCTAGAAGAGTTACAGAATGAACTAACCGATTGCAAGAGTACATTACAATTGAAGGATAGTGAAATCAATGATCTTCATTCTGCTAACTGTGCATTGATGGAGGAGTTGAAGCTTAAAGGGAGTTACATTGATCCATCCCTATTTGAAAGCATCAAATGCCAGATAGATGCTTTGAACACAGAACTTATTGACTGCAAACAAATTATAGATACAAAAGAAACTGAGATTGCCAATTTGAATTCCCTTGCTGGCACTGTAGCAGAGGAGAATCAGAAAATGATTTCCAAACTTCAAGAAGAATTGTCTGAGCTGAAATCAGAAATACACTGTAAGGACTCTGAGTTAACAAAATTAAATTCTGCTTGTGCTCTATTGATGGAAGAAACAAGCAGAATGGAGAAGGAATTGGAGCTAAAAAGTAATTATCTAGCCCCTGGTGTTATGGAGGAGTCGAAGGGTCATCTAGAAGAGTTACAGAATGAACTAACCGATTGCAAGAGTACATTACAATTGAAGGATAGTGAAATCAATGATCTTCATTCTGCTAACTGTGCATTGATGGAGGAGTTGAAGCTTAAGGAAAGTTACATTGATCCATCCCTATTTGAAAGCATTAACGGCCAGATAGATGCTTTGAATACAGAACTTATTGACTGCAAACAAATTATAGATACAAAAGAAACTGAGATTGCCAATTTGAATTCCCTTGCTGGCACTGTAGCAGAAGAAAATCAAAAAATGATTTCCAAACTTCAAGAAGAATTGTCTGAGCTGAAATCTGAAATACATTGCAAGGACTCTGAGTTAACCAAGTTGAATTCTGCTTGTGCTCTATTGATGGAAGAAACAAGCAGAATGGAGAAGGAATTTGGAGCTAAAAAAGTAATTATCTTGCCCCTCGGTGTTGGAAGAAGGAAAATCGTAGAAGAGTTACAGAATGAACTAACCCGATTGCAAGAGTGCATTACAATTCCAAGGATAGTGAAATCAATGATCTTCATTCTGCTAACTGTGCATTGATGGAGGAGGCTGAAGCTTAAAGAAACTTACATTGATCCATCCCTATTTGAAAGCATTAACGCCAGATAGATGCTTTGAATACAGAACTTATTGACTGCAAACAAATTATAGATACAAAAGAAACTGAGATTGCCAATTTGAATTCTCTTGCTGGCACTGTAGCAGAGGAGAAATCAGAAAAATGATTTCCAAACTTCAAGAAGAATTGTCTGAGCTGAAATCAGAAATACACTGTAAGGACTCTGAGTTAACAAAATTAAATTCTGCTTGTGCTCATTGATGGAAGAAACAAACAGAATGGAGAAAGAAATTGGAACTAAAAGTAATTATCTAGCCCCCTGGCGTTATGGAAGTGGGGTCATCTAGAAGAGTTACAGACTGAATTAACCAATTGCAAGAGTGCATTACAATTAAAGGATAGTGAAATCAATGATCTTTTTTCTGCTAACTGTGCATTGATGGAGGAGTTGAAGCTTAAAGAAAGTTACATTGATCCATCCCTATTTGAAAGCATTAACGGCCAGATAGATGCTTTGAATACAGAACTTATTGACTGCAAACAAATTATAGATACAAAAGAAACTGAGATTGCCAATTTGAATTCTCTTGCTGGCACTGTAGCAGAAGAAAATCAAAAAATGACTTCCAAACTTCAAGAAGAATTGTCTGAGCTGAAATCTGAAATACATTGCAAGGACTCTGAGTTAACCAAGTTGAATTCGGCTTGTGCCTCATTACTGGAAGAAATAAGCAGAATGGAGAAGGAATTGGAGCTAAAAAGTAATTATCTTGCCCCTGCAGTGTTGGAAGAATGGAAAAATCAAGTAGAAGAGTTGCAGAATGAACTAACCGATTGCAAGAGTGCATTACAATTCAAGGATAGTGAAATCAATGATCTTCATTCTGCTAACTGTGCATTGATGGAGGAGTTGAAGCTTAAAGAAAGTTACATTGATCCATCCCTATTTGAAAGCATTAACGGCCAGATAGATGCTTTGAATACAGAACTTATTGACTGCAAACAAATTATAGATACAAAAGAAACTGAGATTGCCAATTTGAATTCTCTTGCTGGCACTGTAGCAGAAGAAAATCAAAAAATGATTTCCAAACTTCAAGAAGAATTGTCTGAGCTGAAATCAGAAATACATTCCAAGGACTCTGAGTTAACCAAGTTGAATTCTGCTTGTGCTCTATTGATGGAAGAAACAAACAGAATGGAGAAGGAATTGGAGCTAAAAAGTAATTATCTAGCCCCTGGTGTTATGGAGGAGTCGAAGGGACATCTAGAAGAGTTACAGACTGAATTAACCAATTGCAAGAGTGCATTAGTATTGAAGGATAGTGAAATCAATGATCTTCATTCTGCTAACTGTGCATTGATGGAGGAGTTGAAGCTTAAGGAAAGTTACATTGATCCATCCCTATTTGAAAGCATTAACGGCCAGATAGATGCTTTGAATGCAGAACTTATTGACTGCAAACAAATTATAGATACAAAAGAAACTGAGATTGCCAATTTGAATTCTCTTGCTGGCACTGTAGCAGAGGAGAATCAGATAATGATTTCCAAACTTCAAGAAGAATTGTCTGAGCTGAAATCAGAAATACACTGTAAGGACTCTGAGTTAACAAAATTAAATTCTGCTTGTGCTCTATTGATGGAAGAAACAAACAGAATGGAGAAGGAATTGGAGCTAAAAAGTAATTATCTAGCCCCTGGTGTTATGGAGGAGTCGAAGGGTCATCTAGAAGAGTTACAGACTGAATTAACCAATTGCAAGAGTGCATTAGTATTGAAGGATAGTGAAATCAATGATCTTCATTCTGCTAACTGTGCATTGATGGAGGAGTTGAAGCTTAAGGAAAAGTTACATTGATCCATCCCTATTTGAAAGCATTAACGGCCAGATAGATGCTTTGAATACAGAACTTATTGACTGCAAACAAATTATAGATACAAAAGAAACTGAGATTGCCAATTTGAATTCTCTTGCTGGCACTGTAGCAGAGGAGAATCAGAAAATGATTTCCAAATTTCAAGAAGAATTGTCTGAGCTGAAATCTGAAATACATTGCAAGGACTCTGAGTTAACCAAGTTGAATTCAGCTTGTGCCTCATTACTGGAAGAAATAAGCAGAATGGAGAAGGAATTGGAGCTAAAAAGTAATTATCTTGCCCCTGCAGTGTTGGAAGAATGGAAAAATCAAGTAGAAGAGTTACAGAATGAACTAACCGATTGCAAGAGTGCATTACAATTGAAAGATAGTGAAATCAATGATCTTCATTCTGCTAACTGTGCATTGATGGAGGAGGTGAAGCTTAAAGGGAGTTACATTGATCCATCCCTATTTGAAAGCATTAAATACCAGATAGATGCTTTGAATACAGAACTTATTGACTGCAAACAAATTATAGATACAAAAGAAACTGAGATTGCCAATTTGAATTCTCTTGCTGGCACTGTAGCAGAGGAAAATCAGAAGATTTCTTCCAAACTTCAAGAAGAATTGTCTGAGCTAAAATCAAAAATTCATTGTAAGGACTCTGAGATAACCAAGTTGAATTCTGCTTGGGCCTCTTTAATGGAAGAAACACTCAAAATGGAGAAAGAATTGGAGCTGAAAAGTAATTATCTTGTCCCTGCAGTGTTGGAAGAGTGGAAAAATCGAGTAAATGAATTACAGAAGGAATTAACTGATTGCAATAGTACATCCCAATCAAAGGATAGTGATCTTCATTCTGCGATCTGTGCATTGAAAGAAGAATTGGAATGTAATGATCTTGTTGATTTGTCAGTTTTTGAATTCATTAAATATGAAATTGATGAAATTACAGCAGAATTATCTGATTACTTGAATGTAAGAAATGTTGATGAAATTGGTGTTAATTTGAAATCAGCTAACATTCTGGTGGAAAATATGTGTTTTAATAAATTAAATGAACTTAATACCAGATTAATACAGCATAATAAGTCTTTTAAACTTTCTGTATTTGTACAATTGGGGAATCTAATTGAAACTCTCAAAACTAGTCTGGAAGAGTGCAAAAACATCATGAAACAAATGATTTCACCAGTAAATGCTTTTGAAGCTACTGACATGAATAATGTTGTTAAAAAATTGGAATTAATTGATGAATATTATTTTCAATTATTAAAAATCCTTACCTATAGCGATGTTAATTCAGAGTTAGCGAGAAATGGAACTAAAATATGTGACTGCAGTGGTAGTGATCAGAAACAAAATACTGAATTTAAAGTTCCAATGTTTGCTGTTAAACGTAGTGGAACTGATGTAAAAAAGAAACAAATTAATGATTCCAGCTTAAGGTTAGATAGTACCCGAGATTTACTAAGCAACAACAAATTAGACAGATCAACTGGAATAGAAATTTGTTCTATAAACAATGAACCTAATAGTTCACTTATTTCCTTCAATGAAACTTTGTTGTTTAATCAAGCACCGAATGATAATTCTCAGTTGTTTATGGAAGTGGAAATGACTAATAATGAAGTTGATCCTTTCACATCTGTCTGTTGTTATGATGATTTTGCTGAGGATACTACATATCACTTTAATGATGAAATGGGAAGTAATGTTTCAAGAGGAAGTACAGTGGTTCAAGAAGAATTTTTACAGAAAGCAGATCCTGAGAATATTGTTGACAGCTGCAACAGTAGGATAATTGAGGAAAATAATTACTTGAAGTCGGTAATGAATTCACTTTCATCTCTTCTTAATATTCCAGAAAATAAGTGTAATCCATCTGAAACTAATACTTTACTTTTGATAAACAAAATCAAATCAATGTTGTTAGATATTTCTAAAGCTAAGAATATAGTTCTTGACCTTGTATCATACAGCTCAGATACAGATTTGTGTAGTCTTGTTTTGGCACTCCGTGATAGGGTTTTGGAACAGGAAGAGACACTATCTAACATTATTTTAAGGGGTAGTGAATCACAATCACAATCTCTGCATTCTGCATTGGGCCAGATTTCTGCTGATGTAAAACAATTGAAGATACACAAAGAAAAACTTGAGTCTGAAGTAAAAATACTTTTTCCAGACATTGGTTTACAGCTGTCTACTTTACAAAAATTAACAGCAATTCTGAATTCTGGTTATACTGAAGAATGGAAAAAAATGACAGATAAACTGAATGAATTGGAGAGATATGTTTTGTCCAATGAGGTTTTGAAATTAGAAGTTAATAAACTGAATGATAAACTTAAGTCGGTACAAGAAGAGAAATCTGAATGTGAGAAGGAACATGAGAGAGAAAAAGCAGAGCTAGAAATCATTAAACAGAATAACTTAGATCTAGAAAGAGAAAATTTAGAAATAAAAGAAAATTTCAGTAAAAAGGTTGATGTTTTATGTCTTCATGAAAAACAAATAAAAGAAATTGCAAATTTCTTGAAGATAAACCTGGAATCTGGTAAAGCTTTGAAGTTCTGGGAATACCTAAAACAATATTTGATAGTCATTCAACAAAATGAGATTGAGTTGAAATCTGATTTGGAGAAAGTACACCTTAAGGAAATAGAAATTTTGGAAAAGGAAAAACTAACCTGTACGTTGTTGAATGAGAAAAAAGAATTATTATCTAAAATTACAAATTATGAAAGGGATATATTTGATTGTTCAGAAAAAAATGCAAGTTTAACTGATCTTGTTAGTACAGTACAGGAAATTATATCAAGATTCTTTAAGGGAGCACATTTTGATTTTGATCATTTTAGGAAAAAGAGCTTGGTTGACCTTGGTCATCATGATTTACTCCAATCATTGGTGTCATTAGCACAAGAACTTGCTGATATAAAAGAAGTTTTAATGAAAAATTCACATTACGTTCCTGGAACAATGGCTGAAACAATTTCTTTGTTGCTCAAAAAGAACAATGATCAAGAGAAAGTTATTGAGGATTTAACATTATCCAGTAAAAACTATAAGTCTAAATTGAATTTTCTTAATAATGTTGCAAGTAAAGTTTCAGACATTAAACTAGAAAACAAACATGTTTTCATTGAAATGTCTAATTTCCGCTCTGATACCCTCAGGCTGATATCTGTTCTTCAGACAGAACTAAACAATTTGAAAAAATGTTGTGAAAAACACACTGTGCATGAAGAACCAATAGATGATGTGCAGCTTATTGATTCATTGAAATTGAAGTCTGATAAGGATAACGAAATTATGAAAAAAAGTTCAGAAAAGATTGCCCAAGATTTAGAAGCAAAATTACTTGCACTGGAATCTGAACTGTTGGATGCAGACGCATTCAAGAGAAAGTTCGCTAAAGAATTGCATAGTTTAGATCCTAATTTGAAAGTGTTTGACCTTATGACATTATCTTTGAGTGATCTGCATGGCAAAATGTTGAGTTTGATAATGGAGAAAGAAGGTATATTGATTTCAAATATTGAGAAGGATTATGAAAATAAGATAGCAGCAAACCTTGACAGAATAAATCAACTTCAGGATCAAGAAAAGAAGAGACAGATATGGGTTGAAAATATTGAAAATGAAAATGAAAGACTGAGTACGGAGTGTAAAAAATTACAAAAGGAGAACACTAATTTAAAAAAGGAAGTTCTAGCAAAAATGGAAGAATTGGAACATTGTGTAAAGAAGTTAAATTCCTTCAAACTTAAACTTAAAAAATCTCCCAGCCAAAATTGGGAAGAAGAGAGAGAGGAAAACAGTAATTCTGATGAAGAAATAGGTTTGATGCATGTTACAGAGAAAGAAGATGCCTCTACATCCATGTCTGAATTTGTAGGTGCTGTGGAAGAAAAAATTAAATTGTATGAAGAGTCTGTACGTGAACTTAATGAAAAGAATTTATCCAATGAAAAACTTATGAAGAAGGTGAACGAAAATGAATATACTATAGCAAGTATGAAGGTGCAAATAGAAGAATTAAGTTGTGAGAAGGTAAAATTAATGAAGAAGATAGATTCTATTTCATATTCATTGAATTCGTTGCAGACTGAATATGAGAAACTACAGAATCATTTTGAAAAAATTACTAATATTAATATAATAACAGAAGAAAAATTGAATAGACAAAGTAGTGAGTTTGTAGTTGAAAAACAAGAATTGGAACAAAAAATATTATTGCAAGAGGAGTTTATTAAACAGTTGGAGTTGAAGCAACAAAACATATACATGAATAATGTAATTAAGTCTCAGTCTGAATGGCAAGAAATGGAACAGAAATTACTGTCAACAGAGAAATGTATTGAAGAACTTGAGATTGAATGTTGCCGCTTGTCAGCAATGAATGAGCAGAAGGAAGGTCTCGTTGCAAAAAATGAAGATATTATAAGGCAGTTGGAAATAGTCATAGATGAACAAAGATCAAAGTGCCAGACTTTGGAACAAAGCAAAGAGGAGTCTGAAGGAATGTGCAAACTTCTGAAAGAAAAAATTGAGGAAAATGTAAGAATAATTTCAGAGCTTAAAAATGAAGTTAAATCACTGACTGATATGAATATATTGGATAAAAAACATCATGAGCAAGAGATCCAAACTAAAGATTTTGAGCTTGCTAGATTGGATACCATTATGAAGGATCTTGTAAATGATTATAACGAACTCAAGAAGGACAAAGAAATGGGTAACTTCTTGGCAGAGCGTTTGCAAGAATGTAGAATGAGTAAACTTGATCTTGAAGAAAGAATTAAAATTCAGGAAGAAAAATATTCTATTGATAAGAGGAGACTTGAAGGGGCATTAAATGCTAAAATAGCACTTCTAAGTGAGCTTGAAGTCCAGGGTCAAATGTTGAAGACCAAATACAATGAAAGCTTGACAATGAGTACAGTTCTTGAAAAAAACCTACAGGAAGTACAATGCAGAGCCAGGTTTCTAGAAGAAGAATTGGAAAAACAAAATAGGTCACATGCACAAGAAATATTGAGACTTGAAAAAGAGATAACAGAGAGATCAACATCTATTGAAAGACTTGAGCGGCATTTGGAGGACATTAAAACTGAATACTCTGGAATGGATATAGTGAGACAGAAGATTTTTGATTTGTTTATTGAACCTATTGAATCAATGGATGATGCTGTCAGACTCATCAAGGAAAATTTTGACCAGTTGAAGGATGAAAAAGAGAAATGTGTCCAACTGGATGAAGAGTGTGAAATAATGTATGACCAAATTAAAAACCTGGAACAACAGCTAAATGGGGCATATAATTTAGCAGAGGAAGAAATGAATAAATTGAAAATCAAACAAGCAGAAGAAATTGAGGTTCATATTTTGTCATTAAAACAACTTGAGGAGGAGGTTGCACTTAAAGACCAAGAAATAAGACGTTTTGAAGGCCTTATTAGAAAAGCTGAAGCAGAAAACTTTGAACTGAATGCAGTACTGAATGAAGCAAGAAAAGTGGGTGCTGATCTCAATAAAAAATTGAAAGACGCTACTGATGAATGTCGAAAACTAAGGGATTCTCAAGGTTAGTAGGCTATTATTTACATTTATTGAAGCAAAATTGAATGAAGTTTTACTTTAAAATTATCTGAGGCCATTTAATGTATATTTTTATCTATAATAGAGTGTAATAAGTGCAAGGAGTTGAACATAAAAATACAAAACCTCATGTTGGAAGTGGTGGATCGAAATACCAAAATTGCAAACTTGGAACTGATGGTACAAACTAACAGTTTACCATACAAGAAAAAGGCAGAATTGGTTGAGGATTATAAAAATCAGGTAAGAATTTAAGGGTGTTTACTCAGATATTTACAGATATTTTTATTTAACAGATATTTCTAATTTCATAAATATAACGTAGTTCTAATTGCTGGATTCTTGAAATTGCATAAAAATAATTTTATTTATCAATAAAATAAGATATTCTTTAAATATAAATTATGCACATTACATATTGACATGGGCAACAGTCTTAGTTACCTGTAAAATTGTACAATAAGATAATGCAAAATGTCAACTGCTCACTTGACCCAAGTCAAAGGCATTTGTATTCTTTTTGCTCAGGAATTGATAAGGAATATTTTTCGTACATAAATATTTCTCCTTAATTACTGAATAAATTCTGATATACATTAAATGTTTAGGTTCATAAGCTAAAGGAAGAAATAAATAGGTTAAAAGGACAACCAGCTGTGGCATATGATTGTTACAAATGCAGAGCAGGGCAAACTAGTGCGTTACAGACAGATCCAGAACCCCGGCTTCCTGGTCAACCCGCCTCAGTAATTTTGGTATGAATCAAATATAAGACTACTGATATAGATTACTGTGATATAAAGTATAATGTATTTAGAATACCTGTTTTGTGGTCTGTGAGGGGTTGGAATACCATAGATTATGTGTGTTTCTGTCTCTTCTCACTGGTCTTTTGCTAGACCGGTTTCGGCTGCTCGCCATTTTCAGTAGCAGTGTTAGTCACTATTGGCACTTAGGTTGTTTTTTGGGCATCCTCACTGCACTGTCACTGTCACTTTTACTGTGGTGGTTTTCTGTTTGTCGTGTATATATATATATGTATCTTGTTATTGTGTTTTTCGGGAAGTTGTTTGTCTTCTTTGGGTTGGGAGGGATTTTATTAATCAGCTTAAGGCTTTGTCTGATTATCAGTGAAATATATATTTGATCACACAACTATTAAGTTCTGACTTCCAAATATATGACAGGAAATCTATCTGGTATTGTGTATTTACAATCATAAAAGTTTTCCTGTTCATCAAAAATTTATTTTAGTACATTTCCGCAGCACACTCACGGGGGTGCTTGTTTCACAAAGATTGTTCGTTGAGTGCACTTGCCTATTAGAACTTGGTCAGTTGTGTGATGAAATATATATTTGTCTGATAATCCGACAAAGATTTAAGCTGATTAATAAAATCTCTCCCAACCCAAAGAAGACAGACAACCACAACAGAACAAGTGTTAGTGCAGTGAGGATGCCCAAAAAACATCCAAAGTGACTTACACCACTACTGAAGATGGCAAGCAGCCAAAACCAGTCTAGCAAATGACCAAACCAGCAAGAGGACATATTTCTTTAGCACACAAGAGTTATGAGTTGTCCTTTAGTGGGAATGTCCTCCAGTCTTGAACAATGTTGAACAGCTAATTTTATAATCAGAAGTAGCTGATATGATATAAATATTAATCTATTAATTAACAATAGTTACTGCAAAATCTGGTGGGTAATTATGATTTTATTTTTAGTGCAAATGAATTGTTGTATTTTTATTCAATTTACTCTTGAACTAAAAAATTAAACTACTACCTCTAGTTCTGATTAAATTGCAATTATAAAATTATTAACAAGCTATTGTCACTTTAAAGTTTTTGTGTTGTTTATTATTACACTATTCTAAATATTTGTTGTAGTGTACCATGGCTTACTTCACCAATAGAGATCTAATCTCAGTTATCTATACCGTGCAATTATTTTTATTATTTTAAATAAAATATTAATTATTCGTCACTAACTGATGAATGGATTGTTTAGTACTAAACAGTGTAGTAGAATTATGGGATATTTCATTATTAAATAGAATAAATTACTGTGTTATTCATTACAGTGTCATATATTTCAGACCACAAAAGATACTAATTTGGAGGATAAGATCTCAAAATTAGAAAAGGATCGCATAATATTAAAACGGTTGTGCCAGCAGCGTGCAGAAACTATACGTGAACTTCAGGCCAAATTAGGTTTAACAAAATAGAACCCACACCATAGATAGATACATTCATTTTTTTAAAGTTATTGTTTAATATTTAATTATATATATAAGGTAAACAATAACCTATAATCCATTATACATGGAAATAGTATTCCTACAGACTTATTGTTACTGCTTTATTTTTTTACTTTTAATTCATTTGTTCATAGCCTGTGTATAATGTAAAAATTGAATATAAAATATCTTATAATATATTATTTATTTCAAATATTGTAAAAAAGTATTTTTAAAATGTAGTTATTGTATATCTTACGGAAATAAAAGAACTGGATTCACATATTTATAATTCTTTTCTTCGTTGTATCAGCTCCTTTAACGTAATGAAAATAAGAAATAGTGCTTCACATCTACGAAAATCTCCTTCACACTCAATTATCAGATGCTGAGTAATTAACTCATTTTCTAAAGTAACTATTAAATAAATAACTTTGTGTTACTTGAAATCTTTCACACCCCTGATTTTATTACCTTCGCCTTTGGCGATTTTTTTCAGGACCCCAATACTACCCATCATATATTTCTTGCCAACTATATATTTTCGATGAATTTTATCATGATTGAGCTACACAAATTAAAGTTCAAACTGAAGTATGGTAATCCTAATGCTTTGGGATTAGAGCAGGGGAAGTTATTCCAACTTCCCTAATTCTCCCTCCTGTCACCCTCTTCCATCCCTTCCACATTTTTTAAGTAAAACGCGCTCAGTATAGTGTACCAATTTTAAGGCTAACTGAGCTGTCCATTATACAAGAACTGCTCCCCATAAACTATGTCCCTTCCTTGTGTTACCTATAAAAACATTGCTAGAAAAAACTCATTGAGGGTTCTATCTTTGTTTGATGGAATTGGCACAGGTAATTACTTGTTTATTTCTTATACTTTGGCAAAAGTATTTTGTATTGTTTCATACCATACACCTTACACACTAGAAACCACATTTATTTGAGAATAATTACCCCTAAATATACAAAAACTATTTACTTAGAATTTAAAATTTTCTTGATAACTAAAATAGGACCAGTATTATTTTATTAATAAAGTTGAAGGTCAGAAAATGATGCATAATGATGTACTGTGGTAACTACAAAACGATAGTATTTATTAAAAATAAACCCACTGTAAGAGATAGTTGATTTTTGACACTGTACAGAAAAAAAGAATCACATTATTAGTATACTTTAAAATTACCTCAATTTTGTATAATTTTAATGTAATGTTATTGTTTAAATATTTTGGTTTATGTAAATGAAAGTTAATCCTTTTCAGAATAAAAACATTTAAAATTATATTTATCTTACAGAGGTCTATTCATATATATATATATATATATATATATATATATATATATATATATATATATATATATATAACCACTTATTAACTTATAACACTAATATATAATTTTAAAATATTGAAATTTTAATTTGTACAATGATGGTGTTAATTTCAGGTCTGCTCATTTTAGATAAATTGGGTCTGATTGTAAGTGAATATTTTGCTTCAGAAATTGATATTGACGCTATGAATATATCATTGTATAACCATAACGGTAGAATTAATCATCTTGGTGACTTAAGACAAATTGAGAATCAAGAGCTGAAAACACTTGGTAAAATAGATCTTTTAATTGGAGGATCCCCTTGCAATGAATTAAGTATAGCAAATCCTGACAGGAAAGGATTATATGGTAAGGCATTAATTAGTAGTTAGTGAAATAAACAATTTTTGTTACTTATGTATTATGCAGAGGCTACTAATTTTAGAGGTTTTTTATTACCGCAAACTCAAAAAAACTACATTATTAGATAAAACAGATTTTAATTGACTAACTGTGCAAGTTACACACTATTATGACAAGTTGTTATTGTTTTCTATTAACCATTTACATAATATTTTATATTTATTGATTTCATAAATACACACTTCATGTTCGTGTGTACCAACCAATTAAAGAAATGAAATGCAACAATCAAGTACACAGTTCTAGAACTTCCAGTTTTTTAATCAAGGAAAACCTAACTGATCTTTCAATTGAAATTGTGTGAAGTGCCCACCTCATTAGGATAGTAAATTTGACAGAAAAAGTTAAAGTAGAGACCTGTACTCAAATTATGGGCATGAAGATGTAACAAACTTTGTGACTATTTGTGAAGCTTGGGCAAACTCAAGTAGAAAATTCTCAATGAATTAAATCCTGTAGTTGCACTTAAAAATCTAACCAAAAGATCAAAATCCTAGCAGAAATAGGAGAGTCCTTACAGTTAGCCTTCCCTGAAATAAAACTTCAGTGATATTAATTAATGTAAGAATCTGATTTCAGATTCCGATGGGACTGGAATATTATTTTTTGATTATTTCAGAACATTAACAGTTCTTACTGATTTGAATCCCGATCTTCTTTTTTTGTTTGAGAATACTGCCACTATGCCTGGAGAGTTTTCTGAAATTATATCTCTGTAAGTGAATGTGTATAAAATTATTATTATTTTATTAATCATTAACAATGCATGTTTTTTTAAAGACATCAAAATAATGTAATTTTTTATAATTTACTTTTTAAATATATAATGAAACCACATTCTGAGTTACTTTGGTATCAGATAAATAATTTTTTCATTTCATACATCAAGCCCATAATAAAGAATAACTGAGCTTTACCTCATGACTGGCTGTCATTATTAATAAATATTTAGCATAAATTATTAAGTAGCATTTTCTCAGGGGTTTGTATTACTTCATAATTGATTATATCAATAGGAATTTCTCCTGAAACTTATTGCATTTATTTTCAGATTCCTCCAGTGTAAACCCAATCTTATTGATGCAAAATATTTTTCACCACAAGACAGAGCTCGCTATTTCTGGGGAAATATTCCAGGTTTATCTGAAGTCACCAAAAGACAACCTAGTTATAGACATTTGTCTGAGTTTATGACTCCTTATTGTTACAGGAATCCGACTATTAGTCAAATAAGGACAATGACTACCAAGCAAAACTGTCTTCTCCAAGGTTCATACTGGTTACTGTGCATTATTGTAATTTTTTAGCTTACATAAGCTAACAATTTTTATATTTTTGTGAAGGAAGAAATCGTATCACACCTGTACTGATGAATGGGGAAGAAGATACCTTGTGGGTTACTGAAATAGAAGAGATATTTGGTTTTCCAAAGCATTATACCGATGTGGGTAACTTACCTGTGTCAAAGCGTTTAAAACTGGTCGGAAAATCATGGAGTGTCCAAGCTGTAGGCCATATTTTACGACCACTATGTGATTTATTTGAAACAACTTCTTGATCTTGGCAACAAAATATAGAATTATTTTATACAATATATTTAATTAATTTGTATATATTTAATTGTTTACTTGTTGCAGTTTGCATTTTAAAACTACATTTATTGCTACAGTGTGTTGAAAACTTCTCGATTTATGAACATAGTTCAGAAATTTAATAGACATACAATATTCCCAACATAGTTTGTAATTTATAATATTATATATAAGAAAAACTGTCAGCACAAATTGTCAGTTCAACATTTTTTATTATATACATTGAGTAGCATATATGATAAAAAAATAATTATTAGGAGAGTAAATTAGAAGATTTAAAAACAGTCGAAACATTTATTGAACCTATTTACAAAAAAGGTAGTCCTGATGTTTATAAAAATTTATATTATATGAAAGAAAATCAAGAAATACAAATCTAATTTGGGTGGATTAATACTCTGTGCAATGCCATAGACTGAATAAACCTATTAAAATAGTAAATTATAAAAATTAAAGTACTGATGCTGAGAAAAGTAACTTGCTTTATATTACATGGCACACTATCTAAATTCTTCATAACCAACTGATACTATCCAATATTTAAACTGCATTAAACATAAACAACATTGCATTAAATTCATACAAAACAAACAAGGTAATGGGCTATATAGTAGTAGTAGACTTATTTCTGTAGTGTATTTAATAGAGTGGAACCCTAGTGGAATATTCAGTGAGTGAAACAAGTTGTAATGCAACTACAGAAAGAAAAGGGTATGAATTGAGTGGTGGAAATTTGGACATAGTAGGCCCTCCATTAGGCATTATTACTAGTTTGGCAGCCACTTTCTTCAATAGGAACTTCCATTTCAGTGAAGTTTTCTCATCTTGGCTCAATGTTGAAAATTTTTCAGCCTGTTAGGACATAAATTTGGTTTATTGTACTATTTGGTATTTAGTAACTAGGTAAATTTGGTTTAGGTCAATTTTAGAAAACTTTGTTGTGAAATTTGTCTTAGTTTTTATGTTCACATTTATTAACATGTATATTGCCTATTAAAAACATCACAACTACTAGAAAAATATTGCATTTACAAATAAATGAAGTTGGACATCGATTTAAAGTGGAAGTTATTGTCTTTAGATTCCAGGAAGGTGAATCAGAGTAGATAGGTTAGAGTCACATGGTAATAAGATGAGCAGTTAAGGCAGCCACATATTTTTTTCTCTACAAAACTATGGGTTTATATAAAGGTTGAATTCATCTTTCAGCATATATATATATATATATATATATATATATATATATATATATATATATATATATGTGATGATTTCAATGATTAGAGAACTGAGTTAATAATGTGAATGAAAGAAAAAATACTGTTTCTTACAGAATAACCAAGTACATTGACTGCAGATGAACCTGTGAGCCTGCAGTTGGCAAGCTTCGCTGTATGATCAGTGAGAGACAGCCTTACATCAAAACTAGGAGCCAAATATGATTTAGAAGGTCCTAATGACGTGAGTGTGAGGCTGGGGCAATCCTCAGTTGTGCATATACCTCCTGCTGTGCTGCTACCACAGCCTGAACTTCAAGATTAGATAATTGAAAAATTAAATTCATTTATAGTGTTCCTTAATAATATTGATTATTTAATTATTATATAGTGGAAGGCAGTGACATTTGTATACATACAAGTATATTTAAGAAACTTAGCTGCATACAAGGTTAAAAAATATCTGATATTATATTCAATAACATATATAAACAATAAAAAAATAAAATAAATTAATAGAGCTGATATACTTGAACTCGAAGGTCTTTCCACTTGTTAATAATGAGTTATTATGCGTGGAAAAGGATGAGTATACATTTCAATAGACTTGTTAAAGTTTTGATAGTAATAATAGAATTACTCATATAACTACCACTTAGTAATGATAACTTGCTGGCATCCATCCAAGTCCATCTGATGCACTGTGGCATAAACCAGTGCTGTAAAACTATCATCATTGCAGTTGCTTTCATTGGTCCACATCTTGGCATGTCCAAGAACACTATTACATGACATCACGTTCACTATACTGTCCGCTGAAGAAAAAAGAATCAATGAATATTAAATAAAATCTAGTTTCAGGTCTTAAGTTTTATATATTTATAATCAAGAACACCAAATTGAAATTGACACTTCTAAAACCAAGAGGAAATTTCATCACTTGTACTACACAAATCTCCTACATACAAATTATGGGAGCATTTAAGCCATATAATCTGAGGTAGTTCACTGTAAAAACACTTTTCTACATCCTAACTCAGTAGGAAGAGAAAATATAAAAATAATCAATTCTATTTCTGAAGTAATCAGAGCTAAATGCAATATATCATAAGTAACTGAAACATTAACAATGAAAATTGAAAAGGTTTGCATTTCTACTTTGTCATAATGGTACCCAAATTTATAATTTGTCTTCAATATTCCAAGAATAATAATTTTAATAAATAAAAAGAAATATATCTGTATGTAAACTGCAGTGATTGTATTGTTAAATTAATAGTTCTTACGATGCGGCATGCTATTAGCAAGTGCACCAAAAACATAAAGTGACTGAATTGGTGCTGTGAGTGCATAGTGTGCAATGGCAGCCGCTTCTCTAGTGTTCGGGTTCTCTGTAACAATACTTCGTGCCCCAATTGTGCCACTTATCATTTTTCTGTAACTATTCCACTCAACTCTCACATCTGAGACAAACAGCACTGAAAAAGGGGAGTAATTTTTGTTAATATTTTCATGCAATTGTCTGCACTATTATTGTGATGCTGGATAAAATAGTCAAAAACTTACAAAATGAATAAACAATTGTGTGGCTGAATTAAACAAAATTTGAAATTAAAAGGGAAAATATAAACCTTAAATCAGTTAATAATACAAATAATTTGTAGTTTTTTTAATGATCTTGGTTTGTTTAAGATTGTTTTTTATTTCTAAATAAAAGAATAGAAATACCCGTGTTCCTTGGTTGCCAGCATTGGGCCCTTTGAATATTGTCTAGGTCCCAACTATGCAATGTAAATCCAGAAGCAGTTTTGTCCATGACTGCAATTTCTATGACATGTAACTCACTGCCATCTTTACCACGTACTGTTCTAACATCATGCACCTTGTACAAACAAAATATTTACCTTGGAAGTTAATGAATTCCATTCCTCAGATAATATATTATTGAGTTATCACATAAGCTTATGTTGGAAAAGATGTTTACTTAATTAAAATTGTATTCGATATTATACCAATTTGTACTTTCATCTATTTCTATGAATTTTTCTCCATCTGTCAGGATATACTTCATTATTCCATTGTCACATGGACATAATGTAGATTTTTCATAAACAAATTACTAATGTAAGTTTATCTCAAATGCCAAATAATGCCAAGAAATATCTTCATTTTTTTGTGCCTATGGGTGACAATTTTGCTTATACTATTTTTACTCATTAATGAACCATTTTGTAGAATAAGTTGCATTCAATATGGTAAGCACATACATATATGCATGCATACATACACACACAAACACATATAAAGCCGTACAAGCATTTCTAGTAATAAAAGTACCTTTTGTACAGCAACAAGGAGGTTTACATATTGCCCTGATAATAGTTTACCATGTGCTTTAACATCAGACAGGTTGAGGAAATTGTGATGAGGTTTAGCTGGTAAATGGAGAAGCCTAATGAAGTCTAAACTGTCATCAGCATCATGTAGGCAAATCCCTGATGTGCCTTCATTGTAAACTAGCTCTAAAGAGCTAGAGTGAACAAAAATGATGTGACAAATTAATAACAAAGTTATATAACCATAGTTATATAGTTTTAGATGGACTAGAATAGAAGGTTTTTCAAAGGGAATTATTGAAATATGCAATAATTATGTAAGTATCAATAAAGTAATGGAAGAGATAAGGTTGAAATTTAAAGAGTCTATTGGAGTCCTGTAGGCTGTAATAAAACTAAATTAACCACAGAATGATGATGTTAAATATACCTAGTCACTGGAGGTTGGAACAACTCTTCTTTTTCACCTGCTTTCCTCATTAGTACTTTGGTATTAGTTAAATCAACTGGATCAAAACAAATCAATCTATGCATATGTTAATTGATAAATATGACAATATAAGAAATTAAAGCACAATAATCATTAAAAAGTTTATTATTAATATTTTATTATTTTATACACTTAATCCTGGGAATCTTCCTTATACAGTCAACCACAACTTCATGAACTAATCTGTTTAAAGATAATACATTTTAATTGATTAAGAGGACTATATTATTATGGTTTTTTATTTCATTTAAATTGAAACATATTATGTCATAATCTATCCAACTAGAGTAAGTAAGCTAAACAATTTTGTTAAACTTATACCAACTTTTATTAAGGGCATAATTTGTAACTAATTTACAAATTACGATATTTAATTGTATTATAGACATCTTAATGGACATATCATTTAAATACAATCTTATTTAAATAAAAAATTCGCTTACTGACATCCCCAACTTTGTATGTTCTTGAAAGTTGTTCAATATATTGTGGACCCCCCCATGCTGTGACATTGATGTAATCTGCAGGTGAATCTCTCAATGTAAAACCCCACACTCCCCTTTCACTGTTGTCTGTATTCATGAGATTACAAGTTTTAGCATTACAATTTTATCATATTTAATGTATTTCATGTATAAAAGATCTTTAATTTATTTGTGGGGTTCTTTAATTTCCATTCACTTTTTTATAACAAGTGTTAAGTATGAAATGTCTTAGAAACATTATTAATACATTGTTAAATTACCTCTCTTACTAGAAAATCTTCGAGGTTGCCGTTTTGCAATAATGACACCTACAACAAGGAAATCCATAGAACTTGGAGTCAAATAACTAATGGACATCCTTTTAACACCAGCATGGGACATTTTCTATAAACATGCATTTAATATATGCATTATAAATTATATTCAATTTAATGTAGCTTGTAAAGTAATATTCTATTTTGTACAACTTTGTCGGTTGTTCTATTACTATATTCATAAAATAGTATAAATCCTTAAAAATATATTACAATCACATACAATGTACACATTGAAAAAAATAAAAAACAATTTAAATTAAGTTCAACAATTCATGTGTATAACAAAAAATTCATATTCAATTAGTTCATCTTCAGTGGACAGAACTTGCACAGTATTGTAATTTAGATTATTGATATTTGACTATTAACATGCCTCACACGATGATGTTTATTTCTAATAGTTATAGTATTTAATTACCTCTTTCTTTTGTTTACTTTTCTTAAAAAGGAACTGTTTCAAGCAGGAGTCCAGTAATAAAGAATACTTTCAAAATTGTTTCTAATTTTCAACTTCTGCAGAGAATGATGCCAACATTTGATTAATGAAACCTTGTATGGTAATGTGATGTACTCGTATATAGACTATACACATTTCTTAAATAATGTTTTAGAGATAATGTAATACAAAATAAATAATAGTTACTTACAATATAAATAATATTTATTATTTATTACGTTTAAATGAGTCAAATACTATTCTGAACTTCATGGCGTCGTTGGAATACTTAGGTTCAAAAATCGAGTAATCTCAGGTTAGGTTGGAGCGGACTTCGTGTTTTTGTTAGTAACGTGATTTAGATAAAACGGTTCATTTTATAATTTTTTTAAATTACATATCAAACAAATGGATGGCATATTTTGGTTTTCTACTTCTATGCACGAAGATGTTTTTCAGTGAATTAGAAATAATCCATCTTAACCAACCTAATGTTTGAAGTAAACGCCTTTTAGAGTCCATATACAGTATAACTGTTAGAGTTTTTATTATATACAGTACAATGGGTAGGCGATCAATTAATACCACGAAAAGTGGTAAATATATGAATCCAACAGATCAAGCAAGTAAGTGTTGCCTTTTTAAAATTTAAATACATGTGTGATTTTTTTTATTTGATTCATTTCACTTATTAACGTTTTATGTGAAACACTACAGGAAAAGAAGCAAGGAAGAAAGAATTAAAGAAGAACAAGAAGCAGAGGCAAATGGTTAGAGCTGCTGTTTTGAAAGGCAAGGATCCTATGCAACTGATTGCTGAAATGGAGAAAATTGATAACATGGGTCAGTATCCCCTAATTTCTGTCTTGACACTATAAAATATCAATGTGATGAGTACATCACATCCTAGTAAGGATCATGCTGTTTGTACCTGTTTAAAGTGTTTAATTCAAGTATTAAATTGTTTATTCTGTGATTGGTACACTATTGAGACTGCTTTGTTTTATATACATGTGCTCTAGGATATTATTTATTTCGTTTTCATATTATGTTTCAGAGTACAATGTTTTACAACCTTCACCCCTCAATGAAAAAGTTTTGAAAGATAAAAGAAGAAAATTGAGAGAAACGTTAGACAGAGTTTTAAAGATGTATGTAAGTATATATAAAGAAACTCAAAGGAATTAAAAAAACAAAGTAGTGGCCTTTAAAACTTTGTTTTTCCTTAATTTCCAAATTATGCACTTATTTATTCCCCATATTGATGAGGAAATTAAATGTAATTTGTATTTTGATTGTGAAACTGTTCTAGCTGTATTCACCAAAGTATTCAACTTTTGTGGGTCATTTTTCATTTTACTTTCATTATATTTAATGTGCAAAATAATTCACACAGATATAATTATAACTTTATACAGTTGTCTGATGAATAAATTTTATATAAAAAGATCGTACACATTATGTACCATTTAAGCCAAATGCAACCAGTGTACGGTGGCTCAATAAACCCTGCCTATGTAAAAGCATTATATACTTCAATCATATTTAAATAACAATTGTAAATAAATTTGTAAATAGAATTTAATTGTTTTTTTGGATAGCTTAAGGAGGACCCGGAGAAATGGGAAGAACTGAAGAGGGCAGAAGCAGAGTATGAGAAGAGAAGACTGACAATGGCAACGTATTCAGAGGCAGTCAGACATGCTCAACAAGTAATATTCTGTTATTATAATCTATCTATATTATCTATAATATTCTGTATTTGTTTCTTTTTATAGTGATATTATTTTAACAATGACAAATATTCAGGTTAATGTATTTTGGATATTATTTATTTTAGGCAATAAAATTGCTAATGGATAGGACTCTCCCAAATTAGTTTTATGACTGATTACATATATGTTTGCCTGCCTGTATTGGCAGCCAGGCCAAATTGACATTATGCTACTGAGTAATATTATTAATTCTTGATGTTATATAAAACTTTGAAATGTCTTAACAGTTTCAATTCAGGCATTTTATGAGCAACAGGATATCAATTATATTTGAACTGTTTCAATCACTAATTATGTGTTGAGAACTTAATTGCAAGTACCCAATTTTTGTTACAGTGAGCTGTATCTTAGAAAGCTATCTCCATTGAAGTTTCATTATGAGAATGGTTGTAAAAAATTAACATAATGTTTACTGCATTGTAAGCGTAGGCTCCACTGCAGTGTAAAGAAGCCCAGGGTGTAATTCTATGGGAGGGGTATATATATATATATATATATATATATATATATATATATATACATATGTTTGTGTACTCATACAGGTGCAAGTAGATGAGATTCCATTACCTATATCTCAACTTGGTAGTGAGGGCATGGCAGCTCTTGGTCTGACGTCTCAGATACCATTGCCAGAGATGCCACTGAGTCTCCTCATGCCTCCACCCCCTAGTATTTTGAGGAAACGTTCTGCTTATAGGTATGAAATACAAGTGCGTTTACTGTGTTGTTTTTAAAAATGTGGAAACAAATTCTATTTTTTTTACATCATTGAAACTTTTCTTAGAGAAGTATATCTCAGTATACTCCTTATTTTTCCATGTATATCATGTGTTCACATTTCATATAGTTGTATTTCTGTTTACCTCACTTTATTTTATATAAGTTATCTTTTAAAAAATAATCAATAATTGTATTTCATGTATCTTGGTTTACTTAATTTAAAAAGCTTCTATTTCTAGTAGTAGTCAAGTAATCAAAAGTAATCAAGATTACTTTGAAAACTGATATTATTTTCCTGTCCTTGACTAATAAACACAGGTTGATTATATTCTACACCCTTATAGGTTTGAATATTTTGTGTGTATTTGAATTCTCAAACATGATATTGACCTATAGTTACTAGACATTAGTTTCATTCTTAAGTGATTTGATCCATTTTGTTTCTAGTCCACCAAGAAACAAAAATCCCCCTGGTGTACCTCCTGGACCACCTCCTGAGCTTAGCAGTGATGAAGAAGGTGATGGTATGTTCTTTTATTTACACAGTTTCTATTGATTTAGATGTATATTTGGTTTGGAAAATGTTCTCTGCAGGATATAAGTCTTGTAGTTTATAAAGGTAGACTAATTTCGGAATGGTGAATGAGATTCACAAATGCACCCATAATGGGGCCATTCGGGCCCAACTACCTCATCCTGTAAAATCTATGCCAGTTCTTACCTTTGATTATAGGTGTTGAAGACAAAGTTATACGTCAGAGAACCATCCGGTTTGCTGACAATAAAAGGGATGAAGATGACGATAATTCAAATGACAGTGATGATTCGGACGTAGAAAACAAAAAGAGCAATAGTTCAGGGGTCAGTGGTGCAAAATCTGTTTTAATGGGGCTTGCTAATCAGGCTAAGCTGACCCCTCCTGGCACATCCCTCACTGGCATGAGTCCTGCTGCCACTGCTGCCGTTGCAGCAGTTGCTGCTGCTGCTTCAGACATGGATTCTTTTATGAGGGAGGTATGAGAAATGTTTAATCACAAAGAATTAAAGTGGGAACATTGCAGGGCCACATTTACTGAGACCTCAGTATAACACATTCAAAACCATGTATTCCTACATCAATATTATATTCCAATTGCTCTATATAAGCATATATATAGCTGATATATATTACTAAATAGAAATGAAAAAGTGCAATGTGGAATTGTTTGCGTATAAAATATAATTTATAATTTTGTTTATAATTTATATTTTATAAAATATAAACTATAATTTTGTATTTTAGTTTTATATACTTTTGTTGTAGATGGAGAAAAAGCGTGAAGAGGGCAGTAAACCTCCTGTTGATAACATTCCTCTTCCAGTTCCAGCTCCTTCTGGTCAGATACCAGTAGGTCTTCCACCGGGTAAATATACTTCATTAAATATCTATTTAAACCATTGGGAGTTTGATTCTCGAATGTGTTGTATTATCATCTTATATGATCATTTAAGTTATGCCTAGATTTATCCCTGAAACTCGACTTACCTTAAAGGAAGATCTGTCATTCCCTTACTAAACATCAGTTGAAATTTAGTATGTTAATATCCATAAACTGCGCAAGTGACTAACTAATATAACTGAATCATCATTTATTTTATAAAGATAATTTTGCTCTTGTCTGCTGCGTATGAAAAAAATATGTTCACTCCTATATACAATAAAAATAAGTACATTATATGTAAGGTTGTTATAATTTGTTGGGCAATGTTTAAAACAATATACAGTTTAGCAGTCAACAATTTAAATGTTATCTAACAGAATGATTTTTTATCCAGCTCCCCCTCTAGCTGGTAATGCTGCTGGAGCAGGTATGATGGTTGGTATGCGTCCACCAGGTCCCCCTCCAGGATTACCTCCTAGACTTATGGCTGTCAGACTGCCACCTGGACCACCTCCTGGTAATATTTTATTTAAAGCTGTCTCTTGTATTATACTTTTCTATTGTTGCTGATTTTTTATCAATTAAGTTAATGTGTTATTAGTAGGTACTTGTACATTCTATTTCAATTCAATCATTCAGCCTTAATGCGAATGATAAATGAGTTGCTTTTATACGTCAATATAATTCAAGGCTGATATGTAATAATAATTTTTCTTCATTGTTTTTTTATATTAGATATTCTAGTAGGTATAAATTTCTTAAGAATTATTTAATTAGCTTCATTCCACTACCATCTGTTAGGCTTGGAAATTGTCTGAGCTGCTATCTTCTTTATATTTGTGCATAGAATTACTGTAATACATAACCAGGAAAATTACATCAGGTGGCTACATGGTTTGTATGTAAAAAATCTATTACTTTTCAGGTACCTCAAACACTCAATGAAATGTGTTTTGGCTTGTTAGTAAATTTATTATTCCTCCATACTTGGTCTTTGAGGTTTTGTTCAGTTGCTTCATAAAATAATGACAAATTGTTCATTTTCAGGTCTTCCACCAAGAATGTTACCTCCACGGCTACCTTCAATACCTCCTCCAGCAACTCCAAATGTTCTTAGTGCTGCTCCTCAACTCATCAATGCAGCTCGCAAAGATTCAACATCACAACAAAAAGGCCCAACTATAGAGGCCAAGGCACAAATCAGGTGTTTATTTTTTTATTTTGGTGTTATAAATTACAACCTTAATATATGCACCTTTATTTCAGATATTTGTTACATCTTTTGGTACTTGTGTATAGTTAACAAAATAACTTCGCAAAGAATTTTCATCCCTCTCACACACAAAACCCAACAAAAAATTTGTTTAAATTCAAATTTGCTACTGAAAGAAAATTCACTCTGCCATCTGGGTTGATTCTTGACTTGGGATACCCCACCAATCCAACCATTATCTGGAACCAGATAATTGATAATTCCCGATTTTATTTTGTATTTATATTTCTGATCCATGCGTTTCCAGTTGAATCATTAAGGAACAAATAAACAAAAAGTAAAATGTGTATGTATCATTAGGAATTTGACTGGTGGTGTTACAAGATTCCTACCAACTGCATTGCGTGTGAAGAGGAATGAAGATCATAGCAAATTACAGCTGAAAGGAGGTACCATTAAACAGGAGAGTCTTCCTAAGATTGAGATACCTCCTAAGCCAACAGCACAGTCAACAACAAAAGATGATGCCTATTCTCAATTTATGAGAGAAATGGAAGGACTTCTGTAGACCCCATTTTCATCTCTATTGAATTATTTGTACATAAAACTATCTCATGTTTGTTTTAGTAACCATAAATAAATTAACTGTACATAATAATAATAAAATAAAAAATTCATTAGTTTTTATCTTCTGTCTCTTCTCATTGGTTTGGACCTTTGCTAGACCAGTTTCGGCTGCTTGCTATCGTTCATACTTCTATCAGTAGGATGGTGAGCCAATCTGGCATCTTGGTTGCTCATGAGCATCTTGTTCTGAAACTGATCTAGAAACAGACTAAAGAGCGAGAGGAAACAGAAGATTGATAAAACAATATTATTCCAACACCTTACAGACCAAAAAACGTATTCCAAAATAAAAAAAATTAGTTTTGCCCACTCAAGACCCGTAATTTATTATATATATATATATATATATATATATATATATATATATATATATATATATATATATATACATATACAAGATTTGTAAACTGTTTTCTTTTTTATGGAGGAAAATACTACATTTACATTACATGTTGCTGCCACATATTAACAGGTAGAGTACCCAACACTTCTTTGTTGCCCTGCTGAAATGACTGCAGAATATCAAAATAAAACAGGGAATAAAATATTTATTTGTATTAGGACTTGATTATTCTAATATAAGTCTGGGGTTCCATTTTTCAATGGAAAAAAAAATTATGGTCAATTAAATTATAACTTTATTGATATAACAAATAATACATTAGCTAATAGTACACATTTCGATTATTTTTCTTTATTTCAAGGAACTAAATGATGTAGGGCTTTGTTAAAATTTGTTAAGATATTTTCAATGTGAAATTATTAAAATATTTCAAAAGGAAATAATATTTTAATAGAAGTATCATAATATAAAACACTTAATACATAAAAAATTAGAATTGGTAAAACTCAAATATACACATAGATTGAAATAATTTTAGCCTTAACACTGCCAGGAGACGACATAGGCTTTTTAGGCCGATGGTACAAGTGAAGAAATGCTGTACTGCTTTTTTCCTAAAAATAAAAAATCTACAACTTGTATGATTACTACATTATAATAATTTCCAATTGACAGATCAGAAATCTCCATAGTCTAATATGTTAATTTTTCTTAAAATATTTACAATATAATATTCATTCTGCCTATATCAATTGACTTTATCTTATTGCCTATACAAAAGAAGCATTTAAAAAAGTAGCTTAGGAATGTATTTTATTTATTTTAATGTCAGAATATTTGGAATGGACATCTTCAGGCTAAAGCTAAAAATTAGCAGAAGGGTCATAATAGTACACAATGTTTACTACTCCTTTCATTTATATTAGTTTGGAAAACATAGCAAAACAGGTTAGAACCAAACCAGTGTAGATATGGAATGATGTTTCTATCCATCAATGAATAACTTATGAAAGCTAGTGTTAATACTTATGTTATAAAATCTGTTGACAATGAACACCTGTCTTTAAAGTAATGATTAAGGCTTCAAAATATTCTCAATGTGAACTTCCTTGTTAATAAGTAACTAATCAATCTAATCAGTATAAATATTTTTTAGGAATTTCAGAACGTTTTCTGGCATATCACTATACTGGTCATAGTTACCCTGTAATGCTACTTTGTATTACAACAGAGCTGAGAGGGGATTGCAAACTAGGGGCATCAATTTAATAAAATATCCATATCAAGTGCAGAACAATGTGTGGTGTGTACAGCAAAAAATCCACAGAAGGCATGTGGACATTATCTAGAAAGATGCAGAATTGCCTAAATTAAATTTACTTAAATACATTGTAACTGTACACATAATCATAATTTATAATATATACAAACAATACACACACACATACATGAGTATTTGAAATTGTTGGAATTCTAAGAAATTAAATGTGTTGGTTTTAAAATACTTTTATACAGCTAAATTACAAAAACCTCTTAGTTCTAAGTTCAGAATGTATTGATAGTACAGTAATGGTCAACAAATTTTTCACTCTTTAACTAATAATACAAACAAATTCTTAAATGCGAAATTGTTATCACAAAAAATAGGCCATGTTCTCCACTGCTGACATGAAGAAAATAGAAATCATTCCTTCATAAGAACTACACATTTACATATTTCATAAGAAATTTAAAGCTGTTATAAAAAGCTCAAGAAGAGTTGACATTAAATCAAGTGGCAAGGCCAATAGAATTTGCAAAATTCCAAAAACACACAAGTTGGAATAAATTAGACACAGTTTTCTTTATTAGTTGATAATTATTAATAATGAGAATGTTACTAGCTTTAGAATAATTGTGAATGAAGCCAATGAACCATTCCATAAGTGAAGAATTTATGTGATTGGCTTTGATTGTGCAGAGTCTATCTCACTAAGATGAAAGCTTAATTAAGTATGTATGTATATATATATATATATATATATATATATATATATAAAATTATTATTATTATTATTACATATAAAATCAAGATGAAATTTCACTGTTACAGGGTCTGCCAAGATTTCCCATTTTGCAGAGTTTCCTAATCTTTACCTTTTTAACATTTTGATTCTTTTGACAGATAATTATAATTGTAAAGCATTTTTGTGCGTTTGTTTAAAACATTACTAAAACAAATGAAGAACTTATGAAGGCATAAATTCGTTGTGCAAGAAATATAAATTATTGAAACTGTAACCTAATATAACTTAGATTAACAAAAAATAGTGACAAAAATCCAACTCGGGCTGATATGTAACAATAATTTTCTCCATTCTTTCTTATATGTCATACTAGATATAAAAAAATTTCTTAAACATTATTTAGCTCCGCTTGTACCAACTGTACCGTAGGGCTGTGCTTGGAAACTGTCTGAGCGGCTATCTTCTTTATATGTGTGCATAGTATTACTTTAATACATAACCAGGATTGACTTCAGAACCAATAAATAACCTGAATAGCCATTAAATATTTGCACAAAAAAAGAATTGAAGATAAAACCCCCAGTATTACATAACTTGGGTGACTGACTGACATTTACCAACCACTAAATCAGCTTTCATCAATTGACTATAACAGTGCTAATCTATAAGCATCCCTAATAACCTTGAGCAAAATATTTACTTTAAACATTCAGCAAATACAATGATATGTACATTAACAGGGTTTTAAAATATATCAGTCAGTCTCTAAGATATAAACAGATTTCAAAATAAACACCCCCAAACCTTTTATTTGCCAATTAATTAAGCTTGGAATCCACTTTACTTATCCACCATAAGAAAGTGCTGGTTGTCTAATAATTTCATTTAATTGATAAACATACACATTTCATAAACATGTTGAGGCAGTAACAGCACACATTTTATTACATTACATGAAAATGTATTAAGGTCAAAACTATTTACTTTCACAAAAACAAAAAGGTGTATGTTGATTTCACACTAGTTTACCTCACATAGGTGATTAGAAAAGTAATAGTGATTATGAAACAGTGGTTTCATATATTTTTACTCTACTATATTGTACTCGTGTAAAACATGAAATTCAGTTTAACTGACAATAGTGCATGTTCCTTCCAACTTAATTTTGTGCACAGGCATATTATTAATTCAATGCTACTGAAACTGTTGAAAGATAAAGATAGATGATGGATAAAGATGAACACTGCTGTTCTACAAAATATAAAAACATCTTTCTTCCATCCCTTTAATTACAGATCATTTCATTTTCAGCTAACTCTTTCAGTGAACATATTAAATAATTTTCCAAAATTAATGTAATGACTCAGGTTACTGAAGACAAAAATATGGATGGAGGAGGTAATAATAAAAACATAAGAGTTTCTTCTGCTTCATTATCCTATATAAATATATAAAATTTCTGATTTATTAACTTCAAGAATTTCACCAAATGCTGTTCTAAGACTTCTAAGGACTAAGATAGCCCATAATAATATAGACAAACTTAGTGACTGACTTAGCTACTTGACTAGATGCTATGCCCCATTGTGGACTAAACCCACCACTCTCCATTTTCTACCTGGACTGAACACTACTAGAATCCATTTAAAATGGAAATTTTCATTACTCAATCACACAATGAAATGTACCTAATAATATGAGTATACATTCTTACTCTATAAGTGACAGCACTAATGTTATTGTTTGAGAGAGTTTACACAAACATTTTTAACTAATTTAACAAAAATTGTGTTCTCAATTTCCAGACACAGCCTTCTAAACTTTTAATACTAAACATTACCATTAGTTAATATACTTATATACACAAATATATATATATATATATATATATATATATATATATATATATATATGTATAATAAGTACATACACACACATGTATATCATTAGATCAGACTTCAGATCATCAGACTCATCAGATCATTAGACTTGTAAGGGAGAAGGGATCACAGAGATAGACTTTTTTTGTTTGAAATAAGAATAAAATGTCATTCAATTGATGATTATGTAGGTAGTAAGTTATACTTGCTCCTCCTTTTGCAGTCACAATTTGGTTTTATGTTTCTTGATGTTTTAATTTACTGTTTCCTTGCAAATACTGCTCACTTACCCATTTCTTCCCCCCTCTCTCTCTCTCAATCTATCTCTCTCCTCCGTCCTCAATGTGTGGTCATGCAACACTTACATGACAGGATTTGAACAGCGGCCACAGGCGAAAGCCTAGGAGACGCCAAACAGAATGTAATGAATCAAAAAATCAAATCTCTCGCCCTCTCCACTCCCCTGTACCTCCCCCTCCACAATCTCCAGAGACAGGAATTGAAGAGCAGGTGTAAGTAGGAGTTTTGGAACCACCAAACAGAAATTAACGAATAAAATTCTTTCTCTTACTCTCGCCCTCTGTCTCTCAC
Source organism: Lethocerus indicus (assembly GCA_019843655.1). Classification (NCBI taxonomy): domain Eukaryota; kingdom Metazoa; phylum Arthropoda; class Insecta; order Hemiptera; family Belostomatidae; genus Lethocerus; species Lethocerus indicus. The sequence goes on along the minus strand of JACDQD010000005.1, from coordinate 23,170,610 downwards.
TTTCATTCTCTTTCCTCCACCCCACTCCCTCATTCTCTCTCCCCCCTCGTTCTCCCTATAGAGTTTGAAGAAGAAATATTGGCCAAAGCCTAGAACATGAATGAACAGAACAGAATGAATAAAAAAGGGAAATAATCTCCCTCCCTCTTATATGAGCCCAGGACACAAAGCATACTGTATTTTGGTCTAAGGATCTCAGGTTCGATCCCCGAGTAGTTCCATATTTCTGAAATACTGGCTGGCCAGAGCAGACAGAGGCAAAAGCCTAGGACACATCAAATAGAACAAACAAACAGAAAAATCACTCTCTCAATTGTGGGACGGTTATTTTATGTATGACTGTAAGCAATTCCTGTGAGGATATACAAAACAGCTTCACCAGGGGACAATAAGTTTTTTCCCTACTGATTCAAGCAAAAAGACCCATTCTATGTACCTTTGCAGACAGGAAGTTGTGCAGTATAAAGACCAAGGGCTTTGGACAACAATCCAGATCCAATTCCTGAAATATATTATACATTTACTGCCTCGTGGTATATAATAATAATGTATGCTTTAATTAATAAATATTAATAAATGTTATATTAATAACTATTAATATAATTAATATATTAATATTAATTGTTATTTCACAACATACTAAATTCAGTTAATCTATTGAAATATTGAAAATTACAGTTTGAATGGAAGACATACTCACAATTTCTGGGTGTTCAGGTCCAAAGTCAAGCCAGAGAAGGTGGTTACCATCATCTGCTGAAGCTCTCAATTTGTCATAACTGAACTGCCATAAAGTGATGTGTTGTGGACCAGCTGTCAGTTTGAAACCCTGTTCATAGTGAATTATCAACTGAGCCGGTTCACCCTTGTACAAACATCCTGTCAAAAAGTAAATATAAATATAAATGTGGCATTTAAAATTGAAAATTATATCACTTCAAATTATAAACATATGTTTATAATTTGTTCAGTATAAATATATGGTAAGCTTTTGTTATTCATAAAGAAGTTTTAAAAGTGTTTATGAAATATTCTTTGTTTACAAATTTGAAAAGAAAAAATATCAAATATGTTTATTAAATATGTCAACTTAGTTTGCTCATACTGCATGAAAGTTCAACTTGTTGAATGACTGCACTGTGGCAACCATTGACAAGGGCATGAGCCCATGCTGCTTGATCTCTGTGCGTCTCTGCCTTAAGTACGTGAGTTAACACCCCATCAGGACTGCCTACTCTGATGCTGAAAGTTATTGCATCACTCTGCTTACTGCAGTTCACCAACCTTAATCAGTAACAAATTTGATAAATGTAATAATTAAAATATAACTCCACTATTCAATCTACAAGTTTATTGTATATAAAAATAACTATATAATGATGAATGATGACATCCTTAAATTATGTCTTTTGTTATCAGCCTCACTGAAAATTTATTTCTGGTATAAAAATTCATTTCTTGTAAACTCATCGATCACATAGCTCTTATATGTATTTGGCAAACTGAAGGACAATAAGAACTTGGCATAAAAGTTAAATGGGTATGAGTTTAGAAGTATTAGTGTATTTATAGATTTATAAAGCTACCTGGTTGAGAGTAAGGGGCAAGCAATATAAGGATTGGCCCAGGCTTCTGGAGACCAAGGAGCAGCCTCATAGAACCTTAAGTCTCTTTGCGTTACAACACCAAATACTGCCACCCACTTTTCACTGTTCTCTTCATTGCTGCTATCCCCACAACTGCCTCCATTCTACACAAAATTACATTAACATCTGCATATCATTGGTATGAATAAAATGTTTTGTATATAAAATAAAATTAGGTGTAGATATAGGGGAAAACAGAGCCCTCATGTTCTGAGAACAGCACATTATTAAATATGAAAACTGCATATTCAATATATTAATCATATTACAATGTATGGAATCGATCTTTCAGATTCTGCACACACTTACAATATCTGCTGTCATTACATTTGCTTAAAATTTACACTACAATTTCTGTAATTTATAAAATGTTTATTGGACAGACAAAATTTAAAACGTATGTTTTCCAAGTTTCTTCCAGAAACAAACAGGGGGTTAAAAATTGTAAAGAATCATCAATATCCACTAATTTTGAATAGTAATTTATTTCATTAACTGCGGACAAACATATTTATATTGTTTTTAAAACATACTAAAAAATTCATAGTTCCCAAATAATAATACCTGGAAGTGTGGAAGCCTAGAAAGCCATCCAATGTGTATGATCTCTCCTGTAAGTGACGTCAACAATGAATTGGCTTGTTGGAGGGCTGCCTGAGTTAAATTACACAGTACAGAATGAATGCTATTATACCAAGCAGAACAGTCAGCGGCATCGCTACCTCTCAATACACAACTATGCACACAATCTGGTGAGTGCAATTCAAAACTACGACCCTCTAAAACAAAAACACTCACATCAGCTTTTAAAATATTTCTCAGCATACAAAGAACAAAGCCTCAATATTTAATCACATGTTTCATTCCTTGTTTTCTTTTATTTTATCAAAGAAATAAATCTGACCAGAAATTGAGGAATATCTCAAAATAATAAAGCATATTTTACCTGGGTCATGATAAATGTAATTTTTGGTTAAATAACACAGCTGCAGAGGTAAGTGCCTTGTGTGTGGTCTATGAGGAGATGATTTCACTTGGGGTTGAGCTGTAGATAAGAAACCTCTCTGCAAGTCCCATCCAACCTCTGATATTAGACTAGCTTTCCTGAAGTAGGGAGTAACTTCTCTCAGGTACTTCACTACAACAAAAAAGAAAGCAGCCATGTTTTATGTTAGACATTTATACATACAAAATATGTACAAAATTGTTGGCTAGAATAAACTTGTTTAGGGAACCTAAAGAAACTGGTCAATTGAAAATGCTATAGATACTGGTACAATTTGAACATTCATAATGTTTTTTATATTTTATGAAAAGTTGCAAGTTGAATAATGCAGTGGTAAATGTCCACACTTAATTTATTTTGATACAAAGAAACAGCTCAATTTGATTATTTATGAATTCTACAGATAATATCATGGTAGTAGAATAAAAAGAAATAAGAAAAATCTATTTTCTCTCTTCTTTTTCTATATTTGTTTTTTGTTGAGCGCAATGAAGTGCAGTACCTATTACCAGAAATTAAATCCCATTTCATATCCAGTAATAAATAATTTCATCAATAGAAATTACTGAATTCGGACCTCAAACGTTTAGCCTTTTGTTACTGAGAAATATTACTGAAAATTTATTCCCATTAACAGATCCCACCGTGATGAAGTGTGTATCTAAGTGTATCAGGGTTAAATAACCCTGAAAAAAGGATAAGACTATAGGAGGGCAAGAACTGTCATACAATGAGATATATATATTTCGTACTTGTATAGGAAATTTGGTATTATTGACTCTTATAAATACAGAAATATATGTGAACATATATTAGGCTAATTTGGTTACACACACAGTTTATTGATGCACATTCTTTTCCTTGGGGCACACTGTTTGTTGTGATAATAAAATGCAGTTAATTTGTGATATATCATTAACAGTTGAAACTTCACCCCAGTCTTCAATCAAACATGAACTTCATTAAGCATCAGTGGTGCCTGTTTGACATTACAATTTATAAACAAGAGTTTATAGATTCAGACACCATTTATATGTATTTTAAAGTTAACTGAAAACTAGATGAAAATGTTTTCCAATTAAATGGCAAAGTCATAAGAAAACTGCAGGAAATAAATGATGGCATGAGAGGAAACAAGTTAACGATAATAATACCTATTGACAAAATACAGAATGTTGACTACCATGCATAATAAATCTAAAGGAATTATTTACAATGGTAAATATGAATGAAATTTCATATAAACCATGAAATAATGTGCAAAAAAATAAGTTGATCTTTTTTCTGATTCATTTTATTCTTTTTCATTTGAATTAAAAATTATGAAAAAGTAGAACCACATATATATTTTTGTAGTGTATTGAACATTACATTTTACCTCCATAGATAAAATATGCATCTCTCCCCTCTATTTTATATATATATATATATATATATATATATATATATATATATATTTATTTATTTATTTATTTATATAATATTTCAAAATTAAGTGAATTCATTGGTAATCTAATAACCTATAGACTTACATTATTAAATAAGTTTTTAAATATTAAATTATAACAAAATTTCATGCTAAGGACTAATGCAGAATGCATTAATTTAACCAACTTAAATGTCCATTTTGTTTAATGGCAAAATATAATTAACACCAAAACTTATCAATGTTCAATTTTCATTTACAAGTTGAATTTAAAAAAGGATAGAAAATAATTCAATTGGAAAACAACTTAATTTTAATTATGCAAAATTAAAATTTATTATACTTAATTCAAATAAGAATCTAACCAAAAAAATCAAAAATATATTTTTACCCAAATACAGTATTATACAAACAAGAAAGATGACAGAAGTTATATCAATAATAAAGGGTATTTATTTAAAATAGGTTCTTCTACAAACATGCTTACAAGTTATTAAAAACAAAAGGTTCAAAAGCATTACCATGATAATAGCATTATAATAATAAAGAACTATTATCAAATAATATCGCATAAATTGATAGTTTGTCTGCAGGGTAAATAACATATAATATGCATTATTGGTTCATACCTTCAAGCTGAACAACTTTTCCAGCTCTTTTAAGAGCTTTGACAGCTTCATCATGTGTTGCATCCCTAAGATCTTCGCCGTTCACAGATAGTATAGCATCACCTACATACAGTTGTTCTGTTTGATCTGCAGCCATTCCTTTAAAAATCTTTGATATGAGAATCGGCATCTTGTTCTCTTTGCCTCCCTTGATGGAAATGCCTAAGCCATTGTTGTCTGATTTTACTACCCTTACAATTCGCTTCTGATTAGCTACAGAGTCAGGTACATCAGCACTCTCGAGAGTTCCCCCAGTTGTAGACTCAAGAGTATTGTTATTGTTGTTCAAGGTGCCATTCAGAGCTGTAGTATTTTCGTAGCTCTCATCCAGACTAATAGTAAGATATTCCTCCTCAAGTGTCACCATCACTCTGTACCACTGTCCCCTCACCTGGGTCTCCAGTATGCCCGACCTACCAAATCCTACACACGCCATTCTCCTTATTTATATGTAACCGAAAACTTTTGATGTAAATACCTAAACAGCGAGAGAGAGGTGTCAAGAAACTTTAACACCGACGAAGCTATCCTGCGAGTGGAGTTTCTTCATAACTAACTGACGTCTTCCTCCAGGTCAGATCCCGCCGGTCGTCTTCAATAAGCATTCGTTTCCCTGGAACCTTCGTTCTCAACAAGATCTCCCGGTTTAGGTTTCGGTTACATGTTAGGCACCTACAAAATCACTAACTCAGTCCTCACTCTAGTCAAATATACTTTAACGAATTGGAAGGCGTAATACTTTGAGATTCTTGTATAGAATAAAAATATGAGATAAAAAATAAACATAGGAAAAAGAGGCCATTTGTAAATTTCACTTCTGCGAAGGGTAACCACTGAGCCTTCAGTGTCACTTAAATCTGAGTCAAACAAGTGCGCATTATTGTCTACCATTTAAGTTTCAAAAATATTTTAGTTTATGTTTTTAATTCCTATTTGTGATTCTAATTCTTACGCATTAAAACTGTTAATAACTATATCATTATTCACCAATATTTAATATCACATACAATGCTATTCTGAAATTACTAAAAATTAGAAAACATGGATATAATAATTGGAAATAGCACATATGATTTTCTGCACATTGTTAGAAAAAAATATTTTTTCATTACATTACAAATTTAATTGGAACATGATTAGTGCTATTCAATATGTATAAGTTGGTGCATTTTCAAATGCACCCGCCAGTTGTCAGTTTAGTATTTGTTGATCCTTAACTCAATTGTTAAGTTGAACTTTTTACCCCTCAACAGATTATTTAGAAATTTCAATGGCTGCAATTGCGATTGAAGATAGGGATTCACATAGTAAGAGTGTATTTCCAACAGTCACAAGAGTTATAGATGAAGCAGTTTCAGAACTGGATGCAAAGGTTGAAAAATTAAAAGGTGACTGTTTAAAGCTCAAAACATTCTTGAAATCTCATTCTCAAACAAGAGCTGGAAACAGACCTGAGCCCTGTCATTCTTCTCAAGGAAAAACTGAGTTAACTTCAGATTGTGTGCTCATGGATTCTTCCAGGCCTCATTCAGCAAATAGCCCTCCTTCTGCAGACCACTTCTACAGAGTTAGATGTGACAATAAGGTGTACTGTTTCAGAACACTTGATGATTTGCTTAGTCGGGTAGTAACCCATGAAGACTTGGAAAAACGGGAGGAAACTGGAAATGGTAGTTCAGAGTTTAATCTGCAGGAAAATATGCAGTTGAAAACAAATAATTTGCCAGAAATGTTGGCAAAAGCAGATAATATTTTTGAGCACTACTTAACATTGAGGAAAAATCAGAAACGCTCAGTTCAAGAAAAGAAATGCATTCAAAAGTTAAATATGCTGGTAACTGTCTGGTTGTTGTTAACATATACATACACATACAACCTTGTATGTTGTTTATATACTGCAATAGTATATAAAATTCTGTTTGAATATCAATATTTACCTATTCCTTATAAATATACATATCATATTTTATGTCTTAATTCAACATAATTTAATTAATCATATTGTTAAATTATAATGATGCATTTATTTTTAGCTCCCAAAAATTTAAGTTAATATATAGAGCAAAAGTTTCGAAGATTAACTTGTGCAATTCTGTCAATGCTTTAGGATTAAAGTTTTCTTTTAATTATAACAGATGAATTGGTTTGAAAATTAAAATGATGCAAAATTAAAAAAAAAATTATATTGTTAATATAATCATCTAAAATATTTGTATACCATTTAGTATTCTTTGACTGCTTCATTTTAAACTATTTAGAATCTAACTATAATTGATGTTTCAGTTACATGATGATTATGAAAAGCTGAAGTTATTTTATGGAGATGTAGCTGACAAACTAGATGCATTTTTGAAAAGGAACCGGTCATCAAGAAAGGAAGAAAGACATTGTTTCAACACACTCATTGAGCAATGTATTTGTTGAATCTTTATATTACGTGCTAATTATTGACAGGAAAAAGGAACTGGGAGACATTTAATTTTTAATCCTTCAAATGTTGTAATGATAATGTTGAACAAATTAAAAATCAGCCAATATGAAATGTACTCAATGAATGGCATATTCCTCTTATAAACTGATATGCATTATGAGAAATAATTGTTGTTCAAGCTAAATATATAAAAACCAAACCGTTAAATATAATTTCTTGTTTTAGGCTGTGGAACTATGGAATCAAGAAAAAAAGAACAAATAAAAATGACCAAAGAGTTTGATAAGATTCAATATGCTATCCAAAAAGCTTTAGCACAGGATCTTGAAAAGAAAAACTATCCAGAGAACACAATAGCTGAGGTCTACAAAGTTGGTTGTGCGTTACGAAATATATACACTCTGAGGTTGCCAGTTTTGGTTCAACAGTACTAACCAGGATTGAAACATACTTTATCAATTTTCCAAATTTTTAAATTATGTTCATACTTCTGTCAGAAATTTATTTTTAGTTTTTGTATTTTATATTTCTATGAACACAGCTTGTAATAGAAATGTATTTTAGCCATCTTGTCAGCTCCTGAAACTGTTGAAGCATTATGAGTTTAATAATTTTTACTTTGTACTCTTTTTATAAAATACACTGAATTTTGTAGTAGTGGTTACAGCTCTTTTTGAAAGTTGCTTAATTTTATAAGTATTTTTTCCAATTGGATATCATTTGCAGTGATACCTGTATTCAAACAGAAATAAAATGAAGACAATCAATAAATAATTCATAATTTATAATTTCTACATTTGTATAAATGATTATCAATGTTACCTTTCAATTTACATGAATGAATAAATATTTTAATTTGTATAGAAGTATTTGCATGGAAGTATAAAGAATTTCATTGTATCCCACTTCTTGATTGATAAAGGAAATATTGTCTCCCATCTATATTTGTTTTCCATCCCTAGTTACATTTTATATCAATTTTAAGATACGACTCCATAAACTCTATCTAATATTTAGTACAAACACATCTTTGTAATCTTGGAATTTCAAATATATATTATTATTAGATACATAATTTATAATGTATTACCTTTGAAGTTCAATAATTAACCAGGTCTTTGATTAGTTGACTGATTACAATATTTTGTAACTGATAATAAAAATAAAGTATTATTAATAAAGTATAATACATAATTAAATATAACTTAAATTTTATAAATTCGACATTAAATGTACTTCCATTATCCGACAAATATTTATAATTATTTTTAGTTACTAATTATTTCGTTATGGTAAACAACAGTCTGAATGTTTATAAACAAATCTTTAAGTTATAGTAGTTTCAGCTACACCCGAAAATGCGTAATATCTCAGTGAACTTTGGCAAAGTTTTTAGTATGATAATAATTTATTTACTGTTATGAAGTCGATAAATTTGTGGGTACCAAATGGTCATGTTTTCACACTACATGACCCAGGTACAGAATTAAATTCTCAATTTCGTAGTGGATTAGGTATAGGAAATATTCAAAGACAAAAGAACACATATTTGGGCGAATGTCGATTTTTGTTTACTGAAAAAGTTACCGGCTTTATCGAACAACACCGCGTTTGAACCGCGTAGAATAGTGATTGTTTAAAAAAATAATAAAATTATTGACCAATAACGCCTTTTTCATTTGCAACGGTCGAACAGCGAAGCGTCAATAGGGGAACCGATAGGTAGCTTGAGTGGGATCCTGCAGGATTGTTTCTAAACATGTTTAATGAGTCTCAGCTCCCCTTCTCCTTGTATATCCGGTCGGCGAGATAGATACAAGCCTTATCTGTTTTTGCGATTGTTGTATAAGAGCATTGGCTGTGGTTATGCTCGGGAGGAGTTATTTTGAAAATGGTAGACGCCAATAACAAAGCAGTATTAGAACTCGTTAAAAGACTTGGCAACGATGAGTGCGCCGACTGCGGTAGTAAAAGTACGCAGTTATGGTATCGGTTGTTGGGTTTTCTATTGTCGGCCCGTGGCCCGATATCGAAATTTGGTTTGATTAATTTTTTTCTGTTTCTCGTCCAGACCCCGAATGGGCATCGTACAATATTGGAATATTCTTGTGCGGGAAGTGTGCCAGTATACACAAAACTATGGGAGCGCACATTTCGAAAGTGAAACATCTGAAATTGGACAGGTGGGAAGACAGCCAGATACAGAGACTGAGGGAGACAGGTAACAATGCTGCCAAATTGAAATACCAGGAGAGAGTACCACCTTGCTACAGGGTACCTGTTGAGGGAGATCCCCAGTGAGTTTCATATTGCTTTCTATAAATTCATTTTTAGATTTTTAATGTTTCCAGTGTTTTACAACCCTGAAACTGTGTAGTTCAATACCTGTGAATTCAATTTTGACAGAAAAAAGTAATTCTGATAAATCAAGGCCTTGCAACGCAGTAAAGTTATCAGTTAATTTTGTTTGTTTTATCTATTCTATTTTGGGTAACTATGATTTGCTTACACCACGGTTCCTTAAACAATGTGATTTAATGAAACACTTTTGTGTGATCCTCAGCACAGTACTAGAATTTAGGGATCGCTCTTGTGTGTGACTTCCTGCAGTCACTGCAGAGACTGATCTGTGTTTCTTTATAACAACTGATGTTCCTTAACAATGGATTGAACAATCTGCATAGGAAGAATCCAAATAGTTTTTGGGCACATGTTGTTGTGTATAGTGGTGGAAGTTATGAAATGAGCCAGCACCAGTTAACACAAAATGCTTTGCAAGCTTCATGAATATTGCTTATTCCAATTTTCTGTCCACTCATTAATCAAGGCTTAAACTGACAATATTAACTTTTACTAGACACACTTATTTAGTGGCTTGTACTTTTATTTCAATGTGGCTAGTATTTTCTGTGCTGTTTTAAATTATAGCTTCATCATGCATCCTTTTTATTTTAGTTTAATGCAGCATGCAATTGATGCTAAGGACTTTTCTAAGATTGTTTATATTGTAAAATAATGCTTTTCATACATATGAACTTAAACTTCCTATTTTTAATCATAAATATTTCCATCAAACACCAAAATCCAAGGAAAACATATTAATGTAATGTTTTATTTGTGTTAAACTCCATTATTTGTTTGTTCACTATTTCTTCCTGCATTTGAATGTGTTATTAACTGAAATGTTATAGTTGGTCAACATTATTCCCTGATCTGTGATGAATAAACTTTTCTGTATCTATTTACATCTATGTGGTAGATTATGACCTTGGTTGATTGTATATAATTGACTAAAGCCATGTTTCCTAGTCATCCTTTTCCCCTTTCCAAGTATCATTTTAGATATAGATGTATAATGTGCACCAACAAAAATACTTAGTAAATGTTATATGAGGCCTTTTGTCAGTTGTTATGTTATTTTATTTATTTTTATTGAACTGATATAAAATATTTTGGTCAGACAGCTTATTAAATTACTAGTTTGCCATGATGTATTCCATAAATAATAATTTTTAACATAGTTTTTAATAAATTATAAATTTGAATTGCCAAATCATTTCCTTAATATGCATTTTGTTTTAATCCTTGTTTGGTCAGAAAGTTATTATTATCATTCAGCTCCAATTATTTTGTTTTCTTTCACAGTTGTTATTAAGATAGTAATTTGTATTGTGTATTGACCAAACAGAAAGTAATGTATGATCGGACGGTCACTGAAACCAAGTCAGTTTATTTTTATTGCAGATCACTTATGGAAGAATGGATCTGTGCAAAGTACCTGCGAGAAGAGTTCTGTCGGCCAGAGAGACAAGGTTTTATGTCTGGTCATATGGAAGGATTTTTAATGAAAAGAGGAAAGGAGGACCCCAAGTATTATCCAAGAAGATTTGCTCTTTCAGAATCTGAAGATACCTTAAAATATTATGTAAAAGAGGTAATAACATCTTCTAGAGATATACTCAAACAAACAAATTTTTTTATATCAGAAAAATGTACGTCCTATAGTATATTAGAAATTTACCATGTTGAATATATTATATTATAGAAATGCTTGAAATTTATGTTTTTGCCGCATTTAACAATAAACAAGCATCAAAGGCATATTATTTAATAGGTATTTGAAGATGATTCAAAACAACTTCATAATTCATTTAAAATTTTAAGATTTTTTATGTATCATATGTCATGTAGTGTTAGTTTATAGGTATAATATATATTTATTATATATTGTATTTTCCACAGAATAGAGATCCTAAAGCAGTTTTGAAAGTATCGGAGATGAGCGTGAGTTTTGCTCCAGAAAAGATGGAGAAACGCAATTCATTGCAAATCAGTTTTCTTAAAGATGGCCTCACTAGACACCTTTACGTGTATCATGATGATCCTCAGACTATTGTCAATTGGTACAATGCTATACGATGTGCCAAACTCCACAGGCTTCAAATAGCTTTTCCAACTGCAAATCAGGCAGAAGTATAATGCTTTATTTCATTTTACCCAACTGGAAATGAAAGTGGACATAACTTATTTGAACAATTGAACATCTATATTTATTAAAATTGGGAATTTTATCATTCCAAATTTAGTTATATTAAATTGAGTTAAAACAACTCTTAGTAGACAACAAGAAGAGTAGATTGTAAACAACTAGAAATAATAAACAACTTAGAGTAGATTGTAGTAAGACTATAATTTTCAATTTTGGCAGTTGGTGAACATGTTGACAAAAGATTTTACTTATGAAGGATGGTTATGGAAGACAGGTCCAAAACCAACAGATGCCTATAAGAAGAGGTGGTTTACTCTAGATCAAAGAAGACTCATGTATCATGAAGAACCACTAGTTAGTTGAAGTATTTTTTTCCAATTTAGTTGTAATTTTACACGTAAATATATCCCCACAGAAATATTGAAATGGCTAAATTAATTATATTAACTATTCATTTTGGTTATAATACTCCTACTTGATAACAGTTAGCTATAAAACAATTTATAACGCGGTTTTAGTTTATTTTTTTTAATCTGGAAAATATTATTATTAAACATCTTTAACCTTAACTTAGCTTAATACTTAAAAACATTGCTATTAATGTTCATATATATATATGTGTGTGTATATATATATATATATGTGTGTATGTATGTGTGTGTGTGTGTGTGTTTAATAATATGTTTAATGTTTAATAGAATATGTTCAATATTTATTTCTTTATAGTGAGAAATTGAAAATGAAATCTAGACTGAGAGACATTAAGAAAGATAATATTCATTATTTTTATTGTAGGCAGCACATCCAAAAGGAGAAATCTTCCTTGGACACATGATGGAAGGGTACAGTGTGCGGGTAGGGGTATCTCCTGGTACTAAAGACCAAGGCTTCAGCTTTACCCTTCGTACCCCTGACCGGTGGTACAATCTTTCTGCAGACTCCGCTTTTACAAGAGATCTCTGGATACGGAGTATCTCAGCAGTTCTTGAACTCCCTATGACACTTCAAGATACAGCTCGTGAGTCTGTATATACTCGTTTTATAAAAAATAGAAAGGGCTTTTTTAAAAAATAGAAATATTTTTGAATTTTGAGATCAATAAATTAAAATTCATAAAGGAAAAATGTACCAGTAATAGGAAGCAAACCTTGATGATCTATATCTCAATCAGTGCTATACTAGGTCTTTACAAAAGGAGCGATTGCTGGGTGAATGTACTATGCTTAGGATAGTAAGTGAATTCTCAAGTAGAGTTGGGAAGTTCCTAGTATTGCTACATCCAATAGTTAAAGTTGAATTAAATCTATAACTTAGTGCATTACAGCCTTTGACAGAGCATGCAGCTATGCATACACACGTATGTGTATGAATGTATAGATAAATATACAAATAATACAACATATTTACAATTTTTGAGGTTGGCTACAATAAATTATTGTATTAATAATGAAATGAAAAATAATTCATTTTTCAAATAAATTTAAAGATTGGAACAATATGAGTAGTTTAAAATAAATGTGCCTCATGAAATAATAATGAGTCTATTAGTGTTTATTAAATCTTGTTAAAAAAGATTTTAGTAGTTATGTAATTTTGAATATTATAAGCAGTTATTGTTTATATATAATTCTTAATAATGTATCCTATCTTGTTATAACAGTTGCTGCTAGACTATCAAGAAAACGGACAGGAGGAAGTGGACTCAACATATTCTCTTCCAGATAGTGTTGTAATCATCTACAAAGAAGATTAGTTAAATGAGCGTCAGTCGCTATTACACCAACTTGGTTAGAAATCGATTGTTTAATTTATTTTATTCCAGTACTGTACCAGTTTTTATGGCATTCCAACTTTTTTTTAACATTTCAGACATTTAGTAAAGGTTTATCACCAGCTAGTATTTTAAGTGTATATACTTATTAACAAGACATTTGTCTCATTAATGTTAGGGCATATTACAACATTAAATTTTAGATCTCAATTTTTTTTGTACTTTCAGAAGTTCACATCGAAGAATCCTAATGGTGTTATAATTTACCTGTACAGTGAATAGCTGCGACAGTGCTAATGAATGTAAAATCACAACGTGTCATGAACAGTCGGTGCAAATGAGATGATAATAACTGCCATCATTGTAACTGTATATACTTATTTAATATAAATATGTGAATATACTTATTAAAATGTTCTATATATGCATAGCATAAGTATATAAAATCTGTGGTGTTAGTATTATCACCACAAACTTACAGGAAAATATTTGTATATACAGGGTGGTCCAGCTAACTGAATTATGACTATAGTCCAACATAGGACAATTTTTGCTAATAAATTATAGTTTTAGTTCATAATGTGTTTTCATTAATATAACCAAAAATCTCAATGCTCAGTTTGTTTTCTTTCAAGATATTTCTAATAGGGAAAAATTTCTTGGGGTAAATTTTAGTTATAAAAAATAGGAGAATTCATTTCTGGTGTAAGAATTATAGTTTTTATTTGATAAAGTGAAGTTTATATTAGTATCTAGGGCACATAACACTTGTTTAATTTATATTTAATACTTCAAATTTTTATTTATCATGAATAACTAAGGATTTCCCAAGTTTTTTCAAGTCAATGTAGTTTTCATGAGAAAAGGTTGGTCCATGTCAGCTGGACTACCCTGTGTGTGTGTGTGTGTGTGTGTATGTATGTATGTATGTATACACATAAAAGTCAAGTTCTGTGGGTAGAGAATGTGGTTTTTAAGAAAGGTAACAGAATACACAAGACAATTATCGACTAAAGACTGACTGATCTTTATTACCCTTTCTCTTGTATAATTTTTTTAAATGTAAACAGTTATTTTTTGGGTAGATGATTTTAGGAGTTGATCAGAGGCCAGTTAATCCTTTCTAGACCACTCATAATTCCTTCTCCCCTCTAATTATTTACATCTCCAGTTTAACTATGCACAATACAAAAAACAACTGTCTAAATTAAAATAATACAAAATATAAATCAACCTTGCAGGGTGAATGCCCATTCCTTAAAAAGAAAATACAAAAGCAAAACTGAACATTAATACTTAGGAAAGTTTTATTTTGTTAGTTAATTCTTGTTGTGTTAGAATCAGTAATAGTTCTGTTCTCAAACTGTTTGCACCATGAAATGGCAGGCAGAATAAGAAATAAAATGGATTGCATAAACAATTTAAAACATACCTATTTGGGTTGTCTGAAAAAATTATACAACTGAGCTGTTATAATATGAACTTATTGTATCCTATGGAACAACTCATCACTCATCAATTAGATTAGCCTACCAGGGTAAATGACTGTCTGAATAACTCATAATCTTTTAATATGAGAGACTAAGGAACACATGACCATATCTGTGGTAAAATCTTAACTTTGGTAGGCCACTTCAGAGCCTGAATTTGGCTTGATAAATAAGGGTGTCCCTTCTTCTTAAGGTACTAGAACAAGAACATAAACTGCCATTAGATCCTTAAATATTTTTACTATCAAACCACCACTTATATTTGTGCTGGGATGATTTAAATGGAAGATGTTTAATACCATTCATATTCCATATTACTGGGTATATTCCATCATTTTGGGTCCTAGTGACACATCCAGGAACCTGAATGTTCTGCTCATAATTTTGAGATTACTGTTATGATCTGTGCCTTTAGTCTTTGCTTTATAAGTTGTAGCTAGTATTGGGTCAATGAATGTCCCATAATCAAAATCCCAACTCGCGTTATAGCTCACCTAATCACAGAATCGCTACATGAGTCTGACATTAAAAATATTGCAACTGAACTTTTGCAGACAAAATTATCACTTACCAGGGTCTTGGGTTTTGGCATAATTTATGTTCTGTGGTATAGAATGTGGTTTTTAAAAAAGGCAATGCACAGAATACACAAGACAATTATCCATAAGACATGATGGACTGATCTTTATTATCCTCTCTCATATATAATGTATTGAATGCAAATAGGAGCGGGCAAGTAATAGTTTGTTCCACTTTTTATTTAAATTTATTTCTTTTTATGAATAATTTTAAATGATGATTAAATGCTCAAATCAAAATATATTAGTTGTAAGTAGTGTACTTAATGTACACGAACATATGTTATAATTTCATATGGTCATGTATAAAGAAGGCAAACTGAAAACATAGCCAGTGGGTCAGTGATAATATTCACGCATCATTTCAATAGTTTCATTCTTATTGTATTTTTAAAAGTTACATTGATTGTAACTTAATTACAATAGCTTATTAACAAGGTTAATAACAACAGGTTATTAATTACCTGTTTTAGTTAATTTTTCTCAAACATGACTCTCTTCTTTTATATTATTAACGCAAGTTTATTTATTTATGTAATGAATTCATGAATGAAGATCAGATATTTTATGATCAGGCTCATCATGTATATATGTACATATACCATGAGACATATACATATGTATACATAGTCGTGTACTCAGAGAAGTGTTACCTGATTTCATTCATTTGGTTCAGAAGGAAAGATCTTGTAGTCCATTGTTTCTAGGAACAACCATTGAACCCAGTTATGATCCACTACTCTTGTAAGTGTTATTTCATTGAACACAGCAGACTCACTTTCCTGAATATAATATGATGATGTAATATGTATAAAATTACATCAATGGACATGATGAAATGACAAATTATAGCAGTTAGTTAAAATTCTACATACACACTCAAGGAGAGATAATCAAATGCATACATTTCAATAATGAAGTTATTAATTAACACTAATTATTATACTTCAAGGTCTAAAAAAATGATGACATGTACATGGTCTGTCATGTACTTGATTCGTAAAGAAACAATCGTTAAACACTAGAATGAAATGATATAAAATTCATAATCATTTAAAATTACAGCCGGAGACAGTAAATAAAAAGATGTGTACTCACTATTTGGAAGTTCAGTTTTTTAAACATGTTTATGCTTATTTCATTTTTCTTTGAAATTATTGCTTGAAATTTATTTATTTTTAATTCTGTAGCCCCTACAAATAATATATTATTTATCAATACTTTGAAATATAGCAACACATTTAGCAGCAATTTCAAAACAAAGAAAAATCATAATTTCCATAAAAATACTTACTGCCATAGGTATGATAAATATTTTAAATTATACACTAACCATATCTAAGTAATGCTAATGTAGCTTCTTTCCCAAGGCCTTTGCTTCTGAAGTTTAAATCAGCTATCATGACACCCACTTCTCCTAATAATCCTTCCTCTGTACATTTTATATATAGATTTGCATCCCCAATCATAGATCCTATAATTTTATATTTAGACATTTTCATTAATAACATTTGGTACACATAGTAGGGGACCAATGAAGAATACTTATTGTATCTTATTTAAGAAGGGAGATATATATTCAAAGATTTTATTTTATATGATCTAAATTTCTCTTGATTGCACACTTTTAAGTAATGAATTAATTTAAAAAAACTGATTGATATAATATTTTTTATGAAAAAGAAAGTCAAAAATAAATAAAACTCTATTAACTTCATCTAGAGATTTGAATTCCTCTTGTTTAATTAAACACCAGTTACACTTATAATTAGTTACAAATTCTAATTGAAGGAAAATTTGGTCCACTACCAATATAAATATAATAAGAGAGTTGTGGAATACTTACTGACTTCATCATTGGATTGAACCAAAGATTGAGCATCCAGAACAATAAAGGTACATTCTGTAATATTTTAAATTAACTCAATAGTAAGTAAATAGAAAAAATATAAACCAAAAATTCAATTTATTTGTATTACTTTATAAATGTTGGGAATTAAATTTTATCCAGATGACATCTAAAATACACGTGTAGAGCACACTAGTTTCATAAATAAGCTCACTAATTTTATAATTTCCCCTGGATATTTATTAAGCCCAATCAGACTACATATTCAATCCCCCCAATTAGAATATATTTTTATTATACATGAAAGAAGATAATTTATAATCATGCTACCGATAGTGGAAAGTTGATACCAATACCATCTATTACTTACTGTATTACTACTAGTACTATAGTAGTTCTAAAATGAGAGAATAGTACTATTCTTCCTAAAATGAGATTAAGAATGTAAATTATAACACCAGAATAACAATGATAATATCACTGATAATATAATCTTTTTTCACCCAATATTCTTTGCAAATAATATTACGAACTATTTTCATCATTGAGCCATGTTTGTTGCATATCATATTCCTCTTGTAGACTCAAACGGTCGGAAGCTGTTTGCTCTCGTAACTGTTCTGATTCCATCCATCTGTGATACCTGCATAAATGTCAGGTAATACATTTTAATTGAAACAACTATACAAACTAGGTATCTCATATTAAAAAGTAAAAAGTTGTAAATTTACTTTAGTACATGACTTTTTCTATAAGGCACCAATACTACATTTTTTATCTGAATTTTTATACAACTATTTAATTTCATTCTTTACATATTATTAACGCCAGTAATCGAATTTACACGACATTCTCAACCTAACAATAACAGCCGTGAGGTTATACACTACATAGTACCAACATTGAATTTATTTTCGTTACAAACATTCAAGCAGCAATCAATATTACTACTAATTAAATTATGATTTTCAGAAAAGGAAACTGAAATTATATACATGATTTGATAATAGAATATCTGTTTCACAAAACATACACACACACACGCGCGTGCGCGCTTAATATAATATGATAAGAATGAACTAATTTATTGTTCACATTTATAATTTCGAAACTCAGATATAATACTTCACTTTATTTTTAGTAGAAACGCATGTAATATATATTTAATGTATCTTGTCTCCCTTTATGCACACTGCGAGCAAATAAATACAGTTGTTTGATCAATAACGATTCACACGTCCGATAGTTTCATTCCGAAATAACATATATTTTTCTTAAATGCCGTTAATTATTAATGATTATAGCTGGAGGCAGACAGAAGATTTGGTGTTTATCAGAGTGCCTCTTAAAGGAATTTCTCATAACAAAGTCAACTTATTTACATCAGACCTATTTATTAAGGTAATTTTGTTGCTAAAATACATCAAATTATATATCATTGCATAAATCTATTCAAGATTCTGGAGTTAATTGGATCTGCTCATTATCAGTTTTCATTTTTTATGTTCTTATATCATTATCAATTTAAAATTTACAATTTGTAAAAAAAACAAATATGGATAAAAAAATATATGTTACTGTGTAAATTTGGGCGCATTATTTTATTATATTATTGTAGGTACATGTTCCCCCATACATATTTGAAGCTTGTCTGTTTGAAACAATAGACGAAGAAGCCAGCAAATGTACTTTGTCAGCCAATGAAGCCATTTTTGAACTCAAGAAAAGTAAACAAATTGAATGGCCATCACTACACAAAGAGCTTACAAAAGAGGAACAGTTAAATATCAAAAAGTCTGCTATTGAAAAAAATCATCAGAAGGCCAATGAGGAAAAAAAAATTAAATCAGGTATTATTTGGTCATATTAACATAAATGTATTGATATTTTTATATATAAGTCAAATTAATTGAAACATGTTTATGTTTTTTATATTTCTATATTGTCCTGTTGTATTTTGTTCTATATTGTTGTGGTAATTAAATAAGATATTTAATTTATGTATTATTTTATTTTTGTTCCTTAAATGTTAACAGTAAAACCTAAGACATATCATAAGTAACAGATTTTATTTTTATTGTAATTGATATAATTTTATTATTTGCCATATCAGGTAATAATTTTTATTAATAATGATTTTTTTTTAGACTTTGCTAACTGGAGGTGTAGGCAGTCAATTTCACATCAGTTGGCAATTGAAACTAAAGAGAGCCAGAAAGTAAATGAAATTAAGAAAGTTGAAAAAGACAAAGAATTGAAAGATATAGAAACTTGGAAAGAAATTAATGGCTACAATAATTTAAATGTACTTAACAAGAAACCTCATTCTTCTTCCACTGATGGTGAACAAAAATCAATAGTATCAAGTAAGAGAGTATAATTTAAAGGTTACTTTAGGATCTCTACAATTTGTTCACATATATTTTATTTAATTATTTTAGTATTTCTTCATTTAACTAATCCAATTACAGTTTCAATGAATATGCCTATTGATAACTTATTCAATTTTATACTATTTTTACCAATTTTTAGTTGTTTATTAATCTTTATCAATGTTTTCATATAGTTTCTGGTTTTATTTATCTCATAAAAGCTCATAAGTGCTAACATATGTTTTTGTGTTGAACTATAATGTTCATAAATAGTTATATGTTAACACAGGCATTTCAACTATTGTTGTTGTTAATTAGAAGTAAAAATAACTCAGAAATTTAGAGCTGGAAATTTTTCTTTTCCATTTTTGTTGAATTTTAATTATTTATTTTAATGAAAATTATTTAAAATTGAAGCGCATTGTGTATTTTGGTGTATTAATAATCACAGCAATTTCAGATAACACTACAGCTGGCAAAAAGTATTTGGTTGAACATAAAACACAAATAAAAGTCCCAGGTCCACGAAAATATTCAGTTATTAAGGTTAAATTTACACCTAGGGCATTTCCGACACCTTGCCGAGAATCTAAGTTACCAGAAGAACAAGAGGTATATGCTCAATTCAATGGATATATGCTATAATATAATTATAACATATTATATAACATTATATAATATAATTATAATGTAATATAAGATACCACATTACAAACATAAAGTGTCATTTTTTTGTTTAATTTTCTTCACAAAAATAATGCATATATATTTTGGGAAGCATTCATTTTTAATTCATAATTATCCCCATTACTTTATTTAACATTTCTTTATTTATAAAGTGGCTGAAGAAACAGGTTGAAGCAAGGAGATTGACAGGCTTTGTTGCTGAAGATTTACATCCTGAAGAAAATGATCCTCAGTGGCTTCTTGATAAAGGACAGTCAGTGACTATAATATGTTATTTTTCGTATTTCAAATTATTTCTTCTTATAATCTATTTTTACATTAAAAAATGGTACAGTAAATTTGTTATTGCTCCAGATTGGAGTAAATTATTTTTTGTGGCCACTTACAATTTTGTTGTTTTTGTTTGTCTAGATCATTTTACAAAGTTGGTAATTATTTAGGGGCTGTGAGTGCTTATACTCATGCTCTTGGTTTGTGTGACAAGATACCAGATCTATATGTTGCAAGATCTTCGGCCCAACTTTCATTGGGCAACTATCGTAGAGTTGTCAATGATACTACTAGGGTAATTTGTTGTTTTTAGATGCTGATAAAAAATTAAATCATGCTGATGTTTCAAAATTATAAATTTAATATTCATATACAATTACAATATTTTTAAGCCTACCAACATCACATTTCATAGATAGTTGTGAAACAAAAATTAAAAGCCTGGTTATAATGAACTGTAGAACGTGATAACTTAATATTCAAACAAAAAAATGTTAAAATCAATCCCATTTAATAGGCTCTTGAGCTGATGAGGCCACATGTTGAAAGCAATCAAGCCATGAGGTTTACAAGCCATTACAACAGAGGACAAGCTCTTTACAAGCTTGGACTTATAAGAGCATCAGAATCAGATCTTGAGGAGGCATTAAACCTAATGCCTGATCACAGTGAATGCAGGCAACTCCTCTACAAAGTTGAGCTCACAGAAGAGAGTACTGAAGAACTGCCATCACGTTCCTACATTGAATCTGAAGATTTGGAGTGAAAGTACTCAATAGTTGAAAATAACATATTGTTATAGTTTGAAATTGAATTTATTTTTCACTGCTTACATCTTTTCTTAATTGTGTTACTAATTATGATTGTGTTTTGAAGCAACCTGATTGTTAACGTTTACAGTGTATTTCCTTCCTATAAGTGTGTGAGTTAAAGTTGAACTCTACTATTATTATTATTACTATTTTTATTTTTTATCTAACACAGTATTATTTTATCTAATACAGTAAACAGTATTATTACTGTTTATTTTATAATTCAGTTAATATATTAAAGTAGTTAGGACCAGAATATACCAGTCTCATTTTGTTCCCAATGAATTTTGTATTTCAATTATGCATTACTTTATGAAAATTTATTACTTTTGAATTGATCTGACTAACAATTTGATATGTGCTTTACAAATGATTGCTGGTACTTTATGATGCAAGGGTTTATTATACTTTTTGTGATACATGTTATTGAAAATCGTATTTTCCAATTTAAAAAGCAAAACAATATATTATGGTATATTTCATCTCAGAGATGTATTTCGTTTTAAGACTAAAAATATCAATGTTGTCGATTTATTTCAATAATAAAATGTTTTCTCTTTATAGATTTAAATATTAAATTGTAATCATCACTTACAATAAAAAAAGAAAGAAAGATTTAAAGTCCACTGCCACCCCACCCTTTTACCTAAGAGTACACATAGTGATCTAGTTTAACAGTTACAGTTCAAAAATGTCGATACATTTTCAAAGCTGATATTTTGCTTTGTGCAATTTAGTTAGTCAGTACAAATCAATTAGATAATTAAAATTTTAAAAAAATCTCATATGGTGTATTTATGTTATATTGGGACTATTTAACGAAAAAATAAAAATAAAAGCAACCAGTATCAAAGATTACATTTATTTTATTCCATTTTTAGAAACAGCTGTCCTGAGACCAAACGGTATTTAGCGTGTTACAGAAACTCTACGCAATGAGGTTAGAATTTTTCAATTAATTAATACCATTAATGAATTAATTATTATCATTTTCTTTAAATCCCAGTAATGGTGGCTTCAAAGTATTTTGGCTATTTGATGCACAAACACTATAGTGTTTGTAGTCTTTTAATTGGAGTGTAGCATATATAATATTATGACGCAGGCTGTCTTCTATAGCGCCGTTGTCATTGTGATAATTCACGTGAAAATTAACGATGGCGACATAAATAGCCTTACTATTATTTTATCACTGAGTCTGTCAAATTCATTTTGTATTACAATTTTATACATCCCATGAAAAAGGGCTGATTCCTAATTTGTCTACCCAGGTCGTGGTTAGGCTATATAAAATATAACTAATATTAACTAATAACTAATATTATAGTTATTTTTTACATGTATCTGTAATTTCCGCTATTCAACTACCTTCCCACTTCCCATATGGTTCGTACGGGATGGGGGGATTGGCTATGGAATATGGATTATGGAAAATCAAAACTAGATGTGGAGGTAGAGGAACCCCTGGTGAGATTCAATAGTGACCTACTCTTCATTGGGACCCTAATGATGGATCCTATAAGCGAACGCAGATATCACCCGGGAGGATACCAGGGGAAAACGCTGGAGTTCGCTCGGGTGGTTTCCAAACAGGAAAAATCCCGGAATAGCAGGTTGTCAAGCCCTGTTAACCGAGGTTCTTCCTACAGTATTACGCGATCCCACCAGAAGTGATAAATCAAGTTCTGGTCGCCGAAACCTTCGCTCATTTATCGCGTTATTGACGTCCTGACATTTAGAGATGTATAATTCTACGGGGTAATCGTTAGAAATAATTCGAGTTGGACTTTGTTAGGAGTTTCGGCCGAGTGCTGGACAGCGACGAATCTGAGGAAAGTGAGGAAGATCCGGACGACGAAGACGACGGCGTGAATCTGCCCTCGTGGTACAACCCTGGGTACGAAACAGTGGACCCCTCTAAATGGCGGTACGGAACCACCAAAGGGGAGACCTACTTAAAGGAATTGTCCGACATCAAAGCGCGAACGGGCATTATTCTCTTGAGCATTTTTCTGTGGGCGCTCGTCATAACTCTGTTGTATTTCGAGCTGCCGATAGAGCGCAAATCTTCGTAGCGTTGGTGGAAATTTTATAGGCAGATTTATGTATTATAAAATAAAATAACTGCGGGAAAACTTAAATAATTAAGTTTTTAATTATTGCCATTTTTATTGAATGATTAACTTGTTACTTACTTATTAACTGACCTCTGGCTGAGATATACTTCCATCGGATTCCCGCCAGTTTGTCCGAAAAAATTCCTTTCATTTGCGGGAAGTTGTTATTATAGTCGGAATTATACTTGCGAGGACGTTTTATAGGTGTGGTGGGGGGGGGGGTAAAGAAATATACAATTTAATGTCATAAAGTGAAATATTTATTATATACAAGAGTACATATCAGTGTGAAAATTCAAGGGAGTGTATACAGCATTTATGCCTGAAATTGCAAATAATCACAAATAAAGTTGAGTAAAAATAGTGACAGGAGGGGCTTTGTTCACCTCCTGTAGAAAAATACTCTTTTAAATCGTAGTTCATAGCTTGAGATCTACTTCAAAACTTTGATCTAAATTGAATTGGACATTTATTCTTTTGTATTATTCCTATACGGATAAATCAATTGGGTCTGGGAAAAGTATAATTTAAAAAACAGGAATGGCAAATACTATCACATATGTATTAGCTGAGAGCTTCTGTTTATATACATAAGTAACATGGTCCACAATTAGCGGTCATATTAAGCACATTAAATGTCTTGCCATATAGTCACTTGCTATTTTTCATTTCCAATCGCCTGTTTGGAAGCATCGGGAAGCAGAAACCGGTCTAAGCAAATAGGCGACTCGCAGAGGAAATCGCAACAGTGATGATATTCCAAACTCTCGCTGACCAAATACATTAAATGACAGTATAACTGGATCAATGTATATGCGTAAAAACCCAACGAGCCAAATGCAACCAGTATATGCCCTGCCTCGATAAAACATATGAAAAGTAGTACGAAAAATATTGATGAAACTAATAACGCAGCGTTATTAATTGTAACATTATTTTATTGCTCTAATTGTAGTCACGCGGCGTGGCTAGATCAACTGTCTCAAAAAAAGAAAGAATGTTGTCGAGATGGAATGTACTAAAGTCTATTTATACTAAATATAATAAAAGTCTAAATATACTATATTTACCAGGGAAGCGTTTTAATCTGAAGTCATTTGAAATGAAGCGGGGTTAATTAAGCGGAAATTAATTTTGACCGAGTATTTTTACAAACAATCCCATATGGGATTAACCAGATATATAAACTCGACGGGACTTGACCAGTTTAGGGACTCCCATTAATATTCATTAAATTAAGGGGCAAATATGATACACATTCATACAAATTTCCGGAAATCACGAGAATCACGCCGAATGGGGCGGTACAGAACACAATTTTTTTAGACTTAAATGAGAGGCTGACCCAAGAGTTATGGATATTTTAATTTTGTTTTTCAATTTCAATAAAAACTATGAGCAGCATTGGGATCGATAGATCTAATTATAGATCTGATTATGTTGGTACCAAGACGGCAAAGTAAAGGAATGGGACATACGAAAACTTAAACCGCACAATCTCTCTGCGCGGGCGCACACCAGATATATAAAATTAAGATTTTTATCATACGGGATGCTTAATTATTATGCACGTGAAAGCGTTCTAGAGTTCAGCAAATAATTCCATCCTATCCCAAACGTTCTGACACATTTTCAAAAGAGCCCTATATTGACACTAAGCGTTTTGAATCATAGGTCAACGTTATTTTGTCAAGTTTGCTGTTCAGTTTGGTCGTTTAAACAACTATCGGAAATAATGGGCAATAATTGATAATACTTGAAAGCCGACGAAAACTATGCAAGGGCGAAAATTTGCGACATAATGGTGAATCGGCCATTACAAGTATCGCTATTAAGAGCATAACATTCCAAGCGCATAACGGTACAGCGCATTTGCGCTTTAAAAATTAAGTAGAAAAACATCATAACATTCTATTTGCTCTATGTAAGAAAAGATACAAAGAAAATCACTATTACTTTAATCACAGTAGGGCTCTCAGTAAATGGGTCTTCGCTGAAAGGAATGTCTCTCGGGGGCCTCGGATTTCATTTTTGGGCCACGGTTTCGAGGGCCTGAAAACGGATTGCGGTTGTCGGAGAAGGCTGTGCGACAATTGAATAAACGTCGTCCACAATAGAAATAAGAGTTTTATTTTCCGTTACGTAACTGATGTTGAAGAACAATCGGGTGGGAAACAGTGAAAGGGTGGGGAATAATAAATGGAAGATGGGCGAGGATATTTCAGTAGCGCTGTTCGGCGGGCTTCGGTTGTCGCTCGATCAGCGGTCTCAGCAGCTCCCTCGGGCTCAGCACCCCGTCATGGTCCTCGTCCAAGAACTTGTCCACAACCAGCTTTGCCAACAGTCCGTTGTTCGTCATCTCTTCCGCGAACCAGTCGGCAGCCATCCTTCAAAATTCAAATTATTTCTTTCATTTATTGGGGGTGGTAAAGGAGTGCTGAGAAGTGCAGTTAGCCACCGAAAACTTGCTTCTATAAGCGAACGTTAGAATTCCCTGGATATCTATTCTACGCAAATTTCATTATTATTATTATTATTATGAGCTTAGAGGACAGAGGTGTGGGAGGGGAAGGGCTATTTATTTGATAAAGCACAAGTTGTTATCGATGAATATAAAACGATTATACTTGGTTGATAATACGCGATATTACATCGTAAGGTCTCAATCTTACTCGTAATTAAATTGTTTTAGTTACAAATAAATTTTACTCGTAATTAAATTATGTTTTAGTTACAAATTAATTTTCCCCGTAATTTAATTAGTATTAAATTCAATCGAAACTGTTTTCGAACTATTTGCTTTAATAGACATTTTAATACCATTAAATAATATGGAACATATTAATTTTCCCGGAGATTTCCCAACCCGAGGTGCGTTTACTCCAAGGTGGTAATAGGAACATTAGGTAAATTAAATTATCCTATTTAACATAAATTACTCGCGGGTTTATGCCGGTAGCCTTATTGTAATTGTAGATAGAAACTAAATAAAAAGCGGTATTAAAAATATATATTCATAAATAAGCGAATTACACCGAGTTTACTCGCGATTAAGAAAAGAGTTTCCGGTACTGATCGTTCGCCTTACCTATCGGGCGACCTCGCGGTCATATATTCTTGGGCATCGGCGATAAGGGAGTCGTCGTAGGGGCGGTCAGAGCGGGCGGTGGAAAGGAGTCCGGAGTCGGGTCCGGGGGACCTCTTTCCGAACCCCCTGGCGGTGGAGAGGGCCACGTTCTTGAAACCCCTGATGGACCTCGTCCTGTCGGGAAGCCGCTGGGGGAGCTGCTCGTAGCCGCCGCTCGAGCCGGCCTCCACTCCGGCCAGACCCACGAAGCTTACCAGCGTCACCCACCGCATCCAGCCTCCGCTTCCGAACCTCATCGCCGTTCTCACTCTGCCCCAAAACACAAAAGTCACAACAATTCATTTCTCCCAACCGAAACTGGCTACGTTGCTCGGAAACGAAGAAAAGTGTCCATAACAAAGATTCGCGGGGCGAAACCAAAGGCAAGAATGAGCCAATGATGAAGAGGAATAAATTTGATAAGAGCTAAAGAACTAGTCGCCAGGTATTAGAAAATCTAACCATCCATGATTGAATTAGTGTTCAAAGAAAAGAAGGTATTATAAAGAATCTAGCACAAACGACTATGTCCGCATGAGCATGTGTTTCCTGATAAATCATCGGCTTATCGATAACTGTGTTTGGTAGCAGGCGTACCATGTTGATTGGAAACATATATGAAGTATTACAATATCCGCTATACATATAAATAAACATGTTTCAACTTGTCATTCTTAGTTAAAACCTAGAAAAAAAATTAAATATACACTGTATTAATGACGGTATATACGTCATTACGGTATATATACGGTGTATTGTACGCATTATATCTCGTATATATTGGGAATAACCAGACGATATAGTTTTATCATAAATCACGACACCATTAATGCTACAATTGACACTAGAAAGGAAGAAACAGGTTTGGTCCTCTGAAATAGGGACCGAAGTCTTCGGGTTGGAGTAGTTTGACTTTAAAAGCTTCCTTTCATTGCAATAAAAGGTCCCCAGTTTACTTAGTTAGCGGCGGCTTTTAGTCTCTTATTATTGAATGAGGAAGATTATAGAATCCTCAGATTTCGCCCCCACCGGGTGAAATTTCACGCAATTAACTTACAAAAATAGCATTTAAATAAATAAATATATATGTATGTATTTAATATTCTGGTTTTGGGTTCTATTTTTTATTAGTTAGTGCTATTGGTCTGTAGCTAGAGGGTCTGTGCTGTTTTTGCCGGGTTTTCATATTGGGATAATTGTGGTGTCTAGCCAAGAATGTGGTATTGTGCCTGTGTTCCATATGTTATATAATTTGAGCAGTAATTGTGTTTGTTATTTGTTTGTTAAGGTAGTGATCATTTCGTTGCAAATTCCATCTGGGCCTGGTGTTTTACCGTTTTATAATTTTTTTATTGCCGCTTTAAGTTCATATATTGTCCTTTGAAGTCATCGTCTGTTCTTAGTGGTGGTCTTTGTAGTTTGTGTTTTGTGTTACTGGGAAAATTTCTGTTGCTATTATGTTACCTATTTTTGGTATATTTGTAATATGTCGTTGATTATTTAGTGCTTTAATCTTGTTCCATATTGTTTTTGAACTTGTTGTTAGTGTCATTTCTGAAATGTATTTGACCCAGGATTGTTGGTTTGCTGTGTTTATAGTTCTTTTTGTTATTGTGCTTTGTCTTTTGTGTGCTATTAGGTTTGTTGTTGTTGGGTGTTTTTGATATATTCTTCTGGTTCGTCTTTCTCGTTTGACTGCTGTTTGGCATTCGTCATTCCACCAAGGATTACAGCACTTTCGTTGTCCTCCTTTAGTTCTTGGTACTGACTTTGTTGTTGCATTTAGCAGGGATTTTTCTAGTTGTTGGACGTATTTTTGTTCTGAGTATACTTCTCTATTTTTTGTTTATATTTTTCCAGTTTGCTTTACCAAATTTCAATATAGGGGAGTGTTGGAGTAGGTATTGGAATTGCAAGTTTTACATAGACTGGGTAGTGGTCAGAGTCATATGTCTGTCAATGTTTTGAAAGTAAATTCGGTTGCTATACTGGCGCTGAAGATTACGTCTATGATGGAGGTTTGGTTATTTTTTGTTACGGTTATTTAGTGAGATTAGGTTTTTGTTGTCTGTGAATTTTTGTAGTATTCGTCCTGTATTATTAGTTTTTAAGGAGCCTCTTGTATGTTGGTGGGCATTCATATCTTAATTTTAGCTTAAAAAAACGTAAAGCTTTTGGTTTAAAATAAGGCGATAGGGAGGACAGTGCACGTTGGGTTCTTCGGGGAAAGAAGCGGCTGTTATGGCTGACGTAAATTATAAAAATCTCAGATTCTTACAGTCGTCGGCGGATCCCCCCTCCCACGTCATGTAAAAATTAAAACTCCTCATCTTTTTTCCTTCCTACTTTACGGTTTTTAGCGGGAGGCCCTCATTAATTTAGGCCATAAACAATCTGTCCGGATCCCTAACGCGACGGCCTTATTTATTATCGTCTCCGCGATGGATCATTTACCATGATAAGGATTATATCTACCGCCGCTAAAACAGACACCATGGCTTTTTGTTCCATTGATAAATTTCAAACGACGCATTCTTTTCTTTTCGTCAGGTCGGGCATGAGTTTTTAAAGGTGCAGGTAAAACTGTAAGCATCTGCTGGCGTCTCTGGCGTTGGAATCTCTGTTAGCTACCTTTCCTTGAGATTTTAGTTGAGGGAATAAGCCAAAACGAATGCCTAAGCAGTGATTTATTTATTTGTTGTCGTTCTCTCGCCAGTGAGGAAATCTGAAGATTCATAACAACACAAATCATAGTACCGTGTTATGACTTTCAAAAAATGAAAGGAACAAAAAAGGAGGATGTGGAAAATTTGAAAGATGCGATTTTCAATAAGCATCTCAAAAGCATTCCAACCGGAAGGAAGAGGGGTCTCGGTCGAGAGTTGCAGATGCTGCAATGATTATGGCGTATAAATAGACTCGGAAACCGAGGAGAAAATATCATTTTCGATCTGGCTCTGAATTTCAGAGCGCAAAGTTTGAATAAGTTAAACGAAATTTCACAAGGCAGAATAAATTCAACTTACCGGCATGACGGCTTCCATTTCCATAAATGGACCTTCCGAGAAATGAATTAGTCCGGGGTATTATTCCGCCAACCGCCGTTAGATTGACAACTTGTAAAACATCCAGATCCGTTACTATAACTGGTGGGAAGAACCTCGATTGGAAGGGTTTTCGCCCTTTCCTTCTGGGACGCTCACAGGAGTTGTCTGTTTTACTCCTAGCGGTTCCTTCATCAAGGTCCTCAATCGGACAGTATTACGCGATCCACCGGACGTTAGTTAGTTAATAATATCTTAGCTCATTTTTCAGATTCGATGTTGAAGATCCAAATAATTTGTTTCGTACACTGCATACGAAAACGGAAATAATAGGACTTTTAGCCGTAGCACTCTGAGTGTACTAACCGAATTGGAAATGTCCGATGAATAATATTCCAATAATATAGTCGAGCATATATTTCAATTTAATTTCGTGCAATTTCATTAGAGACTATTGATCAGCGGTTAGATAATTGGGTAGAATTTTCATTTTTCGTCCACTTTATTTTTTCATCATGAAAATCCAATTTTTTAAAAATATATAAACGTGTTATACGATCAGGCTTATATTATTGGAGCAATAAATCTGTAATCCACTGACGAATTCTTTATATGTGTAGGTCAATAAAATAAGTGTTATCTTTATAAAGTAACCGGTCCGGGAGGTTCTCTTATTATTTGGACCCCCCGCGTTATTCTTCCTCCTCGGACAATACCGCTGTCCACATAAATAAAACTGATTGGCTCTGGCCGAGCACACAAACTATCTTTCCCATCGCCTTGTGTTTACTCGATATTGATCTCTTACCTCCTGTTTTATCTTCTTTACCCGAGTATAATATCAAATCTATTTCAATTCAATTCGATTTTTATCGGAAAACAAAACGTACGTACCAAATTAATGTACGTATGTGTAATTACGTAGTAATGCCGTGGATTTCGTGTGTTTCTGTCTCCTCTCGTTGGTCTTTCGCTAGACCGGTTTCAGCTTCTCGCCATCTTCAGTAGCGGTGTTAGTCACACGTTTTCTGAGCATTCTCATTGCACTATCACTGCCACTTGTACTGTGGTGATTGTATGTTTGTTGTGTGTCTTGTTATTGTTTTTCGGGATGTTGTTTGTCTTCTTTGGGTTGGGAGGGATTTTGTTAATCATCTTTAGTCTTTGTCGGATTATCGGTCAAAAGGGGGAGGATTAGTTATTTTGTAGTATTACCGAGGAGAATATAGCGTCATTTTGGGTATTTATTATTTTGTTTATTAAGTTGTTTTTTTTTGTTCTTGAAAATCTCCATATTCTCTATTACATGGAAGTTCCACGAACTTCACTTCAGTGCATCCCCACGCCAGGGGATGCTAGAACCCCCATCAGGGGGTGCTAGAGTCGCGCTGCACGACAAAGACTTAAGATGATTAACAAAATCCGTTCCATCCCGAAGAAGACGTGGGTGACAGTGCAGTGAGGATGCCCAAAAACATCTAAAATGGCCAAAGTAACTAACACCGCTACTGAAGATGGCGAGCAGCCGAAACCGGTCTAGCAAGACTGAGGAGACAGAAACACGAAATCTGTGGTATTCCAACCTCTACAGACCAGAAAACAGGTATTCTAAACTACGTAGTAATGGGTTACTCGCCGTCTTTATTATTAAGACGGCAGTTACTAAAACACCTTATACGCACCATTGTTACATAAATAAGTATCGCACTAGACAGAAATTAATAAATCACATAAAGGAATTTTACCAAGCCAGTGATTAAATGAATCGGAAAGGTCCTTTCTGCCATCGTCCTATGTTTTAATATTTTGTATCCAGAATTGTCTATAATAATACTCGTATTCGGGTTGTGTCATTCAATAATAATATCTATTACAATTTCTCATCAATATAATTTATTCAAAATGTTTCACTTGTACTGTCCGGTCTATATACCAAACTCTCGCGGCCCATATAACATGTAGTCCAAACTCACAAGTCATTTCGGCCATCGTAGCACGGAGCACGTCTAACCGTGCAATATTGTGACCCCTCGAGAGGATATGAGAGTTTGACAGCGATGCGATATGGGATTCCAGTTTTATTATATGGCGGCTATTTTGTACAGGTGGGGGGGGGGAGGATGCGAGCCAGAGGGATAAATCCGTGGGCGAGTAATTAGAGAGAGATCGCTCTCAAACCCTTTATTGGGCGGCCTCCCGGAAATCAGTTTAATTCTCCTTTCCGCCCTGTCGACCTCCATCCAGTCTTCAAAGAGATTTAATCCTGTGCCCCCATCATCACCACCGTCATCGACATCTTCGAGTGTCTTGAGTACAACGAGTCCTCTGTACAACCCGAGTCCCCTTCGTTAATGTCACACCTCTGTGGACTCATCATAACCGTTTACCGTTTTCGGTCCTGTTTCATACCGGATCATCTTCCGCGAAGCGAGTATTAATTAAGCGGCAGCAATAACGCTGTCGCGTAAATTAGACACTCTCCGACAATCCCGAATAATATTAATTCAAGCAATTAGGATATTACTTCTATGATGAAACTATGTTAGCAGCTTCCTTTGGATGAACTATACCTGCACCGCATATGTATACATTATATATATATATATATATATATATATATATATATATATATATATATATATATATATATATATATAAATTAGCATTCCTCACTGTTGTACCAATGGAATGCTGCCAATGAATCTAAACCCGTTTTGTTTAAGACCAAATATATAAATAAAAATCGCGTGTCACTGACTTAAATAAAGTATGTGTGGCGGTCTATATTTGGTTTTCGGCTAGAATGCATGACAAGGAGACAGTTTTAATGATATTTGAACGAAGTTACAGCTTTTTAAAGCGGCCCAACCACTTTCAGTGGGCGTTCAAACGAAGTTGGCCCGCTCGTAATAGGATCAGCGCCGCTTTTGAAATGCTTTCTTCAAGCAACGCGGTGAGACAGCACCAGCCTCAAGTTCAGAAGCACCAAAGGTCAGATTAGACAGCTACACGGCAACTTAGTAATTATTTTAAATAGTACAGTAGTTATTTATTATTTTAATTTTAAAGGTTAATAACAGAATGCTGAATGACACGGAAAGGTTCAAATCTAACTTACAGCTGTAATCAATATTCTTGGGATGTTTTAGGATACTGTATCATGTTAGCAAACCGCACTAGCGGTTATGTTGACACATAATTATTATGTGTCACCATTATAATAAAAAAATAGCCAAGCCGATGTTTATACACTTTTCCAATCCTTTTTGTACGGTCATGCAACTCTTTTTAAAACATAAGGTAAAACATTACTATGCGTATTCATGAGTATATTTGACTCTTTCGCTTCCTTCACACAGGCAAATCGCGATTTCATTTATTTACGTATTAATTTTCAGCGGCCAGCAATTTTATTCGCCGTAACAAGCTCAAATATTTCGGTAATGAACATAGCAGCTAATAATAGCCCATGCAGGAATTCAAGAGACGGTATTTGGTTCCTTTCCCACCTCAGTGGTGGTGCATTCATCCGAATATTCGAGCTTTCCCTGTCGGAAGTTGGCCGCATACTTTGTATCGGTTGGAAGAACCGAATCGTATTCCGGTCGCTTTAACTGGATTCCTCTCTTTTTAACCGCGGTGCTCACGATTTAAATGTACGATAGCGGGTAAGCGCATTATTACCCCTACATTTACACTGATCTAAATCTGCGAATGTGCAAATAGTAATCATACCACTAACAAGAGCGCATGCATCATAGATCCCGGATTCTCCACGCGAAGCCGTAAAAGAATAGGTACTTCATTGTATAAAATTATCTCTAATTTTGAATAAACAGGTTTAAGGAGCGTCAGTTAAAGTGTTTCATGGACCTGATATTTATGTATCTACTTGAGACAGGCAAAGTGAACATGCCTTCCTAGTGGCTCTATAGCCACTTCTAATTCTCTTAATTGTAATCATATAAATTTCTCTTGAATGCACATTATTCAATATTATTATTCTTGCGAATTGAGATATATCTTGATATTTTTTGAATATATGAAGTGGAAGTCATTTATCCATATCCTATAATTCCTGCGGATATAAAACTGGTTATTGGAAATATTCAGGCGCCTAATTCTCCCATCATTCAACGTTGCTTAACGCTACATTTATTTCGTTTCTCTGGATACTGTTATTTCCTTTCCGTCCTGAATTTGTCGAATGGAGTTTCCGATACTAAACTTTCAATGATACTTCAATCATGCCTTACACAATGATTGTCTTGTACGCTCTGACTGTTTTTAGGAAAAATGCTCGGGGTGTTTCAGTTTATGACGTGTAATTGAAGGGAGAAAAGTACATTTACATTCCTTAAATACTCTAGGTAATTTTCTTTTCTGTCCTTTTACAAATTAATCTTCGTGGTCTCATATGCTTGTTTGTCTACATTTCGGTACAAGCCTCGTTAGATAAATTAAAAAAGCTCCAGTTAGACAAAAAAATTGTATCGTCAATTATGAAATATCAATTTTGAGATTACCGGTCATGTTAGAAATTAAAGGACCGATCGATACCGACACGTTTGAGCTCTATATTCCTTCCAAAAACCACCTACGTTTTCAACTGTTTTAGGGCGTCCCATTTCGTAGCAAGTAATATAACAGGGCTTGTGCGAATACAGTTTTGGAAAAGAGAAATACTTTTCCTATAATTGCGGGAGGTTTGGAGACAATGATTTTTCTATATGAAGACAGCGCACGTACTAGTCTTGTGAAGATGATAAATTGTGGGCGGATTGCGACGGCCCGAACAAAATGAAACTTTTCTCTCTTCTTATACACACACACACACACACACACACACCATATATGTATGTATATATATATATATATATATATATATATATATATATATATATATATATAACATCCGTGAGTTTACGTATACCTGAGCACGATACTTTACTGTGGTGTTCATCGGTCATCGGAATACTTTTAAGTAGGGTTCACCCAAAGTGCTGCACATTCTGAATTGTGATGTTTATTTTTTAACGTTTGGATATATTATCTTTCATGTAATTATTAAATTATACAGCGTTATACAGCCGAAAACAGCGGTGGAATATTTCCCCGACCAGTGATGTTTTCCATTGTACAAACTTCAACTGGGGAAGTAATGAATTTCAGCCTTAGGCGAAGTCCATGGACTTGAATGTTAGACTAAGTAAGTTCAACAAGACCAAATTCTGCATCAAACGTCAAAGGGTGAGGATCGACCACTCCTATGTTACAGTGCAAATGGGGTTGCTTATTTGCCATAATGGCCAAGAGCTTAAAATTGTATTCGTTGTTCTGTGTTGACATGTTCGAAATGTTGAAATATTCCCGTAAAAAATATAAGGATTTTGCAGCCTGTTTCTAAAAAAAATCTTTGAATCTTTCGGTATTTAAAACCTTTTACTACTGTTAATCTGCCAAACTATTGAGAGGAATTTTCGAACATTTTTGCAGACGATATATAAAAAAAGCACAACATTAGACACAAAATTGTAATCACCTTTCTAACTATTATATCTCTTATGATATATAATAACTTCATTGACTGGTATAGCAAGTGGCATTTAGCGAAAATATATTCAGCCTTATTTAGTACATTTTCTTCACTATCACTTTTCCAATTCTCTGTCTCCATTCGCCAATTTGGCGAATTTGTTTCACCATCGTCAACATCAAATACTTTCAATGATTCGTTTCAAATACTCTAATGGCTTTTCTGGGGTTATAACCATTTGCCTGTATGTTCCGAAATATAGTATTTTGCTATGTTAGGGTTTCTAATCGGTACATGACGTAATTTCGGAACCACTGTTACAACGATTATGAATATAATTATTGGATCAAAAATGACAATTCCGTTGGAATACAATATCTAACTAGTTTAGTTTACGCTCATATTTATAATAAATTTGCCAACTCATTACGCTCATATTTATAATAAATTTGCCAACTCATTACGCAAATTTATTTCAACAAGCAAACACTATCCGTTATCTTCATCTTTACAACATTACTTTTTATATCAAGCATTACGGGCGTATATAATAATTTATTATACACACGTTTATGATATATAATGAGGCAATAAAGCAAGTTATGGACCCTCGCTTTATCCGAGGCCGCATTCGGCCTCGTAAAATGGCACTCTCCGGCGAATAAAAGGGGAGTAGTTTTTTGTACTTTTCCGATTCGCTTTTTGTTTTTTTGACCTTAGATAAATTCCGGGGTAAAAAAAGTATGCCGCCCCCAGGCGAGAAGGGTGAATTTGTTGCCGCCAATGAATATCGCGCGGCTAGAAATAAAAAAACGGCTTTCTGACGTTTGTTTCATCCGTAATGCCGTACAAACGAAAAAAAGAACTTATTCTGCACTGTCCCTACGCCTCTATGTCAAACACTCAGTCAAAAACCTCGTTTAGCCATTTTTTTGTAAATTGTTTTGTCAGCATCAACTGCGTGTTGTCAACTGTGTGTATTTGCCCTTTACGCGATAACTCGTAAAGGGTGTATTTCATATGGATCCATAATTATTTGTCTTAATCCTAACCAAAAAAAAATTGACTTGATGAATCGAAATATTGGCCCGATAATACGGGTACAGATAAAATAATTTTATAAAATTATTATATCTCATTTCAATGTTCACAGTACAAGAGTCTGTATTGTCATAAAAGAGCTTCGCTTATAACTTTTCAGTTATATTTTCTCAAAATGCTAATTTATGCATTCCTAGTACATACATGTAAATATACTAGGGACGTAGAACAAGGTCACTCAACTCTGTAAATACTTCAATTAATTTGTAGCGGACAGATCTCACGCTGCCAATTATATTCACCACTTCGAGTTCGTGGTTGAACAGACTTGAGAGAAGTAATAATTCCATTTAGATACAGAAATTAATTTATTGGCCAAGATGTATGCCTCCAACGCTCAGGACGTAGCAAAAGTCCGCTGTAAAATATTTAATTCAATTACAGTTCCGAATTTAATTTAGAATTTAAGCCTCTACTCCTCGAGGAGGTGTACTCGCGGGTGCTCTACATCAACCTGCCATTGTGTTATTGTCTATTATTAAGGCCTGCGGAGTAGGTCTTCTGGTTTAGTACTAGGCCATTAACTGTGCGTTCTTTGGGCGAGATATTAATCGTAACGATTAAAAACAACGAACGATTTGAACTATTCATTTAAAAGAGAATAGTGAAGATCGTTAATTCTACTGACCTTAAGACCGTTAATTGTTAACGAGCTGACGTTAATACAGTAAATGTCGCATGTAACCTGTAGTACAACCGATTTTTATGTATTTTTATATTATTTATTAATTTTGTTCCAAAAATGAAATGCCAAAATCAATTAAATATGAAGACCGTCTTTATAAATTGTTCATCTTTCCTGCTCTTTCATAATTTGCTTGAACCGATTTACTAATCCATTTTCTTTTTGCCAAACTAACGAAACTAAACTAAAGAAATCAAGTGCAGTACAATTGTTACGGTAACCAAATTTCGAATTTCACCGTTATTGTTAGGCTTATTTCAAATTACAATAAGTCGTTATTATAAAAAATCCATTTATAGCTTGTAGGAACATTATATAATTTATTTCTTATGGGTACTGAGTTTCTATGGTTAAGGAATAAATTTGATCGGTATGGCGTTTAGCGAACAGATAATAAATAATTTAATTGCAGGCTAAAATGGCTTAGCGGTGTAACTAGTGGCGGTACAAAGCCGCAAGCCTTGTTTAATGAATCGTCGAGCGGGTTGTGTACGACCGGCATCAGGCGAAACAATAACGTGAATGTCTCTATTGTATCGCCCGACTATTCCTTAGCCAAGAACATAATCCCCTATTAATTAATACTGCGACAGAATTGAGAGATTTCAGTCAGCGGCACCATGGGCAAGAATGAGCAATGCATAAATGTACATTGCCTCAACAATGTAGACTTTTCCTGAATTTGATTTTACAACATCGATTGCCTACGGCGTTTTCAAAATATAGGGTCGCAACGAAGTAGAGTTCCAGTGTCGGAGAATCCGATGAAATTCGATGTGTCGATAATAATAAAAATAGATGTAATTAGTCAACTATCGAGAATAGAAATAGAGAGACAGAATAGAAAGTAAACCGATAAGCAGTAAAACATGCTTTCTAATTATTGTTGCATAAACGGCGCAGTATAAACCTCTGATCTACCCCATTTTGACGAACTCGAACAGGCATTGCCTAAATGAAGCAGGGATTACTACCAGTAAACTTCTGGTAGTTCGGGTTATTTTTCTAATCGCTCTTTTACAATGGTCTCTAGCCTAATTATGTAACAGAGTAACAGTGGTGTGAACGTGGATCTTGCTGCCATTAAATGATTCTGGGCCCCTTGCTCGATGACAGAGCCGTGATGCAATTCTCAGGAGCGGAATGGATATCGAACTTGAAACAATTCCCGGGGGGAAGCACGTGAAAACAAGTGCAAATTGTACAGGGCTGTCGTCCAACGAATATAAATAAATTAGTAAAACAAAGAAAAAAAACAGATATAAATTTCCCTGGAGATCGACCTGTAACTGAAGTGCTCCAAATCCTGGCATCTAATACTATAGCCCGAGGGACCGACAATCCTCGTTTTCTTTGTCCCACAGCCTACATTATTTATTCACTGGTTCGTTTTTCCTCCGTGTCGCTTCACAAAACGATGATATACTACTTACATTAAGTTAAGGCTACATTTTTTAAATAAAATCTATTATTAAAATCCCGCTGTATGGAAATCCTGTTTACAATTTTACCGTTAGAACAGAGTAAATTCGCTAGCATAATACAGAAATATTGAGACGTATATTTTTAGAGTACATATGTAGTTCGATAGCGCGTATGGAGTAAATAACTTTCTCATCTCATTCTCAGCCTCAGCTGTTCAAGTTTTACCCTTACTTACTATAACAACATTTTAATAAGCATGATTTATGCCTATAGACAAGCTTGATCACCGCGATATATATATATATATATATAAAGTATTTGTATTTGCGTTGGGCTTGCGCTTTGGGACCCAGAGGTCGGAATTTGCCCGTTGCCATGGTTTGGAAGTTATAAGTAGGATGGGATAAATACGCGGTCAACGGTGGTCTGCTACCGTGAACCAAAACTCACAGATATTTCCGCGGCAACAACATAGAGGTCGAACAGGGGTTTTAGGTGGTATGTCTAATTGGAGAATCCGGCACTACTGAGTCACATGACACTGTACTTCTAAAACGTTTCTCTGTCTAAAAACTTACCATTTGTAATGAATTATCATTTGTCCACTCAGTCAATAAAATCTCTGCTTAACAACAATAAACTCAACAAAATTTGAACTGATTGCGATTATTCTTGCTTGATTATCCGCAGGGAAGCATAGTTTGAAATCTGGTATGTACAATTTGCGATCAATTAAATTACAAAAAATATATATTTATTGGGACTCTTTTGTAAGGTTCGGTCGTCATTGAAAGAGAACTAATTGACGCGGTACCCGGGACAGTACGACTTCAAGTGCGGTTGATTGTTCGTTTGATGGGACCAGTTTTAAATTACTTAAAACGGTTAACGCATTTACGGTTTTTTTTTGCAAGCGGTGTACACAATGGTGGCTTCAAAGGTACCGGTTACTTCATCACTCATCTCATCCACTCGACACTGCCCTTCTAACGCCTGTATCGAGGCTACTTGCCACAGATGTTTAACCCCCTAACGTTATATTTCGTCCGTTTAAATTTTTACTTTTATCCCTTCAGTATCTCTTAATTTTTAAAACTTTTTTCCGAGGTTAAACACAATATGTAGGGGCATTTTCGGTCCTTTGCTATAACGTATGACGATACTGATTAATAAAATATCAGAACATAGCGAACATCCCTATTCAGTGTGCTCTCTCTTTTCCAAAGTCGGATTCTAGTTATGTATATTTTTAATAATTGTTGACAGTTTCCTAAGTTTCCTAAAAAAGTAATTTATTACTGGCCTTTTCTGGCCAGTAGTGTTTTCTATAGGGTTCAAGCCATTTACCTCTCAGAAGATAGTTCTCAGCTTCTATTTAGTAATCTGCTTTCCTATTTTGGGACGGGCTGCGTCGGATTGATTCTATTTCTCCCCGGAGAGTAATCCCCATAGTGTCCATGGCGGGCTAATCTACCCCTAAGAGCCTGACACTGTTTAACGTCAGCAGACTCCTATGTCCCTTCGTCTCTTTCATTCCCATCGGATTGCTTTCCGGATGCGGTCTTTGCTATAGTAACAACTATTTTTAAAAGCCTGTTTAATGAATAGATATCCTTGGGTATTCATTTAAGTTTAAGTAAAATAACATAGGAGTGATATTTTCACCATTATTTTGTTATTAGACCTTAACAATTATATTTCTATACCTTCTATGAAATCATGATTATGCCTACTCTCTTTTGTCAGTGGTCTCTGTTGTTGTAGTCTAAAACCTTAAATTGAAATGAATATTGATTGTGTTGATTGAATATTGATGGTGAGTACCTTGGAGAATAGTATGCATTCGGAGTATCACCCGTGTGAAAAATATTACGGAAGTCCGCGTTATCATTTGATTTGTTGACTAATAAATAGGATGGCACCTTCATATCGACTGGGTTAGGCGCGATCTGTCGGGATACCTCCGGCACGATCTATCGAGAAAAGGAAGAGGGGCACTATGCAGGAGATACACCCACCATCAATCTAACAATTTTGCGCTCCATCAGCTAAGCAGAAAATTAAGTATTTACCGTATGCAAATCGAGTCACGCCTCAATCTTTCGTACCGGAATAGATTATTTAGCCGGTTTAAAATGCAGGTCTAGACCAGTGACCAAGGAGGTAAAGGGGGATTCGTGAAAATTAATGATTGACAGAGTGTGTGGCAGAGACTATCGACTGTCTCAGACAAATCGATGGATAGAGATTCCGACAGAGAGACAGACAGCATTAAACTGCCCGGATTTGGATGACACTTCCAGAACTCCTTATAACTTCGATATCGTTATGGAGAGAATGAATGTACGTTCATGTTCGGAGGTCTTTTAAAACTAATTTCAAATTCCTTCCCCGACCCATCCAATCCTGAAACTACTAACTAAGATTTACCGACGAAATTTTCCAGAGTTAATAATTCTGAATGGTTGGCGGAATTCTGAATTTGGAATAGCTTCGAACAAATCTGTAACGGTCCCGACGATCAGCTGATATTGCTACATTGGTGGTAATTTGCAACATTGCTGACCGGGATCCTTTACCGGTGCGTCCATTTTCACTGCATTATTATTGCATACATTATTCATCGACAACACCCCAGTGGGCTGCTAATGAAAATCCACGTACCGATAACTCGACCATCCGAATCATATAAAATTGAGCATACTATTGAATAGTTATGGACTAATCTCCTCCTTTATTTCTATTTCCTAACTTAACCTCGTAGCAGTAAATATTTAATAATGCGTTTCTCGTCAGCGTATTATGAAACAGTACTTTTTTAAAATCGAATCTATAAATGTCTAGTAACGGTTTCGACTCCCTGGGGCGATTCAATAACATTTTAATCAATCGAAGGTAAGAATTGGTTACACCAGCTCCAGTCTATAGACTTCTCTGTACACATTTTTCTCGTCATTGAAAATTATGAATTTCCCTTTTTCTCGAATGATTCGTGTACGACTGAGACTAGTTCTCGTTCCGGTGTTTATTTCAAACGCTTTATTTTCCTTTATATTTATAGTCTGGATACGTCAGAATAGCATTTTAGATTTGGATGCACGACTATCTAGAAGCTAGTTAAAAAATTTACACTAATTAATACTACACTAGCATTTGGAAAAGACTTGAGTCCCATTTATTTAGTGGGCGCGATTTCGTTTGTAGACTGGAGGGCGAGGATAAGTGGAGAACGGGGCTGCTGACTCGCCTCAGTTTCCGCCCCGTTGTCTCCCTTCGATGTTTCATTTTGCGAGAGGAGACCGCCGTCCGATTCCTCAGGGGACTGGCCGATTCAAGGCACCGGATTTGGACCGCCCACACCACAACCTCACATCCCAGGGATAAATGTGAACAACTTTCGGTGTTGTGGACTGCTACCATTTTTGGACGGGGGTTTTCCCATATTTTTTCTTGTTGGGTCGAGACGGGTACTCATTAATTTCTTGGCGGTGATTCGGACAGCGGCCTTTTTGTGTTGGCCCCCCAAAACTAACTTCCGACGATTGCGATCGCACTGTATCTAAACTGTACTGTATCTGAGATTCTAAATTAATTTTTTTATTTGTGTACCGACACGTCCAGACGGTTAGTATTGCCTGGCCGCTGGACGGCAGCACTGCGGAAAACATAGATTCTGTAAAGAAAAAAACATCGATTTTATATAACAATGGAGTTACACAAAAGTGTAATGAGACATCATCGCTTTACTATAGGAGTATTGAGCCTAATAGGCCAGATTTTCGGACATCATCATTTTTATTTATTAGCTGCCGATTTTGGTTTCTCACTATCATCAGGTTTATTTAAGCATTAAAACTGTGAATACGAATGTTAGCATATATGTAGCGAATATTGATTAATTTCTAGACATGTTGTCCATGAAATTCAACGAATATTTTACCAATAAAACTGTTGGTTGA
Source organism: Lethocerus indicus (assembly GCA_019843655.1). NCBI lineage: Eukaryota > Metazoa > Arthropoda > Insecta > Hemiptera > Belostomatidae > Lethocerus > Lethocerus indicus. Next base: position 23,128,121 of record JACDQD010000005.1, on the reverse strand, counting down.
TTACAATAAACGTATAAATTTGAGCTATACTATAAAAAATATAGCATTACGGTAATTAATGAATGATATTATAATTAATATGATTTATGTAATTTATATATTTTTAAAAATTATAATGCGGACCTTACAATCGTATTGTTTTTTTAACGATAAAGATCTGTACGGAAATTATGCTTGTGCCATTGTCATTCATTGAAGTAGTTTTGCAAATTTTCAAGAGCACGATTTTCTAGCTCCTGTGGTGCGATACATATGCAGCCGTCGTCGTTGGGAATTTGTCGTTTATTCAAGAGATCTTAGTGTTTTCTTTCGGGAGAAATCCTCAAATATTGTTTCAGATTGACGTTTCCACAAATACAACCGGTTTCCTGTTCAGCGGAAATGTTCCATTTCCGAACGTAAATAAAACACATGACGTCATCCAACTGAACGTCCGTATAACAATACGTTCATGTAAAATTAGCCGCCATCATCATTCGAACGATTTTCTTTCTCCAATTCTATGTGGTCCTAAGTTAGACCGGTTTCTGCTTTCCGCTATCTTCAGTAGAATTGTTTTAGTAATATATGGAGGTACCAGATGAATGTATTATTATAATATGGAAATATTACTGGTCCTTTAAATTTTCACTTAAGCCGGTTGATTTCTGTGTTCATTAATTCGAATGATATCTATAACTCTTTACACTCGAATTAACGAAGATCGAACGATTTGTTTTGGCAGCTAATGGTAAATAAATAATTAACGGTTGATCTCGTGTTTGGCACCTACGTTAATGGTTCTATTCAGTTAACGATTTGAAATAAGAATAATGGAATAGGGCTACATGTTTGCATTGTCCCTAGAACACACTGCATTCGGTTGCGAGCCAATCTATGGGACTCCTTTAAGGGAAAAAAAGATTAAATTTTCAATTTTAGAATCAACGTCTTGCCAATTACTAATTTGATTTTAATAAGAGTGATGTTCGATTAATTTCATTTTCGCATTTAAAGAACACTTTTTTGTGTACTCTGGTTTTCAATCGGTGGACCAAGTGGGAATCATTCAGCTTTCAATACTAGTTTAAGAAACTCAAATGTCACATGTCGGGTTCTTGTAAATCGTCCGAATTCCGTCAGTTCAATTGGAGTCTCTCAAACTGTTGTTCGTAATACTGATGCTACCGAACAAGCCCAATTGTTTTTTTTTTATTTTCCGAGGCTAGTCCGAGGGACTAAAAACTACTTTTAATAAAAAGTATGAAGTATAAAAAGTAAGAGGGTAATAATGCTTGTTTGTTCAAGGATCACCTAAGAGCTGATAATAAATAATATAACGAATATTAACGAAGAACATATTTGTGAAAGCTCATAATGATCGATGAAACTAGATACTCCTAAAGCGCTAAAACCGAGAAAAATATACTGGTCGGTTAAAAATATTCTGTCATAATTTTGTCAGGTCCGGAGGTCCTCCGAAGTGGTTTAAGGCAATTTGTACTTCTAATAGAGTAATAGGATTTTCAGTGGTGTGGGTTGGGATATTTTCTATGAATATTGTTGCTGATTTTTTAAATTTTTGATTGATGATAGTATTGAAACATTCGAGATGGATAATTAGACAGCGTCCCTTTGAAAAGTCTTATAGTGCCCATCTGTGTATACGATGCGTTAACATGAGGGAGAGATGGAAATTACAAAGTCTGGTAAAATTCAGACGCAGAGAGCGCGGAACGAGGAAGGGACAGCAAAGTGTATCAACGAACCAGAATGGAAATGTGACACTCTGAGGGGACGTGGGCGGTAAAAAAGGACCAATGGGACGGAGAAACAGATTCAGGAAACCCTTTCTCAATACGGTTTGTTGTGGAGGAAACGTTAACAAGATTTTACAGTCTCCCACATAAGGTTTACGGTTTCAGTATTAAATAAATGTATGCGAAGATGATTATTTAATAAAATGTATGTTTGTAATAATAAAAACGGTCCTGCAATAGTTGCAATTGCTCCAGCCTGACAATCACACGTGAATCATCAGAACAAATTTATTATTATTAATAATAAATAAAGTCAATAATAAAATATGATAAAATTATATGGTAATAAACATGATAAAAAATATATTTAAAACATGCCTTAGTGTGTAACTACGTTTAATGAAACGTAGATAATGATATGTTAGTAGTGCTTTCCTTTCAACCTGCTTAATGAATATAAATTATTGTATAGGGTGATGGATGGGAAAATAATTGCAGCTGCAAATCGACTAATTGTCTTTCTCACAATTGATTCTGGTCGTGACCAGAATGCTATGCTTCCCGTACGGTTGTTACCTGTCTACCGACAGGACTTTCTTCATTTCACAGTAAATGTTTTGCACTACTTACATTCTTATTCCGCGTCTGTAACCTCCAAGTGTTAGCCCCCTCAATTCCCATTTCCCGAGGATGATATTTTACCCTTCAATTTCGGCAGAGAATTTCTCCCGAACTGCCTGCACCTTGAATTTCTCAATAAAGGAAGGAGACAACAGTCGAGTATTTTGTCCAGCACAATCTGGCGCATGTTTTCTTCGGCTATATTTGCTTTTTGTTCGTGCACTATCTTCTTTCTTCCGAAAACGGTATTGTGTACTATTTTAGATATTTTTGCGTAGCCCGTTACTTATGATCCCATCTGAGCGATTCTGATAAAAACTACAAAGCACTTCCATATGTAGCACTGCAATAAGGATATATGGAATAGCATCTATTTGTTAATCCCAATATTCGCTGTTCAACATTTGTTCTGCATTAATGATTGACTTCCTTCCCATCATGTAGCACCCAAAATCAGGTATCCACCCGGACATGATTTAAAAAAGTCTTGTTACAAAACTACATCACCCGAATCATGAATATGGATAAATCCCGAATGATCATTGTGTTCCACAATGCAGACCTTCCTCGATTGTCACGGTACATCTTGTTTACATTTAGATATTTCGTTAAATAACATTTACTCTATATATACGGGAAATACCCAGCCACCGTTTTACAGTCTTGGTATATTTGCTGGAATATCATAAATAAAATTCTATAATTTATTCTCAACCTTGTGAATAAAGCGAAGAAATTATTATTATGATATGGGAATAATTGCCTGTAACTGCGCTTTTCACGTTACGAATTTTCCAGCCAAAAGTATTGGGAAGAAGTAGAGTAGTGACTACAAATTTACTTATTTATTGACTTAATAGCATATCTTCTGGGAATTTTCTGACTGCTGCCTGGCGCCATACACTCGAATAACATCCTTGCCACAACTACCGGGATTAGGCTACACAGCCGCTTTTGTAATTTAAATTACCCGGCTGTAAAGTGTGTGGGTAACCGTCCCCAGGGAGGGTGGACACAAAGCATCCAGTTAAAGTAGGCTGACTTCGCCGCTGACTACAGAGAAACCGAAACCAGGATGGATTATATAGGCAAAAGGTTATAATTCCCTAACCACAACAAAGGACACTTTCAGTTGCCGGTTGTGGAATGGAGAGTTCTCCACAGTTGTCATATAAGAGTTCAGCCGTCCACCACAAAAAGAGATCCTAAGGTGTAAAAGGGAACGCAAAGGCAGAGAATATGGCTGCTCATAGACAGGAAGTACCCTAGCAGAGAGTTCAAGAAAATTAATTCGAAGCTAACTTAATATTCATACATCTAAACAGTGCACACATGGCATCCTAAAGAGATAAATCATGACAGATGATAGTCCTCCTAAAGATAGATCTATGATTATGTCTTTCTTAAATTAAATCCGTCAAATATTTTTTATTTTAAATCTAAAGCAGTAAGTTTAATTATTTTGTTGCACACAAATGTATAGCCCCATTTTATACAGAGTGTGTGTCTCCTGTTTATATACGCTTATCCAGTATTAGTGGACTCCGTTGTTTAAAACAACCGTGTAAATAAGGCCGGGGTGTCGGAGTATTGGTTTCCGAAATAAATAGGCTTTCTGAACCCACGCAATTGCACACCCACACGTATGCTCCTGCCAATTTCGTAGTTGTTATCCAACGGACCGGTCTCATCATAAAATGGACGCTGTTCCATCAAACGGGCTTTATATTGAATGAATCCTTTACTCGTTCCTCGTAGGCTAACGACAAAAAAGTGGTTAACTTAATTCCTACGTGAAGAGGAGGCTTTAGAAAAATCTTTCAATTTCGTCATTTTATCCTAATCTCCAAAAGCATTATTATTCGTGCCTTTAATCACTTTAGCCCGTAACAATTTTAGCCAAAATAAGTTTCTAATCGCTCCTCGTACACCTACGTACACCTAGAGTCCTACAGAAAAAATGACATGAAACTAAATTGTGAGAAATCTTAAAGTGAACTAGTTCAAAGGTTATTTACTGGAGGGATTTCTTGTCTTCAAATCTATCGTATTATAGAGTGTCCATGTAATAAAAATAAATAAAATATGCAAGGAATATAGGAAATAAATTACAAGACCTGTGTTTACTTATCGTGCAATCGTACATGGCCAGGATCTACTATGGCTCCAATATGCAGCATCCATACCGATTGCGTTTTTATCGTGCATGGACATCGACTTTTTTATCCCGGTCTCGTGATAGAATAAAACTACGGACTTCAAGGACCAATTTATAAATGTTGTTATCCCTTGAGATAAATGTTGCTTTTCTGTCAGGTAAATATATCATGAAATCCGCTACACAAAATAGGATAGCTACAGAACTATGTTATTAATTAAATTAAATGTAATTGCAGGTAAATTAAAGATAATTAATTAAAGGTAAAATGCACTAACGGAGACACCCTATGCTCTGCAATTAGATTTATATAGATTTTACTTAAAATTAAAGTAATGAAATTATAACATTTCAAACAATCCTTATTAGAATGAAACTGCTTGAATGCGGATTGTGAAATATGTCATATTTTCAACCCGCCCTAGTCGTATAATACGTAATTAAAGGATGGTGGTAAAATTGTCTTCATATCCTACGACTATACTCGCTGAAAATAAATGACCTCGAACGTAATGGCGAATTTAATTACATTTCATGGCGGTTTTTAGCATGGGAATGAGATGTTGGTACGAGCACATTGCGTCCCTATTTGCTTATTCATAATTAATTTTAATGGTGCGGTATTTTTAGCAGGCTTCGCGTTTTCGTAGAACAATTGGAATCAAATTAGCCCTGATCAAATAAAAGGATTTAAGCGCCATATATACTGGCGATAAGGTACATGAAATTCACCTTTTTTAAAGAGAACTATTTCATTATTAATTTATAATATGCATATGTACAACAGAAATTTAAATTCACTATTTACAAGTACTTTTAAATATAAAGAAATGTGGCGATTTCCAAGGGATTTTGAATGACCAACTTATTGAAGCCTACGAATAAATAAATTTGACAAGTAGACTTCACGATGTACGTCCGACACGCATTAACTGGGTGTTGTAAATACACAAAACCCGAATCGGACAATAAGCTCTGCTTGAAAAAGTCGCTTTGACCGGTTAGTTGGCGGCGAATAGAAAAAATATTTATTTTGCCTGCGAAGTGGCCAGCCGTTACACCTTCGGAACTCCGGTGCTCATTTATTCAACACGTCGTTCCACATATCCATGCCGGGCGGTCTGTTGTCAAACTCGACTGGCATTTAAACGTCGACTTCAATTCCCCTAAAACGTTTACCCTCCCTAGTATTCAGGCCCCGTGTAAATAATGTCGTTTTATTACACGAATGGATCGGTTCGATGAAAACTGATTGATTTGAACACAATTCTCAGCAACTTTCGCGGCATTAGCGCATAATCCATGCACCAGTCGCAATACATAACCTCCTACTTTTCGAGAGGACTCTCGAAGTACGTCGATATATGGTCATTTAAAAATAATGTTTCATGTTCGATGGGTAACCGACAGTCGCAATGATCTCTCTGAATTACTAACGGAAAATCAAATGAGTGATAATATAAAATTACAATAACTATTTGGGTCTTGATTTCAAATTATAAGACCATAACATTTAATTAGCGTACATAATGTTTTACCTATTCAGGAAAATGTAAATATTTTCTTTAATTTAGTAAAAGTAAAAGGAACAGTATTAAGATCTTATCTCCCATTCATTTATGTCATGATACCATCGTAAACACGATCTTACTGGGACTGATGTAGATTATTAATACGAAAGACGCTTTAATTGTCAGCCGACGAGAATTGTGGGTAATACAAAATAATAAGCGCTCATCGAATTTTAAAATTAACGGATTTAATAACAGCCAGTCGGACAAAGAGGGCGGCGAACACCGAGCAGAGTCAAAGGGTAGGACCTTTTTCTTTTCTTCCTCCCCCGCAGGTCGCATTAAACCTAATCGTGTATTGCAAAAGGGAGTCATTCATTAAAATCCAGCTTCAGTTTTTTTCAAACTTTATTCGCCTTTAACTGGTCTTCTGTATCAACAAGAAATGGAAGTTTTAATTTACGGCTAACGTACATTTTCTACCGTTTCGCCACTCTGCCCAAATTACACTCCTTGTTCTTTTGTCGATACAATTAATTCAATGTTATATGTCTACTATTAGGGATAACAAATAGCTGGTCTATAGCCGTATCAAGCAGTTTCAAGTGGCCGACTATTCCAAAAAAAGAAAAAAAACGAGACTACAATTTTGACATATTCAATAATCAAACACGTTTTATTCCTTTTACAAAATATTCGGTATCAAATTTATTACATCATCTTGCTCTCATGCTTGAACATCATATAAATAATAATTTGCATTTGAAAAATATCCCAATTTAATGGTCGCATATTATATTAGCTATCTTTATAACTCCGGTTTCTCAAGTCGAATGCATTAAGCCCTTTGGATAAATTGGCCAGAGGTTTCAGACAAATTATTACATTATGGTTTTTCTCATTCTTCCATATCTTCCCATTTTATTCTTTCACCGTTCGACCGTTAACCGGATGCAAATGATCGGGGAAAGTCAATTGTAATTTAATCAAGCTATAACGTTCCCTAATTATGCAGGTCTGCCTCGCTTCGTTGGTTTTAGCCAGCAGGATAGCAAACGCCCACTCAAACGTTTCCTCTACTTTAAATATACACATTATAGAGTAATTAACCTGCGGCTTCCACACTTTCGATTAAAAAAGTCAGCTCGATTTTATAAGCTTATACAATTGTTTCGTTCATGGCGTCTATAGTAAATGGCAATCTGAATACATTTACCGGGCATATTCTTCAAAATTATACGTTCTTTCAAAATAATAGTCACGAAGTCAATTCTATATTAGAAGTCTGGCGTAACATTCCAAGTAAAAATAGGATTTTCTAGCGATAAACGTGGCGAATTATTATTTTTGTGAATAAAAATACTAGTTCTTAAGGGTGTAAATGCACTAGAATTTAGAATGTGAAAAATCAGAGAAACATAACTTGCTTGCAATATACGAAAAAACTAATTTATGCTAAACTACACTGAAAAGTAAAAATATAAAATGTTCTGCCAGCATGATTAGCCTGGATTCAGTTAAGCGGTCGATACCGACACGTAATATGGGCATAAAAATGTCGTTAAATTCAACAGGTTTAGGAAACAGTAGTGACTGGATTGTAGCCGGAGTTCAATGTCAAATGAGTGGTGCAGTTTAATTTTGCTGATTGATGGGAAGGCGAGGTGGGAATGAGCGTCTGAATTGGGGAGCTCGTTGTTCTATCCCGGTTTATTAACCCGTCGGCAAACATCCTCAGTCAAACTTCCGCTCTCCCTCCCGCTCCCTCTCTAATAAACTCGACATCCGTTTCGAAAACTGCTTCCCCCTCCCTTTTCCCTTCGGTGCGGCTCTCGTTATTCTTTGCCCGAGGCCACCTTACCCACGCTCCAATTCCGCCACATTCTTATCAAATAGGGCCGGTGGATATATGAAATTAGACGGTACACCGAAACGGCCGGTGCATTTGTGCACCCAGATGCACAACTGCCGGTGCCGGAAATTGGGTCGGCGCTCAGACTTTAGGTCAATAGAGAAAAGAAGTGCCGGATATTTTCCGAGATGCCTTTTCAATTGGCCGTTACGTGTGCCCTTATCTGTTTAGCACAGTCATCGAGTAAACATCAATTCTGTCTTGGTATTGTTTATGGTTGCTGATTGGTATAACAGTGTTTCATCTTCTGTCTTTCTGGTTTCGCCACATTCAGTAGCTGTGTAGCTGTCAGTATGGTGGTGAGTCTGTCTGCATGGTCTAGTAAAAGACAAAATTTCATGGAACTCTGCATCACAAGAAAATCTACCGAGTTTAAAAATTACCTTTATAGTTTCCTTTAAGTTAGAATACATCATTTGGAATATTAAACACATTGTTGGTATTTATTGTTGCAACGGAGGGGCATTAATGGTATTCGAAATGCTGGTGGAATTCGAATATGTGTAAAACATTAATTGATCAATGATGTAACCGTGTCCCCTATAATAAAACGTTCAAAAATAATTAGCTGACACCACATTAACGAGTTCTCTGTATTAATATTTCATTAGATTAGCAATTCAAAAAAGACAAAGACATATTGAATAATTCATGATCCATTATTTCCCAGACATGTTTATATAGGAAATTGATAATATATATTGCTATCAATTACATTCAGTTGTGTAAAGGATACACTAATAACTGTTGCTATAACTCCGGTAGTGATTTTCGATAAATTCAATTTTTCTAACCTCTGAAGACAAGGAGAAATATTAATGAAATTTGTGCATGACAAATATAAATTTTAATATTTCTCTAATGTATATTATTTTTCGTTAAGTCTATAGACCAAAGAGGATATAAGCCATGTTAGAAATGTAGCAAAGCAGTGCAAAATTTTAAATATTTCCATTCTACTTGATTTCATTACATAAGTTAATGCAAATTAAACATTTGAATTTCGCATATAAAATAATGAATTAATTTTTATTCTCACCTTCCTCACTTTCACCTATTTCCTCTAATTTGTCTACTTCTACAGCCTTATACCTTTCGCACAATGAATGCTATAAACAAATTGGAAAACACGAATATTAAATAGGTATTGTCTTCAATTTTTGATAATATTCGAAAGGTTTCATTAAGCAACAGACTGCTACCGTTCAATAATTTCACTGCAGCTCTCCGACATCATGGATATAATTTATTTTATGTCACCTCAATTTGTTTTACAAACTGCGAACTTAACTTTTCAATCATGAAAAGTGGCAAGAAAGTTTCCTTTCAGTGTTAGGTGTTTCGACTTTCTTTTTGTACGTCTAGAAAGATTCACTTTTAGAAACTTCCCGTCGTACTACAGGAAAAAATACTAGTGTCAATTCTCAACGGGAAGATCATAAATAAGATCCGGGTTCGAAATTTGTTATCTACCATTTATATTTTCAACACCAGGTCTTTCATCAAGGAACATCGGAACCAAGTTGGAAATTATCACATGAATATCTAGAACGTGACTAGTTAATTGGTAAATTGACATCCAGACATGTTTACAACTTTAGTATTACCGCCGAAGCGAGTGCAAAAATGTTTCACTTAGGATAAATTATATAAATTTATCGAAGAAGAAAATTAGGTTTATAATTACACGGGATAATGGTTTGAGTAATCCTGCTATATTGTTATTCATGAAATGCAGTGTGGAATTCTCATCCTGTTCCGTTGTGTTTCTTTCTTTCTTTTAGGCAGGTTTGAATTCTTAATAAATCTCGGACCGAGGAAGAACTGAGTTCAGTTTTAACGGTCTAAATTTTTTGTTAAAAGTATCACATTTTACCTTAATTATACCGAAAGAAAAAGGTGGAAGAAATAGATTCATGTTTAATTTATGCGTAACTCAAACGCCTGCACGGTACTGATGATAGTATAACCACTTCGTACCGAGTCTTACCATTCTACATATTCGGCACAATGTAAATTATGTCAGGATCATATTCCTTGGTTTTTTGTAATGTACAATAAATTGTAAGCGAGAATGATTGATTCTGATCATTCGTATCGATAATGTGCGCTATCGATCAGTGTCTAGTAATAACTCGATCAATATTTATTATTTTAATTAAATAAATACTAAGAAACTTACTATTCTGTAAATCTCATGGATCTTTTCGCACACTTTTAAGTGTGTAATTATAAAGTAATGACTGAATGCTAAAAAACTGTAAGAAAAACTGTTTTTCAACTTATTCGAAGTAGGTGACCGTGATCATTGAAGGCGCCCCTTCGAAATTTGATATTAAATTCTGCTGTCATAACATCGATTAGAGGATAGGATTGTTGATTGTTTATTGTTGATTTGCAATAGGAGTGATTCAAAACCGCCCGACATTTTTTATACTGGTTATTCAAATAACTAATGTTTATTCCGGCCGTAACCTTTCGAGGCGTCGGAGCAGGCAAAAGGTTAAACGCTCGTTGAAATCAAATTGGGCCGTCGGATAAGGAATAAACGAGATCAGATGGCGAATTGGCCACAACCTATGAAATATTACCCGCTTTTGTAACCCAGTATATTTTACTCTACTCCATTACTGTACGCCGCCTGAAACAATTTTGATAATCCGAAGAAATTCACAGACAAATGTATCTTGTTTATGGGTATAATGTACAGGACATGTATGCCAAAATAAGGGATCGAAACTTCGTTTAAACTCTCCACCCCTATATATAAATATATTTATTAGCGATGCTGGTGTATAAATCCAAAATACCAGGAAAGAATTTTCGTAATTAAAAAAATCTTTTTTCAAACAGATCCACCGCTTTGAAAATAGCTGTTATATATTAATGTACCACTATTTTATATTTTTTTACATCATGTTTCGATTTTATCCTGTCTTCGTTGTTCACTCGGGTTTGTGCTGTTATTCGACTCGAAATAAGGATTTTATTTACTGTCAATCCCGGTATTCGGGGACCGTTGGATGAGACAACCGGTAGCGGGGGCCATTGGGGTGGGTTAGCCGGCGACTGTGACGGTGACCAGATAGAGAGCGGGTGAGCTCATTGTGCCCCGACTATTGTCGGCCCATGTTAATGGCCATTTTCAATTAGTGTCGGTGTGTTTCCGCCGCCTCGCCTTTATAATAACCGGGCCCGTGTCGCCACCGCGCCAGATAACGTTCTATCACAAACCAGGTCCCCGGTTACACCCTCATGTGCGCTCTATGGCCTCCTGCCGGCTCATCGACCCTGACATTTACCCAGATTCAATAGGGTGTCAATTGATAATAAGGGCCTCTCCTTTATGGAAACTTCAAAATATAATTAGAATATATAAAAATTAATTTATATATTTATATCGATATAAGTAAAAGGTATCTTAGAACCTAATTTTTTTTTAATAACACCGGATACAGCGTCGTATAAGTTGGTGCCCACTGATCTACTTTCCAAAATGAATTCGCATTGATTTCTGTATTCATTTTAATTTAATCGGTGATAAAATAATTGTTCACTTACATTTACAATCGGGAACAGTTTGTATTTTGTATCCCGGAAGTTTCGTAGGAAATAGTTTTTCCAGGCGTAATTAATGAAAACATTGTACAATGAAAGTCCGCGAAGGAACATGACAACGGAAAAGAAATATCTCGAGAATGAAGGAAAATTAATTACATAATTATTTTGAGTTAAATAATGTATATTTATTCCACCTACAATATTATACTTCTTCAGGTAGGACTGTTACTGGTGGGATCTTAATGGAATCTAGTACCTTCTACTTCGGTGGAGTTATTAAATCTTCGCCTTGGCCTAATTATGTGGGGAGTAGAATATTCCATTCTGGAGTCCCACTCGGGAAATTGGGACCGTTAATGTGTATGTGTGTCTCATCCCCAACAGTGAGACTACTTGATAACTCCACCGGGGCATAATTATCCGCGAGCACTCCGTTTAATAGTTTCCGCAGATTCAGTTCGATCCTGGCCCCCCGCCCCCGCCACCGCTCAGCCGTAACGTGACCCTCCCCCTTATCGGTCCCACCACAACTGGAGTCACGTACGCGTTCCGCTCGAGCTTTACCTTCTTTCAGGAGGTAGGGAAGGGCTTTTGGCGCGATTTAGCTCAGCCCTTTCGGCTATCTGATCGGACGTCGTGCCCCAAGAATTTACGCCCTCATGACCTTGACATCAAATATCTCTTTATTGAGGAAAACGAGGGGAATGAAGAAATCCGGACCGCAGACTTCTTAGTGCATAGATTAGGACCTTTTTTCCGTGTCTTAGAAGAACTTGAATCGACCTCGTACTACAAAATAAGAGTTCGAATAGGGATGTTTCGAATGACAGGAGGTAATTCATATAAATAAACTAGCTCCATCTCACCACGTGGCCATCTCGACCAATACGTAGTCTAGCCAATACGTAGTATACACCAATACGGGGCTAAGGATTTTTGGAAACATTACAATATCCGGGAAAACATACCGTTACAACGGGAATATTACTATTATATTAGTTTTGGTTTGCTAATGAAAAAGGTTTACCTATGTCAACGACGTAGTTGTCCATATAAGGTTTCCGTGCGGGGAACGAGAGATTAAACAAATTAATTAGCCGTAACAAATTGCTCGACTGGTATTCATTTCTAACGAAGTTACGTCGCCTTCAACCGTCCCCTCAAATCAAAAGTCTTTTGAAAGTTAAATTACTCCCACGATTTCTCTGTTTATTTTTCTGCGAAGAACATGTAAATTTTGGGATACCGAGTTGCCCTTCTCAAACTTCTCCATACAAGCAAACCGTCGGACTTGCGTATGGAAATATTACAGAAATAAATATAAACTAAAGAGTTATTTTACCGGAGAGAAACACGAAATCATTCCCATTATTGCCCCGATTAATTATAAGATAACGGATCGAAGAAACCTTAGAAATGGAAGGTAATTCCGATGTTTACACATTTATTTGAAGCGTTAAATAGTAGAACTTCGTTGTTAATATAAATAAAAGAAATGTGTATATTTAATATACCTAAGTGTTCCATTTGCTGATTGGTTTTTTAATCATTATTGTCAAACATAATTTCATTACACATTAATTCCTTTGAGACTCCGCTTTATAAATAGAATATAAAATGAAATATTGATCTGCGGTATTTGTGGCCAATAAAATAATAAATTGAACAGAATCTTGGAAATAAAATAACATAGAAAAGGGTTCATGAAGGATAAATGATAATGAAACAAAAGAGTCCGTTCCAAGATAAAGAAAATGGAGGGAATAATTTTTATAACCTGTAAAAACCTGTGTGGGGGGTCTGTCCCCTGTAATCAAGGAATATAAGAAGAAACAACAGGTGTGTACTGATTCAATCTTAGTCACTAACTTGGAGCATACCACCCCTATCTTTGGGCAAGGCGTTAAGAAATTGCCGAAAAAATTATAATCTAATGGCAAAGAATTGCTTCATGCTCAGAGTACAGTATTAATCATTTATTTTTTCTCATGGAACCCCCATACGCGGCTCAAAAGAATAGATCTCAATCGCAAATTTGGACTGCTGAAACCTCTTTTGAAAAGGACATCAAAACTTACAATAGACAACAAACTGTCAATATACAAATCCATTTTAAAACCGACATGGACTTACGGAATAGAACTATGGGGTTCCGCCAAGAAATCCAACATCGCCCGCATCCTGAGATTCCAGTCAAAAGTCCTTCGTACCATCCTTAATGCTCCCTGGTATGTGTTTCTAACCTAACAATCCATAATGACCTCAACAGTCCACCAACAGTCGACAAAGTCGCAAAATCACGCTTCCTTCAAATTCAAATCAAAATTCCATTCCCGCCTCTCTCCACATCCAAATCCACTCGTTCAGTCCCTTTCCTCTGTTTCCCATCCATTATCCCCCACGCGTCGGCTCAAACGCCACTGGCCCAGAGATCTTCTTAGTGCGAAGCCGTAAACTGCTCATGTGAAAAAAGTGCCATCATTGGGTGGTCTCTTTTATCGAGACATTCACGTGAAAATAAAACACTCAACATTTGTAACAATAACTTTATGTAGTTGATTGTACAAAAATAAAAAGGTTAAAAAAACATCTTTTTCTCCATTGAAATATTCTGGGGTGTTAGGATAAGGAAAATTCCCGCGTAATTATTAGCCTTAAATAAAATTATTAATTAGGATCGTTTTTTGTTCAAGTTCATAAGTAACTCTAAGATGTAAGTCGATTCGTAAGTTCAATTTAGACGGGTAATGAAAATTGTTACGAACAGAATTACAAAACACGCTTTCTTCTCAATCGATGAAAAAGCTTGCATGAATACAATTCTAGACATGAAAAGAATCTTTCATATCTTTTATCTTTTACTTCTATTTTCAAATATAAGGTTATTTTCGATACAATGCTCATTGAACTGATATACTTCGAAACAAAGCGTAATTGATTTTTCATTGTAACGAAATTTTATTTGTCACTATTCTTATATTGTACTTGCACCCTGTTCATAATGTTCACCTTGTCACTAATTAAGATTATAAATTATTAGCAATGAGCAGCGCTTCTTTTTAATTACACAACATTTCTATATTTTTAGTAAAAGAAACAAATATACCTAGCCATAGCTAGCCCACAGCTGAAGTATCCTTCAGAAGTTCAATGATGAAATATTCATGGAATATTTTCATATATTTCATTAACAAATTTAATAATTATCACCAGATAGTGTTAGTTAGAGATCGTAGGGAGACCTTTTGTTTTACGATTTTCTCTGACTTTATGGAAGATGAGGTACATGAAAAAAGGAATGCGTGATTACTTATAATGTTTCTTTTCCAGGTGATTCATCCGCTTCATTTGTTAGATACGCGCCATAAGGAAGAATTTATACGCTATCATAGCGGTGTTAAATTACTGATGCTATCTATGCTTTCGATTGGAAGAACAAAAAGATATGAACATCACGATTACAGTGAATTGAGAATACGGTAGCCATGTAACGTTTAAACTCCAGGTAACGACATTATTGTCAGTCCGTGAACTTCTAAAAGAACACCCATTTATAGCCCCTTTAATTAAAAATAAATTTAGGAACCACAACACGACCCAATTGTGTTGAAAATGTTGGTAAAGAATAACACCATCGTCGAAAATTTCACTCAGAGATAAGAGGCAGGGAAGAGTTTTAACTTTTTTCCGTAACTTCATAGCGGGATATAAGAACAAAAGTAATTACCAGGCGAGTAATTCCATCGCAAAATGGAGATAATCTATGAGTACTTTTTTTAAAGGGTGGTTGTGTTAATGAAAGAGAAAATACCCGAGAATCACCTAGGAATCGTGTTGGACTCGATAGTTTCGGCATCTGAAATAGTTTCTGAAGTTAAAAATAAGACAAAGGAACTAAAATATCAAAGCTACAAAAAATCGATAGAGAATCGGGAACTGTTGGGGCTTTATACGACCGAGGGGATGAATGCAGCAGGGGGACGGGGTTTATTGTAGGTTGTCCGAGTGTTTCTGCCAGATACGGCAGCGTATGTTCAATTTCGCGTATATTTTGCGACTCATCCGACCATCTTCGATGGGACTTACTAGCTCGAAATAATTTGTTTCCTTTTTGCATTTCGCTTTCAACTTGTTCATCTATAAACAACCCTACCATCTTAAAACGGACTATTTCTTACGCTAATCTGAGTTTGAATGAAACGCTTATCTGTCTTTACGTTTCACTTCGTTGATCTTGTTTCGAGCGCTATCGCGTAGATATAATTATCGAGATCCGACATTTTTCAGAATTTTAAATGAGACTATGAACTATGAGAACATATTAAAACTGAAAATTAGCATTATGGTTAAGCCTCCATTTTAGCATCAGAAGTAGTTTTTTCAAATTTATTCTCCCTGAAAACATCTCTAATCCACTTTCACCCGCTAATATAACATTTTGCCAGGAATATCAGTCAGCATTGAAGCCTGAATTTTCAACTTTTATTCAGACTCCTCTGGAAGATTTTCTGACTCGGCATACTCTTATATAATATTCATGAGTCACTTAAGCATTCGCCCGCTATTCATTACATGATAAAATTCCCCCGCTCCTCATTTTTGGATATCTCCTTCTCAAATTCACATTTAGTGATTAAATGGTCATTCGGTGATTTTTTGGGTATTTTTTAAATTGAGGACAAACACTGATAAAGGCGAGGTTATCCAAACCCAGTGAATCTAAAGCGACCATATCCGTCGGGTTTGGTAATTTTCATGAAAGGGGATGAATCCACTGTTTCCGGATACCAGAAAACGATTTAGCTAGGTATCTTCATTAGGAACGCTCGTTTAATTCACCTAAGCAGCTACATAAGAGAACGCGAAGAAGAATTACATCGTAGCCATGATATATTCTGGCAGTATAGGTATAATTTTGATAATTATATTTTGTTCTGTATTGTAATACAACAAACAAAATGTTGTTTTGTTTGAAAATACAAACAAAGAAAAGAACAGAAGTTGAGAAAAGAATAAAAGTTTTTACAATAATGAAAAAAAAGACTGATCATTCATTTTTGTTTCGTCTTGTATTATTTTGACTTAGCTGTTATCTTTTGAAATAGCAGCAAAATATACAATTGCTTAAGCTTTCTTTTCACTCAGCTCTCCTTTATCGACCAGATCTATGTTTCTTAGATTATTAAATATGAATTCCAAGCTCTATTCCTCGGATTTCTATGGGGCGCTCAATAAGCGCCATTTATTCTCTTTGTTCCCTTTCCCCGTGTCCACATTTGGCTCCACCAACGATCTTCGAACGCTACTAATTAAATGAGCCGATAAAATTTCAATGAAATCCATGAACCGCTCTCCTACCTACGGGGGGCGTGGAGGCTCCCGCCGGATATGTCAATACTAGATGCAGGAAATGAACACACCAGGTAACACACCAGGAAATGAAGGTACTTTAGGAAGGTATTTCCACCAGGAAATATCTTTAAAGCATTCTTTCTTCCACCAAATCTACAAGAAACGTTAACAGCAAAAATAAAAACAAATGTACATCAGGAAAATATTTTAATTCAGTTTTCACGCCGTAGTCGCATGTCACCATTAAATGAACACAATGCCTAATTTCTTCAATAATTTACAGTATTGTTCTAACTTTATTGGTGTTTCTGTGGTCGTATATAATTCTGACAACTTTAAAAATTCCTTCTTTATAATCTAAGGTTAAAGATAATTCCGGATTAAAACTAGAGTAATATTTAAATGTTTTAGTTCGGTTATTTTGTTGGAAATGTTTATTTGATATCTGTAAATTGTCCATTTACATTGAAACCGCGGATCTTAATTGGGCAGCGATCCTGGCAGTGTTAAATTAAAACGGACTTGTTAAAATCTGCGATCTCTCGCAAATTGAAATGGACCAGGAAGAATATGAGGTGGGCGGTTCGCTCGGCCGGTTGGCCCACTATTTATTCCTAGTTATCTACGCTCCAATAACCTCTCCTGGAACGGACTCTCAACTGAGTTGAGAGTGGGAGGTAAGATGTGGGTATGTACCGCGTCAGCCCATTTTCTAATCGACGATGTCATAATCATATTTTTAGTCCTGGTGCTCGCTTAAATCTTGGCAAATTCAGTAGTTATGATAACAACATATAAATAATAATAATATTTATAATAACAGCAGTTAAAATAATATGGAGATCTATTCATTACATAAATATCACCATATTGGTTACGCTCGTAGTATTACTAATATAAAATATAGTTTACATATTGCTAATAATAACGTGCGGCGCAATTCATATCACAAAGAGGTATTCGACACCTCTCTATAACACGTTCACGTTATTGTTGCGAACTAACTTCCGGCGAGATCGCGTAACACTGTGGGGACAGCCTCGGGCATCAGGAGTGCCAAGCCAATTGTCCGAAATTCTTCATTTTATTTATTACTGTTAAAAGGTGTATTCCCTTTAATTTTATTAAGTGTCCTTAAATCCCTTTAAGTTTATTTAACCTGGAATCCTCCTGGTTTTTGTCTGATTCCGATGTTTCGGAACACATCAGGGTCCGACGATAAACACTCAGGAAACCTCCAGGGGTGGGCAGGGAATAAACCACTGGAGCTCGCCCTCGTGTTTTATTTAAAGCAGGAATAATGTCGGCCGTTGTTGTCATCACGGTTATACGCGATCTCGTCGGAAGTTAGTGATAATCCAAATTCTGATTGAGGAAATCTTCGCTCACTTTTGAATCATGCATTCGATTCTATTCAATATCCAAGCAATAACGCATTCAAATTCACCTTATTATTAGGCTTTCAGGAAAGTCGATTATTAACATTCATTTTATATTTCGTATTTGACTCTCCAGTTTGGTACAGATTAAGTGTCTCGTTCTTTATCCTTTTACCCGTAATAATGCACGTAATAAGCATTTTTAAAGCGCTGTAATTTCCAAAACGATCTCCAGGCTCTAAAGGTTACGATAAGATAGGTACAATAAGATAGGAAAACTGAATGAAAAAATCGCCTGTCTGAATTCCTAATGAAATGTATTAATTAGGTACGTCTATGGAATCCATTGCGCCGCCTAGCAAGCCGCGGGTGCTAGACTACAGATTATCCTCTTGTTTCTGAAACAATGTTCCCATTGTTTCCAACACTCTTCGTGGGTTATTAAGCGATTTTAAAGGTGTGCCGGAATATAATTAATTACCCGGAGCAGACTATGTGGACCCCAAATATGTGGACAATGCAGTGTGAACAGATCGCTCTGAAAACGCAGCATTCCATTCATTTTCTTCAATAATGAAATATTTTTATAGAAGAATAATTAAAAATACCCAATGTGAGGTTGACACACTTGCGTAGACACAAATTTAGAAATTTAGTATAACATTTAGAAATATGTCAGAAATGTTGGAAGGGTATATTTAATATTTGTGTTCATTGAACAGTCGATATTAATTTAAAACTCATTTTTCGATACTAAATTATAACAAGTGTGTAGATATAAAAAGAAATCTATGTGAAAAAAATTCGTTGTAGAGTGCAAATATTTATGAAAAGGAATATCACTTTTTTTCTCTTCAGGCATATGATTTTATTATTGTAGAATAATGTAGATATCGTGATTATGTATCGAAGTGTATGTAAATCAAAGAAAACCTTATATACTAGATTTTTTAGCTACTTCATATAGGAGTGGGAAGTTATCACTGGGATCCTATTTCCCCCGGATTTATCACTGCTTATGGTAAGAACAAATCACTATACTGTACCATTTCACTCAATAGTAAAGACTATTAATAGACATGTTAATAGATGCCGTTACTGAAATATTAATGTGCTCCTATTTCATTAAGGTATTTTTCCGTACTTTCTTCTATACAAATAAATTCCCGCTCTGGTACAACGACCAGATTTATATTCATGCCAAATGCTGACACCGCAAAATTTCAGCATTCTATTTTCATGCGCGCCGCGGGTATTTAGTTAATTGGAACCGACGAAATATGACAAAGTGCAAATAAAGAGATGGAGCGAAATTCAACGTTACTAGTATCTGAGAAGAGTTTCAGGTCACATCTTTTGTTTTATGACAAATATTATGATTTTACATTTTATAGGAAATTACTTTGTTAGTTTCGGGTCTGACTGACTTCAACGTTTTCAGCCGTATAAATGGAGGCGGTAACGGTCGTTCCCCCCTATTAATCACGAATAGATGAATAATTGCAATATGATCAGAAAATAAAAGCGATTGCGCAATCATATTTTCAGTTTTAGACATTTATCTCGTGCTCCAAAATTTCTATCACAAAAATGAAAGGGTGTGAATGATTTTTCGGAAAATGGGGACGACTTAAAATGTAACTGTATTTAAAACTACAAGTGGACATTCCGATCTCCTGGTTTCCTTCCGATTGTTGTTTCCTTCCTAACAGAGTTTAATAGTGGATGAAACACCTCTATTTATATCTACAAAATAATAAAATATGAATTGTAGTCTTATTTCAAAGCTGTGATACTGATTTTCGCCAATAGTTTTTTCATTTTCGTCTAAATTTCAATTTTTTTCAATTTCGGTTTTCGTCTAAAGAACTATTGCAGCCCTTACTAGTACGATAATATAACTTGAGCTGTTAATATACGATGCACATACGGCATTATACGTCGACAAGAGTGCGCCCCGACTGTGTTGAGACGAATATGTGTCCATCTTTCAAGTACCCCAAAACCAATGAATTCCAATATGCCTACGCTATCTTATAATATCAACTTTTCATACTTTTATTTTCGTGCATTATTGAAAGTGTCTAGTGTTGCACATGCCATAGTAATAGATTGGTCTCAGTATAAAGCAGTAGCTGTAAATGTAAATCATATCCCAACTCTATAATGGCTGGACAGATTCGAACATTTTATTCCTTTCGTCAAGTGAATTAAATACTATTGGCAAACAATGGTTCAATTCGGATATACTTTCTTCAAATACATAAGGTATATTTTTATACTTCTTATAAGATATTGATTATTTATTGATTGCCTGTTGTGTTTCAGGAATTCATACCGGAATTGATTAATGACGTTACTTCGTCACTATGCCAATTATTGGAATTACATTAAAATATCTAGTTACTAGGACTTTGAAAAGTCAACCCGAATTAATGGCTTATTCGTGATCGAAATTCGATCTTATAATTAACGAAAATTCTATACTACATTGTAAGTAAAAATATAATTTAAGCAGTTTTCAAGAGCAGGAAAGTAGGAACAATATTTTTAAAGGAAAATATTTTTTAAAATAAATATCTATTTTATTATAACGAGTCCCGTAGAAAAAGTATTCTTTCCTCGTGGGCCGAACAACGGACGTGATAATTAAACTGCAATAATAATACAAAAGTGGCTTTTAGGAATAATGTTCAATATTTTCGGTAAAAATTCAATTTTTCGCATTCGGCTTACTTACCTGTCGCCTTCCTAAAAAAACGGCTACAGACACTTGTGAAATGTATCGGTAGTGAGATTAGAGGACGTTCGGCAGTTGTCGATGGTCTGGGCGTAAGTGAGCGAGGGAATAAGAGTTGAGAGATGAGGAGATGTGGTCGTGTAGGGGAGCGCGCGACTGAGCTCCACCGCTCGGCCGCCCCTCAGATAAGGGCGACGACCAGGGCGACCGTGGCGCCCCCACATAAACCCCTTCCCCACTGGACCATTATCACGCCAATCATATACCTCCCAACGTTTTTTCTTTTCAGTTCATCCCCTCTTCTGGATGGCAGGAAATATCCCAGACTAGCAGGGGGCGACCCCAGCTAAACCAAGTTCTTCCCGCCCGAAGTGATAATTTCATTGTTCTCGTTTACTGTAGCCTTATTTTGAGGGGTAAGTTGTTACCTACTACTTAAACATATCGTAGGTTACTACCTAATGCTATTGCCTTCTAGCGGCGGTACTCAAAAGTCCTCTCTATAAGAGTGTGACACACCTGATTATAATAATATGTAACGATTGAATTCTTATATATATATATATATATATATATATATATATATCAGCGATAATTGTGATGCTCCAACGGCAAGCTTTGACCTTATTAATGAAGAACGCTAGATAATTTATATCAGTTGACCGAGTAAGTGAAAGGGCGTTAGACGCAAACCTAGTGGTACTGGAGAGTTATGCAGGTGTAGTATCAGGAGCGCCGTTCAATCTGCCTAAAAATATGCGTGGTGTTATGTCCATTTTATTTAGTTTAGTGTTATGTTTAGTGTTTTTTTAGTTCTTTCTCTCTTCTGGTGAGCACGTGTGATAGTTTTGCTCCTAACACTGCCTGGCTTCTGGATTGTTAATCTTAAATTCCGATCAAATTCGCACGAAAAAAAGGATTTTGGACAAAAGGCTTTCGCGGCAATATTAATGTAGACGGCTCGTGGGTAACATCGTCACCCTGTAGATAAGACGTGGGAGAGTATAATAGAAAAATGAATTAATTGAATAACCGCTACCGCAAACTGATCACATGGCAGCGAGTAATTATTTTGGAAACACGTATAGAAATTGTACCGTAGTAAGATCTTCCGTATCGTAATTAGGATCCGGCCGATGTGGCGTTGGGTTTCCATTACCCGTTATTAATCGAAGGGGTTTACGTAATATTTAATTAGCCCAATGAGCGGCTCTTGGCAGTTGGAGTGCTCTATCGTTTTTGTTTTACGCAGAAGCAAGGAGTTGGCTGAAGTTGGGCGCCGGCTGTTTAGTCGAGTGCTGCCACTTTGGGGATTGAATTCGACACGAAGGGGGACTTTTTTTATTCATTCCATTCCGTTTGGTGGGCCCTGGGCTCCCCTCCCCTACGGCCGAAGGGGGTCGGGGGGTCGGAACGGTGATTAAAACTCAGCGCTCATTATCCGGAGGCTGTACACGGCCAGGGCAATTAGGAGCCGTCGACGTGGGTTACCTGCAACCGGCCATTGTAATAATTACCGGGACCTGAAAAACAGATCCGAGTGGGCGACCGAGGAAATTGAACGCTCAATATCCCTTCCCCTTTCTTCCCCTTCCTTATAATAATTATTATTGGAGTCCGCCGAGTCTCCTCAATCGAATAAAACCTTCCGTGCCACCCACCCTATGACAATCAACCCAAGGACCACTCCATTCCTCGCAGTGGAGCTCTTAGCGTCAACGCATAGCGATGAAAGGTAAATGAACAAACACAGACTTAAGGCCAAAACAAACACTTAAGGATCTAGTTCTCCAGTAGAATGGAACATTCGAAAATGCGGGGCACGTAATGGGGAACTTGGTAGTGAAGAACAAAAACTAAAGCCGGGGAAACTCGTTAAATGCAATACTGTAAACATCGAATAGTTAAATGATCCCTTGCAGTACCTTTTACACATTTACAACTGTCTACAATTAGACAAGTGTTCCCACGTAGACGGCAGTATGGAATAAAATATTATCAGTATTTTTCTGCGTCCACAATTACATAACTGTCATTACATTTTGTCTAGTGCGTATCTTAATTATGAAGTGCCTTAACATTGCTTAAATGCGATTTGGAAGGCAAAGCGAGAATAGCAAGCCCCTCTGATTGGACACAATAATGAAGTCCGGAAATTCAAACAAATAATGAACGTATGTAGTGGAATAAAGAGTTAAACCCATGAAAATCTTTGTATTTTCTGTTTTCTGAGTTAAAAATATACGTCTCTTTTGCTCTCTCCCTCTCTCTCTCTCTCTCTCTCTCTCTCTCTCTCTCTCTCTCTCTCTCTCTCTCTCTCTCCCTCTGTCGTAAAGACCTCGTCGGTAGCTTTAAAACTATACGGAACACGGTCGTTTTGCTCCCACGGTCGGCAGGATAAAGTTAAGTCAGTGAGCTGCGGTACACCCAGGAATATTGCATCATTTCCCACGCGCAAGTATTGCAGGTCGCAAATTGTACTGTTTACAAAAATTGTCCACGATTACTGTCAACCGCGTAGTTTTAAGGATACATCGATTTCAATTGGTAATCAAATATTGTCTCGGGTGGTCGGCTGAACGTCCCCCCACAGTACCCTGTAAGTCAAAAATAAATGACTAATATCCTAGTAGAATAAAATACCTAAACTCAAAATAGAGTTCGTATGAATAAATATAAACAATTATTATCGAATTGCAGAGCGGAGGATTCGGCAGTCGGGTTGACAGACAATAATTTTCAAAGCGAGAGGACAATGGACGCCCACGTTCGAGAGTGTTCGCCGAGAGTTTTAGTTTGTAGGAGGGGAAGGACCGAAGCGGGTGAAACAGTCAATTAACTCTTGCCGTTGGCCTGTTGACCATGAAAATTGGACTACTATCAACCAACCGTGCCCGGAGTTTTATGCATGAGCTGGAATTGTCATATGAACGCCGGTAATTTTATCCACTCGAGAGAGCTAACTGACTAACCGAAACAGACGGACTACACAAAATTAAACCGTTAAAATCGAAACATTTCATATTCACTCGAAGATTCATAAAGTGAAGCGTCTACCGAAGACGGTTGATACGGCTCTGATATGAAACATCATGTAGGTCAACATTAATTATTGTAATAATATTTCAAGGGTAATGTATTTCATCCACGGGTATAGATTGGATGGAATTGAGATGACACTAATTTTAAATTAATAACCGCATAATTTTTTCATTTATTTTCACGCGCTATACAACAGTCCTTTTTTCGCGGTATCTATTTTTCATAGAGCGTTCATCTGCATTGACTATCTGAATATTTGTTGACGCTTTTTTACACCCCTCCTGTTCTTCATTAGACCCCCAATCCGGATTCCCTTCGGCTCCACAAAGGAAATAGTCGGCCGAATTTACAGTGAGGGGGGGGACCTTACCACCGGGTGTCGGGAAGACCGAGAGCTTCTGGACCACCAAAGTCTGGACGACTTAGCCCAAAGTTACGCTGCAGATTTCGGTTAACGACTGAGATCAGGAGGGATGCACGGGTCGGGCAAGCTACGTGATCGCACTCCGGTCCCGCCTCAACGAAAGAAACGGCGGAGTTAATCCGCAAGCAGCTACCCCTCAGGGAAATTTACGACGGCATTACTTCGGATATTATGTAATTGGTATTATTGTTATTGCACGCGGACAAAAATTGAGAGTGAGGTATTATTTATTTCAAACTCATTCGAAAAAGAAAAGAAAACGGGCGTAGTCCTGTTCATGTTCTCAATATTAAATATTATTTATAATTTTTCATTCAATCAATTCCAAGATTCCTCATATTGTTCTCATGACTACGGAAATACTAAAATTGACAATGGAAATACTAAATTAAAATGACTTAAGATGTAAAATATTAAACCCTTAATATTCAGTGATTTCGTTTTTCGTCTCACTTGTCAGTTATAAGAAAAATAAGGAATCCTGGAGAAATCCAGGACTGTATACTATACTAATTTGATGAAAAATACGGACATCATGACCCTCGGGGCATAAAAAATGTATAGAGCAAGCCCTCCAACCTCTACCCAATTTATCATATCTGCTGACCGTTCAATTTAAACGGTTCTCGCTAAGCCGATACTACGTCCAAATTTCTCTTCTTTCCCCTTTACTAGACGACGACACAAATGCATAAAATATGTATATCGGATCGTGTTTCACAAATTGGCCGCGCGCGACATTCAATATGAACAAGTTTTGTAGAATCGTGATCTGTATGAATGAATATTAATTATGAATTAATGAAATCTAAATACAGAAGTGTACTTTTACCCTCAAATATCCGACAAGAAATTATTAATATAGACTGCATGGCTTAAAAAAATCACATTTAAACAACATTCTCGGTGTATTGAACATTGTAATATGAAGCTCTGTCACCGCCAAATAACATACCGTATTTTTGTCAACATTTCTGCTACATTCATCACAGTTTAAACACCTTCTTCCTAATCCTTGCCCTCAATACTCGTCTTCATGCTCTTGGTTCCCAAATCATCCTTAATATTATAAGCGGAAATTAATAGTGCGTACAAAATTGTCCTTTACTTCTAAATCCATCCGAAATATTTTTTTCAATACAAAAAAAATACCTATTATAATTTGTGATCAATAATGCTAAATAATTGAAGGAATTTCGATAACAAAAAACTGTGGTCTTTCAGTATTATAATAAATTAAGGATGAATTTCATTGACAAACATATTAGAACTAACTGTACTAGAATGTGGGCTTGACAGGAGAGGACCCCTCAGAAGTTGGCGGGATTCCTCAGGGGAATGGGTTCGATGGGCCAGTCTCTGCGGCCCGCATTAACATATTACAAGGACCATTATTAGCGTTGGATTAGAAACAATGGAAACAACATTACCGCACAAAGCTGGGGCCACCAACTGACCTTTGCCATTAGCAGCCCCCCCCCCCAAAAAACGAATTCCAGAGCCAGGATTAGCAATCCTGAGGATGTCAATACTCGTGGAATGAGTTTCAAAGTTATTCAAAACCCCTAACACTAAAATTAAAATTTGGATGCTTTATATTTTTTAATATTTGTCTGTTTTCTATTTGAATTCAGTACCCTGTTACCAAATTTAACACAATATGTCAATTGTCGGGGAATGTATACCAACATCGTACTGGCAAAAGAACAAAAACAGTTAAAGCAGTACATCTACTGGCTCAAATGATGCTAAAATCTCGAGTTATTAAAATTCCACATCGGTTGGAAATTATGAACAGACGGATAAAACGCCTGCTAATTGAACATAATGGGAGGATATTAAGATTTGATATAAATAACACGCTTAATGGTGAATAAAAGGTTAGGGAGCGGCAGATAAGCCGGCGTTGTTCCCGACAGGATCCGCTTTCTGGTTCTAATTAGTGGTTTCGGGGATCTTGAATTTTCCACTCGCTTGATTTCATGTAACGTATTCAGCAGCCACCTTTGACCCAGCCCTACCTTTAAAGCCCCCCATTTCCTGTGGCTGGAGTATGCGAAGGATAAAATTATTAGAAAAGACCACTGGTTAAATTTCGCACGCGTTACAAATGTTTACAAAATATTTTTTAGTTTACAACGTTGAGAACACGACTTCATTTTAGTTGGCATTGCTATTAACGCCCTATGCCGTTAGGAGATTACAATATTGGAAGAACGGTATAGATGGAGTCACAAAATTGAGCAGATTGAAGTAGAAAAGCCATTTAGAAGCGTTAGAAAAGCAGAGAGTAGAAGCAATTGTCCCTGTTGCCGATATTTAACCGAAAATTTAACAGGAAAAGCAAAAATAGTACTTAAATAAAACAATTATAAAGATTAACGATTCTTCCCCGAAATTATAAGTGCTTAAATGTGCTACGTCCGCAGTATATTTGTGCACCTAGAACAAAATTTACACGGGGCTAATACTAGCCCGCACTGATGATATGTAGTGCGGGTTAGTCGCCTCGCGCCGTGCAATGCTAGCGCAGTGTTCCATTAATTACATTCATTGACTGCATCTTAATTCATAATGCATATATTTAAGTTATGACAATAAGTTCCTTCTAACTTTGTTGTATTATCACTACTTTTCTACTTATGACAAATATTATGGCAACTGTTCCTAAAAATAAAATTTCAGCAGTAAAACTAATACAGTTATCGTGAAATGGTTTGCTTTATTAAAATATCAATAAATAGATATTGTATTGTTTGGCGTAGAGAAAGCAAGCCATTATTGTTTAAGGAAAAGAGTCAAGTAGTGCACACTATTACATAATATGTGGAATGGTTAATGCTGCAAAATTAAACTGATGATGGAAAACAATTATTGTTACTGCATTACTTTATATAGCACGCGATTACGTGTTTAAGGTTGTAGATCGGCAGGGAAGGATCTTAATTAATTATTGGCTAAAACTCGCACCTTAAAAGGTTGAAAGCTTTCAGCAGCGATTAATGGTACATAATAATTATTTTCACACAGCCATAACCGGCCAAATGGCTATTAAGACATCACTCGTATTATTAATGTCAGATCTTCTCATATCATCTTGTCCTAAACAATTATTTTCCGTCGGAGTAAATACATTTTATTTTGGGTTAGGCCATGGGGGATTGATTGTAATTCTTTCGACAGTATTTATCTAGGAAAAATTTTCTAAACAAGTAAATTATTATAGTCGATCGATAACCACTTTGTGGCCCTATTTAACTGACCATTTGTGTCTGCCACAAATTATCTTTAAAAAATATTACGAGTCGATGGTGAAATCTTGCGATTTCACAGCCATAAATATAGTTATATCTATTTTAGAATTGGGTGAAATCCCAAGAAGTGGACTAATGGAGGTAGTGACTCGGGGCAATGCGACGCAATTCTCTCCCTGAGAAAAATTGTGGGCGGCGCCCCCTCCCCCTTCCTTTTCCGCGCTCTAGGTCGAATGATAAATAAACTGAAGGAACGAGCGTAGGAAACTGAGGTTTGCGCTGTAGGAAGGGCGTGGGATGCCGCTGACACCTGTGCCAGAGGACAGGCCGCCGAGGGAACGTGTCCTGCATAACTCCTCTCACCCAACCGGCCAGATGTAATTTCTAGCCATCCGTTAAACCGTCGCCCAGAAATGGCGACCCTCTGTAAATATTAGTGCTAATAAATTCTAATACGAATAAATCCGTCCTGTTATATTCTTTCCAGCACTCAGGTCCGGCTACTATTTGTAGGCTGAGACTCGGGCCTAAAATCTAACTAAACGGATTCTCTTCCTACGTCTTTTTGGAGCTGTGAATAAAAATATTTCCTACTTCTATACTGCTTCTGTTTCTTTTACATATTTTACACGATCAAAGGTGGATTGCAGCAATTACCAATTTACGCTTTTTATGAACTTTAATTTATTATTGTAACTACACGAACCTATTCTTTTCATCGAACAAAACAAACATAAATAATAATATTCCTACATCGATTTGTTATGTAAACATAGACACAAAATGTTCCTATGTAAAGATAGATTCCATAATTGTGATGTTTCCTAAGAGTAGCTGTAGGCCAACAATTTAAATTCAAATTTATTTTATCATCTGAGTACTGCAAACAATTAAGCCGGGATAGACACTCGGAAGTCTTTGACCGTACGTCATTCCCGACTGGAACCTAAAATAGTCTTCTTTTTTTATCCTATCCTTTAGGACAAAACGTTCGACTCTAATTCACTCTTCCCCGCCTTTGTTTTCCCCCAGTTTGACGGATGTTGCATTTGGAATAATTGCTTCCTGTTCCTGAATTCGCAGTCTCGGAGGCAAGTGATGAAATTGTGACAGAGCGGGTCCAATCAATTAAACGCTTTCGCCCACGCGTATATTTGCAATCAATATTTTGTAACAGAGATATTATGTCGTGAAATCAGACTCTACGTTTAATGATTCTACGGTGCTATATATTTTATTCCGGACTAATTTCTTCTAATTATTAAAACTCCATCAACTTTTTTCCCATTAGTCTAACCACATTTGAACAGACCGAAAAATCCTCAATATTCCTATGAAGGTATGGGGTATATAATAATTAAAATTATGGTAACACTCTTACGAGTTATTACGGGCATCCTTATTTGAATATTGATAACAAACCAAGAGGCATCGCTTCTCTCAATTTTCCCTTATCTGATGGGAGACGGAACACCTGAAGCATTAAATTGTATCGGACCGGCCAACGTTTAGATTCAGTAGATAACAAGGTCAAGTATATACGATCTTTAAGTAACGATCCTGACTCAGCCCGCCTTTAAATATTATTGCCAGAACGCTTCTATTTATAATGAATTACAATGAAAAATTTTAAAATTATTTTCGTGGCACTTTTATTATTATTGAGATGTTACTGCATTAAATCTAAATGTAATTTCTCCTCTCTGAGTATCTGTTGCCCGAAAATTGGTCGTTCTTTGGGACCTGAATTGAGATTCTCCCGCGGTAGGTTTTTTGCAGAATAAACTAACCGCTGTTTCCTATTAACTCAAGCGTTTAGGGGTTGCCGTAATTAACATCTCTTACGTTTAGGTCAGAACTCAAATCACAAATAGGTCGGTGAATGTGGTTCGGTTGAGTAAACGAATCTGGAAGGTCACGTGTCTTAAGTTTCGTTGTAGTTTTAAAATGAAAAATACTAAAAGACTTTACAACTCAAATACCAAATTTTGATGCATTCCGTATCGAATAATGAATTAATATTACACAAATATTTTATAAATTAGTCCACATTGTTTCTTCGCCAGTGAGAAAGGACCAGTGTGAAATCCGTATTTTCATAATATTTCATAACATTCATAATTTACATTGCTAATAATGAAAAATTATAAACAGGTACATCAGATTCAAGTCTGTTACAAATAAGAAACGAATCGGCAGAATGAAATCAAATCAAACCAATCGAATCAAACTTGTATGGATTAGAATTATTCGACGAAATATATTAAACATATTTGTTATTTCGCATGTGTCGCGGGTAATATGTCTTTGGTTAGTCAATGAATCTGGTTGCGGTAATGGATATTTGTGGTAGGAGTCATATGGCCGAATCGTTAATTGCCTGCCTGGATTGTTTATGAACCTCAGTTATACCCGAAACTAATCGCGGGGTCTAATTTAACCTTCGGCCGTGCCCGCAACTTTATTTGAACGCAATACCACTCTACTAATAGCCCCTTTAAACCGATTAAGGGCAACGTCTCCTCCGGGAGTTTAACATAGTTCATCATGACGTAATCCAATATCGCGACGCTTAGGGCTTACATCAAATTGGTCTCTATGCGACCCGCGGTTTCCTTGTAAATGAACTCTGTTGTCTAATGAGCCGTGGCGGCCCGCTTTTTGACGTTGAAGCTTGTCGGAAGCGAATTATATTTGCTCATCCCAGTCGTCCCCGTTTAATTCATGAGGTTGGAGCGGAACTGAAAATAGCGCCAAGCACGATAATCCGAGCGCGGAAGAAAGCAACGATACGTGAATAATGCAACCGGCAATTATCCATAAATTTAACCTTCGTGGCACATTGCAGTTTCACCGAAACGGTGAATCTTTCGCATTCCAATTGCCAATTTAATAGCCCGGTATAAGCAAGGACAGAAGGAAAGCAGCTATTTCATCCAAATTGCAGAACCAATAAATCTCATAACCTTTTTTCATTTTTTTCTGAACAGGATTTACTTAAATATATTTTATTGGGAGGTGAATGTATTAAAATCGGAACGTATTGGCGACAATATTGGCGGCCATAAATTCGGGTCATAAATATATTTACCCAGCGCCGATTGTCCGGAATGTCTTGAAAAAACTTAGACAAAATCCGTCCGGCGACAGATAAAGCACGAATTACTAGCCACCGCTTCAGTGGTTCCGAACGGAAACAAAGCTCGGTCAATAACATTTCAAAACAATACTAGAACTTATGCAGTTATTATTTGTATGAAATAACATGAACTTGAATACAAATTAACAGATATGTTCGGAATTAGGGCCTATTGTTAACGATATTATAGTTTAAAATTTATAGCGTTTACCGTTCAGGGGTTCGATTCAAGAAAAATAATTGGGATGTTAAACAAATATTACCCGAGAGCATCGAACCTCAATCCCGTTTCCTCAAAAGGTACTATTTATTATTACCCGTAAAAATAAATCAATGTTAATAATAATTCAACTTAGTAGTAAAGAGTAAGGACGTAAAGGTAGGTAACAATGAATATTATACATTTAAATTATCTAGGATTAAAAAGATTGTGATGGCGGCCTTTTCAAACATAATTATTCCGTGAGGGAAGGTTTCCGCGACCAGAACTTGAATTGTCACTAGTATCGCTGACTGGCTTCCGGTGAGATCGCCTCTTAATTTTCTTCTACCGATTTGGAGAAATTTTATATAAGATGGCAATTCTTACTTCCCCGTTTTAAACTAAGAATTTAAACCAATTTACCCTGGAAAAAATTATACGATAATGGACGAACGTAATAATATACCTAAAAATAA
The DNA here is from genome assembly GCA_019843655.1 of Lethocerus indicus. Taxonomy (NCBI): domain Eukaryota; kingdom Metazoa; phylum Arthropoda; class Insecta; order Hemiptera; family Belostomatidae; genus Lethocerus; species Lethocerus indicus. The sequence goes on along the minus strand of JACDQD010000005.1, from coordinate 23,096,611 downwards.
AAAAAAAATGGCTAACGAGGCATAAACACATCTGACAGTACTTATTACATGGTTTTTCGCAGGGAGCTAAAAAGTGTAAGTACGTTCAAAAACCGAACTCATTTTTTATTTTTATTTATCGTTCCTTAATCATAAACACTGATAAATTCTAGTATATATTCAGCTTGAATTCAGCGATTCAGATGACAGAGTACGCAATGGAATGCATTACTCCTCCAGAGAACGTCTACTACCAATATATTCTATCCTCTCCATTTGTTTTGAAGGAAAAGCTCTGAATAGCTTAAGTTAATTTCTTCGAAGAAAGCATCTAGGGCATTTTTCCTTTGGGAAAAAAATAAGAATTTTGTGAGGTTGGAATCGTCAAATATCTTGAGGGAAGGAGAAATATTGCTATAACAGAGTAGTGTATATAGTTAGAGTGGACGTATCCATACAAACAGAATCGCATTTCTCATTTTATCTCAACATCTGGCCAGACTCTCCTACCACTACTTTCTACCGACTTCCTAACATTCCAATGAAACGATGACTCTCTGCCCAACTTTGGTGAAAGGATAATTGTTTTACTTAAACAAATTTATCCGTTTATATCTACCTGTATTAATATCAGATTAATTTCGTTAATGATTTGTCCTCATGCCATATATTTATTTTTAGACTAAAATCTAAACCTTTTTACTATAATAACATAATACCTGGCTTAATCGATTCCCGCGGCTCGTTAATATATCAATAAACCATTAAACCTTTCCTGAATTTCATGTCGGAGTGGAAAATCAAAGCTTGTTGTTTATTAGTAGGTAGATTTTTCATTAACTTCATACAATACTAAAAGACGGGGTTATCAAATGATTATGAAGGCGTCCCTGGCCAAGGCCTAATTTTTATAGTTACTAAAATGTATCTGGGTCGGACGCTTCCCTGTTATGCCCGGCAGTTCGTCGGCATTAAATCCCCCTATATGTTTAATTCGCGAAATCACGCAGGTTTAGCCTATACGCCGAGGTACTCCTAATAAAGGCCATATGACCTGTAAAGTGTGATCAAGCACTGAAAATTATTAATACCGAGTTCAGAACCCCTATCAGAGTATTCAATATATTTTTATGAACGTTTTATATAATCGCTATCACCCAGGTTGCAGAGGGCAAGAAGCCTTTAATATTTTCGCATTTGATGGCAAATGTTTATTACAATAAATATATATTATTTCAAGGCATATTCTTTCATTACAAATGTTGGTATTTTTTCGGGTATAACCCGCAGACTAGGTTCATTAAGTTCGGTGATTGGTATATCGTTTCTTTATTTAGAATGTTGACTCCCATGAATCATTCTTTCATATACAATAGTGTAAAGCATCAGATATTAGTAAAGTTATTAAATTAAAATATACGATGTTTACAATACAAAACCAGATTAAGGTTTAATTAAACCAAATTCTTCCAAACGGCAGAAAGAATTAGTTCAGTAATGTTCGATATTAAATATTGTTTGGACCTAAATATAACGGAAAATTTAGGTCGCCTTTGGCCTGCATACAAACAGGGTAATTCAAGGGGGACGGTTCAAACCTGGCAAATGGTAGTGGTTGCGCAATCCTCACGTCCCCAGCCTCACCCCCAATGCCTCTTATGCAACTGAAGCAGAGGCGTGCCAATACATCCTCCGATATTTTTCTTGAGTAACCAAGATGAAACTGGTAGTGGTTCCCCCTTCCCTTTGAGTTTTATTGTCGGAAAAAAATAACGCGATCGGATCCATCCGGCGCGGCACTGCTGCGACCTCAGTCGTCATAACACTGTTGGGGAATCCCACGTGTCCTCAAACTCCATCAGTTTGATTGGATTTTATTTATTCCCCTTCCGATCATTCGCTTTAAATACAAATCCGGCTGGGTATTTTTAAATATAAAAAAGTATATTATGTCTCTCGGTAATACATTTTTCAAAATAGGCATAAATAAATGTAATATTAACAATTTAAGTATCGAAATAAAAGAGGAGTATTGACATTTACAGTTTGTTTCATAAACTTTATTCTGTTGTGTGAAACGGTTGTTTTTGTCTTCAATTATTTAATTGCTCGAACTAATGTTTATGGGGATGTTTGCCAAGCTTCCGAATAACTTGCTCTGGTTCTAACCGTAACCATTTAAAAAAGGGTAATTCTCCGTTGCTTTCGATTACCCACTTCCTGCACGTTAAGATATACATTTTGGAGAAGCATATTCCCCGAACATATCCACTAACTACTATGGCTAACAGCCTAGTATTAAACCAACATGAGAGGTACTTGGACGAGACTCGCATTCAGTTCTTACATTGTTAGGAAAATGTCAAGTTTCCTCAGGCGGTATAGCAATATAACGTAATCAATCATTCTCAGCATTTACGTTCCAAACATTTTTGTAAACGGTGCAATTTACTGATTTATTTAGTTTGAAAAATTTTGCAATAAAGATCAAAAAAACCTTAAATTCCTCAACATTTCAGAATATTCGCTGAAGATGGTGTATATTCAAAGATAACAATCTGTTTTTTTGTTTTTTTTTATTTCCGAGAGGGTAATTGAGTTTCTGCTGGGACGCAAGGATTTTTACCTCAGGGGCAATTAATTCAAACGAATGGGCTAATTAACAAGGGTCGGGTAGGAGGCGAATATTTTAATATCCGGGCCAAGTAATTGAAAACAAAAAATGTCACCTACACTAAATTACAATCGACCGAGTTTGAACTTGCAGGAAACGCATATTAAATCCGAGGAATCCCGCAGCCGCCCACGGATTGTTGCGTGACTACTTACGAAGCAACTATTTTCTATTAATGAATTGCTCACAAAATTTTATGAAATGAATTAGCCGCTGAATTATTGGTTGACCAATTCCCCTAATAGCGAATACTAAACTAAGAATTAGAAAAAGCATGCATACTCAAGGGAGCCATTTGTTTGTTTCAACATAGGAACTTAGTTGATAGCTAATTTAATTTGTTTAGAATGTTTATTCATTTATCACTTGCAAAAATTTAAACCAAAATCGAATTAGTACTTTAATTAAACTATTATAGAAAATGTACTGATGAATAAATGCTATATAATCCTTACAATTTAGGCCAAAAAACATTCTATGTTAAAATGGCAGGCATGCATTTTTAAAAATTAAATGATAAACTAAACTTTATTTATATAAAATAATATTTTAAATACCGAATTAGATATTAAAAATTTGTCCCACAGTCATGCATTATTTAATGTATATCATATAAGTGAAACTGGGATGAACTAAAGTACAATGTAAGTAATAGGATGTTTTCATCTGTTATTTTATTTCACCATTTTCTATATAATTTTTTAAATGTTCTTAATGATAGAATTTTTCCTTTCCTTCTTTAGGTTTAGAAGTAGGTCCCTCAGTCAAACAGCCTAAATTGTTAGTAAATTACAAAGTAAGTATGTAGTTCAACTAATATCAAATATTTATTATTAAAAAATATGTGAATTAAATTATCTCCATATTTCAGAAACTGAGAACAATATAGTTCTTTCGTAGGTTGTTTTTTACATTTTTTAAATTAATTTTAGTATGTATGTATTCCATGTGTTTGACTACCTGATTTGGTTTTCCTAATTTTTCTTAGTTATAAGCTGTGAAAGAGATTTACCCATAATTTGTGTATTATTTATTGTTTTGTTTTTGTAATACATATTGGAATAAGGATAGGGGATATTCAGCCTACAAGACCTTACAACTACCTGTTTATAACTTCAGAAATTTCAGAGGTAGTGGATGTCATTTGAGTTCTAATAAGTCTCAAGATGAAATTTTAAAGAATTTCCAAATAAGATATTGAAATATTTTGATTGAATCATAATAATCATGTGGAATCTTAATCATAAGTGCCTTAAATACTTTCGATTTTATTACTTTTAATCATATGAAATTCATGGGTTTGATAAAATTGAGTGAAATTCATGAAAAATAAAATACTTACTGTCTCTCATAACTGTCTTTGCATTACTTTATTTCATCATATAAATTACTAATGTGGCATGCGTATGAATTATCCAGAAATAAGATTATTTCCATTCAGTCCAAGTTGATGGACAGTACTAACCATTAAATAATTAATTGAACTATAATTAAATATTAGCTAATTCTATGCTTAATATATATGGTCATTGATATTAAGTCAATATTTATAGCTATATTATACAATTGTGTAATTCTTACAAAAACTAAATATATTCTAATATGTATATAATAATTTTCCACTACTTCAAAAATATAATTATATTGTTCGGTAGTATCTCTACATTTGGTCTTCAAATGACAACATAAAGATGAAAAGATTTTAAGCAGAAGTGCTAAAAGAATAAGGTACCTCTATATCTCAAATATTGTTTTTTAATTTATTTGGTTAGGTGTAATTCTAAATGAAGTTCCCAAACTGCTACCTGATCTTTTGTTATTCAAATTATATTGTAGTATATCTTTTCATTAGCCATACATTATTTATATTGAGTTGCATTTATTTCTTTTCCTTGAATTTCCCAGGGCCATTCCTTGAAAGTTGTACTTCCATGAAATGCGGACAGATGTATCAAAGATATCCTTAGAAATTATATTAAATATATTCAAACATGCTTCTTCGAAAACTCACGTAATAGTTCTGTCGACAGACTGAATGATGGCGCTGTAATCGCCTTTTCTTCAGTAGGTTCTCACAGCCGGTTTTGAAAAACTAAGGTCATGTTATCTTAAATTTTTTATTGGAACTCTTTACGTGTAGAAATTTCAGAAATGGAAGAATTCGCGCCAGACTTAGAAGTGATCTACAAGGGCCACGTGCAAATTATTAAGTTCAATCGCCCAAGGAAAAAGAATGCGTTTGGAGAGAAGGTAATCCATTAATTCCATTTGGAGAGGGAAGGTAATTATCTGTTATGATAATACCTTATGAGACATCCAACTGAACAAAGCTTCTTTTTGTATATATGTATATATTTTTACCTGTTTACAGCTCTGAAACCTTAACAATTACAGATTTATTTTGGCCTGCCGAAAGCATTGGCCCTAGCTGCAGAAAATGACAATGTTGCAATAACAATACTAACCGGTACTGGTGAATATTTCAGCAGTGGTAATGATCTTACAGAGGCTATACCAGAAGGAAATGATGATTTTGAGGAAGCGATGAAGGCAAAAGTGCAACGTGTTAAGTAAATGCTACCCTTATTTTTACTTCCTATTTTAAGCTGTAGGAATTATTAATTATTTAACACCATAGATTTCGTGTGTTTCTGTCTCCCCTCACAGAGGAGCACAGCAGAGGAGTTTGGGCATCCTCTCTGCACTGTCACTGTCACTTGTACTATGGTGGTTGTCTGTTTGTTGTTTGTATATATATGTGTCTTGTTATTGTGTTTTTTGGGATATTGTTTATCTTCTTTGGGTTGGAAGGGGTTGACACTACAAGTGACAGTGACAGTGCAGTGAGGATGCCCAAAAAACATCCAAAGTGACTAACCACTGAAGATGGCGAGCAGCCGAAACCAGTCTAGCAAAAGACAAAACTAGTGAGAAGAGACAGAAACATACAAAATCTACGGTATTCCAACCCCTCGCAGACCACAAAACCGGTATTCTAAACTAATAATTTAATATTCCAGTAATGATCAAATTGGTTATACTGGTTTTCAAATTAGTTTATAAAAATAGTTTCCTTACAGTCTTCACATTTATTAAATATGTGTTTATAAACATTAAGAATCATTTATTCAATTCAACAGTATATTCAATAATTATAATATTTGGTTATGTAATAATTACATTTCCTAAGTAGGAAATGTTCATTGTTATGTTACTGAACTTGAAATTCATACATTTTTCTCAGAATCATTCTTTTCAACTATAAAGTAACAAAAAACTAAGCTATTGAAATATTCCTTAAATATTTCATTTTTTTGAATTTTCTATTGCTAATGATTGTGGTACAATTCAGTTATGTATTTTTGTCAGTTTTTATTTTACATGGTTTTATAAATACACATCTTGTTTGGTTGCTTTAAAATTTAAACTATGATAAATATTTGTTCGCACTCTTATTTTTTAATACTTATGCTAAAATATTTACCATAGGGATTTTGTCGCTTCACTCATCAACTACCCAAAAATTCTGATTGCTGTTATCAATGGTCCTGCTATTGGTATTGCAGTTACAATGCTGTGTCTCTGTGATGTTGTTTATGCTTCAGACACTGTGAGTATTTTTAGTTTCTGTCATGCTGTATCAGATCAGAAAGAAAAATTGTTATCTTTATCTTTTGTTTTTATGCATATAATGAACATACATAAAATGAAATTGTTTTGAATTGAGTGGAAATGAATCAATTGTACATATTTTACAAATATAAATGGCAGGGCATTTCGAAAGTTATAGACACCATTAATTGACTTTTGTAAAGGAGGCATAGCCTATATGTCTTAATTACAATCAGTTATATCTGAGGCTCCATTTTGGTTATTATAGGATGAAGAAACCTAAGAATTTGTTTGATTTCCCATAACCCTGTGAGATTCATTCTCTTCTACGCTATAAAGAAAATACTTCAACATTCATTCTCTTCAACTTTTATATATTCAGATGTTTTATGATAACAGTGTTATCAAAATTGTTGGTACAAGTTTTTAAATCAATTTTTATTATAATTAGTCCTTTGGGATATGGATAGCCATCATGTAATTCAAATGAATGTAGTATAAATAATAAATATGTAATCTACATGCACTGATGAATAACTCAGTGGTTCATATTAGTTTAGTAGAGTGAAAATATTATTATGCAATCCTATGTCCCAATTTGAGTTTTTATTTTGGCAGGCTACATTCCAAACACCATTTACATCTCTTGGTATATCTGCTGAGGGCTGCTCAACTTATACCTTCCCCCGCGTAATGGGACCCTCTCTGGTAAGAACCACAATTGTTTTTTGTGTTTAGAACATTTTGAATTACGCTTTTGTTACTATTATTTTGTGGAAATATGAAGAAAACAAATTCCATTCTATAGTATTAGGTTCCATTCATAATGTAGACATACGCATGGTGATATTGTTTCTCTAAAGGCAGGTCAGATGTTATACTTCAATTACAAAATGCGAGCTGAAGAAGCCAAACAGAGTGGATTTGTGGCTGAGGTGTTCAGTAAACCCATGTTGCCCAAACTGATGGACAGACTAGTTAGCTTTGCAGAATTACCAATGAAAGTAAGTTCAGTGTCTGATATTTTGTGTTTGAACTTAATAACTTAACTGGTGGACTCTTATATAATATTCAAATTATGAAAACAGTTGAAGTTTTAATCATGGTCGAGATATTATTCCTTTTAACATATTTATGCAATTTTAAAACTTCCAAGATTTCTATAATGCCAGTTGTCAATAATATATTATAATGAACAGTACAATACTATTTGTTCATATTGTTTATGAGAAGAATGCACGAAAGGAAATGTGTTTGATCCTTATAGCTGTTGTGAAACCAAAATCTCATTAATCATGATATACTTTTATGTTTCCATAGTCCTTACTGTGCACAAAGAAACTGATTCGAGATCGGGATAGGAGTTTGTTGCACGAGGTGAACCAAATGGAAGTCACAGTTTTGGAGGAGAGGCTCAAGTCAGATGACTGCATAGAGGCCATCATTAAGTTCTCAATGAAGAAAAACAAAGGCAGCAAATTATAGCTTGCCACCATATTATATCTTGTAAAAGTACTAGATAAAATATTTAAGAAAATATCACACAGCATCACATTTTATATCAGTAAGTAATCAGTAAGTAGATTTTTAAAGTGGTAAATATAAAAGTACTTGTATCATGAAAAAAGTAATACTCATCTCCTGATTATTTTATCTAACTTAAGGATATAATTGGAAGCATTATTTGTATAAATGTATTTTATTTACATCTCATATTTGCCTGTCTTATGTTTGGAGATGGTATTTTCAATTAGAAGCAGGGTTTTGATACTATAGATTTGATTTACACACCATTGAGAACTACCTCATCATGTTTTAAGCAGGTATTTCTAATTGGAAGTCATGTTTTTTATAACAAATTTGATTACATCACATTGTTTATTCTGTTTTATTTTTTAAGAATGTTTGTAATTCGATAAAGGATTTTCTTGCTATATATTTGGTGTACATAACATTGTGGGCTATGAATATTTTTTATGTATATTTTGGTAAACGTTTTCTGATTAGAAGATTGAAAACACTTGTTGACTTGCTCTTATGTTTTAAGGAGATCTGTCTTCAAAAACTCAATATTTTTGTTATTAATTTTGAGTACATGTCACTACTGATTCTGGCATATTTCTTAAGCAGATTCTTCTATGTACATATTTTTTTTATTACAAATTATTAAAACAACATCACTTATTGTATCACTTTGAATAGGAATCTTAATTACTGAAAACAATTTATAGATAGATACATTTTAAAAATGAAATAATATATTTTTATATTACCAGCAGTTTTTTTTTACAAATTTTGGCACTATATATATTTTAACACAACTTGGTGTTTAAATTATTCATGTATTCTAATGGTGAATTTATCCTGTATCAATAAAATGTCTTTTCAGAATTTCTTTTTTATTCCAGTAAGGTAGATACATTACCATAAATTACATTTGATTACACAACTTATTGTGCAAGAAATAGTCTCATTGTCATAATATTATAATATCCTGAGTTTGTTGTTCATGATGTCTGAACATGGGGTCATGTGTATATATATATATATATATATATATATATATATATATATATTTGTGTTTACAACACATTTCATCTAGATAGTGAATGTTTCTGACTCTAGTTATTTATTTAAATGATAAGAATTTTTTTTATGGCACATTTGTATTATATTGAAATTTTTCAAAACAATATTTATAAAGTGAATAGTGATCCGTTATATTTGCCTGAAGTCGAAATTAAATGTGTAATTTTAAAATAAATACAGCATAATATATGTTTTACACTCAAAATCCTTGTCTAATGCAAATTATTATTAATATATAAAAATTGTCTGAAATTCAGTGTACAGTTATGGTCAATTATTTTATTTTTAATAGTAGAAAAATATTAAACAGCAGTCAAAGGTATGATAAGATTAGTTTTCACTATATATGCATATAAAAGTAGTTTTTATTTGCATATTGCTATAGTGAGCCATGCAGTACTGGAAAAGTTTTGCAGCGCTATCTTGTGGTGTTTACCTGGACTACGAGGCGCGGGGGGCAGTATGGCGGCCCCCTCCCATCTAGGTGTCTTTTGCCTGAATGTATACGTCTGTTAGTGTTGGACAAGTCCCTTCGAGGATTACCCCGAATTGGAAGACTTCATTTTCGACGAAGTTTACCTTACTGTTCTGTCACAGTGTTACTTAAAGCACCACGGTGACCGCCACCTGCCGTTAGGAGTTCGACATGTAAGATTTCTGGCAGTGTCACATAGTGTTACACCTTTATTGTTTTTTATGTGTTGATTTGAGTGGTTTAAGTGCGACACCGCGACCGAGAACGGAAATAGCCCCTGAGGTCTCAGGAGGGATTCGTGAATCCATCCGAAAAAAGTAAGTCATTTTCTTTACACTGGGACAGCTCGGTCCGCCCTCAGTCTGGGCTTGTCCGTTTCTCCATCTGACCTTATTTTATAAGCTTACGTACTTATATAACCCCCCCGGGTCGAATCTGCTTTACAATTGTTTACGGCTAACGATGAAGATGTTCCCGTTTTTTTTTGTAAGGGAGTAGGCGGTGCCAATTTCAGCTTTATCCCTGGATTATTCACCCATTTTTCCTCGGATTTTGACACACTTCCCAAAATTATTTATCACAACATACCTAGTAATATTGGTTAGAAACGCAGTTAACCACATCTGTCACAAGAAAATCAAATTTACAAACATTTTTTTAATTGAAGTCTCCAATTATAAAATTACAACACCCCTTTTACCTTCAAAATTGCCCTATTAGTAGAACAGGGTTTGGAATGTCATCTTTTAATGTTTGGCTTTATCCATGATGGGTTTGGGCGTTTCGCCATCTTCAGTAGCATTTGGTCAGTAAATTAATGGGGTGTCTACTCAGTTTGTCTTCACTGTCAGTAACATGGGCAGACATCCTGTTACAGTAACAAATATAGTGACACCATATCATAAAACCAAATCAGTGAGTGGAGGCAGAATATCAGAAAAATTATGATTATAGAAAATCCCTTCTGGAATAAAAAAATAGTTATGTATAATATTATTTGATTTATGCGCGCAGTATCTTCAAATCCGGTTACTTTGATTCCTAATTAGTACACATAAATAAATAGTGTGAGATTAATTATTAGTTAATTTAAGGCTAAACACATTTTAAAACACAACAAAACAAATAAATATTGCTACTGTAAATTATTGCACTGAACATATTGTAGCTTGTTAAATAATTGCCAAAAAATGGGGCCTTATTAACTGGAAATATTAATATAACATGAAAGTAACTTCCTGTTTTAGTTCTTTATATCATATTCTTCAATTGATGGGTATTTATTTTTATTCCATTTTTTAGTGTCTGTTCAAACAAACAACAGGATGTGTAAACAGTTTTGAAGATACTGATTTATTTTGGTATCCCCTGTCATTGTTTAATTAAGTACCATAACCATAGAAAACCATCTTTCTTCAAATTTTATACCATAGGTATGACCACGTTCGTTCAAACAATTTTCTTTTTTTATAAAAATAGTTATGATAATGCTTTTATTAAATACATAATTATGAGTATTTTTCCCCTTATTCTAATGGGGTGTCAATTTTCAGTCAAGAACTAACTAATGTATGCACCTAGCAGTTTTGTTAATTTAATTGATTTCTATTCCACTTACTTTTTAATGTTATATTGTATGGATAGAATTCATTAAATGATTCAAAATTACTTTTCTACAATCGGGTATTACATTGATGGTATTATATATGCTATCATAAAAAAATTATTCTTTCTATGTATTTAACTTTTCTTACTTTTGTTGGTTAGAATTTTAAAATAAGTTTCTGCTCCCATTATTAACAATCCATCTGATAAGATAAAATACCAACTCAGCATTTGAGATTAGATCCATCCACTGGACTGTATAATTCACAAAATAGGTTATTGGCATTTTTAAATTTACTACCTATAAATTCTGACTCATTTCTTGATGTTAAAAAAATAGTAGGAATTACTAAGGTTTTTTGGGCCAATTTGCTGGAAAAGTTTAAACAATAATAACTCATAATAAATAAATCTTAATCATGTGATCAATTTGAACTATTGTCTTCAATTTTTAACTTGACAACTTGCATAACTTGTTTGCCTAGTATTGCACTTTTGTATATGGTGTTTTTCATATACCTCTTTATCAGTCTACCCAACATGTGATAAGGCTGATAATTCAGATAACAAGTTGATTTTGTGAATCAATTGAAGAAGGATAAAGCAATAATTAAGAAAAATTGTAACATAATAATTAAGAACATATAGAATTGATGACTGCATCATATTATCTATGCTCACTGCTTGGAGATTACTCATTATACCTCGAATATTGGAAGGTTATTATCAGGATTTTGAAATTTTATTTTGTTCATTTAAGCTGTCAACTTTTCTGTTAAACAGATCTTACAGAAATAACTGGGATTATCAGTATCATTTTACTTAAAATCTACATTATTCATTTGATTTTGAAATCAAATAATTAAGCTAGCATTAATTAATATTAATTAAATATTAATTATTTTTAAGGTGGGATAATAATAGTGGGTATTATAAATATTTTCCAAATTACAGAAATCCATCTCATTATAATTTTAAATTGAGTTCATCCTACTTACATCAAGTAGTTCACTTTAAATTTTATTGATAGTCCTGTTCATGTATTATTCACCTAACAAAAGGGTGCTTGATATATATGTATATATATATATATATAAAAATGAAGTGACTTCATAGTAGGATCAGCTTTCCTTCAACAGCCATTGTTATCTCTGGGCTTGCCTTGAATGACAAGCACTGATAATAGTGCCGGTGGAACTGGAAGAAGGTCTATTCCCTAGTAAGAAAGAAAGTAAAAACTCATAACAGGAAGTCTATATTTACATTTTTTGGATGGGTTTTTATTAATTTTTTAATCAGTGGTTGTCTGAATTTGTAATAGCCAATACAAACCCTGTCCTTAGTGTGACGACATTCTCAGGAACAGATAAAGTTGCAGTTAAAGTAGGCTCAGCCTCTGCCATATTTATCTCATCCCGATTTAATGATATTTACAAATATGGAAGTTATTGAATGTATGGTTTAAAAAAGATATTTCGTTAGGGGAAGTATTTCCGATATTTTCTATGATAACGTTGTTGTTGATTATTCTCCATCTGTTTGCAAACGGCTAGACTGCAATCTTCAATGCAAGAGAAGGAGCCGGAATTGGTAAATACATTTTTTCTAATTTGAAGGTCGGGTGTAAATGTTTACAATAAATATTCATGCAATAGACTGCCTGTTTGCCGACGATTTGCAAGTCAGGAAGTGAGTACCGATTGCACAGAGAAATACGATATTTGAGAACAATTTTAGAATGGCATCATCATTATCATCTATTTAACAATGTTACAGTTTATTTGTATCCCGCCTCGTATAAATGAAAAATCCGTCCCATTCCATTTTTAAGTCATGCGACTGTCTTCTGTTTAAAAATATTCTCTTGTCGAAAAAGTACTTAACGATGAAAAATTTTTGATCGGAAGTTGTTGATCTTGCATATACTTGGATAGAAGGATTTATGTCCATAAAATGGATATGCTTTTGACATAGTTTTGTATGACATTTTGATGCTAGAAAATATTAAATCCACAGAGCCTGTCATTATTTATAAATATGGGATATGTGCTTATATTTTAGAAGCCGTATTCGCGTCCTCTGTTATTGCTCTGGTTCATATAATGGTGTAGTTAAATATTTTTAATTGTTTTTGCGTTGAAAAGAATGTTTTATTGAATTCTGGCAGTAGAAAACAATAGTGATATACGATAAAAACCATTCTTTTATATTTTCTTGTTCCGTATACTCCAAAAGATATATTATATCCAAAAGATATATTTTATTTCGAATGCGTGACATTTGCTTGCGAATATTTTTATAAAAATATTACGTTAATAATATCTGTACAATCAACTGACTGAATAGAGATCATTATAATTTTGAATAAAAAACTTGAAACCTGTATTCAGCCTGTTCATAAACTATAATTAAATCGTATAACGGCCATGGACGCCATTTGCGCCACAAATATAAAGAGAAAAATTATATGATCAGATATATAAATTATATTGTATAAATAATTTTAGAAACCTGCTAAAGAACTATTTCTAATACATATTTCTTCTTAAGAACGATCCTTCTAACATTTGGTTTGTGGTTTTATAAGCGTTATACGTGGACGTACATACTGGCTAATAGAAGCGTTCGCTGTACTTTTTGTGTAATCCAAAAATAGTTTACGGAATTCTGGGAAGCCTAGGACGGTTTTAATTTGGGCTCCATCAAAATGACAAAAGACAATGAAAGCTAAATATAGCCATCGCTGGAGTACACAGTGTGTTCCGCACCAAATTAACAATTTCGTTATTTTAACTTGAATCTGAAATATAGTTTAACGGAAATGACATTCACCAACAATTAGCGTTTACGTGCGTCATCCGTCATCCGTTTTTTACGTATTTAAAATGTTTCACATGTTGTTTTACGTCGAATGCCCCATAATGATGGTGAAATGGCCAATGAAATCAATTTCCCTCTTCCACAGTTTCCCTGTTTCCACTACATCAGAAATTCAAAAATTCATAGAAACCTTGCGCAGATATTTAGACGTACAAACGTGCGGCGAAATTAACCAAACAATGGACAAAATCGAACAGTACGTTGACAATTTGTAGATAAAAAGGACGGTGCAAAGAGATATCTGATTTAAAAAAAGTAAAATATGAAGTGTTAATATTGTACTCAATGTGGTGTATTTGACAATGTATAGACTGTCAATGTACCTGGTATACACCGAGTATATAATTTTAATATCAACTCTGTTATTACGGCATCAAAGCATTGGGGAGGTTTTTTGCATGCATCGATTGGCACGAAATCCTTTTAACACGAACAAATATTTCGGTCCGCATGGTTTCGTGTTAAACAATCTCCGCTGTAAATAAAATGGTTCAACCTTATAGAGTCAAACTCGAATTGAACATTTATCTTATCCACGATATCCGAGCATTAATTATTATTGGGCTAGCAATATAATTGCGATATATAATAAATATAGAAGAAACGTTTCATGTAAAGGTGGAATATCTACATTCAGTAACTGTTCTGTGATAAGAAACCAGCCTTTTAAAGAATAAAATATACGAATATCATTCAATGTTGTATGATATATATATATATATATATATATACATATATAGCTACATATATTTGTAATATTTTTTCTCTGGCATAGTGCCCAGGTCCGAAAAATATTCCTGTTTCATGGCGGACTACCTACATCCAGTTCGCACGAGAATTTTATTTCCCCTACCCACTGTGCCGATACGTGGATCTTCAGGATATACCCCTCCGGTCCTTTAAAGTTGTCCTAGGTTGGGCTGAGGTATGGCCAGCAGTTGGAAAGGATGCTGTATGAGCGTAAAGCTGATAAAAATTTGGCCATGTTTACACAGCACACCACGCGGTGTCCATTGATCACTTTCGGAGGGAAACAGGGCGCGCCGATTGTTCCCCCCTCGACACCACGGTTTCGATTAAGTGCCGGTGAATGGAGGTTGACTACGGTAGAGTTTGTCCTTCCAGACGTCCACGCATCAGTTTCTCCATAACGCACTGAATCTCCGGTCGGTTTCCGATCGCAAATAGCCGACCAGTATTGATATACGTATTAATTCTTAGACGTATATCAAAAAAGATCTCTCAAGTTGCGAGCTTTATTTCGAAACAAGTGGCACACCTTAATGACAGAGAACGCTCAACCGACTACATTCAGGTAGATTCTTGTTAGTCGAGCAGTGTTGCTGGTGTTTCCCTTAAAATTAAATTCTGCGGGCATAAAAATCTTCTTGTTTCTCCTGTCGCAAAGAGTTATTTGCCAAGTTTCTGTTAAGTCATCTTCGTCAATGCCAGGTTCTTATGGGGATTCATATTACTAGTGGGTGGCTTAGCGGCCTTGACGTGTGTTCAGAGGAACGGATTAATCGTCATCTGAACGGTGGCCAATTCTCCGTGTCGCAATTTATTTGACTCACCTCCTTCCATGACCAGTTTCGTGATTGCCCCGTAGTAGTTGGGGAAAAAACAGGGAAATCTGAAGCCGATCTTATATTTTCAACTCATCATTTTTTCAATCGTAATTTTGTTATCTTACTTCTTAATCTTACAAAGCTGACAGTCTTCGCACCTTTTTTTACAATGAAATAATCGGTCTTTTTCCGCAAGTAACTTCTCCCCCAGTGATAATTGGAATGTTACCGGTCATCTTCTATTTCAGGGCAAATACAAAGGTGGTAATACAGAAGTACCGGTTACATGTCTCTTGGTTGGTAGAATCGGTAGTGTAAATTATGAGTAGATTACGTTCCATTCACACGTTTTAGACTCTAGACTTTATAATCAGATATTTCGTCTTGTATAATTTTCTTAAATGGCATACATGTGTTTCCTTGAAAATGCATTCATTAGTTAGATTTGCTATTTTTTAAGGTAAATAATATATATGACATTTGCATTTGGATAATTTCTGACGATGTCTCTACATATGTGTATATGCCGAGGTTTCGAAAAAGATTGAATGCGAGAAAACGTTTTATTCAATGTCTGTGAGCCACTTGAATCAGTCCAGACTTTTACCGTAAAAAATACGTACACTTCGTCAAAACAACAAAAACAAAACGCGTGCCTCGAGTAAAGGCTGATTTTTATTTGCTATTGTATAAATGATTCTCGCGGTTGAGACATGAGGTAGACCTTTCATTGAGACAGGCTTGCGAGCATTCGGGGCACACAGTCAGAACAGTTATGTTCACGCCAGGAAAGGCAACAACGGAACGCTCTCACCTTTCCTGTAGCACTACTGTTTCTTGTTCTGCTATTTCTTAGACCCATAAAACCTGATTACATTCGATTTACTGTTGCATCTGTACTATACATTCGAAATGCCTTTTTCGAAATTTGATCTCCGTACTGCAATTCTTATGGAACATATTATATCAGTGGTTCGAAATGTTACACACGAAGGTAGGACACACATAAGGGTTTGGACGAAAATAAAAAAAGAATTAAAAAAACGCGTTAGAACGGTTTTACGGTCATTCTTCAATAATCCTTAAATTATCTCGTTTCACCTTTTTGCATCTAGGCTTCATCCGCTTTTCGGCTTCATTTTGAACAATGTAAACTAAGAAAAAAGAGCAATCAGGAAGGAATAATTTGGCGAGTACTGTTGTTACTTTTTGTGACACAAACCTAACGCACACTTTTCCTTTTCTGATTTCTGAGAGGAAGTACTATCGCGGAATTGGAAAAAAACTGAACGTTCAGTGAGCGTAGAGATACGACCAAAAACCTCTTTATATTATATTAAATTCTCTGCGTTTCCCTCTCGTACAAATTATTTATACGATATTACGGGAGAGTTTGAAAAAATAGACATTGGTTTATTGGGTGATTTTCGGAACTTGGAATCGATTTTTCCGTTGGGGTCTTACCTACCTTTCTGTACCAATTTTTCTTCTTAAACCAGCTTAAACCTCCTTAACCTCTTATCGGATACCTAATCGTATCCACAATATGAAAAGAGAAGAAGACTTTACGATGCTACACGTATTATATCTTATCCGTTTTGCATTGTTGAAACGATTTTAGCCGTATCCGCTGTTGGCCTGACTGCGCGGTTCCGGGATTAGACCAACATTTAATGTTTAACATTTGGTTCGTTTGGAACAATAAAATTGTGCCAGGCGTTGAGTTCCTACTACTGATCGGCGGGCCACGCCCTCCTAAGGGTACCTCATTGTTTCCGAAACAGTCGAATCTAAATTAAACAAGTTCCCTCCTTAAAGTCGACCTCTAATTTGTAAATAACAACTTTAACTAAATTGATTTTTATTAAATTTAATTTAATAACTTTTCCTATTCGGCTCCCATCTGAGGACAGCTCTAGTTTATTTTAGTATCTGTTCTTGTGTTACGAGTCTTATCCCAATTCAATAATAACAATGATAGTATTATCCCTTATTTATCTTGGTAGTGTACCTTCCGGTTCTGATAATTGATTATCTATTTGATAGAAGATGGAAAAGTTGAATTTACCACTCGTAATGATCGCGTACCTGGATTAGTTGTCGAAATGTCAAATATTATCATTGCAGATTCAACCTGACGGATCAATCAGAACTGAGCCTACACCATGGTTTTTTTAAACAGAAATTGTCGCTTCTCGACGCCTAGGTCGGTAGAATGTGTATACAACAAAAGAATATAGTGCAACAATTGGTGTTGAGTCTGCGAATTGAATGGATAATATGGTGGAGAAACGAGGGTATTTCGTTTGGCTTCTTAAAGGTTGAAGCCAACGAACCAAATATACACATGTATTTTATTTTGCTTTCCACAATACTCATTTGCCACAATACTTTATGTACAACTGCTAGAGTAATTGCAAATACAACTATATCAGTGCCGGACATTCTCGCTTATAACTCACGCTGCAGAAGCTATTAATTGTGAATAAATTTTAAAGGAGAATCGAATTTATGGCTTGAGCAATGATCTGGTCCACTTGTCATTTCCCCTCGACAGTTGGCTTCCCGCAATTAAATTGGCCAATCCGCTACGGACGATTTTTCAACAGACCTTTTTATTAGCTCCAATATATTTCGGTATACAGCGGGGCCACCCATATGTTGTACAATAACCCTGCGGCGACCCAGAAACCACGCTGTACAGGGTTTTAATTAATTTTGGGGATTTTCCTTTATTGCGAAAAGTCAAATAAACTGATAACGACGGCGACCTGGTTGGGACCCGGGTTGTGAAATTCGGATTGCGTGGGCGGTAGATAATTTTACGGTCTTCGCAATTTCGGGTAGGCTCTCTGCGGTGGCATCTGCTGACTTTAATAAACAATGTACTATAATATAATACATCACAGTTCACTTTATGCACCGCTTTAAACGTGAAACGTGATCCTTAAATAATGAGTTAATAAGAGATGAGGAATTTTGTTTTATAAATACGTAGTAGAGGTGCGATACTGGATTGCATTAGATCCAAAATTTTAAGAAAAGATTTTGTAAGAAAAGTGTATAGTATCTTTTGAAGTAGAGAACATGAAATTAAAACCTACTTTTTGTAAAAAGCTTCGATTGGAAACTTAAATTCATGACAACGAACTGTTTTTCCTACCTCGTGTATTTAAAGAAATTTGGGTTACGTCGTTCGTGTTTATTTAATAAAATGAATTTTTAAGTTGGCAGTGACATTTTTGGCATTGTTTTCATATTTGATGAGGTCTGTTTTAGATCTAAACGAGATTTGAAGACTAATAATTTGATCGGAATCGTCTAAAAAATGCCATCGCTTGCTGAACGTTCGAATGCATAATTTTATGGTTCAATCTGGCAAGTTTATTCAGAACTGCATGTTATCTCAATATCGTGCTTGACTGTCTGTACGGTGAGAACGACAGCAACACGAGCTATTGCACGCACCAGTTTGCACGAAAAAACATGCTTAAATTCATATCTGGCGAATTATATCATACCTATCTCTGCTAAGTCAAGTAAATGTAACGTTGTTTTTTTTAAGGAAAAATTGGTTTCCATACTCGAAGTAATGGCCTCATTTAAATTTTGTTTATTTATCTTAAATTGTTAACCATGTCTCGATTGTATATTTGAAGGTGACTAGGCGTTAAGAATTTAACGTTCTGAATTTTTCGTGTGGTCCGTCTTTGCAGAATGCACTTAATAGGATATAAGTGGCAAATAATGAAAATAATAGCCCCGTCGGATTGTGAACCAGTCTTCTCCAGGAAAAATAGGTTAGCAATGTGGGATCGGTTTTTTTAACGATGGGTTGGGAAAGGATCTGAGCTCGGTTATCTTTGTTACCAAGTTATTCGCGTGCCGGGAACAATTAAAACATCTCGCAATATTTCAGCACTTTTTTTTATAATATTTAAATTTAAATTATACACAATGCAGGTTGAAGGATATATTTAACCGGCGTATCTTTCTCCTCTGTGTCGCGAATAAATCGAAAAGTGTGTGTGCCTCTTTTCAGATGTTTTGTATCCTAGCCAATTTGTTATCTCTGTCTCTTTCTCTCCCTCTCAACCGCTATCGTTCCATTCCAGAACTCCCGCAAAGGAGCCACGTGCCATCATGACGGCATAATTTTGCTGTATTGCGTTTCAATTTTGTTCTGTAATTTTATAATTCTTTCGACTCGTCGTTTAATTTTAGTCTGCTCTATTCTTAATTTCATTCGCCTATCCCATTGATCGCGTGGATTTTTGTCCTGCCAACATTCTAGTTTATTTTTGATTCCGTTGGAAAATAATATTCTCGTTTACCGCCGGATAATTTTCTACATTGCTGTATGGAACGAGGAAAATAACCCAATATTTTTCCCCCGAGGAACGGATCACTGAGCAGAAATGTTTGCAAACATTTAATGGAATTAAATTCTTCGACTAGTCATGTTTTTATATGGCTCTGATTATAATATCTGATACATTATCATCGCTTACATAGTGATTTCGACTACAGAATCGGTCAGTTTTTTTACGTGAACAACGTGTTTGGCAAAATATTTTTACTTGGATATTAATATAAAGTTTACCTTAATGATTTCAAATTTTTAAACGTTTAATTTAGTTCCATACATTTCATTACGGTGTTTTTGTCCTATTTCTCTAAGTTTAACACTAATATACTAAACGTATTGTTAAAAAACATTTAATTACTATAACGTTGTATTTGATTGTAATTTAATACATATGATTATATAGTTGTTCTACTTCGACTTATTTCGAATTTGAATTCCATATTGTTATAGTCCTCATCGACAAGAGGAACATCAACATGTTTTTATGAAGTGTGAAATGTGAGCAATGGGAAATATCTAGTTATAATGGTGAAACCATGATGTCTAGCTCGAAAAGGGCGGTATTCATTGTTAAAATGTTACCTTAAATTACTCTAGCGAATTTATCTGCGCGAAATCTAGCGAAAGCTTGGAATGAAATGATTCGCAACAGAAACACGCCTGCCTTTGGACGAAGGAAACATTTGGGTCAATGTGGATTATACGGTCGGAAATATAGGATGGGGCAGTTGAGAGTCTTATGGAGGAACATAAACCGCAAGGACGGGGAGTCGTTCCCACGATTCAATTCCGCGTCCAGATGGGTTTTATTATGATATACGATCAGTCTCGCAGTCATGAAGTCTGATTAATTGGTTTTGTACTGCTCTGTGTTTGTACATTTTCGTGATTATAAAAAACTCTCCGTCTATGTACAGTCTAATTTGCCAGCCTAGAACTAAATCGTCTTGTTGTAAAGCATGTTGTGCACACCTCGGAAAATGCCAAGACCCCAATATTGCATTACGGAAAATTACTTGAATCTGAAGTCTGTGTTGAAATTATAATTTCGTTCAGTGAAAATGCTCGTTTCATCATTTTGATCGATGACTGGATCGATATGACTGGACTACCTGGTAACAGTGGATAAGAACAATTATGATCGAATTTGTTTAAGTAATTCATTAATTATACGTGTGGGGTTTTCTGGCGTCAAAGTTCTGTGCATGAATTATCGGATTACTGTGTTTTATAGACTTGTATATTTTTGAATCTCGTCCAACTATTCCAATACTGATATCGCAGTTAGTCCAGTGTAACTTGGCAACAGGGGAGGGGCCAAATGGACTGTAGACTTATTCTATTGATCTCAAAGAGTGCAGTAAACACAGTCCAAAAAACAACTGTCTAACCGACAGTCTTCCATTCGACCTTCCATCTGTTGGACTGGCACGCGGTATAAACCCGAACCTTGTATTATGAGCGATGGTATTCTTGACGCGGGTTGGCCTAGGTTTTCGACTCCAGGATTGGGCAGTTGGCTAAAAGTTGTAGTTTGAGCGTTCGTGTACGGCACTCTAATGTCGTTTTTAATTTATATTAAAACCTGATCCCTGTATGAAATACAATAAGGCGGCGGCGTGGTTGCCAGTGGCACAGGCCCCAGCCCTGGGTCAAGGTCTACCGCGGTAGGAGTCGTGGCACACTTTCCGATTTCCATTTTCTTGATGGACTGACTAAGGATGTCGATAAAATTTACTTGGTGTTATCTTTAATAAGTTAAACCCTGCGGAAGTAATGTGTTTGTTCCGAAATACCGGTATGGGCCCTATGTGTTTTGCAAGGAAATATTTTTCATCGGTCTACTCGCGTATCAATAAAACATTTACCCACATTTGTAGTATCATACTGAGTTAAAATGTATCGATTTATAATCCTTCAACTGTATAAGATAACCGCTTCGAGGTTTCAAGTTGTCAGATATAAATATAGACACTTGAATACATACGCAAATTTAAAACCAGCAGAAATTTAAAAAATTGCAATTTTTTTTTACCACACTAATATAAATAAGTACACCCCATTTTATGGTTGTGGGGTACCAATACGTTGTTCAGACTAGTAAAATTGCTAGGGATAATCAAACTCACCAACATCTCCTTTTGCCTTGGATTTATCCCTCTCTCCAGAGGCTATCTCACGTTGCCTTTCTTTGGATCAATGCCAAATATGTTATGCTAGCCAAGCATATATTACATATCGCCAAGCCCCCTGGCAGTTTAAGGTTAAATAAATTCCATCATTCTATCGATTCATGTTTCGAGGCGCCGGCATCGTTGTTATTGAAGCGCAAAGGGATCTTCGCAATGTAAATCGGTGGCATTGAATCCTCAGATTAGTGACTTATTATGGAAGTATCTACTCATTCGGTTGCCCTTATCGGTCGGATTTCTCTTGTCGCCCGAGGTCATAGCATTCACAAGTTTTCTGGCTTCGAAATTATTAATTTTGGATAATAATACGTCCGCGGCGTCAAGCTTTATTGCCTCGTGTGTCGGTCTCTTGACGTACGGCTCCATCGGCGACGGCAGGTAAAAAATATTGGCCCCAAAAATGGAAACTCACTTTTTTAATACACTCAATATTGTCAGGGTTTCGGCTGCAGTCTCCTAAGGTAAGCAAAATGCCGGCCCCAATGCAGAACTAGATTTTGATTTTATCAGCGAGAAAGACAATTATAGATTATAAAATCTAATTGTTCGTCTTGCTTAAAAATCCCAAATAGAGACACTAGTTGGGCCACTTCGTGATACTTCTATGATTCGAAAACTTTTTCTGTTATTCGTAAGGAAAAGTAAGTTCTCAATACAACTGACAAATTGAAATAATATCGGGATATATATAAATATATATATATATATATATATATATATATATATATATAAAGATCTAATAAATTATATAAAACAATAAGTCATTTTGTTTATAGGTGTTCAATTCAGAATTTGTAGCCTATCAGTAAAACATATAGATCGGATGAGTGGTGGCAGAGTCTCACTTCTGCCATATAATTTTATTTAAAAAAAGAAGAATAAACTCTGGATGACAACTGTTCAAGGTTCTTATTATCCGAATTTCCAACTTCCGTTCCATTCAGGCGGAATAATATTTTTACTTTCCATAGAATTAAAAAAGTTCTCATTGACAAAAATAGAGCTTGCGGCACCGTGGAAGTTCATGGTCCGCGGAACCGCCTTATCGGGCCAATTTTTTTTGGTCGTGCCGCAGATAATTTTGATCCATAAGAGAACGTATTATTTTATCCTCTACACCAGATCGGTTTCCACTTTTGGCTGTCATCAATCGGACTCGGCCAGTAAATGACTGAGATACTTGGAGATAGTGGGACGATGTTCCAAACCCCGGCGGACGCTCAAACAAATGACATTTAACAAATTGCACTGATTTCGTTGAGACAATAAGATTTTGTGCGAACTGCAAGCCCCCCCAGATTTGCACTATTCACGAACTGTACATTTACACGGGAATAAACATTCTTATCCCTAAAATCGGTGACACAGATAATAATTTTACCCTTTTGTGATCTCCTATATCCGCTCGCAGGTTTGGTTAGGGGAACCAAGACTTTTGCCGGACTTTTCAAGTAGGTTGGCGTGTTACTCAGGCATTGTCTACACTATCAATGTACCACAGTGCAGTGAAGGTGGGGAGTTTCCGAAATCGGTTTAAGAAATACCAAATTAGCGAGCGGAGGCAGAAGATGGTGTTCCGAAGCAATAAATTTATGTTTGTGACTGACAATATTCAGGAATTATTGGCAACAATCAGTTGCTTATTGAAAAGCGTATTCTCTTAAATTGTAAAAGGTTAGCTTTAATGTTTATGGAAAACGTCAGGGAGAAAACGTGTCTATTTTTGTTCGGCACCCCCCCCTCCTGTAGGCGATCGGGAAATTATTTACAAGAACAGAAATTTGAAAGTTGATCGTGAAGAGGGTAGTCGATGGGCCGGGCCTTGAATTGCACTTTCACCGCGGTCGTCCTCTCTCCTGCCCTCTCTCACTCTTTTGCAGTTTTTTTCTCTTTCCCTCTTCATCTCTGTCCCTTATCCACTTTCACTGCGCGCCAGCGGACCAATTTCACTTTTGTGTTCGTTCTAAAAACAATGGCACCGTCGTCCCCGTTTTGTTGTTTCTCGTGTTTATTCAAGATACCGTCCTTGCTGGGCCACTAATTCGGTTTGTCAGTCGCAGCGGTGAAAGTTACGATACAGCTATTGTTTTACGGGTGGACGTATCCACATATATATATATATGTGATAGCGATATGAACGATTACCCCATTTTAGTGTCTATTTTCTGTTAATATTGTAAGTTTCCATGACGTAGTTTCGTGATTACTTCCATCAATTTCAGTTTCTCCATTTTATAAGCATTTTACAAGAAAATCAATTAATATCCGATTTATAAAGTGTAATCCACTCGTTTTAATTACAATTCGCAATTAATGGAAAACAGATAATGGAGGTTATGATAAGCTATAACCCTCCTTTATTATTCTGCGTATTGTGTCTATTTCTGTGTAATAAATGCGTTTGGTAGTTATGCTTTTTCACAATGTTTCACATACGGTCCTTGCAACAAGAGTTATATGTTTGTATATGTTGTTATTGTGTTCCGGGGTCTTCACCACCGGACTAGAATCTGTTGTCTGCTAAATTATTTCCCGATTTAATAATCGAACAAGTTGCAGTAGCTGTAGCGTAACTTTCCATTAGGGTTTCAATGCGGCCGTAAATATTTCATTTAATTCAGGACATGAAAATTCATGTGCACTTTCATATTATTGGACACACACACACGCGCTGGACTTCTGATGCTCTCCCCGGTTTAAAAATAACTTCTTACAGTTTTCTCCCGTCCGACTTTGCCGTATCTTTCTTGACGTTCCTTATCGATTGAACGTTTCCATTCTGTACGGCAATAGATCCGCGATGTACAGCCTCCGTTGGAATGTTGGATACTCAGGAGAGGGCAATTTTCAAACCCCTCATGTTTTTAGGCGTTGGACTGTCGAGAAATTGCTTTCGAAGTGTGCACTTGAGCGTGTTCGAACCTCTTCTTTATATAAAAAGTCTTGTTAGTCTTTGAATAAAAAAAAATGGCGACCGTAGATATAGCTAGGGTACAATAAACAATAAAAATACTCCGTACAGTACAAGTAGTGTCCTAAAAATGATAACGAGTCGTGTTTCTCGTTGTTGAAATTGTTTCCCACCAGAAATTTCGATGCACTTTGATTTTTAAAACGCATGGAAACACTTCCATCGCCATATTGTTTACTAATTTGTTTAATTTTTGTGTGTTACTTCACATTAGTGAATTTTAAATTCGAGTCAAGATAAAATGAGGAGGGCTTAAGCAGAACTATCTGGAACGTATTATGACTCATAACTATGCCTAATAATTCAAGAATTTGCATTTCAGGTGTCCTTCTTCATTCAAACGGCACAGTTGAACAAATTTAGGAGACTCTTTGCCATCACACCATATAAGGTAATAATAAAATAACCGGTAATATTATAATAATTATTGAAACCGGTTTAGATGTTTACCGATGGAGTGTATTTATGTTGAGATCGTTTAATCTAAGGAAACCTGTTTTGCTTGGAACCTTTATAGGTACGTTTACTAAGACATACATCTCTTTATTTAAACAATTATTGAAAGTGGTTCACCGGATTTCAGTGTAGTCTATATTGAGCCGAAAACAATGTAGCCTCCAAATATTGCTTATCTGCCAGATTAAAGGCTAGAATTGTACCTTCTATTCTCAAAATATACCAACTTTTCTACTTCTGTTGTATAGTTTTAGGTGTGTTATTTAATAATAGTGATGAACCTAGGGCCTTGATTTTTTATTGGTTTTACACTTCAGTTATAAGGTCGACCACAATTTAAAATATCTGTTTGGCAATGTGCGAGGGCTAGGAAATGCTTTAATTCTTGCGATGGTTCGTCTCCACTCGCTAATTTGATCTAATGTTAGATCAAATTTCGGCTTTTATTGTTCAGCGGCAGTGCAGACAGGATGCCCCTGCAGCACACCATCACACGTTAATGCCTCAGTAATCGACTGACGGAACGCTAATTCGGATGACGAGAAACCGAAACCTGTCTGCCGGTATTAAACAAAATCAGCGAGTGGAGACGGAAGATTGAAAAAATGATGATATGCAAAATCTTCGCCACTTGTTATTCCATTACTAACCATTCATATTTTATATATTGAATTATCTTTAGACTTGAGTCAGAAATAAAACTAAATGTGCGAAATTAAGGAAGTAGACGACAGTTTCTCCTACTCATCTCAAATAACTGACTGCCTTGATTTATTAAACGACAATTGGAAATTCCTTTCTTCAGTCGGAGCCTCTTGTTTGTGTTCCGCTTGTTTATGGAAATTATATCGCGTAAAAAAAACTCGCAATCGCCATTTAATTGTTTGCTTCTTTTCGAACGGGTCATTTTTTCTTCTCAACGATCGGAAACCAATATAACAGGAATGCGCAACCTTCTTGAAAGAAAGCCAAATTATCCCTACCCCCCGGAGGAGTATGAATGTCATGCATGTTAATGCTAAATACAGCGGACTGCCTCCAGCTGCACGTTCTCCTTTCCGACAAATAATATAGACAAATTATATACATATATAATTTTATACTGCAATTAAATTATTTACAAGAGAAAATTTGAACCAAGGTGGCTAATCAGTAAGCAGAGCAAGGATGGTGGACAGTATTAAATTGTACTAAAAACGATGTGCATTGCTCTTTCAATTTCGTAATTTGAAAAATTAGAGGCTTGAGTTTTTACATGAGGAAAACTAGAAAAAAGTAGAAGTTTAAAACTATATTAAACAGCCCAGGTTTGCCGTTGAGAGAATGGAATTTGGAACTTGATCATTTGGATGTAAAATCGTGGTCTTTATAAGTTGTTTACTGTCCGTTGATTATTTTAACTTATTTTTTTAAATTATTATTTACTTATTATATATTTAATCATTTTTAATTATATTAATAATATCATTGTAATTTTATCAGCTAGTAGTTCAAAGGAAGCATTTTTCTGTTGTCTCTAATGAATTCAGTTTAAAGGAAGCATCTGTCAATTTAATTAACCTGCATTTGGGTCAATGACAAACGCTCTCCGTTTCCTACGCCTGCTTCCACTTCTTGACCTGAAATGTCGAAATTCACTCTACTGTCTACACTATTTTATCTATATGTTTTCTTATCTAACGAAATAAGAATTCTTTAAATAAGTGATATAAGTTCGTAGACAAATTATTTTTGGTGGACGCGAAATAAAATTATGTAAACAAAATAGTTGAACAAACCCTATGACAAAGTTTTCTGGTTCGAGGAGACAGCCGCATTGAAACTATCCTTTACTGCGTTTTTGGTTCTTTTTATGATTTTACTTATAATGGCGTATGATTAAATGTAATTAGTTCAAGAGCTGTTGTATTATTCATAACTGCTGGGACCTTTTTCAGTGCTATGTTTTTTCACCCATGAAACTGACCAGAATATTACGTATACACTGTCTACAGCACATCTAGTTATTTTACTTGCTACGGATAATATAAATAATTATTAATTTCATATTACGTTGTTTTTTCAACTGCGCGTTTACTAAAATTATTTTTAATCTATATATATCTTGGCCTGTACGTGACTAGCGGCCATCTTTTGGTTTTTAGTTTTATCCTCTAGTTTTATCCAGAACTTAAAGTATGTAACATGAAATAAGCGTAATAGGAGCCTAATACTACAGTCGACGGTGAGAAGCTGAAAACGGTTTATTCTCAGACCTAACTGTTTCTTGCGGGTATGACAGGTTTTAATATTCGGGGCCCTCCCGGGGACCTCCGCAGTTTATTTTAAACTGCCGACAAGCTATTTTCCAGGGCTGATTCAGAGATGATGGAGGATTCGCGCGAAAGTATTTTGGGCCGATTACCGGACGGATATTGGCGCTAATGTCTTTTTGGCGTTCTGGCCACCGCTGTGACGGTCGGTCGTACCGTGACGAGTAGAGTTTCGCGTCCAGTAGAGTCCGGGAGCATTGATCCATTTGGCTAAGTTGTTGTTTCACAACTTACCCCTCGTCCCATCGCTACATAACACCCTCGTTTTTTCCTGTTGCGACAGGCGACAGTTTCTTCTTCTATTAAGCTAAATTGTTTACATTTTCTTAACCGTTTTCCCTGAAATTTGAATGCATTTCCTTTTTTTAAGTTCGATACAGGAATAGGAAAAAAACGTAAAGTGCGAATTATTGCTAAAATTAACTGTCGATTTAAATATTTACTTGTTATCATTAAGGAAATACGTAAAAATCTATATTCGGAATTTCGCCACATTTATGTTTCTTTGGCATTATTATTTACTAATTTGTACACAAACATTAACATGCCACTAACAGTTAAAACTATCATCCTGAAACAGTGAACAATTTGCTTGTTCGTGCCATATGAATCTTGTACAGTTCGAACTATTGAAATAAAGACTTGGTCAAAGTTTTACAAGTGTTGGAGGAAAACCTCAGGGGAATATTATTCGCTTGGGAGTAGGTTCTCGTCAAAGTAGGGACACAGTATTGAATGTTTAAAGCCACCTCCGGCTCGTTTTTGCTTATAATTACTCCGAGACATTGCGCTAGTAGATGGGGTCATATCCTGAGCGGAAGTGAAGGTGGTGTTTGCTTCCTGGAACGCACCTTGAGACCATATTCAAATGAAGAAACTAAATCGTTGTTACTCGTTAAAATCAAGTTCCGGAAATAATTTAACTATGATATTTCCTATAATTTAATACAAAATACCGAAATATAACTTTCAAATTTTTTTAATGCTACATGTTTCTCAGATCAGAACTTCTTGCAACTAGATAACAAAAATTTAAAAAATTACTTAAAACGGTATTTAATTACAGAATGCTGATTGTGGGAACTTGTTACGTCTTGGTAGAAATTACTGGACCTCTCCATTTTGCAGTAGAACGTAATGATTTTTGTTTACAGTGTTGCGCTATACTAAGATTTACTATTGTATGAAAATTTATTAAAGCTGTAGCAGGGCAATATTAAGGGCATAATCCTGAGAAACATTGTTTATTATTTGTGTTAGAGAGATAGAGGTCGACAAATAACAGCCTTACGGTAAATATCTGGCATCCATCAACTATTTGCAACCAATGCGGATTACTTGTTTTGTAGCCACGTGGATAAATTTGTGTATTATAATTTATTTGAATTATAGTTTCGTTATCCCGGTGTATAGTTTTTGTATACAAGAACACCAAGAGTGGTGAGGTTAACTCGGTTCGAGTTGTTGGTTGGTCGGCGGAGCGTGCCCTTCCTAAAAAAAGGTTGAAACTCAGTGGAACGCGATTTACGTGACTCTTCCTTAAGTTTAAAATAATAAAGTACCAGCGTGTGCGTTTATACTTCCTGCGCTGCATTATTCCACTGTTGTACCCTCTTTTATACTCAATGATCTTATTATTTGCATGTTAGAGAAGTTAGTATATACAAATAGTAAACTCGTGTTTTAAACCATTGTACTTCTGATTTTATTTCGTATGCAAGAAATTTTACGTCTGTGTCTCCCATGTGGAAAAAGTGTTCAGGGTTATTGAGCTCGTAGGTGTACTGTTTAGTATACTGACTGTGTTTGACTGGTCGTATAGTGTTCACAGAGTCTCAAGTAACTGCATGAATAGAAGTGCTATATGCAGTGCTCTAACGTTGCGAACTAAGTGTCGTATTTAGTATGTGTGTCCTTGAGTGTGGAGTCAGTGATTATTCTAGAATTTCGGTTATTGTTAACATTTTTTGAACACGTTCAAGGATTTTGTTCCAACTCTGCCTTCCATATAAATTATCCAGTTCATATTTAAGGAGCGTTTTGAGGTGACGTTAGGATGTCAATACCCCTCCGGTTAATTAAGAGAAGCCTGTCATTTTCGACCTAGATGTTTCTGTAACTCCATTTTACTCGGTTTTTTTCTACGTACTTTTACGCAACGTGACTTTTCACCACAGCATCTAGCCCGTGGCTATAGGGAGATGGACAATAGCCCATTCAAAAGCATTGACTAAGAAATGTCTTACCGATTTGCGAGTTTAGTTTTGCCACTTAGAATCTCACGAATAATTCATGAGTAATGACTTGAATTGACTTTCCGCCGACCGACTCACCAAGTTTCTGAGTGTGTGAAAGGAAATTGATGTGTTCTTCGAGTTAGTGAATTGGGAGCAGATACCAACTCGAATACCATTTTTATTCCACCCTATATATCGTGATTATTTGTGTATGGATCACATGTTGAATAAACAATCAGTTTTTGGTTGTTTTTGTAAGAAAAAACAGATTAAGTAAACTCAGTTTACTGTTTATAATCATATTTATGATTATAAATTTTCAGTGATGTCTACATGATACCTACTCGAAGGAATGACCTGCTCGTAGGAATACTGTATAAAAAGCTTCCAACTGCAAGGCAAAATAAAACTACATATCTGTCTGGTGTGCTGATTAGGATCAATAATGTAACGTGTATGATAGTAGCAAACGTAATTACGTAAGAAATGCACACGTTATCTTATAAATTATTCAATTTTCACCATATTAGGCCAACTTGTCAAACGCGATAATACTAACCTTACGAAGTCCTCTTTATTTCTGTGTGTGTGCGTGTTTAGCAAGGTAAAAAGTCCGAGTATGTGAATGGCGCTGACCAAAAAGGATCACTGTGGAATGGCGCCTCATTAGAATAAGTGGGCCAGATTGGTCAGCGTCTGTATATTTGGTTGGTTGGCTTCAACCTGTTAGAAGCCAAACGAACTCCGTTCGGCTGCTCGGTTCTTCATTATGATGTCCATTCGGTTCGCTGACTCAACGTCCAATTTTTAGCTGATAAATTATATATTTGTAAATTATATATATAAGTTAAATTTTTCCGGAGTTAAATACTGGAGCAGAAATGTTCACACACAATGCAAGAACAAAACCCCTACCCTGTGCTGACCCTGGAAGCCTGTTCGGGATGAATAATTCGCTGCACATAATTTGGTTTCAAAAACAGCCATTTGACATTCTGCCAGGTTATAGGAGGGTCGATAGGGGCGTTGAATCCGAGGGTTTTCGTCCTTCCTAACTAGTCCTAGCGGCAAATGCAACTCCAATAGATTAAGTTCCTATACTTAAGCCTAGTTACCGAAATTGCCTGTGGGTTTCTGGGAAATCAACTCCTACCCTTTGGCACTACAAAGAAATACAAACCGTTCCTTTGGGCCTGTATTCCCAAATGCTTCGGGAACCTTTTTTCCAAACCGTCGGAAGGAGTTTTTCGTTTAAGGAATGGCCTTAAATTACTCGGTTACATTAATAAACTTCATATTTAGCCTTATGTATTTACTTCAAAGAAAATGCTAGGATCTATCATGATATTCATTATATACACATTGCAATATTATTGATCATGATTATCGGCCAACTCATCCCAGATAGCAATGATGACGTTTGGCATTAACCCTATGTCCGCTCCTATTGCTAAAGTGAAATGTACGCCCTCGATCTCAGTTCTATTTGCGTTTACCCCAGTTTCAAAATTCTCTTCGGTTGCGTAACCGATCTTGCCCCTTGTCAAGCGGTTGTAATTCTCCCATCCTTACGTTTATTATTAGTTGTGGGGACGTATTTTCGTTAAAGAACGTCGAAAAAGAAACGAAGGGCGTCGCTGAACTCTATATTAAGTTATATTTAACATAATCGCACGTCCGATTTCCTCTCCGCTCCCGCATGTTAGATTCCAAACCTGGCCACTTTCTCTCTATTAATATAGTGAGATAGTTGCGTTATAATGACTCTGAGTAATGGGAAGGGAGCCCAACTCCATTAACATAAAATCAAACAAGCGGAAGGTGACAACAAATTGCGCAATGATGATATTCCTCCTGGACGTTCCTCCCACACCGCCAAAGCCTTAAAATAATTACATTTAACGTCACGTTTGTACACCAAGGATGACTTAACCTGATTTCTACGGAAATTACAAGGTTAGCAATAAGTCCGTGTGTTAATATTCTACAATTCATCCGCAGGGCATCTCTGTGGATTGCATATAGGCCCTACAAATTGTTTCCCCCCCTCTTTCAGCTTCATCCTTCCACAATTATAATGAAAATCACAATCAATATTTTTACACTTATATTGATCTTTCATTTCCGATTCCATCTTTGTTCTGACGATCAGCTCGACTCCTCCGTAATTCCTCTTATATAATTCAAATTCTGAACTGACTTCCATGTGTACATCTTGTTCTCCTTAAGTTTAATTCATTTTTAGTAATGAATATTCCAAAACGAATGTACCAATCACCGAAATTTGAGTCCGTATTAGTAGAGACTTGATGACGATGGTGTGCCGCTAATTTTACAACAGTCCGTTATCGCGATCGTTCTTATCCACCCCGAGAATTGATTCAGATTTAGGAATTCGAATCTGCAGATAACCGAAGAATGATCTGTAGATTCATTAACCGGAAGAATCTTAATTCTGTAATTACAACTGTCCGACCTCGTTGTGAGGCAATCTTCCCGATAGTTGCGCCTCGTCGCTCTTTAGAGTTGTAGCAATGTTTAATTGGGAATAAAAGTTGTTATTAGGATTAGGAAACAGTTACCGTTGGGGGAGGCTGTTGCCAAGCAGACCGGGAGTTTACCGCAATGCTCACCACCGCCTTTCCGACCGTTAGGTGGAGGATATCGATTTATTTTACACCGTGAGGAATTAATTTCAGTAATTTGGTCTTGATGTACTGACGTTGGAAGAATATTATATTTATGTGCACTTTGACTCGGGGATAGGTAACTATTTTTGCCAGGTAATTAAACAATTTGTGTGGAAAATCAACAATCGCACTCCGAAAATAAACCAATTTATTTTACTTCGCCAAAATTGCACTGAAATTTAATCTTCTATCCCTAATCAGTGTGTTAGATAGATTCCAAGAGTCAGTTATGTCAAACAATAACTACAGATGGAAAAATAAGCTTCTACGGGGATCATATTTTCCCCCTCAATGTCTCTAATTTAGGCAACATTAAAGGGCCATAGCAATTTAATATCATAGATATAAAATCATAGTTAATTAAAAATTAAGGAACTACATTGAATATAAATAAAATAACGTACAAAGTAAAAAGTATCGTTTATTCTTGTTACTACAGGTAGGAAAACTTTATTCATTATTAAAGAGAAAACAAACTGGAAAAAAGGTAATAGAATAATAAAAAATGCTTCGGGAAATTACATATCCCGAGAAAATGAGACCAAGTGCGCTTGTCGCTATTGCTCATTCCCCTCGCTTTAGTTCAAATCGTGTAGCGCAAGTATAATTAGTTTAATTTTGACTTCTTTAATTGTCCAGAGTCCGAGTCTTTTTTAATGTGAATACCTGAGAATTAACGTATACACGGATATAACATTTATTTTGCAATTATTCAAAGAATTTTTTTATTTTGCATTTTCGGAAGATATTATTCGAATTATATTCCAATGTATGAATTTATGGTATCATTTATTTGTTTATCTGGTCATTGGAGACATGACCTGTATTCTATAATACAGGATCTATATGGTTATCCGATCTATAGCATTATTTTTTATTATTATTAGTTATGGGTTTTATTCAACCGGGGATAACACGAGATTAAGAGGGATGCAGCTAAGTTGATGGAATGAGGGAATAGTCATGTCGTGTTTTTTATAGATCTGAATTTTTAATTCAATCCGAATAACCACTTCTTTATTGGCGATGAAGTAATTCCCTTCGGAACGAATCCGGTTGTATTTTCCTGTGCGGTCTGCGGCCATTTTATTCTCCAGTGTCGCGTGCAAGTTTATTTTTTAAGCTATTTTTTGAATTTTTTCGATTTTCTGTATTCACCTTCTTGCGGTCACTGATTCTTAGACCGAATCCAGGAATAAAAAGTCGATTCCCTTTCCCCTAATATTACTCCACATTCGTGTTGCTAATAAGTAGTAATAATTTATTGTGAACATAATAGACTACTGCTAAAATAAGAATATTCGAGGCTTTGTTTAACATGACTCGTGGAATACTTTTTGAAGCTAAATGTGTGTGTGTGTCCTTTATAACCCTTTAAAAATAATTATTTGAATCAGGGCTTGAATTAGGAATCACAAAGTACTATTTTACTCGATTTATCTTCGTGACTTCATTTTGCTAGTTTTATAGTGTTACTTTAAAATCATTGAGTTATCTATAAATGAAATAAACAAGAGGGAATGAACTGACAAGTAAATTTTCCCCCCTTATATGAAAACCAACCCTCCTTCCCTTCCCGACTTCTAATTCAGAAGAATTGAAGGTTGGGAGCAGAATTTAGATAAATTACAAAGGATTACATAGATTAGGATAGATAGATTACAAATAGAACAAAATTGTGAGGAAATAATTAAGACTTTTGGGACGTCTCCTCTTTCCTCTACTGTGTGCATTCAGGCTCAATCCAAACCCATTTAAAACTGCAATTTCGTTTCGGATCGTCTTTCGCCTGAATTCAGGAATGCTTTTGCTACGGCGCCCGATGGAATTGCCTTCCTCTTTTCACGAGGTGCTATTGACCGGTCCCGAGAATTCTTCACTGCTGCCACCGTGTCAATTGGTCTCCAATAACGAAATGAATTCGAACTCATTAGGTTGGCTTTTGTAACCAAATTGAGGATGCTGTGAGTCCGCAACGGCGGAGAAAATTGGCAAGATTTATGTGGGGAAACCGCCCGATTAATGCAATCGTTTGCAATTTTAATTTGCCCCTAACACATTAGTGCTCGCTCGGATTGGCAATCTCAAGGAAGTGAATTAATTTCACAAAATTATTTCATTGATTGATAAATACATATTTAAATCACATGTCAATAATTAATTATTTCATAATCGATATTCTTCATTAGGAGCTATGAACTATTTAGTGATTCAATGGAAATTTCTACATCATTTGATATATTGCTTGAATCAATATGCTGAAAGATATCGATTGGGCCACCTGAATATCAGATTCATTTCATTGGTCTCGGTTTTATTAATTAAATCCATTGAGTATAGTTGAATGGAAGAAAGCAAATGCAAGAATCCTGTGTTCTTTTCACGCTCTTTCCTCCGAAATAAATTTCAGACTTTTAATCTTCAAAAATAAATTGATCGAATTCTTTGAAAATACCATTGATTTATGAAATATTTAAAGATATCTTGTTACAGAATATTACAGAATTATAGTAACGCCCCTGGAAATTACTTGTTATATTTATTCAGTTTCCCTTGGAACTATCGACAACTTAAAGTGAATAAAATTATTATAATATATAAGAGACGATAAAAAAAGAACAAATGCAATTATAATACTTAATAGAGCATTCAATTTGTATTTCCATTTTATAGAAAATATTTTTCCTCTTTTTCTTTTATGTTTTGTCACGTAAGAAAGTCGTTACAACTTACGTTCAACAATTTTTCTGTAGTTATATGTCCCAAAATGTTTGACTGTTACCAAATTTCCTAATTTGGTTTTCTAAGATATATAGACGGAATTGATAATTTTTTTTCATTATCCTGTATTGCTGGTGTTATTATACCAATTAAGGTTTCAGGATTTTGCGGGTGAGGCGTTGTTGAGCAGTCGTGGAGGGGGGGGGTGTCTTTCCTCGTTGAATAAATTTGGGCGTTACCCCGGCTTGGAACAAAAGGCGTGGGGCGTGCACCTCCGAAGCCGTAAGCCGGTACGGCGGTATTCGCGTGTCGGAGGACGGTGACTCGGTAAATTATTAACTCTGACGTTGCTGCTGCGCCCTGTTTGCAGCATGCTCCGCCACAGGCACAGGCACGCCCGCCCCCCCGCCCTCTCATCGATCTAAATCTCCCGTTACATTGTATATAGCGTTGGCTCCACATTTATTTGTTCCTTATGCTGCTCGCGGACCACGTCTCATTCGTTCATAGGACAAATACAAAGTTACGTGGTCGTTAAACACTTATTATTCCCCTTCCGTTCGAAGTACCGGAAAAACTGGAACATTTCAGCCGTCTATAGTGTGCATTATGATTTCCCCCGTTTAAAAGCTTTTTAATTCATTGAAACTCCAGTGGTGTTTGCCTGTCCATGACGAAATCGAGTATGTTGCACTCTTCCTGCAAGTGAGCCCCAACACTACTTTAGATCTAAAGATGCAGAATCTTGTCCGGTTTACGAACCCGCAAACAGTTTTGACCATTTTGCGCCCGCGTTGAAAAATTGCAAATACATTAATTTTTTGGAATAACATATTGAGGAAAACGACTATCCGGCAGACGTTGTTGAAAGAAACATTGTTGAATCGTTGAATCGGTTCCGATAATTCACATTAATTTATTCTTAAACAGAAATGTATTACTATTTTAAATTAAATATTGTTTCATAAGGGTCTAATTTGACGCTGAATCCAGTACTGGGCGTTGCCTTGGGACGTCTCAGTATTGACAGCCGACGGACCAACAGCGATTGTAATGTTTGACACAACTCCTTGAATGGTTCAGATTTAATAATTAAGCTCTGATGGCAATCCCAAAACAGTTCATTCTTCGTTTCGATTGATATTTTAGTGAGCACTGATATTATACACAGTTAACATTAACACTGTTTTTGGTCTTTCTATGGAGGTGAATTAGAAAACGTTGTTAGTAGATCAAACTCTTAGTATTAAGTAAACATTTTTAAATAATAATTCAAAATTGTAACTAAAAGCATAAGCTGTAGACAGATAACCATTTGTCACTTTTCTATCCCCTTTTCATTGCATAAATGAAAAGGAACCTGACAATTTCAATTTAAATTATCACGGCCAACAACAAACAAGTTTTCCAAAGGCGATTTTAGAATGTCATCGTTCATGAAAAGAAAGTGTCATCAGTTCAGTATACGCTTTTCCGAGGTTTAAATACATGAGTATTATCTGTCATCTAGGTAGATGATAGGCTAAGGGCGGCAAGTGCTGGCTAAAGTGTTTTAAAGTAAGGAGAGCGGAATTAGCTGAACTTTAGTTACCTAAGAGGCATGCTTTTGACAGCTTAATATAAAACTTTAGTTTTAACTGAAGATACACAACAACTTTACTAACACTGTGTTCTAAAACTAAAGGCAGTGTGTCTAAATCAGTTAATCCCAAAATTTCACTCACTACTTTTGAAAGATCATTCCCTTGTACATAAATCGATAAAACCTTATATGAAAGCGATCTATTCTAAAAGTAAGGTCTTTCAATCAGGGTCTGTCTGCTCACGAATTACACGAAATAAAAAAGGATTTTCGCACGAAATTAGAACTTTGTATCACTATAAAGACGCCTATGTTATTCAGAGCTAACCCTTTTAAGAAACTCATAAAATTGGGTGAATGATAAATGAGATTCGTTCTGAATACCATTCCATCCAGAGACCTCACACAGTCTGTCATTAATACTTATTTTGTTTTACAGTATTGCTCGAAGAATTATATGTTATACGCATATGATTTGGTAATTTTTAAGGGGATTTGTTAGTTTTAAATGAGTTTTTTCACCGTTGCATATTTTAAAAACAATATCAGAATAAAGGATCTATAGATGTAATATTTTCAGGATGTAATATAGGTTTTAATGAAGTACATCATTTAAAAGTTTAAAATAAAAAATCGTTAGTTATCTATGGAACATAGTACATTCGACAACAAAATAATCCCGAGTAAACCGTTATCTAATGAGAATGATTATTGTAATACCGCACGAAGAGGTTGAGATAACACCATCTCAGTTGGGAGACCGTTGTCAACGGCCAACAAATAAAACGTTTGTTCTCTGTATCGGTTCTAGAAATTAAGATTTACATGATAGAAATTGAAAATTTCAACGAAAAATTAACTGATCAAATACGGCAGATACAGACTGACAAACTTAGTTGATTTGAAGCTCAGAGTTTTACACATAACCAAACCATTACGTTACCTTAAAGATTTACCGTCCTTCACGATCTATTTTTTTATTATTTTTTCTTAGGATTATTGACGATGTCCTACGATTAGATTCAATGAGGATGAGCCAAATAATTTTTAACGTATCATACATTTTCCCCGATAATTTACTCTAAAATGTGTAGAACTTTCTGTCTTATTTTTTGTATATGCAGCTTTTCAGATTTTTTTATTTATAGATAAGTTTTTAAATATAGACAGCCTGGTGTTTGCCGTTCTGAGCTTCTTATAAGGGATGAGTATCAGTTAAAGTTTTTTAAACGCATATTGAGTTGCGATAAGAGTTACAAGTTGAATGCGATTGGTTTTTGTAAATACATAGTAATTAAATAAGACCTCCTGTCAGCCCTTTCACTAATTGGCAGCATCTTTTCGGCAGCCGACATGCGTACACCTCGTTATGTTTCTCATGGAATGCTAATGACGATGGCGAGGTGGAAACAGAAATTCGAACGAATAATGATTTTTGAAACCATCGAGATTCTCCCCACGAAATATCATAAACGTGTTTTACAATATTGTTTTTGGCCTCGTGTAAAATTGCCTATTCTTTATCTGAACAATGCCTGTCACCAAAGAGGGTCACCCGGCGACCTCATTTTCTTTATTGAAAAACCTTAGCGGAGAAATCCTTGGTGCGGAAATCGTCTGGATTTTATTCTATTTATACTGAGTTAGAAATTAGTTACTTACACCTCACTCCAATAGTAACGAGTGAATAACAAGATATGTTTGCTTCGACGTCAAAGCTTCGCTATTGTTAATTTAGATTCAAGGTTAATGGGCTGGGTGGGGTTTCTTCTCCTATAATGATATCTTTATCTTTTTCTAACACATAAGGTTCCCCTAACATAATGCTTTAACCAAAATAAGTTACTTGACATTGTGTGTGTGTGAGTGTTTATACATATATGTTGCCTCAAGTAGTGTGATATTGGAATTTTAATTGCTATGTATAGCATAGTACTACTGTGCTCACAGGACATCATACTACCATAAAACACCGGCCATCCAACTTGCTTCCTATTTGTCATCTCAACAGATGATCAAATATCCATCCTTCATCGCAAGGTGCACTTATATACTGCTCTTTAATATTTCCGAATGTATGTGTTAGTATATATTAGTGATAAATTGTGTGTCATGAAGAGGAGTGGAAATCCGCACGTAGAATGGTTCATAATGACTGGCAATTAAATTTCACTTCCAGTAAGTGGAATGATTGACAATACTCTATTCTGACCAGCCAGAGTTTTGACACTCAATATATTTTACGTGCATGTATTACACACTGTTTCCTGTTCCATTTATTCTTTTACAGTTATATATATATATATATATATATATATATATATATATATATATATGTGTGTGTGTGTGTGTGTGTGTGTGTGTGTGTGTATGTGTAAGAGAGAGAGAGAGAGAGAAGTACATCCATCAATATGTGTATAGCGATACTGGCTGTGGCATTTTAAGTTAGTGGTGTATTGAGCGAAAGCGAGGTATATATGTAATGCTGCGGTATTCTGCAGCTACTGCCCCCACCGCCTCCGCCCACTAGAACCGTTCCACCCAAAAACTTTCCGTGTGACTTTTTACGTTAATAAATATTTAAATATACCCGCCCCTTTCGTTATTCCGTCTGATGGAAAGACTGGGGAAGCAGTTTTCTTTATCGGTCCCAAACCATCTTTAGTCACCCACAATGGTCTACGTCGATATTTTGCCCGTATTAAATTACAGGATGGTGATATTTTGAAATTAAAACAATAGTTTGTAAGATTTGAAATTATTGTATTGTTTCTTCTTTCTCCTGTGAACCCATATACCATAGCTTTCACATATAGCATGTACTTTCATTGTCCACTCATTCTATGTTCTAAGTAACGCAAAGCTAGTAGCCCATATTCATTTATTCGGTCCATGCACTTTCGAATTAGCCTTACTAAAAACATTCGGAACAGTCAAACTAACAAGTTGTTGGCAGAACTCTCGTACATACCAACGATAATGGAGAATGAAATAGAAAAATCCATATATATATATATATATATATATATATATATATATATATATATATTGTACAAAAGTGCCCATTTTTCGAATTCATATCTGAGAGGTTGTGGCCAAAATAATTGCCTGTCCGATTTATGTACTTATTTGTCTTATTGTTATTTATATACCTTTCCAGCGCTATAGTCGGTAACATTTGTTCCTTCCACTCTACCGTTGCCTGGCATTTCATTTGCCATAACAAGTCCTTGTTCCAATTAGGCACAATCATATCAGGTGCCTAGAATATTCAGCAATGTGCGATACCATTGACTAACCATTAGTTAATGCTCAACAGAGCATGCATGTATGCCCTACAGAGTATGCCCCTGCATTTTGGCAATTTTAATTTTTATTTCATTATTACTTGACTTATGGAAATAAGGATTTGAGTTTCAATTATGTACTAAAACACCTCCCGCAGTAATTTAGTATTGGCTGTCCGTATTTAGAAGAAAAGAAATATTAATATCTGCAATTATAACAAGATATTTTGGAAATTGGAACCGATTATTAGAGGACCTTACATAATTCCATTACACTCACTAGATTTAGTTAATTTCCCCGTCTACCACCTCAAAGATATATAGGGCGACAACTCGTCTACAATTTTATTTATGTTTATAACTCAATAGATCACATACTTACCACATTCTTCCCGTGAGTGTAACATTTATAATATTACATACCTGCCCATGGAAATAATTTATATTCATAAATTTCATTAGCCCCAGTTTTTTAACTGCTTAGTGGTTTTAATGAGCAGTCAGAATAAATTATTAGCGGAGTTCATAAACTGGGTTCTGCGTCACCGGTTTTAGCTATCCTGCTAACTTCCACTTAATGACCTTCTCCCCCGGGAGCGGTTTGACGTTTAAGAGATTTTCTACTTTAATACCTATTATCCTAATTTTATCGTATAATCTGAATTAACCTTATTTACGTCGTGACGTCCCCGTGTTCTTAGGATTGGGGGATTCTGCACATGAAGGATGAACACGAGGAACAGTTCATGAAATCATCGTGAACTTCTAATCACGTCAATTAACTTCGTCCTTGTTTGAATTTGAAACCGTTGGAAGTCTTTACTTTATCCTAAGGTTTGAGAACCAATCGGAACTTACTCTGCGAGGCTTAATTAACAATGACAGTAGTAGCAGTGTTATAAATAATGGATGTTTATGTGTGTCTCATGGTATTTAAAAATAATGATGGGGCATTCAAGTATTGGTTAGAGCATTAAGGTTTTGGTAAATTGCCTTCTTTAAAATGTATGTATATTATACTGTCAGATACAATGTTGAAAATGTATAAAAGAGTATTATTAATTGTATAACTTTAGTAATATATTTCTTCTCTTGTGTTACAGACTATGTTACCAGTCGTGCGATTGTCCTTGACATGCAAGGAACCATCGCGACAGCAATGGTATGTATGTAAAACATTTGGAATTATTTAGGCAAAATGAAGATGATCATGTGGGGACATTTTAAAATAAGTGTAAATTATTGAAAAAAATAAAGTACGTTATCAATCAAAACAAAGATTCTCTAATTGGATAGCAGATGTAAGAACATAGGTAAATCAGATTAAGGGACGTAGATAGATTAAGCTAGTAGTTGAAGTTCCTTATTTACTGTTGGGGAAAACAGAAAACCCGTCTTTTCCCAGACAAAAAACGTGTACTATACTTAGTATACTTTCAACCTTGTGCACCACTCTATTATATTGAATTAAACAAATAACTGTCATTCACTTCCAATATAATGTTGTCTAAATTAAGTTAAGGAGATTATAAACTATTAAGAATAGAAAAACTACACGTAGAGAAATGTTATTGCCTTTGCTTATAAAAGTTGCTTTAAATGTTTAACATTTTCCTTATTCTGCATTCTTATACAGTACGCAAATGTAAAATGTACATATATGTATATATATATATATATATATATATATATATATATATATATATATAACATACCTTTTGAAAAAAAATCCACTCTGCAGCATCCACCAATGAACAATTTTGTGGAGATCTAC
This sequence comes from Lethocerus indicus, assembly GCA_019843655.1. Taxonomy (NCBI): domain Eukaryota; kingdom Metazoa; phylum Arthropoda; class Insecta; order Hemiptera; family Belostomatidae; genus Lethocerus; species Lethocerus indicus. Next base: position 23,054,638 of record JACDQD010000005.1, on the reverse strand, counting down.
AGGAGTCTGAAATATTAATTTAATGAATTTGAATGTGGTTTTGGTGTTGGTTTGGAATATAATGACTCTGATAATCATTAGTCACAAGCTAGAACAGATTTGCTTCATGCGTTAGTAGCGTTCCGTCATTAATATAGGGAGTTACTTCCACCAATGATCGGCTCCCAATGAAGCATCATGCAGCACAGCTGCTATGGTGGCACTGTTAGGTGTTTGAGTTTAACTCACCTAGTGAGTTAAACTGTTCTCACAGTAGATATACTGTTCTCTTCTGTGGCTGTTATTTTATTGTCATTATGGTTTTCGAATGTTCATTTTTAACTCCCAAATCGATCCCATATTTATCCAACCAAAGGAAGCTGGACACAGCGATGAAAAACAGCAAACAAGTTTCATCGGCAGCCGATTTTTGTAAATACGTAATTATATAACTAAAGACAGCGAGAAGCCAAAGCCGATCTAGCTTAGGGCCAAATAACGAGGTGCTTACAGAAAATAGTTTACACGTATTTTCATTATGTACAGCCTCTTAACTGAAATTCAACTTTACAGATGAGAGGTGGAGTCGTGGTTGTGCGATAATGATGGGCGGGGGAGGGGAAGGATGTGATGGAGGGGAATGGAGGAGGAGCGGAAGCGGAGCCGGTAGACCCAGTTGGAGAGTCTCCTCGGGGGTCCCGGAGAGATCCGGAATAGTCAAATCCTGGTACGGCTACGGAGCTCTCACCGAAGAAGAGGAGGGTGGATCTCAGAGGAATCTCCTCACCTCTAAAGGTAAATAACAACGAATACTTTGCGCTTATTAGAACCGAATTTCTACTACCCAGGATTTCAGAATCCAGGGTAGTCTATTTGTCGAGTATGACCTTGCTGTGTAAAATAGAAACAAACGAGATGTTTTCATATTTACCATTTCACCGATAATACAGGCAGGCCACAGGAAAGAACGAAGATAGGTATAAGGAGTACCAAGGTTATTAAAGGTTGAGAAACCTCGGTCTAGAGTAATGTTCTTTCTACTCTCATTGCAGAGAGGCTGAAATGGCGATCGAGCAGCGCTCTGGGCACTTTCCTGGGGCGATGGTCGAGGTCGAGAAGCGACGTGCTGGGCGGGGGCGGTGGCGGTGGTGGCGGCAGCGGAGGGGGCGGTGCCCTACTCGAGGAGCACTCTCGACCTCCCACCATCAGGAAGTGCCACACTGTTCTCGCCCTCTCCAACCCCACGGAGCCCATCAGACCCGTCAACAGGCTCAGAAACAACCAGCAGAACATAATATGTTCCAGGTCGGTACCGAGTTTTCGTGCTTTCAAATATAAACTTCTCAACTTTGGATTTCTGGGTAGTTTTAACATAGAAGCCAGTTTCTGAAACGGTTAAATATTTTCACCTCGTTTAATAGCCCTTAGGGATTACCTTATTTCGAAGTACTGTAGTACGATTGAGGGAGGACTAATTTGAGTCAAAAGGTAACGAAGTGAAATTTAATCCGACATAGGTGCTCCTCTCTTCTGTCGATGGCCTCCTCGTCGAGGTATTCGATCAGCACGGAGGGCAACTACGTCCAAGTCGGGAGCGGTTCCTTCAAACCGGCCCATGTTCAGCAGCAGCCGCAGCACGAAGTCGTGAAACCTTCGGCCAGTTGCAGCAGCAGCAGCAGTAGCAGTAGTGCTAGCAGTGCCAGTAGCGGGAGCGCCAGCGGTGTTGTAGCCACACAGTCTATTGCCTCAGCCAACACAACCATACTATGCAAGCTCTGCCTCTCCCATGTATCGGCCTCACAGACCTGGTCCCTCCAACAGTGCGGTTGCACTTATTGTATACAGGTATATTCAAATTAAATGAACGAGATTAATAAATAATTGAAATATTTGCAAGAGTTTTTGCTAGGTGTGATAAACTACTGTATAGTGACAGGTTTGTAAGTTAGGTGTCACATATCTATCACTCATCTTGAAATCATTTGAGAAAATTTTCTAGTTAATTTTTGTTTTGTTTAATTTGAATGTGTTCGCAGAATTTCTGAAGCAGTCAGTGAAACAAAATACAATATGCATTTATTACATTCTGTTCAGAATTAACATCTACAACTTAAAGTATGCTTTAGTCCATTTCTGTTGTTCTGTCCACATTATGGAGGACACTAAGAAATAGGTTTCATTTTTGAAATTAGATAAAAGTATTCATTTTATGAGGGACATTAAAATGCAGTGTTTTTTTCAATGAATCTAACAATATACTTCTATTCTAAAATAATCTCCTAAATCTTCTAAAATAATGGAAAATAATGCCTGGATGTCTGAACCAGTTTTGAAGATTTTTTAAAGTGATGAGACTTTGATCTATCATTATGAGGTAGAATCCAAGCAGCAAGACATGGATTAAAAGTATTACAGTTCCCTAGGTAGATACAATTCAAGATCCAGCTATCTCCATGCTAACAATCCCAATTTTAGCAAATCCAGTTTATTTCTTTAATGCACTCAGTCTAACTAAGCTCCTTAATAACTGGATTTTTGTATAAATTGCTATGATACTTTTATACCAATTGATTTAGGCATAAAAAACTCATTATAATATTATTTTAAACACAGTTGTGTAAATATTAACATTTTTCAGTGTATGACGGCTTATGTGGAGTTTGAAATAGGCCAGGGAGCTTATGAGATCTCTTGTCCAGATGCAATGTGTGAATCACAAGGGGTCGTTACACTTCCAGAGATTGAGAATCTAGTCAATTCTGACCTCATGGAGAAACACAAAAGATTCAGACATAATCGAGGTAGGCTATCACCATTTCCCTCAGTTTAGAACTACTTCCTGTACTACTGGAATACCTCCCTATATTGCTGGGAACCATCCTCTGATGTTGTACCCAATATTCCTATCAAAATTATTATTGTTTTTTTGTTTTCTCCAATGATATCATGCAACCTGTATTATTAGAGCGTGTTCAACTACTGCGGATTTAGTCGGCTGATTCAGTTTCATTCCAGTTTCATTAGTCTTACAGTTCATTACATATCTTTTGTTTGAATTCATTTAGAGGTGGAAAGAGATGTTCGGCTGGCATGGTGTCCAAGTGTGGGTTGTGAAACGGTGTGCAACGTGTGTGAGGGTGGAAGAGGGCGCGGAACAGCTGTATGTGTGCACTGCCCAACATGTGACACAGACTTCTGCTCAGTCTGCCGAGGGCCATGGCATGGCGGTCCTTGTCCTCAAGCTTCTGCACCTGGTGCTCCTCCTGTCCCAGGCATCCCTTTTGATTCGGAGCTAATAAAGTGCTGCCCTTTATGCGCGGTGCCCATAGAAAAAGATGAGGGCTGTGCTCAGATGATGTGCAAGCAGTGTAAACATGTTTTCTGCTGGTACTGCCTTGCTTCACTTGATGTGAGTATCTTTTTGTTAGAAATAAAATATTTTTAAATGGATTCTTAAAGGTTCAGAATTTATATGACTGTTTCTTTTAGACAGTATTTAGCTCCTTGCTACATCCTTTTATCATCTTTACTCTGACCAGCGTAACAGAATATTTATTAGAAGGTTGTGGGTATTTATTAGAAGGTTTGTTGGCTCAACCTTATGTTGCCATGTTCATCATAGAATACCTACAAATTATATGAAAAATGTTAATATAATTTAATAGATATATCATGAATAATGGTGAATGTGTACCTGTCTTTTTTTAATGAAATTGGTATAATGAAATCACCCTAACATACTATGCTCGTAAGTAGTACGTAATGGGACTGAAAATCAATTTATATTTTTACTATTGATTATTAATGAATTAGTCAATTGTATTAGAAAAAAATATCATTAGTAACCTACTCATCTGAGATGTCCAGGATTTGATTGGATCCACCAGCTACCATCTTGCACCCTATTAACCACAGCATTTTAAGCTGGTACAATAGCCATAATAACTAAAAGCTATAATAGCAAACTACTCAGCTACTTTAATTCTTCTTTCAAATGTTTGACAAATATTGATGTGATTAAAAATCAGTGATAAGCATTAAAAGAAAGCAATGTGTAAATTAAAAATTTGATAAATTAATTTTTTTATTTTATTGTTAAATTTTTTTAGTTGGATATTTTTTCTTTTTGTTTATTTTACTAACCCTAGTTACTCTGGGTGGTATCAAAGATTCACATTTATAACTTATTACCATTATTGTTTCAGGATGACTTCCTTCTGAGGCATTATGACAAGGGGCCTTGTAAGAACAAACTAGGGCATTCAAGGGCATCTGTTATCTGGCACAGGACCCAGGTGATAGGCATCTTTGCGGGTTTTGGTATTCTTCTGCTAGTAGCATCACCTTTACTCCTTCTCGCTGCACCATGTATAGTTTGCTGTAAATGCAGAGTCTGCTCTGATGGTCCAAAATTAGACACTGATGATGACATACCAGAAGAATCTGCTTCCTAATCACAAGAAAACATCCAAATCAAATTATAACTGCAAATTAAACCTCTCCGTAGAGGTGAACAGCCTAACAGTGACAGCTAATGGAAGATCAATTGTTCAAACCTTACTGAATAATAAGTAGGTGGGGTAGTAAATACTGGATTTTGTGTGCCTGTTTTCTTTCTTACATTTCTTTTTATTTACAATTAATCAATCCACCTTAAATTATCTTTTCACTCATAATCTAATCATCACAACTGATTAATGTAAATTTTAGGCCTTCAGGATAAATATTTGTTTTAGTCTTAATTGTTAAATTCTGACAGATGTTTGTAAAAGTATCGGGACTGGTGTTTGTTGTAGCACGTTGACTAAGACAAACAGAATCCATTGATTATGAGTTGGATATATCCTTTATTGAAACAAACAGTATAAATTTACAAATTTAAGTTAAGTTTTGGATTTATGTCAGTATCTTTTATAGTAATTTTGACTTCCTTTTCTTATTATAACTCATTCACTAAATAACATTTTCATGAAAGACACAAGGGAGTGTCTACCTCTCATTCATGCATAATTAACTTTAAAGACTGTAATTTAGTCACTAAATATTAATGAATTTACTTCAAGCAATAAGTTTTGAAGTAATGCATATCCCAAAATAATGTTCTTGAATGAGTTTTCAGGGGATTATCTCTTCTATTTTTTGTCATTTTGAATTACTTTTTAACTAGAAATCAGTACACTTTTTCCGAACTGGATCAAAAGAGACTAAAATTAAACTAAAATCAATGTTGCAATATCTTTAAAGAAATACTGTAAAAATATTTCAAAATAATGTATTCATAAATGTTGGTCGTATATATGAATAACTTATTCTTTGTTGGCTGGATAGATGATGATGCGTATTGTTAGGTGAATGCTAACAATTAATTAGGTGACACACTAAAGTACCTGGGCACCCTTTCAGAAAAAAGGGAGCAAAATTTTATGGCATGTTGATGGAGTGATTGAAGGTTTGTTCAGACTTCATTTTTCATTGAATAAACAGTGTGATATGTTTATAGTGTGCCCCTTACAAAAAGATAATTGATTGATTTAAAAAGTAAAATTTGTTACACAGATTTCAATTAACTTCTCTGCAATTCAAGTTTTAAGGAGAGGTTTTACAAATTACTTAGACAGGGTGGCTTTTTTGTGTCAGGGGACAAACTGAAGAAAAATGAAGCGAGATGACATTTTGTTTCTCGATGGCTGTGACGTTTTCCGATTTCCCACTTTTAATTTCTCTAAAAAAATATATTTATAGTCATTGCAACATTTAAAAAAATACTAGTAGAATCGCTTAGTTGGTAAATAAGAATTTGATAGGTAGAAGATGATCAAAAGAGGTTTAATGTGCAGCAAATTATTGATTGTGTATAACCTTATGATTTATAAATTGTTCTGCTGCTGCACTGACTGCCTGCCTTGCCTCCTCATATTTTGTCTCATATTTGATCATTTGATAACTTAAATTAACAGTTGAGTTTGATTTAAATAATTAATATTTTTTAATTAGTTTATAAGGGTTGATGATTCATTTTTGTTTTGATATTGAACATTTTTTGTTGTTTGTTACAGCGATGCTCTTTCTGCAGTAGTTTTGAGATTTTCAAATTGTGCTCATTGATTGATTTTTTACTTATTTAAGAAGTTTTCTTATTTCACCCTTCTGTGTAAAAACTGAATTTTAGGACTACAATTTAATACATTTCCAGTAGAACTTAATGTATTAAAAAAACAGAAATACAATTTATATTCTAGTGCATAAGTATAACATTAATGTTGTCCTAAAAATGATGTGATTTTTCTTTTATTTATTTAATTTTTGACAGTGTTTTGCAATCATTACACAATAAATCATACTAATGTTTTCAATTATTTTACATATTGACAACATAATTACCTTGGCAAGATTTTAAAATGAATTTTATAGAATACTTTGAAATTGGTCTGTTAATTATTATAGTTTCAGCATTGGTCATATTGATACAAATTGAATGAACTCTTCATGAAAGAAACTAATTTTCGGGATGGAAGATTAATCTATATTATATATCCTACTCATATAATCTTTATATTCGCTAACTACTCTATTTCTAGTTGCGTAAAAATATATATCTGTCAATTTATTTGTAGATTGTTTCATCAGTAGGTTTGAATATTTAATAACAATTGTGAAATTAATTATAACTTACGGCAGAATAGCATTGTTGTACATAAAAGAATTAAAAGATTGTAGGCAATGAGATATTATGTTAAATGGAATATAACATATACAACATTTTATTGTTACTTACACTATACATTTTTCTGCATGTTCAAATTATTAATAGTGATTATTTATAAAAAAAAAGGAAAAAATTAAAAAGTATTTATGTTATATTTCCTAATTTTCTCTCTATTATTTTGTTGCAAACTTCATCTTAATTTAATTGTTTTTTAACTTTTTTTGTAAATTCTGGTTTATTGTTGTGTACCCATCAACAGAAAATGGCTACTTAACTTTTGTAAATATTGTATTAATGATTGATGCAATGTAATTTCTGCATTTTTGGATAAGATTTGTTCAAATTTATTTGTGCAGATTTAATATTTAATGCTATAGTATTACAATTTACACCACCATCTAAAGAGCATATTCATTGATCTCATGTTTGTTTTATTTTCTCTACAATCTGTCAACAAATGCAAATATAATGCATGTCTCACTGGATATTATCATCACATGAAAAATATTTTAAAGTTTAATCCTGGCTTTGTTTATTCAAAGAACATCCAGATAGTAGAAACGTTTCAAATGTAACTTATTTTGAACCTGTACAAAAGGTTTTAGCACATTTGTTTTTCTTATTCTTTTTATCCTTCCATATTTATTTATTTAATTTAAAATAAAGTAATAAATCATTTCAGATAACTTGGTACTAGTTATTTCATTATTTTCAGAATAATATAGCTATTTAAAAGAAACTTTTATATATTTTTCTTCATTAATTCAAAGGTGCATTGTTCAATTTAAGCTATTCTTATAACATTTGAACATTGAATCTATGAATTCATTGTTATTTGAAGTTTCAGAATTTTGTTATATATTAAATTAAGTCAGATATGATCTCATTCTTTTGATTTTAAGTTTATAAACATTAATTTCTCCTCCGTGTTTATTTGTATATTTCCCCAATGGATGTTATTTTTCATATGTAGCCTTTTTTGGGAAGGAGGGGGATAGTGTTAAACTTTATATTCGGAATGTTATTCACATACCAGAAAACTAGGTGATATGTTTAACCATTATTTTTTTTATTTCCTACCTTACTTAAATTTTAACTTAACATGATATTTATTCAGTGAGCCAAAATTGTAATGTACTTAATTCCAAACATTCTTCTTAAAATTGTCCCAAATAATGATTAGTTTCTGTTAACTTATGTATCTTGATTAATATTTTAAATTTAAATGTAAATTTGACTGAGTTGTCTGTTCAGAATAAAGGCGAATAATTCCATTTATTGTTGTTATACTGATTATCGCCATTTATGTGATATAAGAAGTCGTCCTTATTCATACTCTCATGTGTATAATTGTACTTTATACAAATGTGTGAATATATTTAAATTTAAAAAAAGAAAAGTTTTTCTTCCATAAGTGTAATGATAATACGCTTTGAATTACAATATGCATGCCAATGCACTAGGTTTAAAGTTTATTGTTAAGGGTTTATTGTCTTTATTGTAATAATATTGGCTCTAACTATTGTATACATTAAATATAAATATAAGTGTATCATTACTTATTGTGGCGCTTAAAATAGAAGTCAGAATCTGATTCTTGAATAGTTTTTTCCTTAATTGTATAAATAGTGTTTTAGATATGAGGTGCAAATTGGAAAGTAAATGCGGTCATGATGTCTTGTACTTAAATATCTAAAATCCCGAACAAATTAAGAACTTGTTCCTTGAAAAGAGGTGGAGTAATATTATTTAATAGATGGGATGGGCAGCATTACAAATATTTGTATATATACAAACATATATAATATACATAACATATTAGTGTACTATGTAAATATTGGTAAATGTCGCGTGCAATTTATTTTTTTAATGTGTAATTTTTTGTTAATTTCTCTTTTTTTGCTAGATTTTTTCACATCTGTTATTCCCACATATCTTAAAGTAATGTATTTTGTAAAAAAAAGTCAAAGCATTTTGTAAGTCACTTAAATGCGTTATTACAAGTGCTTCCGTGCATTGTACTGAATTGGGTACATAGAAGATTGTATTGTATAAGATAATTCGATTTCTTATTAAAATAACACTTGCATTAGTTCTGCATTGTATATTCTTATTTCCTTATTTTTTCCTTTACTTTATGAAGCAATTATCTAAGATAAGTTATATATTATTAATTATTGAGCAAGATAATTTATTTCTTAGGAATTTTTTAGTGCAAGTATTTAATGCATGTGCACATTTTGGGAACTTATTTTGACTGTTGCCTGAGTGTATTTCATGAATGCAAAAATATATATAAAACTGTGAATCTATGAATTAAGTAAATTCTAAATTCCTACTAAGATGATATTTATGGTGAATCACCAATAAAAAATAGTTCTCTTGGTGAGTTCAGTAATGTGATGTCCATACTGCAAGTTTATTAATATTACCTTCCATTATTGTAATATATTTTATGCATTTTATCAGGTATAACATTGCATTTATTTGTTGTAGAAAATGGAAGAGATTGTCCTGAATATAGGTGGAAGTGATATGTGTACATGTTTCATTGACTTCTTATATACTGTCCAATATTGCAAATTTCTCAGCTTGATCATTTGGCTTTTAGAGTTAATCAAAATTCATAAAAACTAAAAATATTGGTGGGATGGGATTGAAGGAAAAAATGGTTTTGATCAGTGTCAATGTTTGACTTTATGGTCAGAATCAATTGGGTAATTGGGCACCCAATAAAATGGGTTCAGTCCAAGTGGTGGTCTGTGAAGGTGCAAAACATCATCACTCATTGGATGTTTTTTATTGTTCTATGCCAGGCTGGTTTTTGATTCTTGCATGGTCATTATTACTTCAGCACCATTATAATAACGTAAGTACCTTCTTACACTTTTAATGGAGCACTATAAAATATGGCAAGAAGTTAAATCAGACTAGTTGAAATAGGTAGAAGATGGTTGAGATATAGGTAGGAAGATCACACAAGTAGTGACTGAAGGAATATTGCAGTTCACAGTAAAAACTTTAGGAACTTAGGAAAAATGTTTAGCTCAGGACCAACAAATGAGAGAGAACCGCATTGTGATGTTGGTGGAATGGATTATAAAATTGAATTGTCAATTGATTGAATATTATAACTTCCTGTCAGGATGCTTCATGCTTGGAAAATTCAGAGCAAATCATGTTTTGTTATAACATCGAACAGATGTATGTGAGCAGTTGAGTATAAGTATTGTGTTTACAGTCAGAGATAAATTACTCTCTCTGGTATTCCTTTATATGAGTTATACATCATCTCAGCTTTATTTATAATCAACATTTGATATGTAAACTAATGCCGTTTCATTTTGAATATGTATACAAGAGATTGAGAGATAAATGCACTAAACATTCGCGAAATATTTACATTTTGTATTTAGGGACACAGAAATACACGCAAATATACACAAACAGGCCAATACACTTATGTCCACCGTTTAAATAGAAATACTGGTAGTTTCGAATTCAAATTTGGCGGGCTTCAAATGGGGGCTAGCCAAACTCACAGTATAAAACGAATGCGAATGTTTTGCGAAATCTTGGTAACAATTAAAATGGTCCGCCTTTGGTATTCCGACATTCGTTGTTCTATCTTCTCGCTTAGACGGCTAAGGGGTTTAAGAAATGTTTTTTAAGCGACGTTGAGGGAACACGGTGTCGAGACGGCGCTGGCCCAATATCTGCGGTATTATCGTCCATCTTTACCATCAGTTTTTTCGGTGTGTAATTCCATGCCCAGTCGGTACCGATCCAAGGATTTGACCCCGTCGGCTTCCGATATTCGCCACAAGGATTCGAGCTGATTCTTCCAGAAGTCGGCCACCCGGGGAGACGGCATATTTATTTTATTTTTTTTCCGTTCGCCGGATTTAGTCTGTGAACCGGGTGTGTGAGTGCTCGGAGGGAGTGTGCCAGAAGCGGTGTCATGGCTAGTCCTACCGCACGTGTCGGTGAGTTTCATTAGGATCCGATTATTTATTCCTGGTCCGGATTCGGCGGTGGTTCCCCAGAACCGAGCCCTGACCCGCCCCTTCTTCCCTTAAAAACCTTCGTGACGTTCTCCACAGCCATTGCCGGATACTGACTACTTTTTGCTGTTACAACGTATCATCTAATTCGTTTTAACCCGCTTTTAACCATACCCGTAATCCTCTTTATCAATTATTATATATACCAAGAGTTTTGACTTTCCGACGGCCAGAAAAAACCGAAGCTTTGTCCGATTTCAAAGAACTTCAGAAAATTAAAGACCGTCGTTTTTAGCCTAGAAATGATTTTCATGTTATGATCGAAGATATTACTGCAAATTTTAAAATTAGGATCCCTCAGTGGTTTAGGGCATTTATTGGCTGTCAGTATTAAATTGAACTGAAAATAACAAGAGTTGCTGACTTGGACTGGGTTAAGTACTTAGATGGTGTCTGACTAATTTAATTTAACTTGAGCATTGCAGGGTGCAAGTAAAATGATCACTTCATAAATGATCCCTTTATGATTTTAAATATTAAGTGTGTACATAAACAAATATTAACGAGAGTGATATATTTGTTCAAGTCAAAGATTTTATATATATATATATATATATATATATATATATATATATATATATATATATGTTGGTACTTAATATTTTTATATGGTTATGACAGGACAATTATTTTTAAATAATAACAACTGAAATTATCTCTTATTTTCATTTGCCTCATTCTTTATAGTACAAATTAAAAAGTTATTATTGAGTGCTTCCAGAAAGCTTGGTGAGAGCTGAAATTTTTTTGAAGCACAAATGCGAAAAGCTTAAAAGATATTCTTCTCCTTAAATTACTCTATATTAAGATGGATAGCATTGTATTTATATTTTTGAAGCCTCTATATTTTATTCCCAATGGGATTTAATATTGCAACAATCAATTTTGGATGCAATATGTTTATATTCTGATTTTGAATTATAAAATTTACAAGACATTTTTTAAAAAATAAGGAAAAATCACTTTATCACATTAGTATATTCAGTAATATACTTTCTTTCATTCTTGTATTTAAGTCTTCCTCCTCTTTTGAGGTCTTATTCTAACCATAACTTATCAAGAGTATGTTGTAATGTCAATTTACTTTAATAATTGCTTTTCAATATAAAATTTTTAGTTTAAACAGGATCACATATGCAATTTTAAATATTTATTATTATGACATTAAAATATATATTGTGAGTTTTCAAAATGTATGCATTTATGTTGAGAAAGTAATTTTCCATGCTATTTCACTTGTCTAATCTTTATCAATATTTGTTTTAAATTAGTATGTATATATATATATATATATATATATATATATATATATATATATATATATATATGTGTGTGTGTGTGAGAGAGAGAGAGAGAGAGAGAGAGAGAGAGAGAGAGAGAGAAACAGAAATTATTACTATTATTCATTTGTAAAAGTTTATTAAGATAGTTGAAATATTGACCATGATGGTGTCCTTGTGTATTAAGCTCTTTTCATCTGACTTTGGATGTCCATTCACCAGTATTGGAATTATTATTATTTAGGCCTATTGTTTTTTATATTTTTTAAAAACAGTTTTATAATGACTCAAAATAGCTGATGTTATGCTTACATAGTGCTGATCCTTTAATGTATTAAAATTTTTAATAGAATATTAATTTTGAAAATTGATTTATTAAAACCAAAATATCATTTGTTTTGAGTAATATTTGCCAACATATTTGTTGGTGAATTTATAATTTCAAGGCCATAATACTCCCTATGCAGTCTACACAAGGCATCGTCATCCCTACGTGAGTAGGTAATTTAGGCACCTGCTATGGCGTTAATAATATGGGCTTTCATTTTTTTTAAATCACATAGTGGTGCCTCGCAACTTCAGACTTCTTGAAGAATTGGAGCAGGGCCAGAGAGGTGTTGGTGACGGTACTATTTCTTGGGGTCTTGAAAATGATGATGATATGACACTCACCCACTGGACAGGAATGATTATTGGACCACCACGAGTAAGTCAATTGTAGGAATGATTTTAAATGAGTTTACACTATCAAAATTAATACAGCACTCATTAATAATTGTATATATATCGGCAGAAGTGAAAATCAGGAAAGTTACAATATTATATTTAAAGAGTTTAATTATAATTTTAGTTTTTTAAAAGATTTAATTATGTACTTAGTTTGAACACCCCAATAGGTGTCACTAGTGCAATTAGCTTTTAAGAAATTGGACTGCAAAATGGTGCTCTTGTGATGATATATCTTTGCTTCATGATTGTCACCATATTTAGTACCATTACATCATTAAATTAGTGGGGAGGTACCTAGACATGCTAGTCTTGCCTGGACTGTTATTGTCCATTGACAAATGATGTATACTTTAGTTGTGTCACTGAAGGTGGTGAGAAGCCAAAACCTGCCTAGCCTAAGACTAAATGAGTGAGTGGAGACAAAACATGTCAATTTTATTCTGACTGCATAACTACAAATTTTGTTTGTTGTCATACTTCATTTTGTATATACATACAAATTATATGTAACCTTCGTAAGAAATAAAACGTTCTTGCAAAATATCTTTATATATATAATTATCTTCATGCAGTATAATTTTATTCATCTCTTATATCTTTTAATATGATTCTTATGAGTTTTGATTTATAATGTATTTGATTTGTGTTATTGTTAATGAGATGCTACTATGACACCATATTCATACTTTGGAAGCAAATTAATTGACATTTATTAGTGCTGCATGATATTAATTGTATATCGTGCAACTTTATTTTTGTCAGTTTTCTAACATTATTGAATTATAGACCAGAAAATAATAATCTTTTCATTATGATTCAAATATGTTTTCATAACATTGAATTAGTTACTTGCTATTATTAATTTAGCATTTTAATTATGTTGCAGACCCCATATGAAAATAGAATATATAGTTTAAAAATTGAATGTGGCCAAAAATATCCGGAAGATGCACCTTCAGCACGCTTTGTTTCTAGAATCAACATGACATGTGTCAACAACACAACAGGTCAAGTAAGTCACATAAAAAGGTGCTGCCACCTTTAACTTAAGCCAGAAAATAAGTAGTGAATTATGTTTGTCCTATTAGAGTTAAATGAATTGTTAGTTTCCTCAGTTATTAAGTGCCATTGTTCGAAGTAATATTGTTCTGTTAGTAATACACATTAGTAGAGTATTATTGGAACTTACCATGAATGTGTGAATTTTCTTCCACTTGTCGCTGGCATCCATTATGGTCCTGTGAATTACATATATATATATATATATATATATATATATATATATATATATATATGCATGCACAAGCACAATTAATAATTTGTATAATAATACAATCTCTCTGTGTATTTAGAACTTGAATTTATTAATAACTGTAATAAGTATCAAATATTTTTTTCAGTACATATTCTCATTTCTTTTTTTACTGTGTAAACATATCAAAAGAGTATATGTTTGATAAATGAAATTGACTTTTAATTTTGTTGTCAGGTTGATCAGAAACAGGTTCCATTGTTGGCTAGATGGCAGAGAGACTACACTATTAAATCATTATTACAAGAACTACGCCGGCTGATGACACTTAAAGATAACATGAAACTGTCTCAACCACCTGAAGGGAGTGCGTTCTAAAAAAAAATAATGAAGGAAAAACTACATTCTAACACACATGTACACAACACATGTTCATACACGACTTTTACTCACACACTGGACACGCTGTAATAGTTCTGACATCAGTTTTTCTTCATTATGAGTTTTCACCATCATCAGAATCAGACTTCCTTCCTAAACAGACTTCTGTAATGTCTTTCTCCTTTCTCTTTCTCTCTCTTATTCTTCCATTAATTGAAATATTACAAGGATATTCCAGACTATCGCAGTGTGTATTATACATAAGATATGTATGTGTACATATATATTTATATATATACATTTGCATGTATATATATATTTTCACGTATATCTCACAGACTCACTATACTCTGTGTAATTATATAAATGAAAATAATAATAAAAAAATTAAATGATTTCCTTAGGTGTATTTTGAAATTGAACCATTATGCAAATAGAGACAAAGCTTCTTACTAACGTAGATGTAATTTCAATACAATTTCAAATTTGGAGAGGGGTGTTGTAGTATTTCTACCATAGGTTTTAGGAAGATGGTGATTGAAATTTCTTTTCTGGTGATAATGTCATTATAAGTTGATTGGAAAGCCCTACTCTTCCAGCACTGCCTATTTCGATCAAAGAAGGAAAACAGTCTAGGGATGATTATGGGGAGTAAATGGAACAGATATTCTCTTTGTGGTACTTTGTTTTTTGGCATTCATATGACCTACTGTTCTAACTATTCATGGCTTGTCCTAAACAGAATTACCTCTATGCGTAAATAACTTCAGTAGCAGTAGGTTGCTCAAAATGAATAGTCAGACAATGAACTTTTCCTTGGTGAGAGATCTTGGATGTTATAACGCGATTATATATCAATCCGAAATATTATTAAAAAAAAAAACTAGGTGGATTTATTGTAATGATTACATCACATGCTTGATATTAGCTTTATATTTCTTAAACGTTTCCTTGCATAGACTTTATTGTCTGTTTTTCAAAGCCGACAATAGAGTGTAGTGATTGCAACTGCAAAGAACCTAAAGTCAGATCAGTTCAGATTTAAAACCCAGTGAATGGTCCTGCAGATTAGTTTTACTTTTTGTAAATCATGTAATTATAATAATTTAAAAGGAGTACTTGTATTAGAGATATTTTAGATTTTCTTAATTTTCATTGAGATAATTTTTACCTATATTGCTCCATTCCTGTCTTGTATTTTTATTTGTTCATAATGTTTTGCTTTTTTTTTAATGGCCTTAGAAATAAGATATCATGTGAAATTATTCATTTCTTTTATAAAACATTTTCTTTTTTTTCATTTCAAGTTTTTAAGTAACCATTGTGTAAATATAAATTTTCTTTTTACACGGGTGTATTTTGTCCTGCTGTTGTGTGGGAAACTAGAGTACTGTTTTGCTTTTTATTACTGCCATTATGTTGTATCATATGCAAAGCTTTATATTGGCATATATCCTATTTTATTGCCATGTTGTAGATATCTGCGGAAAGGTTTACTCTTATAATAGCAGGGGCAGTGCCCTTGAATTTGGCACTAAAATGTTATGATGAGAGTTCTAAAGGAAAGTTACGATTTTTTGATTTTTAGCTGAATTTTGGTTTTATAATTAAAAAATAGTTTATAGAACACCTTGGAAGTTGAACTCAGGCTTATCTTAAGGTATTAAGTTTCATGTTTTGGTACATTTTTGTTCCACAGAATGTTGTTCAATTCTTAACAATTGTTCACATTGATGGATAGTTATTCTTGAATTGATTCATCTAAACCCACTCACTGGATGTAATTTTCTTTCATTTTACATTTGTTATTGAATAAAATTCTGTATAATTTATTACTTTCATTTCAGATCTTTTCTGACACTTACTGAAAAGGAAGTAAAAGTAGTGAATTAAGTAATTAATTTTAATGAAGTAAATTTTATTTTCTCTATTTCAAATGTGGAAATGCATTTCAATGACAGTGTTATGATGCTTGATTACATACAAAATGTATAATTCGCTGTTATTTTATACATTTCTTAATTCATGTTAATTTAAATTTCTATTTACCAACATGTTATTATGTCTAGGTTATAGATTTTTTAAAGGCTCTTTTTGGGGCAAATTATCTAAAATAAACTGTAACTTATATACGTGTTGAGGAGAGAGAAAGAGATAGAAGTGGATGTCTTTCGCCAGCTTTTCTAAGTTATTGTTGTGTTTAAGAACTCATCTTATGTCCCTAAACAAGGTATTCAATGAGAAAAATTTCAAGTGGGTTGTGTAATTTGGAAATTTGCCTACACCATATAAAAATGAACAGGAAGCATAAATGGGGTCCTTGACATTGGTTTGTCTCTTCCCCAATTATTAGTGTTCACATGTATATATAAGTACAGTTAATCTTAAAAAGAAAAAACATAGCAAGCACTTGTGTGTTTTATCTATTAGGCGTGTTTATATTAATTCCTCAAGGTAACTTCTGCATCTGCTGGCACTGCCATTTGTGCTGCATTATGCCTATTGTTCAGTGAATGAACGTTTCTTTTCAATTTGTAGCTTATAAAAGCATTGTATTTGTCGAATGGTTAAGAAAGCAATTTTAATTAGTAATGATAATAATTAATGTTATAATTTATATGTGAAGCTAATAGCTGAGAAAAGGATATTGATGTAGATGAAAGAAAGACTTGTCTCAGAGCCTTTTCAAATTTAATTGCTAATTTTGATTGTAAAGTCAAGAAAAATATATAGGTATCATATTTTTCATTTTTACTATTTCTCAATAGAACCCTTTACATGAACATGCATTAGAAATTTTGAATAGATCAGGCTGGGGAGCCAGATTTAATATATTCATTTCATTTACTGCACAGAATTTTATGAAAGGTATCCATTTAATTTTATGTACATTACATAATTCTGATAAAACAACTAAACTTAATTGGGAGTAAGTATATCAGTTTCATTTTTTAATAATCGCATAGAAAAATATTGACAGACCTTTGGCCTATAGTATCAAAATATTTAATCGTGATATTTGTTTTACCTGTGATTATAATTAAACCTTTCTTGGTCCTTTAATTTACATCCAGGTGTTAAATATGCGGGAAAATTTAATAAAAATGTATAAATTTGATGTGAATGATTTATTCCCTGGATTTAGATAATTCTAACATTATCAAAATGACATTAAAAATTGATTTGGTTTACAATAGGATTAAGTGCTTTATTGAAATGTTATTTCTTTAAAAGGCACTAAAAAGAATCAGGTTGGCAAGTTGTCGCATTTATTTAAAATACAGTATTAATTATACAGTCCAACAAATTTTATTACAACAATGTACAACCATTATAATAAATATATGATGCTTAAAATATACAAATAATGCTTTAAAATAATATACACAGGGTTATTAAAAATCATAAATATATACAAATTGCAATCTTGTAAATTAAGCATCTACAAAGTTTTCATAGCAGAAAATCTGCTAAAACTGGGGTAGAAAACAAATATTATATTTTAAATAAATACAACAAGACCAACAATGCTCTCTTCTGGCAGTGTAAAATACTGTTCATTTTTTTATCAAACGAACATTCGGCAGAATTAAAAATATCAAATGCTCATAATTCTATGTTAACAATTGCATTTGTTAACAACTCAAAAAATGGATGGGGACAGGTAAAGTAATGCTCAATGAATGGATTTGTATTATTAGAACTGTTTTCATTTATCCAGTACAGAGCTAACAGAATGTACATAGAATGAAATTGTCTCCAGACTGCAGCTGAGAGATTAGATGGCAGACTCCTTAACAACCATAAGGTTTGTTAAATTGAGCCTACTATGAAATTCTCTCTTGTATATAATGGTCAACTACTCACAATTTGTCCTACCAAAATTATTACTTATTCAAAAACAATTGTTCTAAATTTACTTTTGAGGTGGCTGATAAAAGAGCTTTCGTGATTTTAATGTTGTCCACTTGTGTCTCTTCCAATAGATAGCAACTGCAGTAAAGAAAGTGAATATGGCTATAATCTGAAACAAATAGGCACTTTGGGTTATGTTTTTGAGCATATTTTACATTAAAAAGCAATTTTAAAATCATAATTTTTAGCCAAAGTTGTTTTTATAAATACTACACTATGCACTATTACAAACCAATCAATAATGGTCATATAAATGAAAGGTGTTCATGTTACCTTAATGGCCATCTGTTTACGTAAATCATGTTCCGGTTCTGAGGTCCACTTCAAGAAGGTTACCACATCTTTAGCCAATTGGCTCTGAGTGGCTGGTGTACCATCAGAATATTCTATAATCTAAACATAATACAAAATCTTATTTCCCAATACAAACCAAAAGAATGGAATATTCTTCCACTTCTTAAATATTAAAGATAAGATAATAAATTGAACAAAACTGAACATATTTCATAAATTCAACATGCTAAAACATTTGCTAGAATATAACAATAATTATAAAAAAAAATGTAGCTACCTCATTATATAATGCTTGGGCCATACTAATTGCACCTCCTGGGAAATAGGGATTATAATACTGACCCTCTCTTAGGACAACACCAGCCGGGGCATCACAATACCCAGTCAACAAAGAGAATATATAATCCTGAAATAATTGTTAATATAAACATAAGTGATCATATTAAATGTGATAAATTTAAATTACAATCAATTAAGTGGCTCCTGTTTGGATGAGGCAATTTGCGTTCGATAGCCAATGTGTGGTACACTTTCTAATTAATTGTTAATTTAAAATGGCATTATATGATCTTAAAAAGAGATAAAGCATAATGCATATTTCAAATATTAGTATGTCACATACTAGCAAAATTGGTTTATATATTACTGATAAACTTCATATGGGTTTGAAATATTATTAACAGTTACCAGGAATTTCCAAGGCAACATACATAAAGAAACCATAAATTTGTAAATATGTAAAAAATTACCTAACATAATTTAGTAATAGTATTTTTAAATTGATTTACCTCTTCTCCATGCCTTGCAGGAACAATATAGGTGAGATCCGGTGGGTAGGCACCATTGTTAGCTGCTCTGGCTGCCTCTTCATTAGGATAGGGACTTGGGAAATGGTCGGATAGCTTGCCAGGTCGTTTAAACATCAGGCCTTGATCATTTGGTCCATCTTCAATCTATTATGCACAAAGTATCAGAATAGTTGTCATGGATAAAAACTCAAAAAAACAGAATTACTGCTTTGAAACAACAATGTATATATAGTGATCACCTAACCTTATTTAAAAAAATGAAGCCATATTTAATTGACTAAATACTTACTAGCTGTTCTTCGGCTTCTGCTTTTGCCTCAGCCTCAGTGTGGGTGACCCCAACAAGGTTACGGTAGCAGACATACTGCAAGCTATGACATGCTGCACATACCTGCTTATACACCTCAAAACCACGTCTTACACTGGAAAAATTATAACCAATAAATAATTAAAGGTATACAAGGAAAATGTCATATATTATGAGGATAATTTTTTAAAAATAAAAAATCTCTTTTAGATAATATAATTTATGATTTACCCATTTATTTTAATGAACAACTTATATCTAATTTAACATAGCTTTAACACCTAAAGCACAGAGCTTTACATCTGCAGCAAGAATTGTGGTTAAAGTGACAAAACTATCAATATATAAAAGTATTTGAAACACAAGCACATGCACCCAACAATGAAACAAATATATCGATACAAGGAGAGCCCCTGAGAAACCGACTTCTACTGTGTACACTATAACAATTCTGTAAGTACTGGGACAGTTACTGATCATAAATAATAACAATATATATTAAAATAGATATGGACTATGTAAGAAAATAAGGTTTAATAAAAACTTATCTCTTGGTGCAGCCAATAATGTAGTACTAAAAACTGAATAATTAATTTTAAGATAGATAAAAAAATCCTAGTAGAGCTACATAGAGAAACATAAACCTGGCATGATCCAGAGCCTGGAAATATCCCTTGTGGTTCCAGGGGTACTTAGGTGGGTGGAGTTCCAAGTCCGCTGCTTTAATGCTCTTTTCCAGGGCCAAAATGAGAACACCAGCACCCCCAGTAACTACACCAAGACTGGTAAAGAACTAACACAATGAAAATTATTTTAGTGAGAAAGAAAGGAAATTATGTATCAATGTTTTATACTACAATAAATATAAAATGTGTAGAGTATAACTTACGGCTTTCCGACCTCTTGACCATCCTTTTGTTGTAGAAAATGAGCTTATCTAGAAAAGAGAAGAGAAATATTCCGAATTATACCTTATTTTCAACTGACACATCCTATGTAGGTTATAGCCCAACTGCACTGGTATTGGTAGCAGCAGATGTATACGGTGGATAATGCTCAGGTGAAGAAAGGTTAGCAGGAGAAAATTGCTTAGTGGGAATGCCTTTCTGAATACTAGTGACAACTACAAGAAAAAGAAATAATTTTCGATGGACACTCGATGCACCCTCTTACACCTAAGATTTATTTAGGGACAACCGTACCCAAATCGACCGATGGATAAGCCAGTATAGTGAAGAAACTATAGTTAGGAACCATTTAATACTTACCTGGAGTGGAGCTGCCACGGGTTTCGTTCTTAAAAGTCTCGAGCCGCAAATCCTTCCTATCGTAGCGGCCATTTTTATTGCAGTGTGGAGACCTGAGAGGTTAGCCCAATGACCCACAAGTAACCTTAAAGAGAGGAAAAAATGTCCTTAGGCCTTCTTTATTACTGGAAAGCCGAGAAGTTTGAAAAATATTTATTAAAGTCTGAATGTAAAGAAATAAATATAAATTTAATAAGGTTAATACTACTTTCTGTGCATAAATGACAAAAATATTATTATATGTGGGTTAAGCCACAACAAATTAAGTACAACAATATTCTAATTAAAATTTTTACTGTCGATTAATATTAGATAATAGTTATTTTCAAATAGATAAACAATCATTATTATCAAGTTTCTATTTCCTTAAATTAATTTTGCATATTGCGGAGTAAGGTTGGTAGCTTGTTCAAGTGGGAGTATAGGTATAACGGAACGCGGTGGGGTTACGCTGTCGCCATTTTCTCCGTAGCACTCGTCTCAGTGTCAATTTGGCTTGTGATGTGAATCCGTTTATATCAGGCATTAGAGAGTAGCCATCGTTATAATTGTAACCGAATTGAGAAATCGCCCTTCTAGTACTGTCATTTTAGATCACCGCTATAATGGGTTCTAACGACATGCCCGAGCTGGGGAGTAGGATCAGTCTCATATCGAAGGCCGATATCCGCTATGAGGGTAAACTCTACACGGTCGATCCGCAAGAGTGTACGATTGCCTTGGCCAACGGTAAGTTGGATTATTCTGTCCATATTGTTCATTATATTCTGGACCCGATGCTTTTCCCTGAACCCTATACTTCGCTCACTTCTGTGGCAAAGCTGACGTGTTGAAAGAACCTATATCTTTTCGGACGCGGTCGTGTCCGAAATTTCCGTGACCCATTTTTAAAGACGGCCTCGATTTTGAACCTCCGAGCATCTTTCCGGGGCCAGGTCATGTTAACGACGCCTTAAAGGGGGACCTCTACCTGTTTACCCCACAAGAGCATTAACCTTCCATGGTCTGTAAGCGCGGTGCTAGTCTATGAAAATAAGACTCGTATATTCAACCATTTTGACATTAAAAAAAAGGAGAATTGGCTTTGGAATTATTTAAATTTGTTCTACTTATTTAAAAATAAAATTTAAGTACTTAATAATGGAGGATGAAGCAGAGAATGCCTCGTTCCAACATGTTTTAACTTGATAGTTGTGGTAGAGATGCAACAAAAGAATGAAAGCAGTTCAAAGTTTAATACAGATCATTGTCCCACTACTCCTTTGTACCTGCTTGGAATATGAACCACGATATTATCTTATATTAATATATATATATATATATATATATATATATATATATATATATATATATTCCTTTATTGTGTTAAATAATTATGTTACTTTTTTATATTACGTTCCCGTTTAATTATTGTGGCACTGAGCTAATGTGTAGCAGTAACATGTTTCTTTAAGGGCTTTTAGTAAGAATAACATTTTTTACCACTGTACAAATATTTGTACATCCTTTATGTTAAAAGCTAATGTAAATATATATCTTGATTTTTGTACCTTTAAATATATAAATCTTAACACAAAAAAGTATTGGTATAAACAAACCATTTTTTAAGTTTTTTTGATACTTTATAAAGGATATCTCTTTTATTGCTCAATCCTTTTTTATATTTGTTTTTGTATTAATTTGAGGTAATTTAACACTTTTTATTTAAATACAATACTTTTACGGTAATTTCATTTCTGATTACTGGTTTGTTAGGCCTAGCTAACTTTTTAGATGGTTGTTTGATATCTCCTAATTCATATTTCCCGTTTGTATGACAATCAGTAAATTATTAATATAAAGGATATTAAAAATTAACCCAAGGAAAGCATACATGTTTGGTGAATATAAATTGTAAGTTGAATTTGATGGCTTTTCAAGTATTGATTTTAATACCTAAGTTTACAGAAAGGTTAGCAAGGTCAGGGTTATGGAAAAACATCAGTTGAAATAATAATTAATGTCCTATTTACAAGGAAAGAATATGGGATTTATTAGTTAGGTGATTACATTTGTTTTAGGAATTTATTTTTATTTTGATATAAATGTATCATGTGACTTTGATATAGTATATCTTATCTTTGTGTTATTTCTTGTTTATTTGTTATTTTGTAGCATTTTTTGCTGATCTTTCTTTTCTATTTTCTAATTTTATTTTGCATTTTTGGATATCCTTAATACATACTTCTGACCTTAATTCTAATTATAATGTCAATATTTCACTTATTTTGTTAGAAATTATTTCTTTGGTATTGGGGGAAAGAAACTTCATTGTTATAATCTCTTATGTTCTTAACTTTTAGAAACATTGTATGTGTATTCTGGTATGAGCACCACACAAGAAAATGTGGTGGTTCTGGTATGAGTTATCATATTTTTAGTTTGTTTTGTGTTTATTTTTAAGTATATAATGTTAACAGATCCAATTTTTGATTTAAGGGTACTTACATTTATATACAGCATGATATGCTGAGAATTTGAAGCCCAGTCCATAAATTGTAAATACCAGATTTCTTGTTGATATTTAAAACTATGAGAATTAATATTTAATTTGTAAGGGGGATTAATATAATTTTTTCTTTAATGTCAGGTATCAACAGTCTCACCTTTCAGAGCAGGTGCACATTCAGGTTCTAACCTGATTCCTCCCTTATTCAAACACTACATTCTCTTTGTCCAGGCTTGGGTTTCAAGTCTAAACAGATCATTTCTTACATAATGTTTCTCTTTCTTTAGTAATTCTTTTGTATCTGCCAACACAATTTACTCATTTACATATGCAACATTGTAATTTTGAATTTTTAATTAATGAAATTAGGTTCAATATTAAATTACTGATTTAATTTAGGAAATACAATATCACCTTTAGGTGTTCTTATGTAAATTAGAACAATTTAAACCTGTACAAAACGATTACCATCCAGATGGTCTGAAAATGTTAACAAAATGTGTTTCTATGCAACACATTTTAATGATATATATAACAGTAGAAGGGAGAAGTTTTACAAATTATAATTGTAGAGTGTTACTAATAATATAAAGATTTTTTTTAAATTACTGTAATCTTAAAGTATTCAGTTTTAGGGGCATAAATATTGTTTATTTTATACAAAGAGACAAAATATCACAAAACAAAAGTAAATATTAAGTATTTTTTATATCATTAAATATTATCTATTTTTTTAAATCATTTATTTAGTATTTTTTTATCATTTATATTTAGTTTTTGTATGTAAAGGCTATTTCTGTACATATTTGTTCAGACTGAAATGATTTCCTCATTCTTTTTAAAATTAAATCTTTCATATTACATAATTGATTCCAAAGACATTTTTGAGTTTTTGCTGGTTTCTTACATGCTCCTTGGTTACATTTCTATAATTTCATCTAGTGGATGAAGATTGGTAATTAAATTAAATTTCGATAATCATGGTGAATATTAACCTAACGAATATTTAAAAGAAGCTATCTTAAGTATTTCTACAATAACGTCGCAAGATAATGCGTATTGAAATGTAGTGTTTTGGAAATTGTACGTTGGATGAACCAGCTGTATGGATTGTGACGTCACACGTCACTATCATGGCGGCTAGTCTGGGCAAGATGTCGTATTTCAGATCTCGTTCTTTCAACAGTTGAATTGTGTTACAACGTGAAATATTTACGTTGTACAATTCAGCACAAACGTTGAAAAACTTACCAAAATATTTTTTCAGGAAAAAACTCATTGCAACGTTAGTCATTCAAAAGTAACTGACCAATCTGGGAAACTAGTATGATTTACTCACTCTAAAAAATGGTGGTCGTTAAGACCATTAAGTTTGAAACGTTTTTGTATGTATTGACTCAATCGTCTGTCCACATCCCTGGCTTAATGCATACCTTCCTGCATATGTTACTTTCTTTTAGTTTGAAATTATTTAAAAAAAAATAAAAATTAAAATGAACCATGAGATAAACAAAAACAACAACAATTTACATTCACAATAACATTTTGATTATATCCATGTAAATAAGTTGTTAATGTTGTGTTTTTTTTCTCAGTTTTGTTGAAGAAATTAGTATTGCATTGTATTTATTATGTAAATAAAGCATTTGTTTTTGTTTATATAATTTGGTTTATCCCCAAAATATATTGTTGAATTGTAGTGTTGTTAATGAAATGTGCAGGCAGAATGAAAATTTTCATTGTGTGAAATGAATTGATTTTTATGTTATAGGAATAGTTTGTATTATATTACTGTTTGTTATGTTTTATTATGCAGAAATTCATAACAGATTTAAAAGTTTTTATAAAGTATACAGAATATTAAACTCTTATTTAGGGCCTTGATGGCTCATGGTGTTGAGTGTGTGCCTGCGAACCTGCGACGTTGGTTTGAATTCACGGTGAATGCCATGGATATTGTAAAATTAATCATAAGTAGGGACGGTGAAAGGCGAATTGAGCCCTCCTTCTAGCATAAAATGGAGTCTCAGTGATGTAGGGCATATGTGTCTTGGGATCCAGAGGTCTGGCACAAGGAACTTCCACAACTTGGGGTGCATAACAGCAAAACCCTAATTGCGTCCTTAAATACAAATTAATAAAAACTCCTATTTATCAATTATCCTGTGTACTTTTATTTTCTTCTTCCAAAATAATTATTTTGTTTCTCTGTTAAATTGCAGTACGGTCATTTGGTACAGAGGATCGTGAAACAGCACATCCTGTCCCAGCTCAGGGTCAGATTTATGACTACATTTTGTTCAGGGCCACTGATATTAAAGACATCACTGTTATTCCACCACAACTTCTATATGATCCTGCTATTGTTCAGGTTTGTTTTATATAATGTACTAATTTTACTAATAGTTCCTGAACTTGAACTCTTGCATATTAACATTAGGGGAAGAAAATTTAATGATATGCACTGAAGCAAATGTTACCTATTTAAACATTGGATGATTCAAAAGCTTAAAAACCTTAGGAAGCAGTTTCTACTTGAAAAAGTAGATAGATGCTAGTCAGGATAAAACATTGCAGAGTTCAAATAAAAGAAGTTATACGCACTACTTTGTACTTGCTCTTCATGTTCAAGTACAGTACGGCATTGGAGAGTCAAGTTTCTTCACGTTAGACCAAAAATTCAGAAAGGTTTATGTTGGTCTCTGAATTTAAAGTTTGGTAAATTCCAAATACATTTAAAACACATCCTATGAAGTATAACATTTCCCCGATTATATTTTTCTTGAACATAGGGTATTGTGAATGATACTACTCTTAAATTTAATGTGAAAAATTATACATTTAGGTTTTCTTATCAGAATTCTCATTTAGCACATCAATATCTGACCAATCTGGTGTTTGTTTGAAAATCTAATTCTTAAAATCACTTGAGTCCTGTAGTTTCAGAGTGTACCATAATTTTGAGAAGGGAAATTTGGAATCCATCACTGTCATTACAAATGTTTAAAATCATAGAAAGGCTATCATAAATTTTGTTATCCAAATATTTATATTTCATTCTATCCAGTTTTAAATCTAAATATTAGGAAATAAAAGTATAATTTCTCAATGTACTAACAGAGTGGGTAATAGTTACTTTACTTTTGTCTTCCAAGAAAATGGGCCAGTATGAACAATTTTGTGGCAAAAGGTTTAGTGCACTACTTCAGTATACTAAGAATGGATGTACAAAAATAGGTTCTAATGGACTGAAAACACACCACCTATTTTGAACATCACCAGTTTGTAAATCTTCGTTGCTATAAGTTAAATGGAATGCTCAAATATATGCACAGATATCTTGATTTGTTAACTTGTCTCAGTATTCACCATTATTCAGTTTTGTTTTAATTTTAAAGACGGAAAATCCTTACCTTACATGATTCAGTGTGAAAACCTAAATTTGATCATAGTTGCAATATTTTATCATTATAGTGACATATAATTATCCCTCTTAATAATTTAAGTTAATTTAACTCATTATTTTCTTTCTGCCTTCTTTTTAAGTTCCCACTGGATACATTATAAGTGTACTAGTTTCATACTGTCAATATCACAGTGAAGTCCGGTTTAAATATGTCAAAGTTATTAATGGAGCTAATAGTTAGCGTTGTACTGTCTCACAGGAATTACCCAAAAGATGCGGATTTCTAAAATAATTTAACTGATCACTGGCTTTCACTTTCCAAGGCCAGATAAAAACCCAAGACAAAATGAGCTGGAGGAAACAGAAAAGCACTAAAGTGGTGTAATATTCAACATATACCTTTGTTACTATTTTTAAATACTGTTAATTTTTGTTGACATATTCTTTCTGTACAGTTGTCAGCACTGCCGAGTATTGGTTCAAGAGGCGGGTATCAAGGAAGTCAGGCGACTGGAGGAGGCCCAGGGGCAGGAGGTGGAGGTGCCTACGGTCACTCAGTGCTAGGAGGGATAGGAGGTGGTGCTTATCAAGGTGGCTTTAACCCGATGCAGTCTGGCCTCCAGACCATAGGTCCCAGACCCGCCCCACCAAGTGAGTTGCTCCCTACATCATCGTCGTCCAATACCAACAAGGGTATGTTACTTTATATATTGTGCATACGAGCACGTGCATCCAGAGTTACTGCTTTGCTTGATCACTCCCGCCGGTGCTTTCATCCTGCAGCCACTTACTTTCCTGTATTTGAAAGTATGCCTGCCTGCTTTCCAGATGGGAAATCCTAGTAGAATTTCAACATTTTGAAGGTGAGAAGTCTTTGGTCATTTTGAACAGAGAATGATTGGTGTTGAGTTCATTCATCATTATCAATTTATGATTTTCTTGGAAGATGTCTTTGTTCATGAAAAATTAATATTTTGTTTTGATGTTCATAGTAGCATAAATATTAGGTAGAGTATAGAAGATTATCCAACATAAACAGGATTGAAAGGAACAAAATTCCTATTAAAATGTTTGTCCCAGAAATGCTTGGGAAAAAGTTATTCAATCTGGTTTCAAACACCATATCAGTAATTCTATTTTGAATTACTTATTAATGCAGGAACCATTACTGAAATTATTAATTAAAATGAATACCAACTTCTATAGTTTTATCACAAGTGTAGAATGATCACAAAATGCATGTACTCCACCATATATACATTTTCCTACACACCTACCAGTGTTTATAATGTGTTTAAACAAATATCTCACTTCTATGCTTTTACTTACTGAAGCATATTTCTAATACCTGGAAGTGATATGGATTTTTCTTGAAGCATGAGAAACTTCAGTAGTAGAGTCGTATTTGGGATGCTTTATGGTTTTCATTCTGCTTTTTGCTTTTTTGTTTTAGTTGTATCTTATTCATTAGTTAAATATTATTAACGTGTTTATACTATAATTTCATAAAAATAATTGTTTTCTTTACTATTACTAATAATGATTATGAGTGTAATAACTACTAATTACAATTTCAGAGCTTAATGTACATAGACTGTTTAACCTGTAGAAATTATTTTATATATATATATATATATATATATATATATATATATATATATATATATATATATATTGGCAATATATTTTATTCTTTCATCAATTTGATTTCAGTGGTATTTCATTAGAATTAAAAAACAATGAATTATGAAATATTATTTCAAAAATACTCAAAAATTTTTATAAATGGTAATTTAATTTTTTCTTAAATTGTTTTGTGAAGAGTGTGTACTGGATCTTTTGACTGGATCCAGAAGTAGCACCCCCGGGCTAAGGAAAGTTTCACCAACTGTTGACCAAGCCATTCAGGCCAACCCTCGGAAACTTCAGTCACCACCTAAAGACAAACAGCAGCAAAGGAATCAACAGCAGTTCGTACCTTTCATTTATATTTAATTAATACAATACATTTATTTATTGGAACATTTCTACATTTTTCAATTGGCAATAGACTTTTTCCTTTCAGACAAAGAAGTGGCAGTGGGCCACAACAACACAATCTACAGAGAGGCAATCAACCTCAACAACGTAATCGCAACGATAGCTATCAGGTCAGATATATTTCTTTGTATATCATTATGTAGGTAGTACTCTATTATATAAGATATGAAATTCCTTCATTTTAAGTGGAATTAAATTAATATTTTGCCAAATTTGTTTATTTATTGTTTGCAATTTGTAGAATGTATTGGTTGGTTCTGTTTAATATTAAGTGAACTTCCATTCACTAACACAATTATGAGGAACACTGTTGCTGGTGTGTTCTGTGTGTAAGTGACTAACTTTAATATAGAAGTAGGAAGAATATTCACTTTCCTACAATTGTGTAACTGTACATTAATAATGGTTGGTGAGCCATTCGTTATTTCTATGATTAAA
Organism: Lethocerus indicus; assembly: GCA_019843655.1. Taxonomy (NCBI): domain Eukaryota; kingdom Metazoa; phylum Arthropoda; class Insecta; order Hemiptera; family Belostomatidae; genus Lethocerus; species Lethocerus indicus. The sequence goes on along the minus strand of JACDQD010000005.1, from coordinate 23,025,243 downwards.
TTTAATATATTTTTGTATGTCTTTAATATCTGATCATAATAGCAGATCCAATGGCAAATGAAGAATTCAGGCAGTGAAACTGTTTTTTTGATTTTATGATTTAATTAATTTAATGGTGGGGCCTCAGTGGCTCAGGAGGTGTTAAGCGTGCACCTGTGGACCCAGAGGTTGTTGGATTGAATCCACCGAGGTATAGGATGAAAAAACTATACTTTGTCATGGGTGTTAATTCACAAGTTAGTCATAAGCAGGGAAAGTGATGGAAGTGAAAGTGAGAAATAAACGCTCCCTCCAATCACAGAAAGCAGATATCAGCCAAAGCACACTTGTATTGGATAAATAGAGGGGAAAAAGGTTAAAAAAAAATGTTAGTGGCATGTAGCTGAATTAATAAATTGCTTTTAAATCAAATAAAGTTATCACACATGACCCATTTTATAAATGAATACATACGGGTAAAACCATGATGAGTTGGTTTAGTTACTTTGAAAATACTTTTGAACATCTTGTCAATTGTAATGCTGGAAATACTGCACAGTAATGTATTATTCCTTTTTAGTCTGACTTAATCCCTATTTATATTGGTGCAATGATTATCATAAATAAATTAGTTTTATTTTTGTCTTAAAAATTTTTAATTTTCTTACGAGCAGTTTAATACATGATAAATCATTGTATTTAGAATTATGGCAACCAACAACCAAATCGTCAACAACAGCAACAACAACAAGGAGGTGGCAGTGGTGGTGGTAGGTGGGGTGGTGGCGGCGGCGGTGGTGGTAGAGGAATCAGAGGTCCAATGAGGGGTAATAGAGGTAGACCGTTCTCCCGGGCTCCTGGAACTGGCACTACAAAGAAACCTGCACAGCCCCTCAAGTTCGATGCAGATTATGATTTTGACAAGGCCAACACCGAGTTTGAAGAACTCCGTAATCAATTGGCTAAAGTCAAAATAGGTATGAACTGTTACTGCTTATATGCACCTTTTTAATTTCAGATAAAAAATTACTTTCAAAAAATGAAAATCAGTTTAATGTTGTTGAAAAAATGAGAATAATCAAAAAGATATCTGCTGTGTAAGCCATTTACTTCTTTGAATAGAAGAGGGTGTCAAATATAGGTTATAAAGACTCCAATATATAAATTACTTTGTTCGAGTAAGAAATATATGTATACTAGTAGGAAATAATACTAGTTAAAGAATTGAGCTAGGGTTATAATAATTTAAGTGTGTGAAACCTATAGTTAAAATTCAAATTCAAATAATAATAATGATGATAATTCAAATCTTAACTTTGAAAAAATGACTTGGTTGGCTGAGACTCAGTCTAAATAATGCCATTAGAGTGTGGCCCTAGCAGCGTATACTGCTGTTAAGCAGAATGGAGTAAATATGTTTCAAACAAAGGTTACTAAACAAAGTCAAAACTTGCTTGGTTGTTTATTTATTTTTGTAAAAAAACTAGTGGAATTAATGAATCAAATGATTTGCTTTTGTTTTTGTTCTTAAGGAGATAAACTTCAGTCCTTTATTATTTTTAATTAATTCTATTATATATTAATTATAGAATTTTATTTCTGAAATTCAGGAGATCATGAGGCGGCTGCTGGTAATGTTAACCAGCAGAATGGTGGGGGTGAAGAAAAGAAAGATGATTCTGGTAATGAAACTGGCATTGGAGAGGGAGAACAAGAAGAAACCGAAGTATTTTATGATAAGGCCAAGTCATTTTTCGACAACATCAGCTGTGAAGCCATTGAGCGAAGCAAAGGGTATGTTATCTTCTATTAATTGAAAGAGTAATGTTCAGTATTTAATGAACAATTTAGCTCCTTTCTTTTTACTGTAAGTACTATATTGAATATAATGGTAAACAATTAAATAAAATATTGCTCCTTTACAAGTTATTGTACTAGAAATGCAGTGGAAATAAAGGCATACCATGGCAATTGCTGATTGTGTTTAGACTGATTGGGGTTAGGTTAAGAATTCTGCTGAGCTAGCTTATATTGAACCTAATATGTACATAGCCTGCAATGGACAATGCAGGAACAGTGATGCAACAGTGCATAACAGAACACGGTCTTCTATTTGCCCTGTACAAAAAAGGACAAACAAAAATATTAAATAAGAAAATTATTTAGGAGGTCTCAGAGAACAGATTGGAGAAAGGAGCGAAAGTTGAATTCAGAGACTTTTGGTGTATCAATGGCTCGTAGACAGGGAGTGTACAGAGGGAGAGGAGGTTACTATTCACAGCAACAGCGCGGAGGTTACTACCAGGGTAGAGGTGGAGGGTATAGACAGCAATCAGCACCCACTGGTGCTCCATTCAGACAACAGCAGAACAAACAGAATCGCCCCCAGCCTTCCGTACCACAGCTTCCCTCTCAGCAGGTATGTACACAACACTTTAGTTTAATAAAACATTTTCTTTTTTCCTTAGTAAATAAAAGATCCTAAATGAAACTGTTAGCTATATTTAAACTTTTGGAAAACAGGACTACATCAGATTTGATGATATTTTGGGGGAGGGAGTTGCATAAAGCACTGTCAAGAGACATCTCATACTTTTTTATTCTAGTAAGTTAAATATACTGTGCCAGTAAGAATGCTTGATTTGTTAATATGATGTGTGAGAAACTGCTTTATTCTGTCTATGAATTTAGAAAACATGAAAATGTTTTGAATTGCTTTTACTTTTAAGCTGGTGTGTTAATAATAAACAGCCATTAATAACCTAACAGCCTAACAATATGCTTTACTTGTTGTGAATTAATCTAAACTAAAATGGAACTTCAGATTTTAAACTTCTTGAAAATAACATCATTACTCAATTAATCCTCCTTACCTGTCTCTTCTGGACTATTAAGACTAGAGCTGGATGAGTGGGGACTGAAAATTCCATACCTGTTAAAAAAATTTTTTTAATTAATGTCTTGATAATAGTACTGAAATAAATATTCTATATTTTTCTATACAGAAGAATGACAGTGCTTATATTGACAAAAAGTCTGTATTTTGAATATCTTAATAATACTTTTTAATTATGATAGCAAAAACAAAAAGTTTATGGCCTGAATTTGTTCTATACTACTTGGCAGTTGTAAAGCCCTTGCCTGTTTCTACACTGGTAATGGTATGAAGTTAGATTATAATTTTATTGGGAAATGTTATCAAATATATTTCAAATTTTAACAAGTAAGCTTATTCATTATTATTCTCACTATAATGTAATTTGTGTATTATTACAACTACTAATATCATTTTAAGAGAGAGTTTCATAAAAATAAATTAAAGTGTGTAACACGATCATATTACAACATGAAGTTCACATTTCAGGAATAAAAAGATAAATATTTTTCTAAGTTTGTTTCGCATTAATTAACTAAAAAAAGGTTTGGATTATATATTTTTGAAAATTACATTATTTGTTTAATTCAGTGAAGAATTAATTGTTAACTTGACATTTTTAATAGATATTTTTTCATTCTTCACTGAAAAAATGGAATTTCTGTATTTACTTGATGTATTTTTATCATGGAAAGCAAGAACCTATTTGAATACTGCTATACAGTAAGTGTTAATCTGTTGCATGATTTAAGCTAGTACATATGTATCTAAGTATATTTTTTCTTGCAGGGCAATCAAGTGGGAGTTGGTTGTTAAAATTGAAATACGGAGAAGATGCAAATATGGAGACACTGCAATTGCTAGAATAATATAACTAGAGTGGGGGATGTAATGTAGCGTGATAGTGTGTTGATCTGTGTGCATCAGACTCACATGGAGCCGTGCTACTGAGGTTTACCATAAATGGGAACTGTTTAGTTTTGATTATAAAATTAACACTGAAGCCAGAGTGGCCAAGTATTTTGAGTTATTAGTAGTAATATTTTCTTTTGGTTTTTTTTTCATTTTTAATTTTGGTGTAAGACTAGATGAAGTGTGGTGGGCCTATGGGTCAGATCAGGTGTTATTTCAGTTTTGTGACAAGGGTTAGTGGATTGGAGGATGGATAAGAGGGTGGTGCAGTAAAAATGTTGGACAATTTAATGCCTAGTATGTGTGCTGTATCCACTGTTGGAGTGTTAGGCTGGTATCCTTGTATTATTTGATATAATCGATTGGAAGAAGCTAGAAATGTCACAATTTAACTACAAAGAAGACATCATGTAGTTATAAGGGAATATGACATGGAGACCACCCTTAATAACTATTAAAACAGGTGTCCCCCCCTCCACTCTGTTAAGCTGGTCTCCTTATCATTTGTAATTACGTATATATATATATACTGCAAAAAGTTTGTATAAAGACAAATGTGTCAGCAAGTAAGTCTATTTTCTAATATAAAGAGGTGAAATAATTATATTAGTAAGTGTATGTAATTGCCACCTGGGGTGGTCATTTTTGAATGGACATTGAGGAGTTTTGCTGGAGTATACATTACTCACTCCCATGTTTATTATTGTATTTATTGTGATTTTTAACCCTGCGGTATTGATATTACTAGCTTTAAATTTACAATATATTTATATCAATATCCGGGAGTTCACCTCTTAAAAAAAATAAAAACAAAACAAAAAGAAAAATTATGCTATCTATACAGATCTCCAGGAGGGAGGGTAATGTAGACTTTTTCATTTTTTTTTAATTTCATGAATAATTAACTTTAGAACAAATATCAAGATGAACTTGTTTTAGATGCACATAGGATTTTAAGATATTTGAATAACAAAAATAATTAATGTTTTATGGATTATTTTTATTTAGTCCCCCCCCTCAAATACTTGATATGAGAGACTAAGGTTATTTATTTATAACAGAAACCTATATATATTTATATATGAGAAATACTGTGGAAAAATTCGCACAAGTGCAGAGCGAGGAATTCAGTTTTATTTTGTTTCACTTATTTACTATTGTAAGATAGAATAATCTGTTGATTTATATATATGTGTATGCATGTATATGTATGTATAAATGCAACTCAACGCCAATAACGTTTCAATTTTTGACAGTTGTTTAAAAATTTCAGATGATGTTCCTCAACATCATTTTTGACCTGTTACCCAAATAATTAACTTATTTCTGTTGTGAATTGACAAAACATAATGCTCTGTTTCTTTTGTTATGCATTGTCAGAATACATTGAATATACATTAAATATCTAATTAAAACAATTTAGATTAAAAAATTATAAATGTTGTTTTTATTTTACATTAACCTTTTTTTCCTTTCCTCATTAATAAAACTTATGAATCCTTTTTTTTTATAATTTCTTTAAAGTCTGATAACCCTTATTAACCATTAATAGCAATTAGTTTACTGTCATAGTAGGTGTTTCAATATTTAGTTATATCTTAATTTTTTGTTAAATTATATGAATTACACAAGCCTTTCTTAATTAGAAAGGAAGGTTATATTTTTTTATTAATTTGTAAGAATGTTATGACCCTAAAGTGTTTATATTTTAATGCCTAATCCAAGACTGATTAATTAGTGGGAGAGGTGAAATGTTTAACACATTTAATTAAAATTATGAATCAGTGAATTTGTGTCTTCATTTAATTCACATTAGTTAATATAACAGTGTGATAGGAGAAATTTTAACATTTATGTTATTGATATTTCTTGAAATTAGAAGTTCATTATCTATTTATAAAATTACCTGAAGGGCTTGGTCCAAGCACTTTAATTACATTGGAAATTTGTTGCTGACTATTGAAATATATAATTTAGGATATTGTAAAATAAATACCCAGCTACATACAGAAGAGCATAAAGTATATTAGATAAATTGAATAAGTCTACTTCATTTATTTTATTTGTCAGTATTATTCCAACTGAGGTTTCATTCAGATACTAACAAGAAAGTTACTTGGAATAACAAACAGTGGAAACATTGAAGTGAGGAGGGAAATGTTTATGGCTCTTTTTTGATAAATTACACTTAGTTATGAATATGGCACAAGGAATATATATGTTGTGTTTGTATTTCAATTAGATATGTAAACACAATCCATTCCTTGATGGCTGATATACATTATGCATTTCTTCAGGTGAGTATTAGGTTTTATGTTAAGCAACCTTAAATACAATAGTTTTGCCAAAAGAAATGTTTCTACCTGGGGACCATATTCTCACATTTTAATACTTGGCATATTTAAAAAGGTACTAAAAGACCAACTTCTAATAGCACTATAAAAGGAACAAAACAAACAAATAATATAAATAAAACGGACGAAGTTTAATTTTAAAAATAATATATGTAAATATTTGTATCAATTAACAGACCCAAGTATACCAATGATACTGAAGTAAGAAATATCTGGGTGGGTGGGTGGAGCTTATGAAGGTGTAGGGGGGCGTGGCCATATAAAAAGTATTCTCCGAATGAATGAAGAGAGACGACGAGATAGGAGGTTAGGTGACGTCACAACTAGTGGCGTCATCAACATATTGTGTGGCACTCGGAGCCGAGTGTGTGGCAGTGTCTCGTGTTCAGTCTGACGATTTGGAATATCCTCTCGGTCTATCCGTCTGCACACTATTGCTTTCTCAGTGCTAGTGATGAGCTAGTAGAGGTCCGCCGTTCAGAAAAGAAAAAGCGAACATGCATCCGGTAATAACAGATCTGATCAATACCCAATACGGATTCCACTGTCTTATAGTGGCCGCCGTCCTCACTTGTGCCGTCCTCGTCTACGTGTTCGGTTTCAAGTCTGCGGTCGAGCCGCCTTTCGACAAGCTCAGCTACTCTAATGCGGAAGACAGGAAACCTGGCGCTGGGAAGAAGAAGAAACCAAAGGACAAGGTAAGGAAAACGACCCCTGCTCCTGAGGTTAACGTACTCGGGCTTGCCCCTCCGCATTTCGCCTTTTTTATAATTATTGAGAACGGACGAGCGTGCGTACCGACGGGATCCCAGCGTCGACACTTTTAAATCCGCTCGCTAACCCTAATAGTCTTACTGTAGACTGGCAAAGTTTCAAACCTGCCCCCTCGGTGTGCTCTAATTTCGGAATATCGCAATTTTTTTCGGCCCACTTTTGGCTCCTCGACCATGCCGCTTGAACATATTTATTCTGTTCTATACCGTGAAATATATTGGAACTTATTGTCTTTTGCCCAGTTATCCTTTGTGGCAGCGTAATGATGTGTAGAACCTATCTAACTTATTTTTCCCACTGAAGAATCAACTCTCTAACATATGGGTACTGTAGGCCTTCACACATTATACTTTCAATCTGCAGTTATTTGGACTATGCACTTTCACCACCCTGCATGCAAGCAGGCATATTTGTGTGGGTTGTTTTGAAGCCCTTATTTCCTCCATGTTTTTTTCAGTACTGCCTCCCTATTGCCCTTTATATGGCAATCAAATTTGTTGTACAATATCTGGACCAGAATAATGCATAGTTGCATGATTGTGTAACACAATTTGTAATTATGTTTGATTAACAGTTGGTTTAGTGTTGAAACACATTTATTTAATATCTATTATAAAAATTCCCTTGTATATCATATTAAATATGATAAAAATATTTATGTATCATAAAAATTGTATATTTTGAAATTAAGAACACATTTTTGTCCTAATACAAGGCAGTGCTATTTTAATTTTATAAGTGGTGCCCCAATGGACTGAGGTGTATATTTTGAACCATCGAGACCCCGCCGTTGATGCAGGTTTGTTCTTACAATGGACGTGTAGAAGGTACAATTCACCAGTGAAGGGCCCATATTGTTACCCAGGGTGTTAATGGGGTTTAATATGGTTACAAGATAGTTTAAAACTAAGTATATATAGAACTTAATATATATAGTGCACTGTAGATTGTACATACCTGAAGAATAAAATCTATAGGTAAGGAACTCCATACTTTAATTGATTGTCTCTTTTGTTTTTAATTGTCATTAAAATCTTTCTAATTTCATTAGTTGACACAATTTTAGTATTCTGCATATTTTCATTAATTGTGCCCTTTTAAAAAGCAACTGAATACGAACATTTAACCCTTCCTCACTTCTCTTGTACATTCATGTTATATAATTTTATATGTACATTGGCAGTTTGCAGTCATCAATATTTTATTACTTGTAATTTTATAATCAAGTAATTTAATATCTACGATTGCTTAGTTCTGACCCATCATTGTTAATTTTAGATTACTCATAATTTATTAATTATAATCAATTTCCAAAGTTGCATGTTCAGATGATTCTAAAATCCATGATATTTATAAAGAAGTTCCAATATATTTATTGAGAAATATAATGATACATACAAGATTAATTTATACAATATTTATTTAATATTGATACAATTTATAGTTTTAATCTCGTTTGAACAACGATATGGATATGTTAAATTCTGTTATAAATATTTATATATTCCAATCCATTGTACACTTAATATGTCAAGACTCATGTTTTTAATGTTGGACATAATAATTTAGTATATTATTTATTATTATTACAAAGCCCTAAAAGATTTGATGTGTTTATTAGTAATATTTTTCCTGAATACAATCTGCCCATTTTAATTAGTTCTCACCTGTGATTTAATCATTGTTTCGTTTTTTATTAATTTTATTACCTGAAACAAAATCATTTTTGCTTATACATTTCTAATTTGGTACCATAAAGAAATTGGTGGTGAATTGTTGAATTCATGTTTTATTATAGTAATAAAACGGAAAATGTTAGCTTCGTGCAATAAAATATAATTTAGTGAAAGTTTAGTTTTTCTAAATAACACAATTTTTCTGCTTTCTACACATCATAAGAAATGCTTTCACTCAAAATATATTTTAGTTTATAAAGAAAAAATGCTTGATCTGCAGAAATTCTAATTTAATAATATTTGCTGGTATTTTTTTAATGTTTGATATTTAATTGGTAATTTTCTTTTTAATAAATCTATTTCTTTTAATAGAAAAATTATATTCATCATGTAGAACCGAACTCTTGGCATCCCTACCTTTTTGTTGATTTTTATCTGAAATTATCTACTTGTCTTGTTTTATTTGACAAGTGACACCTGTCAGTATAAGTGAATGATTAAATAAAGGTTTATTGGATGGTAGTTTTATTTTATTGGAAGTTAAATTTTTAATTTCATTTGATGTTCGGTTTGTTTTCTAATTAATTTATCATCTTTTGCTAAAAAAGCAAGAGCTTTTGAAAAAATCAAGAGTTGTGAAGGTATTTAAAATCCTTACATTGTCTTATATATTGTTGAAGTAGTATTAAATGCATAACAAAAAGAAGGGTATTTTGTATACTTTATGTACTTAGAATATGTAGTAATATTGTGTAATCTTAAATGACCCTTAATGAGAATGTTCTTCATTAAACACCCATTTTCTCCTAAAAGTTAAGCTTGGCAAACAGTGTCCTATTATTATTAAATTCAAATTTTGCACGTAAAGTTTAGTTTGTCATGATGTATGACTGACCAACTGGTTGACCCTGAGATTACAGCTGGTTTTCATATAGCATGTCTGAACTGACACTTCCTAACATCACTTACGTGTATGCCAATTTATAAAATAGTAACACAATCCCAAATAAATGTTAGTAAAATAATGTAGCAAAACCTAATCTTGCTCAATACCTTGCATATCACTTTACTGTAAGCTTTTTCTGTAAGCCTACTGTCATATAAGAATTTTGCCTCTTTGACAGTGGCAGCTTCTATTTATATAAGAAGCAGTTCTTGGAATTTTCATTTAGGCCCTAGAGTTTAAAAGGTTCTCTCTATTATTTAATTTCAAATTTGCAGACCAAAAATGAATCTGGTGATCAATCTCATATCCTGTATAGAATAATTGAATAACAGAATCTCTTGAACTCTAGATCTTCAATAAAAGGTTTAAGTTTAGTAGTCCATCAGGAGAATACTCCCTTAATATAAAATGCCGAAATAGAAACTGACACTCTTGAAATGGCAAAATGCCCAATTTAATGAGAATAGGTTCAGAAGAAAAAGTGTAGATAGATATAGAATCCGATCATAAATGAGAATTGAGCTTGTCTAGATCAGATAGTTGAGAATCAGATAGGCTAGAGTTCTGGGGTATACAAGATTGATACCTGTTCACAGTGCCACTCTTTATCTATCTGCAAATTTGAATTGAATAACAAGGAAACACTGAATCTCTTAATCTCTAGACCATTAATAATATCTACCTTAATAGCATTTTATTAAATAAAATGTCTACTATACTGTATCTACTGATAATTACATAAATATATGTATGTAAATAGGACCAATCTGATTTCATTGCTTTTTTTTTTCTCCTAATGTTCACTTTATTTCAATTAGCTAATTTATGTTTAACCAGACAAACTTCTTCTTTTTACAGAAAGCTCAATCAAATGGGCATGCCACTGCTGTAGGAGGTGAAACGAAAAAATCTGAGCAGAAATCATCTAAGAAGGATGACAAGCTGGAAAAATCCCCATCAAAAGAGGGGAATAAAAATTTGAAGGAAGAGAAAAAATCACCTGCCAAGAATGCCCTCAGGGAGACCAAAGGGTCCAACAAAGATGTGAAAAAGGCTGCAGGAGGAGATGCAGGAGCCAATAAGGCCAGGCAACAAAGCAAAGGAAAAGAGAATGTAGAACAGGTTAAGAATAAGAAGAATCAGGTTGAAGAAAAACCTAAAGATTTTGACGATGGTATGTATTAGATACATGTTAAATAACTTCATAAACCACACACACATAAAAAAGAGCTCTAGAATTATTACATCAGTACAATACTTAAAGTAATATTTTATAGGTGAATGGGAGCAAGCATTATCTCGTAAGGATAAAAAGAACAGGAAAGCTACATTGGATGAAATTATATCTAAAGGTACTAAGGAAAATATTTACCTGATTATTATAAAAACTTCTGTAAGTTATAAAGTGCATAGTTTTATTTAAACATGTGCCATTTAGAGGTTTCATGTGATTAAGAACAAGTAGTATGTATGTTTTGTTTGAATATGACCAAGAATAATAATTGTAGAGTGTTATGTGCTTTTGTATGAATAAGAATGATTTAAAAATTTTAAGTTTTGGGTCAATTATAATCGTTTTTTTTACAGATAAGAAAAGAGATGGAAAGAAGAAGAATAAAGGAGGTGAAGATTCTGGAGTGGTTGACTCTTCTGGAGAATCAGATGCTCGGGGCTCAGATGAATCCAAGGAAAAGTCACAGTGAGTATTTTATTAATAATATAAGTAAATATGGTAAATTTTATGACAAAGATATTGCAATAGTGGCCGTGGTGGCTCAGGAGGTGTGAATCTGTCCATGCCCATGAGTGTTAGAATAAGACAGGGTTTAGAAGATTTTTGGTATTAGACTGCCATGCTTCTTGGTGGAAGCGATCCATTTGTCAGAGTGATTCAACACCACACTGTCAGATAGCCAAAGATGGTGACCAGCCAAAACTGGTCTAGCAAACGACCAAAGCAGCCAGAGGAGACAAAAGATTCAGACAACTAAATGTTAAACTATGTTTTCAGGGTGTTGGAAGCTTTAGCAGAAATTGGTCTATCTACAACTGAAGTTGAAACTCCAGTGGTTGAGGCAAGCAAGCCTAAGAAAGCTAAAAAGAAGAAACCAGCTGAGCAAGTTCAGACTTCTACACCTGAAGTGGTGACTCCGGTTGATGAAAAGAAAATTGTGATTGATGAGCCTGAAATAATAACTGATCCAGAACCTCCTGCAGAACCTAAACCTCCGAGGGCTCCCAAGAAACAAGAACCACCACCAAGTGAGTCTTCTTTATTTTTTTCATTCAATGATTTTGTTATTTATAATTAAATTATTTACTTGTTGTTTATTGAAAAATATTAAATTAGGTAAATTATTGACAATAATAATTCAGTTATTATTATTAATTTTCTTGTTATAAGTATTTCAGCATATATATATTCATTCTACTGAGAACATGACTTTAGAAAAACTACCACAGTAATATATGTAGTAGATTTACTTTAGAAGTACTTTTTTATGTAGTATTTAGTAAGGTATATTAATTGTTTACTGAATGGAAGGCACCTAGTTACCACATCAACACAACATCCCTGGTAAAAAACTTTTAAGGCATTATAACCACTACAAATAGGTACTGACATTGGTATTATGCTAAAACCTGTTAACAAAAGGCCCTTTGATAATATACATTAGATTTGCTATCTACCCTCCATAAGCCAATGAACAATGTCTAATCTATTGATATTGATTGTTCTGTTGGTGATGGTGGGACAGCCCCACTACAACTTGTGCTTTATTAGTATTATTATGTCAAGTTTGCAATTCTCATCAGCATTTGTGCTAACTGTCCAAGTTGCTTATATTAATAAATCAAGGAAGGACAAAGCTTTCTGTGACAAAAATGATTGTGTATATGTATATCTATGTATGTGATCTGTGTGTACATGTGTCTATGTAATTTGGCCCTCATTTATTTTACAGCTTGTTATATTTATTAATAATTTGAACATTACTACACATTAAATTCTTTGAGAATTCAGACGGTATTATGTGGGAAAAAATTAACATTCTTTAATTAATGCAATGGGCTTTCTCACATTCCTTTCTTTGGAAACATTATATCATATTGACTTATTCTGCTAATGTTATTGGCATTTGTGTTTAAATCACATAACTTTGTATTTTTGTAGTTTGTACATAATAGGTGTTAACCTTTAATTGTATACTATTTTTACCAGGTGAGGAAACAGTAAGTGAACCAGTAGTTGCTGCTACCAGTGACACTCCAGTGGCATCCAATGTAGCCTTTGATGAACTGGGAGGTAATATAGCACTTTTTGCTTATTGAAAATTTTCACTAAATATAAAAGATACATAAAATGAAATAAATATCTTCAATTGTGAACATGCAAACTTAATACAATTAAAAATTAAAGTCCGATTGTGAAATAATTAAATGCATTGTCATTGAAGTTTTTGAGCTGCTGAGTGCCTTTTTTTATTTTTTATGGTAATAGTCAGTTTTGAATCCTATTATATTTGTTTTAATAATGTAAGACCGGGCTTGTTACTGCAGGATAGCTGAATATTAAATGTAATATAAAAATAAAATAATATTTGTTGACTTAAGAAATTATAAAATTAATAAACATAAATTTTTTTCACTACTAATTTATAGAATATATATATATATATTATTATAAATTATATATTATATAATTTATAGAATATATATATATATATATATATATATATATATATATATATATATATATATATATATAATATGTCATTAAACAACCAACAAATCTTGGAATAGATTGAACTCAAGAAAAACGTGTTGTAGATGCTTGGAAGGAGGCCAAAGCACCAAAGAAAACAACAAAAAAGAAGTCACGAAAGGACTAAACTTAATTGAGGAGCTGAGAAGGAGGAGGTTTATGGAGAGAGGTTACGTTTGTTTCCAAGTGGCCAACTGATGGTGGTGGTCTTGGTTTTGTAAATGCATATATGTATGGGTGTATGAATGTATGTTTGTAGAGATGAATCTGCATATATCATATATGTCAGTGTAGACATGTACGTATGTTTGTGTTTTTGGAGTTGACAAAGATTTGAACCATCACCATTGCCGCCATAACTGAAAGCAGTTCAGTTCGAGTGAACAGTTGTTGAGCTTGCATGATTGACCTCATTAGCACAGCCTCCTTGATGATGATGATGGTAATAATAATAATAATAATAATAATAGTAATATAATTGTTCACTTCTGCATTTTACTGCTATTAAACATTTCCTATACAATGCCCCTTTGCCATGTACATGTGTTGTCAAATATTGGATCAGTTTTTTGGGCTTTATAGAAACTTTGAAATAAGGGAACCTGTTTTGAGAGACTAGTTTTGAAATTATTTTAGAATACCTCCCCATTCTTCCTTCCCCCTTCTTAACAGTTCTAACGGTTAGTTTATTGTATTTTATTTGATAATATGAGAGTCTCAGTTCACATGTAATTTTAAAATGTTTTATCATTCTTTTTTAGTAAAACGAGGCTTTCCTTTTCACAAAAGGCCGTGCCCATTGAATAGGCATAGGTATTTATAAACTTTTCTGAATTCATACTGAGGGCTGATTCTTCTTCCAGCTCTCTGCTCTGTAACTTCTCTGTTAGTTCTTGCATTTTGCAGCATTTTCATGCTGAGTTTTTCATGTTATTTCTAAATTATTAACATTGTTTTTCTGGAGATAAATCTCCACTTTATCATTCCATTATTGCTATTAATAATATCATTATTATTATTAAGTTTTATAATTTATTGTGTTACACTGTATGGAAATGTTGCCTTTTTCGTTGGCTCCTCCTATTCTTACGGAATTTGTTTCCTCAGTTTTTGTTAAATGAGTTTCTCCCTCTCTTCTCTTCCTCCTTCTATTTAATATGTAATATATGTATGTGTATTGCCTGTATTATTCATATCAGAGTTTTGTGAGACAGATTTAGTTTTTCTATAACTGTATTTTTTTGTGATATTGAAACGGACCAAATGTGTGCGGATTGTTTTGGTTTATCTTGAAATTTTGCCCTGGTACGTCTTTTCACAAAAGATAGTGTCAACAATTAGGTTTGACCTTAATGCTGGAAATGTTTTCAATGACAGAATTTAAAAAAATATTTATCTGTATGGAGGAGTAGTTATTCTTAAATTTTATTTTAAAATTGTCAAGTCACGTTGAAACATATTTCAATAACTTGGGTCAGTATTGCTGACAACTTCAATAGAGACAAGATGTGCCAAAATTTACTTCTGCGTACATAATAACCTACCGCTTCAGGCATGATATATTTTTAAAAATAATATTTAAAAAAGGTAACAAATAGAAAAAAAGACATATGGGGTTTGGTGTGGGTTATATATATTGATGATGTGATAAAATATTTTTAAATTCTAAACATATTGTATACATAATAGCTAATAATACATTTGTCTTTTACCTTATCCCTAGTGTAATACAGGATTGTCGCTGTTAGTACTCAATGACTGTCCTTATTCCTACAAACATTTTTCTTTAATACTCTGTAGACAATTATGCTACCATTATCAGTTAGTCATTCCCATCTAACGTTTCCTGTGGTTTTTGAATATAGTTTGGCATATGATCCTGAAATTATACCTTCTGGAGTGCAACTTTTATAAATACCTTGTAAAAAAAAGTACAAAATGATTTTCCTCGTGCGTGCCTGTGTGTCTGCTTTTTATTGTAGAAATGAAGAAAAATGAGGTTTTCACTCATCTCAAGACAAGAGACAGAGATAGAGAGAGAAGTGTCTTCAATGAATATTTTTGCATAAACTAAAAGTTGTCACTTTTACTCTTTAAAATTTACAAATGTGAGTGTGTGTTTATTATAAAATTGTGTGCGCTTTTTATTTCTTTTTTAATTGTTTTTTGGATAAATGTTGTGTAGTTTCATAATTTTGGGGGAGGGGGGTAAGATGAATATTTTTAGTATAGTCAGTGAGCCGGTAGTGCATTGGAGGTGCAAGCAACTAGTGGAGATGTGCCCATCGCGTATCCTACATAACAAGCTCTCTAAGCTAGAGGATCCGTACATGTATGTTGCATGCACCTATATACCTGCTTGCATTTGCACTAATTAAAAACTAAAAAACCGAGTAAATCCGTACTATTATATGAAAGCAAATTGTCTTGAAATGGGCTGCGTTTTTATTGTATTATTAACTGTTAAATCAAAAATAAAAAAAAATTATTTAGAGATAAGTCAAATTAAAATAACTTTTTAAACCTAACATTATTCATGTGAGTGTTATAAAATATCAGAAATGGTTTTGTATCTAGACTTTTTGTAAATTAAAAGTGCTTAACAATTATTTTAATTGTTATACATACTTTCTTATAGCCTTTGAAATTTGGAACACGGTGACTATTGAAACAGACAAAAATTATTTTGTAAAAAGCTTTATTAGTTAAAAACCATCAACCTATTCTTATATGATGTAATCTATTAAGTTTTGCTGTAGTCTTTTTTATTTTTTATTATTTTTGTAAAATCAAAACCTGCACCCTCATTTTTCAAAAAGGTATATAAGAGGGAGACTATTTTGTGCCAATATGATTGTGTTCCTCCCTATGTATCATTCAATAAATAACATGTCGCCTACTAATCAGGAGCAGTTCGTGGTGTGATTGCTGGAAAGGAAACTTTATGAGTCGGTGATTGTGCATTTTTTGTGCCCTTAAGTATTTCTTTTTTTGCCTTTGTGAAACTCAAAATATCGAAAAAAAAATTTTTTCTTTAGAAGCATCACAAATTTCCTAACTGTGTTTTACTATGATTAACTTGCTATTTCCAAGATATCATTCCATTGCCTATCCCCTCTTCCTTAAAAAGGAGATTTCATATTCCTTATGTTGATATTTTCCCTTGAAATATATTCTGTGAACATAAAATACTGTTTTACTGTTTTATGTAAAATACATAAAATTACTGTTTTTCTATGGGTAATTTTTTGTGGCACCATACATCAATTATAATTCAGTCTATTATTTCATATGTCATCCATGATATTGTACGAGGAAATTATTGTACAAATGTAATGTAGATATATAAATAAATATTATATACGTATTATTATATATTTGTATAGAAAAGTTGCAATTGTTTAAGTTGTCTCAACTATTAGCTATATTATCACTGTGGACATTGTCTAATTTCATTTTTACTTATTGGGTTGCAATGTTAAAAACTTTTGGGATGTTTTAGTGTTTCTCTTGTTGTGTTTGTGAAATATTGTGGGTTGTATTTTATTTTATATATATATATATATATATATATATATATATATATATATATATATTAAATATATATAAGTAAATGAATATATATTATAAATATTTATAAAACATGATATATATATATTATTATATACCAGTATGAGTTGGAAGAATACAATTAAAAACTATTTATTTAATTGGAGTAATAATTTATTGTAATGGCATATCCTTTTGAAACTGGCAGATATGGATTTCCATCTGTTTTGTGTGCAATCATTTTATCCTGTTTAAGTATGCTGCGGCTCATTTTTTTATAAGGTATATACATTTATATATTGTTGAGGTGTTTATACAAATTATTAGATATTTATTAGTTTTCTTTTTTTGAGAACTGCATTCAAATTTCTGTTATGAAACATACGGTTATGAGAGAGAATGAAAAAATAGAAAACATTTTTGTTTGTTGGCAGGTTATGTGATAGTTGCATGATACTCTTTATATAGTCTATGAATATGTCTTTGTTATGTGTAAGGTGTAGTTTAAGTTTTTCGCTGTTAATTGTAATGGCGAATGAAGAATGTTTGCATATCATGTTAGTGGAATGTATATTATGATTATTTTTTGTTTAGAAAATGAAAGTAGAGAGTTCACAGTAAGGATCAATTGCACATTGAACATGCTTGTTTTTATTTCCATTTTTATTTAGCTCTATGTTTGCTGTCTTGTTTTGATTTTATAGTTCTATTCAACAAGGTTGATGGGAATAATAAATGTTATAAATTACTGTTTTTCTTTGTTTTTAATTTTTATTTACACCCGGTATTTTTCCTTTTTTCACACTAACCAAAGAATTTGAAATGTTTAGTTGTAAATATTAGAATTGCTTTTTCTAGTTGTGCTTTGCTTCTAGTTTGTAACATTCTTATTTATTATGCACTAATTTTCTGAGGAGTGTGTTAAGTAGACAAACAGATATTATATAATTTAGAAATATTGAATCAACTCTCTCCATCATCTGGGCAAACATACGTTTATAATTTAATAAATGACTTTAATGTGTGTGTTCATTTATGGTCGCTTAAAACAGGTTAAAGGTAAGCTTGCTTCCTTTGGATTTCACCACACAAAGAATGGAGTACCCAATAGCAATATTTGGTCGAGTTTGCAAATTTTGAATGTAATTGAAATATATAGTGGCTACTGTGCTATACAAGCGAGAAAAAATATAATAATAATGGAGGTGTTAATCGTGTCTATCATCCTTCAAATCGTTCTTCTTTACCCGTTTGTTTTAGTGACTAAAGGGGTTCTGTTCGTGACCCTAGTGTGCACATTGCTGCATAAATTTGTGCGATAGTTTTATTTAAGTTATGATATAATTTTTTAGGAGGGTTTGTGCGAGGTTTAATTTTTCTCGCGGTCTTCACTACTTTTGGCCTTTTCGTAACGCTCGAAAGATCTTTTCCTCCTGGAGCCTTTCCTTTTGCCGGGTACTTTTGACGATTGTTTCTCTCGAGAAGTGCGCTGCGGGAGTCGTCTCTTGGTTTTTCTGTCTTTACTTTTTTTTCTATCCTTTCCCTGTTTAGCGCTCTTACGGTGGCTTAACTTCTTAGGGCTGGCCGACCTCTCCCTCGTCAACTTTTTGTCTTTCCGAGCGGATTTCGCCCTTATTTTCTTTCGTTTCTTTTTCGTCACTACTCTCTTCTTTTTACCTTTTACAGATTCGCCTCTGCCGCCCTCTTCGTCTTCCTGCCCTTCCCCAGCCTTCTTTCTTCTTTCCGCAGAAGCCGGCCTGTAACATTCGAGGGATACCGAAGTTAGGCCAGAAACTTAGAAATTTTAAAATTGACAATGTATTTGTTACATCGACGGAGCCATATTTCAAACAAATAATTAAAATAAATATTTTCAACCGATTCGGAAAACATTTTTCTTCGTGGAATTTGTCGCATTTCTACCTCCTGTTAAATGTGGATTGAAGATAGATCAGTGCGATAGTTTCAGCGATGTAGAAAGCCTAATTTTCTACTTTTCTTCTGAAAGTGTGTCTATATCATCTGGCTTGTTTTCTATTGTCATAGTCTAATGTCATAGTCGAGTCCGTGACACTCTCCTCCGACTTAAAGATAATGGATCTCATCCTGCTGTTTAATTTAACAAAATTCGAGTAGTTCCGCTGGACCGTCGGGAAAAGTGTTTATGGTTATCCCAAGTAGGTTCTCTAATATCGCAAAGAAATTTTTAAATCGTCGACATTATTCTAATGCATATTTTGAAATTACGAAAATAATCACATATTACCGATAGATCTACTGCGACATTGAATTTATGTATTCATTTCATTTGCATGATTTATTTGTAACTAGAATATTAAAATGTATACTAACATGGCATAATTTTAATGTTTAGGAGGAGCTTATACACAACTCTGAAATATTAGTTCAATGTAAATAAAAATGCCAGAATGATAAGTATTTGCTGTAACATTTAACTCAATAATTATTACACATATTGAAGAGTAATAAATACGTAAACAACGATTTATCCAAGTAGCATATTTTATAAGATTATTTATGAAATTATAGAGCGTTCTCAATCAGTACATAATCTCCTTGATGGAAACGTCATTCCTGTTTTGTTGTATTGAATATTTTCATACGTGTTTTAAGATGATAGGGTAATATAACTGTTGTTTCATCTGTGTGTACGAAATGAATATTCCTTCGTAATAAATACGAATACGTAGAGTGATAAAATTTGTATTTTATTTCTACAGGTTGGTACGGACCTCTTAAATGCGTCGTACTGAAAGATAGAGCAGGTCTCCTGTTGACAGAACTCCTCGCCGCACTCCTTGCACGACATATACCTCGATTCGATGACCCCCGACCTGTTCTTCATCCTTCTCAAAAAGTGGTTAGTCAGAATTTTCTTCTCCTTCTCCTCAGTCTGTAGTCGCAGTTTGCCAAGTTCGATAAGCCTAGATTAATCCATTCATTACACACATACATTAGATACAAATGGCATAATTCAAATAAAGAAGCAAGAATGCTCCCGTCGTCAGTAGGGCAAGAACGAGCCCACGATGGTAAAATAATTTAGCCCGGTCAATCATTTTTCAGAAACAATGGTCCTATCCAGATAAGAGAATGAACCAAAACAATGATACTGTTCGGGACCGAACCCAACTACCACGTACGATATCGTACTTTATTTGTCTGAAATTGATCACCTTTATTTAAAGGGACATTTTAAATCCACTTAATCTCATGCATAATATCATGATATAATGATGAGGGGGATAAAAATCCGGCAGGCTCTGAAAACATAAATGCTACGTAAATCGCGTTAGTGACATCGAACGTATTTTACTGTATACTGTTTTGTGTAGTTTACTGTATGTGTGGAAGCTAGCGGGCGCATAGATATAATCGTTCAAGAAATAGCTGTCAGCTGATGGCGACCGTAATTTTTACGAGAGGTGTTATTATTTCAATATGATTCCAAGTAAGCCGTTATTATTGGCGTTTAAAGTGAGACGAATCTGTGTAATAAATAAAGAGAAATGGAAATTGAAATGAGAATTAAAGGTAATGGTCAACCTGGAGAAGTACTCCTCGTCGAGCTTATTCTTGGGTCTGACCGTGGTGAGCATGGTCCACTGGATCGCCACGGAGCAGAGGTCCTCGAGCCGGGTCTCTTGCATCTCCTGGGGGACGGGATCGGCGAACTGGTACCCGGTTGCCGTACCACCTCTCCAGGACCTCACCCGCCTACCACCTCCAGCCCGATCTTGGATCTTAACCTCCTCCGGTTTAACCTGCCGAAAGAAAAAACCCTCCTTTCTTAGGGGCCTCCAACTGGGGTGTCACTAGATTGTTGTTTACACGATGGCAAATATGACAAACATACTTAAATTCAAGAGCTGGTTTTTACGCGTACTCGCGTGATTTGACTGCGGCATATGCATATGAGAAGGATATGCGTATGCACCTCTTTAACTGTTTTATTTCTACAAGTCTACAATACAATCATTGACACTGATGTTAAAGTAGCGCTAATAACAAATAGAGCATAATATAGGAAAACTTTCTATTTTTATTTATTTACTTTACTTTTTATTTTTCTGGTATATTTATAACACTTGGTCACTTCCTTTTCGGGCGTCTGTAAAAGTTTCGATTTACGAAAAAAATTCGATACGGTTTGGACCGAGGGCGATGGTTACCACCGCTTTGTTATTTATCAAATTAAATAGTCGAAAATTATCAAACTAAAGTTTATTTTAGTACATGTTGAGATGGAAAAGGAGAATTAGTTATTAATAAGTATAATAATTATAAATTCTATGATTATTTCTGTCAACATTCCAACTATATTTTCCGAAAACTTATGATTCACCTTTTCCGGTTTGATTCTGAACTCTGGTATTTTTTCTATGATCTTTCTGAATTCTTCCTGGTTGTTGGCGGTGGCTTTAGACAGATCTAGGACCTGAGCCACTTCCTTCTTCTTCCCTAATAGATCTTCAAGTTTTAGCGCCATCTAAATAAAGCGGGCGCATATTAATATTTAACACTAAATGTTAAACAAATATTTTCCCCTTTCTTTAACTCTGATTGTAAGAGTTAAGTAGTGGAGAAACCACTGAGACTTACACCGCTACAATTAGGTTTCACAATAATTTTTCTTTGTTAGTGGACTGTTCCCTCTTCAATTTGGTAACTCCAGTCTAAGAGAGGACGGATAGGTGGGGGTTGGAACCCACGTCGGTTAGTTATATATATTTTTCCTATATATTTTTATTAGGTATATATTTTTTTCTTGATCATTACTCACGTATTCATTATGGTAGAGGGTATTCGGGTGGTGGAGATTGATTAGGATAATTACCTCATTTCCATGTCAATTGTTTTGTGTTTTGTTCAATAACAAAGCAAGTTGTTCAATCATTAATATGTCGAACTTTAGTCGAGTGCATCCCCGCGCCACCCTCAGGGGGGCGCTAGAATCGCAGCGCTAGAAAAATGCCTCAACACCCAACAACAAAACAAACACAGACAGAGCCGAGCGTACAAAATAACATGCGGAACGTGCGACGGAGTATACATCGGCCAAACCGGGCGGAAGAGGGAGGACAGATTCAAAGAACACATAAAAGCAGTTAAATATAAAACAGAGTCCAACTTCGCCAACCACATTATACGCTCCGCATACGAGACAATGAGCATCAACGAATCTTTAAAATTAATACACCCAGGCAAGAAAAGCAAAGGGATGGATGTAATAGAGAATATAGACATTTTCAAAAACCAAGAAAGCAACATAAACGAAAAAATAAACTCCCAAGGTGATGCTATATTCGCCCCGCTAATTCTACTAAATAATCTCACCCCTCCCCTCTTTAGACAAAGACCCACAAAGACTTATGCAGATCAACAAAATCCCTCCCGACCAAAAGAAGACAAACAGCATCCCGAAAAACACAATAACACGACGTGTATATATATATATATATATATATATATATATATATATATATATGACAGTGCAGTGAGGATGCCCAAAAAACATCCAAAGTGCCAAACTGACTAACATCGCTACTGAAGATGGCGAGCAGCCGAAACCGGTCTAGCAATAGACCAAACCAGCGAGAGGAGACAGAAACAAACGAAACCTACGGTATAATATCATACCATAATTTTTCTGAAATGCCTCGGTGCGCACATTTCTTGAATATGATTTCGGTTCTGCCGAATTCCTAGCAATTTAAATTCGATTTAAATTTGTCCTATTGTGACTGTCGACAGGGTAACTGTACAGCTGATCTGACTACATTTTAAATGTTTAATAAAAAATCCTGAATTTAACTTCGTGAATACAATTAATTTAAGGACGAGAGTGAATTTCACTGGGTTAAATCTTAATCGAATATTGGTACTTTCCACCCTACCAATAGCAATAATCAGTGCAATGGAATTTGATTTTAGGAATGTATAGAACCGTTTTTCAAATAATGGACTGCTTTTGTTGAAACTACCTTTGGCAAAATAGTCATTGCACCATGTATTGAGTTTAGGAGGAAGTGTAATTCTCATTCTGTATAAGTTAAGTGTAGCGGTAACAGACATTACGAAGGCAAAGGAAATGAAGTACTAAAAAACGTTCGCTCAAGTACAGTGGAATGGAATAAGTATATTTTACAATGTAAAAAGATCAACCTGCGACACAGTGTAAATATGAAATTACTCACCCTTTATATATGCAAATGCGTCGCTGCGTCTGGTGTTGCGTCTAAACCTGGAAGATGTTTGATCAATGATTTTATGCCCCATAGCAGTGAACCGCAGTGGAGTATAATTTACTGATTATCATCTATACACTACACGTTTTAACAGATTCATTCGTTAATAAATACGGTGTCTTTAATGTACTTTAAATTGTATGTATTTAATAACAAGGCATTTATTAAATTACTGGTTTTAAGTAACCAATAGTCCACTGTAGTACGGATACTGACTGTCAGGTTGGTTTAAAATTGTTATTTCCACAAAGAAACTCAAATTTATATTTCCCTTATAATTAATTCTTAAGTTAATATTAACTAATATATTTTAATATTAATATTAATTTAATATTAATTAATATAATTAATTCTTATATTCATACGTATTAAATCACTAAATGATAACAATACTTTGTATTTGCCCTAGCTGAAACGGGAAAAAAAGTATTATAATTTCTCACAATTCTTACAGTCACAGGAACTTGTGAAGAGGTACATATTTTTGGATTTTACAAGTCAATAATTGTGAAAAAAGTTATACATAGAAAATTTTATTTTCAATTATATTCGATCAAAACAAATATACTTTTAACAGGCGACATAAAATACATAAAGGTATCAAACAATTGCTAAAATATTATAAATGCATAACTGAAGTAGCAATGAAACTACATTTATTACGATAATCACACTTCGGAGGACGGAATAGTTTAGTTGCCCTGTTGGTTTATTATGAGATCAAATATATTTACTATAGAAATAAATGAAATCTATTTTATCTAAAAATAAAAACAAGCGACCGAAGCATTCTATGACCTAGAAGATACTTCTGAATAAGGTGTTTGACTCCTAGACACTTCCCATTCTTGCTGCTTCATCTGAAGTCCCTGCAGGAATAATACAGTTATAAAAGTATAAATTAATATTCTCTAACTAAATATTCAAAAATTATCATACCAAATGATAATTTGATAATATGGGATATATAATACCATATCAAGTATTTCACACTTTCATGAGGCTCGAATCGATTTTATAACAACTAAACTAAAATTGTTACACAGGTAATGATGAAATCGGTGCTAATCTGTTAATAGTACGCGTTTCTTAAATGTACTTGGAGTCGAAAAAAGGAGTACAGACGTGTTTTAGGGCCGTAAGCTGATAGAGGACTTCTTGGACGGAAGTTAACTGCTGATGCGGCAAAGCATTTTTCTGCGGCTGGATGGGCGCCATCTGAGGCCTGTTGGTCATTCTCCCATTGGCAATACCTATGTTACCTGTCACCAATCGGACAGAAATTAAGCCACAATTTTATTCCAACGTTTTTTCTGTTTGTTATGTACATATTAAAACAAAAAGATTAGTTGCATTGCACAATTCTAACCTACCAATGTTGTTGTAACCTTATCTATTATTTAACGCTCTATTACAGGTTGCCTTTCGTAATTACCTCTGATAGAAAGGTACCGTTTTCCGGCCGATGTTTTCCTGACAGTTCCACCAGTTGGAAGCACTTGTATTATCCTTGGTGTGCACACTGCCTTGCTGGATTGAGCCACTTTCTTGACATTGTTGTTGGCGCCATTTGATGGAGCTTTATTTAAAGAACAGAAAACAATATTCTCATAAAAATTTATTTAGAATTCATTCTACAGTTATCTCGGTCATAATTTAATCGTTTACATTCATTGTATTTTTAATTATACAGTCGGTTTATTTCACGTATTATTAATTAACTCGAGTTGGCAGTGAGGTGGACAGCGCGGCGAGTTTTTGTCATTAATGATAATTGGTGATGGTCGAATGACAATACCTGTACTCCTGTTCATTGAACTGTTGCTGCTCTCGAGGTAGGAGCTCTTTGAATTTGCCACGGGCGAAGGTGATCTGCAATGATCAATAGCAAATGTATCAGAATTATAGACTTTTGTAAGTTATAATTAAAATGAACAGCTCGCTATTGTAATAAAATGATGTGAAAGGTATGGCTTTAATGTATCTAAAGGTCATATTGTGGTACAAGCCTAGGGTCTCAACAAACGTTTCAAGGAAATCGTATACAATAATATTCTTCCGCAATAAGACATTTCAAAGAATATTCGGCCTTGGAAGTAATAAGTAATATTTCCGAGTCATGGATGATTTAATTTTTACAATCATTTTGGTTTGATATTTTATTTCCGATAAATACTGTATGTGCTATTACAAGAATTATAAGGTTTGTTATAATAATATTATATCCGCCCATGCGTCTAGTCTTTTCATCTGATTTTCCATTTTATCTTTAGGGCTTCATCTACCGTATTTTAAGTGGGCTTTATGTTCATAGGCTACCGACATTTCTGTTATATGTTCACTTTTTCATATTTTAGTTACTGTTGAGTCTTACAGGATGCCAAGGATGAATCTATTAACCGGCCATCAAGCTTCCGTACAGTAAATGTCCTAGGACTAGTACATGCATCCATTATGGAATTGTTTTGCTTTTAAAGAGATTTACAATATATGAATA
Organism: Lethocerus indicus; assembly: GCA_019843655.1. Taxonomy (NCBI): domain Eukaryota; kingdom Metazoa; phylum Arthropoda; class Insecta; order Hemiptera; family Belostomatidae; genus Lethocerus; species Lethocerus indicus. Next base: position 22,999,646 of record JACDQD010000005.1, on the reverse strand, counting down.
GTTTTGGCAACTACTGACCTGCTATCTTCCCGGCTGTCCTTGGGTCCTGAAGACCTGGTTCTGAGATACCTGAGGCACCTAACTCTTCTGATGAAGGGATCCCTGTCGCTGGCCTTCACGTACCTCCTGTCTGGTCGGTTGACACCCCACTTGGGCCTCTCCTCGGAGCAACCTCTGCTGCAGCCGGCGTTACCACGGCTCCTATGGCAAACTCCCAACTCAGTTATCCCAAGCATTTTACTGTCAACAGGAAAACTATCGGCTCCTCCGACCGGTTATATCTACTTATATAATATACTGATTAGCATGATTTCATTAGGATTAATATTCTTAGAAAGAATGATAATAAGAAGTAAACAAACCGTTTGCTCCTGTGAACTGCACAACGAGAATACTTTATTAAAAACTAGCCCTTTATCACCTGTTAACATTGAGGCCAGGATTTTGGGCGGCTTTCATATAGACGACTTCCTGGGTCCTCAGAAATCAATTCCGTAGGCCCAGTTCGGTTTCAAAATACAGTTTGTGTCTTGTGGATACCACGTGTGCCTTCTTTCTCCCCATGTGTATTCCTAAGCTTCCCACCAAATCTCACTCTAATTATGAAATACGGTATGTAACTGTCCTATTGAATAATCACCTCATTCGGCCCCCCATCACCTCACCGGAAGTTAGTGATAACGCAATTACATAAATACTTAAACAAAATAAATAAACATAATATAATTAAGCTAATTCGTATAACCGCCGAAGTAAAGTACTTAGTGTTTTGGACGTTGTTGTCTTGGATGACCGTCTGCGTAGATTTCTCGTAATTGCTTCGTTTGGGTCTGAACTTGCTCGGGGTGAGGAGCCTCTCGGTGGGAGATCCCAGCCTTGCGACTATGCTCAGTTGGTTGGCCTCAATATGTCCGCCCTCGACAAGCGTCAGGTCCTCTAGAGCTACGGTCACGGCTTCCTCTTCCTCCTCCTCCTTCTGCTCCTCCTCCTGCTCCCCCTCCTTGGTCTGGTCACCCGCTTCCGCCCTCTCTTCCTCGTCAACTTCCTCCTTCTTCCTACCCGCTCTGCCACGCCTCTTTTGACGATGTTTGGCCACGAGTTTCGACCTCAGGCTGAGAACTCTGGCCGGTTTAACGAGCTCCTCGTCGATTTCCTGTCGAATCATCGAGTTTAGTATTGTATTAGATTACACGGAATAGCCGGTCGAGGAATTTAAATATTAATATAAATAATCGGGTAACTTACGGGAGCAATAACTTTTCCCGAGGTTTCTGCGTCTGCCGGCGGTATTTCTGGTCTTTGTTCTTCCTCAACGACATGGTCTTCATCTTCTTTCTCCTCTTCCTTCTTACCTTCAGTTTTAGGTGAAGAAGGTTTGGAGTGTGGGTCGCGACCCCCTCCCGGAGGGGGTGGGGAGTTTCCGCTGCCCCCGCTGTTGTTCCCGCTTCCCCTTCCGCTGTCCCCGTCACCATCCCTATCCCCGTCCCCGTCCCCGTCCCTGTCCCTGTCCCCGTCACCGTCACCGTCGCCATCACCGTAGCCATCCCTGCTAGCTAAGCTATCTTTCTCAAAATCCTCCTCTTCTTTGGCGTACTTGTTGTTTCCTGATCCTTTATTTTCGGCTCCTTCGAACTTAGATGGTTGTATAGGCGTCCTATCCGAGTTCTTGCATTGTTCTTGTTTCTGAATGGTGTCTTTCGCGGTGCGGTTATTTGTCGTCACCATCATCATGACCTGCAAGGGCTCCGGAGCGACAGGGATCATACGTTGCCTTTCGGTAAGAGCCTCCGCCGCTGCCGCTACCGCCACTACCCGGTCTTCCATTGTCATTCCTACGACGATTTATTTATTTAAAATAATTTCATAATTATTCCTTCGGTGCAATAATCAATCACAACGCCATTGTGCGTTGTTTGGGTACGTACGGGATGGAATTTCAGAATGGCACTGTTTTGGAGTCGGGTTGTCGGAAGCAGTTTTGATGTGCCTGTACCTGGCCCTCGCTTTAGCCTCTCTTGCCGTCCTCTCTGCCACTTCCAGAGCTTCCCTCATCGCCTGCGCTACACGCTCATCTTTTTCCTACGGTAGTGCAAATATGTTTCAACTATTTTCTAAATGCATAATACAAATTGCTAGTTGCGAAATTGATTTATTTAATATTTCTATATAATTAAGAAATTAAGGAATGTTATCGATCCTATTACGAATCTTTAATGACTTTCTGACCTCTTTTTCCCGCTGTCTCCTTCTCTCTTCTTCGAGTCGCCTTCTTTCTATTTCCTGTTGTCTTCTGAGTCTCTCTTCTGCTGCTCTTTCTTCCCTTTCCATTCTTTCTTGTTCTTCCCTTTTCTGACGTTCCTTCTCCTCAACCTATCGGGTAAAATTAGATATATCGCAACAAAATTAATATAACATCACCCTGCCTTCAATTCCTAAATTGCTTTCTCAATCAATAATTTCGGCCAGCCGTGAAATGTTTCGGTTCAAGTTATAATATTGTTACCGATAATTAATTAATTTAAGATTTAGGGTATGCAACATGACGGTGTACCTGTTTCTGTATTGCCCTTTGATGTTCCAATGCTCGCTGCCTCTTTCTCTCCCTATCTGCCAGTTCCTCCGGCTCCAAGTGCACATTCTGCCCTCGTATAAAAGTCCTTGAAAAGGCAAATACAAAAAGTGAGGGTCGATGTTTGTTCTCGATTAGTTCAGTAAACAAAAACTTGTCGTATAATGACACCTTTGATATTCTTCTGGCGAACTGATAACTGTGTCGCAGCTGTGTCTGGACATAGTATCCGCTTGATGAAAACGCTGGTGATGCCTTCCGATGCTGACACTATCATCCTCCCTACTACCGTGTGATATCACCAAAACTTCCGCTCCTCCGTCCCTGTATTAATCCTTACATTAATATCATTGTCATGCTCAGGGTTTATGTACAGGAAGTTCCATCTAAATTTAGTATTATTAGCAAAAGTATTCTCCGGTGTAACCCTAACTCTCGCTGGTTCCATCGTCACGGCCCGACTCTCAAAAGGGTAAATGCCCTTCCCCTAGAGCTCGCTCGGATGATTTCCAAACACAGGATAAATCCCTTACTAGCAAGAAGCCCACTAGTCAACACGAAGTGACCTAGGTTTTCCCCACAGTATTACGCGATACCACCAGAAATTAGTGACAATTCAAGTTCTGTTTTTAGAAACCTTCTCTCATTTACAATTAATCGTGGAAAAACGAATATCACCGAAATACTGTCTGGAAGTAGATTTAAAATTAAAAATACCTGATACCGTTCCTGTGAATCCAGGCCGGGGGAGTGAGCTGGCGGAGACTACCGTCCGATAGCTTGCGGTGGTGGGAGGGCGGAGTCGACTGTGGAAGCGGTAGGTTGGCCTCCGGGAGGTGAGGGGTCGCCGTCCAGAGGTGGCCCACGCCGACGCCTCGTTCGCCCCAACGAGGCCTCGCTTCACCGCCTCCGACCCCGCCCCCGATCCCTCCCCCTACACCGCCCCCGCACGACGAGGAAGATACCGAGTCCGGAGTTGGCGGCACCCCGCAACAGCTGCTGCTCAAACAGTTATAGTCCATCCGGTAACCATTTTCCTCCACCCCTCTACCAACTATTTTAAGTAAATATCTTAAATAGCCGTCAAATAGCCGCCCAAGTGTTTTCACTTTTGCGTACGCGAATTATAAACCGTAATTATTTTCGTTGTAATTTCATTGACACTAACAATGCAGAAAGGGTGTCCGTCGGGAATCGGGCTAGCCGGGACCAAAAAAGCGTATAACGAACCTTTCTGGTGGACTCCCATCATGGAAACATTGGGTTAAGTCGTATCCCTTTGGGCTATATGTTTATGGGACCATTTTCTAGTGGGTTGAATGAAGTGAAAGATTATTCACCTGTATATTGATAGTGAGGAGGCGTTCCAGGGGTGGTGTAGCGGTGGGTGTTTGGTCCAGGTTTCGTTGAGGGGATGGTGAACCGGGTGATGGTGGTGTTGATGGGCTTGCGGGAGATGCCTCTGTCCCGACAAGTAATCGTTGCCACCAGCCGAGTCGCTCGCGTACCCCGAGGTGTCTCCGCCCCCTTCACACTCCTGCAAAAAAAATAAATCATTAATTATGCGAATGTTAATTTTTCGCACCTAATATTCTTTGATTTATAACCCTTTTGTCGATTAGTACATGTTAATGCTTGTCCTAAGACAACCGAAGAAGATCTCTTTTCATTTCGCCTCAATCCTTCAAAATCTAGACCAGGGATTTCCGACCTTTCGCCCGCGGACCCATTTCATGCGCCCTCTCCTTAGTGTTAAAATAACGGAAAACATTAAATCTTAAAAGTAAGTTGTGTTGCGTCTTAAGCGCCACTGGTGGAGATCTTCTTAGGCTCTAGTAACTGGCTAATTCATGTCAAAAAGTGCCATAATTGGGTGGTTTCTTGTATCGAGTAAATCATGTGAAAAAACATACAGCAATTGTACTTATAATTTGTCAGTTGACTGTACAAAAAAAGGTTAAAAAAAGGGATACCTCGTAACCGGAAGGGATAATGGGCGGTAGGCTAGGAGTCCTCCGCCTGACGATGTGACCTCCGGCCTGCTGTTTGTGAGTTGTCACTTTGCGTTCGGGATCATCCCCGCTGTCGGCTCCTCCGCCCAACAGCTCTAGGGTCGTAGTGGACCTGTACTGCTGACCCTGCCTGCTGCAGAAAATATGGAAATTTGAATGATATATCTCGTAATCCTTAAGACAAAAATCGTTATTAATAATTTCCGTTATTATTTGTCAGTAGCTGGCAAAGTACGGTTAAAACATGAATAATATTGGTATAAGGAGGGGGGAATGTTCGATATGAAGCCTCATGTTTCGGGAGTGGTCAAGTTGGTGGCTCCTGTCAACAGGCGAAGACATTTCCTAGAGGTGTATCGATCTTGCCTTTCCTAGTTGACGACATAATGCATGCTTAATCAGTTTCGATTCCTGAAAACTCGGTGGCTTCTATTCCTGTAAAAGTGGTTACATTTCAATAAATCTACAATTTGCTTGAAACATTCTTTAGCATGTGCAGAATGTTGAATACTGCATCATTGTTTTCAGGGTAAAATGTATGACTGACTAAAACAGTTAGCCGAGAATTCTGTAATGTCCGATTCCTACTGACGTCACAAAAAATGCGTTACACTGTCGATTTCCTTACACAGCGCAATCTGTGGTTTTCCTTTTTATGGTGACAAGTCATGACTAATGCCGCCCTGCTAGATCTGGCCCAGCGTTAACTAGGTTAATTACATTTAGGATTATGCGCATAGATAGCGCTGAGCAATTTTTTTAATGTATGCCACCTGGCCACAAATCGTTTTCGGATTTGACCTGAAAATATTTGTTTTTCGAAGCCAATTTTCTGGGCCGAAAAAATCTTGCGTTTTACTTCCCGAATTTTCACGGCATTTGGAATTCGAAAATATTCCAATAGTGTTTGTAGTAGTTCTTTGCTGGAATAAAATAAAATAACAGCTAAAGATGAATCTAGAAATAACAACGTGGATAATGTGAAGATATTCTACGAGAATAACACTCTACCTTTTAATTTTCCGCTTGCTAAAGCGGAAAACGAAAAGGAAAGCGACGTGATGAAGACGACGTTGATTTGAACCAAAGCTCTACGGCTGAGGAACAGAAACACCTGTTAGCTTTGGCAATGAGCCATACAAACGAATTGGAAACTGTTGGACCTGATCCTCTCTTGGAAAGTTTACTAAATATCTCATTTGGAGGAGAATTAGTGCCAATATCTGGGGTGCATTTAATTTAATTCAGGCATTTCAAAATAATGTTTCATCTGGAGGGTGGGGGCGTTGAATGTATACATCGGAAAAAAGGCGTGGAAATGCCTAATTACAGATATTTCTTTTTGCCACTCAGAACTCTCTGAAACTTTGACTCCGTTCAATCCCAGACATGTCGGTTCATTCGGTGTATTGTCAAAACCCTTCTTAAGGGGGAGTAAACGTCCCCGAATCCCCACGTTACGGCAGTCTCTTTATTCGTGAAGCCCGGCGTGTAAGTCGCTTTGCGGATAACGTATGCTCTAATACACTACCTTGGTGTGCGGAGTTACCCCTGGAGGTAGCTCTGTGCGGAGGAGGCGGGTAGGTGTAGTGACTGGTTGGGTGTATGGCCGAGTATGAGCGGTGGTGGAGGTGGAGGTGGAGGTGGTGGGAGGTGACAATTACCGGAGGCTAAGGTATAAGAAGGCGGTACCCCGTTGGGGCGGCCACGGTCATTCACCCTCCGGTCACTCCGTTCTTACACGCGTTCTAACCCCCATCGATCCGAGGGGTATATTATTATTCACCCTTCCCCGCCCGCGCCACCTCCGGCCGCCCCTCGCTAAGGCCGGCGGCGTTCATCGCCACTGACCGCTAACATCGATCCCACAGCTCGGACCCAACATGCAATAACCGGTTGTAATTTTGACCACCGAAGAATCGGCCGGGTTTGTATTTCCCATGATATGCCAATATACAGAAAATTAGATCCGGGGACTAGCAATTTCAAACCATGCAACAATTTAACAAACAAGAGACGAATTTTTGCTATAGAAATACCAACGCTGTTTTATTCTTATCTAGTATTTTTTCATCGGGAATAATCTAGTACCGCGGAAAGTTATTCCGATGTTCTATATTATAAATAATGTCAGTATCTCCAAGAGAAGCTTGGAAAATCTTAACACCAATTACAGCCCTCATTATTAATTATTTATTTAACGTGGAGCTGGATTTCTATTGTCTTTGTAAATAGAAAGGAAAAGTAAGTCTCGGGGCGAGGAGAATGCTGCAGGTTTATAAATATGTGTGTGTAAGAGGGCGTCAGTATAAATGAAACTTTCATGGCCTCAAGTCCCTGAAGCCATTAGTGGGTTACGAATCTTTAAGGCCCATAGAATGTCAAAGGTTAATTGAGATAATTGCTTTTGATACTTTCCAGCTTACATTCACCGCGACAAGGAAACTTTGTTTTTCCTTATACATCCTCAAGCAGAAAAACACCTTTCAATTTTAACACCTCGCGTGTCCAAATATCAAGCTGCGTCTCAGTGGTTTAATTACTGTGTGCAGTTATGAACTTAAAGCTCAGGTTAAAAGCAGAAGATCTTTAATAGTAACCAATAATGAAATAAACTAGTTCAAGGACAAACGTATGAGGACTACTGCGTACGCGAACAAGTAGCTTCGGTTGTGGTTGGTCAGCGTCAAAATATAGGTATAAGCGAGTTATCGAAATGGGACTTGGCGTGACGGCGGTTTGCACCCATTATAAAGGTTATTCTGTGAATATTAAGTAGGAGACCGGAGGGGACTTGATTTAAGCCGCAGGGGGCGGAATGAATATGTAGGTCGTACACCCCTAGGGTTCCCCGAACAGAATTTATTGTTTAAATGCAGTGTTCTTTTTGCCTATCTCGAAATACAAAGTACAAAGCGTTATAACAGAGGTAGAAGCCCCTTCTGCCACTCCTTTCTCCAAATCATAATATTTTAAACACTTTCATTCGAGTTAACGCGAAGGCATATTGTAGTAATTATATATGTTATTTCCACCACGTGTGACAAATATTTCATTTGTAGCACAACTAGAAGAATACGACAAAAAAGAATACGACAGTAATAAAATCATACCGAAGGGCCCGTTAGAACTAAATTTAATTTTAAATCGATCTAGAAATCAGGAGGATAAGTGATCGAGACATGTTCACTGTGAGGCTCTTTAAAATTACCTCCAAAATTGAAATTGAATTAACTGGGAGGAACTTTTAAACTCTAGAAGGCCAATTGGAGTAGAAAATATTCGACTTTTTTTAATGCACCTAGCTGTCCCATTTTAAGTGGTTAGCAATTTCACAACACGTACTTGAGTCTTTCAACCAATGCGACCTGGTTTACGAGCGCATCACTTCTAGGTTTCATGCCATTATGAATGTCGCAGTGGCTCTGATTACTGTTTGGCCAACGCAGGTGAACTTGGCACCAATCGTTTTCAATATAGTTGACCCTACTTTACCAATTAGTACAGGGTAGTCATTTAGAGTGCAAGTCGGTGACTCACGCTCCTAAACCCGTGCGGTTTTCTGTTTCGTATCGGTTGCCATGACAACTGAAAAGGAATTTACCCGTATACCCGTTTACGTTTTTGTCAACATTTGAGACCTATGATGTATTTATAGCAGTTTGTGTTTTGTTCCCACAATAATTTTGGGTAATTTTGTTGATTAAGTTTAGAATACCTGTTTTGTAGTCTGCAAGGGGTTGGAATACCGTAGATTTCGCGTGTTTCTGTCTCTTCTCGCTGGTTTGGTCTTTTACTACACCGAGACCGGTGCTGTGTCTTGCACACAGTGACAGTGACAGTGCAGTGAGGATGCCCAAAAAACATCCAAAGTGCCTAAGTGACTAACACCGTTACTGAAGATCACGAGCAGCCGAAACCGATTTAGCAAAGACGAAACCAGCAAGGGGAAACAGAATCACACAACATCTACGATTTGTTGTTTAGGTTTAATCGCGATAATTTAATGAGTAGATATTAGATAGATAAGTCAAATATTTATATACAAAACATTTATATACAAGAATTCGCGTCCCATATAACATATTTGCAAATATTTTCAGGAAATGACTGACCTCATGCTGGGGAAAGCGTCAAAGAATAGAAATGTGCCTAGAATAAAATGCAGTATTTAATTAGTTAAAATACATTACTTTTGAATATAATTTCGTAAATTTTATTTCTAAAATTGAGATTATTTCTAAAGAATGTTTAAGCGCCTTCAGTCTTGGATATAACTTCTCCCCGGAATTCAATTTATAATTTTATAAAAAAGGAAATCTATTGCCGTGCACCAGCTATCCATGCACTAATTGAAACATGTTCAAACATTGCATGGTAGATGAATGAAATTAGTGAAATAGAAAATTTAAAAAAATCTCATCTTATGTGTTGTTGGCGATATGTCATACAGGCACTGTATAGACGAGGAAAACATTTACCTCAAGCATTTCCTTTGTCTGTCTTCTCCTCTACCTAACGTTGTCCAAATGCCGCCCAAATTTCTCAGCTCTTCTGAAAATAAAGGGAGAATTAAAATTGTACAAATCATGTCCGTCACATGTATTGTATGTCTTAATGACCTATGTTGAATGTGGATTATCGCAGAGATTTATTTAGTGTTAAAAAAGAAATGCTGAGCGACCTTAGCCGTCATAATAGACCGATTCAATTAGAATGAATTCCGTCACGTGTATTGTATAAGGCGTCATTACACACGCCTGCTTTTAAAGAAGTGCAAAAAACAAAATATATGTCGGGCCGTTATGAGAAACTGTGAACCTTGGACGGAGCAAGGTTTCTCACATTCTGCGGTAATCTGCACAGCTCGTAAATATTTATTTCAATTTCTCTCTACCATATTAGAATATAAAAACGAAAAATCAATTTTTGTTATATTCGAGAGAAGGTAAAGTTCGTTTACATGGAAAGAGAAATATTGGAATATAAGATAATCACTACCTGTTTTGTAGTCTGCTAGAGTTTGGAATACCATAGTTGTTTCCATCTTCCAGCTCCTATTGCTGGTTCGGTCTTTCGTTCGGCCGGTTTCAGCTGCTCGCCATCTTCAGTAGCTCTTTTGTCAGTAGTGCGGTGACAATGCAGACAGTATACCCCACAGGCAACCGATACGCTTTATGGGCAAAAGGGCTACTGAAGATGGAAAGCAGTCGAAACAAGGTTGGTAAAAGACCAAACCTGCAGGAGGGAGCGGAAGACCATAAAACAATCAGTACAATTTAATCATTTCCATGAAATTGAACAAAATTGAGAAGCGAGCGAAGCGCCTTAGTGTTTTTTTAAATACAATATGTTTACGATAGCACAGAAACAGTTACAAATAATGATAAACTGAAACGCCGCCTAATGCTGTACAATGTTGAAATTACAAATACAAGAGTTTGGCGTATTTTTAACTGGAATTTCGGTTTTTTGCACCGTTTTTCGGCCTCTGAAACGAAATCGATATCATGAAAGTGTTCATTATGTGTAGAAATAGCATCGGTAAACGTTCGCGTGCTTTATTCATCTAGTCTAAAGTTAGCCGAAAAAAATAAGAATTTGGACTGCGGCCCAAAGAAAAAGGCGATTGCCAATTAAAAAAAAGTCAAAAGAATTTCAAGTATTACATTTGAAGGTAGTGTCTGCTGAATGTTGTTCCGAAGAAATTTTGCAAATTGGTAGTTTGGAATAATTTTCCTCAGATTTTAAATAAGCGGAGGCGTTATGTTCATAATGCGTTTTCTCTGAGACTTGACAGTCGACTGCGGACGGCGGCAACTACTTGAAGTGACTGGGAAATAAAATACGAAAAATTGGAGTTTCTCGCCAAATCGCCCACTTAGTGCTCTCTTCTACTTACTCTTCTTTATTCAAATAAGAAGAGATTGCGGTTCCCAGATATACTGCACCAAGGACATGTACTCCAATGGGCCACCTCGAGACAAGAGATTTTGACAGTACATTCCAAACTTTTGACATTTATTCGGTCCTATTATTAGTATTATTTAGTTGCAGCAATCTGAAATTGGTAACTTTAATAGTTAGCTGATAATACTATATTACAAGAACCTGAAATAGTAGTTTTATATGCTCATTTTTAGCTGCGATTTTTAATAATTGGGATTTTTTAAGTGTTTCGTTTATCAGTAGAAACTCGGGTACTGTTATTTAGATAATATTTAGTCGGTATGAGTACCTTTTCAAATATCAAACTTATCAATTATCAAACTATAATATTATTTTAAAGAGATATTTTAAATGCATACTAAGTATATATATATATATATATATATATATATATATATATATATATATAAATATAAAGATGTGCAATGGGTTGTGGAAAATAATTAGTATATGCATGTATAGTTGTACGTCCCAGACAGGCACACACACGCGCGACCGTATATAATTCTGTCAGGTGGACGTGTTTGCAACCATCAGAAAATCTTACGGATCTTATGGTCCGATATTTGGAAACATAACTGGAAAAAAGTTTAGGTTCTTCAACCTTCTTCTAATACTTGAATATCAATGAGATTTGTTGTCTCTTTTAGTACGTTGTATAATATCAATACCTAAATTTATATTAATCGGAGATCGTTAAAATTGTGAATTATATTTCTGAAACGTTGAATGGTAAAGATAGGTAGGTGGAAATTCTTGGTAATAGATTTCTATATACTACTCGTTAATCGAACGAAACGTAATTTGATGATGGGAAAAACCGTTGACCCTCACTGGACATGCAACGTTAGACCTCTGGACATGATCATTGAACGAGTTCGGTCTCTCTTTTCGGTTTATGCTGCAACTTTTGGTCAATTCTCCATTAATGGTATATGAACGTTGTCATAAAATTGGTGGGCCTCACTATTATAGCGGTCAAGAACCAACAAATAGTCAGAAACGGGGAATATCCATTTATCCAGGGTATTAACTTGGCTTTTAAATCAGTCTTGTGTCAGACATTGGCTGGAGTATACCAATGGTCCAAAATTGGAAGGTCTCCCTCGAATCTTCGGTGGAAGAACCTTCCTTCTTCATTCCGTCTTTATTCTTCGTTTAAGTGGACCGCGACCGGCTGTGGGTGAAAGTATCCTTTCCATAACTCCCGTAGCTCCATTCCCGTAACGGGTTATTCCGAGCCATCTCGATACCGAAACATTTCCAGTAAACCCGGTGCGAATTCAAATACGGGTGGACTTGTAAAAATCTCATGTAAAAGGTAAACATTTATAAATCGGTATGACCGTTCGTGTCTTTTTAACATTACATCGATAACGTAGAAAAAAGGTCGAACGAGAATAACCCAGCGAAGGACGGCCACCAAAGACAAATGACTGTTCTATATTACTATAGATTCATTAGCTAAACATGAGCCACTACATTTCGAGGACTATCGAATGGATTGCATTTTAAGATTGCGAAATTGGATGCCGTCCGCGTATGTTTAATATCCCGTATTAACATAAGGATATCTTAGAAATTAGAAATCGCCTATTTTTTATTTATAGGCTCTTTGTGAGATACAAGTGCTTGGTAAAGTGCTACTACATTCGAAGTGTCGCTTCAATGTCTTTCGGTTTTGTATACCTCGGTTTGCGTACCAAAACGTCTACGATGCCCGAATGTAAATTTCTGTGCCGATTTTTTTTTTGGTGCGTCGTCGTTTGTATCATATTCAAACGGTAGCAGTTACCTCTTTCTTTGGCCCACTGTAGTTTCTTCTGCTGAACCAATGAGAGCCCTGAGGAGGCCGAGTGGGAGGCCATGGGGGCGGACGGGGTTGCCGGCGGTCCTCAACTGAATGCCAATCCCGATGCCGCCCCCAACCCCGTATATCGATCTACCGCCCCCAACCCCTAATCGACGCTCTCTGACCCCCACCAACAAGGGTAACAATAACCGGACACTTAAGGGACTCGGTCATCACAGTATCCAACTTTTATAACTCGTTTCAAGCATCTTCTCCATAAAAGGTTCAGATAAATAAATCAGTGAAGGCTTCCGTGAACAGAACTTCAACTCACCAGAAATTAGCTTAATTACATAATACTGTTTTTATTTATTTTTTTAAGTATTTAAGTAAGTAAATTATCACTAAATAACTTTCGGTGGGATCGCGCAATACTGTGGGAAGAACCTCGATTAAATTATTATTTAAATAAATGAGGGAAGGTATTCGCGACCAGAATTTGAATCATCGCCTCATTCGGACTTCGATGATGACACCAGTATGAGTTCCGAAACGTTGGAAAGGGACACACCCCCACTCGCATCCACAGATTCCAATTATAAGTCCTGCGAATCTAAAAGTTTCTAATCGCCTGTTCAACACGACCGCAGTCGACGAATCCAGGTTCCTGAAGTTTCATTCCCGTCTCACTCCTCATCCCAATTCACTCCCCTACCACCACGTATTAACTAAGAGATCTACGCGGTCTCTAGCACTCACTGGCTGGCTCCTTTATCGGCAGAAGCAAGAGTCATAAAAATCGCAATTGCAACAATGACCATTAAGGCCGATTATACAATAAATAAAACACAGAAAGATTCGAAATGGTTAGTAGGTTCGTAAAAGGATCTTTATTACCACACTTTTCAACTTGTAAAGTATTATTGAACTTTTTCTTTGATTCATAGATATGTATTAATACGAGTATATGCAATCATTACGTTATATATTATGTTTAAACAATAATCTTTGATGCTTCGACTGACTGTGGTTTGACTGCACTTCGAAAAGACCATTGCCATTACCATTAACATATCGGATTCTAATTTGGGTATGGATGTCGATTGAGGGGGTCGATGTACACTCGGCCATGAGTCCGCTGGGACCGACGACCTTGCCCCCCCCCGCCCCGCCAACCTTTATCGAAAATTGACTGTTTCATTGCCCTAGTGGTTTTTACATAAATTATCTTAGGTAGTAAAATGATTACTGCTCCAATAATGCATAGTGTATCCAGCCAAAGTTTCATAAGATTCTATTAGTACGGAAAAGACTACGCACAGAACGGGTTCTTGACATTCTGCAACTTTTTAATTGGCGTCTGGGTTAAGAACCAATTGCTTTACACAAGTTCTTTTCCTCACACTGGGACAGTTATTTATCTTTTTCTATTCACAAATTATTACATTACTGTCTTGAGATGTCGAAGATATACGTCTGTCGTCCTTGGAAATACGCATTGTATTAATGCATAAGGAATGGATGTGGAGGGCGTTGGCACACTAAGAATGAGAATCAATTCCATCGAATAAGAATAAACCGATACCGAATAGAATGGCGGAATCGGTTTGTGCCAAGATTGAAATATCAGCGCTCTTGATTAGTCTGAAGAACGGAGAACAATAAGTTTCGACTAATATATTCGGTCGGGTTTCGGCTAAAAAAAACTGAAACAAAGTTGAACTTCGAGTGCACACTTTATTGATCAGTTGAATTAGAGATCCTTGTATAATAAACTATTAAAGCTTCTTTTTTATCTGGGCACCAAGATATTTCCATCGGGACAAGCCATTTATATCTATACGCATAACCACATACGCCTAGCGTTACACCCTTGCCCATTCTCAAAGTATACGGAGTATCGGTGATGAGGGAATAATGATATAATATCAGGCGACGGAAGAAAAATGTGTGGGGAAACAGAGAGAAATATACATGCCTACGGTATGCGGATACAAAGGTTTCTTACCTAATTGCGGTGACCCACTGCCCGTTCAGCAAGGAAGGAGTTTGCTGGTGTCTCTAGCTAAGTTCCTGGGTCGCTAGGTAACAAACAAACAGCCCGGCAGCTATGTACACAACACAGACGATGAAAACAGCAGTGGCATTTTCGCCTTTCAACCCACCCCCATTATTTCCACATGTAATTCACAACTTTCTTTTATTCATTCTGTTCGTCAACTTACAATGTTACCAATACGGTATATCATCTAAACGCAATTTTAGAAATTTAACATCGCGAAAGTTGTCTGAGTAGAAAAGGCACATATAAACTAGATAGCGATCATAAATCGCTCTTAAATTCGGCCTCGTGGTTTCTGTGTGCTGGCCTCGTAGCGAAAGATAACTAATTACTATAACAGAATGTATCCCATATATACTTTGTCTCGGTGTCTGTCAGTACGCAAAAGAGGAGTATAATTAATAAAAATTGTATACTTCCTGTAATAACAAGCGGAGAATTTATTTATGTATCCTATTATTTTAGATTTTGCGTTCTTCTGTCTCCTCTCGCTGGTTCGGTTTTATTTATCTATTTATTCGTTTTTGTTTCTTATGTCTTCTTCTAGGCCAAAACACCCACACAAACCCAGTAAATTAATAAAAAACTACGTAATTGGTTGAAACCCAGTAAAGGCCGTTATTCAAGCTTATAGAAAGTTATATAATTAATATTGGCGTGCCGGCCAATCAGAGGTCGCTCGGTTTTTTTTAAATTTGTTCGTTTAGGACAACAAGCCAAATTGAACCAATGCATCTGCATACCAAAGCCTTATTAGACCTAACCTGTTCACTCCGGTCGATCAATTGCCTAGGTAGGGTCTAGGCCGTGCTTGGGAAAGTTGGGAGTCTAGCGTCGAATAAGGCCGAAATCCGCTTCCCTATGAAAGGATTCGGATTTTCGGGTTGTCCTTCTCCATTAAGGCTAGTGGATCGCTTATTGAAAAAAAAAACTGATCGATATTCCGGCTACAACCGAATTCCTTATTATAATTTTTTTGTGTTCGAATTTTTTTCACCGATCCCGGAATCAATCGTTCCTGTGTTTTTTTATTATCAGATATGTTGGAGGGAGACCTTATAATCTGTAGACGATATAAAAAATGAAAATTTTATTAATATGCGTAATATTACGGAATATTACCATATAAATATACGCCGTTCATTCGCTAATTCATAATTTTCTTTGTGATTTCATAATGAGTCAGCTTATTTTTTTATGTTGATGTTGCGCATGTCTTGAGACAGTCTACATTGAGACAAACCTCTGTGTACGGTTCAGTCCTGAAGTAGAATTATTGTTTCATTGCGATTCGATATGTGCGTAATGAAAGAGTTCAGTGAATCGTAGTTTATGGGCAGAACGAATGGCTATTGGGAAATTTCAGCGGCCTCCACGCTCTCCTGATCCTTTCCTGTTGAGAGTTACGCTTACAAATCATTTGTTTACATCTAAACTGCAACTCATCTGTCTAGAACGATACTTGTCGGAAAGAGAGGGATTTTGACACATTCATTAAACTGTAGTTATTGTGTTCTGTAAAAGTCTCTACATTGTCTGAATTAGCTTACCGGTCACAACAATTTGAATTGGTTACATCAGCGAATCTCGTATATCTTTATAAGAATTATTCAAAATTCAAAAATTATTTGCATTTTTCCAAAATACTTTGAAATTGTGTCAAGAATGCAAATTTATATTGCATTCAGTTGACTTAAATTCAATGGGGTAAAATTATTTCATACGTATTATAAAATAGCGGTATTAATGATATAAAAAGGAAAAAGTCAGGAACACTTTTGTAATTTTGCTTCTTCACTTCGAGTTTTTACATCAGGACGGCGTTGGTACAATATACTGTTTTTTATTAGTTGCTATAATTGAATTACAATCTGATCGCAAACATTGGCTCTGATTTCTATCCCATGAACATGATTAATGATGTTGAGGCGCAGAAATTGAGCAACCGAGGCGTTACATTTGTCGGAACAATACCGGGACAGGCTCAAGGCCCCATCCTCCTATCGCAATCTATATTAAAACCGTCCTTCACCACTTCTTACAGCTACACTTTCATTCTTACAACCATCTTCTGATACTGGCGTCCACTGCCGTTGGGTTTTACCTCTCAAAGTTTCCACTTTTGACAGACGTTTCATCGAACTTTCCACTCTTCCGAGTTTTTGCTCAGTGAACTGGAACCGGGTATACACCAGACTACGGAGTTCGTTTGGTCATTCGAAAAATAATGGATGACTCAACCCGCAACCTCATCGGACAGTGAGTGACCCATGAATTTGGTTTGCTCCGTAATAGTAATTATGGTACGTACATAAAAAATAGACATTGTGAATTGAAACATTTTCCATCCATAACAACAGAAAAATATAAAAACATCCATAAATAATAATAATAATATAATCCATAAAAACATCCATATACAACATGGCATGAAATTCATGTTTATCAAAACTAAAAAGTTAATCCCCCTAGGCGGGGAAGGTAAAGAACATAATCTAAAACACGAAACTATAGAAAACATACCCAACATAATCACTGAAAAAGTAAGTTTAAACCGCAAAAAAACAAAAAAGCGAGGGGAGGTAAATGGTCGCAATGAAAATTCTGTTAAAAAGTAGCTAAATTATTTTCATAATCATATGGCGAAGGGCTATTTAATACGCAAATGTTACTCCAAGAATATGTAATAACAATTGCCTAATACACTAACATTATACGAGTGTAATGCGTATAGACATAGCCAAAACCTGGGAAGAGTTTCTTCATCCATCGGAATTCACGTTTGGAAATCTGGATGGAAGGCCCTGAATTCGCTCGTCGATCAAACAGTTTTGATTTAATTCTCCGACTGCGGGGCATTATTAAACCGGACGAGAGTGCAAGGTGATTTTTGAGCGGTTTCTAAACGGCGGCGGGCAAGGTAAAAAAATTACCGTTGCGGAGGGCTATAATTTTTTTTAATTTTCTTTTTGCGTTGCGGGAAGGGGGTTGTCGATCCTATCACTCTTTACGACGACAATCCAAAGGACTTTGGCGGTTTGGGAAATGTCTATCGGCCAGTCCTCGACACCGTTTTGCAATAGCGACGGCCAGTGACAAAACACAGGAAAAGTCAAAAGCGACGGGAGGTCACTTCAGACCGACCAGCAAACCGCGTCCTTATTTTCTGCCCCCTCTCTCCCCCTGAAGAAAGATGAACACTAACTTGTCCGAGACAAAAGGACTGTTGTGGAAACGTTATTCTTCCTATGCGGCTATCGCTAGGATTCCGCGGAATCCAATCGCCGACCGTATGAAAACAGCGTTTTAGATGGCTAGCAGTTGTCCAACAAAAAATTACTCAAGTCAAATCTAATACGGATCCTCGTTTTAGAATCACATACAGGTTTCCTCCTGAAATTTATCGAGTATACTGGACAGTTGTATGCTCCACTCGTTTTAATCAGTATCAATTTGCAATTAAAGGAAAATTCGGTTAGCCACTCTATTCGGGCCCAATGCTATACCATCCTAACCAAATTTAAGAACGTCTTTATTTCCTCAAATATGTACGTAATATTTATATTATACGCAAGTACGGCAACATACTTGTTACCACGAATAAGTCTGGTATAAACTGCAGACTAGTATTAATGTCGGATCAACGTTAGTGATATACCCTTTACCTTTGGCGTGTCGACGCCGATCTGTAATCTCCGTGCACCGCTGAATTGTCACGCCCATTATGTAATGACCGTGAATAGTGCACCCTCAGACTTTCCTAGTTAGCGTTGCCTCTTTATAACTGCTTTGTAGTGCGCACTACATGCATATTACTAACATTCATTGAAAAGACAACTCGTATGATTCCGAAAACAGATGGCCTTAGTACATTGCCGATGGATTACTGATGACCAGAACATGAAATTTAAGACTTTTTAAAAACTTGTTTCAGAGACGTCCTCGTATGTTCCTGTTAGTTAAGCCTGTCTTCAGTTTCCTGTTCAGCGAATGCCCCACTAATTTATTGTGGGAACGCTACCTGAGGTTGGCGAGAAGCCAAAACCGGTCTAGCATAGAACCAACGGTGTCTGTGACACCGAAGCCTAACTAACGCTTTTTTCCCGATATAGGCAATAATTAATGAGACCGGCTATAACAATGGGTAGAGGTCGCGGCAGGCTACAAGGGCGAACGGAGCATGTCCCAGGACGATGTCTTGTCACGAATAATAAGAGGAAGAGCCTTTAAATTAAATAAGAGGTTATTATCACTGGCGGTATCGTGGTCTCCACCCAATGATAATCCTTCACCCAAATAACTTGTTGTACAAGTCTTGCATCCAGTAAGAGTATTTTTTAGTATCATTTACCTATCGTCTACCTTACTCGCTGAATCGGTCCTATGCCAGATTGGTTTCGAATTTTCATCATCGTCAGTCCCATATTTCCCTCAGTAATGCATGCAGTTACGTGATAGAATATCTTCTCGAAAATTTTAGTACTGATTTGAAACTTGATTATACTTAACAATATAAGTAATCGAAAATTTTCGGTTAAGTTTCCTTTCAGTTATTAACGGTATACATATTAAAGTTTAGTAATAGTATACTGGTTCCGTGATAATGATGGGTCTGTGGGGCCGGTGCAGCTCTTCTGTTCCCTTCGGATAATAAGCGAGTGGAGGAAGAAACACGCAAGATTACTGGTATTCTTAACAACCGCAAAACCCCAAACAGGTATTTAAATAGTAGAATTTATTAAATTTGTACTTTTACACTTTGGCGACGTTCTGCGGACGTGACATTCCGTCATTTCGACACAGCGAAACGCAGGCTCAACTGCGTATGCATGGGGCGGGCTTTGGCGCGCTCTAAATTGGCGAACAAAGACCAAAGGAGATAATTGAGCCTCGGCGGAGTCACATCCTCTCCCGCATCCGACTAACGCAAATTATATTAGCTTCAAAAACGTACACACGCCGCCTAAACTATTAACGAGGAGTGCAGAAAGGTGCGCTATTTCTGTTCCCTAAAACTTATCGTAGCCATAATTTGTTTCCAATTCTGAGGCTGATGTGGAGCGTGTACTGCATAACATAATGTGGCCGCCACATTCCAGCAGGCTGCTCCATTGTATATGGACATTTTTTGCGGGCCGAAAACACCGTATCATGTTAAAGGTCACCGACTCCGACTTGGATACAATAATAGAGAGGGACGCCCAAAAAATCATGACAGGAAGCCTCCGGCTAATGGGACCGACCTTAGCCGGGTTTAAGTCAAAGGGGCTCCGCTCCGGTGAAAGTATCTTGCCCTCCCCCCGCCTTATAGAACGGCCTCAATTATGCACGTGTTTCCGCGTTTCAGAACCCACACAACTTATTATTTAAAGAGAAAAAAATAATAAAAGTGTTTTTGCCGTTGACAATACCACCTGAATTAGGTAAACGGGGATCCGTTGCCAATCAATTGGGAACCGATAATATTGAACGACGCCGCGGATCTTTTTAACGATGTGCGTCGACAAAACGTATACGAGTAATATTGTGTTATTGGACTATTTTCGCATTCGTTTTTATTAGAACGGTTAAGGAAAAAAAAAGTCCGTATATTATTCACTCCGTTTTTTAGAAGTCAAACTGTATGTAAATTGAGAACCTAAAAGAAATAGGTAACAAAAAATCTGTTACGTAGCAATCGTTCGATATAATGTCTTTTTTATACATTCGACCACTACCAGTAGCTGTATACGTCGAAGGTGCTCGTGTGATCGGAATGATAGGGATTGCGGACTGCACATAATTCCGGCGCCGCCCTTGCCCGATGACATGGTACAGCATGGCTTTCGTTTTCGGAACGAACGAAAGAGTCGGCTGGACCTCCAAGATTTAGCCAATTAGAACGTGGATTGGCGTACCAAAGGAATGCGCGAGTACAACCCACATGGAGGCGTTTGCCCACCACTAACACTGACGGAATATTGAAAAGACTGAGCGAAACTTGGCGTAGTAATAAGCCGAAGAAATCATTCGTCAGTTGGAAATATTACCATCGACTTATGGGGTTTTTTCACAAGCCACAGGCAACATTTAATATTTGATTCAATGAATTATTTTAATTTGTACCCATTTTAACAATGTTGATAAGCCATGTCTCACTTTTCGTAACAAAAAAGCAATTTATGTGTAATATAATTTTATTAACAATTTATTTTACCATAATAATTTCATTATCGATTATTTTTATTTTATTTTATTATAGGATAAGATTTTCTCCCTGATAAACCAATATGAAATCGGGCTTCGCAACACCCAGATGTATTCGCTGCAGATGCTTTTTGTTGGGTTATTTATTTCAGATATTCTAAAAAAATCAAATTTTATCAAGAACATACTTTCTCTACAAACCCGGTATCTTATAGTGTCAACTCAGTAAACGCCTTACACTTTTGATAAGACGAAATACAACACCACACCGAGCCTAACAATGAACACATTGAACGTTGAGACCCATATATCACACGCGTACTGTGAAAATCGGTCACATAAATTACTATAATAATGGTTATCCTTACATATTAATATCATTCCCTGCGACAGTTCGTAAAAAGAGGCAATAAAAACCCTTTGTACGTTTCATATTCCAAGCGATTACCTCGCATAAGTAATAATTCAGTTTAACTGGTCAACGTTGGGAAATCCCTTGGCATTCTTTCAAAACGTTTGAACTCCCGGAAAATGTCACAATCCTCTTTAATACACAATATGGCGATAATATTACAAATATAGTAATAATTCTCAATTTGTTTAGAATACCTGTTTTGTGGTCTGCGAGGGGTTGGAATACCGTAGACTTCGTGTGTTTCTGTCTCCTCTCGCTGGTTTGGTCTTCTGGTAGACCGGTTTCGGCTTCACTTTGGATGTTTTTCGGGCATCTTCACTGCACTGTCACTGTCACCGGTACTGTGGTGGTTGTCTGTTTGTCGTGTGTCTTGTTATTGTATTTTTCGGGATGTTTGTCTTCCTTGGGTTGAGAGGGATTTTGTTAGTCGGCTTAAGTCTTTACATCCATCTCTTTGCCTTTCTTGGCAGGGTGAATTAACTTTAAAGATTCGTTGATGCTCATTGTCTCGTATGCGGAGCGTATAATGTGGTTGGCGAAGTTGGACTCTGTTTTATATTTAACTGCTTTTATGTGTTCTTTGAATCTGTCCTCTCTCTTCCGCCCGGTTTGGCCGATGTATACTCCGTCGCACGTTCCGCATGTTATTTTGTACGCTCGGCTCTGTCTGTGTTTGTTTTGTTGTTGGGTGTTGAGGCATTTTTCTAGCGCTGCGATTCTAGCGCCCCCTGAGCGTGGCGCGGGGATGCACTCAACTAGATTTCGACTAGTTTTTTTTTTTTTTTCAATGATTAAAAAAATTTCACTGAAAAATTATTTTAATTAAATTTCACAGTTGATTCAAAAAATTGAACCAAGGCAGCAGAAATATTTTGAAATAAATTAGTATAATTATCTCATTTCCATGTAAATTGTTTTGTGTTTTGTTCAATAACAAAATAAGTTGTTATTGAAAACGCCTAAAACACGGTTATAAACGCTATTAAAACCTTCAAAAGCCATAAAAACTTCTTTATGATGTGTCACCCCCCCGACAGTGACAGTGCAGTGATGATGCCCAAAAAACATCCAAACTGCCAAAGTGACTAACAACTGAAGATGGCGAGCAGCCGAAACTTTTGGTCCAGCAAAAGACGAAACCAGCGAGAGGAGGCAGAAACACAGGAAATCTACAAGTTTCAATTCCTTTGTATAAGGTCTTAAGGTGTATACGGTTGTTGTATAAGGTTTTAAGGATAAAATTACAATTCATTACATGTTGCAAAATGGTATATTTTGAATTTTGTTTTAACCATAGTGTTCTATCGTATTCATAACGACCCGACAATATGGTGGGGAACAATTTACGGCTTTAATAGTTAATTGATTAATTCAATGCACATAATCATGTCGCGCGTTACCGCTTCGGGATGTTATTCAGGGGCACAAATTCTGATTTCTGTTGAGTAATGCAAACTCAAGTATAAGATCTTTAAAAAATTACATATAAAGCGTTGCAAATATATAAATATATATGTGTATTAAATAGCACGCGCTATTTATAAGGTGTATAAATACAAGATGCAACATTATTTTCTACAATTTATTTTGTTGTGTGTGATAACTGTGGATTAGTATGTTTGGTCTAAGGTGGGGTGAGTGGCTTACTGTGAATGAGGGGCCGTCACCAGCGGTGACGCACGCAACCAGACGGGGATAACCCGAGAACGATGTTTGTTACGAGGTAGCGATCTGTTTTACACCTGAATGCCATTCTAGGAACGGTGGGAGCGGCTTTCCAAGAGATGGCCGCCGGCATTCCCAACGGCGGCCGTTTTCCCAATTAACAAACTCCTGGGGGAAGTTGGGCCACCACCTCTCCTTGTAACCGCACATTCGAATGTTTTACAATACGTCCTTCGACTCTGCCCCGTGCTCCAATGAAAGACGTACTATGTACTAATAATTAATAATAATAATTAATCCGAATGATCCAGGATCGTTATTGAAAACAGAATGGGAATTAATAAATCAAATATATACTGAACCCACCATATCCGCAGGTTATTCTTTCAGAGTCTGCCGCGGATAGTAGCGAACGATCTACGAGACCTATTTTATTGATCATGCGTAACGAGTAATGGGTGTAGGGCGCACATCCACGACTATTCTATTATGTAAACGGTACTCATATTTTTTTATTAGTTCCTGACCATAAAAATGGTTATGAGCAATGGAGGGGGCAAACCATCATATCTGGCTAATATTTGTCACTTATGCTTCAGCATTGCGATTTATATTCAGCGTTTATGACTTGGGGTCAACCGGAGCTCTAGCTCCATGTACTAGACCCTACCTCTGTACTACCTCGTGGAGGCGCTCGCTTTTCTCTACTATACTACTATATATATCCGGGGGGAAACCCTTACCAGAAGGCCGTAACGTTCAGCGAAATAAACCGTCCAGCATTCGCCGAATTCAAAGTTTTTATATCATTCTTCCATAAACAGATTCTTTGCTTATTATCGTGTTTCAATCTCTTTCTATCTTCTTCTCTTCCAACACTCCAACATCCATTATGTCCCACCTTCGTTCACTAAAAAGCACCAATGGAAATTCAACAAGATAACACAAACAAAACCCCAAACTACAAACGCCCCAATGCGTTTATAACTCTCAAATAGAAAACGCGACCTAAGAATAAAAACCCGACCCGCAAAATGCCATGGTAATGCCGCTGAAGCGAATCATAGAACTGAGATAAAGTCACACTCACTGCCTACCCTCGAGACCGAGTTCCTCTTCTCCTCATCGTACAACCTATATCAAAGAGATAATGGACCCAGCCCTCTGGACCACCACTAGAAAATAAGGAATTACCTACAAGCTCAAACCTCAAAAAATTCATTGAACCGAGACATAACATATGATTAAGAAAATTACTTCATCGGAGATACATACTCCAATTAAGAGGGACGCGCTTCCTGTAAGTATCCGCCCTAGGAACAAACCGGGCCCAAACGGCAGTCATTGAAGAATAGTACAAAATTCAAACTTTGGCTACATAGAACGAAGAGAAAAACCGGTTCTCGAGTGTAATTAGCGCGGTGTTATCGTAGATCAACGCGGGATGACGGAGCGTTCATTTTTGTCCGACAAAGGCCCGTTCCAAAATCGAACGATGAAAAGTAATTCGCTTTTTGTCGCGAGGTTCTGTGAGAGTCACCTTGCCCGCGCGAAGGACGAAAATTAAACGGTGGAAAGAGGGGTGGAATGGGCGAGGTAGTGGGGTCGGGTGAGGACCGAGAGGGAGTTGAGGTAGGTATATAACAGAGCCCGCGCACCGACGGCCCCTAGCCACTCACCGACTCAACTTCCTTCCCATATCACATATAATAGCCGGCCAGTTGAGGGCACAGTAACACGCGGATATGCCCGGGTCAGAGGTTAACGTCGACCTAGCGGTAGCCGGTGGAGGAGCCCTGGCGGAGCCGGCCCCGAACCCCGCCCTCGAACAGTTGGACAACTATAAATCGACGCCCGACAGAGCGGCACATCAGAGATTCTTGACCAGGATACAACACATACTACTCGACTACGTTTTCGAGGTAAATTATTTTCCGTTTATAAACATATAAACGACCTCTACTGAGGTCGAAGCTTCTCGCCGGCTCAAGCCGTCAAATTCAATCGCTTATTGGTAAAAACAAGCCGTGCATTTAGCCCAGAAGACAACCCCTAAAATACGAAATCCGAAGCCGCCGGGATTAATATCGGGGTTGGCTCGGTCTTAAATTCGTTGAACATAAAACAAAGGTATATTGGACACGTTGTGGGCAGGGTACGAAGAGGGAGAGCAAGGTGGTAAACTGGACTGAGCCCGGCGTCCTAAAGGAGGCCCTCGATTTGGAAGTGCGGAGGAGTGGCTCCAGTCATCAGACGCTCATACAACTCGTTCGAGACGTCATCAGGTACAGCGTATCTACGGGCCATCCCTACTTCGTCAACCAGCTCTTTTCCAGGTAAGCTACTAACCACCCCTCCTGTCCGGATTTCAAATATAGTAGAAATTTCATTTTTATTATCGCCAGCATAAGTTTCCGACTCCTGTCTCCTGTACGAGAAAAAAAGTAACCGGTTCCACGCGATGAGAAATACCAATCGGCCGTTAAGCATTGCGTCAAGGTTGCATAGAAACAATTACATGTACAGATATTTCATATAATGTAGTGCTATTATGTTATTACACTTCAACCATCAAGTAGAAAGGTTTAACGAGCGGAAATAGGACACCCAAAACAAAATAAATGGGACGGGTAAATAACTCTCCAGTTAAACAGGATTAAACTCTGTTAACCCAGAGAGGATAGTGCCATTTTTCACCGACTCTATGACTGAATTAATGCTGGATTTGATTTCAGCGTCGACCCTTACGGCCTTGCGGGGCAATGGTTGGGCGACGCTCTGAACCCGAGCGTCTACACTTACGAGGTGTCGCCCGTGTTCACCCTGATGGAAGAAGCGGTCCTCGCCAAGATGAGGGCCATCGTCGGTTACACCCAGGGCGACGGCATCTTCTGTCCCGGTGGCTCAATGTCCAACGGCTACGCCATCAACTGCGCTCGCTATTACAAATTTCCAGAAATTAAAGCAAGTACCCCGGTTTCCTAATTTGTAAACAGAATCTATGTTATTATCACACACTAACTTCCGGTGAGATCGCATAATACTGTGGGAAGAACCTCGGTTAGCAGAGGTTGACCCCCTGCTAGTCCGAGACTTTTCCTGTGTTTTGTCCTGAGCGAGGTCCAATGGAAGAGTCTTTGCCCTTTTCCCCTGAGGCCCTCCCAGGAGCTTTTGCTAGATCCATCACCAGGGTCCGACACAATCATTAGTTATAATTCATGTTCTGGTTGCGGAAACCTTCACTCATTTATTTACAGTCAACCAAAGTTCTTCGCACAGTATTTCACGATCCCAACGGAAGTTACCTAGAATCTATATTATATTTCTAAGCGGCTCTAGTTAGAATTAATTTTATTTAAGGTGACTAACATTCGATTCGAGCTATCATTAAACTCGCTTCTTATTTTATCGTATCTTTTTAGACGAAAGGACTGAGCGGACTTCCCCGACTGGTGTTGTTCACGAGCGAAGAGGCCCACTATTCGATAAAGAAGATGGCTTCACTTCAAGGTCTGGGAAGCGACAACGTCTACCTAGTCAGGACGAACGATAAAGGCAAGATGGATGTCGCTCACCTGGAAGAACTCGTCAAGAAGACAATCGAAGAACACGCCGTTCCCTTTATGGTTTCCGCTACGGCAGGTAAATAAACTCTTCCGAACATTAAATAGTCTTCCTCTAAGTTACAATATTTTATAATAACAAAAAAATATTACGAAAGCCCAATAATAATGCGTGTGTCATGTTTATTATAATAATGTTAATGTTAATAGTTTTTCAAACGAAAGAAATGTTAAACAAAAAAATATTTAAAAGACCAACACATCACTTCATTACTATTATTATAATTATTTTAAGACGTTTTCTGTGAGATTAAGATTGTATATAAGATAACATAAGTTCGGCGAGGATAGAATTAATCAGTGCGGTAGGTCGGGATTAAGTAAACCGAAGGCCGCGGTCACGCTATCGTAAATAACTCATCCTTCCCGCCCACCACTGGACAAAAGATCGAAGGGCGATGACCCTTTTTCAGTATCTGCACTGTCTAATTTGGGTAAAAGCTGTATCGGTGACAATTAATTCAACTTTCCTAGTGCTGACGACACTGGTTGAGTTACAGCTTCGATTTCATTTTGGGACACCAAAACGAGTACAACCGGCAACGGCATTGGCAAGTGTGTCCACCACAGCGCAACGTTTAAGTTTCGATATCTCAATTCTTCGGCTGCCATAGTCCGGTGATAAATTAATACTGGGGATAGAAAACAAAATAATTTCTGGAGGGAATATTTGCCTAATTCCAGTCAGTAAACATAATTAAAGATTACCCTCTCACTTCTAACACTAGACAACTAAGTATACTAACTTGACCTTCTTGGTGTGCAGGTACAACAGTGCTTGGCGCGTTCGATCCCATCGGTGATATACACGAGGTTTGCCAAAGGTATAAAATGTGGCTGCACGTAGACGCCGCCTGGGGAGGAGGCGCCCTCATCTCTAAGAAACACAGGCACCTCCTCTCGTCCATCGAAAAGTAAGATATGTCTATCACTTTATAAAGGGTAAGAAAAGTTTCCATAGGGGATACCGACAGTGTTCTGACGTATGGGTCCAGCAAGCCTACGGCCCCAGGTTACATACATAACATGTATAAACCGACATATAACACTGAACACTTCTCACAGGTACTAAAGCATAAGACGACCTTCCTGTGGTGTTCCTATCGCCAACGTATTACAATTATATTTTCTAAAGAGCGATTATAACCGAGGTAATTTTTAATTGTTCGTAGGGCGGATTCAGTTACTTGGAACCCGCACAAGATGCTGGCAGCTCCTCAGCAGTGTTCAACTTTCCTAACCCGGCACGAAGGTCTGATGGCCCCCTGCCACTCGGCCAGCGCTCAGTACCTCTTCCAGAAGGACAAATTCTACGACACCTCCTACGACACTGGCGACAAACACGTCCAGTGCGGTAGGAGAGCGGACGTTCTTAAGTTCTGGCTCATGTGGAAGGCGAAGGTAGGAGTCTATCGCTACAACAATTTATGACGACATATAGTAAAATTCACACAATCGGAGTCTATCACCGGAACCCTATTTCTTCTCAATAATTGAACAAAGGTCGACGAACTAGTTTTTATAAATTAGTGTCGAATAATTATAGTAGATTTATGAAGGAATTTGATGCCTTGAAAGACTAATCAATTTCCATAAAATAGTATGCACTTAGTACGAACTTATTCCATGTTTTGTCCATTATTTTGTTTCAAAAATGCTGTAATAATAAATGTTGTTTATTGGTTATATATTTTTAAAATTTAGATAGATTTATATTGAATGTATGATTGGATATACAAAAAAAGCTATTGCAGATAGACTACGCATATTAGTAGATAATGTACGAAAAATTATTATTAAACTAATTAAATAGGATAAAAATAAATAGTAAATAGTAAATTATTATTAACTGGCTAAAAATTATTAAATGAACTTTTTCAATGAAGTAGAGAGAGAATTAGGTATTTTCCCACTATACTTTACCTGGAGGGGAATTTTGAGCAATTTCGCTAATTTGAATAACTATACAATCAGGGGACTGAAGGCTTGGAGAAGCACGTAGACAAACTCTTCGAAAATTCCATGTACTTCACGGAGGCGATAAGGAACAGGGAGGGATTTGAACTGGTGGTGGAACATCCCGAATGCACCAACGTCACTTTCTGGTATATACCACCCAGCTTAAGGAGCCAGAGAGGTGAAAAAGATTTTCCCCAGAAACTGCACAAGGTATTTGCAAACTAGGATCATAATGAAATACTTAATTTTTATAAGCTATAAAAAGCGTTGTTTACATCACTACGTTTAAGCGAATTTAAAACCAGGCGAAGAAAAGAGGGCTTGAAATTATTTTATTAGTAAATTAATGGATACATAAGTGAACATTGAATAGTTGTGATCAAGCGTACTCTAAAATCTCGAAGTACATTAGGGCTTCATTCAATCCTACTGCCCTAGTGTAATATATATTAAACCATAGTATACAGCTAATGAAAGTTGGGAAATGAATGAACTACAGGAATGGCACAGTGTTTAGTATAGTGTACATTAAATGTTTTATGAACACAAGGGATCTAGTAACTCCATTAACAATGCGTCACCAGTAAGCATAAACTTTCATTTCAGTAACACCTGTGTTAAAGGTACTGACGATGGTTATGCCGAAACCGCCGGTATAACAGTGGGCCAAAAACGCCGTGAAGGGCAAACAATCATATCATTGATACAAATTTAAATCTTAACCCCTTTTATTGGTCATGAGCAAAATAATTAAAAAAATATATAAATAAACTTCACTGTTCATTCTTCACTACTAAAAATATAAATCCTACTGAAACAAAAAAAGGGAACTATTGGGAGTTACTAAACTCTCATTCTATTAGATTCATAATTACATATAACATCAACAATCCAGCACTTATATAACTTTGTATTACCTACTTACTCCTAACAGGTTGCGCCATTGATAAAGGAAAGGATGATGAGGGAAGGTACAATGATGATGACTTATCAGCCACAAAAGGATCTGCCAAATTTCTTCAGACTGGTTCTTCAAAATTCTGCTCTCACTGTAGATGACATGAATCATATCATAGATGAAATAGAAAGATTGGGTAGGGACCTGTGAAAATTCCCAATTTACCCATTATTTACTACACCCACATGATAAATGAAGATTCTTTAAATTATGGATTTTTATATGTTTGCAGCAGTTTTTAGGTTTCTTATAGTTACTATCTCAATGTTGGGTGTAGATGTATATAATAGCTTAAGTTTAATTATTACATGAAACTAAGTGGCATTTGATTATTATTTATTCCAAATAATATTTGATAATCTCATGACCCTTCCAAACAATATTTTCTTCACCCAATAAAAATTTATAAATATGTATTATTTATAAATAAATTTATTTTTACCACTAAATTAAAGATGAGGTCCTATTTTCATTTACTATTGTATTAGGTTATTCTGAGTTGTTATTTTAATAAATTATTCACACATCATAATGTTATACGTTAATAAAATTGGTTCCTCCAATCCAAAATATAATCACAAATATCCTCTCTTGTAGCAAAGATATTTGGAAACAAAATTTCATCATGTCCACTATTTCATTGCAATTATATCTCAGAATAATAAACCCTGAATAATTGTTACTGTCGTAAATAAGTCAGATTTACATATTCATATGAGAGGTATTATATAGGAGCATCAGAGATGATCCCTGATCAAGGGAGACAGCAACAACAAACACCACTCCAAGGAGTAACAATTGCCCTTTCAAATTGTAAATGGTATGTAACACATAATATTAATATCAGGGTGAATTCAAGTAATCAGTTATGGTTTTGACAATCGCACCTATATTTTCCTTAATAAATACGTAAAATGTTCACTTTGTTATAGTTCCATCTGTTATTTTTTCCAATTTTATCCACCCTGTTTTTTGTAACGAATTTTACCCGTTCATCATCTCTGATTTACCTTATTTACTACACAAACGTTTATGCATACACCTTAACTTAGGTTTCTTAACTTCACCCCAATATCTAAGTTACTTTATGTGGTCAAAAACTTATACATTTTATTTTTGGAGCTGCAATGTAATCTGTGCTATTAAGCTAATTGGTTTGTCAAATATAGTCACAGTTTTATATTATTGACAAATTAACATAACAGGGTAATGAAAAAATATTTTCAAATGCTATTTGATATATGATTTATTGAAAAAATTATCACCTTAAATATTCAATTATTATTATTTGTAAATAAACTTTATTTACAAAACTCTTCTTTTAAAAAAGTGTTCTATATACAACAAATATACAATATCAAATAACCTCCAAAATTAGAAACTTTAACTGTTGAGGTTTTTTGATGGGATCATTTAGATACAAAAAATGGAACAAATACAGGGCAAGATGAGAGAGAATGTATGGGAACAATACGAACCGCAGACCCATAAACATGTAAGTGAAAGACAACCTACAACCGATGAAGCTGTTGGCTTTGAGAGCTGAAATAACTGAGAACTCATTAACATAGAAATGTAGACAAGATGGAGAGAAATGGGGGGCAAAATGGGAGTTATGACCGACCCCCAATAAAAAAACAGCCTAAGAAATGGATGAAACAAAAACAAAAGCATGTAATAAACCAACAAAAATATTCTTCTTGTGAAAATCTTGATGCATATCTTCTCTTTTTGTTTCCACTACAAGTTGTGCCAATTTCCTTTATCTGTTATCTGTGCAACAGTTCAGGTGGACTTCTTTCATATTCAGATGTCATGTTCTTTGCACATGACAGAACACAAAAATATTGAAGTTATCATACGCTGGTAGAACAATGACAGTCAACTATTTAGAAATTGTATCTTCAGTGGTGATTTGCAAAACTCTCTTCATCGAGCACAACTGTATTTATCCTCCACATTTTTTTATCACATTATTAAATTAGAACTCCTGCAAACTTATCATGTCAATATTATGTAATTACAAAATCATTTGTAAATATTTTTGTTTGTTTTGTACTTGAAATGACATCTTCATTCTGATAGAGAGAATAGACATATCAATATCTCGGGTAATTTCAATCGAATGATGTATGACATCTATTTCTCTACTGGTTCTCCATGAATTATGATTTATTTCTGCTGTCGTTTCTTCTTTAATTTCCTTATAACCAAACTACGCTGTGTTCGACGCTTCCACCCCGTTGAAATTGCCAAACTGAAAATTCTTCACTCTTCTGTATGGTTTCCCTACTGGAAATTTTATAAAGGACCCAGGGAGAAAATGTGGGACCAAAATTGATAAAACGAATGAAAACAAAAACACGAAGTTTCGACGATCAAATAAAAACTAGAAGATAAATGAGAAGAGCCTGCTTGCAGGTAGAGCGGTCAGAAACGCCCCCTCGGTCGGTGGCGAATCAGCAGCATTCACCTTCAATAGAACATTGTAGCAGGCCTTCTCATTATGCCAGCCAGAGCCGTCACCTTCCGATCAATTGTGCAATGCCCACAAAGTCTAGTGGGTTTTCAATACGTTACAATTTGTTTATTAGACACTGGCCATTATTGGTGTACTAGCTTTGCAATCAATTTTAGTCCTGTTGTCATCGGCAAAAATTAGTCCAAATTCCAAAAGAAAGTCTGCACAAAGTGATTCTGACTGAAACGCCAACTCCGAAGCGATGAACTCTATTGGTATTGTAGGCCGGTAACTAAACAGTACACAACGGTTAGAATATAAATGGCTGGCACAGCCAGTGTATGACTGTACCATCATCTTCAAGCTTATGGCGTGAAAATTTATAAAAAACATTTATGTATGCATACATTATATATATAAATATAAATATACTTTATAATGCTGAGATCTTAAAATCTCTAGCCTTAATAAGTCTTTATTACTTACCATAAATAATAATAAAAAAACTGCAAAAAATATCATAAAAACATGTCATAAAATAAAATAATTAAAAAGATCACTGTAGATAATAACTCTAAAATTAAAATTTAACTGTTTTTACACACTCAAGAGTGTGTTAAGGAAAATGAATAAAAGATTCATATTATATATTAATAGATCAAAAATGTATTATGGAACCATTTTTTATTATTTTCTTTCTTTAATTTTTGAGTTGGTTCCCCCGAACTAAATGTCCACTAGCATTGAACTAAGCCCAATTTGTTAATCCATTTTTATAAATGGTACTACAATTATTTGTTACACGATTGTCAACATGTTCAAAGCATATTTGATTTAGGAATACTAACTGAAAAGGGGGAAGCACTAATTTATAAAACATAAATCACTACTGCATTAGGAAATACAATAGCCATCTTGTAGGCCTAACAGGTTGAAGTGATAAGTATGAAGAAACAGATGACTAAAAAGATAAACCATAATAAATGTGTGTAACATATAACCATTCAAATATAACTTCATTTCATATTTTTATATGTGAATGACTTGTTAGCAGTATTAACATTAAATAACTCAAAATGAAATAGTTACTAAAATTCAGATGTAAAAGATTATAGAAAATAACAGTAATTTAACAACGTACGCTTTGATGATGACTTTCAATGCCTGTTTTCTTTCCCTGGCTAAGAACCAGTCCATAAGATAACTGGACATACGAGGTGCTGTATTGTACAATTTAAATAACCTATGATAACTGCCCAATAGCCAGGCTTTAGTAACTGACACGGCATGACTCACGCATTCATTTTCTTTCTCCTCATCAGTTAGAGATGAAATCATTGTAGTAACATCTATAATCAAATAATAAAAATAGCTGTCAATTAAATGTTAAAAATGTCATTACAGGGTCTTTTAAAATACGATCACAGTGCTTACCCATTAGTTCCTTAGTGAAGATATAATACAATAGCCTATATGCTGTAAACTCCATTCTGTTGAGTGACTCAGGCATTTGCTGATACAGGAGTCTAAGCTGTGACTGGCACTGGTTGAACTCTGCATGATCCCCTTTCTCTAGAGCTATTCTAGCATGAGTTTCATAAACCTGCACTGTTAATCTATCACGAACTCCCTGAACCTAAGAAAAGAATAATGTTTTGACTATAATATAATGTATTTCTCTTTCTATTATTCAAGTATATAATTGGTATGATCCATTTAAATGTATTCAGTAATCACTATGTGTGAAAGAGGGGGCATTTAAATACAATAAACTGATGAACAGAAACCAATAAAAATCGGAAATTGGAATATTTCTTAAAACTGCTCAAGAATGAGATGACAATTTCAATAAAATCGCAACATGAAAAACGTCTCCTCGAGTAGGAATTCCGCACACAAAATTTATAACTGAAGAATAAAATATCAACAACTGTTTGAAGTCATAATGTTAAACAACACATCAAATATGTACAGAATAATCTATTACAATAATTATTTCTTATAATACAGGATTGAGCAATGCTTACTGTAAGATCCTGCCTAATTGATTTGAGCTGCTCACAAGCATAATGGTAGTCATGATTCTGTACCCATTTCTCTTTAACATTGGACAATGATTCAACTAGAACTTCAGGAGGCCTCACCTGCTGGGCATCCGGAGCCTACAAAATAATTACACAAACAAGTTGAAACATATATCAATATATATTATTAATTTTAAAATATACTTATTAACTTAGTAATATTAATTGGGTATATGAAGTAAAAATTGAGTAATATGATTTCACTATCAATAGTACATAATAAGTTATCTGACCTCCCCTTACCTACATTTATACAACAGTGTAATGATTTCAAAATTGCATACTAAATTAAATAATGTAAACATTTCCTTATGCTATATCAAAAAAGATAACAACTACAATACTCTACACTAGTAAAAATAAAAAACAGACCTCCAAAGAAACGGTTATATATTAATAATCATCACTTTAATAAACAAAAATTAATCAAAGTCAGAATAAGGTGAACACTTACAGAGGTAAGCCTTAGATATGGCTTCTCAATATCTCTGCATGTCCCCACAACATGACAAGATGTCAAATCGAACTCAGTGTCTTCGTAATATGAGACATTAGTAATTGCAGAATTTGTAACAGACACTGAGGAACAAAGAGTGACACTATTACTGGTTTTCTTCTGACTACTGCTGGATTGAGGGCTATTGCTGCTAGTCATTCGACTATTAATGTTGCTAAATCTTGCTGCTCTTTTGTCCAAAACTTCCTTCTTAGTATTCAGGTCCCCATTATGAATGCCAAACTGAGAATAGAAGTGTGACTTCTCCCTATAAATAAGAATTAAATGGTTTATAATTTAATGTCAAAGAATGTTTCTGTAATCTGAATTAAATAAAGAATGTAACTCACGATTTATTGTGGCGTAGACTATTATTTTTCTTATTCCCTCTCAATGTGCTACTAACTCCACCCCTCTTGTTCTTGTTCTTACCTTTAACTGCCAGGCTTATATAACCTTCATCACTACTGGTTGAACTGCTGTCACTACTACTACTGAAATATGAAAACAAAAAATTAGAAAAAAATGACACGTAATCTCTCCAAATTTGTACCCCTATAGTATTGTGTAAACAAGAATTTGTTTACTTATTATTAATGATAAAATTATGTACCTTCTATAGCTTCTTTTACTCCTCCTTCGCCTTGGAGAAGAGCTACGAGATCTTGATCTTGAGCGTAAAGGTGGTCCAAGCCTATTTCCTAATCTGTCTTTAAATTTCATGGTTGATATCTCACTTTCAAGTCTATAGAATCAAAATATCAATTACTTGAATGTAATTTACCTACATATAAATGTAGGATGCTCAAATAAAAAACTAGATTATCTCGTATTTTTAAAATTTAATTCTTACAATGGTAAAGATTCTGAGGCCCAGTCTTTTACCCACAGTGTACCATCATCTGTTGCCTTCAGTATTTTTGCTTTTAGAATTATGCCAATCCTATCCTTATCAGCAGCTGTTTGACACTTTCCATAGCATAAGTTTACATAATCTCTGTAAAATGAATTTTTTTATTAACATTATCATAAGACGCATACTAATATAATTAATATTGGGGAAGGAAATGAATAGTACTGCCATATAAGATATAAACATAAATATGATGGAAATGAATAAATGTAATATAAAATAATAGGAACTAAAATGACAAAACCTGACTACAAATAGAATTATGATTTGAACAAAGAGGTAATATTCACTTGATGATTGCTTTCAAATAAATGTATTTATTGTTTAACATGTAATAAGCAATAAATTTACCATCAAAGTAACTACAATTTGCTAGGAATACATTTCATTCAGATAAGAACACCCGATGAATTATTCAATACTTACTTAAGAGATTGAGGCCATTCTTCCAGATGTTTTGGAGGTATATTATTTGAAGTGGGTGTATGAGGTCGCATTGTGGAAGAAAGTGTAGATGATGAGGGTGTGGGGGGGTGGAGTTTGAGCGAGTGAGAAGGTGGCGGCAGCGGCGGTGGCGGTGGTGGTGGTGGGGGGTTGATGGCAAGGATAGGTAAATCATTAGGCGGAGGCGGAGGTGGTGGTGGAGGGGGAGGAGTTGCCGGTAGTGGTGGAGCATCATCCTCTTCATTGCACATCATCTCTTGCTGCTTTTGCTGTAGCAGAGCCTGCTGTTTAGCCTGCAGTTGTTGTTGCTTGTTTTTTTTATTTTTTCTTTTCTTCCCGATAGGCCTCTCCTGGCTCATGAATGGACTCTTGCCTAAATTCATTAATCTGGCTCGCGACGTGGTCATATTGAACCTGATTGGAGCTCCACCTATTGTTATAAAATTAAAGGACATATTAACATTTATTAAGTGTGAATTCATATATCAATGAATGATCCATTATAGTTTTGTGGCTATGAACAATTTAACTAGGACCTTTACAGATACCACCACATAAGTATCTTAAAATAAATCAATAATTTATAACAATAATCAAGGGTACAAAAACTCTCTAAGATAATATAAAAAAAAATGTAAACTTCAAGCATCTATATATAACTCACTGTTCATTGGTTGAAAGAAACGAGGTGTGGCAGGTTGTTGTAAATGTTGTGATTGCATCTGGGGGGAGTGTGAGGGTTGTTGTGATTTTTTTGGTGATTGTTGCTGCTGCTTCTGCTGCAGTTGAGCAGGACTATTAATAAAACCATTTTGCTGTGTCGGAACTGGAGGAGGAGGCCCAGGAGGCAAAGGTGGCAATTCATTAACATCATTTTTCTTCTCCTATGCAAAATATAATTTAAAAGTTAAAAGGAGTTAAAAGGAAACAATTAACTTATTTATTTAAAAGGATATGTACTATATGTGGATATATTCACTATATCTCAGTATAATACTAATTACATAAATATAGTTTTACCATAACACCTGATGCAAGCAATTTAAGGTATGAAGAATTTTTTTTTCTTTGGGGGTGAAGAAGAGGTTTTGAACTATACAATGCTATATGCATGATTTGGACATTTGACCGTCTGCCATTTAGGTAAATAAATAACAGATGCATGGTAATGAAATAGACAATCCCAATTTTTGTATTAGATATTCTGTTCTGAATATCTATTTTCTTAGATACCAGTTAACTGCTGCAGAGACTTAAAAAATAACCAACAATTCAATGATTGTTCTAAGTTCAATAACATGTGACCTATATATTAAAATAATGGCATTTGAAGGTTGAAATACATTGAGAAAAAGAGGGAAGACACCTATGATAAGGTGACTGACCTGCTCTGTCCTCTCTTTTGTCATGTTATTTTGCTGTTGCGATGGCTGCTGTGGTTGAGGGAGCTGGGGATGCTGTGGTTGCATATGTTGCTGCTGTTGGTGTGTTTGTTGAGGGGGAGTAAACGGCATCAACTGGCCACCAGGCTGGAAACCTCTGTATTGGCCACCCATCTGAGGACCACCCATATACTGCATTCGCTGTAAATATTCAATTATAATCTCAGAATGTGTTGCTTTTGGTGCTACTCTTGATATCCCACCTCACCAAAATAACCCCCACTGCGCCAGTAGTGGCACCAAAAACGTTTCTAGCTATGATCTCATTAAACATTTTACTAACCTAATTCTAAATCCTGTTTAACATCAAAATAGCTATCAACTCAACCAAATTATGTGCAAAATAACAATTTTTTATTGTTAATAAATTATACATAAATAAAAAATACTCTGTAATAAATATAATAAAATTTTTGAAGAAAAATAATGACCGTATATAAAAAATTACTAATAAAATTTTGGTTATTATTGATAAGCAAATCTCTTAGGCATAATTATTGAAAAATAGGTTCTGAGGTGTAGATAAAAAATTAATCAAATGAGTAAAAATAATACTCACAGCATAATATTGGTAGTAGGGGTTGCTTCCATAACCAGAATACCTAAAAAAATGTATAATTATTATGCAAATAAATGGAAATTACAGCAGAGATGTACTGTCTAAATAATTATATAATTAAATTTCCTCTGAATTAGGTTTTACTTTTTCTATTATTACGTATTTGTGATCTACATTTACAATAAAAATAACACTTAAACAGGATGTAGGCAATGGTGTTTTAAATACTAACATATTATAGGGATGTGAATACATGTTGTACATATTGTAAGGCCACTGAGGTGGAGGCATTTGAGGTTGTTGAGGAGTAGGTGGTCCGGGATTCTTATCCGCCATAACGCTCATTTATGCTCTGAAAAAAATATACCGTAGTCAACTTATATCACAATATATGTGAAAAATGCCGTATACAATCCTAAACGAAAAATCAAAATTCTATGAATATCTTAGGAATTATGATACGCCATTTTGCGACTCTGTACATGCATTTTTAAAACTACAAAAATGCCGTAACAATTTAAAAATATCTTACCCTTCTGAAACACCGTGCAGGACAAGTCAGAATAGAAACATTAACACCTTAAGAAAGATGTTAGAGAAAACGGTTACAATAACTCGTAAAATCTTCACAGCCGAGACATTCAACGACGTCATAAGAATGACTGACCCTTACGCGAAGCTCTGCCAACCTAATACGGTTAACGATCTATGACACAGAAATAAGCAATAGTGTAATTACATATTTCCATTTATTACAATTGCAATACAATTAAGTTAAAGTGTAATTCAACGCATTTAAAATTTATTATATAATACGGGCATAAATTAAATGTAACATCGGATATATAATTTAATCATATATTAATACGAGCCCTGTGTTAATCCATGTATTATTTAAATAAAATAAGAGTGTTTGTAATAATTTATTCATTCAATTTTATTATTAAAGGAGTTTTTAAAATAGGAGTGATTTTTACTCCTTGAAACTTGAAATGTTTATATTATCAAGACTGTGATTCATGTTAATATAAATAGTCAATTGTCCTCATTTATTTAATGCCGATTTGCATTTTAAAATTTAACAAATAAGGTATACAAAATTTTACCATTACTATATGTCAGTTTTCTTTAATTTAATAAAGGAACTCCTATTAATCAGGTTTAATAACCTGAGCGCTATTTGTTCAGGTTATGATGCATGTGTAAGTTGATTCTGACCGTTAAAATGTCGACTTTCTGTTCGCGATTGGACTTGGATAAAGATAATTTGACAGGAAAATTGGTGTTGATTGTGGAAGAAAACAAAGGAAACGCTAACTTTGCCGTCAATTCTCTTTTATGGCAAGCCGTCCAGGAAAAGCAGTCTGGAATATTACTGATTGCTATTCACTACCCTCTGCACCATTACGCTCTCGTCAGTAACAAACTAGGGTTTAGACTGCTACCCTTAGTGCAATCCGAAAGGCTTATCGGCATTGATGCTAAGCAGTATGTCTTTGATAATCTACTAACGGGACGAAATTCAATATTTGTCAATGGTCCCGGTGGTGCCTGTGACTTAAAAGCCTTATTTGGTTTGATTGTAGAGAAACTTGCCTTGCTAAGTCAAAAGTATGATAAAGTGTACCTTCTAATTGATGATGTCAGTGATCTTATGAACATGGGGGCCAATGTGAACAGTGTCAATATTTTTGTGCATTATTTGAGAACTCTAATAAATCCTCAACGTTGTTTAATATTGTGTACTCATTGTAATGATAGTGATGAAGATCAGTTACTCCTGAAAAATCGTTTGCTTCATGTTGCGGACATAGGTTTGACTATTGCTTGTTTAAAGACAGGTATATCATCTGACATCACGGGTACTATAGAAATCGTTAAAGAAGACACAACTACTTTAAGTCAATTCTCAGTTAAAAACTTGCACCATTATAAACTGACTGACAGGAGTATCAGAATTTTTGCTCCAGGAAGTCTGATCTGAATAAGTACTTACCTTATTCATATTTCATCGGAGGTCTCAACTTCTACTGATGTAATTGTAATTATACAATTATCAATGAGCATGTAAAATATATATATATATATATATATATATATATATATATATATATATCTTTTATCTTATAAATTTCTTACCTAATAATGTTCTTTCCCCCATAAATTACTGAACATGTTTGTGCATTAGAAATACTACAGAAAACAAATTTTTCCAAAAATATATTTGCTAGGGGGTAGTGACCTCACAGACTTGTGTAGGGCAAACCTTATCAGTTTAACCCAATACAGAATGCTGAGTGTATTAAATGTTATAAATTGATTTATTCGTATAAGAAAAAGGGTTATGAAGAATAAAATGACTATTTTATTGAATTATTAATTACAATATCATATTTTTTCCATATGTCACATTTTCTATTAATGATATTAATATAATGGTATCATATATAAAAATTATACTTCAACATATTGGTTTTGTTCGTAAGTAATAGATTACAGATTCATAAGAGAAATGACAAAGTAATAAAATAATATAGTATAAAATATTTGTTTCATTATTAACATTTGATATATTAATTTTAAAAGCTATGTAATTTACCTAGAAATTGAGATTTATGACCAAACTAATTTGAACTCATGGTTTAGTTTGATGTTTAAGTCTGCCAATAACAGATTCTGAAAAACAAATGGTAACAAACAATATGTAGTAATTTCATTGCATGTTTAAACATTAATAAATAAAGATACCAGGCATAAGATTTTGATTTTATTTACATATTACTTATAGAATATTGACAAATTATATTACCTTTATATCTGCAGCATACTTAAATGGTATTGGTACAGAATCAAGTGTCACATTGTGAACTGTTGGCAGGGGATATATATGCATTATTTGAATAGTTAAATCAGTATCATAATCCCAAACGACAACCTTACTTTCAAGTTTGCCTGCACTTGCTTTCCATTCAATCAAATCATACCTGAATTCTAAAAATTGATATAACATGTATTATTACAATAGATTACTCACAGAGTAATATTAAAACTTAAATTAATCCCTTTTCAATTTGAATATGAGAAATAAAATAGATTAGTAGGAACATTTTTTTCTAATAAAAATTAGAATATAAACCATGATAACTGATCTCTATAATTAACTATCTTACACATTTATTTTTTTTTAAAGTGATATACTCATTTATAGTTTCAATGTGTTGGGAATTTCTTATTTTACACCTGAAAGTAATAACAGAATTTAAAAACAAATGAAATTTTATATGAATATTCTATTCAATCTCTATTAATTAATCTCTATATTTTCCTTTGTTGCACTGAAAGTGTTTAATATGCAGCTCTCTAGAAACTGCAGATCAGTGATATCCATACTGTATCCGTAATTAGCTAAGTGATATATAAAATGATAAATGAACTTTTTTTAAGGGACTGACACAAGAAAATATGAAGAGATATGAGTATCATAATATTTATAATTCAGAGTTAAGTCTGTATTGAAAATTTCCTGAGGATATAAGTTAAATTAACAAAATGTATTACCCAAACTTTCACCATCATCCCAGTAAAGTTTTCCTTCTGCCTGAGAATTGTTGTCTAATGCCACATTCAGCAGCAGGGGCTTCTTTCGACTAGAAAACATAATCATAATAAAGAACATTTTGCATTGTCTAAAACAGAATTTTCTGCCATCTTGTTCATTCTTCAAATGGTTGCAGTAATTATATGACCAAATTTTATTATTTGATGTTATCATCATTGTGTATAAAAAATTCATTTCTATTTAGGTCACACAATGAATGATTTGAATATTATTTTTTCTTAATCTATTTTAAGAAACAAATTCTCAATTATTAACTACCCTAAATATATAGTTATTTTATATCCTCATTGTTATAAATTACACAAAATAAATTACATATAATATAGATAACTGGTTTTTAAAAATATAATATGTAATGTAGTTTACCTCTCAGTTGTTGTATTACCAAACATCTGTTCTGGTATAATAGAACCACCTCTAACGAACAATGGTATTGTATCAGGTGGAGCTGGAGCTGCAAAATACTTTCCTTTACTTTCCGTACACAATTTTGTATTGGCATTGCACCATAAGCCCTCACCCAAATACACTTCCACATATGTCATTCCCTAAAAGAAAATAACAACTATTTATAGTCTGTAACATATACATACATACATACATATATATATATATATATATATATATATATATATATATATAAATGTGATGTGTGACCAAGGAATTTTGGTAAAGATCGTATTTATGTATTCCAATCATCTAAAATATTACTGTTTAACTTAAGCTTATTTATCATTTAAATACATAAATATGAATCACCTACCTCCTCCAAAACTGGAGCTATCAGTAGAGATCGTCCCCACATGAACTGTGTGACAATTGAGTATGTATTTGGATCCTTTGGAAATCTGTACATAACAACACAAGTAATTTACTAAAGGATAAAATACACAATTATTTTCCAGTTCGCCATTAGAGTAGTTAAAGG
This sequence comes from Lethocerus indicus, assembly GCA_019843655.1. Lineage (NCBI taxonomy): Eukaryota > Metazoa > Arthropoda > Insecta > Hemiptera > Belostomatidae > Lethocerus > Lethocerus indicus. The sequence continues at coordinate 22,957,510 of JACDQD010000005.1, read as the reverse complement.
ATGATTTAAAAAATATGAAGTAGTTTTCATCATTAATTAGAGAAATATTTTTTCTAATGGTTTGAAGAAAGCATTGATAACAATCAGGAATTAATCAAAGAAAATAATATCAAATTTATATATCCAAACAAATATTAAGAAAACATGAATTTGAATTGCGCAATGAATTCTATAGTTATCTGGTTCATTCATTTTATTATTGTATGTGAACTGTTTGAATTTTCTTGCTGGTAAGAACCAGAAATTTTCTCTTATGGCAATAAATCAAACTTACTGAAAGAAAAGTGGTTGTACAACAGGAGTTCCATTAAGATGAGCTTCCCAAAATAGAGTATACAAATACGGAAGAAGCATATATCGAATCTGGAGTGATCGTCTAGCAGATTTGACAACATCATCCCCCAATGATACAGGGTCCTGTGCCTAAATTCATAAATGGTGGTCATTTTATGTTAATGAAAGATATTAATCTATTAATAATTGTATTATAAGTAAAATATAAAATAATTTCAAGTAAAATTATATGGTTATAAGAGTGTTGATATGTTGTTCTTCAAACATATTTTGACAGCACAGGAAACGAAACACCCTTAGTGATAGCTGTAGGTAGACGGTTTTATTTTGTATCAATTCTAATTTAAATAGTTTTTTGCACCTAAGAATGCAGAATTAATTTAATGTATAAAATAATAAGAATACATCTTACAATAGTATCATCAGAATTATGATTCCTTGAGAATGGATAAAAAGCACCTAACTGAGACCACCTTTGGCATAGAGCAACTGTTGTGTTACCATTGAAACCACATATATCAGCACCAACTAATGGAATACCAAAAAGGGAGAAGCTCAGGATATCTGCAAATCAAAGTTGAAATAAATATCCATTTTTCTAATATACGATAAGCTTAGAATATTATTATAAGATTTATTTGTTAGGGTTTGACTTAGGGGATAATGTGGCAATTTTAATGTGCCGACCTCAGTTGGAATCCTGGTGATACATCACATAAACCTTCTTTTATTGCAAATATTTATTAATGTAATCAATATATACCTGTTTTCAAAATCACAGCTAATTTGAGCAAAAATACTTAAAGAGAGAATACAATTACCACTAATAGAATGTTTCATGTCATCCCAAGTTGACATAACATCACCAGTCCAATGGCCTCCAAAGCTTCCATGGTTTAAGAAAGAAGATCTTGATATCACCAAAGGCCTTGATTTTCTTATCATCCCCATTACGCTATAAATTTATAACTTTAATTGTTCGTGCATATTCTAATTCATACATAATTTTAATTTTAACTCAACATAATTTATTGCTTTAGATTTGTAATAAAGGAATCATCCTTGTTACAGGAATGATTCTATCATACAGAGTCTTACTAACAAGCTTGTGATAATTGTTTCAAAAGTGCCATATACATTGTGCAACGCATAATGTTTAAAACCCTGAAAATGTGAAGCAGACATGCAGATTGTCTTATAGCTCAGAAGTCCACCATCTATAGAAGGGAGGTATGGAGGATTTTCCCAATTGTTATTTGGACATCCAGAAACAGTACCGTTCAAGAAGTTAGATGGTTCATTCATATCCTAAAAACAATATTATATATTATAATATTAAATCATCATTATTAAACTAAGTAAAATTACAGCTAAAATATAAATGTTATTATACACATCACTTAACTAAAAATTGCAAAATTTAAAAACACCTTAACTAGCAAGAGATAAATATTTTATAACTATTTACAATTACACATCATACAACGAAGTAAATTAAACAACACAAATTATACACTTACTAGCCATACTCCATCAAATGGAACTAATTTGTGGAAATTCTGTAACTGAATCATCCAATATTCAATGGCCTTTGGGTTATAGAAATCAGGAAAAACTGTAGATTTCGCGTTCCAAACCTTCAAATTAAAACATGCCTGACGTAAATTACAACTGAATTTTATATTCTAAAAATTCAAACCCTAATAGTACTAGAAGTGACTACACATAATAAAGCACTCTTAAGTAATTTATGTAATCATTACAGATACCTTTCCAATAAAAGGTTTTTTTCCAGTACTATCCATCACAAAAATACTCATATTCATCCCTATATCATAAGGTGGATATGTCCCTGGTGGTTCACTCCCACTGATACCAGGGTCAATTATGATAACATGATGCATACCCCTCTGAAATAATAAACAGAAAAATGTATTTAATAACACTTATGCATACTTGTCACAAAACATAACTACTAGTATTCATAAAAGAAAATCATATACTAGGTCATTATGTGTGATCTAAACCTAGCTTAATTCATCTCTTAAGCTATCTTAGCCTAAACACCCGTGGTACAAATTTTCCACATCCACACCAAGAATCAATCCTGCACCATCAGCAGTCTAATTTATTCAAGAATCACACCTTAGGCTATTGAGCCACTGCTGCCCCAGTTATCCCAATTAAAGAAGGAATTGTTAAATTAATAATTCTTCCACTTAATAATTCATTATATGTACTAAAATATATATATATAAACATATGAACATATTTTATTCACATTGTGCAATTGGTGAACAAATTTAGATAGATCTTTGAAATTGTCATTCAATGTAAAATCATTCCGATTCTCCATGTAATCCAAATCAGTCCACTGGGTATCCTAAAACAAAGCATCAAACATGAGATAGTTTATATATATATATATATATATATATATATATATATATATAAGTTAAATTCGGGTAATTTATATATTATATGTGCTCCTAATGTTATAATTCACTTACAAATGGTATTTGAGCCTCCACTGTCTGATTCCATATTCTTGCCATATCATCTACAGATTTGTAACCAAACCTGAAGACAATTTTTTATTATATTTTTTAATATATTTCAAGCACTTTTATCATTTAATTAATGGTGAATTATTTTACATTATCGTAAAATTTGTGATTTTGTATTTGCTCAATTTAGATGCTAGGGAACAGAAAGAAGTTAAGGTTTATAGCCATAAGTGTAGTGTTCAAATATGTGCCATGAAAACATACTTTCAGAATATTTATGGTTAGGGGTGATTATTTTCAATCAAGAAATTTCATTCAAATCCTCTCCTTCATAATGTGTTTTATTCAAAACAAAATAATGGAACAACTGAAATTTTTTCACTAAAATGTTCTTGACTTAATGTAGTTTAAGTATACAACAATAACAAAAACATGTTCAATAAGGTTTCTTGTCCTTTGACCCCCTAAATTGAATGTGATCAGAAGTGAAAATGAACATCTACCCTTTACTGTTATTCTTACTTAAACCGAGTGCACTATCTCTATTCAAACTTTGTATACAAGTATGGCACTACATTGCTATAAGAAACACATCTAGAGACTAGAATTATTAGTAATGTGAGTGTTTCAGTAAAATTTTATATAATATTCCTAGTATTACATTTCACCAAAATTAGTATGCAAGGGGAAATGAAACAAGAATATTAAATCATATATCAAAATTATTTGAGGGGAATCCACTAAAACCAAAATATTAAAAATACAACCTACAATTAAATGCAGAAAAGCTGTTGAATGTTATGGTAGAAAGAATAATCCAGGTCCTCATAAAAAATTAGTTTACCTGCTGAGATGAAAACCAAGAGCCCAGTATGGTGGAAGTGCTGGTCGACCAGTAATACTCAACTGTTTAACAACCTCAACAGGAGATGGTCCCATAGCAATTAAAAAGACTAAGTTGCCACCTATAATTCGGAAAGTAACTGCAGGGCCTGGTTGAAGAACGATATCTAAAAAATATATAAAAAACCTTAATAATTTTGAACTAAATGAATAATTTTTGTTTACCTAGGTTATATTGTTCAATTGGCTAATATCAGTTTAAAACTACAATCAAATAAATTATTAATAACAATTCAAAGAACTACACCAGCTTTAATAACACTAATGATCATATAAGTAAATTGGTTGTCTTTTTTTAAATAACATGTGAAAATTCATTAAAATATTTCAAATATGATATACCCATAGGATAAGAATTTAATGCTGACACGGCATGACTTGTTCCTCCTTCCTCCATGCATAAGTATGTAGGTTGAAAACCATACCCATTCACCTTAATAGAACAAGAGTGAGAAATATAATTCCAACAAGTATTCACCTACAGTATAGATACTATTGTACTATAGCATAGTTCAACTAACTTATAATTTCATCTCATATTCATCTAACTCTTTTTTATATTGATAACAATATTAATTAGTGATATTTAAATAAGCAATTCAACAATAAAAATTGTGCTTAAATATATATCTGGTTGAATTATTATAACTCTATTGTGGATGTCTATACAGCTCTGTTCTCACTACCTTAAAATAATGCCTTTATATTGTAATGTAAGTTATCAACAAATTACTCATAATTATTTTTCCAAAAATAATTATAAATAATCTTTTCAATATTTTAAAATGAAACTATATCTAATAACATCTTAAATTTAAAAATTTATAAAAGCAAAAATTTTGTTTTCTTTCATATTTATATAGTGCAATAAGGTGACAAACAATTTAATTTTAGTTTTAATTTTGAAAGAATAAATAGCATTGAAGGACACTATTAGCCCATCTTATCAAACAATTTTAATGTATAATTGAAAAAATGAATTAAAAATAAGCATAATGAAAAAAGCAGATTAAGAGATAGTGTCTTTTTTAATATAATTTACATAACATTACATCTATTAACCTCATTTATAAGAAATTGATAAATTTGAGTTTCAAAAGATCATATGGTTCATTACTTTTACTAAGTGAACCAAATGAAAAATAAATCAATATCAATTTTGAGTTCCTATTAAGTAAAATTTTCATATTATTTATTATATTACTATTTTCATATTACAAAAGTTCAACAGTATGCTTATTTTAAAAAGTTTTCAGTAAAAGATTCATACCCAAAAAATATAGGAAATTATATAAGTACTCATCACTAATTTATGAAATATGAATATCATACTCACATTGTCTTTGGGCACTGAATCATGATTAAAAAGGGGTATAGTAGTCCAATTCAAATTGCGAAGGAAATTATTCCTTTGTTCACCTAGTCCATATATGAATTTTGATGGGAGCTTTATAGATATTTGTATAAACTGGTCAGAATAAATAAAACCACCTAAATCTTTGGCATCAAATCTGAAAGAGTTTGCCATTATTCAACTATTTAAAGTTATAATTCATAACACAACGGCTGAAATTACTATAATACCAACCAGAACAAATTCATGATAGTTCATTTTATTTTAATACTTTATTTATATTTTATTAATTTAATAGACTTAGGTCAATATAATTGTCTTGTAAAATTAAGAAATTGACAGTCTAGCAACATTTAACACCAAAATTATCTATTAAATAAATTAATTATTCCTCACATGATTTTGCCAGTACTCTTCCTTAACACTTGGAATCCGGTAGAATTTAGGTCCATTTTAATTTCGTATGAAGGATCGTTTACTATTCCTGGAAGTGGTTCTTCTGGAAAAGATGTTTGGAATCGGGGTTTATCTGTGTCATTAATCTGAAAAAATAAGCCTATTAGAAATCATAAAATGTGGCACTCCAAATGACTACAATATGACACAAATGAATGTAATATAATTTAACAATGGATAAGTATTGTATAATATAGGTGCAACAAAAATATAGAGATAATTCTTTTGATATACAGAAATTTGTTAAATTGTTACTCACTATTATTAAAAAAATGTCATCAGTTAAAAAGACTAGATTGAGACCAAGGTTGATAATATCATTAGGATATGGTGATCTAAACTGTGCTGTCATTTTGGCACTTATTCCTGGAGGATGGGATGTATACGTTATGTTTGTGTATTTATAGCTCATGTAATTGTTAGGATAGTAACAGATAGGTACTCTGGGGTCTCGATTCAAAGTAATATTAGTGTAACAACAGCCACGTTCATTGCAGGATTTCTCTGTAATAGGTCCTCCTCTTGGAAAACAATCAAACTTGAGATCATCTCCTATATTTTCACACCTAGACTTTTCAGGGACTGGTGGGTATGGTAAGCCCCACTGTAAATTGTCCTCGTTTTCCTCTTCTGGTTGGGCACTTTTAATTCTCTCGACCACTTTGGGCTCTAGATAATAATTTCTTATAAATGAGCCATATCTTTTTTCCCAGGCATCTACCAAATCTGACGGAAACATATTCCAGGAGCTTTCTTTATGTAATTGAGCATCTGACTCTTCTATACCTGTCCTGATCACGGACCTTTCAAGGAGAAATATGTTGGATAATGTCATTACAGTGATGCCGATAAAAGGCAATACGAACAGAATAAAAAACAAAAGAACTTTCTTAGGTGTTGAAACATGCGTTTCATCCTCGGGAGGCAATAACGGTTCCTCTTTGGTCGAGAACCTCCTGCTCGACAACAGAGGCTTAACAGTCATATTATTTCAAAACTTCTATTGCAAATAGTATAATAATTTCACATAACACACACTGATAAGAAGAGGAGAACTACTTATCCGACTAGTAGTAGCATGTTAGTCATCCCCACTTACTATTTTATCTATGTATTGGCCTTGACTTATCCACTCCATTGTAGCCAACATTGAACGACTAAAAGGTTTTAATTTATTAATAACATTCTTTTATTTTATCGTTAAATAATCTTAAACAAAATATATTTGACAAAACTTTTAATAATTTTTAATATAATTTGACAATCATATAATTTGAGATGTTTTGAAATTTATTATAAGCACCCCCATAGATAATTAACTAAAATTTAAATTAATATAGCATTTTCATTGGGCTGGAAACATTTGCATTTGAATATTTTATTATATTGTGTTTAGTGACACTTACCGTTTCTTTTTGTACAACAAGTCATTATTCTGGCTTGTTCTAATGTCTCCTCTAATTTCCTGTCTCTAATTTACCTTATGTAAATTAAAAATGATACATTAAAATAATTTCAAATGAAATTTAATAAAATAAATATTGTCATTTATTTCAAACAATACTTAAAGTTGATGTAATTATGTTTTGACATAATCAAAATATCCTTTTTCAATTTTGAATGCTGCTAAGAATTAACCAGTGATCATTCAACAATGATAAAAATAATAAAATACATTTAAATACTAACATATATTTCAATATTTATTACCATTATCCAGTATTGAACAATAGGCAGGCTTTACAATATGAAGTTATTTTGTTTGAAATTAAGAAATGTTTAATTATTGTCAGAAATGCCAAGCCACCTCCTTTTATTCTTATATTGCATTATTCTTATTTGTTTTAAAATGTATTGAAGAAGAGTGGGTCCAAATTTACAATTGACAAATTTTTTTAGAAAATGTCTTTCTGTCAGGTATTTCTACCCTGAAAAGCTGTGAATCTTCAACAATCCACGATGTCCCTGAATTTGCATATTGGATCATATAAATAACTGCACGACCCAGTGTCTGAGGCCTGTAAATGATGCAAGATATTTATTGCAGTATAAACAGTTCAACAATTGTATTTTATTGTATGTTTAATGTTTCAAGGATATTCTATTACTGTTGTTTATAGAAAAAAGGTTTTAAAGAATAAACACAAATATCATCCCTCTTTTGAGCTTCTGCCTGATAGCAGATTAGTAATTATGATGGATTAGATGAGTGAAAACAGATGATTACAACACTGGTGTGATTTCAAATCTTCACAGACCCCTAAATAATAGGTGCGTGATTTCAAGAAATTACATTTAATTACTACATTTAATTTAAATTAATTGAAATAATAATACTAACTTTTGCATTGGCATTCCAAGTAATGCTGCAGCTGCTTCTTTGCCCCAGTCTTTAGTGAACATATTGCCTTGACAGTCTTTGATCATTATTGTGTCTGTTACACCAGGACAAACTGCAACAACCCGCACTCCAGTCTCTCTGAAATGTCTTTTGTCCTACAAAAAGTAAAACAGTAAGTGATACTAAGTAAATACTCAAGTATGAATATTGCAGATCAATCATAGAAATATAAATAATTAGCTTTTTTTTTAAAAAAAGTATTATAATTTATAACACTGAATAAAAAATGCATATGATTTAAATAACTATACAATGTTCCTTCACATCATGGTTAAATTTGTTTAATACCCATTTTAGTACGATAAAAGCATATTAAACTTGGTACTTACTCCTAAGCTTTTAGTCAGCCCAATAATTGCATGTTTTGTTGAACAGTGGACTGCTCCATATGGAAATGGGTCAAACCCTAATATTGAAGCATTGTTAATAACAATGCCTCCTCTTTGTTTCTGTGAACTCATATATTTGAAAGCCAGAAAAATTCCACGTACAGTCCCTTTCTATTAAAAAGATAATTTTCTAAGCTTACTTGGAATGACTTTATACACTGATGGATAAATAATAATATAGCATAAAATAAATTAAGTAAACTTATTAGGAAACTAGTCATACAATCAGAAATATTGCAAGTATAAATATTTCTACATATGTTGCAACAGTTATTCATTTTTTAATTTATATTGTTGTATGATTTCAAATTAATTATCAGCTATCAGCAAAATATCTTATACCTGATAAGGTATTTAAAAAATAAGCCACATACTATATTTGTATCCACTTCTGCTTCCCATGTCTTGTCATTTAATATGCCAGCATTATTCACAAGAATATCAACTCCCCCAAACTTTGCTGTAATTTCCTTGAAACAATCTATTTTCATAAAATGATTACTTTAATAATACCAAAAAATTCATAGATGACTAACAATTACTGGAAAGAAGTTAACAATTTTGAAAATAATAGTTGAAGATGGTTTAGAATTAAATATTTTATTGCTGTGATTACTATTTAATTGCTTTACAGTATCAATCATACTTTCTTCAGTATACACATTTTTTATTATTTTTACCATCTGTTACATAAATGCTATATTCACTATGTTGAGCTTACTGCAATTTAGACTTAAACTTGTTTTTCTAACTGAATAATTAGTAATATTCAATTTATTAATTGTATTTTAATAAAAAAATGGATACTAAAATACACTATTATTATAGTGAAATGAACAGAAGTAAAAAATCAGCTGTTTTAAAATACCTAGAACACCTCTATATGTTGTTTGTATAAGTGTGAAAATGTACACAGATTTATTGCTATATCTCAAAATATATTGGACCATATAAAATATAAATTGTATCTGCAATAAAACATTATTTCTGGTATGGAAAATATATTCTAAATGTAGGGGTATTTGTTGCTCTTTCTGTTAGTTTTCAATGGAAAATGATTCCTCACCTTCAAATTGTTTTGGACAGTTGACATTCATTTGGAAATAGCAGCATTTATCTTTTCCATGACATTCATTCAGTTCTTTTACTGCAGCTTCACCATCACAAGGATTCCTTCCGGTGATTACAACTTTCTTTTTGGCAGATACAAACACATGCTATTGTATTTAATATTCCTATGCTATAATCACCTATATTATACTCTGTTGTGTTGCCTTTAATCAGACATTTTTCCAAAACAACATAAATTAAATTTTTATTATTTATTATTAAAAGACTAGCTTGCAGCATGCATGCTTATTCTATGAACAGGATAGCCAGGCAGCTTTCAACTCCCTTTTGGTGTGAATGGCAGGGGCATTGGGTTATAATGTGTTTGGTTCTGACTCAAATTGAGCAAAACTCAATAATAATCCTTTCTCACAAAAATCGGGGCCCTTTTACAGTCCTATTAAAAAAATGAAAGGTGGAGACTATGGCCTCCCTATTGATAATAACTGAATACTATTTTCTGAATACCCAACATTGTTTTTCTTAACTTTTTACCATAGATTATAATAGTGTTATTATTGGCCCAAGCCAAGTCAAAGTAGGGTGTTAAATATTATTCAATATTTGTAATATGAAATAAAAATATTCATTTTAGGACACAAGTTTGAATTACTATTCCATCTTTTTGTTTTAGCTAAACTTACATACAAGTTGTGACAGAGCAATTCGTGGGCAATTGCTTTTCCAATACCTTTTGTCCCTCCAGTTACTAATGCAACTTTGCATTTTGGATCCATATACACATATTTTGCGCATGGACCACTGAAACCAAATTTTGCAGCAGAATTAATAAATTTACAGAAATGTCAAAGACAAGTTGTGTCCTGAATGTCATATTTTTAGTGATTCATTAGACTATTCAACAATCTAATTGAATGGAAAAAGAAAAAAATTGCTACGTTGCATGCAAATAATGTTGGTGATTTCCATGCCGTGGTTATTAAAATAATTTAAAGACTATGTTTCGAAATGTATGTAAACTCCATTATACATCATAGACCCTAATCCGACTGCCTTACCATTCTTGTTCCGTTGAGCATATCTCTGAATAATTTTTCGTCTGTCGAACGCCGCCATTGAACAATCTGAAAAAAGATAATATTGCATTTAGAATGAAAATTCGCCCGGGAAAAGGAGTTGTTAATAGGAAATTCTGAAATCACCGGCTGGAGTCCGGTATAGGTTAGCCTCCAGAGGGTGCACATCGTAACTACCTAAATTATTCGACCAAATGTCCACAATTAGATCAACGTTGTAGAAGTGTGTGAAGCGCACAACACAATACAGTATAAGAGGGTGTGTTATGAAACTATATTGTGCAACATAATTGTCGCAGAAGAAAGCCATCACGGGTGGGAGGAAGCTACTACAAGCTTACAAAGAGCAGCATAGAGCCACTGACCCCAGCAAATCCGTTTAGTGTATTAAGCAACATAACCAAAAGTTGTTTACCCAAAAGAAACATAAACCCGCAAAGAAAAAAGAGCCGGTTCCCCCGGTAATGGTAAGTGGGGCCATAGCAGACCTAGAAGTATTCATTGGGCAATACCAGCGTTTCAAAAAACACTGTTGAAGTTTACGGGTAGAACCATGTAGATCTTCCAAGAAACAAAACTACCCAAGCTCTACAAATCATACAAATGATTAAGACGGATGGAGATGACAAGAAGAGATCACTACCGTCATTCTCATAACATAGACGGGGTAAACTGTAATGATGTAAACAATTTTACATTTTTTAAATTTTTACATTTTACATTTTTTGGGAGGGCCCAGGCATTCAGTCTAAGTTGGAGTATTGCATAGTTAGTATTGTGTTATATTGTGATAAACGCTGTAAGTACTTTTCTGTTGATTATAATTTGTGGAAATGGAACTGTTATTTTTTAAAAACTTCTTTTCTGACCGAAAGAAGTTAACTTTTATATATATATATATATATATATATATATATATATATATATATATGCCAACCAGAATATATAATCAAATAAAAAAAGTCACAAGAAGAGTGCTGAGCCTACGCGGGTAACGTCCCGTACTGAATCATCACTCTTAAATCTAAATACGTTAGCGTAATAGCTATTTTAATATCGATACTTTAACAGTTATTAGAAAGATACAAGTTACCTAAAAAGGGAATGAGTTTAATATCTAAATATACTAAATTCTAGTTCCTATGGCAGTGATTTCAAATACTCATAAAACCCAATATCCTTTTCATTGGGACACTCAAATAAAATAATCACCTCAATAGTTGGTTGCTTTGTTTCAGCTGAAAATACGCCCTCAATGGGATCATGATTGTGAATACCTCTTGTATTTCAAATTTCCTGGTGTGTAGAAAACTAAAATTTTATACATGCTATGCCTGAAAGTTGTCCAGGATTACATTTCATAATCTCCAAGGAACCGAATGGCAAACAGCTGACGGGAGGAATCTGAAAGGAATATTAATAAATATTGATTAAAAAACTGATATCCAGAACTTAATTCCTAAAAAAGATGTCTTAAAGCAAAAGCACTGGACTTGTAAAGTATAAAGCACCGGACCTTATACCATTTGTTAAATAGCGATATTTCAGTATGTTCAAGAGCTATGTTTATTAACAGCAGCCCAACTATAAGTCATACGTTTGGGCAAATGAATAATTTAGGGAGAAGGAGAAACGTATACTAAGAAGAAACTAAATAACATTGGTGACCGACTAAGATAGATACAATTTCGTAGAGTTAGAAAACACTCTCTATAAATTAAATCATATGATCAAAAAGCGATTTCAAGTGTAGTGTGTTAGTCAATAATTTTAGTTTTATCATGATAAAAGAATATTCTTCCAAGCATATACACATGTCAATGCACATACAGCTACGAGGGCCTTTTCGTAATGCCAGTAATTATTCAAGTGGTCTGATGAGGTCAAAATCAGGAAAAAAAGTGTGGTAAATAGGCAAACTCAGTAATGTAACATGGAGTGCTGGAGATTTTGAATAAGTGATTTTGGATAAGTGATGTAAGGTCCATAAGGCTTTTGTTATTTATTGATAATGTTATGTAGCTGAGCTATCAGTTTTATACTAATGGAGACTTAGGATGGTGAGAAAGGAATCCCAACTACAATATAATCAACGTTTTGAGTTTGGTGGCTACTGCTTAGTAAGGCAGAAGGTCTATATTATTATTGTAATTGTCCCATTTTATTTTTGATGGCCCCTGGCTCGAATGGCAGCAGGTAGATATTATTGTAATTGTACCAGTTTGTGTTTGATGGCCCTTGCTCTATCGGCAACTGGTAGATATTAATACTCTTTATTAGGGAGTGGCAGAAGAATGTGGAGCTTGGCCATAATGTTGTTTGTTATCTCTGCAGCTTTATAGGAACTGTATGACAATTTGAGATGCTAAATGAGAGTTTGCTGCTTGTTTGCTGATGTGGTACATTGTGGCTCCTAATTAACTAAACATTCAATATTTCATAATGGACCCTTAAATTGACACACTATTTTTACTTTTTAATGTCTAAATCAACTTATTAAATACTTACTATTTTTGTAAGAAGGTCTGATGGAAGAACCAATGGTAAATCTTTGGCAAATTAGTTCTAAAATATTTTAATATTGGTTATGGTCAAACCCTAATTAAATTTAACACAACTTCTGGAAACCATGTGCACCATGCAGATTCAACCATCTTTTATCAATATTTTTCCTCATTATATTAACACAATTGTATATTATGTACATTAGTCAGAAAAATAAATTTTGTATTTTTAAATGGGCTCACATTCTAGTCTTTAGGTTATTAAAAACAGAATATATCGCATCATACATTATTATTTATAAATAGCAAAAACAGGAACAAATTGTATTCTATACAAAAATCAACGAGTACAGTGATAATAAAATTGTCGCCTATAAAATCACATTACTCAATCTTTTTATCACAATGCCGCTTATATAACTTATCAAATAAATAAAATATGCTTTTTCTTTTTGCACAGTTTCAGGCATAATAGCTAATTGGATTTGACAAAATAAGCTTCAAACACATGAAAGAAGCATAAATGAAAGCATTTATTAACAATTATTTCAACATATGCAGTTAGTTAAACATTATAAAACTTGCTAACACTGATAATTTTTGAAATTATTTTAGATTTAAAAAATGTACATTATGTAAAAGCGATAACAATAACTGCTGGCTATCATGATGGGGAACAGAGAAACTTTCTACATCTAAGTTAGCTTTAGCTGCTCATTTGCGTCTTGGCTCTGGACCACACATATATTTATATATTGTCATAGCATAAATTATATTGGTGTATAACAATATTATACTAAATATCATTTCTTTGCAAAACCTTTAGCTTTACTTCCATAAGTATTTTTTACAGGGACCCTTTTTAAGCAGTTATACACACTGAATATATATGCAAGGTGTTTCATTAATTAAATTTGCACTGTAAACAAATTTTATTAAGTTATCTTCTGACCAAATAAAGCCTCCATATTAGCTAGATGTTAAAATTAACTTGGACTGGTACATTTACCTATCCATGACTTTCTGGAAAAATTTAAAATGAACCAATAATCTGATTTAATTAGTCATTTCTGGTATCAACTAGTAGATACCTGCACAAATAATGACTGACAAAATTATAGTAGATTATTCAGTAGTTATAATTGCTGCAATTATGCAAAATAATGGGAAAACTTAATGCTGTATTCGATCATGAGCAATTGCACACAACAAAGAAAAAATAAATTATGCCGCACATAACATCTGTAATCAATAATTGCACATAATAAATATCATAAAAAATTAATTATAATAGTGCTCACAAACATATATACACAATTAATTTGTTATAATTACTAAGTGCTGATCATTTACATTTTAACTTGATACCCCTCAGTGGATGAAGTATGCCACAAACTTATTAATTAGACTTAAATTTATTTCAAAATGCAATATTTACATAATAAGTGCACAAGCTCTCTACCACCAAAGGAAACCAATGTATGTATTTGACAAAAATAATGAACAAACAAATATTACTAATCATGATAAAGTACTTCCCATTTCCATTTTAGCTATTGAGTAAACTAAATTTAGCTATAAACTATTCTAAATGTGCTCCCTTTTAAACAGTTCATTCATGTATTTTCTCAATTTAAATTCACCTTCTCACAAATTTTACAAAATTTTAAAATCCTAATAGAAAACAAATTTTTCATTTTCCATTTATACTCAAAGTTTACTCCATACAGTAATATTTAGATAAAATATTAATTAATCCTCCAATATTAACAAGGTATAAAGTTAGAAAGTCGTATATAAACTTGTATACAAAAAATACAAATAGTTGAGAGGCTTAATGTTTAACTGGTCTCTTAAGTTAATGCAACAGGTATGATTTAGTAATAGTACTGATATTAAATTAGATCTTTTGGTAATTTGAATTTGTTTTAAGGTGATGATGTGAATTTTACTTCTCTTGGGGGATTCTGGTTCTCTACAGTCCAAATTGAGCCACTTGATCCTTTCATCAGAACATGTATCAGAGCTCTGGACACATTTTGAACCCTGCAATCAATAAAAAAGAACCTGTAAATAATTCCTATTATAGGACATTTCATTTGCAAATAATAATCCTTATTAATGTGCCAGTCTGTTGGAACCTCTGTCACTTCAAGTCTTTTGTTTATTAATCATGAGTTTACTTCTTTCACTCAAATTATTTTCCGATATGCATCACTGCGGGTAATTAACAGTTAATTATATATTAAATTTTAAACAATCCTATCCAACATTATACTCAATTTAACAGGAGATTAGCATGATAACCGATCTAGCCATTCCTTTTTGCGTACAATCAAAAAATTACCTTTGATCATATATATAACTTTAACTTACGGCTGAAAAGGCCTGTTTTCAAAATCCCTGCGCCACACTGGTTCAAAGGCAGGTGACATAAGACCTTTCTTCATATCTTCAATGTTGGCTTCAGTCCTTGTTGCTCCAGGACACAGAGCCATAACTCTGACCCCGGATAAATTCATATGAAATGGATCCTATAATATAAAGATTATTCAATAATTAAACATGAAAAATTATAAAATTACCAACAAACATTATGCAACAATAATGTTATATAGATAAACTCAATGGACATACTGACTACTAGCATTAACTATATTTGCTGTGCAGAATGAAAACTATCTTAAAGCATAAATATGTATAATTTTTCATAAATTTAATGATCACAAGAACAACAATATTCTGAATCCTCAAAACCACTGAAAAATACTTGTTTTTGTATATACTTTAAGAAGTCAATTTACTAAATGAACCTTTCCTTCAAATTTACCATTTTACTAGAACTTTTTTTTTAAATTTCAATATACCAGGACAGAGTAATTTGACTTGAATTCTAACTATTCCTTTATCCTTCTGGATTTAGGGCACATTAGGTAAATCATGTAAAATTGTTGGTTTCAAAGTTTTTATTTTGCCTGTTATTAATATTGTATTGGTTTTTCTGACAATAAAATGATACTTACTCCAAAAGAACGGGTGAAACCAATGATAGCATGTTTTGTAGCTGTGTAGATTGGTACACAGGCACAAGGCATGAGGCCAAGGGTTGAAGCTGTGATGACAACTGTTCCACCTCGCCCACCACGATCACGACCCATGAACCTATGAGCCAGTAGAGTACCTCGAATAACACCATTCTGGAAAAACAAAGTGTAATAGAATTAATCAAGGATCAATACCTCGAGGTACCCTTTCTTCGTACTGCAGGAACAACCACACATATGAAACTGCAACATTCTATTTCAAAGAGAATCTGCATCTATAAAAAGTGCTGAATGTAAATATGCAATAAGTCAGTAATGCATTTCAATTATAGATTCAATTGTAAACAAACTCATTGACCCAAATTGAATAATTCGATCTTGGAAGACCAAATCTGCAAGATGAATACAATCAGATATGTATTTATAAAAATATATATATAAATAAATAGATGCAATAACTGTAATAAACAAAAAATACTTCCTTATTTTTGTTTAAGTAAATTAACCATTATAAAGAGTAACACTCTGAAAATAAAGGGACAACTGTGTAAATTATCATGTATAAGAATTCAGATTATGAGGCGCTGTGCTATTATAAATGTATCTTATAAATGGTATATCAATTAAGAAAACCAAACAAGATTAAAGGATGACAACAATGCTGACTCATCATACAATTATATGATGTTTAAAATTATATATTCATATGTTATGCATATTAAAATAAATTACGTAATCAAATGTTCTTACTTACAAGGTTGACATCAACTTCAAGCTCCCAGAACCTGTCATTGAATATCCCAGCATTATTCACAACAATGTCAATAGCACCAAACACTGATACTGTGCTTTGAAAAGCAGCTACAACAGATATTACAACTTTATAATTACATTATTTCACAATATGAAATAAGATACATCTTTTAAATAGTCACAAGAACATTTAACTATAATAAAAACATTTGATTAATGCAGTTCAAAAATCCTTAATGTACACTTTATACTTGTATTAAGAAATAAAAGGGTAATTTATAAATTTAATAGTATTTTCAATTTGGTGCTTTATGTAGATGATGGGGTAGTACTCAAAGTTTCAACCCCTATATGTACATCAAATGTTAAATTATCAGTTGAGACTAATCCCTCATTTTATCTACATGCAAGTCTGTTTAAAGAAGCAGCCTAAAGATGTACTAAAGAGTATCTCATGGTCTATACAGTTTTTACTATGCACTGAAATAAATTATTCAGTGAGAAAGTAAGTTCTTATTTTCTCAACCAATTCTCAAACACCACTCTAACATTTAACTTAACATCGCCTTTGCCGAATTTCTTTTTGGTTCAGTGCAGAGTGCTGTAGTTTCTCCTGTTTTCCAATTATTCATTGTACTGTATCGCAACCTTTATAGGGATGTGAGTTTTGTTCTCTCTGTGTGATCTTTGTTCCAATAGTGTGTGTTAGAATATATCTGTTACATTAGTGTGATAAGTTTGTCCAAAATATTTTATTGCAAGTTTTAAGCCAGGGAGTTGATAATGATCCTATGAAGCTGAATTTTTTTTCAGGGCTTGAGTTCCCTTCAGAAACCCCAAGGACATTTTGTTTTATTTGATCTTAGCGGATTTTAGAAATTGCAATGTTTCTTTTAAGGTTGGATTCTAAATGTTATAAGTTTATTGGTAATCCTAGGTCCAAACTTTTCACAAGTTTTATGCAGAGCCATTTGGTGGTGTACTTTTATTTCGTAAGCAGGAATTCATTTTAAGAAATAAATGCATAAAAAGAACACGAAAATGTTGTCACGGTTTAATTAAAACCGCAGGGAATCTCATGTTCCTTTAGGACTGAACATAAAAAAAAGGCTTGGTCAGGGCCACTCTCCTCTTGTATCTCTAGCTCTTCAATTGAGGATCTCTCCTAGCTATCTTCTAACTATCTATCTTTTCTCCTCCTCTGAGAAAGAATTGAAAATTGGAGAGTTCATTAAAAATTCAGGGCCGCACCTGGGGTTGGCACACCGTCCCCACTTGTAAATTATTGAGTACCTCAGAGGGGAGGGATGGTTTTATTACTCAACTTCGCTACTTTCCCTCGAGCTAGGAGAAATTTGATTTTTTAAGACATTTTTGGATTCTAAAAAATCCCGATGTTGCTTTGTACCTTGTGTTTATCTTACGTCAGTTATTAACATCAAAGATCTTTGTTACTTATTTTTCATACGGATCCAGTATTAGGCATGCAACTAAAGTTCAAGGTAGATCTCTACTTTATTCAGTTTTACTTGTTGGAAACAAGTTAATTCTACAGTTACAATAACCCAGGAGCTGCAATACTATAACACAACATATTTTTAAGTACTTCTTAAAAATGTAAATTATTCGCTTATTTCCTAGTTATAATTTTAATTGGGTACGCAAATAGTTTAAATTAAGTTAAATACGTATCAATACTCATAATTCAAAAGTTTAACTATTAGCGTTCATAGTATCTAAAGGAACAACTCTAAATCCAGTTCCAATCACGCTCAACTGAGCTTTTGTTGTTCTGCGGGATGTCTTAAAAAAGCTAGAGTAGATAGGTGCCGCTTACGGCACAAATAATGGTCAATTAATCATTTACCTTACGGCTGGAATAGACAAAAAGTCAAACTCACCTTCAAACTGAGGGTAGTCCGTGACGTCACAGAGGCAGAACAGAGCTCTCGTGTGACCGAATTTGGAATTGAACTGTTGGACCAAATCCTCGCCAGCCTCCTCGTCCAAGTCGCAAATCGAAACCTACAATCGTACAGGCATATTATATATGCCTTATATATTATATAAGCCATATTATACAGCAGTGCATACAAGACTGTTCTTCCCGTACAACCTAACAAGAATTGAAAGTATAATCTGAGGACGAGGGCTCAAATCATGTTACACGTAATAATATCAACATTCCGACATTTAAACATGCAAACTTTGGAATAACTGTTTTGTGGTCTAAGAGGGGTTCGAATACCGTAGATTTTGTGTTCTTCTCTCCTCTCGCTGGTGGTTTGGTATTTTGCTAGTACAAGTGACACTGACAGTGCAAACAGGGTGCCCCAAAAGTATCCTAAGTGACTAATACCGCTACTGAAGACGGCGAGCAGCCGAAACCGGTCTAGCAAAACACCAAACCAGTGAAATGAGACAGAAGAACACGAAATCTACGATTAAGGTAATGTTTAGCTGAAATTTGAATTAAACAATATTAATATTTGTTCATCTATTAATATGAATCAACTGCAAACACTTAAAAATCATGTTCCAAATACGATGGCGTAGAGTAGGCATGTCAAACAATTTATCAAACACCCGTTAAATTCATATTTTTGTTGGTAAAGATTAATTTATCAATTGAAGGTACACGGAGCGGTAATTTGCGGTTTCTCGACTGGAAGGATGGATCCCTTGGAAATGCCATATAGGATAACTCCAAGAGGAATCGAAAATTTTAAGTAATTAAAAATGATAAATTACATTTTTATTACGTGGTTTGATTACAAAATAAAAAATTGTGAACGGAAACCGTTGTTTTCCAGTCTCAACTGGTACCAATCGACCGATATCTAACTGTTGCATCTGGACTATAGACTAAGATTAAGCTGCGCTCCGCGAATTGGCCATTAAGGTCTCGCCGATAAAAATGAAATAGGGAGGCGGGCGAACATATATCAACCATTGGTCGACCATCATTTGGTCGACTTCAGTTAAATATCAGTATTTTGAAATTATTATATACATTCTATTTGATTTATTACAATAAAATTTAAAGGTGCAATTATAGCGTTTACTTTATGTCAAATATTTACCTCAGTTACATACAATAATTGAATGAGTTGTGTTAAATTTACAAAATAAATATAAAATTGGAATTTGGAATTTACAACAGCTCAATGTAAGATTAATCTTCAGAAGTAACACGAGCGTTCATTTTAGAGAACAAATTTCCAAATTAAATAATTTACTACCTCCGTCAAAACAAAGCAGCACCTTTCCTTATAGAACAAGTCACTTGCAACTGCCTACATGATTGTGTAAGGACAGGTAGCCTAATATTTCTCGGCCGGATGCTTGTTAGCGGTGACTTGAATTCATAATAAAGGATCGAGTCTGTTGGTTTTTTAACCCGTTACAGTATTTCAACTCAACAATAACACTTGAAGTTGTTAGTGCTAATTATAAGGTACAAATGCTTTTCTTTAGTCTTTATTTGTATTTGCTTACATTTTATTATCTATTCCCATTATAGAATTTGAAAATTATCTGGTTATAAAACTGGGAATAAAAGGATAGAAAAAAGTGTTTACATTTATGTTATGTCTATTTAATCTCTCCGAGGCAGCCAAGAGCCAATTGGGACTCCATTTCCAACGTAATGAAAATTTGGGTGTGGACCATTTATGAATTGTGGTTAAGATCCTGCGTCTTTTCTAGAGGAATCGATATGGCGCCAATTTATACCAGTACCCTCTCTGCTTAAACCGAGTGACCAATTGTTAGAAGAATCTGTCTTTAGGATCCTTGCTCTTCTCAAAGGTAAAAAAAATTTCAATCACTGGTGCAGGAGTTGGTTACACCTACAAGTACATAAGACATTCCAGGCCGCGACGCCCCTAGTATCACAGACGGTCTGTCAACGAAAAGCTAAATTCTTTATAGAACTTCTAACAATTTTCACTCGATTTCATCCGCATTTCACAAACCAGCTCGTCCGACACCCTTTAGCGTTACCTCGGCAACCATAACCGGGTTTATCGCTGATTGCGACACAACAATGTGTAACCGGCGCTGCCGACAAATTTATCCTTACGACCAAAAGGAAAAGAATTATATTACTGGCGCAACAAGCGAATTATTGAAAATAATTCCACACAAAAGACTCGTAAATTCGCTCATCGCTATCTTTCTTACACGAATTCAAAAGAAATGGAATTTTTTTTCCGGTTCGCCGTAACAGTCCCGTAACTCGAAAATCGGATAACAAAGATGCTAGAGACATCGTAGTTCTTCGCCCGCGATTTAATCGAATCGCCTAACTTCAATCGAGTTAGGCAGAACCGAAGAACATATTGGCGAACAAGTGGCGAAAGGACGCGTTCGATGGGTCGATACGGCCTTCCCGGGACAGTCGGGGGAGTCGAGGCACCCGGCGGCCGTTTTCGGCAGATGTTCGGGCCGCTTGACTTGCCCTCGTAATTAACTAAAGTATGGCGTGTAATTAATTAAAGAATAACTGAGCGACTCACCTTGACTCCCTGTTTGACGAGCTCCTCGCAATAGGCCCTGCCGATTCCGCCCGCGCCCCCGGTCACGAGGGCCACCTTTCCTTTCAGATCCATCGCGCTCGAGACTCAACTACTTGGCTCCCGAGGGCAGCTCACCAACATGTCACTGGTACCGGAGGTTTTACCGGAGGGCGGTGATGCCGGTCGATCCTGGTTGGCGGTAAACTCGACGGGGCAATGACCCAGCGGTGTAGAGCTCTGTGGGGGTGCTGTTCAGTGTGCGGCGAGGGTGTGTGCTCTCGCCCCCTACTACAGGGAGGGGCTTGTTACTAGAGCGCAAGTCTCGCACACTCACCCTCTCATAAACCATTCGATAGCCGATTGTTTTACTCTCGCTCTGACAACTGGCGAGGAATAACAAGAGGGGATAATTAACGGATTAACCCCTTAAGGACGCGGACCCGCAAAACAAATTGCGCTCCAGATCTGTGTATCACTTGGGCTATTAACTGACTTTTATTTAATACTTTTTAGGAAAAACCAAATTAAATATTTTTTTATCTTCCATACGTGGCGCCATTGATAGCTTTAGGCAACTTAAATTGTGATAAGGAGAAAGCGCTTATTTCTCCGTTCACTGTCCGTACATACAAGAATTAAATAATTTGTTTTTATATTGGTAAGAGGGCAATTCTCAGAGCGGATAAACGAAAGTACATAATTTTATTTCGCTTCCGCTTTATGCCATTTTGAGACGAACTGTTTATATACTTGAGCCCTTCTGTGGCTAAATTAAAAATTATAGAATATCTAACAAACAGCGCACTAAAGCCAAAACGAAGTAGTCCAATGGATGTAAATTACTGAATAGTGATAAAGATATATGGCCTTATATACCTCCAAACAATATAAGGTAGCCAAAACTATAGTCCTGGCCCTTGACTAGAATAGTGCAAACCCGATTAATTATTTAATTTAAAAGTGAAAACGCTAACAGAAAGTGTTACTTGATATTTATATTGACTTTAGCTAAGTACAAATTTACCTGTACAGACCATAAAATAATCACTCAACTCCTTTCTTCACGAATATCTACTGCTCTCTGTGTTCTTGTCCAAAAGCAGTTATCAGTTGTAATGGTATTATTAAAAATATTATCTTATCATTCATTATTGCCTTTCCAGCAATTAATGTTCCTCATGCAAACATTGCAGTTGCTTTTAATTAAAATGTTTAAAATAATGTTTACTTAATTTTTGACCATATAGTGAAAAAGGTTTTGTTATACTGTCAAATATTTTCAAATAAAAGTAATGGTGACCATATTTTAGACAATAATAATTTCTTGTACTAGCTATTACATTTGCATAACTATTTGAATGTATTTCTACTTTATTTTAAGTCATTATATAAAAGTATTTACTTGTGACTGCACACCATGTATTCTATTAAACATATGCTCATAAAGGCTATATCACACTTGGTGCGTTTAGCCTCGAAATTTAATTTTTAATTGATAATTTAAATAATTATTAATGTTGTTTGTTTTCATTTAAAATAACATATATTTTGTATATAAAAAACAATATTGTTTTTAATACACAATACAGGTAATTGATTGCACAAATTTAAAAAACTGTGATAATAAATAATTCTTAAATTTAATAATAATAATAATAACATTAATAACAATAATAATATGCCAATATTAGTATGGGAATATCATTATTTAATAATAATATTAGTATTCACATTGTTATTATAATTTTAATATAATAATAAGTATTATTATTACTTGTTTATGTTTTCTAGTTGGCACTTTAGCTTCTCATGTTTTCCTATTAGAAAGAGTACTGAACCTAAACAACTAGGTCATTATTAAATTTATAATTCATTAAGGGTGTTCAGTATAAAAACAATTAGTTATACTTAATTTAATTAATAAACAATCCCAAATGTTTTAATGTCTATGGTTCCAAGCACGGAAGTGAGTTCAATTCTGAACAGCTAAAACTGGTCAAGGAAATGACAAAACCAGTGAATGGGGACAGAAGATCACTGGAACCATTCCAATCACAATTTATTGAAAACCCTCAGCTATTACTTTGGTCTATTCTGTTTAGCAATATGAGGATTGAACTGTGAATTATATTTTTGTTTGAGAGCTGGCTGTTTTACAATGGGCTGGTGAAGGGAATCAAGAGGTGGAGGTTCCCCTCGCAGCCTGGCCAATGTGGTGGCAGCTCTCATCTTTTCTTCCATCTCCCTCTTAAGTCTTTTTGCCCTCAGCTGTTCCAAGCTTGTAGTATCCATCTCTACACCAGAGCCACTACTATCTTCTGATTCACTACGCTTCCGTTTCCTCTTATGCTTCTTCTTTTTCTTCTCTGTCCTTTTGTCTTCTATTTCTTTCTCCCTTTCGTGTTTTCCAGATTTCTTCACATCCGACATCACATATTTCTTAATTTTGTTCAATGGATCAAGTTGGCTCTTTCTCTTAAACTCCTTCTCATTTTCCTCGTTAGGCAGTTTCTCAAATCTTTCTGGCACTTTATTGTACCAGGATATATTGCCAGTTGCTTCAACTGTGTCCTGACCTAGATAGGTCAAATAACCTATTTGTTTCTCATACTTTTCTCTTTCTTCCTTTTTTTCTTTTTCATGTTCTTTATTAGTTTTGATCACTGTCTCTGTCCCTTCTTCCAGGTCTTTAAAGAAATTTACATGCTCTGTAATCTTCAAGTTGACATTATTTTCTTTCTTGACTAAGTCTTCCTCTTTTATACCATACTGAGATCTTGCTTTATTTTTTAAGAATTTAGTTCGAGCTTCAGTCTCCTAGAAAAGAATTATCATTTTAAAATGATTAAATGTAATGGTAGATTCAGATAAGTTATAGCCATAAATATATTTAGAAGCAACCATTATATGAGATATACAAAATGTCAAATTAGGAGGCATAAAAATTGCACAATGTACAAATTATAACCAAATAACAAGCAAATATTGCAACATAAAAATATATTAAATATTTAAAAATTTAACTGAAAAATGTAGTCATAAATTAAAAAATCTATCTGAAACATTATAGACCAATAATGTGTTGTTTTATTCTGGATACACAACTGTCCAAGAACATCAATAACTGCAGAAGTAATAAACATTCTACTGGATTGATTTAAATTAGGATGAGTGGTGAAAAATGTTTGGTCAGTTTCACTATTAAAAACTATGGTTAATGGTTTAACACTGGCTCAACAAGTAATTTTTCAGGTATGCATTTTAAGTCAGTTTTATCATGCTGTTAATTTACAGCAGTTAAATATCGAACTTACCGCTAACTTAATTCTTCTTAACTTTTCCTTTTCTTCCTCAGCAGCTTTCGCCTCATCTCTTCGCACCCTGGCAATATTTTCCTTCGTCCTAACATGCCACCTTTAGAAAGAGAAGAATATTTTGTTTTAATTGATTGCATTTTTATGTTTAGATCGTAGGGCGATATGAAATTGAAAATAAAAATTACCTTTTCTTCGGTAAAATATTCATCGTGAAGATACAATACCTGCTTCACTGTAAACTGCTCATGTAAATAAACAAATACTTCTAGTGCCATCTACATGAAAACAGACGAAGTCAGTGCAAAATGATTTTCATTTTAAATTCAAACAATAATGTTGAAATTTATATTCACAACATACATAGAAACACATTATATTATTATTAGTAGTAATAAGGTGACGTTTTCTATAAGCTAACGTTAAATCTATAAGAGATTAAGATTTTATTTGATTCTTAACGGGATACGTATTAAAAATGTTTCAAATGTTTTGGTAGAGAACAAGTAAAAGGCTGCCAATATAACAACGATAGCTGAACGATAACATGATTATATAATTAATTAAATTATTATATATTAAATTATAAAGTGAAATTTTATATAAAATATCTATACAATTATGAAAAATAGTTTAAGGTTTTAACTGATTATATTTTATTATATTTTGTATTAATTTAATTTTATAGTGCTGGATATTCGAAATAGTTTCTGACTAAAATTAATGAAGTTGATTCTAAGTAGTGATGTCTCGATTCATTAAAAAATTCTATAGTTTTAAAGTTATGAAGAAAAATTATTTTAAAGTTTTTGAGTATTGAATCTTTCTGGGTCAGCTGTAGGTCTGAAGGTTCTATACTTTCGTGCTTAAACGTTCGAACTTCAGTTTGCTACAATGCTGCCTTATTTCAGGCGTTTTGTGCAGAGTTTGGTGATTATTGTCGTTAAATTAATAAATTATAGGTTTCTTTATAAGTATTTATGTAACGATTACATATATTGACCGTAATAAGCAGTTCCAATTTTTACTGACCACTCAAGGGACTGTTGACTCACTTATGTTAAATATTGTATTCAATAATCGCGATACCGAGCATTTGTTACCTTTTTCAGTTACATTGCCATGAGTGATATGTCATGAACTCGTTTTTTGAGTGGTTTTTTTAGTTTTGGACTATTATTATTAGCTTAGTATTATCAGAGGATTTTGATCCGAAATATGTATGCAATATGTATCAAATTAATTACTTATTAAATTAAGTATGAACAGACTGTTATCTAAACTTCATCAGTTTTTTAAAAGTTTTTCTTATATATAAAATATCATCAACATTATAGTGTTATGAATTTTATTATATAAATGTTGTATTATTACTGTTGTCCTTTTTTATATTGTTTATATGCAGACATCATGGTCTAGTTTTTGTCATTATTTTGTATTTGTCGTGCTTTCTTTCAGGTTCCTCAGAGAAGATGTATTCAATCATCTGCGGTTCTTTGCTCTGATAACTTGTTCGTTGTAAGTAATGTGGTGTATCAATGTATGATGTTAAATCTGTCCACTAGAACTTTTCTCATTTTTGTAAATTACACTTTCAGCATAGGGACTCAGAAGTTGATAATCCTGATATGAAGTTTGAATTCACTTCTGAAAATATGAAGGTGAGACCATTTTAATTATTATTAACTGTTTGTATTTGTTTCTAGTTATTGTGCACATTGAATAAAGCAATATCCAATTGGTAGGTCCCTTCTTATTTGTATTTAGAATGATTCCTAAAAACCAAATAAAATACTTTATGTATTCAGAAACCTGTTTCTCACCACAATGTATGATACGATGAAAATTTCTTAATTGTAACATGAAACACAATACCAACTGGGTTATGTGAATACAAGTTTTACTTATTCAGTAATCAGTTAACAAATTAATGTAATACATCACTGTGAACTTTGGGTAACTCCAGAAACAAGGATTTTTTAATTTAAAATAGTTAATTTATATTTGAAATGTATCTAATGTGGTAATAAATTAATTAAAATCTACACTGGTATTGAACTCTCCCGGTTAACATAAAAAGATCTGTATCATGGATGCCTTAGTTTCATTAAGACAAGGTACACACACACACACATAGTCTACATAAAGATCACAAATTGTACTTTGTTCAATAAAAGTTGAGAGAAAAAAAGAATTGAATTCCCTAATTTGATTGTTGACATGACATGTTGTCTTACATAGCAGTTCTCTTATTAACAACAAGAATAAATGTTTTTCAGAGGGTAGAAGCAATTTTATCTATTTATCCAGAGGGTCACAAGAGAGCTGCTATGATTCCACTTCTGGATTTGGCACAGAGGCAGCATGGCTGGCTGCCCATCTCAGCTATGCACACTGTTGCTGATATACTCAACCTTCCCAAGATGAGAGTATATGAAGTTGCTACATTCTATACTATGTTTATGAGGTTGTTACTTGTCTATTTTAAATTTTATTATTTTATTTTAACCATTTAAGATTTATCATTTGTTCTTATTTTGAATTGTGTTGAATACAATAATTTGATGAATTCAGTTCCTATATTCTTAATTTATTAACTCTGAAATTATATTTTTGTAAAATAAAATGTTGAATTGCATTTTTATGAGGGTTGTATTAATTACTGAATATCTTTACCACATTAATTTTGTTTCACTATCAACAAAGATAATTTTAATTATTTCTTCATGTTTACATAACCTCTATTGGTATTTTAATGATGGTGTATGGAACTATTCAAATTTGTAACCGAATGGATAGTTAGTCCAATTCCCCACCAATTCATCTTAAAATTATCTCTGTTACAAAAGTTTAAATCTGTTTTGTTGAATTTTTCTTAGGGCTGTGGCAGACTGTTTGCAATAAGGTTGATTTGTCCAATTACTGTTTATATTATTTATATTTTGTAGGAAGCCGACAGGTAAATACCATGTTCAGGTTTGCACCACAACACCCTGTTGGTTAAGAGGTTCAGATGAAATTCTAAAATGTGTGAAGAAGAAGTTAAACCTGGAAGTTGGTGAAACTTCAGACGATAAAATGTTCACGTTATCAGAAGTCGAGTGCTTGGGTGCATGTGTTAATGCCCCTATGATTCAAATCAATGATGATTATTATGTAAGTTAAAACAAATGACTATGTTGCTGTTTCCACTGTGTAAGTATTGTGTATAGACTGAAAATTTAAGCATCTTTGACTATTTCTTTGCTGTTATCTTTTTAAATATTTACTATATATTATAAATTAATATATCTATAATGTATTAC
Organism: Lethocerus indicus; assembly: GCA_019843655.1. Taxonomy (NCBI): domain Eukaryota; kingdom Metazoa; phylum Arthropoda; class Insecta; order Hemiptera; family Belostomatidae; genus Lethocerus; species Lethocerus indicus. The sequence continues at coordinate 22,929,619 of JACDQD010000005.1, read as the reverse complement.
ATTATGACCTAATTTTATAATGCGTGTTTATAATATGTGTTATTTATAATGTGTAAATATGAATTCTTTTGGCATTATTTGTTTTTATTATATAATATTATTATTATATATGTTCTATTTCCAGGAGGACTTAACTACAAAAGATACTGAAGAGATCCTTGAAGATTTAAAGTGTGGTAGATGTCCTAAACCAGGCCCAAGGTAATATTTTTTCTTGTTTAGTCCATAGTTCTATAAAATTTGTAATGAAATTGTTCGTATACTTACCATGAGGTCATTTCATTTTTCAGGAATGGAAGATATGCTTCTGAGCCATTAGGTGGACTGACAAGTTTAACAGAGGAGCCTACAGGGCCAGGATTCAAAGTACAACCTGGACTGTAGAAGATTAAATCATTTTTCAAACAAGTTAGCAAGAGATTATGTATTTATTAGTGGTTCTGTAAATAAGAAAATATGCTCCAACAGTCATTAAACCTTATAAATTTTCATTGAAATCTATCCTTTATTATTGTATACTTTCCTTGTTAATATTGTACATTTGCTAATTATGTCCTGTTATTTCTTTGGTTTAACATGGTAATTAATTAACGGACAAGAAAGCAAATTGGTATACTGGAAGTATGCCTTCTCTCTGAAGATAGTAACTTATTTAAATACATCTAAGGAAATATTAATGTAAAGCCCTTAATTATCACGTCTCCAGAAGTATAGTTGAAAAATAAAGAACTGTGAACATGATAATAAGTTCTTTTTAAAAGAAAGAAGAAACAGCATTCTTCTAATGGCATAATTTATCTTATATATACATAAATACAGTTAAAACACATCTTTTAATATATTTCCTGGATGTCCCAATCAGCCACCTTTAATCCTAACAGGAAAGTAGGATTTTCTTATAGATTACATGAGGTATAAGTTGTAATCAGCAATCACATTTTTTTTATGTTTGTACAACCTGCTGTACCTATAAACGTTCTTCAAATTTTAATTTTATGACTTAAATATCGTTTAAATATTTTTAATGGGACATATTTATGGGACAAAATTAAAATTAAGTAAGAAACTCAAAGAAAAATATGTGTGTGTGTGTGTGTGTGTGTGTATATATATATATATATATATATGTGATTATAGTCTGACAATGTTCTCTACTGTGTTTTCCTACAGTATTATTTTAATAAAAAAAGAGTGTAAGTTTCCTAATGACGTTTTCAATGACGGTTTGTTCGATATACATAACGATTTAGTTCAATGTAGTTTTATAAAGTTAGCTGCACTGTACGTTGTCTTGCAGTAGCTACATAATAGCTTGTGTGTGGAGGCATGACAGCGGGAACAACATGCAAAGGTCTTTGAGTGTAGGGTTATCTTTGGTTAGTAATTACAGCAGCAGCGATGACTCTGATGAAGACGTCGATCGTTTGGAACAGACTTCGGAAAACAAGAAATCTGGCGACGAAAGGCCTGGAAAACGATGCAGGTATATCCGTAAAAAAAATTTGATATATTCACGAATTTATATATATATATATATATATATATATATATATAAATTTGCGAAATTATATATTCGCAAACACTATAGCAAAATAACTATTATCATAGCCCCAATAAGCTGACCTTAATGAGTCTTAAGGATACTGAAAGTAAGGAAAAAACAATCCAATTCAAAGATCAAACTTAAGATGAGGCAGAAAAATCACATGGATAACATTTCATAATTATCATGGAGACTATGCTAATTATTTTATTCACAAATAGTAATATATTTTGTGTTATACTAGGGCATCACAATTTTAAATTAAATTCATTTAATGTAAATATAATCAGTACTAATTGAACTGGTTTTGTACTCCATATTTTAAAAAGATTACAGACTCAGCAACAGCTTTGTTGCAAGGGTCTAGTAATCACTGTTGATAATAAAGTGATGTTTCTTTTACTGTGGAAAAAAAATTCTGTTTTAGCTAATTAAGTATGTGTGCGAAGGTTGCCTTTACCAGAAGAATTTCAGGTTATACCAAAGAGGAGATTGGATGACTATGTCGAAGATAAGCCAGGGGAACATGATGGGAGGATGAGATCTTTCCCTCATGAAAGAGGGAACTGGGTTTCTTACATTTACATACCATGTATGTGTTTTGTTAATATAATTTTATACAGGTTTTATTTCATAGTTCTGTCTATTAGTTCATCACCTTTATTATTATAATTCCTTAATTATGGTTTATTTAACCTGTGAATTAATTTCTAATTTGCATTCTCTTTTTACAGTTAAGGACAATTATCATTATGATATTTTATGTGATATCATAACCGACTTCTATCTTCCTAAAATAAAGTTGAAGAAAATAGAACAACTCCACATAAGCTTGACAAAAACATTTGTACTCTTTCATCATTGGATAGACCAATTTGTTGGTTCCATCAAGAATAGTTTAAAGCGGACAGCAAAGTAAATAATTTTCCCATCTGGTTTAGAATGAATAACTAGTTATATAAATAAATTTATTATAATTTCTATTTCATTAACAGATTCTGCATTATATTATTGTCCTCAGTATGGAAATAACCACAGTTATAAAAAGAACTGTTTATTCACTTAATGTTTCAGATAATATATTACTTATGTTACCAATAGAATTGCCATTCATTTGATGTCAACTTTAAGTATTAATTAATAACATTACTACTTTCTATTTTGAATGTAGGAGGACATTCATTGCTAAGTGTTTAAATAAATAACTAAATTATTTGTTTTTTATCTGTTCTTTCAATATCTATATTTTATTCAGGTTTCAGCTGAGCTTTAATACAATCAATGTATATCTCAATGAAGAGAAAACTAGAACATTTATCAGTCTAGAAGTGGGCTGCGGAAGAAATGAACTGTTAGAAAGTATAAGATCATTCAGAAATTGTTTTAATGACTTTAGACTAGATCCTTTCTACGAGGTAGGGCATGAATTAAGTACTCTAAAAAGCATTAGATTAAGCAAGATAAATGAAGCATTCATGTATTTTTGATTATTAAATTATGTATAATATATGGTAATGTAATTATGTGTTTCAGGATCCCAGTTTCCACATGAGTGTAGCCTGGTGTTTGGGTGATGTCAAATGCCAAATAGAAGAAAAACTTCCAATCTTAAGGCATAAGTTCAATGAGTTCATTAAAGAAGCAGGAGGGTCATTCAGTATATGTGTTGGACAATATGCATTCAAAACTGGTCACAGGATATATAACTTAGAATTAACATAATGATAGTTGTATTTAAATTACAAAAAATAATATGTGGACAGAGTGGTTATAATATACAACTTTTTTGAACCAATAAATTTTAATAAAAATATTGTGATAAACTGGGGTTCAGTGATAGTTTATTTCACTTTCTCCATTTAACCCAATTAAGTAATTATAATACCTAAGTACATTATTTCTAAATTATTTTACAGTGCACAATACATAATTAGATGTAAGAGTGAATGACAATTCAATTTATACTGTTCAAGTGGTTCATACTCCTTCCTTGACTTGATGTAAAGTACTAAATTATTTTAAACATTATTGGTTCTTATACTTGGAGCACTGCTTATATACCAATCATAACTTTAAAAGCAACTAGTAAATACTGAATTATTGGCTCAGTCAATAATTTATTTTGTTCCAAAACTGGATTTTGATATTTGATAAATCAACATGGAAAAGAAGCGTTCTGATTAAATATATTTCTTTGTTTTGGCAGGTCAAAGAAAAAATTTGTACTCTTCAAAATTTATAGTACGGTTATATAAAACTAATAGGTTTCATTTAAAGGATATAAATACAGTGTGTGCAATACACGTGCAAATTAAATATTTTTAATTATACTCCAAGTATTCTCAAGTAACTAATCTCAAAACGACTGAAAAATTCATCATATAGGCTGATACAATTATATCATAATAATTAAGGTACTTCATCTAGGTACAAATATAGTACCCAGTATTACAAAATGCTTAGGCACTATTCAAAATGTTAAGGCAAAACTGTCAAAATACATATCACCTTAATTAAATTGATTGCATCAAATATACTATAAAAGTTCAAATTACTTAACAAATTCAAAATAAAATGAACATACGGCATCAGAGGGCTCAAATGTAACATTATAAGAAATTTTAGAGCCAGGTGCAATTTTGTTATTCTGTTCATAGAAGAAATATACCGCCTGCTTGTCAAAAATGTTCCAGTGGACTTTGTGACCTGGCTGGGCAGGGTTCTCTATTTTATTGTCAATTCCACTTCCAAAATGGCAATCCTTTGTCCATTCCCATTCCATCCATAAAGCGACACCATTACAAATGCCTTCACTGTTTACAGAAATTAAGATTAACGTTTAATAAATAGTATGAGTATATTAATACAAATTTAGTAAACTTTATTTTATTTTTTTTTTGGGGGGCTTTAGTGCAGCCAGTTACTCGGACTATATTGCACTTGTGACTGCAGGGGCGACTTACAATCACTGGACCCTACTTATAAACTAGCTTACAGGCTAACACCAATGGCAAATGTCAGGGGTAGCCATCATTCACTTGGGTGGACTTGAACCACCGACCTCGGTGTTAACAGACGCACGCCCCAACGTCTGTGGCCATTAGTAAAATTTAATATGCTTCCAGTATTACATAAATATACTTTCAGTATATTAATTATATTAAAATTTATATACTAAAAAAATTAGCTAATTAATTATTTTGGCTAGTTTATTAATTAATTTATTGGTTAGGAAACAACATTTCAAATAAAAATCTTATTCTTGATTCTGGGCAGATCATTTAGTTAGTTTTAGTGGTTCAATTCAGTAATTTTGGGCATAAAAGAATGAAAAAATAGAACATGTCATATGAAATAATCTGAATGAACACTGAATTGAAAAAGTTATGAATAATATTTATTAATGTTTAAAATATAATTGGTTTGCCATATCAAGTGGGTACAACTATAAAATATAAAACAATATAACAGAGATAGTAACCAGTTAATAGAGACATTGTTGTTAGTTTACAAATGTCTTGCATACTGGTCCCTTTTTAATCTCCCTATAGTTAATAAATGATTGTTTTGTTAGTTTTAGTTACATTATCTACATTATATTAGAGTTACATTATATTTAGTTACCTTTCAAAACTGATATCACCAATGCTTGCAATACACTTGTCTGGAATAGCTTGTTTCAAATCGAATGTCATAAGTTTGGCAGGGGTTGCCATTGCGATACACGGGTATTCCCACAGAGGATGCACTTCAATCATGGCATCACTTATATCACTTGAACTCTTCAACATTAAAATATTTTTCCATTATTTAAAGTGATATGAAGAAACAAGAAAAAGACATTGCTTCACATATAATTAAAAGCAAACTATTTAAATAATGTGATATGAATGCAACAAGAAACATTTTTTTAGTTTCTGAGGAAATACTCCATCAATTAATCTATTATAAAATTTGTGTAATTATTATGAATTGTAAACAAAATATATACTCATGTTGGATCATTCACCTTTATCAATTTGTCAAAAGCTGAAAGATCAAAGCTTTCAACGGTTCCAAGAGGAGCTCTGATTTTATGAAGATGTTCGAACTGTACTGGAAGGGCCCAGATGGTGGCAGAGCATGGCATGATGATGGGTGTACTGGTGCCATTGTTGTGCCTGATACCAGTTTCATTACAGAACATCTCCCTTGTCAAATACCAAACTCTTAAGTGTTCCCAAGGGAACAGAGCAGCCCTCAAGTAAGGCTCACTGATGATGTGTGTAACCTGCAAAATTATTTCAAGTATTACTAATCACTGATTATCATAATGTAAAAACCATTGCGTGTATGGTACAGAATAGAGTTTTGTATAATGTTTACATTTATTTTAATATAAATATATACATAAATAACAGACGTTAATACAATACCTTTTCACTAATCAGATCTTTGTCATATTTTGGTAACAAAATAACTCTGTCTTCCAAATGGTTTGTTTCAATTATACTCTTCATAGTTCCAAATGCTACTGTATTTTCCTCTACAAGGTAGACCTGCAATGTTTTGAACATCAATTATTAATGGGTTAGGTTACATAAAATGTAGAAGCTTTTAAAGTATATGCAGATTTTATTTTTTGAATTTAGAATGAGTTAACATCTGGTAATTTAAACACCATTTTGTTATTTTATAATGAACTGACCTTTAGTTGAATCTCAATTACTTAGTAATTAAAAAATTAAATTTTTAAAAATTAAATAATGACCTATAAAATGGGGATATAGTTAGACTATTTATGAGTGTCATAAATAAAACATATGTCAATTCTAATGTGCACATTCATATCACACTGATTTTCAAATCCTGTGAATATAAACTGTATATAAATTGAAAATAGTTGCATGCATATTAATAATAGTAGCTTATTGATAATGAGTACAATAATGTGTTAATCATTTTGTTAAATACAATTTAGGTTTTAACTGTACCTTCATCGCTCCAAGTTGAGCAGTGGCCAAAGGCAGGAGAGAAGTATCACCACAAAAGAATACTACACTGTTGTGGTCAATGGTGTTGGCTATAGTCTTAACACATTTCTTCCATGTACTGAGATCATTCATAGCCGCTGTTCTGGTCCTGGAGTTGGTCACATGAAAACCGCAACTGCAGACTGGAGCTTTCTCATTAAAATTACTGGCTCTACATAAAAACGGTGATTTAGTCATGTTATTTGTAGTGAATTCAATCTTTCATTGAGGAATACAGACAGTAATAAATAATCATTCTGTGCATGGAAATTTTTTTCAAGTATATTGGTAAAAAAGTAATCATTCCTGACTGACATTAAATCTTTTACAATTCCTAATAATATACAAACATAACCACATTATATAAAATATATTGCATATATATTGTAAAAAAATATCGAAAAATTCCAAAAGCATACTACACATTGGAGAAACATACTCTTATTTTCTTAACTCTTTTATCTGCACAGCTTCCAAATATTAAGTAGCAATAGTAGTACTGTGCGAGATTAAACTCCAAAATGGGTGTTAGTACATAACCAAATTAATAGGAGGATTAAAAATAAAATGTGACCATTGCGCCAATAAAGAAATATTAAAAAAGTATATATGACTAAAAGATTTTTATGACGATACATCATGGATTTTATCCTTCAATATGCATAGGAATTACTAAGAGTCAGTAGTATAGAGAAAAAATTTTGTTGAATGCAATGGGTATAAGTATTAACTCTACACTTACTTATTTGTATAAAGGTCAAACCACATTGAGAACTGATCATGGTAAGAGATGAGTTGCACAGGGGTCGATGGTGAGAGGGAGAGGGGGTGGGGTAAATGATATACGGCTTGCATCCAATGATCCCGCCATGGCGCTGGAGAAACCCAGGTAGGAGCACAGCTTATTTGGATACTGCTTAGCTCACCATTCTCTTCAGGAACCATGTCCAGTTCCCACCAGATCACTACACAGTCCCCTCTCCCTTCACACAGCACATCGGTTTCAACCATGCTCACTTCGTTTTTCTTGAGCCCACCTTTACTAAAATTGAACCTGAAATTTTCCAAATACACAAATACTGAGCATAGGAGGGGAACTAATTCATTTTTTTATTTGCTACTACCTATAAATTCTATTTAGTCTATAAACTCTCATTTCTATAGCATAATATACATGAGGATAACATTATTTAATTAACTTAATAATAATTTTAACAAATTAAATAAATTATTTGCACTGACACAAATATTTGAGTCATTATTTTATCTCATAAATAAAATTAATTTTATCCTTGTTGAAATTGATTTTCAACATCTGGGATTTTTCAGATATTGAAACTCCATCATAATTTCATAAATTTACAAATGGAATGCGCTATGAAAAACAATTATTTCATAGCTTGTTGCACCATTGACGTTTTGAGAATCAAAGTCTTATTATATGATAAGTCTGCTTATCAAAGTAAATAATTAATACTAAGTAACAACAAATAAATAGTGCAGACATAGTGCATTGAGAATAACACCAAAAAAGATACCTGAATATTTCAACTGGTTTTGTTAGCTTTCTAAATGAACCACTGGGTAGTTGTGACACCTGTATATCATGAAGTGCAGGTGAACCTTTGCACTCAATGATGTCCTTTGGTAAAGTTATAGGCAAGTTACTGGCATTGCCTTTTTTCAGATCAGACAAGTCCCACTTGTCCCTCAGTCTGTTGTGGTCTGCTAGCAAAGAACTTTCTAACACTAATCCATACATACGACCTGTACAGGGTATCACCTTTGCATCTACCTGTGAAAATAATAATTATGTGTTCAGAACATATTTCAGGAAATGAAATTTTAAATATATATAAATGAAAGTATCAGAATAAATAAATATTATAACGAGGATTGAATGAAATTGCAGTATCAGTGTCTGTATGCTGTGTCAGCTTGTTTGAGTCCAACAATGTTAAATGTCTCCAATGTCAACAGTAAAGGGACAACATATCTGTGTGCATACAAATATTGGTGTAAATCTAAATATAATAAAAGAAAATCACTCACCTCTAATAAGTGTTGGTGGGCATGATTGAATGTCTCAACTGCTCCTTCGCCAATGAGTTCTGTGTCAAACACCTCAGTGACAAGTATGTTGGCCCTCCGTTCCATATCCTCACCTATAACAAGTTCAGTTGACCTCTTCCCAACGACTTTGATTCGGCCATCAAAACCATTAGCGGCTATAACTTCACGGGCAATAGATGCAATTGGTTGAAAACACTGTTTACACAATAAGAGCATTTATTGTTATCTTTAATAAGAAATGACAGAATACACTCTGACTACCTGGTGTTCAAGTTTAAAATGAAACCAGTTTGAATTATGAGACACTTAACATGAAATTAAACTGATATATAATCCAAATAAATATCTTAATCACATGTGTAAAACAATTAAGTTTCTAGAAGAATCCTAATTAAGTCTAAATTGAAATGTATGATTCATTCATCACTCACTTCACATGCTACTATAGTGTCAGCACCACAGGCAGCTGCCATCATTGAAAGTAATCCAGTCCCAGTTCCTATGTCAAGAACATGAGCTTTTTCACCAGCATCGTGTTTTTCCTTTATCACCTTCTTCAGAGCCTCATAATACTTTTGATTCTGATTAAAAAATAATCATTTAATATTTAAACATTAGTTATTAGTTAAGGCAGTGCTTTTTTAAGATAAATATAGTCACAGTAGAAACTCAAACGTATATGAATTAAAAAATGCAAAATACGTTAACAATATGTATAATAAAAATGGGTTAAACATTCTGCAAAGAATAGTTACCCTATCTGTATCATGTAACATGTCAGCAAAAGCTGACCGGGCAATCTCTTGATGGAAATCGTAGTCCTCATCTTGAATGTACCATTCCGTGTTGCCAGTAAGCACATTCAATTTCTGCACAAACACGTTCATTCTACTTCCTTTCCAGTAAAATGATCTGCTTTTTGACAATGGGAAGGCCCTCTTAGTGAATAATCTCTATACTCAAAAAAATCATCAGATATACCGGAGAAAAAGTACTTAACTTAAAGAAATAGTTAATACCAAGATTACTGACTTATCACCTGGATAATCGAAAAAAGCATAGCCCTTAACTCCTAACTATTTGCATTCTATAAAACACTACTGAGAGTAGTAACAATGACAGCAATAACATAACCTTACGCGGTTAACCCCACGTGCGCTCTACTACTGTACACTAGAAGATAAGATATGATGCCAACTTTGAAAACTGTAATATTTCTATTTTGAACCAATTAAAATAATTTTAATTTATCGAATTCAATCTATTTAAATTGTTTTATCAGGTTAAAACAAAGGTATATGAAAAGAGATACTTTTAATTGAATATATAATGAATAATCTCAAATACAGAAAATTCAATTCATTCAGTTCACAAGTAAGTTTAACTGTTTAAATATAAATCTAAACTTAATCCGGGTATATTTCCCACACTTGATTTGGTAGCCAAAAGATGTTTAAGCTAATTTTATTTATCATTTTATAATTTATAAATTCTAATGTTTCTTCTATATTTGTTTTAAAATTACATTAAATCTTACTAGTATCACAGCTTCGCCCACGAGTTGTATTGTAGACAAAACAGTCTGTTTAATATAAACCTACATTTAATTAAAAAAAAACGTTATTCATAAAACCTCTACGTATGTGATTTTTTAGTTTTATTTTCATTAGGTGATAATAAAATAAATTGGTTTTCGAAACCGTATATATATATATATATATATATATATATATATATATATATATATAATATAATAATATATATATATATATATATATATATATATATATATATGTGGATTTGTATGTAAACAAAACAACCTCCACAGTACAAGAGCAGTGGCAGGGTAGACAGGCCTTGTTTCCAAATGACTAACCACCATACTGACAGACACAGTAACTGAAGATGGCAAGCAGCCGCAACTGGTCTAGCAAAAGACCAAACCAGCGAGAGGAGACAGAAGATCGAGATAACTGCGGTATTCCATTCCTCGCAGACCAACTATTCCAATTCCAATCATATTCCAAACTAGTTCAAATAGTATTCTACTATCATGTACTGATGTCGACTTTCATGATGTTCTTAATGCGACTCTACAGTTTACAAATCCCAAGAGTATCATTAGGATTTACATTTTGCGCTATCCTCACCTGGAAATTATCGTATTTACTGTTTATTGAAGACAATTTGTTGAATGTATTCTGTCCCCCTCGGATTGGTAAGATGTGGAACAAAAAATATTGACAAACAATGGGTGTTTCAGGCGTTGATATATTTAGTATTTTTCTACAGTATTTGAGAGTAAAATATAATGAGGAGGGGCGCCGTTGCCCTGTGAGAGGCGAACGGTTCGTTCCCTCCCGTCATTCACTCTCAGGATTTCTGAACATCCACCAATGGAATAACAACATATCAACATAGAAGATACAATTCGGTAATTTTTTTGGTAATTTCTTGAAGCGGTTCATCCACAAAAAATATTTGATGGTTATCAAGTAATAATTATATTCATTTTTTGCTTATTCCATTGTACGAAACTAAATCACAGAGATATCTTTTGGGTTTAACAACACAAATCGTACACAGTGTTGAATATATTTCAGGTTTCAATATATCAACCATAATACATACTGTTGCATACATTCCATTTTCTTTTTCTTTTTTTATTTATACTTATTAATATAAGATAGACACTTTCTTTTTATCTGTTTAGAGTAAATACAATATATAAAGAGAATATATTTGGAGATAGGCCGATACTCGAATTGTAACACATCCTTAATTGGATGCCTTTAATATTTATATACGTATATAATAATCTACTCTATGCATATTTATATTATCACACACAGTAAAGTACACATTTAACACATTGATCGATGATGCCTCTACCACTCGAAGAGTGAGAGGTATTTCGTTAATTTCTGTTTACTTAACACCATTTATCATATTATTAAGCGTGTGTAGCTTACCCACCTTTTAATATTTTTATTTTACCTATTCGTTTAACATATTGTTGGACATTTTAATTCATTATTTTGGTTAAATTATATTTACCAATACACTGGGAACGAAAATGAGGAATAGGAGCCCGACAGGTAGGTCAGAAATTCTGTTTGGGGTAATCCTGCATTTTAACTTTCTTGTTTCTGCTCTACATATACGAACACCCAAGAATTCGAAGGTTGTTAATTTGTTTAATTAAATTACGAATACAATATTTTGAAAGAATTGCCAATCTTAGTAGGAAAGTGGACACAGTTTTCGATGTTGTGTTAAGTTTACCCTTATTTCTTTCCTATGTATCTTCTTAGTAAAGAAAAGAATAGAATAATTCTAGAAAAAAATTTTACATTAAATAGTGTAGTTAGTGAATAAGAAATCCTTAGAACAGTTTAAAATTGATGGGAAAACAGAATATCAATTGGTGTGTCAGTTAATTGAAAAAGGAAAAAGAAACTCTAGCAGAAATAATTTGTTACGAATTTTATTCCCCGACTAAACATAAAACAGTGACACTTGAAATAATTCTATGTTTAAGAAAAAAACGTGATACGTCCCTTTTTGTCTGTCATTTAATACGAAAATCAATATATTCGATTAACGATGACGATGAATTGTATAACAGGAAAATTACCACCAATATACCAACCAAAGTCCAGGAAATTGTTTTCGATTTAATAATTTTAGTAATTCCATGGTCGAATATATAGCCCACCGTATAAATTTATGATCCTAAAATATTTTCCGCCTTTTCGACGTTCCAGTTCTCCCGGAACGATCGAAGGAGTATTCAGCCCTTCAGCCTTATAAATGTTACTGGGCAGTAAAAATGCTTCTTTATTGTGGCAATAGCGGTGCGATAAAATGTTATTAGTTAGAACGCTTATGGGTCATTGCAGGGTGTAAGCAATTGTGCTTTTTTCGTAACGATAAAGGTAGAACTGTTATAACTCCCACCTTTATATATAACGCCCGAATTATCACTTTTGCAGTAGCCGCAACATTCTTTAACGGCAGACCGTGCCGTTTCATTCAGTCCCGTACACCTTCTACTGTTTGCATTCTCGGGTGATACAACCAAGGGCCAAGTACCTGTCGGGAGGGTCTTTGGGAAAGGAGGGTGTGTGTCGCGAGTCGAGAAGGAGAGTAAAGTCGCGTAATAGTTTTTAGGGATTGTCGGGTTGAAAGTTAATAGTGTCCAATTAAACTGTATACAGCCCACCTGAACGATTGGATATAAGGTTAATACAAGTTGTAAACTACCTAAACAGCGATTATTATCATAAGTATTATGATCCGCATCCACTCAACAAAGTGTGACCACCCGTGCGTATTTCTTAGATGGTTCATGAGCCCTTTGCTCGTCGAACCGAATTGTATCTCTCTGAGCGGCACATCAGTTTACAAACAACCGTTCGATTAGCCGGCTCGGCGAGGTATACCTTCGTTTTTAAAAATAACGGACGCGTTTTGAAAAAAAATAATTGTTTTTATTTGTTGGTGTTCCGTTCGTCGATTTATTCGCGTGCCGGCCGCGACTTAGTTTTTGACGCAAATTTACTTTTTGGTTTTCGGTCAATTCATATCTTTATGTACAATACGCGTGGGTGTTACGGCTTGCCTAACGGACAGACCGAAAATTGGTCTAATTCGGCAGGTTTGCCTGATAAACCGAAATTGAAAAACAAAATACTTACTTTTAAAGTTCAGTCGATCGGATCTTCGATTTGGTCTTGGTCAGTACTGACCGTCTAATAACATCGTAGCAATAAATGTTAACTCTCTGCGGGAAACGAGGTAAAATACTTCTTCTAAAAATGTATAATCTCGTTTTCATTTAATGAACGACCAGTACAATTTTGAGGAGATGAAGATTCGAATCCCTTATAAATATTATATCCCAAAGAATGAATGTGACAAACCGATCCGACCAATTGGGTTATTTTTTTATTGTCCGTTTTCCGTTTCGCCCATACGTTCATTTCTCTTTAGCCCTATTCCATCCGATAATAAAAGCGAGCCCTCAAGTACAAATGACAATATTCATTTAAATTTTAGAAGACATTAATATTATTATATTCCACGTCCATTTATATTATTAACAATATTATTAAAAGAAGTAGCACCATCTTAGTTTTTGTGACAGCGAAGAAGAACTATACAATTAACGGATTAAAGATGCTTTGACATATTTTTGTTTAGTATTTAGTTACTGTAATAAGGGTACAAAACGTGTAGCGCGCTGCTAAATATATATATCTATATATATTCGTATATTTTAGGTTTTTATATATAACAACATCAAAAGTTATGTCTTACACCGGGATTTATAGGGGTCGGGGAAAAGGTGGTCATACCGCCGTGATAATTCCATAAATATATAATCCGGCAATATGTGTTGGCAACACTGGGTTAATATACGATGTATCTCTGAATTTACGGAGCCAAGAAATGAAACCAAATCTTCGGCTGACTATATGCAATAGTCTTGGAGCAATAATATTTTCCTCATTCGCAAAATTATCATAACTGAAATACATCCAGAGCGAAGATATTTCTATACATCAACTGAACTGTTTTTCTACGCTCAAGACTGCACTCGGACGTTCCTTTTGCAGCCTTAAAAAGAAACTGATTTCTGACAATTCGGTTGAAAACGTTCATAGTAGCCTACTGGGCCTATATACGACCCCTTACATTCACAATCCATTACCTTATTTTCTGTCTCACTACAAATCCCTATCACGGTTCACAGGCATACGTGTACCCAATACGTGTATCCAATCTTATATTTCAGTGCTGTAACTTGTAACACTTCCTTATTCGCATTACCCATGATCAGTTCCTAGAAAATGAGTAAATTCCCCTGGTGGATTTATCCTACTGGAATTCTCAGACGGTTGAAGCTTTAAGGGTAATCAATAGTGGAGCGAAATGTTTGGCTAATGTAGAAACCAAAAATGACAGGATTGAATAATTTCTGTACCGTGGCTGACCCGCTTCACGAATATATTTTGCAATTTTTATTATACGATAGAAGGTGTATAAGCGAGGATGCTAAAATATTCAAGAGGTTAGACCAACCAGTTCCCCCGTGTTGCCAACACCGATTCTATCCCATCCGGCGGTCTGATCACCGTTCCAACATCTTATACACGTCGATACGTTTAGCGTACATAATTAATAATATTTAGATAATATTTAAATGTTTTATTAAAGCTAAATATCATGATTGTGATGGATTATATCACACAGCGAATGATTTGTCTCGTTTTCATTTTGATTATGAGATCGACGAATTATTAATTCTATGCGCCCGCCGTCTATTCTGCCTCTCTATTTTCCATCGTTAAAAATAATTCGTTTAGTCTGTCAAAAAAATTAAAACATTTCCACGTTTACCCCCTTATATTAAACATTATAAAGAGAACTAAATGTACAAAACCCGTCTACTTACTCCCCCCCCCCATTGCTCGTAACAAGTACGTAGTTACAAATTTACAATTTTTTTTCGCTTAAGTATTCTTTAAAAAATTTACAAAGCTGAAATTCAGTTAGAATAAAAGCAACAACAGAACATGACCACCGCACTCTACGGTGGAAGTTCTTATCTGTAATAAATAATTTGCATATCACGATTGCAAATTTTTCTAGTACGAGTATAAAATTTCGATTTCTATGTCTTTTTATTAAAAATAAACAACTTGTATTTTGGAGACAGCTAACCGTAACTGCAATCTTTTCGCAAAGCGATACACGGCCTCACTCGCACAATTACACTCTTTCATACTGGTATGCAGCGATACACTGCAGTGTACGTACACTACACTAATGTTAGAATTTATTCCTTTATTAATTTAATATGTAGTAGTTAAAATGTGGTCGCGATTACTACGGGCCTTCCGGGTGTTGTTCAGAGTTGGGAGGCGATTGGTTTCTTACGATAGCAATGGCACCTTTCGAAATCGTACCAGCACACAATTCATATCGATACACATAATACGGTTTCGAACAAATTGCGGCCATTCGTTCGAAAAAAGAAAACCCATCTTCTCCCACAGCACGGATGCGATAGTCTGCTCATATCTAAGTTGGTAGGGGAATCCCGGTAATTACGCGAATTTAGTGAACTTAATGCAACGTTATATCTATACATAATAATAACCATAATAATGATACATAAATGACATCCATAAATGTTTGAGTATTTATATACACTTAAAGAGAAAAGAGAAAGTTGAGAGAATTTGGTTATTTATATGATAACTACTATTACACATTCAAATATATATATATATATATATATATATATATATATATATATATATATATATATATATATATATGTACGCTAGACTATAAGCTATAATTGGTGTCAACGGATAATTCGGATTCCTCCTCTCGAAGAGGGCGGAACCAAAAGGACTGTCCACAACCTCATCGACTTGTTTTTTCGTTAATAAGAATACAGTTAAACATTTATGACGCTTAATTTTGCGGCTTCCATTTTGGTTCAAAGTGTACCCGTCCATCGCAGTCTCAACTATTCGTGTGTGTGTGTGTGTGTGTGTGTGTGCGTGTATATATACACATATACAGTCACACACACTACATTTATTGCTTCAGAAAGTCTAGTCCCTCTATGCAATACTCGGGCGTCCTCCTTCAACGAACTGGAGCGCTAGTTCCGCTACAGCTCGATCGCCAGGCCTAACATGTCCAGAGACGGGAGATGGGCACATTACAAGTGAAAATCCGGTAAAAATGGAGTCGCAGATTAAACAGAAAATTGTGAACTATCACTCGCGTGATTTTCCTTTCTTCCCTCTTCCTTTGCTAGGACCGGTTTTCTCTCCAGTATTGCAACGATGTCCATCCATGTCATATTGAAGGATGATCCATCGCACTTTCATTACATAGTTACTGGGGATATTTTCAACGGGTGTAATTAACAGATCATTTGTACAGTAAGAACAAGAAGTACCAGTAAGAAACAACGATCGCCAGAGGTAACGAACAAGAGAAGAAAAGAAATTAACGCTGTTTATAGTGTACTAACTCTCTCGGGTCCCTCGGCAAATATTAGAAAAATAAAATGTTTTCACGTAAATAGTGTTTTCGCGTGTGAGATTTAGAATCCTATCTAGTTTGGAAAAAATCGAATGTAAGATAAACATATAGTTGGGTCGTTGTTGGGTATGTCTATTAGAGCATATTGGCACGACTTAACGGTTAGTTTGGGTGGTGGCGGTCTCCGGCCTCGGGACAGTCCCAGTAAAGGGGGATGTTGTAATTCAGCCCGATTAGGGTGAATCGTTTGAATCCGAGCCCAGGGTATGGATGGGGAAGAGCGGGTACCATCCTATGGTGATGTGTGTGAGCGTCAATGAGTCGAGCGTGAGCTCGGCCCCGCCTATCCCGTGGTTGTGCTCGAACCCCTTCTGCCTCTCCCAGAGCATTACCACCAGTGTCCTTCCCAGAACGTCGCAGGCGGCGTACCGCAGCGTCTGCTGGAACTGGGGCTCGCAGCTGTGCCGCACCACTCGGGTCTTCCTCTTTTGTAGCCAACGCTCCCCATCTCTCAGGTAGGTCTTCACGTACGTGTCTGCACAACATAATTATTTTGTACAATTCTAATTACAATATGGCGTTTTTCATTTTCACTCCGAAAGGTGAATTAAGGTGGATTAATGTCATATCGGATGCAATAAAATTCTAAATCAGCCTTAAATGGTGGATCTTCACCGGAGAAACTGGATAGTAGTATTTCACTGCTAAATCTGATGTGCTTAGTAATTTTTAATTATTTCTATTTATCATTGATCGCTAACAGTAAATTATATATCCATTTGCCATTAACTAGACATAATAGAACCGAGGAAAGCGTGTCTTAATTAATTGACAAATCTACTTTATTTCTCACCTGGCGGCTCACCGGATATGCCTCTGGCACAAATCACCTCAACCTCCAGTTGCCCTTTTGTCATCACTAGACTCAACTTAATTTCAGCCTGCAAACCTAATTAATCGGAGGATTGGTTAATCTGTTTAATAATTTATATCGGTTTGAAGTTGAACAAAGATAGTTACGGAAAACCTTATCTTACAAATCAATGATATTTTGTTGATAATATGTTACATTTTATTAATGTACCTTTTTTGAGGTGATAGCCACGAGGTTGTATCTGTCCGGGTCCTAATTGTTTTACATCTGATTTCGTACTGAAATATTGAAAAAAAATATCATACACGTGAATTTAATCGCTTTTACAATTGTATTAGTCTTACACTAATAATTTTAAACATCATGATATATATCTAGAAGTTTCCTCTAGTTGTTCTAAACCTCTAACGTAAAGTATTACATACTAAATAATTTACTATGTAATAAATGATCACTCAATAGGCTTGTAATTGAATATAATACCGGAATTTTTAAAGCAATGAGAGTAATAAATAAAGAAATAAATATATTTATAAAATATGATAATTAGATTTGTACTAAAATGTTTCGTGAAATTAGAATGTTGGAAGTTGACCTGTTTCATAATATCATATCCATACTGACTTACCTTGGAGGTCTGTTTTGTTGACTTATTTGGAAATTAAAATAGAAGGTTAGATGTTAAATAGAAGCCATTGTCGTTATGCTTATGTTATTGTGTCTCTTCACATATTGTGTATGTTTTTGTGTTCATTCCTTCCCCTTATCCCATTTTAATACGGCTTACACTATCTGTTTCCATGTAATCAACGCGAAGGTCCAAACGACTTGAAATTTAAAACCAGACATATATATTAAACTTGTTCAATAAACGTTAAATAAATTTTTAAATTAAATATTTTAGTTTAAAACCCAAATAATCTTACAATCAAGCTCGAAATTGATAAATGAATGTGATTTGATTACTAGACTTGAGACCACCAGTCAGTTGATATTCCGGAAATGCAGACCCTATCGGGACCCAGATACTGCGAGATAAATATTATGAATCAACGAGCGTACATTCGATTTATAATAAAATATAGAGAATTTGCGGCATAATTATCATAATATATTTTTATTGATTAATTTGTATGCTATCCTATATGTATTTTCTGTAAATATATTTCTTTATAGTCGAGGTAAGTTTGAGCTTTCAAACTTCACACGATAATTGTAGAACTAAAAAATTTACACGAATTAATAATAAGCGTTGGAAAGCTTGAGATAGAACTGAAGTCAATCCGCTGTACGGATTTAATCAATTTATTGTGGCAATTAATAGTTTACGACTGCCCATAGAGCTAAGCTAAATAGCCGTTCCTCTATTTAGTTGTTTCTACAACCATAGCAGGTTCAACATTGTTGGATAGGAGGCTGTTAGTGCGGTTCAGAGATAGCCCAATTTCCCATGCCCGTTCACGAATCAAGAGGGTTTCTGGTCTTCCTTTTCCTGTAAATGGTAACGGAAACATGTTCTAGAGGGAGATGGGCGGGATCGATAAGTAAATAAGGTCAGACCTCCACTTGTCCTCTTCGTCGCTGGGGCTGGACGCCATCATATTGACAACTGGGCCTGTTTCCAACACCAGCGACTCTTTTCGCCACTGCTCCACACTCATAGGGCTCACTATACTTGGACTACCTGAAATGAAATAACAATTTCCCAAGGTAAAGTAAATCTACTATCCGTTCCTACTCAACCTACCCTCAGAATTTGAACGAACAATGAAAGGTATCTAAAATACAAAATCGAAATGACTCTTTGAAAGGAATATAAATTCAAATTCTGCAATATGTTTCGTCGAGTTTATGTAATTTCCAACATTATTTTAAAAATTATAAATGGGAAACTTATCGACTAAATTATATATATACTCAATTATTTATACGTTAATGCTAACTATGATAAAAACCAAACAACAAACATGCCACCTAATGTTCTGTTGCCTTAGTAATGTACTCATGTATTTGTATCGGGTGCGGGTGTTATCTAAATTTCAGTTTAAAGAAGCTAGACATAAGAAACAGTTAGATGGAATGAGAAACAGACAGGGAGACAATGAGACAGAAAGAAATGAGAGAAGAACGTGATGTGGAGCGAAAGAGAGAGTAGAGAGAGAGAGAGAGAGAGACAGACAGAAGGGATGTACACGCAAACGGCGCGCAGCGGCTTTTCGATTATTGAAACTTTTTTAATTAAAAAAGTTCATAGGGAACATCGGATTAAAAGCCGGGAATTTTTTGAAAATAATTTTCGTCTCGCTTCATTCAGAATGAGAACAATGAAATCGGTGGAATAAAGAACCGTCGTTTATTATGAGGGCCTCCAATTAAAGGCATATGGAAAGTGGGACGATTCAAGCAGTAAAAACATACTTTTAAACTATTTAAATATTAGTATTACTAAATTGTGTTTAAATAGTTACTAAGCAGTAATGCTGAAGTACTATGCTGAAATCGAATAATTAATGGAAGTATAGAAAATATTTTGAGATTATGTATACATATATATATATATATATATATATATATATATATATATATATAAACTTTTATGTGAATTCAGACGAGTGGTTTGCGATATTAACTCAAAAGAAAGCACTGAGCCACTGAGCAACGTCCGTGAGCACAACGTGATGTGAGTGTGGACAACAAACTAATAAAGCGTTTCGTCAAATATTAAACAAACAGCTCGATAGTTTGAACATTGATCTAAATCTATGATATATAAATATATATACAGACAAAGCCATATAAGCGTTCTATACATGTAATTCTATGAATGTAATATCGAGATTATGAAAGATTCGGATTGAGAACAGCCTGTCCTGTGTCAATAAATCGGATATCATAAATATATATTATGAATTCATTTGGCGTCAAATTATCATTTTTCTTTATATTTGAGAATCTTCTTTAAGCTGTTATTTTGTTTAGTTGCCTGTTTGCCCGTTACTACTTTTTTTTAATGGCAAGCAATACCTAGTATTTAGGTCCGGAATTAAAAATTATTTTTAATTAATAGTGACTTCATATACGTTGTGGGACTATATTTGGGGCAATGGCTAACCATTTGGACAGTGTAATTGTCAGGAAATAATCAGATCTACCTCGGGTATTTTCTTCATATCTGTAAATTTTCTTCTGACTACGTTAGAAATGTTATAACAATGATGGATACAGTTTTGGTAATGTTGTTCATCGTCTCGGTTAGTAGAAAAATGTGATCAAATTTACCATTATATAATGGAATCATCTTCAAGGCATCGATAAGGGATTATTGTAACCTTAGTATATACGCCACATCAGTTATATTTTCAAAAATAGGAAAAATAATCATTATTTCCAGGTGTGCAGATAGAAAATTCGTACGAAAGTATTTATTAAAACAATGTATTGCACATAATGCACTATTATTGTATTGGACGTATTTCTACAAAAAATATTTGAATTATGATTTTTATGCTGAATCAAATTCTATTTGTGTCTATTTTTGAGAACATAATGAGATTACCTACTGACAGGTCTGTCGGTCGTTTGGTTAGCTGCGATTGAAAAACACCAAAATGAAAAGCATATATATTCTCCGAGTCCTTCGATCCGTTACAATTATGACTTCAAAGAATTCGTTAGTTCTTTTGAAATTCGCATTTGGTTATGCATTCGGAGAATATAAATGCGAATGACCCAGTCTACATGGTGATTCTATCCAGAACATTCATCGGTTTTATTTACATAAAAACATAGTTATATACAGTTAAAATATATACATCCAACACTCATTACACTGTCATCTAAAAGTGCATTATTTTAGCGTTAAGGATACATCATGTACATATATATAGACGTGTCTCATAGGTTTGATAGGGTGATTGTTTTACATTTATGTGTAAACATTTATGAGATAGGTCTATGAAGGTGGAAGCGAAAATATACAAGGCCCTTTTTTTTAGCTAAGTGAAACATCCAGCTTCTAATTACGCGGGGGTTTTCAATATTCCAGGAACTGGATTTTAGTTATTAATAACAATATTCTTCTAATTTTATTGTTCAAGCCACTGATATTCATGACTGGCATTTGACACTAAGGGGATAATGCCGGTAACTAAGAGCATAATCTTTTAGTTGTCTCGGCATCTGGGACAGTTTGCCCAGGTTAGCGAAATCTTAATTTGGCAAAGAGAAGGCGCAAGCAAGATGAACGTTAACGCAGTTAATAAATCGGGTAGTCGACTAGATATATCTCGATATAAGAAAACCGTTAGTATTGCAGTACAGTGAAAATGTTGGAAACATCTCTGTCAGATTTTTCAGTTCCTAGAAATTGTTCAACTCCCCTTTTCGTACTTATGAAGTATACAACATACACTTTGCAAACACCGTGGCATTCCACTGATATACGTATATAAATATATAGACAGACAGTCAGACATTAGCAGATATATTTGTTTTTGTTGTTGTCTGTCTTACCTTTTGTTTAGTTTTATATCGTCTACTCACCAGAGAATGGGGGAGAAGATAGAGAGATAGAAAGAGAGAGAAGACAGAACACCAACATTAGGGTCCGGGAGACACACATTTGTCCAGTATTCTTTTTTGTTATATTATATTTTATATTGTTTCTTTTTATTTTGTATATGTTCATGTCTAGTGTGGAAATGTATACAAACACGTGACGACATCGACATCAAACCTGAAGTATTTAGTAATAAATGACGCATTCCCGGATTTATTTGCATTTTTTATTGGAACATGTCAATTAAATAGACAGCGTCAAACTTCTCTTTTTGAAAGCTTCTACCGAAGATATCTCTGCTTATTTCTACAGATCTGCTTTTCACACATCGAGGTTGAAAATTTTTAATTTACAGCTTTTTGTTATGTATGCATTTCCACGAATAAACATCATTTAGAAAAATATTAACTCTAGATACTGCACAATACATTTTACTGTTGAGATATGTTCTAAGAATTGGTATATTTTCAAAGGTTAGGCTGCAAATTGTGTTGTATAAGAAGAATATAAGGTATTGTGTTAAGCAATGCGTCGCGCTGCCCCTCACCTTGGATCAACAGCCTGGCTTTCAATTCAATCAGCTGTTGGCTTTCAATAGCGTTCCGCGAATTGTAAAATTGGCGCAATTTAGTATCCGTAACGCTTTTTTAAGGCGAAAAAGATGAGAGGAAGCTCAGGACATCGCCAAGTAAAAGAAGCTAGCATCTGTGTAAATGTATAGGTATAATCATATAGGTTCTCTTATTTATTTTATTTCTACATCAAAGCATTAGCGTGAATAATAAAATAATGAAATTGTGGAACTCACGTGAACTTCTCCTCTTGTCCGTTATCGAAGTTTTCCTCGAGAGAAGTTCACCCCTGACGGCTTTCAGGTTTCTGAGTATCTCGTCCGGGTCGCGCATTGAGGCCCGGCACACGGAGCTCCGTCGTCTTTCTTTCGTGTAGGACGCCGGGGGCGGTACTGCGGGCGCGTCGTCTGTCGCCCGAAGAAAAATACAACAAAAATTAAATATTTATTAGTTTAGAATACGCTGAATTGGCGCGGGGATGCACGTGCATCGCGACTCTAGCGCGTTCATCGGATGCACGTGCACCGCGACGCTAGCGCTCCCCTGAGAGTGGCGCGGAGATGCACTCAACTAAAGTTCGTCGGGTGCACCTCCACTGCGACGCTAGTGCGCGATTAATATTAATATACTTCCGTATAATAATAATATAATAAAGGAATGATCCGCAGGGTGGAGACTGTGGTAGGGACATGGATGGAAAAGGTGCTGACCTTTCTCCTGTTGCTGGCCCTGCGGGGACTGGAAGCTGCTCCTGCGGGAACCCGGAAGCGACTTGGAGAAATCCCTGGGGAGTTGGTAGGGCTCTGTGAAGTCGATGTTTTCCGACTGGCTGGATCCTCTCCTCGAGCCTCCGCACATATAAGCATGATCGGGATGCAGCAGAGAACAATAACCCTCCATTTCCATGTCGCTCGTGTCTTCTGGAAGAACAACCGTACGTGAGATAAATTTAAACATTTGTGTGATTAACGTTCGCAATGAAGATTCGGTCACAACGCAATTAAAGATTAATTAAATACGAGAAACTGTCAGAATAGGAACAATGATTTTGAACTCTAAATAAAATTTGTAATATTTACGATCCTACTTAAAGATATGAATATTAAATGTCATATGTGCGAGTGAATCCTTGGTTGAAGACGAGATGTTAGGGGATGAGTTTCATAAAACCCTATGGTCCCGTGAATTCGCACCAAAGCATAGCTTTGACGGCGTTATAATGATATAGGTCAATAAAGGAACCGCGAGGTGTGTGCGTTGTAAGGAATACCAAAGGTACCTGAAAGAGATCTATCTCCTCTGCGGAGGAGCGTTGTCCTGATGGACGTATCGCTGGCTATGGACGATCTGGGCGATCTGGACGCGGCTGCTCTCAGCTGCCTTGGGTCCTCGAGCCTGTACCAGACTGGAGTGTCGTCCAATAGAGCTTTCTGCAGATCCACGGTGCATTCACCTAATTCGTACGATTTATGTAAAGGACTCAATTCGAATGGACTAAGCGCACAAAAATGCATTAAGCGGATTTAAAACATTTCGTTGTAAGTGGAGAGCACTTGGCTGAAATAAGCTAGAAGAAAAAGGGCCGAGAAGTTGAATTTTGAGAAGAGTATTTTATCTGCTGATAGAAGACGAAACGGAACTAAACGCGGAAGGTTAGTTCTTTGAGCGAAGCTAATGTTATAAGTGCTCGCATTGGTTTGTGTAATTATATGTAATACAGAAGAGTCCAAAAAAATGTATCCACTGTTTGACAGTCCATAACTTGCAAAGTATGTAGTAAACTTGCAATTGACGGAGTTGTCTCATTTTTTGTGAAAGTGTAGCTTAAAGTCCAACTTAAAGATATCAGAGTAGGTGTTCGAAATGGTCACCATTAACACCCACACACAAACGATGCCGCCGAACTGCAGCACGAACTACTGACTGCAACGTGTTCAGTTGGATATTTGCACATGAATTGCCGTTGAACCTCATTAATGTTTTCGTACTTAAAATACCACTTCAAAACTGACTTCCTTTCATCGAATGTAAGCCTTGCGCCAGCCATGTTTACTCGAGTAAGAAGGTATAACTAACAACAAAACACTGACTATCTGGCGACTGTCATCTGACAAAACAAAACAACGCAATACAACGCTTGTATGGCGATTGCCCGAACTACAAACCATAACACTACCAAAAATGAGACAACTCCGTCAATTAGCTTGCAAGTTATGGACTCTTAAACAGTGGATTTAAACAGTGGCATTTTTTTGGACCCCTCTGTACATTAATCTAGATTTCAACCCGCTAAATTTCCAGTGCAAATGGTACGATACCGCTATAAACTAATTTATTATTTTATTTTCAATGTTAAAGCGTACCTAAAAATACTTGTTCCTTGTCGGGTCTGTAATCCCAGAGGGTGACTTCGATGGTCTTGTCCATGAGTTGTTCGCCTGGAGCGTGAAGCTCCAAATTGGTGTTCCACATCGGGTTCTGCGTTGGCTCGGCTACTTCCGTCTTCACCGCGTTCATCTCACCGCTTCCGTATCCAGTATTAGATATTCAAAAAGGAAGAACGACAATATGCTAGACCTTGACATACTGATAGGTATGTGATACTCGGTATGATAAGTATAATAAGGTTAAGAGTGACTTAAGGTGTAACATTTAATTTAGCGAACAATTTTTATGAAGGATGGACATATAATTTTTTTTGAACGTTTTATCAACTTTTCTGATCCAACTAGTATCGTACTAGTAACTAGTAACGTGAAAATGGCCATCGAATATGCAACATTAGAAAATCGATACACTTCTTCTTTTCTTCTTATTATATTCTTTTTTTAATTCTCTGCTATATTTCTAAAAAAATTGTCTACTATTAGAAATACAACAAAGAAGAAAAAGGACCAGGTATGGAATGCGTCGAGCTATTAGTACTAAAAAGAATTCACTCAAAAAATTCGTACTCGTCTACCTTTTACAAAACGTTCCTGGAAGTTTGATCTGCCAGTTCATCCAAAAAATTCATAGATTAGTAAGCGAGCTTATGAAAACGAATTCGCTCAGAAGGTGTGAGGTAAACACGGGTGGTATTACATAAAATAAATTGTTACATACATACGGATAATTAATAGGATACATACTCCGATGGGATGTAATACTCGGATCTCTATAATCGGCGCGCTTATTAAAACCCCAATATAATTAAAACGCTCTAGTCTTCGAAATTGTATCGGCAAAAACGAAATTAGTGTCTTACGTGAAGGGCAAAAGCCTGAGTTGGACGTAGGCCTGGGGTAGAGTTCCGAAGTTGCTTGCCTCGTCCCTCGGAGCTAGGTCGTCGGCGGCGAAAACTGAAACGACCAGCTCGTTCTTCTCGTCGTGATACCAGACCTGGAGCTGTATCCTGCCGGTGACGCCGGCGAGGGCGCCACCACCGCCCGCCGCCCCCGCTGTGCCGCCTCCGCCGCCCCCGCCCGCCGCTACCGGGCTACCCACGCTCGGTTTCTCAACGCTGCCCCGTCCCACCGACGACGGCATCATCTGTTGCTGCTCCTGCTGCACACACACCCAAATCCGATATCTAGCCGCGGGACCAACAACAAATTCGAAGTTTCAAATGTGCGCTTGGGACCTTCGGTTACCTAGAAGTGTGCCCCCAAAAAGCAAAAAGCGGAAGGCCTTCATTACACGAAGTGTACATTTTTAAATGATGAAATAATCGTTCATGTTCCCAATATTCTCTCTGGCCTCTTGCACTTTCGAATTTCCATCGTTAATGTATCCTTTACGAGGATTGTGTTTTCTGATGTCCGTGACTCAAAAAAAACCACCGTGGCTCTTGATTAATACTCACAACCAACCTATTGTGGGGAAAGTCGCATCATGTATTAGCGACTTTCATAATCTATTTACGATTCCTACCGGACAACAAAATTGAATTGGAATTATTCGGTCGCTACTATTATATTCCATCACTTTCCCGCTCGACGTCGTCGGAACTTTTATCAGCGGCACACAGAGTTGTCCTCTTAGAGCTCCGATCCCGAACCCGATCGCCTGGGGTCAGACACGTTATTATTCCTTATTCACCGATGATGTTACGAGGAGTGGACCGTCCGGTGTAGGATAATATTTCCCTCCCACCTTCCCCCGAAGATATCCACGCGTGGGTGTTTACCCGATCTAACTGGGAAACGTATTTGTAAAAGTTCTTTAGAGCATAATTTTAAAAAGGAGGAGATCGAGCGGAGGTTTTGTGGGTCCTTTGCCCGGTCGGTCCAACTTTGACAAGTTTCGTGGAACCCTAATTAGCCCCTAGGTAGGGGAGCTTCCCTCTCGCTTCCTCTATGTTTCCGTAATTCGTAACGGACCTATTTTCGGCCTCTCTGTCCTCAATCGGCTAATTATCTGGAGGGCCGTCGGAGAGGGCGGTCGTTAGTCGGCTTTGATTACACAAAAACCGGGACTTGAATGTTGGATGTAGGGCATCAATTTGCCCCTCCCCAACCCTACCAACCAGGCTCCAATTAAAGCTTATTTTCCGAGGGGAGGAAACTAAAAGCGGGAAATGGGCCCGAAAACAGGCTCGTTTGTTTGGCACGCGTTTAATGTTACAAGTTTTAGTGGAGCGATTATTAATTTCGGCCTCGGCAGAATCATCCTGAAAACATTCATTAAGCTTGTTTCTGGTCTCGCCCGGCTTAACTCTGAAATCCCCCGTTTGTTGATTTAATTATTTATTTAGTGTATCAGCCTGGCGTAATCATAATTTTCGTGGAGAATTATTAAACAGGATCAGACTAAGAAGTATATTCTAGCTTTAAGTAGACTCATATAATATTCAAATAAGTTCCAAAATATAGTAAGCGCCGTAATACACCATTACTATAACGTTTCAGCAATGTTAGTTCAATGACAGCTCATTGGAAGAGATAGATAACATCGTTTAGCATTGAGGTGTGGAGTTATTTACTTGCTTTCGGTAGTATATTCTTTCTGTAGGTACACCTACAGTGTATCTCATTTGTATTTACTACATTAAGAAAATAGTAATACACACACCAGCGCTACATTGGTTAATGTCCATTTTAACTTTATATAACCTAATCCTGTTAAGTTTATGATTGCAGTATTCTTTACTTCTAATTAATAAATCAAATCAATCGTTCATACATGGTCGAACAAAATGCTTTAATTGAAGCTTTTGGGAATGCCATATTTGTCATATTATTAAACAGTTGACAATAGCTCTACGAATACGATTAAGTAGTTCCCATTTGATATTTCGGGAATGAAATCAATGCAGATCTCAGCTGTGTGAGCGTAACATTCTTAAAATTGATTGTAGTCTAACAAACCTTATAGTTGTTTCGAATAAAATTTACCATACCTCAACATTAAATAATTTAAAACTCTTTTTAACATTCTGCCTTTCATGTCTGAACACAAAAATATACGTGAAATACAATTTCGATGTTGAGACGAAACAAAATAAATTACAGCACAGCGTCCAATATAAAAATATTTGACTTATTATTAAATACTAATTGTAATAAATCACCAGGTACCAAAAGCGCTTTTTATAATAAAAATGGCTTTACCATTATCCGTCTTCTTAAATTATAGAAGTCTGTTCATAATCGGAAATAGAATAATTTTTAAAATTTTTTTGTCATTCTTAGATATCAAACGTTGACACAAGTTGATAATCAAAACCTCAATATTCTCTTGTTAGTTTCCATAATTTTGTAGTATTCTGATCGAGATGTGCAACTGTAACTGTAGATTCCGGTACTGTACCCTTTTTACGTCGGTATAGGCCATCTTCCTTCTCCGTTTGAACATTGGAATATAACCAAATATGTTTTAAATCGAAATCAACCAAAAAATTCATTGTGCTTTATTCCCAACTAAAAGTAAATTAACCGCAAATAATGAAAAGACAAATGTGCATTATGTATATAGCGTTAATTTGTAATGTATAACGATTTCATAATATATATTTTTCTACATTCTAAGAACATCAATTTATCTGAACTATACAATACTGAGATTATGTTTCAGGATCGGGATTAACTATGGAGTCGGGTATAGTGGCACATGATAATAAGGTGAGACATCACCACAGAGTCACAACACAAAACTCAAACAGTGCACACACATCACCACCTCGGGTCGGGTCAATCATGCACCAGAACCAAACCCGCATGCCACATCCAAACTTCTAGGTTATCGAAATTTATACGGAATTCAGAAATTTCTCCCCGTTAGAGAATGATATGGGAAAAGAAAGACAGAGGAAAACGGCATATCGAGGAAACTGCCTCACCACAGCGATTTGTTTCTACGAAAACGTTGTTAGTGCGCAATGGAAACAACGTAGAAATCTCTGGACGATCTCGTGCTTATCGCTCTGTCGTCTGCGCTTCATAAACAAACAAAATAGAAAACATCATCATTCCGTTCTTTTTGAAGCGTTTAACGGATGATGAAGAGTAACGGGGTTTGAAAAAGTTGGTGTGGACGAAAGCGTTCCAGAACCGGCGTTTCGGGGTCAATTGAGGAGCGAATAAAGCAAGCATAAGGGCGGCATGCAGCAGGGGGGTGGGCGGCGGCATGCACAATATGAATGAGTTAGTGAGAGTGCCCCTGTGTGTCTTTAGTAAGTATCATGTGCCACTAGGCGGACAAGTTTAGCATTCCGCCATTGTCTTTCGTGCAAACCGCCGAAACTGAGTCGGGAAATCGACGTTTATATCAAAATAAGATGAATTCGAATCTATTCTCGACTTATCTCCGGCGGTTTTTCGCTAATATAGGGTTTGTGGAATGAAAGAAGAAAAAAAAGAAAAACACAGCTTCGTAAAACTCTATTTTCCATTTATTTGTCTACGTTTATATTACGACAATAATAAAACGTAATTTGTTTCCCCCTCATTTAATTAAACTACCATTAGAGACACATGTCGCTATATAACCACTAAAGATTATTTCTTTTTAGACATAATTAACACTACAAACAAGTAAGTACAAAGTCTACAGTTTCTCCAATTTTAAAATGAAGAGGGGATAAGTGATTCGGTGGATGTAGTGGATGAACGGTGGAGTCTTAACGACCGAGTGAACTAATAAATTAATGAACTTTTAACCCCTTAAGGGAGCCGAAAGTTGGATTGACCCGACACGGTGAGTGTTAACACTGTTGGTGATGGGGCTGAGGAGGGGGTCCAGAGAGGGGGAATGAGCAGTGCTACAATGAAATAGCCGGTTCTAGAACTGGGAAAAATTACCGTTCGTCGGCAACAATATCCACATATTCGCGATAATCGATTGTTTGGACAGCCAACGAAGGATAGTTGTTTGGATAGTAGTTTAAATTAATGGTCCCTACCTACCTTTAAATCGGTGATACTACACGTGCACATCTAGACTATTTGGCACAGAATATTTTCTACCGTTTGTATAACATTGTCAGTTAGTCTATTTCATGAAAACTATTGCTCCTCTGGTACTGCCGATTCGAGTCTGTGGAGTCAGAATACAGTTATTATTAGAGTAATTAGACAGAAACAGCCGGTTTAAGAATTTTGGGCGCTTTGTGCTCTACGCTTTACTGGTAATTTATTTTACGATAAATGATCATATTTCTCAATAGTATGTACACTCGTGAAACGTATTCAAATTATTAAGTGTACACAATATAAAGCCAGGACTAAATGAGAATTATTATGCAGGATAATTACCAAAACATGTGCTATCATTGGGCTTGGAGGATATTAATTGTATGGACTTTTGCGATAATGTAGAATTATAGGATTATTCATTTTAAATACTACTACTTGAAATACGATTCATATCGAAACCTAATAAATACAGATATGTATAACGTCGATATGTATGAATTGCAAAGTCCTATACTCGGGAGATATGTACCGGGATAAATAACGGGGGTGGTATTAATTTAAACGAAATAATAAATGTTAAAGTGACCGACTGGAGTGAGAGTGAAGGCTCTCTATTTGAGCGGTGGGCTCATCAAGCACAACAAGTGCCGGCGACAACCTGTTGGGCGCGGAGGGTTGTCAGCCCTTGCATTAGCCTCCCATCATGCTGATAATAACGATAGGGTGTTAGGGGGAATGGGGAATTCGCGTACTTTTACTTGAATCAAATTACACAGTTTCTGTTAGCCACCTGTTCCCTACGAGAGGGTGAGGGAGGGGGTTATTTTACGGCTCGAACTAATATTCAGAAATATCTGCAGGTGTTAGGGGTTTTCCGCGTGAACCATCTTAGAACCGGCTATTTCTGACTCACGATTTAAGAGTTCTCTCCCTCTCACTTGAAAAACTATTGGACTAAAATTTTACGAATTACAGCATTTTCGAGGATATGTGTTCATCGCGTGTGTAATGTGTATCTTGTTAAAATTTAATAGATGCAGAAGGCGGCTAATCGAAGATTGACATTTGAGTTTACAAAAGCGTGTTTACACGTTGTCCAACAAAATGTGGTTAGGTGTCCCTCTTTTAACGTTCTACTATAGCTCAGTGTTCATATCTAACGCTATGTCTGCGGTGATTATGTTTCATTTCTTCAAATACGTTTACACGTGAAACTGATTTCGGGTGAAGGTTAAAAAATGTCAAAATAAACCGCGCGGGAGGAACCCCTTTCCAAACTATTCGGACTAATAATTACAATTGGAATACATGCGTTAATATTATATTGACCTTACAGCTAGGTTCACAACATGAAATAGTACTTGTGTGTCATACTTATGCTTATACATATTCATAGTATGTATGTAGACAATATACCGGCGAATATCTATTTAAGCTTGCGGGGCGGGACGAAGGGGGAAGGCATGACAGAAGGGGTGACATACGGTGGGACAGATTCTCATCTGCCTGTTGAATAGCGATATCGCACAAAAACGGTATAGCGCTTTCATACGAAAAACAATAGCTTACCTACGGGGGCTAACGCCGCCGCATATACGCCCAGGAATACTAACCCTCTAAAGGTAACTGCTGTCCTATCCTCGCAACTGTACGATTCTAATCTGTACGCGCTGGTAAAATAAAGATTTCATGAAAAAATAAAGCGTTCTATATATAATATATAGTATATTTTCACACACATTAGTTATCAGAGTGCCCTGGCGCTAGTGCTAGAGCCGGTGCCAGCAAAAATAGTGTTCTACATAAATCTTATATCAACCGGAGAGTTCATATATTATTGTCAGACTAAGCTAGATAGATAATTATCCTATACATTAATACTAGGCCAGGCTAGGTGCCAGCGGACATTCTACAACGAACAACAAACGACTATCCACTGATCGGCAACAACAACAAGCCCTAATGAGAATATTGTACAGCCAAGAGCACTACTACCTCTATAACAGAAAATTAAAAAATATAGCTTCGCGGGTAGGTAGCGCGTGAAATGGAGACCGCGGCAAATCCTTTTTGTCGCGGTTTCTTCGATTGGAAAATGCAGATAAGGAAGGAATTTGACCGGTTGTGCCAAGACACGATGCCTGATTGTCAATGGGTGTCGGTCGCGCCTTTAGGTATTTCTCTTTGACTCCGACCTCGACTTCATTTATACAGTTTATTTTTGTACAATAATATTTGAGTGTTTTCTGTTGTGGCTCCGACGCTGGATAATCTGAAGTGAACGACCCTCTGGTTAACACGCCACTACAAATCAAACGCTATACTTCCCGAAAACCGTTCTGAGGACCGGTATCGACTGTCATCGGGCCGTCCCCTCCAGGGACCTGTTCAATCGGAGCTTGCACTGTTATAAAAAAATACTATATGCGCGGCTAATGTTTAGGCTCCGACATCTGAAATTTTATTAGGCTATAAATTGACTAAAAAAAATCCGCCAGAATCGAGCATTCCGGCGAAACATATATGTAATTAGAAAAACTTCGGTAGAAAAATAAGATATTAAAATTTTATTTACTTCTCTTCTTCGAATTTCTCTTAAATACTTTTTGTTCCCAATAGTTGTTCATTTAAATCACAAGACTTACCGAACACTCGATTGCGCTTTGGAACAAGTTGAGTCTCGTGTAAAAGATAGAAAGTTCGCGAGTTATAACTAGACTATTAATTACAGTAGGTTTATCGGCAACGTTAGACTAAAGTTCTAGCCGGTCTAAGTGTCAGATTAGAAGTTACGGGTTTACATTATAATTTAACTTGTCTATATAGACGTGTATGTACAAGGGGATTTCATTATCTGTACAGGTTACGCGAACCGAGTTGGCGGAGGGATTTCTTAACGGGTATAAACACATACTACGAAATTGTACTTTCGAATGAGATGAAGATGTTTAATGTTGGCTGTAGACACTAAAACTACTGAATTATGCGAACAGGATTAGACCAGAAGCAGGCATTTATCAGCTCACAATATTAGCTTATTGAAACCATGGAAACATTAATCAGACTAAACATGCGTATAGACAAATATAAGGAAATAGCAAGAAAACATACACTAACGTACTGTAGAAAAATACACGTCAAGAACACCGGTACGATTATCGTTAAATCATTAATTTATGGTTAGATATTCAATTATACATACAGATTTTCTAGAGCCCGTTTCGGTCCTTTTCCTCGCTAAGAACTCTTACACTTAAGAGCGACTATTCCCCGTGTTACTGTAAACCCAATACTGTAAGATTGTTAATGTTTCATATACAGCACAGTTCTGTATAAAAATTAAACATTCTCTGAAACTAAGATTACTTTTGAAACTTTATTAAAACTGCTTGTTCCAGAGCATACTAAATTATCCTCTTCCCAATTGCAATAGCGCATGTTTACGTTAGTTTTGAAGAATATTATTGGCACATATGTTAATAATTCATTACTCAAATTACTAATCGAAAACTTTAACATTAGGGAATTATGTTAACATCAGTAGGTTAATTTTTGAAAGTTGGGACGAAAACTATTACTTGTACTATTTATTCTATTCTTATGCATATTTGAATCTTAACTAGAACTTTTTAGGTATAAAATCGAGTTACAGCATGTATGTAATTGTTCATAAAGGAACTTTAATGCCCAACTCTCGAAACCTTTCTTTCAGTATTATACAAATATTAGAAAATGAAGAAAACGGCACTCAATTTTGTCTAAGATTCATTGGGTTTCTTGCGAGTATCCATAAAAAACGGAATGGTACTGGGAATGAGGATTATCGTCATTAGAGTGAAACAAACGGGGCGGGAGGCCTTTAGATGAACAAATGTGTACAGAACTGAGCGGCCATTATAAAACCGCGGACGTAGAAAATAGGTGTACAGCAACACAGAGGCGGTCATATTTCAGTATTGTTGCAAACGAACCTAAGCAAAATTCCGGTAGAAAAGCTGCGGGGCGCACGTGTGCCTAGAAATAATTGATTGTTCTTTAGATTGTTCTGACTAGAGCGTGGGGAATAGGGCGGGCGTTGGGAAGGGGTTTGGCCCCGGGGGCCTATCGGTTTGCTTTTTTGTTCGAGAGGTTTAATATGAGCCCTTTGTTGGGAGCGTACAAAGCCCCGGCTCTCCGTTTCGGTTACCCAAACTGGCCCTAAACTACCAGGACAACTCCGAGTGGGAAGCTTTCCTGCTGCCATGCTAGGACGAGGACAATGTTCACTCCCGACTGCAAAACATCTAACGGAGTTACAACAATAACAGCAATATTGAGATTTACAGCGGCGACAACAATGCCAGTAACAGCCAGTAATGGATTTATCATAACAGTAGAGTACAGATTAACAGTGAACAGCTATACTGGGGGACATAATATAATCCCCTTCATTAATATACATATGTATTTTTAAACGTTTATACAATAAAAGGGAGTCGCGCGGCGGTGAAGGGATCGAAAATCGCTCCTTCTTCTAAATTGGAAGCGAAAATCTGGGGTTAAGGTTCACGCCAGTTTCCGACCATGGGTTTCCGTTTTGCCTAATTAAAAAATAATTGAACTTTTTTTTTTTACTTTTTCGATTTTTTCTGTCGAACTCGCCCGAAAACATTTTTCTAATATCTCGCGATCACTTGCTTTGCCTATATAAATAAATTACACCGTCTAAATAAATTGTGTAGGGACAGATATGAAATTTTTTAAATTGGTCCTACCGAATAAGAATTGGCCACATCTGCATGGAAACTCAATCCTGTTCTATATCAGCATTGGCATTATTTACTAAATATGCCTCACTGTTTGGATCCCCAATTTACAGCGGTTGTTTGCCAGATAATGTCAGCGAGTTAACGACATATATGCAATTGTTCATAAAGAAAATTTGAAAAATAACTATTAAGAAATATATATACGTATATATATATATATATATATATATATATATATATATATATATATATTACACGATTTATGATTAAATATTTATATTAAATACGATATTTATTATATTTCAATTTCTTCTAGTATTATACAAATATTAGAAGATATAGTTAAGTCCGGTAAAATACGTTTCTGTGTCAGTTCTCAAGCTTTTGAAGACAATAGTCCTCAAATTTAGAGTGGATATTTTAGAGGGAAATATAACTCTGTGTCTGGGGTTCATTGCTTTTCAACGATTGGCTAATTGCTGGTGCCAAAATCTATACATCAATTCAAATCAACTTTGGCAATGTTTCTTGGATTCCAGACGGGGTCGATTACTCAATCTATAGGTACCGGATACTAAAATGTATTTGTGGGTGGGTGGTAAGGTGAGGGGGTTACATGCAACAACAGGGGAATAGGTGCTATAATATGTCGTATATCTACGATTATTTTCTACAAGGGTTTTCATAATACTTTCTAAACGGTTAGAAAAACACAGATGTATCATTGAACAATAAATAAGACGGGAGATCGACGGATGAGTGGTTGTGGTGGGTTCGAGCGGTGGACCGGAGGTAGGAGAGTTGACAGAAACGAAAATGAAGTATTAAAATAAAATAAAATGTTCGTTCAACACGAAACGATAATCTGAGTTTTGTGTTCTCTTATACCGGTGTTTTTGGCAACTTGCGGCGGGTCGGCGAGGCTGGGGCTTTATCGACGTCTCCCTCTGAAACAGAAAATATCAAGGATAAACCGGAGAATCCATTATAGAATGGAAACAAAGTTTATGAGCCTTGAAATTGTAGTGTCTAATTATGCAATAAGATTTTATATCATCATAAACAGAAAAGAAGGTGTTCTGGTAATGTTCCTTCGTTGGAATATATTTCTGCGTCAGCATTTATGCATCGAACGGTATAATGAAAGTTAAATTTTTTCATAAAGGGGTAATGGACGGTCGGGTCCCCTAATCATAGTCGCTATAGAATGATGGCCCCGTTTAAAACTCACCTGATTGTCGAAAACTCACTTCTATAAACTCTAAAAGATCATTTCTGGTACCGTACATATATTATTTGATAAATTAAACAATTCCAGTAATGAAATAATATTATTCACGAACTCGAATGGGTTCTAAAAATGTAATCATTTACTTAAAAGAGGATGTAACGCGCAGCCACACGGCCTCCACAGTTTAATATCCATAAAAAACAGAAGTAATTGGTTATATATATATATATATATATATATATATATATATATATACATATATCAGAAACGGAATAATTCAGGTGCAAAAACATAATCTGCAATCAAATCGCTAAAATAGAGCTTATAAGAAGACTCGAACTAAACTAACAGTGCTAACAGCCTACACACAAATCGCACCCAAACCGTTTTGAACCATTAGTGAAAATAGATTGACAAAATATTCAGTAATTATTTGTAACGAAGGTATTTCCTGAGCTATTCCAGCTTGCAGTCGTTTCGAAAAAGCGTTTGTCAACCACTTTAGGGTACAGAATTCGGTTAAGGGAACGAAAAACGATTTCGGATCAGCAGAACCAGCAGAAGTGTTGCTTTTCTTCAAAAGGAGAATGGAATTCTTCTTACGACGAAAGGGGCTACATAAGACGACAAAAGGGGAATTTAGTCGCGGAAGGAGTTGCGTTCCAAAAAAAGGACTGTTATTCAACAACAGATCCATTCCGTGTTCAAACAAGGGTTGTTCCGGAACGAGATTTTCCGAGAGAATATTCAGGTATCCTCTTGACGTGAGGCAATAATGGGGGAATTCTCATAATTATGCCAAGATATTGGGCAGATAAATGAAATAGTTGGTTGAATGTATAATGGGAATGAACTTACCCAGTCCAAGTATCATGGCCTCTCCCGAATTCTTCCTTGCTCCACCTGAAGCGGGCTCGTCCAACAGGTCGCACATCCGCCTGTCAATTCCAAATATAGTCAGAACACTCCATCTTTCTTATACACTATTTTTCTTCGACAATACTAGCTGCCGAAGCAATAAAGTTAAAGGGCAGATAACGTGAAGTATAAAAGATAAATTGGGCAATAACTGCAGTAAATGGGAGATTACTCCCGAACTTCTTATTTGATTCGTGGTCTATCATGCAATAAACAAGCAAAAGTCTATATACAATAACTAATTTTCCTTTCGCTTCCATTCGTCATTCAGCGCTCCGAAGCCCAAGTTTTTTCACTTGTGGATGGAGGAATTGAAGCATTTTAATAATTTAGTTAATGTAGATAAATAAAACAAGCAGGTAATAATGAAAATGATTCAAAAAGTTAACTTTGTTTATTTCAAACACAAAAGCGTTCTGGCAGCGTGTATACTTCGTGTTTTTATAATTTCGAAAGCCAGCTTAAGTGACATTTTTCAACTAAATTCTCTAGTTCTCATTCGCAGAGAGAGTCGAGTAAATCCACTTATTAAAATTCGAGCTTCCAACCTAACGGAGGGAATACATTATATTATTTTCAGGATATATGAAACCGCACCGAAAATAAATGGCATAAATTATTTTTTTTTAATAGTTTGTTATGAGAACATATTCTTAACGGATTCAATCGTTTAGCATATGAGAATATAATCGCGTGGTTAATATGTTTTTAAAGCATAGAAATAAGTCACGTTAATTATCTAGGTTAAGGAACATTAAAATTTTAAAAATATTAATAAATAAAACGTTTAGGATGGTCTGACGTACATTCGTACATTTTGGCTGACTATTGTATTGTGTTGACAATGGGTTAAATCAAATGGATATCCGTTTGGTGTAATGTTCTAGGCTATCTAAAGCACAAATAAAAATAAAAGAAACTACTAGGGTTTGTAATTTCTTATCAGAATTTGCTATATAAAAAATGTTTATACTGCTATTTACAGCAAGTCGTTAGGAAACTTTGTAAGTAATGTACTTCCCCGATGAGAGATCATCGTTACCCAGAGAACTATTTTACGAGGGACATAAAGGATATTCAATTAACTTTACGGCCCCTCGCAGGCCAATAATAACTCACCTGAAATCCCTCTCATTTGTTCGAGTGTCGACATCAAACTGACATTAGGCGCCGTAAATCCGGAAAGGGATTTACCGCCGGCGCTCAACAACTTTTCCCACCACTCGATACAACTCAATCTCACCTTCACCACCAGCCCTTCCCCAACTGGGTGGGTGTACCAACTCCTGTACCTTTTTGACCACCCCACAGGGTGCCACACGGATTTCAGAGACTTAGAAACATAAATACAGATTCGATTCCGACATCCGAACTGACGATGGCTTCAATACAACAAATTGAGCTGATTTAATTCGACTTTTATTTATAGTAATTTATAATTATTTATTTAACGAAGAGTGCACAATTTGCATTGTTCAATTCAAAGACATGCCTTTGTTTTATAAGCGGATGAAAAATAAACTGCAGCATTTGCGTTTCGTATAACTGAGTTATTGAATATTTTACTCACAGGTCGGAGCCGTGTTCAACCAGAAGTTCGACTGTGTCCGAAGTCCTTTCCATTATTGACAGTACTTCTTCGAAAGTTCTATCGACGAGCGAAACTCCTGCCCACTCCAACACCTGTTTGGAACAGAGCTTGAATCTGTAAGTACTATCGATAACAACGTCAGTCCACACCGTCACAAAAGGGAACTTGAAAGAGAGGACCTCTATTATATATTCCCAATGTTCATAACGCGACCAATGTTCTGCTTTTTAGCTGTTATGCTCTTCTGTGTTCTAACACACTGTTTAGGCTCAACAATAGGGTTAAAACATCGCGTGTAGTAAACAATGTTACTTTTAATGACGTAGGCAAGTGGATTGAACCAGTGTCCATATTTATGATTTTAATATAATATTATAATTAGTGTCCTCGGATTATCAGAATTCCATCAGAAGTATATTCAAATTCCTAATTCCTATTAAAATTCATTCCCGTTACTTCACGCCGTTCGGAGAGATAGTGAATATGTTATGTAGATGATATTCCAAACCCTCGGAATCCTCCAAGTGTAAAAATATAAGTGAGTTTGAACATTGGTTGAAACGATTTTTTCAGTATCTATTATTTTTCTTGACCAATCTAAATTCATATTTTAGAAAATTGAGCAATAGAAGTTGTGCTTTATTTACGAATCAATCAGACGGAATAAATTTCATGCACTCTCGACGAGCCCAGAATGTGTAATACTGAATTATCTGAAGTAGTGTGAATCCTTTTTATAATTGGATCTCATTCCCATTGGGAAATCAAAGAACTGCTGGGGCGGAAGGGATTTTCAGGAGGGGCCCCACAACCCTATTCATCTGCCGCCCCTCATTTCATTAGAATATGAATGGGAGAATGCGAAAGCAGTCGGGATTGTGCCCCAACTTCCCTCATTAACTGACTTTTAAAAGGGTGGCATTTTCCTACCCTTTGGCGATCACTCAAATACCGGACAAGGCGATCGACCAGAAAAACACCAGAATCCAACAGGTGAAACATGTTAAATGAACATATTAAACATTATTTAATATTGAAAAAAATTATACAAGGAAATTGACAGCTAAAATCTACGGCAAAGTACCACATAGTCACGCAGTATGATTGAACCCTCATCAAACTAGAAAGATTAGTAGTATTTAATAAACATAATAGAATATATAATAATATAATAGCTGCTCAAAATAATACTACTGAAATTTGTTTTGAACCGGACGAAATATATATAAACACGTGAATGATGCCATTCAGAATAAACAACTACTTCAAAGTCTATTCGGATAACTCATTTAATATATACTCCCATCAGTTTTACATTATTTCAACAATGAGTTTCTACATTGCTCTGTTTTTTGATCAGATAAAAAATAAATTATTAATCAATAAAATGACGATTATGATGGATTACGAATTTTTAGCAATACTTGTAACATGACACTTAGTTTAGTTGAAATTCCGATTTCATCAAATTTATTTTGCCCTACGTTCAAAAAACCCTACGCAGGCAAAACATTTTTGGAACGGGACAAATTTTTACAAGCGCGATCATATAGCTCCTATTTAATCTTCAATAGTATTCATACTTGATTAGACGGGACACTCTATTTTAGTAGATTTTAGTAGATTAGTAGATGGAAACTTAATTATATTATTCCAGGAAGCCTGGTACAATATAAAATCTTTACATTTATTCATATGGGTAAAAAAAATCCTTGATGGTCTTTAAAATGATGTTTTTTTAATAAAAATTGAATGTAAATTCAATTCGTAGAACGAGTGTAAAAATAAAACTCCCAGGAAGCCTTTAGAAATAACATTCATTTTGAATGTTCTTGACAATTGACTGAAAGGTATTTTCTAAACACTGAATGCAGATGGAGTTGATGTGTATTTGAAATCCCGCATATCATTCAACTCTAACATTTCACTTGTCCTTTCTTCACACGCCTCCAAATCATGTACCGCGTTGCTGGGGAAGCCATTATCATTGTTCAACTTTGTTTGTACTTTACTGCGGAACTGTATTGGTTCCCTAAAACTGCAAGATATGGCCATTAACTATCTCTTCAAATAATGATGTTATAGTAGAGTCAGTCTTCGATAACCGACGTAGTATGTATTGTGAGACAATTTTCAAAAGTTTTCAAATATTCAGTGAAAATTCAATTTTGATATGCCAATCAATTCTGCCAATATGTCTAAGGTATAGTTTTAGATTGTCTTTTTTTTTATAACACTTTAATTATGGCTGAATTTTCTGTCTTTATTTCTATTCCTCGATTTAGAAATGTTTCTTTGCATAATTTATTTTACTATATAAACCTAATTTAACAGATAATAATGAGTATTAAATTCTCTCATTTCTTCTTCGTAGACTCAAACCTATATAGCTATACTGATTCAGGTGTACATTCCTTAGAATCAGCCCGAATCCAAGGTTATTATTATGGCGTTAAATTAATGCAAAAGTACTAATGTCTTAATGATACTAATCTATGAAGGAGAGAAAGCTATTATACTCAAATGAAGATAAAATCAAGAAAAAGTGTAATTAAATAAAAACCTTGTCCCCTTGCTGGAGTCCTCCCTTCTCGGCTGGCCCACCAGGTACAGTCCACACTATATAGGCAAACATTCGTCCGTCGATTCCTGTTTTACCGCCAACAACTCTCATCCCGAATCCACGAGCTGCAATAATTTACAAATCGTTGCAATAAAAAAAGTGGCAGCAATTAATAAGTCTCTACTTCACGACCGGTCGAGCGAGTTGGCTATTGTGCGTTAAATAGTTTCTAAAATATTAATACATTATTTAAAGACATCCATACAATAAGAATACAGATCGGCCTATAAAATATTAAGTAAGTTTTGAATGGGTCAGTAAAATCCATTAGTTGCGCCGCTTTCACCTGTTCTAAAGATGCATTAATAAATGTAATTATTTATTTGAGACTCCGATTTTCCAACCTTTTACCGATGGTTCTAAACAAACTGAAAATGCTGATGGAGGGTTCATCCGCTTCTCGGGGTGCT
Source organism: Lethocerus indicus (assembly GCA_019843655.1). Lineage (NCBI taxonomy): Eukaryota > Metazoa > Arthropoda > Insecta > Hemiptera > Belostomatidae > Lethocerus > Lethocerus indicus. Next base: position 22,887,999 of record JACDQD010000005.1, on the reverse strand, counting down.
TGAGAAGTAAAGTTGAAGAGGTTTTTGAAGTTGAGCAAATTGCAAATATTTAGATGAAGCGCATTTATATTCGTGAATTTATAATACTTCCTTATCTACTTTATAATTAACTCCGCTCTCTCTCTCTCTCTCTCTCTCTCTCTCTCTCTCTCTCTCTCTCTCTCTCTCTCTCTCTCTCTCTCTCTCTCTCTTTCTCTCTCTCTCTCTTTCTGTGAAAAGGAGGATGTCAAAGAGAATGTTTAAAATCCGTAAGGGTTTAAACAAGTATTTAAATTTGAAAAGGAGCACATTAACATTTACAGTTAATGTTGCGACCGTTCTTTAAAAATCCGCTTGAAATGTAATCTATGTCGGCAATTCAAATATGTGGAAATGAAAGCTGGAACTTGAAAATATTTAAAGTGTATATCGTCGCCGAAAATAATGGTTGGTAGTTTATTATTATTTGCACATGGGCCGAGTTGCGGTAATTTAATATTATTTAATTATAATACATAATAGATAAACTTACTCCTGTGGGCTTTATCAGCCGGATCCTTCCTCAGTGTTACTCTCCTCTTTGAGGTTGTGCGTGCTCCTACAACCATCATTTTATATTTTAATACGTACGTAGTTATGATTTTTATACATTAGATGACGAATTTATATATTATATGATTTTTATATATTTGGACAACATGCACATATGGACGGAAACGATCAGAGTAGTTCATTTGACTTAGAAATCACGCGCTTCAAACGATTAACGCCGATTAAAGTGGGGAATGAGCAAAGGGGGGCGATGGGGTTTTTTTTCGGTGACGGGTGCACCGTTGTTTCCGCACCGTTTCTAAAACTTCTTTATAACAACAGATGCGGACTTGTTAATTGTTGATTGGTAAGGTTGCGTTATGTGGGAAGAATATCGGTTGGCAGTGGTTGACCCGCAGATGTTCCGGGATAGCGACTCAAGTTCTGGTCGCGAAAACTCATCTAATTTACAAACCTAAGTGCATTTTGAAAGCAAGCTGGGCCTATGGAATCGAGTCGTCTATATTAAATCCCGCCCGGAATCCTGGCCTAATTAGTTAGTTATAATTTTATAAATATATGTGCAATACCGTATCCTGTGTCGCAGTCGACATCGTGTATAACTATCTTGATGGCCTCGCCGTCAGTGACGGAGGTCTGCCTGCGAACATTGTCCGAGTCCGATGTGGGCCTCGGCCCGACCTGAGCGGCGCCAGCCCTTGCTGCTGCCCTCGCCTGCTGTAGGGCACCGATGTCCGGCCTATCGACACGGTATACAATTAATAAAATACACCACACACGCTCTTCCTTGTTCTTCCTTCTGCACATTAGTTGACTCCAATTTGACGAAATTAGACAGGACGCGAAGACCCGTTATAGATTAATTATTCCGTGTCCATTATTCAAATGTTACCAAAAAATGTATAGGGGTGTATAAGAATTAACTTCCCAGTATTAATTGTTCACGGTTATATACATATCGTTAGATTGATGACTCGCGCCAGCTTGAAAGTCCCATGCAATGTCCAGTAATTTAAATTTTACAATCTCTAATAAGAATGGATTGTGTTGGTTCGGAGTAGACCGAGACAAAAATAACAACAAAATGTTTAACTATTGTTGTTACAACAAACCGAAAGTATGTAGATTATTCGACAGCTTGATTTTTACCATTAAAATACGAGGACCGGAAATGGTCGGGGAAAGTTCCGCGTTTATTTGGCGCCAACTGGTCTCTTCATTATCTAACTGACTGAAAAATCCTTAAAGCTCGACACTATAGAGAGAATTTCCAACCGGCCGATTCTTGAAACTGATATTTCGCGCTTGGGGTCACAACTCGGGGGGGTCAGCCGGCCTTGGAACGACCTATTTTCAACTGGATTATCCCCCTTCGCCTCTTTCAAGTTTACCCGCACCCCCGACAAAGGGCCGAAGAAAGGAAAATCCACGTTTAATATACGTTGGGTTTAGCCTAGAGAACTTTGTTGGCTCAAAATCTCACAGTCGCTATCTTCCGACCCGGAACTGACATTATCGTTCGCTGATTCCCTAAATTGGTGTCATTATTAAAACTGGATGTACTCGAATGGAATATCACGATGATGATATTGAAAGATCGTTTAAAACTAGCGAGAATCGGTTTGTCGCGAAAGGTGCATGGAAGCATATGCAATAATTGGTACGACAATACCGAGTATGATATATACCATTTACCAATTTGGGTTAATCTGCATTTGGGAACATAATAAACTTCAACTCTCGAATACTAGGGCAATGAAATAAGAACACAATTTAAGTTAGTGGTAAAATTCTAACTCCCCTAAACGATGACTCCTCTTCAAATGAAAATACTATTGAACGGTAGAGTAGTAGTTTAAATGTATGTCTTTAGAACAGTCTCCGAATCCACATTCGGACATGGGCGCTTACTATAAACCTGTAAAGCTGATCAGTATCAGAATTGTTCGGGGAAATTCGTTTAAAAACGATCCGGTTCCGCGAAATCAGACCCTCGCTGGCTTTCTCTCAGCAAAAATTAAAAACTCAATTAGAGAGTTTTTAAAAAAGTGTTGGAGAATTTTTAGCTCTTACGAAAAAAGGGAAATACTTTTTCTGCCCTCCTCTCTGTTTGCCGACCAGACCGTCGCCCAATCTAAATGGGGCCGTGTTGGTTTTAATTATAGCCGGTTCTCAACACCCAGGGCTCCGTTTAAACAGGCCGGCCCAGCCTCAGCCCTAGAAATTAAATTCGGTTCCTCCTCTGGCCCTCCTCCGGACACTAATTATTGGTCCAGTCCCATTTCCACCCCCTCCCCCTCTCACCCACCCTCTCTCTCGGCCCCCACCTGCAGCACACCTTAGTTTTGCCGCCCCCTCCCACACGGCGCATTAGCATATTTGCAGTTGAGATTTAAACCTGGCCGGGTAGGGTAGGCCGCCGTCCGTCATTAATATTTATGCGGTTCGGTCCCGCCCTCCACTGCCTGTGTATGCACCGTCCATTCCTCTCACTGCTTCTTTAAACCACTTTCACCTCCCTCTCCCATCACAAATTGCTTTCCACTCCATTTTACTTATCCATTTTTTTCCATTTTACTACAAGTTCATTGACGAGAAACAACAAAAAGCCTGATAAAAATGACGCTAACAACAGAATTTCTGTATGACTATAAAATCCGATACAGTGATATACATATACACTTGTGCTCGTAAAATCAGGTAGGTGATAATTGTGGGTACAAATATTTAGGAAAATTTCGATGAACTAATGTAGATATTTGAGCTATGATAAATAAAAATGGTAAGTGGAGATAAGCGATACTTACAGTTGTGATCCTCGGCGCCTTGGACGCCTTTCCTCCTCTACACACAGCGAGGGCTGACTATCAGGAGACAACGGCATTCCACCTAACGGAGCAAAATTGTCGTCATTTCCGTGAAACGAGTTTTACGTACGACTCGATTCGAAATTATAATATTATGCGTCGAATAATAAAGCGCTAGATTGATATCGATTGGCGCGGGGATTAGCCTACGGGGAGATCGTGCGAAAATCCATTTAGGGCGGTGTATTTTCAGGATCACAGGTAAGGACTCCGTCGCGGAATATATGCATACCGTTTATCGATCCTATTCCGCAGTTCTGATGACATTAGCCACATTCCGATTACCCGTGTTAAAATGACTCGCCCCAAATTGTTTGCGACGATGGTCATATTATACCAGCCATGAATAAGGTAACGGATAAGGTTTAGAAAACATAAATTGTTATATAAATAACATTTAACATAAATTAATTCATTTTTTATCGACGATCAATTTTAATTATCTTCTAAATTTCAGGAATTAAGAGAATTGATTAATTTCTGTCATCGCGTTTAAAGATTAAACGCGGTAATAAATAGACGATCGCGCCCGCAGGTGCGATACGGTTCTTGAATAAAGGAAAGATGAAAAATGCAAATTTTTTTAAATTCCAAACATTTTCCTGGATTTGTCCCAAAATTGTCCAATAGAGGTTTGCGTGGGCCGCTTGTTGGTCATACCCTTTGCACACTTATACACTTACAATGCGCTAATTGGTTATAAGTAAATAAAATACTGTGATTGTATAAATCAATGATTATCGCGTAGATATTTATCTCAGGTGAAATACCTTGATCGTCGTGGTGATGGTGATGGTCGATGGGTGGCTGCTGTTGCTGCTGTGGCGGAGCCCTGAAGGAGGCGCGCCTCCCCGGCGGCGGCTGTTGCTGCTGCACCATCATCTGCGGCTCTCCGCCACGCGGCGCGTAAACATCGTACGCCGACGCCCTCCTCGGTAGGCACACTGGCAGACCTGAATCACAAACACAGAAACATGTCGCTTTCTCTAGAACAATATAAATTAGTTCAGAATTAAAGATTAAAATAACTGTCGCCAGTTTTGAGCAGTCAGACACCAGAAGAAAGAATGAAATTAATGAAGGCCTAGAATAATAGTGACAGGGGCAGGCTGTTTTCCTCGGAAACGAGAAAGAGTGTCTCTAACGATGATTCGCCCGGAGAAACCGACTGCAAGAATGAGCCACCGATGACGAGGAATATTTTATTATAGTTCAGAAGTAAAGGTTGATGAACCAATAAGTAAAAATATCACACAGGATCATCAGATGAGAATGAAATAAAAAAACTGTCTTGATTGATACCAGACAAAAGTTTCACATGTATTTTCTAGGCAGATTGGACGGCGCTCCTGATACTACACCCTCATAACTCTCCAGTACCACAGGTTGTACATCTAACGCCGTTTAGCTTTCTCACTCAACTGATACAAATTATCTAGCGTTCATTAAAAAAAAAAAAAACTATAAACATCTAGAATAATAAGTTTTACACATGCCATCGGTTAGAAATTGCTTAGTAGCTAAAATATTGCTGTAAAAGTCCAATTTTTTGTAGGCAAAGCTTTTGGAAACGTTACCCGCCCTGTCAAATGAATACCAGTGATAACAATTATAGTAATAAGTATCTAATTTAATAAGAGTGCGTACCGAGGGAGGGATCTGGAGGCTGGATTCCGGGAGAAGACTGTTGCTGTTGTTGGGATGTCTTGATTTCTTCGTCATAGCTGTGCTGTTTCTGTACCCTGGATTTGCGCCTACCCCTGGCCGCCGCCTGAGCCCTCTTCCAAGCCTCCTCACCTCCTTCTCCTTCGCCATTGTCTACCCGAAATAAAGTTTATACAGTTATACATTCAATCGCTTTCCCTGCTATCGCTGGTTGAAACAATCTGAACCCCGTAGCTATAACCAAAGGAAAACAAATTAAAATTACATCGGCCATAATTGATTCATTGATAGCCTCAGTTAAACTTCAGATTTAGCATATCCTTAACGGAAACGTATTCCTTCTTTCCCAATCATAGATTTCTTTAATACTAAATTTTGTATTAATTGCTCTATTTAACAGTCCCTACACCCTAAAATCTGCACTTAATAGTGTGTCCGTGATATCTTAGCAGTATTTCAGGTAGAAAAAGTTATTATTATTTCAATATTACGTCAGTCAAATATATCCCTCCTTGACGGACTGATCTCATATAATAAGGCCACATATTATTGTACAGGAAGGGGAAGTAATCGGAATACGAATTTTTCCTCACGATTCACTACATGTAAAATCGCAGATGTTTTGAACACTTCAACTACGACGAAATCGGGAAGGCTATGAAATAACAGAGAGAATAGAAAATTGGCAACATTCATTATCAATCACGTCGCCGTAACTCATTAAAACTGAGGTATAGGGGATTCATTCCGACGTGGAATAAGCGCTGTCCGCCCGGTGAATTATTTTAACGAACTATTGAGCTGCGTTTGAACCCCATCTCCGTTTTAAATTAACCCGGGGACAGGAAAGGCGAATCAAATTTTGAAAATGAAACTGGTAATGGAGCCCGATAGAAAGTATGGAAACATGACTGGGTAGGTCATGGCAGAGGAAATGTCACGGTGATGAAGGAAATCACTGTCATCAGTCCAACTCAGGAACAAAGGCCAACCCGGCGTGAAAAATCCGCTATCCTATTTTCAGTGCAGAATACGCGTCTAATTCAAATTGAACCAATTACAGTGATACACAACCTGAGAACGATTTTCAGAAGAAATAAATGAAGCCCTAGTCAAAAATTCTCATCGTTTCTACCAGATTTTAGACATGAATTGAAACCTAGCAAACATTGAGGTCATAATATTTGGGGTATATAATTTAAAATTTTTCCTGAACATCCGTCCTGAACACCCAACTTGTGCGTTCAAATGTAAAATTCTCCCAGTTCGGGGATACTGTTACTAGTAATTCTATTACAGATACTATATAGATTTAATTTACATACTATAATTTAATTGCTACGCCGTGAATATTGAATCATGGGCGGTGCGGGTCGATTCTCGCTGCGGGCTGTTTTGGTTATGAGATTAACGTTACGTTCAGGTCGCGCGTGATGTTGTTTACGATTTCGTGTTATAAATTCGTTGGAAATGAAAACATAAATTTCATTTGATCCAATCACCGCGTATATTTCGGTGTATTCTTAAATCGAATGTTCTTTTCAACTTAACTGATTTCAGGAGTGAACAAAGAGTTAATTTCAGATCATAAATTTTGAAGTGATGAAATATTACTGCAAGATAACAAGCGGAGGCGGTCCAGGGTAAATCCGTTGAATTTTCGTCGTTATGCCCCCGTCCCGGGATCCCATTTATCAGTCACAATAACCGTATTATGCATACGTGGGTGGGGCGCGTCCCCTATTGCGTATTCATCGCGGCCGGGATTCAACATGACCTGAGAGCCCCGGATCCTCCGGTGAGCATGAAATAAATAAAAACTGCTCGACCATTAGACGGGAACGATATCAATCGGGGCGAATGCAAATTATCCGAAACGTAAAATAGGTTATTAAACAACAATGTTTCTATCGTTAATAGGATGTGACAACAAGTTTCGAGCACACGAATTAAATATTAATACGCCTGAGGAATATTTTATTATAGTTCAGAAGTAAAAGTTGATGTACCAATAAGTAAAAATATCACACAGGATCATCAGATGAGAGTGAAATAAAACACTGTCCTGATTGATACCAGACAAAACAGTTTCACATGTATTTTCTAGGCAGATTGGACGGCGCTCCTGATACTACACCCTCATAACTCTCCGGTACCACAGGTTGTACATCTAACGCCGTTTAGCTTTCTCACTCAACTGATATAAATTATCTAGCGTTCATTAGAAAAAAACAAACTATAAACATCTAGGATAATAAGCTTCACACATGCCATCTGTTAGAAATTGATTAATAGCTGAAATATTGCTGTAAAAGTCCGATATCATTGGGTAATGCAAACTATTCAAAACGTAAAATAGGTTATTGAACAATAATGTTTACTATCGTTATTTGGACTGTGACAAGTTTCGAACATACGAATTAAATATTAATAAGCCTGTAACATAAACAGTATTTGTTTTACTGCGATCATAATAACGCGCCATACCCCAACAGGAATGGCATCGTATACAATACATTCCAATACAAAAATACATTCGATCGTATTTTAATGCGATATATTCCGTCTAGTTCTGTTTTCAACCAATTAAAACTAGAAAAATGGCGACATTGGACGATATTGTATCGCAAATCTCACATCTCTACTTTCTTGAAGACAAGAATTGATGTGGTTAATTTTATAATGGCAGGGTAATGGAGAGCGATTGAACATCATCCTGCATTCTTTTTATATCGGGGTTTTTCACTGCTAAACACTTAAAATGTTCGTAATTGTTTGAATATAATTATTTATCGCACGGTCTTAGTATTGTTATTTAGCCGGAGCTTAATACAGTTTAGTTACTGAAGTTCTTTTACAATATAAAATCTGTACCGGCTTGAAGCCTGGATGCGGACTGCCTGGAGGGTGCCGAGGCGGGCTGTTCCTGAAGGAAGGGACGCCTCTCTACGGAGGGGCTTGTCGCTCTGCTGCCGGCGGGCGATCCCCCGGCGGCCGCCCCCGAGCCGGCACCTCCGCCGCCCCGCCCCCCCCCGCCACACCGACCACTCCTCTGTCGCCACTCCCGCTCGCTGGCCACCTTCAGCACTGCCTGCAAACAAATATTGACCCGACAATATAAATAGTACTAATAATTATTTTCCTCTTGTAACGATAGAATGAAACTATGCGCGCATAAACCTTATTTGAAACTGTCCATTAAATACCGGCGCTCTTATATAAAACGGCAAATTTTTAATTGTCTTTTTTTCGTCAACACGAATTAGACAATGTAAATGTCAAAAATGAACAAGGTGCATGCTTTTCGTTAAGGGTATAATGTTTATTCCAAGATTGTCAGATTGTATGAAGAGAATCCTCAGGGGATTATGAATTAGTTTAATCAGTTTAATTATTGTAATAATATTTAATTAACTACAGAGTGAGATATAAGCGATATTGGTGAGAAAATATGTAAAAATATTAGAATATTTAAATTAGTACATTATACATTGTAGCCTATTCGTTGCTATAATTGAAATTCAGCAATTCATTCTTCATTTTTTTACTTTATCTGCAAAACTCCTAAAACATTGATTTATGAATCGTTTAACAATAGAGTATTGATGTATAAATAATTTTAAGATAGAATTAAGTTTTTATTTCCTTATGAGGTACCGAGAGAGTAGCGAAAAGTGAAGACGCTAAATGTTGGATTATTCTTCCTGTGAGGATTACTCCTCCGCAATTTTATTACGTCCCTTTTTGTAATACTGACTTCAGAGAATCTACTTAAGTCGAAGGCGAAGTAGACCGGCACTGTAATAAATATGAACTTTATTCTAACGAGTAGACATCCATTGAATGGAAAACTAAATTCGATCTTTGGCTAATGCTGTTGTCGCAGTTCTTCGTCGACGCTCATTGGGGCGGAACAAATCGGGTACGGAATTAAATTTGAATTCGAGTCACAAATGTTATTCTCGGGCCCGGCTCTTGGACAAAGTGGATGTTAACAAACTACTTCGGGAGGGCCCTACTCCGGCCCAACCAACCGACTTCAAACGTTCAACGAGGCGTCGAGAAAAGGGCGAATTACAACAAAATATTTGTCTTCAATTTTCTAGTTACACGACCTCACCTATGGTATCTTTAGGGAGCTTTTCTATAATATTTCAATGTACGATCGATAGTTTAATTTAAAAAATCGATTATCATAACCATACTGCAATTGTGGGTTAATTACCCGAGAGCTATAGCATTCAGTTAATGCCGCAATAATTGAATAATGCAAAGCGAACAAGGAAAAGGGGTCACGAAAACAACGTTAGTCGCGTGATACGATAGAGGAATCATATAGTATAATGTAATAATGATGTAATAATGTATTAATTTTTAATGCATTATTATCATTAGAAATGAACGTGGGTTGAAATATTGGTAAACAGTATTCATAAACAGAATCTCCAGACGAAGTGTCGTTGCTAGTCCCGACGTTTTTGCAATACCGTGCATTACAAAGCTCCCATCAGAAATTCTCTCTTAGTTATCTTCAAGATGCTCTCTGTAGGATCAAACGCACTCAGCACTCTGCCCTTTCCCGGTAACAGTCCGTGTGCTTATTAACTATTGTTATTTACTCCCCCCAACTGTTTCAGCAGTATCTATTTTCTCCCCTTCGGTAGACATCGAACCTATCGAGTGGTACACCAAAAAACTTTGCAACATCCTTACAGTGTACCAGCTGTTTACTAGAGATATTATGCATTTCTTGGATTAAGCCTGCAAGCATTAGTAAAAAAATTGAGAAATATTCCAATAATGTGTAAAATATATAGTGTTTATTCTGCGACCGCATCGCGCGGAGCGTTTTTTCATCTCCTCGAAAAAAAGAATATCACAGACACGGAGGTAAGGTTCAAAGCTTTTTCCGAACTGTAAAAAGAAATAGCAATTAAATTTGGACACACCCCCTAAGGGTTGGGGAGGGTGGTATGTCGCCGGGTAATTGCCGGCCCACTCCACAACGGGTCCCGTCCCCAATTAAAAATGATATCCCTCGTGTATACCGACAGCGCCGTCCTACTAATAGCCTGTCCTCTCCTCTGATCAAAAAAAAAAAATCGATTCTCGCCCAGCTATCCAATCTCTCCTTTTATACCGGGATGTATTTGCTTCCCACTCAATCGTACTCACACTGGGACGGTGGCACGCTCGCAGCCCACCAACACGCGGCCACTTTCTTCCGTCCCATTTCCCATCCCTTTCCGTCCTTCACTTTTCCCCATTCATTTTCTCAAGCCCAGACCCTCCTTTGTTTCTCCACATCACCCGAGTCTCATCACCAGCCTCATTTCTGATTTCCCTCCCCCCTGTCTTTTTTTTTACTTGACCACTTGCAGTTAATTGCATTTTCAACGCTTTCATTCGGCCCCTCTAACGCTATCCGCAGCGTCCCTAGGAAACAAAGCTACTTATAAACTAGAAAAAGGGAAAGATTTTCTTCTTCTCGCCTCGCGTGATATTTCAAAAATTGTTCGAGCCACTGTTTAAGTATAACAGATTTTGCGTTACTGTTTAACAACGAAGGGTGAGACAAATAATGAACGGGATGTCTAAAAAGATTTCAGGATACTTTATTAAGCTAAAAAGGTCGGCGAGCAAAGCAACTGTCGGAGGAGCCCCAGCTTACACCTCTTATATGCTTCTCTCGCATGTGGCAACCTTAAGTTGTTTCACTTTATATACAGAGAGGGAACGATAAGTAAATTGATTGAGAGGGATAGAGAGAGTTGTAAAGTAGTGTAGTAGTGACCTTTTCGAGTTCTTTGAGGGATGCCGGAGAGACGTCCGAGTGCCTCCTGAGCTCGGGTGACCTGGGCGGGGCTAGGGAGGGCCCACTGCCCGGGACACCGAGGCCGGCGGACGAAGCCGCCCCCGCCGATCCTGTGCCCAGCTTCGCCTCCGAGTGCCTCCTCTGGAGGGTCTCCATCGTCAGGGTGGGCGGCTCCAGGAGGAGCGACTCGGTCGAGTCCTGGCCCACTATCGCCGCCGCCGCCTTAGCCGCCGCCTGAGCCCTGCTCTGGCTCTTCCGCCTGCATATGCTGCACTTCCATGACGCCTGACGGACACAAATTTAAAACCATCGTTAATATTCATTCTCGCCACTTTCGTCCTTACCGTCCTTCCTAAAGCCCTTTATCGTTATATAAGTACAAAAGAGTTTTAATTTTTGAAAGCAACCATTGTATAAACGACCTTCGTCTTGTTGGGGTTATCTTTCATATATTCATAAAGTTTGGTACAATGAGGCCATTATCCAGGGGTAGTACTCATTGTCAGTGGCGTCGTACCTTATAATTGTACGAAATATAAATTAATTTGAATAACACCGAACGGCCGCATTTGAGAGATATTTAATATTCATTTAAGTCAATATATCTTACACGCTTCCGTAGAGAGTGACACGGCGAGGGTGGGAGGGGTGCTTGTCCCCCTCCTTTGAATTGAATTCCAATTCGAGATATTGGAGAGCTCACGGTTGATTCAACCCGCTCCATTATAAACGGGGAAGGGGAATGAATTGGCTGACCCCCCTCAACCCAGGACCTCCCAATCTCGGCAGAAGGAATCCTCTTCTTCTTAATTAACCCTATTATTGTTGTAGAAGAGTTGATGAAGGGGCGGTGGGATGGAGCGCTGACTACGCGGAAGAGAATAAGGGCGGGAACAAGAGTGAGAGAGGGAGAGATACAGAGAGAGAGGGAGAGGGGTGGGGAGGGAGACCATTTTGTTCACATTTTACTGCCAATTAAGATAATTAAGTAGGGTTGACTGCACCCAACCAGGTTCTGAACAAACCGGTAAATGCTTTAGACTCGCTTCTAAGTGCTCAAATTGAAATGAAAGTGCACTCCGCACTTTAATACTTCCAAAAAAAGGGCAACCGGTAAGAGATTCAAGGTGAAGAATCCGCACATTGTGAGCGAGAAAGAAGTAGTGATATACAATTCAGATCAAATTCATATTACAGTTCAGATACCGACGGATTCAATCTATACCCCCTATTAAAATGATGAGTTTAAAACCTTTGCCTATTAAGAACCCCTTTTAACTTTATCAATCTGAAATCTATTGTATGCACGGAAATCCCCCTAGGTTTTTAAACGACAATCCCTATTATTCCCCTTATTCGACTGTCAACAATACTAGAATAAGTAGAATTGATAACCTGTTATTTTCTATTGGGGAGCTCATAGGATTTCCGCTGCTTCAATTACGATATACCCCACCAGACCAGATCATTTCTCTCGGCTTAACAAAGAAACAGGTTCGCTATTGTTTTTTCCCTCCTGTGCCCTAGCATTAGTGATTTAACGAAGGGTATGTAAACTGATTTGACTTACTTCTTATGAATGACTTTTCGCCTGGTAAATGTGCAATATTCAATCGATAATTTATTATCTCAACCTGATAATAAAGTATATGAAAATAAGTGCTAATGTTCCGCAAGTTTTTTTTTAAGTAAAGGATATGTTGCTCGGATATATGTATATATTGTTATGGTTTCTCTTCGTTTTCACAGCTTGTTTTTTCTACTTCGCTGACTTTCTATTTTTCATGCTACTTTATGGAACGGATAAATTCTGAAAAAGTGATTTTATTCCATAAAATGTCTCCTCCCACTCGGTATTCATTTCGTAAATACCTAAACAAACATAAATAACACCTAAATCAAGCCGATCTTATTGCCCTCCCCCCCCTGAAAGTCGAATATATTTAAATTCAAAATTATTCTCAGGTCTCAAATAAATGTCATTGTATAATTCATGACAGAAAAAGAAAGATATTGGAGAGAATTCCCGTTCTGGGGTGGTCTTTGAATTCATGCCGTCATAAATAATGAAAGCCCCTTCCGAAGGCAGCCATCTACTCTCCCCACTAATTAGTTTAATGTTAATTTATTCATGAAGTTCAGACCTGGATACACTACTCTCTCCACATCTATATATCCGTTTCCATTTAGCTCTGTTGCTCCTCCTGTCCGCCTGTCCTTAATGTAAATGTAATGATCCTACATAATATACATGTATGCATAAACATATATATTGTATATTATCGCGTAATGTAGCTCTTTTTACTCTAATTCTGCAGGAAATGTCGTTATTATCAAATAATTACACTTCTCTTTCTGGACAACCTTGTTTGATAGCAATTGGTTTAACCGTTTAAAATAAATATGGAATCGGGTCAGCTTCGGAGGTATGGGGAATTTTAACTAAAAGGGCATTTTGACTTAAGTTCCAGGAGCGTGGAAGGCGCAGGCTCGAATACTTTTCAATCAATTGCGCATTTGAATTCTACGAATGGGTTTAATTTAATAACATGAACTTTTTTAACCTGTCACAGGGACTATCGTACCGCCTATGATTATACTTGAGAGTGCCTTGGTCGAAATCAAGGTATAGCCGAGAACTATCCTGGCAATTTAAAATTTGTCGGGACCTGTTTCAACAAAATTAAGTCCCGCTTACGTTGAAATATAATACTTTACCTGAGTATTATCAGCCCGAGTTGTAATTGGCAGAATTCTTCAACGATATTCGAGAGGCTTTGTCACGAACACCTTAGGTTCTTACTTTAATCTAGATCAAATTTTGAAATGATTTAGAGGTGTTTGTTCAGAAGAAGACAGGCAGTTCTTTTTTTGTATTAATTCAGCATATATATATATATATATATATATATGGACAGATCATAAAAATAAAGTATATAAAATAAATATGAATGATAGATATTTTCGACGAATAACTTTTAATCTGATTTATTTTTGGATATAAAATTATGTTTAGTTCGATTCCACCAAACAAATTACATTGGTGAAATATTAGGGAAAGTAATGGAAAAATGAATACAGGGAAACATGTGAACTCGACCAAGGCGGACGGGTTCTTTTTTCATGCTTTTCACGAAATAATCGCTCCCCGTTTGAGGCATCATTTCACGCCCCTTTAATCATTATAGAGACATTATTCTGCCCATGATGCATAATTCATATCTTCCGCTCCAAAATACTGGGCGAAGCATGTAATCCTGCCCGCACATACACTCCAGATAAACACTTCCTTTCATCCCCAGTTTGTAGAACAAACCAGACTGTTTGTTAAACCAAGATCACATCAATATGTAATAAATATTGCACCATGAAATTGCCCGGTTATCACATCACATTTTTCTAGTATCATAAAAGTGATTTTAATTAACCATACACAATTCCTCTTCTTGCTAGCGAACAAATGTTGTTTTCCTTTAATCATCTTGAAAGTTTGGATGTTGGTTACCATTTTTTTACGAACGTGGCGTATATTTTTGGTGATATATCTCGTCAAATCTAAATCTTATCAAAAGACTTAATATAATTAGAACACCTAACACCTAGAACATACCCAAGTTCTATTTTAATAACATTTTTAACTCCGGTTACAAATTTTTTATCTAAAATAAACTTGTTACGATTAGGACACTTTCGTTAGGTATTTAATTAGGAAAACGGCTGTTAGAAGCTGTAAGTGACAGAATTGTAGTTGGTTATATAACATAACAAACTTTTCCTATATTACTCGGCGTTTATTTCTTTGTTTCCCTCCCGACTCAATTACAATGTTTATATTTTGACGCGAGAGCTTCGTGCGAACATACAACTCTTCAGAGCGACAGTTATTTAATAGCGGGAGTGAGTGAGATTGTTTACAGATCGGTAGGACACACGGTGGCGGGGGAGAAATGGCGGGAGTTTGATCAAAATAATTGTTTCTGGCCGGTTTGGTGTCGGAGCGTCAACAGTTGGCCACGGTTGTTTGTCTGCCACCTTCAACAACAAGCACTGACCCACTTCTGACCCCTAGTATCAAATACAAGGTTATGGTCAGTCGAACTGTACAGTTGAGCTCGTGTACCTCCATAAAAATTCTCATTTATAAATCTATATAATTCGAATAGCCATTGCGGCCATCGCAGGGAAAAGTAGAATCATTTTTTCAACGTCAGTTATATTGATGCAACTAATAAGACATTTCTTTGTAGCTGTTGCGCTTTATACCTTAGTTAATGCCTGATTTATGTTGCGCTTTGGACGGGCCTCAAATATTGATGTTTATATGCGATTCGGAAGTGTGATAATCGCAAGAACCTGGTTGAAACGAGTTCGGTGAAAACGCCAACGGCATTGGTAGTTTTGTAACCGGTAAAAGGACTTGAGGGAAACATCAAATATACTGGCCGGTAGTATGTGGGCGGGAACTGATCGTAAATTCTTTGATGGAAGAAGAAGTAACCCCCGGAGGGCTATCGAGGAAAAGTTTTTAATGTAAACCGGCTGATGGCCTCGAGTTACTGAGAAATAAATTTCGTATTGCAATTACTAGAATAAAGCCGAACACAACATTTTTACTCCTGGTTATTGCTGTGGCCACAATTTACAGTATTGTTTATTTCTTTAAATGTTTTCCAATATATTTGGTAAGGATGCGGTTCGATAAGACACCAATCTGCAGTCCAATTAATATGCAAATTTAATCAATTGTTATGCGATATTGAACGCTTAAGATATGTGTATAATTTTAGCGAATAAATCGAAATAAAATATAAGATAACGAGCCACAATGAATGCACCAGTTTAGCATGACTGTTGTAATCCAGCAATTATAATTAGATGAATTATACTAACAAAATTAAATGAAAATATGATGAAATGTTTTACATATTATATTACAATATATCAGGATTTGACTTGAATTGGTTGGAGCACTTCCCGATCTATAATATTGTAGCCAATTTGATTTTAATATTTCGTTTCTCTCAGGTGTAATGAATATTCTGTCCAGAGAAACCAAATTAAATAAACTAATATCCGCACCGATCCGAATCTCTCAAATTTCCCTGCATCTGTTACTGAAATCGGCAATTAAACGTTTCGGGGTAATATTGGATATTATCCACGCGATACTGTCAAAAGCTATAGTTAAATTACACATGTGCACCCCGGGACTGGGAAGGGGTATTTGTTTTGAAAATCCAATATTCCTGTAACGTTATGTGGTTACAAACCTCCATTATTGAGTTCATAAAGCAACCATTTGACTCGGCCTATTCACGAATACACTTCGTTCATAGTTTTTCCGTTATAATATTATATGTATATTCAAATTCACAAAACTTATCGTTCGTATTCGTCATCAAAATAAAAAAAAACCCTTGGATTTGTAAACTACGGTAGTGTCCTGGAAACTGAAGAAGAAGGCGTTAGATGCAGCACCGGTGGTACGGGGCTGTTATGAGGGTCTAGTATCAATCAGAGCCGCGGAATTGAACGAATACATTTATTTGGGTAAAGCATTCTGGTTTGTAACACTGTAGCTCCATTCATAGCTGGTGCACTACGTACGCTTAGGATCACCGTGTCTAAAAATTAAGAGTCAATAAAATTGGAATATTGTTTGGAAAAAATGGTAGAAATAAAAATAATAAAATACCGTTGATACTAAAGAGTGTCTTTCCAAGCAGGTGGGCTAGTATAGTATCCTCTTTCATCGTATTTGGTTTATAATTTCATTTAGTAATCTGATTTGATTTTTTGAATGGGGTTCTCAATCAAAGAATCGGCCTCAAGAAACCCAATAATGGATACAGCTACAATTTTATAGGTGAATCGTTTTATTTTTCATTCGGCGGAGCGTAATAATCGGTTCCTTTCTAGGTTTCCCTTTGATTACAATCCGGACATCATGCTACTCCAGGCCCTAATACATTATTCCTATGTTTTAGACCAAAATAGACGCTAAAGCGCGTACTCCCTCGCAGCCGGGGCGCTCTCCCTTTCTCACTCCCTTCTGAACTCGGGCTAAATTCTGTATCAAAGTGACTTAGAACCCTCCCCCACACTAAGGCCACCCTCCTTGTCCTTAACTGGGCTAGTTAGTTCTTAATCCTAATTAAAGAGCGTGAGCCTCAACTGTGCGAGATACGTACGCCCCCGACCCCAATCTCGCCGCCTCTTGCCTTCCATCGGTTGCTAGTCAGATACCTCAGTCTGACTCCAAATTATGTTTCCTATTCTAAATTTGGCCCCTCTTTCAACCCGTGTTCATATTTAACTGCCACCTGAGCGCGTTAAACTTTTCCTGTTGATACTTCCCGTCCCTTAATGTATGTTGGATCCGGTGGCGGAGTGAAGAACATAAAAAATCTACAAATAGCAGTACACTTATCATTGGGTACCAAGCTAAAATTGGGTGGAAAATGGTTATCATAGCACTAGAAGCGATGTGCCACCGGGCGTGCCCTCAGAGCATGAACTGACACCGCTGAAATTCATTTAATAATGCGCTATGTTCTCAAATTACCCCTTGAGAGCAATGCACGGTACATGAGTGCCGTCTTAAGTCAACGGGTTTTTGTCAATCAATGTAATTTACCCGATTATTAAACCAAATCTGTACATATTTTAAGATGTAGAACGGCCAGTCGGTATAATAAATGCCACCGCACCTGTTTATTGTACAAAATAAAGGCTTTTGTAAATTGGACTTTCCCGATTATCACAACAACATTGTGAACAATACAAGCATATTTATATTTAATACTCAGTACATATGTGTTTAAATAAAGTAATAATAAAGTTTATAATTTCCATTTAGAATAGAAAATGGCATTTATGTCTGGTGAAATTTATAAAACGGTTATGGCGTGGAATATGGTTCGTCAATCTGATGGTGCATTAATGCGGTGGTGGGCGCCATATGCAAATAGCCTCCATTACGAGGTCCGTACGCAGAATTCCGGATCTAATCGGCTTATTCGTTTTCCTGGGAGGGTATCAATAATGGCCGCCTGCTTTTGTATTCTCGGAACGAGGCTGTTTTTTGAAGGGAGCTTTCAAATTCAAAGCTCTGTGCCAGAATTCTGCATTTTTTAGAAGCGCGCGTCCGACCTCGACAAAGTTGTCGTCTGATTATTTCTCCCCGAAACGAACTTTACATAAAAGTGTTTGAAAAAACTGTACTTGAAAAATTTGATTAACGATTTTCTATGTTAATTATATGGAGATTTTGGCAGTTGTTAAAGGGCTTCATTTATAAGATTCCATGATGTGTAATAAGTCGTAACAACATAACAACTTATTCTATCTATTTCAAAATAAACATGGGGATAAAGTTATAAATCAACTTATTATTAATAGATTATTAAAAGGATAATAATTAAGCTAGCCAGGGCATATTACGGCAATACGGCGCTTTGTAATTAAAGAGAAAGAAAATCATGAAAATAGCGAGGGCAATTGATTATCATTTTTCAGACTGGAAATAATTAGGAAAATTGAAATCCTCCGTTGTACGTGTTCTCTGAGCAATCGGTGAACGACGTACGATTAAAATAGTGTTAGCCATTGGAGCGGCTAATGGAAAGTGCTCTCGGTGCTCGGCTCTAATCCTTCCTGATTAATTAACAGGGATTGATCGGAGCACACTTTTAATTTTGAGAGGTGTGCTTTTTCCACTCTTCGGCCCCTCCGACTAATGGGCTTTTATAATCTTTTTATTAAATGGCCATACTTTGAGTGTCCAGTTTTAGGCTGGGGCAGGTGAGAAGGGCTGGCTAAAATGATTTTAAAATGTATGTTGATATTTGAAAAATTAAGAAGATTGGACGAAAAAATTCGAAATAATTATTTTGAAATTTCATTACTGAAATTAATTTACTGAAATAATATTTACTGAAAGGTTTCTTGTTCCCTGTTCGATTATCGGCGGTAATGAAGCAGACACTTTCAATCCAGTCTACTACTACTATATAGAAACAGCATTAAGGAAAATGAAAATGGCATGGAATGCTGTATATAGATCCAGAAGATCTGATGCTTTCAATTATTGGATAGATTTTTTCTGAACTCTACATCTTATTACAAAAACTTATTAAGAAAATCCTTAAAGGAATAAGATTATTGTGAAACTGTAAGTTAATCTAGAGCTCAACAAGTTGATTAAAGAACAGGGAAACAAGTGGACAAATATAAGGGCTTAGAAACAATAGTCGAGTCCTACTCCTTAGGATTCCCTCTTATAGTATACAACTGCCTTGTCTATATTTAATATTATTGTTCTGTCTGAACTTCGATTTTAGTTTAAGAAACGGATTATTTGGTAATAATTACAATAAAATAGCCTAGGGTATAATGGAAATGATTAAAATTGGAAAGAAAGGGAAACTCGTTAACTCCAATGATCGAATTTCGACCTTTCAATAACTAACGGTTCTGTAACATCGACAACAATTCTAACCGAAATTTCGCTATAAATAAAGAAGACTTCTTGCAGTTGGGAATAGAGGCACGCGCGATATCACGGCGGACCGCTAAGCGTAAATTTTCGTTAATACACGTGTTTCATACTTTATGGGCCCTAGTTTCGAATCAGATTTCAGGATTAGGAAAGAAGTCGTAAACAATAAATCGTTACGTGGGCTATGGCATTTGATTCCTTCACCGCTATAAATTCGCTGGAATATTCAAATTAAGCGTCGTTTCCCTCTGGTGGGTCCGTGGTTTTGAAATACTAATGGCTTATTTTCGTATTTTATTAGGAGCGATAAAATCCTCTCATAGGGTTTTATAAAATATGTGGATGAAGGAGGGGGTGGTGATTTCTTGGGGGTTGGGTATTTCCATTTTGCTCGACAGCCAAACTCCATTACTCCGACTTTGAGAGGCGTGGGTCTCCCTCTCTCGCTATCGCCGGAGGAAAATTTAATTTCACCCGTAAGAACGAACTGGATAAGGAGAAAGGATTTGCCCCCAATCTGCATTTACCTCTCTTTTTCCTGAAAACACAATTGAAATAACGGCCGTAGCCGATGTTTGTCCATCCTATCGGAAGCGTGCCGGGATACTGGTTTCCTATATTCCATATACCAGAACCCGAGTAAAATAAGGATATGCATATAGTAATATAATAGTAATATATGTAAACACTATAAACTACTAATAATACTATAAACAGAAATTTTAAAATGAAACGATAACGATGTTTATCCGACCGGTATAACGGGGTGCTATGTATTGTTATGTAACGTGTAACCCATATATGAGTTATTTGTGGAATATTCAAACGTTACGCAACAATTTTCTCTGCAGTAATACGAATCATATTGATAGCACAATACAGTGCTCTATACATTAAATATTTACTATCGGACAATTTATTTTAATTAATTTAGTAATTTCAGAACCAAAATCACAACACATGTCGGAGCTTTTTTCTGATTGCTAGAAATAAGACATTTCGAAGGAACAGGCTGGTAAATGTAAGTGAAATAAATGGTTCCTTATGTTATCCCTGTAGAAATGTTTCCATTTAAATCGTAAATGCCCCGTTTAGAATAGAGTCGAGGGCAAGACTGTGCCATGTAATCCTTCTTAAATTGAAACCCCCAGGGTGGGATCGGGGAGGGCTGCGGGGCGGGCCGTGTTCAAAAAGGAGAGTCCCAGTGTAATTTTGAACTTTCGTCCTACACGGGCAATACAGGTTAGTGAATGAAGGGAGGCAGGCCACTTTATTCCGGGGTTTGAATTTAAATTGTAAAACCCCAGCGGAACCCCCCTCACCACTCCTCGAGGTTCAAGTGCGGCGGTCCATATCAGAGAGACTGATGGATAAGCATTGGGAAAACGGGTAATCCTTCTGAAATTGAGCGGCCTAACTCTCGCGGCTGCTCTACACGGTAGCCAGGTTTAGCTTATATCCCCCCCCTGTAAAATCTCCGACACCGGTAGAGAGGTATGCCTCGTTTGAACCTAATACAATACTCGTCTTCAGTTCGAGATTCACTCATCCCCCGTCGAGAGGTTCATTCCTCAATTACTGAATGTTACGGTGTCAAATTACGTACGTACGTGTGCGTGTTAAATTACGAGAGTTGAATAAGTGAGGATCTGAAAGTAGACACACGTTAGCTATTAATTTTATTCTCAAGGGTTCGTGAGTTATAAATATCTGGGATTAAATAATAAATAAAAGAACAGCCCAGGCTGACTGTCGTCATGGATGAGTATATTGGTAAGACACTAATCTCAGGTTGGCCCCGATAATAGATGTTGCGCGCTTCGTACAAATAAACTAAACGATAGGCCATTTGGGAAACGCTAATAAGTGGAACATTAGGATATCTGATAAACGTAATTATCGATTCCAAAATGTTGAACACTCCGTATGAATTGCAGGGCCGCAGGCTCTTTTGTTTATATCGCGCTATAAAATGACTATCACTGGACGGAATTACCGACACTCCAAAGAGACTTAATAGTGTCGGAGAGTGGGGATAGAATGGGGTCGACTGCGATAGGGATCATTTCAATCTACTCTGGGTCTTCGGCATCCGGCCATCCAATCTTGACGGAGACATCATTCAACCGACGCGATAAAGCAGTCGGGCCAATCCGGTCACTCTCTCAATCTTATTTCGGAACGTCGTTTACCGTTTAAATAGGAGCGTCTTACGATCGCGAGGTAAAAGCGTTGTCTTTAAACCGGTTTTCCTTTTTTTCCCTTCCCTTTTTATTTATTAGGTCGTCACTGGGATGAAAAGGACGGCGGCCAATTCGGGATTCCCCTCTTTGCCTAACCGTATTATTGTATTGCCGCCTTTCCGCCCGTGGGAGGGTTTGATTTTGAATTTATGTTAATTTTTTCTCCGACTTATCTCCCTTGCGGCTCTCGCTCTATCTTCCTCCATCATAATCCCGGCTGTATAAATCACTCCTATCTGAACGGTCGGTTGGAGGCATCCCCTTATCGCCTCCCTGAGTCCTTCACATCCCCAGTTTCGCCTTTGCTCCCGGCCACTTCCATCCCCCGCTATCTTTCTCTCTGTTAAATTGAATAAGATTTGTTCCGTCTCACCCTTTTTTCTCTGAATCTTTACGAAGGGCGGCAACCTCCCGACTAACGCCGTGTTCCAACTGATTACAACGGAAGAATAACTTTAGCGGCGACCTTTGTCCATAACGAATGAAAACTTTAAGTGCGCGATTTGGGCCCTACTACCTGATCTCAGGAATAAGGATATTGGTGGAGAGGTTATCGAGGTCTAAACAAGCCGGAGGAGAACACGAGAAAGAAAAGTAGTGCAGTTATTACGAATCCGTTAAGCTAAATAGGAAAATCGACATTGTATAGCTGAGCATGGAAGTTGAAAATATATTGGATATTTATAAATAGCCAAGTAGTCTGATGTAACTAACTAATAATACTAGTAATTATTCTTGTTCTTTAAGAAATTCTCGAATAAGGGGACAAATCCGTAAATGAGAATGCAGGGTCTTTCACCTCTGATTTCTGACTATAACAGCACTATTACTGACAGTTATCTGGGACTACGAAAACCAAACGCTTTCAAAAACGAGAAAAGTATACTGTTCTTCTGCTCTTCTACTGTTAAAATATCTAATATTTTAAAACCGCCCAACGATAAATTTCGAATGGAATAATGAAGTACTAATTTTCGCGCTTTTATTAAGAAAATATTTTGAATAAAGTATTTGAAAACGATACGTCGCCGGAGTCATATTTCTTAGATCCCTTCCTCAAGTTTGACGGAGGGCTCGCCTTTGTTCTCGGGTTGGGGGTAACTTCACGGGCGGCAGCGTTAGGAAATTCCCGCAGTAGCAGGCAGTCATTGTGACCAAAATAATTAGCATACTAAAAGGGAGGGGTATATGTGCGAAGAGTGCTCGAAACACTTTAGAAGACGAGGTAACTCTCTCAGTTGTGCAGTAAACGCCCTGCCGGCAGCAGGCCCCTGAATTTGGGATAAATAACGGCTCTTGCGCGCCCCAATTTTTTTCACGCATTACGTCTCCGAAACTGTAAGAAGGATATACGCTCGATAGAAATGTCGTTTTGAAGCTGCCTATGCGATCGTTTTAAGGCTCAAAAAATCATTTATTAAACTTTCTCCAAAATGCTACCTCAGAACGCTGTAAACAAAGTAATAAAAAAGAAACCTCAGAACGGAAGGGTACATCTCAATGAAATCTAAGACACCAAAGGTCAGTGCGTATCCGCGAATACAGACTGTCGAATAGCAATTAACGAGCAATACCGAATAGGATTTGCATTGCGTCACTCGCGAATAAAAAAATCTGGAATAATCCAGACCGGTCTGGGCCATAGTCGAAACTGCGAGAGGAGAAACTCAATTTTCCCGTCAAAATTGATTTTCTTTTACCTTTTGGATATTCTCTTTTTGATTTCGAAACTCCCGCTCAGTTTTTTCAACGAATAGCTTCACGCTCCGAAAAAGCGCCGTTTAATCAAGAGATACGAGGATTTAAATTTTCCACCTCACCTATCCTACGGTAACCGGGTTTCTTCATGGGATTTTCCGCCCGACAGAATCTCTGCAGTGTTTAACAAAAAAATTCTAACCGTGTTACGGGAATACATCGCGATCCTACGAAGCACCTTGAGTTTTTTGAGAAATAAATTAAACTTCTGTTTACACGAATGTTCTGTTTATTTAAAACAAGTTAAATGCAACAAAAGTGTTGCTAAAATTATTTTCTACTGTGTGGAAGATGCTCAATATGATGATTGTATCCTCAGTGAAGCCATTTGAATACTATTATTTGAAGGAAGCGAAGGAAGAATGACTTTGATCGCGGATTCTATAATTGACAGTGAAGTAATCACTGTTTATTGGGCAGCCGAGCTCTCATTGAATGAAAATATGTGTATAAATTACAGATATAGGAAGTGTTACAGCATAAAAATCTGGCGAGATGCTAACCTCTTTCGTATTTCTGTTTAGTACACGAATTATCGATTCGGCCCAATGGTGGGGAGCGCTTTCCCCTTTGCTTCAGATTCCTTTGGAGGTATTCCAGTTTGATCAACATGAAACTGAGTGCCAGTTTATTATGGCACGAAATATTGATAAGCGCAGTTGGAAACAGTTCATATTAATGAACTCAAATTGGCATCGAGTTTATTAATAATAATTTATTGGAGTATTCCGGTGCGGCATACCAAATTCAATTTTTACTGTTCGCGTCGGGGCATATCTCTCGCGATCAGGCTTATGTTCGCAATATATAACCGGATGGAGAATTAGCGAGAGAATTTGAATTTCAAATCGTGCAATGACTTTACCGTGGATGGCACCGGCGACCCCCATGCTCTCAAACAACCCCGTAACGAAATTCCCTTGTGGTCTCATTCGTCCAACACGAGGAAATGTGATTCGTTACGGATATTCTAATGCTGCTGACCACGTATACAAATATACGCAGAAATTATATAGCCGTACAGCTAAGATATTCTCAAATACATAATCTAAGTTACTAATATTATCAGTATTCGGGGTAATGCGGAAATGCATTACTTGGTAAGTTAGAAAAGGTCCTAAATTCCACTGGGAATTTATCTGCGCCGCCTAAAATTGAGAAGCACAATCCAGATAAAATATGAGGGGAGCATTGACAACGATTAGGACGAACGATTACGATTAAGGACGATTAACGATCAGAAAAAAGAAAACATGACAAGAATTGTTGCAAAACAAAGTCAATAGAAGTGATAGTTTCATATCGATAAACACTATCGATGAAACTATCGATATAAGTCAAAAATAGCCAAATTAATTATATATTTTAGGATTTTCGATTAGACGAAACGTTTGTCTAATATAAGGTAATGACTGTATTTTATTTCTTAGTCTGTATGTTTGTGTTTTCATAATACTAAGTAAATAGTTTAACCGAATTATCGATGAGCGATGTTATAGCAGATATGTCATAGTTGTCATTAACGGTTTGATATTATTGTGAATGTCTAGGAATATAGATTGACTAAGCTGAAATCCCGGAGGCGCTGCCGGGGGCAGTTCATCAAATAAACAACAAAGGGAGGCGGAGGCGATTTGACTTTCAAATTTTCCTGTGATGACTTTTGGAACCTCGGGCCGGCTTTGAAGCGAAGGGCCGCGCCGGGAGCCCCAAATACCCTGTTCGCATATTCCCCACCAGAGAAGGGGGATTTCGATGTCGTTCCACGTTTGGCATTTTACGCGCACGACACTAATTCGACACGCCCGACGGTTTTTGTTTCTGATAATTTTATCCCGCGCCGGGAGTCCGGATTTCGGAGCGTTTCATCTCCCGGTGGCGTCCCAATGAAATTTGCCGGTAGTCCCTCGCTAAAATGAGACTACGAAATGCCTGAATGTCGGGTGACACTGTAGTTTATTTTATTACTGTATCCTAGCACGAAAAGGTGGCGACAGGAGAGAGTATCAAAAATATCAATTTTAAAACTATACTGAGATAATACGATCTCACGATCTCGAAGAGGATAAGAAGAGCAGGAGCGAAGGGTACGTTCACGTTCACATTTGACCACACCCAAGTCAGGAGGTAGAGGAAATCCAACAAGGTTGATCCTTATCCTGATCTTTAATATTTTGAATAGTGAATTCGGGTAGAAATACAAATTATTTATCATGAATGATATCTATGATTACAGGTTGTACTATCATTACACTTCAATGACGAATCGTCTTGAAAAATCTTTTGAAAAATATCAGAACAATCGGAAATAGTGATCTTTGTTACTATATTACCTGAAATGTAAATATCTCTTTACCAATGTATTTTTGAGTCATGGCCGCATGCAATTCACAGACCGACATTTTTTTGGTGGCGTCAAAAAAAGATTAAATTTATGTTTTTTGGGTGAATACCCATTGTGCGCCGTTCAGAATAGATGACGTGAATTCTACGATGTTCATTAAAACCAATGATATACTGATGAGTGGTATTATAAGTTTGAATTTACAGTAGATTACCTCGTCTTCGTTGTCGTCCAGTTTTGAGTACGAGGCGCAATCCTCGCATACCTTCTGTTGGCACTCGCCGCAGGTTCTCGAGTAGTCCTCAGGTTTGAAGGACTTGAGGCAGACCCGGCAAGCGCCCGCCCTCGAAACAGCCTGCTGGACCCCAGTCTTACCATCGTTTTTCCTGTCGGTTATACAACTGTGTAAAGCGCTATTTATAAAAGTAGTCCTTAAATTATTAAAATAGAAATCGAGTCAAGGGTACTCATCATCATGGGTACGTTACCTTTAACATTTGATATTAAACTTCTTAAATATAAGGCATTGACGACACTGAATTTTGGTGATAAAAAATAGTAGCAATATTATTGTATTGTATGTTTGGTGATAAACATAGTAGCAATTATTGTAGTAGTGATGGGAAGTTATTTTGACCCAGCTACTTTGCATTATACGTATACTGTTCTGTATGAACAACCTACGCTTTTTTAATAGCTATCTCTATTGGACAATTTAGATTACACGGTCACACGTAAAACACGCATAGGATGCACTTGAACATTAATGGCGTTATGTGTGGGCAGGTGTGAGGGTAAGAATGAAAGTAAGACTGAAAATGGAGTAACTTCTAGCTATTAGGGGGATTAAAACCATTGTGGCGTATTGTACTGGGCCATTAACCCGTTTCACAAGCCTTCAGCTCGACCCCCTCATCCATTTTCATCAATGAATACGTCAGCCCCTTCCCGTATATCATCTGTTCAATATCCTGTAGATACTTTCCGCGTTCCTGCATCATTCTATTATCTTTCACGAACCATTAACGCTTTCTTTACTCGGAGATGTAATCTTATTTATTTGAAGTCAATCAACTATTCTTCGAGTTGATGCCAGTTAACTTTGATGATGCCTAACTAATGCCATAGTTGGTTAATGCCAATGTTATGAGGTATGTTATACTGTTATCAAGAAAGCTGTTACTAATCTCTCAGCAAATTTATTTGTAAATATACCAAGACATACTTTCTATATACTTGTGATGAATACTTGTCTATACATATTACTTACAAGTCAATACAAGGAATATAATATGGAGAGCAGCGTGGTTGAATTTGGAAAAATCCTTTAAGGACTACTTTCTTAAAACTCTCGCTCGGGACTAATGCTCTGAGAATGAACTGAAACTTAGAGGTGATACCTAAAAGGTATAGGCGAGGATCACGTGTTTGCCCTGCGGTCAACGGTCCTATCAAAGGGCAGCGAAAGAGAGCGAGAGGTGGGATTGTGGGAACCTTGGCAAGGATAAAATATCCTGAAACAGTAGCGGTGCTGAAAAGTGCCGCGTGTGGACCTTGCGAGCGCAGAGGTGTGGGTATGCCCGCCTTGGTACCAACCTGCCGGTCCTTTCATCCCCCATT
Organism: Lethocerus indicus; assembly: GCA_019843655.1. Lineage (NCBI taxonomy): Eukaryota > Metazoa > Arthropoda > Insecta > Hemiptera > Belostomatidae > Lethocerus > Lethocerus indicus. The sequence goes on along the minus strand of JACDQD010000005.1, from coordinate 22,860,656 downwards.
ATTTATTCATCTGTCATCTCCCTCTGGTGCCCACACGTCTCTCAATCCCCGTCTCTCTTCCTACCGACAATAACACCCGTCGTTTCACCTTCCACTCCTCCCCACAGGAATATTTCTTTGGCGTTAAAGCCCGTTCATCCCATCGCGGCGCGTCCCATTTCCATTTCCATTAGCCCCCCTCTCATATTCTTTCTTTCACTCCCCCCTTGCTTCTTGTGGTTTTTCACGAACGTCTTGATTTATTTGTTTGTCGCTCCACTTCTCATTTTCTTTGACGAAAATTAAAACTGCTCTCTGTACGCCCCCGCGGCATTCTTTGGGCCCCATCCGAGAGACGGGGACCTTTTCCCCCGCTTAAGTCTGTGCGGCGCTCCGTGCGTATTGTATTTTTTTTTAAAAAAGGAAAAAATAATTAAATTCCCGACCACAATAGAATGAGATTTCGGCTGAGCCCTCTGCACATTGGATAAAGGATGATTGTGCCAACGTTTCTTTTCCCATTTTCAAAAGGCTGCCGGTTACGGCGTTGATAAGAGAGGAATATTAAAAGGTAGGAAATATTCGAGATTTACTGACATTTTCGTGCATCTTTTTACTGGTGAGACTATTTCAATATATAATTGAAATTCGGAAATGAAAGAACTGTCGATTTAATTATACAAACACTAAATTACTATATTACATCCTCATAATACTCCCGCACTAGAATTTTTTGGCCAATCAGGCTGTTCTGACAGATACTAGACCCGCATTACACTTTCACACTGGAAATTTGTATGCAGATTGGGCGGCGCTTCTGATACTACACCCGCATAACTCTCCAGTACCACTGGGTTTGTATCTAACGCCGTTTTGCTTATATAAATTATGTAGCGTTCATGTGCGGGACTCTAGAGGAATGTTATAATAGAGACGCAGGATTTCTTACATATAATTACACTATCGGGCCAATTATATTCCTAGATTTCTTTTAATATACGATTCATAATTACTAAAAAAACTCAAACACTCGGTTAGTCGAGAACTATATATCTTTTTTTCTATAATACCTATATAATCATTGAAAGTACGACGTAAATAAAAAAATGGATCTCTTCTAGTTCAGCCACGGCCCACAGTAGTTGAGGGTATTTGTTTGAAGGTCCGGGAATTGGAATTTGTACTGAAATCGTGACAATACTAGCCTAAAGAAGATTCAAATAAAAGCTACCTCGGGATCGCCCTGCGGTTATCCAGTTTCAATTGTTGCATCACCGGTATATAGTTACAATTTGTGAGGTGTCGGGGCTGTGATTGATAGCATACAATTGTTATTGGACTTACTGTTTTGGTGGCGATGGTTGGTCCTGCGGTTTGTCGGGTGTCTGAGCTTGAGGAGGCTGCGAATCTGATTGGCGACCGCTAGGTGCCAACTTTGTTACTGTGCGCATAAAAACTGTTTTTTTACAAAATATGTCTCAAAATTGAGACCGCTTCATTTTAAAATAACCCTATCACCTGTACCCGAGTCATTCTCATGCGGCGGGTAGGCGTAAAGTTATTTCTTTCTTCGTGCACTCTTTTCATGAAAGGGGACTGAGTCGAAGGTGACTGAATTTAACTGTAAACTAAACTGTAAATACTCATTTTACTGTCTGCGAGTTAAAACAAATATTGCATACATATTTACCCTTGGCTTCTTGGCAACAAGTGCCTTCCTTTAGTAAATATCTCCGGCGACTCAGTACCCCGAGTAAACGAGAATTTTTTTACATAACATTTATTACCGTTATATAATATTTATTAGATTTTTACCCCGTGTCTCAACCGGCAAACGTTAACATTAAAAACTTAGTAGGTCCTTTTAAGCAATATCTCTGATCTCGTTTACTTCTTATAAATTGTATTTATTTATCTTAAATAAAGTCAACATTTGTTAAAAATGAAGTATCTTAGCCTCGGTCCAGAAATCAACCAGCCGCAATTTTCCTGCACGATGTTGAAGCTAAATATGGTGCAATCAACACGGCATTTCACTTACATACAAATTTCAACTAAATTTTCCTTTTTTATTACTATCATTAAAAGTATGAGAATTCGATAGAAATTGGAGCCGGCAAAAAATATTTAAACAAATAATGCGATCAGATTCAAACTCGGAATATGAACAGGGTTATCAATTCGACTCAGAAAAAATATCACAAATATTAAATATTAAATAAAATTACACCAATAGCTTTATAAAATGTCGTTAAATCAATCAACACCGGATAGATTAATTTCTATCATATCGGGTAAAAATTATTGGGTGAGATATCCTATAAACACTGGTGGTGAATATTATGAAAAGCCTTATTACTATTATAATACTGAGTAATATTAATTTTTGATGAAATGTTCAGGTAATACCTATATAGAACATATTGTACTTTAGTTGAATCCAATAGTAATACTTTTTGTTTCATTCCAGACTTGTTTAAAACATATAGTTGTTTTGGAAGTGCATGAAATATGATAAATGAATAATTATGAAAAACAATTTGGATAACTGGTAGAACAAATATATAATAATTATATAAGAAGACGTTACCTCTGTCCTGTGCTGTCATTAGGCTGGAGGACAAGGTGTGCCTGAGCTTGCTGAGGGTCCCATCCTCGCTCCCAGTGCCGCCACCTCCGCTTACATCCGACGTCACCATCTACATTAAAAAATATTATTAGTTTAGTAAGATATAGAAAAGAAGATATTTTATTAGTGGGGGGCATATTATCAGCACTGCCCTGTTAATTGAATTTAAGGCATGTTAAATAAAAACAAATTACAAGTGTCATGATATATCAAATATTTTATCAATAGATTTTTTATTATGTCATTGAATAATTTGGTTTTCAGCAAAACCAAATCCTAAAATTTGCTTTCTACAATATTATATTACAATATAATACTGCAATATTAGTATGTTTCCGCGTACTTGGTTTGCTTTCATAGGACCGACGAAATAAAAGGGACAATTTTCATTTCTTTTTAATATCCGCAATTCCGGTTATCCTTCAGGATTCCATCTGGTCTTACGTCTTAACTGCTTTGTGTACAAAAGATGAAAGGATAATGAACGTCCGGAAAAGCTGTATCCATTTCGAGCTTAGTATTAAGAATTCAACCTTCCGCGTGGCTTTCTCCTTTTGGCTTAATGCGAACCGTTAATGAAGCGGCGTCTCTACATTACTATTCGAAGGGGCCCTTTCACTAGTCAATTACACGGTGCTCGTTCTAAAAATTGATCCTGGAAACGCGTTTTTAAAATTTTTTAATTCTACTCGAATATTAAAACTCTGTAGAAACTCAATTAACGGTATAAAAATGGAGCGATGGGAAAATTGGATATTAAAGATTCAGCTGATTGAATTTCTCGCATATTAAAGAAGCAAAGACCCCCGATTCATTTTCCCCATTCCTTTTAATTCTTATACTCTTCCTTTATTCTGATTTATTCCTAGGCATTACTCACCTTATTGACCTTCAGCGGGAAAAGGATAAAGAAAGAACAATTTCCCTCTATTCCGTTCCATTCAACTGTTCAGCTAATTCATTTTCCATTCAAAATTTTTAAATAGCGCATATAAATTGTGTGCTTAGTGGTATAAATGCCTTAATGTCAGTACTAAGCGTTGCTAAATACCCTTTCAGTACTTTGAATATGTACGGCTGTGTACTCGTGCGCTTTCAGACTCGGAGGCAATTCAGCTTTCACGGTACTATGGCAGCAAAGCGCCAGAAGACGTCCCAAGGTTCTGGCTCGTGATAGATGATGACAAGCTTCGGCTCGGAAGTGTGCCTAACCAGCGGCACAGTAAATGCGATTCTGTATTACGATTCCATTAATTGATATACATAAATTCGGAACATCTAACACTTATACACATATAAATATACTTGCAGATATAAAATTCGGAATATTAACACTTAATTAATCAATTTAATTTGACTTTGGTTACTTGATTTGCAGTCAATAAACGTTTTGAAATTCCCGGATATAATAACATTTCTCCAATAAACCGATCCCCCACGGCCGGAAAGTGTTTAAATATTCTTCATTGAAATCGCCCGACCGAATGCCCGTTTAAAATCCAAACGTGTAAAACGTTAAACCGATTCCGCATCACTTTAACGATTAAATCTCGGCGGGGCTCAAAAACTGGCGTTTCAGAGGGAATCTGAAAAATTTGGGATAAAAAAAGTGACCGTTTAGGAAAAGGGGGCCGGTTTGAATGTTTAAACAGAGTTACCCACGCGGACGGCCCACCCTTCCAACCTCCACCCCTACCACCACCCGCCCCTCTGCTCGTGGATTTGGGACCGTTAATATCCCTTTTACGCTGGGATTTGCGCCTCTTTTCTGTCGACGACAGACACACTCAAAGCTTATTCCGGCTCTGACCCAGCTTCGTTTTATATATTATATATAAGCGAAGTTATAAGAATTGAACTCTGTCCCCAGATTGCTATTGTTGACACTCGGGTGATAGGGGTGTGCATAATACTTAAAACTTCAAAACCGTTTAATTAGCTTACTTTCCACTCTTGAATTTGGAATCATTCGGAATCTGCTGCAGGGAAATGTCGGCTATATACGTGCACTGTACAATGCAGGGAGTCGGTGAGAATTGTAGTTCTGATTATAGAAACCGAAGGGATGCAGGTCCGACTATCGGTGTACTGTTTCAGACGACCGACGCTACAAGCCCAGAAGTTCCAAACATGCGCTCTACCCGATGTTGTCGTTTATCCAATTGAAACTGTCGGCCCGTGTAAAAACAGAGCTTCTCCTTCCTCCGCCACCGGGCATTAATTAAATCCTGTTCCGGCTGAGCGCAGAAAGGGAGTGTAAAATGTACACGAGCACGAGCAGTGCACGCACGAGCTGGGGTTGCGCTACCCACCGCCCCTCGCTTTGGGCTCAAACACTTAACCAGATATTGGCCAACAGGTGGCATATGGCAACCGCCCTTCTTAGAAATACAAACTGGTGCAAATTGGAAACGGGCGGAAATCCCAGTCTCACCGACGTAGCATTTCTCATACATCGGCCCAGTTTAATTTAATTTGTCCAATGTTCTGGAAAGTGCCGATAGCTGCTTGTGTGCAAGGTGAATAAATTTATGCAAGCATTCATTCCCTCCGACACTACACCAGCAGTGTTAGTTGATTTGAGAAACCAGGATATAGTGGAACATAATGGAAATACTTTAATTGAATATCTACATTTCTTTATTTTATTCACTTATGTTCGAGACAAGTCTGGGGTCTATTCTGGGTTCTGACGTTCACCACACCCACAGCGCGATAGAAGGCGCATTTAGATGGAATGAGAATCAGGACGATGCAGACCAGTTCACGTCGAAATTCCTTACAGGTAAATAAGTTGGTATAGGCTGAAAGAACAAGGTTTATGATGCCTTAAACTTCGTCTAACCTTTGTTATGGAGGGGGAAATAGGCCCTTGAATTTACTGAATGGAAGTAAAGGTTCATTGGAATTATTACACGAAGGACGTACATTAACCGTTTACTGAGTTTTCAGATTCCTTAAACGTAACGGATCGGAAAATCAGGAGATTAACGATTCATTTTTCATTCGCTCAGAAGTTCCATCTTTCCTATTTTCGAGACTCAATTTTTACCTTTTTACAAATCGATACTTTCTGATTAGAAATGCCGACCTTCACCCAACTGACCCGCCAGGGAAAATATTTGCCTCCCTCTCTATTTGCATTTATATTGGCGACAGACAGGTCGTCTCATAACCCCCCGTCCTCTATTACAAATTCCCGATTAATAACAAAATCACCAAGCGTCGGAAGACCGGTTTCGCATTCGGTCTCCATCGAATTAAAAATAAATAAAAAAAAGAATAAAATTACCCGACAACAAAAAACGAGTTTAGACGCCGAGGAAAGGCTGAGGATTAATGCAATATTAAGGCAGACTGCCTCCGCCGCCCGATTTCCAACCCCCTCTCAACGTGCAATGAACGCTCTCCCCATCCCTATTTGTAGGAAAGTTTGTGAAGCAATTGAGAAAGAAAACTCTCCGCCTCCATTCAAGTTTAGGGGCTCATCAGCTCGACCGGCGGAGATTACTAAGTGGATTTACCCGACCTATAACAGCCCCATAAATTAGATTTGGAGGGGGGTGGAAGGGGGAAGACGAATTAAGATTGGCTTATTCGTCTCTCGTCCCTCTGGACGGACCTTTTCCCTGGTCTATGCCTCTCATTAACAGATATGGCCACAAAAATCCTGAAACAGAGATTTTCTATATCATCACTCTTGCGTCCCTTTGCCTACACTCGCCAATTTAGTGTAAAGCTACACGACTGAGCGACTTTGTGTGGGTCGACCACAACATCTTTCAAATTTCGGTTAAAACCGTGGATTGGAGTTTTGTGGAATTTGGATAATTTTTCGGATAATTAAAAGATCGAAATTATCATACCCCAAAGAAACATTCAGATTATCTTTTAAAACAACGAGTGTGTGGTTCTGCGTTACCGATTCTATCGTACGTATCTAATAATTTGGTTAATTTCTTACGTTAAAGACTTACTTTTCATCTGGGTTGTAGTTGTACTGATGAACCCGGCCTGTTACGGAAACTTAAAAAGGAAGCAGGAAGGCGAACTTTCGGAACGTGTATACGGCATTGAATAATTCAGGTTTTAATGGTCTGGCCATTAGGCGTTTCGCCTACACCATGAATCTGTACACGATTATCCAGCATATTTCCACATTAAATGTAGCCCGCCTCTCTTATCGGTCTCCTTACAACGGTAGTGTGTGTGTGGGAGAGAGACGGTGAGATAAACCGAATGAGCTAGAGAGGGAGGGAGACAGTGGATGGGAGGTTTTCGCTGAGGGGACCGCAATTAAGCGGGCGGGGCGTATTTACATTTGCGGGCTGTGCGGTTTTCGCACCCCGCTTCCCAACCCTCCCTATTAGACTAATAGTCCCCTGGCATTCCCAGTGCACACGCGAGTGATCCCCTCCTCCGAGGGTGAGGTACCGCGCCATCTTAACGTCTTAAAAACTAACACAAACGTGCGAAACGTAATTTTAGGCTCCCGCCAGGATCTACTGCCATAAGGATTACTCCTAGGTGATTCGCACAGTCAAAAACTTAGACACTATTCCACAGGTAATTTCGACGCATAATTAGGCTACATCCTCAATATCAACGACCGAACCCTTGAAATTTACTATACCCGTTTTGTCATATAATAGCCAATATACATTTTGCACAACTCGAGAGCTATATGGCTCGGACTGCACTTCTACGAACCAGAAATTATTGCGGGTACTGTATATTTATTACAGGTGTGATAAAAATGAATTACGCGTGGAAAATAAGAATGGGCGGAATAAGGGGCGAATCTAGGGTTGGTCCGAGCGAAAGAAATATGAAGGCGATTCCAGAGTTGAAACATATCCGTTCACCAATAAGGTCTCTTAATCGTTTGCCTCATCCTTTAACCGATATACGCGGATCCTCTTTTTTCATATATTTTCTCTTACTTTACCGTTCTAATTTTTATTTGATTCAAGTAAAAACAATGCGAATGATTACTTTTTACTCGTCAATACATTTCTGTATGGGAATGAGTTCTTAATTTGATTGAAATTTTGATAGAGTAGACCATCCGCATTTTTGGTCGAATATTTTCTAAATTAGATTTAAAACGAAAATTAGATTACACAAAGCAAATGATAAATAAAACCACACGAATCAAATCTAAGTGAAACCAAATGTAAAAAACAATTTAAAAAAATAATTCGAGCAATAGAAAAATATACAAACGGGCCGTTAGCTACTAAACACGCGGGTGTAATGCATGTGTAGTATCAATTAGAGCCGTATAATTCGAGAAATTAATCGCACCTTGAATATAAATTCTTTCCGAGAAAATATTGTCTAATTGCACTAATAAAGAATACAGTTCTTTTTTATGTGCATCATTATGTTGTTCTTAATTTCAATGAGGCCTGGTGGTTCGCCCCAAGAGGCCTAGGTCGGAGCCGACACCCCTAATTGTACGATCAAATTGCAGATATTACTGTAACTGCTATAACAATGGACAAGGACATATATCAATAAGGAAGACCACACTAGTTACAATAGTATGTTATTCGTAAATAATAAAAAAATTATTGTTATAATTAAACTATTAGATACTCTTTCAGGATCAGGGCAAAATCTGCTGTCGACAATTTAACCTGAATACGACAGTCGGCAGGACATGGATTTGACGGGGACTAGAGAGACTATGGGACAATAATAACCTTATTAGGTAATTATAGTTCGGGCCGTTTGTGGGCGTAGGAGCGGGGCGGGGCGGGGTGGGGGCGTGCGTTAATACTAATGACGTCACTAATGACTGAGCCCCTGGCTCGGATCGCTAATAATACGGGGGTCGGGAGCCGACGTTACTGATACCGGTGAACCACATCCGATCCGGTCCCTCCCCCTGACCTCTCCGCGAATCAAATGTAAAACAAATACGATTCAACCGCTCTCGTGTACGTTAATATCACTCTAATTGCGGACATTCAGGCCGCGTTGAATCCTCTCCGATCTAATTAAATATTAGGAGCGTTTGAATATTGAAACTGAAGTGGTTTGTGTTCCATATATATAGCCTATTATTATTGAATATCGACTAAGTATGATTGGATGATATGAGTAAATATATGAGTGTGTACTTGCATTAAAATATGCCTGGAATGCCGGAAAATAAGATTAATACAGGTTATTTTCTTGTACACCAGCCGTAGAAATACGTACAAAATACGTTTATGAATTATTTACCATTTTCTACTAATGTACGGTAATTTCCTGGAATACTGAAATAAATCTTTATATCTCAAACTGGAAATCTTTATATTGTTATTTTCGATAATATCGCACGAGTGACGATAATTAATAACAATGATGACACTATATCACCAAAATCTGGTCTAATCCGTGTTTTCCCACGTTTCTAGTAAAATATTTTGCGTTGTAATGTCCTCTTTCGTATATATTTAATAAAATATCACGGGGAATCACGGGGAGGGTTAAAAGTAATCGGACTGTTCGATAAAAATCATTGGTCGTACTACTGAAAAATAGCGCACCACGAGGCCTCTTCTGTACCTACAGAGAATGTTGCAGCGGCAGCATTTCACACACACACACACACACACACACACACACTCAAGCAAGTGCACAAACACCGGTACGTCACGACCCTCATTCCCTCATATATTGGAATTTACCACGTGTGCGGGAGGCCCGGTGTCGGGTGTAAATCTGGCGGAGGCACTTTCGTTATATTAGATTACCGCCGTCAATACACTGAGTATTACAGTGTTATATTACAAGTGGCCGCATAATCCAGTAAATGAAACGGGGAAACACCCTATGTAAATGACACACATTGGGTCATAGAACAGGACTTCTACACTACATACGTGAAACAGATAATTCCACATTATTATTACCTTATATCTTGAACGGGGCAGAATTTTATTGAAGTATAGTGATAGGTCCTAACTTCACTGGCATAGTCGTAAGCGAGTTCTAGGCACCGTAAGCGTGGTGTTGGTTATAAGGTTCTACAATTTGATAAATCAATTATCAATCAACGTTTGCAGAAACCGATTTTTTCCACTCACCTGTTTGATCTTATTCTCGGTTTCATCTTATTACTAGCTTTCCAGCAGTAATGTAGCAACGTACTTTTGCAGGCTTGACGAACCAGTACCACTGTACTATAATTGCCAGTATAATCACACTGATGTTAACTATAATACTTATAATATAGATAATATTATTAGTAGGCTTGCCGTACGTTTTAATGACAGGTAAAAATAAGACTCGTTTAAAATAAGAGCTTTCTTATAAACAATTTTTTTAGTCTATTAGCATGAATATAACTATAACATTTAAACAGAAGGAAATATAAATAAAATGGACTAAATTTTAGCTGACTTGGTGGTGGAGGCCGAACGGTATTCTGTTGTACCAAACTGCAGTCCGATTTCACCTACAAGGGCAGTCGGCATGTGGCCCCATCGTGACCTTGCCCGTCTCTCCCCGGCGACGTTATTATAATTCATGAACGCTCTGTTGGCCACGTGACCCAGCCGGCTCCTCCATCATTGTGTATTCCTTCTGTCGGCTGGGCGGGCCCCGTATTCCGTATGTATAAGCCCCGAGCCCGTTCCCCCCTTCCTATTAATTCGAAGGGGCTCTGGAGCTAAGCACTTGTGACCGCCACAATTACAGTAGGGCGCACCCGGCGCGCGGCCCTACCCTCTGTATTAAGCCGTAATTGCTATTCACAACTTCAGTGTAGTTGGGCGATATCTCATTGCGGAACGCGTTTTAACTCGCCGATGACCGTACGTGGGAATATTTCGGAAAAGAAAATGAAGAAAATTCTCAGCGATTTATTCTCCCACTAGCAGCCGGTTGGCAATTTCGTTGTAGAATGTTATGCGTATACATATGGAAGAAATCTTGTATCTATAATATTCTTTTATATTCCCGCACATGAAATCTAGATAGTGTATCTATTGACTGAGAAAGCAAAACGGCGTTAGATGCAAACCCAGTGCTGAAGAGTTATGCGGGTGTAGTATCAGGAGCGCCGTTTAATCTGCCTACAAAATATGTGTGGGTGTGCTATGCGGGACTAGTGAGGACAGTTTTATTAGTTCATTAGGTTGAACTTCAATCAAATATAACAGCGAAATTACCAAATAGAGGAAACGGCATTCTCCAATATTCAAACGTTTGTTTAGTCTCGTGGTAGATTATGTACGTAATAAGAGCACAATTTATTGTATGAACGCTGTAAACGATTGCTGTAAACAGGTAATATTTTGCGACACTAAAACCTTCAGAATTCATTAGAGGCGAAGAAGATAATCGTTGATAACGCCTGGTATTTGCTAGGGGCAGATAGGAATACAGAAAAGCAGGGTTGTTTTTTCCACGAAATAGCGGGTAAACTAATTTTTCCCGGCGTCTACCTTTCCACGAACGGAAATGGGACAGGGCCGACGCCGCGTCAAAAATGAGCGGGAGGTGAAGGCCGTTATGAAGATAGAGGACTAGGCGAGGTTAGGCCACAAAGGAGAGTGGGGTAGTTTGACCCGGGATTATAGCCTGGGGCGAGGCAAGCTCAGGGTAGGGCAAAGGCAGAAATTTAATCTCTTGATTAATCTGCGGCCGAGCCGGAGGCTCACTACCCGACCTCTAGTCTAGTGTCTCCTCCGATCGTAACTCACTCTAACGGATGACTTCTCCTTCCCAGCCCAGCGTATTTTTACCAACGGCCTCTCCGATCTTATGTAGCCCTCCGTTTATGTACGCTACGTCTCCTCCGGATTGCACGATCGTCTTACTTTCATGCCCCCTTATTGTTTATTTTCGGAATCTTCAAACGCGAGGAAAATATTTATTAAGATACAGTTCCTAATCAATTTCAAATGTTCGTATACCGATTTATTTTATTAAACCGAATAATGACACCGCATTTTATATATCTGTTTGTGAGACTTGTCTATTCTAGGCTGTCGTGGACTACTCTGGTTAGTTAGATCACGGTCGTGCTCCGAATCATATTTCCGTGTTATTATACAGTGATTGACCCCTTCCTCGAAACCTTTCTTAACTTATATATTCAATTAGTACTGATTTTTGTTATAACTATTACTTATTAAATTAGGTATTGATGAGAATAGTTGTGTGTCGTTATTATGGGTAACAATAACTTTGGAATGAACCCCCTGGAATAATCCCTTTCCCTATTATTATATAGTGAGTACGGTGTAACTACAGTAACATTACTGTATTCGTCGTCAATATTAAATTTGAGGATGAATTGTGTCAATCAAAGGCGATTATTGTCGACTAGGCCGTGAGCGAAATAAGGTCCGGCAGGATCGAGGATTCATTACTTTGAAAGGGTTGGGGGGATGTCGACCGTCAAGTAACCCAACCGGGGGTAGGCCCGGAATCATCAAACTTGTCACCGGCAGATGCCTAACCCGTGGCCCGTCATCGGGAAAGTTGGTCCGGGACCCGTCCCAGTACAAAAGGTCCCGTATCCGGAGCGCGAAAATGTTTGCATGCCCACGGAAGGGAAAGCTTTTTCTCCGCCAAACTTTCGTTTGCCGGCGGAACTCGGCCGGTTGTCATGAAACCCTTGACAGAATACAAATAGTCGTTTCCAGACAGGCGGAAAAAAAAATCGGCGTCTCGTTCCCGTAACCTTGGCGAGTGCCGGGGAAATATGTTTTCGACCGCCCCTCGGTTGTATAAATGAAGCAATTTAATGATACCTTATTGATATGTTTTCTGAATATTATTATTAAGGGTATTATAAATAGTAAGTTCGGGGGCCTGCAAAAATCTTACTGAAAGTTCCACAGACATCAAAGTATAAGCAATGAATAATGGATACCGAAAGGAAAAAAAACAGGAGCCTCCACGTTTAGTACGGGCGAACCGGTTCCCCTTCCTTGGAAGTAGGCAAAGATTTGACTTCAGGAGAGGAATGCTGCGTCGGTCGGCTTTCAAAGAAAGTTGTTGAAGCGCTGGCTTTCGAATAGCTCCACGTCAAAGGGTCGAATACCGGCTTCCCGAAGAGGTTGTTTGTCTTTCCAGACCACGCCCCGACCGCGTTAAAACAACGTTTCCCGGACTGGCTTCTTCCCTACCGAAAATTCCCTCCCCGTCGTAAAAACTCCGGATCGAATTTATGTCTTTGTTTTGATTCCCATTGAGCCCGAATGACATATATATTGCAATGGAAGGAATGAGAACGCCCACTATTAGTTACCGAATGCCCGCCGGTGCGCACCGTAATCCGCTTTATTGTTTGACTAATTGGTCTCTGTGAACGCTCTAACAAATACATTTGATGAATGGTGTTCCCGCGTCGCTTCTAATTTTAAATAGCTGTTGGGGAGTTCACCAGTATTTGGAGTTTCATCACTATCGCAATATTTGTGCGATACCCCGATACCAATAGTAACCGGTATCAGTATTTGGTATAGAATGTTATGCGTATTAATTGTAAGAACGGTATACCACGAGGCTTAATACAATCTGTACAATCTAAATTATCTGGATCCACTTTTCAGTTTCGATTAATAAACTTAATATTTTATTTTATACATCAATTATTTGATACGTCATTACACCTCGGACGTGTGAGTATGATGAAAGGTGTCAACCTAAATCCTCCCAAACTAGCATTACACAATATGGTAGGTATCCGGGCCATATTTCCGCCCATACATATTTCAACAATCCTACAATTACTGTCGGGCTTAAATCTCTTACTGTTGTCAGCGTTAGGCGAAAAGGGGGTTTTTATCCGCCCACCGCGCCCGACGATAAATATGCGTATGAATGGGTCGAATTTTCCGACGGGTCGACGCGGGCCTGGCAGAGCGGGAAATGGAGCCGGAGGGGCCGCCCAGAAATATGGACGGTACATTGGCGAGGGAGAAAGGAGAATAAACGCGGTACCAACAGCTGGATCCGATTAAAAAGCCCCGTTTTTCTCCCAATTTCCCTCTAAAAAAATCCCCCATATTGAGCTAAATAGGCCATTATTTAAAGTTTAAACCGCTCACGCCTCCCCTCCCCACTCTCCCTTGGAATTTTCCCTGATAAAAGGTCTCGGATTTTCAAAACCGAATTCAAAGGCCTGTCATTTGGAGCCAGAACACAACATCCGGAAAACACCGCAACGCCCCAAATACGAGTATGTTAAAGGCGCCACAGTCTCATCTAATTTTTACATTTCATTTATATGGTTGTGTGATATTTGTCCCAATGAAACTGAATTTGAAACGTGACATGGAAAACAAATAAATACCAAAGTACGAATACCATTTGAAAGGAATTAAATCTCCACCCGGCCAAGCAGTTTTAGAGCAAAACTTGCGCTGATATCAATCAGAGTTGAAAATGCGTAGTTCACATACCCTGGATACAGTAATAATAAAGCGAAATTTATAAAAGAAAATATACAGACATTTTTAAATAAAAAAAATTGACGCAACGTTTCAATGTTAAATAAACGAGACAGTTCAGTTGGCGTACGGTATTTACAGTCTGACGACTGGATGTTTACATGTCTAAAGGTACATCGTTGGTAAGAGCAGTAGGTGTCGGGTCTCTTGTTGGCCAATGGCAGAGAAGAGTTCCAATTTTGTTGATGCTCTTCTGAAACATGCGATGGAAGATGCGAGGGAGTGGGCTGTTTTTCCCACTTTGATGTCTAAAGCGTCAATCCTTGATGGTTTATTTTCCTGCCGGTCTGTTAGCTCCAGCTTCCATTTTTCTACCGTATTTATACGACAGCGCCAGACCACCTCATCAAATTAAACCCTCGAAAACTGTTACACTTGTAACTGTTACAATTTTTATTAACCAATAGAACGTTAAATATATTTTTGGAATTGTGTGCATTTAAATAATTGTACAATTAAATAATTCAAATTGATATTGGATTTTCGCTCGATGCGAAAGACTCCTTATCGGGCGATTCCTACCCCTCACCTTGAACGGATTATGAGTAATTGAAATACAGGGATGTAAAAAAAATCTTCTCTCGTCCAAACGAGATTCCATTTTAAAACAAAGCGGGGGCTACCATCCATAGATTGCCCATTTGATTGTCGAATAAAATTATTTTACGGGCTCATTCGGGCCCGGAGTTACACCCCATTTTACGACGCTCGGAATAGAATTAAATTAGCGTTATCGGACGCCAGTCGTTTAACTCTGCTTAGTACTGATGCATAAATCTCTAAGCTCCCCTTTTACTACAGAATGTACACAGGGAGTTGCAGTTCTACAGCGATATAACGAGTGCGGAGAATTCCTGCTGAATGGATTATGAAATTTTAATGTTTTTGAACGAATACATTTTGTTTATGTTTAGGCCCACGCCGATAAGGTTGCCATAAAAGATTTCAATCTTTAAGCAGCTGACGTGTTACTCCTACATTCTGTTTACAGAATGGCTCTATAGGAGTATCATAGAAGCTAGGGCTGAATAGAAAAGGCTACGTGGCAGGCCCAGGCTCTCCTCGTTCTACTTAGGAAGAAGAATGACTCGAGAGCAGAAAAAAACAATCGTTACATTGCAATATTCGTTGATGCAGAGAACAGGGAGGATAAATACTAAATTTAGGACAATACCCCGATAACTGTGGGTTGTGCTAAAGATTTGATAGATAATTTCAATGGAAAATAGTTGAAAATCACAGGGTATGCGAGTAAAAACACATTCAAGAGGCGAGTGAACATTCTGGGAGGCATATTTCAGAACGAAAAGCCTCGGAGACATAAATTAAATAGGTCCGAATCCTTAATTGAATCCCGAGGGCAAACGGGTAGAGTTTAACTGGGCCTAACTCTGATTTACCGACACCCACGAAGGTAATTTCCTCCCTCCCCTTTTGTTTTTAATTCAAGGACTGCCCTTCCTTCTCAGCGACAAATGGATTCACCGAGCGGAAAAATCGCCTAGAGGAACACCGCAACAGCTATTGAATTTATAATCCCTGTCTTGTACTCGTCAGTGTTTCCTAAAAAAAATTCTAAAGGTCAGCAATTCTATATAGTATCCTCACTCGTGCCGAGGGCAAACTGTTGTTATTATCCTGGACGCTAACGTAAAGACACGCAGTGGTTTATCCGGGTTAGGCAGGGTAAAATGTTGTATGAAATGTCAGGGGAGGCTAACATCGACGTCAGGTTCTCTTCGCTGGCGGTGCATAAATTCCTGTACGCCTGGAGCGCGACTACACCGCTACTGAAGATCTAACAAAAGACCGAACCAGCGAGAGGAGACAGAAGAACACGAAATCTAAAGAAATTGATTACTTCAGACCATAATTTTAAAGAACCGTGCGCCGGGCAGTATCTAAATCCACCCAAATTCACACGAGAAACAAAGTAACAAATATAGACATAGAGATACGGTAAAAAAGCTGGCACGAAATGTATCTCTCACTGTACCCCACGCATATATTAACCGTTCCGTACACGAGAAGAGTGACGAGGGAGAGCACTTGTCTAGATGAGGTCTTTTATTCCTGGCACCTCGGCATCTAGCGAGTCACAATCCGATTGTGTTCAACCGAACGGTCGTACATTGCCGCCTCTCGTGAATAGGCTAGGGCACAGTACCGCGCCTATTAATACGGACGGGGTTACATTTGAGTGGAGTGCAGGATAAATGCTGGGGGAAAATTAAAATTATTTTTGGGTCACTACCCTATTCCGAGTATGCCTGTTCGTCGTATCCCTCAACCCTATTCATTCTGCAATTTATTCGAACACAGCGGTTTTTCTTGACAAATAAGTGCCACTACAACCATTTACAATATTGTCAGACAGACGTTCTCCTTAATCCATTCTTAGGCCACCCTTGTACGAGGATGTCGACAATTAGCGATTCTGAATGCTTTCAATTAGATCTATTGTCAGGAAGCGGGCGATCGTTTGTTCCCCTAGTGATCGCTCAGTTTTTAGCGCTGCTGTGTTGTTTTGGGTTTTATTTTTTACTTTTTTTTTAGGTGGCAAGTGGGAAAAAAGCGGACGACATCCATCGGGCCGGGGTCCGTTTTTTCCTCCCTGGACAAATCGGCTTACATTTGGCCGGGGAGTGGGAAACAATTTTTCAGAGTAATATAAAAAGGAGAGAGGCGCGTGTTCCGCCACGGAAAAAGGCTTTGTCCCCTTTATCAAAGCGGTCGAATATCTCTGCAGAATTAACAAGTCTACCTTTCCCTCCTGGAGGATCTCCAAAATTGAATTTTTCTTCAATGAGCAAATTAGAACGAAAAGTTTAATGCGGAAAAACGAACGGTTTCCTGGGGGAAACAAATTTTTCGTTGTTGTACTCGGACAAATGGTCTGGTGTTCCTACATTTCAATTCCAAACTGCGAAAATTATATATTCACCGGATACGTACATATTCAATACATATACTGCAAACCTTATATATGCAATTTTAATAAATTCGTAACACCCATGGAACGACAAAAGAGAGGAAGATGTTTCTGTGTTTTTTGTTTATTGTTTATATTTAAAAAATATGCGATAAAGCGAAATTTTTATTATAATTTCTAAATAGTATTGTTTGAAATGTACACCTCAGGGACTATTACCACAACTTATTCGGCTATATTCGTCATTTTTGTATTATCTACGTTTAGTTATTTCGTAAACCAATAACTGGGTCGGGGTGTTTTGTTAGGCGTTCGATGGGAGGTGTACAGACCTGCGGGCCTGGGGCTCATTTGGGGCCGCCAGCGCTTACTCGCCCGTCGCTAACTCCATGAACGTGTAATCTGCTCGGAAATTTGATATTGATTCTGCAATCGTAAACAGAAACGCGAGCCAATTTCCACCGTCACAGGGTTAAAGATTCACTCTATGGATTAATTACCTTTCGATGACGCAGTGGAACGGGGCCCGATTCAGTCAACATGCTAAAAGAGCGGTGGCAACATTTTAATTTAATTTTCCCCACACGTTTTGTTTTTGTAATGGGAAAAATGACAGTTTCAAAAGAAATCCTTCCAACAAAAATGTAAACGACCAATGGAACCAAAACGATGGAAACTGAACTGAGTAACAATTTTCTACGCATATATTCCTATTTCTTATTCGTTATATTTTATTTCTTAGCTTTTCCATTTTGTGAGTCCTGTTTGATTGCGATAATTTGGAGGAATTTCTATTCTGTTTGAATAAATTATAAATTTATAACCCAGTATAAATAAAATCTAACTTTTTATAAACGAAAAAGAAACTATTAGGAGTTCCTTTCTAGATTTATCATTTTCCTCATCAATTTTTCCAAAATGTTCGGATGTGGATCTTTCTACAAAATAATTTTATAGATTAATGTTTTAACATAATTTGGTCACTTCTGTGAACGCTTGAGGAAAATCAAACTGTTTTGAATATCATATAGCTTGAGTATATAATACGTTCGGTAAACATGAACTGTTTTGAGGGGCGCAGACTCCGCACATTTTTAGTCAGAAACAAACAATGAGCACAATGCGCTTGCGTGGAAGTTATGCGGACGTCGATTCCGGTCCCTGAGTATATCCTTGTGTCGGTTCAAAGATATCTTTTTCATCCTGAATCCTTCATTGCTTTTTAACTGGCGATCAATGAAAGAAAACATGGCACGTAATTCTAGATTAACCCAAGGAATTACCGTAACTTATAAAGTCGCTTTTATTTGAACCTAAGATAAACCAATTTCGATTTTTTTGTGGTTTAAAAGAAATATTTTGCAAAATGACTTTTGCAGTGTTGATCCTTTAATAAAATAATAATAATCTACATTTCTGAGTAATGTAGTACGTACTGAGCTAGTGGGAGGTAACTGCAAGTAGTCTTAATGATTTAATCCACCAACGATTTATTCATTAATCCGATCAGTCCGGTTTAATTATAAACTTCCCTCACATAAAAATCCACACATATATAGGACAGTATAACTAGGCTAAGGAGGACATCTTTGACCAGAGCCAATGGTAATTCTAAATATAAGACTAATTAACGGATTGACCAATCCGTGGCGAGGGTCCTAATCCCGATAGCCTATATTGTTCTAAAGTAAACACTGGTAGAGGGGGTCTGGTCCGGGGGTTGGGACACAGGTTGGCCAGGTAAAGTGAGGCCGTTCTGAGAAACTCCGGGACCTCAACAGCCACCACGGCCGCCCTATTACCCTTCATTATGCAAATCCTCCGGCAATCTCTCCTCACTTAGTGAGCAACTTGGCCCCGAATAAACTTCAGGGTGGCGGGGATCGAGAGGGAAAGAAAGTTCAAACCAGTAATGAATTAATCCCGAGCTCCGGACCGAAACCCCCAGGGAATAAAGTGGGAGATTAAGCTCGAGGCGGGAGGTTGGCAACACTCGTGAATAAGGACCATCTCCCTTACTTATTTATTCTTGGTACCCTTCGATACATCTCGAATTCCGGTAGTTTTCCAAATATTGAACTAGGGAACGAATAATGTTTGTCCGTTTAATTCCGACAGTGAAATTGAAATCGGATGAATAACAAAACAATTATAAAACGGAACTAGGTTGGCATTAAAAAAGAATAAACACGAAGAGGGAAATGGAAACTGGCAGAAGATTAAGCGTTGAGGAACACTCGAAACTTTGCTAACTCTCACCGGTATTTATTTATTCCCTGAACGCTCACATTCATTTTAAGTAATAGACCCCTTGCAAATGCATTATTCCTTGGAGAAGGCTAAACTGTGGGAGAATTCGGTCTAAATAGGACTACGGAGCGGAGTAGAGATTAAATAGAAATTACATTAAATGGGTATTCGCGAGAAATTAATGCGGTGGGTGAAATTCCGAACAGACGGAAATAAGGCGGAAGCAGGACGCTCCGAGAGATAACAGAACGATACTAACGAAGGTGTTCACCGTTACGAACAACAGCTAAGTAATGAGACAAGAAAGTTCGACATCTGTCCCAACTGACGCTCACATGGGTATTAAATTGGTTACATATTCACCAAATGATACTAGCAAAAACGGTTGGGGAAGAAAGAGGAATAACTGGAAAACGGAGGGGGTACGGAAACGGAGTAATAGAACGGTAACTCATAATGGCGGACGTGTTTCCATGAAGAAAATTGTTTCTCCTCCTTCTTATTGTTGCAGACAATCTTCAGAACCATCAGCGGTATTTACAGAGGACATTTTCTCCCTGTGTACTCTCCTCACTACTATTTACATAGAACAAAGTAAAAGAAAATTTGAACACAATAGACGTCAGAACGGAAGGAGTAGTCATCAACTTAAACCATCGTGCACAGACAGCATAGATCATTTCGCTATATTTTAAATTGCAGTTGATAGAACTGACAAGTGTGAACTATCTATGAATGACCCACAACGGCGTATTTGTTTTGATGAAAGCATTCTCGTGCTCAATATCCGCTAATGAAGTGTTTAGTAAGGTTTGTTTGAGAGTGCCAAGGCTTTTATTTCAATACTCATTTATCCAATATCAGTTCCCGGACCAACATTTTCCGGCCGCTTGGAATTCTCGTGGATCCATTTTTTAATATGTCGTACTGAGCTCGACTTTGGAATTTGATTACGACTTATTGCCAAGCGTACTGGGGGCCCTCGAGTGTGGAAGAACGCATGGAACTGGGGCATAGTGGGAATTATCATCATATAATTCGAGGATATTTGTTGAAAACGTTTCCATGATATACCCACTAAAATACAGTAAAGGAAGTCGATTAAGGATGTGCTAGCTGAATTAATATATTGAAGCCATCTTCAGTGGTGGGGTTCTTCGGCCGATTCAAGAACTTATGAATTTTTATTATTCCTTAATAGAAAAAACCACGGACAAACATGAATTAAAGATGAAAATGCGCGAACTCTCCAGACAATATTTTATATTAAAATATTTTTTCGATTTTTAGGATGATCCTACTCAAAAATCAACCACTTTTTAATAAAATAAAGCTGGTTAGTATATAAGGCTGGTAAATTATTGCTATATTATTGGTATGTATTAATGCTTTGCTAAGTAGTTCTAATGATAATAACTCAACACAAAGGTGATAAAAACTAAAACCCGAACGCGCTACGACTATTTCAAAACTAACGAGGTAAGATAGTAGTATAAACATTAATTTTGATTCATCTAATAATGCTAGTTGGATAAGTAATCTGAGACAAATTTGGTAGATTAGTTCAGAACATTGCAATACAATCGATATTGACCTAAAGTCAATCACAATATAATATTGTAATGTATTTTTGTTAGTTATCGAGATGCTAAGATCCAGTTATCCTAGGGGGACATTCAGTCATCTGAATTTCCAATCATAATTGGGGAAGGTTAGCTATATGAATTTGAGAAACGATCTTTGACTTATTGAAAATCTGAAGCGCTCTCGAGGGAAAGCAAATCATCCGAATGATAAGCAGGGTTCTTTCCTTTTTTATTAACGTAATAAAAAGTTTTTTAAAGGTCAGCGGTCATATCGGGGTCTACTTAACGGAAGTAATTGGGAAGCTGTTGGACTGAATGTTGGACTTGGGAACCTAATGAATGTTTCTTTGAGGGGGTTCTGTAAACAGCGGTCCCACAATTAAACTCTTATTGGAAGTTGGCCCTGATGAAAAAAAATGTCGATCGATCCAAAGAGAAATTTCCACCGTTTCTCTTCGCCTCTATCTCGGCGGGTAGGTTATTTGCTTTGACTTTTGAAACTCGGCACAACCGGGAGCAATTTTGATCAATTAACCGAAAGATGAGTTAAATCTGAAAGTAGACTCCTGAAAGACATTCGACTTAGTATTTCTACTTTCGTTCATTTGTTTGCTTACCCTTTCTTTGACATGGAGGAGCTACAGTATTTAATTTTAATTAAAATTTTTATTCTAATTCCCATTCGGATCAGTGGTTCCTAACCTGTTCTACTAGTCATCCCTTTAGTATAAATCAAATCAAGAATGAACTTGTTATACCGCCGTAATGGTCCCAGAACCAGAGGATAGAAATCAGTATGATTGTTATTTTGCAGAGTTATATGGGGGCTTGAGAAAATTGCAAACTTGAGTTGATGTGAGAGCATATCATATTACTCCAGAGCACTGGCATAACCTTTATTTCTTACTGAATATGCACTCTTATTTCTTTCAACCGTCGAGTATTATATTCGTCCGTAAAATAGTTTAGAAAGTTGACAATAAAAGTTGCCTCGTATAGTGCATTAAAAACGAAGTAAGTAAATTGAGTAGGTTATGAATGTATGTGAAGGCATATTTTCTCAAATATGCATTTTGTACACTCAGAATTCTATTCCCATGTTTGAAAAAAAAGAACAAATATTTTTTAGTTTCGATACTTCGAACAATTTCTGATGATTTTCCCCCTTTAGAATGTTTTCTGTCGTATGGCACTGTCACAAGAACCGCTAAAAATATAAAAGAAGAAATAAAATGTTGACAAGTAACATTTGAAAGGGACGACAAACCGTCAGGCCTTCGTACAACTCCCCTCATGCTCCACCTACGGTATTTTTAAATGAAATAAGGCCAGTCCCTTATTTCCGCGTATTCAAAGAAAGCGGGAAGAATATATTGCCCCGCTTTAATATTACTACTACCATCCTTTCTGAATTTCTCGGACCACATTCCAGATGTACAGAATCGTTTCTTTGAAACTTCGATCTATTCATGACATAAAACAATATCAGAATTTGGATTCTTTTACGTTTTTCTATTCTGTGTGAATAGAAAAACACACACACACACTTTCTTATATTAATTAATATAAGAAATTCTCTAATTTCTTATATTAATTCATGAAAATATTACAACATACCAACAGATCGTTCAGTCTGAATGCGCGAACAATATTCGAAATCGTTCGACCGTTGATAGACAAATGGGTTCATGTGTTTTTTTGTTTAAATCGCCGTATTCCACAATTGGATGGCCAAATCTAAAAGAAGGTAGGTATTATTAGCGGATTGGATCTCTCTGCTGGCTCCATAATAAATCGTGCCGGGCCAACGGTACTGAATTAATGACAATTCTACTGGGCTGTCGGCGCCCACTGTAATCAGGAAGGACAATTAATTACTCCACGGCTCTGTTACGGCTTTACTAAAGGTTACTGTGGATAATCAGTGCTTAACCAGATTTTAGAAACACGATGTTATGAATTAATATTTAACTCCACTTGTAAGTGAGTCTGATTTCAATGTTGAACAATGCTCTATACATCGTTCATTAAATAATAAACATAATTGTTGGTGTCTTGTTTCTGTTGTTTAATCTTGGATTTTGGTTCGGGAAATTAAACCAAAGTTTATGTAATAAACTTAAGAGTGGTAATTAATACGTCCCTGGTTACTATTTCCTTCAAATATAAAAATACAACTTCAGAATTTAGACGTTTGTCATATTTCTTTGTTGTCTTCGGTTTATAGATTTATAGACAACAAATAAATCGGCCTACCTTTTTCATGAACGAGACGACGTTGGATGGCAACATGTTGAACGGTATGATTGATGTTTGTCGATTTGTTGTTGTTGTTGTGGTTGCTATTGGTGTTGGTTGTCTGTTGAAGCGGTTGGATTCTCTTGGGCCGGTCTGGACTAAGTTTGAACTTCACCATTACTATTGAAGCTGACTACGTAGCTGCTGCCCTCCTCCCCTCGCCCCCACCGCCACCCTCGTCCCTCCTGCAAATGGAACAATGCGTTGATAAATTCACTCCAACTCAGTTTTGAATGAAACAATTCACGCAGCAATTGGTCACGCTGCTGACGCCGTCGCGTGACCGTACTCGTAAGCGTTAGAATATTGTGCAAATAAATCGGCACCGGTTAAAAGTATTCGAAACACATTTGCCTCAGATCGATACATCCACTTTGTAGAATCGATCAGTATGAATAAAACCAAGTGCAGACGGCGAAGAATCGTTATTGAATTTAGATTTAAAATTTCTATAGACTAAAACATATCAAAAAAATGTTGACGCGAACTTCGCTCTCCTGTTTAGCAAAATAATTATTCCGAAAAATTTGTTCGATAACTATATGTATATATAAGTATCGAAATGGTTTAATTTCAAATTGAATTGTTGTTTGAAATTGCTGAATTTAATCATGAACGGTATGGTGAATGATCTAACAGATGAGAGCAACATGAAATAGACACAAATAAATAAAAAATAGTCTAAAATCTAGTACTGGGCTAGAAATTTCAGATGAAACCGGCCAAAATTGTCACACAACGGGAATATTAATTGGTGGTAATGGCTGGAGTTCAGGAAAGACAAATAACCTGCCCGTAGCACCTGCAATGCGGAACAGCCCGTGTGTTAATAGTTCTAGAAGGGAAAATAACTTCTGAGGATAAAAAATTATTTCTCGCAAATGGGAAATTTAAAACGTGAAAAAGTTACTTAGCCGAAGTATCCCTTGTGTGTTGCTTTCAGGAAAAAAAAACATCAAAATGCTCACCGGCCGGTTAGAATAATGGGGAAAAAGGAAAGCTCGCATTTGCATCGCAGATGGGCTAACGGCGCGGGGCTTAATCCAATTTTAATGGTCCCGGTACGCGTCTGAGACTCGCATAATGATGAAGATGCCGCCGGCACACCGTCACGGGGAAAAAACACGACTCCCTTAACAAATAAACGAGGCTCTGTGTCGGCCTTTCTTTTGAGATTTCCTGAAATCGAGACTCCCTAAATGTTAAATAACCTCTTTATACGAGTTGTACAGCTTAATGGGATAATTATCAACGCTCAACATCGTACCGACGTCCAGTACGATATCTGGACAATCTATCCGTCAATAGCTGCACTAAAATAATGATTTTAGTTCCCAATAAATAAACAGCGTATTCTACATTTCTTCAGGATATCGTGGGCGATATCTATAATTAAAATTATGGCACATTTTATTTGATGCGATATTTATTATATGGCGGGGCGGATTTATTTATTGGTTCTCGAACTGAAAGTATGCATTTGTATGCGTCAGTACAAAACATATTCTTACTGACAGGACGCTCAGTATTTGAGTCGTAGATGAAGCGTTCATCGGATGATTAGAATAATCTAGAACAATTGCAAACTCCGCGAATTGTGTCCCAATAGCATTTTGATAATAAGGTGGGGGCCGAAAAAAGATTAAATAAATGAGCTATAAAAAAGAGGCGAGAAAAGTCTCCTCGTTGAGTTAAATCATTTCAATTTTGTAAAGCGCGAAAAGTAAGAACAAGGGGAATGGAGTTTTTTCCCGAATTTAATTGGGTCCGGGATGGGTGAAGAAGAGTGATCCAGTTATCTGGCGGGCAGACTCCCCCGGAGTCCGCTTCTTTTTCTTTTATCAGGACTTCACGTCGCTTCTTTTTCTTCCTGCCCTTTCTTCCTTTCTCCCCAATTACTTTTCATCGTTGCTACTATTACTCGACCAGTTTTGTAATCGGTTTTTGGCCATTATTGATTTCCGATAAGTATCGTAACGTTCCTTCGAGACGATTTGTTAATTTGAACTTCAATTCGTTAATCCGACATGTGCCAATTACTGAAGGACGGTTCTATTAGTTTATAATTTCGATTATTGAGGTAAAATAAGGAAAGCATATAGAAAGCTGCGCTTTCATTCAACATAATATGTTATGTTGGGAGTTTCATAAAAAAAATCACTTGTGTACCATGTACATTTACTTATATTTTTGTGTATCATGTATCATCAATATAAAATTGTTGATTGAGAATGAGATTTTCTCCTCCTGTGGTTCAGACCAGTTAATAAGATAACCACATTAGTAGAGTGCAGGAATGAGGCACGGAAAATATGAATCGAAAATTCGATTATAAATGAATTAATTATTTTAATTTTATTATATATTTAGATGATTTACACTACATGATACTTATATCATTAATAAAGTAGGATGAAATGTTATTTATAAACCATCATAGTGGAATGACTTCCCTTAGGATAGAGCGTTATGGAATAAAGGAAACAGGAACCCCGGCCAACGAACAACATCAATAAATATAAAAATGCTACATAAATTCTGAGGCTATTAAAGTGGCAATTCGTCGATAGATGGGTGGGGAGAAGATTTATAATTATGGCCGCTGAGACCGCCGAGGTCAGACACGATTGATCTGCACACTCCCCACTCCGCTTCAAGAGCACCAGCTTCTGTTTCTGTAATCGCCCATTACCTCCACTGTATGGATATAAATTATTTCAGTCACTGAAAGAAGAAATCCTTATGACATTTAATTTATCATCGCCATGTTAACTTCAAATATGGACAGGGTTCCGTATCCTAACAGCAATAATAAACTGCAAGCACTGCTTACGGATTAATAATATTTTGGGCCTTAATTTTTTGCTCGTTTTGAACATCCAATATACGCTTTTTTCTATTTCGTCTGGCTGTTTTGGTTTTATGTTGAACCAGGAACAGTGAAGAAAGGATGGCCCACCAACAACCATCGTGTATCGGTGCCATAACAATCTACCGCCTATTGGGAAAAGCCGAAACTAGTGTAGCGCAATATCAAATGATAGTATTCGACCCTCAAGGGTCACCTGACGAGCGTCTTAAATGTGCAATTTTTAGGGTACGAGACAAGCCCGATCGTTACTTATATTTCGTTTCATATCGCCCTATCAAAAAACACCGCCGCACGATGCTATTTCCTATTCGTGCCACTTTGTCAGACGTTCAGTTGATCCCGTCGATTTTATATTGCGTCCTTCTTCGGCCGCATCCCCGACAGCCTACGGTGCGGGTTGAAACACGGGGATGCGAGGGAAGGAAAACAAGTTGCCGAAATCGGAGGGAATAGAGGTCGGGGAGGGCGGCGGAGTGACGCCTGGGATAAACGCGGTGGGCAGGTATGCTAGTGACAGGGTTTTAAAGGGCGGATGATATTGCCGAGGGGAAGGATCTCGTGCCGGCTAATGTCATCACCGGTAAAACGTTTCTCGGTCCGTCTAATGACGGCCCCGAGGGAGGCGATATGGCCCCGGCTACATAATTGCATTACCCGAGGGGCCGACACAAACCACCACACCTCTCCTTATTACTCATTACATCCAATTTCGACGTCACCGCTTCCTCTAAAATAACAACAAGCCTCTTATACCGTAAGTTTTAGACCGACCATAAATAAGGTGCTACTGGCGGCGAGAGTTTTACCGTAATTTATATAGCCCCCTCATAGATTATTAGCATATATAAATTAATTTATCTGAAGTTTCTACGCAACTATCACAATATTTCAACTACTACAGTAACACACTTTTGTAAGTGTTCTGTATGCCATTGTTTTTAACAAGGGATGCTATCTATCGTATCCTATGTTTCTCGTCTATTAAATAGTACTGTAATAATTGTGTAACATTATTCGCCACTATATGCTAAGTCATTATTTTGATTACTCACTGATAAGTTGGTAAAGTCTTCAATAATGAAAATGGCATGCTTCAATATATTTTGTCAACACCGTTTGATTAAAGTTAAAAAATGGCGTAATCTCCATGTGTGTGAATAAAGATTGAACGGAGGAAAATTGATTCACTAAAGAAATTTGTTACTTCTTATCAATATATTTCAAATTGCTATTTTCTCACTGAAATATGCTTAAATAAAATTAATCCGTTTCAGCCTGAGAAACAGGGAACATATTTTTTTAGCGTTTTTTTTGTTGAATAACATTGAATAAATATATGTATCCTCAATTATTAACAAATAAAAATGAAATATTTAAATTAATGAAATATTTATGTTTGGATTAAATTTGGTGTTGCTATTTTCAGTCACAGTAAGTCAATTTCACCTTTGGTACTTTTACTCGGTGTTTTTTTCAACAAATCAATAGGCAACGGTTACATGCGTAGCATTTTTACAAATCTCAAAAGTTGCTCTTCACCAAAGGGTTTCGTAACCCGAGGGTCCACTGTATTTATTTTTGTAGAACTTACATTACCTATTGCAAACGGTGAGAGTCTGAAGCCGGTTCCGCAACAAACAAGAGGAAATAAACGAATCAATTGACTATCTAAGAGTAGCGGCACGAATTAGAATTAAATCAACTTGGAATCGTACGCAAATGGGCCGATAATTATTATTCAGGAAACAAGTGTTCTTTACACTTAGGGCGAGAGGTATACAAGTGTGCTCGTGTCAACTGAATGGAGGAGTTAAACAGTTTTAAACTGAGTAAAGCGAGGATATTCAACCAAGCCAGTCAAAAGGGTTAGTTGGAGCACTTCCAATTGGGTTTTGTCAGGGCCCTGGCCGACCATTAAAACAACGGCCGGCCTCCCCGAACTTAATAGTCCAATGAGCATCTGGACAAATGGACGCCGCTTTATCCCTTCGCTTTATTTCGGTCACATTAAACAGATTGTAGTTGCGCGTCATTGCTGCCGATTAATAGTCGTTCGAGATTTACAACACTGATTCCTTGCCTTTATTAAGCGGCCGCCTTTGTCCCGTTTAGCCGATGAGTTACATTTCTGTCAGATCAAATCTAATTCACTCATGATTCGCATTTTCAGCCCCATGGAGATTATTTACATGTAGACGAGGTAGATATTTTGTAAAAAGACGACTTCACTTATTGTCGCACTAATGCTCTCGCAATATACTTAGGGCGGTGGTTTGTAATATCGTGATAGTAACAGTATAGTAAATTTGAAACAATGGAGAGAGAGAGAGAGAATGGGAAGGAGGGAGGGAGGGAGAGAGAGGGACATACATCCTCGGAGGGGATTCGGACTTGGCCGTAGATCTGTCTGGGAATATTGAAAATTTCGAAATTTCCTCTGGACGGCCCTTGGGTAAATAAATATCGGATAAGAGGGCCGGAATAAACGGGGGCCGATTGGGGTGGAAATAGGGGACCCCTTCGGCTCCGATATCACTTCCCCTCTCAATCCAATTCGCTTTACCTCTAAACATCCCGGGAATTCCAATTTGCCTCTCCCTGTTTGCCCGTTGTGGGAGTTTCACCCTTCACCTGTGTCTGCTTTTTGAGGCCCCGCGTCCGCAAGGCCTACCTTAAACCCCCGCCTCTTCCGAACCTCCGCTTTGTAATATATCCCACCCTTATTCCCTTTCCAAGCGTTCCTTTGTGGTCCGAAAGATTTTAAAGGTCCGACCCTCTTCCAGCAACATTCAAAAGTTAGAATAATCATTTGACATTCAATCAGAGTACATGAAATTCGCATTCTGGCTATACCACTTAATTCATATTATATTTCTATAAATGTTATTATTAACTTGTACTTTAAATTTATCTTCAAATATCTCGTATTGTATTTTCTATAGTTCGTTCCTTCTGTCAAGGGATCCTGCCGATACATAGGAGAACAATGATGTTTAATTACCAGATATGCAATATGTGTCAGCATTTTAAAATGTTAATTATTCACAAGTTTTACTATTTAGTCGATGATAACTACGTATCAATTGCTTGTTCCGTAACACGAACAGGCAAATTGATCCGAAATGTGATCTCTGATGGAAACAATTTAGTTTGAAAATTGGAACACTGCGCAGTGAACTAAGGATGGCGGACCAAGATGGAATAGGGGATATTCAAGAAGGATTCTGAAAATAACCCAAAATCAATTTTCGTTATATAGAATATATGGCGGTCAATGTTATTTCACCCCTCGGATTCAGGTCTCGTCGGGCACTGAAGCGAAATGGCGAATCTTCAAATTGAGATGGTTTCTCTTCCACTCGATAGCTTGGAAAGGATCGGCAGTGGCGATGTATGGAGCGGTTGGCCAAGGGTTATGCCGAGGTGTTTTTAATAAATCTCTGAACCCACCCGACCCTATCCGATTTACTGAAGCGAATCAGCTCTGGAATTGGAGCCACCTAAGCTGTATCCTAGTTCGGATTGTCGATTAAATATAAAAAATACATTCCAAGTAGGAAGCGTTGAAACATAATTAAAGCGGACGCATTTATTAGCTAGATATTGCGTTACCTTTCACTTATTGTCTGACTACGTGATCGCTTAGCTGAAATCTATAGTTCTGAGTAGGTATTCCGTTATATATTCCTGTATGAGGTTTTAACCGTTGAGCTTCTAGAACGATCACGAGAATTCCGCAGTAGGTCTGGGATTACGGGGCAATTGATTTTAAAGTGGGGCTTCAGGGACAATCGGGTTCGGTTCCCGTCAGCGGACCAGAAACGTTCAAATTAATTACGAGGTATGAGAACTCTCTAAATTTTTGTTTTCAATCAATTTGGTGCGTGGGTTTTGACCGGAACCAATTTACCGGAGAAGCCCCGTTCTCCAAGCAGTGCGGAGTTGAAACTTGCCGACCCATTCCGACTTTGAATCGATTATTGGAGGGCGTGGGTTAAACAACGGATCACTGGCATTGACTTCAGTTCGGTAACCGCGCATTTCAATAAGTGCCAAACTTCATTAGTCTCCGTTTCTGTCCCGGTTGACGTCAGAGCGATGAGGAATGAGCCAAATGCTACGCGGCCCTTCGATTGAATGGAGGCGGCGATTCCCCGAAACTTATTTCTGGAGTGAGGGGCACCCTTTCCCTATTCGGCATTTTTAATAAATCTGGAAATCCTGCGCTGCCCCGGGCCGAGTTATGAGAAGGGTCGCTCATATACGAGTGCCAATGTCGTATACCTCTCTCCGGCCGAGGGACATTCAATAGCCCTCCCGGTGGTGGTTACCGCTCAATTTATGCCCCGACTCCATTATTCTGCGCTCTCACGATTGCCTCGTAAAAACCGCTCCCGGCTAATAATTTCCATCCGTTCCTAGAAACTGAACCAGTTTAATGTCGGAATGGGGAAAATAAAGTTGTCTTTGTGTAGGGCACAAAGGAATATAAATAATGAATGAAATCTTTCCGTTCTCTAAAATTATATACGATTCAGTGGATCGGAATTCAACCGACAAAAGTGGAATAGAGTTAATGTTTATATTAAAACCTACGTTATTGTTTCCATCATTAATTGGCCGGCCCCATAAATTAATAGGGGCTGGTTTACGATCTTGTTTTCAAACGTTGTGCCGATTGATCGACGTTAGTGCATTTATAGGCACGCTGTTCAAATATAATCGAAACTAAAAGATATTTAAATGTAGGAAACGTTTCATCTCCGTACAAAACCATATAAAGGAAGAATGTATTCAATAAAATTCAACATCTAATATTTTTTTTAAGGAGTACCAGCAATATTCGAACAGACGACACGAATCTCCCCCAACCCGGCCATTTTTTGACGGAACGTTTCGTTAATTGTGAATTCGAATTGAAAAGGCAAACATGAGAAATGTTTTCTGTACACAATCAGCCGACCCACAATTGGAGGGAAAGGTCTCTCATGAAATAGAGATGCCGGGCCGCGGAGCTTTGTACCGGCTCGGAATATATCTGACATGAGTGGCCTGTCTATTGTCCGATTTCTATACGGCGGGTCCGATTTTCTGCTTAGGGTCGCGAGCCGAGAGTGAGTGGGCGCGCCCTTCTCTATACCCGTGCCAACCAGTCGGCTAGCGACTAGCTAGGGGGCCCGCCAGCCAAAAACGAGTTATTGTAAAGGCTCTTGGAATGGCCTTCATTATGGTAATTAGAATGCGCAGAATTTTCCATTCCCCTTTTGCCGGCTGCACTCTAATCATAGTCCCGTATATCCTATTCGGCCGTACACCCCTTCCCTCATTAATCCCATCCGCAGTTGATTAATCCCCACGCATGTACCAGTTACGATACACAGTATTTATGTTGTCTTGATTCGTAGGGTTTTTAAATTTGACGATTTCAACAATTTATGATCGTAAATGCCTCTCGTGGGAATCCGTTGTTTATGAGACAGTAACGGGACTGGCTCTACTAAACGGCCGTGCTGCAATTTGCACCGCGGGAATAATTACAAGAAAATTAATGTGGCGATATAATTACGACACCCGCCCGCCACTATTACCGACCAACTATAGCCACTCTCATCCTCCTGGTAAGTCTCTGTATGGGCAGTCCATCGCGATATTTAGTCCTTTTCGTCGGTGTATTTTTATTCGCGAATAATTGGCATTCTATATGAACGGAAATAAATAATTAATTTGCTAAACGTTCTATACCTAGTTGGTAAGTGATGTATAACTTCGTATATATCATATACGCGTTTCTAAATTTCTAAAATTGGTATCTTTCCAATTCAAAGCCGAATAGTACGAATTAAGCGAGTTGCCTGTGATATGTACTTTCTTTGTAATCCAGGTCGATAAGTTAATTTACAAATGTACGTACATGTCCATAAACACTGAAAAAAATCAATAATAATAATAATAATAATTTACAATATTATTGGCCGCAATTTTCTCGCACTCTATATACTTACTGAAGTAAGATAATGAATATGGATAAATACATAAATAATTCTGATAACAATTTTACGTACGTGGAGTTAGTCTTAGTACGGCCAGTGTCAAAATGTTTGTTTTGTGAAGCATTGAAAACAAATTTCATCAAGTTTAGATTATTTTGCGACATTTTATTATGTTACGTTGTCGTGTATATCACGGTTTATTTCAATTTTGAATTAATAAAGTGACAAATTAGAAAAGCCTTTGTGTAATTTAATTAACGTCTTAAATAAAACCATCAACTTCTGAGAAATGAAAAATGTCTTACTTTGGTTTACTACCGGAGTTCTGTTCCATTACAAAGATATTTCTGATGGTTGTAAATGTAAATCTTTTGTGTAGCGGCAGGCGTATGCATTAGTCTTATTACTTCATTTTTGTGTAAACGCCGGTTCACACACCGAGGACCAATTTTAATCGTCCCATTTTTCGTCGGTGCACTCTCCCCATTCGCACTTTCTAATAACGGCTCTCAATTTTTGGTACGGCGAATGAAAATGGGGCTGCCGCTGGGTTCCATCCCGGCAATTGGCCCATTTTCGGCGCCGGGTAAAAAACCCCGTAAAGTAGGTCCTTGTCGTCTCAATTCCCAGCCCGCCTTCCTTTTATTTTGTCGCCCTTTTCCTCAGCCGGCAATTTACCGGAAATGGCTGGAATGGAGCCAAAGGAGACCGACGATTTTAGCAATTAGCGCCAGTTCCTCACCTTCTGAATCGGAATCGATTCGACTATTCCGGTAATTAAAGCAGAAATTCGTACGCTCCACTTGCGTCGGGACGGAAAGTCGTTTTGACCGAGTGAAATAAATTCTTCGGTTATTATAGTACGCCTTTAATTTCGGTCACGAAACTCTGAAGCGCTAACTGCATAAAATCGAAAGACACAGTCCTTATGGATTGGGGTTTCTAGGAATGACCTATGAAAGCGCTCTTCAAAGGACAGACGTTTCCTTGCCCAGAGTTCATATTTCTAGTAAAATGATTGTGAGGCAAGAACCTTTGAAAATGAATAGCAACACTCGTTTCCCTCTACTTTATTTCCCTTCCCATTTTTTCCGATTATACGAAACATACATTTTTGGTACGTATTTCTTTTTTAAATCATCCATTAACTTCATATTTCCAAGTAGCCCGAGATACCTGTCCCTTCCCGCATAAGTAACAATAAGAAATACTTTGACATGTTTCTTTATTCGTTACCATTAACAGCAACCCATCCAAGTCTCTGGAACCTGGAGGCCCCGTTCTAAGACCTCGCGTGAACCAACTAAGTAGTTAAAATTATATACAGAAATGTTATCAATTGTTTTCATTATTGTTATCTAAAAACTGAGGCTAATGCAATATGATTATTTCTATCTCTGGTTTAAATGTTTCTTTTCTTTTATAATCAGGTATCAAGTCTCTGGATTATCCAGACGTGCATAATTTTAATAATACCCATTTTTGTGCATAATTGTTTAATCAATAGGCTTCTGTATACTGTAATGCAATATCCGGCTTTGCGTCTAGGAAATGTAAATCGTGCTTCTAGCCCAAAAGGGTTTACCGCCTCCGGGTCGGAGGCTGAATTGCGAGCCGATTATTCTCAAATCTACACCAAACTAACGTTAGCGCCTGCCGGCGAGAGGCGCAAATGGCGTTAGGGGTCGGGGGAGTGCGCGACCAGTTTTGCCGGGTGAATTAATACCGGGCCGGGAGGCGTCGGCCTTAATACGGCTTGGGGCTCGGGTTTGGGCGGTGGCGGGGGCTTGGTGGCGGGGGCCCCGTGCCGCCGTGGTCGAGGCTCCGCTACCTACAACCTCCGCAAACATTAGATTAACACCGCCCTCGCTTTGGCGTCTCGGTTCACGGCTCCGTGAAATAGCCAACCTACCACCCCAAACCTCACCATCTAATCCCTAAGGCGACGAGTATAACCCATAAACCCACTTTCCCCGTCGTCCTTATTCTTATTGAATTACAGTGCGACTACCTGCGAAGAGTAACGGAAATTTCTTAACTGGTGAGATTTTCTGGCCGGTTTGGTCTGTCCACGTCTCGTCTCTATGCTGGTCCGATGTTGACTTGTCCCAGTTTTTGATCTTAAGGAAAGTAGGAATTAACAGAGAAAACGTTTCCTGTCCTGGAGGGCGGTTCAAGGGAAGCTCGCGATGAGGGAGAGTTGAATTCCATGACCATCTGGGAAATAAGAGCGGTGGGTGGGGCACGGTTCAACCGCTTCGTTATACAATTAGCCCATTTCGACGTAGCCCCTTCCTTCTGGAGGCCATCGTTTATTCAGTGGGGTACCTTTTAAAATAGAGCCCATTAAAATTCATAGCCGGCTGGCCTCCCCCCCCCCCACGTCGACGCTTCGTCCTTTATCGTCCACCTAAAGATAAACGGTACCGTGCCCGCAGAATAAAGGTCAGCTATGTTGCTCTCAAATCGGTTTGAGGGAGTTCTGCAAATAATCTTTAAACTGAAACTTTGTTCAGTGAGTAAATTCTTTTAGCGAAACTTATAATCGCATTGAAAACTAGACTTCCTGGAAAACCCCAGAGCGAATGCTCTCCTTTTCCAAGGCTCTCTATACAAGTATTACTTGTTTTTTCTTCAATTATATTAAAACTTCTACAACTCTATATACCCTTATGAAAATATGTGTTCGCAAATATTGACCACAAAAGTTTCAACTATTTTAATATACTTTTATTTATTTTTAATATGTATTTAATATTTTAATAATTAATAATTTTAATAATTAATTTAATAACTATGTTTAATTTTTATTGCCAAATAAAAATGAAATACATTTAATCTCAAAATCTCCCGTTCTTATGGTAATCTTTGATGGGAAATCCTTCTCCCGGTGACCCGTAAAGAGATCAAAATAATAAATCTTCCTTGGAGCGCTCCAAGCCAAGAGCGCGGCGTAGAAGCCCGGCGAAAATCCTACATCAGATTCGAGTAAGTCGAGGGATTCCTAAGTCGGGCTCCCTCCGAAAGTATGAATAATGCTAGGGAAAGGCCGTCAGCCTCAAATTCCCCGCACATATAACATTCGCCGATCGACCATTTCCGTCTCCCTATTGAGGTTCCACGTGCCCAATAGAAAGTAGAACGGCTTCCAACTTTCTAGAATTGTCCATTGTTGAAATGCCAGGAACCAACCCATACGTTTATAATATATTAACGGAGAATTTCTCGGAATCGAAAAAATAAATATTTAATCGATAATAAAACGGTTTGGAATCAACAAGAGGAATTCAATTCAAACAAGAGGATTGTCCGCTACTTTGTAAAATTGCGAGTTTTATTTTTCACTGTTTTACCCAATTCTCGTAGAAGCCACTATTTATTATACCACTACTCACTACCCGCTTTATACCAATTGATACGAACTTGTTCA
Organism: Lethocerus indicus; assembly: GCA_019843655.1. Classification (NCBI taxonomy): domain Eukaryota; kingdom Metazoa; phylum Arthropoda; class Insecta; order Hemiptera; family Belostomatidae; genus Lethocerus; species Lethocerus indicus. Next base: position 22,825,228 of record JACDQD010000005.1, on the reverse strand, counting down.
AAGTGCAGAATAGATCGCCACAATGGACGAATGAATAATATATTGTGTATCTTATATTCTCCGCTCGAGAAAAAGAAAAGTCGCAGGCCACCAATTGAATAGTGTTATCATTCTTCCTATCTTGGGGCAAATGAATCGTGCAGTATTAAAGAGGGGAGGAGGGCGATGGTCTGCGGCGAGCAGTCGCCCATTTAGGTACCGGCCAAGGACTCGGTTGCCGAAGTTTCGTGACTACTTTTGAATTATTCAGAAGAAAATAAGAGGGCGGAGGGACCGAAGAGACCGACCGCCGGGCACTATTTAAGTTGAGTTTTAGAGGGGGCGAATTTGCAGAGCGGCCGTAGAAGTCGATAAAACACTTAAGTTATCGATGAGTCTCTCGCACAATGCGCCTCGCCTCGGTTTGTGTCCCTCTCCTTCTTTAGCCTTCTCCGATTCTCCCTCTATTTTTCCGCCCGCTCCTCCAGGCCTCCTCACTTCCTTCATTTCCTTCTTTTTCCCGGTATCGTTCGGCTTATTACTTTTTCAAGAATTGCTCGCCCCCATCAACCACCACCATCTCCCGCCCCCGCCCCCACTACCTTCCCAAACCAATCTACCATTCTTGTCTCCAGCCTTCTGCCATAGCCCCCTTGCCTCTTTCTGCCCCCCCCACTCTCTCTCTCTCTCTCCCGCTCCGACTAATGGAAGGTTGGGGCAGTCATGAAAGTGTAATGGTGTACATTATTCATGGGCGTCCTAGGGGCCGAGTGGGGCGCACCTCGCGTCAAGCCGACGCCCCCGCCGCCACCGCCGCAGCCCAGCAACCCACCCCCCACCCCCAACATCCATCCCTCTATCCCTCTTCACTTATTGTTTTCAGCTATATTCTAATTTTGATACGGTGGTTAAAGATCCCTTTTTTCGCACTCTAGGTAAACAGTTCAAACACAGTTCTCGGAATAATCATTATTTTTCCTCATTCATCCGAATTTCCTCTATCAGAATTATTGAAGTTCCTCTAAGGGGACTCTAATGAGTCACTTTTGGAAAAAACTCCTTCATTTTCATATTGTTTTACTTCGAAATTTCTTTATACCTTCTTTCTTAAAAAGTTGTTCACCATCGCAAACCTGTTCTATTATAATTTGCACTTAAAACAACATTGAAATTAAAACTTGCGGGAGACAGATGTATTCACGTCGGGAGCCACCAGTAAATGTCCACCGAGTTAGAAAAAGCCGTTCGATTAATTGTAACTACATCAACAACAAACCAGCATAAATTTTTAACATGTGATAAAATTGAACGTTATATTTTTATAGTTCTATTTTTCTTTCCGCGATCCTTTTGAATCTCCTCATCGAGTTTTGGAAACGATCGTAGTCATTTCGGGATGATAACTTTTCCATAATTGGGCGTTGGGGTGTTCGACCGGACGTTTTAATGGCTGGAGAAGCCGGGGCCGATTATTCATGGGGATGTTGTTGGTCGGGCCCTTGGAGGGGTGGGAGGGAGGGGCAGCTCGGTTGAGTATCGACCGGCCCCTATACACGAGGGGCCTCCACGGCCTCTTGCCTGTTGCTTTCCTCGTACACCTTAAATTCTTACAAACAGCCCGTTCTTTCTTCTCCCTCATTCACTTTTTTATACCGCTACCAGCCTCCGTTCTCCCCTATCCGTATCCGTATCTCTTTCCGTTTACACGACTCATCTTCTTCCTTCACTATCGTACATAAATTTTGCATCTATAATATTTTCTGCCGCCCTAAGGAAATCCCCGGTTAACTTTGGCCCGGACCCGATCAGATATAACATAATAATAATAAGTATACTATCCTATTATTTATAAAGAATATATAAGTCATTGGTGTGGGAACAGGTGCTCATAAATGTAGTTTAAAGTTAATAAATTAAATAATTACAACCGTAAGGGCATCCACGAATAACCTCATTGGGACAACCTTAACAAAAAGGGTATTGAAAAATCATTATACAATCATCCCACCTTGTAGATTACTAAATCTGAGGGAGATTTTTTTATCTCCCTCTCAAACTCCATCTCTCTGTCTGTTATTATTCGAACTAGAATTTAGGGAACAATGAAATGAAGCTTGTAATGGAGAATTCAGACCGGGAAGAGAGTCCTTTGCGACGGGGACCGGCCAATAAGGCTAAGTATGAGAGCAGTGAGACAAGAGATCTCGGGAGGGGCTCCGTCAGCGATATTAGAGCTTGGTTGCCCGCCCCCTATATTTCCTTTCCTCTTCCTTTAACCCCAAAATGGTCTGTCTTATTACAGAATCAGCACTTTTCACGCGGACATTTACAAATCGCGGTTCGACATTGGACCCCGGTCGTTTCTCAACATATTGCCTGCTCCACTTTTGTAGATGTAGACAAACAATAAAATATGTAGTTTCTTTCTGTTCTTCTCAAAATGCGAGGGTAGATCGGAATACAGGAACCAATATATCCCTCCTTGAAATTTAATCGGTCAGTCGATAAAATTAGGATATTTTTCCAGCTTATGTAACTACTATTTGACGTAGAAAAATAGCCTATAAATTTATAGAATGATTTATATTACCCATATTATAATTATAATTATATTCTCCCTTTATGTTAATTTGTTATTGCTCCTAATTAAACTCCTGTAAATTTCTTTTGCCACATATAAGCAATTGATTCTGCGTTGCTAAATTTGACAACTAGTTTAAATTATAAAAGTAAATTTCCAATCAGAACTGCCTGAATACATATTCTATAATTGCTTTTATATTTTCGAACCTGCAATATTCTATATTTCCAGCGGATGTTCAGCTGTATTTTTTGACATTAGTTTTTCATAATATTTACACCCGATTTCGGATGTATGCACTACAGTAAGAAATGAAATATTACATTTATCGTTATGCATTCATGTATTAATGTATTCATGTAACGGCAACTAATATTTATTGTTAAAAAGCGAGCGTTTTAATGTAAATTGTACGTCAAACAAATAAACGCCAGCGGTAGGAGACTCCCATGCAGAGTGTAATTTAATTATTAGAAGCGGTGGATCATTTTATTACTTAACCAGTCCCATTAAGTGCACATTATTAGCGTAAAACCGACAATTGCTTCTGCGCCCACCTATCCATTAACAGCGTTGGCAGTCACACACACACACACACACACACACTCATGCTATTCAGTATAGAAGCCCATGTATACATAAGGGCGCACACGACCACATACACACATGCTAAAAGGGGGCCGGGATTGTTCAACAGGTCCCTCGGTGGTACACCGAACCTAGGCCCAGCCCAACCGTCTCGGGTCAGTTCTTACCCGGGGTTTATGCAGTCTCGTGAGGGTTTTTGAAAAATTACAACCGGAAAATTGAACCCCGAAAATTACACAACGATTTATTATTTATCATATTCCCTATAGGGAAAGTATATTATGCATTATACTTTACTAGATACAAGTTATTTGTATTAAGCAATCAAAACCTGAAGCTGAAATATATTTGATTACTTACAAGAATATATGAAGGAGGGAAAAAAGTAATTTTTTCACAACGAATATTTTTTTCGTAAGGAATTTCCGTTCGAACGTCCGGAGATTCAATTAAAAATTTGGCTCCCCTATTTGAGAATTGGACGAACAATATTTGTAAAGTAGCAAGTCATTTTTCCTGAAATGAATTCCGCGTTTGTTATTTAAAAGTTGGTTTTTAAATCGATTTTCGGTAGGGTCGATGTGTATAATTGACGAATGGACGTTTTAATTTTTACCCTCGGCTTCCTCACTTAAAACGCAAAACAACACAGATACAACAAAACAATCAAAGCGAGGACATAACGGAAATTGAAAATGGGGATGTTCGGAGGGCAAATAGGAGCCGGTCGGGAGAGCAATTGATTGGGCATGTTCGATATTCGAGAACATGTTTGTTCGGTCCCGGCTGGCAGAGGCCTGTTTACTCTCCTGTAATATATTTCTGCTTATTTATTCGCGACATATTTTGACAATTCGACCTCTCCGGTATATGCATACGGGGCCCCGTCCGGAGCATCCGAAAATATATTGGCTACAGATGTCTCGGCTGACATTTCGACCTTTACCCGTCTCTCATACATTCCGGATTCAATCGTCCCAGGATTCCCTCCGGGCTTTACGGTCGGTAGAACGGGGCGCGATCGCCATTCATGAAAAACAGAGGTGACTTTTATATGCAGGGCCGGGGAGAACCTGTTGAATATGGTGTTCTCGAGGAAATATTTAAAAAAAACATAGTTCCATGGAATAACAAATAAATCACATTCTAAATGTTACAGTTTTATCAAAATTCGACTATTTATTTTCTTTTCATAATGGTAAAACTAGAGGGTTTGAGTTCAAAGCCTTATTGAGGGTTCAAGCCTTTTTATTTTAGTTAACGCGACCTTGTCACGCACAACTGACGACCTCGATCCATGTGTTGATTATGAATGACTATACACGGAAAAATGCTATAATTTTGTATGTAAATGTAATATATTGTACGCAGTTGATAATGTATAACCGAACATAGCGTATTAATATTAATATTGAATCCAAATTAGGTCTAGATAAGTCTAGCGTTATTTTCAATTAAAAATAAAATAAGTCAATAAATATATTTAGTCAATGTTAATCTGATATGATGGTATGTTAAATAAGTATTGCGTTGTATATTTCATGTTATACGTCAACGACTATTTGTATTATAAATGTTGATGGTGGTGATATAGCGGCTGTTATCATTTGAACAAACTGAAGAACGGTTCAAAATGGAGTGGGGGTGTGAAAGGATTCAACAGCGGGATAGGAGAAAGAGAGGCTTGGGAATTTGATGGAGGGCCAAGATAATATCCATATTGTGCAACGACCTTATCTTAAGGGGGGGGGCGGGTTTGTGCGGCCCTTTTACCCAGAGATACGGTCTGGCGCCCGGGCTTTGAAATTTTAATATTGGAGGACGATCCACCAGCAATGCCAATATATCCACCGGGGAGTCGGGTACAGATGAAATTAATTTTTCTTCGAAAAGTAATAAGTCTGATCTCGGTTGGACGAGCGATGTAAATAGTTTTATAGACGGGGGTCTGTCCGCAATTTATAGAAGCGTAAAATTACTTGGCACGATTTACTTACTGATATTTATTCGGATATAAGCTGGTAACAGTGACTGAGAGTGTTGACAACATGCCGCATTTATAAACAACAATAAGAGATTAATAACAAACAAAGGAACAAGTTTAAACCGGAAAGAGCTTCAGAAAGTGGAAAAATGTTGGAAGCTGCGGAATAAAATTAAAATAAAAAACTATAGAGGCGGTATAGACGCTTTGAATGAGACAAATCCGATTAAGTTCTGTATTCCTATGAAACGCGACTAGCGTAATTCTGGTTGAATTAAGTAATTCGGTAACTCTTTTAGGGCGTGAAATGGCGGCAGAGTGAAGGGCGTTGATTAAGGCCACGTGTGGGTAGGCGGGCAAATGGGCACCAGATAGTAGATAACTGTGTACCGCTCGACGTTTTAAACGCGTTGAATGCGACGTGAGGGCGACAGCCCGACAACGCGCCTCTGATCGATGCCTCCATTTCAGCCCGCTTCTACCACCTGCCTGAATCTGCGTTTCTCAATTCCAACAGTTCCTCTCATACCACCAGTTCCCCCATGTTGTGTTCCCCTTATTTTAATGTAATTTTCGAAACATAAGATTTGGTCCTCGTACGAATAAATTTATATATATAGAATTTATATATATAGAATTTATTTATTTTTAAGATTATATCCCATAGAATATAGTTATGTTATACATGTTATGTTATAAATCCATATATACAACTACAATTGGTAATGTAGAGGTACAAGAACGGGTTTTCAATTATATTCTTAGGCTGATATGACAATATTGAGTATTCAAGATGAATACTCTTAATTATAAGCTTCGTGTAGTATATAAATAAACATCATTTAATATTTTATGCTAGTTTAACAAGTTTGCTTTTTGGGAATATCGACTTTTGGTTATCGTTTTCGTACTCTCGATGATTTCAGTGATTTCTCTCGAATGACCCAATTAAACCTATTGCCGAGTACACGAGAGCTTAAGCCCACCGACCGAAAATATTTATAAAACACAAAGTTAACCGATCGCTATTACAGAGAGATGGTCTGCGACCGTCACCTTTCCACGAAGAAAGCTTCTGCCTCCCTACACAAGTGCGGACGTTTGTTTGTCCCTTCCGACAATGGGATCCGAGGTATGTTGGAAATTAATTGGGTTTCGGAGCGGTGAATAGAGAGTGAGAGAGAGAGAGAGAGAGTGTGTGAGAGAGAGTAGGGTCCTAATATGAGGTCGGTCGGGTGGGAGAGGGTGCGTTGGCGCCCAGGCTTCTCTTTTGTGACCTCAATCCCTATACAGCTTAGGTTTGTACTCCTAATGGCCTGGAGGGAGCATTACGGACGGGCCCTATTACGGGGACCTCGTGGAGGGGTACTGAACTACGGGGGTTCAATTCGAGCGGGGCCAACCGTCATTTGATATTAATAACATCGGATATGAGTTTGAAGAAGGTGTCGCTGTACCGGGTTTGTCGGTGGCCGTACAAGAATATGAGACATTAAAAATTTCAAGAAAAGAAATTCTGCCAACCGAGGTTCTTTCCACACTTTTACGCGAACCCACCGGAAGTCAGTCTTACTATTGTGACGATGTTCACGACAGTTGTGAAAGGCACTAGTCAGACTGGGGAAACAGCCTTGGCGCGTTAAATTACTGCAAATTTTACCGAGGATATTCCCTGATCTAAAAATAGGTCAAAAGATCAGTCGATAGTTTATTACAGGCTCATTGCTATTGATACGATCGCACGGATAATTATATATATTATATATTGCTATTGATAATCGACGAATAATTATAATCCGCGTTGAGATAGTGTCAAGGGGAAGATTGAGGTCGGAGAAGGTGGGAAAGGAGAAAGGGAAGTGAGCCCCTACCGACTGTGGAGAAGGGACATTGTCCCGGGGCTTAGGGGGAGTTGCTGGAGCACAGATTGAACCAATTTAGAAAAGGATTACAGAAAGTCGGCGCGTGGGTGCGTGTTAGGGGAGTGAGCGCGCATACTGGTGAGCCTCTGTGGCCGTGTGACGCGCAGATTACGCTGTCCACTGGCACACAAAGGGGTTAGGGCGGCGTCACGTATAACCAACCCACTCTGTCATACACGGGCCAAAGCACAAGCTGAATCTCACAAGCACGGCCGCTCGGACGGTTGAAAGTGACAGACCTGATGGGGCTTACACTCAGTTCCTACGCTCAATGCCCGCTCCCTCCTAGATGGCCGACACCATCTCCTGTCAACTCTCTTCATGAATACCAACTCCCTCCAATACCCACACTCAACGACCAACTTCTATACTCAGACTACTTCTATACTGTCTATATTAAGAAAGTTAAAAGCTGCGACGTCATCCAACTTCATAAACTAAGAAATTCTGTCCATTTTTATTATTTTTTTAAATTTTATTATTTATTTATTTTATTATTGTCCCGCTGTTATTTTTCCATGCAACCACTAAGCCATAATATTCACTCGAAATAATTTAGAAGTCGAATCATTTGTACAGTTTGTGCGGATCTTCCTCGAATTTAGCAATAAAATTAATAATTCTTTAACGTCGCCTAAACAATAAATTCTGTCGACTGTTATTGGCGTTAGATATCAAAAGTTCATAATTAATGGCCACCATCTTTCATAAGAATTTGGAATGCAAGGAATCAGGGGAAAAAAAATAAATATATTAAATTTAATGAACGATTGAATAATTTTCATAAGAGGTTTGGACGGGCATACAACATTTCATGCGTTAATATTAATAATTTTTACGCGTAATAATATTCGTGAAGGTATAGAGTATATAATTTGTTTTTCAACAGAGATATGTACGGATAATTAAACAGTTGTTCAGTTTTTGAACTATATAACCAAACATCTGATTGGGCGTTGTTCCCAATTATGAAACGCCGGCCTTGCCTAATCAGGCCAAAGCGGCTTTCAAATGGGCGCCCATTGTTTATACCGCCCCTAGGCCAACTCATTAAATACATTTGCGCGGACGGCCGAATAAAACTTTAATTAGCAATTACTCGTTAATTATTTTCGACCTCCGAAAATTGCATTTGGATTTGACAAATGAAATCAATTTATGTGAGCTCAGGTTTTTCAATTTCATCCTGTGAATTCGGAGCCACTCAATTAAAACCGACTGTGAGCCCGACCGACCAAGTCGGTTTATTGTTCAATCCTCGGATTTAATACTGTTAAATTACTAAAATAAAACCTAGGGCTTTAGATTAACTTCACTTTGTACTTTCATTGCGTAATTATTTTATATTTTCCAACTACAAATAAGAATACCACAAGTAGTAATGCTTTTTTACCAAGCATTATTTGCGGAAACCAATCCTGGTAATCTTTTATTCGATAAAGCGGTTGTAATTAAAATAAATCAGACGTGAAAGTCCAATACAAGTTTGCAATTAAATCTAAAACTAGGTAGCACAAATTTGCTTACAAAACGTTTGGGTATTACTCGTTATTGTAACATTCTCGTACTTAATCGCCGTACGCTTTTATTTTCATTAGGGGTTAGAAGCTAGTAAAGTTAATGTTTTATTTTAATATTTAAAGTGCTAAAAAGCTTTTAAATTGTAGTTTAGACGGCGTGCTTAATTCAGTACTGAAATAATGCTACCAACAAATTTAAGCAAGTATGACGGCACTCATACTAGACCCGCATTACACCTACGTTATGCAATATTGCATCCCTTGACGGTTTTACTTATTTTACAATTCATCCACTGTTTACATAGTTTCGGACTGTAAAGGTCAGGTATAGAAAACAGACATAAATGAGTATTTAAAAGTGAGTTGAAATAAACGCTTGTAAAAACGATTTTTTATTAACGGAACGCGTCGATTCTCAAATCTACTTCGCCGGTATTTTCGCGGACGAATTTCGCACGGTAAATATATTTGAGAGGGCCAGATTGGAGGGATATTTGTCACTTACATTGTCGCCCGGGACGTTGATAAAAGGTCGGGCGTGGGGAGGCGGAGGATCGGTGCAATATAAAGCATTGGGGCGTGGGCGAGGGGGAGGTGAAAATCATGTCGCGCGGCATGAAAAATTAAGACACCCTTTCGAGAACCGGTAACCCCCCTACCCCAACCTTCGAATAAAATTGTCCGTACAAATCTCATTATTATTCAAAGCAATGTGTCCCAAGCATTGGATTGGGCCCAGAAGAAGATGTACACGATCACAGGGACAGAGTGCTTTGCTCGGAAACGAGAAAAAGTGTCGATAACGAAGTTTCGCGGGGAGAATCCAATGGCACGGAGGAAATTCAATCGTCGATGCGTCCTTATGGTAGACATGAGAACAGCAGAGTCAGTCTTACTTCTGTCTCTCTATCGATAAAATTCTTTGGGTATTATTTTTAATTAATTCCTTTCCGATCTCATCCAGTAGTATTAATAAAAATACTCCGCTGAAAATATATTAAAATCGCCCATAAGCAACGAATTGACTGAGAATGATTTATTTACCAGCCTTATGTAACAGTTATGAATTTCAATTCAGTTTGTTGCCTGAGGGGCGAGCAAAATGTTTACTAATTGTCCGATTGTTAGACCAGCGTAATTGCTAATTGGCATGAATATGTTGGGCTTTCAGATTGCAAAAGATTGAACCCGTCCGGCGCTCGGGATACAATTTACATCACGTAGATAACATGAAACGCGTCAATTAATAGTTCCGCATGAAAATCCATCCGATGTCTTTATTCGAATAAATAGCCTATGAATTAGAGATATCTAAATAGTAATACGCACCTTTAAAATACTAGATTTGTAATATAACATGTTTATTTCGTACAAATATAAGACAGAAATCACTTAACATTATTTCTTTACACGGATTATAATACGATTTTTTTAAAGGAAAGACGAAGGCAGTGTCCACTTCGTTAGCGAATTTTCTGTCGTTTCAGAAAATTAACCGGATGAAAATGTCAGCCGATTCCTAAAAAAAAGAGTGGACGCTTCATCGCGCGACCAGTAATTTGTATATCGATCTGAAAAATAAGGAATATTCCTTCCAATATATTTAGTAGATAAATTTACTAATATAGTGTCGAATAAAATTCAAATACAAATTTTAACAAAATTTAAATAAAAGTAAACAAGAATTAATTGTAATTGATTATGCCAAAGTATTATTTTTTCCGTGTGTTCAATCAGAACTTGAGGTGGAATGCATACAATTACCTAGAAGCTTTACTATTTTTTCTGGAATGTATCAAATCATTTGCAGGGGAAATAATATATTAATCAGTTTGGGTGAAAACAAAGCTGGCATTCTCCAAATCTCATTTTCGGGATTCCGTCTCACTTCTTTGTTCACGAACAGGACTATTCAAGATCATCAAGGCCTGTAGTTTAAGCTAGAAATTAAATTTCAACCCATGCAACGTATCCAAAATATTTGCCGAACGTTTTTCAGTTTGTTGTCGAAACGAAAGGATGTTGTTGTTTCATAAATTAAGAATGGTCTGCTCGCTTCCTGGGATAATTACGTTCGGCATTTCGCGGCGGTAACGTGGCAAAATATTTGCAGCCCTTCCCCTAATTAGGTCGCGCGATGAAGCGTCCACTTTTTTTTTAGGAATCGGCTGAAATTTTCATCCGGTTAATTTTCTGAAACGACAGAAAATTCGCTAACGAAGTGGCCACTTTGCCTTCGTCTTTCCTTTTAAAAATCGTATTATAAATGTAGGGCTTGGGCTTTTCTTTAATTAACAATTTTCAATCAACTTTTATATATAATCAGTTGCCTCAACTTGTTATGTTATGGGTTCGGGTTGCGTAAAAGTATGTAGAATAATTTAATTCTATTTTGCCTTTTTTCTGAAACGTATTTAAGGATCGAATCTCACCCCTCTTATTCTTCTCGGAAATTCCATTTCAGCTATCTTTTTTACGTTAGGTTGTTTCGGTATAAGCCCCCAGTTGGAAAAAAAAATCTTTTTAGTCACAAACTCCTTCGCAGGGGACTTCTCGTTTCATTCGGATAATGGTATTCCGATTCCACCCCATTTTAGAGGACCGTTCGCAGTGAAGAAATACATTACGAAGTTGTATAAGTGTCCTTACTAGCATTTACACGTTTATTTACGTTTATTTGGAATCTCTTTTACTGCTTGACGATATATTCTGTCTTTTTCGTCCACTTTTACTGGTCTAGTCCACCTGCCCAAAATAAAAATACACAGAGGATTTTCTCTCAAACGATCTTGATCGATCACAGCCTCCAACTGATCGTCCGCTAATTGGGAAGAGTCGGATAAGAAAAAATGGTTAATTACATAATTACAATTATAGTACTCCACACTCGGGAGCACGAATAAGTTAGCGAACGTGCTTCATACATTTTCATGAGTTCTGGGGTCCAGCATTAAATTAGAATGCTAAATAATTCTAGGCGCTGATAGGAAAACCCCCGACTTAAATAATACCGGAATGGAAGGTTTCAAAAAGAGTCTAGTCAGCTAGTGAATATTTTGGGCGCGGAGCGTTGTCAAAGTAATTTTTATTCGAAATCCGCTGTACACATCGTAACAATTAAAACTCAAATAATTGAAACTAATTATAGTTACACATGACAAATATCAATTATAAATTATAATTTAAGAAATAACCAACACTACACAAGTTGTTTGATGTTTGATTCCGTTTCTTTTCAATTTATGCAATTTCTACGGAGGCAATTGGGATCCACACACCACATATTATCTCTATCCTTACTGTTTTACTTTATTTGTTTACTCTTACTGCTTTAATAATTCGTGTATTATAAGCCTTCATTATTATTGTATACTAGGGTATTATTGAGAAACCAAATGGAATGCTAAAATGTGAATTTGTTTTGTACACGAACAGGTATAACTGTGTTATATATTATTGAGTACAAAAAGAGTAAATTTTCGTTGGGCCAAAGTCCATTATATTAAAAAAAGAATGTGGAAGAGAGCGACATTTTGCGTAATTACAGGGAAAGCGGAGTGAAACCAATCCAGGGGCCGGTAATTACGGGCCGGTGACTAATGGAGCGTAAAATCACTTGAAGTCGCGGCTCCGGCCAACCGAAAATATTCCCCCGGCAGAAAACTTGCAGGAGAAGTAAGACAAAAAATAGGGGAGAAAGAATACAATTTTGACATGGTGGAAAACCCGGTGTTCTCCCTCCAATCTTCCTCTTCTCCCTTTCACACTTTTAACGAATCAGAGAGTAGGCCGAGCGTGAATGCTCCCGGCCCTAACGAACAGTTTTGCGCCCCCGTTCTAGACCCCCCTAGACCAATTTAATGCCGTAAACGGGCCGGCTAATCAGCAAGCATGTCCACTGGGGCCTCTATTACATCATTCAATATTAAACTTTAATACCAGTCAGAACTTATTTAAGTATTTATTTAATATCCGCTCGCAATCTTCTACCTCCGCTCACTGATGTATTCCTCAGTTAGACCGGCACCAGCTTCTCGCCCTCCACTGTGGTATTCCAACAATAAATTAGCTGTGAATAGAAACTCCTGTCTGCACTTTTTCCCCACTATTACAGGATACTTCGGACCTCTTCCTATCAACAATACCTTAAGCTAAAATATATTTAACGTAGGATACGTTCAAGCAATGAAATCGGTGGAAGATACAGACAGAATATCGGGGTAAATTTACGCAACTATCTGAAATTATGCTAAAAACGTTTCAGCCCAGACGGCAGGTCTCAATTGGGAAAAGTGTACGCACTCTGCTCGCCGGGGAGATGCGGGCCCGGGTATGGTGACGAGATAATATCGGCGGGGCAAATTGACGGGGCTTTTCACGACCACCGTTTCCCCTGTTATCAGGCAGTCCGGCATCAACGTTCCTGAGCGCGGTCTCGGCTCCAGCCTGTCGTCCCTAGTCCCTCTAGTTTGACGTCCAATCAACCGCAGAACTGAGGCCAGTCACCGTCACCAAGTTCCAAACGCCGGGCTCGCCGCCACGCCCGACGGCCCAATCGTCCGACTAAGCCTGAAACCGGATCGAACAAATTCCCGGATCCCAAACTGAGTCGATTCCGGACAGTTCCTTCGACATAACAAGGTATTTCGGTATTTCAAATCCTCTCCTATTGAGACCGCTGAATGTTTTCTACTGGAAATGATAAAAATATTTATGTACTTCGCCCTAAAGTTCGACTCGCGACAAATTATACCACCGTTCCCCGGAAGTTTCCTTTGAGCTGCAGTTTTCTAAGATCAGGTGTGTTCCGTTTACTGAACCGGGTTGAAACGGGTTCTGAAACACGCGACGTTATAATAAAAATATCTTGTGTAGAGTCGGTGTTAAACCGGCTCATTTTTGTTGGGGCCGAGGGCGGTTAGCGTGCAGGCCTCTCATTTTTTAATCAACTCCCTGTTATCGGCTCCGATCAACGAGGAAACAATTGCCTTCACAATTTACTTATTTTAGATGCGTCGCCGACCGAAACTCCGGCCTAATCGTCCCTGCCCGCATGCAATCGCCCCACTACCACTTCTCGATTATGCAAAACAGGTTCGGATAGCGTAATGAGAAAATCTTTTGCTCAATAATAAGTTTATTATAATCACGGAACTTGGGATGTGACATTATCGATAAATGAAATTAACGATATAATTATGTTTTGTGGATGCATCGGATATAATCTTCAGTATGACCACTGCCTCACGAGCGCAACATAAGATCAATTTATGGGATTAATAATTTTCGCCCCTAATCAAACTGTCCACACAGTCATGCCTTCAATTCAATAAGCCGACTCTCATTTTCTTTCTCCTATTCTTTCAAATAATATTTTCACGTTGTACATTATTTCTCTCCAAGCCGAATAAACGTCAGGAATACAAAAATTAAATACCAATAGGTCAACCTATTCGAGCGAAAAGACAGATATTTAATTTTATTTCTGGTTCTGTTCTGCGATGGTGTTCTTTATTTTCTGTTATTTCATAAATAAGGAAAAAATTTCATCCGGTAGATTAAATTGCTTGTGCGCCCGGCTAGAATAGATATAGAAAATATATTGTTCCTCATCGTCCACTCGAGTCCTGAAAATGCGCTTTGCAAATTCGTTCGACTTTTGCAAACTCGAGAGAGGAAACTGGGGCGTAAAGTTGACAGTCGATAATTCCTTCATCTCTCCTCGGATGCCGTCTCCGTTCCCGTTCTGGGGTTTTAACAAGGCGAAACGCCGGGTGTAGACGGAAGGTGGGCGAATTAGGATGGTGACTTGCAATTTCGAGTTTCCGGAATAATGAGATATCTCGGATGACGGGTGGGCTTAGCCCGCCGGATAGCGTCCGGCCCAAGCTCCGCTCTAAATTATCAAGGGCCCCTGGGGCACTCTATTCATCTCATGCGCCTACCCACTTAAATACATTCGATCGTACTTTAGCTCATGCCCACTATGCACTGAATAATCCCTCCCTTCTCTCACACACTGGATTAGGTAAACAGAATGGCAGGGAAGGTTATTTTCCCATAAAGGATCTAAACTTATCTGTTGTCAAGTTATTTCGATTTTTCTCATCGAGCGATAACAGAAATCGAACAAGTGTCCTACTCAGGTTTACTGAGACAATTTAATGAATTTATGTGGGCGGTCTCGAGTTCTTAGAACGTATTTACGTTATCGCGTTTTTAGTAGCAAATATGAGTCATTCACAAATTTTGCCCCAATCGGGAATCTGACCCGAAACCTTCCAAACTCTCATCGAAACGGGCGAGACCTGTTGGTCGGCTCCGGGAAGTGCGCATGCGAGCAAGAGGAAGAAAGGGGGGATCTATCCGCTCTACGGTGAAACTAGAAGTGACTTAGGCGAGTGATGACAGTAGACCTGAGAGGTGTTTAATTCTTTAATTAAACAGATAAAAGATAACAGCATTAGCACAAATTCCGACCCTAACCTTCCGCCATCCTCTAGACACTGGCCTTTAGAACCCTGTTGGGACGAGAAAAGGATGAAGCTACTTTCTAGAATTGTAATAGCATTTCATTCTATAAAATATGTTTAGAATATTCTGCGAATCATCTGGATCATCCTAACAGCGGATTATATTAAAACTGGGAATTATTCCAAGTGGAATTTACATTATTATTAGATTACAAAAATTATCCTCAATTAATTTCATTGTCTCATCATAATCACGCACTGTTGGAAGGGAAAACCGGTTGCGCGGCTGAAGGTTGCGCCCGAGGCGAACTAATTAAAAAAATGAGGAGCCGCTTTCATTAAAATAAATTCCCTCGAATCTACCATTCAGCTGGATATTTCGTAGGATAAAACCTGCTGTTGAACTCGTTATTTCGGATGACTTGCAGTATTTTAAAAATTACAGAGGAATATGAGCATTAAATTAATAAGTTGCGTTTAAATTAAAAAAAATGAAATATATTTCTCCTTCATTTTTTTATCTGGCACAAGAACGAGATTTGGATTCAATTATTGTAATAAAATCATAATTAGGCCTATACTTCAGTATTAATGATGTGGTGTATTGATTAGAATACTCGTATTATACAGATATGATACATAAGAATAGTTTAAGGTTTCGTGTTTTAATAGGGTTTGATCAACGCGATTTTGTGCCGTTTAATGTAGCCTTTGAGAGGTATATTCACAATGTATTCACAATGTATAATTGTGAATTTATATCCACGATAACAAATAATAATAACAAAATTTAATGTTGTTATTTATTTATTATTATACTTTGAAAGTAATAAATTTTTTGGTGTAGCAGATCTGCTTGGCCTTATACGTTTGAGTACTCAATGAAGATATTGAATTTCATTTATATATTTCATTAAACGAAGGTGATTAGAAATAGATGGTTCTCCTAAGCATGAAAACATAACACTAACTAGACACGGAACTAGCTAACACGGACAGAAACCAATGGCATAAATTATAAAACCTTAATGGCATCCGTTACTCATACAGGAGAAAATTTAAAATCACAAAGAGGATATTTGCGCCCAACAGTTCTCGGTAGCGTTTTCAATTCGGGCGCCGTTCCTTTCCTCCTAAATGAGCTTGAAAGTTGAAAGCTCAGGGAAGCGTTTATATAAATATTAGACAAGGGTAAAAATGACTGGAGGCTTTAACGACTCGCTCTCGCTATATTAACCTTCCTCTCCAGATGAGCTCGGGCCTGTTATCTGACTACCATTTCTACGATCATTGTCCGTCTCCAACCACGCCCTTAGTCCTTATTTCGATTGTTGTATTTTCATTATGTCCTTGTGCGACATTATCCCACTTCGTATGGATATTCCTCATTGTGAATATCTCGGTAACATAAAAGTGAGTGCGAATTATAGTATCTGTGTAGACTTTGCTAATTCTGTCCTATTATTCCCGTTCTATCTCCCGTATTAATTTCACTTCAATCAGCCATTTAAAACTGAGATTATGTAACTCATGGTGCTCATGAAATGTACTATATGTCCCATCAATTATTGCTGAATTAGGCAAACCAGAAAATTATTGTTTATGTGTAACAACATGTTAAGATTTCCATTTTCATACGTCTTCCATAATCTGTGTTTTCTGTTCAAAAAACGTCTACACCGTGCTATAACTTTTTGTATATAACCTCTTCTGTAACTTTTCCTTGCGCGGATATCTGTTATTAGAGTTGTCCCATTTTCTAGGGCTATTGTTCGTGTGGGCCACGCCCTCGTGAGACCCGTCATTTCTATCCCGACGCTGACGACATGAAAGGCATTTTATAATATTGCATAATTAATTCCATAAGCGATGAAGAGAGCCGTAGTGGTGCGGGGTGGGGTGGCCGATAAAGCGCGAGCGAGCGAGCCCTTCCCCATCCGCTAATGAATATTAGCAATTTTCATAACTTCAAAGTGGGCAAAGGACTAGCTTCATCCTTTTGACGAGAAATTGATTCCCCCTGCCTCACTCTCCGTCAGAGAAACTAATTATCTCGACTTTTCCGCAAGATATTAGGCAGAGAGACAGGGATAGTATAATTCTACTAGAAAATAGAAAGCGTTCAGTGTTTTTAGGGATAGTATAGCTGGTGAATAGAAGCCGTTGCATGAATTCGGGAATAGTATAACTAAGAATAGAAGGGTATTCAGGGATAGTAGAACCAGGAAATAGAGGCCGTTGAGTGTGTTCAGAGGGATGTTACTGCTATAAAATAGACGGCGGTGAATATATGCCGTCTAGTCATGGTATCACTAGAAAATAGGTGTTGTGCGTATGCAGGGTAAACTAAAACTTAAAAATAAAACAGCGGCACAAAACACCGAAATTTGTCGGAGAGTATGGTGTTTTTTTTCCTGCCAACGGCAGAGATACCAAGCCAAGTGCGACGGAGATGGGGGACAAGTCGAGGAGATCCCCAAGGGAATATAAAAGAGGAAAGCGGAGAAAAATAGGAGGAATTATAGAGTGGATCCTTTCCTTCATAATTTTTTATTTAACCCGAATATACAATTAAAGACTGTCAGTGAGTCCCAAATTCCCAAGTATTCTAGGTAATAAACGATTTATATCTAGTCTAAATTAAAACATTATCAGTAGTCAAACACTATAATACGCATACATTCCAGTCTTAAATTTTTTATCTTATTTTTTATCTCCAAGAGAACAATTACAGGAGGAAAATTAACATACATTTTATGTAATAACCGACTAAATCTATTACCAGGGTCGTATTCGTTTACCAGAGCCGATCCAATATTCCCGACATAAACAATCCCTCTTCCGGAAACTCTGGTATTTCAATTGTTCATACTTCCTCTCATCTTCTCTTTTCGTATGAAAAGAATTCCATGCAAGAGAAATTTAATAAAATTTATTAATATAGGAGGAAATTTCATTCTTGAACTCGACTGTTAAATGCAAGTGCAAACATTGAAATATTTCATGCAAACAGAAGTATTCAACAGTGAGTGAGCTTTCCAAAAATATATTTATTTATTATATGTATTTATTCATAATAATTGCGACTGATACTATTAAAATGAAAACTCCAAAACAGGAATGAAGGAATGTATTAATAATTTCTATTAAATTCTAATAAATAAAATCTTTATTACTACTTTAGAGTGCATATTATCTGTAGTGTCATATACAGAGATATTTACGAACTTATTTGTTCTTTTAATTTGTTAATTTTAAGAGTTTTAATTACTTTCCTTATTAATTTATTCCCAATTAAGAAATGTATTTTTGTTAACGTTACTCACTGCTAGAATTTCCACTATCTAATTACAGTGGTGATATTAACGAGTACTGTTCCAGTTTATTTTTGTTAATTGGCTCTCATCTGGAATAAGACAATGCTGCAGTTCTCGTTATCACCGGTGGCGGAGGGAGGGGGAATTTCGAACAATAGCTCGGCTCCGCGAAATGGGGCCCCGGGGCACTGGGCGTTGACGAGCACGTGACTTGGAACTTAATACGCTGCAAGCTTAAGGGCCAGAAGGAGCGAAAACAACGGGCAATTTTCCGGGGGGCTCGACCGTAAAAGCTGGATTTGTGCATTGGGGAAAAAAATATCCCTTTACATAATGCCAACAAACCTAACTTAACCTAACCAAACTGGGATCAGGTAAATTTATTAATGACTACACGAGAAAAGTCCAGTACACCCATTAGGATTCCCATTTAAAAGTGTAATCCCACCACGACCATACACAGTTCTAAACATAATTAGCACGTAATTAATATTATCGTTTAGGAACAGCATATACTGTTTTCGACTGATGACGTTGTTTTCCCAATCAATATAACAATTCAAGACGTAATGAACAGCTATTCATTTTGTGCAAAAAATGAACGGTAAAAGGAGCGGTGGCTCGTCTTAAATTGCCTGAAAACATCGCATGTTTTATATTCATTTACACGAGGCGGACAGCGATCTCTAGCCAAATTCAGATGACATTTATCCCGTCCGTAATAACTGGGGCGGAGTGGAGGCTCCTGAATAGAAACTTAATTGTGAAAAGAATTTCTTCTTACTCTTTTTCTATTGCGGCTGCCATTTACCCGCTCGCGCCAGTCGACCTCAATTAGGAAGCGGTGACATATTTAAAGGTGAACGGGTGCATCATCCCCCGGCTAACCCATTCGTCTTTCGCCGCTTGCCAGAAAAACGTGAAAGGGCTCGAACTCCCTACGAAATTCCACCGGCGTAGATTAATTAGCGGGAGGAAGAGGAGATAATTCGCAGGATAATTCGCGGAATGCGGCGGATCGCGATTACACTCTAGGCATATCTCAGGGCGCTTCCAGCAATAACGAATCTATTTGCATCTGGAATTTCAGTCACTCGCGCCGGCATACTTGATCGTAAAATGCGGATCCGGGCGTGTCATCTGCACTCTGCATTTACTTCCACCACCGTCGACGGTTTATATTATTATGGACAAACACGTTAGACGACAGCATTACACGACTAGCACTAATAATGAGTGGATAGTAACGCAGGAGAAACTCACTGGGTTTCCCCCTTTTTCTAAAATTTTATTTATTTATTATTCTATTTTTCTGGCACATTTAGATACGAAAGCAAATTAATTAGTTCAACGGCCGGTTGAAAAAAAACATATCGAATCATGTAAATTTAAAATTTTTTATGAAATGTAGATCAAGAGATATTTGAAATTTTCACATCTGAAATGACATTCGATTGGCTTTAACAAACTCAAAACTTCGAATGTAGCAAACAGTTATATAAAGAAGATTTAATTTCCCGTGTAAACAACCAACTAGCAGTCGCCACTACTCCGATTATACTGTTCAACGATTGAAATGACATGGGTTAATTAAATTCAACATGTGTTCATTGTTAAACCACAATGTGTGTTGTTCACAAGTTATATTAATACACGATTATGTTATATTGCTACGTTTTAGATTTATTATTGCAATACATACTTCAATCTGTATTGAATTGATATAATCGCATACGATTTAAGGGATACTCCTTCGCCTAAGGATAATAAAATTTACAATTTTCGAGCGACGAATGTATTTCATAAGAATGACCTTATTCGAGAGTGTTTCGAATAATAGTCTACCCGGAGTGCCGTGTCTCTTGGTTATTATGGCAGGGCCCAACCGTACCCTAATTCCCTCAATTTTCCAGAAAATGCCCAGGGGAACTGGGTACTTAAAGGCGGATCCCGTGTCTCGATAAATCGGCACTAAAATCAGGAAACCCAAATAAAACTAACTGGAATTGCTTAGCGCCGGTCCGAGAGGCGCCCCTACAGCTACTAAATAGGCCATTCCGACATAATGACACGACTCCACTTCCTTACCCGTCACTCTCACTCCTTAAACTTTACTCTCTCTCCATATATAAACTGTTACATACAAAATACAATCATCAAGGACCTAGATATCCACAACCTTCCAACCTAATTATAGCATTTTAGTTTTAGTGGTGTGCAATGAATTTCACGGTAGTTGGTTCTTAATATGAAAATTCGGTAAAATAGTTTTCTATGACTGAAGAACAGTGGCAACTTCTTAAGTAATAAATGTACAATGTTAAAGTAATAAAGTGTCATTGCTGATTATCAACTGTCAGCTTATTTTTATTGCTTTAGACTCTTTTCGTTTCATTACTTATAAATAGGCCCCAATCGGAAGCCATATTGAAAATTCAAATTTTTTATAGTTGAGAATGTAAATACGAAATGAGTGGGCGTTTATTCCCCCCAATCTCACTGTCAGGTCACAAACTGTTCCGCAACAGTGGTATGGCAGGTGCAGCGAAGTTCACCGCCTGCCAGTATGGCCGGGCACACAGCCTGGTGTAGCAAACTATTCAGACAATGTTCTTGGAATCCCCCAGGGGTCCCAACTATTCTGCCCAAACTGTTAGTAATTCTAGCTCAACATGAACACAGAGTTCATAATGAGGTACATAAACATATATATTTATATGCATATATATACATATACATATTATTCAAATAAAATATAAATTGTTAGGTTAAATTTATTAAATATATCGTCGATGAAATATTCAACAAAGTAGGATTTTCTTGTAAATACGCTTCTGAAACTGAATTTAAGTGGAGATCGGCAAGGTCACGTATTTAAGTTTAATATAGTTTAATATTATATAATAAGTTTAATACCTTATGTATAATACGAGTTTAAATTACCAAATATCGTACAGCGGCCGAGAGAGTTTTGAATGTCGAACATCGCATTTTTTACACGGGTACACTTCTGAATGGAGGCCCACCTTGGTGAAAGCACTGCCTCTATAGAATTTCTGGACTGAGGCCACCTGCATAACCGGCCCCCTAATGGGGTTACCGGCACACTAATGACGGCCCCGCGAACGGAATGAGTGCCGGGCCCAGAAATAATTCCGTACAACTCCTCTACTATTGCGAATTCGCCCATTCGGAATTTCTCCCCCATCCGGCGATGGAAAATAAACCGTATTTCCAACTAATGCGTACGTGCAACTTGCAAGATAAAACGTGAAGAAGTATCGGTAGGGGTTAATCCAAACCATCGCAGAGCACAAAACAAATATTCCAAACTAAAAGATAAATACGTACAAAACCCCAACTCCAGTTAATGGCGCTAAACAACCGCTAATACAATTCTTGTATCGATTGCAGTTAGATCAATAAAAAAACTACGGTATTTATTTTGTATACTAACCGAATGATTATGATTACGATGAGGAGTAGAATATAATTAAGAGAAAGAACCACGAGCGATAGGTCACCATCCGTAGATTGTTTGCATGTATTCATTTATTTAGTAATTTCACCCAGGTTTTAAATTCCAGTTCTACAGAATAAATAACTCTGAATACTTAAGGCACGCTTTTACTCGAGGAGTATGAAAATTTTACTTTTATATTTATGACTATGGTTATAAAATAGGGGATATGTTTTGATATAAGGCCTACTACACTTTCATTTTGAATTAATGCTATATTTTATTTTACCGTTCCACTTTATTATGTATTAGGTCGTAAAGTATTTGTTCAGTTTCTAATATTTTTACAGGATATGATCACGCTTTCGGGTAATTCAGTTGGGTAAGCGCCAACATTTGAGAATAGCATTCATGTTGTTCTTAGGATTAACAGCTCACTTAAGGCAATTAATCGCCGGTGAATTTCAGATAAAACTGGGTGAATTATTGCATTGAAAAAACTCGCTGTAACGTGTCTGAAAATCTAGAAGGAACAATAAAGCAGTTCGTATCTCGCTTTGTCGGCTTTTACTGTAAATGCTGCCGGCGCGATAGCAGCAGCAATTCACTGGAGAGAGCTCGACAACGAAATCGGTTCAATTCTACTTCGGTCCACTATTGAAAAAACCGCCAACCTCAGGAGACTCTTTTTCATTTCGAACCGAACGTTTCTATTCGAACCGATATTGAACCCATTCTCGACTACGAAATTTATAGCATTGCATGAAAACTTATTTTTAAATGGTAACTGGAGCGGCTTTAATTTAGTTTTCCTCATTACATTGGACGAGATTTTCAGCATTTCCTGTATTAGAAGGTTTTCACAAACATTCCACTGCAGTGACATTTCATCGAATGCATAGAAGAAAAACAATTTGCTATCCGTTTGTTCTCTTTTATTTTCGCAGTGTGCATTCGTTTTTTCATGAAATCATTACTAAGAAATACAGGTCTATAATCTGTGAATTCACGGGCAGATATGTATCGTTAAGATATTAAAGTTAATTCATTTTAGTCATATAAAGAAAAGTATGACTTACGCTATTGACAGACAGTTAAAGTGACACGTACAGTCAGGCAAACTAGCTGTTAAAAATATTGTTTTTGAAGGAGGCGGAAAGGGGCGAGAAATAAGGAAAGCGTGGAAGTTAGGGTGGCGGTTTGGGGGTTTTATTTTTCATCTCGGGCTCAGATAAAGGTTTTAATAAAATAGCGGAGGCGGAGTCGAGCCATCTTCCTCTCTTGAACATTATTTATTTTGACGCTCTCCCGCGCAGAAATAGAACCTATAAATAGGTGGAAAGGACAGGAAAAGCGGCGCTTTGCCCCGGAGCCACGTCCCTGGCTATCATTCCTGCTCTATATTTGTTTTCCATTTCCCGGGGCTCTATTATTATCCGAGGAACAACGCTGGATGGATATCCGCCGCTGAGCGGGAGGAAAGGGGTTCCCGCCACTGTGAAATACGACAGAAAAGAAACCGTAGTCAAAGCGGGCCATGTCGGCCCAAAAACACTGAATTCGTCTACGTAAATACCGTCTCCTCTTAAGGAGGGCCAGAGATGGTAATGATTTTATTTTTCGAAAAAGTTTTCACCGATTTAACAACTGTTATGCCCGAACCTCCGCAAATTTGTCATGTAAAGAATGCTCTCAGGTATAAAGAATGGCTATGGCTACTTTTACTATATTGTACTATAATTATAATATAACCATCACAAAGTGTATATCAAAATCATGTTGGTATTTTGTTCCTCGGTTGAAGCTTCACGTTGGGATGGTCTGCGAAAATATGAGGGAAAATCAAAGGGCCCTACTTTTCCGAAGTGGGGAGTTATCTCTAAACAAAAGACTTCCGACGGTTCTTTCCCGTTGGAGTTTTTCCTCCCAGTCGAATGTCAACGGCAGCGTGGGGAGCCTTACCAAAATCAGTCTACCAGCGTCCCCACTCCCGCCAAACAATCCCTCCAACAAAGGACCTCAAAGGTCTTCTTTGTTTTTTCTATATTTCCCATCACCCGAGGAAGTATGGTGTTCGACAGAAAAACGTTAACCACTAGTGTATATAAATAACATCCTTATTATTAGGTTTGTATCCATATACAATACATACGATAAAAGAAATTTTTTCCAACTATTCGAAATTGATTAGTGTAAAGTCCTATATTACTTAACGTAAGAAAACAATTATTAACCTTCTCGATGATCTTAGTAGGTTTTCGATATTATTCTATAGATTTTAATCCTACACATTTTTCTCAAAATAACAGACGGGAATATATTCTCCATACCCTGAATAACAGTAATTTACCGCCCATAAATGCCGGGGGTAGTACTATATCGCGCATCGACAGTGGGTTAGTTTCTGTTATATTATTTACAGTAAATATGGAAATACGAGGTCTGAAATTGTCGCGACGATCGAAACTTTGCAATTATAAAGACTAAATGATGAGAAATAAAAAAATAATGAAAACTTGACAGAGTTTACCTGGCTACAAGCTGGAAAGTTTCTAGTTAGGCGCTCTGGTAGCTTCGGGCTTAACTGGGACAACACTGATCTTGAAGCACCTAATCCTGTTGGCATCCCAGGGCAAATGTATGTACCTCCTGAATCATACCAGGCTCCCAAAAGAGATTTCTCTCCGAATAATAATTAATCATCGTCAAAGTTATAATCTTCAGTAAACATAAAAATCAGGCTCCTTTTATAAAACTAATCCGAAATTGATATTGGTTGTTTGATCAGAGAGATACTTTATGATTCAAAACAATTATCGATTTCCACGTCAGATTTAATGAAGAATCTTTATGTTCCATAAATATTGCTTGTGTATTCATTGTGATAATCAATTTTTATAGTAATGAAACCAGAAACGCTATCTGAGAGCAGTTAGATAAGTCTATATATTGCAGGATCACATACTTATTTGACAACGGACATATTTTGACATTCCTGTGTTTTTAACATCTCTCTAGGAGGAATACATAGGATAATTTCTACGGTTCATAGGTCTAGGAAACGATACAATATTTATTTTTAATACCAACCATAATTCCAGATACGATATTATTAAATCAGAATTAGCCTACTCCAAACATGTAGACTCGAATAAGCAGACCGCGTATGTATACTGACTGAGACAGAAAGTTTCGGTCGTTCCTTCGGAGCTAGAGGAGAATTACGTACGAATAAGGTTACCGAATCTTGAAACCGAGTTCGAAGGACCTTTGGAAAAAAGGAAGAAGCAAGGGAAAACCTAACAGATGTTGCGCTCATTTAAAACTTTTCTTTGGCTGCTCGGCCGGAAATCGTTTCCGGGCTCCAGTTTTCCCTTAGAATACGATTTGGCTGAAAGCCCGCTCTTAAATACGGCCCGACCCTACTTTGGTTTGCAATACAGTTCTCCTGAAAAACGCACCCACTGTCCGACGGTGCTTAACTTTAATTTAAACAAGGATAAAATCGAATTTAAAAAAGGAAACAGGAGATATATATTTATTTCTGAGAGAAAAAGTTATTTAACATTAAGTTTTAATTTGAATAACGATGTTTAAACGATCATTGCAAATTAAGGGAAATTTAATTAACATCTATTTCTGTTCATGTTGATTACGTTATATATATATATATATATATATATATATATATATATATATATATATTATATTTATTATTATATTTATATATTATTATATTTATTATAATATATTATATTATAATGAAGTTGAGCGTTTATGATATACATAAACGTAGAGAAAGCCACATATCGATGTGTTTTATGTTGTTCATTTACATTTCCGTTAATATGCCACATACAAAACTTAAATTTGACTAAAACCTAAGGAAATATTACAACTTCATACTTATGTGGTGGATACAAATTTATCAATTTTAGCGGTTTATAATATGCAGTCTAAAAAACAACACGAGTGATGTATCACTGAAAATATTATTTTTTTATTTTCTATTGTATCCTTTTCCTTATAACAGGGTTAGTGTAAAACCAGTCTTAACAAGTTAATAGTGTATCTTGTGCAGCTGTAAAGTTCGGGGTTCGATTTCCTACCGAGGTGATACGGTTTTCGATTAACTGTAATTATGATTAAACTACTCGCAGCGTAAACCTCTATCGGGAATTCTAATCCGAACGAAACTCCGCGGCCCGTGTAAAATGTATTGTGGCGGGCCGTAGCCGACAAATCCCCGAGCAATATAAGCGAGTCGGGGGCACAAAAGAGCGACCCTCCGACAATGCCCCTCAAAGTTTATCTTGCGCTACCACCTCCCCGCCCCTTGCCAGTTTTGGCGGAAACTAGACTTGAAGAAGTTTTCGCTCATGAGAAATTACACAGCCGAGGAGAGGAGCGCGTGGGCGAGCCCAACGCCGCCGTCCAATAACGTTTTCCACGACATCTCAACTTTACAGAAGCACTTTCCGAGTCCGCGGATTACTTTTTGGGCTTCCCGGCTTACAAGGGCCCGTTTGTTTTTCTCAAATAGCACTGTAAGTAAGTAGGTGCCGTCTCAAACAGTCAAGTTCGTTACGTTCGCTAATATTATTAATTTACATAAGAGTGCATAGAAGCTATTATTTGAGAAGGAGGTACAAAGCTGACTATTAAGTGTTCCAGGATTATAGTTGTTTCGCTAGTTCTCGTGACAACAATTATGTGGACAAAACAACGCATGTCTTCACAATTTTATGAACATTAAAACCACCAATCATCCTATTGGATTATAAAGCACTGTTTACGAAATTTGAGTAACACGTGTTTGGAATAATGGAATTTTTAGTAGGTAGAAGATACCATAGGGACAATGATTAAGTTACTGAATCTACGTAACTATAGACTGACGTGCGCCTAAAATCCTTAATTGGAACATAGGAATATAGGAGGTTCCAAAACGATGGTTGCTTTGAAAGATTAAGATTGTGCTGCAAATAAAATTTATACAAATAACTAAAATACTGTAACTTGTAGCGGTACATTATGATGAACAGGAGCCGCCATTTATGGAAGAAAAGCGGCTCTGCGGGTAATTGTGCGGAAGATGGGGAGTTTCGAGTGAGCGGGAGTTTCGCCAAGTTCGCCAGATTTCGATAGGTCGGGGGATAAGAACCTGAGGGTACGGTCGTCATTCCTTTCGGGCGAGATGCTATTTTTAGCGCTAGCTAAGTCCACCAAATCTAGCTCACTCGGGCATAAACAAATCCCTACCCCCTTGAAAGGACTCGAATGGACCTGACCTGCAATGCAAATAGCTCATCCGGAATAGATTCAGAGTCTTATTCAGCCATTTTTGAAGAAAAAATGATTTCAATTTGTGCGCCCGAAATAAAGTCGCTCAGAGAAAGAAAATTTTACAAATGTGGCCGCGGAAATGGTTTGCGAATCGGTTTACGGATTTCTAATCTGTACTGTCAAAGTTTAGTTCCGACACAGATTAAGGTTCTCTGTGAAGGAGGCTGCTGTTCTCCGGATCAAACACAATTGATCCCGATCCCGGTATTCCTCGATAGGGATTAACCGTTCCCGGCTTCGGAATTATAGTTCAAAAGCCCCCTCCCAAACAAGACAGAGTCGGAGCGGCGGTGGGATTAGCGCGGAGGTTTTAACGTGTAATTGGTGTTGATTGAAATCCCGCGGGTCCGGGCTGGCACAATGCAATTATCCACCCCCGCCCCCACACACCCATCCACGGCCCACGCCTCCGCCCACAATGTTCAATCAATCACCAATCAAAATACGAGCGGCTTTTACCGGGGGCTCGCCGACCGGCCGATAAACACCGACAGGACAAACAAGGACTCTATTTGGCGCCCGACCAATGTGGAACAAGAACGCCCCAGCCCAATACCTCATATGGTCGCATGAAGCGGATCTGCCCCAGTTATATCAATAATCATTATGTATTTATCAGATTAATGTAATATCCTAATATTGAGATAAGAACTCCCGCTTGTTTGGTTCTACAAGTCCATGTAACCATTTTGTCAAATTTCCTAAAGTTTTTGTGTAGGCCGTAGGTATTTAGTTTGGATTACCTGTTATGTGGTCTGCGAGGGGTTTGAATAAAGTAGGTTTCGTGTTCTTCTGTTTCCTCTCGTTGGTTTGGTCTTTTTCTAGACCGGTTTCGCCAGCATTTGAACTCCACTGAGGATTATGAAATTGGTCTAGTCTAAGGCCAAAGCGACAAGGGCGGACAAAACAATTACGAGCGATATTAATAATTTATTCTGACATCAAAACGTAAATTGATTATCCCAAGAAAGACAAAGCTAAAGTTAATCCGTGATATTTATTAATACCCCTTCAACGAGTGGCTCTCGGGGAAAGAAAAGGAGGCCAACAAGGAAAATGCACAATCAAAAGTGGAGCGAGCCGTTGTGAAGGGAGATTTAGACTGGAGTTGTACCATCTCGGAAGCCGGGGTGGAAATGACCTCGTGTCAACGCTGGTTTATGAATTCAACATAAACCGGAGGAAGGCGACAGCTGTCGACAAATGTGCCCTTGCCCAACATTTTTGGAGCCGACAATCCGGCCTGTGAAAAGTTCTCTCTCGCCCGTTCCCCATTCCCAGCTGCCGGCTACGAGCAATGATTTTACGCGTAACACGGCACATCGTATCGCATCCGAGTTTGAATATCACTCCTTCGTAATTTGGTATTTTTTTAGCCATAAGCCAGCGATGCCACGAGCTTAACCGCGAAAGGGCCGGTTAATAGTACGTTTTAAAATCAGATTAAACGACAGGGTTTCAAATTTATTATCCGAGTTAATAAAGAAGTTTGGCCGCTAAGAAGACGTAAAGTTTAATTCCCTCGCGAGGTGTCTTCGGGACGAGCAGGAATGTAAAACTAAAGTTAAGTTTAGAGCGGCGGCCCCGAGCCCCTCATGGCCTAGGAGATAACCGCTGTTAGCCCTTAAAGCCTCCACCGTCGAGAAAAACTTAATTAAATCGAGACTGCAAATTTTAAATAACCGGCCTCCGTTCAAATTTAATCCCGGTTATAAGGTCATTCAATGAGAAGTATTCATAATGCGATCACGTGAAATACAGATAAAGTAATAGAATCATTGCGCAGACATATAAAGGGGTCCAAAAAAATGTATCCACTGTTTAAGAGTCCATAACTTGCAAGCTAATTGACGGAGTTGTCTCATTTTTGGTAGTGTTATGGTTTGTAGTTCGGGCAATCGGCATACAAGCGTTGTATTGCGTTGTTTTGTTTTGTCAGATGACAGTCGCCAGATAGTCAGTGTTTTGTTGTTAGTTATACCTTCTTACTCGAGTAAACATGGCTGGCGCAAGGCTCACATTCGATGAAAGGAAGTCAGTTTTGAAGTGGTATTTTAAGTACGAAAACATTAATGAGGTTCAACGGCAATGGCAAAATGAGTATCAAACAGAGCCACCGACACGTTTAACGATTCGTAGCATTCGAGACAAATACAGTAGTATCTTCAAGTTGGACTTTAAGCTACACTTTCACCAAAAATGAGACAGCTCCGTCAATTAGTTTGCAAGTTATGGACTGTTAAACAGCGGATACATTTTTTTGGACCCCTCTGTATATGTGGTACCGACTGACATGTATATGTGTTAATGTGTACGTGAGAGGGAAGGGGTATAAGCTTTAATTTTTAAGACCCGCTCGCCAGACAGTTAAAAGGTAAAAGTTATATTGACACCGACCGGATGAGAGAATGAACTAAAAAATAAAACTTCTCAGTCCCGAATATTAGTCTGTAATATCTCCTCAGCAACCTTTTTGTTGAGAGTAGAAATATAGGGGAGAAAAAACATTAAAATTCAGCTTCATAAAAGTTGAACAATTCAATGCCTGTTCAAATCTACCCCCAACAGAGAATAGTTATTTAAACTTTCTCCATTATAACTGGACCTCCATAAAAAAAGTAGTATAGAAATTCATGATATTTTTTCAGTCCCAAGTAGGTGGGCGAATATTCGCAATCAAAATTCAAACGAACACGATAATATTAAGAGCAGAAATTAAATACAATATAGATTGTGATATAATATAGTGCATTAGGGTTTATATCATGTCCAAGCTCTTATTCGGCCCTAAGCTACTGTAGATTGGTTTCGGCTTTTCGTTAACGACAGTTCAGACTGTTGAACTTTTACTATTTCCTTATCGCTTCAATCAGAATATTCCATTCGGTAGAGCGTACGGACGAAAATACAGTTCATTACTGTAGATTTATGAGTGAGACTTCTAACTGTGGATTATGAGTGATGAAATATATATTTTGAAAATTAACATGTCATTAAGCATATTACATTTAATCTGGAATCTAAAAATTAACTAATTGCGACAGCATTGTTAATATTGTGGAAACATAAATAGCTATTATGACTTGATACAATATGGACAAGAGCTGCCTGGCAATTTACCTGCAAGGAAATTTTATCTGAAGAACTTTATCTAATTTTTTTTCGATATCGGTAAAAAATTACTGGTGGGGCTAGTACAAGCTCGTTAAAAATTACTGGCCTCCCAACTTCCCCTATATTTCTTCCTTTCAATCTATTGGAAATAAACGCCCAGGAACTTTACTAAACGAGAATTCCAGAAACTTGTTCTCAAAGTATACCATCAGGCAACTCCTGCAAAGACGTTTCGGAGAATTGTCCGCCATTGAAGTTCGGATCGGATTGACCAGTTTCAAATGGCTGTTCTCAACTTCTCGAACATCCCATTAATTGTCCCAGGAGCAATGAATCACATAAAATATTATTCATCCCGATTTAACGACCTTGGAAAGGGACTTATGTATAATTAACACCGTCTAGTAAATGTTATTTTTTATCCGAAGAACTGTCATATTTGATAGGAAACACTTTTCAATTTCGACTGAAATGATTAACACTGATCCTCAGAATTTTCATGAATCGTTAGTTTTATCTCATGTAAAGTATGAATTTTATGCAATGAAAACGTTTGTAATTAAATGTAATAGTTTTACATGTGTGTATTATTTACAAATATTTATTTTAACCTAGTGAAATTTTAATGTGCCAATTACGTTTGTGCAAGGCTTTAAGTTGTGTCACCGAAGGTAGGAAAGAGGTGTTTAGTCGAAATCCGGCCTGAGGCGAAGATATTATCAACTAATTTATAAACTGACTTATACGGGAAATCCGCATACAAACTTTTCCGACGATCCTTTAATTTCAGAAGTCAACGTCTAATGACAGTTGGTAAGTGGGAGCACAGCGATAAGTAAACCAGTTAAGACTTGGCTCTATCGATGATCCTCAGTTTCCCTGCTTTCTTTAATCAGCTTTTGGAACATATATTGTATTGAAAGCTGTTTCTACCGGTCAATTTAATAGGATGTATTTGCATGTGACTATCGAAGAAATTTCCTGCCGGGCGCGGAAAAAATACCGGAAATTAAATTATAAAAATAAAATTATATCCGTAGAGTAATTTTAATATTTATAATAATAATGGGGAAATTAATAATGCACTGCTAGTATTTATAAATAAGACATTATAAAATATCGAATAGTACATGCATGTTAAGTTAATATAGGAACTAAAAAACCGAAAGATGAATTCGCATATCTACGTACCTCAGTTATCTAGCACGCCTCGTAATCAACAACGTAATCAAGCGAGTATTGTATTTAACTAAAATAACCCGAATGACAATGAAATAAAATTAGATTAAATAACAAGGAATTGGAAACGATTCCGACAATGGTCATGAACCAGCATACTCCGTAAACCCTCATATATCATCAAGTTAGCATGGTCTAAAGAAGGGAATCTGAGCAGGATGCAATGTAGTAGTTTCGTAGGCGATAAGTAAACTCAATTAGGGGTGTCGGCGATCGGAAAATTCGGGGACTGCGGGGTCGGGTCGGCCCCGGTGGCCGGCCGATAAGGCCGCAGCCCTTCTCACGCATTAACGCCCCCGCCCCCGATCTCCCCGCAGACAACAACCCACCACAATTTAATTAACACCCCCATAACAACCACCATTTATACGACCCCCCACGCCACAGACCAACATTCCGACAAGCACTTAATCGTAACAATAATATTTCATTCAAGCGTGGCACAATTCTTATAAAATACACGCGCAGTGTAAGTAAAAGGAGTATGCAATCTGGCAACCCTTCATGCGTTTATATATGTGAATTCATAAATATATGTCTGGAATACCTTTCATGTGGTCTGTGAGGGTTTGGAATACCGTTTATGTTTTTCGCTTCGATTCAAGCCCACGCAGTTATTCAGAGCCGGTGACGAGAAACCGAAATTGGTCTAACCCACGTCCAAGCGAGCGTAAATATTATTGTAATATTTTTTCTTTAAAATTTTACCGTTACTGTTTACCTCTAATTTCATGTTCATTTTTCAAAAGACGCGTTTTTAAAGCCTTCCATTTAAGAAATCGCGGCGGGGAATTTTTTAAAAATGAAATTAAACATTCAGTTCCATTATCGCGGAGGCAATATTTCATGTAGCGGCCAGTATATCACGTGCAATTTAGTTAGTAGACCGACGGCATGTCGGCGATTTATGGGCGGACCCAATCCGCTTCTGGAGCCCGGGTCACTCGATTGGAAAACGGAAGGCTTGGTGTGGCCCAAACTGTCGTCTTTCCGGGGCTCGACTACCCAACCTCAATATCGAAAAGTAGGCAAGTGATTTGCAAGTGATTATTATGGTCCAATATATTATATGCTATAATATTATATATATCCAATACATACTTTTAAATTAAATATAACTTGTAAGAAATACCAGTGAGTATTTGCCCTTTGTTACGCAATGAAATTTTAAGTCATTTAAGAAGGGGGCCAGGGGCTGACAACTGTAAGCGCTTACCGCATTGTAAGATATTCTACTGTAATTATCCGGCGGTAATGAATAACCGTCATCTATCACTTTCGCCTCCAGACTT
The DNA here is from genome assembly GCA_019843655.1 of Lethocerus indicus. Lineage (NCBI taxonomy): Eukaryota > Metazoa > Arthropoda > Insecta > Hemiptera > Belostomatidae > Lethocerus > Lethocerus indicus. The sequence goes on along the minus strand of JACDQD010000005.1, from coordinate 22,792,413 downwards.
TCAGTCGGTTTAAACAGCGACAATTAAACGTTCTTATTATGTAATCGTAATTCCAGACCCCCGCCTTCAGTGAGGACACGAATGAAATTATACAAGAGAACATTTCAAATAAAATCTCTCGAAAGCAGATTCAGAAAGGAATATCATCAAATTGCTGCCTTCTTAAGTAAATACAATTGAACTGCAGATCTTAGTTCCATGAATAGTAAGCCCGTTAGGATAATTAGCTGTTACAAAATTATGTTAATTGTTAGTTACAGCTTTGTTAGACAGAGCATTAATGAGATACTACGAATTAATTACAGCAATTGAGAAATCCAATTTAATTTTATAATTCAGTAAGTATTAAGAGTGTAAGTATCGTTTCGATCTATCATATCAGTTAGTGTAGCTACTGCCGATTCTAGCTAGTCCTGATTAGTGAGAGTGGAGTAAGAAAATCGTACATGAAGCGAGGTTACAAACCATCGGAGAGGCAACAAAAAGAACGTGAGTTCTACAAGTACGGCCGTATTGTTTTTCAAGTTCGAACGGCTTTATATTTCCTTGGTTCCGGAGGCTCGTTCGGTGACCGGACGAGTATCCGAAGAAATAGCGTAAGAATAAAAAGTAAGACAATAGGCGTAAGAGGCGGTAGGCACGGTCCCTACTGGATTTATTCAGGCTGACCCTTTGACCCCTTTCGGGAAAAATAAACCTAAACCCGGGAGTGAATATGTGGGTCGCGCTCAGGGTACCGCGGGCCCTGGCTTTTTGCTTCCCGCCCGACTCTTCTCTCCCCTTTGAACAGTAAGGAAAACACCATTTATTTACCGAGTCGCGCTGCGTTTGTTTTTTCAGGCCACAGGAAACCGCGAAGGGTTTTACACGGGCACGACGGAAAAACGCCCTGGGATGTTCGGATTATCGAAAAATCCCCCAAGGGTGTCGTAAACAACCAACCGTGCGTCAGATGTTGCAAATTTAATTTTATTTCCGCACGGAGCGTACGTCTGTAGGTTGGGATTGATTGAGACTCGCTCGTGTCAAATACTGGGTGCGTTTGGTTATATAGATGCAGGGGGTCCGTAAACCTCGAGGCAACTAACAAATGCTTTATATCAAAACATGAATTCAATACTTATTCACTTATTTATTTTCAATATTCAAATTATAATATTAGAATTAATCATAACTGCACAGAGCATTCCGGGTAAATTAGAATGATGAAAATTTTCATATCGAATGGACTGGTGGAATGCTGGAGGGAGCTAAGTTATTGGGGCGTTGTAGTGGTGGGCCCCCGCCGACTTATATTGCCCTATCGCTCAATGCGGACTCCATCCACTCACTCGTCTCCCCGACCCGAACCAATTCCGGTGGCAAAAATTTAATAATGAATTCGCGGTCCTTGAATTGGCGAAGTGCCTCGGGGCTACGTGCCCGGCGTTCTTCCACGTATCTCTCGGCCGCCCAATATGATGATTCCCCTGTATTATTATTTTGTTGGCCCATATCCCGCTATTCGGCCTTTTTCCCATTCCGCCCTTTCTCTCTCTCTCTCTCTCTCTCTCTCTCTCTCTCTCTCTCTCTCTCTCACACACACGTTAACTTTTAGGGGGCGATGTCTATAAAACGCGCGAGTATTAAAATCGCTAACATAGCGATCGTTACGACTCTAGAGCGTCGAAGATTAGGACCGGTACAATCGCCGACTGGATTTAATGAGGCATTATATTTTAGTATGGATATTCTACCGAGGTTCCGAACTGGTTGGCTCTGATCCATATAAACATGTTCTGTTATCTGACCCGACCTATTTGGTCCTATTATAATACAGGTAATCCTAAGTCGAAACCAGTCCAGGATCTGATGCGGATGGATTTATGAGTTTCTTGCAGTTAATAAAAACCTTTTTCTTATTGCAAATATCAGGTTTAGATTACGTCGGGAGTTAACTGAAAAAGTTGAAAAAACCTAGGTTATGAGCAAGGAATGCTGCCTGAGAGGGTGGATCCAAGCAGCGTATCGTGGTAGGGCGTTTCAAAGGCGGGATGAGTAGCTCATAAAAAGACATTGAAATGAACGGCCATTTGGGCGCTACAGCCGAATATCTCTGTAAAGCGCAATTCCCGAGCGGGAGCAAATCAAGGGAATCCAGGGCCCCACTGTCAGACTCCCCCGCGACTTGCATGCAGAAGAACGTGCAGGAGCCCACAAAATTTTGGACCGGCATAAAACCGTAGTATTGTGCGATCTTCCCCGCAATAAAATTCGGCGATTTACTGGATAAAATAAATTACTTCGGCCATAGACGTCCGATTTGAATTATCGACCAATAAAGAACGTGACGTTATGGCTCATTTTGGAGTCCAAATAATCTCCTCTCGCTCAATAATACATCCGAAAAACTCGAGAATAAGTCTTATCGGGGCATTCTACATTCTTCTGTCACAGAGGAAGTAAGAACTTAATTCACAATCGTTACGCGTTATATATGGAACTGCGCCTTCATTTTGACGGCACACAGTTTCAATAGGCGCCTATATAGGTTTGATAGGCTTGATTATGTCGTGAGTGAATGCATAAAACGCCTCGAGAGTGTTCAAAGTCACGTAATAGTCCTTGAAGCTCAGGTAAAGTGTGGGTGAATGTTGTGGAATGACACACACCAAGTTGCATAAGTTTCATGGCGCCATTATTTTCTCGAATGAATTCACACTTGTTAGAGTAATTTTCCAACTGAATAAATAAATGTTAAGCAATTTCGTATACGAAGACTTGCGAGTCTGTATATGATCAAGAGTTGTGACAATGTATTTTATGAAAATAGGCTACTTATTTTAAATAGCGATAATAGCGATTAAATAAGCTATATATAATTAATTAAATAGCGATTTTAAATAAGCTATAAATGTCGCAAATCGATAATCGTGGTTTCGACTTTGGGTTCGTAACGTTGTGTAACATTATGTTGCGAATTTGTGACGTTGCGTAAGTTGTGAGGACGCCCATGGGGCTAGAACTAGGTAAAGCCGTCTGGTTTCTAGCCGAGAGAAGACCACAGGAGGTGGTAGGCAGAGAATAAAGGCGCGATTTCGGACGGAACCTTCGTAAGCTGCGGCGGCTGGGGGTCCCGCTCTTCGTGTCGAAAATAAAACACAAAAAGAAAATAGCTCGCTCCGTACAAAGGTTCGGGGGGGAAAAAAGGAAACCACGGGGGCCGAAATTAGCCGGGGGATGAAAGGGGGGGTGGAAGTATCCTTTAATTCGAGGCCCGGGGCCCGCCCACTCGTGGGCTTTGTCGGGCCCTAGTCGCCCCTAGTCCCCAGTACAGGCTCCCCGCTAATGGAATCTTTTAAAAAAAACCTCTTGCACTTGTTGTTTTTCGTTTCCGACCTTCCGACGGGGTGAACACGGACACACGGTCGTGTTACAAATCTCTTCCCCGCTCTCTCTCCTTCCTCTCTGGTCCATTGTTAAGGCACAGACTGGTCCGACTAAGCCCAGAGAAAACGGCCGCTAAAAGTATCAAATTTGATCTGCAATATTATATAGATCCATTAAATAATATTAGAATCTCTACAAAAATTATTTCTTACAAATTGTTTTTTGCAGCTTATCAGGGGGTTCACTTACAAACAATGGAGTTTAAATGTAAATTCTGATACTAATACTCTTCAACAAATACTACAAATTATGTAACTCAGTTTTCGTTTTATTATTTAAAATCCCTAAATCAATTTATGAACCTCGAGGACGTCGTTAGAATTTCAAATTCAATAGCGAGAGGTAGATTGTGCACGGTCTGGACATTTATGGTCCTATAGTAAGAATATTAAAAAGAAAGTATTAATTGAACTCACCACCTAGTTCTTTGTATACTACAACGGACAGTTATTCACTATATGCGTAATTGAGAAATATGAGATAGTTGTGACATTGTTGGTATGGAAATAGAGTCACTTGAAAAAAAATGGCCAAGGGATAAGGAAAACGTCTCGCGAAGGAAGAACCTTCGGTAGGTAGTAGATTCGAATCTCAGTTAAAAAATCATTTCTACAAAAGATTTACGGGGTAAAATTTCTCTCCGTTCTTGATGAAATGGGGCCAGATCGGCTGCAAAATGTTCCTCACAGCAACCTGTCTGATCAGTGGGGGCCTTTCTTCCTTGTACAACTGGCAGTCACGTACAGCATGTCCCCAATCTTCCGATTCTGCACTGCAGGCACAATCCGCAACGCCTGACAAGCCGAGCCCGCAGAAGTTTGCGTCGAAAGGTCCTCCACCTGTGACTAGGATACAGCACCCTATTATTTCATCCGTCAGCCTTCCCCTCGGATAACGCATCCAGAGTTGAGCTTACCATGAATATTCTGTCTGCAGTGTCCTAGCCATTTATGATCCTGATTTCTAAATGACACGTCTATAGAAGAAAGACTTTCAATGCAGATTGGGCAAAACCCTTCTCAGGGAAGATAATCCCGATATGTACTGTTAAAGCTTAATTACTCGCATTTTTTAGTGTTATTTGTCGGTGTGTAATTGTTCTGTATGTAGCATGCAGTTAATGTGAGCTGGGACCGTGGGGAATGTCATTGTTGAAAAATGTGCAATGCCTACTCTGTTTTGGCGCCACTCAAGTTTCCGTTTATCTCCGCTCTTCTAAACCCGGCTTTTCAGTCGGTTTTTAAACCTCTACAATACCTTTATATGTTATTACTGTTGTATTTAACGTCCAGACTCTTTATAGCTATTGATGCCGAGGCCTGGAATATAAAGAGGTCAACGAACGGCCCTTGGGTACAGTTCGTGCCGCCTGGGTTTTATCTCGTCCTGTAGAAAGAAGAAATTACATTATGCATTCGGTCCGATGGAAAAAAGGCTCAAATGACTGAGCGATAGGTCGAAGTACGAGAAAAAGTCACCAATTCTCTTGCGGATGTGGCATGTTTCTGAATTTAGAAACCTCGGTTGGGATTTCGCATATATTGTTCTCGAATATTGTTATCTGTAAGTTCTATTTCGGGGTTTCCACACAGCGGTGCTCCGTATAGCCGTTCGGCCGGAAAATCGTTATAATGGAGGCCTGATTTTTATCTACAATAGAAATTTCCACCGGCAGGTTTTTCCCTGAATTTCTAGTCGGCCAAGCGTCGACAATACGGATTAAATTCACTCGAAAGAACAGAAACCAGAGAGGAGGCGACACGTCCACCATTTATATAACCGCATATTAAACAAAAAATAGAATAATTTACTAAGTCGGTAGTTTTGGAAGGATTAAAGAAGAAATCTAATACTGGGATTTATTGGACATTTATCGGAAATCCGTAGAAAATATTGTTTTGTTTAGTTATGCTCGTGCGCGTTTATACGTAATCATCTCATGTAATCATGATAAATAATTGACCTGACTGATTTTCTTATGTTAATCGAGTTCCTTAAAATTAACCCAAGAACAAATGCATTAATGTGAATTTTCCATTAGTTAAATAAATTGCATGGTTGGCTTAATTGAACTGAACTGAATAATTTATGTGTTGTGATATCATAGTTTCATCTTCATTGCTTACATCAATAGCGTTTATATGCATGAATAATAGCTTCCACAGCCACGAGAATTACCATGACTTTGATTCAGCGACAACCATTCCTATTGCCGAATTATGGAGTCTTCTTTTAATATAGTTGATTCTTCTTGAGTTGAAATGTCTTGGACACTCCTACTTCCATTTCCCATATTGTTCTATTCTACATTTCCTACGTTTGCATGTACTTGAAATAAAATGTATGTATGCAAGTTAGCGGCAGTGCCCCACAAGGACGAATGGACCCCTTCCCAGGTAGGGCACAGGATATATGAAACTATGAAATAATTACAGAATAGTCAGCATGATTAATATGAAAAGTGCTTTTTGTTGGGTGGAAAACAGATGCGAATTTGACAAGTTTCAGTTAAAGAGTTAATAGCCCATAAGGAAGGAGGCCGTCGTTTAGGAGGGCCCCGGGGTATTGGCTCCGCTCCTTTTCGGAACGACAGGCAGAAGCAAAAGCCGGGCGTTTTATGTACAAGACGGAGCCTGAGGAAAGGGGTTGTATATTAGAGAAGTTAAATACAGCTCGACGACGAAGTCAGGGGGGGCGACCCTGTGCAAAAGTGGCGGAGGAGGTATTAATGGGTTTTTAGACGCAAAAGGAAAGAAAGAAGGCTTGGAGAAGCCAACCTTGGAGTCAAACAGAACAATGTGGCTAAAGAGGATTACTACCTGAGAAGAGACCTAATTTTTGGAACAATCCAAAATTATATAGGAAATATTAAATTATTCGACAATCAAATAACACTTTCCGATTTTTTCACCCTAACCCGAGGGTGTTAGGGTATTTCTTTATCACCTACAGAATGTTATTTTTCAAAGAATGCTAGATGCGATAGGTGAAAATGATAATGGTTTAGTAGGTTGAAATATTTGGCAAATTTGTTATTACAGTTACAAAACAAAATAATTTAAGCCTATGTAGTATAAATAGCCATATCAGCCAGCGATCCTTACTATAATGAAAATGTAGGTATTTCCTTCCGTATTATATGAAGGTAATAGTAATGTATCTATTACGATGTCTACTGGGAAACGTATCGGCGTTATGACGTAAAAATCCTCACCAATACCCAACCAATATCTTAAAAGATTAGTATTGCCACCTCGGTAGGGATAGCGAATACTCAAGTATTTTTAATTGCTTTATAAAAGCGCCTATACTTACAGATTTAATTTAAATTTTCAGGGGACGTAAGCATTCCCTCTTGACATAACTACAAATCATTCTTACGCCATGACGAGAAGGACAACAAAAAGGAATTGATTTATAATAGTGCTCGCTAGTAAAAACGAATTCACCGTATATCCTATATCCTGAAGTAAAGGCTACAGGCCCGCCGGAAAAAAATCGTCACCCAGAGTAGGCGAATGTAAATGAGAGGTCCGAGCGCTCTCCTACTGAAATTCCGGAGCTCGGTCGGGAAATCCCCTAAATCCTGGAGGGGAGACTGATTTAGGTGCGCTCGGAGGGAATAAAAAAACATGAAGGCGGGGACTGTGAAATCGCGACCCGATAAATTGTGGAGGAAGATATAATTCAGGTGGACTGTGAGTGGGGCATGATTTAGGAGGAGTTCCCGAGGGCCTTGGTCCCGGGTTGGCAGGCCGATTCATAACGGGGCCCTGATTGATTCGATTAGTGCCTAACTACCGGTAGCCCCCACCAGGCGTTAGGTGCTATTTGGAACAATATTAATTTTACTCAGTACTTCAGTAAAACGTATACTGCACCCTCAGGCCTTAACTGGAACAAACAAACAGCAGGAATAATATTTTCTCAAGATCACCGCGTAAGTACGTCATCATAGTGGCATACTCAGTACTATTAACACGAATGGTACTGAAGGTTCAAAAGACTTAAGTAATTTACGTTTAACCGATTTAATCTCCATTGTTCTCTATTTTGACAGAACTGCACGAGCCATTTCATAAGTTAGTTGTATCTGTTGCACAGTAGTTTTCCTGCTTCAACACTTTTATTCTTCAAGCGGGATAATGGACTTTTCTCTTAGAGTAATCTTCAGAATTCAAGAACTGGCGGGCTCGTGGCCCCGGGGAAAGATCAACAGGAAGTGGTCGGTCTCCCAGGGCGGACGGAATGGGAACTCCATTGTATAAGTTGGGGATGGGGACAATGCCCGCCAACTACACTCGATAACACCGTTCCGACCGTTCATTATGACTTTGTTGACTCCGCTCAGAAGCGTTGCTAACTCGATTCATCGACAGCCTCGATTCATCCGGTTCCAGAGCTCCTGCTTTTATAACTGTCGCTACAAGCCATGCGGATTTTCTAAAAATGTTACGAGATATGAATGTATATTATATTCTCTATTGAAAGGTCCACCAATAAACAAGTTTTTAGTAGCTATTCACTGTTGACGTAGTACCGATGTTTGAACAATCAAACAAAAGTCAATCTGAGAATACATTTCCAGTACAGGAATTATAAAAAAAGATATGCGCATTTATGATAATAAAAATACCGAGCTCAATTTTACGACAAACCTTTCTTTCCCACTACCCATTGTGTACAGTTGGAAAATCCTTAACTATTGTGGGTGATTTCAACTTGATATAATGAGATATATCAATTATTAAACATTGGGAGATATAGGTTTGAACTGCAACTCCCATCATCCATGAAATCGAACACTTTCGACGAATCCTGAATCCAAACTTAAACTAAAGAAATTCAGCAGTTGGGAGGGTAAATAAGCACACTAATGAAGTGGATACTATTCAAGAAGAACTATTCAAATTTTAGTAGAACCAGAGTGTAATTCTGAAATCTATTGAATGAGTTAAAAAGAATATCAAGTCGAATATTTTAAACCATCTTCATAGTATTTACATAAAGTACTCTTACCAGCGCAAAAAACTGCCGAATAAGGCGCACTCTCGGTATTCGGATCACTTGGAGCGTACAAATTTAAGTATTTATTTTTTTTTCAAATAAATGAATGTTGCTGCTGAAAGGAATTTATTCGAGACCACTCTGCCCTTGGTCTGGGCAGACCAAGCTCGAAACTCGAAGCGAAATTGAAATTTCTCGTCTCCCGTTCCGCTTATTAATAACATTTGTAAGCCAAGCGAAACTTCAATGCCGGTGATATCTTGAAGGGGGTTCTGCATCAAAGGGTTTAACACCCCATTGGAGATCCAATTAAGGCAAAAGGTCCAAACCTTCTACTTAGCCCATGCCATGACTGTCTAACTGTTTCCATGTACTATAATTGTTGGATTTTCTTTCACATTCAAGATATTTTATTGCAACTTTATTATTGTGGCAGTTCATTCTATCTTTCGGGTGGCACGTGTACAAGTTTTTCTCTCAGTAGTTCCTTAACATTTGAATTAATTTATTCCTGTTAATCGTTAGCTCTGATTATCATGACATATGGGTTATCAATTATATAATTTTCCGTTCTTGTATTTTCTCCATCCTAATAAAGTTAAGCCAGCATCATACGCTTCATCACAAGATAGCCCATAATTTTCCTCTTGCAGTGGAGTCTATGAGTTGTATTAATGCTAGCTGGAGTATAAATGTTTCCTAAGGGGTTCCAGTTTGGACTATATAAATCAACCGAGAGGAACGGAATATCAGTATCCAGCTAATAAGCACAAACCACATCCCAAGTGATAGGGCGCATACGATGAGGACGATTCGTATTTGATTAATTTGTGCTTGACGAAAACGATTGGGTTTTCTGTCGATAGTTGTAAAGGACTTCCGTATAGAGATGTAAAGGATAAATAAACGCATATAAATAAATGTGCAATTCAATTGAAAGTAATATAGACGTATTTATTGACGACGGCGAAGAGTCGAAACAGGCCTAGCAGACAACCAATTAGGAGACAGACAATTGCACCGGATGATTCCAAAATATTACCAATGACTTACCTCTTCCATATATGTAGTATTCATAGTGTCTATAAGTTGGGGTAATGAAATTTTAGCATGAAATGAACTGCAGTAGAGTGCTAAGGGTAATATGAGCATATCAAATTGCCTTGACGGCCTTAATTTGATCTCTTAGGCTTTGATCACTCTGATTCAGACTTGAAACAATATATATATATATATATATATATATATATATATATATATATATATATAGATAGATAGATAGATAGATAGATAGATAGATAGATACAACATTGGGGTATCGGCGGGCAATGTTTTTGATTAAGGCGATGACCGGCGTCAGATCCATTTGGCCCATTAGCCAATGCATTGCCTGTGTTGGGGGCTCAGTCAATACCAGGAGCCCAGTCCTGGTCCAATCCAGTAACTCAACCCTAATTGGCCCTAATTAAGGCCGGATAAATAAACTAATTCAATCCAAATCCAATTCTCCGCATTCGCTCTCCTTTCCTGTTTCTCGTGACGATTTAATTTTTCTATGCCGTCTTTCTATCCATGTTTTTTTCTAATATTTTTCTATCAGAGTAAACAACATTCATCAGCAGCATTCACGCATGTGCAACATCAATATATGACGCGTAATAAAGTCGAAGTACCTTCCAAAATTGTTGGTGAAAATATTAAATGATTGATGGTTTGAGTACAGTTAACGATTTAGTACTTCATTTAGCACTCCATTAGACTGCATCCATAATTATTGTTGTTGCTCGTTAATTGGTTTTTGAGGCGTTTGTCCATTAAGAAACTGAACTTATGAACTTACATTTTTATTTTTCCTCTTCCTTCTACAATACTTTTATTTCACGGTTTACATTAAATCCTTAAATAACTTAAAAAAGAGAGGCTTAATTAAAAGTCGGGGAAAAAGAGATTGATCTGGTTTTAAATAAAGTAAAATTTGTTAGCATCCCTTTACGATTAGTGGCAATCTACGCATGCGCCAATATATTGGGCGGGAGGGAATCGGAGGAGAAGCGAAAAGCCGATTTATCGGTACTTGGCCCTAAGAGGATTAAACTGGGAAATTGTTCCAGTCCTTGATGGACTCCGTATTATTTTTAACGATATTTTTTTAATACTCTACATCGTTTTCAGAAAAGAAATTAGTCAAGCCAGAAGAGTGTAGGCACATTATTTTATGGAGGACACCTTAAATTTTACTATTCGGGACTAATTGCTGCTTAAGCAACTAGGACCAAAGAGGTGGTAAAATTTTAGCCTGACTATAAATTATAAACAATACATTATTCATTTCATAATAATATCAATCGCTTTTTTTTCAATTTAAAGTACGTTATAGAAAACGTAGTCGATTGCGTACCCCGGTTTTGGATAATAATCACATATAATATTAATAATATTACAATCATTTTTATGATTAATATTTGTTACTTTATATTTTACGCAAGGAACTTGCTCTAGGAACTGTACGAGTTCGAACCTTTTTCTCAGTTCTCGTAATCGAAAAAGTGTACGTCATACGTGGAAACTGCAAAGTAGAAAAGTTTTACTACATTCAAAGTTTTCTCATACATTATTATGGAGCGGAAGCCAAAAGAAAATGCTATACGAATAATCTATCCTTCGGTAAGCATAATATTCTCGCTGGGATATAAACAGCTCATTCCTGGTGAGCTCATTTTGTTAATTGGCATATATTTCACCCATTAATTTTTTTTAACCCAGCATCCTATCCGAAAATATCTGAAATTTCTGGCAGCAATCCAAATGGCAGTAAAGGTTTTTGTCAAAGGACATCTGAGATAATCATTTATTTTGTGCAGAAACCAATATTTAGGGTTACACGTTTTATTTGCATAATAACGACGGTTATGATGATTGCTTATAAATAATTAACTAACATATAGATCAGTATTTTCGAGCTCCTTATTCTTGAAAATTGCTATTCAACATTGCCTGTCGTTGACGAGAAAACTTAATGGCCTCTTAATGGTTATTGACCGGTCCTCGGCGGATTTTATTCAGTCGCCTACTTGAATTGGACACGAGAAGAGCTCGTCGAACCGTTTATTCATTGGAATGAAACATTATTATACGGCGAACAGACGGGGTTCAGAATGCGACCCAGCCAGCCGGCGGTGCCTTTAATGCATCCGAGCTCAACCTACGAGGGACAACGCTTTGCGGACGAAGGAGGGAGGTAGGTGGCAAGCCCGAGGGTTGAACGAGTAGGCGTTTGAGTGGGGAAGGAGAGGGAGCGATCGAGGAAAGAGAGGGCCGGAGGAGGGGGACACTGGGGGAGCTTTTAGCGGCAGCATAAAGACAGCTGGAGAGGAACAATGGGGTGCCTAAGAGTGAAACCTGGCAAGAAGAAGAACAAGAAGAAGAGACCACAAGAGGGAACACGTGACCAGCCAGCTCTACAGATAACAGAAAAAATTATGTTAGAGAAAACCCGCGACTAATCGTCCAAACGTTCCTATTTCAATTAACATTCCCGTCAAGGTTGACAAGTTTTTTGATTAATTAAACTAACGTTGAGAACGATATTCGTTTGTATCTAGACATTTTTACAAAATATCCAACCTTTATTCAGCGTGTCCGCTAGCATTTATCTAGCTCAGTTTAATATAACCAATTAAGGAAAAAGTCGCCGTTATTATTATTTCTAGCAATTTTTGCTATTCTGGTCCATTCCGGCAGTGCGAGAGTAAAATATACATTTTATATTAAGAGCAAAAAAAGACCGCATTAATTTTAGAATATACAACCTTATACTGAGAGATTTTAAATCATGACTATAAATCAACCGAAAGCAGATTTAAATCTGCTTTAATCGAAAAAGTGTATGAAATGCCGTAATCTTTATCTTTAATCTAAACAGAAAACTTACCTGTGACATATTCGAGTTCGCAGTTATTCGGCAAGAAAAGGTAGTGCGAATGACCACGTCACATCGCAATAGTTGCTTTCATCTTAGTGACCTGGAACGAAAGTAACTTGAGATTACAATTTATAAACAAAATTGTATTTGACAAATTCAGATTCAGTTCAGTTGAAAAGGAAATACATAGAGGACATGGAAGCTGAAGTAGGATCAAATAGAGTGATGAATGTTGGACTTAATTATGAAACATTTCTTTGAACTGGTCTGTAAATTATTATAAAACAACCCTTATTCAATTCGCAATAAATAATTAAGCTTTCTATTATTAAGTTCCTCTTTAATCAGTCTAACCTTGTAACGGAAAGAAAATTTGGTCCTACAACGGGTTTCGAACCTTTTTTTCTTGACTTCTGGACATATTTTTAATGCGTGAGCATATTGATTGGCAAATAGATGAAACTGTTAGAACATTGGGTACTTGGCGGCGGAGAAACATTTTTTCGACGGTGTAGGGACGAGCTACCTAATTGAATCCTCTCGACTGTTCCGCTGGAGTAATTTATAATAACAATATGTTCGCGAATTGGCCGAGCCTTAGAGCACCTCCGCTCCAGACGAAGAGAAGGTCTCGTGTTCAATTTCCATTGCGGTTGGCGCAAGCTTTCGCGCTAATTGCAAATTTCAATTCGAAACGAGTGGTTTGCAATCAAGCCCAGAATGCCGCAACAGTCCCTCAATTTGTCAATATGTTGGTTGGTTCGGTGGGTAAATTGGCAGGCTAAAATGAAAGAGTGTATTGAAATTTAATGGCCCACAGTCGAGAGCTCTGATGAAAAGCCCGCGAACCGATCGGGGGCTTAATTCCCGGCATAATTTTTGATGAGAACATTTAATAGAATCGTATTTACAGGAAGTCTGGGACGTTACAGCATGCCCTATTACGCCACCTCTTCTTTCATTCCCAAAGCGAAGGCACCATTCACATCCGCCTGATATTGAATAACCTAGCTGCCGCGTAGAAATATAACCCCCCGCGCGTAGTGGGGTATATATATATATATATATATATATATATATATATATATGTATATATATGTATATGTATATACACGGTGCATGGGTGACGGGGTCACCCAATAAGTAACAGGCCCTCGTACCGGACAATTACACCTGTCCCAGTCCACTTTGGCAATTACTACCGCTCCATTCTATGTTTATACTTTCAGAGAGAACACATTACTTTAAATTGCTTACACACATTACTTAAATTACTTTAAATAACTGAATTTAATTATGATCAAGCGATTAGACAGACATTATTATTAGTTGCTTTTGTACATCCTCAGTTACGGATATCGTTGGGCTATAGCAATATTTATTAATAATTATTGTTAATATTTCTAATGTAAATTATAAATATCAAAACAACCTTCCTCTCTTATTAAATTGTATTTAAAACTGGCAAGAAACCTAATGCTTTGTGATCGAATAATAATAATTTGTCTGGCTTGTTCGTTGTAATATATCAGATAATTCAATAACAATGAAAACACCAATTAGGATACACCTCCACTGTTGTTCCAAGTTGCACTCACATAGCCTTGCGATAACTTCTTGACTATTACCTTAATGTTTTGACCTGTTTCGCATTCCTAAATACTGGAAAATGTTTTAAAAGTTTCCGCGAAGTTATAGCTCCCATAATTCGCTAAATATATATTTAATATATATTGATATATACATATATATCAATGCCATTTCATTATTCTGAAGTGGCGTCGATTTGAGTCCAATATTGTGCGTTCAGATTCAGTTTCCTGCAGTTTGATTCAAGGGCCAACTCAACCCGGTTGATTGAAGTTTCAAACAGCAATCGTGGGCTTGGTGTTCGATTAGAGGAGCACCTACCGACGTAATTTCTGCACGAGTTATCGATCCACGATGGCCCTAACTCATCTCAATTATATTAGTAACGAAGATAGTAACATCGAAGCGTATATATGAAATATGTTTACACTTCGGACAAAGATATGTTCCTTTTACATATAGGTCAAAAATATTTTCGGAAGTAAATCGAAGTTACTATATTTTCTTAAGACCGATTATTCTAATTTGTCTGTTTATTACTTTTTAATTTAGACTTTTTATAACTGTTTTAAATTAATTGCTTGGCTTTGAGTTTTAGCACTTACGTTAAACTACCTCGTTGTTTTCAACCGGCGTGAAGCCTCGCAATATTTCCGCCACCTTAATAACGAAGCACTAAAGTTACATTGATCTTATAATTTGAAGTCTATTTTTTAAATAGCGATGAGAAAATAATATTGCGTGAGAGGTGCCATAACGTTAACTCTCCTCAAGCTTCCAGAATGAGGCATTCATAAATGAACGTGTCGGTCTATTTAACAAACCTGTGGTTTGCACTTTATTGAAATTATGTTTTGAAATTAATTCCACTGTATTGAAATTGCAGCGTGACACTGTCACATAGAGCCCGAAAGGAATAAAAATGAGTGTTTTATCAAATTCAATCGCAATGACTATTTTTCCATTACCATTTTCAGTTACCTGAGTTTAGTTAGTATAAAGGTAAGTTTACGTATGGCTCAATTCAGTGTTGACTTGTTGAAAGTTCATTTGAACTTTAGTTAAGTACATTCCGTACCACCCTCACAAAAACCTACTAGTTTCACAAAAATCGTTCGTTGAGTGCATTTGCACCGATAATGTTTGTTTTAGAAAAACCCAGTGGGGTTATAATAAGCAGTGATAAATCGAATAAAGGGAAATAAAATTGATGGAGCGTGGTCGTTAAAGGCAGGATGTAATAAATTACAGATCTGAAATAAAACTCAGGGTAAATAGAATTGTGTCGGTCAAACAAGGACGAGTTGATTTGCGAGAAACCCGATCCCTCTCGGCCGTTAGACACCCAAAAACAAGACACACACACACACACACACACACACACACACACACACACACACACACACACACACACACACACACACACACACATATATACACATGCGACAAACAGAAATTTACGGTATTCAAACCCCTCGTAAACCAGAAAACAGGTATTATGAACTATTCTGCTTATTAGTTGTTTATTAAATATTGTATATGTGAGTCATTAAGCAAAGTATATCATACATTCATACGATCCCTTGAACGAATAAGAAATGTAAATTAGGATAATATACACTTAGTATTCCAACAGTGTGAGCTCCGTTTGAGTGTGAACGGAGCACCTTGATGTAACAAGGGCCACAGGCAGTCTGATGTTCAATGCAAATTTTATAATACTGATACGTTGTACTGAATATTATCGCAGCGTTCGATAAGTTAAACGTACAAATGATAGGGCAGTTGTCTCCAGTTATAATATATTTATAAAACAGTGAAACATCGCCCGCAATTTAATCTGTTGCGAAAATAATCTGTTATTAAGTACCACCTTTGAAGGGGGTTTAAGTTTCGAGTCGTGCCGGTTGGCCGCGAGGGAGTACTTGCGTCTAAGAGTCTAGGGGGGCTTTAACTGGAGCCCTAGGCCCATTTATAATGCATTGTTCCGCCTCGTTCGAGGCTCGGCCAACGCTTTGGCAAGGCAAGGGAATATCGTCGGACAAACATGAGAATGCCGCTCCCTCCGATAATCCCCACGATTAATCGCCACCGACAGGTGGTCTCCCCGTTTTACCGACTGGAAGTTTTATTTGAAGTGCCCTGGCCACCCATTAGGGGAAACTCTGATTGCTATAATAAAGCGTTTCATAGAATTTTATCTCTATACGATTTTCCACATTAACGATCCAGAGTTTAAAATCAACGCCGATACTTTAGTTTAAGATAAAATGGGCTCTTTAATGAAGACTCCTTTTACATATATTAATTATATTACGATAAAATGATAATATAGAAAATTCCTCACATCCCTTAGTACACAGTAATATGTACATATTCGACATTAAGTATATATATATATATATATATATATATATATATATATATATATATATATATATATTGCGTCTTCCAAATTTTTCTTGTCTTTAATTAAACGAATATTTAATTTTGAGGGCTCATAGTTCTGAAAATGTTTAAAAAGAATCCACTGTATTAACGACGTCAATATCGTCAAACTCATATTGTGCGGGTAAAATTGAAGGCGGGATATATACCCTTTTTCAAATTTGAACAAGATTAGCTGTGATATAACCATTCTCGGTACGGTTGCCTAATGGATTCGGCTCGACGCAGTTAGTGGCGAAGCCCCACCCAGTGAGGTGAGTACATAACAGGGCGGGATGGCGAGTGTAAGCAAGCAACAGCATTCCTCTATTGCTACTACACCGCCGGGGAATGTTTACCCAATCCAATTCCGGCGAGCAACAAGGATGTATACGTACCGGAAATATTTACTTTCCTTCCTTTCGAGGGGGAGCTTTTCTATATGAAACTCTGACCGCCCTCAATGGACATTGTGCTCTGACCGCGTTAAACCAATTCGAAAATTCTCCCCTCCCAATTTTGTTGCGGTATTAAGCTGTTACGATCTCGTGTTATACACTACCTATTTTAAAAACTATCGTAAAACTGGAAAAATATGGTTTTCGATTGAAGGTTGCAATCGAAGTAAAATTCCTAGGAATCGCAGTCTGGGTCCAAAGAATTTACGGACTGTTACTCGAACTGAGCATTTTCCTTCAATTGTGAATTTCAGTTTTTTCCTAACAATAAGGGGTAAGTGGGGAAATTCTGAAATCGCTGGTTATAGAGCACCTCGGCCAACGTTGCACTGGGAATTTGATTCTCAGCTAATGGAACGTAGACTTATCAACTCCATGCATGCCACAGTTTAAACAAAGGACTACATAACTTACTCTATGCTGCAATTGACGACTTAAAGTTTTGATCTGGGCGTATAACTGGTAAACACTAATTGCGCCATACCAAAAATACTGAAAAAAAAAATTTTGATCGATTTCAACGTTTCCAGGAAGAATTTCGGGTTTTCGAAATGAGGGGCCACAATTCCATTGCACTATATTATTTTTTCCGTTCTTTTTTGGGACTTTCGGGTACATAATAATTAGCGTTTTAAAAGAGAAAAAAATTAGCCCCATTTATGATAGGGGTCGGCTTCGCTCTGTTAATTAAAAACGTTCTGTCCCTACTAAAGTCCACGGTATTCCCTTAATTAATGGGTAGTCGCGGCCTCCGCCTGTACCCCCAACTATTCAGCTTGCATGCCAAGCAAGACCCCCAACCGAAGGTAAATGTACGAATGTAAAATTTTAACGCTTAAATATTAAATCCTTTCTATTAAAAATTGAAACTTTTATATGATTTAAGAATAACCAACTGAGTTCATTTATCAGTTCGTAATTTTGTCCCCGTTTCATAATTTTGTCTGGAATGTAACTTGAGTGTCGGTTCTTAAACAAATTTATTATTTCAAATTGCTATTCTGGAAATAAGAAATGCATTATACGACAATCTTACGCCGGAAGGAAATAAAAATTTATTGCTGAGGTCTGAGAAGGCTCGCATGTGGCGGCTTATTGTCTGCATCGTGAACCGGTGTTGTCGTGAGCCCACAGGACTAAATTTATCACCAACGGTCACTATTTCATTCCTTATCATACATACCACAAAAATAACCGTGTCCAATCTACCCCTCCAGTGTTCTCTAAGCCACTGCCAACCGACTACTCCCTCTATTTGTATTCCACACTTACTCTCAACCCAAGGACTCGGATGTTGGATCGGAGTACTATTTTTAGAAATAATACTTATTGCTGAGAACAACAGTTGAAAGTTACATTACTTTTCAGCAGTCTTCTGCTCACACGTTTCCCGCAAAAATGTACTAATTGCGAATCTTGTTAATTTGCCAGGACACGCTCCATACAGTAAATATCATACTATAGTCGTTATGTAATACATTATCTTAAGCACCTCAGGCTAATGGAAGTGGTGATGGCCAGAAACCGAAAATTATGTAGCATAGGATTGTTTATGTGGTAAAGATATGGCGAAACAAAGGAAATATTTTTCAAAAACTTACAAAATTGAATTGAAAAAAATAAAATAGTTCGCTTCTCATATAGATTAAACGCTTAGTTACCGGTAGCACTTTAAACAGCTCACCCGACGGTGCCGATTATAATCCCCGCGGATGGACGTCACTCCGCTTGTGTATACTGTTGCTATGACGACCACCAGTCAGATTTACGTCAGAGAGAGGATGAGAGGGATGGTAGAGTTTAAAGGAGGTTAGGGGGGGGAGGAGAAAGGGGTGAAATCGGTTTTAATAAACACGTGGAGGGGGGATTGAGAGTCGGATGGGCGGTCGGTTCGGAGAAGAGGATAGGAGGTGGTTGGAGGAGGGGGTATGGCGCAATAGTTCCGATCCGTTACCGGGAACAGATTTAATTATGGAACCAGGTGGGCAGATAGAGGGATGGTATACATGGTTTGAGGGAGCCGAAGGAGGGAGAAGGTAAAGAGGACAGAGAGAGAGAGAGAGAGAGAGGGCGATGGAGAGGGAAGGAGAGAGATGGAAGTAGGTAGGAGGAGCTCAGGTGGGAGCGAGATGGAGTGATGAGTGGTAGTGGTGGTAGAATGAAGGGAGGGGGGTAGGACCGGATCAATACAGTGCTGGAGTGGGATCGGGAAGAGTGGTTGAGGGGGGAGGGGTGCGAGAAAACAGAGAGAGGTAGAACAGTAAAAAAGAGAAGGGGAAAGACGGAAGGAGATCGGATGAGGTTGGGGGGGGGAGCCCCGGGCCGAAGCAACAAGTAACGGGCCCGAGAGTGAGACAGAAGGAGAGGAAAAAGAAAAGGAGCGAGAGAGAGGGGCAGATAGATGATGAGGCCCCGGGCCGACCCGACTCCTTTCGCCCTCCCGCTATTTTCAAACTCCCGGCTTCCATCCTGGGCCAGTTAAATTCTCTCTCCGCTCTTCGACCCCCTTTTAAAGCCTGGTCGGATAAATTTAGTATATTGTTTAACATATTAAAGAATATGTTCGGGGAATAAACAGTAACGGGTCATCATTAACTAACTTCCGGTTGGATCGTGTAATACTACTGTGGGAAGAACCTCGGAGGGGGTTCAACCCCTACCAACCGATGTTGAAGATCAGGACGCGGAAACCTTCGCTCATTTAGAGAATAATGGGGTTACTTTCGGGCAATTTGACTGGAGAGTTTTCCAGAAATAAAATGAGACAAATATCGATCATTGTTTAGAATAAACAAGTTTATCAACAACGTTGAGTTAGTTGAATATTATACTAGTAATAACATATTATTAATATTAGTAGAATATTATTATATTGAATTAGTAATAAAACCATTGTAATTTTTTTCAATTTAGTTTAACATTGTATATAAGATTATTTACAGAAATGATAACACAGTTTAGTTTTGACGATAATTTCTCTAAAATTATTTAATAATTCATCCTGGGAATATATTATGGGATGTGCGAATTCTTGTTAGTTAGGTCAAAGTTTTCGATAATTATAATGAATCTACATAGATAAATTTTCTTTATTATAATAATTTAAATACACAATCATTCGTGTAAGCTATTATAATAATTTAAATACACAATCATTCGTGTAAGCTATTCTTGAAATCATTTGAGCGGGTGGAGGGCATCGATCGCCACGTGCCACGTTCCCGAATGAAACGTGGGCGGTCACAAATACACAGAGTACATAGTTGTCGAATGACCTAAAAATTACCGTCTAACTAATCACTTATTTTTATCCATATTTTCTCAAGGATAATTTATTTCTTGTTAAGATTGAATGTAATAACACTAACAATTTTGTGCTGACTGGATATTACTACTTAGACCATGCAAAATACTAAAAATAAGTTCACAAAATAAGTCCATTCAATTTAAAAAATGAAACATTTCGAAAGCTTATTCGAAATAATTACGACTGGATATGCTATAAAAGCCGCCTGGCTAATCTCGCTAAATAAATGGTAAAAGGGGACATATTTCTCGGCGCACGGTCGGGGTACACTCCTACCCAGGAGTCCTCTCAGTTTAAATACTTAAACAAAGTAAGTTGCCCACTTCAACCCATATGGGACTCTGGCCTTTATTTTCGACGAAGAGTATTAAAAATGATTCTAAGCGACGCTGAACTGAATGACCGACATCGACCGTCCAAATAATCCGACTTCCTCTCCCGGAATTTGTCTTCAGGTATTTCTGACTGTGATGTCAACACTCATTTCCCTTCTGAAAGGTTAAAGAAAATAGTCTCTCGAAATTTCTTGCTTTAAAACAAGAATGTTCACAGAGCAGGACCGACGTTCTCAAGCAGGTGTGTACAGATTCATACACGTTTTCCAAAATCCCCCGGAGCCTGCACAATAGACAAGGCAGATTTGGATGGAAACACTTTCGAATACGGACTACAAAAAGAGAAAATATTTAAGAGACAGATGGGGCTACAGTAACGAGCGCAGTTGTCAAATAGGATGACTGAAGCTCAATCAGAAGAGACTGTTGTTCACCGGCCGGTTGAATTGCCACAATCGTGAGCGCCAACAAATGCAAATTGATCGGATTACATCATGCGACCGAGTCTAATGCAGAGCAAATAACCGATTGACAAGCGATTACAGAGAAAATACTGCCGCTATTCTTGTACTTATCGGGGCAAAGAATTACATACCCCGTTAATTTAAGGCCTATTATTATTAATGGTTTCAAATTGTCGCATTCAAATAAGTTTGCTCAATTGGATATCTGATATTTATTGGACAGTGATATTTATCCTTCCCCTAAGGAAGATAATATGACAGTGGATATAACTGTCCCAGTGACAATCTGCGATCACCGCTATATATGGAGTAACCTCTATGAAATTTGTACAATTTATATTGCCTAACGAGCGAGGAGCCGAAGCGTAAATTATATGATGAAATTATCTCATTATTCTATGCCAATGCTTTAGGTATCAATGCGCTACACTACTGTAGATTAAATATTTATTTAAATGGTACTATTATAATAGATCAGCGTTATTATTAGCTCTTAATTTTTAAATTACAGCACGTATCATGTAATCGTAGAATTTATAATACTAGTTTTTATGTTAAAAATTAGTACTACAATGCATGAACTAGGCACTTGGCAGTCTTGAGAGCAAAACTTTGACACAGGCCAATCAAAAGAGAGAATTAACTAAAAGAAACAAAATAAAACTTGTATTTATAAAAAAACTAGTATTTATACAAAATACTCCTTATCTATAGCTAAATTTGTCCAGGATAGCCGACTGTAGATGGACTGAATTAGTCTAGTATTTCTGTACACTCGACGTATGGGGAACAAGAAGAAGTGTGCTCGTTGGTCTGATGCCGGCTTAGCGATATTTACATGAAGCCGAGATGGGCGAAAGCGTTCAAAACTCAGTGGGGCTCACCGTTCAGGTTTAAGCCCAGTTTGAGCCCGTACCCCAGCCCCTGTTTATATGCGGCACCGATATACTTTCCGACGAATTGCACCTTCCCCCGAACCGTATCGATCCACCCTTTCCAGAGTAGAACTTTACCCGGGTACAACATCTAACTGCACGTGTTCGGAAACCGACGTCTTGGCATTCATTATACATACTGCTTTTCTGACCCGTGGCTACAACGCTTTTGGCGCAATTCCGTCATATCGAGTACAGGAAAAGATCATAGAATTGAGACAGAATATCGCAAACATTTCAAACCCTAATCTTAGAAATTCATATATTTTGTAACCAAATTGACCTTATTTTGACGATCTTATCAGGATATAATACACAAATGACCTTCATACCTCAATAGTCTTACATACATCCAATTTCGACCATCTGTTACGATAAATATCTCACATTTTTGTCACTCAGTCGTTCCTTTTTTACGACGCATTAGTATCAGCCCAGTGCACGTTTATTATCTTCATAGAAATGTAGAATCTTCTTGAAAAATGTTAAAACAAATCCGAGTCACCGTGTTTTAAGAAGAAATTTCAATTGTATAAACGCCACTGTCTTCAAGAGCGATGACAAAGGAAGACGGGTCTTCCGGAGCACGAGTCCGCCCCTTCTTTCCCAGGCCGATGAAAAGACGTTTATTTGATCATTGAAAAGGATCCAAATCCTGATTGGGAGTCGGACGAATAAGAAAAGAAAGAAGAACGCTCATAATTTAAATCGGTACCGCTTTGATGTCGGTCGCCCGGTCTGTTCAAGACGGGTCAAAGGAGCTAAGCTCTTATCGCTATTTTGCCCCTTTTCTATCTTACCATCTGTTTCTGTTTCTATGAAAAAAGGCAGGAATGGGGATATATATATATATATATATATATATATATATATACATATAATTAAGGGATGATGGGAAAGGACTTATTAAAGTATGTTTGCCTACAGCCTGTAATATATCGTATCAGCCTGCTTAGGAGATATAAACATAAGAAAATTAATCAAGTTTTTTATTAATCTATTTTGTTGTTGGGTTCTTCTTCTACGAATCTATTTTATATCCCGGAGAAAGCGATATTTCCATTTGGTCTATACTAAAATTAAGGAGAGAGTAAAGATGAAGTGAAGAAAAAGTCGAAGAGGAATAATTTAAAGGAAATTCTGGGAGTATAAACATTGTAGTGAGCTCAATTTAGTTATTAAGGAAGGCAGGTAATTTAAATCTCGCTTCAGGTGAATAGGTCAGCCCCTTCAATTGGCCTCAGAGATAAGGAATAACTATTACTTTCCACTCTCGCTAATACTTTCAGGAGGAAATAAGTTTCTGCTACTACAATTTCATTCCATGAACCCATTTCCGAACTTAAAGTTGTATGAACAACATACAACCAGGTATAAGTTTTGCGTAACACATAAATCCGAAAAATAACGGCCGTCACCGTAAGACCAAAATATTTTCAAATGTCGTTTTTCATATTATATTGAAAATCAACATAACTTTCGTCTGAAGTGCATGATTTTGAATTTTGAACACAGCCATTTATTTAATATAGACCAAACTTTCGTCTTAATTTAAGGCAGTATAAGCGTGGCTTTCCTTTAATGGTTGACATCTCGATGTTAAATTTACAGACATAAAATAATAAATAAGAGATAATTCTAAGACAACTATCAGGTTTATTCTGAAGTAATCCGTTTAACTCCTAATTTTTCTATTGTCAAGTAGAGGGGGTGACGCCTTTTAGGTATGGAACCGTGAGAACTAGCCATCCCGTCCAACTATATATTTCAGTATACCATTTTTCGACAAGGGAGAGGAGGGAACGTAATATCAAATCAAAAACAGGTACTCAATAATTCAAAGAAATGTAACTCAAAAATGAGTGCACGGCTAGTTTATTTGTTCAAACCGTCAATCTACATAATACATCCAAGTTGTGGTGTCAATAAGCTCACAGGGCGAACACTATTTTTGGCCTAATATCGAGAAAGAAGTGATGTACATTTTTGGTTCCGCTTAGGGAGGCAGGCGCACTTACGGGCGATTTGTCAGTGGAGCGTCGCTCGAAAAACAATTTTAGTGATTGGGAGGCAGGAAAAGGGAGAGGAGACAACCTACCGCGCCCCTCTATAAACCCAACCTGAACAATCCACTTAGAAGATTGATTCCCAATTTCCATTCCCTGGAAGGCTGTATTTTTCGATGTTTTACTGTGGCCTCTTTTTCCACCAATCTCGGATTTGGACTTTCGAATTAATATTAAATCGTGATTAACTTTCCGTTTAAGTTACCGGCTGCCGACAGGAGTAAATATTAGCTGGACGGAAGAAGAAGGGAAACTGGTCTAGGATAATGAATCCTTTCTTCGTTTTGGGCCACCGCGCTTTGAACCAGGAATCCTCCAGTTTGTCGCTATTTTTAGACTTCTTAAATTGAACTGGGAATAAGAACCTACTTCTGTAAATATATACAGTATTTTATTGCACCCTGTTTAATTGGGCCCAGTTGGTTCATCCAGGTGATTATATTTAATAATGCGACGAAATTTTGTACCCGCTCATACGCATATGTTTCATGGGAACTAAGAAGCACTACCATCAATGCCTCTTCTACCATCGATGTAGAGTACATAATTATTCATCTTATTGCCACGGCACTTCATATTCATTGGTACTAAACGATGATGAGAGCGTTGACGAATGCGCTGATTGAATGCTAATCCAATGGAATGGAATTCGACGCTAATATCGAAACACCTCTAAAAGTCACCTGATTTTAGTAAGTTTCAGAAATGTCAAGCGACAATAATATTGCGTCCGTGGACCCGGTTGAAGTTTTCAACTCGAAGCCAGGCAGAAAGGAGGGTGCGCAAACTGTAACAAGCGGCCATAGCTACTGATTCAACTGGGAAATAAAAGTTCCCTACAATGACCCTTTTAAGCTTCTGGATCAGCTTAATTGAAGAATGGGAACTGGGGCGGGGAGCCGCGCCCTCTCCACTGCCCTACGACCTCCAGGAACAAAAAATTCTCCCTCTCCTTTAATCATTGACCGTCTCTAAACAACCTTCGTGTGTACAGACCTCTAATGGATATTAATAATAGATTCTGGTTATTAAACCAGAATATTCTACCAAAATACCATTTCGTCTATTTGTTCCGAATTTCGTATTGCTTTAATGTCCGCCTCTAAAAATGGAAGTCTGCAAACGCCACAGGTTTTCAATGGCTTGGATGTTCAAAAAATATCCCTTTCGAATGAATCCTGATAAAGTTGCCAATTTGGAAGTATTGACTGTATAACTGCTTTGCGACTACAAATAGAGTCTATGAAAATGTATTTTATTAATATAATGGGACAAAACTGGATGCCTTCCCAGTTTAGTCCTGCATCATTCTGTTTCATCACTTTTAATTTTCAATTGTATTTCGTTTTGTGAAACTGAATCTTCTTGAGTTAATTGCGGATTTTCTTAAGGAACCTAAGGGGACCTATACCACACCGCAATGCTGGGAAGTGAAACATTGCCTTCTCTAATATTTTTGCGCAATATTTTTAGATGTCCGTCAAAAGTATATTTGTTTTATTATTTATTACGAGGAATAATAAGTGACTAAAAAATTAAAATAAATATTAACACCGAATATATTTAAATTATAACAGTATACGTTATTAATGTATGTTGTTCAATGATATTATCGCCTCTAGTGGATAAATTGTACTGACGAAAGTAACAGTAGAAAATTCGATGGGTGAAGTTTGGTCCCATAGAATGGAAATGCCTTATATTGGGAAATTTTTTGAGCGACCTGAATGAGGACGATCGAAGAAATCGTAAGAGGGGATGTAAATGAGCTCAGGACGATGCCCGTACAAAAGACTTCCATTCGTCCAATCCTCTAGCGGTACCAACGGTTGTTCAGGTACTTACTGTATTAACAAAGAATATTAACTTTCAAGTCTACCTAAAACGTTTTGTTACAACTTTTTTACAACACGTTACAACGTGTTACAAAGTTTTGTACAACAGCGGTTGTACCCGAAAATCTACTGAACTGATCAAACTAAGGATTCTATTTCGGTGTTCTGTTCGCCCTGTATATTATTAGAGCCGAAGCTTCTGCGTCAAAGTGTATATTCTCAGTTAGGTCTGAGTTGGCGAGCTGATTTCCAGGAAACGCCGTAAGTTGAACTTTTACAAAGTAATGTTAGGTAACATTAAACGAAATATTGTCATCACTATTCTGTTCACATCTTTACGTGCCCTACAATCACTGGTATTACTTTACACGCAGACACCCACTCGTGAAGTTTCTAAAACCTTTTCCGACGCACTAATTTTATATATGACCTCGGGTTGATTTTACTAGATAAAGTTGAACTCAAGAGGGGGGCGAATCGGCGGTGTGGGGACAAACAAAAGTTGCAAACGTGGCCAGTTTAGAATCAAGGTTTAGAGAGCTCCCGGCCGTTTCAAGAAATACCCCCCTTTAAAGAATCCGGTCCTGTGGAAAATTGCAAGGGCTTCCTTGTCGCCAATAAAAATCCTTCCCCGTTGATTTCAATGCTACCCCTTTCAAAGACGAAGCCCAATTCGGGCGTCAGATGCTCCATCGGCAACTGACTCGCATAGCTTTGACGAATACTACTGAAGATAATGGTTAGCGAGGAAAAAGCTAGAAAGTGCATTGCATGAAACATGCAGTGCATGAAACAGAAGACCACGAGAGTGATAATATTAAAAATTCTAGTTCACAAATCTCTAAATAATATTTGGACGCTAATTAGAAACTAGTATTCTTAACGGCAGTCCATTTTACGTACATTACCCATGCTTGAAAACGGTAAGCGCCAAAATGTATCAAGGACTACTTGAAATTAACAATTCTTTGCCAGCATATCATTAAAAGATTTTGGTGTATATGCCGAAATTCGTTCCGAACAATAATGTGGTATATCTAAATATAAGGGTTGCAAGCGTCAGTTCAGAACTTTTTATTGAATATTCCCCATTGTGTACATAATGAAGATGTAGTTGATTAAAGGGCAATTTTCAAAACGCGAGGACATTCCATTTGGCGTCTCCCTTGCCAATTGCTCCAGTGGCAATTAGTTAAGGAAGAAATTGTTTGGCAGAAAGTTTCGGAACGGAACTGAGGGCAGGACCGAACAAAATGGGTGAGCGCATTTATAAATAGAATCGATTATTGATCGATATCGACCCGATTGGGACGAGCGGTCCCTTTGACGAGCGAAGCGATGATTATGCGGCCGACGAGACCGGGACCCCTTTTTTGCCCGACAAATATTGATTCGAACTGTGGTCGCCCAATTTACCGTAATTGAGGAAAAAAGTCTCTAATGATATAGATATGTGACGTGAATCGCGGGATATTCAAATCGGACAAAGCCATGGACAAAAAAAAATTCTGAACATTTGGTGACATTGGTCAGCGAATGACGTTGTTAAATTATGGAGCTGGCATTTTTCTCTTGTAAAGTGTTTATTTATAATGACAAAGGTATATCATACATCTATTTTTGTTCGCTCTTTACTATGAAGGAATAAGCTCCTCTTAACCGTTCTTCTAGTTCATTTCATTTTTTATCTTATAGGAACCACATCCTGTGGGTCATACGGAGTCCCATATTGTATACTTTTCTTATCATTTATAACTTATCATTTTCTACATTTTCAGCGTAATAGTTATGAGAGAGGTTTGTTAAGCAAAATATTATTCTAATATTGCATAATTTATTAACGGTAAACGACAGTAATTGCATAATAAAAGTGTTGCCGTATATTAGACCTAAATTGCACACATAATGAACGCGAAGGTTAGATAAATTCGGAATCTATTGTATTTTGACCATACAAGTTGATAGCAGATCATGGAAAACTGAAACAAAATGCAATATAATGTCGGCATTTGTAAAATAATAGCGACTACGGTGGAAATGGAACGCAAGGAATTGAAAACTGTCGTAACCAAGTTTTGTGTTTCTCCCATTTAAGGGAAGAAAAATTACTGTCCAGAGAAATGGGTCTGAAGGAAGTTTCTAGTTAGTTCACCGAGGAAACTGAAGAATAGAGTAAAGTTTTTTCCCGATAAAATGTTCTCCCGAAATTAAATTCCTTTTACGACGAACCTATGGCTAAAATAAGTTGAAAACAAATGTTGGTAGTGGTATTTCAGTGTTTATTTCAGCAAAATAGGCTCGCTAATTGGGCCCGTCATTAATGTTTGGTATCGCCTTTTCTAATAATATATTTCACAATGAAATAATATCATCAGATTTCGTTTTCCGTTTCTATATTTTGAGACCTAATGCACTGTCGCAATTTCAGTGGATTGGTAACCATTAATATACAATGAAACTGAACCAAACAAATCCGGTATAAATATTTTTTTTGACAGCCAAAAGGGGGTTTGCTCGGAGAACCCGACATTGACTACTGATATATGAGTACGTTTTTCTTTAGAGTGTGAAACATTTCCTTAGCCCAGTTATTGTTACACCCAGAATACCTGGATTGCAGGATGAAGCGATTAATCAAAATATCCATCGCGGCTCGCATTTCCGTCAATATGTAGTAAGCTCACTGGACAGTTTGACATGGATCGGATTCAACCGAGAGGTTCAATTCATCACGTTGTGAGCTAGGTTGGACGGCGGCCTATTGTTCTGCTTCGTCGGAAGATGTTAAACAGAACAGAAACACAGTTCATTAACCCCGTCTCCCGCCTAACAGCAAATAATAATAATAATACCTCCGACAAGAAATAATGTATAAATACATTTTCTCTTCAAATTTTCAATTTTCGGAAAATCCAGTTCAACGCAATCATATGAACCCCGGTCGGTTCGGGCGAAATCACCGGCGATATCGCAATAATCTTTTATTACTCCTTTTCCTATTTTCCTAAGCTAGAAGTAGTTTGGGGACACGTGCAAATTTGATGTCGCTTAGCCGTGGAAGTAGCCTTCGATACGGATAGTACGTCTCGACTCATAACAGGGCACCCGTGCGAGCCATCTTGGTAATTGGTTCGGGTGTACTTTTTTTTAATTTCGGAAGAAGAGCGCAAGAAGGAGTAACCATAATAAAAAGAAAATATTTATTTTGACGAAAATTTGTCTCAGGATATTTTGCGTAAGTAAAATTTTCATTCAACCAGCCATCACAACACCGATGAACTAAGTATGGTGGGGCGGCGGGGTGGATTAAGAAGGAATAGAGGCGAAGGAGGCAAAGACAAGTAATATAGGAAAATTGCAAAGTAAGGATGAGAGGGTGAGGAAGGAGTCGGGGTTATCACCCGGAGGGGTCTGGGCCGAGAACGGTGTAATTTGAAATTTGTGTTTCCATTGTGTTGTGACGGTGAGGGTGGTTTTATTAAGGCATCCCTCTTGGCGGTTACCTTCCCCCCTCCTGGCCCCCTATCACTACCTCTCTGTCGCTCTCATTACACAGGGTATCGATCACCGCCGTCTCGTCCCACCGCCCCTCCGCCCTCTTCTATCTCTTCTAGCCCTCCCCATTCCCCAAATCGGTTTTGCGGCGAATTTCCGGAATAATTTGCGGACGGGAAGACCCTCAAGGTCGAGGCTCAAATACGCTCCAGCCAGACAAACGTCTCACGTGGAATCCCCGTACCCGACTCAAAAGAATTGACTCGAACAGGAAATTAGGACTACTAGTGCCATTACTAAAATGAACATCAAAATCCAGCCTCATTCCAGCTCACTCCTCATCCTAATTTACTTGTTGAATCCATTATCTCCCCCCCGCAGCGGCTTGAATGCTACTGGTTCAAACCATTTGTCTTTCGGTCAGTCAATAGTGGGAGTTTTAAACTGGATCCCGTTATAAAATTTCAAGATTAAAGTAGAAAAGAAGAGAAAGTTTATTGCGAGTAACCTCCGGAATATGACTATATTTTTTTTACGAAGGGGTGAGAATCAGGCTGTGACGAGCGCAGCCAATGATTCTCCCAGAGGGAGACGTTTCGCTAAGCAAGAAGTTGTCGTGACACGTAGAAGTTGGACGTCCCTTCCAGTAATAACTCTCTCACCAACCGTGGAAATAGCCTGTTATACGGATAGTATCTCTCCAATCATAACAGAGCACCCGGGCGAGTCACCGTGGTAATTTGTTCCGGTATGTTTTTTTACTTGCAGAAGAAGAATTAATAATTTTTGGAACGGTTATTAATCCAAATTGCAGTACGGAGAAAAAATTATCTTATTATATCTAATTATATGTATATGGATCGCTGGTGCAGCCACTAATATTCTTTTTTCTGCGAAACTTGCTGGTTGGGTTAAATGTGTTGAGCTTGGTCGGTGGCCCATGTTAACTGAACAATGCTGGGGTGTACTCCTCCCATAAATCCCAAATTTACAGCACCCGGGCGGCCACAAAATGACCCGACTATGCTTTCAAAGGTTCTCTCCGCCCTCTCTCCCGAATAAATCTCGGTCTCCTTCCCCCGGTTCACTTTTTCTCTCTTATCCTCCCTATTTTATCTCCCCCCTCTTCCTGCTTCAACTTCAACTCTAACGGCACCCTCCGGTACCTTTGCCTCGGCTAATCCGCTCTCGGTCAAATCCAGTGGACGGATTGAGAAATTGAAATGTCGTTTGGGTTTTGAGAGTCAAAGATGAACCACTGACCCAATTTCATAACACGAGTCATATTGTAAGATGAGTTTATAATTAGCTGAGCAATTGACTTATGACTCTTTGTTTCGATTTTTCGGGTCTTTCATTACCGTTTATTAAAATCAAATTATTTTATCTAAACATTCTACTCTACGTGTCCGATAATAACGTATATAAACTTACTTGTTATCACAATTAATTAATTATCATTAACACATGCATGATGGCTTATAAGACATTATAATAATATAACAGTTCTTTTAAAATTTTGACGTCTTCTTTTATTATATTTGCATTTTACATATTTTTAACGCGGCATCTCCGGCCGACACTCCGTTTATTAATGATCAGGCGCAGATACTAAACCCGCATAACTGATATGTGTTGCGGGAGTAGTATCGACATCCTACGAATTTTAATATTACCAAAATTTACGCATACTATTAATCTATTAAACTATATACACATATATTCATTTTCGTGGCTTTTTTCCTAAAGTTTGAAATTTTGTTTTCACTACGGTTTCCTATGATTTATTCCCAATTAACTGTTAGTATAGTTCTATGTAATATGGACAATACTTGGTAGATGAATATTATTTTTCGCGAATAATTATCTTTTAAAAGATAATTATTCACCTGCAACCCTTAAATTATCACTTTTTGTATTCTGCTTCCAATTCATTATTTTATGGTGTATATTAATAATATTTTTAAATTGATTTGCGCATTCAAGTGAAAGTAAGTCGAGTCTAAATATTTATGGACCATAAATACGAAAGCCTTTTTACTAATAAAGTAAAGGGCGGATTAATATAATGCAAGAGCAATTAAATTAGAGGGGGTGCTTTGTCGGACCATACAAAGTATACCTGATGCCCCATTGAAACCGGGTGCCCGAGTCCGGGCCTTTCGAATGAGAAATAAATCCAATCTCGGTCTTTCCCTGAATCGACCTACCTCTCCCCATCCCTTTCGCCCCTAGTCCCCCCTTCAGCCGATTCCCCCTTTGTGCATTAGAAAATAACTATAGTTATTCTACCGTGTATTTCACAAAGGCGAGACCGGAATGTATTGACAACCGACGGCCGCCGCATAACCTAGCCATTCGCCACATAAACCACATTCGGTCCATTTATATCCGTCAGGTTTGGAGAGTATATATATATATATATATATATATATATATATATATATATATATATATATCTTCCGTATACAGAGAATACTACAGGACGGAAGGACATTCTACAATAATTTGAAACACGGTGTAATAAATGTCATGGACCGATATGAGTTATGACTGCGGAATAATTGTTCCCTAAAATGGACCCGTAACCGATTTCAGGGACAGGAAAAGGGACTGCTGAAATTAAAATCCCGTCGCAATTATACGCAATTGCAGTGCTCTTTAGTCATGGCAAGCAATTTTTCGATTTTTTAGATTTATTGTTTGTAATGCAACGAAGACAAGGAAAGATTTTTTCAGCACATTTCTATCCCGAAATCAACAATTATATTTGAATATTATGTATATAAATTATAGTGTAACAAAATTGTGGCTAGAAAGATAGCTGAATATCATACAATGTGGGGACAAACAGTCCTTTTTTAGCGCTTAAAATGAAGCAAAATAAAAATACGAGAATTAGGTCATTTGGATAACTAATTTTAAACTAGCGAATATTTTCATTTAATTAAATGATTTAATTTGGTAGATCGAATATAGTTCACTTTAATGTCATTTTATATGTTGTATTATCCATCTAACGTACAGCCGACAGGAGTGGAGATATAGTAGAATCAGGATAAATAATGTCTAAGACAATTGGGCTAGCTTATTAGGTAAATTTGGCTCATACTCCGGACCCCATTCGGAGGTTGAAAGCGGTAGGAAGGAGATGGATAAATCTAAACCCCTATTCCGAACTCGTTATCACTGGAGTTCCACTGTTTGGCTGGAAAGGTCCAAATGGACGCGCAGAGGGTTTGGGGTGGTGGTGGAGGGGTTGTCGAAACGATGTTCAATAACGAACGGGGAGGCGGGGGCCTGGATAACTGACCGGGGCCTGCAAAGTTGTCTGCTGCCCGGCCCTAACCCGGTATTAACCCTAAACTCAGCCTCCCCTTCAATACATCCATCTGTCTCTTTCCCTCCCGCCACCCGTCCCTCCTCCACTTCGGGCTAACGATCACCAAGCCCCCCCCCGCCCTCTCCTTTCGTAACTTTCACTTTGGCGCGCTGTTCTGAGAGCCTGTCGACGGCAGCCCTCGGCACCAGCGTTTTAATCACCGAGTCCGTTCCACTTTCTGGTGGCGGAATACTAAAAAATAAATCCACGATCCCAGCATTAAACTGCACCTTGTTCCGCTGCTGCACAAACCGGTCCTTTATGTTTGTTTACATCGGGCGAAAGTATACCTTAATTTAAGACATTTAACTTAATAAGTATAGTCTAGGATTGATGAATGAAAATGTTTCCTTTGCAGTAAATGATGAAACATAATTTCTCGATACAATTACAGGCAATTTCTTTTAATTAATATTTTGTACTCTTGCGCGCTGGTTTCGAATGAAAGAGATAATTGTGTCCACAGTAGTTGTTTCGAAACTATCGCACAAACACTGAACTTCCTACAAAGAGCACTTAAGTCTCGGTGGTTTCAAATTAACGTTCACACCCGCCACAACCATTCGCAGAGTCGTGTGTAGAGAGATCACCACAGAACGGCAGTTGAAAGGCTCGAGTCGACGTGGCTTCCCAAACGTCTTAACCCGAAGTCCAATTTGAACTGGAGAAACCGACGACAGCAAGTGAGACCGAATTTAGAGCTAACACGGATATTAGCATTCAAGCGTTCTGACCCAAGTTTGCAAATTCTCGAAACAAACGTTCTACAACGCTCGTCTTATCATTTTTGACGATAGAATTCTGAAAGTAGCGGTAACCATCGCAGATAATAAATATACACAAACTACCGTTGAGAAGATAAGAGATCTCTATTGAATTACCGCATAATAATATTTTCACAGTTATTAAGCCAACCTGACCCCCAGATTGAATAAAATAATTTCTACATTTTCCTGGGATATAGATAGACACAATAGAAATATACTGCAGCACACAGTGTGAACATTTCGGTTCTCGCAATGCTAATTTGCGCGTTCGCTAAAATGAATTTGTGCGTCCATAAATGAACCTCGGCGTGAATTATAGAGTACACTCGGCCTCAGACCAACATCCGGCTGACGAGAAGTATTTGTGAAATATTTCGGGTAATACCGGTGAGTAAAAATGAGCCAGGGAGCGGTACAAGGCGGCCACAGGGATACACCATGTCCTTATCACTAGCAGCCGTTCCAATCACTGATCACTGTGTTCGTTAAAATGAGGTGACGTATCGGGGAGTGAGAAGTTTGGTCCGAGCCCAGTGAGCCCGCAACCCGGTTTGGGCTAGTTTAAAATTCTAGAGCGCCCAACTGCTTCCCTACCAACTTCCGACCTCGAAACTTGAGACCTGGGACGCTTTAAGCCTTCCACCTGTCGCTGACACACGCCCCACCACTTCTAACTCACCTTCCCCAACTAAATCGGTTTGAAATCGGAAAGTTGAATAATAAGGACAAAGTAGTAAGGAGAGAGTATAAGGCCAGTACCGAGAGGTATCGGTGAGGAGACGAAATGAGCAAGAATAAAATGGCCCCGTAGAAAACTGAAGCCCATTTTAAATTTACATAATTGAGTATAAGGAGTATTAAATATTCTTTCAGCACATAATTGACGCACATTTTTATGAAGCGTTTTTATAACGCAGGAAAAGTTAAAGAGATTTTAGGGTGTAACGATGATAGTTTTTATTGTGCCGAAAAATGTATGCACAAACGTTTTTTATACTTGCTTTGGGCTTACGTTTCACACGAACATTTTGAAAATGTACTCTGGTTCTTAACTCCTGTCAGTGATCCGGCCCTAATATGAGGCGTGACTTGCGCTTCTAAAGCGCGTATCGCTTACAGCGTAAACCGACTCTCGGTACACGGGCATCAGTCGAAAGTAATTTGTGAGAGTTGCCTCTTTTCATGTCCAATTAGGCGTCCAACAGAATATTGCAGGGAAAGGGCACTACTCCCCCACCCACCACTACCACGTCTGTACATACACGTTATGAATAAATCGAGCCCAACCCCCTCTGCCTTGCGTCTGACCCGAAAAATAAAAATAAATTATGCCGGTATGGAAATTTTACCAACATTGCCTACGTCACTATTATCGAACGTTGCCAGGGGCAACATGAAACCCGGTAATTTTGCCGGAGGGAATTCGTAGACGGGCCAGCCCGGCTTCGGAAGGGAGGAAATATTTTATTTCGGCCCAACGCTATTTGGGTAATTGAAATAAGAAACGATTCAGAAAAATCGAAATGAAATTTAACACTTCCTCGTTTGGGGCCGAATATGATTGTGGCGAGCAAAGTTTTCCTGATTTGGATTATTTAATCGATTATTTAAGTCGATTATTTAATGGCCGGACGATATTGAAGATGACACCAAGAATCGGGAAGACGGTCCGGTGTACACAGCACCAGTTTAATAAGCGAAATACGTTTGCATACTGTAAGTCTTTGTTCAATCGCTGTAATACCTTACAGCGCTGTAGCGTTTTAAAAATACTTAATCAATCCTAGCCGCTACAATATCCCTTTATATCTGAGGAGGTAGAGACGGCAAAGTTGGGTTCGCGCTGGGATCTAGTTGGGCTCCCGGGGGTAAGTGATCCCCGATTTACGAAGTTTGCCGATTGGACAGTGACAAATGTAAGTAGCGCCCCGGCTGAGATTGGCTGAGGAAGCGGGCCTCCCGCCCCCGCTCGGAGCAAACAACCGTGGTCCGTCCCTCCTTTAGCTGTTTGCACAGCAAATTGGGCTTCCTTCGCGCCGCCTAAAACAGTATCCGGCCGCCAAACATTTTATATTTTCCAGACTGTCGTATCATAAATAACAGAAATTTACCGCCCCGAATTGCCTCCACTTTTACCTGGACACGGTCCGCAGTGCCAAAGCTGGCCAAAACTGTGGAACTGGACGAAAATTGCTACTTTAATTAACATCATCAACTATGCTTTCTTATATCTTTGATTGCCAGAATGGCATATGTCTGAAATGCCTATTGAGTGAGTTATTTTACACCACCCACTGTTATATATCGTAAAACGGTTGCCACTTATTACAGAGTGATTTTAACGACAGCTAGATCATATTGATTATTTGTTACCATACTAAAAAAAGACAATCGGAATAGTGAGCCAGATCAAGTTTATTGACTTCGCACTCAGCCCTATGTTTTGAAAAATCGAAAATTTCTGAAATTTCAAAAATGTTCGCCGATAGTTGTAATTTTGGTGAGTGGCTAATCGTTGGAGAAGGCACTTGTTGAATGGCGCTCTTTTTTCTTTTCAACAACCTCCCCGATATAAATCATGACGACGGTCCGTCCCCGTCGGTCCTCATCGTCCAAGATCACCACCGAAAGTGGGAGGAAGGTGGGAGACTTGTTGCTGGAGCTCAGAAGCCATTAGGCATTCTTAGCCCAGACCGTAAAAAGGAGTGACGGTGAAAGCGACACTGAGAGAGAGAAGAAAGGCAGAGCGAGTGGAACGGCGAGAGAGCCTTAACCTAATGGCTTTTAACCCGTCCACCTCTGCTAATTGCACTTCCCCAAAAGGTTTAGCTCTCCGCGTATAGGCCCTCTACTTAGCCGATCGGCTGCGTCATTTACAGTCGTCTTAGCCCAATGAGAGCAGTCGCTGTGTCCCTACGACTAGTGTCTGTGTGAAGCATTATGCCAAGGTTTTTAACTATTCACACATTCTACTAAGTAAAACTAGATTACGTTACTGAAATTCCGTCGGGACACGCGTAATATTTTATTTAGCCTTTTAGAACCGTCATTTGGTGAAAATATAGTTATTTGTTTTTCTTTAAACAAAAATGAGGTGTAGTGTTGGGCATGACACGTGTTGTCACCGGCACCTAACTGTCGGTTTGCATGCGATAACACGTTGGTGCCAGGGTACGATAAACTGCGGACCAAAGCGACCAGAAATTATTTCTTAATCACAAACGGTTGTCACGATTCCCTTAATAACACTATTCTTCAAGACACCATAGTTATATCTTAACGTCATAATTTGAGCTTAATGAAAAAGTTCTCAGAATTATTCCGTTGCTTGAACATTCAGGTTCATTGGTTCATTTTCCCTAAACAAATACATTACTTTATTTAAAGCAAATAATTTAACACAAAAGGACACTCGAAAGTCGTTTGAGAAGTTGAAGTCTAGCGGGCCATGTCCTTTTTTGGGAGAGGCTGCTTATTTTATCCCGATGATGCCTTCAAAATGGAACCGACGACGAGTCTAACAACTAATGACATCTTCCTACTTAAATTAAGGAAAGCCGAGGCGGAGAATATTTTAGTGAGCCTCTATTGTATTTTTGTTTGAACTGACTTTTAAATTATGTATTGGGTCATTGTTGCACGATTCGTTTCTCTCCCTTTTCCATTGTTCCATTGTTGTAAAAACGAATCGTTTAACCCTGTAGTTTGTAGTTTGTAAAGGTCCCCCGCATCGGAAAGGTCGATATCGGCCGCGTGTTGTCATTCAATATGTCGTTACCTTTAAATAAACGGGATGAGAAAAAACTTTTTGCAGATTCCGAATTGTGTGTAGGCCCTCGGTGAACACGTAGGAAGGACTGCAAACACGTATTTCCTTTAAAACCCGAGGAAATGAAGTATGGTCGGAAGAGGTGCCTTACCGAGGGGGTCTTACTGAAAGTTAAGCAGAAGCCCTAAGTTAGTGGGTGGCCCTAATTGTCCACCTACGGTCGCTAATCAGCCCACCCCACCCTACTAATGGACCGACATCCCAGTGTTACCACAACACTCCAATCGAACGGCCAACTCTGGCTCAGGCTGTCCAACCCGAAACTGAGTTTTGGAGCCACGTCACACGTTTGGCTTAACGGACGAAAGCGAATGTTGGTCAAAATGGAAGGTAAACGATAACAATTTTGGCAAACATGTGAAATAAAAATAACGCCGATGCGTGGTACAATGGTGTCGACGATCAACCGTGAATATTAAGCACCACCGTGGAGAAAGAAGGGACGGGCCCTGGTTGAGGGCTCCAAGTCGGCGGGAGGGGGATAATATAAAGAGCTAAATAGGGCAGAAGGGGAATGGAGAGGGCGGGCTTTTATTATTAAGAATTAATTAACGATTAAACCGCGTTTCAGTGAGGGGAGGGGCGGAGTTTACTGGGGGTGTTCATTACTGGGAGGCGGCAGGGGCTCCGGTTTTAATATCGGTAAGAGGAGACGAGAGGAGGGGTCATTTGAATGCGCCCCCGCCCCTCTGTATTAATAAGGACTTAAGTTAATAACTGCACTGGGCGGGAGGGGCGCCGAGGTGTACCGCACAATCAGCACTCTAAACGAGGCGGAAAGATGAAAAAAAAACACAGCCGCCCGCAAAACCTTTTTATCCTAAACTCGAAAACTGCGCTCGAATTAAAAAAAAATAGAACCGCATTTAAATTCAGCGCGTTTCCCTAACCGGTCCCGACAGATAAATATAACGTGGGTCTAAATATAACCGCTCTCGATCTTTGTTCTAAGATTTTAAAACAGTTAGGCAACTCCTAAAATATAAACCTATATTTCGCTTTCCTAGTTCCACTTTATAAGAAACGTAAATGTAATATTTTATTTATGCGTATCTGCAGTATATACAAATAAATAAGGTCAACTATAAAACGACAGGAAATCGCGGGAGTGATAGATAATTCAATGAAGATTCGGTGAACCAGTGCACATTATCTCTGTGTACTGAGGGAAGAAGTTTCCTGAGCACTCTTAAACAAGAATGATGTGTCTTGAAATGGACGCTTTAAAGTTGTAAGTCGAAAAGAAACCGTTCGCTCGGGTATATCTAGAAGAACATATAAGAATGGCCAGGTGGAGTTTAAATAATATGTCGAACAAAAAACGCCACCCTCGATTTTATCACCATCGGCAGTTTGAACCGAAGAGGTTCACTCTTCGGTGGATGTAGTAAAAACGATGAGCCGTTTTCAACACCAGATTGGAGTGGGGGCTGTGTCCGCCTACTTTTTGTGTATTCCGGCCCTTTGTGACGGTAAATTCCGGACCATAAAATGTTTACAGGTTGCGAGGCATTGTGAGTTGGGTGTGAGGGGAGCGACTTATGGCCCAGCAATATTGGTGCTCCTCCACACCTCTCCTCTATATCACCGTGGACGGTTTTCACGTCTTCGAAGATTGAAAAATGTATTAACACTTATAATCGCTCTTCCTTCTTGTGCGTTTGTTCTGAAAACGCGTGGTATTACTGTGCTATTTTAATTCGAGAATAGTTACAATTAACCATCGCTCATGGAGTTGGATTATCTGCGAAGATCACTGAATTGATGTTCACACGCAATATCGGTTGCGAATGGAATTTCGAAATGTGGACGCGATAAATGATTGAAAGAAAACAAAATTAGGGATGCGGGTTATAAATTAAGAATTAATTTTAATAATATAATAATCGGTCGGCGATATAACATTTACTAAAGAGAGATAGTTTATGGCTTAGTTTGGTTTCGAGTTATATTAGGAACATCGCACTTAAACAGTTCGTGTGTTCCTTTATTGTTCGTAGTTCTTGGTGTATTCCATTGTCAGCATTGATTGGAGACAGTTATTAGTTGATTATTTTTTAAAAAATAGTTGGGAAAAGATAATACATAAATGCTAACGACGAAGTTTGATTACGTGTAAAAAAATGGTTTAATTATCGGAGTGAGGAGGATATTGAAGGAGCGTCAATAGAGGGGAGCGATGTTGGCGCGGCCAAAGTTTCGAGGAGTTGGGCCGACATTAAAGGGGTGGGAGGGAGGTTTATTAGGACAAGTTCCTAATGAACGCCGTCAATTCACCGTCGAAGATAAATTAGGAGCTGACCCACCTACTCCCCCCTCCATCGCAATCCTCAATCTACAGATACAGGTTTAGATACACAAATACCAGATAGAGGGCGGGAGACTAATGAAAATGTTAATCGTATCCCCCTACAAGCACTTCAGAAACAAACTTAAAAAAAAAATAAAAGTTTATTTTTAGTAATCTAGTTAATCGGTGCAAGTGGACAACACGAACTTTAGTTAAGTACATTTCCCCACCACCCTCAGGGGGCGCTAGTTTATCGGTGCATGTGCACCCAACGAACTTTAGTTAAGTACATTTCCGCTCCACCCTCAGGGGGCGCTAGTTTATCGGTGCGAGTGCACCCAACGAACTTTAGTTAAGTACATTTCCGCTCCACCCTCAGGGGCGCTAGTTTATAAGGAGGGGGGAGAGATGCACCGAACGAACTTTAGTTAAGTACATTTCCGCACCACCCTCAGGGGGCGCTAGTTTATCGGTGCGTGTGCACCCAACGAACTTTAGTTAAGTACATTTCCGCACCACCCTCAGGGGGCGCTAGTTTATCGGAGGAAGTGCACCCAACGAACTTTAGTTAAGTACATTTCCGCACCACCCTCAGGGGGCGCTAGTTTATCGGAGGAAGTGCACCCAACGAACTTTAGTTAAGTACATTTCCGCACCACCCTCAGGGGGCGCTAGTTTATTGGTGCGAGTGCACCCAACGAACTTTAGTTAAGTACATTTTACATTTAGTTAAGTACATCGGTGAGCAGCCGGTCTAGCAAATGATCAAACCAGCGAGAGGAGACAGAAACACAGGAAATCTACAAAAACTGTTCTATTTAGAGAGAAATGTACAGAAACAGAGGTCCATTACTCAATAGGATGAGTTATGGTACTATTACTACGAGTGAAGACAGAAAATCGCACGAGCGATGGTTTTGGAAACTGCAACGGACCGCCCAATAACTAAAATATTATATTTTATTAATCAATAAAGATTCCTGGGAGTGGGCTAAACTGGTCGGTGTCTTAGCATAAAAGGTTTAATCGCTCACCGACGTACAGTACACAGTGGCTCCACACCTACGCCCTATTATTGCTATAGATGTTTTGCATGTTACCGTGATATTACTCCATGTTGATTTATGATCGGGTTAATTACAATTCGTCATGGCTGTGCTGTAATAATGTCGAACCATTATGCCGGATAGCATAATTTTCAAATTTAACAAAAATACGAATAAATAACAATTAGTAATGCTGCAATTAAAGAGAGTCGATTACTAAAATTTAAATTATTAGATTAACACACGGATAACCAATTTAACTATCTATAAATGGTAATGAATAATAAATATTCTAAGATATATAATCAAAATACCTTTATCAAAATCATCACTATCGTGATTTTCCGACTTTCTGTCTATTGGAAAGTAAACGAGAAGTTTCAACTTTTCGCCAGAATTATTGCAGATTCAAAAATAACGAAATCATTATCTCGGCGACTACGCTGAGCAGGGTCCCGTTGCTAGCCAGTCTTAGGAACATATTTTTGTTCTTTAAAAATTAAAAAAAATTAAATAGTCATTTAGGTGCCAGGTGGACAAGTCCAAAATACAGTCTAATTCAAAAGCACGCTTCACATACCCATTGAAATAACTATTATAGCGCAAGTTATTCTCCGCGCTAATCCCTTAACATACGGGAAATACGTATAATAATTAAATATGATACCTATATCTATATATGATACATATATATATCTATATCTGATACATATATCTATATATGATATAAATATAATTAAATTTAATCAGGTACGCAGTGAACTAATTCTAAGTATGATTGTCACGGCCAGATTACTTGTCGAGATTAAGATGGCGAGGACAGAGTGAAAATATTATCTTAGGACGACGACACAGTTCCGGAAGAGGAGGCGTTGAACGGCAATCTGTAGTCACGCGTGTAGATACGTGTCTGTAGATACGCGTGTCTGGCGTCGCGGAGAGTTCGGTCGGAAACAGAACTGCGATACCGACCCCGCAGGAAAAGCCGAACCGCATCCAAATGCCGCCTAAACGCCACAGCCCCTGCCAAACTGCGACGTACGCCCCAACCCCCGGCCACTCCAATTAGAAACAATGGAGGTGGGAAGGAACCAACTGCTGCTAACTCGCTTCACTGCGGTACCCCGTCGGGGTTAGTGCGGTGGTTTCCACGTCCCGACGTTAATACTCCCTCTCTCCTCTCCCCTCCTTAGGTAATGCTAACATTCCCTAAGATAAAAAAAGAAATCGGAAGGCGCTAGATTTGGCGCCTTGACAGGACCTTATAGTTATAAAAACAGAAATTACTGTTACGATAATTGCTTTCTAACTATTTCCACTTGTTTAACCAATTATTAAGTTAGTTATGCGGACATGGATAGGGCACGTTGCTCGGAAATGATGAAAAGTATCCCTAACGAAGATTCGCGGGGAGGAACCCACGGCAAGAATAAGCCCAGGATGAAGAGGAACAAATTAGTTCAGAATCTAAGGTTATCGAACCAGTCGCCAGACAGTGTTGAAAGTAAAACTTTCACCAGAGCAAACGGACCGGGAAAAGTAAAAAGAAATTTACATTATCAAGTTGGGAGGGACGCTTCAATGCCAAATGTCATATATGAGCGCGCATTCCGGGTGTTATTAAAACGGTTACCGCACTGTATATTAAATGCCGTAATAAAAGTTTTATGGATTTGCTCAGTTGTTATGATTTACATGCGTTGCGGTTTTAAGGCTTAAGGCAGGCGGGATGACATTTATGGTCTCGGCATTAATTTCACTCTCGGTCCCTTACAGAGTTAATTTACTTTTTTACTTTCTTTTACTTTTAATTTTACTTTTTTCCTTTATTTGGCTTAGTTCAAATGAGTTTGTTATTGAACAAATAATAAAATTCACACGTTTAGTAGAATCGATATTAGTGGATAACAGTGGTATTGTGTAAGCCAGGAAACTGTGCGACATAGCTCTGAACCCGATGTTATGAATACGCAGAATCTAGAAATTTCATAAATTGACATTTACCATCATGTGTCTCCTACCAATTAATATTACTCTACTTCGTCTGACATATTTAATTCCTATTCCGAATATTACATTCACCTTGAAGGATGAAGAAAATGGAACTGGGGTCTGAGGACGACAGTTTCTAGAGAGGGCTCACCCCAAGATCCAACTTCCGTACTATAACCAATGACCCCGCCCGTATTTAGAAAGGAAAAGCGGTAACTGTCCTATAGAAACTTTTTTCTATTTTCCAGAGTATCAAAAGGACTGGAGACGAAATGGATTGCTGGAAATGAGCCCTTTAAAAGATTATTTTCGAAACATTATATTTTGCAAGATTCTATGCGTTCACCGGTTTTATAATATTACAATAAATAGAAATGCAGGAATCCGAAAATATATTTACATACAATACAACCTCTTACCAAAAATGTCAAAAACACCGTTAATTTAATGAATTTCAAGGAATTATCGAGGCGACATTTGTAAGATTATTAATTAGTAAAACATTTCTTAAATAATTGGAATAAAAGAATTTAAATACAGTATAGT
This sequence comes from Lethocerus indicus, assembly GCA_019843655.1. Lineage (NCBI taxonomy): Eukaryota > Metazoa > Arthropoda > Insecta > Hemiptera > Belostomatidae > Lethocerus > Lethocerus indicus. The sequence goes on along the minus strand of JACDQD010000005.1, from coordinate 22,749,291 downwards.
AATCTAAATGATTAATAACTATGGATCCAATGGATGCATTGCCCAAAAATGCGCAACATCTGTCCTCTGGTTTAGGAGAAAATGTAATAAGATCTGAAGAGTTGATTTAATTCGGATTTTATTTATTTGCGGCGGAATGAAATTACTATCTACTATAACTTTTTCCATTTCCTAATAGAAAAGAAAGTCTCGAAACGACAGTTACAGGTAATAGACATTGTATGATTACCTTCGCAGAACTGTGAGCTATCGACTGAAAACCATCCATACGTAGTTTAACTGAAGTGACCGTAATACAAGTCATCTGTGAACTTTTTCCCTCCAGACTTTCATCAACATCTGTGCATACTCATTTTAAAAAATAATTTATGTTCGACGATTGATGATAATGGTTATAAAAAGAGTTACAAATGAAATATAAGCTCGATGGATGAGAAATTTCGACATTTTTAAAATGTCGTCCTAAGTTTTCGTAACTGTCGATTATTGGTCCAGAAAAATTACAGGCTTGACCACATTTCGAACAAATTTGGACCTCCAAATAATTATCTAAAGTGAATTTATAATTGTTATTAACGTGTTATTTCAAGTGGGATTAAATATATTATGGTCTTTATCGTAGTTAAAATGTACGGTGGCTAGTGGAATTCATAGATTACGTTGAGTTAAGCCCTGACTTTGCACTAATAAAAGCTAGATTGCGGTGTTCGGGTTGCACAGCGGGGCACGCATGGGTGATATCGACGACTACATCTTCCATTGGCTAATCTGTCCATTTTCTGAAATCCGTTATCTATGTCCACACTGTCGGCTGTGGTAAATGTGGCGCTCACAGTTGCTACATAAAGCCGAATACTGACTCTGTTAAGCGATAGAGCGGAGGATTCCATCCACCCGACGCGTCCGACAATGCTGCGCCCACCTCCCAACAACGTCGGCCAGATAAATCGCCCCATCTAGATATAGATAGATACAGACTATAAATCATATATATATATATATCTTATCGTGCTTTCCTCCTATCGACCGATAGTGTGGAAACAGATCACCAACCAGTAATGGAATCAACATAGATATTTCTATTGCTGGCACGATGAGGTTCATGGAAAATTCAGTTAAAAAATAATTCGAATATATCCAATGCATCGCTATTAACAGAATTATGGAATAATTTAAATTGATCATCCCGGAACTGATGAGCCGATTCGATCAATCGAGCGTATCGAATTTGTATTATGCAATAAAATGTGTTAGGATACGTGGATTAGTCCACGATAGTGCAAAAAAAGAGAAATCTATATCCGTGTAAAAATTCAGCCATATTGTAAAGTTTTAATATGATGTACGAAAATGTGACCGTAATTCACCTTTCCTATTTTTCATTATACGGGCCAATATGTTTCACGATTTCTTCCCGTCATCAAATCCTCGATATTTGGAATTTGTCGTTCCAAATCGTTCGATACGGACCCTCGTCCGTATCTTTTCCAGTACTGCTGTTCAAATAAGTCATTTGAAATATTCCATATCACCGAATGGGTCGAATCAGCGCGTTCCACTTCATCTCGTTACCGGGGAAAGCGCGGCTTGTCCACGCCCCGTCCTCTTCGGTTGAACATTTAATTCAAATCAATTTATTCAGGGGCATACGAGTTGTACCGTCGGAGTTAACAGAGCGTCAACACCGCTGGTTTAGTTAGGCCGTAACCCCTACTTTTCCGGGCAGGGGGCAGAGGGGGTAACATCCGCTGGGAGCTATCCGAGCCCTTTTTATGGCCCACCGAACGGTTGCGTAGTTAGTTTCTGGCGATTGTTTTTACAGCAGCAACCGAGGTTGAACCTACCGAACAACATACACAATCCACATACCGCACTTTATTATTTCCCGGAGGACGTCAAAATACTCAGATTCAGGAGAGGATACTACAGTATATACATATATAAATATATATCCGTGCGATGATCGGGTCTTCGGTAGAGGATGGGTGAGAAGGAACTAAACAAAGAACGTAAAATATTTCGAGCGAAGGGCTAAGTAGTAAATATTCTTTTCGGCTATGATTCAGTGGGGGAGGGAAGTCTCCCGCTTCTTTAGGATGATTTACGCTAAAATATTGTTTCCCCGCGGCTGGGAGTGGGACTACCGAAATAATATTAAAAATATGGCACTTTACTCCTATACTGACTTTGAGCTCGGTGTTTCGAGCAAAAACCTTTTTTGAATTTTTTCAAAAGTAAAACGGAAATCCAGTGGAAAGCGGCAGAGATTCTGTCTTGGCACGAATATGAACACTGTCACACATCACACACATGTGATCACTGTGTCACATTCACACTGTCTTGGTTCTTATTGGATAATAGCTGGGATAGATTAAAACCGGACGACAATTATTACATAGGATTCGTGATTCGGGGGCGGCGTGTCCAGGGGCATTCGTCGGCTCCGAATAATAGGAAGGGAGCCGGACGCTATTAGGTACCCCGGTACCTCGGAAAGAGACCCGATTGAATTTCAGCGAACGTTAAACTGAAATTGTAACGCGGCGGGCCCGGCCTCGTTTTATAATGACCGTTCAAAGCGATAGCGAGATTTGGGCATTGTACAGCCGGTCATACTGTCCCCCCATCATCCCTACACACGGCTAACCTTAATACTCGGTTCAATGTGGCGCACTACTACCGCCCAATTTACCCCGGTAACCCTTCTGAAAATTGTTCCATCCGAACAGGGAATAATGAAAGCCGAATTGCTTTGATCGGCGATATTTCGAAATGCCCGCGTACAACTATATATATTTTTTTCATGTATCGAAAGTTTGTATGCGACGAAAAAGCTTGCAAAACTATAATTTGTTCGGTGCCTACTTTTTGGCCAAATATTACATGTTTATACAAGTAACGATTTGTACTTCATAGTAATATATTCAAGTAGTAAACTTGGCGGTCTAACCACCTGTTAATAAGGATTGGGGTCCTGTATGGAGGGAAGTTGGTCGCTCGATATATCGACTCCTAACACTGCACCCCCCCGCCCTCTTTCCGGGTCGGGAGCCCTATAAAAACACGTTTTCCCCTTTCTTCACCTATCTTTACAATAATTACACACAAATACCAACGATAATGTCTTTTAAGCTCAATGGAAATATAATTAAAATTATAAGCGGGAAATTCATCTCATACTCAAATAGGCTACCTTTTTTTTTTAAACATTTTTTATTTTTGTACAATCAACTACATATAGTTATGGGTACAACTGATGAGTGTTTTCTTTTCACATGAATGTCTCGATAAAAGAGGCCACCCAATGATGGCACCTTTTCCACATGAACAAAATAGGCTACCTTAGATAGAAAATCGCGTGATGGTATATAATAATATATTTTAAATACATTTATCGATTTATAATAAATTTATAGCCGTTTTAAACGTTCGAAAGCATTGAGATATTAGGAATCGTGCAGTGCTGTATTAATAACTGATAACTATTTCTCAGAGGATTCCTAAGATATCGTGTCTTTATCTCCTCCTACTGTTTTTGTGATTTTCGTCAGTATTCAAAGAAATACCAGAAATACCCGTGAAAAAATAAAACAATACAACCGGCGTTAACAGAATTCTCCATTAGACAGGACCTCTATATTGAAGTCGGGATGTTAATAAAACTATTTATTGCCTAGTGGGGTTTCCTCTGGGAAAACAAGGGTGTTGGGTATATAGTTGAGAATTTGATGATTGTAGGAGGAGGGCGCGGCCAGGCCGCCGGTGATGACCTTCTCCACTCAGAGGAAATTAGCCGCCCGGGCACTGACCCGAATTCCTAGCGCCGGCTCTTCGGCCCTCATTAGAGCTGTCGACGGTTTTGCTCCAGCTTTGCTTCACAAACTTCAGACCGCCACCGCAGAGTTCCACCCCCCACCTCCCCCCACCAGTTCCATGTCCGGCCATCCACCTTAGACCCCACGCTTTTACACCAACGGTCGGAATTGCGCTTTAATGGTTCTCTGCCGCCCATATTTTTGACTTTTAATTCCCAAAAACGGACCTTAGTAAATGGGGATATTGGGATCCCCACCGATCAACCGATCAGCTCACTTGCCTGAATAGATGATAACGAAAAAGTTATACATTGCTTACATCAACCTACTATATACATCGAGCGGGGGGAGCGGTATTCTTCTATAACCTTGTTTAAGGATAACATCGCTTATTTGAAGTCATAAGTGATGAAGTGTATATTTGAGTATAGTCGTGTAGACTGCATTGAGCCCACAAGTAGATTTGAGTAATTTGAGGATAGTTGTTATTTATCGAAAATAATTTAATAGGATATGGGATTGAGGTTTTTGTTTTGATATTAAATTTTATTTTAGGGTTTTGATAATTCCCAGAGTTGCGAAACGAGATAAAATTAATGGTTTATCATTCTGCAGTTATTTTTCTGTTCTGTTGTTATTTTCTGGTCTGATAAATCCTTTGGATAGCTTTCCAACTGCTCAGTTTTCTAAATCTGCGAGTTATTATAACTCTTTTTCGATTGCGTTCACTATTCACAATGTATATACAATAAATAAAATGCCTTTTTTCGAAAAAGGATGTGATAGCAATCTATAAGCACGATGCTTGGAAATAGGATAAAATAGTAGAGATGTTATTCATTCTATAACAACCATTAGTGACTAAGTACAAATTGTAAATGTAATTTGATGATATTCCAAATATTCGTGGAATAGAAAACATAGTACACATTCAATTACAGTGTTCTTCTCCAGAGACTCTGTGCATGGTTCACTCTAGCCTTTAACCTCCACAAGGGAACAAAGCCGGAAATGTCGATGCGCGGAATTAAGAAAAAATGTTGGCCGCTAATGCCGAATGCTGCTCGGCTGTCGAAATTCAACACAATGAAAGGTAAATTCCAAAGATTATATAAAATTCCAAAAAGCCTAAAGCGATGCATGATCGATCATAATTTGCGGACAATTGGCGAAGGGTCAAAATCCAGAAGCCCCTGGAGGCGTTAGCCAGTTCGACTCGGTTTTTAATATCGGAAATTATGCGGCGGGGCATTGGCCGCGTTAAAAAACTCGCCATTAGTGGAGCCCCTCTCCGCCGGATAATAAAATTTTATCACCGGTTCCAAAGCCGTGGGCGGGGTATGGGAAAAAGCGGGAGTCCGGATATCGGCGGCCGGGTGCTGGAAAATGCTCTCTCCCGCCATGAATATTTAAACCGAGCGTTACTCGTCGAAAAGTTTACGAGCGGTCGAGTCTCCACTGCCAACCCCCCAACGACCTACACCCCGCTTCGACCATTTTTCGATCATTTATTTAACAATGGCAAAAGGATAACGATACGTATTGAGCGGCCCCTCTATCGTCGTCAGCCGGCCTACATCGATCCGCCGCTAGGGTGACTCGAGAAAAATAGTCCTGCACGGATACACCATTTGCTTTACACCGGAAAATACTTTGAAAATGAATGGTAGATCGAATTACTGTTTCGTATAAAACGGTTTACCTTTTGGATTTAAAAGATTTTTAAAACAACGCGCGGGTGAAACACGAAGTCTATATCTAATAACGGAGGATTGACCTGTGTACTTGTACCTGTGACTCTGACTGTCAGAGTCAGGACGGGATGCAGTGCGCATGCGGTGCTTACTCAGAAAACTGAGATGATGTTCTACGTCACTGGCCGATGAACGAAGAAGAGGTACCACAACTGATTCGCCATGCATGTATATTAAATAACTTATACCTGGTCATTAAAATAACACTTAAACGGAAACACCAAAGATTGTTTCCCTTCTAAAATAAATTCCTATATCTGAAATTATCGTTCTATCGTACAGCAGCTACAGCATCCGGTGTGTTATTGTACCGTTGGACAATTGTCTCACGAGTGCATATTATTATTACTGTGAAATGCTTTGATTATTGAAAAACGCCTAAACCGAACTGATGAAGGACCGGGAAAGGAATATCAACTTTTGAATTTTTTACCGAATGCGGTATTTTTAATTTTTGTCTGAGCTTTTCCTAAAAATATTTATCAGTACGATGAATCATTTATCTTTTTATTAATAAAACACGCGACAGTATTCTATCCCGGTACTCGGGGAGATCTGAAAACGGGGAGATATTCGGGAATATCGGGCCGGAGATGTGGCTCGGTCTAATTGAAGCCGCCGGTTGTAAAGGGAGCCGGAAGATGGAAGAGCATAAAGAAACGGGAGAGGGTAATTACGCAATCGTCGAAATTAGAAAAACTCCAGCCGGTCTTCACTCTCCGCTCGGGGAGACTAAAACGGGAATCGGACCTTTTATGAACGGGCGAGTTATTCTTCTTCTCTACCCTTTGCCCGTTTCTTTTTTTATCCCCCATTCTTTCTCTTTTTTCTTCTTTTCCAGAGAACGAAGCTGATGAAGTGGCGGTGGCGGCCGGCCGTGAAAGCCACTAATGACTGGGAGGGGTTCCTACTTCGCCTTCCAATAACGCGAGATGTGACGACGGGCCGGCTCAAAGTAGAACCCAATTACCGGCGCCGAGTCCTCTTCAACGTTTGTTAACTCGTTCAACCTTAAGAAAACAGCTCGAGGAAGGCAACTTCTTCAAAATCACAACTTCTTAACGCTCGATTATAATTACAGGAAAGCGACTGGCGGGAGCAATTTCTATTATACCCGTTACGGCTTAGATTTCTCCGATATCAACGAAGTCAACATTTTTTATTTTGGATAATTGTATGTGGATATCCATAGACATTAATGGAAACTTACAAGATCTACGCGGGAAGTTGACATACATAAATGAGAAATTTATTACCTTTCAAGCACTAATCAACTGTGTAAGAATATACAGTAAAAACGCGTTAAGACAATTACAGACATATTCAAACTGCTACGATTTGTTATGAAATCAAAACTAATCGTACAGAGCTACTTTATACAATTCAGTCAGTTATCCAGTATAAGTCAGTTCATTGCTTAATAATGCAAGAGTAATTCAGATATAAACTAGAATATGTTCGGGACCCTTTGCCGTACAGACAGGAAAACGTAGACATTTTCACCTTATAGCAAGTATTAGTCGGTGAATGTGTCTCAAATGTCGATCTCCGTCTCTCCGTCGTATTGTTAAACCAAGAAGTGTCGAGTAGTCCGCATCTGATCATTGCCCGATTTCACTCGAAAGATGCAGCCGAGAAATGGGTTATGAAATTTTGATCAGTTTGGGAATGAATGATAGCCGGAGGAGTGACATGGGCGTCTGTTCACCGGCCCCAACACCCATCATTCCTACTACTGAAACAAACTTGAACGTCTGCAAATATTTCTTTTAGAAAGCAACCTCTGCACAGCTGGATGTACATCTACAATTTACAAAACACGAGTGCGAAACAATAGTATTAAACATTTTAAATTAGTAAAGGAATTAACTAGAATAAAAAATTCAACCTACAATTTGGTAAGAAAGGTAAAATAAAAATTTGAAAGTAAATGGAAAATTTGACTGTAAAAGGAAAATTTGGAAGTAAAAAAGAACATTTGAAAGTAAAAGGAAAATTTGAAATTAAACGGAAAATTGATCCTTTAAAGCCCCTAAGTCGCCACTTTATTTCATGTAAAGTTAAATATTTTCGATATTTCAATTTACATATTTATCATTTAAACTATTTTGAGCCGTAGAGGGGGCGGATTGCTCATACTAATAGCTGTGTTTTGAGTGCTGAAATCAGATGTTAAGCTGTTAATCGAAACATATCTTTCAGTCTGGAGGACATGGTATTGAACTTTTAAGTGGTTAATTTTTCTCCGGTCACCGATATTTTCAAGCTCGGTTAATGAAATTGGAATTGAAATATTTCAATAGGGGCTAGCTTAGGTGCGTGTGCATAATATGACCTGTGGGGGGGTTCGACGCAGTACCTCCAAATGGGGCTTATCGGAAGAGACCTGTTGTTCACCGAAATAGGCCCACCTGTCGGCTTCCTCTTTATTGAAGGCCGAAAGTGTTGTGGCTTCGAGCAAGTGGCAATAAAATAACTCGCAGACTACTCAATAAAAACTTTAAGCAATACGTGTGCCTAAGACGTGCGAATATTTTCAATGCCTATAACCAACCTACTCAATACGTTCAACTGCCCTTCTTGGTCACAACAATGATAGCATCCACATTCGATTCGAACTCATTACCACGTAAACATCGTTGATTATTGGTAAATAAGTTTTATTTTTTTAATTATTATTTTCATTTATTTCCATAGCTGATAAATTATCCCCTTACTATTAAACGCCGTAAATGTATATTATGTTTATGGTCGCCATAGTTCCCTACACAATGTGGACGAATAATAAGGAATAGATTAAGGGCGTTTAATATCCATATGAAAGAATTATGATAAGGACGACATGTGGCCCCCTATTCACTGGTATTGAGACGATCATTTTGAAGTTTCGCAGAAAGGCCTGTGAAGTCCTTAATGAAGTCTCATAGTGAAAAACGCCTTTATAAGGCCCAAAAGGGCCAACTCGGCTCAACCGTTGATAACGTTGTATGTCTTAATAAAGCACAAGTTTCTCCATTAATCAATGGATTACTGTTTGTATTCAATGATGAAAATCTTTTTAAGTTGAGACTAAGAGAGTTTTATTTCCTATACCTATAAAGTAAATGTCCAAACCTTTTTGCAAATAAATTATCGTATACTTTTTTGGTCCATCTTATTATCGTTGGTAGTGTCACTTTAACAATGAACCGAGGAACTTTTATACATATTCGTTGCCAATGTAGCACCCACTCAACACTACAGTCCAATAACGCAGATTCGGCTATAAGATTATACTCAAGATATATCCTAAATAAACATACATTCTTCCCAATAATTAGTCCGTTTCGCCTGAATCCTGGTATTGAGTGCTTCATAACTTAAATACTGTTTTTGGACCTGGTAAGTAAATAGGCTCGCTTTCAGTAACTACTACTTTCAAATAGTGAAAGAGGCAATAAATTGTCAATCCATTAACGAAAGTTTAACTGTGGTCGGGGAATTGAGATGGAGACAAATTAGAAGCCGGTGTAGGACAATTGGTTTAACCCTCGATTCCGAAATCCCCGGAACATTACTTTCGCATTATCGAGGAGTGAGACAGGGAGCGTGTCCCTGCCCCACTCTCTCTCTCTCTCTCTCTCTCTCTCTCTCTCTCTCTCTCTCTCTCTCTCTCTCTCTCTCTCTCACACACACACACACTCCCTTGACTTAGCTTCTCCAACTATGTTTAAAAATGCTTAAAAGTTGGTGTGACGGGCTGGTACTCCGCGCTGAATAACAACGCGGTGAAAGCTCCAACCCCCTCTATTCGGGGCTTTCGAGCGAAAAATTAACAGCCCTAATGCCCGTCGGTCCGTTTAATTGTCCGGTCTTTCAGAAGTACGTGAGCCTCTCCCCATAGAGAATTTATATTAAAAAGCATCAACCTGTAGTCCTTTTTCGAAAGTTATAATTTTGTCCCAAACTGGTATTAAATACTGTACCAAACGGACCATTAATAACTGTGCGTAAAATACAACACATAATATTTGAACACCCTTTAAGATCGATTGTGCCCCCAGTATGTTGTTTTGGTGTGGGAAAAATAACTTCTGGATCATTAGATCGAATAATTTAAAATACTAAAAGAAGCATAAATAGAAAGCCTCTCAAATATACTGTACCCCAGGGACTGTAACTTCTTGTTTCAACAGGATACACAGAATAACATCACGATATTCACGGTGAGCGAAGGCTTTACTGAGAACCGATTTGCGAACCAAAGAGCATGTCAATATTCATTTGTTCGGCATCCATAATTTAAATGTTGACGATCACTCTTCTGATCTGTTCTGTATTAATTTTAAGAAACATAGGCTGGAAAGTTAAACATATTAAACATAGGCTTATAAGCAATATTAGAAAAGGGAAATGGAACGCACATTGAGGAATATGGGCGGACAGAAATGATGATGGTCAGCGGCAGGAATGCGGTCGTCGTTGTCAATAGCCTACTGAAACCGAGGCCGGCGCTCAGAATCCCGGCTGGAATTCCTAGTGTATAGAGCCATCCAATAAACCTCCAATAGGCACAATTCATTCTCATCCATTGTTCTCTCTTCCATTAACGATCAATAGATTCCTCCTGTTTATTAACGTTCGGTAAAACCTTCATTTTCCCGAATATTGGACAGTGGGCCCGATGAACCTGAACGGTTCATTTGAGAAGAAACGCGAATTTTCAAGGCTACCCCTGTTCGAGCCAACAGATATGGGCTTCCCTGTACCCGGTTATCCCTTTTGTTGCAGCTCCGTCTAATCTATTGAAAAATAGAACGATGAAATTAGAACGACTAATGGAGCTCACAACCGCAGTCAATGAAAGTGGGGAAAAAAAACTGTAAGAAACAAGAAAATAATCAGTTCGCTCAGAAAATACTGCCGAAGATCAGAGTTTAGTAACATCACGAAACGCTAATGAACACATCTAAACGGTGTTTCTAACTTCGATACCTCAATTTACGAGTACATCAGTGAGTTAGGTTATATCAACGTCAACTTATAACTTCTCAACTCAGGGAATCCCCGTCCGAGTATGCTCTCTGGAAACATGAATTTTACTTGGATTTTTCTTTCATTTCAAATCTTTATCTGTACTGTTCAAGCTATCAGTAGAGCACAGTCAAGATTTTTATGGTCGAATTGTATTGTTATCTCAAGGACGTCATTCCTCCCGCGCTAAGAAATAACCACACTTTTATTAACGGCAGTATAACCATAATTTATCACACAGCTTATTACAAACTTATCACTCAAAAACCTTTTTTGTCCGGTTTCAAAATTCAAATGGTAGTTGAAATATTCAAAACGAACCCGTCGACTCTTTTCATCAGCCCGCTTACCTGATGACATCAACAACGGACGATGGCGAAAAGCCGAAACCGTCCTTGCCTCAAACCTAACGAAGAGGACTGGCAAAGGGGCACAAGAATGGCATGCTTCGTGTTTCTAACTCTTTCAGGGAAGTTCTCTTCACTATTATAAAGTGCCCTTTTAAAGCTGGCAATCCCGATTCATTGCACTGCTCTGTTCCAAATGGGCCTCAGTGAAGGAGATAACGAATGAACGAAGGGAAATAAGGGGAAGAGCTAGAGAGGGAAAGTCAGTTATATCTCCAGTGACTAGCAGTAAGTATATTAATTAGCGCCCAAATTAGATCTCGAACCTAAATTAATTAATTTAGGTCTTCTAATGCCTTCCGGGAAATAATTTTCAACTCGGTCCCGACCAGACAGAGTTGTACACACAAAGGGATTGCATTAATTGTATAGCTCAACTTGGTTCTTGCCTGGGAACAATTAAAAGTTCATCTAAATTACTTAAGTTAACTTAAAGATTTTACCATATGTGTCAGCGTAATTGCTAGATTTTACAACTTGACCCAAGTCAATAATTAACACTGAACTATGGGATTTGTACCGAGGGCAGTGAACTCCTTTTGAGTGTCACTCCTAGTGACAATTTAATATATATTAATATATTATATTATAATAATATTATATACTAATATAATTTAATATATATATATATATATATATATATATATATATATAAATATATATATATATATATATATATATATATATATATATAAAAGTTTTGCATAACGTATTTTATTTTTGGACACTAATTACTGGTGACAGAATGTCGCATAAGTGACAATATTATTGCATTAAAGAGGGCTTTACGTTAAATGATATATCAATAATTCAATTTTAATATATGATTTTTGTATCGCGTCTGATATCATTAGAAATTTGTGACAAAAATAATGCAGTTATTTTTTCGTCTGGGAGGAGAGTCCAGGCTGACCATGATGTTAAAAGGCGGGGTCTCATGAACCAAAATATGCGCCAAGATTATGTTTTTTCTTAGTAAATTTGTTAAAAACTTTCTAAGTGGCCAATTTGATTCAAAATATTCTTCGAGTTACGTAATTCGGCGCGGAGTTGCAATTAAATAATAGGTAGTAACAGCGTCCGTTAGTTTTAAGCACGGAAAACCGAAAACAAACATCTTTATTCGATGTGTTGTTATTATTTTGTTAAAAATTCTCGACATACGTGCACACTCAATCTTGTCCAAAATGAAGAAAAAAAATCATCAAAAATAAATCAAGCCTTAGATTTATAATTGTCAAAATGTCGATATTTCATCGTTTTCATCCCATCTTCCTTCTTATATTATAGATATTTTTTATGGAATGAAAACATGGAACCTACACCAATACCAATACACATGAATCTTTGAATAATACGGATAAATCTTGTAATCGTACACTAAAAAAACGAGGTTTTTATACAAGAATATTGAATTCTTATTATTTCATTTGCGCTACTTTCATATTCCGTCCGTCAACTTTCATAACATTTGAGTTGTTCAGGGTCTGTAGCTTGCTGAAATAAATTCTGGTGCAAGGTAATATCACTTCGAGAAGGATTACGTATTTGGAGAGTTTCAATTATTTCTGCGATTGACGGGATACATTTTTAATTGAATGATTGTTTTTAGTCAATATTATTGATTCTGAAAGAGTATTTATAAAACGGATACTTACATAGCAATTTCAAAACACGTAATAAAATACATTATTAAATGATAATCTGTAAATAGTAAGCAAAAACTGAACTATGTTGGTCGGATTTTAAAAATGATGAACATAATTACAGTTAAATTAATTTATGAATATGAACGAGTTCACTTATGGGTACAAACTTCTAGTTCAATTAATTATAAATAGCCAATAAATTTCTCTAAACATATAATTCCCCAATTTATATTTCCCGATATTTGACGCAACAAATAAAAACAAAATCCTTCATATTTAATTTTCAATATTTGGGGTATCGCCCAAATATTTCCTTCTTGGAATTTTCCAGGCCCTAATAGGTTGGCTGTTAGGGTGATGGTGTGAAATAAAAATGATATATAATTATGAAATAAAAATATGAAGTATGTTTTCAAAAAGATCAGTTCCCTCCTTCGTAGCATGGGACGTCAGCATTTAGGTCCGTACATTTTACCTTCGTTCCAACTGCCTAGGGAAATGACGAATTTTTGCAGAAAATTCCTCAGACCTAATTGTGAGGTTTGAGAATTATGATTTCATAACTAAGCATTTAATGAGTACATATTGGAATGTGATATTTATATTTCTTATTTTTGATTGTAATTTTTGTAATCTAGCAGATTGATATCTTGATAGTACAGCAGAGAAGAAGCTTAAGTTCTTTGTAACTAATATCCGGTGGAACCTGACTATTCAGTCTATCCTCCAGGTTTTAATTGTATTTATACCTAAACTCATTTCTTGGTTATATGTACACGTATATATATATATATATATATATATATATATATATATACGTACATTTATATATGCATTACGGTACAAGATATTTTAGCGGTTGGAGGTAGAGTATCAAGAATAGAATAATGACGGGTCAAATTCATTTCTGTTCGCACTCTGTTTAATGTTTCATTGAATATTCAATCAGGACCTCAGGAAGTGAACTTACTCACGGACTTACTCACGGTGGCCGCGTTTAACAGAAATCGTCATCAGATTTCACGCAGACAACAATTATAAATAGGTTAATAAAAACGTCACATGGAGTTTAAAGTACTTCAAAACGGGCAAAATAATAAAATGTATTTTATTGGTTTCGGAATTTCAACGGAATTTTGATGGTTTCAAATCATACGGCGAAATGGAATATATAACCCGTGTTTTGTAATTATTCGATAAAAAATTATTTTATTTCTTAATTTCGTTTTATTTTATTTCATTTTTTGTACAAAACAATAGTACACTAAATTAGTGTGGAATGTATTATCCTCGAACCGTCGGAAGATAATAATTATAATTGTAGAAAAAATATGTAATATAATTATGGCTAGGGAACCACAAGAGATTAAGTAAAAAGGCAGGTCGGCTGTTGGCGAAGAGCAAGAGCAACAGGGTAAGAGGTGGATGGGGGCTGAGCGGGGGTCGGACTTTAATACGGTTTAGGAATCGCCAATTCTGAGAGCACTTACCTCCTCGGGCCGCTTCCCCCTCGTCCTCCACCGATCGGCAGCTCCTATATTGGTTGACGGTTTCAAAACAGAGAACAAAAAATACAAAAACAAAATTTAATTAAAAAATAATTACTAACTCGACAATAATCAACCACTCCGAAGTCGCGTCCTCGAGAGTCTGACTCGCGTACACGACCGGAAGAAGGATATACTTGCGTAAGGGTACGTGGCCACTGAGTGTGTGTGAGTGTGTGTGTGTGTGTTAGTGTGGGTCTGGTGTCGTATGTATGGAGTATTATGGGAGGGCAGAGTGTGTATATGTGTGTATGTGTGTGTGAGTCTTGAGGAGGTGTGGTGTGGGTCGTGGCCGTGCTCTGCTGGCTAGTAGGACGTAGTTGGGCCGGCGCAGCTGCCCCCGGCCATACTACCCCCACCACCACCACAGCCACCCCCAACACGCCTGCCCCCACCACCACCATCACCATCACCATCACCATCAAACCTCCCTCTTTTATATAAATAGTATATATATATATATACATATATACATAAACCCCCACCTCCACCCCGACCCCATCACTATCCCCTTAATACTCCTCTATTCCACTAATGCCACCCTTCTCCCGTGTACATTTCTGAAACCGGCCCCGATGGGATCATCTTTTTATTCTTTAGCTCATTAGTATTTACTTGCTTTCCGAGATGAGAAAATTGCTCGGTAACCCCGGTTTAACACCTCTTTTTTATTGCGCACGGCATTCGAGCTTGTGATTAGAACAGTCCAAATCCCGCGATAGAATTCGTAGTAAATAACATTTTTAAAATAAACAAGACATTATGCTTTTATCTCATTCTCCCTCTCAGTCTGTCGTCATATTCTACTCTCGCTTTGAGGCGCTATGATAAATAATAAATAACCTTTATTCGATTTTATGGCCCCGAACGCTTAGAAAATATTTCTCAGGATTAGATTACACACAATGTCAATAAAGAGCATTATCCTTAC
This sequence comes from Lethocerus indicus, assembly GCA_019843655.1. NCBI lineage: Eukaryota > Metazoa > Arthropoda > Insecta > Hemiptera > Belostomatidae > Lethocerus > Lethocerus indicus. The sequence goes on along the minus strand of JACDQD010000005.1, from coordinate 22,734,175 downwards.
TTTTAATAACTAATATGTTTTCACTGATATTATTGTGGCTCTCACCCCAGCTGAGTTACCTTTCGGTAAATTTGGAAGACATTAACTTATATTTAATGAAATATGGTGTATACGAATTATGCATATTAGTCTAATTTAATTATTCAAGTAGGTCGGAATAAACATTTCGACGCAAACAAAAGAGAAAACAAATCAAAAGTTTAAAATTGTGAAATAAAAAGGTCCTTAGCTACTAGGTTATATGCCTCGACAGTCAACTAAATAAAGTAATAAAAACTAAGCTAAAAAGAAAGAAATCTCTTTTAGTTGACAGTTCGGCCTTAATTAAAACAATTAAACAATGGAGAGACTCTCAATTAACATTATATTGGACGACGGAATAAAAAAGCTCGACGACAAAATCTTTTCTCCAACGAGAAATTTAACTGACTTCAATCGCAGTCCAACCTTTTATTATTCGATTATTAATTCTGTTTAACTATTCTAATAATGTTTCCAGTTGTATGAAAGTTTTATTTTACATAGATTCTAGATTTTACATAGATTCTAGATTTTACATAGATTCTAGATTTTACATAGATTCTAGATTTTACATAGATTCTATCGACTGCTTTCATATATCGATATATATTATCCACTCGAAAATCCATCAGATTGCCGCCAATTTTTTGTGGCTTTTTTTGCTCCCATTATTTTTCGTATGCTTTTTTGTCACCGCTGTTTCAAATTTGTCAGCTTTGACCTTTTTCGAGTATTGAGTTGTATAGGTATATTCGATACTCGAAACTAGTCTACTGTAGCATCAAACGAGAGAATGGATTCTATAAAGTACAGGAGCAATGCCCGTGTAATTGTGCAGTGACATAATAAACCGTTTATGGTTTCCCCCTTGAACCCGACAACAATCCCAGGTCAGGCGAGGTCGGATACGGAATAAGCGGGAGGTCGCTTTAGCCGATTGGCAACTGCACAAAGGCGGTGAAAACAACAGTGAAGGCCCGCCGTTTGAGCTCCGTAAGACCGTTAATTGGAACCTACTGGAGCGTCGTCATCTATACATCCACCCGATAATTCGGTTTTATCCGAAATTTGCTACCCGGCCCGGATAATTCCTGTAAATACACTAACTTCTCTGGGAGACTTTTCGGTGAGAAGGAGGAGCCACCCTATTTGAAGGTCGAAAGCCGTTCGCCACAAGTGCGCGATATCATGGTGGTGTCATTGAGGATGGAGACAAGTGGTTTCGATCACATTTTTTGAGCACCATTTGCGTTACAATTAGTTACTCTCAGGACGTGCCCGCGTAGATGATCGACCTAGTGACACACACTAGTATTTCTCTGCTTCACTCTCTGATCTCTTTGATATCAGTGAAAGTTTTGCTCTCAATCTGCCGGGCTTAATCTATCGGTTCTTTAATGTTAAGGCCTGAAGGCCGGCACTCTCTGGACACCTGCGTTTAGCGATATCCCTCTATCTATTGTATTATACCAGATAAAATTTTAACAGAATAAACGAGCAGACAGAGTTTTGGACGGCACCATATTACATTATTCCATGGTTCTTATCAGAAGTATAACTCTGTATTATCATTGTGATGAAACCCTTCCGCGTGATAGTTCTCAACTTACACACACAAACACACACAGACACACAGAGGCGCATAATATACCTCAGTTATCGTGGTTTGAAAATTGGGAGATTTGAGAGATGAAGGATGCGCACTCATTTTATTAGTTACTCACTAATAAAAGTCCGAGCTGTTCACATGGTGAGTGTTACTATATAGTTTAACAATTGTTTTTTACATCAATTTAGTTTTGTTTATTTAAATATTTTATTGATTGTGCCATATTGTGAATATCATCTGTTTGCATTCGACCTGGAATACTAGTTAATTCTTGTCTAATTATTTCGCAGGTAGTTGTGGAAAAATTCCAAACGCCTGCTCGGGGAGTTGATCATCATTAATTTTTCACCTTAATCTGTTCAAATCCAGCATATTATACTGATAATCATTAATTTCATCTGATTTTTAAAAAATATTAAATCATAAATATTATGCTAATGTTAGATTTATTAGACGGGTGTTTGTATTTCCTACGGTCCTTTTTGTTTAGTGTTATTACAGCAAGCATTAGTTGCTGTTCATTCCTGTTATTATATTATTTTAGTAATTATATGTTGAACATGTGGATCAAATTCTTTGAAATTACCAACAATACTTTTCAAATTGTTTATCTTAATTTACACAGACTTCCAGTCTTAAGTGGATTTAATAGATGGTTCAATTTCTTACGCCATGAAATTAATAATGTTTAATCAATCGCGCGAATTTCTGTTTCCTCCAGTTTCGGCTTATCACGTCGGTAGAATAACCACCCACAAAAAAAAATCAAAGCAATATGGCATCACTTTAGCATGCTATAGCACTCGTGCGCATTGATTCAGTATCGTAAATGATTGTATAACATTTGGAATAACGAAATTCAGATCCTTACCACTGGCGGTCTGTTGGACTACCACACACCATACTAGTCATGTTTCGGCGATAGATGTAGAGGCTCTTTCCTACCAGTGAAACTGTGTCCCCTATTCCCTGTAGGGGTCTCCTCGACCTTGCTCCCAACCATAAGCCTCCAAGCCAACTGACCCGCCCAAACTTCTAATCCCCGACATTTAATCCAAATAATATCCGTCTGCCCACCTACGGTTAAAGCCAAGCTATCCCCAAGGTGATTACAAAGTACTCTTTCATATGGAAAAGAACCATAACTTTCTCCCTCTACCGATAATCAGCCCGGAGTATTGATACCTATTAGGTTTTATTGAGGCATTTTAAACTCGACTCTACAATTAATGAATGATTGGTTGCCCCAGCGATGGAACATACCCTACTTCTCCATTTGAATTCAATCTGTCTTGACCTAAAATTAATCCAGAACCATCGGTAGCTTTTACTTACTTTGGAGCTACTATTTCCCATAGAAGTGCAGAAATTAATACGCAGCTATCGCATGATAGCGATGTTAACGAGCGATATTTATTTTGAAACGTTTGAACAAGATCGGTTAGTGGAAAGGCTAATTAATTGTAAGTTATGAAAATCAATCATCATTAAGCCGAGATTTCAGAGGAATAAATTAAATCCACCTCATTGATGTATTATGTAGCTTAGCCGCGCCTGATTACATAAATTCACGATTTACACGCATTCTAACGGTTGTGCACAAAACCTATCCAAAGTTCGTTGTAAGACCGCAATACCCGTAGTCTGAAATGACAAGGGTTTCCTTATTTTCCTCTCTTAGTCCCCTGGAAGTTTGTATTAAAATTTAAACGTGCTAGAATTAATAGACATGATATCAATAAAGTACGAATTAATGCTGCCCTCTATGGAAGTATGTTTTTTAATGCCACTTGTTTTATATGGATTTCTAATATTTTATCAACCATATCAGCCTTAAAACCTCATGAAAATTTATAGGTCAAAACATTTCGATATAGATTATGGAAATAGAGAGTAGCCTTAATTATGATGTTTCTAGAATATTACCATACCCCGCAGTTTTTTTAAAGCTAACGTTAAGAAATTATGAATCTCGACTGCTAAGTTCTTAAAAAACTCGCCAAAAGCGAGTTACCATACTAAATTATTGAGGATTACATTCCCAAAAACGTCTTTTTTTAATTAAAATATACTAAAGAGGATAAACTGCCATGATTAAATCATATCTTTCAGAATTCGAGCTAAAGAAATAAACCGGAATAAATTTCCTTTAAAATTGTAGAGATTGCTATAACAGCGACATTTGAATGATAGATATATTAATCATTTTAGGTTTTAAGTATTATTATATATTCCTTCTTGATTATTTTTCTTGATTTCAGTTCTTATTTCAACATTCTACTGACATCGGCAGAGAATAAGCAATGTTTTCTTTTAAAGATAAAGTGGCTCTATTGCCAGGTGGCTCCCAAAAAATTGGCCTTCATCTGGCCAACCTGCTACTTGATCGAGGAGCGAACGTACGTATTTATTTCTGTAATATATGCGTATATACATATAGATATGTAAACTTACATTATATACCTACATTTTAAATATAAATAATAGATTTATTTAAAATAGAACGCCTCAAAGCAGAACTTTCCATTTTAATAATTGTTATAAATATGTAGTTTCATTAAGTATCAAAATTAAATCAGTTAAATTACTGCAATTATCCTCAGTTTTATTGACGTGCTAGACTGGTTTCGGCGGCTCACGATTCTCAGTAGCATTCTGTTAATAGATTGTAATTTTCATAATTATGTTGGTTGCCGATGGGGCATCCAGCCTGCACTGTTACATTGATATTAAGTGATTAAATTAACTGACTATTTTCCTTTAAGAAAATGGTGCAGTAAAGTAACGCTACTACATCAACAGTGCCACAGACTGGACGCCACACCAGCAAAAAATATACTTAAGTAACTCACTAAGCTAAATCAGGCTAGCTTAAACCAAATCAATTTTACTTAATCTCAATTTGAGAGAAATCACAGGAATGAAGGATTTCCAAACCCTTGGGAACCACCAGGTCATCAAATTAATTACGGGTGTCTCAAATTAATTATAAGTATTCAAAGAAATTATAAGTATTTTATACTTATAATCATTTCAAACTACACTAAATTTATTTCTTCCAAAAAAACCAATTATTTTGGCTTTAATTCATTATTAGGTAACAATTTGTGACATGAACAGTGAAATGACACAAGAGGCTACCCAGTTCTTGAACTACCATGAAGACAATTTTTTGTACATTCAGTGTGACGTCTCAATTCAGAAAGATCTGGAAAGTAAATATTTATGAATTTATGTGGTTTTCTCCTACTTCAATAGTCGTATTTTTATTAAAATATACTAAAAATGAAATATTGCATATATTAAATAGACATAAATTATTTAATACATAATTGATGATATTTGATTCTAGAGAGTTTCAGACAGACAATAAATAAATTTGAGAAACTTGATATCATTGTCAACTGCTGTGAGATGGTGTATGAATCTGCTGCTAGCTGCAGGCGTGTGACTGAAATAAATTTGGTAATTTCTACAAATATTTTTTGTTCAATTCTTCTGTGACAGAAATACTTAGCCACAGTGATACCACTACTAACACACATATAGTTCTTTGGACAATTAAAAATTGTAATCAGTGGTTTTGCCACAGTAAAAGTGCAGTGAAGACAATATGCCTCACTGGTAACCAACATGCCTAAGTGACTCACCAACTTACCAACAGAAAGGTGCTGAAAATGGTGAGCAGCCAAAACCAGCATAGAAAAAGGCAAAGCCACCAATCAGAGACAGAAGATATCAAGAACCACAATCATAGAACTTCTGTTAACTGACATATAAATGGAAGAAATATATATATTGTTGTTTGTCACTTTAGACATACAGAAAGTGAATCTTATTAAATAATTAATATAAAATCAATATCAAGATAATGTTATGTAAATAAAGTTAGACCATATAATTTTTGGCATATAATGTACTTTACATGCTGACACGACTATTATTAAATCAGGTTTATTTCAGATTACATGCTTTGAAATTACACATTTAGGACTGCATTATATGGGCAAAAAACACAATGGGACTGGAGGAACCATTATTAACATAGGATCTATATTTGGATTAAAAACATGCCCAATGTTTCCTCTTTATTCTAGTACAAAAGCAGCAATTAATCAATTTTCTTCATCAATGGGGGTAATATTAAACAAATATTATTCAGTGGTATAATTATGACTTATTACTTGATATTAGTAATTATTAAAGTCTTCATTTGTCATATTATTTGTCTTTGTAAGAGAAAACTAATTTTTAACATTTATTATATTATTTATTTATCTTTTATACCAGAAATCTGGGCTATAAAATATAAATATTTATATATATATATATATATATATATATATATATATATATATATATATCTTCTTTTTTTATTATCGAGTGATGATTTTTTCATGTCATTATCTATTTGCCAACATAAGCTTGATACAGACATGGTAGATTTTGTAATACTAGTTATGTGGTCTGCAAGGGGTTGGAAAACTCTAGATTTCATGTTCTTCTGTCTCCTCTCCAGCGAGACTCCTCTATTTTACTAAAATATACAATGATACACTCACCAATTCATTGTACCAATTTCAAACTTGTAATGTAATTGTTTTTTTTTTAACTATGGAAGTGAACTCCATCCAGTAGTTCAATGACTTAATAGTATAATAATAATTGCAATTATTTTTGTATAAATAGTTATAAACCACAATAATTTCTTATATATGACTAATTACTCACAATATATATGCATTTTAAAGGCTGATATTTACTTCAAAGAAACTGGAGTGAAGGTTATAGCAGTTAATATTGGTATTTGCCAATGGGAACTTTTTAATAATCATTTTGACGAAATATTCACAGATCTTTGGAAAAACACACGTACTGAAAGGTATATTTAATTTTAGAATCTTGCAGCAAACCTTGTCTAATGAAATTTATATGTATGTACTAAGTATTAACTTCACATAACAACCATTTATATTGAAGTAATGAAAACTAATTCTAAAACACACACATGAGTGTGAGTAATTTTATTTTTTAGTGTTTCAGAAACTGCAAAATGCATTTTGAAAATCATTGAAATAGGTAGGAGTGGTTCTATCTGGAAAATTCAGGAAAGTGATCAATACTGTTTAATCTAAACTGCAGTATTAATGACATTTTGCTAACAACACTAAGATTAAAAAAGCAGTATTTCAACTGTTTGTATTATTTACAACAAATTCATTCATTGTATTTTCATAAATTCATTATGTTTACATCAATTTTATTTGTGTTTTAGCATATTAAGTGCAGACGTAAATAATGAACTCATGCACAATGGTATTAATTAACTGACAAAATACAATGAATGACTGCAGATTATCTAACTTTCAATATATATTCTAGAAACAATGTAAACCTTTATTCTATAAGTTGTACTAATAATTCTAGTTGTACTAAGGAATTTAACATCCATACCTGATATTCTTATTCAAGATATTCACACCTTTAAAAATGCTTGTATAATTTATAAACAAATTATATATAACATACTTTATATGTAGAAGTTTATGGTCTACAGTGATCAACAATAGCAGAAATGATACTCCATATATGTTAAAATTAAATGTGTTCAGTACATATAATCACTATTTAAGGTTCATTTCTTTAGATCAGTATACTTGTTTCTGTAGTATCTTCTTACATGTTGCAGGTTATAGGACATTTAAAAAATGCAAATACATTATTACTATTACTGCATGAAAAATGACATTTTTAATATTCAAATATACTGTTGTTTGGGTTATTTTGAAAAAGAAAATTTACTCGGGAATGCTATAGGTACAGTGTATAGCGGTACCACTTGTACTGTCTTTACCAAGTAATAAAATGCCGGTTAGTGGGGCCATGAGTTAGCACGACCTTCCCGCCCTATCTCATTCAGTCTATCAGTCTTTCTCCGACAGAAGTCGGCGCGTTTGGTTTGCATTTCTTGATAGTTTTACATAACTAAGAATGTCCAAGTTGATAGTGGACTGCGACCCCGGCATCGACGACACTTGGGCCCTGTTGCTCTTTTTAGCGTCAGAAAAGTGCCGACTATTGGGGATCACATGTGTCAACGGTAATACTACCGCGGACCACGCTTGCCGGAACGCCCGCTATCTTCTCGCCAAGTGCGGACGTACCGATGTGAGTTTCTTAGTGCAACGTGTAATTTGTCGGCTAATTTGTATTTGTCGTATTCCTTTTAAACCGAAAATTATACATATGATTAATATTATGAAAGTTTTATTCCGTCCGCACCTTTACGAATCGCTCAACTGAGATACGTAATTAACCTAAACCATTCTATTATTTCATTGAGACAATACCTTCGCGACATACCTTCCGATTCGGGAAATACCTGTTGCTGAGAATCATAATCGAAAATAATACAATGTAGAAGCTTGTATAGTTAGACTAGACGTTATGGCTCAAAAACTAGCGTTATCACACAGTAAATATGGCGTCGAAACTGATAATGACTTTTTAGCAGTGAACTACAGGGTGGCTCCCACAGGGAGTGCACTTCAGTACTATTGCATCACTAGGGTGCTCATGCGCAAGTGTAAGCGTGGTTTTATACTAGTTCAAGTTGAAATAACACGTTTTATTTTCCGTCATTTTGCTCCCATCCTTTTTAAAAATGTCTATAGCTTTCCGTTGACAGTTATTGCCCCTACAGAACAAGTTCTAGCTGTCATCACAATGATTGCTGCCATTTAGAACACAAAGGTCCCTAAAGGAACTTAAGGCCCAATAATTTTGAGTGTGGTTTTTCAATTATGTTGTTCATACCATTGTTATCCATATAAATATTGTATATTTTTTCCTCAAAAAAATTGAAATGGGGCTCCATTAGTGGATATTTCAACATGGGCTGTAGCACATTATTTTTCATTTTTGTTGGTGTCTCTTGTTTAATAATATAAATAATGTCATTACACCAGAAAATTATGAGAACTTATTTATTTGTTACGAAGGTTGTCAAAGTTCTTGAGGAAGTATTGTTCCACAGGAGCAGAATTATTTCCAACTGTTAGATGAGTTAATGTGAAAATTTGCCTAAGTGAAAATTGACCAAAAAACAATAAAAATAAAAACTACAGTAAAAAACTAATAAAAAACTGCATTTCCTTATTTTTATCCCTTTTACTAGAATTTGAAGAGGAATAACACTCAAAATATGTTATACAAATTGTGTGTTATCTGGTTGACTGCATTATAGAGATAATGGGTATCTTTACAAGTGGATTATGGAGACAATATATTATCACTTAGTAAAAGTGAAAAAAATTAATGATGAATTTGTGAATTTCTAATTAAACTAATTGTGTGTGTTATGGCTGGAAAACAAATCTGTATTTGTTATGTTTCAACTCTTAGTAAAGTTTTAATGTTTAGAAAATAAATGAAAAGTAAAAAATGAATGAAATGTGTGAGATTTCAGATACCAGTTTATAAAGGAGCTAAGAATCCTATAGTGACAGCAGATCCCTATGGTTTACCACCTGACTTCCTTCATTACCATGGCCTCAATGGTTTTGGTGACATTGAACTTCCCCCTTTATCGGACATGCCTCCTGTTCAAAATGAAAATGCTATTGTTGCTTTAAACAAAATTGCTGCAGAGAATAAAGGTAAGAGGGTATTTTATTTGATAGTAAATTAGTATTATATTACATTAGTTGTTAGTACATTGGCTGCTAGGGGTTTATTTTCTCTTATTTATAAGGAATGAGTGATATTATTTGCATCTGTTTTACCCTTGCTTATATGTAGATTTCAAAAATTTCATGTAGTCATCACTGTATTTTTAGATATATTTTACTAAAATTTATTGAGCCAAGGTAAGCATTTGGCTCATTTTCTGATTTGTATGTACTGTATATAACTTGAATGAGAAATTAAGTTATTCTGAAGTGCTTGAATACATGCAATTTTTTAATAGTAAGGCATTATAAATTGTTAAAATAATCAAAAATTTAAAGGGGAATTGACTGTTGTATGCCTTGGCCCTCTGACCAACATTGCTCTTACTATTCGGACCTACACTGAGTTTGTCAACAATGTGAAAGAGTTTTTAATAATGGGTGGCAATTACACAGGTATGAACTTATGATTTTTTCCTTATTAATATTTTATTTTAGTTGTTACTTTATAATTTATTAATTTATATTATATAATTGTAATAACACCAAATAATTAAATCAAAGTTGTATGCTTAATGTATATGCATTCTATAGCGGCTGGCAACACAACTATGTGTGCCGAGTTCAATTTCTTCACTGATCCTGAAGCAGCTCATGTTGTTTTAAGCAGTGCTTGTGGAAAGATCACTATTCTGCCTTGGGAGACTTGCCTCAGCACAGAAATAACATATGTAATTTTAACTTTTTACATCATCACAGTTATATTTTATATTAATAATAATAATAATGCTCAATGGTTAGTCTGTTAGAAATTTAACTTGTATAAGTCAACTGCAATTGATAAAATATGACAGCTTATTTGTTTTTATTTTAATTTACAAGTTTTATGAGTGGTTTTTCATTTCATTAGTTAAACCTCTTCTAATCTATTAATTATTTTTATATCAGAATAAATCTTGAATAAATTACACTTTATGCTCATAATAACATTTTCCTATGATGTTCTCAATGTACAATTAAAAAACATTTTCAAGTGAACTAAAAATTGTTCTAATCAGCAAGCATGGATTTATGTATTAAAAAGAAGTAGCCTTCCAATGCAATAAATATTTTCTCATGTATTTCTTGCAATTTTGTTGGTATTGCAATCCATTTTTATTACTTATAATAAAATTATTACAGGAATGGAGACAATCATTGACAAAGGGAGGTAACAAAGTAATGGCCTTTATGGATCAAATAGAAGCATCTATATTGGAAAGAGCTAAGAGAATAGGACTGCACAATTGGGTCAACTGTGACCAGCTATTGGCCAGCATTGTACTGGAAAGAGGTATCATCCAAGAGTCTTCTGAATCTTATGCCACAGTTGAATTGCATGGTTCACATACTCGGGGGCAGGTTGTGATCGGCCATCTTACAAAGAAAAAACCAAATGTGATCATTGTAAAGAAGGTTAACAAAGAGAAGCATATGGAAAACTTGTGGGCACTCAAGACTTTTTCATGGAATACCACCATATAAGTTAATTATTAATTTTATTTTTAGTATTAATAATCAGGTAATATAATGAAACTATTTCTTCATAATTGAATCCGTAAATAGATGTATCCATATTTTTTCCAAATAGGTAAAGACAATTGTTTTGTCAACTATTTATTATTATAAATTAATGGTTAAATTTCATTTGAAGTTATTATTTTAAAAAAGTGGATTTTAAACATCCATTCTCTAGAAATTTCCATGTAAAAACGATTTACATGTTAACAAAATGTATAAACATTATTTTTATAAATAATTAATTTATACCTCAATAAAATATGGATCTGGTTTATTCAGCAAAGGTGAAGACTTTCAAAAAAAATGAAATGCCAGTCTGATCTACTAATGTGTGAAACCTGTTAATTCTGCTCAAGTAAATTATGCTTAAAAATATGTTGTAATCACAGTTAGATTTCCCAGTTTTCCATCCCTTGGTGTTCCAAGCAATGATTGAGAGTTAAGGATTCATGAAAATTTAGCATATGGTACAAGTAATTCTCTGAAAAACTATTAGCACTTTCAGCAGTTTTAGCAGTTTCAAAATCATGATTCCAGATGAAGCTAGGGAATAATTCCTCACTGATGTATTATACTACAGAGAAACTAAAATCAGGAGGGTTACAGGTAGGATAGGCCTCAATTATGTAGCTCAAATATGTAGCTATCAGCAAGCCAGACCCCCTAATTCAAAAACAGATATACTATCCTCTCCACTGTCCACAGTGATGATACAGTCATTAGGCATAACATGAATACCTAATTGGTTCATTGATAACAAAGAAAATATTCCTTCTTAATGATTTCCAACCATCCATCATTTTTTAACAATAAAATAACTGTAGGTTCATGATGTTTCTGTCTCCTCTCGCTGGTTTGGTCTTTTGCTAGACCGGTTTCGGCTGCTCGCCATCTTCAGTAGCGGTGTTAGTCATTGTTAGCACTTTGGATGTTTTTTGGGCATACTCACTGCACTATAACTTTCACATGTACTGTGAAAGTATTAAGTGAAAAATGGCGAGCAGCCGAAACTGGTCTAGCAAAAGACCAAACCAGCGAGAGGAGACAGAAACATCACGAACCTACAGTATTCCAACCCCTTGCAGACCACAAAACAGGTATATTAAACTAAATAAAATAACTAATAGCACATCACACTATAACAAAAAGGATTTATGAAAGTTTAATCTTTTTCAATTTGGGTGATATTCGATTTAAAAATTTCAGGTATATGTACATGTTATAGGTATAAAACAACTGAAACCTGCTTACTTAATCGATGATATTTAATAAGAATTAAACATAAAAATATATATTTTTTAAACACACTAATAACCACAGACAATTTGCGTGAAATTTTCTGATTTAATATACCTCAAGGGTTTTCATAATCCAAACATTAATGTTCCAATATACTTATTATCTATATAAATTACATCAATTCTGAAAGAAAATACCGCTTTCTATGAAATTACAAACGCTCCATATTTATTGTGTTATTTTTTAATTATACACATTATTCTATTAAGAAGTTTTACTAGTGACAACATTAAATCCTGGCTTTTTTTACAAATGGATCTACAATGGATCACACAAAACTTAGGCAACATATGGTTACTTGATACCACAGCTATTTAATTTCTACAATGATTATGTATTTCTCTGCTACTATAAAATAGCGATAATTTATACAAGGTGATGCATTCAACTACACACTTTGTTTTTTTTTATGTAAATTCTGGTAGATACACTGAGATACAATTATACATAATTATATGTTAAGACCGAAATCAAACAATCAACCAACATATTCATTTTTCAGGTACATACGTATAAAGTATAATACTTAAAAATGTTACATTTAGAAAGATAATTATTTTTTAGTTCCATAGAGATTGCACATAAAACAGAGTATAATGAATTTATAAGGGAACTAATATTTCTTTAAGGACATATATATTTCTTGAGATACTTCCCCAAAACCAAATCAAACTAAAGGGGCTAATCTGCACAATTAATTTTCACAAAGACTAAAGAATTATAAAATTAAATTTTTTGTATACATGATGAACATAATAAAAAAATTTATACTTTTGAGCTTTGAACTTTTTTAAAAACTTAAAAAATATAATTTTTGATTTGAAAAAACACCTTAGATCCTAAAACATTTACCAACAAATAATGTATAAAAATTAGCTGACAGTTCATTTGTGCTTGTCCTCAACTTTTCATCCAAATTGACAATAGATATGCTATTATAGTTATTCCCCCAGTGCAATCCCAAATTCGAGGAAGGATCACAAAAACCACATTAACAAAAATTTTAGGCAATGGTTTTCTAAAAACTAAGATATATTTTATGTTCCATAAACATTACAATAATTTTCTTTGATGCAAACTTTACATTATAATTTTCTAATAATAACTCTATCAGTCCTTAAATAATACTATATCTCTATTAGGGTCTATACGGCAACTTAATCAATTTTCTTAATTTAAATATTCGACTCAAAAATGATACATTAATATAACTCTTCAATTATTTAAATTATTCCATATATTAAAATAAATTATTTGTAAGTATTAGATTAATGTGATCCCACTTCATAATAAATCTCTCTATGATGTAAAAATGGTATGTACAAATTTACCTAATAATAATAAATATGAAAACAAGAAAGTATATGTTGGTACATAAAATTTTGTAAATCTAATAGATCTTTTACAACATATATTTCTTTTAAATTTATATATATATATATATATATATATATATACATATATCTTATGTACGCATGTGTACATATTTCTTTAATTAGAACATAAATTTGTCTATTAAAATAATAATTCATTCTTTGCTATAAGATTTAAATATATCCATTCTTCAGTTCTATAATTTCATAATTCAGATTATATTTTCAAATCTGAGTTATATAACTTTGTCAGTACCAAAAAAACAAAATAAATCTTCCAGGGACGGCTAAGAAATTAAAAGCACAGTGGTTAACATGTGTCAAAATAAACATAAAAAACTACTGATGTCAAATAGAAGTTAATAAACATTTTCAGGTTTATAAAAAACCAACTTATCTTGTCAAAATCAATTCTTAAAGGAATCTTAAAAAGTACTTACGTATACATACATAAAGCAAATTAATGTCTTTATATTTACAAAACATTAGTTCAGAACATTACAAATATCTAGATGTGTAAAATGTAAGCTTATAAACAAAACATGTATATTACTAAAGCTAATCAAGTGTATATACTACAGAAATCGCAAAAAAATATAGCACATGTGTAGCATAACTATTAATATGTCCATTTAAAATTATGATATAAGAAATAAAAGTCATATCTTATGAACAAAATTATTAGCTGGGTATTAACAAATTTGTCAGATGCCAATATTTCTTCTCAAGCTTAAAAAATGGATACATTCTTCATTAGGGAAATAAATATTTATTTAAATACCTATGTGCCAAACATTTATTGATCCTGTCAATTCCTTTTTATTGGAGACAAACTGTATTTAAAGAACACAACAGTTGGCTCATAAGTGTAAATTTGTTTATCACATTTGAAGTATTAGCATGAATGTAACATACTTTGGTGAAAAGTTTTAAAATACGCATATTTGACATGGCATTCTTCACATGTTAATTTATTCAAAGAGTAAAAATAAAAAAAAAGTATAAAAACCCCCCAAAAGAAGAAGCCAGAACCAAATATGCTTAATTGCACAGTTTAAAATCCTTTTATATGTGAAATATTTGTTAAGTTCCTACCACATTCAAGTCCATAAAACAATTGAACTAAAATAATAGTATCAATACAGTTAGGGTATAACCTTTTCAGGTTGTGGCTCAACAGTTCTTTGAGGTGACAGGAGTTCCTGTCTGTCTCTATCTCTTTCTCTGCCAGGCCTGAATGATTCCAGTAGTTCTTCAACCCTGTCTTCAATTGGACCCCAAACATCATAACCAGAATTGTTCTGCAACCAAACTACTAGGGTCCCATGAGCTGATTTTAAATTCACTTCTGACCTAAAAAAAAATCAAAATTGAAAGAAAAGAATTTCTTCAGACAGGATATGTTTCTAGTACTTAAGACAGCTACTATGTATATGTACTTATGTACATGTTTAACTGGTATAACAATGTTTATGAACATGTACAATTAGGAGCAAGAATACCTATTTATGATTGAAAAATGTATGATATAACTGAACGTCTAAATTATATATCTAAATAAATAATTATACCTAAATTAATACATTAACCTATATTATGAATATGTAAATTATGATCACAAAAATGACAATAAATGAACCCCATTTTTGGACTAGATAACTATTATTGCATACACAAATAGATAATAGGTACAAATAGATATTTTCATTTTAAACTTAGTCTTAGCACCTAGGGTACAGATTTTTTAATGTCTGTAGCATCAATGAAACTTGGACTGCCAGGGCCCTCAGTGATTTGAAATCTACGCCTTTGGCCACTGGCCTAGTAACAAATTTGTACAGACAGATAAATCTAAGAACTGGAATTAGTGACAATACAATAAAAGCTTTGTTCTCACTTTGGCAGTACATGTTGAAACCCATGCCTGTATTCATGGGCACAACTGGGCACTACGACCTGCTTACGCTTGAATGGGGAGGCCTCAAGCTTGAGAAGAGCTGAAGGAGCAGGATCCCTCCACTCAGGCAAGAACACTATAAATGACAATGGTTCCTCTGAGTCACTCAACAGTCTTTCAAAATGGTTCACTGCTGCATCCATCAGCTCCTCACTGTATGGTGGATTTGCAGCAAATGATCCCGATACTGCTTTCAGTTCCAGAATCGACCTGTAATATAATGTTTACTTTTCAATTCACATACATTATTCAACATGAAAAAATATTAAAGGTTAATCAAACAATCAAAACTAATTTTCATATATCTACTTTAAACTTTCTCAACATAAATCTTTTTTTTCTATTGTACATATTAAAAAAAAAAAGATATTAGGATGCATATATTATAGTTGGAATAACCTACGAATTATGAATATCTGTTTATTTTCTACTCAAATTTAAGTTAAGAACATTTATAACAGATGTTTTGATGCCTCCAGAACTTCAACACAGATGTCACAAGGAGTGCATGAAGATTATTCAACTATATTCAAAAATTGCTATCGGTTTTACATACATTTTAAATTGTAGACTCAATATTCATTCCACAAAAAAGTAAGATAATAAGGAAATAAATTGTCAATAGTACCCTCTTGATCCAAAATATGAGTCAGTGTCTGGGAAGGCTGAACAGTACTGCCTAAAATAACAGTTTAGAGGTGACGCAAAACATTCAAAAGTAACTCCAAACTTTTTGTTGAGGCACTCAAGAACTGTGATGGGCAATGACCTCTGGGTTGAATGGGAAGTGGCCACATATGTCATATACCTCTTCAGCAAAATCCATACCCTTGTCAAGAAAAATTCCAGTTTCTTATCATCAAAACAACTCATTCTGTACAGATACTCCTACAAATAAAAAGATATAAGTATATATAAAATACTTTGCATGTTTTACTTTACAGTGTAATATTTTTCATTCAAAGGATATTATTCAATAATTACAAACAGAATATTTAAAAGATAATGTGTGATCAATTTTAGGAAGTGGGTTTCAGTGAATTTGAAATATTTAAGACAAACAACTTTATCAGACAAAAAACTGTCTGTCCTCATTACACAAACTAAAATGGAAAGTTGAAATAATTTCTAATACACCCAAATAAGAAAAAATCCCACCCCTTCCCTTAAACAAAAAGGCTTTTTAAAATTAAAGATTTTAATTACTAAAAATAAGTAAGTTATTTATATCTGAAACCTAGATCACATGTACTTTTAACAAATGAATAGTCTTAGACGATCAATCCATATTATTTAAATAATTTTAACTGTATGGAAGGAAATTCTTCCATATAGATTAAAAAATTATATTTTTTCCTGTCAAAAGAAAAAGTACACAGGAAAGTTAACAAAAACATCCTCTAAGGAGGTAGAACTAATTGGCTAAATATATAGGCTATATATTGAATATATATTTATATATGAAACACAGAGTAAATAATAAATAAGGACAGAAAAGAGCTGAATTACCAATTTTTGAAGATAGGAAGTATTTATTTTAAGTGTTTCTCCCTGAAACCTTAACAAAGACAGATCCTTTTCAGTGAGATAATCAACTGGAGGAATACGAAGGCTAGGTGTGCTGAACTGGACTGGATAGCACCAAACCTTCCTTGAAGTATTTCCACTTCCATGTAAAGGAGGTTCTAAAATTAGGAACAACAGAAAATACATTTATTAGTAAACAACTGTTACAAAGCTTTAATGCAATCAGACTAATTTTGAGTGTTCCTATGAGAAATAAAAGGTAGGACCAACAAGGTGTTTCATCACTTATATCATATGACTGCATCATTATGATATTCTGTGTAAAGTACCATTAGATAATAAATAGTTATATTAGTAAATAGCTAATTTTTATTTTATTCTCTTAAGTGCCTTTTCAAATTCATTAGAAAAAGCTATAAATATAGTCAAAATTCATTTCTAACTCATTATGCAAATTAATAATTTCGCATTTATAAATTAAAACTAACCAGGCACTCCATTCTCCCTCAGTAATTCAAAATGTTTCTCCCTTGTTTTTTTAGCATACTCGGAAGATAAGGTATATATTTTTAAGCAAATGCCTTCTACTGATTCTTTGACAGTCTCGGTTAAATGTGGTTGGCACTGTTCCTATAAATAAAAACAGAAAATTTAATTACAGTGTTCTTTTATTTTCAGCAATTAAGAAACAATTTATAAATTTGACAGACATACCTTAAGGTGAATAAGTCTATCTTGATAGTCATCATAAGATGAACCAACAGTTCGCCTTAACCAATGGAATGTATCATCAACATTCCACTTGACAACCTTTCTACTCTCAGGTGAAGCATTTCTGAAACACAACACACTGATTATAGAAACATCAAAATGTTTAGGTTAATATTTTAATATATATATATATATATATATATATATATATATATATATTATATTTAAAAAGTAATAACTACATCATATTACTTTTATCTTTTATAATTTTCATAACTATAAATGTCTATGCATATTATATTATAATTATAGACCATTATAATATATGTAAGTATATAACGTATGCAATACCTAGACTCTATCATTTTCTTGGCTGCCTCTGCATAGCGAGAGAGCTGTTTACGAGCATCACCTGTAAACTTTGCCTTCACCAGCTTGATAGGTATATCATTCATAATTTCTCTGTACATACACATGGAAATTTCAGGATAACACTGACTTGGAAAAAATGGCTCAGTTCCACAGTCAACAACTTTACGTTCCATCAACCACCTGTTGAATGAATCTTTTGGTGCAACAATTCCTGCAACAATAAAGTGCATTAAACCTATGACAAATGACATATACAGAAGAAATAATTGTTATTTAAATTACCTTCCCGAGAATGACACAGTTCTTGATAACAACTTCGTAATTTATTCGCCAGGCTGCATCGAAAATTTTCAATCACTGGATGAGGTGGGAGTACGTTGGTTAGGTTTCGTTCATAAATGATAACATTTGTATGTACGTCAAGGTCCCATGGTCCACTGCAATGCATATTGTATGAATTAATATCTAATTTAGATGAGTTACATATTTTCTCATTTGTATTTTTTAGAATAAAAAAACATGTTAGAAATTTTAACATTCCATTTTATTTGGTGATGAAAAATCATTACTATATATTGCCATTAAAACTCATTCAATTTATTGCAATTCATGAGTCCTTTTTTTAACCTCTAATCAAATCAAGTCATTATCAGGTTTTATGCTAGAGAAGGATTGAATGGCAGGAGTAGCATAAGGGTAAATATACTACTCAATTGAATACTGTACTTAAACATAAGGTAATAATTACTTGCTTTATAGGTTTAGTAAGAACATATTAAGAAGTCAGTACATACGCAAGGGCAACTTTTTTAATAACTGGACTGCCTACACCATCCTCTGATGCCCTTCTTTTTACTCCATGAGGCATGGCATTTGGAGGTGGAATACCAGGACCACATATGCCCAATGGGTCTGTGATTGGATCAAACTGAAATAGAAATAATAAAAAATAATTATATTTAACACGTAAATAAGGAAACAAATTTCAAAAATCAATTCTTACAAAATGAAATTACTCACAAATCATGAATTACAGTGTACAAAGATTTAAATACATCAACATTTATGTGCAAAAATCATTTATATTTAATTTATGCAAAGATGCCTATCTTGCTAACAGATCAAGGTAGATATAGGGCAAGGAATTTTCAAGACATGCATTCCACCTACATGCTGTCAACCTGAATAAATATTATTATGAAACAGGATAATTTTTTAACCTGAGGCTTCAATAGAGGCATCTCCCAGAGTGATTCACCCGTATGTTTATTCCAAAAATAAGGTCTGGCTTCACGTTTGCTCCAGCACCTTCTCCAACCCTGTTGCAACAGTTCTGGAGGTAATTCCGGTTCAAGATATCCCCCTGGTGGCAATGGCTGTAATATAAACAATATTAATAATCAGCAATATAGTATATTCAATATGACTACACAACTGGCCATAAGCTGCCAATTGTCCTATATAAGCAACGATTAAAAAATATAAAAATATGACTATATCTATCAAATAACACAGAAAAAGTGAAATTGCTTAGATACTGTGTATTATGTATGTGCTGTGAAGAGTATATAAGAGTGATTCTGGACAATTAGATAAGTAATTTCTATTACAAATCTGTTTCCTGATTTTAAATAAATGTAGATTCAAAATAACATATTATTAAGACATGACATTTAAGAACAACTCTCACGTGTGTCACTTGAGCCATATGTGGATGAACCAGTGGTACGCTGTGATCGATTGAAATTGGAGGTTGCACTTTGATTGGTGTCGGCACATGAATGGTCATTGAATCATGGTTTATGGGTACTTGCACTTGAGGAACAGGAACTTCCCAAGAGGTGCTTGGAATTTCTTCCTTTAAACCATTTACTTCTGCCATGTTCAAAAGGTTCCAACTCATCTTAAATCACCAAATATTGGAACGAGGAAAAGATTTCTGGAAAAAACAAGATAAATATTATTAATTTATAAAGAAAAACATATTTTTTATTAACAGTAATTATAGAATAATAAATGTTATTAAAGTTCTAATCAAGTCATCCAAAAAAACAAAATGACAAAAAAAAATTTCACTGAAAAATTGGCAAAAGACAAGAAGAAAAAGATTCTAAATCTTACTGATATATACCACACAAAACATGTATATATTCCCTTACGAAACTGATAATGAGTAAACAAGATGTTACCATTACATTATATGAACATTGCATACGTTTATGTTAAGAGATAATTGAATTATTAATTTACTGCTTGATAATACATACATTTTATGCTGTGATTCAACAGAATCAAAATGGACAAGTATACTAGACATTACTAATTTAAACCAAACCTATGGCTGACTTTAATTAGAAAAATAGCATAAAACAATGGAATATAAATTTCTGCCAGACATAATATGTTATGCCAGGCATAATATAAATATCAACATAATTATAAGATTTTAATTTAATTTATAGTATGTATGTGTCTTTTGTTCACTAAAATTATGTAAATTTAGAGACATTATGTTATAACATCAGCATTAATTAAAATTTATATTTAACATCAACTGTACTATTACTTAAATTACTAAAATAAAAAACATGTAAACAAAACACCATTATTGATAATTATTATAACAAGTAATTACACCAGGCAGATGGAGGAAATATTTGTTTACAGTACAAATCTATCAAACCGTCTTTAAACTCAGCTTTTCTCGTTCTAATGAATAAAAACATGATAAATATAAAACGTAGGATAAAAATGAACGCAGAGTCAAGTCGAATTATTAAATTTCGATAATAAGCTACTCTGACACACAATAATAATGACAATCCAAGCGCTTGGAAGGCTGAATAAAATTGCAGTTGTCGGAAAATAGTATCAAAACTAAAGCACGAAGTCTCACACCACGTATTATCACTTACCCCTCCAGTCGAGTAACACAATTTGCAAAATATTCTAAAGTCAAACTATTCCCATTCATGATTTTACAGAACGAAATCGAAGTATACCAACCCATACCGACGCCATTTGCACTACTCTAAAATAACCCCTAGTGTTGCCAATCGCTCCCAATGCGTCTGTTTTTACCGGGATTAATAATATCAATAAGTTCAAAGCGTTTTTATACAGTTTTCGATACACAGAACCGGTCTTAAATCCTTCTATATATCAACGAACAAATAACTGGCAAAGTAGTAGTAATTCGCTACATATCATTTAACAAAACTTCATTCTATACATAGTTCATTCTTGAATTATTCTCCGACGTAGACCTGGTTTTGTCACGATCAAAATAAATTCTAAATGTAAAATAGGATCCTATTGCATAAAATTATTTTACCTCCCGTAAATACTGAGTAAATAATAACTCGAGTACAAATCGACACTATTTTTAGTTGGCACCATCGTTTCGGTATTCTCGTTGATTTCGCCAGATCTCGTTGGTATTTACTTGTAGTGTGAATGATTGTATTAGAGTTTAGCCTGGTACCTCGAATATTTTAATTGTAGATTTTAAGTTGGGTTTTCAGTTAACTAGTTGACACTGTATTTATTACACGTCGGTTACTGAGATACTGCGATCATGTCTGTGGCGTTCGTACCGAGGGGACCTAGACAGCCTCCCAGTCCTGCTCAAATACAAAAAGTAACTTTCTTGGAAATATTATATTTGTTTCTTATTATTCTTGTTTATTGCACGCACTATTGTTTGTCTTTAATATATTATTAATTAACTGAGTACATCAGTTCAATTATCGACTTAATTTCAGACACTAATTTTTAATTTATTTTAAAGCACGTATTATTTTTGATATGTTTTATTAAAATGAGTGAATCGAGTAAACATTTACATTCTAAGGTAAATATTCCATTTAGACCAAAATTTAACATTTAAGAAATCATACACAGTTTGTTATTAAAGTAAAGTAATAAAATGTACAAAAATTAAGAAAGGAAGAAAATTGACTTGTTACATTTTTTCATTTAATAACTTAATTAATCCTCATATGTTTTAGATGCTGGATGAAAATAGCCAACTTATTCAAACTATTCAAGATTATCAAAGTAAAGGAAAAGCTCAAGAATGCATGCAGTATGTTATTTTCAGAAACCTTAATAAATGAGTCATACTATTGTATCCACTTATTTAAATCCATTTGTTTAGTAATTTGATACAAAAGTATCTTCAGAATCACCTATACAAAAACCTCTGCTAATATAGTTTTTTTTATTGTAGGTATCAACAAATTTTGCACAGGAATTTGGTGTATCTGGCTTCAATAGCAGATGCTAATCAAAATATACAAGCCCTTTTACCAGTAAGTTTGATGTTAATCATCATGACAAACCTTTTGCATAAGATCCAACCATGGAACTTTTATAATAGTCATTGGACTTAATAGTCATCCAGTGAACTGAATAAGGATGAATTATATTTTTGGCTTCAAAATTGTATTGATTTACAGCCACCACAGGGAGTTGGTAACCAAACACATCACGGTATGGGCCCGCCTGGACCTGATATGGCCAGTGGCCCGCAGGGTCCCCAGGGACCTCCAACCAATTTTAACCAACAGCCAAATTACAGGCCACCCATGCCTCCTGCCCAGCAGCCTATGCCACAGCAGCGTAAGTTTCTTTTTCGCTTTTCAAAATTAATATTGGATCAATTGTTGAAAATTGAGAATTGTTGAAGGACTGTGTAGGCACTTGATGAATAAAAGTGGCCCAGTGACTAAAAGAATAGTTTTAGAACCATTGAGACTGTTTATGATGATTATGTTAAGTTAGATCAAGAGATAGATTAAGCCTAGATTGAGCTTAATGTACTTAGTATGCTATACCCTAGAAAAAGTAATGATAAAATAATGTTATGAAAGAAAATTATTTGAATTGTATTTTGTCTGTATATTTTGAGTTGTCTAATTATGGTTAAATATATCTTCTTATTCAAATTTTTAGTTTTAAAAGTTCATCCTACTTTTGGATTAATTGTTTAACATTCAATTCTAATGACATTTATATGAAACCAAATAAATTAGCCATTTCCTTTTTCATTTAATTATATTGTTAGGATAACATTTTGTAGATTTTTATATTTACTACATGCTTTATTACATGTCCAGGGACTATTCTGGATTAACTTAATTATGAATTTACACATTTAGTTCAATTGGGGAACGGAATATTTGAAATCGCTGTTATTATATCCTTATTCGTGCCTTCAATGAATTGTTTTAGGGCCTGGGACAGGAACAGGACCTCAACAGTATCGACCACAAGGTTATCCACAACAGACACCACAACAGTCATATCCAAGTTCTCAATACCCCAACCAAACTCAGGTGTCATCTCAGGTTAAAAATTTACTTCTGCATTTTGTAAATATGGTGTAGAAATATAAATGTGGTGTGTATCTGCATTCCTGCATAGGTTTTGTACTTTTCCCTAAGTTGGTACTGGTCTTTGGTGGTATGTTGGATTCAGATAGAAAAAATCCATGCAACTGGTATTATTATTTTTACATTAGCAGTTTGTCAGTGTTAATTAATGGGATAGGAAAGAGTGTAGTGTAATGAAAAATTATGATATAGTATCTGCATAGAAATTTTGGTTTTAAATGTTACACTATATCCAAATTATTGATATAAGTGGAATTTAAAAATTAATGTATATATAATGGTGTATGAAATATTAAAAAGTTGCACATTTAAAATTAAAATTGTAATATTTAATTTTTGATACATCTAAAATGGAAGGAGTGAGGTTGTGTTGTATGGAATAATTAGACAAGCAAAATTTATATATATCTAAAGCATCTACTATACTAACTAGTTTTAGAGTCTGATGGCCAGTAATGTTCTTTCTGATGCCTCTGTCTGTGTAAGGTGAATTCTCATGGACTGTTGTAACAATTAAGATAAGTGTTATAATTTATTGTACATTTTTAACAGAAAATGTGTTTCTCTTCTTTTTTTCCAGAATTACACTCCGTCATCACAAGGTGGTCCAATCGGTGGTCAGCAGCAAGCTTATGGTAACAGCGGAGCTGGAGGGTACGGGGGTCCACCTCAGCCCCCTCCTCAGGGATATGGCCCTCCACCTCAGCCTCCCTACGGCCCCCCACCCACTACTACACAGCCACAGCAGCCTGGCTACAATCCACCCAATCAGGGGTATGAATAGTCATTATTTGAGCCTCGTTTTACACAATATATACCATAATAATCACAATTAATATAAGATGGCATTATTTATTATTTTATGTTTCAGATATTGAATGACCATAAACGTGTATTTATATAGTATAATATATATAATAATGGTCTCAATTTAATTTTTTTTAAATAGTTTCATTTCATACGTAAGATTAAACATAAATATTAAAGAGGGGTTAAACATTTATTGTCCATTTCACACAAATGTTTTAAGAACCGCAATTTTAAACAAAATGCAATTTTCTAGATATCCAGCAAACACTCAAGGAACTTACCCTTCGAATTATGGAGGACAGCCGTATCCATCATCTCAGCCTAGCTCGCAGAGTGGAACTCAGAATTCTTACAATAGCGGGGGAAACTATCCTGGGAATTATGGAGGTAGTGGACAGGCCGGAGGTAATCCACAGGGGCCACAGCAACAACAGCCTCAACAACAGCAGCAACAAGGAGGAGTGGTACCACCACCGGGAGGTGTAGGTGCACAGTATGGGCAACAGGGTTCAGGGGGATATGCGGGGCCTCCCGCAACAGTGAGCAGCCCTGGGCCACAGGGGCTATGCCCAAACAACACACGCCCTCCGCTAGCACCCAGACACAGTATCCACCCCCACTTCACAACCCCCAGCAAGGCCAGTACGCACCTCCACCGCAGTCATACCCCCAGTACGGAGGTCAGTACCCGCCTGCCCCAGGTCCACAGGCGCCCACCTCCTACCAGCAATATCCCAGGCCCCCCGGCCCCCCTCCCACTGGCCCTCCCCCACAGCAGGGCCAATATCCCGGTTATAACTATCAGCCTCCTCCCCAATAAATGTCAACCGGTCATTTTATTGGCATGTGATTTCAATTTTTTTGGCCTAATGGCTGTGTTGTGGCTAAGATTAGATCAGGTGTGATCAGATATCTGAGTAGGTACATTACAAAATTATCGTAATTATGTGACCGTTTGTGATGAGTTTTTCATCAAAGTAATGTATACACTAGGGTTAATATCACTTTAAAGGGAGATTCAAAAAATTGTTCGAATATTTTGTTTTTACTATAATTTTAATCTTCCAACTATCTGAATTTGTACGCATTAAGAATACTTTTTAATTAATGGTCATTTTGGATTGTTATTTCATAATAAAATTACCTTACTTTTTAATATTGTATACATTAAACGGTGGTAATAATATGTAACTTTGATTATTTTCTTAATATGTAACATAAATGTTCCATGAAGATTAGTAGTTCAAAAAGCTTATAGAATTATTCGCATTGAATATTTTGTTGAATACTTATACTTTTAGTAATTTTTGCTCAAAAATTCAATTTGCTTCAAAATTGATAAAGCTTGCAATACTTGAATTTTGAAAGGTGAAAGAATTACTTATACTAGATAAAGAAACAAAGTTCTTTTGTTGAAAACAGTCATTTATATTGTAGAGAGGTAATGTAATGTATGTCTTAATTATAAGGAATTATTTCTCGCGATGAGCTCTATGTGAAAACACCATTTTTTGAGTATTCCATTTTGTATATAGTATTCTAATAATTATTAACCTTGGAAGGAATGTGAAAATATCTTGTCATCATATATTTATCATTATTTTCAGTGGTAAAAATAATCTGCACTGAAATATTAAAAATCTTTCAAATACATTTTTGAATCTCCTTTTCAAATTATGTTTATTTATATAACCATATTATTAAAATTGAGGTTAAAGTTACACATATTTTGTCACTTATAAAATTGAAGCATTCTCTATGGAATGTGTGGCATACATGTGAGTTTAATGAATGTTCATATCTCTTTTACCATCTCCTATATTGACCAACAACTGGCTCAAAAAATAACATAGACCTGATTGAAATATACCATAATTCTTTTTTTTATCCTGTATTGTTTTCTTGTATAGAACAATGGAAGGGACTGCTATGATTTAATCTTACCTTATGTAAATCACTTCATTTTCTTACATGATAATGCACTGAATTATAAAAATATAATTCTATACCAGATTTTGTCATAATAGATAACTACTCCTTTCACTTACCAGAATTGTACTAACTTATTTTCTGTTTCCAAAGTTCAAAATGAACTGGACATCAGTTTGCTAATATAATGTCAATCTTGAAACTACAGATGAATAAAAGACAGTATAAGTGATATAAATACAGTATAGTATGACCATACTATAATAGTCTACAGGGTTATGCAATGAATAATATACACAATATGTTCTTTATTTCTATTATCTGCTTTTCATTCTTTTTATATCTTTGACTCAGACCTATTTGACTACACTATGTATGCAGGTTGACTTCATTCAATTAATGTCCTCTTGTTGATTGTTTTTATATTGTTATTATAATTATGGATAATAACAAATTAAACTCATTTGACATGCAGTTCTTAATATTTGCTAGTATGTCATATTTCCCCCAAAAAATGACTGCTTGCTTTAGTTCCAAGTTATCAACTTCGTAGTAAGAATGCTATATTCCAATGGTGCTTTGAAGTTATGATAACTTGAAGTGAATATTTAGGTAAATATTAATGATGGACTCAGAGGAATACCTATCCTTGGGAGGTATAGGTTGTCTGAATTCAGTGTATCTTTGTCTATGATAAATACAATTGTGTGTGATTATTTTAAGTAGTTTTGTTCTTAGGTATTTTATGTGTAAGATATATTTTTCTTAGAATGGTGTATTAGTAATTTAAAGTAATGGATTAGATTATTCCAGTTATCTGTGAATATTCATATATGTTATTAAACATTGAATTAATTCACAAAGCTTTATGAGATCTACTTATTGTAAAATTTGTTTCCTTTCAAAGTTACTATACCCCCAAATACATCATATTAAATCAAAATTATTGAGTTTGTGGGGGATCATATAAAGTTTAGTTCCATGTTCTGTATAATAATGTATACTACTAAATAACTGTAAAGACTTAATGAATTTGTTATTTATTACTCTCATAAGGAAATTGCTAAGAACTATTTTGTTGAATTTTAAAGTTGATAGAAATTAATTTTATATAATGATTCAAGTAATATTTTATTTTTTTATTTAAAAATTTCTTTCTACTTGTGAAATATAAAATATACAAATATTTATGGAATTTCTGGTCTTCATTTATTATAAGTCCTTATATTAGTATTCTTGTGACCACTTTTAGAACTGAAAATTAGTTAATTAAAAGTGTGTAATTAAGAAATGTTATATTACATATATAACATGCCAGGCCAAATTGTATACCAAAAATTCAAACTAGAAGCTAATTACAGTAGAAGCAATTTTTTTGAATAGTAACAACCAATGCCATATAGATCCAGCAGATGGCCAACCCATTTAGTAAGAGCAATATAAATGATACGCTATACGAATATATCGCCGATATACGGCAATTCGTTATTTCGAGGACGTTGAAATATTTCTACTTTCAAACTGTAACGCATTTATATTCCTGACAAAAATATACGTTTCATTGTAGGTCAGGTTCAATATTCGTTAGAAGTGTATGTTTGTACTTAATCAACCTATCCAATTCGTATTGGAGAAGTCATTTTAAAATTAATACGAATACTTTTTCACTTATTTATCTGATTACAAACTCTTTCAAATTTTCCACATTACGGACTAATCGGTTTGGAATTCGTATTTCCCGCGTACCGAAGTCCCTATACGACGAATAACATACGATCACCTGTAGTGTTTGTGTTGGTAACTGAATTTCAAATTGGATTTTTGTGGTATTTAATTGTTTCATTAGCACAGGCACCGAACTTATAAAATAGTACATGCTAGTTCACATTAAAAGTCTTTACTAGTGGTGTGGACCGGAACTCAATTGGTATCCAGTATTGACGCTATATTTGTTGACTCACAAACAAACTCAACACCAATCTTCTTTTACAAATATTTTTGCCGTATCTACTTAGTTTAGAGGTTCGTGCATATTTCAGGTATCATCCGACAGTGTTTTTCGTGGTTTTTGAAGACTATTTGCCGTTATTTACTAGAGAAAACGATCTTCTTGGAATGAGTTGTTTCTTTTAATGAATGAATGTATTTTTTCATCTAGTAAAAGTCATATTTCAGAATCAGCTGTCATTTTAAACATTTACAGAAATGATGAATACAAATAAATAAGTTTTTTGTCAGGCAACTCATTGTTTCTTTTTTACTATGAATTGTTTCTGATTCAAACCCTAGTGGTTATTGTGTTTTAAGGTTATTTTTCATCTGTACATATAATGTATGGTTTTGTACATTTTTGTCAGCCTTTGAGGAGTCATAATCTCCATCTTAGCATTGTAATCTAATGGCTTACTTTGGGGTAATTAACAGATGTTTGGCCTTTACCATATGCTTTCTCATATTTTATTCGATATTATGAATTTGAGTAGTAATTAAATTGTTCATACCTGTTTAGTAATTATAAACGTAATTTTTATGATGTCTGAACCAAGTGATACCAGATTATCATTGTTCCCTGTTACTGATTATAAAAACTTTCTCGAAAAATCGAAGGTATTATTTGAAGAAAACTGGATGAAAAAAAATGGTTCAAGAGTTTCTCTGGATGATCTTGAAATCCTAAGGACACTTGGAACAGGATCATTTGGTAGAGTTGTCTTAGTTAAATATCGCAAGAACAATCAGTACTATGCAATGAAAATACTCGATAAACTCAAAATAATAAAATTAAAACAGGTGGAACATTCTTTATATGAAAAACGTATCTTACAATCTCTCTGTTTCCCATTTGTAGTGTATCTAGAATTCTGTATCAAAGATAACAGCTATTTGTACCTTACATTGCCATTTATTTCGGGTGGGGAAATGTTCACTCACTTGAGGAAAATGGGAAAATTTGAAGAAGACCATTCTCGATTTTATGCTGCCCAGGTCATATTGGCATTAGAATATTTACATTATTTAGATATGATATATAGGGATTTAAAACCTGAAAACATTCTTATAGACAAAAATGGATATCTCAAGATAACAGATTTTGGGTTTTGTAAAATTGTCAAGGGACGGACATGGACATTGTGTGGAACACCAGAATATTTGGCTCCAGAAATTATTCTCAGCAAAGGATATGGGAAATCTGTGGATTGGTGGTCATTGGGCATTTTGATATATGAAATGTGTGCTGGATATCCCCCTTTTTATGCCAATGAACCTATGAAAATATATGAGAAAATAGTCACCGGAAAATATCGATTAGCCAATCACTTTAGTACAGAACTTAAGGATATCTTGAAAAATATCTTACAAGTTGACATGTCAAAAAGGTATGGAAATCTGAAAAACGGTGCTGATGACATAAAAGAGCACAAATGGTTTAGAAGTGTACAGTGGCTCCAGATTCTTAACAGAAAACTTGAGCTCCATTTAAGCCAAAATGTAAAAGCCCTGGGGATACAAGTAATTTTGATGTATATGAAGAAGAACCTCTTCGAATTGCATCTACTGATCTCTATTCTAAGGAATTTGCTGAATTTTAACTCGTGACTGTTGAATCTTTTCATGGTCTGCACAATTATGAAGGATGGAGATTACCAATGCAATGGAGATAACCCACTAAAAATGTGGGTTAATGTTGTTTTCTCAAGCAGTGATTACAGACAGAGAGTAACATAAATTCAGAATTAATTCTTAATGTTTTATATTCATTTATAGTTGTAAAATACATAATTAAATATGCTTTTATTTATGGAGGCTTTACATATATTTGGATTTAAATGTTAATTGCTATAATAAAAAAATTAGTTTCTTATAATTACCTGATTAGTTAAGTAATTCACAGTTATTTATTTATATTTTGTACAAACCAAAATTACAGTTCTCCAACTGAGGTCTCTGATGGTTCAGTAACTGCTTGTAGCCATTGAGACCCCTAGGACTGTGCTATGTTAAGTAAAGACTATGTTTAGAACCTCTTCTCTTGGAGCTCAATACATTTAGCTTGCCATTCCAAAACTGGGTCTTTGTCAGGATGTTGAATGCAGAAATTAGCTCTTGGCATTCTGTATTTCATTAAAAGAAAATTTAGTTTTCATAATACCAAGCTTCATTGTTTATAAATATACCACCATATCCACATGTTAAGTTTATTGAAATGCAGAAATGATGTTTTATGAATATTTCACCCTATTTACAACATTGTAAGACATTTAACAATGATAGTCTCAGAAGTGGGTAGTAGGTGCCAATATATATATTTTTTCCTATAGATATTTATTTTTCTCACTATTATTTATGTAAACAATTTTTAAATGTTTTTTGACTTATGCATGTAATTTGCACGTTGTTTGTATCTGTGTATAGAATGCAACGAGGCAGTGAGGAGGATGTGGATGGTGATGTGGAAGATGAAGAATTTATTGATGAGGTGCTGGGACTTTGCATGACTTTTTATTAGCACATTTTAGCATAAGTTACTCCATTTCTATGTGATTTGCTGCAAAGTTCTGAATTTTTTTTATTTAATGAAGGACAATGAATACCTCGTAATTACTTTGAACGTCCTTCAAAGAACTATTATTTCAGAGGGATTATATTTTCTTCTATTAAATATTTAAGTGCTCATAATTATTCTAGGAAGATAACTCTCTCTAATAATAATCATTAGCTAACTTAATGTAATATTAATTAAAGTTTGGTTATAATTTATGATATTTATTTATAACAAAATGTCGGAAGACTTTCACAAGTTGTTTTAATAAATGCAATTAGTTATATTATATTGAAAATTAAGATAATGTAATAAAGGTTTTTCACCTTTTTTTAGCAGTGTTTCCCAACATTTGGGTTTTGAGTAACAATGAAAATATCCCACATTGATTTTATAGAATTTATATTTTTTAATTATATATATAATTTAATTAACATTTCAGAGATTAGAAATGTCTCATTTGTACTAATGTGAGTACAAGTAGGAAGTATGTTTTTATGCATTCCTTTATTAAATCAAAATTTGATAGTATCCTGATCCATCTCCACTTTATCATGAAAATTGCTTTTGTGAATAAAACCATAAAAGATAATTTTTTGATTCATAAAAGTATGTTATAAAGTAGATCAATATGATGGTTTACAATAAATTTAGTATAATGAAGTTGGGAATCGCTGCCTATCATTAGTCTTAAGTGTATATTTGTTATACAGCTTGTTATAGGCTATAGTTGCTATAGTATTGCAAACATATTTTAAAAATTAGATTCCAGATGTATGTTTTTGTAAATAGTAGTATTTTTAAAAAATAGCATTGTAAAAAAATTAATATACCGTAGTGCGTACATGGTGAAGTAGATTGTGGTGTGGTGTTGGAGCAGGAACAGGAGTCAGAAGAGGGCGAGGAGCGGAGGGTGAAACAGCTCCCTATCGGAAGGACGGTCACCCTCCAGATGCTCCTGGAGGAGAACATTCTCCAGCCTGGAGAGGCCAACATGTCCATTGAGTATATGGTGAGAGACAACATATTCCTTTATCATCATTTACATGCAAACACAATCATTCCTTTCTTCATAGAGCAGTCCCTTTTTTGTATGATCAAACGTACTTGTCTGTTTCTTGTGTCTTCATATGCGATTAGAACCCCCTGGAGGTATTATTGTATTTCATTGTTTCAAATGGCTCAGAAGAAAAATGAAGAATTACTCTCTGGAAGGTTCTGAAGGATGACATTGTTATATAGATGGTATATTGTAAGTTGAATAAGTTACATTTAGTAGTTGGAACCCTTCCAACATTTTTTTATGGTTTTTGTCCTCAGGAAATATCTGTCATGCTTTATTATTTCAGTGATAAATAAACCAGACATTTATGTCATTTTGTTTCCTTTCGTCTCTGTCTTTGAAATCATCTAGCATGTTGTTTATCTTTACCCTCTGGTTATTCCTTACTGTTGCCACTTTCTCCCCCTCAACTGTTCTCACTCTCTCCATTTCCATTAATAATGGATTTGAATTTGAATTGAATGGCTCAATGTAGAATCTTATTTATTATTTGTGCAGTTATGCATATTGCCAATATTCACTATAGAATAATTTAAAAAGGATAATTACATACCTGCTGTGGTTATATTTTTGGTCTGTTACTATGCATTTCCTTACTTGTACATTGTGTTAATATGTTTGTTAACTGACGACATTAGACAACTAATCAATGATACAAAATTGTTGTTCTAAATGATGATTTGAGTCTTTTTATGTAATTTCATGCTGATTGGAATCTAGTTTTATCTTTATGGTGGTATTTTTGTTAGTATATAAAAATGTAATTTGTTAGTCTTTGTTTTTAGTACAATGATGTTCATGGCTAGGAGATATGTCTGGTCTCATTCCACAGTCACCTAGTTAAAATATCAATATGCGATATTTATGAAGCATTATCTAGTGGTTATTTATTAGCATATTCTGTTAAAAATATTACTTTTATATAGGGATTATCTAGGTTTTAATTTGTGATTCATCTATCATTCTGTTGTGAGGTGATTCCATTTTGATATAATCAATTACAGTAGATATTTACAGTGACAATGTGATGAAATTCCATTCTGACATTTATGTCAGATTTTATTTGTACGAATAGTGTGTAGGCATGTTATGCACAATAGTTTTTACTGAATGGATATGCATGCTGTTTGCTTATTCAGGGTGGAAGGATTCAAGGCAGAAATGTTTTTAATGTCCGTATCATTAAGTTAAGTTGGAATATTACGTCCAAAATATTTATTGAAATATAATGTAGTTTTTATTCTTTTACACTCTTTGTTTGAATAGTGTGTGCTGTTTGTATAAATTTGTGTATTCAATAATACATGCTTTAAAAGAAAATAGTGGGTTAATTATATTTTGTTTTTATAGCTTTTTTATTTTCGCATACGCTTCTACAATTAATGCTTTGTAACTTTAAAGTGAATTGGTTAGTTACAAGTTACAGCATACAAGATAATGTTTCCAACAAGGAAACTTATAAAATGTTGGTTAATAAATTTAATTTAATATTATCCTATATTGTCTAGTCAAGGTTTACTTGCTATCTTTTCCTGTTGCGCGATTTTTAAATGAAATATTATAAATTCTACTGCTTTATATTAGTAATTTGTAGAGGTAGTTTCATCTTCCACTCTTTATTTTCACCATTTTGGTGATATTTCTTGTAGTGTGAAACATTTAATAAACCCCTTGTAGTGTGCAAACCCCTTCTGTTTCATGTATTTCATGTATTGAGACTATGTTGTTACTATATTTGAATAACAATTACAGGTTATATCTGTACGTTGAGCAAGTTGATGTGAAAACAAAATGTTTTCAGACCAAATGCACAGTGTCCTATTTTTTATGTCTATAAAAATCATCCAAATTAAGTTTATTTCACATTATTTATAGGGAAAAAATAATACTGAATACAGCATTAAATTTTTGTAGTATATGTACTAAATTTTTTTTATTTCCAAAAAAATAAACTAAGCAAGTAGTGATTAGAGAAATTCAGAATTATTTTTAACAACGCCTATTCACTTTATATAAAAATGAAATAAATGTAAATTTTATCAATCTGTAATATATTTAATATAATATTATGAATGCAGAAGCAGTAAAATGCTTTGAATATAGCAAGTGTTTCAATTTTCATTAATATAAAAGTGCATAAATAATAATTATATACACCTACATGTTTTCATAAAAAATTTTGTTGAAATTAAATTTGGAGTGAAGGACCTATATGGAGAATGTAGTTTCTTTTTTAAGTCTGTGAATTAGGTTATTTATAAATATATTGAAAACAGGTTTTATAACTTTCAAAGTCTGAATTAATTAATTTTTAAATACCTATTTTGTGAGGGTTTTGAATATTATTATATTGCACATTTAAACTCATATATAGCACTATAAATATTAAGGCCCCGTATTAAGTTTTACTTCTGTTTCAGGGCCAGAGATTCATTGGTGACCTTTTATCTGATGGCAAAATAAAATCACTGGAAACAGACATTATATTTGCTTCTCCAAGTGCTTGGGCTTGTCACTGCAAAAGAATTATCAATCCTGACAAGAAATCGGGTTGTGGATGGGCCTCTGTGAGAAATTAAGCATCACTTTAATTTTATAAGACTGTATATTTGGATATTAAAATTGTACTCATTATAGTTGTTTTTTAGGTGCGATATCAGGGTCAGAAATTAGATGTTTTCAAAAATAAGTATTTCAGATTGAAAGCTCTGGATCAGAACAAAGAAAATGAAGTGACTGATGGTAAGATTCGTTTTTCAATTTACCAATTTATTCCATAAAACTTGTCTGTGGTTACATCAAAATTTTAAATAATCTGTTATGTTTGGAAATAATAAAGCATTTTGAAATAAGTTCAAGGAAATGAAAATATTTTAGAGGAAGAAATGGAACTAAAAACAGCTGAGACACAGTCAGTGCGAATTCCAGTGAAGCATTGTATTCTTGGAAATAGAGCTGCTATTCAGTAAGTGACAACCTTGGATAATATTTTGGTTTCTTTGGAAAATAATTAAATTTTACAAACTCAGTATTTTGAATAAATTAAATTTTGTGTGCTACTGATATGTCTTTAAATATTACCTTTTAATTCAACTAAGGTATTTTATTGTTAACTTATGGATAGAGTATAATTTGGAGATAAAACATTAAATATTTATTATTTTCATTTTTAGTGATGGCAACACTTTGGTTGAAAGTACGCCATTTTCTTCAATTGGAAAGATACAGCCATTTCTGGTGTCTTTATCAACAAATGCAGCTCTGGTTTTGGATTTTCATTGTCATTTGACAACATCAGAAGTTGTTGGCTATTTAGGAGGACATTGGGATGTAAATGCCCACAGTGCGTATATTATCAAAAATAATATCTATTAATTGTGTGTTTCCCTCTGTTTCATACTCAAGTTTTCAATACTGAAACAGATCTACACTCATAAATACTTGTACATCTTGTCATTTCTTTGGGTGTGAACCAAATTTTCATTCATTTGGTATTCAAGAACACACTAATTATCAGAATTTTCTCCAATGTTTTATGATATGATTGTATGTTGTATTGTTTGTAATTTTTAGATTTAGCAATTACCCATGCATTTCCATGCAGAAGTCGACTCAATGATCGCGAACTTGGTCCATTGGTTGAGGAAGATATTTACAGAGGTATTGAACAAAGGCGACTTACACTGGTGGGATGGTATCATTCCCATCCCATAGCTCCACCATCCCCAACTCTCAGGGACATAGATGCTCAGTTGGACTACCAGATAAGAATGAAGGGCAATAGTGATGCAAGTTATACACCTTGCGTTGGGCTGATATGTTGTGAGTGAATTTAATGTCTATCTCATATACGAAAAATAAACAACAGTAGTGCAAAAGTGAATTTATTCCCTTTTGCCATTAAATGTCCTTTAAAAATATTGATATATACCATTATGTTACTATTTATATTTTACCACAAATAAATAATTGGTATAATGTGTGAGAAAAACCATTATCAGTATTAGTTTCAGTCAATGTCAACTGCTATTTTCAAAATAGCTTTGATTTTAGTTTAATTCTCATGTTAATTTATTATACATTGGAGTTTCTCCATTTTAGGCCACATGAATCTAGCAGCGTAGTAAAATAGGATTTATTTAAATATATTTACAGGTTTATTTAATCTTTCATTAAAAAAACAGTAATATATATAAATGGAAACTATAATTCAACAATTTTTTCATAATAAATAATAACCATTATAAATAAAGTTGGTTTATTTAAAATATTGTGAAGTTTATTAAATTCATCAATTAATTATTAAATAATGGTTATTAATGTATGGAAAAATATATTCTATGTATATATTTTGTGCTTTATATAAATGAATCTTTAATAAACTTATGAAGAAGACTAAATTGCTATTTTTCTTTCTCATCTCTGGGTGATAAACTTTCTGTTCTGTATATATTAATTAGTACGCATCTCTAACATTGTGTGTAGTAATAATAATTTTTTTATCAGCACCTTATTTCGTTGAGAGTGTCAGTTTGGAATCTTCATTGGCAAGCTATTGGGTGATACCTCCGCCTGAAAATAAGCCACATGAGTATGGGAAGCCTATGGTTATGACTTACAGTGTTATACAAGATCAGTACCTCTCTCAGGATGCCCTTAATGAAATGGTTAATATTTTCAGTGAAACTATAGAATTCAGTTAAGTGAATACATTTATTATGGATTTATACTGTGCCATTGTATGTTACAGAGAAAATGTGCTGAATTCTACAAGGGAGATCAGGATTTCATAAACTTTTCTGATCGATACAAAGGAAACATATCATATTTAGAAAAAATAAAGGTATAATTGTAGATAATATTCTTATTTCTGTTACAACATTTATGTGAAATATTAATTATTTATTTTATTTAATAAAAACTTTGTGTTAACACATTTTATATTAAAATAAGTACTATTCGGAAAATAGTGCGTTTTGATAAAGTAACAATGACTATGGGATATATATATATATATATATATATATATGGAAATTTCTAAAATTAAATGTTTTTACCCTTGTCAGCTACACTCCAGTTTTTAATTTTAATTTGAGATACCTACAACTAATAATACAATATAATGTATCATACCAATTTTAAAAATAATATTAATATTTAATAATGTAAAAAATTCTGAAGAGAAGAATATTGTGAGTGAGTTAATTTAATTATTTCATAGTGAAACCAAAAGAGGTAGATTTCTATTTAATATTAAATGGAATGCAGAGTTAAATTATTAATAATTGTGGAAAACACAAACTGTAATGAATAGTTGTCCTTAATAAATGAATATCTTAGAATTATATATATGGGTATATGTATATATATATATATATATATATATATATATATATATATAAACATTAATTATGTTATTGGCCTGGTGATCAAATTCACCACATGGTCATGAATATTGATAGTCTACAGAACTACATAATAATCATTAAATCATTGTTGATTTAGCCAAAACATATGACAGTCAAATGGCATACGAGAGGTTTTCAGTAAATTAATGTTGATTTTTTTTTCAGACCTCCCTAAGTTCTAAATTTCCTCGAGATCAAAACGACGGCCAATTGTGGAATTATCTTAGTGAAATGATTTGTCCTGGGAGCACCGGTGAGACTCGACAGCCGACTCCACACATCCCACCACCATCAACTGGCCTCCCAATAACAATTCCGTCAGCGACCAAGGCTACAAACCTGCCTGGCTATTTGGGTGCTGAGATTGCATCTGCCCTCTTTGCTACTGGCAAATTCCCAACTTCGTTGATGGGGCTCTCATTCCCAGCGGTGGCCGGTACTATACCGTCCTCCCTTGGGCTCATCAAGCCTCTATCCACGCCGTCTCCCGCAAAAATACCCAAAACCGAGGACCTTGCCTCATCAACGTCGGAGAAGAGTTTCACTGTAACTTCGGCCCAGACTCAGTCCTAACGTAAGCCAGTCAAAGCAAGTGTAGCCACCAATACGTGATTATGCCTTGGAAAAAAATTTTTGTTCGTCTTGGTACTATGCTTGATCAGATGGCTTCTTGCCATGTCAGTAACTGGACTGATTTTATTATGATGTATATGTAACGATTATCGCACTGTTACATTTAGTAACAGTTTTATTACTAGTCTCTGAAGAACCCAAAACTTAGTCCAGTGTAGGGCCAAAGAGAGTACAGAAAATCATAGAAGTGATGAAATTCAGATTTCCTGTGAATATTCCCTTGAGTGTATTAAAAGAAGTGGTATTCACTACAAAATTTGATAGGTGGCTGAACATTGGTGGCATGCTTTAGAGAAGTGAATTACAAGTATTGAACATTGTTCGAAAAGCAGTGTTCCCTCTTCTAGTTAGGTTTATGTTAAAACAACATTTAGTAACAGTAACTGTACAGTTTTTTAAGAACATTCATAATTTAATCACACTAAATCTCCTATATTTAATACAGAGAGATGCATTCAAATAAAACTCACCCTCACATAGGTTTTAGAGTGCCTTAGGTGAGCTTTGTTTGAATCTTTCTTGAAATACTGCTGTAACATGTAATTATCTAGTATTAAGAGATTTTTAATTTTAAAAATTAATGTATAAATATACTTAATTTTCTTAAATAGTTCCCACTAGCTGAATGAAAAGACATTTTTTGTAATATCAAACAGGAAAACTTGTTGAGAGAAATTAACTTTTTTTCTTCTGCTGTATTCTTCAATACAAGAAGATATTGTTGGTACTGCCTGTATTATATATAATCTAGCCCAGTCTAGCCTCAACAATTCAACATATTTATGCACTTGCTATTAATATGAGAGGATTATTTTTTTGTATATGGTAAAGGTTTCTGTTTAGGCAAATGACTTTTCCCTTGCTAAATGTCCATACTGAGTACACTGTTTAGTGTGCAATGAACTGTATTTATTCATATATTTCAAAAATTTGAGTGTTATGACCAAGCTGTTTTCTTCTTTTTTTGTTTACCGTAGTAAGAAATATTAGATTCGCTTGTATATACTGTTACTATTTATTTATTTGTATTATTTGGTGTGACTAGTTTTTAATGTTTTTTATTCATTTAGTTCTTATTATAGAAACTGGTTTCTAGCATAAAAGATATCTTCTTTGGCATGTAGTAACATATCTTAAGTGTAATAGAAGTTTTGGTGGTAGAAACTTTATAAAAAACTTGTGTTCCTTATAATTCTTAATTACATTATATATGTTCAAAGACTTCATCAAACTTTCTTCAATTACATACATTTATAAAGTATAAAGAAGGAATTTTATTTTGTTATATAAAATTAACTACCGTTGTGGACACATAGAATTGGTGTATTAGAATTACATGTACATGTGGAGCCAACTGAAGGAAAAAGCGGTTTTACACCGCAAAATCGGTACTAGAAAGCGGATTTTCGGTGTGAAACCTTTTTAGCACCTATTTTCGGTGTAAAACCGCGTTTAAGGAGCTATGTTGTAGTGTAAAAACGTTTTACGCAACTTTGCGTTTATCTCTGACTTTGCGATATAAAATTGTTTTGAGCGCCGATTTTCGGCGGGAAACAGGAATTTAGCGCTAATTTTGCGGTTTTTAGCACCGATTTGGAAGTAAAAAACAACTTCGCGTCGATGTTCCTGTTTAAAACATAAATTTCTACGATCGTGTTTTGTAAAATTGCCTTTCAGCACCTTTTACGGTGTAAAACCGCTTTACAGTGTTCGAAATCGGTTTCAGCGAAAAAAAAGCGCTCAAAATCAATTTTACACCGAAAAATAGGGGTTCAAAACCGGTTTTACACCCCAAAAACAGTGTTTGAAACAGATTTTGCAACGCGTAACCGGCGTTTAAAAACCAATTTTACACCGCATAATCAGCTTTAAAAACCGATTTAACAGTGCAAAATACAACATTTGAATACGGTATTATACCAAACATCGAATTCAAGACCGGTTTTAAATAGCTAAATCGGCTTTCAAAACTGGTTTTACATTGCAAAATAGGCATTCAAACCTAGTTTTAAACAGTCAAGTCGTCGAACATATCCATGTCAGCGAAATATAAGTGTTGAAAATCTATATGACACCGCAAACTCATCTTTCAAAACCGGATTTTAACCGAATAACGACGTTTATAATAGGTTTTACACCGAAAATTTGCTTTAAAAACTGGTTTTAGACCAATAAACCGGCCTCCAAAACCGGTGTTACACCTTAAAATTAGTTTTGCACCGAAAATCGGCTTTCATATTTCTTTTACACTGTAAAGTTGGTGTTTAAAACCGGTTTTAAATTGCGTAATCGTCGTTCAAAATCGGTTATAAACGGAATAATCGGCATTTGAAATCGATTTTAAAACCAAAAATGGCGTGAACAATTATTATAAATTGAAAAATTGCCCTTCAAATCCGGTTTTACACCGAAAATAGGCTTTTGGAAACGATTTACACCGAAAATTCAAAGTTCAAAACTGGTTTTACATTGAAAATTGCCGTTGAAAATCGGTTTCCCACCAACATATTGGCTCTCATTTTCAAAGCCGATTTACACCGAATATCGGCGTTTAAAACAGGTTTTACACCGAAAATTGGCTTTCAAAACTGGGTTTACACCAAAAACTGTGCTTTCAAAACCGGTTTTACACCACACAATGGGCGTTTTACATTGCAAAATCAGTTCACTACCGAAATATCGGCTACCAAAACCGCTTTATATCGTAACATCGGCTATCAAGAACTGTAGTAAACCCCCAAAATCGGATTGACATCGAAAAACGGACGTTCTAAACCGAGGTTACATTGCAAAATCGCTTTACACTGAAATATTGGTTTTACATTGGTAAGTGGGCGTTCAAAATTTGTTTAGCACTGCAAAATATCCGTTCAAAACTCGTTTTACACAGCCAACTTATCGTTTCAGTCAAACGCGTTTCAGCGAAAAATTGACCGAGCATCGGGATAATGAATTAAGTTAGGGGCATAGGTCCGAAGGATTTAAGGAGCGGGGCTTAGCGGGGTTCGGGTGGTGGCCAATGGAACCTCAGACAGCCTTGAGTGGACCGACCGACCGGTGGGAGCGAAAGTGGCGAGGTGGGAGGCAGCCTCTCCTTCCGATCCCCGCCGCTGCCGCCAACACGCGCACCCACCAATTCTTCAGTCTTATCCCAGACCCAGTCGTGCCCCACTCACACGCGTGTTTTGTGTGATCTCCGGAAGCAGTAATGACAGATAGTTCCTGATTTCTATTTCACCCCAATCAGACATCGATCGTATTTTGGTATGTACACCTATTTATTACTATAATTAAACGTCATTGCGTTAACTTGATCGATACTAGTCTGCACTTTCTACTCATACTCTCCTGTCGAATGACAATCGAATTGAGCTTTTAATCTGTAATTGGATTTGTTGGTAAATCCTAATTTGTAGTAACAACAATATGTGACCGTCGATTGAGTAAAACTACTACTATACTTTAATCGAATTTTTTGGGATCCCGACGACTTTAGATCTTGAGTCTCAAGCCTTGAATCCAAGCCTACATCCGTTAAATATTTTGCTTTTGCTGAATCCGCATTCGGCAATGCGCAAAACTATCCTCTGGCGAAATAAATAGTCTCAAATTTATCAAAATAATTACGAGCGAATATTTCCAATGTTTCATTTCTTAAGTTTATGGATATTTGAAGCGAGAAATCGTGATATCGTATGAGTTACTGCAAGTAAAGACGGTAAAACCGAAGAATTAAACTTGGCAGATATGTCGGGCCGCGGTAAATAGACCAAGAGATGAACCCATGAGTAACGAAAGGGGCAGCGCTTCAACGCTGGATTGAGAATATACCGGACAACAGCTGTTCGGTGACGGCTGGTTCTAGTGCCAGTTGCAAATTACGCCGGCAACTTTCCGCACTCTGTTTACTTCTTCCACATAATAGCGTATTCTTCGACAGAGCACGTTTCCTCTACGGGTATTATTATTATTTTCAAAAAACGTGATAGGTAATTTACCCGATCGCCACTATAACAAAATAGAAAATTTTTCGTCAAAATTCGTACAACTTTAGAAATTCTCAATGAATAAACACTTAAAAAAATACTTTCGGCAAGAACTTCATTTCATGAAACTACCAACTTTATATTGGCATCTAGAGATATTATTAAGTTCACTGTTGTTGCCATCGCAACGAATGAAATACTATAATATCCTTTAAATTACTATACCGGTTCATATGAAACAATACCGAAAACACAGTAGGAAATGTGTGTTCTCTTGTCTTAAGTCTTGCCAATTACAACTGCATAAATCTTATAAAAAATTATTATTTTTAATAATAGCAAATAAAGCTTCCATCTAAAGTTCAATGGAGCGATAAGAAGGCACTTGGTAATAATAGCTTGTACGGGTATTTTTTATCGTTTGAAATACTTTCCTTTGTGCGTACTCCATTGATGATGCTGGCGTTTCCCCAGGAGGTGGAACCGTTCGAATAGAAGGTTGTAATTATTTCCCTTAGCGATGAGAATCGTTCGATATGTTATCAGAGCATGGTATAATTAATATTTCGGGAGGTAAAGATCGTAAAAATGCAGAAGATCGTAGCCTTGTTGGAGAGGCGTGGAACTGTGATTAGGTGAGAGCAGGGACCGTGAAACATAGTTTACTTTTGACCCTTCCGGTATGTGTGAAAATTTGGTTAATTCGTGGATGTTAGACCGGTTTCAATTTCTCGTCGTCGATAATAGAGTTAGTAAATTAGTAAAAAGTACGCCGAAAACTGCCGAAATATTGAGTATTGGAAATATTGAGCAATGCTTGGGACAGTCCGAAGCCATACGAATAGAAACCAATTCCGTGCATGTTTGACATCAACTGTTTACTGCGAACTTCGTTAGGCGACTGAAAACGCTTAATTCACTCTGATAACCGTTCCCTGTGCGCTGTCATGTGGTCAGCATGACTCCTGTGTAACATAGGCGTTTCGAACAGAACGCCATTGCCTGTATTTTTTTCTTGGTCTGATATGAATCGAAATCTCTGTCTCTCTCTGTTAGATCGGGCAAGTCTTTCAATAGTTCTCGACTTACGTAAACGGCGGGCAAGAAGGAAGCATGCGGCCGACAGGCACAAAGCATACAACAATCCTTTTTATCTGGCTACGAGGTGCCGCTCACTTGTTCCTTTCACTTTGAAGTATGTGCCGGCTTATTACCTTTACGACGAAATATGTTTCTAATTTGGACACTTATTTATCATCCATAAATGCTATTCTTTTTGGCCACAACGATTTAACTGCTAATTTCTTATCATGGTATATGGCAGCCATACTGCAGCTCTACTATTGTTATTTGTTTTGTTATTATGTTTCAATTGAGGGTGGTACCTTATTGGCTCCTAGTATTTTTGTTGGTAGGTACTATAAGGAGGAAACATCAATTCCCAAAAGAGATTCCTAAAAGAGTCTGTGTAAATACATCCGGTAAATAATCGGGGACGCGCGAAATTTTGGGATTTATTTTTCTTCAATACTATAGAAGGGTTCTATCAATTAAATTTCCCAAGAATCAAACCGTACCAGGCGAAAGGAAAATAAGAAAATTTACAGGTCTAGGTTTTGTGTGATCACTGCTATACAATGCATGCAGCACTGGTTTTGATCAGGAACATAGAATTTCATGAATTATTCTTATCAATGGGATTGTGCATATATATATATATATATATATATATATATATATACGGCTCAAGATTTGGGCTCTTCCGTCAAATATACCCCTTTCGGTTTTATGTCCAAATACGCGGTTGAAGGTTGTTAGGCTAAACAGGCAACAATAATGCCTGCATGTATGTGTTGATCTGTCTATATGCGCTACAGAATATAAACACCGTCTAGCTCAGGAACAAATGGGATAGTTGAGACTGGGGAACGGGGTTCTGAACTGTTTCGATGTTTCTACATTGGGATGAGGAGAAAGCGCACACCCCCCGGTCCAGCCGGCACATATCATTCGCGTCTGTCGGAACATACTATTATAGGTAATGACATTAGGACTAGACCTCTTTAGGATCTGCTCTTCAAAGGGAGACCCTTTTTTTCTTTATTTTCCAGTTGGCTAGAAATCATTGGAGCTTTCACTGAGAAATCCGTCCAATGTGGCCGTTTTCACCGGAATGAGCACAACCTCTACGACTACGTAGTTATAAGTGAAACGAGATTCGTCCGGTTCCCCTCTTCCAAATATTACGCGTGTACAACAGCCTATTTTTGTCAGTAACGCTGTACATTCTATTGCTATTATACGCTACATTTCTATATTGCATGTTTTAAGAATTATTGTTTCGAGAGTCCACATCGGACACAGATCGGGACGACTCCAAAAAAATAAACATTGTTGTTACAACCCGTTTGGATGGATAACGGACGATACTTTGCGGATACCTTTGTAGACATTTAATGTTCATAACTCCCAACACAATTT
Organism: Lethocerus indicus; assembly: GCA_019843655.1. NCBI lineage: Eukaryota > Metazoa > Arthropoda > Insecta > Hemiptera > Belostomatidae > Lethocerus > Lethocerus indicus. The sequence continues at coordinate 22,689,830 of JACDQD010000005.1, read as the reverse complement.
ATTCTGAAGAGCTCACTGATTTTTTATATATAAATGTAATATTAGTTTGGAATACTAGTTTGGAATCTGCGGGGGTTTGGAATACCGTAGTGTTTTCGATCTTCTGTCGTCCCTCGTTGGTTCGGCCTTTGTCAGTAGGATGATGTGTCATCTTATCGGTTGCTTTAATTTTTACCGCATGATTTGTGACTATAATAAGTGCGCGTTATATATTTACATATAAAGTACACCGGTCGGATGTTGCGAGCGTTGGAAAGTATCGAAATGCCTAGAACTAATTGGTGCAGTTTCGTCAGAAACCCCAGAGACCCCGATAATTTAATAACTACCGAATGGCGGTTGTGGGAAAGGGGCATTGAGAGAGCGGCCGCGGGGAGTACGCCCTGCTCCCAATCTTGTGTGTAAGTCTCCACACGACCCAACTCTTTCTCCATTCCAAACTTACCCGCGCCAAAATATGCAGGTCGAGACAGCATCTCTGTATGATTGAAAGCCATGAGAGTAACAATAAGTAACAGGGTTACTCAATAAGCAACAGCTTTTATACTTTCGGGAGAAACGTTCGATATTCTCTGTGATTTATTCCTCAACTAGACTTTTATGTGATGAGGTGCAATACAAAATCTTACTTCCGTCCTGTAAGCACGCACAAAACACAAAAACGCCTCAGCGTTATTATATTTTTGGCCTTGTATTTTTCCCCAGGAATCCAAAACTAAGCGAGGTGCGAGACAGTTCCCGTACACCGAAGGACAGTACAGGTTTTGTCCGGAAATTTAAGTGAACTTCCTTAACCATAGGACGAAAAAAATAAATCACCATGTGCATATTTAATAGCGTATGGCATAATGACCATTTAATACTCCGCTTTACATAATAATAATGGCAAGAACAATGAAAACAGTAAAATTTATAAAAACCACCAACCACTTACAACAACAAAATATAAAACAAGGTTTATAACCCTGCAAACACTATACAATTTTTAAAATATAGCGTATAACGGCACATATTACTCAACTGCACGTCATAAGTAAATAAAAAAAGACCACTCTTTTTTTAGTAACAAGTAACAAATGTATAACATGATTTCATTGAAAGGTAATTTTATTATAATACTTTATTACCTTTATATGTTGTTTTCTCTCCTTTATTTATTTTTCCAAATACCTGTTTTTCTATTCCTGTTTACTCTATTCTTCGACTGTATATTTTATTGTTATTGTTAACGTCTGCCAATCTGCTACATCAGTCTCAGAGACCATCCTAGAGAAATATATACAAGTTCAACATTTCTATGTCAGTTTGCCACGTTTATATTTTAATCGTAGGTGTAGCGCGGCAGGTGTCCGTTTTTCCGACCTACTTAACACAAGGTCGACTCCGTGGGCCACAATGAAAATGAGACACCACCTAATGCTTCTTAAGAAAGCCTGTCCTCAACCCCTACGCACTGTTTTTATTGTAATTCCAATGGAAAACACAACGGGATCTATATTATCGCCTGTGATACGTCCAGTTCAGTTACATTAGTGAATACCCCAGTAGCAATTCTATATGGTTCAATGGCCGCAAGCGATGCCACCCCGGACTTAAGAACAAGAAACAATAAAAATCGTAGTCTAAAAACATTCTAAATTGTTCCTATTAGACATTTCCATTAAAATATATTGGTAATATATAGAATTACATGTATATGCGTCCAATTGTTAAAGATTTGTCAAATTTAACTGTTGATCGAGTAATATGGAACACAGTGAAAAGTGTCGTGTTCGTTAAATTTAAATGGTCGAACACAACGTGGAAAGGACACGGATGAAGTAGAAGCAGGAAGAATGGAAGCCGGCGAAAGTCGGCCGGCCCCCGACGTGACTTCAATCCTAGTCGAGCTCCGCTCTGCCTCTCTCACTTCTTTCTCACGGGGTTCCTGAAGTGGAAATTCGATCCTAAAGATGTCCCACCCCGAATTTTCGACGGGGTTCCCCGTTTCCGGAATCGAACAGTGTGTGTAACGTGAAATGGATTGTATAGCGACGGTAAAGAAATAAAATGAATTACCTCACTAACACTGCGGCGTAAAAAATATGTTTGCGCGCTCCTATCTTAGAAGCGCTTTTGTATTCCGTACCTGGTGGGTATTCCATCCTCCGTAACCGGGTCAATGCCGGCATAGAAATATCTGACGATCGGCTATAGCGTTGGAATTAATTGTGGGCCTGAAACGCGATCGCCCGCGATGGGATCACCGGGCGCGGCTTATTAATTCGTGGCCTAACTTGAATGCTTCGATCGGAGATTCGCACTTTGGAACGAAGCCAGTGCACGCTACGTGGCGTGAATTTCTCATTCTTCGCGGACCTGGTAATTGGCAGCTCGACCCGGACAACGGTCCTCCTGTAGTTCATAATGATAATAATAATGGCACTACGATGAACTTCAAAAAGGCTACATAGAACTCGAAAATTTGAGTCGAAGGAGTTCTAGTATTTTGTTTCGGATGCTGAATTGGAAACTACACCCTTTCAAATAGTTTAAATGTATCATATATAATCGATGATACATTGTCGATGTTGAATCCATGAATATACAATTACTTTTTTAAGCCTTTATGTGATACTTGATCGTATTACAGAGTGGACTTATGACAGAATACATATTGATTTAATTTTTTTACCGTACTCTCTTTAAAAACGTATTTAGCGGGGACGCTCTAATAGTTGATTAAAAATTTCGTTTTTTCCCCTTATTAATCACTCAATTAACTTGTTGCAGTTTACGAAAGAACACTAATGTCGGTGTAGGGTCATATATCTCCCATCAAAAAATATTCCCTTATAATTTATGTTGGTTACTGAAGCAGAGACTTACTTGGGAGAAAACGAATTTACAAACAGGCCCTGTAAACGCAAGCCTGATTTTTGTCTATCGACAGTATTCAAATTACATCTATCGAAGTTGAAATAATAATATAATATAAATATTTCTATTTTCAAATTTCTGTGCAACTGGCCTTTGTGATACGGGCCATTAGGTCCAACTAATGGAACACTGTTGTAGTTGTATAGGTTTGTCGGCAAAAGCCTGCGGCTTCGATTGTGCAACTCATGCCCCCCCGGCGCGCTACTTTCTAAACGTTCGAACCGTTACCAGTTCTGAAATGGAATACACTAATTTATCGCTATTTTATTAAGCGATAGATTGTAGTTATTTATTAATGTTTATGAATTGCGCGCATATATATAATGTTACGGAGTTCAGTAATTCCTTTGTCGATATAAAGACCTAAATAGACATTTGACAAGGACAATAATTATTGCAATTCTCTTAGTTCACACAGAATTCTTTGTTAAAAATGCTTCACATAACAGGGAAAAGATCGGAACTGACCAAATGCTGTGGTTTGGGTCTAAGTTCAGTCTAAATATAGACTGGACTGATTATTGTTGAGTGGCGATACGGGGACACCCATTTTGGAGACATGCTGCCGATAGAACGGTAAAGGTCAGGGTACAGTAAGAGAGTTGGGTGTGGGATCCACGGCGTAGCATTCTAATGGCTGGGGGGACACTGAACCCGTGTCCTATGCTCAACCATCTATGGAGCCGTATCGAGTCCGCCCCCACCACTCCCCCAACAGTGCCTCTACTATCGGTTAGCCAACGTAGAGCTTGTTACCAAATAGTTGCTCTGATTGATCAGGCGGAAAGTTCTACTGGCAGGAAGAAGAAAAACCGGTTTTCGAAGAACAATCCTATCTATGGTTTGGTTCAAGCGTGTATGGAACCGTTTAGATCGCTCAAATATTAGTTACGAGAGGATTCTATAATATAATACAATATCCATAATACAATACATTGTCCCGACGGCTCTTTAAGTTCTATTCACAGCCCGAATCTAATCTTATAATCTCTGGACAAGTTTCTGTACGGCGAGGAGGAGTGAATGAATTGATCTCGCTGGTCACCGTTGGCGCCCCTAGGTCATGGCTCTTTGGGGCTATGAATAATGAATCCGCGGCCTCACGCACATTTCGGAGATGTATTCTTTTGTTTCAGCGGGTAAAAAGAATGGGGAGGAATGAAAAGAGATAACATTCACTGGAGGAATGATGAGAACAGGACGGGAGTGCCTGATGCATCTTCGCCAGTCTGTCCTTATTCGAGAGCCGAGAGGGAGGTTCACACTTTCTCACAATGTCCGGCATTTTTAACTCTTGAAAACGTTTCTCTTTGAGTGATCACGTTTTCTGAAGTATATTCCAAACTAACGAGATTTATTCTGTAAAATAAATCAACCAGAACAACGACGGGCTGCCATTTGACTTGTTTGTCAACTGATTAACAAATCCTCAGTTCAAAACTAAAACGTATAAATGTTTTCTCATCCGATGTGCCACGAAACTTCTTAAGGATCATTAATTAAATCAATTTCCACATAAGTCCAAAGCACAGTAAGTGCACATATCAAAGTTTAACCCCTTTAAATTGATTATAAATTCGGCCTTCCAATAATGATATTCTAAACAAACGTCAAGCTTAGTGTATTGCGAAGTATAATATATTTTTTGTTTGTGCAAATAAATACTATATCCTAAAATATTGTTTGTTTTTTGATCATCATAATTTAAGTGTTACACCTATTTAACTATTCAGGTGTGCGGTGAGATTTATTTAAATGATGGAATCTGCTTATGACATAGATACCTGAGTTGAGAAAGAGCGGTGTTGTCTTATTACAAAGTTGAGTCCGACTTTGAGGTGACCGTTAAGAGTTCTGTAACTCACTGAATATCGACCAGTTGTTTAATGCGTGGTCACGTACGACTAAATCGCATCATCGCCATTGCGCTCTAAAACCGTTAGACCTGGCCCTTCTCCCCGTGAGAAAGTCGCCGGCGGATAATAAATATCGTTGCCAGAATTAAGCTTATATTTTCAACCCGCCAGCTACTGAATTTCAATTTAATTTCTTTCTACTGTGCGGGAAACGAATATGACTATCGCAACTATTTTTGGCCGAAGCTGTGCACATTTAAGCGTTCGACGAGTCGGGTTAGTGGCTCGAATGCCGTCTCAATGTCACTGTTGTTTCTTATTTAACAAACGGGTTTTAAATGCGTCCAAACTGTTCCAAAACTGTGTTTAAATGTTTCAAACTAGGATCTGAATGCGCTGAATAAACTGAAACTAACTAATAAAAACTAGTAAATGGTTGAAAGGACACAGCTTTTGTTAGTCCCACCGGCTTTTCTTCACTCCCTATAAACTGTTCTAATTACATCTAGAGTGTTGTGATTGCATTTAAATTAGGACTACAGCACGACGTAATCGACGTACCGGCCAGACCAGACAAATAAGATAGGTATCCTAAATATACCTTTCAATATGAGAAGAGCTTGTTCGACAGAACTTTAGAAAGTTGACCTTGTATTCTGGAATGGGTCTGTTGTTTTTCAATTGTGACGGATTTAAAGAAAAATGTTATTTTTCTCGTTCATAGAGTACATGAATACTTGTGATTGCCTTGATATAAGTGCCCGACAGTTTCACCGGAATAATCTTGCCGGCATTAACCAATCGTATGGACTTCCACTCTTTACCGCAACGATCCACTGTTAAATGGCTTTGAAATTGAAACCAGTTAGTACTCTTAATTTGGAAACCTCAATTTTCGGTATTTCAATCGTGAATTTCGGTTGGCGTGGTCCAATTCCATTATAAGAGCCCCCAATTAGGGTTGTCAGGAAGTTTGACTTCTACCTACCAACCGTGGCCCATTACCATTCTCATTGCCGTTCCAGTTTCAAGTTGAGATCTCCCTCCTGCCCTGGGAATCGCCTACAGCGATTAGCATTATTTTCCGACTGTCTTCCTGCTTTCTTTATTCATTCAGCCGCTGTTACTTCCCCCGTTAGGGACGCCTGAAGAGATTTGACGCCCGAATTGTATATTTTGCCGCCTTCTGGTCCTGGTTTGTATATATGATGCAGTGATGATTACAAATACGTTATCCTCATAACAAGCTGCTCATTTATGCAATTATTATGACAAAATTACTTCTATGACTTATGGCCTATATATCCAAATATATGATGGATAACTCTTAATGAAATCTGTACCTTTACATACCTTGTATCTGCGTAATACAGCATATTGACCCAGTAGTTTTCAACGAACAGTCGTCTAAAAGAGATCAAACGTGATTAACATTTTTATGACAACTTTAGAACGCTCGTCCGACTGGTCGGAAATCCATTGTGGCTCCGGGTGTGATTTAACAGTGTGAGGGGACATTTGTCGGTTCCTCTGAGGCTGAGCATAGTGAAAGGAGCCCGGCCTAAAAGGGGAGTGTTGCGACACACCACAGAGTTCATGTTCTATTCTATAAATCGTAAGTTTAAATGCCAACCGACCAGTTCTGCCCGACCCGTATTACTCCACGATTGGTGAATTTTTAAAATTTTTGTTGCTGTGAGTCAGTTTATTTTTATCAGTAGCAGTAGATTATTGTCAAAATCAAGGCACACTTACCTGTACCGATTGCCTATAGATCACTGACTGTCCGGAAATTGTGGTCCTTTCCTGCGTTTTATGCAAACAATAGTCTTAAGAATATTAAGGATTCGAAATGGACCTATTAGAATATATTAAAATTCAAATTCTATATTAGAATATAGAACGAAAAAGCGGGAGGAATGAGAAAGTCTGACGTGCCACAATATTACGATTCTTTAATGATTCGTCGACAAAACCGCTGTAATAAATTTAAAATGTTAATTTAGATTTTATGTAAGATATCTGGATAACAATCAAAAGATATATGTCTTGAGGAGAGCATTTCGGCTCGATACAGGACACTCTTTTTAGAAAATTCAGAAGCCTTCGCCCGTCGCTAATACTCGTAGTTACACACTTCCTGTATGTATCTCATGCTCGATCAGATCTTCGTGTAGATGTCAGCGGATATAAAGAAATACTGGCGTTTCTTCAATTCCGACCGCGAGAGAAATCCTCGGGAAAGTGAAAAAGAGACGAACCCGAGGAGAGGTCGTTGTGTTGTCTTCGGTGGTAGTCCTTGACAGGGCAAACAGACGTCCGATTGGTTGCGCTCAAAGGAGCCCCTTCTACAGATGGGTCTCAGCCATAATCCTATAATATAATCCCATAATATCACCAGATAAGTTCTTTTTCATGGAATTTTCATTATATTAATCACCAACAGAGGACTACCTTTCCATTGTGAAATAAGCTTTATTTATTAAGTGGACGGTGGTGGTTATTTATTTTTCCCACAATGTTAGGCGATCCTACCGGAAGCCAGTCAGTGATAACTCAAGTTCTTGTCGTGGAAACCATCACACATTTATCGAAATAGTTTTATTTATGTCGGTTACAAATGAATCTGGTAAGATGTATTTTCAATTTAATTTCTGTGATCACCATCACGTTAAAACATACTAGATAAAAAGAAGGCACTTGAAACTACGCGCCTACCGTGACGACGTTTTAACACACAGGAAAAAATAATAAATACAACATTTTTAGATTTATGAATAATAATTTAACCCTTTTGGGAAATATGCCATAATGAATACACTAAATAACCAGGTTCGACCTAAATTTCTTGGGTGCTTTTCTCCAAACGCTATATTCCAATCTTACAGTTGGGTTCATAAAAGATAATAATCTATTTTTTTCTATTCCAGGGCAAATACTCTTTTACGAAGCATTCGTTTCCCATACCACTTTAGTACAAAAAGATTATATCAACCTGTTATTTCACGCCGTTCACAAGGTATTCTGATGTCCGTCTCAAAACATAAAGCGGTTATCATTAAACGGCCGGCTCACTCCGAATTCTTTCGCATGGGATAATTTGGCCAAACCGGTTCGTAGGATCAATATCAGTGAGGGACGGGTTGAGAAAATTCGATGTCAGATCGGTTTTTCGAGCTCTTCCCGTCGTCTGTTACCGCACAATGGGTACGACAATGGTCCCCGTTTCCTCTGGACAATGCTCTCCATCCTTGGGAATCCGGGGCCCGAATTATACCGGGAGAAAGCGAAACCCGATTGACGCCGAAATGTCGGGCATTTCGACCAGCTCCAGTTTTCCTTTTCCATCTAGAAAGGACGCAATATCTTTGCAGGAGAATGTAAATTATTGTGACTTCCAATTTCCTTCGACCACTAATAATTCATAAAATATCTTTCATTCAATTTCTACTACTTTTTATATTTTTTTTCCCGTCAATGGTGTACATGCGTATCTTACGGTGTTCTCCGAAGAGCTATTGAAAAATTAAATGAGATAGGTCGGAGAGCAGGAGGACCCTAATAAATTATGGGGCGGTGAAAAAAACTATTACCCGGGCACACTATGGAATTATTTCAACGCCGAATAAAAACCGCAGTAACAGGGTAATGGCAATGCTAACAGCATGCTTCATCGGCCGTCGACATGTCACCAGTAAGCAACTAACTATAACTAAGGGAAGGCAACTGATGATGGCGAAAATCAGAAACGAGCCCGCGACGTACACAGAGTATCACAAATGAACCACTTTGTACTGTAATTTTTAATTGTCTATATTCCTGTACATTTTAATACCGTTCTCAAAAATATACGAGGCACATTTTTATTCGGAAGTGACTTTATGAACCCCACCATCGCAGAGGAGAAAGCGATAGTAAAAATTCCTCTTGTCGGCATAAAAAGCGACCTCCCACCCTGAACCGCCGGCGGGAGGTCGAAAGAAAAAATAAGAATGATGATATCCGGCGCGAGGCGTTAATAGAAAATGTAAAGGGGTGTTTGGGTCAAGTTCAAATTTCATAATTGGGCAAGACGTGGAGTCATTGTGTTGTTGCCGTTTCCCAAATGGACGTCCTTGGTTGGGACGGCACATCAGATAAGGCTCGGCTGGCCACACCACATCCCAACGGCCTTATCGCATCGCGGATCCCCCCTCCCGCCCCCGCCAAACAATTGCGCTTTCGTCTTTTAGACAGGGGAGACCGACCGTTTACAGATTTCGGTTAGGGAAGACCCCCTTTTTCTAATTAAGTATTCCAGTTACTATTTGCATTTCGAGCGACACTTTGCATTACGAACAAACTGGTTTTGTCCTCCGTAAACAGCCTTTTGTTAACAAAAAAAAATCCCGCCAAATTACCATCTCGTGGGATCATAATACTAATATTATAATATACCACGTCAATAAAATAATCTGCAAAGACTTGCCGTGAATTATTTACGTCGGGCTGTAGTCCAGTATAGGAACGTCAATAATGGTAGCTTTGATGAAGATTTTTATTTAGGAATTAAAGTTTGCTAGTTCTCCGAGAGTTGCATAAAATACTTAGTTATAAAATCAATTTTAACTTTATTTTAACAAAGTACAACAATTTTAACAATAATTTTAACAATCTTTTTTAAGCGCGTCAGCACTTGGTCACCCAAAGGGAGATGTGGAATGCTGGGCGTGAGGGGACGAGAGCAAATCTTTCAAGTTCACATTTAATTACATCTCAGCTGACAACGGATTGCCTCTAGAAATGTTGTTTACGAATACATTATCCCAAGCGCGTTTAAAGCTTGTATCAAAGGTTGTATTAAAAAGTGGCTTAACCTTGGTTTCCACTCCCGCACGTTACCTTGATCGGATCGGTTCGCCCTTTCTTCTGCATTCCAGCGGGCTATCTATTTCTGTTTCGAAATGCAAAATAACCTCGCTAATCGCTTTCTAGCCGACGAACGGCTCTAAAACATGAATAGCTTTTAAATATGTTGAGGGTTCCAGAATACAGATCCACAGCGTCCCGACGGACACACTTTTAATTTAACCACACACTTGAAATCAAAATTCTATTGCAATTCCAATTGATCGGTCCAGATAAGAATGTAACTGTAAAAACGTGTGGTTGTGTGAAGTTGAGAAGACAACAGAATGGAATGAGCAAAAACATCTGTGGCTGATTTGGTCCTGTGCCCAGCACAGGAAAAAATAATAATAATATTTCATAAAATAATAAATAAAAAAATAATAATATTAACAATATATATACTTTTATAAGCATATAAAGTATATATTTTATATATATATATATATATATATATATATATATATATATATATTTTATTATAATAATATTAATAATAAAAATAATAATTATTATCATCTAATCTTCACTAGCATCTTTCTCCAACCTGTTTGGACATCTTGCCATGAAGCAACTTGTTAGCACAGTGTTACAGTAACTGTAAATTCGAAACCGGCTAAAATACTAAATAGGGACTAAATAGGGGACTGGCGCAGGAAGGACGGTTCATGTGTCAGTACCTCACTATGTAACTAACAGAATGCTGCTGACTACACTATCGTAAATCAATACTACTAACTCCGTAGAGAGACTTTTCGACTGGTTATCATTCACCATATGGCAAGAGTGGTTGGAGAAGAGATGTTGGCGGCAATGTCGAGCAATACCCAAGTATTGTCTCTTGTGCAACTGTAACTCTGAATCTGAGTGGAGTGGTGTCAGTTTAATTTAAACTGTAGCGTTGGGCGCCGCGAATTGTCGCAACGCTTGGGCCCAAGTTGGGACACGTCGAGCCGGTTTCACTGTCCCCGCCACCACTCCACCTCAATTATGAGTTCCCTATTTTCTTGGCGTTCCATAACAGCAGTCTTAAAAAATAATATTAATAAGAGAATTCATTTAGATTAATCCTTTGTTCGAGTACACTCTCATTTATTGAGCTACTTAATTTCCGAACTTTTTCCGATAGTCCATGGTCTACTGGGCACGGATTTAAATAACATTATTTACTGCATTTCACTTGATTATTTTTATGCAGTAATGATGGATTAAGGCTGACAGTGTTTAGACTTTATGAGTCACACTACGGTGATTTCCCCACTCCGGTGGAACGCGCCGTGATGACAGAAGAATCTTCAGCAAGGTCGCCATCGCTCTCCGTTTCTATTTCTCCCTCCTCATCGCTCTGTCTCCCTCCCTTTCTCACTTGTCCGGGAACGTTGACCACGCTGACTTGTGAATCATCCGTTGCGGAGGTGCCTTTTCCAGCGACTGACTAATAGGGCTCGGGGGAAATTATACGATCTGGACAATAAAAAGAAATTGCTTTCTATACGTTATTAGTATTAGCATTTTTAAGAGCTATATATGTATCTGGTGGCAAAATCCGGTCGCGGCTATTATCAGAGGACTGCTGATATTCGATGTTCATAACCAATCTCAAATAACGTGATACAACACCGATGTGCGGGATAGTCTTTAATGTCATTCGAGAGCGTTTTGACCATATATTTATGTGCGGTTAATCGATACAATTATTCTGATCGTCCAAGATTACACAAAAATTATTAAAAATGGCATTATTAAAAATCCTCGAACAATGACGGTTTAGCTTAACCGTCGATAAATCGGGTATTTATCGTAAATCAGGTTCTACCGTTTTAAGGAAAATGGAGCAAGAAATATAAAGCTCCGTTATTCAGCATAAAATACTTTTGCAATCGGAAACTCGATGGGGGTCTCACGAGAAACTGTATAAACTATATTATACATAGTGTTGTTTCTCACAGTCCGTGTTTCTCATTCTTCTCGTTTTTCTTGTAGGTCCCTTCCCATATCTGGCATTTCTTTCTTTAGTCCTTTTTATTTTGTTGTCCATTAGGTCAGATACGAATCAGAGCGAAATCCACATCCGCGTATCTTTAACATACCGGCTATATTAATATGAATTTGAACTGAATTATTATTCAAAAAATTATTTTTATATGGTCGTTCATAATTATAGGATTATGAATAGGAACATCACTTCACGTGGAATATATAAGCTACTATAGATAAGAACATATTGATTTAAATTTCAGATGAAGCATCTTGTTCACATTTATTCGACCTATGTACTAATTGTGGGTAATAGCTACATTCTAGTAACGATAACTAAAAAGACGATAAGACTAAATTGGTCTAGCTCCAGACCAAACAACCGAACATCCATCGTCATGGATGTTTTTGACAGGTACTTTAGTGCTTTTATGTTGCAGAATACCGGACTTAACATCCATGCTAATAACCTATCTTAGTGAGAAACATCTACTTGGATTCGTTTAAGTATTCAGTTGTAACCACTCTATTGGAAGAACTATAACCGCCGATCCATCATGGACTGATGTTGCAAGAAAATTAACTCTTTTAATGAATGTGTGCCAAGAGCGACATTGAATTTATGGGGGTTCCCAACATTTGTATACAAATCAAATATAGTTTACTGGGTAAACTACAAACTTCATTAACTGATAAAATGGGAGCGCGTGAAACTTGAGAAACATTTCAATTCATATTCTCATGGTCTCTGGGAAAGTTTCTGCTCTACGAGCGACTCTGTTTCAGTCCAGGGTTTTGACTTAATTTTACGCTGACATTAATGGATAAATTATTCCGCCAGTATGTAAATTGGTTATTTAAAACAGCCAGGCCTCAAACTGTACATTGTTAATTAGATATATTAGATATTTAAAGGAGTAATGAATCTCCTTCATTCTTTAGTGCCCTGTCGCTTTCTTTTTTTCAACTTTTCGCAAGTGCCCGATGAAATGAAAATGCTTGTTTCTATTCAGCTCTTTAATGCTTGTTTTCGTACAGCAGTGAAACGGTTATAACCCGGGAGAGGGGAGTTTTTCACGGAGAACTGTATCGCAACAGTCTAGACCGGTTAATTGAGTTTGAGTTATGGAGTCTTAAACGTTTTCAGCCGCTAATACACGGCGCTCTAGAAAGCCGTGCGAAAACTGCACGGGTCACTGAAGCAACTGGAAGGCTGCATTTTGTAATCTTGAAATGGAGCGCAAAAAACTGATAAAAAGAGAATTCCTGTGTAAACCAAAATTAAACTGATTGGACACGTCGCTAACGACAGTATTATTAACATGTGTAAATGGGAAAAATGTTTTCTTTACTCTCTCTTTCCGCGTCCATATTCATGTAGCCCATTCCCAGAACAGTTTCACATCTATTGTACGTCGTAATCACCGATACGCGTGAAGTATAAGTTGACAAATCTTAAAAGATCGCGTTGCAACTGATTCCCCTTAATTTCCTATCTCCAAATTCTTCATCTCCTGTTGCCGGACAAAAACAATTGTACATCACCCAAAATATTTGTTTTCTATTTAATGAACAGTCCGTCAATTCTAAAACCTCCATTCACGACATTTTTAACACTAGTTTAAGGTAACCATTAAAATTGAAACTCCTTGATTTATAACATGAGGAACATTATACATAAAAATAATTATTTAATATACAAATGATACAGTTTCATCCTGTAATATTCATCGACGTTGATTGTATCATTATATCTGAGGCATTTTTTCTTGTTTAAGAATATAATAAGATCGGCACGCCCAGTATTATTCGGTATCGATCGTGATAACTACCGTTATACCTACTATACCTAGAGTAGGGCGGAAATTCGGAAGTGGAGGAAGAACCGTTATCCGACGGCCTTGGCGTGTGTCCTCCAAGGGTGTCCAGCCTTGCCGAGTGAACTGGATCCCCCACCCCGGATATAGGAGGCCCTGTTCGGGCAAATTGCCGATTTCAAATAGTCAGTCGCTCGTGTGAATTGTGCAGGGCCAGCAGCAGAGCAGAGCCGGCCTAAGGGATGACGTCACTGAGGCCGCAGATGGTCCATGACGTCAGCGACGGAGACACCGACGATGAGAGCACCCCACTCACCCACGACATCTACGGAGGAAGGTAAGCCGAAATTAGAATTTTAATTAAAATATTAATCAATATTACGCCATTACGTTAATTATAAATAAGTATTACCGCAACTAAACGGCAGTAATTAAATATTAATTGTACATTAAACCAGACGGAAATTAGGAGTAAGTTTCAAACAAACCGATTTGCAATCCGAAAGTGAAAGTTCTGTCGAAGGTGTTAATTCGCCAGAATTCAAAACGGCCTTTAGCCTACCGATATCAACCTGAACATTAACTACCACGCTCACTAACTACATATTGCAAAAAGTAGACATTGTTTCTATATCCGATTCCACAATAGGAATTCCTTTATTTATAAAACTCCACCGCATTATCGTTTCTATGTTCTCAGTTAGATCGCCAGGATTATTCTTCTAACTGTTGTTCCCGTTATAAAACTGTTTGTCCACTTGTTGAGCGCTGAATATTGAAAGAATTTCTCCTGGGAACGATTTAAATATTAGTAAAATAAAATATAACGACACTAAAAATCGTATCACAAGGTGAACTCCCCTTCAATCCGGAACCTATTGAAAATTGCGGAGACCGTTACCTCTTACCTATACTAAATTGGACTGCCATCAACTAGTAGAAATGTTAAAAATTGGTGAGTAACTGTTAAGTTTCTTATGGAGCATTCTTCAATTCTGTCGGACGTACCTCTTTTCAGTAATAGTCGAATGCAGATGGAGAACGCGGATAACGGGTCCTCGTTATTGACTTTTATCCGTGAAAACGGGACATAGAGCTATTGTCCAATTTTAATTTGCTCACCACTTCAAAATAATATCATTCAGATGATCAGATTAAAAGCGTGTTATAAATTTATACCATTAACCATTTAATTTATACGACTAACCATTATTAAACCTGACTGCAATTTGAAAACTATCTGTAGCTCCAAAACTTTTTTGTTTGATTCACCATACTCATTTTTTTTTAACAATAAAATTCTATCCGGTTAGATGTTTCACTACAGTGGAAAATTAAAGTATGTCAACGAGATCTGTTGAAGTATTTTACGTACTTAATTTTATTTTTATTACGTACTCTTAATTTTTATTATACTAATGATTTAGAACTTGTACGAAATAAGATCTAAGAACTAAGAATCCCACTAACAGACAAATTACCTGTATCAGTTGTTGGGTATAATTTATGAGATAACATTTATTCAATTTAGAGAATTGGTTGATAGACAATAAAGTATTTCTTCTTTTAACTCTTTCTTCGTATTCTTAAGAAACAAATTTTCGAATTATAAAAATGATGCGCAAGATAATTGAGAGACTTTAATGGTGGAGTAGGCTATGAAACTGGAGACTTTAACAGTAGTGTAGAAAGGATCGGTGGGTGTGACTTTCACTCCGATCCGGTCCCCCTTGGCAGGCTTGGCTCTCGACATTTATCCAGACTGGACGTTTCGGATTTCTAAATCGCTGTCCCTTGGATCACGTCCACAAGGACTTTACTCCCCACGATTTAGGCTTACTATAGCGAATTTAATGGAAACTATCGTCCAAATATTCAAATCAACGCCTGGTTAATACGCAATTTTTAGCTATTTGTTAGTGAGTGGCCTATCTCACCTTATTTGTTTGATGCGGATGTAGGCTGATTTGAGATTATGGGTTTCCATTATGGGTAGCTGTTAGTTACATACTATGCATACGTTCGGTCTGCGGTCGCTAACAGGAGGTCCTAGAACTATAAATACATTTTTACTGTGGTAAGTGTGGCGGCCTGTATTTGTCCCAATTCATGAGCTTATTTAATATACATACTTTGTACTTCTTATAAAAAACCACAGAAAGATATTCGAATCGGCATGTTTTCGTTTACATTCTGTGCTTTGTACATAAGACATATTCCAGAGTGATTCAGAGAAAAATTTCAGAACTGTAACAATCCTCTATAATAATTTAATATTATATATTTCGCATGTTTCTGTCTCCTCTCGCTGGTTTGGCCTTTTGCTAGACCGGTTTCGGCTGCTCGCCATCTTCAGCGGTGTTAGTCACTTTGGCACTTTGGATGTTTCTTGGGCCTTCTCACTGGACTGTCAATATCACTTGTGGGGGTTGTCTGTTTGTCGTGTATATATATATATATATATATATATATGTGTGTGTGTGTGTGTGTGTGTGTGTCTTGTTATTGTGCTTTTGAGGGATGTTGTTTGTCTTATGTGGATTGGGAGGGATTGTTAATCGGCTTAAGTCTTTGTCCGATTATCGGTCAAATATATATTTGATCACACAACTGTTAGGTTCTGACTTCCAAATATATGACAGGAAACCTATCTAATATTGTGTTTTTTATGATCGTAAATCATGTGATCAAATATATATTTGACCGATAATCGGACAAATACTTAAGCCGCTTAACAATCCCTCCCAACCCAAATGAGACAAACAACATCCCTTAAAAACACAATAACCAATTGACCACTTTTGCCCTATTAGTTCTTGTCACAATTATGTTGCCGCGAGATAAAATAATTTCAAAACTTTTATCTACGTCCGAAACGTAGCACGCTGTAAATAATTCGACAGAGAACTAAAGCGCTGTTTCAACAGCGAAAATGAAGAAAAACTCCGTGGAATGAGTAAGTACAAGTGTCACAGAGCGATGGGTTTACTCAACGCCCGAGTGGATAGGTGCCTAACAAGAAATCCATTTTCAGACGCTGGCGGAAACGCCAAGTATTCGTAGGGTTTCCCAGAACACCTCAGCTTTCACTAAATTTTCCACCATCGGGGACTTAACGAACTGGGTAGATATAGTGATTTTTGAGCGACCAATCTCAGTGTCGCTTGACCTTGGAGTTTCTTCGAAAATTACAGTTTGGCAACCGCCAAATAACAAGGTCCCATGACCTTCATATTTCTGTCGTTCGCCAGTTCGGCCTCAACATGCCTGCACATGGACTCCGCTATTGCCATATGACGATTTAGTCTGCTTTCCTAAGGAAAAATGAACGATTTCGCTTTCATTTAAACAACGGCATGCATAAGCGAAACTATACTTTCCAAATGAATCGCAATTTTTAAGAGATTTCGAGAAAATAATGTAAAATTCAATGTTTAGTCACGAGTCATAGACTTACTGTTGCCATGACAACCGGACAATAATTGTTACATTATAACTCGATCTATCTCTAGTTACAGACGAACATTAAAATGAAAAGAAAATTTTAACTGCAACTAGCATCTTTTATCTACGACTCCCTTGACATTTTAACTAGATTTGGCGATCAAACATGACTAAAACGTATACATAATGATAACGAGTGAAACAACGACGGATTAAAGCTTACTATGAAAATTGTCTGAATGCATTTCCAAATTGGAAGGGGAAAAGTGCAGTGGATGCTCACAGGGACTGGTAAATTATATTTATTTAGAAGTAGATCTTGTTGTGAAGCCGGGAAATCCCCGTTGATTTCCACTGCTCCGCCACTACTTAGATTAGGTATTTGAAAAAAATTCACCCATATTAATCTGAGGAAATAGAATTATTTCTAATGTTCATTGCCAACTGTCTATATGGTTATTTGGAATTGGTTGGTGTGGACTAAAATAATTAGATCCAAGAATTAATACATAATTAACCATTGTTTCGTGAGGTTTCTCACCCGATCTCGAAACAAGGAAAAACTGAATGTATGGAATGAAATACGAATAACGTGCTCCACGCTCTAAAAACACTGAACTCGTGTGTGTCGTGCAGAGATAATTAAGTTTATTTCATGTCAGCGGTATTTACGAAACAGCATTTACATCTGCAATATCTTCCTTGAAAAAGCTTCAGAACAAGCAAAGATAAAGTGTAGGTCAGGTTAAATAAGGTCAGGTAGTTTTCAGATGCTTAATTGGAGAAGTTAGTTTATCTGTGTAAGATTTTATTAAGGCTTATACCCTCTTAACTTTGTCAATGCATGAATCGATATGAAATAGACATTATTTCTTATAGAATTATATGTTTAAAAGCTGAAGAATTAGGTAGGCGCTTCATTTCCCCCTCCACTATAGGAAGTTTGTCCCTTCGAGAACTGATTCGTATGCATAAATCGTCACCTGAGCCAGATGGGTCTGAGAACCGAGGTTATTGCCACGTGGATGGAGGCGTATGTTCTTCGAGGAATCATATTTTACAATAGTATGATGTTCACACAGTACTGAGCGACTTAAATCCTTACTGAATTAATGCTTGGTTTACGAGAAATGTTGTTTTCATCGTAAAATATTTAGGAGGAAGGTGCTTGAACTAAGAAGTGGGAAGGTAGAAACTGATATCGTGTTCCCAAATCAGGGCCGCTTGACACCAATATCAATATAAAAATAATTTACTGTAATCAAAGTGGACTAATGCTGCAGTAAATAGAAATGAGCAGTTATCGGACATAAATACTTTTCTACTACTCGATTGTTCCTTAACCTCAAATATCGACCAATGCTTCAGCTTCTGAATGCTAATTAGCGGTTTGAATACAGGAGTTAAAAGTGAATTTAATTACATTGTAGGAGAAAAAATACAGTATTGCTTCAAACCGACGGTGACAGTTGCCGCAGTTTCTTTCTTTGAGTTACAAGCTCGGTTAAGAAAGTCGGACAATTGGGAGGTCTAAAAAAACTGGTGCATTGTTTCGCTCATTGGGCACGTCTGGCCCCAAAAATGCGTAATACCTTTAGCGTTAGGCGGTTTTCAAAGGGGTCATAATGGTCCTTTGTCCTGTGGAAAACAGGAGAAAAAAAGTCCTCTCATGAATATTTATAAAGGCAGCCTATATTGGCAGAATGAAAGTACTCACCCATTATTTAGTACCGAAAAGAATTCTTATATTCGTCATGTGACTAATTCCCACATTCAGAATGGATAAATTTCCTCCTAAATATTGTTCGAATCATTTTCAAATAATATATTGCTATTCCTTTCGTGGGTTCACACGGTATGCTAACAGTAAGAAATATTATGATTACATTGAAAATGAACGTCACTAAGATCTTAAAGAAACAATTTCACAAGGGGATGACCCTCCCTCGTTAAAATACAAGATCGCTCCTACAGCAGGAAACGTTTCTCAAGGAGGAAGTGAACTCCTGGAGCGGGCGGAAAGAAACACTATCAGGAGAATTAGCTTGGCAGAGAAAGACACGGTAGGCCAATAGTTGGCCATTGTTTCCGACGACCATAATGGGCGGGGATCGCGCCCATCGGGGAAGTTCGATGCTTTTAGAAAGTGGAAGATACCACCTCTCCGGGAAGAAAAGCAAGGGGATTTCAAAGAAAACGAGGAAGCTTCAAAATGACTGATTCCGGTAGGAATCAAAACTCAATTGAACTCATTAACACGGTTGTTTTTATTTCTGCGTCGTTCTAAAGAATAAAACTGCCAAGGCCTGTCAGTAAATTCAGAACTCTCAGAAAATGTTCGTAGACATAAGGGATATAATTGACAATACAGAAACAATGAAGGTAAACTTTCTAGTGTCAAATATTGATCGCCCCTACTGTCGACCGTATCGTCGATCTGATTTAACGCTCCCTTCTTGCAATATGGGCGTCTTTTCGAATTCCATCCAGTTTTCTGTCTGCGGCGAAGCAACAAAACGTATATTTCCGCTGCGGAACGTGGAAAAACGCGGCAATTACTGTCCACGCGTCGCTTCAGTCATCCTCAACACATGACTATTCCCCGTAGATTGACGAGCCCAAGAGGCATTTCTTCAGGTTTCTTCGTGTCGACATTTGATCGACTAAAACCGAAAATGCGGAGTCATATTGTCCGGCCGGTTGCTTTAGCAGACTTGAGCCCCAGTCACGATCGTCTATGAAATCGATTGCGGGAACGGATATTTCACGGTGGACAAGGGAATACCTGTAATACCGTATCATTGTATGCCGCTCCCATTCGTTTTTGAGCTCCCGCCTGTAATAATTGAATTATCAGACTGGAAAGTGTTCCTTAGCACCGCTTGAAAAGAATTAGACGTCAATTATGACCGTAAGGTAGTCCTCGAGCTTAAATCGGCACGAAGGAAATAGGCCAAAGGATATAAAACGGAAACAATTTCCGACTCAACAGCTTATTCACATTCACCCTAGGGCGCTGTATACACAAATTTTGTGAGAGAGCTCCCGACGCAGATTTTTCCTCCTACTATATTAGAGTTTCATTGGAAAACGCATAGGCTACTTTCTATGAGGTATGGCCTGTATGGCTGGTAAGTTCGCATTGTAATTTGTCCTGTCAGTACAGTTTTTCCAGCAATGCGGTACCTCAATCATCAGTTACTTTCATTTATCCCAATGCTTCGTCTTTTTCATGTCAACGTCTTGTTAGAACAACACGACTTGTTTGTATACAGTCGACAAGAATCTCGACATACATCCATACATACATCCATTTGTTCAGTCACGAGAACAAACAGTTTTCAAAATAGTAAAAACAAATAATAATAGACATATATCAGATTAAAGTAGGACTGGCCCGAAAAATAAAAAGGAACGGTATTATAAAAGGCGAAAGTTTTCAGTGTCGAAACTCTGCCACGCCTCGGTTTCAGACTGGTTCTCTTCGGTTTGCTCCAGTTAATGACTTAAAACCAACTTCCCGGTTTTGCTAGTACTTCTTTCACCAAATAAAAAATACTTGGTTCTAGAGCGTTTGAAAGAGTATAAGTGGACGACTTGTGTATTGGATTCAATTATATGTTTCAAGCTTAATGCCGTATTGTAGCGTTTCTTGGGAACTCTTGTCATCAGCAATCTTGAATTTAATTTCATAAATTTTCCGCTATTTTAAAAAGAATGGATGTGTGTCTATTTCGTAATATGTGATTTTATTATAGACATGTTAAAATTCAGAAAGTGAAAAAAATGATTTTAAAAACTCAATCGAACTCAAAGTCACTTGAGACCAAGAATAATCCTAGTGTGCTACTAATGATTTCCCCACTTTCTCTTAATTGTTCTCAAACCGATTGTTCCTCGCCCGGCCCCTAAAGAGGCAGAGAAAGTAAATTGGCACGTGAAATTCAATTTGGTGCTTTAACATCGAATCCTGATCGTGGACCGAAAACATGTAGAGGTGTCACATTTTAAAAAAAAAACTAAGACAAAAAATCCAAATACAGCCCTATAAGGATAATAAATACACGTCATATCATTGTGAACGTGTCAGTTATTACAATTCACGGCATTTTATTGTGACAATTCCACTTGAAAGCTTTTGATAAATCACTGACAAATAAGACAGGAACATAAACATAAAGAAATCAATGTAAACCAGCCTGATTTGTCACAATAATATGCCGTTAATTCTATTAACTGACAAATTCATAGAGGAACAGGAATGTGAACATAACCGTTGAAGAAATCTCATACGAGAAACATAAATGCGTATACAACTATTAGAATATGTACGCGGCTTATCGTGATACATGTAATTCACTCGAAGGCTTCACATAAATAACCGATAATTTCGCAGGAGAAAGGCGGGTTTATTTTACTCTGTTCACCATCCTGTCCTATGAATCATTCAGTATTTCATCAGAAGTTACCATTATTGTACTGATTTTTGCGATGTCCTCCAAAAACGAGTAAATACCTTTTGCCTTAGCATCTATAATGAATTCGAATTCACTCGAACGCTTCTTATAATAAAACAGGAATTTTTATAAATCATCGCCCGACGTAGTCACTTGCACAGAAAAGTAAATTGAAACCGACGAAGGTCTTTGTCGTGATACGATCTCTCAGCAGAAATCGAAGAGGGTAAGAATAATTTAAAAATCCGCCCGCTGCCAACCGAGAAACGGACATTGCGAAACGTTTCGGCAATTCACATTTCGCAACCAAGTGACCAAGATCAGTGTTGTGGCGTGTATGTAATATAGATACCGGGCGCCGTGGGAGGGCCCCCTTTGGGCGGCGTTCGGTTACTGGAGGAGGTGCAGCTTACTACGGCTTCACACAGTAGACCAACCAAATAAATGAATATGTACCGAGGAAGGATCCTGCAGGAAGGCCTCCGTATAATGTACAGCTTAATCATATTATTTTTAAACTAGGGCGAAATAACAAGTGCGTGTGAAAGGAATGTAAAAGTAATTGAAATCTTTAAAAAAATCTTACTTGTAGAGCTATCGTATTTCTTCTTTGTGTGGCCCGTTTCAACAGCGGCGTTTCAATACTTCGCGTGTCTTTTGTTACCCGGTAGCAAAAAAGTCTTTGGTATACGCCGATTTCCGACCAATCATTTTGATTAAACTATAGCTCAATTCACGACAGCATTACGATAGTCTTATTCGTAGTGATCGGTTTTACAATGCTCGATGAAACATTACGGCCATGAAAAACCGCAAATTTTGATAACCTAAGATTTTTTCCGCATAGTAGGGCACTTCTCGAAGTTAGTACAGGACAATGATTTATTAGTTACAACATACAGTTCAAATAAGGGATTTGCCTTTGGAAGTAAGTAATTCCGATGTAATGTTTAATAAAATTATATACACATCTTAGACAACATTTAATACGTCATTTGATAATTCTAAGAATTGGAACATATGGGAATGTATATATGCATTTATGAATGTGGGCTTCTCAGGCATTACATGTTGCTATTTTGATTTAAGCTCACGTAAAAGGGAGCTCATTGTTATTATCAGTAATATTAGGATGTACTTAGAATATGGCGGTATCTTGCCCAGTTTGGGCAGTACTATAGCGATCACAATAGATATTTCGAATAGATAAGGTGTTTTCGTTCTATATGACGGGTTTGGATTTTATTGAATGCGGTTTAAATATTTTACTCAGTGCCGACCCTATTTCGGGTGAACAATTACAGCCGTCCTATCGGTTTCCATCTCCTAAATGAAGCAGCCTGTAATTATCCGGCCTAAGAAATCAAACCGCAATCCATTTCCATTCCATCCACCGGCAGTAAAACACGTTGGTCTATGCAATGCGTTTATATATAGTCCGGCTGTAATTAATAGCATTATCACGTGTTACCGACTTACGGTCCAGTTGCCGCTATAATATTATTCATACTTGCGAAATAAGATATTCCGAGTCGATAGCGGAGAGACAGGAACTTGCTCGGGGCGTTCTATAAAAGGATGACGAAATATTTCCGTTCATAGGACAACTCAATTTTCAATATCAATCATATTAACATCAATTTAATCAATATCAATTTTCTGGACCATCCTCCTTGTGAAGTTCTTATGGGTGTGCTCGTAAAATTGAAATAATAAACACGGCCATCGCACCATTCCACTTTGCACTGAAACTTTTTTGATATCCTGTTGTTCTGAGTGCCCCTAACAAAGAATTCTCGTGAAGCTGTAGTAGACTGATGAGTACTACAGTCTGAGTGGACAATTACCTTATTCATATTGACTGTGGATGCCTGTAATTATGTTGACCGGGGGACTTCGTTGCCAGCGTGGACTGTACCCAACGCCCTTGTGGCTTAAGAACAATGAACCAATTCTTGGCCACGCCCTTACAGCTCTTTCACTCTCTCCCTCCATGCCCGCCTACATCTGTCGTGATATTTGTCCTATTTAATATGCATTAAAGATTATTTTCTGTATGCGTGTTATATAAACAGTATAAAAAAGGGGACCCCACCACGGAAGCCGAATTAAATAAAATTAAAATAAATTAACGTACTTTTTTATCTATTAATAAGCATCTTGTTAACAGTATAACTGTCCTGTCGCTATAAGAGTGGCGATGGCCAATACCAGTTTCTCTAATGACCAAATAAGTAACAAAATACTGCTTTGAACATTGATTGTCATTATCACTTATGGTAATCTTTTCATGGGCAATGGTGAGATTAAGGTAGATAATCTGTTTCAGTTTTATAGCTCTCTTTGCAGCTGTTTTACTTGCTCTCCGAAGTATTCGTACATGCTGTTACATAGCGGCCTACTCGACCGTTTAAATCTCCGGCCATAGCACCGGTATTCAGCCTTGTTCTGTCTCCACGCGTTGCCCAGTCTCGAAACCGGAGCACCTTGAGAACTTTTCCGCCCACCGGTTTTTTTATTTCACGTTTGCCTGTCTCGATTTTGTTATTTCCTTTTTGTTTCTTTCCGCCGGCATAAAATTTCGCCATCTCCGCCGAGGGACGCGAAACCGAAGCGATACCCTGTCAAAGATGGCCGTCAAGGATGACGAGAAAGATAATGCTTTTTCTTTCAACAGCATACAACATTCCTAACTTAGTACGCATACGTTTGACAGCTAAAAAATGTGGAATCCTTCCAAAATGACTTTAATTACCAATATTCTGAAATACTGAAGTTTTCGTTCACATTATTTGATTTGCTAAGTCGAAAACAATACATGGCTTTCCAAGTTGTCTGCATTTAATTTGTCTTCCAATGATACTGACGGAAAGGACAAAACAATTTAGCTGGAAAGAATTCGTATCGATATAGAAACATCATATGAACCCCTTCAATTTTTGTACTCACTAATTGTACGATCATTCAATAACGGTATACCGACGATTACGAAAAGATTTAATTGTACATAATTTTGGCACAAACTGTCATTAAAAATACAGCTATATTCAGGCGAAATTAATGAATATTATATTATTTTCTAATTATAATATCATTAAAGAAGAGGCGGTGTGAAAAACCTTGGGGTGCAGACCGCTTCTCCGACTGGGACCTGCGACCCTGAGGATATTTCTTTGAAGCTGGCGCGATTCATTCGTTATGAATTTTTTTTAACATTTTTCTTCCAACTTTCATGCGAGTACTCAGATTCGATATTTCAAAATAAGCTGAAGACCAATTACACTGCTCAAAGTTGTATATGGGGCTTTTTGTCAGTACTTGGAACAGTCGAATAATAAAGTTTAAACCATAACCATCTCTCTGCCGGAACCTTCGAAGCGAATAGTCGGTGCAGGATGGAATAGGACTTTTTATCAAAATACCATTCATCAGTTTGCGAGTTTATTTCTTTTATGGAAGGAAAGAAACTGGCATAAAAAAACAAACTAATTTTCTCGATGAAAACAAGAATGAAGCGTTATACGGATTTAATAGTTCTAAATAGTGATACTGTAGTTTTGAGTAAGAAACGTTTTGTTGACATTTCTTTCTGAATTTACCCAAGTAATATGGAACCTTTGGTTCCAATCATAATCTCATATACTGAAATTTAATAAAAAATTAGATAGAATTTTATAAAAAATAGAAAGAAAAGGACACCCGGGCTTTATAAAACACCGATTTATAAAATGGGTATTCTCAGAAACATATAACAATGAGCCAGTAGAATTGGGGACACCGGTGACTTTAACGTTCGGTAAAGAAGGCATTCCAAATGTTCATTGGAGAGAACGACGCCGGTTTCCCGCCCATTGTTCTTTATATTAATTGCATTTTATATAACTCGGAGCCGCTGGCACATTAACTCGGGTCACTATCTGATAATAAGCAACCAGGAAGAGATGTAGCGGCCGGCCACAGGTGAAAGGCCGACCACATTTTTTATTAACCCATTTATTTAGACGGCAAATATTCACCTCGATAACAATCCTAATGAAAATATAATATCCTTATTAAAAACTAATATATTATCAGACCCAACTGTCCCCCGTCTGACTAGGTGCTAGCTTGCATAATTCAGTTGTTAAATATTAGGAATGGGATATTTTGTGAACAATGCTGTTGATATGTTGGCACGTGGGCGGGTGTCTGTGCTAAAGTCAAGGTTCCAAAGCTGCGTTTGGGGTACATACTCAACAAAGGAACGCTTGCGTCATCCGGTAGGTAAACGGTCGCCAACACTGGTGGACACAGTTGCGAAAAATGGCCAGAGAAATCGGCTTTGTGTTGTGACGAATATCATTTCTCATGATTCCTAAGTAGGTTGGAAGATGTAATCCACACACGTTTTAAATGCCGAGTCGAAATAATAACTTTTAACAATTCAGAAAAACATTTTTTTTAAATTAATGATAATTCGATCAAGGTCGAAAACGCTATAGTTAGTTCTTATCGTAACAGAGAGCTATTCACCGGTGCCTTAAATAGCGAATGATGAGCGAGTTCAGAATAGAAGTATTAATTGATCATGTAAATACAGGAAAGCTGTAATAGATATACTTTCTATCTCTAGATCACAGTGATTAACCCACACTAAAATTGGTTTAATGTTCGATTGTGTTGTATCCGGTTGATATCGAATACTGCTAGGCGTCTTATCGAACTCCCGTTTCCATGCGGGCGACCTTCGAACAGCCGTTCTCTCGACGCCTGCATTTATGTGGAAAAAAAGACGAAGACACGTATGTTTCATTATTTCTCAAGGCCGGTTCTGTTTTACAGTTCATTTTGAAATCTATCCGACCGTTTGCCACATTGGTTCCACGTTTGTAGGCAATGAAAGAACCCTACGTGGGTGTATTGTGTATGTATAAGTTTCAGAAACTGCTAATTTGGACATAGAATATGTGGTGTGGAACGATAATATAATTTATGGCCGGCATGTTAGTCAATAACGAAATGCTAATTTTCGTGTAAGAATTCATTTGTTCTATTTAAAATAAAGCTAGTCTTCCGGCGACGGCACTCATTTCTTTTAACCCGGTTCATTTGAAACTGTTTACTACTGGGTATGCCGGCAAGGACCGGTGCTGTGTCCACGGTCGTTCTGAACAATGGAGTGCTGTCTGAACCTGGAGTTCCGTAATTGACGCGATAAAGAGAGCGCGTTGGGAAAGCTCGAAGGACAGCATCCCGAGCGGGACCACCTACTGACATTTACACAGACATCGGCCGCAAGTCGCAAAGTTCATGTCGAGCCGCTTTGCCAACCTTTTTCCACATTGTATCCAACATATATCAACTCGAGGTTTAAACATTTTCCGATTGAGTTTAACGAGGTAAATGGACTACAACTCAGTTACAATGAACTGCCCACCAAGGTTTCACGCTTCTCCGAGCCATAATGACTTTTAATTATTTCGAAATAGTTGTAGAAGATTTCTCGGTTTGAGATTATCTCCCTTGGTATAGATATTTATCGCAATTGTCGTGTAATTACATGCGCGTCTGCTGCCAATAGGGCATAATTTACTAATAAACGCTGTAGACTGTTTTGGCCCAGATCATATAAGGAAACGTGTGAAAAAGGACAGGTGTGATAATACAATAATAACGTTCTGCAATGCACGATAAAAAGAAATATGTTGCAGGATACGATTGTGTACACAGTAATAGACTGGTGTGAGTGGTAATAACAGGCGGGAGGGAAATTAAACTGGGACATTGTTGGAGGCTGTTGAATAATGCTCAGTGGAGCAGCGGCGAACCGGTTGTCTGTTGGCATTAAGTGAAATGCCACCGGGGGAGGGACTGGGGCCGGCCTTGGCTGCTTACCCAGTCCGTTACCCAGCCTCCTTTTATCTCTACCTCATAGTACCTCATAATTTATGAGATCACTCATATTTTCAATACAACACTAGTCTAGCCCCCGAAAACACTTTTTGTACAGCGGCTGAGCTTCGATGAGGAACCAGCACGAGGCCAGGCAGCGATGAAGCCGAACGGATATTGTCATGAAATATAAAAAATCACTATTACTGCTATCGATACTAACAAAGTCTGTATATAAAAATATAATTTATTTCAATAGCTTCAATAAGACGGAGTGTACCATTAAACGCATTACATACCCGGGAAAGTAGTTACATACTACTAGTTAAATATGCTAAATAATTTTGGAATAGTTTCTATAAATAATTATGTGCTTAAATTAATATACCCAGTATTCTTGAATTATGCAAGTGTCCATTTTCGAATAATCCTGTACTAATGAATTATATACCCCGTTAATTCACTCCGACTTCAGAAGCAATCATTTCGATATTCATAACACAATGGCCAGATGGGTACAAAATACCAGTGTACTAAATCAAAAAGGTAATTTTAACACACGAGGCAAGTAATATGACTCAAAAGATAGTTTTGTTTTTGAGAAAGAGCCACGGAATGTGTCTCGTCAAAAAGGTAGCTCGAACGGTACGATTGGGAGACGGGAAAAGAACGGGAAGGTCGCCGGCGCAAATGTCAAATTCCCTTTCATGACCAATCGCCCATCGCTCGGGGATTTTCCCCGAACTGGCGTCTTAACGGATTCGCAGTTCTTTCACCGATGGAAATCGACGAGCGCTATCGTCACATCCGGATATTACAAATCCGAAATGTCTTAATCGCATTAAATATCCGATGAGTTACCAATCGTGTCAACTGACGATTACTTTATAGGTGTTGGAAAATCTGCAGTTCTAAAAATGCCAGGCCCTCTGTACAGTCGGCACAGAGATAATGTAGGAATTTCTATTCCATTCTTACGCATATAATACACATAAAATATATATTTTCTACCTTATAACCGTAATCATTTAATTAAACGAATATTAGGGCCGGAGCGCAGACAGTTAAAAAGTACTTTCATGTAACAGTCGGTCACAAAATTTTGTTTCGGCTACTATGGCACAGCAAAATATGTAGGAGAACAAAAACCAAATGACCGATACATGAGTCATTAGTGTTGGTTTTCTCGTTTAACACGAATTTGAAATTCCAATTTGCAATTTCAATAAATTCAATCAGTTTTATGACCGTTTTATAAATTAAAAATCGAGGATAAAGCAATACTCGCTTGGTCTAGTAAGACAATGTATAAAACCTGAAGTGAGATCACGTGAGCGAAACGCCCCGTGTCGGGCCCTAGCGCCTGATTTCACTTTCACTGAACTGGTTAGTAGAAGGCTATTTCGAGCTACCCCAAGCATTTATTGCGGCATTCCACACCGTACTTAATGTTATAACACTGTCGACATTCATAATTATATCTAAACTAACTTATTCTATACAACTTATCTTAACACGGACTAAATTGCATCGCCATTATATTTTTAAGGTCAAATGTAATAATTATTTTCACTCTTGCATTACCGTAAAAAATTATGGCGAACGTAGGTAAATATCACTTACCACTCGTGCTTTATTAATGTCTAGTTAAGACGGAGTTTTAATGTTTTTTGTAACATGAGCAACTTAACTTCACTTTGTTTAGCGCAATAAATTGATTGCTCGATAATATTTTGTTTATTTGTTGTATTCTCAAATATACTCATCACAGTGTGATGGCACATACGCTCTGTTCGAAACGAAACGTTGAAAGTAGGAGTAACAGACAATTTAATACATTCAGAAACCTTTTAATAAATTATGAAATATAGGAATATAAAAAAACGCAGTTTTTAATACAGACAGAATGGAAATATAAGTGTTATAAGTCCTTCCACTAAGGCCATTTCCAAAAAGGAAGACAACGAAATAACTTTATTTATTTATATATTTACTATTGTTCGCAAATAATACTGAACTGTACAGGCTCATAGTATTACAGATTCACAGTTCATAGCGATAAAAACATATTTCCATTCAATTACTGAGGTAATACCCCTCCGATCGAACTTGAAATGTTAAATTTAATTGAACACAAAAATAATTCAATTATATGTTGTTTGTTATATATTCTCATGGTGTTTCGAAATACGGTGTCCGTATTCGGTAAACGGATTGTTAATCATCAAGAAATTCATTTCTTGTAGTTGAGCGCATCGTTGGAATGTGAGCTCTATACAGGCTCTATTCTGTTATGGCAGAAAGTAACAATTAAAACGTATGCTAATGTATTAGCCAATGTATCGTAACCAATGTGTACGGTAGAAATTCTAATTAAACGTTCCGATGGCGCAACTGGTTGCGCAACACCGAAACCGGTTCACGCAATCAGTTATGAACTGAGCCCGCGACAGACCAGTTACTCTATAGTTTACGCTGAATTTAATCGATTGATTGAGCTGGATATTTTAATAATTGTATTATAATAATTTTACGAGTCACCAAACCGAGCCTATGAATTTGATGGCGGGGAAAGTTTTCGCTAAAGAGAAAGAAAAAAGAACTTTTTTTATTGGGGAACCATTTTTTCGGGCGCCATAGCTGTATCGCTATCACTGCGGCCAGACAGAATTTGACCGCAGAATTATCGGGGAAAGAAATGTTTCATAGTTTTTTTTTTATCTAAACCGGAATCTGATTCTAAGTTGATGTTTGCTGATGATTCGAAATTGACGGAAGTTTCGAAAAATTAGTCAATTCCTATTGCACAATTCGATGATCTTCAGCACCTTGGGAATGCGATAACCTCTTTGGAATTGTCCTATATGACGTTATTAGAATGGCTTTTGAGGAATTTCACATTTCACGGCGTAACGTCATCGATCTGAGGTTACTAATCGCGATACAGTAATAATTTGTTGTAATCGTAATTACTAATTCTTCGACATCCGCCTGTCGGACGAAACCATGAGCTCATAGAGTTCATGTTGCAGTATTTGCTACGACATTATTATAAACATCAAATTATTTAGTAGAACAGCAAAAATAAATCGATTTCTTTAAGTTACCAGTTTGCAGGTTTTAAGTTTAGTTCAATTTCCGGGGTTGACGATAACTCAATCAAAGGTGCCATTGAGCGTTTCTAATAGATATCCTATAATAACATTACTTTAGAATTAGTTGACCATCAAGGTATATCCGTGTCTCACTAGAAGGTTGTCTCCCCGCACCGAATGGAATTCGCCTTTGGAGAAATGGCCTGAAGTCCTTGGCTCAACCGAAAACGGTTTGACGCCTTCCGAGCGGTTTTGAATAACGGTCCAACGCCTACTGCATTTTAAGTTCATGCATGAACTTGGCAATGGTCCGACCTAAAGTTATATTTACCTAAACTATAACTTGACTTAGTATTAGTTCTACTCTTTTAAACCCTTCGGGATGACTATATTGAATAACGAAACAACTGATTCGGATTTTGCAAGCGAAAATGCGTGCAGCAAAAAACAACATTCCTACCAATATGTTATTAATTTTTGACGATTGGGAACATCATAATATCCATGGAACATAAGTTCCACAGAAACGGGAGAACAATTATGAGTATGGTGCATTGTTTATATGATTGAACGTTTATGTGATTGTTTATACCGTTTGTGGGAACGAGTAAAGTATATATGACAGTCGCGAAGTGCAGGGCACGTTAAACGTCTTAAAAGTCTATTGAAATAAGGTTACTTCACCGACAGGTTAACAATCAGAAAAACGAGAACAGACTTTCCACGGCGGGATATGTCATATTTGAACTATTACTAAGGGGTTCAGGGACTCGTGACCCGAAAGAGGGGTCGTTTCGCAATCGACCGTTTCAGCTGGAGCCTTCAGCCGGCAGAGAAAGGGGTTCACGATCCACAAATCACGATTTCGACCGTAAGCCCCAATCGCGGACACACTACCCTTGCACAAATTTTATACAGAAACTTTGCGCTTCTCCGTCGCTCCAAGATTGCGAAAAGCAATACCGGTTCTTGTAGAGTTGCATCGGGGAGCGCGGTGCTTATTATTTAGGCACCGCAAAAACCAACGGTGAAATAAACGCGACATGAAATAATACCGTGTGGGAAATTGGCCGCTGTGAATCGCTCGAACTAAACGGTTTCAGTGTTACGATAAGCCAATATAAATTGATTCCCTGGCATCAGACGTTATATATAAAGAACACGATTCCGCCTATGTCCCTGATAACACGAGCTTTTAAACGAAACAAGGTCCAATCCTAGTGAGCTTCTTTTAAGCCTGAGCTTGGATTAAGACTGGAATGTCTTGAGAAATTGTATTCAAAGGTAATTTTTAGGACCCCTATGCTAGCATTAACGTACCATGCTCATGTTGGAAAATAGAATAGTTTAACTCAAACTCGCCCTTCCCCTTGAACGAAGCAAACCGATGTTTCATTCATTATCACATGAGTTGTTATACTGGCACTCTTGTGTTAGGTCCTAAAAATTCTTTATCCTATACCGACGGGGTTATTGTAATCTTTCCATAGCTGTACAATAGAAATTCAATAGTCCTGAGAATCCCAATCGGGATTGAACAATAAGCGGTACGCGGCGGGGAGCCTGTCGCAGGTGTGGTCCACCTCTTATTGCCCTCTTAATATTAATTTCCTCGGAGCCAATGACACTTGAATTGCAGCCTGTCTTAATTACAGTGTTCACCTTTTTTTTAATTCCCTTTTTCGAAAACAATGCGCTCAACCAAGGTTCACAACAGACCTATCATCGTTTTACGGGGTAACTTAAAATGTACAACAATCATACTTTTTTCGGTTTGAAGTGAAGGATTAATAATGGATGCAAATTTTTTTTTATTGTCAGTCACGTATTCTCCGGACTTCTACAAGTTCTACAATACCCTGCGAGGAATGGGTGTTCGTCATGAAATATTTAAATAAATAAGCCGAAGATCATGTGGCTGTTAAACGGAGAAGTGATCAAGGACATTTTATTCGTACTCAATATTAGTCGGTTATTTTCAAGAAAACATGGTGGTAAATACCTCGATATGGTTATGCCTGATTTCCATAAATATATCCGGCGCTAATTATTGCTCTCCTTTCAGCACGAGGACCGTTCCGGAGACGAAAGGATGGGACGTTTTCCGGGATCTTCCGATCAAGTCGGACAGCGGGTCCATGGAGAACCTTGTCTGTCTCGAGTTCACGGTAAAGATCCTGAAAATAATCGCCTACCTGGTCACCTTCATTATCGTCCTCACAGCCGGAGTTACAGCCAAAATTGCCATCTTCTTTATGACCTCCCAGATCCGCGCCGACCGTGCCGTCCCCTACTGCAACACCAAGTTGAGTGAGTACCAAATTAATCCACCGTTTAATTTTTGAAGTACAATTTTAAATAGGAGGTTATGGATACTGGCGGTTTTTTAGGGTAAGGCAATAATCGATTGGGAAATGACTTTCCAATTAGGTCTGAAAAAATAACTGCCGATTATGAGTATTAACATTTCAGTCTGAAGGTTAAATTTAGTAATGAAGCTCGTTAATACATAGGAAATAAAAATTAATGAAGGACTTTACACCGAGTTCATGTTTCATCATTGTGGAGTTGTGTAATATTTCCTTCCACACATTATATTATACTTTCATAAATTAAGCCAAATTTTTTTAAAAGCTATCCAGAATCACTAAAATTTAGTTAGCGATCGTGCGTATACTCATTCAGTGAACGAAAAGGAAAATGAGTAGAGTAAACCTGTCGGTATACTTGGAGTACTCTGGGCCCTCTAAATGATGGATATCTATAGGACGAGTTAACATTTTCAGGCCGCGACAAGCAATACCTGGTTTTCCTGCCTCCCGAAGAGCGCGTCGCCTGGATGTGGGGTCTCCTGTTCGCGTTCGCCGTCCCCGAGATCGGGACACTGATCAGGGCGGTCAGGATATGCATCTTCAAGTCCTACAAACTCCCGCCCATCAACGACTTCCTATTCATCTTCATAATGGAGACTCTACACGTCGTCGGCCTCGCCTCTCTCGTCTACGTCGTCCTCCCTGAACTGGACGTAGTCAAAGGAGTCATGCTCACAAACTGCGTTTGTTTCGTTCCCGCTTTGTTTAGTAAGTTCGGACCAGTTTTGAAGAATTAGGCCCTCCGAGCGCCTAACATGTATTATTGAAGAACATTGTATTACTGCATTAAAGTCGCGAATACAATAGTTCACATGCAGATCAATGGAATAGGGTTCTTCAGAATCGAAAAGCTTGTTTTCGATAAAATAAATTAAAAGGAAAAAGTAAAATCAATTTTCCAATGAAGGGGAATAATATTCCAATATATAAAATATACTTTTGAAGTTAACTATTTATTATTTATTTTATTGTTCAGTTCATATGGATTTGAGTTATTAAATTGCTTCACAATTTTAAATGTCATATTAGTAGCGTAGTTTTTTATACGAAAATTTTTATACATTTTCTACCTTTCAGCCGACTTTATCATAGCTTTTAATTTGACCCGCGAAATATTCTCGGAATATTTTCTGGCTAAGACGGGTTTTCCGCTTTTCAGGTTTAGTTTCACGCAACACTAAAGGCTGCACGACGGCGTCCGAAAAGAGCGAAGTGTTCTTCAAAGCTATGGTGGACATCGCTGCACTGGTCGCCCAGGCGACTGGATTCGTCGTCTGGCCGATACTCGAAGGTGGTAAAGCCCAACCTCTGGATTATACCGGTTACGCTATTTTGCATTTCCTGCGGCTGGTGGGAGAACTACGTCTCCAAACATTCAGTTTTCCGTAAGTACCTTATTTTAATGTTCAGGACGAATTAACAATATTTTTATTCTAACAATTGTTATAATAGAAAACAGGGAGCGTTCATATCTTTATATCAGATATTCACTTATACCTTTATGTCAACTATACGAATTTTCCCGTCCAAGACGGAAAAACTGTCACTTAACGAATTATGAAGTATTACGTGGTTTAATTAGTTCTGGTTCCTCATTGCAATATTATACTTTGAATTGTGTTTAAGAAACCGCGAGTAATACTTTGGCAACCTAATAATAATAAACTTACTGTATCTGTGCTTCCAGTTTTCATGAAACCTCTTTGGCGAATCAAGGAAAGGCTGAGACGTACGCGATATTTCACATATGTATTTATGTCCATATGGAAAGTTTTGGTGTTTTTCTTGAGCGTGATCTTAATACAGTGGTTTAACGGTGAAAACATAAACAACTTCTTCACTCTATTTCCCAAAGGTTTTTCGGAGCACAAAATCCGAATTACGGAAGTAAGTACCCCAGAGACAATTTTATATATTATAATGATATTTTATATGTATTTCATTGTAGGAATCCGCCAATCTACAAATTCCTAAAACAAACTTGAATCACCTCTTCGATATGATTCAACACGATGAAACTGCTAAACTTAAGAAGTTGAATTAGTATATTTAGTTATTTCGTCAAAGGTCCCGAAAGCTTATTAAGAAATTGCATCTGAACATATATACATTTTCAGATACAAATAACTCAAGGTGGAGCCAGTTTACCCGACCTTAAGGACGCAGTAACTACTGGAGAAATAATCGACATCAACGCTGCCTACAACACAACCATTTATGTTGTTCTCATTCAGATATTTGCGGCTTACCTATGCTACATTTTCGGTTAGTACAATCATATTTTTTTCATTGTATACATTTTCTTTAAATCTGTCGGAACTATGTTATAACTCGATATATAGGCCGATATAATACAGATATAATCGAATTCCAGGAAAATTCGCTTGCAAGATCGTCATTCAGGGTTTCAGCTACGCTTTTCCCGTCAACCTGACCATCCCGGTCACCATATCCATCCTGATTGCCCTCTGTGGCCTTCGCAACGACGATCCGTGCTTCTTCCAAGACTATTTGCCAAATTATTTGTTCTTCGAATCCCCACCAGTATATTTCCTCAACGATTTCATATCAAAACAGGTAAAAAGTGATGTTGTACTATTATAAGATGTAAAAGGTGTTAGTTCTATTTTAAACATCAACCTAACTTACTAAGTACTCCTATAGCTCTAAAAAAATTGAGGAAAAATATATGTTTTTATATTCGTAATGTTTTTATTTTTTGGTCCCCCTAACTTTATAAATACTTTATAATGATTGTAGATGCGCCTGGGGAAAGTTAACTAAATCAGGACCGAAAAAATAACTTGTTATTCTTCGAATTGGTGTGATCTTAAAATAATACATCTCAACAGCATCCCAATGCGAAGGGCGAAAATTTAATACCATTTTATGATTTAGCATGCTTGGATCTGGCTGCTATGGCTCCTCTCCCAGACGTGGATCACTCTTCACATTTGGACCCCCAAATGCGAGCGTCTGGCGACGACGGAGAAGCTCTTCGTTCTCCCCATGTACGATTCCCTCCTCATAGACCAGTCTTTGGGTTTGAACAGAAGAAGAGAGGACGAAAGAGACGTCAAGACGGAGGTAATTATAAAATAGGTTGTTTTTTTAAACAATAAATAAATCGTCGGGTCATTGTGCAATACTTTCGGTCTCAAAAATTATTCATTACACCGTATTAACACTAACTGAAGTGATCTTGTCCGATGTTAAAAATATCCACTCAAACTACCACTCACAACATTTAAATAAAGTTTGACGGAAATAATGTCATATTTTTATATATTGTATATTTTAATATTGTATAATTGCTGAAATTTCAATATCTTTGTCGCATAACAATAATTATAACGATTAGTTATATTAGTTATTTCATACTTCCCATGGATATTTATGGAGTTTCATTTTCTGTTCGTTTAAGGAATTGGCCGAGAGAGAGAAGGACCCCGACGAATATTACGAAACGATATCTGTACACACAGACAACAGCAGCACAACTCCTAAAACCGTCAAAAAGTCCGACAGCATCACGAGGATTTACGCCTGCGCCACTATGTGGCACGAGACCAAGGACGAGATGATGGAGATGTTGAAATCCATACTCAGGCTGGACGAGGACCAGTGCGCCAGGCGTGTGGCACAGAAATACCTCAGGGTCGTCGATCCGGATTACTATGAATTTGAGAGTAAGTTATTGGAACCAAAATTATTATTCTAATCTTGGCCATTATCATCGCTGAGTAAACCCTTGTAAACCCTTGAAGTTGAATTTGTATTCGAAGATTGGTTCATTCGGAAACGTAAACTAGTACACTAGTAAAATGCACACTTAAACACAAGTGTGAGCGCACTTGTAATTTCTTCAACATCCATCTTTAAATTCTATCTCCCCTCCAATATTACCCAGCCATCTATCTCCTCTAGACCTCATTCGAGTGGATCCTCCTTACAACTTGAGGGGTTGACCGACTAACACCAACCGCTTGTCGAACTTTATTTTTCAGCTCATATATTCTTCGACGATGCGTTCGAAATAAGCGACGTGAACGACGATTGGAGTCAGGTGAATAGGTTCGTGAAACTGCTCGTATCGACTATCGACGAGGCGGCCAGCCACGTCCACGAAACCCACATCAGGATCAAGCCCCCGATCAAGTACCCGACACCGTACGGCGGCCGACTCGTCTGGACCCTGCCCGGCAAGACCAAGATGATCGCCCACCTGAAGGACAAGGGCAGGATCAGGCACAGGAAACGTTGGAGTCAGGTAAACACTTTACCAAATCCCAGTGCTGCGTCCACCTCTGTCGACGTCGATCCTCTGCTTCAGAATAATCGGACAGTATCCGATGTCCGATAAATGAAAGTACCACCATTTGCGTGTTAATTGTTGCAGGTAATGTACATGTACTACTTATTGGGTCACCGCCTTATGGAACTGCCGATATCGGTAGAAAGGAAGGAAGTGATGGCTGAGAATACCTACCTCTTGACTCTCGACGGCGATATTGATTTCCAGCCTCACGCCGTCCGACTCCTGATCGATTTGATGAAGAAGAACAAAAATCTGGGCGCTGCCTGCGGTCGTATTCACCCTGTTGGATCAGGTATGTCCAAGTAGATTAATGTTGTCTATAGATTGAAAATTAGCTTTTCCTTCTTATAAGTACAAGGCATTAAAATCGGGAAACTAATTCAAATGTGTGCAGGTCCTATGGTATGGTATCAAATGTTCGAATACGCTATCGGCCATTGGCTGCAGAAGGCCACCGAACATATGATCGGCTGTGTACTCTGTAGTCCTGGATGTTTCTCCCTGTTCAGAGGAAAGGCTCTTATGGATGACAACGTCATGAGGAAATACACCACCAGGTCCGACCAGGCTCGTCACTACGTACAGTACGATCAGGGTAACGTGTGCTTTACGCTTTATGAATGATATGGTCTATGCTCTTACCTCAAAAATTTGACTGTAAACACGAAATTGTTCTAGTTAAAGAGCTATAATCTATCCGAGGAATTATCCTTTAAACTCTCGTGTAGTATTGAATTTATACCGACGGTTGGTTTCGGACGCAGGAGAGGATCGTTGGCTTTGCACACTGCTTCTTCAGAGAGGATACAGAGTAGAGTACTCGGCCGCTAGTGACGCCTACACGCATTGCCCCGAAGGTTTCAACGAGTTCTACAACCAGCGTCGTCGGTGGGTACCCTCCACTATGGCAAACATCATGGACTTGCTCATGGATTACAAACGAACCATTAAGATCAATGACAACATTTCCCTGCCTTATATTTGGTACCAGGTAAAGAAAGACAGACCTCTGCAATATTTACTTAGCCTACGTTCTAATTTTCTTAATAGAAAGGCTTTCTAGCACTTGTTATGAGAATTACATTTTCATTAAACGTCTTGCGCTTAATGAAGACGCGCGGGGAGACGGGCGTCATAGTTTTGAAATCGCTGTCTTAAATCATTAAAGTTTACCTATTGTAGACAAACTTTATTAAAAAAACTTTCTTATTGTAGATAATTATTTCTTCAATATTGTGGTTCCTGTTTCTCAAAATTTTATTGAGATTAAATGCTGCCCTTGATTTCAGTTCATGTTGATGGGAGGCACCATCCTCGGTCCCGGAACTATATTCCTTATGTTGGTCGGTGCTTTCGTGGCGGCTTTCAAGATCGACAACTGGACCAGCTTCTATTACAATATTTACCCTATCCTGTTTTTCATGTTGATCTGTTTCACTTGCAAGGCAAACCTACAGGTAATTTATAGACCCGATATTATTTATACCAATAGTACATGTGAATTTTCCTAAAGTTATAGGGGATGTAGAAGTTGGCAGTATTAACTGAACTGATGATTGACAAATTTACGAGAGTGAATTCATTTTATCAACTTCAGACAATTATTTACTGAACAAGAATATGCACCTCAAATGTATGAAATAACTGTATGTAGTAAATACCGGAGACGGTAATTAACACAGTCATCGTTATTATTGATAGACTTCAGCTTCATAAAGTAAAACGAGACAAGATATTAAAGGCACAATCAATGTAATTTTAGTCAATGAAGTTACAATCGGTTGCCTATTTTCCTCCCTCCTGTAATTCGACAAGAGAATTTCCAAACTGGAGAAACTTTAACTCTGTTTAAAACGAATCTGCTAGAACTTTGGTACTCTATAGGAGTTCAACAAATTGTATCCCGTAACGATGCATGCATTTAATAATATAATACCCTCAGAATTTAATATGTGTTATTATATTTTTTTAAAACCTGCTCGGTCCAAGCAGTAATGACTCATGACCTGTTTCAGCTCCTGGTGGCCCAAATATTATCAACGGCTTACGCTCTGATCATGATGGCTGTAATCGTGGGTACTGCACTCCAGTTGGGCGAGGACGGTATCGGTTCTCCCTCGGCCATTTTCTTGATAGCAATGACAGGGTCGATGTTCATAGCAGCGTGTCTCCACCCGCAGGAGTTTTGGTGTATCGTTCCCGGTTCCATCTACCTCCTGTCCATCCCCTGCATGTACCTCCTCTTGATCCTCTATTCTATTATAAACCTGAACGTCGTCTCCTGGGGTACACGAGAAGTCCAAGTGAAAAAGACGAAAAAGGTTTGTGTCCTGTTGCGAAGTTGGGTGATGGTGGTGGTGGCTGGCATTAACGATAAGAAGACTAGGTAATATTATGGTCCTTTTATTTAAACTATCCAACTCTGAGTAGTATTGATATTTTTTTTGAAGTTTTTATGACTGATTATTAATTGGTAACACTTACC
The DNA here is from genome assembly GCA_019843655.1 of Lethocerus indicus. Taxonomy (NCBI): domain Eukaryota; kingdom Metazoa; phylum Arthropoda; class Insecta; order Hemiptera; family Belostomatidae; genus Lethocerus; species Lethocerus indicus. The sequence goes on along the minus strand of JACDQD010000005.1, from coordinate 22,650,332 downwards.
ATTAATAAAATGTTTGAGAAGCCTTTATCAGCGAAATATTTCAAAATCGTTGGTTTCTATGAAAGGGAATTATGTAAACCACGGCTGCTGCTTAATTTCGTTTCCATTAATGGAGCGTTACGGATGGAAATTCTTGTTTTTAAATCTGTAAAATGTATTAATCGGCGTCCATGACGACAGGAATTGGAAGAAGAAAAGAAAGCGGCGGAGGAAGCTAAGAAGAAAGCTCGACAGAAATCTCTATTGGGATTTCTGCAGAACAGCGGGGGTGGTGGAAGCGGTGAGGCCGAAGAAGGTTCGATCGAGTTCTCGCTGGCCGGTCTGTTCCACTGTATGTTCTGCACCTATCCCAAGGCCATCGATGAGAAGCAGCAGCTTGTCAGAATCGCGGAGTCACTCGAGGGCCTCGAGAAGCGGCTCGACGGCTTGGAAAAGTAGCGTTACTTTTATTAAGCATTAAACATCGATTATGGCTCACTAACACTCAAACTTACAGCACAAAACTTACTTACCGTAAACACGTGTACAGTAAACAAATGATTGTCGTTTCTGCCCCTTCGAGATTAAAGCGCTGTTTATTTTCTGGCTCAATCGCTTGAGAAACGAATTAATTCATAATAATACAATCGCTCGTTTTATGAATAAATATGTCCGTTATGTACACAGAGGCTTGGATCCTCACGGTCAAGTCACCAACAGGAGAAGGACGACATCGGCGAGTAGCAAGGACCACAATCTGTCAGCTTTGGCTGAAGATCCCGCTGAAGAAGACCAACACAGCGACGACAGCGAAACTGATTCTACAGGTCTGCTACTCGATCGTATTTTTTTAATAGAAGGGCGGAAAATATATTTTTAATTCTCATTATTTCCGTATTAATTTTACTTATTTACTTTATTAAAGTTAACCTAAAGTTGAGGAACTAGATAGGTGTCGATTAAATCTAAACAATAAAAGGAGTAGTTTGTGAACACTTTACCTTAAGGTAGTATGATGACTATATGTTACTTAATATCATATTTCCACCGGTCATTATCTGAATTATTTTCAAGCCAATCGGTTTGTTGTGCCATGGTGGTAGTAATGTTATGTAGTAATAGCATGGCTTAAGCTTGCCAATCGGGCATGGGGCTCTTCATTGTTACTCCTTACTGAATGTTATCTTCTGTGGTAGGCGAACCGAAGGTGGAAAGAAATGACGAAATAAACCCATTCTGGATCGAGGATCGGGAACTGAAGAAGGGCCCGGTCGCCTACCTGTCTACCGCCGAGATGCAGTTCTGGAAGGAGCTCCTAGAGAAGTATCTGTTCCCCATCGATGAAGACAAAAACGAGAGGGTATGTCGTTGTCTACTGTTTGACACTTTACAGTTATGCGGCATTGTCGGACAAATGCGACCAGTAAATTATATTCTGTAAATTGCGGGATATATAAATTTGAGGTATAAAAAGTAGTATGAGGCAGTGGTGTCCCAAGAAGTAATAACTCCGTCTGCTGAGCAGTCATCGGGGATGTCTAATGTGGCCTGAGCATAACCTTCCACATTTTATCAATAATTCAGACATCTATGTCCAAGTATTTAGTTGATTATAGCGATATATAAACCTACTTACGCCTATGAGGCAGTAACTAAATAACAAGTCCGTGCGATAAAAAATAATAATCAAATAGAAACATAAGGATCATTTCGATTTTTTACTACGAATTAAATTCTTGGCACCATTATTCCTCAAAATCGTAAATCGTTCTGTATTGGATGTTATGTTTTCACACACACATACATCGATGTTACAAATCGAATGTAAATGCTTACTTAAATGTTCCATAAATGTTTTAATTGAAAAACATTAATTACTAAACTAAATTCATTTTTTAGAGGTATCAATAGGGTTGCCAGATGTGTGAGACCAAAATTCGATGTATCCACAATAATTGCTCCCTATTTACGTAAATTCAAATGCGTTTAGGTATTTAAAAAATCTACACCTAAGTAATATTTAAATTCCACGTAAAATTTAAAATAAATACCGACCACACGAATGATTAGAAAACCTATTCTGTCACTATTTTTTTAAAAATTCTAAATTCCCATTCGTTATTAATCGTATGGTTCTCCTCGAAATATTATCCTTTGCGCTAAATATATTATTCGGATATTACAAACGAAAAAATTGAATATACATAATTAATCTTTCTGTTGATATTTGCTTGTAATCAACCTTCGGGGACTGAGTGAAATTTTAAAATTGCAAACAATTAAAACTGTCAATCCTTTCGCCAAAGTAAATTATTTGGCAACCCTAATATCAGCCGTTGTTCTACCACCATAGGAGGGTAACAACGACAACCAAAAATTGTGCAATAAAATTTAAAACAAGAAACCGTGCGCGGTTCCCCCCATCTGTGTTTTAGGCCCGTATCGCGAAGGACCTCATTGAACTGCGTAACTCGTCGGTATTTGCTTTCTTCATAATGAATGCCCTATTTGTTCTGATTGTGTTCCTGCTCCAACTGAACAAGGATTTGTTGCATGTGAAATGGCCGTTCGGAGTGAAGACGAATATAACACTCGATGAGATAACCCAGGAGGTGAGTGGTCAGAGAGGGCGAGGGGGGCCCAGCGGCTCGGAGAGAGCGGCCGGCCCCCCGCACCGCCTAGACAATATTGTCTGTGTTTTGTGGATTTTTATGATTGCAGGCGAGGATCGCGGCCGACTTGATCGAACTCAGGAACAAGTCCGTGTTCGCCTTCTTCATGATGAACGCGTTGTTTGTCCTTATCGTATTCTTGCTTCAGCTGAATAAGGACAACATTCATGTCGAGTGGCCTTTCGGGGTCAAGGAAAATATAACGATAGTGGAAGAGACACAAGTGGTATGAATTGTTGTTTGGCTGATGTCTTGTTCCGTTGTAATCTGGAAGCATGGGTTGCAACATCTTGCCGGATGTGTATGTGGTGGAAACCTTATAACACAATTTGCCTTCTTTTGGGTTACTGGTGTCTTCTGTGTGTTTCTTTTTATCTTTCCAACCGTCACATCATCAATTCACTTCTCATTATACACGACGACGATTGTACCATATAAACATTTTCGTTCGGATCTATTTTCGAGCTCAGATTGTAATCACAAAAACATCCCGCATTCTCAAATCCGACTTTGTGTGCACTGTCATGTTGTAACACGGAAGTAACATTATTCACACACTACACGAAGAATGGAAAGCATGTCTATTAACATATACCTTTAAGAAAAGTGTTCACTAAAAAAGCACTCGGTGTAATCTATGCTGAAATTAATGGTTTAACCAGCTACCATAACTATTCTAAATGTGGCATAAACGTTATGGCGATTGTTCTAATCGACATTTTCTTTTCAACTTCGTATCATTTAAACGACCGACATGTCTCTCTGGAGCATTTCTGATTGAGCCACAGATAGTTTTCAAAAGATTCGACCGTTAAGCATATTCATTCGTCATTCATTTTTTAAAATTTTAAAGGGGAACAAAATTTGGTATAGTTTGTGATTTCAAATCAGTCTCTCGGTTAGGTCTTCTTCCTTTATTTTTTCATGTGGCGTTCTTTCATTATCAGAATCCATACAGTGGTCTGTCTCTGTTTCATTCATTCTTCCTTCTTTCATCATTCACATTTTCCACTTTTTCATTGTTTTTTGATTGTCGAAAAACTCTCTGACTTTTGGAAGAACTTCTCTAAATTACAGAAACCCTCCTGCAGTGAAATCGGCGGACCCACAATGTGCCACAAAAGCAACGATTGAAATGAAAGTGACAAAAATTATCCTTCTGTGTTCCTCAGAAGTAACACGGTGCTTGGGAATGGTTATGTGTTTTTATGTTTTGTACATATATATTTATTCAATTATTTATTTATACGTTTAATTCTATTGTTTATATGTTTATAGTATGTAGTGATTAAATTACTGTGTTGATTGATTAAAGTGGTAATTTTCGTGTAAATATGTTCTACTATTTGTTATTAGTAGTTTGAGAAATTAGTGTTTAAAACAAATATTTGAATATTATATACATGAGAATGAAGCATGAGAAATGGCTATTTGCACAATATCTGAACGGATACAAGTACAAAATTTCAAATATACATTTACCCAAGTTGTACCATACTTAGCATAAAAGAAAAAACATAAGTTGTACTTTCTATACATTATTCACTCATTAAACTTATGTAAATAACACCATTTACTTCATTCAAGTATAAACTGTACATATGTTACCGTATTCATTAGCAGTAGTATGATTATAGACTTATTTGTTTAGAATATGTAATTTAATAATAGTTTAAATTGAATTTTCGAATGCTATAAGTTCATGAAATAGTATTATTTAATTTTTTCTAAATTTTATATTCTATAACTTTTTCAATTATTCATTACTCATAGTAAAAATTTAATAATTACTTAAGTTGTCAATTATAGAAAGTCAATATAAAGAATATATTAATGGTGACTTAATGAGCTTCTAATGGTCACTAACGGTTTTTATTGGTTTCCAACAGGTTTTAATATCCAAAGAATACCTTCAATTGGAACCTATTGGCCTGGTTTTCGTATTTTTCTTCGCCTTGATCATTGTGATCCAGTTCACCGCTATGTTGTTCCACAGATTCGGCACCATTTCTCACATTTTGGCATCTACAGATCTCAACTTGTGTTGCAACAAAAAGGTATAGGCATTATTGAGTATAATATTCTTAGAAAGTTTAGAATTGTCTAAGACAATTTTGAGACTGCAGTGTATTATGCAAGGCAGATCGCAAGATGTACTAGATCGTTGGTTTAACAACAAAAATTAGATAATTTAAATTTTTAATACCGGATGTATCCAACGGCTCGAAATTCTATTTTGATATTTTATTGTTCTTGATTTCACTGAATAAGACTGACATGTTTAGTGTTTGTTTAACAATATTATTAATGAAATCGCGTATGTAATATGCTGGAACATTAGGCGTGAACACTATTACAAAAAAACAGTGTAATCGTTCCAAATAACAACGAATGCTTATATGCGCATTACCTTTTTGAATATGTACATTCTTACAGTAAGAAAGGATTGTCTGAAATGGCCTTCTCCAAAGTATCGCTCGGTCAGCTCTTATTAATATATCCATATACATTACATAGTGCTAATAAAATATAATACTCAAGTAATGGATCATATTAATGTGTCAATGTTCCATTCGGATAGGTGGAGGAGACATCACAGGACAAACTACTGGATAAACAAGCCGTGGATATAGTCCGGCACTTGCAAAGGTTGAAAGGAATCAACGGTGACTACGACAACGATTCGGGTTCGAGTGCTGACAGAGTCGGACGAAGGAGAACCATTTACAATTTGGAAAAACAACGGCTGAAAACAAGGACGATTGGAACGCTGGACGTAGCCTTCAGAAAACGGTTCTTGCAGATGAAGATGGAAGACGGAGAAGACGCTGATAGCGGTAAGCAAAAGGAGTCTCGAAATTTTGTTCTCATATTGACCGGGTATACCATTGTGTATATCCACACAAATCCTAAATCCCCTCCCGAACAAAAAACTTCTTAAACACAAAGAGAAACATGAGATGTCGGCAGTGAATCTTAAAATGAATAACGAGATAATTCGTAACAAGTAACAGATAATCGTTGATTTTGGTTCAAGTTTACTTATATAGCGCATTTGGAAGCTTGTCACTAGTTATGCGCTTTACGATAAGGAGTGAGCGGCTTATGTTGTCTCCGGTCACTGTCCCTACTTACAACTATTTTACAAACTAAGGTCCGCGGCGTACGGGCGGATTCGAACCACCGACCTCTGGCACCCACTGAGGCTTCGAATCGTTGATTTAATTAATAATTCATACGGTTTTCTTCAGCGGCGACTCCGATCCTGGGCCGTAAACTGACAATGAGGAGGGAAGTGCGAGAGGCACTTGAGGTTAGGCGGCGGTCACTTCAGGCCGAAAGGAGAAAGTCCCAGATGCAGACTCTGGGAGCGCACAACAACCTGGCTCCGCAGCGGACCCAGCGCGTCTCCAACGCCGGCGTCTCGGTCAAGGACCTCTTCGACGGCCACAACCCCGCCTACGAGCCGGCCGACGATGAGACAAACTCGATGCGGCTTCACAACGTCGCCAGGAACTGGGCTGAACTCGAGAGAAATTCCAGCAACCACCTATAGAAAACGTTTTCCACCTGCTTTCCTCGTCTACTTGACGACCTCCCCACACCCACGTGGAAAGAACATTCGATGTGCCGTGTCAGGCCCCGAAAGGCCCTGTCGCTTTTCCTATTGAAAAATGTATTGTTTTCTAACAACGTAAAGATTGAACCGGAACTTCAATTTGCGCGAATTATGAAAAAATGGAATGAACCCGCAAATGTTTACTCTCAAATTTGACCCCTCTCCCACGTTTATTTCAATAAAAGAGAAAAAACTCCCTCCTTTTCTTAAAGGGGTGATTTCTAAATTGGTCAACATTTTAAATTATCAGTAGCGTAATATTTGTGTACATCATTGCACTTATACGGTCGTAATGTTATTTTAAACGGAATGTTGGCCGCTATGCTCTCAATTTCTTTATCGACCACAACAATTAACAATTAATTAAATGGAACTCCAAAAATTCGTTTATAAAAATGTTGAAAAACTATTTGGAATACCACAGATATCAAGGACTAACAGAATTACAGAAATTCAGTTTACAATAGATATATGTTTACAGTGGTATTAAATTAATCTAGAATATTAGAATAATCGGGGTCATCTGTCATCATGTGAAGTATCTTGATAGCAAAATAAGATGGGTCTCAATTTTTTCCTTTAACTAAAATGATACTGCCATTAGACTGTCAAAATGATTTGTACATTTTTTGTGTCCTAGGGTTAATGTCTAAAATTTTTTTGTATGTGTTCTCAATATGTGACTATTTGTGTTATTTATTATTACCTATAAAAGTCATATTATATTATTGATGTTTTATTGTGCTCTTTATTAGCTGCATTTTAAGAAATAATTAATGGATTTATTGGATAGAAAATTATTTTATTTTTGGGTGATGCTGAAATATATATACATAATGATGCTCAAGATTTTATAGATATGAATTTATTTAAATTTCATAATTTAAACAAATCAATTTCAAATGTTATTTGTAAACTTACTGCCTTAACTTGATAATATTTGATTTACAATTAATAGACTTTTATAATAAAAATTATTAAAGACTTCTGTAATTATTTGAAAGATCCTTTTCATTGATACATGTAACTCTACTTCTACTTTTTAATTTTAGGATTTACTAAACAAACATGAATAAGTAATAATAATAGAATATATGTCCCAATACAAAACATAAGAACAAAAATAAATATCAAATTTAGAACATCCAGGTTGCATTATTCTGAGAAAAATTATCTTAAACTTAAAAATTACTTAACACACCAAAATAATTTGTAATGTTTAATTTATTATTTAAATATAGATACATTTTCATTCCACCAGTTTTGAAACTTAAAAATATACAACTAGTATAACAGATAAACAGAGTTAGTATTTCTTTCAGTTAGTCAAAAACCATACTTTTCATTATTCAAGGGATAAGAAACAAATCCTTTAAAATCCTTTAAAATTTGTATTAGTCCATAGCCTGAAAATTTCTACTTTCCTTAAAACACAAACTATTAACTTAACTCTATCACAGTCTGAGGTAATATTTTTTTATTTTTCTTATTAACACATAGTTGCACAATACTTTTTGGTTCATATTAAAGGAGACATTGGTGGCAATAACAGGTATAAAATCAACAGATACATTTAAACATAATAACATGGGTAAATACTTCATCAATTATCTTTGTAAATTTTACCACAAAATATTCAGATCTTTCAAACAGCAACATAAGAATTCAGTCTATAACCCACAAGTATTTCATCAATACAATAATGGAATCATTAACACGAATCATTAACACTAATTTCCTATTTTATTTAATAATGTTAAATTTAAAATAGTCTATCCCCATTCCTGAGATATGTTAAAATAGCCTTGCACAAATTGTATACCATCATTATTAATATAACTCTCTAAATTTGACTAAATACAGCTACGAACAGCATATTTTCTAAATGTTCTTGTATAATGTAACATAATAATTATGAAATAAAATATTTATTGTTTAGCTGACCTGGTTTTTAGTGACCTGTGAGAAATCCTCTCTGCAATTTTAATACCTGGATGTTTAATGTATTTTCATATTTTTACCTTTATCTGAACAGTAACAATACTAATAGCATGCCACACCAGCAATCAACATTTTTAAATCCCTCATTTCTCTTCTGAATCAATGATACCGAGAAGTCAAAAGCTGTATAGAATTAGACAATATATCTGTGAGTGGGAGAGAAGATCACAAGACTGGTGGTAATCCTCAATATCTTCTAGGTGTTAAAATTTGAGCACTAGTATCTAAAGGGTTCCAGGGTTGGAAATCCCTCGATCCAAATCGTGACTCAGAATATTGTTGGTGGGGGTGGTTTAAAAGGCCTAATTTCTTCTTTTTCTCTGTATTTTATTACCGTCAACAAAGCGTCTGAAGATAACTAAAACTATCCTTCAGAATGGTTAGGGAAAGGAATAAAGAGATTCCTTATGTATTAGATATTTAGGTGGCAGTTTGTAACTTTACCTATACATATTCAACTGTACACGGCATAAGTCATGCATCTAATTAACTTGAGGGCTTCTGATCAGTAACTAACTAATTCATAGGAGTAAGGTTGTTTCAGTTTAGTTTGTTTATGATTACGTTTCTGTCCCATTAATTAGTCAGATATTTATTAGAAGCTTTCAAGTGAATATGTCACAATAATATGCCGTGTTAACAATTAAATCAGGGCCTATTTAATTAAAATTATTTACAAAATTTACAATTCAAATGTTACTTGGCGGAAGCATCCCCTGCTGTGTCCTGAACCCTCTTCTATCCTTGTGTGATTTCACATTAACAACTTGACGACTCGATACGGCCCTTATACCTATTATCTGTCTTCAGTCGCTGACAGGAGTTTTCCCGAAAAACTTTGTCTGTCCGATTTTAATTGTTCCCGCTGTGTTCCATTCTAATGTTTATTTATATTTGTTCTCACTGCCACAGCGGTCCTTGTAGCTGGGAAGAACATTACTTCGCAGGGATTTCGTTCTGTCTATACTAATACAATTTTAAATATATTATAAATAGGAATTGTGTTTTTTTATATTCTTTAAATGATTACATGATTGTAAACAATTTTAAATTACATCTCTTACTAGATTTCCAGTGGAGCAGTTGGCAAGACTGTGGACGAGTCTAGTAACAGATCCCGCCTCCATGACGATTGTTCTGAGTAGTAACTCCTGTGTCGAATATTAAGACGCTTCTTTGCCGATCGCTCTTTTCTGGCCTTTCATCTATTTGTATATCATGGTATGTATTTTGGTTGTCATCACTTATGTTTCTCTCGGTATTGTAATTGTTATACCGCAGAAGCGTGTTTCCACTCTCCCGTGGTCGTGCGATGTTGTACCGTATATTTACGTTTGTGAATTTTATTTCCCGAAGCGAATCTCAACTCATCCGAACATCCAATGTTCGGTTTACACTTTATTCTACAAGCTAATTGTTCATTTTTGTTTGAGATAAGTTCTTTGCTATTACTGAGGATATACAGGATACGTGAAGCGTATAAAGATTATCATCAAAATGTTAGTTTAAATTTTTCATATATAATTAGGGATGTGTAACAGTACCTCTGTATTTTGCTTCCTTTTTTCAATTAAAGTACTAATATGACCCATTCTATTATTGCTGGTTTTCATTAGTTGTTAAATGAACAATACATTAAGTATTTATGTATGTATGTGTATATATATATATATATATATATATATATATATATATATATATATATATAATATAATGGTTAAAGGAATGAGTGTACTAACGTGAAGATACCAAGTTTGAGACCCAATAGCAAACCAGTTTTACTTTCATTTATAACTTGTATACTTTAATTTGTTAATTTCCTTGAATTCACTTTTTATCCAAAAAAATATCTGCAGTACTTCCATTATTTTATATTATAGGATAATTTTTATTTAACTACATTGATAACCTTTTATAGCATGATATTTTAATGTTCTTAAACAAATATTTGTGTATGTAATTCTCTGAAAGATGAATTTCCATTGCAGCAGTTCTAGTTTATCCACATTATTTATCTAACTTACCTAAGCTTAATTCATAGTTGGATATTTGTATTTACCGAAGACTTAATATTAAGATTTTTTATTTATATCTTACATGAATATATGAAATTATGGAATTAGGTATTTCTATAGTTAATAATGCTACATATTTTATGGATTAACATCACTTGTGTTTGACAAGTAGATATATACATGACACTTCTTTCTAAAAACTAATATCCCAGCCCAAATTGCTGTATAAACTGACATTTAGGGCCTGCATAGACCAATTAATAACTTAAATTTAAGCAAACACAACTATATATAAAATGTTTCAACAGAGTGCTAGAGGGAAATCGGCGCGTGGGAGAGGAAATCCAAAAAGGTCTTTAGACAATTCTAAGTCTGAAGATGTCTTAGATGAAGAGGAGGAAGATGATGTGGTACCTGCAAAAAAATCAAACAAGGGTGGAGGTGATGTAAAAGGAAAAGGAAAGGCTAGAAAAGAAGAGGAGCCTGTTGAAGAGGATGATGATGAGGATGTTGACGAGGATGATGAAGATGAACTTGGGAGAAGAGGAGGAAGAAGAAGAGGAAGAGGATGAAGAAGGTTCAGATCCTGGAGATAGTGATGATTCCAACCCAGACCAACCAGCACGTGAATTTGGTGTAAGTATTCTTATTTTAGTAAAGTACAAACTTATAGTTGTACAATTTATTATGGTCGTACTATGTCTTAAAATGTATTTATTTTTTACTGAAACTGTAAAAAATAATTTTGTATTCATAATTTGTAGTTGTAAAAGAATCAATAATGTAGCAGTATCTTGTAAGTTTTAACTTTAGGAGAATAACATTAGGTATCAAAACATCATTGTTCTTAAATTTGTTTTCAGCCTAGGTCATTTGTAGTATTAAAGACTGATTTCGATCGACAAGGTGACCCCCCATTATGGAGAATAGATGGGAATTCGCTACTGCAGAAGTATACACCATTCAAAGATTCTGATGGTACAATACTTTACAAAAGTACATCTGTCGTGAGTATTATTTTTGTCATTTTTTATTATTTTGAATAGGGTCTATTTGTCAAAATCACTACCAATTGGTGAATTTGATATATCGAACTTGTGATTAATATTTTACTGTAGAAACCTATAATTATGTAGATCTCATTAAAATGTTGTAATAGCAATATTTTATTCATTTAATTCTGCTCTTCAGTTACCCATTAAATAAATTCTCATTCCAATAAAATATTGTTTCTAGATAACTCTTCTCTGGGTTGGCAAGATGAGATATATGTATTTCTTATATGTATTTACTTTTATCTGTTTTAAGTACTCTGGCTGGTCAATCAACAACAAAGATAGCTACCATGCAGTCACTGTTGCTTTTAAAAGACAAGAAAAAAATGATAGTGTTGTACAATTTGACCGCTCACAGATTATGTTGTAAGTATAACATTAATTTTTAATTTAAATTAAACCCAATTAATATAATTTAATCAAGGCTCAATTGATTGGAGATTGGAAATTTAATGGTTATCTGATTTCCATTGGTAGACTTCTAACTTTTCCAGTCAGTTGGAAATTTAAATATTTCTGAGAAGGTAATTACAACTCTGTTATATTTGATAATAACATACATTTTGGGCTTCTCAGTCCAACAGTTCTAGTGAGAATCCAGGTATATGCATGAGTGTTTATACACTGATAATCTAACCAACCAGATGACAAGCACATAACCAATCTCATTACAAGTGGTGTATATATATATATATATATATATATATATATATATATATATATATATATATATAATTTAATATAAATATATATACATTATAAATACATAAACATTTAAATGATATCTATAAACCATGAATTTTATGGAATATAAAAATAAGATGATGTATTCAGATTAATTTGTAAAATGACAAAAGTCACCTAGTTATTGCTTTAAAGTAATTGATTTGTTATTTGGAAAATATATATTGCATACATTTTACAGAGACAAGAAGGACAAATGAGATAACCAGGAGGGTGTGTTTTTAAAAACTTTTCCAAGTACTTTTTCTAAGGTTTCCCTTTGTTATGTTCATTAAAAGAAATTGTGTGTTGTTTTTCACTGTGTTCTTGTAAAAAAATAATGACAATGACATATTATAATGGTGTAGTGAGTATGTGAGTGTGTATGCATTTATGTATGATTGTACATCAACAACTGTCTTCACTGCCGCTTCCTGATGATGGTTCAGAGTAGGAATCTTCTGGTGATAATTCCTGTACTCCGGCTCTACCTGAAAAATAACAGTAATTCATCCCCCTGTACTTTTATATTTGTCCACAATATGAATAAATATGATGGACTGGCAGTTTTATATATGTATTTAGTAATGCATGTCATCTATAAAGATTCTAGAAATTGACACAAATCTTAAATTAATAAATGTATCAACATACTGGAATAATAAGGGTGCCTGGAATTGTAAAATTAAAATGCTCTGTACCTCTCTGGATTCCATTATATAAATATAAGTACTTCTGTGAAGCTTTTTTCTTAAGCCAGAAATTATATCCTACAAGTAGGATTTTGAAGAATACAAGTAGGCAAATAAACCTACTGGAGTAATATTGATGTATTCAATTTTTAATTAGAAAACCTAATTTTACAATAGAATACTATTGTTATTATAAGGTTAGTTTTAATAGTAGACTGCATAATTTAATAGGAATTGTATTATATTATAATTACTATTATTATAATATATTATAGGAATCCTATTAATATATTGATTTTAATGTTTCGTTATTGTAAATTGTCACTAAGGTGAATGAGAGCCTTATATTATATTACATAAAGTGCAACACAGTACCTACGTTATTCAGTCATTAATTATGCTATATATAATTACAATTGTAAAAAGGGTCATTACAATTACAGCAATTTTCATAATAAATTTGGTATGTAATCTCTCTTCAATTTACTTACGTGAAACTTTTTCCTGTTCACAAGTCTCTAAATATTTGTTCTGTATAGCTATGACTTCTTCACTTGTTGAGCAGGCAGAATATTTTTCCAGTATTTCCTCATTAAGGCTTAGGAAAGAATGTCCCCAAGAAAATTTTCCTAAATAGAATTCAGCTTGTTCTTTTAAACCTGTTCAAGGATTGTTATAAATTAAAAAATGATAACAATTATTTAAGCATTCTGTACCTACATTTGAAAAAGAATAAGTAAATATTATATAATTAGTATTGAATTATTTCCCTTTCATTCAACATTTAGATAACATAAAATAATTCAAGATGCTACAGAATGCATCACTTTTTAAACCTGTTATTATTGTATACATAAAAGCAATTTAAAGGTAGTATTTCTACATTAAATAACACTTCACTTTGTTTACTTGTTTGCCTAGCAATTAGGCAAGTCAGATTCATTAATAAATAGTAAATCATAAAAATCAAGAAAAGTGACATCACTTGGGTCTCAATTATAAGACAAAACTTTTGGTATTCTAGTTTTTTTTTATAAAAACATTGGTTTATAAATTACAGGCATGCAGAACACAAAATATAAAAGAATAATTGTTGAATTGCTAATTTCTTATTAATACTTTTCAAAAGAAATATAAGTATGAACTACTATTCCTTAACTTTAGGTAATTTGTCATGAAGAATTCCAGTTTTGTTTGGTTATTTTGTAAAATATTGGCAACTAACATTTTTTTATTAACTAAGAATCAAACAAACCTGTAATATAAAATATAGCTGCTATTGCTTCAACACATGAAAGTTGGCAGGGTTTTCCATAATTTATGGGATTAGCAGCCACAAGGAAAGGTAACAGGCGAGGATGGGGAGTTCTCATCCTTGAGAAAGGTGTCTCTTCTATCCTAGCCCAAGAACAGTCAACTACAGCCACTCCGAATGATTGCACAATCTTCTTGTCTTCAGGTGCTACACACTTCACCATTAATAGGAAACTAAATTAACTTTATACAAGTAGGATATTTCTACAAGACCAGTTCATAATCCCCAAGAAGTTATCCTTACCACAGTAGATTATTATAAAGGGTTACCCAATCATATTTTTATAGTAAAGAAACAATTATAACATCAAGGTCTTACCTTTTGACCAACCGGTGTCAGAACTATCCCGTTGAATTTCTGCCCAAGCCTCAATGTAGTAATGAGACCTTGTCTAGCTAATTTCCTGCCAGAACACTTTTTTGGATCACAGTGCTCCATATCCCACATAGCCACAGGAATATCAACATTCACAGCTAGAAATATAGAATAAACGTTAGAGAGAAGTTAGTGATGCATGTAGTGATTAAACATCTTAATTATTAAACTATAATTATTAATGTTAATTCAAATTACAAAGCACTTGTCGATGTTAAAACAACATTGAAACTTTAAACTCCTACTCCTTATGGGTATTTGTATAAAAGCAGTTATTGCTCATGGTGTCACTCAGGTTTGTTAGCCCATAGTTCTAACAAGGGAATATTGGATAGGGGCTAATTTATGTAAGGGAAGAGTGAAGTATTACACACCAAAGTCATTAAACATTAGTGGAATAGAGAATATTCAAATAACAATACCTGAGTCTTCATCACCAATAGACATAATTTTCAAATTTTCAGCCAAGTCTCCTCGACGACTAGCATATTCTTTATTTCTATTATGAGATTTATATTTCAATTTACTATTTCGAGGCATCGTCAACGGAAATTACTGGATGCCTACCAAGTTCGAATCACCAACTCTGAAACCTTCCCTACCTTGAGCTAACTGACATTGTCTGCACGTCTTCCAAAACACCTCATCGCGCGTTTCAATCGTCTTTCAACGCATAGCGATTGCAAAAAATGCTTTTAGGATTAAATTCAGAAATTTATATATTTGAAATATATCTAAAGTTTGTATATATATGTATAATTATTCATCTGTTTATTACGGTAATATCTAGTAGTTCTAATATAAGACACCCTTAGTATATTATTAGTATGCTTACCCATCTGACACCTAGTATCTAGTTTCAGAATTTTAATAAGCATGAAATATTATTCTTTTACAGTATATTTCCTGACGTAACTTAATTATTCGCAATGTAGTACATATTAGTGGCACTCGGTTGGCACTTGTATTGTTGCCCGTATTGACTATTTTCAAAATGATCTAGTCATTAGTCGATAAATAATTGCCGGTTTGGAATTAAGAGCCTAGTAAAACTAGTAACTTTGAACTTTGTGTGAATGCGAAAGCCCTGAGATGAACGTCCAGTCGAAAACTTTGTTGTCCTACCATAACTTTGTTCTCGCCGTATCCGGAGCTGTGGTGGGTATCTTATAACTTATCTAGTTTCTAAAGTTTTCAAAACTGAACAATCTTGTGCTAAAGAAACAAACTATGTACTGATAATATATGTGTGTGTCAGCATTTTGTAGCTGTAGGCCAATTATTTATTCCATAATTTATTATTTACTATAAGTTACTTATTACTTTAATCTTAGAACAATAGAGCAATTATTTAAATTCATCTATCCCTTTTCTTCTTCTCCTCGGTATATATTGTGGGGAAGATTCTTTAAATGTTCCGTAGATTTAGAGTTCCACTCATAACTCAATTCTATGCTGTAATTAATATTCTGATAGCTCTAGACTTCTGCAGCAGTAATGGAACCATATACAATGAACTGCTTTAGCTTGTTGGCCTCTCACTTTTGCTGTGCTATTAGTAGGTTAGATTCTCACTCTTGGTATTATTCAATGTTTTGATAAAACTAGGTTTAGTTCAAGCTAATGTGCATAGCTCATTAGTAAGTAAGAAAAAAATTGTGTTGTATTTTTAGGGTAGTGTAATTGGAATGGTGACATTCTACCCACTTGACACAGTCCGATCAAGGCTACAGCGTAAGTGAAATAATATTTTTATGAATTTATTTTTATTGATTTAAATTAGTAATAAATTTGACATTGTCACTTTCCTTCCTTGTAAAGGAAGGTACATATTAAATGTATGGGGTGCATGTAACATAGAAATGTAATTGATTTGGCCTGAATATGATTTGAGTGCCATTTATAAATTTGTGTGTCAATAGACAGACATTGTCTATCACAATCTTATTTCAAACAAATAAGTACATGACCATCGTAAATGGGATTATGTAGATATTTTTAATTACATATAGCATAATTAAGTACTATTTTAGTCTCATTATGCCCATATCTAGTGTGATGCAGTTTCATTGATCATCACCCCTTACTTATATCTTAACTTGCTCAAAACCTCTGGGACCCAAAAGGTGCATGCTCCACACCCTGGGCAACTGAGGCTCCCTTAATGTGATAGGGAGGGGGGATGCTTATTTCTCTGTTCATCATCCTTCTGGGTGCGTGTTCAATGCCCTGATCCACCAAGGCCCCATATAAGTTTTTAATGTAACTTATTTTATACAGTTGAAGATAAAAGGAAAGCCAAGAACACCTTAAGGATGCTAGTGGAATTAGTCAAAGAAGAAGGATTGTGAGTAATTGCTAATACATTGAACCTTGTACTTATTATTTATTAGTCTATGTTTACATCTGAGAATGTTGCAGTTGCACTTTATACCGAGGCATAGTTCCTGTTCTGCAAAGTATTTGTGTCTCAAATTTTATTTACTTCTACACATTCCATGGTCTTAGAACAATATCCAAAAAGGACACTGGTGGTAGAGATCTCATGTTAGCATCAATAGCTGGTTAGTGACATTTCAATTTATTATTCACAACAATTATACATTTTTTTACATTTATGAGATGCTTGTGGTTAACTGGGGATAGGATCCAAAAGCCTATATCCCATGGCTCAAATTCCAGTAGGGGAATGCATTTTTTCTTCAATTTCAAATTTGAATGATTATGATAGGACATAAATTCAGTAAATTCATTAGGATTGTTATAAATTTTGGTCTGCCTCTGCATTAGGCATGTTCCACTCTGAGGGACTGATAGCTCTAGTACCAATAACAAATTTGTGAGGTATAAAATTAAAATTGTACTAGTTTAATTAGGCAATCCTTTATTTCTTAGTAACAGGACATAATTATTATTACATACAACATATAATCATGGTACTAAGTGTTAACTGTAGTTTATATCTAATGTATAATTCATCAATAAACATTCTACGTATTTCATATAGTAACAGGAAGTTTAATAATAAATTGTACTTCATAACAGATGTAATAGTGTATCCAATAGTGTATTTAATGCTATAAGAATCTATGTAGTATAGTGTAATCTAATAGTGCATCTAATACTACAGAAATCTAAGTAGTATATTGTAATCTAATTACACTATACATATAATGAACAACAAACAACAACAATAATAATACATGTAACAATAATAATATAATAATTAATGTTATTTGTATTAATTAATCATTTTAATTATATTATTATGTTATAATGATAATAATAATATATGTTACTGATTTATTAAATTGAGTTAAAAATCTGAGCCAAGGGAAATAATGTATCATCATAATAATTCCTACAAATGATTTATCAATGACTTTTTAATCTTTAATTTAAACAAAATTGTTATCTTTTTCCATTTTTGTTATAGGAGCTATAAATGTACTTCTTACAACTCCATTGTGGATGGTCAGTACAAGAATGAAAATGACAGGAGTGGATCAAAATCATTACAGTTACAATGGAATAATTGGTAATGTAAACAGCTGTTTGGTTCACATAATTTTCTACTACATATGTTTAAACATACTAATATACTAAATTATTATATAATAACAAGAAAATGCATTAAATGTCGATTGATCAAGCAAAAGAGAGAATTTATTAATTATTACATTTAGAAGTTTATAATTATTTTTAACCATATCATAGGTCATCTAAATTACATGCAGGTATTGTTAAATTTCTGAAATTCATAAGATATTCTGTAATAGATAAGATTAATTTAAGGTCCATAATCACATTTGAATGATTACAATGATAATAATCTATACGATCATTTTCATGATTGTTTATATTGGATTATATGGTGGTAATGATTTGATATGATGAAGTGTCAATATTATGGACACATTTTTTCATAATGTTCCCCTAATTCATTTTTTCTAATTGAATTTTACAAGTATAGAAGAAATGAAATGTCACAAGTTGTTTTAAAATTATTTTGTTCATAATAGTTATCACTATGTTTGCATAGAAAACTGCAAGATACTCATTCAATACTCATTTAATTTCTTAATTTGCTGTTTCATTACCATATTAGTAATACACACTGCAAGAAAGTGTGTTCCATTATTAAATCAATTTTATTTTAGTCAATGCCCCAAATTTTGAGTAATCATGCATCTATAAAATAAATTTAGTAAATAGGAGTTCCAGTGCCTATTGGTGACTTGGGAACCAAAGTTTTTATACACATTAATTTTTTAAAGATGGGCTATTGACTGTGATGAGGAATGAAGGATTGGCAGCCCTGTGGCGTGGAACAGTACCATCATTGATGCTGGTTTCAAACCCCGCCCTACATATGGCTGTTTATGAGGCTATTAAAAGGAAAGTTGGAAAAAAATCTTCACTCACTGCAGCCCATTTCTTTTTCATAAGCGCACTATCAAAGACTATTGCAACTGTTACTACTTATCCATTGCAGTTGGTGCAGGCAAAATTGAGAGTGAGTTTGATTTAAGTTGAAGTTATGTTGAAATACAAGAAAAAAATTGAAACTTGATATGGGTATGAATTGGCCTGGTCTATTTATTTGGTGTGAGTACATTAATTATGGTTTTCTCACAATTAGTCCTTTTCAGTAAACATGAAGACCACAATTTTGTGTGTGGGTATTATTCTAAGATGACATTATTTTTAACAGATGATAAATTCCCAAACCCTTATAAACTTCAGTACTAACAATAATAGTGGCAATATTCCTTTCAGCTAGCGATGAATTGTTTCTCATACAAATTAGGTATCAGAGAGGGCAAAAGCCATAAGTTAACAGATACAAGATACAGTGTTGTTAGTCACAAGCTAAAATCAAACCTTCATCATTCAGTATCGTGTCCACAACTATGGTCCCTTTTTTCTATGAATATAAATTTTCTGTTCCGGGGAACACTGCTACTATTATTATGTTTACTCCAATGTTATATATATTTTCTACATTGGCAAAAAAGGAAAATTATTTTACTTGATGAATAAACATAATTTATATTATGCAAAATTATATTGTCAGATCAATAAGTATAAATTATTTGAAATATTAATTATGACGGACATATCTTTGAAACTTCAATAATAAGTGAATTATAGCTGTGTTGAGTTAACCGGGGCACGTCCAGACATTATACAAATACATACATTAGATTGTCAAATCAAATGAATTATTTATGTCTTAATATGAAAAAAAATTATTGCAGCATGGACACATGCAGTATGACCTATCTCCCTATGCAGGCACTCTTCAACTTCTTCTGTATATATTAAAGTAAGTTTAACATTTTATGACATTAAAATCATTAATTTTTATAAATATTATGAATAATTTTGTATGTATGTAAAAACCTGGTTATTTTTATTATTTTGCAATAAAATGACGTATGATGTATATTTTTTGAGATAAATATTAAATAATATTTCTGCACTTAATGGATTGTTGAGAAATGCATTGTGCATTAAAAATATGAAAAACATAAATATTTAAGTTAATCAATAAGGAACATAATAAAATTGCATTAAAGTTTTATAATTATCTTTTAAATCAGTGTAACGAGAAAGATCATTGGATGTAGAGATCAATACAAGTGGAAATATATTTTCATTCTAGGAGACAAGGTGTTATAGGGTTGTACAAGGGTATGGAAGCCAAACTTGTTCAGACTCTCCTAACAACTGCCCTCATGTTCATGCTATATGAAAAGATCGCTGCATTTGTTTTCAGATTAATGCATTGATCTTGATTATACAAAGTATTTACTTGATTAATTCAACCTTCCATTTTTGGCCCTTTGGACTACACTGAACTTCTGTGCTGGTATTCATCTTCTTTCGTTTTGGGGTGCTCTCCTCATCTAAACTTTTTCTCTTAATTACTTTCATTATTTTCTTCGGCTTTGTTTGTCTAGAATAAAAAATAAATTTTGTTCCAATTAAATAAATATATTTTGATTTTATATTTAATGTTGTGTGACAGTGCATCCACAATTTTTTTTGTAAAACAAATGTTTTATTGTTTTATCATATTTTAATTTTTATATTTTCTTATATTCTTAGTACTTCAAGGATATTTCCAATAATGTAAAATACTTAAGATATTCCTTTAATTATTACTGCAATATTTCATTGTGCTTAAAAGCCATATAATTTGTTCTCATGATAAAAGAAAAAACATATTATTAACAATAAATTATATATCTATGAAAGGCTATTAGGTGTATGGAAAACATACTATAATATATATTGAATACGAATCAATATACTACATAACATTTTTATACACTGAGATTATGTGTTCCATAATGTTGATAATTTTATAAATGGAATAAAAAAGGTTCCTTCTGTTTTTTCTTTATATATGAAGACACTATATTTTTTTGAGTAATTTCTTAAATTTCAGTTATGAAAATAAGGTTCATTTATTTTTATTGTAAATTATTTTTTATATGATTAATATAATTACATCATTTATTAATTTTTTTGTTACCAAAGCCTAGATTATATTTTTTAATTATTTATAAAGCCTTTGAAGTTTTAATACTGTAATGGGTATATTGATATTAAATTTAGATTTTAACAATCTCAACAGTAAACATGAAATATTGCACTAAGAAATAAGATAACCATCATAAGATAACCTTTTTCAAAGGCAATAACTGTGATTATTTTATTATGGTTGAACATTTGCAATGTTATTATAATTAATTTTAATTGCTATTTTGAGTGTTGAGGTTTCTGTGATTTATTAGTCAATACAATATTGTATTGTAATGGTCCATTATAAGATAACCTTTTCCAAAGGTAATAACTGCGATTATTTTATAATGGTTGAATATATGAAATGGATATTATAATTTTATGTGTTGAGGTTTTTGTGATTTATTAATTTGTATTAAATGGTCAAGTGTTTTATTAGTTTTTTTCCTATAACATATCACTAGCAGTAAAAACAAGTATACACCCTTGATTCCTATCATTTTCAGTCACATTAAACTTTTAGGTGCCTGAAAGGTATTCATGTGTACACAAATGATCTCTTATTAATTATGTTTAAAATCTAAACCTCTTGAATGAATCCCTTACCCATCTCATTAAGGCCAGATGTTTCATTATTTGTCATGAAATGGCAGAGGATCATTAAAAATTCAATCAAATATCTTCAAGGAATAATTAAAAAAGTAATTACCTGTATGGATCACCTGCTACCAGACAAGTTATTCGGCAACATGTTTCAGTGGATGCAAGAAACTTCGGGGGATTACATGAACTGTCATATACACTGAGTATGCCTAAAATTATTATCATTTTCAAAATCAGCTCAAATTTTAAGAAAGATCTTTATTCTAATTACTGACTATAACTGTAATTATTACTATAACATGTGGAGTATCCTGGAATGGATCCTCTACGTAATGATGTTCCATACAATAGCCCCAACACGTACATGTACACATCACTATATAAGATTATAAACAACAAATAAAATCCCAAATCTGTTCAAAGTAACAGATCCTTACAAATACATAAGGATATCCTGTCAATGTTGACAGGAATGTTGTTTGATTATTATTATCTGTTTAGAAATAAGAGCAGTCTTTAGCAGCTAAATGAGCAGTATGAAGTTATTTACTCATTTTAAAAATAGTTCTTACATTTGCAAGTAATAATTTAAATATTACCATATAGAATACCGTATGTTTGTGGTGTTTCTGTCTCCTCTCGCTGGCTTGGTCTTTTGCAAAGGTCTAGCAGAAACACCACAAACCTACGGTATTCCAACCCCTTGCAGACCAGAAAACAGGTATGTTAAACTATTACCATATGGAACTAAACAGTCTATGACACTAATTGCAATAAATGGATAAAGCAAAAAAATGTAATACCATCACTGTTAGCAGAAACCAGTTTGGAGTATGCATTACAAGTGGCTAGAGCTTTGACTCTACTCTTGCCTGTCTCAATTTTCCACAGCTCTTCTGCTGAATTACAGCTATAGCCAAATACAGTTCCATCCCATGTCCCAATGCACATAATGTCATCCTGTGAACATTTACAACAGCATATTTAAAAAATTGAAAAATAACGCACACAAATTCGCGTAATATGAAATTTAAAAGGTCTTATGTTTTCTTTTTTAATGCAACATAATTAAAATTTTTTAATATTATGGATAATTACCTCAAGAAAAACGATACATGATATTTTTGAGGGAAGTTCTAGACTATGAATCACACCTGCTATATCAATTTTATATATATCTAATTTAGTTTCATATGGAAGAACATAGTAGTCACCATCATTTGACCAAAATATACCCTCTGGTCTTTTGGATTTCCTAAAAATCGTGCAGTATTTTCAAAACATTCAGAATTAAGGTAGAAAAGTAAACATAAGCTATACAGTATGAAAGTTTGTATATACAAACTAAAAATTGTATAGGATAAATAGAGCGATAAATAATTAGATGTTGTGTAATAAGCATACACATGAGGAATATATTTATTTCAAAGTGAAACTAACCTGGCAATATTTGTGGCATAGGCCTTTCGTCCTTTGATTAAATTCCATGTCCTCAATACTTTGTCATTTCCAACAGTAAGTGCCAGTTTTCCACTTGGATGAATGCTTACTGAATTAATACCTATAAAATTATTAGTACTTATTAAACCAGGAAAACAAGTTAAAGTTAAAGAAGTTAACAAGTTTTACTGATAGTTGTTACAAAAAAATGAAGTTTATGCAAAAGAAAAATCCTACTACCTGATCCTTTGTGGGCTTTTGGCCAAACTTTCTCCAAAAACCATGTTGCAACACGAAACATTGTTAAAGACCCATCTTCACTTCCACTCACAAGGAAGGCCCCATCAGGAGTGAATGAGAGACTTGTCACAGTTCCTAGAAATAAATAATGCATTCAGTATAAATAGAAAAGATGAATAAAATTATTTACACTTTTTTCTAATGAATTTTAATTTAAAAACATTAATAAATCATTTGTAATTATACAATTACCAGTGAATTCAGTAATACAGAGCAGAAAACAAAGAACATCTGATCTTTACGATATACTTGTAGGGATTGAAACTAACATGAAATAATTGGTTTATACCTGTATGTTGCACAAGAATACCAGTTTCTCTTCGAGTTACTAGGTCATAGAGATGTATAATTTCGTCAGCACCCCCAGAAGCAAGTTTGTTCTGGTACATAGCCAGTGTCCGTATACTTGCTTTGTGAGAGTGATCAGCAAAAGTTTGTTCCAACTTGTACTCCTAAACATCATGGAATGAAAAGTTTTAAACTGAAAGTTGTTGCCCTCACTTCATTTCAGGAGAAGTATGTCTTCTTTCTTCAAACGAATAATTACTTAAATTCAAATATAAACAAGATTTACAATCACCTCATTTGGCTTAGTTTGTATGAGAAATTTCAACAGTGAATTCAACCTCCTTCCTGAGACACAATGTTAATCAAATATACAATGTGGTAATATTGTAACTGACAACACTGAAGGAGGTGAATCTGATTCCATTCCAATTGTAAACCTTGTTTCAGCCTGAATTCTATTCCAGACATTACCCTGTTGTATATTTGAATGTAATTATTCATTTCAAGAAAGTAGACATACTTGTATTGAAATTAATAGTTACTTAAATTCAAATATAAAACAAGGTTTACAACTGGAATATAATTAGATCTATCCTTATCACCTCATTTGTCTGTTGTTTACATGATACATTTTGACAGTGAATTCAACCTTCTTCCACAGATACAAGTTGGTAATATTGTGTAACTGACAATACTAAAGGAGGTGACATGGTTTTGCTCTAATTTCATCCCAATTGTAAACCTTGTTTCAACCTGAATTTATTTAACTGAAAAAACTGAAGGTGACATGGCTTAGTTCTAACAGCCGATCGAAGAGATTCGGTAGTGGAATGTAATTAGTAGCAGTTTGACGTCTTAACAGTATTCGACTTACTCCATTGGCTTCATAGAACACATATCCTAGAAGAAATTCCTCATAAGTTCCAGCAATAATTTCGAAAAACCCATACTTCCTTCGACACATGATTCCCGCCAGAGCCAGTGACTGTAGACAACCCTGTGTTACCTCTACCTTAGTACATTGGACAGATCAATACAATCGGTGTACAAGTAATATGATTCAACATAAAAGCAATTTTCGCATATAATATTTTATTGTTAAAAAATTCAAATCGAATTATTCCTAATAATTATTATAAATAAGCCGATCACTATTTTGTATGGTTATTGTTCGAAACTTGAATTTGAAAAGAACAAATTTATCATGACAATATAAACGTACCAAACGATTTTTGAGAGTAGTTCACATTACAATTCTTAAATTAATGTTGTAATTAATCAATTTATTCGTACAATTTTTTTTTCTTTTTATTGTTGCAACTGTAAAAAAAATACAATAAGCATCATTGATACAAGCACTAACTACAATGGACAGCAATGGAGGAGAAACCGCTGGTTCCATTTAAAATTTTTTTTTGTTTTATTTATTATTTTTTATAAGCTGGGGTCGTGGGGTCGCTGTACCTGTACACAAATGCATCTCTCTAGTCGGCTGCAGGGGGTCGAAGGAGAGGACACCAATAACTTCAGGAGCCCTCGTGGAAAGAAAAAATCAGATGATTTTATTATATCCATTTTGTTAAACGTCTGCCGAAATATCGCTAAGCGTCCATAATTAAGATTGGATTCATAGGCGTAAATTCCCGCAACGAACTAGCACTTTTAAAATGCTCCCATTTCAATAAAATAAAAGCATAAAAGAAACCTTACGATTTACCGAAAATACAAATAAATAATTGTATATATGTAAATTCTGTATATGTGTGTATTCTTTCTGAGAAAAACATTAGGGAAAACAATTCAATAAACTCTTGGATGAATCATTAGGCTTTTTCTCCTTTCTTCAATTTGGCTTCTGCTTCGGTAGCTACGAGGCCGTAATAAATGGCCCTGAGTATTAGACAAACTGTTTGTGCCCCGATTTCAACTTGATAGGGCTTCTTCTTCGAAGAGCACATAAATTTCGTTGCATTTGCACCGACCTCCGCCGCTTCGACTACTTTCACAAAGGTTTCCTTGAAAAATAAAGGGCGCATAATGCAGGAGTACTAAATTAACCCGGATTAATTTTTTTTGAGCTTGTATTAAATCTAGGGATCTAATCACGGAGAACTCTGACTAGAACCGAGAAAAATCTAATTGCAAGGCTTGTGACATTTTCAATAAAATAGTGGTATGTTTTTATGCATATTTTTCCTATGCAAAATCCACGCGTCGCAACGAAAACTATTCTCCGAGTAAAAAAAACAGCAAAATGACCGAGTACAATTCTAGGATTATCCATTCGAAAGATACTGAATCGAAACTTGATACAATTGACAACAGTCAATGAGGTAGCCCACTTGGGGAAGTGGATGAGCATCTGCGTTCTTTCTCTCTTCAATCAAATTTGTCATTAAAAAAACAATTGTTTGGTTCACCAATGGCGAGCGCCAGATACGCACTACCGTTTCGTCTTGGACAGTATTCCCCATCTGTTCGACAGCCGGAATAAGAGCATCCAACAGTGTCGCATCACCCAAACGGAACTTCGTGTAAGACTGTAGAGTTGATACGCTCCCTGATAGAGCGCTGTGCCACATCCTACAAGTAATTTCGGTGTAACGAAAATACTGCAGCAATACCTAAAAATGTTCATCAGGTCTTATACAAGTTCAGTAATCTGTTCCATTATATCAATTAAATACAATCCATCATACAAATATATCTCGTGTTAACTTCTTACATTAAGAACAAAGCTCTATTGAAATTAATCAATTGTTTTGTATGTTTGACAATACTGTAACACATGGGAAATATTGAAAATACACGAATAATGTAAAATCAAACACTCAACAATACTTATTTATTCAACTAAAGACCAATGTAAGAGAAGAAATTAAAATTAATAACCATTTGATACTTGTAACTGAGGAAAACTCTGTGTAATTGTATTATAATATAAGTCGTATGCATACAAGATTACAAATTTCAACTGATGAAAAGAGTTGAGCCTACTAACCCCAGTATATCTATTCTATATAAAATTACTAATTGCTAATGTTAAACCAGTCCTTAGATGCGTAATTAAATTGGATCTACCTTGGAAGAAAAATAGATTAAAATTATTAACGACCGATGTGTAATAATATGAGGTGTTAAAGACAATAACCAAAATTCCTGGAATTACAATTCTCGATTAGCATTACCGATATCTACATTAATGTAACTACCGAATGAAAATGTAGATGATGAATTCTAGAGCGGTAGGATTACCTGAGCTGCTCCAGCCAATAGGCATCCATATATGGTTCCAGTAATGCCTGATATGCTTCGCTCACAGATTTCCCCAATAGTCGCAAGCATATGGTACGGTCTTTCGAAGTTTATTAACTTTTCTCTATTGGCGAAGAGAAGGGCCTCCGCTCCGTATTTCATACTGGTACCATAAAATCCGTCAAAGTCTAAGATATTGAGAGCCTGTTCAGAGGCGGTTAATACTTTGCACACCATCTTGAATATTTCTGCTACTCTTTCAGCATCCCCCGATTTAAGCAAGGGCCCCAATCGATAGTTGGAGCCGTCGGCTGTTGGAAGCGGGAATGGTAGAGACTGAGTTACGCATCCTTTCCCTTTACCGCTTAACTTCGGCCAGACGTCTACCGATGTCACTTTGTCCAACCACTTCACCGCGTTTTCTCCATATTCCCGCATCAGTGTAAATGAAATGCCTCTCCTTCCCGACGCGAAATTGCCGGCCAGGACCCTAATAACTGGTATCTGTCGATCTTCGAGTTGACTCATGATTTCCTTAATGGAGCAATTGAGTAGCGTCCTGTCTTGGACATAACAGTTGACGAGTAATATCATCGTTGCCGAGGGGTCGAGCCCAAGCGAGAAATAGGATCTACGTTCGACGGCGTAAACCATCATCGCGGCTATTACTTCCTCGAGTGAGGTGGACTTCCTAAGAATCTTACCCCGAATATGTCCCCCGTCCAATCCCGTTCCTATGATTATCTGAGAACCGAGTGTAGCCGAAATTGTAACCATATTGTTGAAGCAGAGTGCTTTAGACAATCCGAATATCTCTCTCATACAAACCCCTTCTTCTGCCATGGCTCCGGCAATTTTATATAGAAGCGTAATGCCGACAAGCCCTCTACGACCAATCCTATTATCTATCGAGTCCCAACAGTCATCTCCTACAATGATCATATCTATTTTTATACCTTCCGATCTGGCTCTTTCCATGGCCACTCCGAAGTTTATTCTGTCGTCAAGATAATTCAATACATATATCAATATACCGGATTTATGGTTGTAGCTCAATTGTCTGATGACTTTTAAAATGGAGGGACTGGTAGGAACGTTGGACTTATCACCTATAATAGCCGCCGTGAGCATACCTTTGCCTACGTATCCCGCAAATAATGGATCGAATCCGGGTCTGCCACCGGAGATAAGTTTTACTTTATTTGTCATCAGATAATGGTCCTTCCTCAAAATCGCGTTCTCGTTTTCCAGAACCGTTAAATCATCCCTGGAAAGGGTCATCCCAAATAAAGCACTACTTATTCCCGTAGCAACCTCATCTGTTATACTCGACTCTGAACTGTGAATTGATATTGTTTCTGACTTAACAAATTGCTTGTGTGTACTGATTTCTTCTTGTTCATCATTGACTCCATCATTTAACAGACAATCCTCAAGTTGAACACCAGTGATGTCCCTATAGTCGGAAAATGCAAGTTAAATATTGGATTATTTTATTAATTCTAAGTAATCACCAAATTTGAATAAACGATGAGCGGGAATAAAGTAAAAAGCATCTTTATTCGCAAAATGACTTACTCAAGAGTTTTTGTTTCTTCGTTATTTATGTTCAACTGTTGCACACCGGCAGACCTGTCATCAAATTCAGTTGACTAAATTTATTTATTATTTGAAGCATATTTTTTAATATTTTTGAATATCAATTATTGTTGAAAATTCAAATATACTCGCTTACTCAAGTAAATCGAACAATATTTTATCCCTTTCTTCGTTTTCTTCTTCCAGATTGAAATTTATTCTGAAATGATTCAAACCAATTATATCACATTAGCAAAGACATAAAGAATTTCGAATGAAAGGTTACTTACTTATCGTTGAGTAAAAGGTCCTGAAAAGTCATTGTTTCTTTTAATTTACTCAGAAAATTTTGACCTGTGTGGAATTTAATTTATAAGTCGAAGGGCTACTGAAAATACCGCCTCCTGGATCATGATAAGCTTTCATCCGCCCCAGCTGCTTGAAGGTTTTTAACATTTACTTTGGTTATCGTAACTGCTGACAGTGTACTGAAGTGATAGCAGAAGGTGGAATGTAGTGCAACTGAACTTAAATCCTTGTATTTATGATGAATGGATCAAATTCTTCGTGGTAAGCTAATATTCTTCCGGTATAATAGTTTCAATTAATTTTCAATTTATGTTGCGATTAAGTTAATATTTTTGTAACAGGGCTTATGGTCCCAATGATGGCAAACATCGACATGGAACTCCATGGAACGATAGGCAGTTTAATTCCAGGAACAATTCTACTTTTTCAAAAATGCAGCACCAATATTGGGTTACTAAAGAAACAGTATTTCGTAAACTGGGTAAAAAGGAGGATGTTTACATTGTTGCATCTGATGCAGAACTTGATGCTAAACTAGAACTGTTTCGATCAATTCGGGATAGTTGTTCAGAGTTGGAACGCATTATTGATAAATATCAAGAAAGGTTATGGTGTAAGTTATATGCTTTGCTTAGTAATTTAATTTATTAGTTGTAATTAAAAAAATGTACTCTGTATTTAGGTACAGTTTATGCAGTGCATCTGTTAGAAGTATGAAATATTAATTTTTTATTCATTATAACTTTTTCATATTTCATTATAGATTTCATCAATTAAATATGTTATTAAATATACACATTTGCATTGGACAGATTGGATATTTGCAGATAAAATTTTGCTTAATCATATGATATAATTAAAAATAGTTTAATTAATGCTCAAATAATATACATTATTTTTATGACAAACTTTCTTGTTAAAATTTCATTCATACTATAACTATCCAAGTGATTTTATTATAAATATAATATGTATATATATATATATATATATATATATATACACATATATACATTCTTGTTTTCAAATTGTCAACAATAGTTATTACTT
This sequence comes from Lethocerus indicus, assembly GCA_019843655.1. Taxonomy (NCBI): domain Eukaryota; kingdom Metazoa; phylum Arthropoda; class Insecta; order Hemiptera; family Belostomatidae; genus Lethocerus; species Lethocerus indicus. Next base: position 22,620,529 of record JACDQD010000005.1, on the reverse strand, counting down.
GTCAGTTTAAATACATATCAATAGCTATTAATTATTCAAATGTTAATTTCTCATCAACAATTGTATTATTATGCAGTTTTAATATGTTACAAAATGTCAGGAATTTACTTTCTCTTTTTAGTTTTTGCTCAAGAAGAAGATTCAATGGCTAGATTTCTGAAGGAATCTGGTAAACATGATAAAACTGGGGCTGGAAGCATGATGTTGTGTGTAGGTAAAACTATGTCTCATTGTGGGCAACAGAGAATTGCTCTCAGATTGCCTCTTATAAGATTGAATCAGGTAAATTAGTAATTTTTATGAATTTTTCTGTTTTTACATTCAACTGAATTCTCTCATTCTTTTTCGTTTATAAAATAATTCTTAAATTTATGTACTTGCCTTTAGGAGGTGGATACTTTCAGGCATAGAGCTATAGATGATACATTAAACACTGTTTTGGCAATGGAGAAAGCTCGAACAGAGTACCGAGCATCACTGAGCTGGATGAAGGACGTATCTCAAGAGCTAGACCCTGATACATATAAGCAACTGGAAAAATTTAGGAAGGCAAGTTAATGTTTTCAAGATACTGTTTCATGTATTAAAATTGGGTAGGTCTGTATTTGTGGTGATTATTATATTAGTCTTCATTTATTAGCTGTTATTTTAATTTAAGATAACTGTCATCTCGTTAGTATTATGTTAACTTGTACTGCATGTGGCTCCCACATTCAATTTTGGATATTTATGATCAGAAATTAGATTGTCATTGATCTGTGATTATAGCTATCATTTAGCCTTTATTTTATCTGCCACTTTTTAAATTTCTTTTATATGGTGTCCTAATTTTTTCTTTCATTTGAATGAATTGTTTGTTGAATCTGTATAGTTTGAACCGTACCTGTTTTTATGTTATATTTTGTATTATACAGGTTCAAGAGCATGTTAAAATGACCAAAGCAAGATTTGATAAGTTGAAATTGGATTGTCTCCAGAAGATAGATCTTTTGGCCGCTGCACGATGTAACATGTTTTCACATGCTTTGATTACATATCACAACACTTTGCTTCAGTTTGCTACCTCTTCATCTGAAGCATTCTCATCAATTGGGGATTCATTCAAAGGTATTTTAAGATTAGTTTCTAAGTGTCATAGCTCTCTGAAATTTGTGCATGTGCATAGAAAATTAGATTCAGTAAGCTTTCTTTGATATTTGTTGTGCCGAATATTATTTGTTTATTTGGCTGGGAGTTAAACAGATTATAATCATAGGGCTGTGGCTCAGAGGTAAGAACATACGCACCTGATTAAATTATGGGTATTTAGGTTGTTAGATTAAGGCCATCCATAACCTCATTGTACTTTATAAGAAATTAAAATGAAAAAGTAACTAGAGGCAGAATTCCTATATTAGCCTGCAATATGTTATGGAAATTTAATATTCAGTAACATAATAATCTTGAGTTATTTTTGTTAACAACAAATTTTTTAATTAAAAATGGAATACACACCTTTACTTTAGATTACATAGCTCAAATGCCTGACATTGATCATATGATGCTTATCAATGCCAATCACAATAAAATTAAACAAACTACTGTATTTTTTCATTATTAATATCTGTAAGAATTTTCAAATAAAGAAGCTATAAAGCAGAATTTATGTATTCTCTATTGTTTCAACAAATTAATTATGATTCTATGAATTTTTATAGTCACAGATTTATATTTCACAATGTATAATTCATAAGGTTTTGTAGAATATCAACGTTATGAGTTCAACGTAGTCAAGGAATTGTCTGAAATGAAAACAGATGAAAATCTTCAGAATGATCCAGAACAGGATGAGAAGTATGTATTCATGTATAATGTTCAAAATCAATGAAATAGTCATTACTTCCTACCAATTAGTGCCATTAGTGTGAACTAAATTACATTTAACCAGGAAACAAATCCTAGAATTATTTTATGTAATTTAATTTTTCTTCTTATAGGTTATTGGACTTTGAAGACTTAGACACTCATAATAAAGAGGAAGACAGCAGCAGAGGGGATAGTCTGGATCTGTTTAAAGACTGGGAAGAAATGGAGGAAACTAGACAGCAGGTTAAACTTGAAAATCCAATATCTCAGTTTCTTCCCTCACAGCTACTTATGCAGCCCACTGCGACTCCTATTATGAACAATAATGAAGCAGGTAGTCTTCAAATGTATATATATTACGGTTATTGAAATTTTGAAATGGCATTTTTTCATTATTGATAAATTAGTAAACATAATTTTTGTATGGCAATTTTTAATCTAATATTTATTATCTAATATTTATTTCCTGCCTTTTTAGTTGTAGTAAGGAGACATTAATAAATTTTTTTTCAGTGCCAGAATCAAAACCACAGGTTAATGCGGGGCCAAACAATGTAAGTTAATTTCATTATGATTTTGTTTGTGAGTTCATTAATTTAATAGTGTTAATTTTGTTCTTATAATAATATATTTAATATATCAAGGCTTTTACGGGTGGTGCAAGAGTAAACATTAATTTAATAACAATTTAATAGTAATATTAAGTCATTTAAATTGTCTATCACAACATTGCACTTTATAAAAAAATGTTAAAAAAACATTTATTTTTGTTTTAATTGAATAATGACCAGATTTATAATTTAGGTGAAATATTTATTAGTCTTGACACTACTAATGGCATCAAGTAGAGACTATAACTATTTAGTTATAATTGTAAAATATTGTTATAATGAATCATGCTCACGTCACCCAGTGCTCAAACTATTTACAATGCTTCTGTGGTGTAGTTATTCCATCCATTGCGCCTTGCTTTTCAATTACATTTTTTCTATTAAGCTGTATGCTGTATGGAAAAAAGAGGTAGCTATTTGATTTGTATGTAATAATTTTTATTTCAGGTTCCCAAAAGTACAACCAAGAGTTCTTGGGTTGAATTATTTTCTGAACTTGATCCTCTTGCAAACCCAGACTCAATAGGTCAGTCAACTGGCGAGCCTCTGCGTAATTGTTAACCAAATCAGGGTATTCCCTCCAATTATATTCTAATTGAGAAGTGATTATTATCAATATCATCAAATGATTTTTTTGTTTGTAAGTTACCTACCTATATGTAGAAAAGGATTCAAGATGTGTCAGCTAATCCAATTGAAAATGGACAATATAATATTTCTTAATACAATGAAGGTTATGAGACATCGTTAGCTAGTTTGTTTTTTTTCATATCAATATATCCATTCAAAATTAGTTAGATATTATTATTATCGTGCATTCCAAACCTTTTTTAAAATACATTTTCTATCACTATGCCTATATATAGGTACACACCAATAAAGATGACATGCCTATTTTTAAGAAGAAATAAATTTTTTTTATAAGTACATACCCTTTCTTGAACAAATTTATTCATCATTTATTAATTTTGCTGAGTAGAAAATAAACATTCAACTTGAATCCTTATTACTTATTTATCTTGTATGTATAAGTCTATAATTTAATGTTAACAGAGCATGTTTTATCATTTGAATAGTTTATTTAAAATATTACCAAATTTTAGTTTAATAAGGCAATATAGTCATAATTATCTAAGTCATAGTTTTTTGGAATAAACAGAATCTAGATTTTTATTTCAGGTGATGTGATGAACATCAAGAAACAGATTCAAATAAATGTATATCCATTTAAATTATTACCTTTTATTAATTATTTTACATTAAACAACTATTTATTTCATGTTCTGTGATTGTTATTTGAACATTTTAAGTAACATTGGTTGAGCTTATAAGAAAAATATTTCTAGAAAAGACCATTTCACGGCCAGTGGAAATATATACATATATACAATAAATGTATTTATATATATATATATATATATATATATATATATATATATATAATACATATTAGTTATTAAAGTTATATTATCACAAATTACTATTTTACTTTGAATATACATGTATGTATTTGGTTTATAAAGGATTTATATATCTGATTGTCAAGTAAATTATGAAAAGTTTAATCCTTTATTTATTGCACAAAAGTTATACCCTGAATCATTCCAAAATTAGGTGGGAAGAAATAAACTTATTGCTAAAAAATTCAATATACACAATTTACATACATACAATAACAATGTTTCTACTAAATATTTAATTGTAAGTAGATTATACTTCTACATTATCGCTACTAATATTTCAGTTGTTCCACAAAAATCTATTCCTAATAGTATATACATATAAATACAATATGGACACATTATAAACACAAACAAGCACACACTGCGATTTATGCACATGTTTGTCAACTGTCTTCACAATTTTTCTTATAAGTGTTTCCATTATTAAATAAATGAACTTAGGCAAAAAGACGATGCTGGAAAGTCAGGCTGTATATTATGCCACTATAACGAGAAGGAACAAACAAACCATCCAAGCCAATATTTATGACCAGTATCATGAGACTCTGTTTTCTGGATCCGTTTCACATTCGTGCATTTGTAATTCCTCTTTAAGAGACTCTTGATGTCTCAAGAGAGTTGTTAGCTATAAAAAAGCAAATTCTTTTGATAATAGAAAAATAATATTTTTTATTATCTGTACTATTAATTCCACAACCTGTCAAAAAAAGTAATGAATGGAAAAAGTAATGATTACATTTCAATATTCTTCCTCATTTAAAGAAAATTAAAAAACATAGGCAAACTAATGTTAAAAATAAAATAACTAAATACTAATAATAATTATTATTACAATTTGAATGCTCAACAATTCAAATTAAAAATAATTGCTTTCTTTCAAAACTCAAATCTCTGCAATAAATTTAAATAACCAATACAAATTTAATAGTGCACACATCACTTTAGTTTTTAAATTCTAAGAAAAACAAAAACTTTTATACACTCACTTGTCTAACAACTGTAAGTAAACTGGGATATTTGGTGTTGTCTAATACATCAGTAACTTTTGTCAACTGTCCACTTAGCAAATCTTTCAAGTGTGATCTCAGATCCAACTCCTTTAGACGTTTCTGGTAGGTAGCCAGTGCACTTTCAATCAGACCAACTTCAAGGCCACGCCTCTGTATTAAAAATGGTAACCACTAGAGATTAATACTTCAAAGTAAATAAGAAATCAAGACCAACAGGTTTTACTGTTGTAATTTTGACTTGTTTCGAATTTGTTTTTGTACTCATTCCTTATCATTAAACACAAAAATTAATTTAAGCATGACTTGTCAGTAGGTGCAACAGAGAACAAGAAGTTATTAAGCAATTCTGAAATTATACAACTCATTTTAAGAATTCAAGGGACACAGAATTTAAAAAACAGGACTTATGGAAATAATGCATTATTCCATGAGCTAATTGAAGCACAAGGATTATTTAGAAAAATGATGTGTTGAGAATTATTTTTCAATAAGTATTATAATTAAGAAAATTCTTTACCTCATCAGCACTAAGATTGTAAAACTTTTCTTCAGATCCTATGTCTACTGGGAGTTCAGAACCCTGGAATTACAAATTTATATGCTTTTAAGAAGTATCTGATAAGTATATAATATGATTGTATATCGATATCTATATACAAATATATACATAATATATAAATATATATATTAATACACATTGCACTGTAAATATCAGTACCAGTATTATAAATCTTTAGCCCTTCTAATAAAGCAAGGCCTACTAGAGAAGTTCCACTTGTTTCTGGTGTGTACTTCTTTCTAGATATTTTCTATTTATTAACTGTACAGAAAATATAAAAAGTGCACGGTACTAAGTGGGCTTCATTATCATGATGAATACACTGATTCTCAGACATATTAGCATTAAAATTGGTAAAATCCCTTCATAAATTTATCAAATTGAAGCTAGTAATTCTATTACCACTTTCAGTAACATACCGTAAGTTGGGCAGCTAACAGAGCAACACTTTTATATTCCATTTCTAGCTGTTCCTGCAACAGTTAGAATAAATTTAGATGCATACATACATACATATAGAAATAGTCACAGAATAGAAAACTCAGAACAATACAAACTTTATAAAAACAACTATCAACATTTATAATAACCACAAAACAAATAAACAAAATACAATGTAATAAACTTGCATCCAACAAATCTGGACATAACAGCTACAAATGCATAATTGTGAATAATAAGGAAAAATACACTACCAGATAATGTATTAATATTAATTTGTAAAGTTAAATCTTAAACATACTTGATCTAATGACTTCCTTATAGGTGGATGCACAACTATTTCATTCTTCTCTATGTTGTTTTCTTCTAGGTTGAGTATAGATGGTACTGGAGAATTCGCTTTTGACCTTTTATAAACAACCAAAACAAATTTTAATTAGTTTTTTGGACACTTAACTGATGACAAAAAATCTAAATTCACCTTATTAAAATAATAAGGTAACATCACAGTATAGTTAATAGTGGACATAAAGGGGGTTCCATTACAAATGGTCCATTCAATTAAAACATATCTACAAAATAAATCCAAATAAAAATGTTTCCATTTTAAAGACTGATCAAAGTTACAATCATTATTGAGCTTTTGGGATAATAAAATGAAACAAGGAATTAATGTATGATTTTTTTAAACTACATATAAGACCTATTATTTGGTGTTGGTGCCTCAATCAGATTTCCATCTTGGGCAAACGTGAATGACTTTTGTCCGATGATGATTCGTCTTGTTCCAGGCTCAGGACTTTTATCTCCCTGGCTCTCCAACCATCGTCTATTGTCTGGTGATAACACACTCTCTCGCACACACCTAGATCAATTATTTAGTGTATATTCTCATGCTGGCAACCGGCTGACAAATTAATACAGGTAATGAAATTGAACTAATTGTTTCAGATTATAAATTATTATCATATTTGGTTACGTTATTTTTCAATCTACTCAACCATTTTACAGATCCTTACTTAAAATTATACTCAAAATTCATCACATCAATTCAGAATGTCATGATTAATGTAGGGAAATAGAATATGACTCTTAGCAGCATAACAATTATGGCTAATTTTATGAGATTCAAAGGCCATTTGAACTTCTGACAAATGTTTTATCACAAATTAATTAAGAAAAATTCAAAACATTCACCATTCTCTTAATTAAGATTCTTTGTGATAATTAATTTATATATCTAAAAGTATCATTTTTTCTCATTGAAATTATTATCTTTAATTATATTAAATGTTAATGGATTCAATTAAATTAGATGCATACCTGAGTTTATTAAGTACATTATGTGCGAGGCGGGCAAACCTGGGTACATCTTTAGTGGGGGGTTTGAGGGCCCCCACTCCACCTCCTCCTGTCCTTCCAACTTCTGCTTCCCGCAAACATTCCATAATCTTGCCAACTATGACTGAGGGCATAGTGTGAGATGGGCCTGTACATTTTTCAAAATCGATATTAAATATATTTAAAACAACAAATAAATAAAATAGTAGTCTTGGGAACTGTGGACCTATAGATGTAGTCTATACCAAATTATTTACAGAAAATACATTGAAAACAAAACCTATAAACCCAAACTTTTGTATGTGTGTGTATTTGTGTGTGTTAGTGTGTGTAAATACACAACACCAATGCAACCATGATGACTGCATAAAATTTGTATCCATATGTATCCAAAATGTTTTATTTGAGGCAACATCAATTATAATTAAATGTATTATTCATTAAGAAGAAATGTGCAATAATACATTAATAATCAAATAAGTGGTGTTATCTAGCCTAAAATTTAGTCCCAATTAAATTAACATAAAATTCCACGCAAAAAACTTGCATAATTTGAAAATAATAAGTCCTTAAAAAAGAAATAAAAAAAATTTCAAATAGAAAAATAACTACATAGGGCCTAACACAACTAAAAAACAATCAAAGCACAAGCAAATATGTAAAAATGCAAGCCAAAAGCAAAGTTTATATTTACAAAAATCATAGAAGAAAAAGCTATTACAAATAACACTAATGTCTGTCTACATTTAATACCAACATCCAACTTCATAAGCGGAATTTGATTTCAGTGGTCACATAAGCTAGTATTATATTTTTTTTTTCAATGTTGGACTGAAATTCTCTTTCATCCAACCTGCAGAAGAAGAAGACTAAGAAGAAGAACTGTAGATTAAAAAAAATATATTTGATGAGCTAGCATGATGTTGATTTTGAAGACATGGACACAGCATGCTTTTAAGATTTCAGTTTTTGTTATAGACTTACATAGAGTGGAATGAAGAGACACTACTGGCTCCTGTACAAAAGACATCAAAACAAAATATTATCAGCAATACTACACCCTTTTCCCATTATCCCACCCTTTCTTATCTCCAAGACAAAGAGAAATCCATAAAGTTAACCATTGTTTCAATGTACATACCATGAAGAAAAGGCCATAAAGTTCTCAGAGCCGAATTATGGCAGACTTAAACAAAGGATGTATGTTACCCATATAATTATTGTAAAATGTAATGGTAATTATGTAAAATGCTATGATTATCTTTATTTGGCCTCAATAATGTAGGTTGTGCAAATTATAAAAAAGAAACAAAAAATGATAGTATATAATTGACATACTGCATAAATATAGGTACATATTAAGTATTAATAGAGAATATAAAGCAATATCATTAGCTATTGCAATTAAACCAACTATAAGTGAACAGTTCAGTAATTTTAACCAACAAAAACATATTTTTTGAAATTTATACAAAATGAATGAAATTTATTCAAATTATACAAATATTACATGAATAAAAAAGCAATATTGGATGTCAGTCAGTAAGAGATATATACAAACTATATTCTTGTGATCTCACACTTATTTGTTACTGTAGACCAAATTTGGCTTTTCACCATTGTCAATAGCATTCTGTCAGTCTATTAAGCACCAGAAATAAACTTGCACCTAATCTTGATACTGTTATTATATTGGCCAATGAAACAAAACTAATTCCAAACGCTCTTGTACACATAAGTATGAATGAGGCCATTACACCAATCCATAAAAACTGAATTATGTAATAATCCATCCACCCACCAGTGTCAATCACCTTAAACTTGGGATGAAGCATGGTTCAGTTTTTAGTTGAAAGTGAATCTAAGGACAAACACCTTCAAATGAGGGACCCACCACTAATTTGTAGTAGCACCAGGAACAAGAGTCCTGGTGGGTGATTTCTTCATAAATATTCCTGCACTTCTGTGAAAAATATGACTGAGCTTGGATCAGATTAGAAACAGGCCAACTCCCTCATATCAGATATGCTAAGAAAAAAAACTATGTGAGGCTGAATAGAACACAAACGAAAGCAAGCGGACCACCGTTAGTCATTAATGAACCACCAAAGTAACAGTACCTTAAGTATAGAACACTACAGAAGTACTTTATATTTGTAATGAAACACTACTGATGATGGTAAAAAAGCCAAAAATGGTCTAACTTAAGACCAAATTAGCAAGTAGAAAAATAAATATAAAAATAAATAAATATATATATATTCATACTAAAATAAATAATGAATTAAATCTTTACTTCACAGAATGTTTTAGTGTTCACTTCTGATCTTAAAAGATATTATTTTTAACCTTTGACAAATTTGTCACAATTTTCAGGGTTAACAGGACCACTGAAGTATAAAATTACGTGTGAATAGAATGATTATGTTATCTGTCACACTATTGTATTATCTGTAATTAATTGTATTACAATTCATTTCACATTCCTTCAAGACACTTTTAACCTACTTAGAAATAATAATAGTTGTTTTATCCTCAACTGGGAAGGATTTACATCCTCATACTGATTAGGAACAAAGTCATTAGCTCCCATATTAAAATATGATTATAACAGTCCGTTCTAAGTTGTGTGTTGATTTTATAAATTCTTTCAGACTTCACCCTACATATCCTAAACCAACTTCATATTGATGCCAACCTACACATGAGGTTTTGAACTATTGAGGCCAATGATGTAAAAACTTCTCACTACTGATTTAAATATTCGTCCCCTAGGTGACCTATGCTGAGTTATGTTAATACCAGGTTTAACTTTAATTTAATGTTCAGGATATCCAAGCTCATTAATGCCAAGGGGTGAAAAAATACCAAAACAGCAATTAATTACAATGTAAGGATATAATTTGAAAAGAAATTATCTGTCATAGTAAAAACACAATTATAGATCATAGCTAGTAGTAGCTAAAGTATAACTGAGTTAATGACCACTCACAATAATGAGCATTGATTGCAGCAACACAAGAACTTTAGATTGCTGGTTCAATACCAACACATGGAAAAGTGCCATGAGCAAAATGTTCCTTGGCCAGTTAAAAAAATATGGAGTTATAACCTACCACAATAGTTGATTTTGGTTCCTGCACTAGACACTCAACAGTGGAAACAGTGGAAAAATGTGGAGAAACTAGAAATATAACAATGGGTGTAACAAACCATCTAGCAATATGGATGTATGTAGATGTGAATTCTCCCCAGTGGGAAGTATTACACTATTACTATAACTGAGTTTATTATGACTTGATATATATTACATATATTTATAATAAATGAAAATTGAATTTTGATTTTACATTAAGAAATAACAATATTCCGGGGCTTCTCTAGCTAGATACACTTACCTGTGAGACCTCTATATCCACTGAATCCTGATTGGAATGTATCAACCAAGTGCTGTTGATGCCTCAAAAAATCGTCAATGGCAACTCCTTTTAATTGAGAAGGCTGCAGGAACCTTGATGGAATCCTAAACACACTCGCCCTATATCTGTCAAAATCTACTCACTAATAATCACTTAATGGGTGTAAATGTGAAATAAGAATTATATTCCCAGAATACTGAAATATATCAATTCTTAAAAACTAAGCAATAGTCAGAGAGTTGGATGATTGCTGCAATATTAATTAATACAGAATAATAAAATAAAGTTAATATCTTCTGATAGCAAAAATATATTCTGCCAAAATATCATAAACTGCCATACTAATCAAAGCACAAGCTATACCAAACTAATAAAATTACTATATAATGACTGTAAGTAATTATACAGTGAAATCTTGTCAATAATTAAGGAAATTTAAGATTGCAACTGAAATGTAAAACACACTAACCTGGAAGCTGTGTCAGGTTCTTCTGACCCTCCAAAACCAAGTTCCATTAGTATTTCCTCTGGGTCTGGTTTGCGAGCCTCAAGAAGAGACTCCATGCTAGAACAATGACTACCAGCATCACTTGCTCCCCCAGGTACAGGTGGGCAGCTGAAACAGCATTTTTTATCTTACACTAACAAATGAGGAATTGATCAAATGGAATAAACATTTAATCTTATGTATTAGTTTAATAAATATAAAATTTCCAAGTATTTTTTATCATCTCTTAGTACATACCTAGTTATGTGAACTGTTGGGCATGGTCTACACATGGCAGCAGCTGTAAAGATACATTGATTTAAGACTCAATCGTTCAGAATAATTGGAATATTAAAAAAAAATAATTAAAATAATGTTTAATAGTTTAAATAATGGTTAAAAAGTAGTGTTAAAAGAGTTAAAATACTTCATACAATATAATTAAATTTGAACCACCTTCAGCTCCCAAAGTAAGATTTTCTACCTCAGCATCATTTGCTTCACTTTCTGTAGGCATGTCTTCATCACGCCTGTAAAAAAAATTTAAACTTGTGATTTACATATCACTGTACATGTGAACACACAATTCCAATATGCTTGGATATTACTACAACAATTACTATTATTACAAAAAATGACTGTTCAAACCAGGACAAATAAAGGCAGAAATAATGCTAAAACAAACAAATGCATGTACATGACACTAAGCAGAATCATTATTAAAATAAATGAAAAATAAAAAAATTGTGTTGATCAAATACAAGAAAAACTTCAAGCAAAAAAATTTTTTATGAAGTGTGTGAAGCAATTAAATATCTGCTTCATTTTTATTTTTACTTATTTAGGTATCAAACAAATCAAGGCAGATGAAGTGCATTAAGCTTGATCTTACCTAGTTAGCCTAATTGTTAATTTAACTTAGCCTAAACACTGGGCTACAGATTTTTTATATCTCTAGTATAAACCCCCACCACTAGCAGTTTCAATGGTCCATGACCAGTGAGTTTAGCCGAGGAAAACTGCGGTTCTTTCATTTTTATCGCAATAATATTGTTCTATAACAACATGTGTATATTTCTGTCTAACTTAACCAGAAATAGTCATGATGTGCTATGAAAATAAACTTTAAATTACCGTTCATTTCCCTCAATGGGGAGAGAATCAACCCACTGCTGAACAGTGACAGGTGACCTGTTTCTGGGTGTGACAGCCACAGGTGAAAGTAACTTTAAGTCAGCATTACCATTTTCAGATTCCTAATTCAAAAAGGTAATATTAAAATACTACTACCATATAAAAACATGGTTTTCAATGGGTGTTTATTCCGTAGTATAATCTTACCATTCTTTGTACTGATTCATTCATACCACTCGATATGTCGTCAGAATCTTTGTGAGGTAAAACCATGATACAAGTGTTACAAGTATCAGATGAGCTATTGTCATAATTCTGATCATTTAAATCTTCAGGAAATTGACTCGCAACAATGTCTGCTTTAACAGGAGAAGAAATTGAGTGCTCACTTGTACTTTGAACATTTTCACCACTACAGCTTGCACTTACTACATTTTCATCAACTTTTGATGACCCTCTATTCTGCACGTTGTAAAAATCAGTGTTCAGTCTGGCAGTTGCGGAAGCTATAAATTTCTGCCATCCTGCGACATGTGTCCTTAGTTTTTCAGGTTTTATTTTCTTGAAAAGCCCCTGAAGACGGGTCTGAAGTTTACTTTGACCTGAAATGTTTATCCCTAGTAAATGCACTGCAATGAATGTTTGTATGTTTAAAAAATCTCGTAATAATAAATACCTGGCGTCTCCATCATGGCCAGTCAAGTATTGTAGTAAACAGTCCGCATCCTTACATTCAACAATGATAGCATGCGAGAGAAATTAGTTAAAAATTGTTTAGCTCAAAACTTACATGCAATCAAGACAAATAATGCGAAACTTATATTACTAGTCCTAGCTATAGCGTTTATTTGGTCCTGCAAACCAAAATGTTTTGCCAAACGGCGTCTAACTGTACAAATTTTGAAAAGCTATTATAATTAGTCAACTCTAATGAAAATTTCATTAACTGCAATATGTTAAGTATCAGTTCCATTGCATAACCTGACCTATAGCAAACTACTTTAATTTAATCCTGCCTATTTGTCATGCCTCAGAAAACGCATAATTTAAATAATTGCATTGTACAATCATTAAATTTCAAGCAATACTGTTAAAATTTACTTACACTTTTAAAAGATAGTTCCTACATAACTTTCGCGAGTGACAAGTAAGAAACTGACAACGAATCAGGGCTACCATCTGCACTTGTTGGAAGTAAATTTAAGAACCTTATTTGCACTGTATTTTTATATAGGTTTGTAAGCTATGACATGTAAGAGAGAACTATGTTAGCAACTACTTGATCGATTTTCCCCTTTATGATAGCTCGATAATGACGTGGATATATTAGTGAATTGATTTTTAATCTGCTTCAGTCGTTTATAAGTATAATTTAAATACAGAATTCTGCTGAAGTGAAAAAAGGAACAAAATAGAAAAACAGGGATAATTTTTTTTAAAAAAGCCACGAAGAATTAATGAGTTTGTCTATTTTTGTAAACATCATTTACTGTTTCCTTACTATTTTTGCCTTGTCATTTTCATGGATTTGTTTATAATCGCCTGGCTGGGAATAATGTCGCGTTTCTTTAATAATAGACCCTTTCGGCGTTCTTGGTGTGTTCTTTTATCTGTTCTTAGATTTACCATTTATTCTTTAGATGTGTCTTAAACATAACTACGTAATATTATATGTATATGTATACTTTCATCCGACTCAGGTCACGTGGAGTAACATTTGAACTGACGTTAGTTATGTACAGAGTATTTTTAAAATATCATGTTTGTCGATTATGGGCTAATTCAGGGTAGAAAAATTTTACAATCCTTTGGATGGATATCAGGACATTGGTTCCTAAGCCCTTATGTGTATCTAATCCCTAATTTAACGATTAAAAAACCAATCTCACAGTTTGTGGTATAAATGGTAGACCAGACATCTGAAAACAGTTATCTGGCAACCAATTTTATTTCATATGCTGGTGCCCTAAAGATGATATTTCCCCCTAAAGACATGCCAAAAGAGTAATCAATGAAAAAGAAAAATATTTAATGAAAAATTTATATTATTATTCTTGAAATATTTGTAAGTCCATCTATCCAGGCCATTTCTTTGTACCAAACAAAACTGTTTGTTTTGCCCCACTATGTCTACCTTCATTACTTTATATCAATTATTCATTGACTTATTAACATTTAACATATCTAATTATTCTCTCTTATCATGCCATAAATTGTACCATTAATTTGAAATACATATACTTTTAAAGTCAAAGAAATATTTTTATACATTTAATGTTTTAGAGCGTATATCAACTCATTCATTAATGATGAATCCCTTGAAAGATTTCATAAGGTAAATGATAATGTCTCTTACAAATCAGTAGGATTCATACAGATGTGAGTCTGCGGTAAATCTGTAAGGTATGCAGTTTAGTGCTGCATATGCTACAATTAATAAATAACAACAAAAAAACAACAATAAATATAATTAAAATAAACTTTTACATTACATTATATTTTCTGTATAAAATTTAATTATATCTTTCAGGATACACAGATCAATAAGTGATCTTGGATGATTACACAATAATACTAATTTCATTTGAAGACATACTTTGTAAAAATGTATCACAGTGCAAATTATTAAGTACAATAATTAAGTACACAAAAATGTTAATTTATATGGAAGACTCTCAAAGCTCGTGTTCTACCATAGAACAGAATGCTACTTAGAATTAATTGACAAATTTTGTACATAATTCATATTCCTGATTAATTATTTTGATAATTATAAGTATGTCATTCAATTTTCATTATTTTCCCTTAAATAATATACATAATTAACACATTAAACAAATAACTGATACATTAACTGTAATTAAAAGACTTGAATTACCTATTTTACATAGTAATCAATACAATATTACAATATTCAGTCAATAAGCAACTGGAACTTAAAATAAAATTAACAAACACGAACCAAGTTTATTAAAATATTTTAAAAGTTAATAGCAGAAAACATGGCATAATTAAATTTTGTTTTTACCTTCCGGTAATGATTCTTCTATAGGAAGTAATGAAATATTTATAGGATATTTAATTTTAAACAAATCTGGAGACATTAGTGTCATCATTTCTAACAAAGTTTATACCTGACAGAAACTTTTATGGAAAATATATGGAAAATAATGGATAAATATATTCCCTTGGACTAAATATTAACTTAAATACTTCAGAGGAATAACGAACAGTAATGTTTCTTCACCATAAATAATATTAACTAGACATAATTTAAAAGGAATGGTGAATGAATTATCAATCAATAAAAAAAATGTTCAATTATCACACTTTTCTGTAGTGAACTCAGGTAAATGAACTGCCTAGCAAGAATAAAATTGATAAAAATGGTACCTCAGTCTAATAAAGTTGATTTAAAAACCATGTTTTTGTTAAAATCCTTGCATGAAATTTCCATTAAAAATTATTTTAAACAAGTAAAAAATAACTTCATAATACTTTTGGCTAGTACGAGAGAAATTGGTATAAATTATATCCCAGATATGGGTCAACTTAATTACTAAGTCAGTTTTTAAATGCTCTTACAATTATACATTCTTCTGTTATATTCTTTTAAATGAACAATTAACAATACGTTTACAATGTACGGGCACACCTAAAGCCAAGATTTCCAGATGAACTATCAGGTGTATTGTAACTTCTAGCTTCACAGCGGTACCGGTAACAGTAGCTTTTGTGACAAAGGTATGAACCTCCTTTTTTCACTTTGTCATTACCATGCTTAGGACCTTTCTGAAAATAAAAAAATTCAATACCAATATTATAACAAATCAAGAAAGACTTTCTTATCAATCATAATCGTTGCCTTATAAATATATATCAAAGATAAATTTGTAACATCAAACTGACTCTAAAATTAGAATTCGACTATCACTTTTCCTATGACTGGTTAATTTTTCCTCATTACTGAATACATATATGCTATTTAATTAATTATAAAAGACTAATAAATTACAGGATTATAATTATCCCCAGGTTTGGTTGGATGGGTAGTTGACCACCAATCTTGTGTCCATTCCCAGACATTACCAACCATGTTGTACAGGCCATAGCCGTTGCTTTGAAAACTACTAACAGGAGCAGTTGAAAAAAATCCATCATCCTGTGTATTATTTACTGGAAATTCACCTTGCCAGATGTTTGCCCTATTATAAACATCAAGAAATTATTATCAGATATAAATGTTCTCTTCTTATTCAATAGGCTAAGGTACATATTAATAAGCGAAGTATACATTGTGCATTAAGCTTGATATAATCCTATTCTCAATCTAACTTCGCCTAGACACCCTGAGTATGGTGTTTTCTATGTTCACAGCAAAAATTGCATGACTTCCACAGAAACTTTTAAAGAAGAAATCACATTACTCAGAGAGTACTCTGAAAGAAATCACATTAGCTTAAAATGTGCACAATGGTCCTCACTTATTTATTGTTCGTCTCATACTGTGCTGTAAATGATTCTATCTCAAGCATTCTAACTTAGAACACACCTGAAAATAATTTTTTGCATAATAATTATTATAAATACAGGCTCTGGATACAATTTAAATTAGAGTGAATAATTTTTAAGGGTGTGACGGCCTTATTTAATTTAAAAAAAAAAAATTTGTAAAACTCCATTTAACCTATACTTATTAATACAGATTGAAT
The DNA here is from genome assembly GCA_019843655.1 of Lethocerus indicus. Lineage (NCBI taxonomy): Eukaryota > Metazoa > Arthropoda > Insecta > Hemiptera > Belostomatidae > Lethocerus > Lethocerus indicus. The sequence continues at coordinate 22,603,507 of JACDQD010000005.1, read as the reverse complement.
TTATTCAATATTTTAGTTCTAAAAATAATATATATCTAATTTTCTCTTTTATAATCCTTTTTTATTTCATTGATTACATTAAACATTCAATTTGATTGAAGCCTATTTAAATGTTCAGGAGTTCAGATCCTCTTGTATGTAATTAGTACATCAATATCATTATTTTAGCTCAGCCCAATGGGTATTTATACAATTGTCTCTTCCACATATTTTGCAGGAAAGGCCGATGCAATTGTTTCTCATGCAAAGGCAATATATCTTTTTCATTGGGTTAAATGAGCTATTTTCAGCTTAGACTAAACCTGGTATTGGCTTAACAGCCTAAAGATCCACAGGTACACATGTAATGAACTTGCATTTCTAACAATCCTAATGGTTCAAAGTGTACACCCCTAGTCACTGAGCTATCCAACTTCTATTTATATATATTTTTCTGTTTTCTGATAAATTAGAAATGAAAATAATTAGGTGACCTATGCTCATTATACGGTGTCAGCTTATTGCCCCATGGGAACAGTCTCCTATCAAGACCACCACGACATGCAAATTCCCATTCAGCTTCAGTAGGTAATCGCTTTCCAGCCCAATTACAAAAAGCAACAGCATCATTCCAAGAAACATGCACAACTGGATGATTCAATCTGTCTGCAAATAAATTAAAATTTAGTTTCCAAAAACCAAAATTTACATTTCTGATTTATGAAATTTAGGTAAACTATATCATCAAAATTTATATAACGAATATAAATTTCATTATCATCACTTTAATAATCATCATATATTAATAAAAAGAAATATGAATATTCACAAAATATTTTACTTCCACAGCATACTGAAATAACTGTAATGTATTTTATATACATCAAAACAATCAAAATGTGCCTATAAAAAGGTACAATTCCATTCTCTATTTAAAACAGTTAAAATAACTACTTTTATATATATATATATATATATATATATATATATATATATATATATATATATATATATATTTATTTATTTATTTATTCAATGAACATCATATGAAAATAACAGAAGGTATAGTATGGAGAATACTGTTTCTATTCCCATTCAATTACTTATACATGTAAAATTTATTGTAAGAAATAAAATGTGCCTCTTTTTTCTGACTGAAATGCTGATATAACCTTTAATATTAGAGTCGGGTCCTTCTGGATGTTTCCAATTAGCGCCTTTGACAGGAAGCCACCATGGTGCTGCTGCTACAGCTTGACTGATTTTCTCCTTAGTACTGTTACTGATCAACAGGTCGAAAACAAAGGAATCTTTAAATTTGTCTGCCTCTGTCACATAGCCTGTTCTATAAACAAATTCTGAAAAATCCTCATTGCTGACTTCAAATGGATCCAAATAAAATGAATCAACTGTCACCTCCCTCTCGGGTCCCTCTCCATCTGCTAAAATTATAGGTTTATTTGTACCCATGTAAAATGTACCCCCTTTTATGAGTACCATTTGTCTGTTCTTATTGTGACCATGTTCACCTTGGATGAGTTCTAAAAATGAGACTGTCTTGCATGTATCTTCAGCAACTCTTGGTATATGTCCACTCACCTCTGAAATCCTCCTTGATTTACACCCACAGTCAGCTGTGCACTTTATAACCAGCATAAGATATAGGATATAAAAGAAAAAGTGAAATATTACCATTATTGATAGGGAACTAAAAAGAAATCACAGCAAATACACGTTTTCAAGATTTTCTTATTCGCAAATTACTGGTGCATACGGTAATTCACAGACAAATTACTACCAACACTCCTACATAAATGTCCTAATTAATTTTGTTAAGTATAAAATCCCTCTCACTTTCTCTTTTATAATCATCGGCTTCAAAGCACATTATTTCAGATAAGTACTAACCGCAATCGAAGGACCTAAAAACAAAATGTTACCTTATCATCATTATCAGAGGATATGGTCAGATTTAAAGTACCGCAATAATCTCAGTAACTATGAAATTCATAATTTAGAAAATTAAAAAAAAGATAAATACAATTGCAATTTATAGGAAACGTCGATATTATGAAGGCATTAATAACTCTTTAATTAAATTAACAGTATTTAATGATATTGAATTACTATTAGATATATATGTATTCGATTAGCCCCGTGTAGAAATAAACAATTTTCATCGGTTGCCAGCTATTAGTTACGGGAGGTTCCACAACTGCTTTATAGGTTAGGAAAGTAGGCGGGTTATTCTAGAGATTTAACAGACTAATGTATGTATAATGGAAACCAGTAAAACTAAGAAAAGGAAAGCTTATTATAATAGCTACTATCCCAATAAGAAAGCAAAAGGAGCACTTGCGGTTGGACAAAGAGGTTTCTTATGCACTTGCAATGGGAAAACTAAGGAATGTACCAGGGAAGCGTATAATATTTTGAATGAATACGCCGATAAACTGTATCCTGAGGTTTGTATAATATTGAATTTTCAAAATTAAATTTATAGAACTTCTTTAGGGTACATTTGTTGTGTTCTATAAACTGAGTGTTAATGTCTGGTAGTTATTTATTTTGATAAACAGCATAACTTACAAAATAGAAGTAAGTTTTCATTTGAACAATGTTTTTCCCTTTTTTTGTTTATTATTATAAGTACAATTGTGAAATGTTATTTTGAACAATGTAAAATCATTTTCCTGTCAAATATATACATGAATATTTAAAGGAACTACTGCCGCACCAGGAAATGACTGTCATTTGTATTTCATTTAGGATGATAACAGTGTGAGTGAAGAAAAAGTTGAAAGCATTGAGGATGAATTGAAGAAGGAAATAGAAACTCTGAAAAATGACTTAAAATGTGGTGACAGGCGTTTCCATTATGTTGATACAGGCGTAAACAGTTGTATTTTTATCAAGACCACTGTAAGATAGTATTATTATAGTAATATTTTTGGTTGATTTTTTTTTTTATTTAAATATTATATTATTTTGTTAATTTTCATTTTCATTTTGTTGGTTTAAGCTTGAGAATCCTGTGGAATTATCTCATTTTATTATGAAAGATATATTTTCAACCAAAAAGATTAAATCAAAGTTCCTTCTTCGCCTGGTACCTATTCAAGTCATATGCAAGGTATGTGTTAAACAGTGAAAAATGTATATGAATGTAATAGTTCAAGAAGCTTCTTCAGTATGCTGCCAGTAATAAGAAATATAAATATGTTAAATGTTAAAAAAGGAATATTATATAGATCAAAGGTTATCATTTGTTTTTGTTCGCATGTTCAAATGTACTAAATGTTAATATTAATTTATTTTAAAAACTTTTAACTTTTTAAAAACTTCTAAATATTAATTAATTTTCTTAAAGGGTAGGGATGAACTTTATCCATAAGTAGATTGATAAATTGTAGCATATCGTATGCATCATATCACCCTTAATAGAAATCTAATTTTGCTTATTATTAACTTATTTAATAAGTACTTAACTTATATGTTAAATAAGTAATTTGCTAGATCTAGAATCATTAATTAATTAGTTAATGGATTTGATGTTTTGATTCCAAAAACAAATAATTTATATTTTATTATAAGGCTTACCTAGATGATATAAAGAAGGCAAGTGAAACTCTGTTTGAATCATATTTTAAGGGTGATGCTAAAACATACGCTATTGTATTCAAGTAAGTATCAACAAATCTTTATTCATATTTCTGTGACACTTTAATAATATTGTTTTTAAATTTGTTATATTTTTTATATCTGATGTTATGGTGCTAACATGGTATTTTAATGATTAAGCCTGGCTAAATTTTAATCTACTGAACTCTAAGAAATGCACAAAAATTGAATAATGAAGTTTGCTAGACCTGGACTGAGAATTGAATTCCCCAAAAAATTCAAGAAAATGTCTCTGTGTTGATATAATCTTAGAAATGATTATTACTGTTTTCTCAATATGTCCTTTAGAATTATGTCTTTATGTCCTTAATTTTCCATAGTTATTTGTGAATTCCTTCAGCCTATGAAATAATACAACTCTACTTTCAGTAAGAGAAACAACAGTAATGTGAATCGAGATGAAGTTATAGAATCTTTAGCACTGTTGGTCAAAGACAGGAATATAGAACACAAAGCAGACTTGAAGAATGCACAACTTACTATTCTTGTAGAGATTATGAAAAATTTGTGCCTATTGTCGGTTGTACCTGATTTCCAACAATTACGAAAATACAATCTTGTACAACTTGCTATATGAAATAAAACAGATACATAATGCTTACAAACACTATTTATTTTCAGTACTTTGTACATATTCTACATTGTTGTCAAAGTGTTTTGACAATCTATAATTCAGTTCTATTTTCCACTTACCCAAAATATCCTATCAATTTTGCTATTAAAAGATACAAAACAACAAAGACCAAACAGATCACAAAAGTAATATTTAGATAGAAATAAAACAATATTCATAAAAAATAATATTGTATTTTGCTATGGAATAAATTCATTAATTCAAATAATAGAAAGCACATGACTAACACATTTTAATTATTTGGAAATTGCTTAATTTTATTTAGATTAGCTTCATTGTAGATATTATTCTTTTTGTTTTGCAATTTTGTCAACAAATTGGCGAAGTTTATCAGTGTCTTGAAGTCCAACTAATCTTTCTTCCACTTTTCCATTCCGAATAGCTAAGAGCACAGGAACAGAACCCACCTGATAAAGTAATATTCACTTCATTAATGCATTTCACAAATCAATTGCTAATGAAATGATTGTTCCAATTGATGTCTCATAAGTTATAGAGATAAGAAAATTTAACGAACAGAATTTTTTAATAAAATTAATAAATAAATCAAGAACATTTTGCAAATGGATATTATTTCTTTACGCAGTTCACAAAAAATTAATTCTAAATCCTTGAAAACATTAATATACAAATAATAACTGTTAAATAAACAACTGATTATTTGCTGACTGGCTTCCAGTCAGATCATATCATGGAAGAATATTGGTTGGTTGGGGTTGACCCCCCCCCTGTACCAAGATTTTTTGTTTTTGGAAACCGCCTAGAAGCAGACAGCACCATCTCACCAGAAAAGAATCAGTGACAATTCAAGTTCTGGTCATGGAAACCTTCACTCATCTATCAACTGATTATTTATTTTTTAAATAAATGTAGGTTGATTTCATGAACCTCTTCATAGATTAAGATGTCATTATGTTGGAACTTTAAACAAGAAAAAGGTAGTTGAGCTACTGTTACAATAGGGAAAATAACAGTCACAACTATAACATTCGAATAATTATTGTTAAATCTACAAAATGTCAGATCATAATTAGCAAATGGAACAACCATTGTGTAATAGTAAATAATAATAATTATTATGTTTATATGTTTTCTTATTAAATAAGTTTATGTAATTTGTTTTAATATAAAAATTATGAACAGAAAATTTTGAAATGATTTTGCTTTGTTATTCTCTCAGTATCTTTAGTTAACAGGGTAAAACATGTTATCTGCTTCATTCAAGAAATATAATAAATATAACAAAACACTCCTGAAATGAAAGAAAAAATTATTTTTCTGTCTTTAAATTCGCAACCCAGCACAAGGTAAAGGACTACATACATCATAGTCGAGAGCCAGATCAGAATGTTCATCTATATCAACTTTTGCCAAGTCAACTTCTCCTTTTTTCTCTGCAATTACATTTTCTATCCGTGGTGTCAATGCTTTACATGGGTTGCACCATCTGAAACAAATTTAACGAAACTGTGACAAATCATATATCAGTACTAATGAATTAAACTGGGAGATAATGATATACTGTGAACTAACGTAGCGAAAAAATCTACGATAACTGGCTTCTTGCTATTTTTAACTCTTTCGTTGAAATCCTTCAAGTCCTGTACTTTGAAGGAATCTCTTTTAGACGTGGAGGTCGAGAAAGTAGAAACATTGGGTCTTAATCGGCTTGAAATTCGTGTAACGAGTTTCAACATTGTAGGAATTTCAACTTCGTACCACGAACAAATAATCAAATTGTAGTAGTAATAATCGCATGCAACAACGCAATGAATGCAGCTGACTTTGAAGAAGGTTACATTTGTGGTTTATGCTTGTATTATATACGGACAACTCTTTCATTTGATCTTACAGATCTTGTGAAATTAAATTAAAAGATTTTTCATTTTTTAAATATTCTGAATTTTCGAATAAAAAAAATTTGTTGTCCACAAAAAAATGACCCGCATAACATAACGTCATTGTGAATTGTTACTGTTGGCAAGCATGAAGTGCCAATTTGTGATTGTATCCACCAGTCTGAACTGAATTTTGCTATCAGGTTCCTTGATAACCGCCTACTTAATTGGGGTATTATTACTTTGTACTTGTGTGTATTTTTTCGACTGCAAGTTAAATGTCTGACAGCGTAAGAAAACCAGTTCGTGTGTGGTGTGACGGTTGGTGAGTACTCTGAACTATATATTTTTAGGTTAAAAAATATAATTATTCTGGCATTAAATGTTTTTTCCTACTGAAACCAGCTTGTAAATGTTATCATTTAAACTCGGCTGACTTTCTTTATAGCTATGATATGGTGCATTTTGGACATGCAAATGCCCTAAGACAAGCAAAAGCTTTGGGAGATTATCTAGTTGTTGGAGTACATACAGATGAAGAAATAGCTAAACATAAAGGTCCTCCTGTCTTCACAGAACAAGAAAGGTATATTAATGTTTCCCCTTGATATATTTTTATTTGGTTTTATTTTAATTTAAATTCCACCTTTTGAATTGTCAAATTTTCATTTTGTAGGTATAAAATGATTCGGGCAATAAAATGGGTGGATGAGGTTGTAGAGGGTGCCCCTTACGTAACGACGTTAGACACTTTAGACAAGTACAACTGTGATTTTTGTGTACATGGTGGTAAGAATGAGAAGTGATTAAATCTTTGATGATCAAAAATGAAAATACGCATTTATTGTACTTCCTGTAAATTATCACAGTTAATGTGTTTTATACTGTGTTGTTTACTAAAAGACCACAAGGTTAAGGGATACAACTATTACTATCATAATGTCGATCATTAAGAGCGATAGCCCATATTTAACATAATTATCAATGGGTCATTATCTCTTCTGAGGAATTGTCCTTGAATTATTTTTTATTCAGAATTTTTTCTTATTTTTCACATTACTCTCTTATTTTTGAAAAACTTATTTTTATTATATTTTAAAATGTTAATTAGAAATATTTGTGTATCATTGTTACTTGAGCTTTCAATGAATTGTAACAATGGAATTATTGCAAATAATGTAAATTAATTTTTATTTCTTAATATTTTTATATTTTTGTAAGCTCTCTTTTTGTGTTTAGATGATATAACAACGACAGCAGATGGAATTGATACATATCATCTAGTCAAAACTGCTGGTAGATACAAGTAAGTGTTTAATTTGCTTCATTATTTCTGTTATATTTTGTTATTTTTGTGTTATGTTTTTATTAAATGTTAGTCAAAATTAGTAATGTTAATATGATAATTTTTCATACTATAATTTTTTTATCTTATGTGCCTCTGATTGTTTTGTGTCTTGTATATTTCACTTGAAATGAGATATTTAATTACACATTCACAGGGTATTTACATTATTAATAATAATGGTTCTAATGGTAACTTAATTTTCATAATTTTAAATATTAGCTTACTAATTTCTCAAACATTTCATTATAATGTTCATGATTGTAATTACTTTTGTTATTGATAATAGGTAATTTATAAATAGGTTATGTTTGGTGTTTTTTCAAAATGAATATACTCATTTTTATTTAATGACATATTTTGTAGTCTTACTCATTTAAAATTGATAGAGACTGATTACTTAACATTGTTGCTCATCTCTTTTTAAATACAGATTGTTGAGTATGAATGTGAACAAGGCTCCTTGTGATGTGATAACGTGTTAATAACTAAATGTTTAAGAGAATCATGAAATAAAAAAATTAATAAGATACGTATAAAACTTGTAAGTCATACAAAAACTGATGTATCATTGTTATTATCATCCTATGCCAGGCAAAAAAAATTCTATTTGGCTTGCCATGTAGTGCTATTGTTTCACCATATATATACATATATATGTTATACCATACATATGTATATATCTATATATATATATATATATATATACATGTTCAAATATATTAGTTTTCAGTAACTCATTCTAATTAAATGGGTGTGTTAATGATTTGGCATTACAAATACTAAAAGGTTATGCTTAGTTATAATAGTAATAATGACAAGACATTTAGTATATATAAGGTTTATGAAAAAAATGTTTTATAACTTTTGTATAGGTACCCTCATTATATTTATGGATAGACATTTTCCAGAAGTCTGATAAATAATTTAATTGATAGGTTGTGGAAACACATTCTATATATGTGCCAATTATTTGTATTTACAAGGATAATATCATACAAGGAATCTTGCATATAGTGCCTAAGCAAAGTTTGCATTTATACTTGACCTTTGACTCAGGTTTAAATTATAATGATTGTGTTGAGTGCGTTGTGGCAGAGAGGTTGAGCGTACACGAGGGGTATCCACAACTGATATGGTGGGGAGGATGCTGTTGATGACAAGAGAACATTTCAAAAGAGGACAAGCTGAGTATGAAGTTGGAAGAGGACATTCATCGAAATTAGGACTAGATCATTCAGCCACTACACCGTTCACAGCATGCTCACAGTTTCTTCCTACATCCCGAAAAATAGTTCAGTTTAGTGAAGGAAAAGAACCCAAGGTAAATTAGGTTAATGCATTTATAGCTAATTGGAAAATGCAGTAGTAGTTATACAACTTTATAAAATTGTACATGGTTTTAATATTAGCAGCTGCGATGAAGAAGCGGGAACAATACTGAAAATTCAAATTTTATTCTTGCATCTTATACCTTGGTTTGGTATATTGTGTTAGTTGGAAACTTTGGCTCTATGTTATGGATATCTAGTGCAAACATGCTTATTCATATTCCCTAAACGTGATGGTGCTCATCTCTTATATACATAAATTATGTATCTCTCGAATGTTTCCAAATAATTATTAGATTTCATTTCTTATAGCCCGGGGACAAGGTAGTTTATGTGGCTGGAGCTTTTGATCTTCTCCATGTTGGACATTTAGACTTCTTGGAGGTAGCAAAAGCCCAGGGTGATTTCTTAATTGTAGGACTTCACACTGATCCAACTGTCAATAGGTACAAAGGTGCGAACTATCCAATCATGAACCTTCATGAAAGAGTTCTCTCTGTTCTTGCTTGTAAGGTAATATGTACATATTTAATATATGTTGTTTATTTATATTTTCACTGAATTTGAAATACTTAAATTATTTACTGGTCAGTATTTAAGAAAAAAATTGAATCAATTGAATTTAAATCATTAATTTTTCAAATGAATGTATTAATTAATTAAAAACAATTAAAAACCATGAGCAAATTGAGTTTTACTTCTTTCATATATTATTTACAAATTTTTATATAATAATTGCAATTGTATTATGATGCACCTTCATATTAATTATTCTTCACCATAATAAAATATAGTTTCTGCTTTGAAATAGTGCAATCTAAAATATTGTCTGTTATTACCAATATAATATAATTGAATGTATGGTTCATATTCTGTATGTTTATTTGTCATGTATTGAGTGCTTATGAGAGGGAAATATGATTATCATATGAAATTTTATAGAACCAAAATTGGTACATTAAATTACCTGAAAACATGAAATATATGTTAATATCTTATACATGTGTTTAAACCAAGGATTAATAGATACAACAGCTACAATAAATCAATATTGTGTTGTAGTGAATGAATTTTTTAAAATGTTTATCTGAGTGACAGTATTGTTTTATATCTAGCAAGATCTTAAAATAAAATCATATACTATTTCTAACTTGAGTCAAATCACAGAAATAATAATATATGTAAATTATAATGCACAATTTTTTTTCATAAATAATGTCAATTATTTAATTAATTTAATTAATTAAATTAATTAATTAATGTTTAAAATATGGTGGTACTTTCCTTTTATCCAAGACATAAATACTATTTCCAGTTTAATGGTCATACTACTATTGTTACTCTGGTGAAAAACAATTATTATTTCTATTTTTAGTATGTAAATGAAGTTGTTATTGGAGCCCCATATTCTGTAACTGAAGAGTTGATGTCACACTTTAGTGTTGATATAGTGTGCCATGGGAAGACTCCTATTATGCCAGATACTGATGGTTCTGATCCATATGCAACACCAAAATCATTGGGAAAGTTCAGATCAATTTCATCCAATAATGACATGACTACAGAAAAAATAGTTGACCGTATTATACAGCACAGGTATATAATATATGTCTATATTTGATTATTATTATTTTTCATAAACTTATGCATAGTTATTTCTAAGGATATAATATATATCCCAAAAATTATTATCTTATAAAAAATTTTATTTTTTGGATGATTAGTTAACTGAGTGAAATAACATTTTTAGTTCATTCTGTGCATTCATGTTGGAAATTAATCGAAGTTTAAAACTGAGCATTATCTGTTCTGATATTATAAATTGTAATACTTTTTTGTATGCATGGTTTGGTATTAATATGGAAATTTAAATTCTGTAAATATTATGTGATAATATAATTTGAAACGAAATTCTAAAATTAAAAGGAATAATTTTTTGGTTATATTTATCAAACCAATGGATTTTTATTGTAAAATTTAATTTAAGTTTATTATATTTTATTTTTCTGCATTTTTCAGTTTGATGTTCTTATAGCACAGGAACTAATGATAACAATAGCTTTAATGAACTTAATATATATGTTAAATTAACTATTTAATAATAATAAAATGATCTTATTTTGTTTATCACCTATCTTGTTTTTTCAAAGCCACTTCTAAATTGAACTGAGGTGCAGGATAATTTTTTTTGTTTCATAAGAAAATACATAACTTATAAAAGATTTCCATATTTTTCTTTGTGATTTTAAGTTAGTTTCTTTTCACAATTGGAATTCTAATTGAATAATAATTACCTATTGCGCTATATAAATGAAGTTCATCATCATCTAATTGAATGTGCAGTGAGTACTCTTTTATGGAGGCTTATCTTAATAATGTTTTTGTTCCCCCAAATATTTATGAAGTACCTTTGGGCTACAATGACCTATTATGCAGTTATGGATTTTTGAGTTAGTATGGGTTGTTGGGTTTAGATATTACTACCTAAGGCCATTCAACCTCGTTCTCTATGGTAACACCTTTCTGTTACCATAGAAATACAAATAATTGAATATATTGATTGATACTGCAACAGCTGATTAGGGTATGAGGCATCATGTACTGCTGAATTTTGTTCTTTTCATTTTAGCAAATTCTTTGATATTGGTTAAGTCTTATCTTTATTGCTGTGAACAATGCAAATGTGCCAATATTTTATTTTATGGAAGGCCCCCAAACCAATCAAATGCAATTTATTTGTATGGTGTTGGAAGACTGTATTTACTAACAATATCATATATGTAGTATATTATAGAATATTATCGACTATATCTGTTTAGTTTAACTGTTTAAACTTGGTGTATTAACTTAACACTGTAATTATTTCTTGAACCTAGCAAGTATAATTTTAGTTGTCACCTTAACACATTGCATGAAAAAATTTCACTAAATGTAAGAAACTAATAAATGTGTGACTAATAAGTTTAAAGGGTGAACACATCTTGGATATAAAAATTTTTCAAGTTAGGGGAAGCACTATTACTGTTAATATTATTAACACTAATACTGTCATTATTACTCAGTTTAAAGAACGTTTGGGGCACATAGCAGCTCACATGTACTTGCGCCCAGAATAATGACAAAAAAATTTTATTTTTAATATTTAATTTTTAAGATTTATTATTGTAATTAACTTTTCATTGATTATTCATTTAACTTAAGCATGGTAGTGATGGTGGTGGTCATTAATGATCATAAAGAAATTTATTTTGCAGGTTGGAGTATGAAGCACGTAATGCAAGAAAGAACATCATAGATAATTGCAACTCTTAGCCAACTAGTAATGGTTACCTTTACATTCCAACATCACACCACATAAATTATCATTTAAAAATGTGCAATCATTTATCAAGTACTTAATTTAAAAATGAAAAGAAAAACAAATGAGGTGAGTAATGTGGTAAAATTAGGAATTTATTTCATATGTGTGTGAATGCGAAGTTATTGTTTTTTAAATTTTTTCCAGATAGCATTTATATTCTACCTCAGGTATTAACTTGTATTTTCATGCATTTGCATTTTATCTGTAATATTTTGTTTGAAATTTGTCATTTTGGCCTTTTATTTTCTCTAAACAGTGTAAGAAAAAGTACATATTATGGTGAACTATAATTTTGTTAAGTTGACCTGTAGTAATAATTGGTTATTTATTTAGAAACACACACATATATTTATATACACACTTATGTCCTTTTGGCATTACATTATCTATAAATAAGTTATTTATATTTAGTCTTGAATTAAAAGACAATAGACATTTATTTTACAAAAATTAGATAGTACCTCAGACAATAAGCAAAATTTTGATCATAGTGCATAACATAGTCTAATATTTAAAATGCAATACTTGATAAAATAAATACATCTCATGATAAATGAAATCGAAATTGATAAATTTAGTAGTTTTAATGGATTTGTTTGATTTTTTAGAGGAAATGGAACTATATTATTTGGTTGACTTGTTTTAATAATAAAAAAAGAACTATAATGTCACAAATTATGAAAATGCATAAATTAAAAAATTTGGTTGTGAACACATTAAATTATTACAAATAATAAGAAAAAGGTTAAGAAATATGTTACTTTTAAAGTGCATTTATATTCCTAGTGGGTCTATATTTAAGAGGAAATGAGATTTTTTTGTTTGGGCCTAAATGTGATTTGTGGGTCTTTTTGCTGTTTGGTGCTCACATTTTTTCAGCCTTATTGTATCTGTGCTTTTTATGCTCACTTTTTTACCTGTGCTTTTTCATGATCAAAAACGCGCACAGTGGCATTTAATTCTCGGAATTCGCCTATTTTCTGGATAGCCAGTTGAAATTTTGCAAAATTGCTCACTAATTCTCCTATTTCTAGAAAAACGAAAGCGCATAAATTTACTGTTTTCCACTGAATTTTACATATGTTAATGTATTCAAATGTTGTCTACTAATTTTTATAGCTAAATTTTTGTTATTAGTACCTGAAATATATGTTCTTTGTAAGGGTTTGAATAAAGTACAAATAAATATCCCAACTAAATATTTGTCATGGTTCTTAGCCATGAAAAAAGGTGGGGTATGTGTGAATAAAACAAAGAAGGTGACTCTCCTAAAATAGATTTACAATTTAACTTTGATCTTGATTGAAGATGTGGTAATGTTGGAATATTTAAGGCCTACCAATCCATTGATTGTCCTTAAGGTTGATCCTTCATAATTTTAGAGACTAATACCACAACTCAGTTATAACCTGTTTTAATCAACCTGTGGTTTGACGCACACTTGTCACAGGCCAAATAGAAGGTAAAAGGTAAGATTAATAAAGATATTACATACAATTAAAATCTATTCATTTTATTATTTAATATCTATTTAAATTTCTCTATAATGTACATTTTATTTTATTTTATTCTTAAAAAAATACTATTATGGAGAAATCTTTAACAATACTAAAACATATATCAATATTATAAAATATATTAATAGAAACTCTGTTTTCATACAATAGTTAGTAAACTAATAACAATATAGTTACAATACAAAGTCTGATGCTAAAGATAAGTTCTTTAAATTAATTTAAAACAGAATAAATTTGCTATCCTAAAACCAGAAAAAATGCGAATAAAATGTTCTAATATATCAATTTAAATTAGCTCAAACCCATCCTTAGTGCCAATAGTAACTTATTTTATATTACTAATAAATAAGTTGAACATAGTTGGCAGGAAAAAGACCAAAAGTGCCATTAGGCCCAAGCCCTTGCCACCAGCCTTTATCAATTTGATCAGTGTGAGTTATTATGTCTCCTGGATCAAATGATATTTCAGTTTCAAAAGCTGAAAGAAAAATGAATGAGTATGAAGTACTACAGCATACAGCGTTTCAGAGTATAAAAAATGCTTAACCTGATCTTTAATTGTACATTTCACAGATTTTAAAATTTATTGAGTGTTGTCAATTAATCTTAGAACTACAAAATCAAAAGTGGTAATTAAATCCATAAAATTATTGAATTAAACAAAAAAGCCATAAAGTGTACAACAACAAAAAATTCTGCAATATAACATTTGAAAGAATTAATTATAAAAGGTATGTGAGAAGTAGGGATGAAGAATCCACACTTATTTCAGACAGGAAAATTAAATAAGTTTAATAGTATTAGCATAATAAGGCATTTAATAATGGTCTAATTTTTTAAATTATAGAAAAGTAATCAGAAATTTTAATAATAATACTGATCTTACATAATAAAAATAAATATTATTCGATTGCTTCATTAAAGAATTTAAAAGAGAAAAGCTCATTAATGCAACTATAGAAAATTATTACATACATCAGATTTCCAGAAGAATAAATTTTAACTAAAATAAACTATTTTAAAACATTGTATGATCATTAAAATTCCATACTGTTAAGAGCAACCTTTTGCTTGCTCCATATCTGATCTGAATGATTTCTGTAAGGAGTATAGTACTCATAATATTAAATAAATTAATACATTAAATATCAAAAATAAATTAAAGTGAACCTTTCAAATATGTGAACTCTGTGGTAGAATCTTCCTTAGCGACAGCTAATTTTGACGGTAGACCAAGAAAAGGTAATTTTATTTTAATTACCAATTGATTAATTATTAATTGAAAGTTCATGCTCACGCAGCTCCTACAACTTAATTCATTCTATATGTTCTTTTCTTATTGCCATAATATACTATTATGTATATTATGGCCTGTGGAAAGTTGTATATCTAAACCCATTATTATTTCCTGACTTGTTAAGTAAAAATTAGTGGGAAATATATTATCTAAATTTAAATATTAAAGACAGGTAGTTCTGTAATTTCTAATTGTAATACTGTAATTTCTTTGATTAATTTAAAAGTTTTAAAAATCGGCCATCTCGACAGGTTAAGTTCTTTATGTTTTTAGTAAATTTTATGACTATTATCAATGTTGGTCACATTGATCGCGTCTTATGTTGACATTTGACGTATTGATACTAAGACGTAGAAGGTTATGGACAACTCGAAAGATTCAGAATGTTCGTGTTCAGCAGTAAGTATTTGGAGATTATATGTTTTTAAGTTGCGAATGTTTAATTTATGCGTTTTAATCACTCTTGAAGCGTAACTTCAGTGACGTCAGTTCAATGGATTTAATAATCTGTGTTGAATTATATCATGTAACATTATATTAGTACAGTTGATGTTATTATCTAATTTAGGCTTCGGAGGAGCCGCCAGAGACCCAATTATCGTTTTTCCATGTCCAGCCGCGTTCTCTGAGTCAGGGTTATGAAGGCCCACATCCAGGAGGTAAATTCAATATTAAATGTTATAGGTATTTTAGCTATTCCTGTTATGACAGCTTCCTATTTCCCCTCTAAATCAACTTTTAGAAAGTAATGTCTTTAACTTTTACAGATGTACCATACCAGAACAGTGTTTTGACTACAAAAATGAAGACTATTAAGTGCAGATTGAAGGAATATTCAAACTGGTTGAATTTTAAAAAGCCTTTAGGTATGAGTGATTTTCTTTCAAGGTAATTTTTGGGAAACAATTTAAAAAAGAACTAATTCTAATAAATTCAGGTGCAACAAACCACTTACATAAATATATTCACATTAAATATATTTAGTTGATCTTTATGATAAAACCTTAATTGCCATCAAAATTGAACTTTTATGGATTAGCATGTTTTGATCAAAAACCCATTTTAACTGCTTTTGTGATAACTCATATATAAGTGAAAAAATGCAGAAAAATCTATTTTCTATTTTGTTTGTCTGAATTTTAAATCGCCTACTTTTTTGTGTATTCATGTATAGTTTCTGTGTTGGTGGAATGTATTGTCAGCATTTTAAAGAATGGGCATTTTACTTGCATTTTTGTTTATACTATTTGATATGGTTTAAAGATATCTCCTAAGATATCTTAAAGATATTTCTTATAATATTAAAGAATACTTTGTTTCTCTGTGCAAGATTTTTAACATTCGGTTTAGACAAAAGTGTTTAATTCTGAATTGTAAACATGTTTCTAACTTTTATTTCAGACGAAAGAAGGCTCTGTCAAGCTGTGTCTATGAATGATACTGCAACTGTAATACATCTTCTCAATCAAGGGGTTTCTGCCAGTTGTTTTGACAATCAACAGAGGTCACCATTGCATTTAGCTTCTTGTAAAGGCTATGCTCATATTGTCAGGTAAATACTATTTATTAATGTGGCAACATTTTTTCATCTGTATTGATATTATTTGTACCTGGTAATGTTCACAATGAGATTAGGTCAACATTCTGTTTTAATTGATATGGTTAACATGCAATAGAATACTTGTTCAGATATTGCCCTAAGAGATTGGTGTTTTTATTTGATAATTAAAAGATTGCTAATTTAGATAAAAAGATTAAAAGATTTAAAAAAAGAATTTAGATTTAAAGATTTGATAATTCAGAATGCTTTTTTTTAATTCTAGTTTTAACACTGGGTAATTATATATTATCCTCATGAATATTTCACTTGGGAGGGATGCTGACTGAGATTCTCAGCATACCCATTTATCAAAATCTAGTTAAAATCAACCATAAAGTAATAATAATTAGAAATAAATCTTAATATCTATATTGGACTATTATACCACACAATTTTATTCTTCTCCTTGCAGATATCTAACATTAAATATGGAGAAAGTGATCATATAGATACAGACCATGTGATAAGTTCAACATACTGAGAATGTAGGATTCACAGTAAAGCCTCATTTTAGAATCAAACAAATTAATTCAAATTTATTTCTTAAGAGCCAGTGCTCTTTGCAGTAGTTGAAAACAATGCACTTAAAGGCAAATAATATAAATGTTAAATAAATAAAGATATTGTTTCTTCATGATTTATATAACACGATTGTGGTTTATGCCAATATACTTACTACTAACTTAAAAAACTAACATCAATGCACATTATCCAGTGGATTCAAACAGCCGACCTCTGGGCTCCCCATCAGGCTCAGCCCCTAAATGGGGAATTAATAAGAAACTTATATGCAATCAGTTCAACTTTCTTCATTTCATGGATCATATATTAATAGTCTTGGAATTGAACAACAAAGTTCATCAATTGTCAATCATTAATTGTGTAATAGTAATATTTATAAACTGCACAGGGGATTTACAGGTGAAGAATTCCTGTCGTCATTATGTATATGGTAAAAATAAAGTTATAGCTTGAAATTATTGTTAAAATCTTTCTGACAGGATCTTACTAGAGCATGGTGCAGATCCAAATGCTAGAGACTCTATAGGCAACACGCCACTTCATTTGGCAGCCTGCACAAACCACATCAATGTTGTTATGCTTCTTCTAAAAGCTGGTAATTTTTCTTATCTAATAGATTGAATTTTGACTTCACAAAAATCACAATTTAAACTTGTTCAAATATCTTTAAACCTGAATGTATATACTATCTGAAGGTGGTATAGTATGGTATGGAGATGCATATATCTTATGTCACTATATCTCAGTATTTTTTACACCATTTTGAATCTGTGTTTCAGGTACAAATACTTCAATAATAGATAAATTGGGTAGGAGTCCTTTGCAGCTTGCTCAGTCCAAGTTAAGAGTTTTACATAGGTCTCAAGTGCCAGGACAAGAAATCAAGGATCAAGTTAGTCAGGTAATAAAAAAATCAAAGTTTCGTACCAGAAATGTATAGTCCATTCAAAAATGCTTCAAACTTTCAAACTTTTGCTCATTTAGTCCTTACTTTCATTAGTCAGCAGTGGCCCTTAAAGTTTGAAATTGCAATGCATTTACAGTTTGTATTTGATAGCATAACAATGAAATTGCTAAAAGAAAAGTTCTTTTCAAATTCTATTTGTTTTGTTTTGAAAACAAATAGAAATAATCCAGAATATGTGCTACCATAAACAATTAAATATGCTGATATTTGGTCTTGAATGTTTTGTAAATAATATTTTACTGTCAAATTATATTGAACTTTTTATCAGGTTATAGAGATGTTGCACCACTTTTCATCAATGGATACTGGTCTTTCAAAAATTGAAACTGCTGTGTTGAATCGATTTCATGAAAAAGTGAAGAAAAGTGACACTCGTGAAGAAGTTGACATACAACTCAAAGAGTTACTTGATAACTTAGGCACGCTTACTATTAACCCCTTAACTGGGGACTAAATATTCCTTAACTTTCACTAGTTGGGGAGTGAGTCCACATGTTTTAATAAAACAAAATTAACATTTTATAATTCCTAAATAATAAGGTATGATGATTCATAATGTTATTAAATAAACATTTATTAACCAATGTCAATTTATAAATAAAATAAAATTATGTACTTCAATAGTTTATAAAGGAGTGAAAATTAATTTTTTGTACAGATCTGAACCTAATTTATTTATCATTCATCTTAATTTTGGTTTCATTCATAGCTAAATTAAAAATCAAATAAATTTTGCAATTGCATATAAATCCCCTACCTGAAACTTCTTTCTTCAGTTATAATTTAATTTTAAAAGTAATTATACTCCATTAAACTATTACTGTACAATAATTCACTCTTATTTAAACTGGATTAAATGGAATACAAAATAAAATATTATAGACACAAATACAAAATCTGAGATGAGAGCGGTAAGAGGGCTGTTTCTTCCGTCCGTTTTCTGACTATTTTGCTATTCACCAAAGCCACAGTTGATGCTTGATGGTAGTCCATAATATAGTCTCTGATTTTTAAACTAATTTGTTTTCAGTGTATTACCTAATATGTTATTATATTTCTTCCTGAATATTACTTATTATAACATTCACCTTGTAAGTGTGAAAAATATTAGGCATATTCAAAACCCTCTAGTTGTAAAGGTGTTAAATTTAAGAACTTTGGATACATTTTAAATAAAGTACAAAAAAGTTAGTTGATTATTGATATCATTCAATTTTTGTTGCTTGTAATACTGAAATTTCAAACTTATATTTTTTTATGATACTTAAATTCATCAGGGAATAAATAGATGAGTATACCTTATATACATATATTGGTAGGTATAAGATTTTTTATGTTTCTGGTATATTTTCCCAGATTAAAAGAGCATTTGAATAGTTACCTTATTTGCTATCATAAGATATTTATTTTTATTTACACAAACTGTTTCTTTAACATGTTTAGATATTTATAGATAAATATATAATAATCCTTGGACATATCTAATTATTACTATATTTTGAAATGCTGATATCTAAGAAACATATGTAAAGTTATTGTTAGTTTTGTTTTTTATTCTTGAGTACAATATTTTCAGTGATGTCCTCATTTAATTCTTCATCAATATTCACTTGTGCACTGATTTTTGTGCTTTATTATGGCAATGTATGATAGATAATGTAAACATATCCCTCACACTCCCCACTAGTGGTTTGATTCAGCATATGGTTATATTCACATTGGTCTGTCTAACTGAAATGTTAAAATGTACAGTTGAAATTGTTTTGTATTTAATTAATTCATTATGTCTAATCTTCATTCTACAGATGACATAAACTATATTATACATGCCTATTTAGTACCTGTTAAGAGATTCAGACAAATCAGAATTATAATATGTACAATTTAATTTTTAGAATAAAACAACTAAATCTGAAGGATGTGGCAGGTCTGTAATTTGAACTGTAATCATACAAATATGTGCATTATGAGTTTATTTAAGTTACTTGTGAAATCTTATAATGCAGGATATTATTATATAAAGTTGTGTGTGTCTGTTATTCAACAATTAGGATGTAGTCTGTCACTGTAATGTGCTTGTATTATTTCCATTGAAGACTGGCATTTTAATTTTCATAAGAGTGACTTACGTCTGACCTTGAATAGACATTGTCAACAGTTTGGGCATTAAACCCATTAAATTAATTTATTTACTTTTGTTTCTAGTTGCCTGAATCATTTGTATGTATTATGTATAATTTAGATTTTTGTAGCAGAAATGTGGTAGGGTATGCTATGATTTTAAATTGTGATATTGAAAAATAAGTTATTTATGGATCTTCTGTGTGTACTTTAAATTATTCAGTAATCGCATTCTACTGTATTGGAATACATTTGTCTAATGAATAGTTCCACATTAAAATCCATGTTTTCATTTGTAGCTTACTACTTTTTTTTAGAGGAAGTTAATATCTATTTAATGTGTGACTGAAAGGTGTACAACTCTGAATCTAAATACTTTCAGTGAACCCATTGAAATAAAATTATATTTTCTTTTTTGTATTATTGATTAATGGATATTTCATGTCTATTAAAGAATTTGAATTGTAAGCACATTTTGTGTGATGATTATAAAATACCTCATCCCAGTACTTTCTTCCCATGGCCAAATATATTTTATTTATACGACATTGTTGTAAAATTAAATGTTATTGAAAAAGCAAGAACCCAACACAGCACGACTAATGTAAAAGAACACAACAGCCCACAATTCTTGGGTGAGGTTACTCACTAAGCCCCTAAGAACACAGACTGATAGTGTACACAGTTGTGTTTTTTTAAGTAATTACATTAATTATGAATGTTTAATAATTTAATATCCCATTAACAGAGATAATCCAAATTCAACATAATTCAACATTTATATATTTTCCTTGCTTTGCTACAGTGGAATGTATTTATAAATACATAAAAGTAAATATCTTAGTGCAAACACTGTAATTAATCCATTTGATTAACAGACAAAATTATCATATTAACCACTAAGAAAGAATGTTTATAAAATAGAAACAATGGTTAATCCAGTAACTGAAACCATAATTAATGATAAAGTATAATTAATAATAAAATATTCTTAGTTTAAGGAACACAAAGAATATGAAATAATAAAATTTCTTAACAATAACATTTTGATGACATAAATAATTTTGTAAATCACAGACATTGTATTTATACTGAACAACTTGCATTTTTAACATTTAGATCTACAAGATAATAAGAATTTGTATGGACACAATGTATATTCATAGTGGAAAAATAGCTTAAGCATAAAAATAGAAAAATATTCTTTAAATAGTTGACTGTTTATATCATTAACTCCTGTACATATAAACCCTAACAATTAGTACAATTACCAACCAATAATGATATGCATATCAAATGAGTGATATGCCAAATATATAACATTACCAAAACTGAGACTATTAGTTTTATAATTTTTTATTTTATTTGTTTATTTTAATTAAACAAAGGGTTACAAATAATAGTCACAAGCAATTGTGACTAGGATAACATGAGTAAAGGAAAAGTTAAAAATTGGCAAATTAAATATAATTTTTAACACCTTATATCAGTTTTAGCTTTTATCAGGACAGTTACTTTGTTATGAGCCATATAGGGAGAATCATAATTGTTTTTGAATAATTGCATTTGTAGAGCTAACATCATTTATTTCAAGATCATTCTTCTGGTCAACTAAATCAAAATATTCTATTCTAATTCTGGTTAATTATTTATGAGACATCCTGGCACAGTAATCAATCCATAAATACTGTCATCTGTACATAAATAACTACAGGAATGATATATAATACTGTTACTGTTATACTTGTAATATTTACAAAGCTAGTTTAACTGATAATAAAATTAATTCAGACAGCTTTTTTCTCAACATTGGTAACTACCTAGGAAATGTAGAGTTAGTAAATAAATTTACTAAATTTCAAGGGTAGGGAATACCCATTACATGCTGGGAATACATTATTTAAATTTTTAAGTAAACATTTTGAACACTCAAACTTAACTTAATTGCCAGTGGTAGAATAAACATCTACTTAAAAAATCAATATAATAGAATAGACCAAATGTCTCTTTAAATTATCATACAATTTTAAGTATCAAGACATTTTGAGCACTTGTAACAACTATTAAAGAAAATAATTAATACAATTCAGTCAGTATACAATTAATATAAAAAATAAATCAATTTTGTGTCATAATTTCCTACTGCCATGAACAAATTCATAATGGATGTATTATTTCCACACAATAAGTAGTATCTATTAGCTTTGTACAACCAGTGACATGAAATATAACATTTCAACATTCTGAAATGTTCATAATATTCATAATAGCCTTATTTCTTAGGTACTTTATTGTTTGTTATTTTAAGAAATCAAGTTGACATAAAAGGTAACATTAACATCTTTGTTTGTTTAAAACAATTTGTGCTTCAATAAACACATAGTTTTTCTGCCTTTTTGACCATTAACTTTATTTCTGAACTAACTTTGGCCAACTGTCAATTATTAATCAGTTAACTCAAGAAATAGAATAATTTTATAAATTATAGTATAAAAAACAAATTTAAATAACTAAAAGTTTGTGTCTTTTAATATATGAATATTGCAACCTGTGAAATATACCTTAACAAATATAAGAAACAAAAAAATTGAACCTCAGGTATTAACAATATATTAGGATCTTAATTTTTAATAAAATCTAAACGTATAACAATATTGCAAAACCAAACTATATTAACTAATAAGTAGATATACTTTTGACAAGAAAGACCATCATGGTCTATTGTGTCTTGGCAAATACATTAGCAGCTGAAGGTAATACTTCACCCTGTATTGGCCCCAGGTCAACCAGTTCCCCATCAACAGTCATATGACTATTGCCTGTAGTGTCAGGCTCTATCCTGAAAGCACTTACTGTCAACAACTCTGTCTGTGGAACACCCACATGTTCACCTTTTGACAAACCCATCAGGAACTAGAAAATACAAAAAATATTTCATGTTAGCAAATCAATTTCAAGACCTAGCAGCTTTTACACTGGAAAAGTAAATTCCATTCCATTAAAATTCTGAAGTTAATGATGATTTGGGTATTTATTTATTTAATTATTTAGAAGAGCTCTACAATAGAATATTTAGTAAATGTAACAATAACAAGCTCTCTAAATTTTTTCTAACAAAACAGTAAGCACCCATAAACTGCTTCACTTATACTTGTGTACTTCACAATCATTTCGCATCTCAAACTTCCCATTTTTATTTACTGTGACTTAGCAGTGTATAATTGTTTTAATTGTTAAGTCAAAAATAATACTTGCTCTACATGGTGGAGTAGCTGACTTTGTCTATTTTACAAAGCATATCAATACATTACATTGTCATAAACATCTGAAGAAACATCAAGGGATATATTAAGCTTGCTTAAACATTTCAGCTACGTAATCTTTACACAACTTTTCAAAAAATTAGAAATAAGTTAATCATTACCAATTTCATTATTACAGAAACCTGCAATAATTAAACCTACATGGTTCAACCGTATATAATAAAAAGCTTATATATTATGTCCTATTCCCACTTCCTCCACCTCTACCTCTATATCAATTTCTTTTTTGTCCGTTACTAGAATAGTTTTGGAAAAAACAGACCTTGTTCATGCTTGCACTACTGGTCACGTGGCTCATCAATATTGAGTACTCATATGAAATTAATTTTACCTGTAAAAGGTGTCCTCTGGAAATTCCGGCCCTAATCATCATAAGCCACATGCATCCTTCATCTAGTTTTGCAGATGGAGCAAACATAACATCTGTGGCAAGATGAGTCTGATAGGCGACTTGGACCATCACAAATTCTCCTGAATAGGAATATAGCAATGTTATAATTTTCTCTATAATTATATGAGTTAAAATATAAAAGCAGTTTTATTTACAACAGAATTCTAAACACATTTTAATATAAACCTTTATACATGAAATGTTATTTCACAATAAATTATTTGTTAGCTTAATTAGATATTATAATTTATTTCAAAATTCATGGGTGGCTTTATTTGACCGTAATTATGACAATTTGATATACAACCATGTAAATTAAATTCACACAAACACTCCACAATATGACTTATGAATGCAGACATGTTTAAACAATCATTAATGATATGCTGCAGCTAAGCATCTAGCTCCAATCAGTACCTTAGAACTTTTAGATGAATGCAAAATTATTTCTAGAGACAAGTAACGAGTAATTGCTTTAAGTTTATCATAAAACTATTTGAAGTTTAATCTGAATCCAGATTTCAGATAAATATAAATAGTCAGATCGATCCAGATTGATATAAATAGTCAGACTACTCTAAACTCCTTATGTATTCTACAAATTACTCAAAATTTACAAAATACTCTCTCACAAGTATGATATAGACTAATGGATTAGAATGGAAACCCCAGTTAACAAAAGCTTTGGCATGGAGCATAGTTCCTCAAACTTGACACATTATAACACAGGCTCACACTTAACTTTCACTTCTACCACATTGAGTTATCAGGCATATTTTGCACATTCATGTATTGATAATTTGTGCTAATTTAAATTTGTTCAAGTTTTTCAACAATATTATGGAGTCCTAATTTTTGCCAGCATCTTATATGACCTCAAAATTTGAAAAAAATGAATTATATTAAAGGAAAAGGACACCTTTAAGCTTTGAAACAATGTTCAAAATAATTATGTAAATGCTAGAAAAAAATTTTCAAAACATTGGTACACTACTTTTACTAAGTACCTATTTCAATGAGATCCGAAATAAGAGGGATTAAAAATATACTTACATCCCTTATTCATGTAAGGAGAACATTTCAACTTCTCATATGGAAATCTACTTAGAAACAATAAAGTATGATGTAATCTATTATCATTTGTTAAAACTGCAACAAATTTAATTCTTATTTATTTCTTGTATCAATACTAATTTGAATATTTATAAATATTAAGATCATTTTGATTGAATGTAATGAAATAGTGTGATAACTTTCTGTAAAAGAACATTTGTTGAGGGTCAAGAGATTATTGATCCTCACTGTTCATTTAATTTAAAATTGGCAAACAGTTAAATCATTTTGTGATCAAGGGTTATCCGGAATTTTAGCCTGGAGCTTTACCATCCAGACACACAGTTTTAATTCCTACCTATTATTTACGTAATTAACTATCTGCATCCTTTTTTCTGACTCTCGATACTCTGACTGTTTTTCACACTCTCATACTGACCATTTCATAGCTTTGAGAGTGCTGGAATTAAGGATTCTATATTTAGGCAGATATTCTTTATCTGTTTACAAATTTAAAGTTGAATTTTCTATAAGATGAAGGTATCTCGGCAACCATATAAGTTAATTAAATTCATTACTTTACATTTTTCTGATAATTTATAGATAAAATACATTGTAAAAATTGCATAAGTTGCCTGATTACATAATAATGCATCTTACTACTAAAATAAGCAAGAAAAATAAATTGATAATAATTTACCAGAAATAACTTGCCAATTAGAGGGCACTGGTTGTGAGAGCGATGGGAGATGGCTGGTGGGGCCAAATGTTTTAACAACATCCTCTGTGAGTGATTCATAACTTGAACCTGCCGCTGATAGATATGTACTTTTTCGGGAACACACAGAATAGAAACTGTCACGTCTTCCTTCCTCCTACAATTATTTAATAATAAATACATGAAACAATGATAACAACTAAGAAACATCTTTAATTAATTGTTCGCTAATGAGCACTAATTTATGAGAGACTATGATTGATATAAGAAGAAAACTGAGATCCAGATATTGATAATTTACTTCATATAAATCAACACAACTTTAAGTACATCAGCTTTAAAATCAACTTAAAATTAAGCAGAAAGCAAACTGACAATTTATAAATGGCCACACTCAGCAGCAGAACAATCTGTTTCATATCTTTAATTCTTTTTCTTTAATAAAACAAATTAAAGTAATTAATGTTTATTAATTGGGTGTTAAAAATGAATAGATTGTAATTTTAGATCTAAGATTGAATCATAGAAACAACATGCAATTTTTGTTTTATCAATATTACAGTAATGATACTGTGATTACAATATTACTAACTTACATTGTCCAATCAAAGATTAATATATTATAATTAAACCTAAGTACTGCACAAACACCCAGTGTACAGATTTAAGTTGTGTGGTGAGAATGAAACAGCTAATGGTTGGGTCAGTAGAACACCCTAGAAGAAGAGGGTTCTGCATAATGAAGTACCCGCTGAATTACACTGAACCATTGGTTCCCCCAGCTCCAGTTTTCTTTAGTAATAATATAGAGCAATAAATAGAATAAATAAAAATATAAAGAAGTTTTAGATTTTTCTATTAGGAAAATGTTTTTTCCTGGATAGGTAAGGGAAAAGATATTCAATAAAAGAATGGTAGTTGGTCAACCCTCATTCCATTTATAACACCTAATTTATAATATTGAAGAACCATGGTATTCCAAACCATTGCAAACTGCCAAATCAGTATTCCAAATTAATAAGTCATTCCTAATTTGGAATAATATCAAAATTTAATTGATCAAAATATTGTATTTTATAGATAAACATTTTCTGATTAAGTACCTTGGAACAAATATTTAATAGCACACAAATAATTATTATATTTTATTAACTAATAAAGAGACTGCAGTGATAGGAAAATGATGCCGAATAATCCATTTCAAAAGTATATTATAAGCACATTTATTGAACAAGTAATAATTATATAATGAGGTCATTTGACAAAAAATCTAATTTTATACCTGTAACTGATTCTGATGGATTATAGACTGTAGCTAATTAAATGATTTAACTGTATCTCGATCTGATAAGATTTTCTCCCAATTATTATTTGTTTCCAAATAATAAATTCCATTTAAAAAAGTAAGGAAAAAGTATGTTGGACATACAATCTAATAGAATGTGAAATTACTCACTTCAGTGAGACTTGGAGAACCAGGTTTAAGTTTTTCACTGCTTGCAGGCAAATAAGATATAGTGCCTTTATAAGTTCTCAGTCCTGTATAACATTTGAAAGGATAATTAATGACTTTAAAATTTTTAATTGAACAATAATAATCAAACTCATGCTGATTGTGCCTATGCAACTTAATCAAAATTAGAGATTCAAACAACAAATCTGCTCTGGAAAATCCCTTAAGACAGCTGAATTTAACCTGCAACCTGCTCATTATAGATAAGTAATCAACTGAGGAGGATGTTTTCCATGAGGATGATGTTTCCTCATCCTGAGGAGAATGGCCTCTAATATCAACAACCTCAAGGAGGTACCATCTTTTTAACAAAATAAAATAACACTCAAAGAAGTCAAAGTGCACAATAAAAAACTGTAAAGAGAATATTGCTATACATTACCAATAAGTCTTGCTACACTCCATAATGTGAATCTTTGGCTCCCAATAGATCTCAGTCTTTCACTTTCAATATCAATATCTGCCAAGAGACCCCAACCAACAGAGAGGAATGAAAAAAGTACCTAATAAAAATTAATTAAGTAATATATAACTGCATTTTTATGATATCTGTATAAGGAAATATATTCATATTTTACAAATTAAATAAAATTAGACTAAGTGAGCATTGAATATATTTATTGCAATGAATAAAGGTTGAAATATTTTCACTTTGTGAATATAAATTTCTTTAATTAAAAAAATCAAGTCAAGTTAAATCTTCAAGTAAAGTAAGTTCAGTCAAATCTTCAAGTAAAATTGTAAATATATCCATTATTAAATCGTGTTATTTAACAATTTAATCTTTAAAACACCATGATAAAATTGTGATATTATATGGAAAAAACATGAAATATATCATTAACTTGTTTGGTTTAATGAACAGTGTTTTCATTTTGAAATGATACATTAAATCAGCACAATATTTTATCAATAAGGTTATTCAAATATTGCTTCAATTACATCTGACTGCTTTTGTCTCAAGTGCCCGTACTACATTTATATGATCATTATTTCAAAAATTTAATTTTGTGACTGTGAAAACAAATCTGAATTAGGTACAATTTCCTCAAAATTACTTAAGATATTATTCATTGACAATATATTAAGCCAACTGACCTGAAACTGCAAAATAGGACAAAATGAATTAAATAATAATGTTATTGCAGTTGTCTTAATTTATATAGCACAAGAATTAAATAATATTTAATTTATACTAGCAAAAATACAGTACCACATTCTTAGTTTCCACCCTTACTAAATCCATAGGTGAAGACAATCCTCGAACAATATTCAATGTAGATATTAGAACTGGACTGCTATCATGAGGTTCACTATAAAGAAGAAATAATAAATTGATATTTAAATACTCATAATATTTAAACAAATGTTTAATGCTATGCTTATGGTTTAAAATCTAAAATGTATAAGTATTGATTTTCTATTTCTCAATATATTTAACATTAATTATTTGTTTTAATATCCATATGAAAAATAAATATAATGACATAAATTAAAAGTTCAATAAAAATTTTTACAGATGAAAAAATTATAGCATAGTTTGTCTGATAAGCATTATCTCAAATTATACAAATACACACTTAATTCAGATTTTTTTTACTGATATAACTTGTTATCAAAATGGTCTTGTAGTAATAAATAAAATTGAATGTTACTAAAATTGTTACTATTAAATAGGTTTAACTAGATGTTCCAATTCTAAATACAGGTCCAATTTTAAGTAGTCCACAATTAGATATGGTACCTGTTACTAATGTTCCAGATTAGGAACTGGGTGCCCTTGAGTAACTAGGGTTAAGTGAGTAATTTATAGCGAAGCAGATGTCACAAATATGACATCTATATATGTGCTAAGTGAGTTAGTAAATAATATTCAAAGATATAACGCTAAATTCATTCTTTAATTAAGGTTCTGGGATTAGCCTTCATTTAGAAAAATATATTAAATAAATCAGTAGTCTTGTAGGTTTGATAGTGCCATAAATTAACAATAAAAATATCCATTTGTTTGAACAGCTGGGAGACTGGATTCAATGTCCAATGCAAACCTTTTCTAACAACTGGAAACAACTGTACATAAATAAATACATTTGAAAAACTGAATTACCAAAAAGCATAGCTGATTGATTTGGCAAGACCATTGCCTGAACCGCAAGGTATGATTCCAAACCTGATGTTGTGAAGAAGAGGTTCCCAATCGGGTCGTTCCATAAGGCCATTAATTACTTCAAAAAGAATACCATCTCCACCAACCACGACAATACCTCCCATGTACTGCCACAAGTTCTGTTTGAAGGATGTTTAAAAAATTCAGTTTTTCTAGTGAAGTGAGAATAATTTGGTTATAGAAATCCCGCTCTTGCTGAGGTGGTATACTAAAATTCTATTTTAGATGTCTGCCAAATTGGAACAACTTGAATGATATGTATTTGATTTTAAACCAATAGCTAAATATATATATAGGTATATACAAAAACATACATTCTCTCATTTTTCTTTTATAGTTAGAAAACTAATTTGATTAATCATTTACGTTTTCACTTTCTTTCCCAACTATGATTTAATTTCCAAATGTGTTTGGTTTCTATTGAGTGCAGCAAAGCAAAGGGATATTCTGTGATGTATGAACAGTGCATGTAGTCATTTGAGCAGATTAAGTATAAATGCAAAAAGCCAAAACCTACACTATACACCAGTCAGTTTCTCTTCAGAGATGATGGGAGCCAAATTTATACAACTAATTCATGCAAGCTAACATTTTTCCAAAAGGAAATTATGTTAATATTACAATGTTACAATAACTGTATTACAATAAATCAATGCAGAAATGTAGGTATATTTATATACCTGTGTTCGAACAACGTTCCGGGCATCATTTGAATATCTTGTGACATGGAGATCATAATTTATATCCGCTTCTGTCAAAATTGGAACAACTTTGTTTTGGAAAACATCTCTAGCTTTACCAACTCCACTCTTTGGATTCAAAAGGACAAGTATCTTGTTATCTAGAATAATGAAAAATATGGTTGCTTCAAATAATGACTAAAATTGATTTTGAAATACTTTACCAAAATGATTGGTCACTAAAAATTTCTTTAGATCTAAATCTTTAGATACAATATTGTATTGTTTTTTTTTGTATTTTGTCCTTTGATAAAATATTGTGAATATACATTTCCAGTGTGTATATAGATAAAGAGCTATTATAAAAGTTCTTACATAATTTCTCACCTATTATGTTGTCAGAACTCCGGAAATAACAAGAAGGCAAATTAGGACCTCTCAGATGGACCTGCAGAAGAAACTTGATAGTAACCTTCCACTTTTGAGCTTCTTTGATATTATCTTCATACCTGTCATAGGAACGGAACCGGAGAGTTAAAACTGTCCGTTCACGTTTCTTTGTCATCTTGACTTTTGATTTCTTCAGTACATAGGCATATATGTATAAATAAGCACTACTGTCTGCTTCATCCCTTTCTAAGGAATTCTCGTCTACAACTTTAGGTTGTTTTTTCCTTGGTGTTGGGTGCCATCCACATCTTTGGTCAAACCTCTTGGTCCTCATGCATCTACATCCTACAATGTCCTCCAGGGAGATGTTCTCTGTCTTCAAGTTGCCATTGGTCTCCTTCTGAAGGCAGAGTCCTTTTTCAGAAAGTTTAACGCGGAAGACTGTATTCTTTTTGCTCAGGATGTAGAAAGTTTCTTCAAGAGTCGGAGTGACCGTTTCGTTCTCCTCGTTTGTTTCCATCTCTACAACACGACAGTTAAGAACTAACTAATAGCCGGGATATCATTTCGATACATTGGAGGGTAATCTGCTGTTATTCAGAAAGGAATTACACGAAAATCTATCACTTACCGACCTCGGCAGTTAGATTTCGAATGGTGGTCGACAGAATTCCTGACGAGGTAACATGACAGTTCGCAAGCTAATGACAGCACCAATTCTTACCGATATCATAATAAGAGCCAGACAGCCAAGACTGGGTAAAAGAAGGTGGGGGAAAATTAGTGAGAGAGGGTAAGCAGAAGTATAGACAAAACTGAATGGAGTTTGGGGATAAGATGACATAGAACGAGGTAGGGGGCTTGATAAGGGAATGGGAGGGGGTGGTCAAGAGGGGAGGTAATCAGTAAGTTAAAAACGGGAAGGAATAGAATAAACGATTACTAAAGATTTAACAGAGCACTGTTAAAATGAAACTCGTTAGAAATGAAATTACTGAACGAATTGAGTGAAAAAATACATTATACTTTTAACTTACATTAAAATTACATTGTACATTATAACTGGGTGAAGTTTTACTTTCGAATTGTCTCTAAACCAAAAACGGGACATTTCTCTCAATTCTGTTGGTACTTGGAAACTATCACAGTCATATGTGCTGCCGCTTGGGTTCGTTTGTGAATAACGTTAGTTGGGATTTTTATCTGGATTTAATTACAATTGGCTTTATGAGTTTTGGATAAAGTATTACAATGGCGTTTAATTTCCAAGGAAATCCTGCTCTTACAATGGGTAATTAAAATTCTAGTTATAAGTTAGACGAATGGAAGTTAAAAATTCATTACCTTCGAATGTTTGGATTAATCCGATTTTATTAAATATAAAATTGTAATACACTAAGTAATTATTATTTCTTTATAGAAATGAGAAAAATCGTTCATTTATGAATGCTAACTCATATTTAGAGGTTAAGCATGTGTTGAAGTATATTTTTGTACTGAAACCAATTTTAGGATATTAAGTATGGACAGTGCACAGTGCAGATCACAGTTTACTTAATGTACTATTCAAAATATCCGTAACATACTTTTGATGTAAAAGATGGATTACTACTGGTAGGAATCTGTCAATACTTAATTGAATGCTGTTTTTATTTGGAACAAGACGGTTTAGTGAAAATTTGTTTTCTTAGGATTTTATGTATGTTATCCTAACAGTATAATTCCTGATTGTAAATGCACTTTTTTCTGCTTTTTTATAAAAGTTGATGCTGTAAAATATTTTATGATTCTAAGTAATTATGCAAACTCAGTTTTTGTCAAATGTTCCGTCAAATAAATATGCAAAAGTGTGTTCTGCCTCATTTTTAAAGAATTGTCATTTGTATTTTGAATTTTATTTAAAATTTAATCTGCTATTTTATGAAAAAGGTATGGGCCAGACACAGGGTCAAATGGTTGGTGCTCCTCTGATGCCTGGTAGTATGATGGGTGGCCCTGTAATGCCAGGAATGGTTCCTGGATTTCCTCAGATGCAGATAATGGGTCCAGATCAAAGTCTCGTCAATCCTGGTCTCAATGATGCACCTTTAGAGTTCAACACAAATAAAAACAAGCCACCAATGCCTATAAGTGGTAAAATGAATTGTATACATTTTGCAAGCGTTATATAAAGATGTAATGGTATTACAAAAACTAGTAATATTCCTCCAATTGTCTTGATTGAAATGATTTTTTTAAGTTCTTAATGTTTAAATAAAGGTTAGGTAAACGGTAGAAACATTTAAAAATTTCACCCAGAATTACCCTATTTAAAATTTTTGGTTTCCTGAAACTAATACAAACAGGGAGAATGATATGTGTTCTGATTTCCAATCATTATAACTTGCATGATTCTTTGTCACCTATTGTGTGGTTTTAGACAACCTATTTTGGCATCAATAGCATTCTGTTGATCATATGGTAATGTACTAACACTTTTGTAAGTAGAAAGGAATGTCTGTTTTTGGTAAAGCATATTTTTAAGTAAGAGTGTAGACATTTTACCATCTATTATACATTCGGAAAACTAACATACTTCTGTATTATTAATGGAGTTTGTGACAATTCCTGTTTACAGTGGCATGTTTCCAAAATGTCTAGCTCAAGAAACAATTGAGAGCAGAAGACCTAATCAAACAAGTAAAAATATTTTAAGTACACACACACTATTTAGATAATAAAATACCATTGTTTATTCGTACTACTAGGTGACATTAACCATTCTATTGTATATCCTAGTCAATATGTAAGGGTTTAAATCTTCCTCAGTTAGCAACTGTTCTTGCACAACTATTTATACATTCTAGGTGATATAGATGAACGAAATATTGCTAAAAATGGAAACCATTTCAACAAGGATGGTGATTTGGGCCGTGATAGGGAGAGAAGAAGAGATAGAGATATACGTGTACGTGTTGACAGAAGCAGTAAAGACAGGCTAAAAGAACCAAAGTAAGTATAAATCTTTATTGATTTTAGTTTTTATCATGTTAGAATTAAAAGCATGCTGTCATACTTTTAATTTTGTGTTATTTATTGCCATAAGCTGCTGTGAATTTATGTTTGAAAGTTTAGGTTATGTATACATTTTGGGTTGCTGTAGCTCTTTGGCACAGATTTTGAACCTTTGAGACCCTGGTAATGTTTGTTTCTTGCTATGGACATAAAAATTCCTTATCCTGGATATCTAAGCTATTAGACTTGGTATAGATCCATCTTAATATAACTTAGTATGTGTAGGTAAATAATACTTAGAGAACAAATTATAATTTTAAATAGGCTTGAAATAGTGTTAAAAAATGAATTTAATTTAATTCAATATACATCAACAGCTCAAAGTAATCGTGATATATAGGGTCTCAGTAGCTCAGGCATAAAATTTGCATCTTGAAAATCAGAGGCTGGAGCTTTGAATGTGCCGTTACATATTGGATATTAGATATATATAAGTTAGCATCAGTCAGAGATTTAGAATGAATTTATCTTGATGGTTTGACTATACCAAATATACTTGAAGGTTTGATAAACCTTCTGAAGGAAAAACAAAATATCCAGCTTTATGTTTTCATTGGTCCTGTGTGATATATGTTAACTTAGTTGTTAACAGTTATAGACTTTGACAATAATCCATTGCGATTCCAATGTTATCTTACAGGTTTGATGAGTAGTAGAGTAAATTTTCTACATTCAACTGCTTGTATGCCTACTAGAATCAAATTGTCTGCAATTTCTTATCACATTACTGCTATGATGTCAACTATGGATTAGTTAATTAGTTGCTTAACATTCGATGGTGTAGATTTTTTCATTTTCCACATGGGACCATATGTGAGCTAAAAAGCTTACCATTCTTAAAGTTTCTCACAAGAAATGGCCCAAGACATTCCAAATACCATGAGACCAAAATCACCTCAACATATTTGAAAAGGAGATGTAGACAACCTGCTGATCCATTACCAAACTGTATGCATAAAGTTACTTGTAATTTTATGCAGCAGTAGACATTTTCACATTTGTACATGACACAGCTTTTCATCTGATAATAAGGGTAGGTTTGTACATGACACCTACATAATGTCAGTGGTAACTATTGTGTTTGAATGATACAACATGGTGTCACCGGACATGAAAGGGTTAAAAATTCTAATAGTTTATTGCAATATAAAGACTCTTGGCAACAAATAAGTGGAATATTTTTCTTCCCTTCTTTGTAATTATAAAATTTATTCTTCAGATGTGTTTATTAAGATTTATTTAGGGATGGTGAGAAGGGAAGTGGAGAAACTTCTGTTAGTGGCGAAGTAACCTCTGTAGAGGATCAAGCAATTGCTGATTCTCAGATGGGACCTCCTGTATGGGGGGGTATGATGCCACCAATGCCTTATCAGATGATGGGAATGAACCATATGCAACCGATGCCAATTATGGATCCCAACATGATGATGGGTCAGGTATGAACAAATAGAAACTAATATGCAAACAAAATTGTGTATTGAATGTGCTATAAATAAAAAATGTCCTGCATCATAATAACGTATAATGCACAATAATTGAATCCTGATAGCGGACCTAATTTTCCATCAATTGAAAATTTGAAGAGATTATGAGTTGAGCTTATATTGATAAAAAATAATGAATACTTAAATAAATATTAAAGTATTAAACATTATTATATATTATATTACATAAGAAGGTAATATTGCAGGGAAGATTTTTTTTATACGTCATGAAATGTTTGTAGGCATAAATTTTATTATGCAATTTAAAGTAAAAGGTCGTTAGATTATGTGATACAAATGTGAACTATTATAATCTGTTTAGTATTTTGGTTTATATATGCTGGTGTGGATTGATTTACTGAGTTTAAATTTCATTTAAATTGTTATAGTTTGGTATGATGGGTGGTGTTCTTGGTGAAGGTATGGTAACTGAAAATATGATGGTAAAAGAAGTTATACAGTTGAAGACAGTAACTTTAATACCACCTGCCCCTGGGACACCAGCTCCTCATACTAGGGAGAGACCTCCAGGATGCAAGACTATTTTTGTTGGAGGGCTTGCAGAAAACACTACAGGTATTTTTTCTTGCATTATAATTAACAGGTCATGATATTAGTGTAAACAAACCAATTAATTTAATGAAGTTAAAGTTTTGTTTTTATGATATAATACATTTTTCAGAGGAAATAATAAAAGAAATATTTAGTCGATGTGGTGAAATGTTAACTGTCCGCTTGAGCAATAAAAAGTTTTGCCATATTCGTTTCTTATTAGAAGCTTCAGTTGATGCTGCTTTATACTTCTCTGGTAAGAAATATTTTATATAATGTGTGTGTGTGTGTGTGTGTGTGTGTGTGTGTGTGTGTGTGTGTGTGTGTGTGTGTGTGTGTGTGTGTGTGTACATATATATTAAATTATACTTTTCATGAATAATGAAATTGATGTGTTTGTTCTGTTATATTTTTTCACTTTCTTTTTTTATATTTTCAATAGAAAATTTTGATACCCCATAGGGTATTAACATTCCTCCTACTTTTCTATTTAAATGTCCAATATAAGTCATATCTTTGAGGTCTACTAATAGCCAAGGGAAGGGGAGAACAGAGACCCTTTATTTCCATTTAGTGGAGTGGGGGGATGATATCATTCCTATAAATTGGAGTCATCAAAAATTAACTTGTTTCATTCATTGTTCTGACAGAAAAAGGTTTTCACCTATAGTGCTAGAAATTTTCATATGGTTTTATTAGTAATCAATAATTTTTTCTTAGAAATAATACTGGAGTTTACCTTTTTGTTTACCTTCAATTTTAAGGGATAGTAACCATTTTTCTATGTTGTGTATTTATACCTTGTTGTAGTCTTTTATTTATAGTTCTCTCTTTTCTACTAATATTTGTATTGATATAATTGTTACTTTAAATGTATTAATCTTTTGTTGACTAATTTGAGTTCTTTAAGCAAACTATTATGTGTAGTTGCACATCTCTTATCTTGTTGTTAATCTTATATTTTAGGTTGCTTTGATGTTAATAATTATTTTTAAGGTTATCGAATGAGGATTGAAAATAAAACTGATGCACCTAATACGGGAAGGCTTCATGTTGATTTTGCCCAAGCAAGAGATGACCAGTATGAATGGGAGTGCCGTCAGAGACAACTCCAAAGAGAGGCCAGACACAGGGACAGAGTGGAGAAAGAAAGGCTACGAGTTCCATCGCCACCTCCCGTACCTCATTATACTGAACATGAGGCATCAGCAGTTTCAGAAAGAATTAAAAGTGAGATATCGGAAGTTAATCTTGTATACCTCAATACAATATTTTTAATATCACATACGATTATATATTTATCTAAAATTTGGTGTGATGTTAAAAGTATTGCATTGAGTTGCACAGGATTACTGAAATGAATAATAAATTCTATAATATTATATATATTGCTCATTAGGTTCCTGGAGCATTCAGTGAACTAGCCGCAAGTTGTCAAAGTATCCTTGATATTAATGAGAGAATGGAATTCATTCATTACCATCTTATAAAACAAATTATGTACTATTTAATAAGTGTTAAAAAGGTGAAGGAATTGTATTATTTTCCAGATTATAATTAAAATTTGCAATGAAGAGACCTTGTTGGAAATAAATATTTATTGTAGTTTATTTTTATTATATTATGTGTTAAAAACTTTGGAATAAAGTTTTTTGTTTAATAGATTTTCATTGAAAGGGAGATGTTATGTAATTGATTAGATTTAGGAAACTTTTTGTATTTATCACATTAAATCATTGGTCAATTAATGTTTTAATAATTGTTTTAATTAACCTTTAATGCTTATTGCAGGCGAGGATACATTTGGAAAAGCAGTCCAAGTAGTCATAACTTGGTTGGAGAGAGGGGATTGCAATAAACGGAATGCGAGTGCCTTCTATTCTATGATACAGTCCACTAATTCACACATAAGAAGGCTTTTATCGGAGAAGGCTTTACATGAAGAAGAATTACAGAAAGCCAGAGATCTTATGAAAGCTAGGATGCAGTCTCTCCTCATACAATGTAAGTACTCTAATATCTAATATTAAAAATAAACTACAACCTCACTGCCATACCAGTCTAGAAGTCTACATTTAGGTGGGTAATAAATCATTATGATGTTATAATATTTTAAAAAATTGATGTGGTTCCATTACATATGGTATCTGATGGATTGACTTCTTTGTTTTATGTCACAACTCTATTTTCTTGTTGCTCTAGTTCTAATTGAATAATAATAAACTAACATTTGAACATAGTAATTTGGATTGTACTAAGATGCTTCATTTAAATTTACCATAAAATTTCTAGTACTATTCAGAATATCGACAGATTAATAAATTTAGTCCAGAAATGGTCCAAATTAGTATAACTGCTTCACAAATTAAATAATATTAATTTTTGAGTACACCGGACCGGCATTTATGAGTTGCTTTACCAGGTTGTAAAAATTGGATGGTAAACGTAAATGATTATGATAAGCATAATTCTTCAAGGAAACAGACTTAATAGAAGAACGGAAGCCACTGTAAAATAATTGATCATTTAAATTATAACATTTATAACTGTTCAACTTAACTGGAATTAGTTCATTTTGATATATTTACCTCTTAAGTAAATGTTATGAATTCCTTTCTGGCATTACTTATTTGGCTAAGAAGTATACCATTTTCAATACATGAGTCAAATTTTGGTGGATACTGTTTTTAACTTTTAGTAAAACACTTATGTAAATGGATTATTTTAATTGAAGTAGTTTAATTCTTCAGCCAGAAAATAGGCCTTTGATTCTCAACCCCTCAATAGATTCTTAGGAAACATATGAACACATGATTAGGCACAACATTCCACTCAGTACTTCCTCAAATATTCAAACTATGCTAAAAAAGTAAGCATTTTCTATATAGTGAGTGGTAATATCTGAATGTGTTAATATTTTCTCTTATCTGACTATCTTAAAACTCATTTTGAACCTTTAAGACTCCACTCTGCATTTTTATCT
Source organism: Lethocerus indicus (assembly GCA_019843655.1). Classification (NCBI taxonomy): domain Eukaryota; kingdom Metazoa; phylum Arthropoda; class Insecta; order Hemiptera; family Belostomatidae; genus Lethocerus; species Lethocerus indicus. The sequence goes on along the minus strand of JACDQD010000005.1, from coordinate 22,565,006 downwards.
GTTCAAAAATGTTTTAAGATTCATATGAACTAATACATATCATTGAATTTTTTAAATTAAAATTGGAACTTAAATTTCTGAAAATAATCCCAGCATCTTCATATTTTTTTAATATGAATATAAGAAGATATATTAATAATTATGTATTTACTGTATTCTAATCATAATAGTATAATTTAAAATATAGGAAAATTAAAATTTTATTTCATATTTATTGACTGTTTACATAGGTGCTAATAATTAATAAAAATAAATTAAAAAAATCCGTATTTACATTTCAATGACCTACTATTATCATTTGATATTTGCTATTTTGTTATATCTATTCATTCAGTTAAATTACAGTAAAAAAGTGCTTGTTAGTAATAGGAGTTGAAGATATTTTACAAAGATGTTGATATTGATAAAAAGGAAATTTGTTTTATGAAGTATCAAGCATTTTAGACATTTTTAATTAATTCTTATTCAGTCTACTGTGCCATAAAGTCTGGGTTTATGAGAAACACTAATGCCATATAATATAGTACAGATTATTGTAGTGAAGGGAAAATTGCATGACTAGGTGGGGAATATACCTATTGCATTAATGTTTTTTGCAGGATTTTATTATTATTGGAAGCTATTTATGTAATGGAAATATTGTCATGGATATGCTGTCCTTAAGGTATTTAGTTTTTACATCTTTATAAGAACAAATTGCTTGTCCATTTTGAATGTTGTTGTGGAATGTAAGTAATGCATCCGCATTTACTTCCATTATAAATGTAATATAAAAGAACTGGCTGTAGTAAAATATTGGGAGTATGGAAATGAAGAAATTGTGATGCACAAGTTATTCCTTGAAACTACTTTTATGTGGAAAAAATCTTTAATGAAATTTGATTTAGTGATGGTAAACGTATTGTTCACAGTTTTAATTAGGTTTTATATTCAAATGCTATTTGAAGTCAACTCAAAAAATTAGTACTTAGTGGACAAATAAGTATGAAATATTATAATGCACCTTAAAGCACCTTTTAATAACAGGTATATGTCACCAAAATCAGTGGTCTATGAGCATAAATAAAGGAAATTCCTACATTGGAGAAGACAGGTAACTAATACATCATCGTAGTTCGCTTTAGTAAGAAGAGCTTGATGACTCATGTATCGGGATACTCCTTAGCCATAGTGATGCCATTGCTTATTTTTTCACATATTATACAAAGATGTATTTATTTAATATTTATATACAGCATGGATGCCATTTCTACACATTTGGTGGACTGCCTATATTGCCTGCGCACACATTGTTTTAAATGGTTTGTTTGGTAATTATATTGAAATAATTAGGCTTTGGGTATCATTTTGGTTATGACCTATTGTGAGATTTGTAGAAGCCAAATGAAAGAGTTAAAACAGCATAGCCTTGAATGAAATATGTGTTAAACGGCTGTTACCGCATAATAAATAAGGCATAACAAAAGTAGAGAAAAAATGTATAATTGGAAATTTGAGCATTCAATTTTTAAAAATATGAATTGGCCTCATATTTTAAATATATACGGACATATGTATACATATATTAACTTATAAACATATGTGTGTATGTACGTACATATATACACACTAATGTATATATTTGTGTCTGTATGTAGTTCACCTTTATGAACCACAGTAGAAAGAACGTTTTAAGCAAAACTTGTTCTTTGAAAATTGAATGTTTATGCTTCTTTTTTTACCACTATATACATATACAAAAGAGATTTAGTTAAATAACAAAATTAAAATTAACAAATGTGTACTCAAAATGATATCCAAGCTGGGCTAGTACAAGGGGAGGTTGGTGGTTATGTGACTTAAATTGTGTTGCAAAGACGCGCAGATAGAACGAGTGTTCGTGGCAGCGTCACACAAGAAGGTCTGGGATCACTTCACCAAGGCACAGCGCAAGAACATTGAGATGTGGAAAAAGCAGGCTGCGGTACGTACTGAAAAAGAAACAAAATACAGAAAAAAATGTCACACTCATAAGCATAAGTGTTGTTGGGGGGAAAGCACCTGCTGTACAAGAACAGTACATAATGCAGCAACTTTATTTGTCTGTTTATGTTTATCCTTTGGCATGGTTTGGACATTACATGTGTCTACCTCTGGAATTATTAACTGAAAGGTATTGATATATTATCAGTTTCAATCAACACATTTCCTCTTTTGTGCTCTGCTGTGGGATAAAATGATTCGTGTTGTTCCTTATCTGTGTAATATGATGTAATAAATAATACTTTCTTAAACTAGTGCGGATTGTACATAAATTTATCTATGGATATTATCAAAATAAGAAGAACATAATTTCAGGTATGATATAAACGGCTAAGGTTTGAGGCAGTCGTGGAATTAGAATTAAATTTACTTGATTTATTAATTTGTGCATGAAATAATTATGTAGCCCTATGAATTTGATTATTTCTTGCTTTATTATGAATATTTATCATTATAAATGGGCCAAAGAACATGTTAACAGAATGAAACAATATAAAATAAAATGGATAATATAAAAACTGCTATCTATATATAACAAAAATAAAAAACCCGACTGTTTTTAGTTAAGAAAGTATATTTATTACAATAAATTAGGAATATTGATATATTTAATAGCAGTTATAGTCAATTAATTTGCTCCACACACTAAACAAATATTACCAGAAATATTATTATATCAAAATTATATGATGCAGATTTTTAAATAATCTGATATTCGTTTTAAACACACTGTTAGTTATCTGCAAATTGCATTTTAAATTAATGTTAAATTTTTTTAGTTTTCAAATTTCATTTCATTGACATCAGAATTTCTGTAATTAAATAATATACAGAATAAAATCCACTTGTGAATTAGGGCTATAAAAACTATTTTCAATTAATGTATTAATTTAATTAATTTAATTTTGTATTATGAATTTACTGATTTAATTTAATAAAACATCAGTAAATTATTTTTTCAGATATGTAGAATTGAATTCATTTTTTAATTGCATTCAATGTATGTACACATTTTGCAGCAGATTTGTTAATGAACATTAATCTTAATTATAATAATTCTCCAAGAAATACAAATATGACTAAAAGGTTTATACATTTATAAAGAATCAAAATTTGTTGCATGGTTTTGTGTGGTTCTCAATAAAATTTAATGACTCTTCAGAAGAGAGATTTGAAACATTAGTAAAGTGCAAAAATGAGGCATTTGTACGGGTTTTGAATGAGTAATTTTATAATTATGTATAATTGGTGGCTATCATATGGCTGGATGGAGTGTTTGCCTCACTCTTCTTATTTCAGTAATCTCAGGTAAGTACTATTATTTTTGTGCATGATTATGAGGTAAATAAAATTTATACATCAGACAAGTTTAATGAAATATCTTATATATATATATATATATAAAGGTTTGTATGATTGAGTAAATACAACCATAAAAATAGTATGAAAGTATGAAGGAGGACTCAAATATACAAAAATGATTTACACTTACAGTCTAATTGCAAACATTACATTTTTGGAACAGTGGGAGAGGAAATGTAATGTAATAAATGGGATTCTATATAGTTGTAGTTTTGAAAATATATGCTTATTCTTTAAACATGGTGTGAAACATGTCTATCTATTTAAAATTAATTTAAATGTCATATTTGACAAATATATAAATATGCATACATTTATGTATCTTCGAACAGTATAGAATAATATTTAAATATATTGTTTATTTTTTCAGTAATATTTTGTATGATGTAGTTTTTTACACATTTTTTGTATGTATGATCTTTTCTAATTAATTAATTATAAGATTACAATTATTTTAATTTTTAATGATCATAGACAACAGTTTAACAAAATGCTGAAGCCTTTAGTGGTAAGTAAGCATGTTTCATATCTTTTGTTTCTTTAAGTAATTCAACTAATTTTTGAATTACTGGTGAAGGTGAGGGCAAACACTTGGCAGGAGTCAATGTATAGTCACCAAAATTAATAGCTTTAATGTAGAACATGTTAAAAGATGTTTCCATTTTTTAAAAAAGAACAGTACATTGAAATTCGTGAGATTTACATACAATCATATATATGTGTATATATATATATATATATATATATATATATTTGTATGGATGTATACACAATGGTAAGTCCACCATTGGCCTATTCATCAAGTTAGCCTACCCTGTTTATTTGATGTTCATCGTGTATGGAGTAAAATCAGGTACTATTATGTATTTTTTAAGAGGGTCATGAAGAGCCAACTAACTCAAGTACAGGGTATAGTGATAACCCAGTCATACATGGAATAGTTTGCATGTTTTCATTTCTTGGTAAAAATGGTAAATTTTTACTTTATTTTCTGAAATGAAGACATTTTCTTATTATCATTTATTGCAATTTTAAGAATATCAATAACTATATATATATGTGTACATTTTTTGTGTATATACCCAGAAGTATTTACATTCTCTTGATTTTGTTGTAATGTGAATTTTATTTCAATTTAGGAGATAAAGGCTGTTGAGCTTGAAGAACACCTTAACACTGGTGCTGAAGATGAGATGGATGTTTCGGATGAAGATGATCCACAAAAAAAGAAACCACGCACTGATGACAAACTCAATATTCTCAAAGTGAGTAAATATTATGTATCCATCATGAACTATTGACTATAGGCATAAAAAACTCCTCCCTTGAGTCTTTGGATTAAGTTTTACAAGGAATTAGAGCTTAATGCACCAATTGTACATAGCTTATTATTACAAAAAAAATAGTATTAATTTATGCTCAATTTATATGATATTTTACCTTTTTAAGATTGGTTTGGTTAACATTTTTACATTCAGTAAATACTTTTACATTTGAATTGTAGGAAGAGAATGATAGTCTGCGGTGCCAGTTAGAAGCTTATAAGAATGAAGTTGAAGTTGTGCGACACGAACTCAGAAGTGAACTTGAAGCATCTGAGGCTAAACTAAAACTCGTTCAACAAACATTGCAAGGAATGCAGCAAGTAAATTTGTTTATAGCTGTTCATTTTAATTTGGTGACATTCCTGTGTTCCTTTCTTGGATTGCCTGAAAAGGAACACATTGAAATTGGGTAAAAGGGGAAGATGGATCAAAATGTAGAGTGAACAATTAATTTTATTTCTGCATATTATTTCTGTTTACTCTAATGATAATGGCACCTGATGGGTTACCATTCACACACCAGAATCAATATTTTTCTGCAACGGGCATGGCGGGACTGCATTGAACATATGGGAGGTGTTCAATTTCTAACAGAAAATTTAATCTGCAGACACTTTGCTCTGGACTGATTTATAATTCTGAAAAATAGCCCTCTCTTCATTTAACTCCAGGGCTAAATGGCACTTTTATCTTGAAAAAGTGATGACTGAGAAATGTCAGGTCACCTTCTGAGTTTGACCTAGGTTAATATCCCCCTCCCCCATAGCTCCTGAAAAGGTTCCATTTGAAAGTTTCAAATGTTATCAAAGATCTGTCTATGAAAGGTTTGGGAGTTTGAGTTGGGATAATTATTATATATTTCAAACTCTGAACACTGAACGATTTGTACAACTGGGCTTAGCTTATATTTTCTAATATGAGTTGTAAATGTGTAATGTATACTCATTTGAAAATATCCAGTTATAGTTCTAATCTAAGATTTTCTTTAAATATCTGGGAGAAATAGATATTTTTTTTTAATTGGAGGTGAGTAGAAGATATATTTGAACCAGATATCTGATCTGATGAATCCTTATCCCGACTTAAGAAATTAATTCACCAATTTGTTTAGAATTAGGAGCAAAAGTAAATTATTTGTTGTGATATATTACATTTGAACTATAAAATACTTTTGCATAGGGAATTTTTTAACCTTAGAAGAATATTTTATGTTTCAGCAACTGTTAGAAGCCAAAAGTAAACAGAGCCAAGAGGAAATGAAAGTAGTTCAGTTGAAGAGTCAACTTGCAAATGTAGGCTCAACTGAAAACAAAGAAACAAAAGATGAATCAACATCTGCTCCAGCTCCTGTTGTTGAACTCCCAGTTCAACCTGTTATCACTCGACTAGATGAAAATGAAGCAAAACTTATAGGTACTTTTATTATTTTATATTTGTCATTTCTTAACATAGTTTTCAGACTGTATCCATCAGGTTAATTGGATAAACTATTGGATTACTTAACTCTTCTCAACAGGATGTGATTTATATCTGAACATCCATTTGCTGTCTGGGATTGGAGTCAAAGCCCATTATAAAGTTATGGATTTATACTTGTACAATTTGTTCCTCTTGGTGACTACTTTCGTTCCCTTCTACTATGATACAATCGTAATATCGTTTGTTGTTTCAAACAGGACTAATCTCTATGTTCCTGAATGTACACCCATTTGGTGCAGGAGTAGACTACGTGTGGTCATATCTTCAGAAATTAGAACCCAACATTAGACCGTCAGACATAGAAGCACTCCTCACTAGGTTTCCTTCTCTTTTTCAACAGGAACTTTCAGGTATAGGTGCTAATATGGAAAGGAGGTGGGTCATCACAGCATTCAAAAACAAAGAACCTGCGTGATTGCTAAAAAAACAGATGTCATATATTTGTGCATGTTTAATTAGTATAACAAATAATCAGTTGGGTTATTCCAGTGTATTGCTGTGTACACAGTTCGTCTCCAAATGAGGTTGGCATTGACAACAGCAAAACTGAATTATGAATTAAGTCAATGGATATTTTATTTATTTATTGAATAACTAAACAGTTAAAATTGAAAGACAATTGAGAATTTAACATTTATTTTATTGTTTTTTATATGTTACATTTTTTATTTTTATGATTTTCTTTTCGAACAATGAATTAGACTTTTGAGGCCTACTTATAACATAAAAACAGAATAGTTCTTAATACATTAAAAAGTTCACTCCATACATAGAATTTGCTTTCTTATAACTATAATCTACTTTTTAGATTCCAAACACTTCAACTATTTCTGGATTTGAGGATTAAAAGCATTTTAGCACTTGAACTTTTGTTTATTCTGTTACTTTATTTACATTTTCACCATTTGGTTTGATGATTTTGTTTCTAAAACTGGGGCTAATGCAGTTTGGTATTGTTAAAATTATTTATATATATGAAAGGTATATATATTTCTTTTAGTCAGTTTGATTTTCATGTCTTCATTATGTAGTACCAATAACATTTTAATTTAAAATAAGTCGTTAACTGTTATATTTGATTGATATAAAACAGTGAGAATGTGTTTCATTATTTTCCAATTCTGTGTGCCTTTAACATTTGTCCATTGTTGAAGAGAGCATAAGCAATCCCAATGCTGGCATGGCAACTATGTTTTCATATGAATATAACATTTGTATCTTCTATATATTAAAATAGTGTGGGAAATCTGGGAAAAACAAACCCTTTTTTTATCTTGTTCGATCAGTGAAAAATTATATAGCTGCATCAGTTACATCACTTGCAATACATTATGCAATTTCAAAAATAATGTGGCTTCTAAGTAACTATTTTACCTTCAACCTGTGTCTTGTGCTGAGTATTTTTTATTCCTTTAAAGCCTGATGTTTTCTATGTTGTGGCCATAACTCATAAACAGATGTTTGTCTGAGGCAATATGTTTTATTATAGTTGAGAGTAATTTAAAATGGTTATGTACTTAACCAATTTTTGTAAATACTTGTATGAAATAATAGTTGCATTCAATTATCTATCTTAATTGTTCAATTTATGTGCTTCATATTTGTTATTTTACAACATTTGAAATGAAATAATTTATTATTTTTGTTACCTGATTGTAATAAGTATATAACTTATATTATGTCAATTAAGAGTATACAATATGTATAATAAAAATTCAGATTAAAAATTTGAAAACATACTTCTTTTATATTCTTATCTGTAATCTGAATCAATATGGGAATGCATTTAGTTATAGAAAACTGTATTTTGTTTTTAATTTACCATTACTCTAATTTAGCTTTTTATCATGTAAACATTGCTTATGAAATCCGGGGTTCATAAATGTATTTTTTCTCTTTGCTTGATAAATATATTTAAAGTCACTGTTTAAGTCAAAGTGTTCAGTACTGAATTCATTTTTCTGGGGTACGTATTCAGCTTTATATATGATAAGCAAAGCAGAATATTTGCCAATGCTTGGCTAATAACCTTATGGATCTAATAATTCTGATCAAGATAACTCAACTCTTATGAACCATTACTTATATAAGACTATATAGGACTGCAAAATTTGGTAGTACCATAAACCTATCTCAAAATAATTATAGTGTATTTAACTTTCCTTAGATCTGTTTGAGAAATGTTCATATTATTCTGAAAATTGATTGGGTATTGCAATTTAATTTCTTAAGAATCAGGGAGTACTTTTTTAAAAGGAATGAATTATATAGGACACACTAGTTAAAGGGTAGTTGGAGACTATATATTATTCCCTTGGAGATTATATATTCTCTATTATAGTTTACAGTTTTTTAGTTTGTTAGTATTTCAATTTATTATAAAATAAATATAAAGGTCTGGTGGAGATGCAGGGATTTATCCATATATTCCCAGTCCCAATGGTAAAAAAGAAAAAAGGTCATCTACTACTGTAGATTTCATGTGTTTCTGTGTCCTCTCACCGGTTTGGTCTTTTGCTAGACCGGTTTCGGCTGCTCGCCATCTTCAGTAGCGGTTTTAGTCACTTTGGATGTTTTTTGAGCATCCTCACTGCACTGCCACTGTCATTTGTACTGTGGTCGCTGCCTGTTTGTCGTGTGTATATATATGTGTCTTGTTATTGTGTTTTTGGGGGATGTTGTTTGTCTTATTTGGGTTGGGAGGGATTTTGTTAATCGGTTTAAGTCTTTGTCTGATTATCGGTCAAATATATATTTGATCACACAACTGGTCACAACTATTATATTCTGACTTCCAAATATATGACACAAAACCTATCTGGTATTGTTTATTTACGATCATAAAAGTTTTCCTGTTGATCCAAAATTTATTAAAAAAAGTTTATTTTTAGTAATCTAGTTAATTGGTGCAAGTGCACCCAACGAACTTTAGTTAAGTATATTTCCGCACCACACTCAGGGGGCGCTAGTTTATCGATGCAAGTGCACTCAATGAACGATTTTTGTGAAACTAACACCAAGTGACTAGCACCGCTGCTGAAGATGGCGAGCAACCGAAACCGGGCTTAAATTTACTGTAGGGGCCCCGGAAGTTATCGGGTGTATTCGATATATCGATATATACGGGTGAATCGATGTCGTCAACTTGGTCAGCCATCTTTGTTTTCACTTGACGCAGCCAAACAAGGGTACGAGATGTGAAAAAACCGTCTAATTTGGTAAAAATAAAAAGCACAACCCGTCGGACGCCTTTATAGAGGTACGCGATGTGAAAAAATAATCCGCCTAATTACAAAGGAACGATCAAAATAAAAAGCACAACCCGTTGGACGCCTTGTGCGTACCTAAAGGTACGCGATGTGAAAATTAATATGGCTGACCAAGTTGACGATATCGATTCACCCGTATATATCGAATACACCCGATAACCTCGGGGGCCCCTACAGTTAATTTTAACCCGAAACCGGTTTAGCAAAAGAACAAACCAGCGGGAGGAGACAGAAACACACGAAATCTACGGTATTCCAACCCCTCGCAGACCACAAAACAGGTATTCTGAAGGTCATCTAAATTGCATGAAGAGTTCAGGAAAAATAATAGTGAAACCCAATATTAGTACATTTGGCTCACGAGCTACACTGTTGATATGGACTTTTGACTTATTTTAAAAAATATTACAAAACATCCTACAGAATCAAATTACAGAAAATCTCTTCACTGCATGATAACATAACTGGGGTTTGACATAGATAATAAAGACTTAAAATGCATTTCCTGAAGTTTATATATTTGTGTTACAGCAAAATATTAAGTACTAAATACAAAATAATGTGATTATTTTGATTACTAGATGAGCGAAGGTTTGCATGACCAGAACTTGAATTGTCACTGACTGACTTCCAGTAACATTGCTTGATGTGGGAAGAATATCCCCTTTCAATGGAGCCCACTCAGATGGTTTCCAAACACACAAAAAATCCCGAAACAGCTGGGGGTCAACCCATGCCAATCAATATTCTTCCCATATCATGCAATATTAATGGAAGCCTGTCAGTGACCATTTTTATTACTGTTTATGTTAGGTAATCAATTGCATTCAGTGTCATAAATTTAAGATGACAAAGGCAGCTTAATTAGCACATTAAATTGTTAAATTTTGTTATGACTTTTGTACTGAATTAGTTATAAATCTGTAATGGTGGTAAATAAATAAAATTGCCAAAAATAATCATTGTTATTCAGAAGAAAAACCCATACAATATAGGAAGGATGGCGCATGTAACTCCTCAACACAAATTACATTAGTTTCCATACTATTAGATTTCCTAGGATTGGAAATCAACAAAATATAAGTTTAAAGCTATCAGTACAAACTAATACTTTTTTAGTACATTCAATATATAATGTATACTCAATTATTAACTTAATTATAATGACTATTCTTTGCATTTATTAGTATAAATTCAATTATTTTTATTACTGAAACTATTCTTTTAGCATACAAAAAATAGACTACTAATCAAAGGACATTAACAATAACACATGAAAAAATGTGTAATAATTATATTTGCAACAGTTATAATGGTGTATATGAACATTTACTAGAAATTATAATTTTGTTGTGTGTAATGTGTGTACACATTATGAGTAAGGATTTCATTAGCTATTTAAATATGCAGCAACACGTAACTGACTGTTTAGAGAAATTGAGCTCATCTTTTCACAAATTTATTTTTTTGTTTACTCTTAATGTTGAATAAAAACAGCATACATACTTGAATAATGTAAGAGACAGATATAATGACATCTTTTAACACTTTTAGCCCTAAATGATTTCAGTATTGAAATGAAGTATAACTAAAGGAAATACAAAATTGAATGAAATTATTGACCAACAACAATTACTCTATAACAATTATTATGGTAGAACCAATCTAGCATTTGTTAATTAAGTATAATTAATTTATTGTTATAGAAATAACCATTGTTACCATAAAGAATTGCATGTTGTAAACAAAATTATAAATGATTTTTACTGTATGATTAAGGCATACTGATCTGGTTTTTCTGGTAAAAAATATTCTTATTTCTTTTTAACCATTCAAAAGCATTAAAAAGTTATTTAATAAATAAATGTAACTTCTATTTAGAAATATATACACCAGCATAAACGATATAAAAATCAAATCTTTGAATTTAATATTACCTTACTGACTTTTCACAAACCACAACAGTACTAATACATAGTCAGTAAGATAAAAAGGGGCTGAAAGTGTTGATACTTAATCACTCAATAATTCAAAGAATAAAGGAATTTATGATTATATATATATTACAACAAATATAATAAAAGGCTGGCTACTTAGTCTCGAGTAGCACCAATAATAGTAAGTATATAAAGGAAGAGATTGACAATGTCTAAGTAGAGGTTAAGAGCAGCGAAGATGTATTCTTCTGGGGAGATTGAATACTTATGTTTACCACCAAGCATGATTTGAGTGTCATAGACTATATAAATTGAAAATAGGAGGGCACCAAAAGAAGCATAAACTAGGGTAATGATTTTGCCATGCCAGAAGATAGTAACAAAACCAAAGATCATAAGAATGAAAAGGCACACAAAAAGCACACCTCCCATCATTGTGAAATCTATCTTTGTCTGAAATGCGAACAGAGTGAGCCCTAATGTAACAACAACGCATATTCCAAGTGCCAAAAAAACCTGTAACAAAAAGAAATATATGAGTGGATAGGATATATTACCTTAAAGGTATATTTCTATATGCGATCACACAAGTTAATTATTATTGATATAGATAGTTTTAAAGGCTAAATTAATAACTATGTCAAATATACTCTAAGAACCAACTATTTTTGTCCTGTAGATGTTAACAAACACATATACTAAGTACATTCTTGATCTAAATCTTAAATCCCCACAATATGGATTTTATGTAAACCCACACCATCAACAGTTTCAATAGTTTGAAATCTATGTCTCTGGAAACTGAGCATTGATGCTTTTAGGGAAGTGTGTTCATATTTTATTTATAATAAACTATTATGAAATCGAAGGAGTTTGTTTTTCAATCCTGTATAGTCTATAAAACCTAGTTAATAATACAGACGGACATCCATGACTTTCATAAATTAAACACTTTCAAGGATTGTGCATACAGATGATGTCAATGTTGACCTATTAAAGTATATTAATTTGTAATATTTGACTGATTAATAATTCAGTATTATCTAGAAAAAAGTTATAGAATTATTATATTTTATTTTTTCAAAGAGATACTACAGGAGAAAATGAGTTAATTCAATTTCAGGTTTAAGTAATATAAATTTATATTAAATAATTATTCAATGACTAACTACAATATTATGTCATTAAGTTTTTATCAATTATTGTCAAATTATTCACAATCAGATAATCCAATAAGTGTCCTTAATGACAATTATTATTACTATTAATGATATAATAATTATAACACACTGAAATAGTTCAAAATTAAGTTGAAGTTATGTTACCTCATTAGCAGAGTAAGCAGCAGTAACACATCCCAGAAAGAAGCTCTGAGCAAAGGTAAATAAACCAAGAAATATGAAATTCATAGGTGATTTACGTCTCACATCTCCGCAGCATGCCATTGTGATTATACATACTAGCATTACAATTGCAGCTATCCACCTGTCATTACACACACACATACACCCATATATATATATATATATATATATATATATATATATATATATAATTAATATATATATATACTCAAATAATTGTGAAAACTAATAGTTCAAGTTTATCAATGATTTATACGAATTTATAGTATATAATATGGGTACTAACAGTTTCTGGTTTTTATAAACTCCAGTACTATTAGTCAACGTGTGAGGGAGAAGTTTATAATTATCAGCACAGCATTTGTAAAAGTAATTTGCAAATGAATTGAAAATATGATTTAAATTAAATTATTACCATATTCAATTTATTAATAGAATGACTATGCATTGTTTCACAAGACATGTTATTTCAATTTCAAATATCCACTATATTTTAGAAAATAGGATAAATGTATGTAATAATATGATCAAAAAACTTACAAAGTGAATGGATTCTTGGCAACAAATTGTTTAGTTCCATTGTGGAATGTAAACAGTGCGACAAAGCCAAGAGTTACAGTCAATTGGCATAAAAGGATTCCATATACTTTCCTAAAATAAGTATACATTATTAAATGCACAGAAATAATAACTAATCTGAAATAATAATAAAAATTATTATTATAAATAAATTATAAAAATGACAAATTCAGTTTTAATACTTCAGCCCTAACCCTTGAATTTTCTTAATCTGTACCTGTTGCAACATTTTGAAAAGTAAATATGGTCACAAACAAAAGCCTGAAAATAATAGTGTCTTCTTTAATTATGAAAAAGTCTCTGACTAAAAACAGCAAACACGTATGTGTTAGGTTCTAAGCAGCTCTTGGCTTAACACTAATACTTTTCCCATTGAATAAAATAATGGTTGAATGGATCACAACACTGTTCTTTACCAGTTGTCTAGATTAAAAAGTTAATAACTGAAACTATGCACTCTTTAAAAATGATCATATGGAGGGGTTAAATCCACTTAGTATGGTGCTACTAATTAATAAGTGTTTAAAACTAAATGAAGGTGAGGCCTTATAATTAATCGGCAAATAATCATGAATGAACACTAGCTACGTCTGCCAGATGTCCTGAAAATGAAACAAGTTTTTTTTCTTATTTCGGTAGATAGATTTTGGTCAGCATTTGCAAAGGTAATTTAAAATTGATGTGTCCTGTAACTGAAGGTAAATGCAGATAGCAAGGGATGCAGATAGCCAGTAAACTATACGCTAATTGATAGGAAATCCTACTAATATCTTGGTTTCTTCTAGCATCTTGAGACAAATCATGTAATAAAGGCAAAAACAATATGTTAGTTATTACCAGTGGAAACTCAGTGAAAAGTTAAATTTATCTCTTTTAGCCTTATCAGTCATGTAAAACACACAAATATTGTGATATTTCAAGGCTAAACTCAACCATAATTATTTGACTCAGGGAGAACATTTAATTCTGGTATTTGCACGAGTTTGAAACTAAATAGTGGCCTATCATTCCTAAATGAGGTCACACAGGATGTTAAATGAAAGCAATCAAGGATGATGGGAATCCTATCAATATTTTGAAATCCTCCAGGTTTTTCTTAATCAATAAAATGCAATAAATGATGTCTAATGGGAATCCTGGAATAATTATGAATACATAACTTAATTATGAGGATAATGCAATATGTGCCTTTCCTTATAAATATATTCCTTTGCCAATTTTTAATGTAAATGATCGTGATGACAACATTGCACGAGGTTTAAGAGAAATGTTTGTAAGGCACTATATACCATTCTTGAGTATAGTCTTTGTAACAATTTTTAAACTATTTTGAGAATCATACAAGAATAACAAACCTTAAAACAGGTTTTCATAACAACTTAGTATATCTGTTAATCGTGAATGTAAATGAGTGCTTGTGGTAGAGACATTTATAATAAATCACTCCCAAGTCTTGTAAAATAATATCAGCTTGAAATGTGTTGAGGGAGTCTGCAATTAATATAAGATCTATTTTGCTTTGGTATCCACATTTTCAAATGAAGGTTAAGTTTGTTAGAGCAAATTTGAGGCTTGCCACTAATTTTAGACCAGTGATACAATTAATTTCCTATGTTATCCACTGTCATAAAATCAGGCATAAAAGATAACAGTAAAGAAAGTATATCTGCTTAATTTTTGTAGCATCTGCTTTTTCACTACAATTGAAAATTCAGAACCTTACCCAGTAGGTTTAAATACTAGATTTGTATAATAGGGTCTGCAGCACATAATATATGTATTTAGTAAATATACTACTGTAAGAACCAATCCTCTTGCAGTTTAATTGTTATAAACAAAATATTACTGCAGAATTGCTCTATTTATTATCAAACAATTTTAAAGTAATAGAAATACCACCTGATGAATCCCCTTCTTATAGTTTTGTCACTGAAGTCAAAACCCGAAGTACTTCCAGTCAACGGATCCTCTCCATACCCAGAATGGTAATCTGGAGCCATAGTATCTTTAGGTGAAGTCATTCCAGCTCCATATGTAGGTGGAGGAGGATAACCTCCATGAAGTGGATAATTTCCTTGTTGAGGGTGAGCTCCTTGGGGGGGATAGCCCCCCTGAGGTGGGTAACCAGCCTGGGAAGGATATCCGCCTTGAGTAGGGTAACTGCCTGCTGGTGGATAACCTGGTTGTTGCCCGTAAACACTCTGCTGTGGATACCCCCCTGGATAGAATCCAGGTGGAGGTGCTGTAATTCAAGAAAATAACTATTTGTTTTTTTTAACTATGTGAATTTTTTAAAAAGACATTTAAAATTATAACCTGTAAATTAAAGATTTACTAGTCTGTAAATATACAATTTTTCTTCTAAATTTCATTTAAGTACAATGAGGCTTATGCACTTATGGATTGCTAGATTAAGTGATCCCTATCAGAGAAGTATGGAGAAATTTACCTTCAATTGCAAATTTCAAATGACTAAAAGATTATAAATACACAATATTTCTTATGAAAGAAACATTAAAATCAATGTTGTCATTTATTGAAATTAATGCATACTCCCTTTACAGTTATATTTAACTTTTTTGTATGTTTCATTGATAAATATTAATTAATATGAAGAATACCATGAATATACCATTTAAATATTGACATGAATTATTAGAAACTAAATTATTTTCAATGAAAATGGAATCAAATCTTAATGGTGTCAATGTGAATTCCAAAATTAAATGGAAATTAAATAATATGCATTTATATATACATTAAAAAGTAAACATGAAATAGCTTAATGTGTGACCTTGTCTAATGTTATTAATATTAAAAACATAAAGTTCTTAGTATTACATAGTATTATGCAACATCTAAATATTAAGTAAAAGAGTTATCTGAAGTGATGATTAAAAACTGTATGCAGTTTGATTGACATACAAGGAATATTTTTGAATGAGTACAGTATATAAATAACATATAAACTAATAGAAATTTGATGATATATTCAAATAAATTTAATTAGTTTATAAAAATAATAGTCATCACAACAACTTATAAATAATTCAATTTGAAAATAACGAAACAATAATTACATAACATATTTAATAGCTAAAAATAATAATCCATAATGGTCATAATCCATGATATTTGTCAGAAAAACATAAAAAACAATGCTTGATTAAACCAGTGCTAGTCACATCATACAAGTATTTTTAATTAAATGAAACTCAACTATGAAATTAACAATAAGGAAATTTTAAGACTTAGCAATCCTAATAATATAAAGAAATGTATAGAACCTTGTTCTCCAGGGAATTGACTCCCACCCTGTGGCCAGGCCATCTCCTAGATTATGTGCTCTACCATCAGGAAAAGATAAAAACAGCAGTAAGAAATATGTTCTGAAGATAACAAACATAATTAAAAATCAATAATCTTAACATAAAAAATATTGTAGGCCAAATCATTATGAAGAAAGTGCAATTTGGAAGCATGTTTAAAATATAAACTTTACATAAAACGCTTTAAATAAAAATGTGAAAGTGGCAATAAAAGTAATACATATATGTCATTTAGAATTAGAAAAATACACTAGAAACATTTACCTTACAGGAAATAAATTGACTTTATTACTTGGTTATGTGACATAATTTTCTTCTAATAAATAAATAAATGTAACAATAACAATTTATCAAGGTTAATTATTATTAATAATACAAATATATTTGTGTGTGTGTGTGTGTGTGTGTGTGTGTATATGTATATATATATATATATATATATATATATATATATATATATATATATTGATGATATGTTAATAATAGTTGGGACTCCCAAATCCTCCAGGATGATGAGTTAATTTTATTGATGTAAAACAGTTTACCTCTCAATTATTATGGTGTAGACCAGAATATATAAAGTATCAATTTTTTCACTTAGTTCATACTATCAGATACCCGACTGCAAATATCAGTATTTGTTTGTATATCATACTTCTGAATACATTAAAATATCAGACTATACATTCTTACAGGGGTAATAAGTAAATTTTGGCTAGCAAACAGAAAATAAACCCATTTTCATAAAAAACGGGTCACATTAATTTCAATGAACCTGAAATGTCTAGAGTACCAATAGGGCAATTTAAACTTCCTTAGGGTGGTTTGGGGATGATTCAGAAAAGTGGTTTTATTGTGATTAGTGACATTTTAAACACAAATAAAGTAGAATAAATTGAACAAATAAAATATATTGCGTCTCCAAGGAGAAGCGCATTATGAACGTCTTAAATCAATACCGTGTAGTGACAATATTGTGAAACTCACCTGAAAATCCGCTACAAATCCTTTACAACTGAAGGTACTTGTCTAACGAAAATTCGCCACGAATTATGATATCCGATCACTGGTTGACCGAACGATTACAAACCGAAAAGAATTTCACCACTAAACCGAACAAGCTGTGTCAAACTACTTTCAGAAATGTTTCTGGAAATGTTGGTTGCGTTGGTAACATTTCATACTTCAAATATAAAAGAAGTAAGAAAATCAATAGAGAGAAAAAGGAAAAATATATTAAATTTTATTTTTGGAAGTTATTTATTTTCCGAAGAGTTCCTGACAAAGGTCATTTAAGTGGTGATATAAGTTTAAACACAGGTATATAAATAAAAGTAAGCATCAATGAAATGTAGATGGCAGTGACAATGTCTATCCGTGACGTCAGTAGTAGTCTTAACAATTGACTCATACTCTAAAATGGCGAAGAAAACCTATGATCTTCTGTTTAAATTGCTTCTCATCGGAGATTCGGGTGTCGGTAAAACTTGCGTCCTCTTCAGGTTTTCGGATGATGCCTTCACGACAACGTTTATATCAACCATAGGTTTGTATGAATTGCACCCTTCTAGTGCTTTCCTGTGTAAATAAATAGCTTCGCGAATAGATAATTTCTTGTTTATAAACGTTTTTATAAATTGAATTCTCTATTTTCAATTACCCATGTCTATTTGATGATTTCTGGTCATTTTATTTAAATTGCGCCTAAGCTCTGCCGATCGCGTTCTTGACCTGTGACACTAATCAGTGAACTTTTAACCTCCCTATTTAAATTATTATTCATTGCTCCTAAATGTGTTTGCTGAAATTCTACCTAGACACATTAATCCATCTGCGAATACTACTCTTTAAACTGGGCACTACATCTTACCCATGTGTTCTTAAGTTTTCTTTGTTTTATTGATTTGTGTTTTCATTTTGTTATATGCACCCAGGAGAATATAAAGTATGATTTCAAAGACTTTATTTACTGTTAAATTTTTAATTTTTGACAGCAATCTGTCTATAATGGTTACAGGTGTCTGCATAAAAGTGATTCAATTGGCTATATTAGTTCTGTCAGTGTAATTTGTTGTATAGTAAAATAGAATTAGGGTGTAAAATCTTTTCATTCACCACCCATTAGCTTATTTCTGATTATTTATATGATACAGATTTCTATTTGCACTATACAAAAAAGGACAAATAATAATATTTATGTGAATTTATGAAAATAATTGTACAAAAGTATTAATGATACAAAACATTTGTTATGGCATGTAGTTTTTTTAATTTCCTACCCAAAATTTTTATTGATTAATATATATATATAGCTAAATTAATTACATTCTAGTGACTTACTCTGAAGAGTTTTTCAGTGAGATTTTATAAAGAGTTTTACATACTTTTTGAACATTTTTCATTTTGACCTATGTAAATTTTCATTTTATATGGAATAATGGTCAATTACTAATTGTCCATTCCATAGGATCAATAAGAATAGTATTACTGATATTGGCAGTTTACAACACCAATATTACAACTGACTAAAAAGTGATTCTATATTTTATTTTCTGGTTGATATATACAAATAAATGAATATGTAGTTTGAGCTTAATACCATAATGTCTCATACAATTCTAGGGAAAGAATTTAGATTAGAAGGATGCTAACTTAAATGGATTTACCATTAGATTTGAGTTTAATTTCTTTATTTTTCTTATTAGTTTTTTGGTTTTGTACTTGCCAGAAAAAAGATTAGATGGTAAGATATTGTTTAAAATTTAATGGTATTTTTTATTAACTCGGTCTCAATTTGTTCACACTAAGTAATGTTTTGTATTTAATCTTACCCAAAGTACGTAAATATGAAATTAGTCTAACCAATATTTGTTAACTGACTTCTTTTAGTATAAATATTATTTGTTATTCTACATTTATCAGGTAGCTTGAATAGTAACAAATTGTTATATATAGTGCTTGTTTTCTGCTTATGTAGTTATATATATTTATTGATAAATTAGTATTATAAATGAATTTAATAGTATGCAATTGTTTCTTTCTTGTTTATATTTCTCAGTATGTACTTAATATCTACCATTTTTTTAGGGATTGATTTTAAGATAAAAACAGTTGAACTAAAAGGGAAAAAAATAAAGCTGCAGATATGGTATGTTATATCTTTATTGTAACATTTTGTAATGACAATTTTATCAGATAACAGAATAACATATATGACTATCTCTTTTCAGGGATACAGCTGGGCAGGAAAGATTTCATACAATTACAACATCATATTACAGAGGAGCAATGGGCATTATGTTAGTGTACGACATTACAGCCGAAAAAAGCTTTGAGAATATAGTGAAATGGTTACGCAATATAGATGAAGTATGTAATATTTGTCATTAATTCAGGTGGAATTATTTAATACTACACCTTCTTTAATCATACTAATTCTAATAATAGATTGGTCCAAAATTGTGAAAATAACTGTGAAGCCATTATTTTTCTCAAAATCTTACAGTTTATAATTTTGTACTTTTATTCTTTGAGTTTTCACTTGGTTCTGTTTGTGCACTCATAATTGTTGCTTTAGAAATGAAAATACTTGTACTGGTGGATGTAGGTCTCTGGTTAAGTTTGATTAATTTGTATTTATTTTAATTTGTATATTTATGCTCCTTACATATAATATTATGAACATGAAAAATTCTGAAAAAAAATTATATATTAAATATTTTCAGATATTATGTTTTAAATTTTAGCATGCAAATGAAGATGTAGAGAAAATGATACTTGGAAACAAATGTGATATGGAGGATAAGAGAGCAGTAAGCAGAGAGCGAGGAGAAGCGGTAATAATTATAATAAGATTGGATTTTAAAATTTATTAAGTTAGAATTTATTGAAAAATAATTTATTGTTTTAAATAATATGCACAAATTTTAATTAGTTTAAAATTTGAATGTCTCTAGATTGCAAGGGAACATGGAATAAGGTTCATGGAAACGTCAGCAAAGGCAAATATAAACATAGAGAGGGCTTTCAATGAATTGGCTGAAGCAATACTTGATAAGACATCAGGTAGAGAGACGACAGAGCCAGCTGACAGGGTGACAGTCGACCGTAGGGTTGACAAGGGGACCAATAGGTGTTGCTAAAACGTTGTTAACATGGATCACAAGTATCACAATAATCATAAACATCATCATCAACAAGAACAACAACTAATAGAAAGAAGGTGACAAAGGTAGTGCTCATTGCTATCCACATTCTCCTTCCTCCACATTTCCTTTGTGGCTTTTTGTAAAATTTTTAATGCAGGGTGGTTATTATCATTGCAATATATCTCAAATTCGGGATCTATTTCATGAAAGAATTATTTTTATTAAATTTATTTTATTACCCTACCAACACATCACATTGCTTTAAATAAATTAAATAAATATTATCAGATATATAATAAATAAATATTAAATAAACAGTAGATATTTAAATAAATATCTACTGTTTACTTGTAATCTTGTTAACAATCAAGCTGCATAATTTCATTATACCAGGTGGTAGCAAAAAATAATCATGATTCTTATAAATTTCATGGTAATTGGCATTGTCTTAAATTATGCAATCATTGCAGTAATATATTAACATAATGTTTGAGAAATAAATTATTCTTTAATTTCTTATTGTTATGAATATATTCATATCTAAAAAGTTTTAACTGATTCAGATTGTTTGTGAAATTGAGATATTTTTTAAATGCACCTTTGCTGAGCCCAAATTTTCTAACATTGCTTTTGCACTATACATTTCTTCCTGAGCCCTTGTCATTTGTCCACAATTCCATCTAGCGGCAGCTCAGAGTTTTTTAAGATAGTGGGGGACACAAAAAAATGCTGTAAGGTATTTTGTTGGGGACACCTTTGCTCTCTACTAACAACGATAATTAACCATCGAAAAAACATATCATTTTGTTTCTTTTCTGGTTTGTTTGGTTGGTTGTGAAAAAGAGATTTCTTTATCTTTATGCGAAATGATATTTTTAAATTATTTAATTTTTGGGAATAATAATGATGTTAATATAATTTTATGACTTAGTGTTGACCTTAAGAAGGTTATTACCTTAACTTATTCATTATTTTATTAACATTTTTCATGCAATGAGCATTACATTGTTAATTCTACAATGGCAAAAGCAAGGAGCATCTTCAAATGCGGCTTACCTTCAATAAAGGGAAGAAAGAAAATTAACAGATTGTATGTATTTTCTATTTTACATATAACACCCATTTTATTATGCATAATGTAAATATATTTATATATAAATATATATTAAACATAACGCAATACATGTACGTTTTTAAGTGATTATTATGTTGTTGCCTGATTTTGTACAGTATGTTGTTCTCAGTATAGTGGAATATTATTCATCCATGAAATATTATAAACATAGTTCCACTATAGATTTACATGAAACGTACATGTAATTGAGACCTTAGCTTCGCTAAAAAAATAATCATGAAACTACTTATTATTTTTATTAATGTTTAATCAGTGTCAGTGCATAATGTTTTTGCTTAAGTGTTTCACACACAAAAGAGACTGAATGGAGAAGCTTTCATGTGATTTTCTACATTTACAAAATCAGTATAATTGTATATTATAAATACATATAAATTGGCATTATTTAAGAATGAAGGAATAAATATTTTCCTTCACACTTTGTTAAGTGATAGTTTTTTTAAATATTGAAAGAAGAAATTTTATCACTTATTACATATATTCAACAGTTTGAATTTCTCATTGCATCTAAGTCATCTTTGAATAATAGGTTATGCAAAGGAAAGTTTAAAACAATAAAAACAGCATTATAATGGGTGAGAGCAGTGAAATATTGATGGGTGGCATGAATCAGCTCTACCGAAATATATGCATGGTCTTGAATATGATTCTTTGGCTGTCTTATTACATTTTAGGGTTAATTTTTGCTATACCTTTAACAAATTTTAAATGAATAATTCGTTCTAGAAATTCAATATGAACAGACAACATAATTTTGTTTAATGTATTGTGCCTTGCGTTAATTTTCATGGAAGTAGTGCTGAGCCATGATGTAAATTTATGTGATAATAAACATTGCAAATAGTTTTTAATTTCTACTTTCCCCTTTTACCTCCTAATAATAACGAACAAGCTTATTTAAATATTCTTTACTTTTTGTAATTATTTTATTTGTATAGCAGAACAATTATTTATTATTACCAGTTGATGTAGCATTCCTGTAACATTTCTTTCATGTTTTTGGCCTATTAACAAACAATTCTGTATTCATGTTTTTAATTTAAATTTTTCTAGGGGGTGATCAAATTATTTTTGACTATATTTTTCAGCATACGGTTATATGAATGAAGCAGTAATATTTCTGCCAAATGTTACCTCATTGTGAAGAATTGTTACCAGAACTGATTGAACTTAAATGGATAAAATATTTTTTCTAGATTGAGTTTCTGATTGAAGTAGTTTACTTTAAAATGGTATTAGTTCAATGAAGTTAATTTGATGACCCCTACTATATAACTTTTTGTATTAATTTATCAGATTGATTTATTTTCCTTCTTTTTATAATTTTGTTAACCATTCAGGTCACAACATGTAAATGTATGACCTGCAGGTTTTGAAAAATAATATTTTATCTATTTCTTAACAGATATTTTTATTTAGCATTAGTCAAATGTAGATTGTATATGCATTAGTTGGATTTAGTTGACTTATTTTATTCTATTTTTAAAGATATTAGTTGTGTCTAGTCACAGTCTTCTTTTTATTTAGGTCAACAGTGCAATCACACTTATATGCTTTATAATTGAACTATTCATAACTGCTTTCTTGAGAAGCAAGCTATTACTGCATTATATGTACCCATTAAATTGTATTTGCTTCATTGCTTTTCCCATGTATTTCCTATTATTTTATCATTTTTTCCTATGTGGTGTTGATCTGTACTTGTTGTTATACATTTAAGAGCACAAATATTTATTGTGAATTTTATATATATATATATATATATATATATATATATATATATAATTATTTCAAGAAAATGTTTCTTTCAGCTTAATTTTATGTTATCAGTTCTGTTATTTTTACCAATGTAATTTTAAAAATTGTTCAGCCCTATTCAAGTAAATAAAACATATATATAATGCCACGAAAACAGAATATTTTCTATGTTTTATTTCATTTTGTTCATTAATCTTACTAGTAATCTTTTTCCAGCGTTATTGTATGAGGTTTAGCATACATACTACAATGTATTTTCTTATGTATATGTTAAAATTGTTGGGTTTGTGTTGAAATTCACCTAACTGATCTTTCCTAAATTGTATTTATTTAGTCCGGTACATATTGTCATATAGTACATATAGTCCACACATTGTCTTAATCTGATATAATTAAATTTTAATGCAATCACTTATTAGAATTTCAGAGCTACTTAATAATCTAAATTAAAATTGAATGAAGATGTAATATTACATTCGGGGGAGTAAATAACTTTCTAAAATATTACTCAAAAGTTTTTTATTGCAAAAACTTGAAACTGTTTTTGTAGCTAAACTATATGTGAATTCTAATAGGCAGTTAAGTTAATAAATACTGTCCATTTACAACCACATAAACCACATCCATTACCAATGTCAATACAAATATTTGGATGCTGCAAAAAGCTAATGCTGAAAATAAATAAAAATAATGGTAAATTTATAAAGCATTTTTTATTATATTGCTTTGTGTAGATCAATAATGTTACTATTCAAGAGCTGGAACTTCTGGAGAGTCGATGAAATATTCTTCTGGGTTCACATTGTCTTGATGCATTTCTATAACCCGAGTGAAATCAACATTTTTACAATTCATTTCTCCAACCTCAAGTAGTTCTCTCCTAAAAAATAACTATTACTACCAAATATTTCAGAAAAAAATGAAGAAACCATTCAACAAACCATTAATAATTCTGTAAATGTGGGAGGCAAAATTATTCCAGAAGTAATGATTAACCTATTTTCAAATAAAAAGTGTTCTTCAAGATATTACCTGAACTAATTTTTTAATTAGTATAATAATTATACTGTCCCCATACAGAAAAAAGTTAACCCTTAAACCTTTTCCACTATGAAAAAATAAACTGGTAAAAAATACGTTGTAAAATTGAAATCGAGTGCTTGATTTTGCATGGAGTATGTCCAGATTCTATAGCATTTGACAGTTCGAAAATATTTTTGCATTCTTATGAATTTACATAACATCCAATTTACTAATTTTTTATTTGTCCTTTCTGCAAATGCTGGGTATGTAAGCTGGTGCTGCTGCTTTATCAGTATTTCCATATAATTCAATTCTTTATACCTCTTTTCATTATCACCAGAGACTCTTCTCATGTCTAATTTCTCCTTGACAATGGATTTAGTTTCAGACTTCAATACACCATTGACCTACAATTTGCACAATTTGGTAATTAAATACCTTAGTATAAGCAAAAATCATTATAAATCATTTTTAACATTTTATCAGAAAAAAATTGTTTTATATATTTGTATATGAATATATAAATTTATATATATGTATTTATATATATATATATATATATATATATATGTTTGACAAATAAGAATAACAAAAAACGGATACATAAAATATGTAAAATCCCACATCCTAAGATACCAGCGCATCTAAGCCTGGATACTTGGGGGATCAATCAGGATTTTTACACAAATTTCTTGCGGTTCAAACCAGAGACCCTATAGCCAAAAAGCCATTACACTAACCACTTGACCACTGAGCCCACAAACACAAGTAAGAAATGTTTAATGCCTGCAATGAGGAATGAAGTCCAACCATGTATCTATCTGATGCATTCTCAAACTTTTCAGCTCCCAGGCCCCTTTTCTGCTATGATACCTTATTTTGTTTTCTGTTCTAACTCCCACTACCACATTATTGATTTCTATGATTTATTGATTACTATAATTTTAAAGGATTAAATATATATTATTATATATTTACCTTAGGCATTGTAATGACCAGGTGGCCTGTAGTTTGTGATCTCTGGGCAGTAGACTTGTCAGGTGATACTTCTTCAAACAGACATAACTGAAGAACTTTGTTTTTTATGGAAATTTTGACATAATTAGGTTGAACATCAACAAAAAGTAAATTTGTGTCGAGATGTCTAGAAAATATTTATTATTATAAGAATAACTAATACAATAATACTTTAATAAACATGAACTAATTTCTTCAAAATGTTATAATTAGCTTAATTTACTATTACTACAATCAGTAACGCACTGTCAGTTGTCCACAATGTTGCTTGGGACTCAAACAGTTAATAAAGTTACATTCTTAACAACATCTACTTTATATTAATAATCATACTCATTTCTAATAATTCAATGTAAATACCTGTAAACTGAAACATCTAAAATGTAACAGTTATCTTCATCATTCTCATCTAATCGAAATGGTATCTTAGGTTCATTAACATTCAAGGGATGACCATCTTTGGTAAAAAGTTGTACTACCCGTTTCACTGTCAGATCCTTGTCTTTAGGTTCTTTTTTCTCTCTGCATTTTCGAGCCAAACAAGCTGTTTCTATTTTTGACTCAGGAGAGTAGTCATTAATTTCAGACCAATACCTGAAAAAAGACAAAGAACATAATTTTTAAATAAACTGTTATAAATAAAATAATATACCGTAAAATAATGTGCAGTGTGTTCTTCAATTATTATTGCATTCAAAAATAAATGAGCATGACTGTTATTGAGATTGTATAATCACTTTTATTTTAGTTCTTACTAAATATACAGTAGAAGCTTTAGATAATTAAATGTGGTCAAAAATGTTAACAACTCACTTTTGTGCTTGTTCTTCTGTCAAATCATCATAATTATTTCTAACTTTATCTTTATTTTTCAATTTCTGACGTGCTCTTTTCTCTGAAATTTAATTAAATATCTATTTATGTAAAGAACATAAAATGATTTCTTTGTTATTTATATAATTTTAAGTATAATAAAAAGTGCACAAATCCAATTCAACCAATCACTAATTTACAAAGTATTTTATTATGCATGCTGATAATAGAATCTAACCAGAATATTTTTCCTGTTCTTGTAAAATAACTTTGCGTACACTTTCATATTTTTGGGCAGCTTTAATTCGGTCAGATGGAAAAATTTCATACCCATCAAGATATTTCAACTGAGGAAGTGTTGCAATTATATAATCTCTGTAGCCTGGGTAATCAGCACACGGGTTCCCATTGAGGTATCTAATACAAATATACATAACTTGTAATCGTTTAATAATCAATAATAATATATCAAAATTAAGATAAATATTAATCTTACAATGTTTCTAAATGAATATTTTTTTTGAGGCTTTCAACTGAAGTTAGTTCTCCAATGAAATTCAAAGTAAAATCCAATTTATTTAATGATTCACATCCTTCTAAGTTTTCAACTCTCTCTATGTTGTTCAGTGAAAAATTTATGTACTCTAAATGTTTTAATTTTCCCAAATTTTCTAAAAGCATAATACTTATAAAAACAACATAGAACAATACAATAAATGGAAAATCAATTTTACATAATTTCATTTATGTAATTTTCTTATATTTGCACATAACAAGTGCATAGGTTACACCATCATAGGTAGTCAAGCTTTTCAGTATCTTCTTAGTGAAGTCCTGGAATCCCATTTCTATTCCTTGATCATTGTGCTCAAACACAGAATTTCAATATTTAATATAAAATATTACATTGCATAAAATAATTCATACTTCTATAACCGAAACAATGCCCCTAGCTGTAACGCTATTTGTTAAGTTGGGGTTCATGTGAAAAATTTATATATTGTTTTGTTTTAATTTTCGCTATTAATCTATCTCTTTAATGAATGTTTTAGTGAATATTACTTGCTTCTTATGTTTATTTTTTAAATCAGTGCCACCACTAGGGCCACTGTTCAGAACTACCCTTAATGCACTAATACCGAATCATTTTATTACTACACATATTGTTGCATCACCATTCAGCAGCCTAAGTACATTTTTAAAAATGTGTGAGGAAAGGCTATTGAATAATTTATTAAAATCCATTTTATTTACCATGACATAAAAGAATAAGAGGAGTGTATAATTTAGTTATATTGTCTTAATCTCTTAATCTAGGGCAGTGAATTAATGGCAGAGGCTAAATTATTTACAAACTTACAAACACAATAAATTATATTTAATAAATAATGTAATAAAAAATTGCCTATTTTTGAAATCAGATTTGAATGTAGTAGTAATATTTTAAGATCCTTGCACCAATGCTGTAATAGTTCGAGCTTTTCAATGTCTTCTTGATGAAGGCTTAGTTCTTCCAATGTTCCTATTTCATTATCATTGTGCTCACATCGTTTCCTT
This sequence comes from Lethocerus indicus, assembly GCA_019843655.1. Taxonomy (NCBI): domain Eukaryota; kingdom Metazoa; phylum Arthropoda; class Insecta; order Hemiptera; family Belostomatidae; genus Lethocerus; species Lethocerus indicus. The sequence goes on along the minus strand of JACDQD010000005.1, from coordinate 22,536,889 downwards.
AATAGATTTTCAGTTACTACAATAAGATAAATATATGAGAAACTAAGTAATATAATAAATAACAGATAATTCAATTTATCATGCTGCCATATATAACTTAAGAGTTTCAATGTTAAGAAAATTATCGTAAGACTTAGAACAGTAACTTACTATTGATCTAATAGCTAATAGTACAACTATCACAATCAGTGCTACATGAAATGGGATCACAAATTCCATCACATTTACCAATTCATATAAAAATTAAAAGCTCTTTCCATTGTTTACAGCTTTTTAACTAGGGGAGAAAAACGTATCGTAATACTGATCGCAAGTCAGGTCAAAATACGTCCGAGGAAAAGTTTGGGGTCGATAAAGCACATATTTAAGATCGGTAGGATCAAGTATTTTACTTATGAATACTAACGAGTTTCAGTTAAATATAGAAAAATCTCCATTGCACCTACTTCTCGGCATCAGGGAATTTCCGGAGCCCAGATTTTTCACTGAGACGACGAGTCACGTTGAAAAGTTATTTAGGTAGAGCGGGAGTAAGTAACCATAGCGACTGTCGCGCCGTATCCTCCTCATAATCAGACATGGCTGCGAACGTTCAGCAGTTCGATCCCCCAAGCTCTGCCAGTTCTGAGAGGTGAGTCTGCACTATCGGTACCTTTTAGCATCTCAAAAGTCGTTCCCAACTGCTCTTATCCTTTTCCACTTCACCAGTCGCGTCCAAATATAGGAATACGTGAAAACGCTCACTATAACTAGCTACGACACGACCTAAAATGTAACCTCCAGTTTTCATTTTCGCATTAATCCCGGAACTGAACATTTCAAAAGCGCCCATTTGTGTATCCAATTTCGTTTTTCCAGCAATCGAAACCTGCGATATTAATTTCGTAATAGCTTGACCGAAGGGAACCGCATGGCTACGTATTTCGAGTAAGTATGATGGTACTGCGCTCTCGCGGGTCATTCCTCCACTACGCCCCTCCCATTTATTCGTATTTTAGTTAAATACTAGAAAATTCGAATTAGAATATTACGTGCCCAATATGTTATCGGCCATTTCTGACTTCCGTTGTCTACCCGGAAATTAATTTTTATGTCGGTGAATTAGACACATTCTCTCGCCGTTTCCCCGTTCGAAAATTTTAATTATCGATTAATTAATATGCCTTCTAGAACCCATTATGAAACAAAGTGCCGCTTACTTTCCACTTATGTTTTTTGTTAGTCTTTATGCGCCTTATTATAAGCGCCTGGATTGTGTCGGGTGTTGTGCCAGATAACCATATTACGCTTGTAGTTGCTTCAACCTTCTCTTTTAGTCATTATTAACCTTTGTTATTATTCCAAGGTCTCATCACTGCCAATTTTTTTATGTTTGCAATCTATTGCATAATTTTCACAAAGAGTTTTCTTGCAGTTTACCATTAATACGTTATATTTGATTACCATATTGTTTTTGAATTATGGTCTTCCAATTTATAAAATGAGAACATTAGTTTTATTAATATTATTGTATATTTGGCATGAGGATACAAAAGAATATTCTTACTACTGGCAAAGTTGAGCATAAAGTAATTACTCTGTAGTAGGAAATGTAGAATTTCATTATAGTTCCTGGTACTTTTGAAAGAATTTTTCATAATTACATAAAACAAAAAATAAACTCGCTTATATATCCTATTTATATTTATTTTTGCATGATTTGCGTATCTTGCATTATTATCAATATGGCTATTTTGTGTTGTCTAATATGCTGTTCTGATAATGATTTTGTGTTATCATACAGTATGAAAATTCATATAATTATAAATAAATCACATTTCATAATAAACACAAATAGGTTTATAGATTTTCAGAAATCAACGTTTTCAACATTTTACCTCGGTTAAATTAGTGTAATCGTTAAATTCCTGTATTTGTTATAACTAGTCATTTAACCTGTTAGCCTCACACAACAAATAACTAGTTCAGGGCAAAAATATTTCCCTCATTTTGTATGTCAGTGCAGTATATATATTAACATCATTCATTTTAATTTAGATTTTATTATTTGTTAAAAAAACATTACTTGACTAGTTTTTGATTCAGTTCTCTTGTACATTGAGACACAATTGTCAAAATGTTTCTAATATTGTGCATGTTCATATTGTATAATGTTTAAATTATGTTTATTTTGTATTGTTTATTGAAATCTGCTAGGAAATTATATATTTTAGTAAATAAATACGTTAGAGACAAATTTTTCATTTTATTATTTATGCTTTATTTAATTAATAATTGATATGAGTTTATATGGTTAAGATTATTATCATATATAAAACAATTATAGCTCCTAATTAACAAAATTGTTTATAGTGGACCTTAGAGGAATATAACATCACATTAATTTTACTTTAGTATGTTTCATTTATACGTTATCAAATATTTCAGTAAAAAAGTTCAATTTATGTCAATACCTCGTTATTAATATCTACAAGATTGTTTCACTCTTTAATTTAAAAAAAATTATATTGTTTTGGTCAACCAATCAACCATCTTCAAGCCTGATTGAATTAGTGAAATGTAAACAGTTTATACTTTAGTGTCCTAGTAGATAAACCTTTGAATATTAATTAGCTAATACTAAATGGTGTAGTTAGCATGCATTTAATTGGTTCTCAAATTTTTTTATTAGTTTTTTTATAAAATTAGATAGAAAAATTATTGAACTAATTATTTTACTCTTCCCCAATACTCTATTTGTGTAAATTACAATGCAATGTATAGTTAATTTTGACATTTGGTTTAATGTAAACATAGTAAATATCATTTTCTTGCTTTTAGTGATGCCTGTGAGAGGGAATTTGAAGACCCAGTTTTCTACCAGGACATTGTCCAAGAAGTGGAAGATTGTTATTATGGGAGCATAGTGACTACACCGCCCCCACCACATTCTCCAAGACCTCCATCCACTGGTAAGTTACAATCATTTACAATTAATATTTTATTGCGTTTTATCTTAGGATTCAATAATTATTGTTGGAGTTTCTACTTTTTTGTTGATAAATAAAAATGATTTAAATAAAACATATTCTGTACAAGTTCACATTCCATTATTTTGAACTCTCAGTGGTTGTTTGTGGCTTTATGACTAGTAGCTATAATCAGGACTGTTAAACTAAATTAAATGTTTTACACAAATTTAATTTGCATTTTTAAACTTGAATATAAGAAGATTGTTCAAAAATTGTTTCTTTCCTGATTTTTGTATTCAAAGAACTCTTACTGATGTTAATACCCAATACATTTATAAATTAACAAAAATAATGAATACATAAATATTATTGAATGTGCAATGAAATTCCTGTTTGTGGACTTTTAAAATGTTTTAGTGAATTTCTAAAAAAAAGGTCAAAAAAGTATTTTTTAATAAGTTAGTAAACCATTAGTAATCCTAAGAGTATTATGCCCCTCCCCCCCCCCACTGTGAATGTTGCAGGAGTGAAATTAAGTGTTAATTAGGAATAAATTTAGTAATATTTAAGTATTAGTAATAACCAAATCAAGATCATAATTTACATCAACAGCATTAGTTCTACTAAAACAATTACTAATAAAATAAACTTTAAATGTTTCATTTAGAATATTCTGTGTAATTTTAGGTTCACAGAAATCACCCAGGTGTCGACAAAGACAGAGAACAACTTCTATGACAAAGTCATCAAAGAACACATCCTCAGAGTCCGTTCTGAGAAGTCATACTAGAACCATTTATACTGCTGGTCGACCACCTTGGTACAATTCTGCAGGACAGCAAGTTGAACCTTTTGTTATAGGTAAAATTCCGTGACTTTTGTATAAAAAAGAACTATTTTGGTGGTGATACAGTCATTATTATTATTATAGTGATATATATATATATATATATATATATATATATATATATATACATATATACATTTATTTTCTATTTTCAAGTACAAAGTTACCATCAAATTGTAAGTTTTAATTGTGAATTTTTGTTAGGAATATGTGGTGGGAGTGCATCAGGAAAGACAACTGTTGCCACAAAAATTATAGAATCACTCAATGTTCCTTGGGTTACACTTTTGAGCATGGATTCTTTTTACAAGGTTAGTTAGACATACAAGTGAATAATGTCAATAATTCACTCACCAGTCACTAGTGAATAACAGTGAGACTGCACAATAATTAGTGTGCTATTATGAATATGGGTTTTATTATCTCATCTGCATCTTGAAATAATTTAATTGAAATACTTACATATACATAATATTTGTTTATAGGTTTTGAACGAAAAACAACACGAAATGGCTGCAAGGGCAGAATACAATTTCGACCACCCTGATGCTTTTGACTTTGATCTCCTTATACCTACTTTGCAGCGCCTTAAAGTTGGCAAAAAAGTAGAAGTTCCAATTTACAATTTTGTTACACATTCTAGGGAAAATAAAACTGTAAGTTTCTCAATAGGGAATTGTAACTTTTATTGATTAATCATTTTACTGAACTTGTAATTCATTAGTACCTTGTGGAATGTATGATGGGTCTGTATGCTACTTTTTAATTATCTTAAATACTGGAAAGTGGAAACTTTCAATTAAAGGATGTATTTGGTATTTCAATAGAAGTGCTGTGGAAATTTCTTTTTCTTGTAAATAATTTAAAATGTAAATGTTCATTATTAGATGCATTTCATTTAATATGATATATCTTCTACAATTACTTTTCATTATTGATTACTCAACATGAAATCTATCACAGAATTTGATAAAATGTAATAAGCATTGTCTTTACTGGAGAAAACTGATACTCTTATTTATACATTATTTTCATTGTCCATAAAAAATATTTGTTGCAGAAAACAATGTATGGTGCCAATGTAGTGATATTTGAAGGAATATTAGCATTCTATAATGCAGAAGTCTTGAAAGTAAGTATTTTACATTTATTTTATTTCTAATGATAAATGTATTTTTTTCTCTATTTGTTCTAATTTTACATTGTGGGTGTATTTAGATTAGTTCAATCGAAACTATTATGATTATTTTCAAAGTCACATTCAGAGAAACCTCCCAATTCAAAACAATTTTGCAAATAAATACCCAATATACTATTAAAAAGTGCTTTTTAAAAATTGAAAATATTTAGTATGTATTAATAAACTAATAAAAAGATTATTTTGTAAAGAATTTTACTCCCTAAGGATTAAAAAAAAATTCCTTAATTTACATAATTTTGGTGGTACATGGACATTACTTATTTACTGTACCTTGTACTAAGCCTGGATTCCCAATGGTCAATTAGGAATTTTTTCACATATTACGATCTTGGGGGTTGAACCCAACAATCATTGGTTCAATATCAAATATGCTAACTGTTCAGCAATGGTCTTCGATGAAATGTTGGTTTGTACATATGGTATAAAAATTTATCTATTGAATATAATATAAGTATATTATATTTATATTATAAGCACAGGGAACAAAATTCTTAACAAAATAACCTTTTTTTTAGTTTATTAAGGGACACTAGGATTTTTAATTTTTAAAAAGAATTGTTTAATAATATTACAATTTATTCATAATAAAATAATGGAGTAATTGCTTTAAAACAGGTTTTTTATAACATTACAAAGATTAATTAGTTTTTATAATTATTTCTTTTCAGATGTTGGACATGAAATTATTTGTTGATACAGATGCAGATGTAAGGCTCTTAAGGCGTCTTAGGCGAGATATATGTGAGAGGGGTCGTGACTTAGATGGAGTTCTGAAACAATATTGTAATATGGTGAAACCAGCATTCTACCATTATATTGCACCTTCTATGGCCCATGCTGATATTATTGTCCCAAGGGGAGGAGAAAACACTGTTGCTATAGAGCTTATTGTTCATCATGTCCATACTCAGTTGACACTTGTAGGTCTATCTAGCATTTGATCATATTAACTCATAATATTTATATGCACTTGAAATAATATTCTTTACTTTGATAATGAAATATTTCATTGCCTAATTGACTTATCATTGAATTGGTAATTGTAGAGAGGTTTTAAAGTAAGAGAAAAATTGGCAAATGCTTATGTTGGGCAGCCTTTGCCTGACTCTTTATACCTTCTTCCAATAACCCCACAAGTTAAAGGACTCCACACTTTTATTAGGAACAGGGAGACTCCCAGGGATGAATTCATATTTTATTCAAAAAGACTCATCAGACTGGTAATAGAGTTTGCGCTTTCTTTATTACCTTTCAAGGTAAGTACTTAATAATATAAGCTAATTATGGTTTATTCATAATTTTAACATTATCAAGACAAAACTCTGCAAAACTGTTTTGACCATTTGAAAATTGACCAAACTATAATCTTATTTTATATTATTCGGAAACTTCCTATTTTTATAATATAATTATCAAATCATACTCATATAGGATAATAAAAAATAAAAAGTAAAACAGTTTATTTTTTCCTTAAATAAAAATAGAATAATACAATTAACATATTAAAAGTATATAAGTGAAACTAATCACAAATGATTCCTTTTGGATATGCTTCAAGCTTTATAGGATCTGAATTCCTGTTTAAAACATATTGTTCAATATATTGATATATTGAGATTTGTTGTTGATTGCTGTTTTTGTTTTTAATTTAAAAATGTTTCTTCATAAGGAACTAGTAGTAGAGACTCCACAAAGTGTGCTTTACCAAGGCAAGAGGTGTGCTACAGACAAAATCTGTGGTGTTTCCATTTTGAGAGCTGGTGAGACTATGGAACAGGCTGTTTGTGATGTGTGCAAAGATATACGTATAGGCAAAATACTTATTCAAACTAATCTCAATACCGGTGAACCAGAGGTAATGTGCTGATAATAGTGAAAGTATTTAGTACCGTAGAAAATAACATATAACACAAACAATATTATATGGTTTATGCCGTAGCATTGGCTTCAAATTGAAAAATGAATGTATTTTGAGAGCTAATGTAATTGCTGACATGTTACTAACATTTCAAATGTTCAACATTTAAATTTCTGCAGCTATACTACTTGCGTTTGCCTAAAGACATAAAGGATTATTTAGTCATATTGATGGATGCTACAGTAGCAACAGGTGCAGCAGCCATGATGGCCATCAGAGTTCTTCTGGATCATGATGTACCTGAGGAAAATATTGTTCTTGTTTCTCTTCTCATGGCAGAATCTGGTAATTCCAATTATTAGAAGTATTTATATTGTTGATTGTCTAATAATTGATATATGGAATTAATATTACAATGGTTTTGATTTTAATTTCTTTCATGATGTTTAACATGAGAAAAAATGTATTTAGTATTACAATGTTTATATTTATGATTTCTAAAAGCACTTGAGGAAGGCTGTTTACACATTTAATGAAATCTGAACTTTGATTAGGTAGCATTACATACTTTTAATTTTGCCAAGGTGGTGTTTTACTGTATAAATTATGATTATGGATACATTCTTATAACTTATTTAATTATTATATATTTGGCATCATATATTATGTTTATCAGTTATTAATGTTGTATTTAATTTGGTATACAAATTAAATACAAAATTAGGGTTACTGTGGCTTAGTGGGTAGAGGATACTTTACTTTTCAAAATAATGAGACTGCTGATGCTGTGTTTGATTTTCCCTATGCTCATAAGAAATCTGTACCCTGAATGTTTAACCTAAGTTAGGTTAAAACTAAGTTTAGATTGAGTTAAAAACATGTAGTATACATTTCTCAGTAATATCTAGAGAAAAAATATAAATTTTATTCACTTCATCATGTATAATTGCAACTAATTTATGATTCTACAGGTGTGCACACAATAGCATATGCATTCCCACAAGTGCGGATAGTGACATCTGCTGTTGATCCTGAAATTAATGAGAAATTTTATGTACTACCTGGCATTGGAAATTTTGGTGACCGCTACTTTGGTACAGAACCATCTGATTATGCTTGATTTTAACACATTTTTTTTGTTGATTTTGTTTGTTAAAATTTCCTTCCTTCATTATTATTGTAACTGTCAAATGTTTGATTTTTTTTTATTCAGTCTTTTATGTTCAGATTACTTTTTCCACTTATCTGAAAGACTGATTTTAGAAGATAAGAAACCAAATGGTGTGCCTATATTTACATAAAGGGGTTAAGCAAATATTTGTAGCTTTCTGAACTTTGTCTACATGCCCATTTATGTTATATTTCTATTCCTATTTTTTAAATTTTAGTATTATTTTAAAAGTCCTTGTTGAGCTAATGTGAGTTTTTATAATGTTCCTTTTGTTATAAAAAAAATTATGCGGCAATGCACTTTACTACTTTAACAGAAAAATTTTCTGTGATACTTTAAATTTACCAAAATTTGTTTGTTCCATTGAAATTTTCCTAGTCAATTTTCCTGGGCATTTGTTACTAAACTCCTTATTGATGAGGATCATTTATTGTTTTTGGGAATGTAGTATGTATTTTATGTATGTGAATTTATAAAGATGGAAGACAACTCTTTGTTAGTGATAAAACTTCTTACTTCTTGACTTAATGATTGTCATGTTGGACATGTGTGTTGTAACAAGGTAAATATTGACGAGTTTTCATGAGACTTGGGAAAGTCATGTTGAATTAAATATACTAAATTAATTATTAAGATATCATTTTATTTCTAAGAATAGAATTATTGGGCCAATTGAATTATATTAGATCTTCTATTCTTCCAGTATTATTCTCCTTGATTGTACCAATTTAGTTATTCTTAGAAGTTTACTAACCCCTATATTCTACTAATATTCAATTGCTAATTTCAAATGTAGTGTGTATAATACTGTGAGAATAAGTTTATTTTAATGTGAATTTATAAACACAGATATTTAAGTTTGTTTTAAAATGAATGGACACAGCTGGTTTGTGAATGTAGATACTTTTGTTTAAAAACTTACTTTAATTTAATTTTATTACACTATCTCCAAATAATGTTGTTTTTCTTCTACCTGGTGCTTCCCACTTTATTTATAGTTGTATACAATTTTAATCCAATAGATATAAGTTCAGTTATAAAATGTTATAATCATTTTAATTATTTTATTTTATTTATAATTTTATTTAAACTAATGTTCGTTAAGTGCACCTGCACGGAGAAGCAAATGTACTTAACTAAACGTAGACGCTAGCACCCCCCTTCAATCTTGGAGTTTGGGCCTTCGATTTTCTCAATTTCCATTCAAAACGGACTAACTTTGGCTTTAGACCTCCACTTGAGACAATACCATGGTTCCTCCTTCGTTTAATATATTATAATTTCCTTTCTGTAAAGTATAACAGGCGGACGAAGAATTAAATAAAGCCATGGATGGAGGTACGCGCCAAAATGCATGTCATGTCAAGAATAAAATAATCTAACGTCCCAACCCTCATTTATACAAACCTAAAAGGATACCGAAGCATATCTGGCAAATATCAATAGCCTATGTTCGCGACGAAACTTAACACTGATGTAATGCACGGTGTTATAATAACCAAGAAATAATAGTAACACTGCGGCACTATGAGCCCGTGCGTTAATAGATGAGGTAAAGTAATTCCACTACCTATAGATGTTTATCGATATAGGTAAAATAAATAGATTCGAAAGAACAGGGTTTGAGCCAAGAAAACTGTTTTATTTACAATTTATACAAGATCTGAATTTGGAACCGGTTTTGATTATTTCTAAGTTGAGTGAATTAGAGGTCCACTGGTACTGAATCATTTGTAAGGGTGATGTGTGGAAAGAAGGCGAACTATCCATAGTGGCCCCAGCCGCCTCCCCATCTGCCTCCCCAGCCGCCGCCCCACCTGCCCCCAGCCGCCGCCCCCAGCCTCTGCCGCCCCAGCCGCCCCAGCCACCGCCACCCCACCCTCTGCCGCCCCAGCCGCCTCCGTGGCGCCAGCCCCACTGAGGATCGGGCAACGGCTCGCTCATCGCCATGCACACCATCATTAGGCACAACAGCGCCTAGAAAATAACCGTGTAGTCGTTAGTCTTATGTCTATGAAAACATTATTTCTCCTTATTATAGTGTTTACGTATGTCGTAGCGAAGAATGGAGTCATGAAAAAACACCTTCAAGATTTAGTTTTTTAAAAGAGAGAGGTACGCGATAGTTCGAAAACCTTTGTACGGAACACGTTGCGAAATAAGATATGGACTAATTATGTTATAATTATGATTATAATGAATGATTCCGTGTGTATAACAAGCAGAAATACTTAAGAACTGATGAATCTGAAAACATCACGCGACATCATGTCTATTCTCGCTCATTCGGCCACAAGCGAGATCGGTTTCGACTTCTCTAGCAATTCTGTTAATAGAATAGCGAGCTTCACATGGCGGCTGAAATTAAAGCATCCTTTCAGCACTGTCAGCACTTTAAAAAGCCCAAACGGGTCTAGCTAAAGACCGAATAAGACAGTGATAGAAAATCGAAAGAGTGATGATATTCCAAACCTACGCTTTTAAATAAAATTATTCGTATATAATTCTAAGAATGTCAATAGTTTAGCTCGGGGTGTTGCGCTTTAGTGAATAGATGTTTTTGGTACTTACAACTGCAAAATAACGCATGTTGATGGTTGAGCTGTAGCTTCTGCTGTAGACAACCTGTATCGCTTCTTCTCGAGAACAACCTCTTATATAGTCAGTAATTTCAAGGACTTCCCCCGCACAGCGGCTCACTGGTTCATTGAATACGCCCGAAAACAGGACCTACTTTACTGGCATTGTTTCCCTTGAGCACGAGAACGCCTTCAATATTGTAGATATTACGCTCTGCATCTTTGTTACTTATAACAAGACAAACATTCGAACATTTATAAGTTCGGAATACCTCTTTGGTGATTTGCTTGGGTTTAGATTCCCACTCAGTTTTCACGGTCTTCTATCTCCTCTCGCTGGTTTGTTGTTTTGCTAGACCGGTATCGACTGCTCGCCACCTTCAGTAGCTGTTGAGTCAACTTTGGGATAAGGGATGCTTGCAGGACATTATGTCTGCACTTCCACTTCATTTAACTTATGGTGGTTGTCTTGTTTGTCCTGTGTTATGTGAACGTATGTTCTGTCCTAGTTTTGGTGTTTTTGAAAGCATGAGTCGAGCTTTATATCCTTATATTCACGAATAAATTTGAGTAAAAGTTTTCTCACTGACAAACGTTCTCAGAAATAATACGAGTTCGTTTTATGGCATGTCGTCCAGGTTACCTGAAACAACTAATTTTGTCAGAATTATGTCGTTATTTGAGTGAACACTAAAAATCCTATTTTCTCATTTGTTGTACCAGGAGTAAAGAACTGAAAAAAAATCACTGGTGTAATTTAGTTCGTCTAATACCCTATTCAGCCCTAATTTTAAGATTAATTAATCGATGTACTTTTTTTAGATACACTAATAGTAGGAAAACATATTTTAAAACCTCTTCAGCCACATTAACTATGTCAATTATTGCTTCTTATGTCAGTATTCTATTGAATACTATCGGTAGTAGAACTTGGCTTGCGAACAAAACATTAATATAATAATCTACTGGACATGAATCACGAAGTTGAATCATTTGTCGAATTTATTAATTTTCTTCTAGCACACCTGAGTTGAGATAACATATCAACCACTTCATAATGGTTAAGGAAAGAGGTTATTCAGTTTCCCTATGTTAATTACTCGTTATCCTTAAGTGCCCACCTCATATTAATAATGGTTTAATATGGTGTAAACTTGCGATCTTTAGCATTTTGCACATCTTTAGCATCGTGCGAGCTTCACTGGCTCGAATGAACTTACCTCAACAGAAGACCACAAGAATCATAGTGTTCCGAACGCTCGCAAACTAAGAAACAGCTATTCAAAATTAATTGGAAATTAGTATAAAATGTAATCCTAACTAAAACATTGGTATCGTATATATGATTTTAAGCTAATCGCAGGTCACGTCTCCGCAGTGCCGCCGGCAATCGCTTCTCAAGTTCGGTGGCTCCAATTCATATCTTCGGGGCGATAAAAACGAAAATCACAGTTTCGATTTTGCCACATTTTACTGTTGGCAAACACTGTACTGCTAGATTGTAATTAACTTGCCTTATTTTTGGAATTAGCAGAAATTCAATTGTTCTTATCATAATTCGGCTTCCAACAATAGTAACAAAAACGGTGATGAGAAATATAAATGTCGGCGGAGTTTTTTGAGAAACCAACAAATGTTTCTAAGGTTTTCACCACAAAACACAAGTTGTTAAGCATAATTCGTGTTTAGGGCGATCTCATAACTCTTATAACTCCAGTTACTAGTTTATTTCAAACTCTTTCCTCAGCCTTTATAATCTATAAATCAAATATAGTTATAAAACAATTTGTATAAAGAGATAAAGATTTGTATAAATCTCCGAATTATTTCAATACCGAAACTTTTATTTTTAGTAAATTAGAATCGAACCTTTAATTTGTTCTTTCTTATCTCCCCGTTTATTGTATCTTTGAGAACCTAACATTTCAACAATTAGATCAACAGATTAGAATACAGTTATAGATAAATTGAACGGGTTAACATTAACCATTATAAAATGGAAAGCCATTCCAGAATCATCGAAAGGTATAAAGGTAAATCTGTGGGTTTCAAGAAACGTAAAGTAAAAGTAGCATACGAAAATAGTAATTTATTCAAATTCATAAGGTAATAAACAAATATTCCAAGACATTAGCCTTGAGAGAGCGACAATTTTGAATCTACAGGACTGTATATTAATATCTGCCGAATTTGCGATGCGACGGTTTAGGAAGACACGATGTAGGAAGGCATTTATCCGTAGTGTCCCCAGCCGCCCCTGCCGCCCCATCTGCCGCCCCAGCCTCCGCCGCCCCAGCCACCGCCGCCCCAGCCACCGCCGCCCCAGCCTCCCCTACCGCCCCAGCCGCCCCGCGGTGGCCCCAACCGCCCCATTGAGGATCCGGCAAAGGCTCGCTCATTGCAACGTACACCATCATCAGGCACAATAACCCCTAGAATAAAATATACAAATGTGATACAATAATCCGATTAATTTGGATTATTGTGTTACTAATATATAAGTAATTACGATTAGCGTAATAAAACAATCAATCCAATTTCGTAAACGGGTTTCCTGTTTATAAATGACTGTGGCCAATATGGAATAAATAAAACACGGAATAAAAATGAAACAACGAATTCAGGTTTCGTTTAGTTACTTAATTTAAGTTTGACCACTAGTGGGTTATACTCACGAGTACGAGGGAACGCATGTCGATGCAGTTACTGTATGTACTATGGCTGTACCTAGGGTGAAAGGCTCTACTGGAGAGCTGCCGTCGTCCCGGCTTATATACTGAACTGTTTCAAGGGCGCTAATCCCCCTTACACGGACCCGACAATTGCAATGAGGAAATGGAGGCGATGGACGCCACCGGTACCATTGACTCTACGGGGACTTGCCATTATCTCCCGGACGTCTGTCACGAACGGTTCGTCCCTAGTACATCGTATTTCTGTCGGAAATGTAACATGGCGTATCCTCTTTTGTCGGAATTTTTCTGCCAACACCGGTCGTTTATATTCCACTGGGTCGTACGGTTCTTTAGTTGTTCCCGAAGGCGTTTATAGTTATTTTATATAGAATTCAAGCGATAGAATGTTTAAAGTGATGTGTTCTTGCTAAACGGCTATAGTGTAATAGAGTTAATTGGTTCTAAATCGCATAAAATAAACCGCGTGAATATTATTTATAAAACACTTAATTAATATTACGTTAAAACACTTCGAAAGTTACCGCTACTGGTCTCTGTGATATCATGTGACTTTGAATATCATAGTTCTAATTCACGGAGAACATGGGTAAAAAATGAATTCAAGAATATGGAGTTGTTATTCTAATACAATTTTTTTACTACAATTCTTGAAAAACATTTTCTATACGTTGTTCAGTAATTTATCAAGAACTTCTGAATCCAATATATTAGAGTAGATATTAATTTTATAAGAGAGCTCGATATACATTTTTTGTGAATTCAATTTTAATACATGAATTTCAATTAATTGTTGTATAAATTATATTAATTGCAAGTTGTGATCAATTTTTGTTCATATTTAGTGATAAATATTTACCCGTTAATTAATATTTAACTTAAAATTTAAGGGTGCGTTTAATATAATGAAGGGTAATATCCGTTTAATACAATTTCCAGAATATTTTCATTCATAATATTAAAAGATTGAATCAGGTAGTCGATCAGGAGTCTTTTGTTTAGTTCAGGAATTCAGGAAGTTATTAATTTGTCATGTATTATTGCATATAATTCAAAATCAATTGAAATAAATATCTATATGCATAACAAATTATACTCCCATCAAATGCAAGTGATTCCGTAAGGAAGTAAGTAGTAGCTTGAAATATTAATATAGAACTGGAATTACATGAATATAGAATGTTATATAAGTATATATATATATATATATATATATATATATATATATATATATATATATATACATACGTATAATTTTAATGATCATTTTGTATAGTAATGTTTCTAATCATAGATTTGTTCCATAATTATAGATTGTATTACTTTATTTGTTAGATGCAATGTTTATTTATTTTATAATTATTAGTAGCATTGAGTGTTCGATTTCGAAAGAGAAAGAAATGTAAGCATAAATTCGATATCGCTACAAGGGGGCATATTGCGAATTAGGAATTCCATGTGGACTGTATTATTGTGTACCAAATAGTAACAGCAACATGTCAGGGTCGAATAGGTAATTTTTTACCTACCGAGCAGCTTGTCGATGAAGAGGAGCTGCCCACAACGATTTTAGCATCCGTGTTATATAAAAAGATATATATCATAGTATAATTTTGTTTTTTAAGGATAATTTTGTATAACCCTGTAGAGTGTTAATGCGCTCCGTGTCCCGTATGTGGTCATGCACAGGACTCCCGGATAGTATTTCAGGGGATATATTTGGTATATAGCTTTGTAATTTCAGTTCGCGGGCACTATAAACCTATGCGGTAATATAACCACAGGGTAGTGGAAAGTTATTCCGCTATACGTGAATAGCTACCGAGAAAGGTTAAATAAAAAGATAAAATAAGATATAGTATTTGCAGCCAAACTGTTTTATTTACAACTTATACATGATCTGAATTTGGAACTGGTTCGGAGTATTGTATCGAAGGTATGTAAATTGGAGGTCCACCGGTAGTGAGACTGGTGTAGGGGTGATGCTGAAGTGTGGCGTGAGGGCTATTTATCCGTAGTGGCCCCAGCCGCCGCCGCCCCAGCCTCTACCGCCCCAGCCGCCGCCCCCAGCCTCTGCCGCCCCAGCCGCCGCCCCCAGCCTCTGCCGCCCCAGCCGCCGCTCCTCCCCACCCTCTGCCGCCCCAGCCGCCTCCGTGGCGCCAGCCCCACTGAGGATCGGGCAACGGCTCGCTCATCGCCATGCACACCATCATCAGGCACAACAGCGCCTAGAAAATAACCGTGTAGTCGTTAGTCTTATTTCTATAAAAAGTAGAAAAATTAGTAACTAGAGAATTAGAGGTACGAGACGGTTCGAAAACCCTTTTACCGAACCCGATGCGAAATAAGATATAGCCTGATTTATAAACTATATATTATTTAATTTACTTAAAAAAACTTTTATTGGGAGTATAATGAATGAGTAATTATAAGTATAATGAATGATTCCCTGCGTATAAAAACAGAAATAGTTCAGAACTGAAAAACCTGAAAACATCAGTCTCCTTTCGCTCAAGCTAGATCTGTTTCGGCTTCTCGAAATCGTATGTAGCGATTATGTCAGTAGTATAGTGAGGTTCACATGTCGGCCGCAATTGAACCATCTTTTCGGCTAACTGACGATGGCGAAAAGACCGAATAGGATAGTGATAGAAAATTGAAAGAGTGATGATATTCCAAACCCGCGCTTTTAAATAAAATTATTCGTATATAATTCTAAGAATGTCAATAGTTTAGCTCGGGGTGTTGCGCTTTAGTGAATAGATGTTTTTGGTACTTACAAATGCAAAATAACGCATGTTGATGGTTGAGCTGTAGCTTCTGCTGTAGACCAACCTGTATCGCTTCTCCTCGAGAACAACCTCTTATATAGTCAGTAATTCCAAGGACATCCCCCGCACAGCGGCTCACTGGTTCATTGAATACGCCCGAATACATGTCCTGCTTTACTGGCATTGTTTTCGTTGAGTAAGATACCATATCTACACAGCTATTTTCACGAGAACGCCTTCAATATTGTAGATATTACATTTTCCGTCTTTTTTACCCAAAATTGGCATTTAAATAATGGATTGTTTGCACTATTTTAATTCTTAATATAATTTATGCAATCATACGTGTATTATTTCTTAGGTCTGCAAAGTATCAATAATTATAAACGAGAAACAAGAAATAAAATGAACAACCTTGTACTGGTCTTTTTGTTAGCTTTAGTCGAGCTTTATATTCTTTATTCGGGACTGAATTTGAGAAAAAAAATAGAGGTTTTCTCAATGTCGAATGTTCCCAGATAACATAGCACAAGATATTGCGATTGAATTATGCCATATATGACGTGTCGTCCAGCTTACCTAAAGTAAGTTCCATTGTCAGTTAACTGTTGAGGATTATTACGTCGTTTGAGTGAGCAATAAGAACTTATTGTATCATTACTTTTAGCAAATGGTAAATAACCCTGGAATAATTACTGGTGTAATTTAGTTCTTTATACAATGCCCCCATTACATATCTTTATTTTTGATCCTAATGTTTAATTTTTAATTTAATTTTGTTTAATTTAAATATTGATGAATGGAATAGTAGCAAAAAATGCAGTTTTATATCGACCTTTTCAGCCACATTAACTATATCAATTATTGCGTGTAAAATAGTAATTTTAAGTTTTCTATCGATCTTACAGTATCCTAACAAATACCGTCGGTATTAGACCTTGGTGTGCGATCACAGATTATAGATTTAAATTCACTGTAACCTCCTTTGTCTGCAATGGAAATGTGTCATTGGCTGTGATACATTAATATTTATTTTTTTCATGATTAATAAATAATCTGCACGGAATGAATCACGAAGTTGAATCATTTGTCGAGTTAACTAATCAACGTAGAATACACCTATGAGTTGAGATAACATATCGAGGACTTGCCATTGTGTACAGACACAGGTTATTCAGTTTTCTTATGTTAATTACTCGTTATCCTTAAATGCCCGCGCCAAATTAAATGGAACGCCGATTAATCTGGTATAATCATGCGATCATTAGCATTGAGATCTTTAACGGGTTCTAACAAACCTTCAAGTTTGCGGGCGTCCAAACTTTACAAAAATAATTATCTCGTTTCCAATGGACTTTTGTTTTCCCACTGGAGATGACTGAGTCCTTCAATGGTGGAGAATTAATTAAATTAAATCCTCTTCATTCATTATAATAGCCTAGTTCGTTATAAACGTTTTGCCAATTTGGTAACAGTCGACATATTTCGTGTTGGACGATGAATTTATTATTTGTTCGTATTGTGACCATATAGTCTATATTGAGTTGTCCCGAACTAATTTTTAAATAACCTCTGAAATGATAGGTGTAAGTCAAGGTCATCAATACATAGCGTATTAACGACGTCTAATGGATGCTGACTTGTTTGGCAAGTTTCGTCAATGACCTTCGGGAAAATTCTCGGTTGGCCGAGTCCGAGAGATGTTTCACCGAAATCAACTGATAGCCATTTCTGTCAATGGCAATGAATCATCCTCTCTAACGCCTTGTCTCTGTGTTAACACGTTAGACGACGTCGTTTTTTAAATATAACACTAATCCAAATGCATTGTGCACCTACAGGAAATGAACTTCGAATGGGGTGAAACATGTATGAAATGTAATTTAAAATGTATTAATAAAAATAAATGCGCGTAAAACAATTCCAAAATTATTCGCTTACAAATATTTATTTCTACTTATATTTAAAAAAAGGGATACTGAATATCTAATATATTTCAATTTTTATGTTTTTTGTGAAACTAGCGCCCCCCTGAGTGTGGTGCGGAAATGTACTGAACTAAAGTTCGTTGAGTGCACATGCACCGATAAACTAGCGCCCCTTGAGGGTGGTGCGGAAATGTACTTAACTAAAGTTCGTTGAGTGCACATGCACCGATAAACTAGCGCCCCTTGAGGGTGGTGCGGAAATGTACTTAACTAAAGTTCGATGGGTGCACTTGCACCGATAAACTAGCGCCCCTTGAGGGTGGTGCGGAAATGTACTTAACTAAAGTTCGATGGGTGCACTTGCACCGATAAACTAGCGCCCCTTGAGGGTGGTGCGGAAATGTACTTAACTAAAGTTCGTTGAGTGCACATGCACCGATAAACTAGCGCCCCTTGAGGGTGGTGCGGAAATGTACTTAACTAAAGTTCGTTGGGTGCACATGCACCGATAAACTAGCGCCCCTTGAGGGTGGTGCGGAAATGTACTTAACTAAAGTTCGTTGGTGCACATGCACCGATAAACTAGCGCCCCTTGAGGGTGGTGCGGAAATGTACTTAACTAAAGTTCGATGGGTGCACTTGCACCGATAAACTAGCGCCCCTTGAGGGTGGTGCGGAAATGTACTTAACTAAAGTTCGTGGGGTGCACTTGCACCGATAAACTAGCGCCCCCTGAGTGTGGTGCGGAAATGTACTTAACTATAAAGTTCGTTTGTTGTACTTGTACCGATAGACTAGCGCCCCCTGAGTATGGTGCGGAAATGTACTGAACTAAACTTCGTCGAATGCGTGCATCAGTTTAGAATCAATTTAATATCCTCATTATTTAGCAGTCAGAAGCTCAATTTGTATTGTGGGACTGATCAAGTCAAGCAAGTGTGTCCAAACTTGTAAATTATAAGTCTTGGTGAAAATATATAAATAATTAAAATGGGAGAAGTAAGACTGGTTTAGGAGAGGCTTCGATTGGAGGTCACGGATTTTTAAATGGTCCTCTTTACCAGAACCAGCCCCGGCGGGTCGTCCTTGGCCCGGATGGTTCTTATTCTTATAAGCGTGGTTTACTATTTATTTTATTAATAAATCAGATATTAGGAACGAATTTAGTTTTTCATTAAACTATTCATTTTCATTAAAGGAATACTTTAAATAAAAATCAAGGGAAGAAAAGAACGGGTTAAATAATTACAAGATAATTTCTTATTGTACAGATATTTGGAACCCAGTGTTTTATTCCTATGTAATGTTTCTTATGGCCCTATTAAGTTTACTTAACTACTTAAATATAAGGATAATGAACATTACCCATTTATACATGTTTTGTTAGTAAAGTGTCTCCAGATACAAAGCCTACTTACTCCCGACTTCCCAAAAGTTCCACTCAGACTGATGAAGAGGAAGTGTGGCCTAATGATTTAAGTATACAGAATAAATAAATAAAATTAAAAAATGGGGAAAAGCCAGTGGGTTTCACCTTCGTTATTCTCTTACTGTTACTAGTGCTACTCGTACATCAATGTCGCTTATTATATTTTTAAGGTTGAAAATAGTTAATAGTAATAGTTAATAAAAACTATATAGTTATTTCAATATAATAAATAGGCATAATAATTTGAGAAATTCTTTTTGAATTTAGAGACACGTAAGATTACACATGTACACGACCATAATAAATAAAAGGCTGGAAAAAATTATAAAAGACAAAAATATACGATAAAATATATCTTTATTTTGTACAACTATTTATAACAATTTGTCACGCCGGTGCGAAATGTTGTCCTAAATTTGAGAACCGTGTAACTTTGGGGCTGGAGAAGTGGCAGCCGGTGAGCGTTTTAGACGTGTGTGAAAGACTGGAGTGCAGAAATAGTAATAATTGTGTGGAGGGAAAGGACGGACGACGTGCTTTCATCCCCAGCGGCCTCGTCCGCCGCCCCACCTCCTGCCGTAGCCGCCCCAACCGCCGCCCCACCTCCTGCCGTAGCCGCCCCAACCGCCGCCCCAGCCCCCTCGTCGGCCCCATCCACCACCCATCCATTGGCCAGCCCCCAGGCACACCACCATCAGACATATCAACAACTGGAACACAGATCAAATTTTACCTTCCTCACCCATAAATACAGTACAGTTAAGGTTTTTTCCACTATTTAGTTTTACTGTATTTATTTTCCAGGCTGTTCGGCTTAATCATTTTAAGATTCACTTTTTTTTAATCTTCGCTAATCGATCACGTCTGTCGAGTCTAAAGTTATTCATTTATTACAGATGGTTTTTAAAACTATCAAGGGAATGGACGGAAATATCGGGGTACATATGTAATATATATTAGATTGATTATTTCCTTTTGTAACGAAATCCTGATTCTACTCGCTTGTAGTAGAGTCTTCTTGTTTTATTGTAAACCGTGACTACAATATTTTAAATTATATTTAGTGAAAGTGCGGCTCTGAAGGAGAATCTACCCATTTATGGTACTCCTCCTCTTACCCTTATTACTAGGTAGTGAGGAAATCGAGTGACTCTTAAGGTGACGCTCGGAATTTTCAGGAAGGTGACACGAGGAGAGCTGTTGAATCGAACGATTGGAGCAATGAAATATTTTCCAATGGAAGGATTTATATCGGAAGTTACTAGTTCGAGAACGGGACTTTCAAACAGGAATGGGGGTTAGTGATTTTGATTCGTTACAATATTATGACCTGATAAGTTTAGGTAAAAACGTTTCGACTCCACTCCATTTATAAAAAATTAAATCAAATATTTGTTTGCAACCTCTCTCGGATTTTAATCTTGGAATCGAATTCTTAATAGCATTTAACAAGTTTTCTGTTTCCAAATTGGAAACAGGAAATTAGAGCACAAAAAATACCGAATTGCTTGTGGCGATTAGAAAATATATATTCAGCTGCTCAAATCTGCGGCACTCACTATTCACATACAACTTAAATTCATACAAGGATTTACTTTCACATTTTTTATAATAGCTTGCCTTATTTTAAATTAAAGTGCGTAAGTATTTGCAATTCACGGGATAATTTGTTTCTGATATACGCATTAAGCGTTGCAAGCACAACGATTACAATAATTGTAACCTATGGAAATCTATCTGCTAACCCTATTTTGTTATAGATCATGGGTAGAACTATAATATACTTATCTATCTATGATGGTAATATATAATAAAGTAATCGAGATAAGGTAGACAAAAATTGAATCTTAGACATAATGCATTTTGAGAAGTAAGTTTAAATAGACTAGTCCAAAAAATCAATGTGGAAAAAATCAATTGAACACTGATCCGATTAATTTCGAAACATAATAAAAATACTATATTCTTGCGATACGAGTGATAGTTTAAGTCGCAATTAAGGTGTTTCTCTATATTGATATTATTGCGAAGTGCGGAGCCGATTTAAAAAAAATAAAAAAATGTTACTTACAATAGCAAGCAAACGCATCCTGCAGCCGTCTTAGATGCAAGAGTCGGTATGCCACGGTATGGCCCCGGTACCGATACTTTTATACGTCCTACACTCAAGGACGTCGTTCGGCGTTAGCGCCGTTTGAATCGTTTACCGGAAGAGATGGTTAAAAAATTAGTGTCCGTGGTTGGAGCAATTAGGAGATTCCGTGAGGCTCCACTAGGATAGGGACGCGGAATTGTCTATTCAGTGTGGGGGAGTGGGGCTTCGCTCAGCGAGGATCGAAACAAAAAACTGGCCAAACAACATTCGGTTTCATCTATGGTGATTAAGATTCTGCCCGATCTACGGGAGGATCACGACTGTTTTGGGCCTAATAATATCGACAGGAACTAAGGTGATTTTTTAACCAGCACGTATATATATTTATAAGAATGCGCCACATTCGGTCGTTAGCCAAACTCAGAAGTAACATTATTTAACCCCATTAAGACTTACTTTTGATTTGCACAATGAAACAATTTAATGTTGTGTTCTTTTTTTTGTTGTTCTCATACCTAGACTCAATAAAATGAAGTTAACGATAATGTAATAAGAATAATTCAGTGGCACATGGGAAAGTAATGCTGAAAGATTCTTAAGAATATGCACAAATAAATAAATGCTTGCTTTTTCATTTTATTTTAACATTTGTTGTTGTACTATCAACTTGACAAGTTGTGAGTACAATAGCGGTATATTCATATCTTCTGACTGGATTCTCCCGACAAAACGAATCGACCAGTGCTAATATTTTTTGTCATTAATTTCATGTGAAAACCTCTTGTCTGTGCTATAATGGATTGGCAATAGGGATAGAGATTTGACGAGGAAATTAGGATGAGGAATGGAATGGAACAAGAAGAACCGGAATTTCATGACTTCGACTGTTGGTATTTTTATGTCATGGTGGATGGTGTAATTAGAAACATACCAGGTTCAATTAAGGATTTTTCGAAGGACATTTAATTGGAATTCTTCGAGGGATGTTGGATGTCTAGGTGGAATCCATAGTTCAACGCGTTATGTTCACGTCGGTTTCAGTAAAGTTATGTGAAATGTCAGTTTGTTAGTAGTAGTTAATTTTGATGTCCTTTTTAGCAATGGCCTTAGCAGTCCTGCTTAAGTTAAGTCCATTCTTTCGAGACGTTTATAGGTATTCTAGGTCTTGGGAAGGTCAGATAATTGTTGGTTTAATAGAGGATAGGGCAGCTCTTACGACAATGCCATAAAGAGGTAATCACTGAATTTAAGCCTTACCCATTTGGCTATATTGTAGTGCCATTCAGCAAAGGACTGAAAATTGAAACTTGATTCCTTATCCGCCCTATCAAAATACCTGAAAACTTTCACAAATGCCGACCAGAAAAGAAAATGAACTAATAAAAAAGAAAGTATTTAACTGTAAAGCTAATGCGGTACTAGTCAAATGATCGTCATCGAATTTGCACAGGAGCCAGTTGTGAAAATCGGGCACTTCAAGGTTCATATTTCTGGTCCAAACACGTCAGAGTTAGAGTGCAAAAGGTGACGGCAATACATTTATTTACAGCCGCCACTTCTATTTGAATATATATCGATTGGTTATACAAGGGCTCCAGTGGTGGAATTGAATTTTTATAGGACTCGGAGACAGGCCGTTTTGATTTACAGTATTGTAAATTCCCCCCCCGATGGATGGGAGGGATCTGTTTCGGTTCATTTAGACAGATATGAGAGTTACATTATAATGATGAGATTCCTAATCTCATGCTGCACACTTCTCTGAGAGCTTATGTAAAGATCGATAAGCTTTTGTAATAGTGAAATGGGTACTTCCTATTAACGCCAGGGCAGCAGAAGTTGCGGCCCATTTTCCACTGAAATCCGATTGACTACTTTGTTTTTAAATAGTGTTTTGATGTAGATTGGCTGCACTTAAAAACAGCCAAATCTGTAGCTGCGGTGGCGTTAATACGTAAGTACCTTAATTTTTTTAACCGCTTCAGGAATTTGCTTAGTAATCTTTGTATTTCACTCCTAGGGTTAGGCACTATATTTGCGTTCGATAAGAAATATTTCGAAATATATTTATATCAATAATAAATTTTGTTAATGATAAATAAAAATATATATTTCATAAAGTTTCATAAAGAAATTAGGAAAAATAGAACTTTTGAAAAATAGTTAATAACAATTTCAGTTAAATTTGTCACCAACTCCGTTTTATTAGACGAATTAAATTAATTAAAAAATAGCCGTGGTCATCAACAATTATCCGTCTCCTCCTGCAGTTATTTTCTCTCCACATGGGTGTCCTTGGTCAATGGAATTTCCTTACTTCAAATTCTGGGACAGTAATTTTGAAGCAAGGTAAGAATTATACATTATTATTATTACATTTAATCAAGATCTTTTCCAGCTAATTAAGTATGATAGAATTGTATTTCGAATTTTATGTTGACGCTTAATATCATTTATCATTTATTATTCATCACTTTACCAATAAAGTATTTCTTTTTAACATTTAACATTTCGGGAAATCAGTTTTGGCTCGTACGGTGCTTTTGGGTTTTGTAATGTTTTTAAATTGTAATAAAAGTTTCATTAGGCGTACTGTTAGTAAATAATTCTTACTGGAAAACCAGAAATATTAGAAATAATACTCTTAAAAATCATTTATATACTCCACACTATTAGTTGTTATTATTCATATAATTTATTTCGTTAAAGGTGCTGTCAATCTATTTGGAAGGAAAACATCCTTGTGAAATTGCAAACACCGATGTAATTTTAGATAATATATTCGAGATGTTGCAACCCATACAATACTGTCAGTCCTCCGCTCTCTCGTAAATATATATTCATCGTTTGCAATAAGCAATTCATTTCCTCGTTGTTACTGTTAATGGAAATATCAGTAATAATATGATGACAAAAACAACTCATTTCCCTCGTGTAATTGCTTGGATGAGATATTCAATAAAAAGATATGCTTCCGAAACAGTAAATAGTAGTAAATACTACAAGCCCTTCGTAAGGGGTACAACTCAGGTTTTAGCACTCGTATACTACTCAGCATTAGGTTCTCACGAATATGGGATGGAAACTACAGTGGTGTCCAAAAATAAAAATTTTATTATTACATTACATCATAATTAACAGAACGTCGACTGTTAGTATTGAACAATATATAGTTTTTCATTAGCGGTACAGAAATGTGTTTTAAACTGTGTTGTCTCCGATTTGATTTACCCCCAATGTCCCCAACCGTGATGGCCCCAGCCGTGGTGACCCCATCCGTGGTGACCCCATCCGTGATGGTGGTGGTGATGGCCCCATCCGCCTCCCCATCCGCCTCCCCATCCTCCCCAGCCGCCCCAGCCGCCCCACGGTGCAGGGCTCCCGCCGACCAGGCACAACACCAGACAGAGTAGCTGAACAAAAAACATACGTAATATTACGCAACCGTAGCGTTGGTTAAATATAATAGAAATAGTAACCCCTCGCCCCCGCCCGCCACCACCTCCGTACCACTCAACAGCACTAGGATGTAGGGCGGAGGAAGTATCCAATTCGGAACAGCTATAGTGAAAATATCACTATCTTCCGGTTGGATCGCGCGATACTGTGTCACCAGGGTTAGCAGGGGTTGCGCCCTGCCACTCCAGTAGTAGAATGGGCATCATGTTTGCATTGTCACTAACTTTACTTGTCTTTTTCTTGTCCTTTTCCCCTGGGGAAAACCTTTTTGTCAACTTCCGAGGTTTCGGAACTCATACCGTTCCCGGTTCCGTCATCAGGGTCCGACAGGTGAAGTGAATTAAAGTGATAATTCGAGCGGTAGCGCAAACCTTCGTTCATTTTACAGTGGAAACAGTTTAACACGAAAACGTTTAACTTGAAAAATAATATATTAATAATACTGTTAATAATGTGTGTTAACATAGTATAATATTCTTATCCTGACAAACGACAGTGTAATTTCATACAATTGCTTTACTCTAACGCGAAATAAAAATTGATTAACAAAATAATTTCGCGACGTCGACAAAATAATGCGCAACGTCGACATGTTGCTCGGAAATTGGAAAACATGAAGCAAATTAGTGTTAAAGATACAACACGTGGCAACATTGAGCAATAGGAAATTATGGGTTGATACAGATGGGTGAAATAGGGACTACTAACCAGCCATATTTAATGACCTGGCAAAAACAATCCCGGACTCGATTATCATGATATTATGCGTTCTTGTCAATGTCTGCAATGAATTTATCCTCTTTCATCCTCCGAAAGTATTCCGGTGTTACGTAAAGTAATATAACTAATCACTTCGTTTTCTATAAAAATATATAATGAATATCAGAGACAACTCAGTCAAATATGTAAGAATATTGGGGGTGGGTGTTAAAGATGCATTCCTAGGTTGTGCATTTTGAGATACCAAGCGTTAAAACAATGTACGATACCATACTTGACCGTATGTTCATATGGAGTCAATAAACTTAGGTGCTGGGCATTATTGACCGCAAGGATTTGCCACTTTACTTATAAAGCTATTTATCCCTCTCCCGTGAGGTGGTTAGATTTGCAACCGCAAACGCGCTGAATATCATCGGATGGCTCCCGATGGAAAAAAAAGCGCTTGAGTTTCTTTCATTGTTGCAAAGTTACTCATTTGATTGCATCCTGTCAATCCTACGATCCGACAGAATCTTATTATCCAGCGTGGGCTGTGCAACTGGAGATTGTTTACAGTACAACACTATTCTGTTATCTTATTTAAACCAGTACAATTAAAATGTAACAAAACTATCAAATTTTCGAAATTAAAACTGCGGAAATTGTTATCCAAATATGGCACCTTGTTTATAAAATATTTATTGAGACAAAATATATTCTTAAATGTAGAAAAACTATTACCTCATCGTTATTATTTTTGAACCTTTTTAATCAAGTTATAATTTCGTTCAAGTTTACAGTAATTGAATATTGTATCCTTTAGTTCGGCTAATTTAGGAGTAATGAGATATTCAAATTATATTCGATACACCCGTCTATTATTTTATAAATGACCGGACATTTTTAAAAAGGACGTACCAGTGCTACAGCGAAGCGCATGTCGGTTGGAGGCGTCGGAACGTAAGCAGGCAACTCTAATACTGACTGGAAGCTATTCAAGTGTGACTGAGACGTAGCGGACATAAGAGGTTTTATAGGGAACATCCCCAAGGACGAACGGCCCGTATCGGGCTTTAGGCGGGTTTCCACCGCTTTATTAGCATTTAATAGAAATCCCAAGAAGAGCGGCGGGTAAGTCACAGGCGCCCGAGGAACGAGGAAAACAACGGAATCGGCCAAGCGGATTTCAGGAGCCTCGACACTCCTATTCAATTAGCGAAACGCCGGTAAAACCGCAGCAAACATCGCAGAGGACGCCGTTCTCGCATACGGCCCCCCAAACAGCCGCAATTATACCTTACTAGTCATACTAATTCAGTATAGTAGTTTTAGTCTGAAAAAACATGTGAGGCATTCCACTTGTAAAGTTTTTCCTACTCGATAATTTATTGTCCGCCTTCCTACCTGCAGAATGCCAATTGCAAGATTCGAACTAGTCGTTAAATAAAACACATTAACAGGCACATTTGCGCGGTAAAAAAAAATAGAATAAAGCAGATATCCTAATTTTTTATAAAAATGTTAACGTTATAACTATTTTATTTTTACATACAACCATCCTATATTAATGTAAAATTGTGTTATAACATTTTAAGGTTTAGTTGTGTTTGAAGAAAATTATTTAGTAGACAACAAAGAAATGAGCGTGTCGCTCTGAGGACGCAATCGTTTAGCAACTTTGGTATTTCAATACAATAAAATTGGACACGTGGAAAGAAAAAATTGGAATATATTAAAATTGTTAAAACTTGGTGTAAGAAATTTAATATTGGCTGACCAACTTCTGAAATAAAGCTTTTCTACTTTTCTTGTAAGGAGGAAAAGTTCTAACTTGGTGGGGTGGTTTCAGGTGGGGTGTTTAATACCGCGAACAAGATTCTTTTTTGTTTACGTTACAAGTAGTCTGCGACAGTCGATCTGTACAAATTGCCAGGGACAAAGATAGTGAATCGACAACGAGGTGATGGTGTGTGCTCCCTATTTCAAAGGTGGAACAAGGCGATGAGTATTGACTAACCCGCACAACACACTCACCCTCGATTTGATCTCGGTCAAACTAGCAGGAAGGTGCTGGTCCGCACCTGTTATGAAACATGAAATCTTCGCAGATATTCAATCTTGGAAACAAACTCAACTAAATTTTACCTCCATGATTTTCTAATTCATTTATTCTAACCAGGATTTCTTGAAATAGGGCAATGGGGATATAATATCATAGGGGGTGTTTAATTGAAAGAGACACTGGTAAAATAATTCCAGGTTTAATAACTAGTCTGCCTTTTACGTGAGTTTAGTCTGGGTCTAGTACCAGACAAACGAATATGATGTATCTATCAGCAATAAAAAATAATTTTGCCCTCTGAAACATGAAATTATTTATACAATTTGTGAAACGCATACAATTTATTTCCGTTGTTAGGGCACAATAAACGTTCAGAATTGTGCTGTCGCTATCGTTGAATGCGGAAGGCAATATTTTTCAGAAAATTGATATGAAAAGGTCTGTCTAATCAAACGCTCTTTTGACTGCTACACTGAAGCAAGCTTAAAAGAGTCATGTTAAGTTATCAATTAATGGCTTAATTAATTGAATGGATTGAGGTCGAGCGGCCGGCTCCTGTTACTCATCGCGCACCGCAAAAGAAGGAAATGGCTCTAATTGTGCAACGCGGTATCTCGCGATTAATTAGTCATCAGTCCAGCTGGCCAGGTTTTTCTTCCAACCTTCAGCACCTGTTAGGCCATAACTCAGTTGAACGTCAATGCGGGCTTCGGTTGGGCAACGAATGTTAAAAATAGAGAGAATAAATTGTTCGTTCGAATAAAATTCTTCCAATGGCTATAAAAAATGGGTACCATCATAATACGGTGACTGCCCCAGAAAAATATGAACACTTTTTAATGATAAAATGATGATTTAAGTTAAAGAGTTTTTGTGTATTTAGTCTCCATCCAATTTCATTTGATAAAGTATAAAATGCAGCAGGAGCAGAATTGAATCTTTAATTCGCGACCTGAATTATTCAGGAGTGTGTTTCCCCTTTGGCCACCGTGTGACTACCTGAATCACGAATAGGCAACAGATTGAGATTTTATTATTCATTTTATTATTAGGCTTTCGTCAAATATCACAGGAAATTGGAAGAATGTTGATATATGTAATGTAATGAATATTAATTCTTGAAAGAATAATGCAGTGAGCTTTAAACTTATGGCATTTGATTTTCTTTGTTTTATTTTGTTTAGACAAACTGGTCCTCCCGTTAGAGGATAGCCAGGCTTTTAAAGCGTTTGTGATAAATAGACCGAGTAAGAGGAATTATTCAATTTACTGGGGATTCCAGATGCAAACTGATTTGGTTCGGCTCCAAGACTGTTGTGTATTCTCCCCCCCGTACCGCAACTATAAATCTTGGTTTACATCATAGAGTTTTAAAGATAATTGGTTTGAGGGCATTTGGTTATTGTGCGCGCCTCGGCTCTCAGACTGGAATTAACCGAAATGTTATTCGGGTGTAAAATTTGAATATGAAGAAAGGCGGTTAAAATTTTCATTCTTCGTTGGGACGTTTTGCGTTAAAATTCATTTAAAGCACGCGGCGTTAACACTATTATCGGCCTAAAAATCGATGAAGTAATAATTTAACAAATATTAAATTCGATTTTTGATTAATTTAAAAATTAATTTTCACAAATAATATATTGGAAGAGACGTATTTATAATGAAATGTAGAGACCTAGCCATATAAATATTGATTTTATACATAATGCAAACAAAATATTAATAATCATTGAATCCCTGGCGATTAAACATACATATATTGGAATAATCCCTAAACCGTGCTCGATGATGAGAATAAATGGTTGAACTTTATCGCACATAAACTTTCAGGTGCGTCAATACCGAGTTATCGATTCGGAGGGGGGGGATTTCTGGCGCATTTAAAAAACAAGAGTATTTATCACTTACGGTAAGCGCGAACTCATTTCAACATAGAGAAATGACTCATTTCTTGTTTAAAATGATTGTGTGACACGTATGAACGCTGAGGGTCGAATCGAAACGCGAATGTATATCGAATAGTATACTCATGCCAGGAACCCAGTGAATTACGCAGTGACGTAACCTCAAAAAACTTCTGGAATCACGTTTGGCCTCTGCCTCTGCTCGAGCTGAATAAGAAAATAAAATTTACCCCTTCATTTGGACTAATTCCAATGTAAAATGAAAAGTTCAGTACTTCTGAAAAGAAACGTGACTCTGCCAGCTTAAGTACGCATTAATTACTCCGCACTTTTTCTGGATTGATGCATTTGTAAAATGAAAAGAACTAA
Organism: Lethocerus indicus; assembly: GCA_019843655.1. Classification (NCBI taxonomy): domain Eukaryota; kingdom Metazoa; phylum Arthropoda; class Insecta; order Hemiptera; family Belostomatidae; genus Lethocerus; species Lethocerus indicus. Next base: position 22,506,870 of record JACDQD010000005.1, on the reverse strand, counting down.
TAAAGTCCACAAATCCAATTGTAGATGACAAATAATAAATGCTTGGATATATTTTACATTTCTTTTGTTTAATCAATGAGAATCGTTGCACTATGTATCATCTCGTTTACACTGGTTAACTCTGTTACTGGATTGCTCTTGTACTTTACTCATACAAATTGAGTCGCAGTCATTGATAAAAACGCATACACAAACACAAACCAGAGGAAAGATATGAGTGATTGGATAAATTAGATCTAATCTCCGTAAAACTATTGCATTATATGCACTATAGCATTATATGAATATCTTCTACCTATAAAAGATGCTTTGATACTTGCTTCAAGTATTAGTTGAAGAAAGGTTTTTCAGAAAATATTATCGGCATTAAAATGTCATACATACTCTCAAAAATAAATCATATAATTGATATTTTTATGCACTAAAGTTTACATGCCATGTATGCGGTTTTTAAATAAAGGTGCACCAAATGATTTATAAAATTAAGCGTTGTATAACCCGAATTGGTATTTCCATTTAACTAGACGGTTTTTTGAAGAGTTATAAAACTTTTATATAAGTCGTTTATATTCGCTTGTAAAATTCTCTTGTGAAATATTTTACCGATAAGTTTGGAGGAACAGTAAAATTGAAATGGGGCGCTTTATTTGCACTGAAACTTTACGGAATTAACATCCTGTTCGGAACATAGCTAATTTAATAACGGATGGACGAACTTAATTTATATATTATGAAAGGTGAAATTCATATTAAATGATGATAATTTGTTCCCAACTCTCTTAATAAAATATCGTTTGCACTAATTTCTTTGTAACTTTTTTTATTGCACCGTTACATTGGGTGGAGTTTATTTGTGTATTGTGAAGTTCAGAGTTCAATACTGCCTGTATTATTCAATAACAAGTAATAAATTCCTTAAAAAGTTAAGAAAAATATAATAACATTTTTTATTACACCACTTTAGACACCAATTTAGAATCTTCTCAAACCGTATTTTATTTATTGGAATTTTTCAATTCTTGAAACGGATCATGGATTCAACCTATAACTTAGAGCTGAAAATCGGATCACCGATTATACTTCATCGATCCACCAAAACTATAAATGGAACTAGATTATGTGTAAATATCTTCTTCTTTTATAAGTCCACATAAATAAATTAAAGTTATGTCTTCTGGAATTCCCTCTGATTACGCAATGCACATATATAAATTAGCTAGCGTCCCTAAATTCCGATGCTAATCTTAACAGGCCTTACTGACAACAACTGATCATGGGAATGATAAATTATAATGTCATTAATAATATGATTTTCAATTTACCATAATTAGTTCCCGTATATATATTTCATCCTGTCATTAATCAGTTTTGTTGCTGCTGGCAGTATGACCTCAGACTGACAACTTACGTTTAGTTTGTTGAGAGACATAGCAAAAAACGGTTAATATTCAATACCTAGTTATTAGTCATTCTTGAATAACTGCATAAAATTAAATTGCCTGTTAACGACATGTTTTGTAATTTTGGATCGTTAATATCAAGAAATTATTTATTTATACAATTACTGTCATTGGTGCTAATAATATTCTAAGGTTTGTCTGTATTGAAGATATTGTTTTTATTTAAATGCCCTATTGTATATTAGGCAAACTATGGTCCACTTTCGTTAATGAATTTTGAATATCAATGATTACTCCCTAGTTGACTTGCATAGGTCCAGAAACATTCTCAATATCGAGAGAAAGAAGTTCTATTTCCATCATATCGTACTAACGGACGTTAATGGTGATCGGAAGCGTCTGGTTGGAACAATAAAATAGAATTTTAGATGATAATAAAAAATAATATTTCAAATTAGTAGTCTAATTATAACAAGTCAAAATAGTTCGCAAAATTCATACAGGGGGTTAAGTACATTTCCGCACCACATACAGGGGGGTGCTTGTTTTCACAAAAATCGTTCGTTAAGTGCACATGCACCGATAAACTAGCGCCCCTTGAGGGTGGTGCGGAAATGTACTTAACTAAAGTTCGATGGGTGCACTTGCACCGATAAACTAGCGCCCCTTGAGGGTGGTGCGGAAATGTACTTAACTAAAGTTCGATGGGTGCACTTGCACCGATAAACTAGCGCCCCTTGAGGGTGGTGCGGAAATGTACTTAACTAAAGTTCGTGGGGTGCACTTGCACCGATAAACTAGCGCCCCCCGGAGTGTGGTGCGGAAATGTACTTAACTAAAGTTTGTTTGGTGTGCTTGCACCGATAGACTAGCGCCCCCTGAGGTTGGTGCGGAAATGTTCTTAACTAAATTTCGTTGGGTGCACTTGCACCGATAAACTAGCGCCCCCTGAGGTTGGTGCGGAAATGTTCTTAACTAAAGTTTGTTTGGTGTGCTTGCACCGATAGACTAGCGCCCCCTGAGGTTGGTGCGGAAATGTTCTTAACTAAATTTCGTTGGGTGCACTTGCACTGATTAACTAGATTACTGAATTAAACACAAAAAGACAAAAGAAAACCGCCACAGTACAAGTGACAGTGACAGTGCAGTGAGGATGCCCAAAAAAACATCCAAAGTGACTAACACCGCTACTGAAGATGGCAGTAGCAGAAACCGGTCTAGCGAAAGACCAAACCAGCGAGGGGAGACAGAAACACACGAAATCTACAGTATTCTAACCCCTCGCAGACCACAAAACAGGTATTCTAAATTAAGATTTCGTCATATAATTTTCACTTAAGTAGTTATCATATACGATTTATTTCTACTATCCATATTTCCTTTCATTGGCATATAGCCGTAACAAAGTATAATATTGCCTATTTACTAAGCAAATGATAGCATATTCAGTAAGTGATAGCGTATTTATAGGATATTCACCGGTCACTTAAATGAATCTACCTCTCTTGTTAGCAGCCGATATCGACAATTCAAATATTGCGTTGATTATTACCGGATGCAGTGGATAATGGGAGATAACCAGAAGTGAAAAAACGAGTCTCGTTCCGGTAGGCCGCCTCATTTAACACCTGTCGGTGGTAAACAAATGCGAGGAAACGTCCAAGGATGTTTAACCGGAAATTCAAAAGTGAAGTCGGGCGTTAATGAGGTAATTTATCTATCCTATAGGCCACGGAAGCAGTCGGCCCCACTTCACATAGTAAGAAGCTATATCAATATCGGCTGTACCTTTTGCCAGTTTCCTGTTAGTGGAGTCCAAAACGTACTTTGGAGGTCATAATGTTTCTGACAGTCAGGGCCCGCTCACATTAACTGTACACGAAACGACGGCTAACATTAAACCAACACCCCTCAAAAATACTATCCTGTTAACAGTGAACACATCTGGTTTATTTTCCCTATGGAGTCTTGCCGAGAAAATGCAAGCGGCAAAGAGAATCTGGTCTGTTACGTGTGATTACGCCTGAGACACGCCAAACAGAATGGCAAAAAGTGGCTTAAATGAAACAGTCCCAGATATTTCAGCCAGACCCAGACTAAAGCTAAATTCCAAATTTGATCAAAACCAGTGAACTGTCTTACGTTCTATAGCTTGATACACTACTGGTGTACTAAACTCAGCATAAACACCAATTTCAGTCTTAGTACCGGCCATATCTCACAACTCTCTTTTGAGTCGGGGATACCTTCCACATTGGACAATCCATATTTCTTCTGTTCCAATATCTCTTCCATTTCGATAAGTGTGAATGAAACCGCCTCATCCTAGAAGTGAAACCCATCGGATTCTGCTTCCTTAGACGAAAAACATTCGGAGCACGCCGCCTCGGATAAAAGGGTCATTTATATGGCATAGATATTAGACGTCAATATATCAGCCCGGGAAGGCGAGGTGGTTCTCTGAGGAATCGCAGTTTGATATGAACGATGATTAGTTCTGAACTAGCAACTTACATAAGATATGATTGAACTGAAGTAATTAGATTGATACGTCCCACATTCGAGTTGAGCGCTGCAGTTCAATTTAGGTTCATTATACTGCCGATAATTATAGTAAGTGACTCATTTTCCTAATGAAACTCTAACAGGTGGTGAAAACCTTTTGTTTTCAAATACAAACGTACCTTGAAAGCTTTATAGATAATTGAAATCAATAACCATCGAATTCTCTTCACCAAGCTCTTTTCCCTACAGATTAATTGAACAAACAAAGTATTCTTTCAGATTTAAATATTTACTTACCTACAGAGCCGCATTTGGGCGCGTTGGGTTTGGCCGGAAATAATGTCAGATTGTAAATAATTTATTATTTTATGGAAGCAGCCACACCATTATTATGGGTTAAATCACGAGAAAAAATCACGAATCCCGTTCTGTCTTAAAGTAAAAATAATTGTATTACTTAACGATAACGATAGCGCGATTAAGTAATGTGAACTGTAAGGTCATACAGTAATTACGTTGACGAATTTGCTTCGGTTTTGTGGTTATTTAGACGAGACAAAGGACGAAAATGTAAATTAATGATTTATTTAGACATTCTGCTATTATAATCACATGTTACTAGACTTTAGATATTTAGAAATTCTTATTAAGCCGTAGAGTATAACAATGGCTGGCAGGTCTAAAGTTTGATATACCAAGTTGAAATATAGATCGCTATAATCCGAATTCCCTTTGTTATTTGTTATCCTGTCCACTTTAATAGCGCCTGTGGAAATTCTGGTCCAGTACGTCAGATTCCAATGCCCTTATATTTCTGGTCCACACTCATCTCCAAATGCTTTGGAACTTGAACATGTCGCAGTATGTCTATTTGTAGAACTTGCAATTAGCACTTGCGCTTACATGGCAACTTGCCCGGCACCAGAACAAATTATACCTAAATCGTCGTATCCGTATGAACAAGGGTGTAGTCCGACAGGTGCAAAACGTCATCACACTGCACTCTGGCTATAGTTAACGCTAAAGTTATGTCGTTTCTATAGTTTTTTCTCAATCACAGATTTGAGATGCCTACCACTCTACACTTAGGAGTTGACACCGCTTCTCTCCACTTTACGACCCCCGAATTATCGTGACTATTATTTAGTGTTGCGATCTTCTATCTACACTTGCTGTAATGCACCAATTCATATCTGAAGACTGATTATTCATTTAAAAGCTTAATCTTAATAAGTGTTAATAGTTGTGGTCGAAGGTAGAGAATCCATGCTACAGTGGATTATAGAGACATTGGTGTCCACAACTATCGTTATTTCCTTTTCACTTTGAATTGAAATATATATATATATATATATATATATATATATATATATATACCCATTAATTTATACTGGTAAAAACCTCTTTTGCGAAGGCGAAGTTGGTGCGTCAATGGTTAATTGGACTAATGAGCATGATGACGGACCAGTAAGACAGAGAGTTGTTCGAGCCTCCAATTACCGCCCCATACAAAGCCACATAAGTCTCTTTTATGGGAAGGACGTTCACGACGCTGTTTGTCTTTAGAACAGAATCCGAGGAAGACCTTATGGTACGCCAGGCTGAAGTCTAACCACCCACTTGGCATGGCTTAGTAATCCCTGCCACTGTTTTAATAGCAGTATAATAATACTACCCACAGTATTATATTTTCGTAAACTTACCAATATCACCGATATCCCTCAACATAAGGTAGAATGGTGCAGTGTATAATGTACGTATGGTAAACTAGTTCTATTAATTAAATTAGTAGGAACAATGAAAACCCTGTAAAACATCATCACTGGTTCAATTTTCTGGCCGTGGAATAGACGAGTGGAGAGAATTGTACAAATGATGCGAAAAGATCAGGGAACCTCCTACAAATATCTCAACAAGTTCACTTAAGGAGTTATCCAGGAACTGATCGAACTGTATAATACGTGAATAAATTTTAAATCGGTAAATAGCCAGTGGAGAATCAATGTCCGATTATGTTTTCACTCATATCAAAATACTTCTAGAGGCGATCAGCGAAATATTACCCTGACCTATATCTTCCCATAGAGTGGAGGACCATTATAAAATCCCTCGAGGCTCTTATCCATGTTCCTCTTGTGGGAAGAATATTTATCTACAGCTCACCGACCGTAACGGCGGTCTGTCCTTCCTTTTTCTTCCTATTTGATCTAAGGCGTTTCTTTTTTTATCAGTATTTGCTCCCCCATTCTCCGAAAGGGTCTAGCAACCTGATCCTAAAAAGTTTAGTGTGGCACAGTTGAACTAGTCAGTCTGGGAAAATCTATCATCCTTCCCTAGGTTGTACACATCCAAACGTTTTTGAACCTCCGTGTTACCCACGATTTAATCCACTTTTGGAAATTCTAGGCTTCGAACTCATTCATCAAAATCGGATCCATTATAGTTTTATTTGTACACAGATTTCGGATTCTGGATTATCCGTTTCCAGTCACTTGAAACGAAGTGTAAATTTGGTTTAGTTTGCTACCAGCGCTTATAGGAACAATTGAATAGGCAACCTTTGTTTTCACTAGTAAATTAATTACCGAGGGTCACCTTGTTGACCTCTTTCTTTGTGATTCTGTCATCGGGCGCTAGCCAATTCACTAATGCTCCCTAACCTTTGTCACTCAATAAATTCCCCCATGGCTTTTATATTACGCCATTAACTCCAATTCCATTTGTCCAATTGGGATTATCTTTAGTAGAATAGTTTGAGAATTTTAACCAGTGTAATATACACTGGAATTCTTTCCCTTGTATTTATTTCATCTTCCTTTATCTATTTACTCTCATCGAGAATACTTCCTCCTCTTCCATAATCGTCCTACACTCTAAAATGATGTGGTACATTTATGTTCCGTCGTAAGATTTACTGTTTCCCACTTTCCGTACGGTTCCATACTATTTTTTAATTGTTTGGTACAATTTATTGTACAATATTTGAGGTTCTCTACACGAGCAATCAAAGTACACACGGCCGGTTTTAGATGTTTGTCAAAACGAAATGTTTGTTCAGTTCCAAATTCTGCAGATGACAGTCGAACTGTTATTCCAAGTAATAAATAAAATCGTGCCAATAGTCTGAAACAACTAATGGGGCGGATTTTGCCTGCGGACAAGGCCACTGCCTGTCGGCGAATGGGTAAACAAATTAAGACCCGAGAAGGAAACTGTGAAGCGCAGTGAAGCCAGACCTTATCGAAAGTTTCCCATCTCCCTTTTCCACAAGACAGTGATTTAAATTGCTGGGAAAACAGTGTAATCGTCGTTCTTGAGAAAATCGTGGCTACTGACCTGAACATAGGGCTGAAAATTTAATCAATTACTGCTCTTCATGCGCGCAGTTCGTATCGATTATTGGCAGTTGATGAAGCATTTTAATTACTTCTTATTCGTGCATTTATTTTCCATTTTATTAAGCTGTTATTAACCCCAATCTTATAATTTCGAAACAATATTAAGACTGTGGAATGAAGGATTCCAATAACGCTTGTCCTTAATGTTGTATTACATAATTTGTCTTAATATTATTTGATGGTGGTGCGTCTACATGCCTTAGGATTTCAGCGCTTAATGGGTGCGTGGAGTTGCCTATGCGGTTATCTAGAGAAACCGGTTAATCATTGTTCTTCTAATCGTGTAAAGGTGCGTTGTTATTAAACAAATAATTAAGAATTATAAAATGGGAAAATTTAATTGTTTTTCACGCATCATACATTTAGATGTATACGTTCTAGTAAAGAAACGATAGAACGTTTGTTTCAAGCCTTGAATGGAGCCTTGACGTCTCGTGGTATATTTTAAATAAGGAGAAGGGAATAGAATTATTATTCCGCTACGCAGTCCAAGAATCATTTAATGTAACGCGTATATATCTTACTGTCGTTTTATCCGTATTCAATCCATTTTATTTGAGGTTGTGAATGTCTGGATCCGGTTATGACGATGAAAGAAAAGTAATGTGGCCAGATTGATTGCAATTGATAGAGCGCAAACGGAAATTGAAATTCCTCGGTTAATTTTCTTGTTTGTCAAGGGGCTCGGCTCTCATTATTTTTATTTAGGTTCACACAGGTTGCCGTCCAGTTGTGTAATTTCTATTAATAGCAGATTGGTCACAGGTCTACCTAATTCCCGGCAGTAATTTAAGTCATCAATTGTCTGAGTGTTTGCGAGCTATAAAAATATCTTGAGAAGAACCACTATGTGGAGTCCTAATTAGAAAACCTAACTGAAGGGTATAGGGGTTTTGTATGTTCCCATTTCTTGTACAATTTCGTGTATCGCATTCCATGCGTGATATTTTGAAACTAATTGGAAGCCAAAGAAAAACTCCGGCTTGAATTTCGGGGGCCCGCCAAGACCTAGTATTAAAAAAACAGTCCTTTGTTGTGGAGAATTTCAACTCAGGCTCACTATTATGTTTCCTTTTACACTGTCTACAATTACCTTAAAATTGCTATTGTTCATTATTTAGCGTTTTTGTTATCGAAGCCCTTTATTTTATTCCGAATTTTTCCACCATTAAAACCATTTTTCCATTTTTAAACTTATCTTCCAAGAATTGTGGTCCATAACAAACTTCAAAACAACTACTATAGCTTACCATAGATATTTGCCGTATTTGCCATATTTGCTGAGCAATTATTATTTTATGGAGCATATTACAGACAGATAATTCCATTAAGGTGATTCACTAGAATGAAACTGCATAAGTTCAGTCTTTGTAATCCCGTAACATTGCAGAAACAATTATCTTCTTCAAAAATAAGAACGTTATTAGGTAGCAGGTAACTTCAGGTTTTTCTAATGACTCGCGTTATCCTTGACCAAAGTAAACATAATTTTACTTCAAATATAATATTTTATTGATAAAATAAATGGACAGGAAACTATGCATAAGTGAATCACGCAAAACAATTTTGAGAAAAGTTGTCAGATATTCGATTTTGATAAGTTATGTAACGTTATGAACGTGTACCTTAGATATGTAGTGAATTCTTTGTTCGTCTGCTATGTTGTCTCAGTCTCCAACTGAATGGCATTATTTAAAATGCTTAGTCAGTGGTGTATTACAACTTGCGTTCAAAAATAATATCATTTCGTTTTCAGGGCATGAGGTATTTTATTCGGGACAAGAATGTTGATTCTACCTACACTCCTCTGGGACGTTTTAAATCAGTCAAATCGGTCAAAACAATACGTGGGCAAAACGGTGCGTATGTGAGCTGGTTTGTTTATTGGCCGTGGGCCGAGTGCTACCTTGAAGATCGGGGAGTCCCCTTCGGTCCAGTCACCCGACGCCGTAATTTAGTCGCACAAAACCGGTTGTGCAAGTTTTCGTTTTCCTTATTTTTGTTTTCTTTCGCTGTGGAAACGTAATCGGGAAAATTAGTCCCGAGTTTTTGTCATAAAAACGTCCTTCTACTTTCTACGCTATCGTTTACTATCTCATCCAGATTCGGGTGCACAAAAAAACTGATATTTGACTGAACTGTTATTTAACTGAGGAAATACCAAGATCTTATATTATCTCAAAATTAAATACGAACGATTGTATAATGTCTGCAAGACATGTTGTAAACATATTTTACTATATTGTAATTGACGATTGAGTATCTAGGAGCTGGAAACAAGTTTTGAAGAATTCTATAATACTGAACAAAAAATGTGCCGGATTGTTTCAATTTTATCCGACATATTTTGTTGGGGGACACCTCTGTCGGGGATATTTTCATCTTTGAAAATGGGCCCAAATCGTGGACGGGATGTATATTGGGAAAACCGGTCTGCGGGACTTGACGATGGAAGCCCGCGGTCGGGTCGGAGTAGGAAATGGTGGAAATAGGGAGGGAGGCCGATGGGAAGTGGGAAGGGGCTTTATTGGGTAAACAGGACTGATCAAATCTGGCCTCCCATGTTGGCGCCTTCTATCGGGCCTGGCGCAAAATATTGGCTCAGCGAAATTTCTACGCCTCGAGCCGCTTTTAGAACGTCATCGTTTACCATCCGCCTTTATGCCCGGGGGAAACCGGGCGTTAAAACAGTACAGATACTGAAAAACTAGATATTATTTCACGCCAGACCTCTGTTGTGACAACGACAGCGATAAACGATGAGTGCCTTTTCATTATAAAAGATTTAATCATTCAATCTGTTTATTTTATCGAATCAAGCGCTGTCCTATGGTCAGTAGCGTGATGTTTTAGCCGGATGTTTTAGGTAATAAGACACCAGAGCCGAGTTAATGGTAATGGTCAGTAGTGCAGGTTAATTAACATTTAAATATAATCCAGAGGTGACAATAATACACGATTTTGATAACCATATCATCATCTGTGATTGGACGCGTGAGTCAAGTGTGTTGCGATCATATAGTTTGTGTTCTATAGAAGTTAGCAATTGAATTTCTGGAAACGTATTGATGAATTGTTGTATCTCACAAGAATAGTGGGTTGATTTTGAAGCCTTAAGAAAATATATACAATTATATTATATTTAAAAAAAATCAAAAATTTAACATGACGGCACAAAACCTAAACTTTGATTTATTAGTGGTTGTTTGACAGAGCCGGCAAATAAATATGACGAAACTCGGGAACTTGGGATAATAATGTTATTGCCTAATAATCATAATAGTCTTGAGTACTGACGCTTGTAAACTATTTTAAAAATTTTAACAAAAAAAAACAAAGGCTAAAGGCAGTAACCGGGTGCATTACAAGTAAACACTAATTTCGTCCTACAAAAAATAAATACTGAGAAAAAATAAAGGAAGTAACCCTAATGAATACAATTGTTATTTGTCTGATGAAACACACAACAGCATGCTATTTTGAGAACTTAGATGACCAATAAAATACCGCCCTTGTGTTATGTCCAATCACCGCTTTATTCAGGGTTGTTGCACAGGAAGTTTGTTGAGTGAACTGATCACTTTAGAACTCCAGCTGTCAGATGCCAGAAAAAACACTTCGTTTCCTTTTAACCATGGTTGGTATGAGGTTTTGTTTCGACTTCTATCGACAATACTAAAGCATGGTGAATAATACTAGATCTTCGTCGTCAGGGAATTTCTCTTCCAATGAATCTCCACACTTCACTACCAGAATATACCAGATTAAAAAACGACATTCCCATTTCATTAAAATGTCGTTGAAATAGCAATAATTGCACCTTTTGGAAAAATAATACGCCTAACGTAAATTCCTAATATTTGTCTACACACCTATACTACAGAACAGTTTATTCTCTTTTTTGTTTATTCTAAAACATTTTAAAAACGCTGGTCGGCGAGTTTTAATCATATGGAGCTACACTAGTTCAATCGGCTGAAATTTATAATACAGTAATGTCAGTAGTATAGTGACAAGAGATCACAAGAATGGCGGTATTCGAAATTCGGTTGGTGGACCACCAAACAGGTATCTTAATCTAATTATCACGTATCAGATCGAAGTCCGACATAGCTCAGAGGATGGACTGATTAACACATTGGACCCGGCGAGCTGAATTCTCCCGGGGCGGGCCATATTTCCCTCAGTATTGATCAGTAGGCCACTATAATTATGACCAATTTGCTATGATTTGTTTCCATCGCTGATAATCGAACCCGGGACCGACCCTTGTATTCAAAAAACAGCATGGAATAGTCAATCGCTCCAATCAACAACTAACAACCAGCTAACCAAACCAAACTAACAAAACAGCTGTCACCAGACGAAAACGAAATTGCTCGTTCTGAATGCCCAATTTTTGTATATATTATCAATATATATATATATATATATATATATATATATATATATATATATATAAGTTAAGAAGGGTTTAATCAATCAGATGTAGATGATGGAAACTAGGTAGATAGAGGGTTACCCCTTCATTGCTGAAAAAAGAAATAACTGCGGCACTACGTAAACTTTATATATATATATATATATATATATATATATATATATATACAAAATGTATACCATTAAATTAAAACTAATGGCCTCGAATCTCTTCGGACGATCAACGTTAACCTCGGTCGGGAAGAAAAAATAATTCCTGGACGATCCCAAATTGACTTGAATTGAGAGGGAAGCCAACCGCGAATTATCAATGATAAGATCTCGGCTGCAATTTTCGGTCGAGGACTCTTGGAAACAATAACAAAACAACTTCTGGCTTCGTAGAAAATAGCCGTGAATTTTAGTTCTGTATCGCGGTCACTCGTTTACCGCCGTTAAATCTGAACTAATAAAACTAGTTTTTGACAACGTGATCGAATATTGCCCATCGACTTCCGTCCGGAGTATGGAAAAGGAGCTTGACGTTAGAGTACTTGGACAGTTACTTGTTTACTATAAGCTAAATAATTTTTAATGACTAGACTCGAGTTAGTGAGCTCCATCCGTTTAATCAGTTGAAATGTTTAATTAACGGAAAAGTCGTCGGCGATAGTGGTCCAACATTGCTTAGCGAACAGAGCGATGCAGAGTAAACGCATTAGAGTCATCGGGAACGATTCTCCGATGGCGATTCGGACTATCTACAATTATCAATTGGAAACGATAAATTATTTCATTTATTTATTGCGCACATTTTATGCTGCATTAAAGCGTTATAATTTTATGATGCTACTCCCCTATTGGGCAAATGTATAATTAAACCTTTGTAGAATTTTGCCGTAAGCATTTCAAATTTTAATTGAAACATTTTTGTTGATTTCTAAAAGGATACATAAAAACCTGATTCCTAAAGGTATATTACTTTGAATACTACATATTATACTACTACGTGAAACCGTTCATCTGTAATGCAATATTTGATGTTTATTTGTTTGAAGATTAAGACAAGTTCTTGGAGCAACACTAAATCTAAAGTGGATCTATAATACTTTGTAAGATACTACCGGTTTTGAGGTACCAGACACAAATCACGCACCCTATTTGATATTTTATGAAGCATTGTCCAGGGGTTACGTGGATGCAGGAATATCTGGTAGAGCTGTCAGTTACCAGCAGGTATTTATTGGTATATATTGAAAGAGATTTATCGACACCCTTTCATCCTTTATAACCTATCAACGCTCGAATCCCCAGCCTATCTTTGGGAAACCTTGTTGTGCGATTGTTGTGAAACACTGTTATCATGTGCAAATTCGATGTGTAGTCATGTCATGATTTGAAGTGGGTTTAACAAAGTGCACAATTAAGTTAATGCGTATAGAATAATTATTTGAATGATTCTTTGTGATACTGCATACTGAAACCAATACAACTGGGCGGGTATAAAATGTAGACGTATAAAATAAATGTTTAGAGTAGATTCATTTAAAGCAGGAATTTAGATTGAATTCTTCTTTGCTTGTTGCCTCGCCATACATATACAAACGAATTAGTTTGATTTCATTGAACGGTCGAACAAGCGCGGATTTTCAAGCGGGCTTGTTCCTTTTTAGTTTTGCGGTAAACATTTGAGAGGGACTGGAATGATCGATATCATGAAGATAAATAAATACGCGTGGCATAAATTAATACGAGTCGTTGTCAGTTGAGTGGTGATGGCCCAGTCCAAAAAATTGAGACGATGAAATTAGACCCGAAAGGGTTCATTTTCATGGCCATCCAGCCGGATGAATGCTATAAGAATATATTTTTGTGGAGCAACCGCTTAGCGATCAGTTCTTACTTCGTTTTGTTACCAAACCAAAGGTTAGGTTCGGATTTCGTTAACACGGATTAGAATGCTCACTCATGTTTACCTTTGCCGGAATGATTTTTCAGTTTTTTTAGTACTTCATCAGAAGTTATTTAACACTCCATCATGACCTCCCGGTAAATGTTCCAGTGTTTAAAAGAATTAAAATATTTTTTATTTCGAAATACCTCTCTGGTGGTCTGCGAGATTTTGGAAAACGGTTCATGGGATCTTCTGCCGCCGCTCGCTCATTTGATAAATTTAAATATTGATTTACAATCAACTGGTAAAGTATGTAACTTATACACAAGCAAGTGGATTTAGAACTTAAAGTGCACTACTGAGATCATTACTAGAATTAGTAAATAAAACTTGTCAATAATAATAATGGGAAACGATCCAACATTAGCCATACTATAATAATCTATATATGCAAGTGTTCAGATGTTTATTAATGTTTTATAGAGTCGGCTTCTGATTGAATTCTGACTCTGAAAGAAGATTTGTTTTCCTCAATCGCCGGTTTGTGATAATTATAATAAACCACCTGAAAGATAATTCGATGACGTTTTCCGCTTTTTTATTTACACCTTTCAGCGCCGTAATTGCAGAAGATACGTATTGTATATACCATTAGCGATTAGACCCGGAGTTATCATACTTGGTTAAGAGATTTATTTTCCAAACGGGCCGAGATTATCACGGCCCAGTCGCTCGTAAATAAAATTGAATTTGCAGCGTACACAGAAATTCCGAGCCAGGAAAACATAAAGAGAAGAAGAAAAAAGAGGAATGCAAAATAAAAAATGAAAGAGTCATCCCTAGATGGGGAGACTTGGTTCATCCCGGTCCCGGTCGTAACTGCAAATGTCAAGGAGAATACAATATCAATTACGCGAAACAACAAGTGGATCTTGAATCCGGGCCGAGCCCTTCTGTGCCAGTGTTTACGGCGTGCCAATATAATTCCTGAAGTGACAATCCGATTGTCCACGCCTCTCCATTAAATATATCCTCGTCGCGTAAACTGATTAAATATAAGTGACCTATGCGTTATATTTATGAAAAGGAGGAAGCAGTCTAAATTTAGCAACCGTGATTCGTAATTAAAGGAATAAGTAGGACACATCATCATTCTTCTATCTGTAATCGCTGATATAATCTAATAGGTTCGTCATAGGTTTCGCTTTATCCGAATTCACACGTACACTAGTTGCTTATTGTCCTGCAGATTTTACAGGGGCGGTACCCAACATTTCCAGTTCACTGCCTATTTAAGAGGCTGTTAAATTGATCCACTAAGTCCCTGTTCGATATCTAATTTCCATAATTAGAGTATGGGGCGAACATATCCCCAAATTAACATATTTTCCATACAACGTGGAAAGTGGATTATTAGTCGGTACATAAATGATGAATAAGGATGAACAACCTCTCTTAATTATTTAAATAGATAATTAACAGCTATCACCAATCAAGGTAGAATATTAATTATGGGTTAATTTACTTACCGTAACATTGTTTTACAAAACCAGTTTTATTAGGGCACAGGACATTTTAGGGATATTAAAGAGACGGTGTGGCATATATTCAGTATTACACGTTTGAAGAGCACTGATTTATAAATAAAACCGAAATGAAGAAAACATATTGTATTTATTATATCACACCTAACGCGTTCACGTCTGCGTAACGTCGGTACGTATCGGTGCGATTCTTTCCATTAACGCCAGTGAAAGGAATTGGGTGTATAAAAGTGCGAGCCAAAGTTTAGGAGTGTAACCGGATAATTAGTTGTAATGGGCTGTTTGGTTGAGGTAGGTAGATAGGCTGCAATTTGAAACCAGTTTCGTGCAGACAGGTATCAACCATCGCATCTGCCTTCGCTCTAATGAGGACGCTCCCAGTTTTCACGGGAAAACCCAAACGGGCATTTCCACCTTTCCGGAATCCATCATCAGTTCTGCGTCGAGTTCTGCTGCCCACTTGTTTCGTAAACTCGAGATTACTTTCTTACCTCTTTTTTGTGTTCAGTTTTGTAGTGCGCCGATTAAAAAACTACACAAACAATTATTACCACATGAGAAATAATAATAACCAAGGATAATTAACCAATTGCACTGTTGGTAATAATCTGTTTGCCTTGCTCAAGCATTATGCGACGTTTGAACTTCTAGTTTGCGAAAACACAGAAGGTTTAATTTATTTGTACTAAATTGTCCCATATCAAATATGGGAATAATACTCATAACAAATAGCTCCTAATACACAGGGCAGGAATTAAATAGAAAGAAATTGTACACTGGTAGTAGAGAGTAGGACAGGAATTACGTGTTGTTGAGGACACAGGATTGAGAAATTATCACGGTGAGATAGTTTCCCCAACTGGTAATTTTAATTTAAACGGAAAAAGCTAAGTAGCTCATTGTTTAATCGATTAGCATAAAATTATTATTCTGAATAAGGCAAATTAACTGTAAAATTTGGTTCTTCCTGGGATTATCGCCTCTAATTGTGGCCCAACTATAATTTCACGGTCTCGGCATCTACTAAGGAAAGTTGAAGGAGTTCTAATTGGAATTTAGATCCGGAATTTAGAATACGAGGAGGAGTTTTGGCGGTGTTGGGCTGGTGGGAATGAGCGAGAGGGGGGTATACCGTAATAACGCTGGTCCTACGTCTCGCTTTAATTAAATTTCGTTTACACAATTTCTTGGCAAACTTGAAACCAGTTTGCTTTGCCCGATGAGGGGTGGAATTGGGAGGGGTGTTAATTCATATTAAAATTCCCGCAGGTCCAATCGATTCCGCGATATTTACAGGTTTATATAAGCAAACGATTTATTCGTCCCCTAAAGAGTCCAAAGAGATATTCATTGTGGGACGCCTTGGAGCATCCTTGGCGTCAATGTAGCGGAATTGGCCGCCATAGAGAGCAGTAATGAATTACAGCAAAAAATCCGTACGGGTTGTTAAGAACTTCCGCCTATATTTTTTCATTCGAGTTTGAAATGGCTAGCTGCTTCCTGGTTATATCAGTGGTTAATTATTTACTTTTGGGTGGTTTGATTTATCATTGAAACGTTGTAATCCTCGTTTTATGACTTGTAATAAATTGCAATAAAATATAATTGGTACGGTCAAGTGAGATGATATTGATAGACCCATTGAGTCCCAAGGTCCCAACGACCACCTAGTGAATGTTTTATTACACAAATTAGGGATCATTTTAATTTACACTTAGGACATAAAAGAAATTCATTTTATTACGCACCCCGAGAGCTCAAGAATGTAGCAAGGCATAGTTTAATTTTCAATTGCGGCCAATTTTCAAAATATAAGAACAAAAAAATATTAAATTAATTGATTCGCGTTCTGTCTTTTTGTTGCCAATACGAAGGCCGTCCGACCGGTTTGTGGGATCCAGTCAGTGAAAGGAGTTTATTTTCTTTAATTATTTTTTCGAATCAAAATAAATAGAATCTTCGAGTCCGGATGTCAGCTTTACATTTTTTCCCTCCCTGCTTACGAGCTCATGACTCAGAGTTAAAGAAGTGTCGTTTAAGGCGGCTCTGATAAGTTTCCTCTGTTAAAGCCACATTTTTTACACACGTTCGAGGTAAAAATAATTGCCACTTTTTTCTAAGCCGAAAAAACAGTATGTTAAGTGAACCGAAGGCTCCCCCTGAACTAAACAGCCGTTCAACAAATGGATGAAAATTTCGTGGGCTCCACTCTCAGAGACATTATAAAATGGCTAGATGATTCTACCGATTTCGAAGACTTTATTTCTCTGTGGATAATTAAAAAAATAGCCAACGTACGCTTGTCTTGTAATAATACTAAAAAAATAATATCTATACCTGTCATCGCCAATTAAACACTCGAAACATAAAAAAAGTCTTAAATTTTTGGAATATTACGTTTCTGTTATCACCACTGCTACCAACAGGTCTTTACCTATCTAGTCGCTGGTATTTATTGCCCCATAGCCGGGGGCTAATCATCTCAAGAAACTTCAAGTTGCTTCACATTTAATATCCCCATATACTTTGTTCGATATTGGTTCAGGTAACTTTATTCAAATTCCATTCAATATTCGATATTCCGGTTTAATACTCCTATTTCAATAGGTGTTCCCCTTTGAATACAAACAAGTAACGACCTAAAGGAAACAAGATAGATGCATCAAGTATAATATAGTTATACATATTGTTTCCTGAAAGAACATGAAGGATTATTTTACTTAGGCTTTCTTGTATTTATAAATTCTTTAGGAGTTCCACCAATAGCACGATTACAGGACGAGTTATCTAACGGTGGCAAATAAAAAGGATTTATAATTAACAGCCAACTTTTCCATGAAGCCAAAACGTTTTATGAGAGATATTCTCAATACATAACTGAACCAGGAACAATAAAAAGGACCGATAGAAGGACTGTAAATCTATTGAATTGTTTCTGGGTTCGAAGTCATTTTGAGGGCGCTCTTTTCTTTCTGTCGGAGCGAGGACGTGCTCCCCGAACCTCAATTATTCGACAGCCGAAAGAAAGAGAAGAGAGAGAGAGACTTCTATCAAGCCGGCTATAAAACCCAGTTGGGCGGTTCGAAGGTTCGAAAAAAAACAGGAAAAAAGGGGCCAGGGAAAAATTCGAGGACGCTACGTTGGGCCGAATCCGCCAGACCTTGAACTTCAGCGAATCCCGCCTTTATTGTACGATATGCAAGATGATCGATGCCGACGATAGGGCTAATAGCCGTGCAGACCGGCATGGTAATGTATACCCCTGCATACATTATTGCCATTCTGGAGGTTTCAGATATTGCAAATGACTCGTCCGGTCATGGTGAGATGTACAGTAAGGTATATGGGCTATACTTAGATTTACCATCGCAAAACTATTAAGTTCAAATTTTATTGCGAATTTTGTCAAAATTTGGGAGCTCGCAAATGAGTTCTATTGGCAAATACCAAACTCGATTTTTAACGGATTTTTGACGGAAAATGGCAAGAGAGTGATGATCTTTCATGCCGCGACGGATCCCCGTGACTTGCATTCGGAAAAAGAACGAAACCGCGGCTAATTTGCACCTGTAAATTGGGAGGTGTCCGTGGGCGGCCTCGATGGTGACCTCGCTCTAGGGTCGCCCCCGCCAAGGCCCACCGCGATGAGTCAGGCCCCGCGGGAATCCCACCGATCGTCCCGCCAGACCCCGACCTCCCGGAATACGCGCCATTTTCGCCGTTCTCGTTGCGCAAGGGCTCGATTAACGCTCGACGTAGACCGACGCTTATTACCATATTAGTTTAACTCCCAGTTGAATATTGCCGGGACGCGCCGATGTAGACGGAAGGCCGATTTTCCTTCGGGGACCGTCTGCCGGCCAGCTAGAAAAGTCTAGCGGCCTCGGCGTCATTAAATAAAGGGCGAACGCGTGACCGACTCGACCTAACGGAACCGAGCCCCGCTCCAGGAACGTCCTTCGGAAGCGCCACTATGAAACTCCGAGGCTCTGTTTGTTTACGAAAAAACCGATCACAGAGGAAACGATACAGCGGTATGATCCTGAACCGATCGTGGGAAGGTCGATTGGTCGTTACCTTCATTTGGATAGTACCGCGTTGTCTTATGTATAAGCACGAACCTGGCATAAACTCCCAATTGCGCTATAAAACCAACGTTGATAAAAAGCATCGTATATATAAATCGTTGCTAGTTGCTGACACTCGGTTAATATAGTAACTATAGTTGCGAATGAACAACATTTAGAAATATTATTAAAAACCCGGAAACTTAAAATGAGATGAGCGTAAGTCTAATCTTAAGTAAACGATTATAGCATGGTATAGAAGGCGTGAACTCTTTTGAAAAATAAGTAAGAAAGAGAAGTATAAACTGGTCACAAATTCTAATTGAAGGAAAGTTTGGTAGGTTAACGAGGGAATTAAAAACATATAAAATAGTCTTTTATCGCTGGCCTAAGAGGAACAGTTTGTACACGGTCCTCAAACCATATTGAATAAATTTATGGCAGGCGTTTCGGTTGCCACTTGAGACAGAACCGACTGATAGTGCACCAGACGGTTTTAACTCCCAAAGTTTATTACGACGCCTTTATTTGAAAACACTGATTAATAGAAATATTTAAGATTTCGCAAACGTGACATTGGGAACAGTGGCTCCATAAAATGTAATCCGTAAGCACAGTTCCATGTGTGAACTATTATGTTGACTACTAAAACACACTACTACTATTATGTTGCTTTTTGTTGTTAAGCTAAAATGTTTGAGTAGAGGATGGACAGAACTATTTTATTCTGAATAGGGGAAGGTTGTTAATAAAGTAAGAGGGTGTATATCTGACATATATATGTATAACAAATATACGTGAAATTTTATATAAAAATTAATTAAACTAGGAAAAAGGAAGCATTATTTTCCACTCAGTTGAATTTTACCTAGCAAATATAAATGTCGAAATGAAAGCGTAAATTATTCACAAACTAGTGAGAAAACGATTTCAAGAGAAATGCTTATTGCGAATGAGATGGTGCAGTTCCCCAGAAGAAAACGTTCTAAATTAAAAATTGACGCTCTCGATAAGGATTCCAATTACTTCATAGACGCAATCTCTCTTGTTATATAAGCTGTTACTGAGATTCAGATAGAGCTTTCATTGTTTTAGGATAACAGAAGAGGTGTCTAATTTCATTATAACAAGAATACTTTTTGCGCTGTCACAACTACGTAGTTTGCTATTAAAGTACAAAAACAGGAATAATTTATTTTCATTAATATAAAACCCCTCACAACCTGGCTCATAAAGTATTTAGTTTAACCGGAAATTCTTATCGAACTAATTTAATAGCTAATTTATGTGTATTAAAACGCACTAGGTATATAAAAAGCTATTTTCACATGAGCGTGTTTGTCCGTCCACACGATGTTGTATCTATTTAGTAATCGACCAACAGAAAAATACTGGTAAATAAAACAGCCGCAGTATTAAACATTTTGTGAGAAAAGTTAATTAGTATATGTTAGTGACATGCAAAATTCATTTATATCTGAAATGGTAATATCGTACGAAATGCAATTATAATACAAATATTCTTTTTAAACGTTAATTGCT
Organism: Lethocerus indicus; assembly: GCA_019843655.1. NCBI lineage: Eukaryota > Metazoa > Arthropoda > Insecta > Hemiptera > Belostomatidae > Lethocerus > Lethocerus indicus. The sequence goes on along the minus strand of JACDQD010000005.1, from coordinate 22,486,101 downwards.
AGTAATATATTTTACGAACATTACAACTGATTTTTTAAAGAATAAAACAACTAAAACTTTTGTAATTCTGGCCCAAGATAAAAAGAAACCCAAATTCAATCGAACAGAAGACGTTTTCAATTGGGAATTTTAATTTAATTTAGGTGCAGTGTGAAAAGCTTTACCCAGTGGACCGAAATAACCTGATGAAATTGGGCTGTCCAGAAGACCAAGACACAGAGCACCACTTCCAGGCCCTCAAAGGTCATCCACAGGCCTTCATCATTGTCCCACTGTTTTGAGCCAACTCACTTTTTTGTTCTGACCTCCACTCTTTATTTATCGGCTTTACAAATAAGCATTTGGCGTTTAAAAGTCAATGTTCAGGAAACACGTTCCCACGCAATCCCGCTCCGAAAATTGATTCCAACGTGCCCATCACCTCGGTCTAATGTTCCCCCATAGTTTGGAATGTCAGTTCTTCTAAAATACCCATATTTCTTGTATTACTTTACTTCGTCTTTTTTAAAGAATTCCTGTCTTTAACTTTAAACTAATAATATAATAGACAATTAGCAAATAGCACATATAAATTACAATACTATATACACAGTTCATTGCATTATAATATAAATTAGTCATTACAAAGATAATTATAAAATAATTAACCTAAAGACAATTGCTGCAATATCATAATGTAACAATAGTAATAACTATAAAATAGTATACGACGATAAAGCCCGTTTCAACTTAACGTTCTTTTTTCACCACATTATTATTGTTTCTATTCACAAGTGTTTCTTCCTGTGCAAAAATTAAAGCTATAAGAAAGACTCGATATTAAATATCCCGGTTGTCGGCTATTGTAATTTTTTCACGAGGGCTAAACTCGGCCCCGGAAAATTGATTTAAAATTAAATATTCCAATGAAATGTTTACACAGCGTTTGTGTATTAAGCACTTAGTTCTTCTTTTCATTTTTCCAAAGTTTTTTCTTGGGAATTTACTGTTAAAATTACCGCTTTACCGCAATTGCAGTCGGGAAACAATTTCCTGCGAATGTCTCTTCGGAATCAGTCGTCGGGGGCTCTTCAAAAATCATTTCATATGCATTTGTTTCAAGATCAACAACTTAGTTCTCACTGTCGGACCATTCATAGGTTCGGTGTCGGTTTGACTTCCCGGTCGTTTCTGTGGCGTCAAACTCTGAGAGAAAAAAACTTCCTAGTGGGAAATGGTTCCCCCAGGGAACTGCGCAGTTGTCAAACAAACACGAGAAAAAAAGTGAAAAGGGTTTATTATTAGTGGTTGACATTTTACAAGAGCGAAAAGGAAACAAAATCATAGATCAAGGGGAACGGGTTTACCACCACCGACAGTTAAATTTGCTATAGCGCTCGTGTTTTTCATGCACTCAGAAAGGGGAAATATTAAACCGTCCGTCCATTTTCATAAACGAACATTAATTAAGCAGCATCGGGGAAGCCGCCTCAAGGGGAACGACTCCATGTTAGAGTACCGGCTCTGGATTATTTATGCTGGAGAAGGCCGACTTTTTTTTATTGCTAATCGGCCTTTCACCTTCTGGAATATTGGTAAGAATATTTTCAAAGCAGAACTGAAAACTACGGAGAAAATTGCATGTCAGCAACATGACAAATAAAGTTAATGGAGTCTTCATACTTCCTTTTGCTACTTACTAAGTAATTACTTACTAGGAGCTAAAAACATTTCCACTTACAGCATTTACTGCATCAGAATAAATAATATAAAGTTTATATTTTATGTTTCGGAAATTGAATATATTGAAAGCTAGCAGTAATTGCAGTTCACAATATTATTAATTATATATACATATATAAAAAATCATATAATATAAATACAAATTTATATATATCAGAATTCTAATCCATTTTAGACGCTACTACAGTCGGAGTTGCACCAATTGAATTATGTACCGAAATGTGAAGTATTGTTGGGAATACTCTTTCTCGGAATGTGCGCCAACTTGTTCTAGAGAGAAAATAAAATCAGCCATAAGGGACTTGAACAGTCGGACGGTCCTGTTTGCAATTCAGTGTCGCTGGTGATTCGTGTGTGATCCTCGTGACTTATGTAACTGGCCGTCCAAACGAATAAGGCCGCGTGAACAATATCTTTGAATCCACTTCAGATCCTCGACCTGCCTCCCTTCCGCCCCCATCGGAACTACATTGTGCCTTGCCATCTGAATATATTGAAAACTAGGATTTGTAGTTATCCTACACTCAACAGTGTTCTGCGAGTTAAACTCTCAGCATGGTTTGATTAGGTCACGTACATACATTTATGAATGTCTTGTTTACGGCCGAAAAAAATTAGAGTCACTTCTTTATGTCAGTTCAAGCCCGACCACTCATTAGCAGTACCGACCGTCTTTTCACTATTTGCCTAAGAATCTGTAATTGGCCGTGTCGTCCACTGTCCATCGCAATTCTGTCCCGAGACGGGGGACAAAGCCATTAGGCCACGCCTTCTGCTAACGATCATAAACCGCCTTTCCCTCTCCAGGCTGTTTCAGAATGAATATTTTAACCGTTTCACGAAGGCTCGCCAACCGTGTCCTTTTCGCAAGATTTTCTCAAAATGTTGACCCAAAATAAAGCCTTACATCGATTATTTTATTGAATGCCGAGACATCGATAAGAAAGTGAACCATATCTACCGAACAACAATAAAATATTTTAAACAACTTAACTAAAGTTCGTTGCGTACACTTGCATAGATAAATTAGGGCCCCCTGAGTGTGGTGCGGAAATGTACTTAACTAAAGTTCCTTGGGTGCACTTGCACCGATTAACTAAAAATAAACATTTTTCAATACATTTTGGATCAACAGGAAAATGTTTACGATCGTAAATACACAATACCAGATAGGTTTCCTATCATATATTTGGAAGTCAGAACCTATAGTTGTGACCAGTTGTGTGATCAAATATATATTTGACCGATAATCCAACAAAGACTTAAGCCGATTAACAAAATCCCTCCCAATCGGAATAAGACAACATCCCCCAAAAACCCAATAACAAGACACATATATAAACACATGACTAACAGACAAACACCAAAGTAGAAGTGACAGTGACAATGCAGTGAGGATGCCCAAAAAGCATCCAAAGTGCCAAAGTGACTGACACCACTATTGAAGATGGCGAGCAGCCGAAACCGGTCTAGCAAAAGACCGCACCAGTGAGAGGAGATAGAAACACACGAAATCTACGGTATTCCAACCCCTAGCAGACCACGAAACAGGTATTCTGAAGGAAATCATTCCACTTAGTTCTGCCAAGTTACTTCAAAGTGTTACATTAGGTGTTTGTTAATTTGCGCGTATCGTATTATAAATGCAAATTCGAATACTTTCCAAAATATATACAGGAGAGGTTTTTCGGAATCGAATATAAAGTTTGCGAATTGTGTTACCTCTATGCCCTATAATTTAAGTTCGGGATTTCAAAACCACTTCGCAACTAAATCGAACTTAAAGTTCCACTTACTGGAGTGAGCAGAATTGTTTTAAAGTAGAAGAAGAGAGACAATTTCACTTTTGTCCAATTCCGTACTGGATGAGGAAGAGGAAGAGCAACTACGTGACCCGTGAAAAAACGTGAAAACCGGCTTTCTTTCGGCCTCTAGCTAAGCCGACTACAGATAAGCCTAATCGACCGAATCCGACCAATTGTAATTTGATTGTCTTTCTGAATCCTTTATCGCAGTAAGCTTTTTCGAAGGTCGTGCGCCTCTTTAACTTCCCTACTGCGTCTTGAGTACATAAAAAAAAACTTGATACTTCATTTTAATGAAAAGTGCACACCGTAGTACAATAATAAACGTCGTATTAAGTTGATAAATTTGGAAAATGACAATATTAAAAAGCAATACAATCTAACGTAATTTTAGTTTGCATGATTTTCAATTTTGATTGGATGGGAGTATGATTTACAAGATATCTGTTATTTGGGTAGATGTATTAGGTTGTGTACTCTTTTAAGTTGTGGAGATTTCATTATTGGTTATTTCAACATTGAAGGCGGATAGAGTATGGATTCGCTATTTTTTTATTTATCCGATTAGCAGGAAGGCTCTGCCACGGATTTAGTGAACAATGGAGTTTTTTTATTACAGAGTTTTAAAGATAAGTAATCGGAGCCGCCTGCCGGACGTGGATGATTTGTGCAGCAAGCACGTTTTTGTTGTGACCTTTCGACATTTTCGGGAAAAAAATTTCCTATCCTCTCAAGCCTTTTTTAAAACCGTTTCTCCCTTCTCTCTTTTCCCCGGTCCGCCGTCCAGATTCAATGGCAGATCCTTTAGAAGCGCCGTAACGGTACACCGGTAAATTGCCATTGAAACCCTGCCTGAAATTGGCCGTTACGCAACTCCCCTTGAGGTTACATTCTCTTTACGGTTACGATTTGAGCGCTGAGATTATATTAAAACTTGGAGTATCCCCGTTTCCAGTAATCGTCTGATGGAGCTCGCGAAATTTCGCTGGTAGATGATGCACATTACGACTGCACTTGACCTAGCGCTTTGGTGCCTACACCTTGTGCTAAAGGAAATGTGTAGTCGACGACACTTAAATTAATAATCGTAAAAGCGAAATTTCAAAGGAAAACTTTTCTTTAAGAAGGAGAATTCAATTCATATAATTCGTTTTTAGATTTTTTTTGTGTACAACTTGTTAGGTATTACTACGTGGTCGTAAAATAAGCTTATATGTATTTATTATATTATCATATGTTCATATTTACAATACTTGGTAAGTAGGGTATTCGAAGTTGTCGCTGTTGCTCCTGGAGTATCGTGAACAATATAGTACTATACTAAGAGTAATATACTATAACAATAATTCTTCTGATCTTGGTCTTATGTCAAACCGATTTCGGCTCCTTACAATTCTCAATAGCATTCCGCCAGTTGATTAAGGAGACACCTACGCCTGTCAGTTGCAGGTGGTGTTTCTGGTTGTTCCAAATGAAGCAAAGACCCGCAGACCGCCAAACAGGTATCTTAAATTATATATAAGTACAAATTGAAACTGTAACTATAAATTAATAGATTCACCCTGCGAATCGCGGCGTTTATTCCTACCTTCCCGCTGGGTCCTGCCGAACCCCACATGTGAGTTAGCTTATTAGAAATTCAGATTCCTCCACTTCTCCGCCAACCCGCTCGCGTGTTGTTGGGCATTTAGCATTTAACAAGGAATGCGCGTAAAATGGAGAATCAAAATGTTTGGGTTAAAATGGTAATTTATAGTTATGAGTTACATTCAAATTGGGCGTTGGACTAGGCTGGCTGCAAAATAAATAATCTACAAATACAATTTAAGCATATTCGGGTAAACACATATTAAATGTTACCTGGGTATTCTTTCGGTAGCCAGGCGGTGTAAAGTCTTGAGGAGGAGAGGTCCGATTGATTGACAATTTGAGTTAATTAGCTGACTACTCTCCTAGACAGATCTGTAATGAGGTATGAAACTAACTGTACCTAAATGCCAACTTCCGGCATTTTCCTTCAATTGCAAATTTGAATTGATTACGCGAGTGGTAGATAACGCCAGGATACTCATTAGAATTCTGTTCGGTACTTTGTTCCATAACAACGCTCGCCGTGTAGACACCAGGCTACGAGGAGACGCCCATACTTAATGGGAGTAGGGTCGGTATAAGGAATAACTATTGTGAAAAAGACTTTTTAAAAATAATTTATGTCGATTTAATTAAATAAATAAATCTTTTAATTGTAAATGTGTTTACAAGTAGCACAGATTTAAGGTGCCAAATCGGGTTTCAATCATGGACTGAATGGATATGAATTGAACCTTGAGTTGAAATTTAAATCAATCGAGTGGTGCCGAACAACTCCAGTAGACCGATTACGATTTTACATAAATATATTTAAGTTTAACAAGAATGTTTGGTGGTTAACGAAGCGAATAACACTCAAATATATTGTGGAACACTGTTCACATGCCACTTTAGTTTTTTGTTTCCGACCTCGTTTATTATATCGAATTTTTGTATTGTCCGAAGAATAGTGGTGGGAGACGGAGATAGCCCTACTGAAGTGGGCGACACAGGTGTCTCATAATACTCCCATTGACTGGACCCCATCACTCATATTTTGTTCCTTCCCCCTTTATCGGCACTGCCCATAACTTCTATACATTTGTGTGTGTATTTAAATAGATGAGGTAGATAATCCATTTTATTTACTAAATGAGTAAGTGCTGAATAGTAATAAAATACTCAATAAATATAAATTATAACCAAAGCTAATTAAAAATGTAATAATAACAAATAAAGAAAATATGTAAGTAGGAATTTCTCCTGGCACAATTCCAAATTGATTGCAATCAGGCAGACGAAAAATACGAATGAATGAATTCGTATTTTATAGCTTTATATGACAATCGGTGTACCGAAAAAAGATTTATTTTTAATTAAATCGTATTTATTTAACATTTTATGAGGCAGATAATAAACTGATGGATCGCCGACTGGGCCAATTATATATCTCTCTCGAATATGCCTACAGGCGAGATCGATCATTCATTATTGGGATAGGTTAAGGGTTGATTTATATCAGGGGGTATCAGAAGTGATCTGGCGCCCTAGGCGGGCGCATGAGCCCCGGGGGCGGGCTCGAGAAGGGAGCTCGCGGCGGCAGTTGGGGTTCAGTCCCGCCTCCAGTCTTCCCATCGGCACCTCATCAACTCTGGCGTCGGCAATTCGTCCCACGGTGAGTCTCACCACTCACTCCTTCCTACCTGTTGCCTTCCGACCGCTAACCTAACCTGTGGCACGATTAATATGTCCTAGAAACAACGCGAGTATAATTTGGCGATCGGGCACAAATAAATATGTTTCTCAATTAGGAGAATCAAAAATTAACGATAAATTCCGACATTAGTAGTTTGCGTTCTTAATCCATAGCGATATTGCATATTAATACTCCGCGAATGCTTATAATGTATATTGAATATCCGGAAGTACTCTATTCGTCTTCCACCCTTATAAATTTCATTAGGGATCAATTACGGTGGCCGTGGAAGGGGACTGAGATACGGGCGTTGCTCCCATTCATCGCCGTCCATTCACATTAAACTGACTAATCCCGACAAATATTCCGCCATTGGAAACGGGCAAACCCGTTAATGGTTTATTCAGTCGGTGTCTTTAATTACCCGCAACTTAACCCTTCTTGAAAATAGAGAAAATGCGCGGCCACATCGCACCACCCATCCGAAGTTAAAGATTGTTATGAAATTACACAGTACGGTCGGTGCTGAGAATTTTTTTGCAGGCATTATAAACCCGGAATTCCTAAGGATAATTTCGTTCCATGTGGCATGTAAACGCCACAATTACGCGTAGAATTACCGGGCAATTGGCGGATTCGAAATAATTAATGGAAGATGAAATTCAATAAAGTTGGTTGAATTCCAGTAAAGCAATATTCCGTATACTTATATTTCGAAATAAGTCGAGAAAAACGGGTTAGAAAAATCTAAATTGTTCGGAATCGAAAAATAATTCGATACTCCTCACGGGTGAAAAATATCTCACGAAAATTCGAACATGTCCCTATTGTTGCTCTGATATGTGAGAAGTAAGATATTGGTTTTCAGTTGAGATTTCAGCAGAAGGCTTTTTCTTGAAGGCTTTGTGCATCGGGTTCACGAATCTGGAAAAAAGTCTTAATTTTTTTGAACATGTATGCGAGGCTACTATTTTGATTAGATTTGAAAGCTGTTGGACCACAATCACGTTAACTAATTTCCATTTTCTGAATTTAAGCAAACAGAGTTGTGCAGAAAATAAATGGTACAGACTAATATTCTATGAAAACTGCTTTAAAAATTAAATTTTCGGTTCCGAGCATTTTTCATCTTTATGTAATGACTTATATATTGTGATTATTCACATAAAATGTGCGAATTAAAAAAAATATCCGGAATAAATAATAACCCTTTGAACTATACTCTATAATGTTACAAAAGTATTAATTAAATCAAGTCCCCCACAGAACGAAATGTATTCACGGATATTTGGGATTAATCTTATTTCTTTACGTATATAAAATCTTCGAACTACGTTATTGTAAACGCGTATTTCATTTCATTAAATAACATCACCATAGATCATAGACGTAAAATTTGAAGAAGTCGCCTATGTTTGTTGTATAATGTCGGTTGTGTGTGGGGCATAGTGTATGCACTGTAACTGCGGTGAAACTGCGGTGTACACAGAAAGTCACAAGGACTATTGTAATAGTTCAAACCCTCGCAGATCACAGGTATTTCAAATTAATTTCATATATATTCCGGGGCATTAATAAATAGCCTTTAACTGTTTAACCGATAATAATTCAAATCGGCTACACTACTAAATCACTAAATACTAGCTAATTTTGTTTTGACAATTTCTAGAACACTTCTATTCAGTATTCACTTCGTCTGTTACGCCGAAAGGTATCGCTACAAAGTTAAAAAATTAACGCTAGATTAAATTAATTCAACAGAGTTTGGGAGTGAGTACGCCACCGGGGCTATTAGGGGGGAACAAGGGTACGGGGAATTGCGTCCCATCAAACCGAAAGGGGCGGGAATTGCCGGCTCTGAGATAGGATCGGAGATGGCCATTTAATTAGGCGCTGAATTCTCAACTGGCACAGCTGAAAATAGTTTAATGCGTTTGTCCGAAGAGTGAGTTGTAGACTTTAAGCTGGCAATCGTGTAAGCCCGGTACTACCGCCTAATTGAACTCGGATGTACGGTCGACCCTGGTCCACTCTGCGATTCTGGGACCACTGATCGATAACCACTACCATTCGTAGGCGTACGTTAACATTGAGGGAAATTCCAGGACCAGAAATTTCTCGGGGCGAGTCACTTCGAATTACTTTCATAAATATCCTCTTAATTAGCCTCAAAAATTGAAGTGACGATGGTGAACAGCCGGTGAGACCGGTATTACTTCGTCGTGGGCATAGGATCGTGCAAGTGGGAGGCGACTGAAAATCGGTAGAGCGTTTTTCGAATCCTAGTGGATTCACGAAGTTCTCGTAAATCACTCTTCCTTCCTATATTTTCTTCGAGCCGGTGATATTATGAGAAGCAGGATGCCTTTCAAAAATGCTGAAGGCTGACTGAAAAATAATATCTTCACGAACACCGAAAGAATATTTTGAAGGTTAACGATTATACTTTACTTATAGTTATAGTTATTAAAATTTGTACAAAAGTCGTCGTTATTCTAAACAAAAACGAAATTTGATATGTATGTAGCACATAAACTCAAAACTGATAAACAATTAGGTAAATTTAAAACGAAAACTTTGAAATCAATTATTGTTTTATATAGTCATAGAAATATAGAAAAAACGTTTCCTATTAATTAAATTAGTGTCAACTGTTCATTTCTTTATTCGGGATTATATTTGTAGTATGTCCTAATGTGTTATGTGTGATATAACATTTCCTTGGTCAGTAAAAGGGAAGTTTTATTTTAATGGTGTATGATAGTAGCCTGTTTGCTCATAAGATATTATAGCTTAGGCTAGTGCAACGGATAATGTCTCTAGGGATGAAGTTTAAAGCGTTTTTTAAGTAACCTTCTATAATACTAAATATCTGTTAGAATTTTACCGCCAGTGTTTTCATAGTACGGAAGAGTTAATATCGGAACGATATTATTTCGCTCGAGGCGCGACACTGAACGGAACAATTCCCGAGGGTAATTCATACAGTAATGAGGGCCATAAGAAGGTGTAAATACGGCGGAAGCTTCCGGAAATTTTCATAAAATAACCTACGCCAACTCATTACAACGCGGATAAACTAAACTCCCTTCGGTCGCGCTCTTTTTTTCCCATAGAAGAGGACAAAATTGCAACCTCTATTTACGGTGCTCTTTGATAACAGTGAAAACAAAGAGGGATAGAAAATTTTGGGTTGAACGAGAGGACAATGCATTGTAAATGGCGGCCGCATAAAACAAAACGAGATCTCTGACCCGGATATTTCACGTTCTCGCCTTCGCCCGGCTCACCTGAAACAGAACACGGCTCGCGAGGGTCGAAATAGTGGTAATCATTTAAGTGATGAGACCCATCACTGTGGCTACTCCTTCACATTTTTTTCGAAATTCATATTTTCCTTATAAAAAATTGCTATCTCTTCGCCTGGGTAACGGTGAAACCCGATTCTTGAATCTATTATACTCGATATTTTTTTATTCTTCCCCGTAAAACAGAAGATGAAACCTATTCAAACTGTTGTCGGATATGGCTTTCCTGTGAAACAGCAAGATAGGAATAGAAGAGTGACTGTGAAATCAAAGACAACAGAATCACTAATTTCTCAGTATATTGCGTCCATGTCATCGTGAGTGCCGGTTGTCGTTAATGGTAATTTATTCTGTTTACTATAGTCCCATGGTTTGCACGGGCCTCTGATATGAGTTCTAGCTCCGTCCCCGGTGTAGATTAGTTATCCGGTCGAGGGAGTTCTTCTCCCGTCCACCGTTACTGAGATCGACCCACCCACCCACCCGTCGGTCTTCATAAAATCGCCAGAACCGACGCCAACCGGACATCCGGCCCCAACATAAGTCAATATCGCCGCTCAAATTAACCCCTCTGAAGGCGATGAATATATTTACACTGGCCGGATATCAAATGTTGGACGTTAGTGTCTGTAAATGGTCGGTGTACCTGCGAGGAATATTCCTAAAAGCACTGTTCTATTAGGGGTAGATACTCAATGTATCCCAACAACTTCAACTTATTTGGTCAGTTCATTTTTTGAAATTTGTATTAACTAATGGGGTGCCCAACCCCCTGCCCTCGTATAACTTCATTTTAATTTTTTGATATAATAGTTGAAAGGAGTACACCTTAATATTAAAAAACAGAAGTAGAAATGGCCAGCTATATTTCCCGATCAACCTCATGTGTTATTGATTGAAGTTAGACTCATTTTCTTTCTGTTGCAGCCAAATAATTTCTGGCATTTGATTTATTCCCTAACCCATTTACTCCCGATTTGCCGGCCTCGTTTTATTGCCACATTATGTAGGTTCATTAAAATAAAAAAGAAAAAATATATCCATTCCGCGAAATATTTTTCACAAATAAAAAAGATATAATAAAAATGTTTCCTTTTTTAGTATATTTAATGGAGTATAAAATAAAAATAAATACTTAAAAGTGAAAAAAATTAAATTTATTTCGAAATCCTATGAGGATTTGCTCTCCTTTTTTTATAAGTTACAATTGAATGAATATCATTGCAAAAATTGCTTTGGTTCGGAAATTGAACGGTTCGGTTTCTTTTTTCCTTTGCCTTCGGGATCTCTTTGAAAGGAGTGTTCCTCCAATTACGGAGCTCTGTCAATGACACTCTCTACCTCGGATTACCTCTCCCAGGTTTAGAATGAACGGCCGGCCTTTCATAACATGTAACTGCATATCTGAGCAACGATTGATCCAATTACATTCCATTTAAACTTGTCCATCTTTGTTCTAAAGGTTTAACCCTATTTCTCAAATTTTATAATAATTCAAACACGCGGTAATTAAATTAACTCTGTCCCCGCCTAACTTATTCCGGGTGCTTTAAATTTTAATAAGGATACGTCTCTCGCTTATATTGTTCAGGATTGAAAGTTCAACAGTGTATTGCGTAGAGAGGGACTTGGTAATTTTCTGACTTGTACCTTCGTTTGGTGTTGGTATACTTTCATTTTTATATTATCCAAGCCTTTTTTCATTTTTCCATCCTATATCCTAAGTGATTCAATTTTATTTTTGTTATTTTCAGTCCATAAATAGATAGAAATAAACACTCACGTTTGTGTATATCGAGAGATACCAGTATTGGATAAATGGATTGTTTGTACCATCTGAAAGTTTACCCTACTTTTCAGAAAGGATAGGTTGTCTGACTGTACATGTAGGAGACGACCAGAAATTAAAATACCAATATTTTTATCAGCGTTATTTATGAGCAAGATCGAGATGGATCATCCGAGTCAGCGAAGTTTAAAATAATTATTTTATTTTCTTCAACTATTATCGATAAGTATTTAAACACAAACGGATAGATCATGTTAGTAAACAAAATATTTTAAATCGATATTTCTTTTCTCTTTTGTCTGCAGTAATAGAATGAATAGTATTTCCTGACACGAGAATTTAGTATAGAAGGCCCGCTGAGGCTGGGTCCCTAAACCGATAGCTCTCGGTTCGATAGAAGAACCATTTCTTATTTGTACCATTTGGTTTCAGTCCGACATCGTTTGCCAACTTGTAAACAGAGCCCCCCCCATAAACCGGGCGTAAAACTCGCGCTATAAAACCCGACTTTTCGTTATAATTGTATGTTAAACAATGGTTTTTTCCCGCCGGTATCAAAGTGGGCAGCCTGGTGGGCGCCGCGACGCTGGCAATTACGGGGCACTTCAGAACAGTCGTCGCGGTTGATTGGTCTGTCAAGAGTAGTAAAACTGTTGAGCTTTCGGTTGTTAAAACTCCCCCCATTTCAGTTCGAGGTGTATTTCCATCCACGACAGTCCCCTCCTAATGACCCGGATCACTTCGTCTGGCCGCTTTGTTCAACAAGTAAAACTTGGAAGAATTCAGTACCGCGTTCTATCCTTAAAGACGCAGAGCATAAATTAAAAATTTGAATATTCCAACGTAATTGTTTATATAAAAGCACGGAAGAGCCAGGCATTAGAGTATTTTAGTGACGCACGGGTTTGGACAAATGTGTTAATTTCATTTGAACCTCCTCGAGAAAAATTGTTCTCGAACATTACTCGAGGAACATATTTAAAGAAACTAATTATTAGTCGGCAGTTAAAATACCTGAGGAAAGATAAAAGCCATATTTGTGATTTGATACTTCGCAAGTAATAATTGGTAGTGAATAAATATTTCCTTAAAAAAAATGAATTGTATTCCTTATTTAATGGGTTCCAATATATATCCGGCCAATGATGCAAATATAGAAAAAATATTAATATACGGATAGCACTTTCTTGGCAGAATCACACGAGTTATATTATTCCAAACTTTCGCTGTACCCACAACTAACTTATTGAATAAGGTAGACTTTTATATATGCTTTTAACTGCAAAGTTATCTCCCTCTGAGGTCCGCAATTAAAGAAGTTTATCCCAAGAGTACCTTCTGCAAAGGTCGAGCGGATTTGAATGTGTCAAATATGTGCTATTGTGTGTATAAAATTGTGTTCGAGTGGTGGTGGTCCCAATCGTGACCTTATTGAGAGCCAGAGGCTGTCAACTGACGTCTGCTTTTCAGAAGACCTACCGGCCCGCACACTCCTTCGGTTAAATATTGATTTGTATCCTGTACATCGCCTTGTATCATTTTTAAAATACACCAACAGTGGAACATTGCCTTAATGTAGAACTATGAGTACAATCGCGGATTATCAACATGAAAAAATAGCGTGGACGTTTATTCCCGACATACCACTAAAGAAACCTTTTAAACTCCGTAATCTGTGTAATACATTTTGTAATAATATATAACACAATAGTTTATTTCATAAGTTGACAGCATATTTAACATGCAACGTTATTTTTATTCTATCAGTTTCATTTTATTGATTTCATGGCAGATGATTCATTTGAAACACTATTTCACGAGCGTCGTCACTCTCCTCTTTAAAACTGATTTTGAGTAGCTTGGGTTATTGTGTATAGTGACAAAGGGTTATATTGACCTTTATTATACTGGGGAGTTATATATAATTCAAGTCCCTTGTACTCAAACTGGTCAGCTAGTGCTTCTCTCAAATAAAAACATATTATCATATATTATTCAGTCGGTAAGCTAACACATTCGTTTCACTGGAGTCTTAATATATTTTTGCGATTTCATAAAAACAAAATAACATTTTCTTAATTTTATCCACACAAAATAAATTAAATGTCATGTTTTACCATTATGGTCAAGCAAGGCACCGCTCTTTTATATTTCATGGTATTTTATGGCATGGTTCATCTTTCCAGGTCTACAGTCGGCTGTTCGGGTAGGCCTATGTGGGAGTGAGAAAACCGAGACGAAAGGTTATAATTATTTTGGCTTCCGTTTAAAAAATGAAAATTATACAAACCGTTATAATGCATGCATAATAGTATAAGGTCGAACGTTGGCAACTTGCTGTGCATAATAGCGAGATTCGCCCTAATTTAGGAGGACGGTAAGCACCCTCGAGGCGTCACCCACAATCCATTTACAAGTCAATAGGGCCAAACCTGAAACCCGTAGGAATATCGGATCACCGGATTGTGATAATCCGCACTCCGCTCGCTTATAAATCCGCCCTAGCCCAAACCGGTTTCAGTTCCTCGCCATCGTTATTAGCAGTCCGTACAGTTTCTTTCATCGCAAGCCGATATGTGTAAGTACCACACTGTATTAAAGATGGAATGCTAATTAATCATAACGGCCGTTTGAACTATTACTACAGTGTTGCTGTACAATATTATTGGGATACTACTGTATCTCGTTATATACTGGCATTTCTGATAATCAAACTCTTATTTATGTTGGTGACGATTCCCAAAAGGTGTCGGTCCATTAATGGAAAAACGATTTTCCTAGAGCTGGAAAGTTCTTATGAAAAACAAGTCGATTAATTAGCAGACTAGAATTAAAGAGCGAAGTTGGCCCTGAATAAAAAGCAGGTGAAAAGTTTAAAGAGGGGTTTTGTCTCTGTTCAAGCTCAAGTTCTGCGAAACGGATAATGATCGGTGTCCCCTTTTCCCGTGTATTGTAAAATTACTTTCTGCTTACTCTTGAAGCTCCTTCGTCTGTCTCTAGACTTGTTACCAATTTATTTGGAAACCAGATTATGTAAGTTTTGTTTATTCTCTTCCTACTTCAATATTTCCAGCGTAACTTTGAACTAAGGTGTGTCCTTCCAATCATAAGATCAACGTAATAGAAAATGATAGCCATTATGTACGTGGTTGGTTTTTTTCAGTTTGGCTTACACTGCAGTTATTATCCTCGTAGTATCGACGCCTAATTTTGTGCCTTAAAACTAGCTACGTACCATCTTTACCAAATGATTACCAATTATTATTAACTATTATCTATAAGTGATACTAATTTTTTGAGATTCCTTTGAGATTTTTTTCCACCACAATCTCTGCAACAGAACTCCACAGCATTGAATAAATAAAGCCTATGCCTTATTCAAGGAGAAGCTTGTATGAATATATGTCTTCTGTATTCTATAAATAAATACCATCACATAATTTTACCTACAATTATGAATTAACCTTTTTAAATATTTAAAGTAGTCCCTGTATTATAAGCAGGAGCGTATGAGAAATCTGCTTTCTTACTTCTGTGTTACCGATGAATAGGTAACGTAACTGTAACTATAAAACCCTAATTAGATCATCTCATTACTTTTTTGTACAACCGTTCCCTCTCCTTTCCCTCTAACTGACAAAATAATGCAAATTTTAGTATATGCAAATAAGCCAAGTAACAAGATATAGGATTCCTCTAGACATTCAGCGATGTTGAGTGTGGAAATATTCCATATACCCATGTTATGTTTACAAGCCAGATCAGACTAAAAGGAATTTAGTGCAATTAACTTTCCTAACTTAAGCCAGACTGAAATGTTCACATGTGTGAAATGTGTTTTCACATTATTATTCTGCGTTCCAGTAGAGAAAATTTTAGGCTACTATTAATCGAGCTATTAAGAGCTAAAAAAGCAGATCAATGTTCATATTTTTAAAAGTATGAACACTCAATATTTATGTCTGGTTGTTTTTCATTACATTAGACGTTTCTTTTTATTTGTTTTTTATATTATTCTTGTAATCACAAATGACAAAATTTGACGGTGTTAAATTTATATAATTATACAATATCTGGTGACATTAATTCCAATTTGTTGTGTATATTAAATCTGTGAGAGTCCAGTGACACTTGTTGTCAGGACGCGCGGTAAAAGGCAAATTACATCCAGGGGAAAAATGGACAAAAAAAATGTTGATTATTAAGTTTGTTCAGCGTTATTTCACACTATGGAAAAATTATTCGGAGCGATACAATCTGAATTTACATACACAGTAAGAACATCGCATATCCTAGCTAGACATCGTCTAGCTCCTAGGTTGCCAAACTTTTTTTCTCATAGCTGGTTCCGGTGGACCACCTGCAGCTACATTTCTACCATATTCCCAAAACTCGTCAAAAAATGAGAAGATTATTGTTTCGGCATTCAGTAACAGTGAATTACAATGTATTAGCTAAAATGAAGTACGTGGTGTTTATATCAGACCAGTAACAGTGGGGATGCCTTGTATGTATTAAAATGTAATGTGAATCTTTTTTCAGTATTTTTTTATTAGATCAGAAATAAGTATAAGCTTCTTAAACTTTTATTGTTACCCCCCATTCTATTCTCTAGTATTGAACTCAGTAAAATTTAACTCATTTCTGTTAAGGCTCGAGTAATGGAGATGATTTGTTTTAAGAGCAATGGGTGATTATTTTATATATTCAATTCTGCCCTGTTTAGGCATAAGCATATCAAGCAACACAATCTCGTAATACCTCATATCTCGAAAATCCCCTGCATCAAAATGTAAAGCTCATCCTAGTAAGTAATCCGGGGTCCTAAAGCCCGGCTCACAAGGGTTTTCTTTTTAGCAATGGGCGTTTCATGCATTAACAGCTTAAACTAAGCGTCAGTAGTAAGTCCTTATCTGAACAATATTTTGTAATTTGACACGAATAAAACAATTTTAAGTATACTGTTTTTACAGTATGTAATAGGTTTTATTTATTAAAGCATATTAAACAAATAAAATTAAATAATATTTATTAAGAATTATTGACAATTCCGAACTGGTTAACTCCAACTTTGTTCTTTAAGAACAGTTTACAATTAAAAGTTCAGATATAAGGACGCTGCTCTCGAAACAAGTAGCGGGGTGCCAAATATATTTTGTACGGTTTATTGGAGTTTTAGATAAAGACAAGAAATAACGTTAAACCTACGTGCTAAAAAAGCTGAAGCCTAAATTCTATTATGAACACAAAATACCAGGATTTTCGCTCCCTTCTGATGATAGACGTATTCTCTTAGTTCTATCTCATGAAGGGAAAATTTAATACAAATGCGCTCCTCTATTGCGAACGGTTCCCTGAGGGGGAGTACAAGTAATTGTACTATCCCTCTTGTACTACATGATGAGGAAATACGATGCAATCATCCGACGTTTCCTTCCCCAAACCGGTAAAGGCTGCATTAGACAATTCCTTGTTTTTGAGTAGAATTGTCCGGAGCGACGGCAGTCGCTAGACGGAAGGAAGGATTTGGAGTTAAGTACTCAGCTTGTGGCCGAAGGATCTAAGCAAAATGAGGATACGAGTTTGAGCTGTTCCCGCTGCTCAAAACCACATCACGGGACGCATTGTTTGCAGAACAGAACCTTTCAACAATGTACAACTTTCCTTGGTCGACAAAGGTAATATAAGATAAGAATTTGAACATAAGAACATATACACATTTAGAACATGTACATATAGACATATAGCGATACTTAAAACATTTTTAAATATAGTGAAGACATATAATGGGTTTTATAATTAATTTCCACATTAGAAATATTAGTATGATGCTGAAAATCTATTTAAAATTATTTCTCACATTAAAAATAAAATTATCTCGGACTCCCGAGTGGGACTTCTCTTATGGTAATTTGTGAAGGGAGAATATTGTATATCATTACCAATTTAATGGTCACGATCATATTCACATTTTGTTCGTTTAGCTATAGATTTTAAAGATTTTTTTAAAGATTTACAGCCGATGGAAGCGATCCAATACTGGGTATCATTTTAATTATGTCAAAAATCGCTTATTGGAAGGAATAGAAACTACTATTCATTCCATAGTGCTCTCTGAACTGACATATTCAATATCAGACATAACAAACTTCGAAGAACTTAACTGGCGAATTTACTTCCCTGATTGGCTGCAGTCTAATAAATCATGAAACTTATTTACGCCCCCTTCCTTTAAAAGGAAGCAGCTTAGTTTACTAAAGTTTCGACTGAAAGCCAACCTTAAGACTCAAAGAAAGACTTAAAAGTTTTATTACGATCCTTATTTGAAGTAAAATAAAATCTTATAAGCGGATTAAAAGTGTTTTGAATTGAAACAGGGGCATACTCTTAGACTAATATTTTAGTTTAAAATGAATAAAAAACTAAGGCTATAAACAAATAATTAGTGCGGACATTACTGGCAGGAACATTGCTATCCTCGAACATCAAAAACTTAATTCAAACTGGTTTATATAGATGTATATATGCATATTTACACATTATATTTGGAAGTAATGAAAAATTGTCTGTAAATATTTTGTATAATTTACCTGTGGGTTACTGTTGGTGAGATTAGGCACGATAATTAGTTACGCAATAGTTATTGCCTACCCAGTAAAAGTTACGCTCGGTTCTAGTTTAATACTCCCTGTGAACAGATACAGATTAGTGGAGCGTTAAGGACAGATGCTCCGAAAATAGCCTGCCCGAGCCGGAGTTTAAATTATTTTCGTGTTTGTTATACACTAAACTATGAGGTTATTGGGCCAGCGTGAAGCGGTTATTGGATAGTACAAACCCCCCACCCACCGGAATTGTTTATATTCTTTATTTGCCGAATTGCTTCTAGGCAAGCTGGATTCCTTCGACCCGGCAGAAATTCCTTCGACAGTGTAAACAGAAAATCGCTCCGAGTAATTCCGCGGGGATTTATACCGGAATAGCGAGATTTTTTAATAATTCCAACAAAATTCCTATATTTTGAAGGTTGTTTGATTAGGACGGATATTTAATTTCAGTTAGTCAGCGCCAAAACCGCCAAACATTACGCTTTTTAGAGTAATTGTATAGATGTTGCTGTTGATGAACTTCCGATACAATATCCTAGAAATAATATTAAAGAACTCCAGTAACGAATTTTTATGATTCCTCTAGCTATTTATTGTACACGATATTTTAATTCGTTAATGTGGTACGTAAATGCAATGAATGACACGAAAATCTAATAGATTTGTGTAGCATTTTCGAATATTCAATGATCTTTCGATCATTCCTACACAATTCCGAAAACTGATATATATTCGGGTTTTCAAAACTGATACAAAATAAACCAAAAATTTATGGTAATTCGAATTTATCGCCGGATTCAATTTTCCAAAATTCATTTCGAACTGTAATACCAGCCTTACAAACCCGGCTAGTGCAATAGCAACTTTTCTATCTACGGCACAAAAGTTTCTGTGAAGCCAGCAATTGAAGCGTAAAGGGGAACCTCGGTATTCGAGCATACCAAATCATCTCCGATCAAAGGGAAAACAATTCAATATTTTATTGCACATATTAATAATATTCAAGCCTTCGTTTCTTGGGAAAAACGGTTTGTAAGACATCCCACGTTTCTCAATTCTTCGATATTACTGCGTTATATAACGCTTAATTATTTCAAATAATAAACGTGTTTGACCTTACTCCAAAAATAAAATGCATGTAAAACGACTTAATAATGGAGGGAAATAGCTTTATATTGCTCAAAATAACATTTTTAATGCTTGAATTCTGTAATATTTGATTTTATATCACTGCATAAGTTAATACAATTATTGCAAATAGCGATATTTTTACCCATTTGTATTGGGGATACGTGAACTGTTTGTAACAATATTTAATGCAATTATTTGGCCCTTATTTTAATCTATACCAATTGACTGTATTTCAACTACTATCTTTGGACGTTGAAAGCTTGGTGCCTGGGACGGGCGGATAGTACAGCGAATTATGTTAATCGGGTTCCGATCTGACCTTCTCAGATTAAGGCACAAAGAAAGAGGTCCGAGGGAGCGCATCTGGTCCAGTACTGAATTCTAACCAATCTGTTACACTCCTTTCGCAATAGGAATTCCATTTGCAGTTCAATTCCGAGTATTTAAAACGGGCGCCAGTATAAGAAGAATGAGACCTTACGACTGCTTTAGAGTAGGGACGGTACGCGGTAATAAAGTCAGTTTTATAGCATTTAGACGATTTAGGGTTAAGAGAAAACGCTCTGTCGTAAATTTTTCAATTTATACACGCCGTCTCTCGTCAACTTACATAGCGGGGTAGAATTGTAAGCTCAACCTATATTATTAAAATTTAACGCTTAATAAAGGTTCCGGTTAATTTAGTGTTCGTAATAAAATAATGCTTTTAAACTGTTCGTAAACCTATAATAAACTAATAAATGTTTCTGCATCTGTATGCACGATACAGTATGAACGATACATTTATTTTTATTCAATTTCCCAAGCAATTGAATAGACGGAAGCGGTTCCGCACAGGTTCCTCAAAGCCGTCATGTGACAAAGAATTTCATCCACACTCTATTTGAATTCTAAAAATAGAAACAGTATATAGTAATCATTAATAATTGCAACGTCTATATCAGTAATCGTAATGTGCATGTATATTATCAAAAGGTTCCTTCGGTAGCATTAGACTTATTCAGCTTCAGAATCAATTTAGTGAGGGAGGATTGAACCTCTTTTAATTAGAAGGGAGTAAACAGAAAAAGAAGACCAAGCTAACATAGAGGTTATTGAGAAGTGAAGGGAAAGAGCCCAGGATTGTTTGTAGGTTGTAGCCTGGCGGGCGTCCGAAATAATTCCGTATCGAGGGAAAATCCAGTGTAGTGTAAAATCGCATGTTATATTGGCGTTACTGTAAGCGAAAAAAATTCAATCAGATTAAAATCTTTCGGGGTCTAATCCAATATTTACAGTAATTATTTAAGAGTAGCAGAGTGCAGAGATTTATTGAAGAAGGATTAGGATTGTAAAAAGAAGATCGAAAACACTTCTTGCCTTTTCCTATATTTTTAACTCAATTACAATCTTACTTTTGATTAAAAACCTTTACTTTTTACTACCTAATTATATTGTATTTTATATGTATTAAGTTAACCTATGAAGTCGTAGAACAATTTAATTTTATGAAGACTACCGCCTTAGACCCTGCTCTCCATACTGTATTATAACATATAAAATGGCAAGGATATAAATGAGCCGACAGTTATAGAGTACACTCTTGTCAGATTAATAGACGGTTGTGCTCCGAATTTACTCTTTCCAATTTTACTGCAGTCCATTGCGAGTCAGTGTGGCATATATATTCCTGACAACCAATAACACAGTAACGGTAACATTGTAATTTGTACAAACGTCCCGAAACATTAAGGGCCTTGCAAGTATTTTAATTTCGGATTATTTACGGGAGTTCCATTCTATCGCATCCTATTGAACTGCTGCTCTCACGGTTATTATTAATTATAACTAAATTAATAAAATAATTAATTATTATTATTATTATTATCATATTGTCTTTATTTGCGTTTTTTGTGAACGTCTCGTGTTTCCTCCAGTGCTTATTGGAGTTCTCTAACGGTTCCCTGTTATCGAGTAATTAACGAGAGATACTTAAAACTCGACCCATACCTCTTGTTGCCGCTTGAACAGGGTTACAAACAGTAAGATGAAAAGAAGCTTTCCGCCCATTTTCAAGAAGTGTTTTCGGCGAAGAATTGTAAACGATGCGCAGTTAGGTAACATAACTTATTCAGGACGCGTTACCTGGGCGACGGTTCATTATCCAAGATCCACGCTCTCCCCTACATAAATAGCACAACCTATTAAGCAATTCATTTCCTGAACTGTATAAGTAAATAACACCCGTAGGTTGCTGTATCGTTGTTAATAATCGACGTCCCGAGTTCAAGAATTCGCCCAGTAAGTGATGAAGCCAGAATACAATAGGGTCAATGTCGTAGGGTGAATTAAAAATTATTTTAAAATTTTAAATAATTTCATATATCTTATTATTATTTTTCTTGTTATGAAATTCCAATTTTTCTGCAGTTATACAGCAGTATTATGTATGCAATTAAACTCTTGGTTGTTGGCGAACATATAACAGATATGTTGCTAATTGGTTAATTGGAAAAAAACACTCCAGCGACAATAACACAAAAATGAAGATTTGGGAAATCTGTTTCCCGACGTCGGGGAAATATTTTCCCATACTTTAACACAAAATTGGAGCTTGTTTTAGTCGAAGTTGTTCTCCTCTGGATTAAAAAGCGAATAAAAAACAGCCTCATTTAAATCAGACCTCGCTACACATTCAAGTATAAATGCGGCCGTCGTTTTTTTCGCGAGGTCGATTCATTCTCCGCTTACAGGTTTGTAAATGGTTCTGTACTCGGGAAGGGAAAATAGGACAGAATTGAAAAAGCGGATATTCGGCCGGCTGTTTCCCTGGGCGCTTTGAGAATTGGCAGGAGGATGGTCGTAAATTCTGGCGCTAGGTCTGACCCGTGGCCCACTCCAGAGGGGATTTCAAAGTGTCGTCGCTACATTTGTCGATCCTATTGCATATTATCCGGGGACCCTCTTACGCCCGAACAATTTCAACAAAATCGACCATCATCCTTCCCTTGTAAGTTTCACTCGGTTCCCGGAACCGGCGCTATTTACAGCGCATACCGGGAACTTAAGTCTTAGTGAGGGATATGATTAGACTTCAACTTCGCCTGGTAATCAAAACGTTCGCGTGTTAACTAAACGTTACTGTGGCTGGTTAGTTGTCGGTGAACCGCGAATATAGCCTCAGCCAACCGCATGTTTGCTTCGCTAACTTTAGCTTAGACCTAAGCCCGAATATAGCAGGTATTGATTTCAAATGATCTACAATTCATGTATTATTTAAATAAAGTAACTTTATCAACGTAACAACCACGTTGTGCCGAAGCATTGTTTTCAATTACAGTGGTTCAAGCGCGGTAAAAAAATATATATAAGCCTGCCAAAAACTATCCTATGAATCATCCTTCTTATGAAATATCTAACTTCATGAGAATCGATTGTCTAAGATTACTGGAACGGTTTTCCTCCAAATTATTATATGTTCTTTTATGCAGAAGTACGCAGAGCTCAGGGTATGACTCGTGTGAAAAGCGATGAAAATATTTATTTATTGCAACAGTAAGAAGCCCAACCAACAAGTCTCTATTCAACAAGAACCTATTCGTTATTACGAAAAACTTGAAGCATAATAATAATATACTACTTACTTGATATATATCAGGCGACTCCAAGGATTTGGTATAAAGCTCTAGCTGGGTAAATCCGTCTTTACCTAGGGTAACTTTACCAGGGCGTGGAGCCCTCACGCTCCGGCTTTTGTCAATACCAGGTGAGATTGCCCAGGTGAGGTTCACAAGGTTTATGCGTGCATATATTGAGTTGTAAAACGGGGTCGGTGTAACAAAATCTGAATCAGGCGAGGGAAACTTCGGCATTGTGTATGCGTCCGGAGACTTTTACAGTATGAGCTTACCGAAGCGACATGAACATTGGTCGTATTTTCTTTGGCTAATAAAACATTCCCATTCAACAAAGCACGCATAATGTTGGTTATCGATTTGTCTAAGCCAGTCCGCTTCTTATTTTAGCGTTGTTTCATTTTATTTATTTGGCATTGGTTTAAGAAACGAAACACCAAGGGAATGAAATACCTTACAGAGGGTATCAATTAGGGAGCGGCATCAATATACCGCATTAGGTTTGAAAGAACAGTGAATGAAAGTCTCTGATTCGATATTTCTACAACCTATTTCCATATATAACGCATATTCTTTACTGAAGTCCATATTGTGTGCGATGCACACTGATTCTATTTACTGCCCCTGAATATATTTTATTTATTCAGAGTAAGAATAATGCTGCACGTAGACGAGATTGATCAGTCCACGCCTGAAAGACAGTAATGAACACGCCCAGGTACCCAACCCGTCCGAGCATAAAGAAATGAATAATTAGCGCATGGTTTTGATGTGTTAAAACTGAACCCGTTTTACATCTCAAAGCAGATTACAAAATTTTGATCGAAGTCACCATGAGCGTTGGATGAATGAAGACATGGCTAATTATCAGCTCGCTGGAATAATGAAGCTGTACCGTACATCGCCTTTACATCTTCCTTGTCCAATCAAATTCAATCCTTGGTATACATCTTAATAATTAGCACCGATGCTTCCGTGTGGGTAGTATCTAGATGTGTTAGGATTAATGCTTTACTCCATAGAGAGTAAACGAAACGAGAAACATAACGAGGTATTGAGTTGCCATGCTGCCAGCCGCCTACCAGTTTCTTCGACTATTATGTAGGAGGACTGGCAATGCGAAGTTAATCCTTTCCATTGGTGAAGAGTGAAAACCCATGGAACCACTCGCCATATAAATTGAACCGTTGAACATTTCTCATACCTGCGCATCCATTCAGCGTGCCAAGGGTCCTAATTAAAGCTAAAGACCGAAAAGCAATTCAAGGAGACTTCAATGTGACTGATGTTTATGCTTTTATAAATTAAAGCTATTAGTTTAGTTCAGGAGTCGGGTCATAGCGATATGATTTTACATTAGAAAAAACGATGATTTATGGTGATAAAATTATTAATAAATAAATAATATAAAGAATAGATGATTGAGATACTTTGTAACAGGCCACTTTTGCAATATTCCAATTCCAGTCGCTATTTCAGCTACTTTCACTTTAACTGTAAGTGAAAGATTGTGTCAGTATCGTCACTGCACTGTTACTGCAGTGGTTTTTTCCTTGTTCAGTTTAAATCAGATTTTCTTTTGTTTTTTGCTCTTTGGGTTTCTGAGAAGGGGCTTATGCCTCTTGTATTTATTACCCGTCTGTCTCAGGTGTTCCACTTCGCTATTGTTAACGCGGCCTAAGGGGCTTAACGAATTTTTCTTTAGTAAAATTGCCTTTGTTATTGAAAACCTCCATATTTCCTCTTATGTTATTTATTTGCTTTTTCTGCCTCTGCGTATTTAGATTTCCCACTTCGGGTCTGTATGCTATTGTGCTGAATGGTTTTCTTGTATTTCTTATAGGTCTCACACATTTTCTACCCGTTTGTACTGTAAACTTACTTTTGCAATTTATTTTACATAAGAGGAATTCTTTGCAGTAAACAGTTTGAAAAGGGGTAGGTATTTAATCGGTCGATGCAAATATTTTCCCGCTCCTAATTTGCGTCGAGGAAGGCGATTGGTATCTGTATATAAAGACTGCGTTGATCAAAACTAAATAAAATACGCCGCATGTCTTAATGGAGCTCCAATTAAAATGGTACTTGTCATACTCTAAACATTGAAAATAACCAAAATCGGGGGCATTAATTTAATTTTAATTCCAAAACGGGTCAAGTATTCGATCATTTTTTATTCATTTTTCCCCTTGTTAAATAATAATGCTAATTGACGCTTGGAACTGTAAAGCGGCCAATGAAAAGGAAGTTATGAACAAATCTTTTGCATTAAACACCTCTTGGTCAATAGTAAACAAGGCTAAGCTGTGAGTGATGTAATTTTCTGAAGTATTGTGATTTATATAATTGCGCTGTATTTCTTGTATCTTGTACTTTCGCTATATGGGGATAATAATTCCATTTTAATATCATTTTCGAGTAGTTTAATAAAATAATTAAATAAAATTACAAAGTTAATTACACTGACATCGTTTTACGTCTATTTAATTTAAAATTTAACATACCTGTTTTGTAGTCTGCGAGGGGTAATTTAAAATTACTTAACATGCTTTGGGGCCATTTATTTAGAACAATTATTGATAACAATTATGATGTAATAAATAAGTACATTAAGGGTATCATAAAGCCAATACTATTATAGTACACTATATATAATGTATAATAATACCTCCGCATTAACATTATACTAGCGTCATTAAACGCATTGAGATAAAGTAACATCGGCCAAATTAAAACGCGCAAATAGGGGTACTTGGAGATTATTATTGAAGTAAACTGACCAAACTTGAAGCAAGTACAACTGGCTGTATTAAGTACACTGTATTGGACACCCGTATACTTTACTGGGGATTAAGCTCCATTTATTGTTTCATACTCCTTCAAAGAGAATTATTCAAGCTACTGACCGAATAATTTTGCAGTTTCATCTATAAAACCTCCTTTACGCAACAGCGAGAATATTCTAAATGACTATTTAATAAGGTAATTTGGCCTAAAGCCCTGAGAGCGTAGTTTTGCCACTTGGTTTTTCCATTTAGCTGTAGCTTCTATTATACTCCTACAGATCTGACCATTTGCAATTCTGCGGAAATTACAGAATTATTAGAATTAAGCCTGCTCAAGAATAAGGCTCTTAATTGCTGTTCTTTGTGCTTTTTGTTTCATTTATTCTATTCTTATTCTGCATGCTACCCTGCTTAGAAATTTCTTTGAGCGTCTCTCATTAGGCTCGTAAGTTTTTCAAGTTTATGTGTTTATATATATATATATATATATATATATATATATATATATATATATATACATTCATATAAACACATAACTCTCCGAATTTTCGAATTGTAAGTGTAATTGTAATTACGAGCATATATCTAGAGCACAGGAACTCGGCAAAAGAGTGAGTATCACAATAACTTATATCGGTGTGCGCAAATGATCCTGCTCAATATCGGAAAATGTTCAAGCGCAAGACGGCGGTCGTTGCGTCATCGAGAATCGACTTTTTTTAAATGCAAAAAATTACAGAAGAGCATTTAGGTCGGTGGGTTTTCAAGGCTTTCGTGCAAAGGCCAGGGCCACGGCACATCCAATCAGCCGTCGTCGCATATTATTCGTACGTGTCCTGGATATTTGAATTATTGGTCAGAATTACTCCGGGACTATGGTTCTGGGCGTTAATGGTTACTTGTTGCAACGACCATTTTCAAAAGCATTGTCCGATTTGTTCAAGCCGGAGATAGACCTCGAATAAAATCTAATCTCAATGAAAATTCGTAAGACGGGAAATGCCAAGTTCACAGCGAAATGTACAATTTCAATAGATTACTGATCACAAATGTTAACTAAATTGTACTATATCTTTGAATGTTGTAAGTAGTTGTATATTATCAAAAGTATATCATAACTATTGCTGAACAAAAATTATTGCAGATTTTTCGATTCTTGGAATATTGATATACATCACTTGAAACAACGCAGACATAATAACACTCAAACTGGTTCATAAATGTTAATTTGGGCGTTTGTGAAAGTTCTGTTTGTTTTTTCATAATAATAAGCATTCGTGAAGTGAAATCGGTATATAATAAAAAAAAGTATAATAACCGATATATTCCGAACATATCGCTTTGCAATGAGCAGTGACGGCAAATCGTTCCGAACCAGTCCTGAAATTATGCTCGTCAACGAAAATTTTGTTTTTTGATTGAGGAATAAATAAAACACAATTACCTATGAAAATGGAAGTCTAATTTCGCACTCTAAACTCTTTATCTCTAACAAGCGATTCGAGGGCGAGCGAGCAGCCTGAAACTAGCAGCCTATTTTCATGTTCTAATCAAGGCTGCTTGTTATACTGCCAGACGCTCGATTTAATTACGATTTGACTTTAATGATTTAATTTAAGATCTATTAAGAGGCTATCGGCCTCTGAGTGATTCCCGACGAATTGAGTTTATTTAAAAAGAACGACTATTACCTTAATTGCGACTATTGACTTAATTACTTGGATAACTTTTGTTTGTTTTAATGCTCTATGCTTTATTATGCCAGTATGTCACTATATACAGTTTATTTCTTTAGATTCTCCAGTAAACTATCTCAAAATACTATCGAAAATAGTTGCCATTCTGATATATAAATGTAGTTTGTTTTAATTTTCCGGATTCCAAAATTTTCGCATACTCCGGCATAACGTTATACACTTCATGTTTTATGCTGTACAACAGAGGTATTTGCTTATGATTATTTGCTTGGTATAAAACCAAGAAATGTTTAAAAACGCCTGGCGTTTAATTCATTCAATAAATCTTCATAGCTGTTGACAGCTCATTTTTGTATTCGCTTCTGTGGTGTGCTCATTATCTGTTTCTATCTATGGTTTTCGCTGCACGATTCATCGTCAGGGCCCTTATTATCTCGCGGTCAAGCAAATAATGTTTGCAATTTAAATGGCCGTATAACAGGGCTTGAATAGAATTTCAAAAAAGCAGGCGATTTAACGTCGCATAATGTCAT
Source organism: Lethocerus indicus (assembly GCA_019843655.1). NCBI lineage: Eukaryota > Metazoa > Arthropoda > Insecta > Hemiptera > Belostomatidae > Lethocerus > Lethocerus indicus. The sequence continues at coordinate 22,457,843 of JACDQD010000005.1, read as the reverse complement.
ATAATTGTATACATACAATTTTATATTTTTGTAAACTACAGTTGTGGGAGTCTGAGAGTGAACTACAGTACCATTGATCACGGTGTAAAAGGAGAATTTTTACCGCCCGGAATTTCAACATTTTTTAAAGCAAATAACAGACTAATATTTTTCGAATTAGCGCAGAAAATAAATAATTAAAAATTAGTCTGTTCGTCCAGAAATTCCAGAACTTCGGTACAATTCAAAGACATAAGATTAGGACAGAGACGTTTTATAATGAGCAGGTGTATTTAGGTTCAGAAAATATCCGCGCCCAAAATTATTTTTGGCTGTGGAAAAAACCTGTGACGTATAAGAATAAAACGCTTTTTTGACTGGTAAAGTCTATGCGTAATTCACCTAAAGGCGGCCTTGTTCTATGTTGAAAATGAAACACCTTCCCTCGGCGGTTATTAGATTCCTCCCGGATTCCGATGCGTCAGCCTTCCGTCCTCGACCTTGCTGCACACAAAATTTATGTTCCACAAGAGTAGTTTTAGCAATTTATTCATTGTTTTTCATTCCGCGCCTGACAGATTCGTTTTACCCTTTCAGAATTCAAAATGAATTTTAAATTCTCGGAACTGGTTTTTGACGAACAATTATATACGCATTTAGTCGGGGCGCTTCGCCGATGATTATGACACACACACACACACATGGGATATTGTTTTATTCCCCAAGAATAATCGGTTCAGTGTTGTTTATTTTTACAAGGAACGATTTCCATTTTTATATAACCAGTAATTTACGATAGATTAAAGCGAGTTGGGACATCGTGAATTTGTATCATAACTGATATTATGTCGCAACCGATTGTTGCCGACTTAAGACATTATTCTGCATTCATTCGCTGATTTGATTTACCGGTTTCGGCTCCTCGCCATCATCAATAGCATTTCCCCAGTGAGGCGTTTAAGAGTTTAGGATGCCGGTGGGACCAATCCTGTCTGAAATATTACTATCAAGCTATTCAGACTATTAGATGGTTGAGTCGCGGGCCGCCAAACACTTACCTTCGGCTGCTATTATATTGCAATGAATAATTAATTTGTGAAATGAATTATTTCGTGGAGTATTAAATGTGTAAATCAAAAAATAAAATGGCGACGGGTGGACGCATTCCAGGAGGAATCCAAAGGGTTGAGTCTTCATTCCGGGTAACAGGAGCTCAGGGCGTCTAAGAAACTCGCCCGAATATTCCTTCAGGAAAGCAATTTCACGCTAGCAGTCCACGTTTGTTATCATATTCTGTCCGTATATAATGGAGAAGTTATCACAGAATTTGAGGTCAGCTCTCAATAAGATTGATTTTGAAGGCATAGAATTCGGTCATATATTGAAGACATACATATTTCACGATATTTTTCATTTCATTTCCGTATCAGATTTAACTCGGGGCGACTGTCGATTCCAAAATTGGAAATTAAATCAGCCACAATTGACGAAATTAAGTGCAATTTTGTATTACATTTCTTCGAAGAGAAGAACATAACTGGTATTTTCAGCCAGCTGGTCTATTTTAAAAGCTGTTTTTGGATACTGATAATGTTAGTATGAAAAATAAGTTGGTGGGAATTTGAATGGAATTTTTTAAGGTATGAAATGTGTCCGGGGAGGGGAGGACTTTTCTGCTCTAAATAAGGAGCGAGGGGTCTGGCTGTGGGTTAACTGTCGGTGAGGTCGATGCGCCTGTTGAAAACCGGGAGGGTGGCGGGCGTCGTTGCGGGTTGGTGGGGTTGGTGATGGCTGGAGGGTGGCTGGCTGGCGGAAGGGATGGCGCCGCCCGATCCCCCTTCATGTCATCTGCCAATCATTTTCGCTCTAGAAGAGGCTTTCGCTATCCGGAGAACAGGAGCCGGCAGGAGGTAGCCGCCCGTTACTTCCCATCCCCCATTAAGCCCACAACTCTGCAGACTCGCCTCACCAACCGGCCGGTGCAACAAAATAGGTGAAACAAAATACGAGTTATAAATGAGTGTATACTTCGTTACAGTCTGGTTTTATAGTTTCTTCCTCCCCGCAACAGCGGTTCCAACTGCTGCTTGCACTGTTCAGAGGGCACCGGTAACGTTTTTCATTCTCGCGTGATTAAAATGTGTGAAATTGTTAAGCGAGTGTTACAAACCAGGCTGGCGTTTCCCGAAGAGAGCCAAACCCACAATCATATATTCGCTTTTAGTGAACTCTTGAAAAAATCGTTGTTGGGAACGGTTTGTTCCCAATATTGCCTGGCGACTGGTTCTTTAACCTTAACTTCTGAATTACTTTATTCCCATCAGGGCCCCATTGACCCTATACTGAGGTCCCGGGTTATTCGTATTGTACGTACTTACGGACGTAATCCAAATATTAATGTATATAAATATAAACAGGCCTGCTTATGCGTCTTGAATTTTTTAAACAAATTTCGGGAACAAATCGGTAAATATAAAGTCGAACAAACTGATTTGTCTTCATTGAATATTCCTACTTTGTTCAACATATAAAACTTTCATGTCATACTATTAACTTGGCCCAGTGTTGCTAAATAACTAAATATTGTTTCACACTAATCTCAACGGCTTCTCACAATTTAATAATCCTGACCCGAATGTCGTTACATTGTTACTGTGATAAAGTATTATTACGTATTATAATCAAATATACTATATTAAGTAAATATATAAGTAAATGCCTGACTTATAATGACTCATATAAGTGGGTCGTACTTACAGATCAAGTTTTAGCAATTTAAATGTAAAATATTCTAATAGATTCTGACCTAGTTTAGTATAAAAACGCCGTTTTCCTTGCGGAAAAGTTGATAATTAAACTAATTGCTGTCTCATGTGTGCTGAAGTAAAAACGAGTGAAGATCATGAGGCTGGGAGGTACACGGTAATCAAACAGTCGTCATATTTTTCCTTCTTTTCACTTACTTTGCAGGAACAAACAGGTAATTATAACAGTGTAGAGGTAATCCGAGCAATGTTTTAAGATCTCGCATAAAGCTATTAATTATTTTGCATTACAATGATCAAGAAAGAATTCTGGGGTAAGGAATAAATGAGGTAAATAAGGCGTAGATAATATTAATATTTTCGGAACCTTTAAGATTTAATTTATTACATATAGAGTTGTTGCGTGGTAGGAAAACCAGATAAAGTAATTAAATAGAAAAAGACAACTTGATGCATCAATGAAAACTTCTTGCGGTTGAATTACACAGGGTGGTGTATTGAGCATAGAGAGATGGAAAGAAAATCGTACAATAGAGAATAAGTACAATATAGTTTTAACCGAACTAGCTTAAGTCGTAATAAGTGAATGAATTATTTTGGTCATTCCAGTTTATGTGTAGGACTTCAAATAATACTAAAGAGCAACGCTTCTGAACACTGGAGCATCATGCGTACTAAGATCAATCGGTGAATCATCAATCAAGCTGTCATAGTGGTGTGAAAAACCCGATATTAAACTATAGTCAGGGATGGACTTTAACTTTCACTAAACGATTCATTTATTTATTCATGTTATTAGCGCTACAACCCGTCGGGTGTTTGGCCTCCGCCACATTCCTGCTCTACACTTCCCATCCAAACCTCCTATATACGATACAGTACAGGTGTAATTAAATTATTGCAAAAGATACTTTAAATTAGAGTATAAATTTCAAACAGTAAATATTAAAATGTGTTTTACTCTATGTTTCAGGAACCGACATCTATGGTAGTGTTTATTGTTCTGAGTGTCATTTCAATTTCATTTTCGGAGAGTCTCCTCAACCCTCCGCACAAAGGTAAGCCTTAGAGAAATTTAGTTTTCGGTAAAATATTATTCGGTACTTTATAATATATTAAAGGTTTGAAATGAAATTAAGAATTCATTAATATTTTGATACGCACCTTTCGGAAACGGATATAGAATAAACAAACACTAAAGTGCACTAATTATTTGATTTACTTAATTTATTTTGAAGCCTAAAGAAAAATTGGGAATTATTGTTCAGAATGCGTAAAAAGGAGATTGCAAACTGTCTTTGGGCATTATTTCCAAAGGAAGACTATAAAGTGAGAACAAGACAAACGGATTCTTAAAACTTCGCTTTAAGAAAAATGCAATTAAACTTGCCGGTAATAATGAAAATCCTGAGAAAATAAACCATAAGGCAAACACGAATGATTGTGGTAATAAATTACCTTCCGTGACTTATCAGAGAGCGGACGTGAATACCGACACTTTATTCATAAATAATGATCAACTTATTTCCAATTAATGAGTAACTACTAAGATCTAAAAAACCTGTCGCCCTCTCATGAAGCGGTGGAAACACTTCACGCACCACGTACCCAATCTTGTCAGCAAAAAATGAATATGCAAATATTTATATTTTTAGAATGTGATGGCGAAAGGGAATTTCATTGCGGAGATGGAATTTGCTTAAAAGAATCTTTAGTTTGTAACGGTGTTCCTGACTGTCACAATGCAACTGACGAGTCTGTACAGTTATGCGGTAAGTCATTCCATTAGTAATTTTAACTCCTTTTCAATATGAACCAAATTTTCTAACTTCGTATCCATATTTATACGTATAATTTAAACCAAAATTCCTTGAGTGAAGATAACAATTTATTATAATAGTGAACAAATACATCGCTAGGATTAAAAATAAAATTAACAGATAATAATCAGCTTGGTACAAATCAAGTTGTATTCTATAACAAACATTTCTAGATTGTTGTAAGGACGCATTTCTAATTTGGGATTCCGTCCCTAGTCAGGTAGTATCAAATGTTATGTAGTAGGTAGTATCAAATGTACCAGTGAGTATTAATCTCCAAATTAGCGTTCACCACTCACATATTCATCGTATACGTGCGCATAATACGTGTTACAGCCCGCAGGGGTACCTCATGTACACAGGTATGTGTACCTCCTCGACCACATACCCCAAGCTCACAATAATGGCACTCTACATACAGAACAATGAAACAACAACCCTCACAAGTACTAAGGCATTAACAATCTTTTCAAATTCAGCTTCAATAATGGAACCCCCCTGTGCGTATATGACGACATTTGGCGAATAGACTTTTCGTGAAAAACCCAGGGAATTTTTATTCACTACACCGTCGGTCGAACGAGTGTGAAAAACAGGGACGGTGAGATATTTGGAGCGAATACCCACAGGGGGATCCAACGTAGGGCCCACCATTCCAGTGGGACCCGGACCCTAAAGCCGGGCAAAAATTAAAACCCAGTGTAGGGACAATGACAATTCCTCCGACCAAAAAAAGTAGGTTTCAGCAGAATTCCATTCCTTTTCCGCTCCAACATACACATAATACACACTGCAGCGTAGTTTACGTCACAGAAAAGAAACTAACGGTTTTCACGCTCTTCAGTAGATTCATTACGAACATGTAGTATCATTGCTATAATCTATGGCAAAGGAACTTTGAAAATGTATGAATAGTACGTTTGATAATAAGATAATAAGATGTGTGCACTTAACAGCCAATAACATGTCGATTCTCAGCTCCATAAAAAGGAGGATGTTTGGAGTTTTGTTTTAAAACCAAGAATGAAATGACGCTTCCTGAATTGATTTATTTTTAAAATCCTAAATACGCCTTATTTGTTGTTTTTAGAGGGACTATTTAGTGAAAGCCCAATTGAACTAACAATTCAAAATCTAACCATAAGATGAAAATATATTACCATCGTTCACTGGCACTTCCATTCAAATCCGAACTCACGGATAAAAATAGGATTAATTACCCTCTATCCTACGCCAAACAAGTGAAATGATACATATGTTAAAATATACGCAAACGCAATTGGAGAGAAGACGCCTATAAGGGGTTCTGAGGGATTTTTATGTTTATACGACTGAATTGATATTAACAATTTTTTCACTGAAGGGAGAAGCATCGACCAGTCACACTATTCTTCATCATTCGAAACGCTTACAGTATGTTGTTCACGGGTTACTTATTGAACCACATCTCTTCTATACGGCTACTTTTACTCTTGGGGTAAATTACTGTTGAGATAGTTTCCGAGTTTCTCGCTATACCCGTCTATAATTCCATGTATCATTTCTTTAGGAAAGGAGACATTTATGAGTCGTTTGGGGGGTTTATTCCTAAGAAAGGCGGAGTCCTCACTGGGTGTCTTCAAGGTGTTGTCTCTTGACTTCTGTACCTGTTCTAACTACTATTTATTCAGCGTTTCCTATTTTTCAATTCTTCTCGAAATACAGCAAGTCCGACTTCCATTTTTATCGAATTCCTTCACCATTTCTATATCGGAGGGTCGTCAGACCAGACCACTATGCATTAACGGACTAAAAATCTACATAGTAAAGTCAACCACTGCGCGAAGCAATCTTTGACGATGGAGTGTGATATATACGAGATGATTGAGACGCTGACGTTCAACATCAAAGCGTCAATAGCGGCAGTGATTCCGGCTAGGCTGTAGTTAGTAAGGTCACCATATTTACCAGAAGAAATTGATGGTAACCATCGAGAAGAGGGCATGAGCCGGAGAAGACGAAAAAGATCAAAAGTTTGAAATAAAATTCATAAATCCGGAAGAAACAGGAATAGGGTAACGAAATCCAGAATGAGGGTTTCATTGGCGGTAGGCCATTGAAGATGATAGAAACGGTATCTGATCAAAAAATAACGTTCGAAGATACAGAAAAATCGGAAATAGTGTTGCAGCATTTTGCTAATATTCATAACAACATGGATAATAGTTTGATAGATTAAATTGTGGAAACATCGATGCCTGCGTAACGAAAAATAAAAACTTCGTGAAGGATGTCGAAGGCGGCATCAAACAAGCAGCTCACAACACAAATTTTTAGTCAATGGGAGTAAAGTTTTTACTTTTTACTTAACGGGAGTAAAATTACAGGCCTTCCCTAATGATTTGCCTCTCTTGCAGTAAGAAGTAAAATATATATTACAACAAAAACATATTGCAAAAAAGTGTTGCATTTGTTCAATCAAATGGGGTTCGATATTTATAATATAATCTTGGTGCTCAACAGTTTGTAGAAAGTAATTATGAATAGATACATAAAGTTGAATTTTTGAATTCACTTTTAAAAAATATAAGAACTTCACATTGCACACTTACATGAGATTAGAATAATGAATGAATAATAAAGGTATATTAGTTTATATATTAGTAATATAAAGTTGACATAATTAAGATTCATTTTAATTTATTACATTTTTGATTTATTTAATACTTATATAAGTATACAGTGAACGTCTACTAATTTTATAATTGTAAATATTTTTCTTTAAAATATATAAGAAGAGTACCAGAATTTATGATGTACTATGATTATCTTCTTCACTTAATTAATTTTCAAGACATTTCTATCCATTGACCTGATGTGTTAGTTACTATACACTTAACTTATAACTTTAATTGTTATTACTCTTACTGTTACTTCTACAACAGTGCTTGAATGCAAGTACAGATGTATTGTTTTATGCATAATTAATATGTACAAACAATTGTTTAAAACAGTATTTGTATACTATATTATCTTAATAACCTATTCAGGGTGCCTAACAGTTAAATTTCATTGTGTCCTAAAATACAAATGAAGAAAAGGAATACTAAAGGACTAAACTTCTTAAAGCCAAAAATAACTTATATTAAATGTAAAATGAATTTTGGAAATGTTTAATAAAATAGTATTTTATTTTGTATTCTTCTCTATAAAATATTAGCTCTCAAGCAATATTAAATATTATTATATTTATTTTTTAATTAAATATTATTAAATTATATTCGAAATATAATAGAGTATATTTAAATACAATGACAGTAATATACACATTATAATATATTTTTTTTATTCTAAGGATGTTTACCAAATGAGTTTCGCTGTTCAAACAGTTGCATTGATCTATTGAAAAGATGTGACACATTATCAGATTGTCAAAATGGAGAAGATGAAAATGACTGTAGTAAGTCTTCATATACTTACCCAATCCAAATTAATTAATAAAGAAACCATGTATTTGTTTGTTTATAAAATAATTTGAAATTTACCATAAAAGTCTATAATTATAAAATAGGTATATCATAGGTGTAATAAAAAACTCACTTTTCAAAAGGTACAAATTTACAAAGTGAATAAAAATATTGTTTTTTCTCAGAAACTTTTCAGTGTCCCATAACACATTTCAAGTGCAATAATGATTTCTGCATTCCACTTGACTTGGTCTGCAATTTTGTAGATAACTGCGGTGATAACTCAGATGAACAGAAATGTTGTAAGTATGTCTTTAAACCAGCCCATGCAATCATTTACAGATAAATTAGACTATAAAGTAAAGTCTAATAAATAATACTAAGTAAGGTTACTGATAGTTTCTAAAATATTGACAGGTAATTCAAAGTAATAAACATGTAATTTTTGAAAAAAATATATGATGCATATATGAATTCATAATTGTATGAATGATATATGATTATCAATGTATGAAAAATTAAACTGAGTTTCGATATTTGACTTATTATCAATATTATCCCCCAAACAGATCATAATACTATGAAATTTGGCAATTTATAAGATATTTTGTAACATTCTTTCTGAAATATATACACAAACATTCTACATTGAGAGCAAATTAGTTCATTTTATTAAGGCAGTTTGAAGTTTTTTTTGTAGTAACCTATGAATGTATGACTTGTTCTGTGTCAAAGTATGTTTTCAGCTCATAGAGAATGTTGGAATCAAGAGTTTAAATGTAGAAATGGAGAATGTATAAGACCTGGATTTCTTTGTGATGGAAATCTGGACTGTAAAGATGGTTCTGATGAAACAAATTGTACTGTTGGTAAGTACAAATTAAATTTAATGTGTGTGTGTGTATATATATATATATACACACTTATATATGGATATGAAATATTAATTAACAAATTTTAGGAATTGGTTAACCCTGAAATGTTAAACTGTTAAATCTGAAACACTACTTTGTGTCCTTATTAACAGCTTTATCACTTTTACTGCATATTTTTCTTAATATTCTCATATATACAGCATATTCTGTAGGAAAAGAAAGTTAAATTACTAGTAATGCATGAAATTAGTAATTGTAATTATTTCTAATTTATTGAAACTAGATAGGGAAAATTGTATTAATTTTGGACATAAAGGCCTTTAATTTAAACATTTTTGATTATTTTTGGATCCTGAAGTAATTCATTATAAAATAATTACTTTATAGGAAATGTAATCTAAAAAGTGAATAAATGTATTCACATTTTCATGTGAAGAAACTTTTTCATAATGTGTTCAAGGGAATAATTTACAATGAATTTAAGGAAATTGTTAATTACTGAATTAATTGTTTCATGGTTCATTATTTTATTTAAATTGAGCTTTTCATTTTAAATGCTATGTTCAACAGTCAACATAAATAATTGGCATTGTCTGTAAAAATATTAAATGATATTGGGCATAGGGCTGACTGGATACTTCATTCAGATATTTCAGGCACAAACTATGAAAATGTCATTATATTTTCTGAATTCAAAAATTACCAAGAAATAGAGACCAGTTAGGTGATACTAAAAAACGGCATGTTATATAAATGTCTAATATTTTAGTATGGTAATCTCCATGTTTATGTTTATTACCAAAGTCTATAAGGTGCTAATACTAAACCCACAATACCTGTGTGACATACATCAATTGGTCATCATCAGGTACTATTCGCCTAAGTTATATTAGGTTTCTATTGCCCATTACTTAGACATTTTATTCAATAATTCCTTATCCCTAACCTAATCAGATATAAAGTCAGAAATTTCAATTATTCTGTAATAAAACCACATAAAACATAAATTTTGTGTTTCTTTGAATATGTGCAGTTGCTATTCTCATCATGAAACATTTTAAATTGTTTTTTATATTTATTAACTGAAATCTTGCTCTATGTATTCTTCCCTGATTTTCATGCTTTGAACATTGTTATTATAAAAATATTAATGAATAAATGTAGTTATGTAGGTGTTTTCGTCTAATTTGTTTTTTCACACATTTATTTAAGTGCTTGACACTTCTGCTTTTACAAAAAGATTAAAACTGACGCAATTTTAATTTAAATACATATAGCTTTATGTCTTTATTTGCGGCTGAAGGTTATAAAAGTATATAAACGAATTGATTGATAATCATAAAACTACTTATCTTTAAAATAGCGTTTAAATTCTATACTCTTAATCTATTATATAAGAACTTAAACGTTATTTATTTCCCATTTAACAAATTATATGAACAATATTTTACTCTCATTATGTGGATATTTATTATCGTACTATATGAATTTAGAGTATATCTTCTGTACTATTTATTTCATGTATTATAAATTTTCGAAACCAATATCACAGTAACAAATTGCTTTGGTTTTTTTATTCCAATCGTAATTAGGCCGAGTACGTAGTTGATTCAGGGACTTATATTTTATGTCGCTAGGAGCGTTAGAAGGTATATACATCAACAAATATAAAATTTTGTATATATATTACTGTACTATATATTACTAATTTTTTCAGCTTATTAAAACATTAAATAAGCTATTTTAAACACCATCTAGATATTCTCAATTGTTAGTAATATGGAATATAGCATTTCAACGTTGGCTAACTTGTGAGGTCAATAAAGATCGCAGCCGAGGACGCTTGTAGTCGGCCATTTTGATTGTAGTTCAGTTCGTGGCAAGTGTAAAATCAGTTTTTTAAAATCGCTTCAGTGTATTTGACTCAATGGAGTTCGTTTGAGCGGCGTGTGAACAAATATATGGTCAGATCTACAAGAAGTGAGAAGTTAAAAGTGAGAAACAAATCGGAAAATATGAAGAGGAGAAGTTCGAGTCGTGATACTCCGCCCATCCGCACGAAAAGATCCAGGTCGAGTGTGGGCAGGTACGACGACAGTTCGGACGAGAGAATAACCCCGGATCGATTGCGTCGAAGGAGGTCTCCGCCCAGCCCGAGAAGATACGGATCACCCGTCCCTCATAGGAGCGAATATAGGTCCAGAGAACTGCCCGATCGTTCCTATCCGAGCTATAAAGTGTTGTGTGTTAGTGCTCTGCACCCAAAAGCTAGTGACGAAGTTATTAAAGATACACTCTATCGAGAATATAGAAAGTTCGGTGACCTCAGTATAAGAATATCTCACGATTTGGACGAAAGGGTAGCTTATGTGTGCTTTAGAAACGCGGAAGATGCTCGGGACGCTAAAAGAAGTAAACCTAGAATTATTCTTTTTGATAAAGTGGCGTTGGTAGAGGCAGTTTATGAAAGTAGGAGTTCAGCCGATGCTTACAGGGCCAGAAGTAGACCCCGATCGAGAAGCCTTACTCCCGATCATGACAGATATTATCGCTCCCCTGAGCACAGACCCCCAGACAGAGCATATGACAGGGTGTATGGACCTCCTCCAATTATCCCATACAGGGATTACAGACACGATGTCCCACCCATGCATCATCATCATGACTTTATTCGAGGTCCTCCAATACATCATGGCCTTCATCCTCACATGCCTCCTGTAGGTCCTCCTCCCCATTATGGGCCCCCTAGGCACATAATGCACGGTTTCAGACCTCCTCCTCCCCATTTTGAAAAGCCTGAAAACAAAAAAGACAAGTTTCCTAATTACTTACAACATATCCCTCCTGAGGATGACCCATTAGCAACTAGGACATTGTTTGCGGGTAACTTGGAGATAAATATCTCTGATGAAGAACTACGTAGAATTTTTGGGCGCTATGGTGTTGTTGAAGATATAGATATAAAGCGACCCCTCCCAGGGACGGGTAATGCATATGCGTTTGTAAAGTATCAGAACCTGGATATGGCACACAGATCAAAAGTAGAGTTGTCGGGTCAGTATATAGGTAAATTCCAATGCAAAATCGGTTATGGTAAAGCGACTCCAACTACAAGAATATGGGTAGGAGGACTAGGATCATGGACCTCTTTGGCTCAGTTAGAGAGAGAATTTGATAGGTTTGGAGCCATAAAAAAGATAGATTATATAAAGGGAGATAATCAAGCTTATATACTTTACGATTCGATCGATGCTGCTACTGCAGCCGTAAAAGAAATGAGGGGATTTCCATTGGGAGGGCCTGATCGTAAACTCAGAGTAGACTTTGCAGATGTTAATCCTCCACCTCCTAAAAGAGCTCCTCCTCCACCACCGCCTCCACCTGAAGACGGGAGTACTGCTGATTTCAGAGGCAGAGAAGCTTATGCCTACGATGCCCATTATGACTCTTGGGCAGAAGGGGATTATGCGCAGTATGCTGGAGCCAGAGGGTACAGGGAAGGGGAGGTACATGGCCTGACAGAAGGGGAGGAGGAGGAAGAGCTAATTATAGAGGTTATCCAGGAGAAGAAGATTGGGCAGGGAGGAGACCTGAGGATTATGAGAGGTATAAGAGAACAGGATCACCCGAACCAGGTCGGCCTGGTTCTAGGTCCCCAAGGAGACGTTCTATGGAAAGTGATGAGGGCCGCAATGGATTACTTGGTTCTGTCAGGACACTTTCAGAACTCGCCAAGAAATGTAGCACTACTTGGAATGGAGCACTCATTCTTAAGAACTCTTTGTTTCCGGCTAAGTTTCACCTTACTGATGGGGATGCAGATATTATAGACGCTCTCATGAAAGATGAGGATGGCAAACCGTTGTTGAGGATTACACAGAGGTTGCGTCTTGATCAGCCTAAATTGGAGGATGTATCCAAGAGAATTTCTGGATCTACTTCACACGCTATTTTCTTAGGTCTGTCAGGCTCTTCAGCTGCTAATATAACATCGGATGACACCAATGTGCAAACTAGACCATTGCGCAATTTGGTTTCTTATCTCAAACAGAAGGAGGCTGCTGGGGTTATATCTCTTTTGAATAAGGACACTGAGGTCACTGGTGTCCTTTATGCATTTCCTCCTTGCCCATTTTCTGCTGATTTACTGAAGCGTACTGCCCATAATTTGTCTGGGGAAGGTCTAAAAGAGGACCACCTGGTGATAGTTGTAGTCCGAGGAGGTACGGCGTAGACTACCTCTATATCCTTTTAACGATTTAGTTTTAATTGTTTTTATTCAATTATTTTTTATTAGTTAAAATTATTGATCATAATTGGGTAGTTACTTTTTATTTAGCTTTCGTATGTATTTTTTTAACAATCGTTAAATAGCATTAAGTGATAACTAAATTTTAATTTTAATGTGGTCAGACAAAGCCACTGTCCCAATCAGTTTAGACTTCATGTAGCTCATTACATATATACTGAACTTTTGCTAATTTAAATGTACAATGTCCGTGGACAGTATTTTCCTAATTTCTTTTTAATTAATTTTTTATGTAGGAAAGTGTAAAGTGATACAGGTTAAGTGATGTATAGATACTTGTATTCTGAACCGTGCTGACATTGTGAACAGCGGGACATGTGACTATGTGGTTCAGTTGTATTTTTTCTATATTGTGCACCATTTGTATAATCGGAGTTTAATTTGTTGACTTATTTGTTTAAAATAATGTTTGTATCATAAGTGATACATCGATTCATTTATTATTGTAACAAAAGAAAGAGTAAAATCTTTTTTGTTTTCTGGAACTCAAAAAATATATAGTGGTGTGAAGTGTAAACAAAATGTGACAAATAGATGGTTTAAGTATCTTACTGAGTTATTTTAATAACATTCCCAAGTCTCAGTGTTTTTGAAGTGATTATGCTCATTAAAAATGTTTTGTTATTGTGATTACTGGGTAATGTTAAAAAAATATTAAACAGAATTGGTCCATTTCCCTTCTGCATTTGTGAACTTATCATGTGTAGTGATCTCACGATGATGCAATTGTTTAAAGTTATTATGGTAAAAGAAAATACAAAAAAATAGTCAAACTTGGATGTGGAGTTTTTAACCTTGACAAAGTGCCAGTGAGGCTTTCTGGTGGATAAACATGCTGCGTGAAGTCAATTTTTACATGTTTTTGAGTGAAAATATCTTCGTGTTTTAAAAAAGTGGCAAAAACTAGCACTACTTTACTAATTTATGTAGTGATAAAAAACATTCTGTCACCCGTGTAAAGTTTATTCATTTGAATGTGTAAAAGTTCCAATGGTTCAATGATTCAGTAAAAGAATTCAGTTGAGGAAGGGAGACAGTGATCATTTATGGTATGTGAAAAATAGTTTTCGTTTTGTATGTAACTAGATATCCCGTCCTTAAGTGCTAAATGAACATTTTTTGTATTGTAATTAGTACACTTTTATATTGCAATGAAAAGACTTATCTAAACAATTTTATTTGTGGTTTTCCATGTGTTGTTGGGATTCTGTCTTCATAAATTATTGTGAGCTAATAATTTAGCTTACTAAATTAGCCCATTGAAATTAAAGGGAAATATTTTACCAGTAATCCAGAGTTAATGGAAACTATTAGAAAATGAACTTCTGTATAATGATCTCATTTTATTGAAAATATATTTATAATGTTAATTTTTGTTTCATCCTAATCAAAGGAAATCAGCATTTAGGGGATGACTCTGTAAAAGTTAAATTTAATATATTGGTTTCAAAATTTCATTTTCATAATCTTTTGAATAAGGTAATTATTTGTATCTGGTTAAGAGGTAGTACATTACCATTGCCATTAAGGGTTTTATTTTCAGTTTAGGGTTTGGTAGACGTTATCAAATTAAGGTATAATTGTGATAATATTTCTTCTTTTGTTGTTAGGATTAATCCCTGTTACATTATGATATTTCAGGATATAATTTTATCCTATTAGTTTTTTATTCCAATTCAGTCATAGTGTTTATACAAAAATAATTGCCTAATAATGGTGTTCGTTTATATTAATATTGTTATACAATTATGGTACTTATATAGTTTTAGTATATATAAGTTAGTGCTTTTATTTAGGGTCTTACAGTTATATTATTGTGCCCTTAGCATTTTAGAGTTCATCATGAAACTTAGAATTGTATTCTCACCAATTTGAGGGTGTTTATCAACTGCTTGGTGAGGTTTATTTGATATTCATTCTACGATAATACCACCTTTTGCATTCTTAGTTGCACGTATCTTGATCCGCCTATTCACTTAGTATTTTTGTTATTTAACAATTAGTTTTTCTGAATTTCCCCATTTCTGAATATATTCAAATGCTTTTTGTTCTATTATTATTTTTGTGATAGGGTTTATTGAACCAGGGTATATGGGTTGCATTTGGCTCAATTATTAATTATGAAGGTTTAATTCAAACTGACAGTCTACTTACATTTTGTAAGTGAAACATTGTCATGAAGAAATAAC
This sequence comes from Lethocerus indicus, assembly GCA_019843655.1. Lineage (NCBI taxonomy): Eukaryota > Metazoa > Arthropoda > Insecta > Hemiptera > Belostomatidae > Lethocerus > Lethocerus indicus. The sequence goes on along the minus strand of JACDQD010000005.1, from coordinate 22,442,460 downwards.
CATAAAAATTTTTTTTTTCCAAAAAAGCTTTTAAACTTTTTTAAAAAGTTTTTTTTTCAAGCTATATTAGTGCTGAAACTACATAGTGTTGGAAAACATAGTCTTACAAAATAGTTTGTTTGATTTAAAGAACTTGATAATAATGCTTGAGAAGTTATTTTAGGAAGAGATGCAAAATAATGTTTAAATCCTTTTTTAAAGGATAATTATATCTTTACTGTACATTTGTGAAATTCTTATATATATATATATATATATATATATATATATATATATATTATTTAACAGCTGCAGTTTATTCTAGTCAAGTTTTTGTACACATGCATCTTAACGTTATTTTTGTAATATCTGAGCCTTATCATTATTTCAGTTAATGATTTCATATGATTATTATGGCCTTACTTTTTAATTTATTTTATCCTTGGTTTGTTGGGTATATAATTGCCCTTTTAGTCTTGGATAAGATTTTTCCTGGGGTAAAAAAAAATATTCTCAGCTCTACTTATAGTAATAGCTAAACTCATAATTCTGGAAATTATTATCTTCATTGGCCTGAGACCAGCAGTTGGATAGCCTTCTATCTGGCACTTTGTTTTCATCATCCCAAAACCATGCCAATAAATGATTGTTTAAAATTATCCTTAGGGAGAATGTTTGACACATCAATAGAACAAATTTCATTTAACACATCTTCATGGGAGGCTGGTGGGGGGGAGGGTAGGATTTTTCCTGTCTTATCAAAAAATATATGTAACCTAACGAGTATTTACATTTTTCAGATAAACATTATTTATCTTTGACACTGGAATAATTTGAAATATAATTTCATGAATTTTTTTGACACCAACTTCACAGCTTGAACAATTGCATCATTAATCTAATTTCCCTGCAATATTATTTCATTTAATGTGAGATCATTATTATACATGTTTTTGCATTGAGTTGAAGGGATATTTTTTATTGAAATGGTTTAGGTTATTTCTGTATTTAACTCTAAAAGCAAATAGGACACAACAATATATGCTTATAGGGTATTTTGTGGAAGAATTAAAATTTATATATGAATATGTTGATAGTAGGCATTCTGAATAAAAATGTTCAAATATTCTATTTGTTTAAATAATCCTTGTGGTGGATATAATTCTGTTGTGCACAAAAGCATATATTTTGTTGTAAACAAATAAGGATAAAACAATATAGTGATTCCCCGTGTGTTCAAGAATGATAGCAAAGTGTTTGTAATAGATAATCTATTACAACCACACGAACAGATTTGAATTTGGTCCATGAATTGGTTGTTGAAAACAGTAGAAATTATTTATTCCAACAAATTAAATTGAAGTGCACAAGAGCATAGTAGCTCATCCCACTATATTAACAACTCTTAGAAGAGATTAAATTATTGAACAGATAATTAATAAGCATTTATTTTTAGGGTGGACAGAAAAGTTTTGTTCTATATCAACACTTGTCTAATTCTTTGCCTGACTCCACATGTTTGTTCCTATGCTATACTGGTTTTGGTTTCTTCCCATCAGTATTAGCATTCTATTACCAGGCAAGTGTGATAATAAGGTGTTTTACCAGTGATCAACATATAAATCTACACAAATTTTACTGATAATAGTGGTAACAAGCCAAAATAGCATACAATGAAATGAGAGACACTGAATCACACTAGTGGTTATTACTCCCAATTTATTACATAAATAAAATAAATTATTAATTCTAATTTTATATATATCAAACAGACATATGCACATATATTATTGCTGCATGAACAATCTGCTATATATAAAATGCTCAAGTGCAATTTATTTTACCCTTATTCTGATAGTGTATTTTAAATTTCATTTATTGTTGTTAATTTTGTATGTTCTTAAATAAAGTTCATCATTATCACTAACCAAATACTGTGAGAAGAGCCTCTGTTGGTTGGGGTTTACCCCTTACTTTTTTAGTATTTTTTCTGTGTTTGGAAACTACCTGAGCAGGCCCCGTTGGAAGCAAACAATACCCAAGAGGGCCCCAGAAGTCTAAAAAACCATCAAATGGAGCCTGCTCAGGTAATTTCCAAACAGGAAAAATACTAGAATAGCAGGGGGTCAACCCTTGCCACAGTATTATGCGAATTTAGAAAGTGATAATAATAAATTTTATTTAGTTGGTCATAAAATTACTAAATAAAGTTTGTAGTAACTAGAAGTAGTAATAATTCAAGTTCTAGTTCCAGAAACCTTTGCTCATTTAACATTTATCATTTTTATTTATTGTTTGTTTAAACATGCTTTTTGATTATAGTCATGAACACTTTCTCTTATTTATTTTTTCAGTAGTTTCTCAAAAAGTATTGATAACTAATTAAAGAAGAATGTGCCCCTATCCTGCTTATTTGTATAAGTTTAATTATTGAGATATAGTATTATTTTAATGTTATAAAGAAGTTTATTAATAGAAATGATTATTTCAGAAAAACAGTTTGACAGGTATGTAGTAATGATTGCTTCCTCCATCCCAGTTTATTTTTTGTAATTATAGATTAAAGCCAATCATATCATGTCTTAACATTTGCATGCTTTTTGTCTTGCAATATGTGAATATAAAAGAATGTTTTCAGAAAGCTTATTTTATCTGGTTTATTTTACTTGTTTGTTATTCAGTTATATTCTACCCCCTACAAAATATGTTTTATATTGGCTCCATGTCCATATACATTTCCAAATGGAAATGTGCATATTAATGGAAAAGTGCATATTCGGTCCATTACAAAATGAGTAATGTCTTTACTTCAAATGAATTCAATAATTCTGCATTAATTTCTTGTGTAACTTCTACTCTTTTTTAGCATTGATTATTATTTACACTGGTATCTCCTTGCTGTATATAAAAGAAGAAAAATATTTTTTATACTGCTTTCATTTGTTCTATTTTTATACTTAACATCATTTCAGTTTTCCATTCAAGATTGGATTGGATGGTTTGGGAATTGGATGCAGCTTGTGTTAATTTAAAATTCATTTTTATTTGTTTCAGTGTGATATCATCTCATATATATCATATATTGTAATATGAAATTTTATTCCGACAATACAATATTTTTCAATTTTAGTGTTCATCATTTTCAATTAGATTCACAAGATTGTTACCCTATTTTGTCATCCCAATTTAATAATTTCAAGCTATTACTAGTTTGAAGATAATATTCACATTGTTTAAATTACTATAATTAAAAATGAATTTGGTAATCTAATTTCATTAAAAATGATGGTAGGCCAGAATTTATTCTGTGTCATGAGGCTATATTTTTATATAGCTGTATTTTTATACAGAAAAGGGGAATATCTTACAAGTAATAAATGTACGAAATTTTATTGTGATGTTGGGTTGGAAATTAAAATAATTGGAATTTTTAAAAGATAGTTTGCTAATTGAGGTAGACAATATAGGAAGGATGTTTTTTAGATTAAAAAAAATTCATTTGAACTTGGGATTTTAAAATAGTTATATTTGTCTGTGTATTTGTGAATACAACATGCTCATAAAAACATGAATGTGCTATTGAATATTTTTAGTTTAAAAAGAATTGCTGAAACCATGTCAGAATGAACCTTGAATAAAGAAATTTAGTAGTAGCATAAAATAAACTCAGTGAAAAAGGAGAGGAAACATAAATATTTCACCAAGGCAGCAGTGACCATTATAACTGTATTTTATTTTGTTACAATTTTCAAGTTTTAGATGCTCCTTAAAATAAACTTAACAGTATGTTTGTATCAATTTGTGGACATGTGTATCCACATGGTCCTTATAATATATTTAGTATTTATTGCTTATTCCTTCCAAGGTAAGTAATTTACTTAGTAACAGATTTATATCAGTTCTTTACCTATATGTAGTTGGATGTATATGTAATCATTGGTGCAGTGCAGTGTGATTAAGTTACCTTTCTAAAAGTAATTACTTAACACGATTGTAAAAACTATTCAGGGTCAGTAATAAACGAGGTGTTTCCACTTTTATTTTTCATTTTCATGACGTGCTCGTGAGAGGGTAAATGGCCTAATTCATAAAATTTGCCCGTCTTTGCATTCGTCATTTTTTCTGACTTCAGTGGCTTATTTCTAATCACTTTATCAAGTAACTTCGGTTATTCTTGGCAAAAAAATGATAGATATTAGAACCGTCGGGAAGAGTTTGTGGACTTTTTTGTTACCTGTTTATAGAACCTAAATGTAGGTTATTTGTTAAAAAGGGTTATAGATTATTGGTTATAGAAGTTATAGGTAATTTTTACCTATTGATTGTGCTGGTTTTGGGTTAAAAATTCCATTAATAAAGGGGTAGAAAGCGCCTTACAAAAGTGTATAATATATTTTGAACCTTCATACTTGTATAGAGAATATTTATGGAATCTATAAATTTAACGAATATAAACATCCGAAGCTACTACCGAGCTTATGTAAAAGAGTATTAACAATTATAGGACATAAGGAGTAAAAAGTTATAAATATTAATTAACGCCATTAATAGAATTAAACATAGTGTTATTTTGATATGTATATTGCTTTAATTGCATCAGCCCCTAGGAGGTGGGTACGAATCTCTCCACCTTTATACTTGAAAAACCATATTTCATTAAGTTTTATTTTGATATATATCACGTCCCACGTTTATATATATATATTCTGTTTGGTTGCCATCATTATTAATTAAATATTTCATCAGTAAGTCACCGGCGATTGGGATATGATAAAAACCGGCGGCGAATATCCTGCAACTTCTTATCTCACAACTTATAATGAGCTCTTTATACTCATATTATAATTCAATTTTTTACATTGAAAAAATGATGTATCAACCTTATATTTAATTTAACCTTTTAGCAGATTTTGTAACCTGCGGAGATGGGAGTCGGAAACACAGATATTATTGGTGCGATGGTTGGCCAGACTGCGTTGACAATCACGCTGATGAACTTCATTGTAAGTTTCATTAGAGTTCGTTACATAATGACGTTCATTGTTAAGATGCACTTCATTTAAAAATCATCCAGGACCAGGTCGACCTCCAAGAATAAGATGATGTATTAATACTTTCCAAAAATGTATTATCTATTTATTTTCAATGGAATAAATATTTAATTAGGAACACGCATCACATACGCAACGCAAGCGCGGCCACACATCACACACGCGACGCACGCACGGCCACACAAACACACGCACACAAATACAATTGGTTTATTGGTTGGAGACTTGTATAAAACAGATAGGTATGGAGCTGTATTGAGCTAGTCGTGGCCCCTGGAGAGCTGTAGTACCGTGAAGAAGAAACAAGAAGACAGCATTGAAAACTTTTGTATAGTTCATTATTAAAATGAAACTGAGAAAATCATTTGAAAATTAATAATTAAATTACTTAGTAATACAAAATGGAAATGGACCAAGGATCCATTAATTACATAAATTTTATTTTGTTCTTTTTAACCTGCTTACTTAGAATATTTGTGAGCTACTAAATTTTAAATTGGTAGCATTCTATCTTGCAAAGTGTATAAACAGGAACAAATGGGTAATGTACTCAGGTGGAGAATGTAATGGAAAGGAAGATTTTCTTTGCTCTAATGGGAGATGCATAAAAAAAGTAAATATCTGTGATTCAAAATGTGACTGCCTACCTACTGTAAACAGTTATTGTGATGATGAAGTGGACTGCCAGAATTACTACACTAACTATACTGGTAAAAACGAATTCACACAAAGTATATCACTTGCTGTTTTACTGTTCCTTTGATATTATTATATACCATGATAAGTAACTTCAAAGGTTGGTCAGAATTATAATAATATTTTACTTGAGATAATTCAAAGTCATGTCAAATATTTTGGAATATTATAAATTAAAATTTTTAATTATGGTTATTTGTAGGAGTTACAGTTTGCAAAGTTGGTTCAACATTGAGCTGTTTAGTACCTGGACATTTTGGAACAATAGAAAGATGTGTTCAGCAAAAATATCTGTGTGATGGCACATACCACCACCACACTGGTGGAAATATTCTTTCAGATGAATTTGGATGTGGTATTATTATTTTTTGTTATGAGGAATACTTCAATGAACACCCATGGCAAATGTCAGGGATAGCCATCATTCACTTGGGTGTAAAAAAAATTAAATTTGAAAGCATTATTTGACAGAATTGGTTGCATTACTTAATAATAAACCTTTTTTTTAACAGTCGAGTTATTTTATCTGAAATGTGAATATTTTCAGATAACTCTATTTTGGAAGATCATGCAAATCTATTCCAGTGCCAGGACTCAAGGTGGCTTCCTGAAGAATTGCTCTGTGATTATCGATATGATTGTTTACATGGTGATGATGAAGCCAATTGTTCAGGTTTGATTTGTTTGATAGTATTCTTGTATCAATATAATTTTATTAATTAATTATGTATATTAATAAAATTATTTTGGTGCAGGAATATTATATATATTTAAACCATTCATGGCCATTTAAATTCATAGCAAAATTTGCTTCAATAGGGAACATATAACTGAATGAAAATTATTTTTAAAATAACTCATGATTTCTCATGTGATTTTTTTGTCTCAATTGCCTATTTGATCTTAATTTATAGTATATAGCTTTGGGGTGATAGTTCAAACACTCGTGCATTTCGAAACAAAATTCTTTAATCAATTGTTTTCTGGTTAAGAAGACATAAAATGTTATTGCAGTTATTTTTACAGTGATTACTTGCCAAAGTGATGAATTCCAGTGTGACAATGGTCAATGCATTGACATATCAAAGAGATGTGACTTGAGCATAGATTGTTGGGATAAATCAGATGAAATCAATTGTAGTAAGTTTGAAATTTAGCTTAAAATGATAGCATAAACATTTAATTCAATTTATTTTAATTGAATTTAATTGTAATGAACATTAAAAACTAACTATTATTTAAGTCTCTATTTATATGGATATTTTATCTTGAATAGTGATTCAATAAATGTTTCATTATAGTATATTTTTAATTTTCTATAGCCTGTTGAAAATAATATAACCATTTTTATTTTTTCCAGTCAACTACACATGCCCATTAAATATGGTTAAATGTAGCATCAGTGGACAATGTCTTTATCTAGAACAGTGGTGCGATTTTTATGAAGACTGTTTTGATAAATCTGATGAGGCCAATTGTTGTTAGTATATTTGGTTAAAAATAGTATATAGAAAGACACATTAAATTTAATATATTTATTTCTTTAGAATTACAAAAGTCCATTTGCTCATCCAGATCTAGACACATTTTAGTACAATTTGTACATCATTTGGGACTCTAGTTTTGGTATTCTAATTACTTTTTGTGTGAGCACCCATTCAGAATCATATGAATATCACTAAGATAATAATCACAGATGTATACTAGCCAAAGGGTAGTACTTTTGTGATTAGCATATAATATTTGGTACTTACAGTTGCAAAAGCTGCATACTCAATGGCATACTGAATGAGTTAGCTTGAATGTATAAGTATATAAATATAGTGAGATTATGTATTGACTGATATTTTTATTCAATTAGTTCATAAGAATTGTTCTGAAGAAGAATTCAAATGCGATAATGGTCAGTGTATTGATGTGAGGCATCGTTGCTTGAATTCAGGATTTTTCATGCATGCCTGTATTGATAAATCACATCTTAAAAATTGTGGTGAGTACTTCTAATTGACACAAAGAAATTAATTGAATAAACATTGATTTCTTACTATTTATAATGCATAAGTAAGTGCTAGTATATTTGTTTAAAATATCAAACATATTGTTATTTATCTTATTATTTTTTGCTTTTTATGATCATAAAACCCAATTTCAATTGGTTTTGAGCAAAATAGTTCTGCATGAAGCCTGTAAAAGAGTTTTAATAATTATATTAATCTAATAATAACAAGTTTTATACATATGATGGATTCATTTTTGTGTGTTAAGTCCAGCATAATTTGCTGTCATACTCTTATTTATAGAGGATTGGGTGTGTATGGAGAATCAATTTAAATGTCATAGGGGCCCATGCTTAGACGTATCATTGATATGCAATGGCAAAATTGACTGTATTGGCTCTTGGGATGATGAAGAAGGATGTCGTAAGTTGTTTTTGTAGTTTAATTATTATGAAAAAGAGTGGTAATGAAAAATTAATTTTCTATGCATGAATCTCCATTTTATTTATGTTTATGCATTTTTTATTACTTACATTTGTATTGAACCCGTATTAATATTTCAGCATTTATGTGTTCATCAATGGCTGAGGAGTGTGAATGTAAAGATGTGCACATTAATTGTACAGAAAAAGGACTGCATGAAATGCCTATGGACACAGAAAGAGAGATAACTTGGTTGTAAGATAACATTGCTTATTTTTTAGGCTTCTATAAATTCACTTTGTATTGGACTTCATGAATATATACTTTATGTATTTTTGTTAGTAAAATTATTTTTGATTTGATATTATTTTGGCTACCAATATTAACAAAGTTACGAATATTTTCTAGATGCATCTATGCCTCTTCTTTGGCTTTGTCAGTCACATAAAACAAATATTGCAATGTTTTGATTGTAAACTATGGGATTGTTCTAATCTTTATGTTTTATTTCACTGACAAAGCAAAAGGAGGCTGCCATTAATAGATATAATAATCAGTCATAAGGTTCAAAGTGAGGTTCCTTATTTTTATAATCTGAAGAATTTAATGTCCTGGTTCTCACACTCCTGAGATAAAAATCACATTATTTGTTTGTATTATGTGTTTATAGTCACCTAGGAAGCAACAATCTTGGATCCATTCTTAGCAATGTTACATTCCAGTCTTTTGAGCATTTACTTTACTTGTGAGTATACTTTTAGTATTAACATATTTTATAAATGTAGTATATATCACAATAAATAACAAACAAGAAGACGTGCATCCTCTGCTTAGAGTATAAAACATTTTTAAATTGGCCATATTAAAACAAACTTTTATAAATAATTTATAGTTCATATTGCTTATAATTACCCCTAAGTATATATTTGTTATTAGCAGTTATAATTGTTTACAATTTAATTAAATTTACTTGTTTCCAGAGATTTAAGCAACAACAGCATTCATAATATTTCACCATTAATGTTTGCACATTTGTGGAGATTAACAGTGTTAAATTTACAAAATAACCTCATTGAAGAATTGCACAACAGTTCATTTTATGGCCTCATGAATGTTGTTGGCCTGTAAGTATTCTTAGTATGTTTAGTTCAATGCTAAATCCACATGTTACTAAAATATTTAATATACATATTCCATAAAGGTTATGAATATATATATATATATATATATATATATATATATATATATATATATAAACCAGAAGGGCTAAAGTATTTAAAAATATTGTCCTTAATTTATTTGTTCCTAAGGCACCTGCAGAAAAACAAAATTAAAATACTTCATTCAATGGCATTTTATGGGCTCTCTTCATTGACAACCTTGTAAGTAGAATTATATATAATGAATATTCTGAATTTATCATATATATAAATAGTGTTTTAATCATTTGGGGGAATTAATATTAAGTAATTGTATTTATTGTAGAGGTAAAATAAATAATTATGAGCCTTGTTTAATTTATTGTTTTAAATATGTGACATATCTGACTTATACTGTTAGTTACTTAACATAGTAGTATTAAATTAAGGTGGTAATTACTGTTAGTTAGTGCTATTATTAGTTATACTTTTATTGTTGAACTTTTACTATAGGGTATTACCTAAATAATACAACAGTTTTTTAATCATGTAAGAATAAAAAAAATCATATTCAGTTATTTGTAATTTTGTGCTGATTTCACTAAATTCTCATGTATTACCCATAAGTATCTATTCTATATCTCATACCATTCTGCTATACAGAACATTTTTTAGGACATATTAAGGAAAAAGAGTGGTTAAATGTAAAAAATATAGATGATTTAATCTCATATACACATATTTTTAGAACCAACATTATATACATCAGATTATTACTCAGATATCTTATTATTTTGTGTAAATTGTTACTATTATTATTAATTAATATATCTATCTGTCTAGTATTAATCTTTCTTATTTTTAGGGATCTTCATGGTCAAAAATTAGTCATAATCAAGCCAGGAGCATTTATTGGTTTAAGGAGCTTAGTAAGGCTGTAAGTAAGAACATTTAATATTTAGTAAAATAGTTAATATTTTTCAAAAATTATTCTGATAATTCAATGTGTTCTTGCTTTGTTTCAAGGGATCTGTCAGACAATGAAATACAATATTTAGAAGATGGGATATTAAAAGGATTACCTCGGTTACTCTACCTGTGAGTTAGTACGTATAAATTTGCTGATTTGTTACATTCATAAACAAAATTATGACACATGTCATTATATTATAATAATTATAATCCTTCATTCATGTTATAAAGAATGCACACCTGTATATAATTTTATACTCCTGAGGGTGTATACATATTTCTTTATACCATTCAAATAATTTGTATAGTTGAGACATTCATTATTACAAGCCTAAGAAGTATAACATGATCATTAATGAAACTATTATTTATTTAATATGGAGAATATGTAACTCATCATTCAGAATAATTATAAATTTAAATATTCTTTGTAAACAATAATTTAGTCTAACATTTTTTATGTAATTTCAGAGATGTGAGTCACAACAGGATTCAGGTTATAAGTGAAAATGCATTCAGGACAGAGTCATTACACACACTGTAAGTGTCTGTTGCTTTCAGAAATATTACATTAATTGTTGAAGAGTAGCAAAAAACAACCAATCCTTTTAAACATAGGATATAATATTGTTTCCACTTTAAAATTTTAAGAAGCTCAGGAATTTAGCAGCATAGAAATATCTTGTGGAAATATAGATTTCCATAAGAATTCTATATATCTATATAGTTCTATATTCTATAAGAACATTAGATAGAATTTATATTCCCAGAAATAATTCTCATACTTACTAATTTGTATAAGAATTTGTTTATAATTTGTTGACAGATTGACAGATGAGTTCAGATTTTGTTGTTTAGCAAGGCAAGTTGAAACTTGCTATCCACCTCCTGATGAATTTAGTTCATGTGAAGACCTTATGTCAAATATAATACTTAGAGTGTGCGTCTGGGCATTGGCTATTGTTGCCATATTTGGGAATGTACTAGTAATATTCTGGAGGGCTAAATTTAAATACTGCAATAAGGTAAATAAATTAAAACTGTTTGGAAATTTTTTTATTTATCAAAACCTTTCTTTCACAACAGACCTTTTCTGGACCTATATAGATTAGGAATTTAGTTAAGATTGTCTTCTTGTTTGTTTAAGGTGCATTCATTTTTAATCACGAACTTAGCAGTTGGTGACCTCTTAATGGGCTCTTACTTGCTGTTGATAGCTGTTGTTGACTGGTATTATAGAGGTGTCTACTTCATACATGATTCATCATGGAGGACCAGCCAGTTATGTTCTTTAGCAGGATTTATATCAACATTTTCAAGTGAATTATCAGTCTTCACTCTAACAGGTAAAATAAAAGAAAAAATGAGTACTTAGCTTTTGGCAATGAGTTAACAAGAAGAACATGGGTTAGAAGTTTAACAAGACATTTTATTTCTGGATGACAATTTTTAGTTGTTTGTTTATTATACTCATTCTTTGTTGATTTGTGGTGCCATAATTTTTTTGTGTTAACAAAATATTTCAAACAGAGAATACCACAGTGTATTTATTTAATATATAATTAATACCTATTATTTATTTATAATATGTAATGATTCAATGTGGTCATTCTTCCAGTTATAACAGTGGACCGTTTCCATGTTATAATAAATCCATTTAGAGTCCGTAGGCTTAAAATGGCTCAGACTCGGAAGTTAATGGCTCTTGTTTGGACGTCTGCTGCCTCACTGTCAGCTATACCACTTTTGAACTACAGTTATTTCAGGTAATTAGCTGCGAATACACTTACATTTTCTGAGACATTAAATGATTAACTAATGGCACTAAAAAGTTGATTGTTAAGTTGCTTCTGAGCATTTTTTTCAGCTTTACAATTTAAATTATTTGCTTTTAATTGATTTAATATGTTTGAAATTTTGCTAGACAATATCAAGGTACATATAAATATACACGACAAACAGAAAACCGTCAGTGTTTTGATGTCACAGACAAGTGACAGTGACAGTGCAGTGATGATGCCTAAAAAACATCCAAAGTGCCAAAGTGACTAACACACCGGTCTAGCAAAACACCAAACCAGTGAGAGGAGACAGAAACACAAAATCTACAGTAATTTTTTATTTTTTCAGAAACTTTTATGGCAGATCTGGTGTATGTCTGGCACTTCACATAACACCTGATAAACCCAGTGGGTGGGAATATTCTGTGTTTGTCTTTCTTTGTAAGTTATTAGATAATTGAAATTATCATAACATGTGTTTAATTTATTGCTTAATTTATCATGTTTCCACATCTCCACAATTCATTGAATTAACTGTTGTTCATTTATTATTAAGCAAACAAAATAATTTTTATTTATGTTTATTAATTATTATTTTGTAGTATTATTTTATAGTATTTGAAACACTTCTAGTTCCACAATTGTTTGTCTAAAATAGTGATTAACTGTTATAATAAAATGTAATGATAACTACTGCATTTCTTTGTTTACAGTTCTGAACCTGATCTCATTTAGCATTATAGCTATTGGATATCTATGGATGTTCATAGTTGCCAGGATGACACACCATGCAGTTTGTAATAAAGTTTCCAAATCATCTGATTCTATAATGGCATGGAGAATGACATTACTTGTTGCTACTGATGCAGCCTGTTGGGTAATGTTGATTTATTTTTTAGTTTTCGGTTTTTACATATAGATGTATTCTCAATAATACATTTTCTCACTTATGCCATATCTCATACTTTAATTGGAGGTATTTTATTTAAATAGAAAGAAATTTAATCTGCGTTTCATTTTTCAGGTTCCCATTATTTTTTTGGGGTTTCTGTCATTAGCAGGTTTCACAGTTCCACCACAGGTATAACTAATTCAACAAACTTTAGCTAATATATATATTATTTTTCAATAATAACAAAATGTTGGTTAAATCAGCCTTACAAGTCTAAACTCGTGAAGCCAGTGGGTATCCCACTGGTCCAAAGCATATATTTCTATTCACTGCACTAGCATGTTGCCTTTTAATATGTACAATTTAATGTACCATTATTGAGACAATTATCTCTGAACTGTTTTAAATTAAGTTTTAACTTATTTGTGTTGAGGTATTTGCTTGGGTGGCTGTATTTGTACTACCGTTGAATGCAGCATTAAACCCTGTGCTGTACACTCTTTCAACGGCACCATTCCTGGTGCCTGCAAGGTCTGGGCTATCTTCACTTAGGAGGTCTTGCCATATGTCACTCAACTCTGCTCCCAGGGAGATGGCCTCCACCCAGCCAATTGCTGCCATCACAAGTAAATACCACGGTAACTAGTTTGAATATTAAGATGATGGATGGGTCTATAATTGTGTTACAACATAAGATGGTATGCGATATAACATACTTTATTAGTTAAAAATCAGATAAAACATCTAAAAATGGACATTTCTAGTACATATAATTTATGGAATTAAGAAAAAAGTTTTGTTACCATCTGTCATCTTCAATAAAACTTGTTTATATTTTGTGCTTCATGTACATTTTTTCTCTTAAATTAATCAAAATGTATTTTAGGACTCACAGGGGACTTGGAATTTTCTAAGGATATGTATCTGAACCATGTGCTGTAGCATAAATAAAGGTTAGTAAGTTTGATTTTGAAAAAAATATTTCTCCTCTAATATATTCACAAAATTTTATTCCTTTTTTTTATAGCACTACAGTTCACAATATTTCAGATATATTTAGATTTTTTCCTACTTTTCAAGAGATAATTTTTGGACATATGTATATATTATTATTAACTATAACAATATATAATAGTGTAATCCATATAAGTAAAGTTCATAATACAGTAACTTATGAGTTAGTTTTAACTTTGCATTATTTTATAATATTTGTTTTTTTATAAAACACTTAACCAATTACTAATATGAGAGTCTGATAGCTTCTCATGTTCCACTCTCTGTCAAAAATCAAATGTTTATAGCAAATTAAAATGATGATAATTATAAAGTATAAATAAATAAATTTATATTTATATTAATATTTTTAATTTATATATATATATATATATATATATATATATATTATAATATATATATATATATATATATTTCATATACTCAAGAAATACTATTTTTCAGATTTTTTGTCTGTGTACAAATATTGAGCTGATGATACATATAGAATGGGTAGAGGACACACACTTTCCTTCACCAAATATGTTGCAGACGTGTTTCTTAGTTATTTCAATTTTGTCAGTTGTTTCTACTAACAACATTATCATGTAAAAATATGAAAAAAAGTCTATTATCACAAATTTATCTAGAAATATCAGAAAGGGCAAAAACGGAGTGGGCAAGTTTTTATAAATCAGCACACTGGTAGAATCTATTAATTTACCAATATTCGAATAAATATGAGTACTGGTTGGTAGAAGATAAAAAATATATTGATAACTGCATCTAAGTCAAATTTTCACTTCATGAATTAATTCCAGTGTCTAATGACTGTAACTGTTAATTTAATATATAGTTTTGGTATTGTATAGTAAATTATTGATAGGAAATGATTTGAAACTAGTTTAAAACGTTATACAGTTATAAAGAACATAAAAATTGCATATATATAGTATTCAAATCATATTTTTAGAGAAGATATCTGTTTGAACCCAATCCTTTTATCACTCTTTACTTTTGTACCCTGATTTCTCTTCCTCTTAAATTAAATTGTGATATAAGTTATTGGATAACTTACATCAAGATTTAAACATTTGAAAATTGTTAAAGACGATTCAGTATACAACTGAAAATATTTTTGTTATATTTCTAATAGCCATTTTATAAAACCTTTGTACACATTTTGTGCATCTTTGTAATGTGTGCAATCTTTTAATATAAGAAATTCTATGTCAAATTATTAATAAGTTTAATCGAAGTCTATCTGGCTGAATACAGTAGCTTAACTCCTGAATGTTGTAAGAAATGTTTCGTGTATTATTTAATTTGGAAGTTACACAAAAAAGTAAAATAATTTTTAAAAAATCATACGAATTATTGGAATATGTTATTTTACTGATGGTTGGCAATGTTTGGAATTATTGTCTTTATGTGATTAATGATTTGTAATGCAAACATTAAGTGTTGTGATATAAACATATGTATGTATGTAATAAAGAATAATGTGTTTAAGAAGAATGTGAGTGTTATTTTCTAAATTCTTCTAAGTTCTTATTTTCTTAATTCTATCCGGAAGATTCATCTCCTTCGGGATGGATTTTTTCCAGAGTTGGGCAGTCAGGTTTCAGCAAAGTGTCTAAAATGTCCTAAGTGTCAAAGTGTCTCAATGGTCTTCTAATAAATTGTTTACATTAATTAAACCTATATTCAGGATGAAATAACTATTACTAACATATATAATAACTGAAATACTCTACTGGAGTATTGAGCGAATATTCAATTATATTTAAATGCATAATTCATTATTATATCTTAAAAATGAAACAAACAATGAAACAATCTGAATATGTAACTCAAAACAGCTGATACCAATGACAGAATTACAATCCTCTGATTACGTTTATTAAAATTATAATAATTATGAATCCGACAACTTCTCAACCAACATAGAATTAAAAACAGTATTTTCCTTCTACGTTCTCGAATTAAATTAATATTTATAACATATTGCAGGCGAGGCTGAGAAATAAACAGAAAACAATTGTAAACTATTTTTGTTATTAGGGGCAATACTTCCGACTTAAAACCTATATTGACAATTAGCGAACAAAATATTTACGTTGATAAACAGTAAGACTGATTCGGGGTTATCCCTTCACTGTTAAAAATAAAAAAATCTATCCACTCCATTCACGCGGTATCTAGTTCGGCGTTGTTGAACGGTTGAATATCAGCCGTACCGAATATCAGGTAGAATATGTTTGTGGCCCACATTACTGTAAAAGTTACCCACATGACCAGCCTCCACTCGACCATGTTGCTCTGGAAAAATGCCAATCTGTTATTGCTAACACTTCTAGCGTGGGAGTGCTTATAACTAACTGCTTTCATAAGCTATTTACCTATGAGAAGCCGAGGTTGTTGAGCGTAGCGTAGGCAGAAAAACGCAAGAATGGAAAGTTTTCTACGTCACGGATTCGACTGTGTACTGTCAAGCAGGAATGTAGGGAAGGTTTTATGAGAAACTGATCGGGGTGTCAATATTAAGTGTTTTCATCCAAGAAGTCGGTATTCCCAATCTGACAAATATCTTAAATTTAGTACTTGACCGCAGTAATCCGATCGGTAGCTGAGCCGAGGGGACAGAAGATCGGCCCTATATCGTTATCGCTATTAGAGTATAGGACTTAGTTAGTAGAAGTTGGCCGACTAACGTTGGGCGTGAGGTATCCGTCGACGAATGGTACAATGACGCCTGCCAGGGTGCCCGCCGAATTGGTGATTGATCCGATAGTGCCCGCGTAGTTGGGGCTGACGTCTATAGAGTTGAGCTTGAGGCTGCAGTAGTAGGTTCCCATTGAGGCCATCCCGGCCACCAGCGAGCAGATGGCCAGCACCCGATCGCATCCGCAATAGGCGGCTCCCAACATACCCGCCGCCGGACCCGCAGACGCTGTCACGCATCACTCGTCAACGATTCGAATTAAAAGTAACCTATTTTTCTTTAAATCCCGACTCAAAAGAATCGACTCAAACCGTAAATTAGGACTACTAAGGCCATTACTAAGACGGACATCAAAACTAACCCCAGCTAACAAACTCCAGCCGTGGCAAGAACTATGGGATTCCATCGATACATCCGACATCGCTCTCATCCGGAGATTCCAATCAAACTCCTTCGAAACACCCTTAATACTCCCTTACATTCTTAATGCTCCCCGGCATGTTTCAATACACACCGTCCACCACGAGTGCGAGTTTCATTCTTATACGTATATCTTATAGCCCTACCTTCTCCCCGATCAAATTAGGTTACGTAATGCTCCAACCCCTACTGTCTTCCTTAAAACATACCTGAAAAGGAAGTTGCCACGTGATTTAAACACACCAGAAAAATAATAAAAGAATTCTTCGGAAAAGATGAAAAACATTGTTCCATCATAATCAAGCGTAAATTGTGATCGGAAGAAAATCGAGTCATTCCTGTAATACAGGTAAACATTACGTGTTACGTGTAGATTTATTAGACGATGATTTGGCAGTAGAATTAAGGAGTTAAACGTTGGGTTACCTATAGTCGTGAATATTTTCCTACTGGCCGATGTTCCTGTTATTCCTTTCTTAATGAGGACGTCGGCGATGGGACCGAAAATTACGGCAACCAACCACAATGCCAAGTAACCGATCGACATGTACAGCCCATTCTGCAACGGTATCGATTATATAAATTGTATTAAAATGTTCTATATTAAGAAGGCGTCCGAATATGAAATGGTGATTTCTATCCGTCGGCGTACTTTTTTAGTACGAGAAGAAGACTACTGTTTCTTTTCGTTTAGAATGAAAAAACCTTAAAACAATTTTAATTGTATCTAATTATACATGAAATAAAGGCCGTCTAGTTCTATAAGTCAAATATGGAATTTATATTCTTCGTCACCATAGAAAACATACTGTGGGGGTAATAGAAGCCTCACTCGGGAGCAGAACGATGTTTAAGAGCTTTAGAGATTTGTATAATTAAAAATACATTGCTGATCACTGAGAATAGCGCTCATCATTATACTGGACAGCATCAATTGCGAAACCTTGCGACCGCGTTGAGCTACAAAAGCTTTTTCCAATCAAATATTGAAGAAAATATCAGACTGGCATTGTAGGCTCGGTTCCCTTTGTTACGGTATTGTTTGCTTTATTTAAATATTTCTGAATATTGTAATATTTCGAAAAGTTCAGAGCCCAAAATCCTGGCCATGTGGGAAGAACCTAGTAGGCTACAGTATTTTTCTAATGTGTGCAATCCATAAGGCGCGATACTAACCCTCACTGCGGATAGGTGTTGCGGGTTAGCATCAAGACACGCCGTGATTACAGTACGGGGACATAATGTGCAGAATATTTCTTTGTGCTTAAAAAACGCTGATTACTGTAATACACTTTTAGGTTTTAAATATTAAAACGTAAAATAAAATTATTTTTTACAAATATAACCGCAATGTTTTTAACGAGATAAGAGAACGAATATGCGGATAATAATAATAATATTATTGTTGTCATGTTTAACAACTATTCGTACTATTATAAGACTGATATTTTAACTTTCCTATATTTTGGATCAATGATTTTCCACTGTATAAAGCCGGGAAGCTAAATATCTTTTATCACTCGGTTTAAATGTTATTTCAAGTCAGAATATTGTGCCCATGTGTTACCTGTTGAATGTCCAGATGCAGTACACTGGCCATATATTTGGGTACGTCGACAATTAGCGAGAACATGCCCCAATCGTGGCCGAAGCTGGCCACGATGATCGCCCACACGGGCATATTCGACATAATCTTCAACACGGGGGGTTTCCTCGCCTGTCGACCGGGGTATACAGATTATTATTTACTTTTAGCAGCCCAATAATGATATTTCCACCACGAAGAATAAATTCTTTCTGTTCTATGTTTTTGTGTTCGCGATGAAACCGCCTAGTAAATTAAAGTTACATTTTGATACAACAAATTTTTTCCATAAAAATCTTCCCTTTTAGCGACAATAATGTCATGTATAGAAATATGATATTGGCTCGTTTATATTATGTTTTGAAGAGCTAAAATGTCTCAGTTGTCTTCTAGTAAATTGTTTACATTAATTAAACCTATATTCAGGATGAAATAACTATTACTAACACGACGCGGGTAAAATACCATAGTACATTTATAAATAAAAATCATAATCGTCGATTAGACCATCCGGGTAGGTTGAAAAATACCTATTATATTTTATTTTATTGCATTCAGCATGACCTTAAACCACCTTAATTCACCCTAATTCACATTAATCAACCATAAAACTTAAAATAAAATGCGTTATTCAATTTCCTCCTCAAATCCGGGTGGGTTTGGTAGTTATTGTAATTAATTGTAGGTGGGCGGTACCTGTATAATTTCGGTTCCCCTATAGTCTTCCAGTACGGCCCTCTCCTTGTCCGACAGATACTTGTGGAGGGCGGGATTGCTGCTGGTCCAAAGGCAGAAGAAGACCGACCAGACGAACCCGAGGGACCCGAAAATATAGAAAGTCAAAGGCCAATCTGACGGGTTGTCGCCGATAATGTACCCGGTGGCAACCATCGAGAGCGCGTTGCCGGCATGCCCACCTGCCAAACGAATTTTCTTCTCTATTAATCAAATGACCTTTCCTTCATTTTTGACAAGATTATTAATCTTTTCTTTATGGCACTGCAACCTACGCTAGACCGGATTCGACTTCTCGCCACGATCGGACGCATAGATTAAAGAATAATAAAGTGTCAAACATAGGGGCAGAAATTTTCATGACTGTACAAAGAGACCCTATTCGGGTTGACATAAATCTTGACGAAATTAAAATATAGAACTGTTTTAGAGGTTGAAAGTAGTCAGGCCTCATTTGTCGACGTACCGGAAAACAAAAATGATCCCCAAGTGCTCCTTTCTTGTTTAGGTATCCACTGGGCAACAACGACGTGCAGTGAGGCGTAAAATATGCCCTGAAAAACAAGCATTTGAAATTGATGTAACCGCATTTTTGAGCCACTTTTCGTCTAAAAACACCATTTTTTGTTCTAAAAACCGCATTTTCGGGGCCTAAAAACCCCTTTTTTGGTAAAAAAAACCGCATTTTGTAGTCGTATTTGCGCCTAAAAACCCCATTTTCGGGCCTAAAAACCGCACTTTTGGGCCAATTTTGCGTCTAAAAATCCCACTTTTTGGCCTAAAAACGCAAGAAAGGTTTGGTTCATTGCAAAAAAATTAAAATGATTTTGCAGTCACAAATGCTGATACGAGAAACGCTTATAATAAGCCACAGGTCAGGCTTGATAAATGAGGTGATGATAAATTTAATTCTTTTGTCCTTAATCCTTTATATATATATATATATATATATATATATATATATATATATATATATATACCTGGTTTCTGGCCAGTGTACACAGTGACGATGTCCAGAAACCAGGTTATTTCGCTCCAGGAGTAGGAAATATTATTTAATAGTTAGGTTCCGCAATTAAAAATAAATATAGGGGCGACTGGATGTTGCCTGGAAGACGCCGACGAAGATCCTGACGACGATGAGTCCCCAGGCGTCGAGTAGTTTGACGACGACTGGAGAAAGTAGGGTGAGCAGGCTGGTGAAGGTGCAGCCTGCCAAGAGGACCCCCTTGCAGCCGGCCCTCTCAGCCAACAGTCCACCGGGCACCTGCGTCACTACGTACCCCCAGAAGAAAGCACTCTTGATTCGACCCTGCACCTCCGAACTCCAGTCGAATTCGTAGATCTGAAACATTGACTGGCATTTAGACACTAAAAATAAATCGAGTATGTCCTCAAAGACTTACAGCAGACCCAAGACCCCAAAGGAAAACATGAACCGAAGCAGCAGGACTGCATTATTTTTCTATCTATATTAATTTACGGCGTGTCTGTCCGCGGTCTCACGGAATATAAACTTATATTCAGTTATATTCCGGTATTGAGTTTAGCTCAATTTGAGCCGGAAACAGACACATTTAAAAGCCCCCGACCATTCACACCAAAAGGGAGAATATAAGTCCCCCGGCTTTCCTGCTCGTGGAATGAGCTGGCGGCCGTATAAATAAAAACGACTTACGGAAGTGGAGTTGAGCTTTTCGGCTAACAATTGCGGGCAACTCTCCGAATCGAGTCCGTGTTTGTGAGGAGGAGCCATCACCGTGATGCTCATCGAAAACGAGAACCTGTTTATGTAGCTCAGCGTCAGACCCAAGAAGCACAAGATGCAGATCAAAAATCTTTGAGGAATACATTCTGGAAAGTGAAAATTGAGTTTGACGCAATATAAATTTATACAGGTAAGTTTGCGATCCTGTACGTTTTAACCATTTTAAAGGTGTTAGGTTAAAATTTATTACACTGGCGGTACCATTTAATTACTTACGTGTTCAGATAGGAGATCCTTGTAATGGTACAAGGATTGTTAATTTAAAAATGATCTGATTATCTAACATCGCCCGCACTTCCATTCTGAACATCGAAATTGTACCCTAACAATCAGATGGTAGTAAATAACAATGTATTCAATAAAGGAATATCCTCATATGATATAATGACGCCTGAACTGTATAACACGTGGGAGAAATACAATTAATGCGAGGCTCCCAAATTTACATTGCCATAATTAGCAACATCTTTTATAAACCGCAAAAGTATTATTATAAACAAGAATTGGCCAATGGGCGTAAAAAGCAAGTGGAGATAGAATTCAATAAGAACCCTGAACATTTCCAATGTTGTTAGTCAGAATAAATAACTTAATTACTCACTCAGGACGCATACAGCCATCGATGTGGAGAACTCAAAGGTTTGTTCTTGATTACGGGTTAATGGAAATATTTTTTGATACCCTAAATTAATAGATTAAACATTGATTTATCGTGTTAAAAAGGAAAATTTATTGTTGTTTCCCAAATACATTCATTAAACAATGGGCAATCGCTGCTTTTTAAATTTTTTTTATAGACGCAGTCATAAAAATTATCGTCTTTTCGGGAACTACTTATTCAACGTTATACATATCGGAAGAAGCATGTATATATAGCCTTTCAATCCATAATATATTTTGTCTGAAAATATTAGTCGCGGCCTGCGTCGGAATGCGACTTTCGGAAATTAGTAAACACCGCCGTACAGGTCGTTCTCAATCAAGTCATCCACTCAATTTATGTGAGAGTATTATATAAATTTTCTTAATCAATACTCGACTGTACAAATGCATGCTGGACTAACTATGTTTATATAATCTTACTTACTGTGTATTTATTTATATTCGTCCGTGACATAATTAATCCACCATAATATTTGTAAGGAGAATAAATGACGTAATTACTCACTCAGGATTCATGCAATATTCGATTTCGAGCACTCAAAAGTGTTTTATTGATTGTGGGTTAATGGAAATATTTTTCAAACCCCAATTTCATAGATTAATAATTTATTTATCACGTTATGGTTGAAACGGAAAATCTATTGCTTGTTTAGTATCGATTGTTTAGGATCACTCTTGCGATATCCTCTCGTCTATAAATACGAGCTTGATTAAGGTTGATATTCGCCCTGATCGATCAGTAGCATTCTGTAAGTAATATAGTATAGTGCCTTACGCTTGGTACTTCATGATTCTGACTGATACTCACGATGAAATTAGTGAAAGTATATTTGAAACACTATCGGCAAAATATTGCCGACATATATTGTTCCTACATTTATTAGCTGGATTAACTGTATATGCATATATATAGTATAAAGAATGGTACTTACTGGCTGTATTGTAAACATAAAGTTACGGGGAGTTATTGTAAAGATACTGCATCTTCATTGTGCGGCCCGCTTAGTACCCAAGTACTCAAAGATATTATGTTATATTGTAAGAAATAACATACTACTGTTTATTTAGTAGGAAAATAACACCATGGGAACGACGATTGTTGTTCATTCCTTGTTGAATTCAGCGTCATTGAAGGGTTGTACTTCTCCACTGGCGAATATCAGGTACCAAATGTTTGTTACCCAAAGCACCGCAAATGTGACCCACATAACAATCCTCCATTCAGATTTATTACTCTGTTAAAAGTAACGCGTTATCAATATTAAATATGCTCTGACAGATACACATTAGATAATGTGTTCTTCAAGATAGACATCTTGATTTCCATAACAAGTATGTCGTGTCTTGTTATTGTGGTTTTGGGGGATGTTATTTATCTTATTTGGGTTGGGAGGGATTTTGTTAATCGGTTTAAGTCTATTGGATTATCGGTCAAATATATATTTGATCACACAACTGGTCACAACTATTAGGTTCTGACTTCCAAATGTATGACAGGAAACCTATCTGGTATTGTGTATTTAGGATCATAAAAGTTTTCCTGTTCATCCAAAATTTATTGAAAAAAGTATTTTTTTAATAATCTAGTTAATCGATGCAAGTGCACCCAATGAAATTTAGTTAAGTACATTTCCGCACCACCCTCAGGGGGCGCTAGTTTATCGGTTCAAGTGCACTCAACGAACTTTAGTTAAGTACATTTCCGCACCACCCTCAGGGGGCGCTAGTTTATCGGTTCAAGTGCACTCAACGAACTTTAGTTAAGTACATTTCCGCACCACCCTCAGGGGGCGCTAGTTTATCGGTTCAAGTGCACTCAACGAACTTTAGTTAAGTACATTTCCGCACCACCCTCAGGGGGCGCTAGTTTATCGGTTCAAGTGCACTCAACGAACTTTAGTTAAGTACATTTCCGCACCACCCTCAGGGGGCGCTAGTTTATCGGTGCAAGTGCACTCAACGAACTTTAGTTAAGTACATTTCCGCACCACCCTCAGGGGGCGCTAGTTTATCGCTGCAAGTGCACTCAACGAACTTTAGTTAAGTACATTTCCGCACCACCCTCAGGGGGCGCTAGTTTATCGGTTCAAGCAAGTGCACTCAACGAACTTTAGTTAAGTACATTTCCGCACCACCCTCAGGGGGTGCTAGTTTATCGCTGCAAGTGCACTCAACGAACTTTAGTTCAGTACATTTCCGCACCACCCTCAGGGGGTGCTTGTTTATCGGTGCAAGTTCACTCAACGAACGATTTTTGTGAAACTAGCGGCCCACTGAGTGTGGTGCGGAGATGTACTTAACTAACGTTCGCTGTGTAAAAGTAACAGTGAAGATGGCAAGCAGCAAAATACCAAACCAGCGAGAGGAGAGAGAAACACACGAAATCTACGGTAATGTAGAATGTAGTACTGATTCCGTGGTTCGTAGTTTGAAGATGTCGAGATGTCGAAACTAGTTTTTTTCGAGACAAAACAGAGGAGCGGAGGACAAAAAATGACACAAGTGACGACGTTCCAAAGCAGCGCGGATAACAGATACATTGTCATGTACATAAATATTTAATGTGCGGAGGCAATTATAAGTCCTATCCCCCTCATGTCTGCGATTCTATGACGTCATTCCGTATAATTCACCCATTTGCAGTGTATATTACATGCTAACCGGACTCAAATTGTGAATGCATTCATCAGTTTACATAACAAAATAAAATCAACTCACGTTGGGCGTTAAGTAACCGATGAGGTATGGGACTACGATACCCGACAAGGCACCGATAGAATGGCCGAGAGAGCCTATGGTGCCTGCGTAGTTGGGGCTCAAGTCGATGGGGTTGACTTTCAGGCTGGGATAGAAGGTACCCATCAGGCACATGCCGAACAGCAAGAAAAAGATAACCAGGGGTTCACTGCATCCCGAGTATGCCGCGGCCAACATGCCGCACGCCGGACCCGCCGAAGCTTAAAACAGTACACATACCTCAACTACAATAGATACGTACAAACTAGTAATGCCTTTTGAAATATTAACAGGAAGGAATTATTAACGATACTTCCAGATGGAAATATTCAAAATTTAATATTGTATCATACATGTATGTAGTATTGTAATATCATTGTAATGTGATATTGTTAGGTAGTTTTTAGTTGATAATTTGAGGTTAAAACTCCATTTGAAACATCCTTCAATGGAAATACGGTTCATTGAAATTCAGTGAAAACTAAACTTTGGTAGTTGAATATTTTTACCTATTGTCGTAAATATCTTTCTGCTTAGTGTCCTCGAAGTGATGTTCCTCGTTATAAGGCAGTCGGCCAGGATTCCACTGAGTATAGCTACGACCCAAATGAGTAAATAGCCGATGGAGAGGTAAAAACCGTTCTGAAATATTCGTACGAGTTAACGTTGGAAAACATTCTGTACCAATTTTAGCATTACACAGAAAGCCATGTGGACCAAACGTGATATTGATGAGTTTTAATTTTTTCTTATAATTTCATAACTTTTAAATGTCGCTAATTGTAAAAAGCGGTACACCCGTGAGAAGTTCCTCATTTAAGGATCAATGACATAGTACTCTAATGATAATGGACTCATCGAAATATCGATAAAAATCAACCTTCTTGACATCAAGGTGGAGGACGCTGGCGGTGTACTTGGGTATGTCGACAATGAGGGCGAAGAGTCCCCAATCGTGACCGATCATAGCGATGATGATGGCCCAGACTGCACAGCTGCTCAGTATCAATTTCCAGGGCGGCCGCTTCGACTGCAATAATTACAGCATGTCTTACGCTAATAGCTTAAACAAATGAATTGATTGAAACAAGTCTTAGATAAGGGAATATTGGCTAAAGAATATTAGGCTGAGATGTAGCTGTAAATCCGCCTTAATCCACACTAATCGTACTTAAGTTTTGAAAATTTATCCAGAAGTTAAATCTACCTGTATGACGTGACCGGTCACCCTATATTCGTCTAATATAGCTTTCTCCTTCTCGGACAGGTATGTGTGGTGTTCGGGATTGCTGCTGGCCAAAAGTGTGAAGAAAATGGACCAGACGAGCCCTAAACCGCCGAAGATGTAAAACGGCAGTGGCCAGTTGTCGTTGTTGTCTCCGATAATATAGCCCGTACCCACCATTGACAACATGTTACCCGCGTGCGCTCCTACAACAAAAAGTTAAACGGTAATAGTAGAATCTGTATAGTATTTCAGTGTTATTTTAATCTAAGAATACATTTAAAAGTATTGTTATATTAGCTTACTGTTTATAATATATCACTGAAGAAGGGGTGCCTATGTGGATTTATAGATCAATTTTGGATTCGCGGAATTAACAAACGGGCTAACAAACCCTATATGATTATTCTCACTTTTCTGACGAAGAGGTTCTTAAATTCAGAAAGTAAAGCGCAAGTTTGTAATTCTTCTAAAAATCTCAATAATGATAAATTAATTGCTAATAGTACCGACCCGAGAATACGAACGCTCCCCATGTACTTCTTTCCTGTTTTGGTACCCACTGTGCCACCATGACGTGCAGAGATGCGTAAACTGAACCCTGAGAATCACACAGAATCATTTCTATCATTTATCACTTACAGTGAGATTACATGAGTGCTTAATTAAATATTGTACAATTATATATCTATTTATAATAATTTATAACCTCGCTGAAATTCATAGTCACTGCAATGTACGATATTGTGTTTGCAAACAAACAATTGTAAAATAAAGGCAAATAATTTTTAAATCGTCAATTATGTTTACACATTTATTAAGACTATTTTATTTTTATTTATAATTAACAAATTTAAACATTAATTTTATTAAATAAATAAAGTCGGATCCGTTCTAGGTTCAGAATTATTATTACCTGGGAGAGTCCGACGAGTATTCTGATTGCAGTGAGGCCCCAGTAGTCCAAGAGGTTGGCAGCAAGGGGGGAAAGGACAGTGAAGAGACTGGTGAGGAGAACCCCCGCGACGAGAACCACCTTGGCGCCTATCCTCTCCGCGAGCATTCCTCCGGGTATCTGAGTGAAAATGTAGCCCCAGAAGAAGGAGCTTTTCAACATTCCCTGCTGTTCCGAGGTCCAGTTGAAATCGTATTTCTGCGACAAGCGTGAAAACTTGATGAAGATTGAGATGAAAAACCGATTTGAATCGAACAACGGGAGCGAAACAGACCCCGATACTAAGAACCCAGATTGCATTACAATATAGTATAGAAGAAGTAACTATTTACGGCGGTATGGTTAATTTCTCCTTTCTGCATCAATTCTGGACAGCTGTCAGGGTCCTGTTTGTGGCCCTGTTGAGGAGCCATGACAGTGATTGACATTGAAAAAGAGAACCTCATTATGTAGGACAAAGTCAGGCCTATGAAGCAGAGCATGCACACCAAGTACCTCTGAGGTATACATTCTGGAAAAAGAACATTAATAGAAAAAAACCAGTACCTTCGAACTATCTGATAGCGTAATCAAAAACATGATACTAGATTGTAGGTACCCATATAATTACAAGTATTGCCCTAAAGGGCGTAATTAATGGAGATTATGATTTTATGCATTATAATCCCGTAGTTTATTTATGAAAATGCTCTTGTATAGTTCTTCACATTATATTCTAACTTGTCGCGTCCCTTCAGCGTGCTAAATATAATAGATGCAATAATTCAATGCACCCTTATAAAATATACAATTGAAAGCTTACTTAGAAAGAGAAATGCCATTTTGCTTCAGTTTACAGTCCACGGCCAATTTTACAGGTAAGTTTCTAAGATTTCGAATTATTTTTCATAGACTAGCATTTGACTGCAAAAATGAACGTACAAAAACATATGTATGGAGTTAACAAATCGTCAAACAGTGTTTTGTTTTTTGTTACGCACATAGATTATCACGTGCGTTCCTTCGTTGTGTTAGTATTCAAAATATATGCGACATAAATTTACAAAAGGACACATATAATGAAATATTCTACGAAATAGCGTACAATATATATTAGAAAATTTCTGGCTCCAGTTATAATTGTCGTGCTGGGAATTTTATGACTTCGTCATTATAAGTACCGGTTAGAATTTCACTGTAATATTTGCTTAGGTGCGTGCTTGATATTAATTTTGTGTAAGTTAAATTGAAAAAAAAATCGTGTAAATGCAAATGAAAATCATGTGCATTATTATAAATGGTATTGGTTTTATTATTGTGAAGGATTGATTGCATGCCCACAACATTTCCAAATCGAAAAGGCAGATTCATTAAATACACAATAGTTTTAGGATTAATTGCAGTTTACCAATAAAATCATTTTATATAAAATATTTTATTATTCAGAACATGAATATTGTCCTTGCTCATTTTTATGATTTCTTTATGAGCTCCTTGATATTCAGATAAATCGTTATTTCAGTTTGGGCTTGTATCTAACTCTAACTAATGAAAAGTGTTAGTAAATGAAAATAGTGTAAACAATATAAATTTTAAATATATCTATTAATTATTCAGTAACAAGCCACAATTTAAAAGGTAATTTCACTTAAAATAACCTCAAAATTTTTTACCTAATTAAAATTTTCCCCAGGCCAAAACTGAATTTTGTGACCAGAAAATATAAATAAGTATATTTTATATTGTATTTTTAGATATTTAATGCTAGAATAAGGTGGAGGAATATCCTATACCCTTCCTTTTTTCTCTTAACTTTGCCATCAATTTACAGCAAGCTAATAACTATAGCAGAATCTATAATTTTAATGTATAC
Organism: Lethocerus indicus; assembly: GCA_019843655.1. Lineage (NCBI taxonomy): Eukaryota > Metazoa > Arthropoda > Insecta > Hemiptera > Belostomatidae > Lethocerus > Lethocerus indicus. Next base: position 22,413,873 of record JACDQD010000005.1, on the reverse strand, counting down.
AATATAAACTATAAGTTAGAAAAATGGGAATTAAAGAAGGTTTAGATGATAAAATTGGATACAAACATTCAGGTATTTACAATGTCTTTCTTTTAAAATAGGGTTTTATTGTAAATCAACAAGTACATAAATAAATTGAATACTGGAAAACTATCACCACATGTCAGACACAAAGAATCATAGAAATGTGGATTCATTTTTAATTCAGAATGTTTTAATCATCATGGGCTCCTAGGATTTATTTATCAAACATGCTCTTGGCATTTAATGAGCCAATGATAGTAGTCATTTTTAACTTGGTTAATTCACAGCCCTTTAGATTAAAAATCAATAACACAACAACCCCTTATATCACTCCATATAATATGTTAACATTGAATTTGGCAGATGGTACAAATTCAAAGCTAGATATTTTAATATACTATTCAAAATAGCCAACACCTACTGGAAAATTCCAAGAAATTTCAACTACACATACTGGACATTAATTAATATATCTTATTAATAGGATTATTTTGTTAAAGACTTGTGTACAATAAAATAAATATTGTTTATCAATAACAGCTAACAGACTCCAGGAATTATGAGATCAATGAACACAAGAAATTACACACATATTGCTGAAATATGATTACAATAATTATTTTCCTAATATAGTTGTCATTTTCTAATCTAAATGCTCATGAAATTAAAACTTGTTTAAGTTTTAGATTCAGTCTAATTGTGTTCAATAACCATTTGTAATGCTTAGTAAGTAGGACTGAAATAATAGGTGAACATTTTATTTAAATATTTTGCAAAAAAAAAAAATACAAAATAATGGTGTTAATCAGCTTTCCAAATGACAAGTCCATGATTCTACGATTTAATATCAAATTAAAGAATGATTTCCAACAAATAAATTCAATAACTAAATAACTTTAGGACAAACATGAGAAAAATGACTAGTTAAGACTTGTGACCGGTGAAGCGACCAACTGGCTTGAGAGCCAGTCAAGGCCCTGGTAGAGGCCAACCCCAGTCTGAGCACTGCAACCTTGCAGGTGCCAACTATGACCACAGCACAGCTTGCTTGCACCTACTGCCTCTGTCACGCTCTCCACCCCTTCACTACCTTCAATGTCCTGAACAACAAATGACAGATGCAAACATAGATATATTCATTCAGTTTGTATACTGCTTATTTAGTTTAGTTTTATTAAAAAAATAATACTGGTCACTGGATATCATATCAACGAATACATAGTACATACATTAGTACAATTGGTATTGTGAAATATTTCAATGGAATCACAAAAAAATGAAAGAATAAATTAGAAATAAAACAAAAAACTGTTTGATAATTCCTTACACAAACCTGTTTATTGGCAAATATGAGCAGTGCAGCATCTTTAAGTTCTTTCTCAGCAACAAGTTTAGCCAATTCAAGACTAGCTTCGGTCATTCTTTCTTTATCACTTGAATCAACCACAAATACCACAGCCTGAAAATAGATAATTCATAATAAAATTAATGGTAATCTTCTGAAGACCTAAATAAATGTGACATTTTTAAATGCCAAAACATAAAATATTTGTAAGGTATGGTAAATTCCACTCATTATTATGGGACCTCTTACCTGAGTATTAAGGAAATAATGTTTCCAAAGTGGTCTCAACTTGGGTTGTCCTCCTATGTCCCACACATTGAACCTTAAGTTCTTGTATTCTATTGTTTCCACATTGAATCCTATGGTCGGTGTGACTGACATAAATTCATTCTGTTTTAATTTGAAAAGAATGCTAGTTTTACCAGCACCATCCAATCCAAGTGCCACAACCCGCATCTCAATTTTAGGACCAATATGCACTCTGTTATCCTAAAATAAATGATGAAATACGGAGTTAGTTCAATTAATTAAAAATAACTTTAAAAATGCAGCAATAATTAAATCAGGCAATAATTATAATGTAAATGAAATATAAACATTATCATCACTACATTGTACTTATCTACACATTAATATTTTGTTCTATGCATTAATGCAAATAAGTTAATAATATAAATAACCTTTGTAAATGTAATAGGGATATCTGGACTTAGTTGCTCTGGACTTAACTGACTGAACTGATCATGCTGTTTTTCAATTGCTTCAATGGCCTTTTTAAGCTGAGTCCCATTTCCGACAAGTCTAGCATCGTCCTGAGACAATGCACTCTCACACTGTACAACTACAGAAACAACCTGAAATAAATAAGTCACATTGCAATATACTTTCCTAAATTATTAACACTGTACATTTATTTATGAGTCGCTTGAAATAATTATTTATCATTTTTTAGAGATTTTAAGTAAATGCATTTCTCCAATTTTCTATTATCTATGGAATTTAATGTACAACAAAGGACAAATAATGAAGGGATACCTGAAGGAGATGGGGTTTCCAGATTCTGTGAGCAGTAAAAAAGGAGGTAGAAACATAAGGCAATTAAATAATCATAATAATAAAATTAAAAAACTGTCGAAAGGGCACCTGGGCAAGCCAAGTAGATATATCGTGCTGTGTAGCTCTGAGTGTAGCGAGACGCTCCCTAGCATGAGTTTCAACAACTGCCCTTGCGGCTGCCTGCTGGCTTTGCAGCCTGTTGCGCAAATCTTCAAAGTGGGATTCCACTCTCATTCTAGCACTATCCAGTGTTCCGCCCTCATCTCCACTACCCTCAATGCCAACTACAACATCCTCTGCAACAAAATAAGATTGCAATTACAACATTATCTTGTCAATGCAATTGTGCTAGAATTATATATATATATCATATGTACATCATATGTCTTATGGACTACAAAAAAAACAATTAAATAATACTACCCCCTTATTTTTTAAATAATAATTATAGTATAAGAATTGAAGCCACGAGCATTTATGTATAATAGTGCATTGCCTAATAATATAGAATTACCCAATCGATGAACAGTCTGATTCATCTGATCCATAAACTGATGAGTCCTCTGAAGTGCAGTTGATATTAATGTCCTTAGCTTTTCAGCTTCAGCCTCAACCAAAGAATGCTATAACATAGTGATATTTAAGATGGAATTAACGGAGTATTTACATAAAATATATACGAGTGAAATTTTGATCTGTCTGACATTCTGTAAATTGAAAATTTGGTAACAAAATGGCATCTGCCAACTGTAATCATGATACATAGGTGTTTGATTAAAAATAACTCTTTGAAATAATTTATTATTAACCATATATATATATATATATATATATATATATATATATATATATAATATGGCTACAGTATAATTATATACTGAGCAACTAAATGTTTAAAAAATAAAAATTAAATTTGTAAGAGGCTGAGGTAAAATTTGGTTAGTTAATTTAACAGAAACAAACCTACCGGATGGTCCTTGTGTTTGCCATATTCTTTACAGAGGAAGCAAACGGTGGGTGATCGGCATTCCTCCTTGAGGCAGACAAATTCTGCAGTTCTTGCTGGGTGTGACCTGCAGGCAGGGAGATCCTTCGGCTTTTCGGCAAGTGGGACCCTCGTGTGAGGTGCCAGTGTCCTGGTCGCATGTGTCGCCAGTGAACATGCCTCACACAGGTGAGACCTGCACACTACGCAGTAGAGCACTGCGACATGGCTCTCATCCTCATCACATCTCACCTATCCAATATGAAACAAAATAGCGCTTCATATTTGTTTAACACAGTGTTCTTATATACGCTCAAGATCCTAGCCATATCCCCATTATCCAAATGGACCAGGGACAATATTTGTATATTTCTTGACTAACATAATTCGCAAACAAATTAAAATAGGTTTAAAAATTCCATTAACAAGATGTATACCTCGCTTTCATTGTGCACAATTTCAGTATCAACAACAGGAGACTCTTTGTCCGTAACCTCAAGTCTCTCCAACAACTCTAGGAGGGCAAAATTCTTTTTCAGTCCCCACACACCTGCACTTCCTGCAAACATTTATTCCGGCAGTAAACAGTGTGTCTCATTACCAGTGGATACAACCAATGGATGCTGGGGAAAACCTCTTGTATTGAAATCATCTTTAAGTTGATCATTACATTACAGAACTTACCCACTGGTGTCGGTTGTCTATCGAATGGGCAGAGGATGGTATCATCGGTGAGTGGAAGCCTGAGGAGACAGGCGTGACAAACAGTGTGACCACAGTATAAAAGTCTAGGAACTCTATCTCCATGTTGTGTAAAGACGTCCTCACATACTCGACATTCCAGGACCTTAATTAATATACACAATACCTGATATAAATAAACATATATAACAATAAATGTTTGCTGTTAATATTAAATATTTATACATTTTTATTTGGTGCACATACTATTAAAGTTGTTACACAGATGGCCAAATTATTACATAGCTGATGAAGTACATACAAGTTTGGCATACACCAGGTAGGTTTTTATATTTATTTGACAAATGTAGGAGTAATACATTCTGGTGGCATAAAATATTTCACTTCAAGCACTTGTATATAGAATGGTATTTATAAAAATTGTATTTATTTCATTTATATGTATTCTTGCATTAACTAATTGTTTTGAAATATCAATACCTTACTGATAAGAAATGGTGTTAACCAAAGAAATAAAATATATAGTTTTCTGCAATTAGATTTTACTATACTATATTGCAGACACTATTATACCAGAAAAATATGTAAAATAGCACTAAGAAACTTATGCTTACTTACTATTTATTCTCATTATATCTAGGGCTTTCAGTAGTTTAAATTCATAGTATATCAAATACTGACCTTGAAGATGATTCCTTAAACAGTGAAGGTTAAATGTGAACAACACACTAATGAGATGAATTAATAATGTGAGGCTTCTTTAAAAACTAATGCAGCAAACAATATACTTATATAAAATGAACTATTTTCAAAATAATGCAGAAATAGGTGTAATATATATTACAGGGAATTAATTAAAGTAATTTACTGGCAGTAAAAATAAAATAATTTACCGAATTAAAAGCAGTGGACATATAAATATATGTCCACTGACTCCCTATTGTAGATAATGTGTTACACTATAACACTATGAAAATACTTGTTACCTATGTTTTAAAGATGAAGTATTTAAATATAGCATGTAGAAATAAATACTGATTACTAATACCATTAATAACAATAATACTTGCATTGGTTTTGTTGTGGAACTTCGTTTTCGAGTAGTACATATCTTTTGCTTTCTCAGAACACACCCGTCAGCACACGGTATGTGGTAACAATAGGTGAGATCGATACTGGTATAAAAACAGTTATATTAAACAAAATAAAAGATTTTCCAGTCCATCACTACTCTGCTGTCACAGTTTAGTAGCGCTAGTTGTTTACTGTCTACACTGCGGAGGTTACTCCACTGCCTGTTATATCATCTTTACTGACATCAAGAAAAATTCACTATAATGAAAAACTACCTGAACGAATTTATTAATTCTTCCAGACCAGCAGTAGTTGTTATGGGGTATAACAGAACCTACATTAGAACTGTTGTGTATCCTACTCGACGTACATCGGCAATTATTTCATGTAATCATTAATATGAGTCATAATTATATACACATATGCCTGAAAATGTGCTAAATTACCGATTAAAATGACGTTTGCTTACTCATATTATGAAATTGGATTTCATAGACCCTTATTATTCAGTCTTGCATGATGAAGTAACCTAGTCTTCTGTTTTAAAAATCCAACACTTAGAAAAGTGGGAATTTGTATAACCAATTGTCGGGATGGTGATCAAATTTACCTTAATTTATGACCTATAATCAAGTTCACAGATCTTATACCAAATCAAATGTATCTATTGAATGTAATTGCTTTATTATGAAAATATAAAAATGAATATTGAAGCTGATCAAATGTTATTGATATAGTTGAGTGTTTTAATGAATAATTTTATCCTCAAATTCTATGTTCTTAGAAATGCTTGCATTTACTAGTATACTTAGGTTTTCAATTCAATTGGAGGCAGGATATTTTCAATGTTTTATTTTTCTGTTGACGGAGTCACCAGTGAAGGAATAGTAGTGCGAGGCTGAACTTCGTACTTTCTTTACTAATTGTAAATACAATATAGAAAAAATATCTATTTTTTATTTCATTACAACTAAAAGAGTAAACTGCCAATCTAAACAGTTTTACAATATAATTTTACAAACGAAATGAGATAAATAACAGAACAGCGGATAGTTTAGTTGACCCGAACACTCATATCGATTTCGTACTCTGCAACGACCGGCCTGTGATCGCTGGACCTGAATTTCGTGAGACTGGTGTACTTCTGCGGGGTGATCCTGGCGTCTTCCATGTGTAGTATCCTGTCGGTCCAGGCGGGCCTTCTCTTCATATTGTAGTCATCCATGCCCGGGTGCAGTTTAAAAGTTGGCCTGAACTCGATGGACTGCTCGCTATATTGGCCGAACGCCGTGCCTTCGGTCATCGCGTTCTGTGAATACAATCAAATATATGGTATGCATTAAGTATTGCCGGAAAAGGTGAAATTATCGGGTTGAATACAAATACTTATTACCGGATTTTTTTTCAAAGATATGTTTTGACATTATTTCACATCGAATTTTCTATTAAAATAACATTTAAATTTTATTTGAGAATGGAGTTTTTCTTTAAGATAATCTGCGTCAATTCATTACATATTCTACTTCCTTGTGCCGAGAAAGATGATTTCCAATGACTAAGTAAAAAAGAGATGGGGTTTATATTAGGGTATACTATAATACGACAGCGCTGTTGCCATAAAGCCAACAGCCTTAAGGTCAAACATTTTAACAGCGATACAACAAAATATATGAGAAACGCACAACTAGCATCCGACAGAATACTTTCCTCTTTTTCAGGTTCTTTTCACTGCCCACATTTGAATACAAATGACCGCTATAGCCTCCCGATATGGACAATTAACAACCTAACCAGGGTATTGACAGTTATAAACTGCTAATAATTATTGTTATTTCATAAGCGGAAGGTAGACAATTTGTCAAAAGGAGAACAAAGGGACGCGGCTGTGCCCCGCGTTTTACCCCACAGAGAAGAAGCAGGTGGGTGATACCTTGAGTTCGTCCTTCGATAGAAGGCTTTTGTAATCGTCCCTAAGGATTATCCTCCTGATGGCTTCGGCCGTCAAGTAGTTGTTTTCCAGCCTGAAGTTGAGATCGCCCAACCAGAACGAGAAGTCGATATCCCTAGAGTCCCTGATGTTTCTCACTATCCAGGTGTAGTCTTCTATCCTATTCTGGAGCTTGCCGTCGTGGGCGGGCAGGTGACTATTGACGAATCTCATCTTGAACCCATACAACTCCATCGTGATGATTACGCCACCCTTGTTACCGTAAATACCGGCAAACCCGGTCCGCACCGCCTCCGTTGTGATTTCCTTCACGTCGTCTACGTGCTCTAAGAGTACGAACACGTTCAGCAGAATACCCACCATTCGCTTTGTCGACACCTGTAGGCAGATTACAATTCTGTAGTCCATTTTTAAAATTGGGAATGATTTCAAACCTGGACTTTGATTCAGCTGTATTGAAATCGTGCTCAATTTTAATGATGGCAAGGAAAAACTAACTTCATTGCCGTAATCCTTGTTTTCATTTTTCTCCACTCACCGCGATAGCAGATCACAAGACTTCACAAGTTCACTCTTACATATCTGATCTTGACGGAACTTATAAAAGTCAAGAAACGAGAGTCTTCACAATGTGATATGATTTATGGTGGAGACAGTATATAATCCTAGACTGTTTAATGATTGTGTATAATCAGCGGAGTCCTAGGTCAGATGATTGGTATCTATATTTATTCCTACTGTTTTGCGAGTCCTTGAATGCGTGTAAATACATTTAATCGTACTGTAAAATATGATATAGAAAAAACTATTGTGCGTACACAGCGTACCTTTTCGTAACCCCACTTAGACATTTCGATTTCCATCGCCTTTGTCCACTTGTCGTCGAACAGGTTGTTGATGAATGCTTGGCTAGGATTCATTGTAATCTCCTGGAATCCTACAACTACCACGTCCGGGATTGGGTTGTTCTTCAATCCCAGTAGTTCCTCCATATCGCTCGGCGGATCCTGCTCGTTTACATTCCATGTCGCTATGTGCAACCTGAGACATCACACAGTAATTACAAGAAATCATCAAAAATCAGTACAAATGGAATTTATTTCTGCCCTATAAAACTCGGTCAAAGACAATGAAAACAGCAATAAAAATATGCAAAATAGGATGACATTCAAATATAAATGAACATTTAACCCGTGTATATATATATATATATATATATATATATATATATATATATATAAACAAATCATTCTTGATCTAACTTACCTTAAACATTCCTAGGTTAACACATATGTATTCCTATGTATGCTACACTGTACTGACATGGATGAGAGGACTAAACTGACTTAGCCCGTGATTATATAGGCGAGTAACAGTGTAGGAAATCACCCAAGTGATGATATTTCAGTATGTTATAATCGAGAAAAGGCAACAGAACAAAGGGACCCTCTGAGACTAGGAGTTTAATTCTCCCTGGTATATATATATATATATATATATATATATATATATATATATATATATTTGAAAATTAAACAGAAGAATAGATAAATAACGAAAAAAATGGATGAAGAGATGACTAATTAACCTTAATTCGCATTATAAGGAAGTGGTATAAAAGTACTCAACCGTATTGATACTAAATTCACGCTTGGCGTTTTGTCATCAAACTCCTCATCATTACATTCCTCATCTTCTTCAGGAAGAAGTCTTGTGTATTGTGAGTGACAGGCGCCATGTCTACTAGAACACATTGGCGTCCAAGACACCCTGTCTTTGCCGCACCTATGAATCGGACAGTTTATACAAGGACAAATCGCGCGTATTTATATATGTGTGTATGTATGTCTGAATGTATGTATATATATTGTTCCCGTTCTAAATATAACGAAACCTCAAGCTTTTGCCTCGAGCCCGCACCACCAAGCAGCCTGGAAGTGCCACCGATGGATGGTATCTAAGGTAGGCAGTTTACCTGCCTACGCGAAACTGAATTTTACATGACAGACAGAGAATAGCATCAGTGATGATATTCCGAATATGCGTGGACCTCTCCACTAATACTTTCAAATCTAAAATAATAATACGCTCTGTCAAATCTGGAATTGTAACGTCACGATGCCATAAAAGACAAAAAATACTCCTACATTTATATCTTACTTTTAAATACTTCCTTAAGTAATTTAAACATTTAGTTTTAATCAAATGTTTTTCATTGACCCACACAGTATCAATTGTGGCTAAAAGAGATGTTAGGACACTTTCGTATAAAAAATTTTATTATTAAGTAGAATAAGATTTTCAATTATCATTAAAATAATTATATTATTATTAGTTACCAAACCAACGAGAGGAGAGAGAAACACGAAATCTACGGTATTAATTTTATCCAATAAATTTCACATTCTGCCGGCAACGATTCGGCAGTGCTTCCCGGCTAAATAATTCAGCGTATAATGAATGCGTTGCCAATCGCGTGTTCGAGTCGGCAAAATTCTTTGCCGTGTACGGTGGCAAAAACGTATTACGGATGGCCTCATTAGATAGAGCTGGGGGGTAAAAAACTGATCGAATGTACTCTACTAATGTTGCAGACTGAAAGTAAGCTTGAGCTCTTCCCGAAGTAATACCGCTTTGGGATTGACTTCAGATGTATGAAACATATTGTGCAGGGAAAACTCAAGTTCACGCAGTCGTAAAAGCCGAAACCTGTCTGGGTTCGGAATTAACAAGCCAGATATCCGACGGAATATTTGACTAAAACGATATATGTGCCCATAATTATGAAAGTGCTCTGTCATATATTTCTTGTTTCGAGATACTTCATGAATCGAAATTGAAAAAAAATAAAAAAATATTTTTACATTATGCGACATTTCAATTTATAATTTTATTAGTCTTGATTAATGGAAATTTATTAAAGATATGTAATTTTATGTGAATTTCATGGGAAAATGTTGTTTTTAAAGCTTCAATTGACTTAAACCATTTTCAAAATTAACTGAATGTCCTATAATTGACTTAAAGTAATAAAAAATTGTGATTTTTATTTGAAACAACAACTTTAACGAAATAATTCATAAACATTAAATGTTTTATCTATGTATACTATGTATACATAGTAGAATGTTTACTTGTTAAAATGATTAATACATTTTATTAAACCTGTTCCTGAAAAACTGGAGGGATGTATGGTAGTAAACACATAAGAGCTTTTTTTTGTCTATAATTTCTTTAAATTGTTGACTTAGACCACTTTCATAATAAACACTAAATGAATTCCGTATAACGTTGTAATTACAACTACTATCTAAAAGTTCATTTTTGACGATATCGTAAAAATTACATTGAATAAATTTAGTTTAAAATCATGTCGTGTGAAATAAGTGATAAATTCATTTTTTTTAATTTTGACTCAGACCACTTTCATAATTATGGGCACATATTTGAATATTAATTTTATGAATAAATGCCAGTTAACATTAATTTTTAAAATGAAAAATTTTTATATGCCGTATATTAGTTCGAGTTGAATTATAAGAAAAGAAGTTCAAATAGCATATAAGCTATATGTGATAAAACCTTGACGACAAATGAAATTCCTGGGTACAATTAAATACCTGCCTATATGCTATATTTTGTTTAATGGTTGGTTGCTAATATAAACTTTTCAGAAATAAAATTTCACAGTATCACATAATAACCATCAACAAATATCTATAATTTTCACTTAATTAAGAAACAAGGTAAACAGCGAAATTATATTTTTGCAATTGTATTTTTTCTTACGTCATAAAAGAGAAAGGCCACTGTGAAATATAGCGGGTGGCACCAGGAAAGAGACAATTACCCCTGGCAGGGTCAATAATTCAGCAAACTGTACAAAGAATCGGGGAATCAAGTCGAAGGGCGGGAGAGTGATTAATAGGCCAAGAAAGTACAGAAAACGTCGTTATGCACACTCCCCCACCCCACCCCGCCTTTATTTTGTCAGAGCTTTGTCGATCGGAGCCGGGGGTCGGTCACGCCAGCCCGCACTATAGAACTAAGTGTAACGACCTCGTCGGATCAAATATGCTAATTCGGGCGAATCGAATACTATCGACTGGGCCGAGCCATAGGTTACAGCTCCGCTCCATTTAATGCAGATCTCATTTAGATCCGAATTCAATTTCCTGTAAATTTTCTGACCTCACTCCCAGATAAAAATGGGGAAAGATATACAAATTGGTAAAACTCGGACTGATGAACTTTTCCTATCGGAATACATTTCTGAGAAATTTGCAGTCTCTGCTGAACTTTAATTGTAACTTGTAGCATTCTATATAGACAGGTGGTTAACAAATCCGCATTTTCTCTGTCTACCTGTAAATGGCATTAGTGATTATTTTCTAAGCATATGCGGAGCCATCGAGCGGAAGCCTTGATGATAAAAACCTTTATTGAGATACAAAACTAGGAAAACGATATAACTGCAGCGTTTTCGTTTATATCCTTAATATGTGAAATCGTACTTATGACTGAATAAGCTATAATGTCGATTTTCACATTTGATGCCCTAAGAAGTTAGAAAAATCAATGTTGGCTATTCTCAAGTAATCCTGCAACGTTTAGGACCACTGCATTGTTAAAAACAACATGTACTGTTTGTATCAACAATATAAAGGCATATTAAATAGCGTAGTATATAAAGTGTACGTAAAACGTCGTAACAAAATTATGTTCGCCGTATTCTCGAAAATTGTCATTCGTTGAAATGTATAAAAATATTATAACATAAATAATATTATAACATAAAACGGACTAAAAGGTCGCAATGACCAAATTTCTGCTTTATAAACAACAACGGGGAATATAAAATTAATGCAATAGTGATTATTGCTACACGTGCAATATACAACTTGCGTCCCATTTTTCATATTGTTTCAAGTATAGTATACCTATTTTATTATTGTTGTTATTTGTTGAATTAATTAGATATAAAAAAATAACACCGAGAGTTAATAGCCCTAGCGAAAGAAGAAGGTAGTAAAACTTAATTTAGGCGCTCATTGGGCCTGCGGTGACCCTGGAAGTTCGACCAGCTAGCTAACGCCAGAAAAACATTTCATGCCCTTCTGAAATAGAAAAATGTGCCCAAAATTATCTGTAATACAACCCGCTTTAAGGCCACCGCTTTCTTTTATTCAAAGATCAATCGTAACTGGAGCTCGCAAGAATATATGTAATTGCAATTGTAATTTAATCTGTCTACAATAAAATAATACATTTTAATTATTTTGTTTATTAGTCGCTTGCACGAGGATAATTTTAATGAACGTGCACCTGATATACGAAAATGTTTTAAAGGTTTTGTGAAATACCACATCTACAGATGATTCTGGTAGCGCTGAATGCATTATGGAATCAAGAGGATGTAAAACAATGGAATATTTTTCTTTAAAAACATATTTCGCATGTTTTCCCGTTTAGTGTGCTACACCAGTGGTAATGTGATAATTTTTGGACAATTGATTCTATTCGATTTCCTTGTCAAAAAGCACTACTAATATATATTAAAAACGTATGAAATGAACGACTCATCATTTTGGCCGATGCCCTAACTTGACCAATGACAACATTGCCAACCTTGACTAACGTTGTTTACACAACAACGCATCAAGTACTGTGTAGAAAATGGTAATGTGATCTGTATCTATTTTCGGGAACACAATTTCGTGGATTGTTATAGGAAATCAAGCATTTCCTGTTTCCTGTTTTCCAGATTTATCAATTTTGAATTTAAAAGCTCTTACAAAACAAACTGATAGAGGAAAGCCGGATTTAAATGTAAGTTTATTGCTTATTAGATTTGGCTGAAGAAAATGATTTGTGAAATAAGGAAATATGATCCAACAATACCTACGTTTCGCAATACTGTTTGGTCATTTTAAAAAATACCAGGGGTTCAAGTTAAAGCAAATGAACCGGAAAAACATTCATGGGATAGCTGGTTCTTCAATGGAAGTAGAACAGTAGATGGTATTCAATTTAACCCAATTTATAGTTCACATTCAGAGCATACATTAACAGCTAAAAGTTAACAAAACCCAGCCAAAAAAGTTACTCACGTTTTGGCCCTGTCGCTGTTTCCATCTCTCATCCAAGGGGTAGGATGCACTCTTCTCTTCTTCCTCTTTCGGAACACTTTCGTTTTTTGCGAAAGTCCTAGTCAAAATTGTCTGGCATTTCGCTTCATTTTAATTGCAAATTGTGTCAGTTGTTCCGAATTACACCGCGCAGTAAATCATATATGTCTTGATAATAAATATTTCGGTACATATAGTCGGTATATTAGCGAGTCTAATTTGTAAGTCAAAACAAAAAATATTATAATTGGAAATATTAAGTTTTCTTTCTCAAAGTTAAATTTAAAGTAAAATCACTATAATGCGACCAGTTTTCAGTAACATCTTTACACTTAATTGTCATCGAAACGCTATATGGTAACAAAAAATAGCTAGACGAAATGCTGTCAGAAAATACACGATCACGTAAACGACTCAGTTTCTGAGTGAATGACTAGACTCTCCGAGAATATCGAAATTAAAGAATAACTTATCTAGTCCCGTCTAAAGTTGCTAGATGTGGGCAAACAGAAAGGGAAAGTTTGAAACGCGGGAAAGGCTCAGGTGTGTTTGAGGGCAGCAAGGCAGGTCCTTTGTGACCTGGTCGGGCTTTTCCGTCAGGGCCGCACGAAAACGACCGATCTTCATCAGAGATCGTACAGAATTAATTCATTCAATAAATAAAAGGGTCGACAAAAACATTTCAAATTCGGACATAAATCCGACTCTTCGATTTCTTTTCTCTTCGCAATACAATAATGTGGTGGAAAATTATGGATAAGTCGGGGGTATTGAGAAGCAATATATGAGTGTGCCCTATTGTTACGTCCTTTTGCCATCTAATAGGGTTATTCTTTAAATTAAGGTGCATAAAAAGTATTCTCGGTTATTACTAAAATGTCTTTGACCTTTGATGTATTATAATTTTATATAACTATTGCATTGTGTTTGATGATGTTGTAATAAGGAGGGTAACTATACTGATACATGTATATATTAAAAGTAAATTACTATATTTTATTAGTTTGTGTAAGAAGTTAATAATTCACTAAGGAGTTATCTTACGAGCTCGGATTTGACTATTTCTCGAATGAATAATTTTTTTTAGCTAGATAGCTCAATATTATTTTGGGAATCCACAGCGATTTCGTTTGCAGTGCCAACATTGGGACGCAACCTATTTCAGAATCATTCATAATACCATTTTAAGATTATGCAGGAATTCGCCGAATTAGGAAAGGTGAGAATTTATTTCAAATCATACGCACATCAAAAATTGTAAAATCCAGTCAATGGGTACTTATACAGTTGTAACAATATCCCCAGACCTTCAACACAAATAACCGTAGTAAATTTAGTTCGTAGTAAAAATAACCGAGTTATTATTATACTAAACGGGTCTTCTTTTTTCATACTTCTTCTAGTCGCTTTTAGTCTAGGTCCCTAACACAGAGGATATATCCCGTCAGAAATAAGAACGTTTACAATTTAAGCGCAAACTATGACTTATTTGATAGAAACTTACTCTATCTGGAAGTTTTTACTGGCAGCAATTGTTGAAAATAATGAGCAGGGGGAAAAGTATTAATTCGTCGATGAGTGAAATCCCCCGAACTGCCCTTAGATGGGTACACCCTTCCCTGTGTACAAACAGTATTTATAATAACCTGAAAGGTTGAGGGCCTGATACGAAAGAAATAATGATATATAATAGAATTAGAAGATGGATTTAAAATCCCAAAGTTAAAGGATGAAAAAAAGAGTATGCATTAAATATCTGTAGTGATATGGTCGCCAGCGTTTATTTTCAAGAGAATTGGCTCAAGTTCAAAGATATTAGAGGAATATCATCACTCTCGCGGTTGTCTGCTTTCACTCAACTGTGAGGCAGAACATGATAATACTCGCAGGATAGTCCAAATACTCGCAACGAATACCCTGAGAGGACTGTTTTAATCCCGTGGTTAGTCCCCGTAATATCGTTTTCTATAGTCTAATTGGTATCCAGCATTTTAGCTCCCAGTTATCGGCAGACCCTGAATACCTGAAGGCGTGACGTCACCGCAACGAATTTCGTAATTTGAAACCTCTCTCGGTCGGATTCCCAACTTCAATACCCAAATATTATAATATTGGGACTGTTCCGGTAGGTTATCGGGACTCCCCTCCCGGGTTTATTTGCATAATTGTTATTCCCCCGGGGACCGTTGCTCGGTTCCTATCCGTATCGCTTTCCCAATCGATTTCCTTAATTAAAACCAAGTTCGCCTACCTTATATACTTGCACTAACGTCACTATCAGAACATCTTACTACAATCGATCGGAGTAGCCTAAAAAGGAACAGATAAATTCTAACTTACGTCTACAATTTGTTGTATTCTGCTGTTGAGTATATGCTACCGAATTAATGATTCAATTAATTAATATTCCCGACTTTTTTCGAAAACATATCGCAGGTCTTTCCGTTACTAACAAATAATAATTATGGATGAAACAAAGAGTAATATTAAAGGGAATATTAGCGGAAAAGACCGAGTCAACCAAGCAAAAGTTTTCGAAATTGACAAGAAGAACTCAAACCGCAAAATGCTCGGTTTCAGTCTCGTAATATATATTTCTTTAATGAATAAAAATATTGAGGTGACTCGAAGAATAACAGGTTCAGATTTTGAGTGAACTGGAGCCCCGAACGAGCTGAATGCAAAAAATGAGGCGAGAGATAACCTGAAATGCGAATTGGGACTAGCCCAAAGGAGGGTCATACGAGGGAGACCCTTTTATCGCCCAATTGTTAGTTTAGGTTCCAACGACCAGTTAACTAAACCAATTTTATCTAAACTGTTCTACTTCTGAATCGATTTGCCGATTGCGATTAATTCAAATTTGCATGTTGTCAATTGACAATTTGAAATAATTACCAGAGGAGATCGTTAACTCCAGTAAACTGATTAGAATTGAGGTTAATGTGCCATATTATCATCCTTGGACTGGCATTTTTTTAATCTCCATCCACTCTTTTTTTCTGCAATGAGAATAATTAATATTAAAACGTAAACGTTAGCACAGATTGAACGTAAAAAGATTGAAATTTGCAATTTGTCAATTGAAAATCTCGCTACATCCAGTTCTCTCTTTATAATACAGCCGCAATCTCAAATTTTAGTTAACGTTACTGTTAAATAAAGAGGCCTAAGCGTGGCAATTTTCCAAATAATACAAATATGAAATTTCAAACTGTTTAGATCAAATTCGGACAAGGTTTGATAAACGACGATGAACTACGAAAAATGAAAGATCTTAAAATGCCAACATCCGTACATTTCCCTTCTGCCATGCGGCCTCTACAGAAATATAGTATAAATATAAATTTGAATTTTCCTCATCAATTTTATTAGTTGCATATAGAAGGTATGATGGCGGATATTATCCGATAAATCTGGCTAAATCTCTTATTAAGAGCTTTCGCGGGGATAAAACAAGAGTCTAAATTACTTTAGAGACAGGACGCCCCCCGGTCAACTACTGCTACTTTAATATTCAATGAGTGTTCCCCTCTCTGGACTGTTGTCGCCTCTGTCCAGAACAAAAATTGCGAGTTTTATTTTGCCACTTGTGTCTGAAATTACAACCATTTATGAAGTATCCACCTCGTTTTTGCACTATTTCTTTCACATTGACGTTCAATATTCTGAGGCTATATTTTGCTACGTACAATTTATTACGTATATCGATCAACAACGTTTAAGACAGTTAAGTTTGTTGTTTTCTATTTAGAAATGCAATTCACCGATTTACAATCCGGCTATATATAAAATCAAAAATCTGTCGATTTGACGTACAATAAATCATTCGGATGTAATTATTTTGTATTTGCAATTATTTTGTGTCCAACGGTACATTTTGTGTTATCTAACATAGGAAACTACACCCATAAAAGTACCTCTTAATTTTCTAACATTCTGAGCTCCACTTAATTTTTGCCGTTTAATGTGGAACTTAATAATTTCAATGTATCCTCGTACAATTGAAATAATTCATTCCGTCGCCTACTCGGACTTTTCTCGGACTTGGGGCGATGAGTCAACTGCGAATAACTAAATTGCCTTTCGAAACTGACTAATAACCGGGAGCGTTGTCCCGAATCATTGTCATGCGGAGGCAAAACATGTGAACTGAAATTGCTCACGTGTCCTCATATTTGATGCGAAGCAAATGTCAGCGAGATAGCCCCAAATGAACTTTTGCTTATCGCTACTGAATTTAATATTATCTCTATTCCTAATGAATGTCAATTTTGTCCGGGGGATACATAAAGCACGTGATTTTTAGAGATAATACGTGTTTATTAACCGTCGTCAGGCAGACTGTTTAAAAGAAGTGAGTACGTTGTTTCAAGGTAGGATAATAATATTCGACTTAAATATCTTATATAGGTATAATATATGAACACTGGCAATGTTCTACGTATCGTTCTGCGCTGAGTCCAGTTTTTTTTTTATTAATGAGTGGGAATACGAAGACGATGTAAATAAATGAGTGCCATTCAGTGGGGAGAGATAGAGAAACGGGATAACAAATTGATACAATTACCGTAGAAACAATTCAACAGTTTTAATTTTAAGTGAGTTTCGTCCTTTCGAGAGTTCAATATTCGCTTAACTCGTTGGTGGGTTCGATAAAAACAGACCATAAGCTGAGGGGGCGGGGGAATTAATTAACGGCAGTGTAACTCCCGGGATAAATTATTGATTTGCCCAATGACTGGATTAATTACTAACGGCATTATTATTCGACAGGTGCCCAATAGGGTTCATATTGGGCCCGGGGAAGGCCGTTTATTATTGGTTGAACAAACGCCGGTTTTGTGACGACCATCGTCCCATTAATTCCGTGTCGGTACCGTTCAATGGCTCGTTTCGACAATTCCAGACAGAGGGACGGCACAATTCAGTTCAATTATTTGTCTTATATTTTAATATCGCCATTTCACCATGTATACACGTCGATGAACAAGTATTCTTTCATTCATCAATTCAATTTTTCCCCTATTTTGGAGGAGAATGTTTGTATTTATTATTTTCATTCTGCTTGGCATATCCTTCATCATTCCTTCGCGTTTTGGGGCTCAACAATTGTTATTCTACCAAATTTTTGTAAATAATAAAGAAATTTGACGTCGGCCGTCACTTTAATCTGAATTACGTGTGATGGAATTTGAATTGTATATATCAATTCTATTATCATGTGTTTATTCATTAATTAATCTGGACGTTCTGGCAATTATTTGTTTATAATTTTAATTCCTTTATTACTACATTAATTTTTGTTATTCAAAAAATTTTCCGTGTACACACAATTTCGTTGTCAATATTTGTTTTTCCTTGTTGCTTCTTTAATTGAACCATTTTTCTGTGGGTGGTGTCTATTTTAAATATTCTGATAGAAACTATGATGACATTAATAACTCATTCTTCTTTTATACCTAATTAAAACAATCATACGGGGGTTATATACGAACATAGTCGTTAGCAAATAGCATATGAATAATAATGTATATTATTCAAGGACCTTTTGAGAATGTCGTTACTCAAAAAGGATGCTGTGTTTGCTATTCGTATTGAAGCGACATTCGTTTATAATTAAGGCTCGTTTCAATGAACTGTTCTGGCTGATTGCCTGAACAATACCGGTTTAATTATGTGTTTGCAGTTATTTAACGTTTTTAGTCCAACTTTAAATAAACTGATGATTTATTCTTACGTAATGGTATCGGAACTATTTTTTGACTATATTAGCGATATTGACGAAACAGGGTTGAATCAAGTTTCCTTAGTATTACAGGAATGTAAAGAAATTTTTAGAAGAAGAGATTTTTAGAATACCAATTTTTGTGCGAGGGGTTCGAATAGCGTAGATTTCGTGTTCTAACTAGCGCCCCCTGAGGGTGGTGCGGAAATGTACTTAACTAAAGTTCGTTCGATGCATTTACACCGATAAACTAGCACCCCCTGAGGGTGGTGCGGAAATGTACTTAACTAAAGTTCGTTCGGTGCATTTACACCGATAAACTAGCGCCCCCTGAGGGTGGTGCGGAAATGTACTTAACTAAAGTTCGTTCGGTGCATTTACACCGATAAACTAGCGCCCCCTGAGGGTGGTGCGGAAATGTACTTAACTAAAGTTCGTTCGGTGCATTTACACCGATAAACTATGCGTCCCCCTGAGGGTGGTGCGGAAATGTACTTAACTAAAGTTCGTTCGGTGCATTTACACCGATAAACTAGCGCCCCCTGAGGGTGGTGCGGAAATGTACTTAACTAAAGTTCGTTCGGTGCATTTACACCGATAAACTAGCGCCCCCTGAGGGTGGTGCGGAAATGTACTTAACTAAAGTTCGTTCGGTGAATTACACCGATAAACTAGCGCCCCCTGAGGGTGGTGCGGCAATGCACTTAACTAAAGTTCGTTCGGTACAATCGCACCAATAAACTAGCGCCCCTTGAGGGTGGTGCGGCAATGCACTTAACTAAAGTTCGTTCGGTGCACGCGCACCGAGACGCTAGCGCCCCTTGAGGGTGGTGCGGCAATGCACTTAACTAAAGTTCGTTCGGTACAATCGCACCAATAAACTAGCGCCCCTTGAGGGTGGTGCGGCAATGCACTTAACTAAAGTTCGTTCGGTACAATCGCACCAATAAACTAGCGCCCCCTGAGGGTGGTGCGGAAATGTACTTAACTAAAGTTCGTTCGGTGCATTTACACCGATAAACCAGCGCCCCCTGAGGGTGGTGCGGAAACGTACTTAACTAATGTTCGTTCGGTGCATTTACACCGATAAACTAGCGCCCCCTGAGGGTGGTGCGGAAATGTACTTGCACTTGCACCGATTAACTAGATTACTAAAAAATAATAAAACATGTGCATTCAATACCACATTCAACCACATTTGACATGTAGAGTTGACATTTTAGATACACACAAGTGACAGTAACAGACCAGTGAGTATGTCCAAAAAACATTTTATTATTATGCGTCAAATCAATGTTTTAAACCTATATAATTTCATGTACGTGATTCAGTTTTTAGTAGATATGAAGCTTTGTTTAATTATAAAGAATGCTCTTATTTTCATATAATTAGTGTAAAGTAAAGTATTTCTATCATATTTTTCCAATTGCTAATGCTAAGACCATTACGCCATATTGAGTTTTCGCCGATGCAGTACCAACAATGGAACATGATGAAATATCATATTCTAAAAAAAGGTAGGTAACGCCTTACAGTAACTGAGTTACTTTATATTCTTTATCATCGTACCATAAAAACAGTGCTTTCACTGATAAAGGTGGTTGACATCATTTGGATAAGGAAACTAGCAGTGATTAGATATTTGAATTGATATCAGACAATTAACAAAAGAATGAAGTGAGCGCACTTTACTTTAAAAAATGCCAATTATCCTTTATCATTGTGTTGTAATCAATCCAATATATCATCCAATACATCTTACAGTAAACAATAATTTATAAAAACACTTCCTCAATGCAATTCACAGCCAGTTGTATCAACGCAATCTATGCAATATCAGTATGCAACGATGACATCAACGGGAAAATTATCTTAAAAAATAAAATAAATAAATATATATATATATATATATATATTCTTAGCAATATTCTATAGAAGCCTGCAAAATTAAGTTACAGTTCAAGGTTTGGGTCAGACATCCTAGTATAACTATGCACCTTAATGACTTCTCTTATCTCCCTAGCTTACTCCATTGACCTAGAAACCTCTCTAAGGAGCCAAATACAAAATCAATATCGCAATATGATCTATTTTTACTGTGACCTGTTTCCGAGTGCGGGGTGTACGGAATTTCAAACAGTTGTGCGTAGTGAAGTCACAAATCATGGTAGAAAATTGGAATAGAATGTTGAGCTTATAGAATGGAAGGAGGAAATGTCAAGAGCGTGTTTACTGGTGATTACAACGGCCTTTCATTGAAAAATACTAGCGGTCGCCCAGCGTTCAGTTGCAGCAGCCGATTGAGGTAAGCTAGTTTAATGCCGGCATATATAACAAAAAGAGTAGTTTTGTCCTGTTTAAGTGAAACATCGGTATCCTGCAGTATTGAAAAGGGACGAGCAGACAACTCCACTCGTTTGTGTTGACAGACCAAACAGACCTGCACGACGTATCTCCTTCCACGATCGGAGAATGAGATCCTCGAAATGCTGCCGCTCGTAGAAAGTGGATGTGAGAAGTGAAAGTGACACTGCAGTTCGGCCTGAAGGCCGGCCCGAAACCTCATCCCTAAATCTCGGACAATCCGGGACCTTGGCCGTAAAAAATATCCCAACTCCAAGGTGGAGTTCATGAACGGCAATGGAAGTTGATATAGAGATAGAGCAAGTCTTTATTCGAGCAATAGTTTCTAGCTGGGGTTTTCCTATTTGTCATAATGCACAGGCACAGTGTAGACACTTCGAATAGGCGCTCTCTGTTTTACATTTAAGAACAGTTTGATCGGACTGACCTGATTTTCCTCTCGGTCGAGTCTTCCTCCTCTGACTGGGCGGAGACCCGGAGGACGAACGCGAAAACGACCGCCGACACGAATAGCAGTGACCTCATCTTGTCCGGG
This sequence comes from Lethocerus indicus, assembly GCA_019843655.1. Taxonomy (NCBI): domain Eukaryota; kingdom Metazoa; phylum Arthropoda; class Insecta; order Hemiptera; family Belostomatidae; genus Lethocerus; species Lethocerus indicus. Next base: position 22,391,984 of record JACDQD010000005.1, on the reverse strand, counting down.
ACCGCCACTTGGTCTGTCGCGTTCCACTTCTAAAACTGAGACACCGTTCGCTCTGAAATATATAAACTGTATGACGGTAGGAGGCGGGAGGTGAACTCGGCGTGTTGGTCACACTTCAAGGTCTGATGCGCCAACTGTTTGCCCGTGGCCGGTAGTGTCTCTCTGACGCACTGGCTGACTAGTGCCACTGATTAACCCCGCCACCGGCCCACTCCCCCTTAACCAACCGTCCCCCCGTCCTTTTATCTCTAAAATTATTCTTAGCTGTTTACAGTCCGTACGAGTGTTTACCGAATACGAGAGCGCACGTATTAATCCACTCAGTTTTCTTATCCGTCACTCACTACACTACAATACGGGCGTCGGTGATCTAGTACTCCTTTCACTTTTTTCCAGAGGCCGATTTAGACAACCGACCTACTAATCTTGTAGGTGACTGAAAGGGACGAAGACGCCTCGTGGATCGAGGGGAAAATCTAGTGACCGTTTATAACTAGATTGGAAGTTAACACGTTCCAACTAGGCGATCCCCCGGCGATCGAATCCCATCAGTCGGGCGGCGCGGTTAATGGTGGAACCAGCCGAGAAATTGAATCCACCGAGTTTGGGCCTTGAGGTATTAACGTCAAGGGGGTTGCGGCTGGTGATGGGGTGGGTGCGGGGGTGGTCTTGCACGTCGATGTATTAGCGCGATATCCGATATACAAAACGGGATTTGAGTTGAGCCTGATGGCTTCAGAAATCGGAGACAAGAACTTTATCGCGAAGGTCGAACTATAGGGGTACTGACCCCGGTGACTATAAATAACCATTTAGGCTAGATTTTGCACCGTCTATTAATTTATGATACATGGAGCATTTTGAAATTCATTTGTCTCAAACTCGCGGTTATGGTCCAATGCTAGACCGGTTTCGGATTCTCGCCAGCCAACAGTGCAGACAACAAAATCCCAACGACGATAGACATGCATAAGTGCCTCACCCATCTACTGACATATCTCTATTGAATATGGTGAAAACCGGTCCAGAATACTACCAAATAAACAGAGGATCGTAAGACTAAAAGCAAACTTTTAATCTTAAGTACTACTTTGTATTAGCCTTTTTCCAGATTTGGATTAAATCAACTGCTTATATTTTGAATAGCACGGCATATTTAAATGTGTTCGTGTTATATAATGCCATGCTATAAGACCGGGATGCATTTATAATAATAAAGCGATATAATGATATATGTAATTATATTACATTGACGGGGCAGTCGTAGCTAGACCCACCTTCGTTATCATTCTCCAATCGATATTCATTCTGAAATTCTTATTCGGCAAGGTAAAATTGAATTTATTCCGGATATTTTATGGAAATAAAACACTGAATTCCACGATTAATATGACTTTTTATCTACAACCTTATTTATGTCAAATTTTTTTCAATGAAACTGAAAATTGATATAGTGTTCCGTTTGTGCTATGCTTCACGATTTTCGTCGATTTTCTAATTCCACGGTTGGTGCCTTTACAACAGTCATAAGAATGCATTATTTGTAAAGGTATGTTCAGAAAGTAAAGTATTCCTGTAATCGACAGGGAAATAGCCTGCTAAAAATAATATGTTTCGTTGTCTCACGTTAGGTTTTTTTTGCCTTTTGTTGTATCGTTTCCCGTAGAGTTTGGTTTTGATAAAAGCCGGCGGTACAAGCGGGGTGCACGGAATTGCATTAAAGTTCCGGTAAGCCTGCGCTCCTTTTTTTTATTTTCAGGGTGGGTTGGCCGGCGTTGAGTGTGGCTGGGACGCGGCCTGTGGTTTGACCCCTTCTGAGCCCTCGTAAACCGGCTACTGGGTCAGGCGGTTAGCGACACCTGTCGGGCCCCCATCATAACTTACTCCGATATTGCCAGGCCACCTTTTACGGCAGATGTCGCTACTATGCATTGCGAAATTTCCACCCGTTCCACTGTCTCTCGGTTAATTTCCGTTTCTTTCCCACATTGCGACCAAATGGAAATTCCAGTCTGATGATTCTGCGTTATTAGAAATAACTACAGCATCTTTTTTAAACGCGACATTATTTCAATTTAAAACAATTAACCCTTTGGCCTATAACCACGAGTCTGACTCGTGGTAAAGAATTTGTGCCATAAGCGAAAACAACGAGTCTGACTCGTGGTAAAGAATTTGTGCCATAAGCGAAAACAACGAGTCTGACTCGTGGTAAAGAATTTGTGCCCTAAGCGAAAACAACGAGTCTAACTCGTGGTAAAGAATTTGTGCCATAAGCGAAAATAACGAGTCTGACTCGTGATAAAGAATTTGTTTATTGTTTCACAATTCCTTTCGTTGCATTGAGATATATATGTTACGAAAAGTATACACTTTGCGCCAGTTCGGGTACACGGCTGAACAGTTGAATGGCACGGCGCGCGACCGAATTTCTTGCGTATTATAGCTCGCGCAAGTGGCAGATATCGTGTAGGCCAAAGGGTTAATACGTACATCTACTTTGAAATTTAATCCTTAATTTATTCCAATTTATATCCACTTATGATATTAAAAACAAACGGATGAATTACGTGTACCTCGACGCCTCTAACTTAAAACCATTACCAAAACATCTATTTCAATAGTTACTAACTCCACAAGACATAAGGTTTTAGTGAGTTCAGTAGTTTTCTGATATTACAGTTGCTTCACGTTGCGTCATTGGTCTATAAGGAAATGGATAGCAGGTCAAAAATTCTCTCGATGTCGACAAAACAAAAATGTTTATTTCACATCCGCGGTCGTTGGGCGTTATCCGTACAAGGTCTATTCAAATGGAGCACGGGTTGGATGAGTAGGGGGTGGTATTAGGAAGGGGTAAACGCGCCCCCTTTATATATCATGCGGCAAAGAACATATTTCATTCGGGTGAACGCGGCTGTCCTTTTTCCTGCGTTCTTTATAGGTATGTACGCGGTGGGCACACTGAGACAGAGCGGTTGAAGGAGGAGGAGGTGATTTAAAAGAAGGGGGAAGAGATAGAGAAATAGGGGTGGAGGGGGGCGCGTCAGTTGGTGCCCATCCTTATACAGCTCACCCTCCTAAATCACCGCCCTAATCATTCCAGCCGGGTAGTTGGTTTGGTAAGGGAAAAATATTCCCGTGTAGGATAAATATTAAATATCACTTATATCTTTGTTTCCCGTTTCCTGACGAGGCACCGGTTTGAAATTTTGATAAGGAAAAATACGCTCTCCACAACGCAGCTATTCCGGTGAAGCGGCGGTGAAAAAAGTAAAAGCTGGAGCGTAAAAGACCCAGATTAGAATAGCCGACGAAAAGGGGAAGGGCGATAAGAAACTGGCGCCAGGATATAACAGCCGGCCGGACCATTGTTTCGGGGATAATATTTCACGCGTTATGTATTTACATGTAATAAATATTCAGGATATGCCAAGTTGTTTTAGGATTTTGTGGGGAAATGTTTAGACTTAGATAGGCTAACAGTATTTTGTACAGTTTATTCACACGTTTAAAATGTTATATTTTGTATACTGAATACAAGTATAAACAGAGAAGCTTAATTACGCCTCACAGTAAATTTCCTCATTCCAAATAAATATTCGAGTGCGTGAAAAATATTGGTTTAATTCCTTGACAGGTGAATTTCTTAATTATTATATACGCACTAATAATTTAAATAAATATAGGCAGGAATGAAAGCCAGACTAAATAGTTTGGAATACCTATTTTGTGGTGTGTGGGAGTTTGGAATAGTTTAGTCGTCTGTCTTCTCTCGCTGATTAGGTCTTTCGCTATACCGATTTCAGCTGCTCACCGTGAAACCCGTGAAAACAGAATAAATACTTTACGTAATAATATTTTATGTATCCGGCTAAGGGAATAATGGCTGTCAAGTGTTTTACCCAATCCGAAAGTTATCCGACCGAACTCATAGTACGATTCATACACTAGATAAAACGACGGTTCCTGCTTGATCAGCAGAAGCCGACCAACTATCCCGCAAGTGGTATTAGGCAGCTCCATACAAAAAAAAGCGTGTATTACATTTATAAATACGTTGGAAATAACAAAGAATACGTACAAAAACAGACACCCGCCCTAAGGAGAGGTTGGTAAAAAGAATTCGGATAGGAAAAACGCGAACTGAAAGAATAACGAAGCCCGTTCTGTCGCCGATATGAGCGCGAGAAATAAGGGGAAAGGGGGCACTGAGGAAACAGGCCGGGGGATGACGGAGATTTGGAGGGGGCCGGATTACAGGGACGGCCGAGGGAGGGAGCGAGGCAACGACGTCGGGAAAGGGGGAAGAGGAGGGGGAAGACATAAGGAAGTAGTGATAACAAAGGGATTTAGGAGAGAAAGAGAAGGAACGAGAGTTAGAACAAGAGTTTGGAGTGGGGGTGCTAGCTAGAGGATGATAGATAGCCGGGTCTAACGGGTAGTTTACTGGGGTGGGTCGCGTACTAAAAACCGACGGGGACCTCCCCCGCCCCCTACTCACCCCCAAGTAATTTATTGCTATGCGGCGCAACCCCCTGATGAGAGCGTCTAGGCCTCCAAATTTAAAACGGGTCATTACACCGCCCAAAGAGCGGCTTACAACGGAATTAAAACACTAATTTAATGTTTTAAATACTTATTTTCGCGTTAGGAACAGCCCATTGATTGCCCATTGTTCGTAAGGGGGGTGGTGGTAAGGGGGGGTGGTAGTGCATGAATAATTCAGAGGGGAGAGGGCGGCGGCGGCGCACTTAATGTGGGAATAGTCCTGTTTTTCATTCGGACCGATATTGTCGCGCCTTTATTGGGGTCACCGTAATACCCCGATAATTGCGCACTTATCGTCCTCTTCACTCTTCAAAGTATAATATAAACTGAACGACGATTTCGGGGTTGGATATCTGGTCTGGGGGTTGGCTTCCCAAAAAATAAATCTGAAATACTCAGAAAGTTAAATACATTCAAATATAATTTGTTTCGTATAAAGGACGTTGGCAGCACGTTTTAACAGAAAAGTGAGTGCACTTAATTTCCCAAGCATTACGTAGCATCTTACGAGTCAGGCCTATTAAAGCCTGCACCATATCGGACTGGAAAATCTAGAAGTCAGAACTTATTCCCATTAACGGCCTGATTTAACTTTTGAATTTAGTTACATTAAACTACTTCTCTGTAATTGAGTTTGTGGAAGTCATGATTTATATTAGGTGAATAATGGGAAGATATTCCATCTAATATAAAAACATGTCGCGTCGAATACTATAAAAATTATCGAGTAATTTTCGGTCTCCCTTGTTTATTAGTGGATCGATCAGACACTATATTTTTCTATAAAATGCCAGGAATTGCTCTACAGCATATGGTTGTGAGTGGCCTCTCCTTGGCCTTTTATCTTGCGAGACAGTAAAAGAGTACCGCGTCTTTAAGAAAACCAGTTAAGGGTTCCACGTGGGTTTGGAGTATCATCGTTCTCGTTTGAGTATCATCGTTCTTGAGTATAGGACTGTTAAGTGTGCCATCCGTTATTGGGCGAATTGTCGCTGGGAGCCGTTTATTCGCGACGACTGTTGTTTCATCCTGGAAGCTTGTGGGAGGAGGGTGTCTCATGAATGACCTAATAGGCGGACCCGGTGTCCCGGTGCTCCGGTTTCCGGTTTGAGAGAAGAGTGGGGCAGCCTATCCGGTGCCGATTGAGTGCCGCTATTATTGGCGGACGGCCCCCTCCATCCATATTTGTTCTGTAAATTGCCAGTCCGAGGCCCCAAGGCTTTTAGTCTCACTGTTGACTTTAACCCGACTCTTTTCCAGATCCCTCTCCGGCACTGGTTTTCTGTATTGATTTGCGGAAAGTGGGAGCGAGACATTTTTTTTACCGTAGATTTCGTGTGTCTGTCTCCTCTCGCTAGACCGGTTTCGGCTGCTCGCCGTCTTCAGTAGCGGTGTTAGTCACTTTTGGCACTTTGGATGTTTTTTGGGTATCCTCACTGCACTGTCACTGTCACTTATACTGTGTATCTACAATGTCTAGGAGACAGAAACACTAAATGTACGGAATTCCATCCCCTCGCAGACCACAAAACAGGTATTTTAAACATCGTTTTTACTCGCCAAGCTATTGGGGTGTTTCCGAAACGTCTGTCGAGGATTCGGGTCTGTTGGATGGGGCGAACCGAGGAAATCCGATGGATGAAAATAAGAAATCCATCCAGGTTTTATCGGCGGAACTGAATCGTTTCAACGCTGAATAATTAGTAAAAAAATGTTTGAATGTGAATATTAATTACATCGTCGTGAGAAAGTATAGTTGGCCTTTGCCAAGGCCAAACTATGAGCCGTTTCCTCAGACTGATCGATTGGTGAGAACGCACTCGGTGATGACAAGTAGGCCGAGTCATTAGGAGAGCAAGACCAGAAGGATGGAGGGCATCGATTAAAGTACGCGTCACGCGTGACTTCATTCTCGGACAGCCCTTCTCCAGGACATATTCTTCCGATTAGAACAGAAGGGTGATGCCGTCTCATTCCGAGGTATGGTTCACTCAAATCTAACATGCCACATATGGTAGGTCAATGGAAGGTCTTCCATCGTCGAGTCAGACGATTCGACAAGGAAGCCCCGAGGAAAAGGATCCAGACAGTAGGTACGAGTTTATTAGAATCCAGAAGAACAAAACATTTTATTTGGCGGAGAAAAGCGCTGAGAGAAAGCGCAGGTAGGCTTTTTAATTGCAATATTGCGTTAATTAGGTGTAAATAACGACTTGACATAAACGTCAGAGTTAGGAAAGTTTAATCACAAAAGTGCAATATTTCACAGTAAAAATATACCAACATTCACCGTGGAAACGTTGCACTTCCCTTACTGAAGTTATTTATCGAATAAATCTTGTTGGTCGGAAAACAGTCTATTTAAAGCGAGTGGGAAGTTTTTTCCTTCGAATCTGGATAATATTGCGTTTTGAAAACTGAATAAGTCGTTCTCATAGTTGGTTAAATCGTAAATAAGAGAACGCCGCTTCCGGTAATCCCAGTGTCGCGTGGCACAGTATATCTGTCGGGGTTCGCAATTTATAAAGCCCCGATAATTTATTCGGCCCGAGAGGGTCAAAACGCCGCAAAACCCCCGTTACGTACCCAAACCCCCGCCCCCTCCTAATCACATCCTAATATTATTCAAACTATTTTTTTCTTTGCCCCGAGGGTTAAAGTGAATTTACCGCCATATATAGTACGGGCGGGCTCGCTCGAGCCTGACAAATTGATGATGCGATAATTCATCATCGGGATCGATCGAAAGGACGTCGATTTCTTTGCCTGCTTCGCAGTGGGCGGAATATTTTAAAGCGAATTTTTGGCATCGGGATAAACGAGATGTTCATTGTCTAAGTGTTCAATGAATCTAGGTTCATTGAATGAGCTAATCTACGAATGATTGGTGCGCAGTAAAAATAGATAAGCTTTACCAACTAATATTGAAGGAAATAATTGAAAATTGATGATCCGGCACCGGGCTTCTGCGTGTATTACTCGGAGTTTATTTTAGAAATCTATTTTCTACCTCCCGCTAGTTGTCAGGTCTGTTAGGCACAAGTTCTATTATCAACTTAATGTACAATTGGCCTAAAAAAGTGCTGCGTACATTAGTTTTCGACGTGTGTCCATGGGCTTCGTCAATAATCGGTTTATAATACCGAGGTATTTGATATTTATATCAGGTTGAATAAACTGGGAATGGTCTGTTTCATTGGCCATAAACTTTAACATTTATATTGCCAAATTGTCCGTACGTGCATTAGCAATCTGTATTAGTAAACCTGTAATATCGATTATAATTCAGTATTTTGCACAAATTTTTAAATTGATATAAAATATATTTGAATATTTAAATACAATGGTCTTTACATACGGGAATGCGCCAGTTTATCTGAACCAGCAGCAGGGCACTTACCTGAGGGAATTGTTTCCGGGGGTAATGGAACCCCACTTTTGCGCTATGGCCCAGAAAAATGTTTCTTAGCTATACTCTCCTCAACTCCTACTGGTGCTACATGTACAGGGATAATTCCAACGAAAATGATAGAAAGTATTTTTAGAAATCAATTCTAGCAATATTAACCTTTTGTATACCCCGGTTACATCCCGGTTAAACACATGAAGCATATAAGAATTTATATTTTTTAGTACGTACGTCTCTAGCTTTCAGTATTGTACGCAGCCGATTTTTGTTCATGAATATGAATATCACAAGAAAAAGATACATTGGCTAATTAGTAATTTGAGTTCACCCTTCTTAGAATGTTGCGAGGTCCCGGAATTTTCCTTTGAGCCACAATCCTGGAAAAAGTTGACAGAACCACAATTTCTAGAGCAAGGGGATCGATTTAGGCCGCCATAATAGTCAGGAGAAGTTTTGTAATCGCGAAAATTGTCGGTCTCAAGATTTTAGCACAACTTTTCTGAGTTTCAGCTAAGTTCACTTGGCACATTTCAAATTGAACTATTTCTCAGAAAGGAAAACTTACTTTCCTACGAATTCCAGAGAAGAAGGAAAGACTGAGTCATGTTTTGAAAATTCTCAGTGAGAAATAATAAACTTTGGTAGCAATAACAAAAATCAAAAGGAGTATGGAAAATTATAATTACCATAGGATAACCAATTATTCCAAGTACTTATACCTCTTATTAAAAAGAATAATCTTTGTGGTTGAAATGTGATGAAAAATCATCATTCTGTACAATTTACAGTTTGATAAAGGAGAATATATTCATTATAAAGCCTGACATCATTCAATTAGTCGTGGTAAAGTATACGCAATATACTTATGGGCTTCAAAAATAATTAATATATTTATAAAAATGTATACGCATATACGGCAAGAATATATTGTATCGACTTAATTCAGAGATGACTTTTCAAAATTATATATTATATTCGCTCATTCCTGAGTTCCATAAAATACCAGGGAGCCAGATGCTCGGTGGAATGGCTGGCCTCTGTATTTAATAAAGCTGGGCTGTATCGAAAGCATAATTATTGGTATGGGGAATGGTGCGCCTCGTTGCACTAATTGTCGCTCAGTGGCTCAACAGAACCTAATTGGGTTTCGGTCCACAATTTTAGTCCCGGCTCCAGTCAATGGTGTTAAGTACGTAGAATGTGAGACATTATAAGGCCTCCCGGCTTATTTTCCTACGACATATATTTTCTGTGCTTAGCACAGACTGTGCATTCAGACGGTAGTAGAAGGGGGACGGCCAGAGGAAATCGGTACTAAAAGGGGAATGGGAGGCAAAACTGTTGCCAAGGTGGGGGCTATTTGGAAGGTGACCACACGGACCGAGGACTCAAATGCGATTCGACGTACATCCGGGGTTGAGCTAACAACGTATCTGTGGTATTTCTTTCACAATCCATTCCTTGGAATACATTTGATGGACCTTCATTTAAATTAGAAAATGGAAAGGGTGGACTCACGTCCTCAGGTGTCGAACGCCATATAAAAACAGCACATCAGGCTCAGATCCAGTCGATAAATGTATGTTTTTGTGGCTACCTATCGTCTAATACTCGCTTCATGAATTTCCGAACGGATTGAGTTCTAGTCGAAAAATTGGTTGTATCCGGCACGAGGGAAGATTCTAACCACGTTGCAAAAAACATCCGATGTATTAATTTAAAATTAATTCCGAAAATGCATTGTGTTCGCCTTATTTATCACATTATAAAAATAAATAACAATGCATTCTTAATGCTTTAAAAATTCAAATAACTCGGATTGTTGGAAACATATGTTCGTTCAAATGAAATTTAAAAAGTAATTTTTTTGTCGGTACGTTATTGGTACATTGGTTACACACATTAGTACAAGTTGTACATTAGTACAATAACACATTGGTACAAGTGGTTATTGGAATTGATTGGTCATAAGTAGCCGCTCTTACAACAAAGGTTGTTCAGTCGCGGGGTGCAGATTTATTAGTTTTATTCGATGTGAATACATTTAAATTTTCCTGAAAGTAATAATTTTGACTGTTATAATTCAGTTGAAATTTGTAATCGAAGGAAAATTATTGAATAATTATTCAGATAAGCACCAAAATCAATTTAACTACTGATGTGCTTAAAAAGGCTAGAATGATAATGCACAAACGGAAGCCGTTTCAACAAATACTTAAAATAAACATTCCGTTCACTTAAGAAAAATTATTTTACATTTTAAAATTTATAGCACAAGTATATTAGAGTAATGGCTGGCTCTAATAAAAAAGAAAACATTTTTCTGTACATTATTTCCCCGTACCGCAATCACGGCGCGTCTACATGCTAACCCGCAACACCTATCTGTCGTGAGGGTTAGTATCAGGGTCGCCCTTATGATTGCCTGCAACACACTAATAATGTAGCCTATGTATTTATTATAGCAGTGCTCTACAATGCAGCCTCCAAAATACGAACTTACATATATATATATATATATATATATATATATATATATGTCCGGAATGCAGACATAAATCCAGTTTTTTCATAGTTCATTTTCTCTTCTGGTGAGTATGTGCGAAAGTGTTGTAGTAGAACTATTCCTTTTCATCATGGGATTATTGTTGCAATTGTTCCTCACCGCGAATCTTGGCCGGGGACAATTTTTCTCGTTTTTGAAGCAAAGCAGCCTGCCCGTTCGGGCTGAAACCATTTCGAGTTGGGGCGCCAGGTGTATATTTAACGTGTGGCGTGTTGGGCGCGGCGGGTTAGGGCGGTGACGCGGGCGTGGGGGCGGAGGCGGTGGCGGGGGGGGCGGGGGCGGGGGGGGGCGGGGCGGCCCAGTCAGCTGACGGCTCGGCGCAGCCCCAGCGCCAGTCTGTGTCCAGCATCCCGGCGCCCGCTCTCGCATCCCGCGTCCGCACCCTACTAGACTCTACGAGACAGTAACGACCATGTCCTGGGAAACCATAGACTCCAGAGAGTACCTGGGGTAAGTAACACACTGTACTAAGCCCGGATCGGTTGTCAGCGAGGGGCCATTTTAGAAATATGAAAATTAAAATTTTTAACCCGCGAACCTGCATTAATTTTAAGCGATACGAAGAATATGAACGGAATACATGCCGCTTAAACAAATTTATTATGCGAAATCAATTTCACATATATTTATTACCTAAATAAGTTATTATCTTAATCTGAGTATTATCAATTTTACGCTATATGTGTCTACATGTGCCAATTGAAATACCTACCATTCTGTCCGTACGGAAATAATCCGCATTCCATAATCCTCCGGCAGAATAAAACCGTTTATCACTATCCTAATAACACAGTTGAACCGACAAAACTTTCTTCTTGAGTTAAATTATTTCGGTGACAGCAAACAAACAGTAGCTAATAACAAAATTAATTTGTTTACATACTTCTTAATATACATAGGCGTACGATTTTGCTGGTAACGCCGATGTTAGATGCGCGAAATGTGTGTTATACCACACACTGTTCAGTCCACATATTTAAATGGATGAAAATATTTGCCTGCAAATTTGCTGCACATTTACGATCAATCGGTAGTCCGCAGTCCCACTTCACGCCCGTCGTATCAAATCTTATTGTACGGATATTTTAAAAGTAAAATAATAAAATATTCTTTTATTAAAAAATAATCTCTTTTTTCATTAAAACGGAAATATATTCCGGACAAGCGGCGGACGAATTAGCATCGTGTCATGTGTCGATGACGCGCTTAATTGATGGAAGAAATGCGTGTTTTCATTTTTAATATTTCAAATTGTAATATTTTTATTTATTTATCTTATATTATTATTTATTTTATTTGTGTGATGTATAATTAACTCTTTCAAAGGGTTTGTTCGGTAGCAGTTGGACGAAATTACCTCCTACATGTTTGCTACTGATTTTTTCTACAATATATAAATAATATCAATCGCTTCATTTCACTTTAATGTCTACAACAGCGATAGCTATGCATATAAACATTATTGTAACGGATGGAATAATTAAAATATTATATTTAGGACTGCCTGACTAATTCATAAAGCAACCGATATGTGGAATTTATGACGAATAATAAAATATCTATCTTATCAAATAAGGTAGAATTTAGTAAAATATAATGATTAAAAGATGGAAAATAGATCACGATCACTATTGGTATCCCGGTACAATCACCAAGCGCTCTCAAAATTCAAAAGGTTCCAAGAGTATAAGGATTGGTATAGGTCCGTTTTTTTATGAATAGTCATGGCAATAATGGGTACAAGCAATATCATAAAAGGACTAACTCAAATTAATAAGAGAGCCGAAATATTAGGGCGAGTTTCCTATTTAAAAACTGTTCAAATTCTTTTAAATACGTCAGAGCTCTTGAAATTAAAAATTCGGATCTTGCTTACTTGACATGATGTAGGAAATGAAGTGTGATGACATCTCCAGAATGGTACCGTAGAATTGTTTATTTACTAACGGAGCGCTGGGGGGGGGGATACTCTGATATTTCACAACTTTTTTTTAACGTTTTTTAAACTTAATGATGCAATGACAATTACTATATAGAACTGAGATATTCCGCCGCGTGTTTCAGCGCATTCCAAATTACAGGGGGGGAAGGGCAATTCAAGTGGACGCTTTTAGAGGTTGGGTCTGTCCGAGGGTGCGCTTAACCCGCTCCCTGTTAGCCACCCTCCCGCCCCACCACGGCCGGCTACTTCCCCATTCGGCACCGAGTTCATTAACAACCACCACAGCTTTCTTACTTCTCCTAACATCCGTCCTTTTACCATCTCCCCATCTCGCTTCTGGCCCGCCCATTATTCGTCTTACTCCCATCTCCTTTAGTTTCCCCTCCAGAAACCGAAACGATCCGGTTCCCGGCGCCGTGCTAAGAGTGAGCCTCGGAGAGAAAAAAAATTAATGAGAACATTTCCCCATTTTGCGGACGACGAAATAGCGCGTTCGAGTTGAACATTTTCTTTTATTGTTCGTGGGCTGAACGAAATTTAGTAAACAAACAATGAGCGATCGATATTGTACGTTGTTCGAGCGAGTCGGAGCGATGAATTTTGAGGCCCCGTTTCCGGGAAGAGCACCTGACCCGGAAACTCGATCCGGGATTTCGGTGGAGATATTTTCTCGGAACGACTCGTTATTTCCGCCCCCAGAAGGACTCGCCAACGATAAAATAAAACGAAAAAGGAAAAACAAAACTGGTGGGGGGAGGGGGAACAGACAGGAAGAATAAAGCAGAATTTGGCCTACGCCGCTCTCCCGTTTAAATTCAACTGAACCTCTACTCGACTTCCATCGGCCGAAAAACAATATTTCACTGTTATTGGAACACGGATCGATGAAATCGGACCGCATGGGAAGCGGGGGCACGAGTCCGCAGATTCCATTCCCCTAAAGGGACACCGTGTGGAGGTAAAAAAGGTTCCGGATCGAACCACTGCAGGCCTGACACTACTTATTATAAAACTGTCCTATTAAATTGTACTATAAGTTTCAACTTTTAGTAACGATTATTTCATTGCATTAAAGAAAAACGAATACAGGAAGCTCTTATTTTTTTTAATCTTTTTTTATTTTGCATAATCAACTTATACAGTAATAGGTGCAACCGATACATGTATATAGCTTTTATTTTATAAACAAAAACATAATCATAGTAACAGATCGTTTCATCGTCAGTTGACATACGATATTTAAGTATCTCAGTATATTACTGACGAGATACTACTGACGATGGTGAAAAGCCAAAATCGGCTTGTTCTAGAGCCAAAGAATGAGTTGAAACAGAAGATCGCACGAGTGATATTCCAAACCAGCCTGGATAATTTATTCCACAGTATTTAATTCCATTTCAGTGTCTATAGCTGTAGAGATAAAATCAAATCTTAATTTCGTTGCCTGTTAGACCACTAGTCAATACCGATATGAATGAGGTAATAGAAATATTAACTTTCTTAAAGAAGGGAAACACTTATCGTCGGCCATTTCGTGGGAGGTTACTGTACACTATTTTTTTATAGGTTTCATAAAAGTATAATATTAGTTCTTACTTAAGCGCCTATTTTGCAGCATAAATGAGTTACTTTGAGGACTTTAAAAGCTACTTAAAATGTGATTATACTACCCACTTAAAAGTTTGCAAAATAACAAAAATAAATACACATATTAGACACATATTTCGCCATTTTTACAATAGTCATAGATGTTTAATGTATGACTTGTACGACTTTAATGTATGACTTTAGCAATATATTTCGATTCGAGGAACAATATAATATATACTAACACTGAATGTAACATTGCGTAGGGTCTTGTTTTCGGTCCAGTTTCCGCTGGTTTCGCAGTATCTGCGCTCTATTGCGGGTAAAATTGGTTTGCTCGGGGCTCAGGTGAGTTTGGACCACGGAAAAATGAAATTCCCCTTTTATTGGGAATGGCCGCGCTCGTTTTTTAGTTTCGCCGTTCGTTTTTATTCAAAAGCCGGCCACGATGAATTATTAAAACTGGTTTTCATTTTCCGAAAGTGAATTATTGGAGACGTACTCCCCTCGACAGCGATATACCTGTTGAAATTCGAGCGTCCGAATCTCACCGATCGAACTGGGGAATTTAATTCGGGAATTAATCGTTCATTCTACTGAAACATGTACTGCATATGAAATATAATATTCACAGACTATTCTCGCATTCTCATTAGACATTTTGTTAGTATTTTCTATCGACGATAAATTAAGAAAATTAAACTCATTTACCACATTTCCATAATTATATTTGCCCAAATAAGTAAGCGTGCGTTTTATTTGATAAAATAGATCATTATCAGTATGTCGGAATTCTGTCGCCTTCCCCTGGTCATTTTCCGGTATTCATTATATATGGTAGTATAAACATTATTAAAAGGACTTAAACAAAGGCAATGTGTCCATGATATCGGCAGTATAAATTTGCATTTGTACGCACTGTGTAATTAACACCGGAACAAATGTAAAACATCTCGTTTCACGATTGAATAAAACCGTCACCCAAAGAAGTATTGCAAACAGGAACCAGTTGTATCTAACCCCAGTTGTACAGCCGGGTTTTGTAATTGTCGGACGATTTTACGAGGCAACGATTGGACGATCGGTTCTGAATCAGGGCCGGGCGGTCAGCCCGAAATGGGCCGCCGACCCACATTTCGAGAAACAGAAAATGGGCAATCGGGGGCGCCACTCGAATGGGGCTAATGGGGCACGGGGGCTATAATCGCGACTGTTTTTTATCTCCCACTATCTCACTATTGAAAATTAGATTGTTCCAACCATTCTGTTGTTTGACTGTTTCATCCTGATAACGATAAAAATATTTATGGATCTTCGTAGCGAACGTATCTCCTTTTGGACGCCTTATATGTCGATATTATTCTAATTATCCAGTGTATAGTCACTAGTACCGCCGATGTTTTCACTGTTCCTTTACATTTTACAGCTAGAATCATTTTCATGTTCTACATGTTTGAGAATTCAACACGCTTGGCATTGTGCTGGAGGGGCTCGTATTTGACGGCCGATAAATACCCGTTTGCCCCCTCATCCCCCTACCTGGGGTGAAAAAAGGGTGGCCCGTGTTACGGGACGGTACCGAAGCGGGCGATAGGGCCGGAGATGAAGAGGACAATGAAGGACTGAGGGGTGGCTAAAAACGTGGCTGAAAGGAACCCGAAAGTGCGCGCAGATAGAAGAGGGGTAAGACTGCAAAGTTAATGAACCCCCCCCCCATGGGGTTACCGCCCCAACAAAAACTGGGTTACCTCAAAATTAAAGGCCCCTCGCCCTGCCGAAAAGCGAGCCATGGCACTTGCAAAGGATTTTAAACCGAGTTTTTATTTTAATTTTTGTCCCAGTTTTTATATCGCGATGCCGACGAACGACCCGTCCGGCATAGGACAAAACGCTGTACAATTATGTTTTGACTTGATTATAGTGTGCTGTAGTATTTCTAACTGTCGCTTTTAAAAACCGGCGGGTAGATGATAAATATATTCTAACGAATCAGTGTTTCGTTGAATATATTCCACATTCCACCCTCAATCCACCCTGTTTTTATACTACAGCAGCAAACATGTTAGAAAAAACCAATGTAAATTTAATAAAAAATTTAATTTAATTTGTTTTCATTATAATATTTGTAGCAATGATGATATTGGTCAGTGTCATTACTAATAAACCATCAGAATTAGTAATGTGTGTAAACGTGACATTGCTTATTGAACTTACTACAGAAAACATTCCTGAACAAGAAATCTATCTAACTATTTAAAAAAAGTCATTTTGTAGATTTCGTGTGTTTCTGCTTCTCTCGCTGGTTGGGCCTTTTGCTATACCACACTAATAAATAAACTAGCGCCCCCTGAGGGTGGTGCGGAAATGTACTCAACTAAAGTTCGTTGGGTGCACTTGCACCGATTAACTAGATTACTAAAAATAAACTTTTTCCAATAAATTTTGGATCAACAGGAAATCTTTTATGATGTAAACTTTATGGAAACTTTTATGATTTAAATACACAATACCAGATAGGTTTCCTGTCATATATTTGGAAATCAGAGCCCAATAGTTGTGACCAGTTGTGTGATGAAATATATATTTCACCGATAATTTGACTCTAAAGACTTAAACCGAGTAACAAAATCTCTCCGAACCCAATTAAGACAAACAACATCCCCCAAAACACAATAACAAGACATATATACAGATGACAAACAGAAAACCACCACAGTACAAGGTACAAGAAGTGACAGTGATGGTGAAGTGAGGATGCCCAAAAAACATACGAAGTGCCAAAGTGATCTCTTCTTGCCTTCTCGTGTAATAGTTTCGTGTAGTAACTCGGGTGGTAGTTTGCATGAAAACCTACCGTTAGGCTAATTTTATATCCTATTAAAATAGTAATGGACCCGATTATTCGGTTTGGGGTAGCTGCTGTAGTACGGAACATTCCTCCGACCAAGTTATAACGCACAAACCTGTTCAAAAAAAGGTATAATTGAACCATTTTGGAGGCGGCCCATAGGCAATTGAGTATAAACGCGATTTCAGCGGGGGCCTTTATGTTATATTCCGCGATATTTTCCCTAGTCGTCCCAGACGTAGGTCGGTTGGCTGAATATTGGGGTGGCCGGGGAAAAGGCGGCTGGTAAACGTTCTTGGCGCTGTATAAAAGGTTGAAACGGAATCAATCTAGCGCCGATTGGTTGTCCCCTTATAGCCAGCGGCAAGAATCGGCCCCGTGAAAATTTAACGCCGTGCTTATCTGGCTTATCCGATTTTCAGTACAACCGGAGCGGAAATTCGTTTTCGGAGATCGCTGCGGGGAGATCGAAACGGTGGCAACCCGGCGGAACAGCTTCCCCCCAAGTATGTAGCTCATGTTAGAAATTTCCGAAATGAAAGTTTTATATTTAAAAATACTAATTTTCATACTTCCCTCTGAGCCCTTAAAGAATTAGGGTTAGACTAGAGATTATTAAAACTGCAATACATACACACACATATACTGAACATTATACATTGAACTAGGGTTGTAGATACAGTTCCGCAATAAAATATTATATTGCTTATATACGCATATATGCGTTATATTAGAGCAAGTTTTGTAGAATACAAGTCCTGTAGAGACTTCGACTGGTTTGAAAAAAGTCAATCGATTGAGAGCTCGGGAATTAATGAAAGGTTCCCAGACATGAGTAGTCTGGCTCCATCCATGTCATTGTTAAACAGATAGATTATTTAAAAATAGCATATAAGAGAGCATATTTTAAAAAGAGATATTAGAATAACTCGGCAGGGCCGGGGGGGGGTAGGCTTGAGTTCTTAAGCTTTAGTCAGTACCTAGTTCTGTTTACATGTTACAAGATCGATATAATCAGGAGGAAATAGTAGTATTGAATTGAACTTGTGCATTTTAAAAACCGAATTATCTTCTTCCTGCGGAGAATATTTATATCTAATATTATGTCGGGAAAACTCAACCTCTGGAGGAGGTCATCGGTAGTCTTCAGACATCGGGCGGAATGAAATTTGCCGGCCGAAGAGAAATTGATAATGTTCAGACTGGCGAGGGACTGATAAAAGAAGGGTGAAGGGAGGCGATGCCGCGATAAGAATATTGAAGTTGGAGCTGTTCCCGGCGGGCTCCCGTTCCGGCTGACGTTTTATTATTGGCCGGTTTTAACGCTCTGTCGGGCACCGGCCAACTCGTGGAACGCTCGCCGGACGGAACCCTCCAACGTTCCCTTTATGAATTCCTTTATTGTGATCCTCCTCCTATGCCGGGCGAGCTTACACCGACGTGAACAATTTCGACGGACAAGCCAGCTCCGCTGGGGGGATCTGGCAAGAAAAAAATTGTATAGTGCATGTGTCGATGTTTGTGCGAAAGTTTTATTATTTAATAAATAAAGTTAAATAATCTTTTTTGGCAATTTTATATTATTAGATGAATAATTCATGGAAAATAACGCCTCTAAAATTATTGAATTTCCCGAAATTGCAAATACAATTTAGTATAAAAATTGAACGCACATCCAAAAACTGAATGGGAGAAGGGTGTCCTAATTTTCTGTCGGGAAAGAGATTTTTCTAGTTGAACTGAGAAGTTGAGATACTTTCCAGAGTTCTGACTCTACTCAACTCTAGTTGGCAGCGGATTGTCGGGTGTTGGACTAGGCGCCGTTTTGAGCGTGTTCGGCGGTCGCGGCTAAAACTTTAGCCCCGGTTGGGGAGGCTTCCAGGCCCAGATCTGCGGGCTATTCCCCACTGACCGCAAACTGGAGTAAACCTACTGCTCTCAGTGAAACCGTCCGTCGCACTTTTACCGACGACAATTTAAAGGTCCCGCTAAAGACTGAGAACTGCCCACAAAGCCTGCCGCAAAGTCTGTCTTTGACATTATTCTGGACAAAAAATATGCAATATTGAGATCAGAATGTAATTTCTACACTTTTCAGAAAACATGTACATATTTTTAACTCCCGAACGTACCTACCAGACTGCGTTTAGATGGAATTCCGGAATCTCAGCTCAGAAGGGTAAACGGTTAGTAGAAGGTAATCATTTTGAGTTACTGCTGTTTGTGAGAAACATAAATATTCCCACGAAGATTATGAATACCTAATTGATGAATATAAATGATAACATTTCAAAAATGTTTCAATCAAATTGAAACGAAACAACGCGTGATATTCTTTTTTCTCATTTGTATAAACTTTTCACGATATTAAATGCCACTTTATTGTATCCATTTTTCATGTTTCCAGTGTATTTTAACAGTAGAAGAAAATATACAAGTTAATTTATATTATTTTCCTCCTGGGTTCTCTATGGAGATCGCAATGAAATTTAATCGGAAATACTATAATCTTGAATCAAAGCAGGATTAACCTTTCATTAGGAGACATTGATATTTCCAATTAAATAGCGCGAAAAGCGGAAAAATAGAAAAGGCGAAACCGAATGTAATTCTGTCTCTGATTCCGCGAGAGATTTTTTCTTATACGCTTTCCGTTTGCGCTCGACGAGGCACATCAGAACTGGCGACTGAAAATAGTTCGAATTCCGACCGGG
Source organism: Lethocerus indicus (assembly GCA_019843655.1). Classification (NCBI taxonomy): domain Eukaryota; kingdom Metazoa; phylum Arthropoda; class Insecta; order Hemiptera; family Belostomatidae; genus Lethocerus; species Lethocerus indicus. The sequence continues at coordinate 22,372,367 of JACDQD010000005.1, read as the reverse complement.
CTCCTGATTCAACACGGCCCGGAATCCGGGGAGGGAGGAACAGAGATTACGCGGCCCCGCTCCCGAACAATGCCTATTAAAACTGGAACTAACAAACCCTAACCCGGCTTCGTTTACCTCCGTCGGTGAAAGTTCGGCGAGGGTACGGGCACGGTCCTGAAAATCTTTTCCTTGCAGTAAAGTTATTTTTGGGCTGTTTCGAATCTTGTGGGAGAGAAAAGCAAAATTCCCATTGTAGCTTTCATTAAAACTAACAGAAAACAACTGGCAGATTTCATCCCTCCTTTTATCTACTGATTTAGTTAAGAATATACATCGCACCATTACGTCTCAAGGTCCTTTGGGACTTGAGGTCCGAACCATTTATAAAAATCCACCTCGGCAGAGGTAAGCCAACTGAAGAGAGAAGTGAGCCATAGAGAAGTTTGAACATTTTATTAATCCGTACAGAAGTGGAACGGAGTTCCGTAATGTAGCGTCTAAATGGAATAGTTTAAACAAAGTTCTTCCCTTTTTTTCCTCCTTCTTCTTGCGGACAACTTCCGCAATAGAAGTTCTGTTCTGAGATGGGGAGCGGACAAACGCGAAAGGGCGCGGAAACCTCGCTCGTACTGGATATATCAAGGATTAGAGTCCTATTCAAACTCGGGGTTTAATTTTTTTTTATTCGGAATACGCCCTTTTGCTCGACTCGAGCCCGGAAGGGAGAATATTATCTCAACATAATTGGCCTGTTCGTTCGCTAAATGTGCGTCATTCCTGTGTGAAGTCCAGCCTCCTGGGTTTGAGGAGGGGACCCTTTTAGCCGGGGATTAGAAATTCCCCGGAGCGATCCCTTTTAGTAATTTGTGGAGGCACGAATAGAAAATGTATTTCTCCCCGTCTATATGCGCCACCTAGAATTCAGAATGCGTACATAAATCTTAAAGAATAACTGAGAGAAACACTGGATGTCTACAGTCCTAGCACGTTCAAGATCAAAGCTCCTGAATCCGAGGTCCTGGGTTCGATTACGAATGCCGGCACGTTTCAACGGTGTTTTCAATGAGGAATGTTTAGGAATCAATTAAATGATAAAATTATTGGTTCGTCTTTACTTCCGTCGGTCGGCTGTATTAATGAGCCGAATAAACGAATCGAGAAAATTCTTTATTTCAATATCTAGATTATTTTCCTTGGAGCAAGTATATACAAGACCCACGGCAGTCTCACTTGAATGAAGAATGAGTTACTGTCCATTGATCCCTCGCTAATCCATTAAAAATCCACAGGCGATAGGGCTCTATTCATTTTAATATTCAACATTGAAATTTGTGATAAAAAGTACCGGTGCAGGTAAAACACTCGCCCTCAGGTCAATGGGCGATGAAAAATATTGATCTAATGATTATACCTTCAATTTAATCATTGAGATATTTCACTATAGCAGGTTATTTCGGAATTGCCCTTCAATTAATTCCTTACCTAATTTATTTATATGAGTATCTGTTATTTATTTGGGCTGCAGTATAAAGAGCGACGGCGTTACTTCTGAACCGAACTGCAATCGTCTAATGAGCATGCTGCATTTAGTGAGATCCTCTCTGGCATTTGCATTGAATCAATTTGAATTTGTATCTATAAAAGTAGGTTAGGAGGCGGAATATTGAATTGAAGAATTAAATTGAAAATTTCACCAGAAAAGTATCGAGTGTTCGTTGCTTATCGCTAACCGGAGAATTTGATCTAATTCAGAAGTTCACTTTTATTAGCTGCAATTATATTCAAAACATATGCTTGCCATTCGTTGTTATAATGAACACACCTATTGCTATTTGTACCTAAGCAAGTATCAACACTTTACGCTAAATTAACAGGGTTGTTAAACAGAAAATTCGATGTCCTCCACTATGGCTATGAGGACCGAGATGTGACAGGTGGACCAGATCCAGCACACCGTGTAGAATACAGTTGTGCCAGTTATCTAGGAGGGGAAATTTATTTGTAAGCCTTTGCAATTACTATTCACGGCTACGAAAAGTACAAAGAACTGAAAATTTGTCGGCGAAAGTAAAACAAAAAAAAATCCCGTTAATGAGACCCCCAGTCATAAGCATAATGAATTGCTCTGAAGTTCGGGGCGGCTTCAAGTTCAGCACTTTGGTGGTTGGCCCTTCGTGTAATTAAGTCCACAACTTTTTTCCCCTCTCAGCCGTTATTTCTGCGCCCCCCCTGGGGGTCACCATTCCCCTTCATTCGGAATTGAATCAACCCGAAGGAATACAAAAGGACTTAGTTTCGGTTTTAATTTCTTGTTCCGTGGCTTAAAAGGGAGGTGGTTTATTTTTGCCCGAAAAAACAGTCCGCCAAGTGTTAATTCGCAACGACATAAGAACAGGGTTCCCCGAACGGATCCGGGGATCAATTAGGAGCCTCGAGGAGGCGAAGGTACATGCAACAATTTTAGAAGATAACGGGGTTCTCTTAAGCCGGCTCCGTTCAAGTACCATTATTCCACCTTCTAAGAAACGTATTATTATTATGAAAATTTTAACGGAGAAGACAAGTTATTGCCAGTTGACAAGACCTGCTAGTTTTTCAGATACTCACAAAACGAGTTGTGTTGAAATATGACCTTGTTACGAGTGGACACCATATAATAAACATACGAATTAATAGTGCTAATCAATGATATGAGAAATAGAATAAGATGGAAATAGTCAGGCGGAAGAACCGCAATTAGTCCCACCAGGAAATCGTGAGTGTGTGAGGGAATCATATTAGATTAATCTCTTACTCGTGTTGGATAATAAACTGTCGGTATGCGTTAGGTTTTTAATAATCTGTATTTTTATAACAAATAGTCAGTAATTCTAAATCTAAAATGGAAATAATTTTCCGTGAAAGGAGTTAGAATGTCGGCACCGGGCATTCCTCCTCGTAGAATTTATGTAAGTTATAGGCCAGTAAAGACGGTGGAAAAAATTAGAGCGCCTGTAATGCTAAGCCGCATTACTCTTCGGTCGAGCGTGTCCCTATGCATAACCGTTATATCTGGTTTATTTCATTTCTTATTCGAAAAATGAATTAAAATACTGGGCCCAGGTTTTTCAAGAACATGTGGCAACCATTTCGTTTGCACTTATTCCATGGCCTCAAACGAATCGTGCTTATTAAGAAGAAACACCGAGGTTCTTCTATTGTTGAAGATTCTAATGAATGTTTAGGTTAAAAACATATTTTCGTATAATTATACCTGCGTCATTTTATATTTTACATCGCAAAGAACGGTAATTTAATTTATCACAGAAGCCATTATATTGGTTACCGCCTTTTTGCGTCGAGCGAAAATTAAATTTCATTCACTACGTGGGAAAATGTTGATATTAATATACGAATGTGTCATAAAAAGCAAGTATCTTTTCTGCACCAGTTAAAGCATAATCAATAACGCGTTATGGATATACGGAAAAAAATTAAATTTATTCATAAACATCGAATAAAGTGTAAAGAAACAAGCATAACGTGTGAATTGCTTCACCTTTACTACATATTCATCTATCTCAAAGGTTAGTACATTCTATAGTTTCTGTATTCCTCTGGTAATATGGTAATATATTAAGACAGGACGAAGGTTCTTCATGCACCTCATGCGCCTTGTGCGCTCATCAGTTTCTCGTTATCCTCGAATATATAGGGGAAATTATGTCCGCTTAGGAGTACAATAAAAACTCACTGAATTTCGCTTATTCCATGCATGGGTACTATACCGGGGAATCCTTTACATAATCATTATTCACACGGTCTTTCTTCTTATGATCCTTAAATCGAACGTTGTTATATGGAAACATTTTTTTAATGGGAATTTAATTGTTTCTCCGCTGTCGAATCGTCCCTTTTTTACCTTAAACAGGGTATTCGAAAATTATAAAGGGAAACAAATTGGTGTAGTGGAATAGGGAGGAGGGTGACCCTTGTTGAATTTGAATCTCAAAGCATAATACCCGTGACTGAGAGGAGGGGGGTTGTAAGTTATAAGGAAATATAGGAGAAGCGTTGGACGGGAGGAAATATTAGCAGGGGCAAGGAATGGGAGTGGGCGTCTTGAATAACCCCCCCTCTCCTCAGAAACCTCCCCTGCACCTGCACGTCCTTTATACTCCCTCCTAAATCCAATCCGGGCCCCTACTCCTCTTTGTTATAACTCCTCCTCGAGTAGGGTTGCTGGTGTGGGGTGGCATGTAGGTTGAGGGCGGCTGAGCGGACCGTTGTTACAAAAATGAGTCCTTTTTATCTTCGCTAAATTTACTCAAGGACCTGCCGGGATTCCGGGTCCGATTCGAACGGTGTCTAGAACAAGCCTTAACCTCTCCAATATTATATCTCCTAATACGCGAAGAAGGAAACGCATACATTAGAAACAGTAAAACAATATTATATCTTTGAAACAATGATTCAAACATTTTCTCATTTGTATAATGTGATTTCGCTTTGGCTGAATGTGTTGAACAAACATTTCCATAACTCCTTATACGAAATACATTACGGATACTAATAAATTTCAAATAACATACTGATACTTGGGAATGGACTTTATTCTTAAACTCAACAATGCGTATAGTAGATCGGAGTGGCTCAATTAACTTCATTCCCAAACTCTGTAGCCACCTAAACGTGTATCTGAAATGTATTCATGCGTCGAAAAACTCGTTATACGAATATTAACGTTATACTAGTACCAAGGCATTTTATTTCTGTCAGGCCGGCACAATCCATACGGTGCTCGTAATACTAACCCTCACGATAAGTGAGTGATGCGGGCTTGCATATTTCAACGCCGATTATTTGTTGCCAATATTATTTTTTACAACTTATTGTATTGCATTTTACATATAAGCACACATATGGAGTGCTTGGAATTGTTGACACTCACTAACCAATTTCACAGCATCCAATACATGTTTCAGTTAATTTTCCCACTCAACGCTGTGCCTGAGCTGCAGATACGTATTGGAATTATCGGTAGATGTGCTGAAAAATTAAATCCATTCAAGCGATAAAAAAAGGACTAGTAAAGTACAATTTGTTCTGAACACACTGCCGAACTAAAAGAGAATTATGGCGTAACTTTTATTCATCTCAAAACTATATTAATTGAAATATCCCGTTGAACGAAAACTTCTGAACACTCATTAGAACATTCAGCTCCCACGTACACTGTTCCTGAGGAAGAAAATGTTTCTCTTTTAAAATAACGGCTCCGGGCCTTTTAAGAAGTTATTTTATTAGGGAAACGTTCGTATAATTTTATTTGAAATAAACAAATCGAAACCATTAAATAGGTTGGGCAGTGTAGTTTATTGGCGATCACATTAGTTGGTTCAGCATTAGTACTCGTTTGTATCTGCCAACACATGAGAGACATCCTTTTTATTGTCGCGGTTTTATTATCTGATACAGGAATCGCGGACGACCGACCGGTCAACGGAGCGTTCGGAATCAACGTAGGTTCTATCTCGTGTCATAAACCCGAGTAATCTGCTGGCAACTTGCGACACTATCCCACCTCCACTCACCCCGCCACCCACCAAATGTCTGGACCCCAGTGATTAAACTACGAAGCGACGTTTCCGGCCCCACCCTCAAATAAACTCTAAACTCGTAAAAATCCCTCATAAAATATTTCATCCCGGAGGACGGCACTTATATTGCCACCCGGACTCAGGAAGAATCGCGCACTAAAGCACGGGGTAAATCCCCAATGATGAAAAGGGTTTTCTTAATTCCCAACATAAAACTTATATCAACACTTGGGCTTTTATTTAATTTAGTCTTTAACTAAATCTTTATATAGTTTATATAGTTCTGCGAGGGATAATAATTTCACCTTCTCTCTTTTGATTTTCAACAAGGTGGCTGTTGATCTTAGATGTTACATGTTCGGTGTTTGATGTTAGTGTATTTAAACTTACACTACGTGTTTGTTTACAAAAAAAATTCGTAATAAGTATTAAAATTAAGTAAGCGTTATCTATCAATCAGAGGGAGAATATTCAAAAGGATGGTATTTGGTATTACTGTTTGATAAAATCTCCAACTGTGTACAGCAACAGCATTATTGCAAAGTAGATGTGGAACAGAGTGTATTTGTTCCATTACAGAGAAAGCTCATCGGATTCTCATTATTACAACGGATTTATCTTTTTACGTTTGACGTTCACGGTTCAATTGTTTATCAGCCAGCTTCATTAAACTGACAATGGAGAGAGTAAGGCCGTTCGAATTTGTCGCCAGTGAAAAAAAAGAGTCGCTTTGCTTTTTCCGGCCCCTTTTTGTATCGGTGAAAGCAAAATAACGGTATTGGAGGAGACTGTGGAAGGGTGTCATTTTTCACTGTTGTTAACCTCATTAAGCCCGTCTGAAAAATCAACATTTGGCCATTAATACCCGAGCGGATTTGAACCTAACTAGGTTAAAATGACCCCCTAAGTTTCGAGGGAACTGTTCAAACACTCGGCCCACTTTATTGCTTTAAGTTTTAACAATTGTATCAACTGTACCCGCCGTCCCACTAATTTCTTCTCATTATCGGCGAGACCTCCAACTCAATGGAAGTTAATTTTCAAATCGAACCCATTATCATTTGGCTTATGCGGAGAGAATTCTGATATCGCGAATATATTCAAAAACCTATTCCGGTATCCTTCTGGCGTTTCAGGGGCGTGGAATGTATGTAATTTTTTTTGTGTGTTTCAGGCCATCGTAGTTCATTGTGTTTCTATAGGCGCTCGTGATACTAACCCGGTGGATTATTTGTATTGCGGTGGGAAAGCCGCATTGATTCTACACGGCTAAACGAAACCTTTTTTTTTGTTTAATAAAAGTTTGGATAAAATATTCGCCAAAAGAGGAAAGAAATATGCAAGGCATATATGAAGGATAAATTGGAAAAGAATAGCATTCATGGGTGTATTTCAGGTTTATTAATATTCATATGGAATTAGGCCCTGTTGAGTGAACTAAAAGAACTGTTAGGGGTAGGGGGATGGCCTGCGATATGCCTGCAGCAAAACCCCACCCCTCTCTATATATCCTCTACCCCTTCTGCCCTCACTACGCATGGATTCAATATAGTACAGAACCCCTTCGGGGCTTAACACTCGCCGCGGCATAGTGATAACTCTAATCTCCGGCCTGTCCCAGAGAGCATTCCTAATGCGATGGTATTAGCCTCCTCGGTTCTTAGCCCTTGTTCTGATTTATCGCTAATATATTTCACCATTTCTTCCACTGTAATCCACTTTCTCTTCTCAAGTATTAGAATTCACGCATATACATTTACTTTCGTATACATTTTATGTACATAAATTCAAATAATAATTTGGATGCAAATTTGAATAACGTTTCATAGCTAAATATACAAAGTTGACACTCATAGTCGTCGGATATTTACGAGTTAAGAGTTATATTTAGTTCGCATAATATTTCCCATTTAACATACTATTGTGCACTTACATATATTTGGTATTCTTTAACACTTACTCGACAAGTCTGTTATCTCGGAAAGAAGTGGATACAAACAGTTAGTCAGGAATGTTCACCTGGACGCAAAAAACATCTCCTACTTTAGATTCTGCAGTCTGCATGTTTAATATTAAACAGAGCACTCATGAATATTCAAGTTATATAGCGTTGTGAAAAATGAAGCGATGACAAAGGGCAAAGAAAGATAAACACGGTTGTGGACAATAATGGAGATTGTTGAGCGTGTAATCATCTGTACAATGCTTTTATGGTTTCTAAACTATTACGGAAATTATTAAATAGTATTAATATTAATATTATTAAATAATTACATTTTATTAATTAAATGCACGTCATAATACATGTAAGTGAAATACTTACACATTTTCCTAGCTTTATAATAATTCAGTGCGTTCAGAAATTATTATTTATCACAGTAACCTTAGGTAGAATATTAGTTTGGTCCGAAGCCAGACCAGTTTCCTTGTGTCTAAATATTTAGCATCGTGCATAATGGTAGCCAGCAAAATATCGCGATAAACAAATACAGAGCAAAAAAATATTTAGCACTATAGTGATACCGTGATATCAACCTAACTCTACTAACGATAGGGAGAATCAGAAACATATCTGACATCATATACTGGAATGGAAAAAATAGTTTAAGGTAATTTCAATGTTATCGGAACCGAAGCTGGGTCGTATTATTACACCAATAGTAGTCTTTCCACTTTCCCAACTACATCTTAAATGAACTTCAGATGATTCCATTTTGTGTAACTTAAGGGTCGGATTCGCATCTGTACATCCATCATCTTAATGCGGGGCAACGCGCCCACTACAAAATGGGATAGAGCAACTCGACAAGGGGGCCTAGGAAAACCTCATTATTGGGGTGCCCTTAGCATATATATTAGCGGAGGGCAGGAAGGGACTAGTGTCTGTGTGGTCTCTCTCTTTTCAAAGGGGGCGGCGGCCTTCATTTGCATGCGGCGCGACGTGTCAGCCCCATGTCTTTCCCCGATACGACAACTTGGGAGCTATTGCGTCGGCCGAGCCACTCTATACTTGAGGCACGGTCGATACATGATCCGGCTCACGCTAGCCGATGACTCCACCGGACTTGTAAGATTCGCGTTCAGCGCGACAACAAGTTCGGTTACAGTATATTCCCCACGTTTTATCGGACCGGGGATAAACATCCCCGAAAATCATAAAACTGACGGTTATGGTTTAATAATAAATTCGTACCGTGTGGATCGATCGTCTGGCATAGAGTGACAACATTGGATTAAAATCGTAGTGATAGGACTAACAGGGTTCCGCTACGACGTCCAACGTAGCTCACATCCGAGGATTCCAGTCGGAGATCTTTCGAATAATCGTTCATTCTTCCTGATACGCTCTATCATTTAGAGGTAAAAGAGAAAAAACCGGGCCAAGAAAATGGCACACAAAATTGCCTCCGCAAATATGATAGGAGTAACTGTAACTGGTATATTTGAATCAGTGCATTGATTAAATTCCACTTCATAATAATTAATTGTGGAATATAAATATCGTATAAATTGTTGGTTGGGTTCTACCACAAAACAACACGGAGGAATAAATGGCACTGAAAATGAGGAATGACGAAATTTAATTCGTATGACGTTATTCAAAATATTTCAGTTCTTACAAAAAATAAAGGAGAACGGTAAATATGAGGATTTATTTTTCTGGCACTATTGTAATAACTTTTTATTCCAACGTTAAAAATACGCCGTACGGAAAATATAACGAGAAAATGTAATTAAGCATCACGCCTTGAAATATAAAATGTATATGAGCGTCGCATTTTATGGCTTCTTAAGAGGTTTTTCCATGAGCGGAAATACGAAGAAAACATTTCATAGTGTGTTGTAATCACAAGGTATTAATGGATTGTTGATTTGGGCTGATGAAATTATTACGACATAATGATTAAAATCTGTACATATACATTGTATATATATATATATATATATATATATATATATATATATATATATATATGCGGTTGTAGAGTGGCTGCGATAAGAAACGAAAATAAGTTAGATATTACTGAATTTCGTTTAATACAACCCGATTTGAAACGAAATGTAAAACGTACCAATGAACAACGTTATAGATAGTCAGACGGACTATTCCTCAAATTAGTCCCCACAATCACTTCGTTTCATCGTTCGGCCTTTCCTGTTGAGACCTTGGAAAATATTTGTAAGAAGATTTTACATGATTTTAAAGTGACGGAGATAGAAAGTTGAAGGCGGCAGTGGTTGGGGAGGCCCGGGGCTAGGGCGGGGGGGACTTAATTATTTAAGTTAATTACGAGCGTTGGCCGGACAGGGCTCGGCCTCTGATGAGGGTTAAACGAGGGGCCTGAAAACAATGCGCCGATGACGTCCCCGGCGGGTTTACCACAGTTATAAGTTAATTTATTCAAAACTGCCTATTGGCCCGTACACGAACCCCAGCGGCATAGGGCTATCGCGGCGGTTTTATATCTCTGCGGATATGGCGTGGAGCGTGATACTAATCCTGGCCCATACTACTAATAACGGCGCGAATTAAATAGTCTGGGTTGCCGAATTTCATCGGTCAACGCTCGATGAAAATGAGAACTGCCCTGGACACGTTTTCGTTCGGCCTTTTCAAGGAAATTCGACATCACTTATTGTTTAATCCCGCTCTATATTAGCTCTACTATTAGCCTCACTCCGAATCCTATCAGTCCAGAGGTTCGAAATATGGCTCAGAAGCTCTCTCACTTTTTGATATACCCTCCAAAAATTAATATCCGTACTGTCAAATTCGATTTTTCATACGGATAAAGAATCTCGCCATGTACAGTTCTCAATCCTATGTCCTCCAGATATCGCGTAGAGAGGCCATACAGTTCAGGGGGCAGAGCGCCGTGTTGGAGTTCAAGACCGTACTGAAATAAAACCCGGTGCCTTGAGAAGAGATCCCACGAACGACGAACGTTGTGACTAGCGGAAGTGGATATGATCATCAGGTTTAAATTATGCAGGCCAGGGAGGTTGTACGGAAAGGAAAAGACGACTGAAGAAAACTGGAAGGGTTCCAGCCTTGTTGCTATCCATTAACCCTCGTGAATATTCAACAGTTTCATAGGCCTGATTTCATTAAAGCGCTTCATAATAGCTCTTTTCGCAACTGCTCAGGATTTTGAAGGATGTTAAATGCAAAAACTATGTCCGAGACATAGTTCAGGGCTGAAAGAAATTTCCGTAACGAAAAATTTATCATTGGTTTTTTACGATATCTTTTTTACGAAATAAAAAATTAAGAAGGATTAGAAAAGGAAATGAATGTCCAAATGTATATTATAGAGATTCACAGGACAAATAAAAAAAATAATCCTTCCCTGGATTCGAAAAAGTTTTCATTGGAATCGAGTAGAGATGTAATATTTATTACATTTCTTTAAAATCTATTTATAATAAAAATCTTTTAGTGTTAGTTAAAATTACGCTCGGTTTATTTATTATTTAAGGTTCTATTTACTATTTATAACAATTGTTGTGAAGAAAATGGTTTTCCCAATACTTTAATTTTAAATATAAATATAAATTTTGGGTAAATAAATAAATATAATTTTATTTGGTTTCTTTTATCTGCGCTTTCAGTTATCGTGGGCGTCGACGAGACCCGTTCATTAGGGCGGTTGACAGCCAAGCACTTAAAAGTGTTTTACAGACGCGATATCATTCTCTCAAACTAAATATTTCTTTTAAATTGCCTGTTATTCAACAAATATTGCAAAATTATTTTTTGAACATGAAGTATCTAATGAAATAAATATTCCAATGTAGGTCTAGTTCAAACGGAATTTGTTTGCAATAGTCAGTGAACCCAACAACCACGATGTATGCTGTCAGGCTAATTTCGGATCTCTGAAATCCTTTCAGAATTTCGAGGGATATAAAAGTTTAACCCTGAGTGAGATACTGAGCCGTGTGGCCACCGCAGCTCAGGGAAGTTCGTCCCGTATTGTTACGTGAACTCTAACACATTTGTACGTACATAATTTCATATATAGAAACGTACTTAGTGACCCTCTGTCCCTGCAGTGGGACAGGACCACCGCACCACCAGTAGGGGCTCGCCAGCCAGCGGGAGACCAATATGTCGGCTATAATGGTTCTGTTGTCCCCTAACTCCTCCTTATGGGCACTTTTAATTAAGCCGATTAAACTGGTTGCGATTTCAGTACCGGCGAATCGAACGCATTGGCGTATAGTGGGAAACCTAAAATTCTAACTTTGACTCCACAAAAATATTTTCGAAAAATGAAAAGAAAATGTGGCGGCGTGCTTGCCGATCTGTGGCATAAAACTCTTAAAAAGGAATTGATTTTGAGCCACATTTGTATAGTATAAGACATGGATGAAAACATTGGTGTCTAAAATATTGAGGTTAGTAATAGTTCAAAGTATTCGTATTTCCTGTTCACACTCGCCTGTTTCATTCTCAGCTCTCTGTTCAACCGCTCAATAAGCTTAATTAGTGCCCAACAAAACAGACATAATAAATAGCAATAATTTAATTGGCTTTAAAACAAATACAAATGATAAAATAAACGGTTTTAAATTAGAGTGTTTTACTTATTTGATTGATACAACAAACTCTTATTATATTACTTTATTTAGTAGAGTTGTTTTTTAATTAATTGGATGTTTATTCAAATTTTTTATGAACTTTCCTAATAAATATTATATATTATGAATTTAATATACGTGTTTGGAATACCGTACATTTCGTGTTCTTCTGTTTCCTCTCGCTGACTTTGTCTTGGTGCTTTCATGTATTGTAAAATTACCAACTTTGCAGTGGACTAATGTTTTCGGTTTGGTTGTGAGAATGTATAAGGTCGGATAAAACAGCCGATTCGGTTTTATAACCCTTCAACTGTCCGTTTTCAAATTCTTTACTCAGCTATTTCCATCGAAATCGAATTCCGTATCCGGGCAAATTCAATTGGCGCCTGGGCCCGTAAAAAGTAGCGGATTTGCATGAATCCTGGGTACCCGACCACCGCTAAATCAGTTTTATTTGACAGACTAATACTGGAGGACCCCGGCACATACCCCACCCGGAAAAGGGAATGAACTAAAAAAAACCCTACGTTCAGGGAATGAGAATTGAAAATTATCTTGTCTTTACCGGTTGGTTATATTAGTCGAGATGAAATAAAATATTATACCTCGCCCCATATCGATATTGTGACCGGGACCTATGAGGCGAAGCGAGGCAATTTGTTATCCTCGCAGTGTCCCTCGCAAGCATGACGCCTTTATTTCAATTGGTGCATCGCGTTTTTATACAATATTAATTAATCAACGGTCCGAGAAGTAGGAGCAGTTGACTAACGAATATTTTTTCTATAGGCTACTATAACATATTCACTTTTATACCAGAATTTCATTAAGCGGTTTCTCATCAGGTATACGATATTATAACTGTTGTCTTCGTGGAGGTTTTGATGATACTGAACTCGTTCCTGAGTCTTCATTTCGATACAGTCGCACACGTCTAGTCCTCCCGCACAATTCGGATACAAGATACAATCTTTATGCACTCGACATCGTTCCCGCAGAAAAGAGGGGTGATAAGCAGACCGATGAAACTATTGGCAGGTCGGTAGATAATTAGCAGATGGTGAACCTTACCACCAGTGTCGAATTCCAAAACCTGGCTCATGATTTGTGTCCGGGCTGCTCGCACTATTTCCCCTTTGTTCTTTGCCTCCTCTAATTCGAGTTAATGATAAACGCCCGAAATAAATTTTTCATAAATTTCATAACGGGCCGTGTCGGCATTCGAGTGGAGTTTTGCTCGGCCACCCACGCACCAACAGAACTGAAAAAATTCCCCTTTTTTTAACCGGACCGGCCTTTATATAGGAGCCGTGGCCCGGCCTCATAATTGGAGGGCGCCGCTAGTGAAAAAGGTGAGTGGAGCGGGGCGGGGGCGGGGGCGGGGGCGGAGGTTTCAAACTGGAATTGCACGCCTGTAGTTAACCTGCGTTTTCGAGTCCATCGCACCGGCCTGTTGACTCTGGACTCTGCGACAATCGTCGAACGTCCATTTAACGGCTTTTTGCTTCAACCAAAGCACACGTATCGATTCTATCTTTAATTAAATACAAACAGTCCGTTACTTCCCCGGAGAGTGAATATTTGTACTTGTGATTTATAGAGGGCGGTATTTCCCTGGGTGACTCCATGCTTCGCAATTTTTTTCTTTCACAGAATACACCTCGGATTGGGCAGTGGGTTATAAAAAGGATAGAAAGGCGGTCTCGGCTTATCCAGGAATAATTTTAATCTTTCGTGTACCAAGATATTTAATTGAAAATTATTGAATCGTTATCAATCAGTTTTCCAGTGTGCCGCGCTTATAATTTAATTAAAATTAATGTAAATTTGATGTAGGTTGTAGGGAAGTGGGGTGAAATAATACCCAGTTTATTAGCCAGTGGACGGGAGGGAGAGGCAAAATTAATTGTTTAGGGGAAGGGGCCCATCTATCCCCCCGGGTTCCCAGAAAGGCCGAGGACAGTTTTTATGAAAGCTACGTCCCATTATTTACTCCGGCGACGTTCTATATTTAATATCAGGGGAGAGTTGGATTAAGCTTCCGTTATTGCTAGAATGGGCTGGAATTTAAGGTTAATAAGCACCCATACTATGGACATACTATTAAAACCCCGTTCTCGTCAATTTTCGAAAGGCGGACAGTTTTTTATAAATCGCGGCCCCGCTTGTTTATTTTCTGAACATTTAAGAGAGCGCCAATTATTTAAGGAATTGATTTTTAAAGCCTGCCATTTGGGACAGGGGTGAATGTTAAAATGAGCGTTATGACCAAGAGAAACTTTATACGAGAGGAAGGGAAATTAAACCTGTGAACGGCCACTCATTTTAGGGGGAAATTCTTAAAGGGAACAGAACCACTTCTCAGTTTTAAAACTGTTCAGTACCAGAGTTTGGGCACAGTTGAAAATTATCGGTGCTTCGCTAAGGTGATTATTATTTGAAATTGTAGCGCGCACTTCCCAATAATTTGCACCCGCCTTTCAGTAATTTCAAAGGCTCTTTAATGCCTGAGTTAATATTACCTTAGACCAAGTCATGATTACTGATTACCGAGCTGATTCGTTACACATGTTGGATTAATTATTTCTTGATTCTGTAGCATGGTATATGTGCAGGGAATCCCCTCCATCCTGGAATACTAAATTTCGAGGAATGTAATCCTAAATGGAAGTGGAATGAAAATTAAATCGCAATTCTTCTCGATCCTGTTCATTATCAGGATACGATAATGGTGTTTGTAAGGATAGGGTTTGGTATTTGAATGAAAAAAGCCTGCGTTAATAGTATATAAATTTAAAGGGGGATTTAGTTTATTCTCATACCCGAACCGATAAATGACTGAAGCGTGTAATTTAGCAATAAATCAGATTAGTTACTCTCGATAAAAACAGGAACGCAACCTATTTTCCAAATAAGGAAGTTATCCTGGCTTATGGCCAGAAGCTGTGAGACAAGTGAAAACACATTAGTCATAAAATCATAACGGGAGGGACATATTCCAGGGTTAACGTAGTTTATTTGATTAAAAATATGATCCGTCATCCGTACTAGACATGACTTCGGGTTGAATTTCGCACATGTAACTTTTTTCCATATATTTCCATAGCCACAGAAATCCTATGATTTATTAGTGCAGTTCATAGGGGGATTATGGGAGAAATTATTTTTATGTTCTACTTTACCCAAAGTTAATTATTGATGTTTACAGACTAAAACAGTTAAGTAAATATAATATAGTCAATCATGCAGAATAAATTCATCCTATTCTAGAAATAATATTTTTTTATTTTTCTACGAAAGAGTGAACGACTAGTGACCGAGCGATTCGTATTTGTAATTCATGAAAAAGATACATAATAACTCGTTAATCTGGATTAGATTTGAGGGGTTCTGGAAAATATTTTATATAATTAGATCAGACTGAGATTTAATAACGTTAATGTGTTTAATCATAATCAAGGCATCCAGGTTCGTCCAGTTACCTTCAAAATGGTTGAATTTCTAATGTGGTCCAAGATTTTGCTGGACAAAAATAGTTGCAATTCGGAGTAAAGGCGAACTCTTGTGGAGTAAAGGACGAATAAAATACTGGTGTTTAGTCGAGCGGAGTAAATGACAAGCTGTTGGAGCGCACCCCCGACAGAATCAATTGGCGCTAATGGACTGCAAATTTGAGTTAATTCGAGTTTAATTACTCACCTCTTTAGAGCATACGGCCGACAAAGTGTTTAAAGTTACCTTATAACCTTAAAAACATTCACTCAAAAGATAAAAAGTTAACTGACTACGATTGGATTGCTTTTAAAATTTAAAATAGTCCCTGTAAATTATAAAATATAAATTTGGTCACACAACTGGTCACCGGGGGGCGCCTGTTTATCGGTGCAAGTCCACCAAACGAACGATTTTTGAGAAACTAGCTACACACTAGAGTCGGAGTATTTATTTGTTTATGAAAGATTTGCTTTCTCTTTAAATAAAAATTATTAGATATAGATTAACTAGCGCCCCCCTGAGGGTGGCGCGGCAATGCACTTAACTAAAGTTCGTTCGGTACAATCGCACCCATAAACTAGCGCCCCTTGAGGGTGGCGCGGCAATGCACTTAACTAAAGTTCGTTCGGTGCACGCGCACCGAGACGCTAGCGCCCCTTGAGGGTGGTGCGGCAATGCACTTAACTAAAGTTCGTTCGGTACAATCGCACCAATAAACTAGCGCCCCTTGAGGGTGGTGCGGCAATGCACTTAACTAAAGTTCGTTCGGTGCACGCGCACCGAGACGCTAGCGCCCCTTGAGGGTGGTGCGGCAATGCACTTAACTAAAGTTCGTTCGGTGCACGCGCACCGAGACGCTAGCGCCCCTTGAGGGTGGTGCGGCAATGCACTTAACTAAAGTTCGTTCGGTGCACGCGCACCGAGACGCTAGCGCCCCTTGAGGGTGGTGCGGCAATGCACTTAACTAAAGTTCGTTCGGTGCACGCGCACCGAGACTAGCGCCCCTTGAGGGTGGTGCGGCAATGCACTTAACTAAAGTTCGTTCGGTGCACGCGCACCGAGAGACTAGCGCCCCTTGAGGGTGGTGCGGCAATGCACTTAACTAAAGTTCGTTCGGTACAATCGCACCAATAAACTAGCGCCCCTTGAGGGTGGTGCGGCAATGCACTTAACTAAAGTTCGTTCGGTGCACGCGCACCGAGACGCTAGCGCCCCTTGAGGGTGGTGCGGTAATTCACTTAACTAAGTATGTTACTTAATGCAGCGATTAAGTAGATTACTAAAAATATACCCTTTTTCAATATATGTTGAATCAACAGGAAAACTGTTATGATCGTAAATACACACTACCAGATAGGTTTCCTGTCACATATATTTGAAAGAACCTAAGCCGATTACTTACGTTAATTTATTATGATCATTAAAATATTTTTTATTCTATGTTGAAATTAAGATTTGACTGATAATCCCACAAATATTTAAGCCGATTAACAAAATCCCTCCCAACCCAAATAAAACAAACAACACCCCCAAAAAATACAATAACAAGACAAATATATACACACGACAAACAGGCAACCACCCAATACAAGTGACAGTGGCAATACACTGAGCATGCCCAAAAACATTCAAAGTACCAAAGTGACGATGGCGAGCAGCCGAAACCGGTCTAGCAAAAGACCAAACCAGCGAGAGGAGACAGAAACACACGAAATATACAATAGTATTATTATTGGTTTTAAGTAGTTTACTTCTTTTACATTAACCAGGTACATCATTCTTTTCTTAATATTTATTATCTTAGCAAGAACTGCCATCCAATCGTTTCCTTACGCCCGCTTCCTCTTCTTCCACGAACGCAATTCAAATACTCTGTAGCCACCTTCCATTAATTAGAAGCCTTGTCGCATGCTAATTAACATAAATTTTGCATTTGGGGCTAAGATATCTTTCGGCCTCTATTTCCGTTTCCACTTTCTCCTTTTTTCCTCCTTTTTTCCCCCTCGCCTGGACGAACGGTACCGAGCATAAATAAACCGGCACAAAGTTAGAAGTGAAATTTAAAGCCCCGTTTACTCTCGTTAATAATGGCCGCGGCTGGATTTCACTGGTGCGGTGGTATTGGCCCCTGCCCCAGCCCCACTGGTCGGACAGTACCGGCTTCCTCTTAAACCCTATCCCGACCCTTCCGTCTGTAATATATATGAGTTCAAAACTCGGTTGTTTTGTTGTCGGGGGCTGCCTCCACTCAAGGAGGAACGTCCCCATGTATTATTTAAATCGTCCGAATATTTAACGGCCGCTGTCGGTCTTTTCTGTCGGCGGGTAGGCGCCCCACAGGAAATTTCATCGAACACAAACCCACTTTTGCTTTTCCTCACGAGAAAATTGGTAGCCCTTCATGATTAATATCCAATGTTACTCGACGGAAAGGATTCATTACTCATTCACGTTCATTTATTATTGGCGATGTTACCGAATGTTGATAAGCATTATCCGAAAAAACGATGTACGTTTAGATCAATTAAAACCTCTTGAAATTATGCGAATAGGAAAGGAATATGTATATATAGATATATTATCGAAATTTTTTCATTTGGAGAAATTAAATTAAAAGAATTTTAAAATGTAGCACAACCCAATAATAACACTTGATTATTTACCAGTATAAAAAGTAACATAAATATCGTATGTAAATTAGAGAAATCGCTTGTTTCTCAAAAATACACGAACAAAAGTTTACTTATTTTTCTTGTTAAATTCGGGCGTTAGAATATTAGGAAATTTTATAGTATAATTAGCGTAACTGGGTAACAGTAGGGTGGTTCTCGTGTAACTCCATGAAACACGAAATTGAAGGCAATCAGCCAAATTGTACTTACTGCTGAACAATTATGGTTCGTTCAATCTGCTTAAATTTTCCATAACTCCGCGGTGATAATTAATAACCCTCCAGTGTCCATTGTGGAAACCAACATCGGTACTCGGTACTACCCTGCGGTAGTCCCCTAAGAAATATGGGTCAAAACGAATTTAATTCCTACATTATGCAGGATGTTTCAAATAAGCGATCAGGTTTATATTGAATTTATGATCCGTGAATCTACGGGCACTGTGAATAGCGGAAACTGTAGTAAAGGGTTGCCATGCATACAATGAAATTGACTTGTGAAGGAATAATCATTATTTACGTCGTTTTGAGTCTTCGATTAATATTATCAATCTCATTTTCATACCAGCTACGAATTAGAAGTCTGCTTACCGGTCTGTAATAGACGACACCGATTTAACCAACGCATCAATGAGATATGACTGGACACCCGGGAACGAGTAATAATGTCGGTAGTTTACGAAGCAATGTTAAATGACGAAGTATTTGCAATAGGGGCGAATATGGAGTGTTGCGAGGGGCTAGGGGGTGAAAACGTAGGTTGGTCTATTATTGCAGTCAATTATTGCTCCGGCCATAGAAGCGGGAAATGCAAATTTACCAGCAAATTGGTTCGCACATAGTTATCCGTGCTAATAGCGCTGATATATTCATAACTTGAATGGAGTGTGTCAATCGTTTCTCCTTTTTAGTAATTAAACATTGGTACACACATTGGCTTGAACTACCCAATTTTGGGGAATAGGAATCTCTAATCCATTTCAAATAATTAATTATCATTCCTTTAACTAGAAGTGTCTTCCATGTTCCACCTTGGTATTTCATCTCATTTTATGCTCAATAATAGACTAGTTAAAACTGCGGTGGAATGACGTACACAATTTTATTCCGTAGAAATCTATAAACTTCACAAGGTAAAATTGTAAACAATGGTTAGCCAGTATGTTTTATTACTGTAGATCTGGGAATAGAGTAATGCGGAGGAACCGTGTACATGTCCTGTATGTACGCCAATTTCAGCAGAAATGTTGACTGAAGAACGTATTTTGGTTCCCAATGTTAAGTATTTTAGTAAGGCGACTCATAAGCCATCTGTCATCCTTATGGCGGAAAGGTAGTAAAAAGTACACGGTCTTTAATTTCCTGATACTCGGTGCGAACCCTGACGCTCCTCGAGCCACCCCTAGTGAAATTTATTTTTCCCTTTCTGAGTTATATAGTACTGTGGCCGGAGAGTGATATAGGGCCGCAACAGGGGCGTATAACCTCTATACGTTATAATTAATTTTTTCCGCTCCACCGGCCACCGGGTTCGTTTGGGTCCGATTGATTAATGGCCATTTGCCTTTCGTTTGTTCGATTGCTCATTTTTTTGCTAGGGGGGGATCTGGTAGCGGCATTTATTTCACGGGAATGGTCCGCACTGCGGGTGTAGTGTAGAACGGGATCGTTAACTGAAATATTCACTGGACACGATGAACTACATAGCTGCTCTTAATTTAACTTAGTCTAAATACCCAGAGTACGGGTTTATTGCATTCGGGAATCGAACCAATTACTGCAGGGGTTACATTATTTCGAAACATACGATTCTGGCGATGAGGTCCTACAGTACCGTAGTTATTTGATATGCGGGCTTCAGACGATCGATAAATTATATTTCCATTCCTTTTCTCCTTTCGGAAATTCTTGCCGCCCGGAAAGCGGGTGAATATTCACTGAGGACTCGTTTCTGGTCCTTCAGATATAATACCCCAGAATATTAGACGAGCGTTTCAATCGTGCCCCTCACACAATAGGGCGGGTTGTTCAGAGGGATGAGCCACCCCGCAGTTCCAGCTAATTAAAATAGTCACCGAGCTAGGCTAGTCCGTAACAAGGATGGGGTGGGGGTTTAAACCTGCTTCGTTTGCGATGTACCTCACGTAAGATTGGTTATAAGATAATTTCATCTAGTCCTGAACATCAATCAATTATGTGTGAAAATAGTTAATATAGCATCAGATGGTTTCAGTCGAGCCGACGCAAGAAGGAGTTAATAATTTATTTAATCGTTAAAAAAATGAGTAATATTCGTGGAAAAAAATATGACAAAAAACAACATTACACAGACGCAGAATTATTTACAAACCGCCGGACGTATTAGGGCGAGGGGAAAAGTGGAGCGATGCTGTTGGCAGACCGCGGGACAAAGTGAAAACGAGAATGGTTGGCGGGGGTGGGAGAATACACGAGGAGGGAGGGAGGGATGGAGGGTGGGAGAGAGGGAGGGGAGATGGTGCCGTGGAAGGCGGAAAGGGAGACAATGGGGCCGGGCCCTGGGCATTGTTTCAGGGAGCCGCAGACCGAGCCCCTCCCTTCGGTATTAAGGAAGCCAGATTGGCGCCGCCCTGGCTACACACTAGAGTCGGCCACGCCACAAGAAGAAACAAAAACCGCCGGCAATCGAACACTATCCAAGTCCGAACCGCCGCCGAAAGGCTTTCCTCGGCCCTCGCGCCCTATTTAAGGCCACCCGCCCGAGAATAATTCGGAGCGTCGCCCCCCTCTTATCGATGGCTGCTGCTCTATGAGGATGACGCTCGGGCTTTACTAGAGCGCTAATTATCCAGGCCCAAATTATTATCGCAGCTTACAATCTCTCTACGGTGAAAATGCACCGTCATATGTAATCTCATAAACAACTCCAAGGAATGGAACATTGATGTTTTTAAAGTTTAATCGAATAATTATGTTTACTGTCAAATATTACTCGGAATGTACGAAAATAATTTGAGTTATTTATACAGTTATTATTATATACAGTTATATAAATGTTAGTAACTCTTATGCATTGATTAAAAGTGCAATATACACTTAATCCATTTTTTTGCCAAATACAAATTCATGAGGAAACTATCCCTCCGTATATACGTATATCGTGGGCGTAATCTCTTACCGTAGGTCCCTTCGGAGTTCATCCTTAATCATATATTCCTAATTGCAAACACATCAAGGAGCGTTGAGATTAAGTTCTGGGCAACGTCGCCGTGTAACCGATTACCCGGTCCGACTCCTTCCCGACCGTGTGAGGCTTGATTAGCGGCAAACTTCGGCTCAGTAATTTAATGGCGACTGCAGGGCTCGTCCGACCTGAATAATTGAGGCTGTAGCGCGGGCACGTGGCGTCATCCCTTTCCAACGCATTACACACACCCTCAATCGGCCGGCCCCCGGCAACGCTTTGGACGTCCAGTAGAAGGATACAGCCGGGGGAACGGCTAAACACTGTCCATTCCATAACTCCAACATTCTCGTTTATATTATTTTTATACCGTCTATAACATATCTTTGATGTTGTTGTGTTAGCAGGAAACCGATGTTACATATATTAGTAGACTCATACTAATGGGCGTGAAAAAACTTGCAGTAAATAAGAAAATATATATTGTACACAGTAATTGGTTTAAATTCGATAAATGTCGATGGGGAATATTATTTCGTATCTGAACATACCATAATAGGCGTAATTTTTCTTTAAAATTTTCGGATTGGTAAAGAAAAATATTATTTGTATATTTTGTATTTATTGAACCTGGAGTAACTATATTTTATGGTGTAGCCATTTGTCCTAGCTTATTTTTACATAGGCAACTACACGTCAAATGTAAAAATTATTTTTTAAAAATATTACGGTATAATCTAAACATTATTTGCTAGCCCCGTATTCAGGCTAGACCCCAGTTGAATCCGAACGACTACTAATATATCAAAATGTGGGTAAGGGAAGGGGCCCGCGTTGAAAATGGCTTCTTCTTCCGCTATTCAGGTCGTGGTTATTCTTATCGATCTAACCTGACTACCGTTATTGTACAATATACCATTTATTTTTATTGTTACGATGTACCTTTATCGGCCGTCCCGCTTTTTGTAGGTTGCTTGTTAATTCCAGCGCACCAAAAATACATTCTCCTCTTATGTTTAAGAATATAAACTATTAACGGAATTCAACGGTTTCATTCCCTCTTGTTCACACAGACCCAAGTGTTCACAGTAGAAGGTGATATGTATTATTTATATGAACTTATATGTATTACGTATGAACCTTTATAACATACCATTAATTACAAATTGAAAGAATTTCAACTTCTTTCTGTTGTACGGGTAGACAGGAAATACAATTGGTGCAATATTCCTCATTCTAGACCCTTCCATGTAACTATTTTTAATTAACAATAAGTGATAAGAAAATGCAAATATTAATTAAAAAAGAATATCTGGACTCACTTTTCGAACTATACTGAGATTTTTGTGGATAGTTTCCATATTCCCGTTCGGTTAAACTCTGGCCTTCATTTTTGACCCTCTGGTCCACTTCCCGGAGTCAGATTGGGATTCTAGTTACCGGTCTAATTAAGATGGGACGGTAAATCTCCAGATAAAGGTAAAATATTCCGGTGAGGGACCTCGCGCCCGCACCGTGCCCCAGGGCAAAGCGCACGTGCTACCGGAAAACACCCAACTATTGTTATTAATACAGGCCAGCCAGCTGTGGCCCACGTGAGGGTGGGGAGCGGGCTATTCGTTGTTTTATCAAGTCCCGGTGCCTCCTATATTAGCGGTAATTGCCCGACGTTCAATTTGTTCTCCCCATCCTCCTCCGTGTATTAATTACCCGTCGCAGAAGCGGAAAATTAAGTATAAAATTTAAATAGTTATTAATTGCATTCCGAACCCCCGATATTATTGCCTGGGTAAGGAGGTAGGTGGGGGTTGCCGTAAGATGTCAGTCTTTCCGAAACTAATTTCACAGAGTAAACGTGGTGGCCAAACTTCCAGTTTCGATTAATTAAATCCGCTCGCAGCATCAACGTAATTTCGTATCCGTGTATCTGCAAATAATTTGCAAATATTTCACCGATACTGAGTGAAATTTCAAAGGAGCATTCATTAGATTTAAAATTTTAGAATCACAAGTTAACTCAATAAGACAGTAAGAGGAAAACGAATTACAACATTAAAGTTTATGGGCGGCTTGTTCAGACGGTAAAGATAACGCTTCCATAAATTGAATGTAGAGAAAATTTTATGAATATTCTTCATCGAGTCTACTTGAGTAGAATTATTATCTGCTCGGGTTCTATTCGTCCGAAATCGAACACCTATTGGGAGGGCTTCGCAATCAGTGCGAAAATCCCATCGATCGGCCGACCAAAAGCCGTGAATGGGATGAAGACGTCTTTCAAACATTTATGGAATGAAGAAAGAGGCAGGAGGCTCGCATATTAGGCCCCCGGAGAGATAAGTTATCCGAACAAAAGTCAGATTTTTTCGGAGCCATCCCAGTGCGGCTTTTATAGGTGTAGAATTGTAAAGGGGGATGTTAAGAGGGGCTTAACTACCCAGGCGGCCCCTCACGTCCTTTATGCACGTTCCTTTATGCACTGTATCTAACCGAACACTGCTATTTTTATTTCTTGGTAAAAAATTAAATTACCCCGGTACTCCCCGTTTTTACGGCGCACTCAACTGTTGTCGGAGTCCTCATATGAAGCCTTTATATGAACACCACATATAAAGAACAGAATGTTGAGTTATTTATCCGTTAATTCAATTTTCAACCATTTCCTCTATACAACCAAATACAACCTGCTCTAATGCTGTCTAATGCAGCACCGAGGATTCCAATTAGTCCGGGCATTTACATTTATACCCTGCTGCATGTACACTAATTCTAATTGATGGCTATAAGCCCACTCCGTTTTGGTACTCAGATTTTAGAACGGAAATCTAATCCGAATTCCATCTATCTGTTTGAATAACGCAGTCATCCGGTGCTGTGATCGTGTATGCAGCGACAGAGCACACCTTGCTTCCCTCCATTTCCTTCCCTTCACACTTAATGTTAAGTAGGAATATCCTGCTCCTTTAAACCGGGAGATATTTGCTTCGGAATTTTAAAGTTCACTGTCGCAAATTATAACTTCTACCTCAGTTGCTACAATCTGTTCAGAAAGGTCCAGAAATCTGGAGGGAACATGATCGAGAAATTATCATGATAATGTTCTTCAATTTGCAATCGACTTCTACGTTATTTCTATCTGTATTCCGCTATGTTGGCGAAAATAAAATGTAAAGAGGCACGTTGTTCGTAATTATTTTGATACGTTTCATTGGTCACGATCATTTTTTCTTCTCTTCGGAACATTTGCTTGAGTACATTTGGTGGCGACATTCCGAAAATTCGTCACTGTAAAGTAAACGCGGTAAAGTACACAGGGCGGCACTTAGCGGACTCCCCACACCGGGGGAAATGATCATCCATCATATATATTACAAAGTTTGAGGCATAACACCCACTCAACCGTGCCGGTGGCTTCGATATCCGACAACCAGAAGGGAGTAAAAGAGTTCATAATGGAAGTTGTTGATAGCTTAAATGAAACCACTATTTTCGGCGTATCCCCTGTAAATTGCTGGGGAAAAAATTGTTGGGGCGATAATATTTGAATCAGTGTACGAAAATACTGTTCCAAATGTAGGTGCCGGTGTTAAATGAATCTCTCGTGATCATAAAGGATAAATATTTTGAGGTAGCGAGATTATCGATTCATTTAAATTTACCTACCTTCGTGCTTATTGCCAGATGTTAGGTATCTTGTGCGGAGTAGTCTTCCAAAAATTAATTCTAAATGAACATTTATTCTCTTTTATTAGTATACACACATCAGCATCGGTATCTTCAATGAAAGAGATTAATAACATAGAATTTTAGTTCCTTAACCGGTATATATGATTGCCGCTTAACGGCGGGTCTGTGATATACGGTCTACGATACGATATATTAGAGTGAAGCTTTAATATTTGAAGAAGACAAGACCATTAATAGAAGGAATGCCTATGTCCCGACGGAGCGTGCAAAAGTGCACGTGCATTTCAACCCATTACTTTTTCTAATGGGATTCGCATCAGTGGGGTGCACAAAACGTTCAGCGTGGAATGAAAGTTGGCGAAGTGTTAGGTCTTGACAGCGGGACACTCAGTCAAATTAAAATTTGGGATATGGACTCTCGAGGGTTGTGAAGAGGCGGGGCATGCGAGCAGCATTCCCGGGGGCCGACCTCCCAGGAGCCCATTTACGGGATGGAAATTTCGGAGCCGGCTCTCATGCATATTCGGCCGGTTAGTTGCCCTCTAACCAATTACAAGTTGGCCGCACCCGCGGTTTTTTGTTCCCGTTCCGCGGACCCGGAATCCATTAAGGGATTATGAATAGTGGCAATGATTATTTCAGGAATTATGTTCGGTGTAACCCGCGTATACTGTGTTCAGAAGCGCAAATCCCGACGCTTTTCAACGAAACCCAGCCGAGCCCAGTGGCGGGGCAGTGATTTAAATTGAACGCGGCTCTTCACCCCCTGTGTATTCATTTCGCCACCCCACCGGGGAAGCTGTTTGCTCAAATGAATTTTTCCACTCGAATCATGCGACTCCCGTACATCACTCGGAAACTAATCGCAGGGAGAGTTCCCGTTGTAAGATATACTTTTACCTATACAACGTCAACCTTCTTTTAAAAAATGTGCGAGTATATTCAACAAAGCCTCTACTTTGGTATACATGTTTGATGGTTAGCGATTGTTTGGGATACCGTGATTCTTGAGATCTGTCTCCGCTCACTGAAGCTCTCAAGCTTCAGTAACCTTCTGTCCTCAGTAGGTTCGTGAGGATAGTAGAATATCTGCATTATATCTGAATTCTATGAAACAACATACATTTTCAACATTACTTTGTTAGACGAACAGTGCTCCCGGTTCGAGGGTTTTTTCTTCGGTTTATGATTAAGGTTTATAATTAGTCAGCCATGGTGATTAAAAATTGTCTACAAAGAGCTGAAATGAACGCATAAAATGTTGTTTTGTAGTTTGTTATGACTGTTATATTTATAATTGGTACTGTTAAGTAGATAATTGCTTCAATTTATTATATTTCATGCTAATAGAAAGAGACAAGTGTTTTATATACATAGTTGTATTGCCATAAATAATTAATTTATACTAATAACAAATATTGTATTAATAATATTTTAGTCTATTTAATTACAGTCAGTTGTTTACGGTGGTTTTCAGGTGATGCGGCGAGGCTAAGTATTTTATTGGGTGTGGCTATCCCCTAAGAGATAGGATTATCGTTTGTTTCGATGTCAGGGGTTGCCCCTGAGGTCTCCCAGGGGTAGTTATAGCGACTTCCCCTTTAGTTGGGTTTAGTTTAATGCTCCAATTTGTCGAACCACTGCCAAACGGTCTCCGTAGCAATTTGCAGGGACGGGGCCCAAGTACCTCTATTGCCTCATGCCGTGAGAACACCGCATATCTGGCTTTATCTCCTTCAGCCGCCTCTTATCAAGAGTCTATGGGTGGGAGAGAACATTTTTTCGGACATGTATTCACATGTCCTATTATTTACTATGAGCATCAAAGGTATTTATTTAAGTAGTCCGCGAAACGGGGCATCTTAGCGTGTACAATTTGCTGTTACCACTCGTTTCCACTCTTTCCTAGCCATTCTGGTTCCCCATCGTCAGTAGCATTCGACAATATTGGGTGTTAAATGCTCATGTCCACTATCGATTAAGCATCATATCGTGTGAGCCATACACCGTGGTAATAGTCACATTAGTACATGCTACAACGGAATAAATTAGTCTGGAGGATATGAAATAAAATAGTGACACGTCAATTATCCTGCAATATTTGTTTTCAAATACGGCACAATAGAGAATTTAACGTACTAATGAGGAAACATCAATGGCGTCTCAGAAAATAAGCAAGAAATTTCCACCAGATCAATGAAGCACACTCGAAGGGACAAACGTGTTTACCAACTTCATTGTTTTCAGAACCGAGCGGGCACTTAACTATTATTGGGGACCCGGAAACCGAACTTGTACAGAAAGGTTGTAATTTGGCGCAAACAACAACTTAAGTCCATTCAGAGTTAGTCTGAGATCTAATTTAGTGGCAGAAGTTGTGGACGATTGTGCCTTTCGGGGCGTGTGACCCTACCGCCCTACCCCGCCCACTACACAAAATAGCAATTATGCATTTGTCCAACAGAAAGGGTAGTGATCCACAGACGTTTAACCCTCTATTGTCTTTTGCCTCTAATATGATCATTATTATATTAGTAAACCAGGAAAATGGGACAAATGGATGCTTATTAAATATGGATATTCAGTTGTACGTTCTTTATTACACATATCTAACATTATCAAAGTATTTAAGCTTTAATTTTCCACAATCGTGTGAGCTTTTCAATGATACTTTTTAAACCAGTCCGCTGTTGAGACTACTTAACCCATGTAATCATTGTACATAGTATTATCGGGGATCGCGCCCCACATATCCTAGTTTCGATTGGACGTCGGAATTTTTCTAGGGCTGCGGCTGGTGCTGACTCACAATCAGGAACGACCGGCCTGTGGGAGAACGCCAAGAGAATTCTGAGCAACCGTCTCCGCCTCACTAGAAGACTTCCAACACTCCCCGGAGAAATGAACGAAATGGCCTCTCTCGTCGTCGGGAAAATAGGGCACTGCGAGAAAAAATAAAACTTCTCCTTTTAATGTTCCCGCAAGTATTATTAGAACGGCCAATTGGAGACAATATCACTGAAAATTTGTTAAAACCAAAAAGATTTTTGTGTTTAATTAACTTTCGTCCAGTTTCGTGAAACTGGAAAAAAATGCAGAAACATTGCAAAAAGTACAACGCATAACTGGCCAAGGAGCCGGTAGGTATAAGACCAAACGAACGAAAGAACCGGCAAAGAAAGATAATAGCAAGAGATTTGTTCGGTTGTAGAAGCTATATAAATAAAATTATTTAATTTATTCTTCGGTATTAATACCGAGGGTGAGATTGCTAAATGAATAAATCCGCGCTAAGAAAGAAAAATATTTCTCAACTGGCCACGATTATGTTACATAGCTATTTCACTAAAGTTATAATTAAAGTTATAACTGTACCAATTCTCAAAGCTTTGAATTCAGAGGAAGGGAAAGAGTAACACTCTAAACACACTCCTCCGACAGACCCGCAACGAATTCATTATAACGGCGACAGTCAATGACAATAAGCGGGCGGGGGAGAATTCACAGGCGGTAGGAAGCACTTAGAAGGGGAAGGGGGGTTCGTTAAATGTTAAAGAGATACCGCGTTATTCAAAGCGGTCCGCCAAGACGGAATAGGAAATCAGAGCGGCAGCGATTGTTGATCCCGCAGCAGGGCTTACCTGGCAGGGCTCCCCCGAGAAATGAACTGGATGGAAAGCCCGGCCATCAGCCACCAGCAAGCGGGCGGGGGGCCCTCTTCCAGCTTTCGATAAGCGACCGGCTTCCGGCTAAGTGCGAGCCGTTAATGGAGCATTCTCTCTCTTTCTTACATATTCATCGGCCGCCCACCAATTGTTTTCAGTCTACTTTCAAACGGCCGGGCCCCAGATTCAGACCGACGCATTACTTGTTGAAATTTCCAGCTCGATTTATAAAACATGTTCCAGGATTCGATCATTTTTACTTTATCAGACATATCGTTTTTCTCATATTTTGTTCCTTGGCGATATTAAAGGAAACATAACGAGGAGGCACTTCCATTTAAATTGAAAATGGATTTTGATTTCCTTTTAATGTAATATTTCAATAAATATGTGGTGCGGTGGGTATATGGTATCGTTGTGTATGCATGCCAAACTGTCCCACGGACACGATATTATCAATATATAACTTCAATGAACTATTTTTCGTTGTACTAAAGTATATTCCACATGCGGTGGGATAATAATAAAGCATATCAAAAGTGTTGATTCATTATTTGCGAACGAATTAAACTTGTAAATTATCAAATGCGAAAAATGAGATTGGTACACACACTTTCATTGAGCAGAATTATAAATGAACTGGAGGCGGACAAATTAAGCGCGGTAACTTTTTATTCCTCAGTACGCCTTTCACTGGAATTCAGGGGGCGTTTCTTTAGGCGGCCCTCACCTCTGCATCTGAACCGTCCGAGTTTTCGTTAAACAAAATAAGAAGGCGACGAAGGCTGCCGGAACTGGCGCAACGCGTTCACCCTTCTTCTTCACCGCGCGTCCCTCACTCGCACTCACTTTTCCCCCATCCAAGTTATGAAGTAATTTCGCACAAAGAGACTTACCCAGATTAAATAAGTTGGATTAATTGACTTGGTCCGAGTCGCCTCTCTGCTATTACGGAGTAGGGAATTTCAGTTTTTATTTTCCGACCTCCCTTCGCCTGTCTTGTACTAAATTGGATTGGACCGGATTATCACCAGCGTCGGTGACATTCTCACTCGTAGTTCCAAATCATATTTTTAGCATAATTGAATTTTCTTTGTAATTTACTTTTAACTTATATTAATTGTTTACATTCGTTCTGTGCCTTTAGTTTAAAGTAAAACGTACGGCGATTATTGATACAAATAGAGTTGTGGGGATTAGTATCTTGAGCGCCCAATTACTTAGGCCAAGCCTACAAGAGCGATAATAATAATTTCTTCGATATTTTACAAACTCATATGAATGAAAAAATTTCTATCCCTATTTATCCACATTAATATATAGTTTTATCCGTCTGGGGCATAAAATTACTTTGTATAACAATATTTTTAGTCGAACTGACAAACATTTTGAAAATATAAATGGATAATGTTAATAATTCAATTCTTAACGTTAGTCAACGCAATCTTTATGGTTGTTTTTAACTTGGGAAAATCCACGGGTGCGCTATATTTATAATTCAGGCGTTTATGGCGAATGAAGGCGTTTATGCCGGTCATGGTACATTACCGCACCTGTGACGATGTACTGAAGCGGAAACATTTCACCACCCCCACGAATACCATAATTTTTTTTATTTCGCCATACTGATAGAAGCAAAACCGCTCAACCGGTTTAAATCCGGGATGACTCAATTCCACCATGTATAAAGTGATTTCCGATATTACTGACGGTGGCAAACTGGACCGATAGGCTGAGCATATTGGCCCGCAACACTTCAATGAAACAACAGATGCGCCAAGACCGATGCAGATATTCCAACCTTTATTTTATCGAATAGCGAATGATTTATAATTAAAAATATAAATTGACTAGGATAATGCTTCTTTCAGCTAGATTATAAACTAGTAATGGCATTTTTAAGTTTTTTTGGGCCTGCTGTAACATGACTAAAATCTGGGATTACTTTCGGTTTTTCCTATTTGCCAGAGTTTAAAAATGCTGGGAATATTGTATTTTTTCTTGAATTCTCGTTTTCTAGTACGATAATTTAATTTTTAAAAATAAATAATTTACTTCGCCATTTTAAAACTCTTCGTTCCAACACAACTCCTCTTTCTTTAAGTTTGTAATAAAACATAATAAACCCGTGTTTCTCCTTGTGCCGGAACCGGAAATTCCTCGCCGCTAATGCGACAGTTGATATGTTTCAAAACCACCACCCGAGGAAGAAGAGCTACGGTGCTACTGTCAGTTCTCACCTGAAAAACATTTCTCCTTTCTTCCGCTGTCAACTTTATTATATCTGACAATTCTATAAAGCCTCCGAATAGCGCCTTCGCACGGTAACGGCCGGCGTTCGGCCGATGCTGTGCTTTCAACATCATAACTTCTAGTTCCTGAAAAATAAATTTAACGCCCAGGTACGTGTTTTCATTCCTTTTACCAACTTTCGGCATGCATATATATCCGTCATATTGAGTATTAAAAAGATATGCGACGCACTCCTCACAATTTCCCACGTTAGTATATATTACGGGGCCGGTGTTTTCATAATGTTGTCTTTCACCATCTCATAGTGATAATATCATATTTAAATAAAAATGGGCTCGAAACGTTTGGATCATTTTTCGGCCTCGCTGCAGCAAACGTTGAGTTTATTTTGTGCGTTGACACATTTGTGTTTAGTTGTTAAGAGGTCGAATTTAACTATGAAAACCCATCGAAATCGGTCAAAGGAAAATAAATCGAGAAAAACTAATTTAACTCTTTAATCTGCAAGTCATAGTTCTATGATAAACCTGAAGGTGTAATTGGAACTGACCCTACCCAATTCCTTAAAGAAGATTTATCGACATGTAAATATTAATTAAATAAATACTGTATATCATTATAGCATGTATTCCTTCTGCCCTTTTTAAATCCCTGGCCGGAAATGTAAAACACCTCGAAGCGACTGGGCCGCTGAGTTCCTATTGAATCTGAAATGCGTTATTCACACGCGTGGGCGTCATAAATTCCACCCAACGCTAGTGGACGGGTAGGTGGGGGATTGCTCCCATAAATATTTAGATGGTCTCCCTCCCCCTCCACTCTGGCACCCCGGCGACTGTTTTTACCCCATTAAAATTGAACCGGGTGCCGTTGTACCGTTGCGAACGCGTACCGCGCTGAATATCAACGACACGTCGTTCCCGCTCGATAATGAACCGCGGCCCGGCATTTATGGAAACCGCAGCCTACCCCACTGCGGTATTCCTTTGTGAGCCACATCGCTCGTTAAAATTTGGAAACAAATCAAACGGACGGCCGACCGCATTCACACCGACATACCATCCTACTCGCGCATTCGCAGCAGAGAATTTGCAAGTGAAGATGGGGTTATCAGTTATTGAGTCGGACCCGGATGACGGAACCGCCGAGTTCGGAAACGTCCGAAGCAGACCGCGCCCAGGAGAGCTCCCGGGGGGAACGGAATACAACTTTCTACCGGAACGTTAATAAACCGCACTACACAAAACTTAAACTGCATATTTCAAGGAATTACCTCGAATATTTGAAGCGGTGAACTAAATAATACCGCATTCTAAAAGCGGCACAAATCAAGGGTACTAAGATGTATAGAGAGAGTACCGTGAAACGCAATTGTTCGAATGATGGTTGGGCCGGTAGTACTTGGATACAATTAGCCAGATGTCTTTGTTGGGAGAGGTAGTCAGTCCGTGGTATCAAGTCTGGGATTGGCGCCAACCCCATTACTGCGGCCGGCCATTCATGGAATTGCGGCCCCCCGGCCCCTATTAACCTCCACGCTCGGCTCTAACATCTACCAACGGCTCTTCTGACCGAGCTCTTTTTCCCCCTTTTAAGACTGTCCACAGCCGTAAAAGTTGCCCTCGGCGGAGGGTAAGATTTACTTCTAGAAAACTCTATTTCGTACTCCTCTAACATATGGCTTATTCACGCTCTTCCGTTTTAAATGCTCGATGGACTGTGTTCCAATAGCTTATCCGCCATGCATCGGTTATAGTGATTGTTGTTTTAGCCCGAAATTGAAGTATACCACCTTGTAATTTAATCGAATAAATATTTGAAGTGGAAAAGTAATTGTAAAAAATGTGTACTAAAATGATGGTATTGGAGACATCTAAAATTAATACATTTCGTATTAAAGTATTAATTATTAGTTGATACTATTTCCTGTCTCTGTTACTAATTCGATTGAATTAGCTGTAATATCTCTGTTTTATATTAGGTTAAGGACTCTAAAGCTACTTATCTGGCTTTCGGATCATTTCGAATTCCCCTTACTTAGTACAACAATATAACAATTTTAACAACAAATTTAACATTAAAGTAAAGTACAATTTTCGTTCACTGTGTGAACACCTAACAAAAGTGAAAAAAACACCGAGTGTTCAGTTGAGCTAAAACATAATTTTAAACCACCGGGCGGTAATAAAAATTGCGCGGTTCCCTCCACTTTTTTCCGTCCTCAACCTTACTTTTAACTCCGCCCCGGGGCATTTGATTTGAGCTCGGGACACATACAAAAGCGAAATACAGAGTGAATTCGTACAGACAGATAGAAAAAATATTTTTCGTTGTATAAATTAATTCGTTTTGTTATACAACTGGGGTAAATATAACTGACGGCGTTAGAGTGAGATGAAGATCAAGATTCCGAGATTGATGAAAAAAAATCAGGGGCAACGAGTGAACTGCGCAATCGGGAGGGGAGTACGAGGGTCAACCGGATCCGAATGCGGGTTCATTAGAGAAGGCCCGTTTTCGAAACGGCATTGCCGGTTGGGCCTAAGGGCCTAACTTTCACTGTACCATTCCAATGCGCCATTTTGCACTCTCCATCGCTCGATCTGTTTATCCGGCTCCGCATTTTCTAGATTTGGCGTGGGCAGAAAGTTGCCGGGTCCAGTCCTGCGAGAAGGTCCGCGTTTTGAATGACAGTTCAGCTCCACCGGCTTTCCCGATTTCTTCACGTTGCATCACCGTTAATTAGAACATTTTCTAGTATAGCAGTGAAGAAGTAAGATTACTTCTAGATAGAAGAAATATGTTTTGTCTATACCAGATTTACCTTAAAATAAATATCATTTATGGAGTAAACAAAGTTATAAAATGAACGCTTGGAAAATATAATAACAAAGTTTAAAACTTCAGGAAGCAATATAAATATTAATTACTGCTAGCTTGGAGGAAAAAAGTCACAGCTTCGAAAAAATCGCGGCTTATTTTATTACTATGACGATATTTTCTCCTTAACCAAACCCTTTAGAGAAATTTATTATTCTTTTCCTTTGACTGGAGAAGAAGGGGTTACTTACTAGTCCCGACTTCCTCTGGGAAACGTTTTTAATGAGATTTACTTTGCCTCTTTAGCGCCCAGATTTGTTCTCTGTATCAAGCGGGGTGAAAACCCAGGAACTTAAAACAAATTTAACAGTCTGTAACTTTTCACACTTTTATAATAATCGCGCAACTTGTATATTCGAGAGCGGCGTCCCTACAACTGCACTTTAGATGGGAAGCAGTTGTTCCGGAACAAGCTATAATCTGGACAGTATAAAGCAGGACAGGGAAACTTACCCTGTCAGTTAAAAAATCGGGTTACATTGCATGGAAATATTTGATCCCCGCCTTCCAATAGATGTGAAAGTTTTTTGAACCAACACGATACGCCAAATATGTGGTATGAGTTTCTTGATCGAAAAGGTTACACCTTTAGCACGAATGCTCAGTATTACCTGGCAGTGGAAGAAAAGTACTTGAGGGGGACGCTGAGACAGGGGGAGAACAGGCACTTAAATTTGTGCCTTGGGCGTGTGAATCGGAATCACTTGGCAGCGACCCGACACCTCCTCGGGTAGCGAGTCCCATTTCAGTGAACATTGCAATGCGGGTCGATCGAATTCCGGTTCAATTACGATACGGTCCTGTAATAGAATACCTGGTCCTTATTTCGAGAAAGAAGTTCGAAAATGCGATATCCTGGTAAATTAACATCAACCGCATGCAATGTAAGCATTCCACTTTTTTCACGTAATTTTATTGACCCTGTTATAATTAAACCTTTGATTAATGTTATAATTTAACCTGCATTCAATAAAATTAGATGCGATATACTTTTTCAGAATTAAAGTTTTTGTTTCACAACAATATTCCCCCGCGTGGAATGTTTCGGCTATTTTCCGCTAATTTCCAGTCAAGTCGGTCTGAGTTTTGTCGAATTAATGAATAACGTATATTTGGGTTAGGTTTGAAAAAAGTCCAGCTTAGTCCCTAGGGGACTTCTTCTATACTCGGCCAGGGTAAACGATTTCCTCCGGGCTGTTGTAATGGCTGTGTCGGTTGAAGGGGGGTTGTGTTTGCTTTTCTTCGATTGTTTTTCCGCTTCGTCAGGATTTCGTCTAACTGTTTGGCATTCCTTCCCCTCCGGGATCTCCCTTTTCTCGGAACGGTTCCCAAAACCGTACTTGGCGATGATTGTGCCGCCAGTGAATCGATTACCTTCCGTTAATGAACTCACCGATCAGATCGTCGATTGGTCCCAGTACTTGTGTGGGAAAGGCTGTACATTCCAGTTTAAAGGATGAAAATCTACTGTATAAAATTCATTACTGAATTGATGTGACATTTAAACACTAGTTTAGTAATATATGAAACGCATAAGTAGGATTAACCGCGATTATATCGACCTACTGGATATATTGAGCAAGTTCTGAATTCCATTTCCGTGTGTTTAAGCGTTAAGGGAAAATGGTTTCAATTGTTCTTTAGCGGAAGTTTGCCTGGTGGTTGACCGCCTCCACTGTGGGATATTTTTTCGGGAAATCTCGCAAGCTTTTATCCTTCCGGCGTAGCCGCCCCGGATATTACACTCGGGAATCAATTGCGCTTGAGATTTATTGTGGGGCGCTCTGCGGGAAAATGCTCACCGTAACGAGAGTTTGAGGTCGAGTCTACTGCTGGTCTATCTTGATTAGAAAATCGGTCCCTGAGATCCAATAGCCGATCCTATGGCAATTTAATTTTATGGCTCCGCAAAGCACTTACTAGGGTCGTTAGATTGTTATACTCTTCCGACATATATCAAAGTTTCAATGAACGTTTCGTCCACAACTTACGATTAACTTACGTCTTCTTTAATCCCCATAATTAATTGTCGCTATTTATTTCTTCGTAATAATTATACATAAAATGAAATTTTAAAAATTTAATTATTAAATTTCCTGTATTCATTATTCATCAACCTGACTATATCATACTCTTTTACGGAGAGACAGAAACGAATTTAAAAAACGATTAACTTAAACGGTCCTTGTTATTTAGTGATGGTGTATTTAGTCCTATGACTGCTGCAGCCTACCCACTGAGTTTATATTTGCGCGTTTTATGAGCCCCTAAGGATCATAAATAGCGGAAAAGCGAAGACAAATTGAAGTGTTGGAATCTAGAAATGGATGGGGAATGGTTCAATTGATTTCTGTGGACGTGTCTGCGGGTGAAGGGACCGACTCCACTAATAAAGTAGGTTAATGGTGCCTTCAGTGGTCAGTGCTCGGTGGGGCTTTCATCTTCCGACCCCCTATTAAAACTCTCCCCGGCCTCTATCTTTGTACTGGGAGCGGATATTTCTTT
The DNA here is from genome assembly GCA_019843655.1 of Lethocerus indicus. Lineage (NCBI taxonomy): Eukaryota > Metazoa > Arthropoda > Insecta > Hemiptera > Belostomatidae > Lethocerus > Lethocerus indicus. The sequence goes on along the minus strand of JACDQD010000005.1, from coordinate 22,335,902 downwards.
TCGCCGGCTATTTCAGCCAGCGCTTGACAAAAGAAAGATGAAAAGGCGCTTTATATTTCTTATATCCTCTTACGACATATAGACAGTACAACTGAACGCTAAAATATCGCATAGTGGTGCGCTTATCCGCGGTTATTAAATTTATAATATTCGTACATTCATTTTGTAGAATTTAACAGACGGTGTCCGTAAGGACTATTCAGTGGGGAAAATTGCTCAATAGTGCCCACATTTTGTAAATCCGATAAACATATATAGTACATATACCCATGTATTTATGTAATTTATGGGATAAGCTGCAGTAATTTAAATTTTTATTATTAATTCCTTTTGAACCGATTCCAGTGACAGTTTTGTTTCCAGAGATCGGATTTAATAAAATGAAAATTAATGACGAATAATTATATTACGGATTAGAGGCGTTAATAATAACAAACCGGTTCGTGTTACACGTAATTAATCCAGTACGGGAATGCCGGTGATCGTACTTTTGTAATGTCTAAGGTGTTAGGTGATGGTGCAAAGTTTAGTAGTCAACTATGATCTCCCGCAGTGGGAGTTGGATGAGTAGTAATCCCGGGGGAGTGAGGGGCGTTGCTAAACAGGGCCAACACAGAACATCACCTACCCTACCCTACCCTACCCTACCCTACCATCCCTCGATAACCAGGTCAGGACCCCCGGCCCGAATTCAACCCTTACCCTAATTTCACTCCCACTTTTGCTCCGACCTCCCTCCACCTTGTTTTACAAAGTTTTATAAAATTAACTATATTGGCACCTGGAATAGAATATGGCCAATGCTGATATCGAAAAGAAAGTAAAATTCATATTTGATTCTGTATATCTTAGAGAAAACATTACTTTAATTACTGTTGTAACTGTTATAATTACTTCTATAAAATTCAGTAAATAGTTGAAATTAATAAGACTCGTTGATTAGAACGAATTCAAATTTATAGCTTCGAAATATGAAGACAATAAATAACACTGTCCAATTTTTATTATTTATAAGATGATGGCAATAAAACAATTCGTTTTTCATCGTGATTTAAGAAAAGGGAGGTTGAGACTGAAAAAATAACTAATCGATTTATAAATTGTCACACCATTTCACTGTATTATTAAGAAATATATTTGCAGTTTTTATTAAAAAATATTAATTTCTTCTCACTTTAGATTTATAAAGAAGAACCTACCGCTTTTGGCTTTGATATTGAATATTTGAGCATCTGTCCTCCATACGCCCTCCATTTAGAATCTCTATAGACCCGGATCCATAATTTTAATAATGAAAGTACTATCCCAATATCCGTCCGACTACATCTATATCGTTCCATAGAAACTTCATCTATAGCACGTTCTATTCATTCGTGACACTCTATGCTTTTCCACTTTCATGTCCAGTCGCCGTTTATCTGCTCATAATAGTATTATTCGTGAATAATTAGTTAGGCGCGGGCTCATTTCTAGCCAGGAATCCGTTGACTTTCCAAACAACGAGAGAGGGAGCCACACTGTGTCGGTTCGGAAACGATCCGTTAATAAAATATTAGCATTTGCGTTTTCCTATTGTTTTCCCCCTCAGTGGAGTTCAAATGGGAATGATCCGGCGGTTATCTAGATCGACCCTATTCATGATTTTAGTACCGTCCGTATATACTGATATGTTGTAATACAAGGAAATGACTGTATTAAATTACTATTTTAGTTAACGAGGTTTTAATTTAAATGAATCGCAGTATGACAACGAGGCATTAATTAGACACATCGCATTAACCGGGACGGGTTAACTTTTTCTCGTAATGCATCCCTTATTTGTGCCCATAATTATGAAAGTGGTCTAAGTCAATTCAAACTTTAAATACATTTTCATATGTAATACACACAAAATTTCATATTCATAGTAAACTTCCATTAATCGAAACTAATAAAATTCTAAATTAAAATGTTGCATAATATAAAAATATTTGTTAATTTATTCGTAAGCAATTCATTAAATATCTCGAAACCAGAAATATATGACTTAGACCACTATTATGGGCACGTTTGACAATGTAAGAGTAAAAGTTTCGACAGGGAGCAAAAATTTTTCGGCTGTGTCAATTGTAGTGACACGTGGTTTGTAATAAGGCGAGGGGGCACGAGACCCGGGCGATTATTAATGAGGTGGAGGGCCTAGCTGGGAGCGGCGGGAGCGGTGCAGAGGATCTCGTGAAGTGGCCGTCTGAGAGGAGGGGCCGGGTCAGGGCCGAGCTAAGAGGGGGCCCGCCAGTTGTTGTTGCCGGGGGGAAACGGCCCGCTCTAGCCCCTGCACAACCCCCCCTTGGACCTAAGAAAACCCCCAGGGGTACACAACACCGCGAATGAGTCAGCGCCGAAAGCCCGGCAATTTGACCGCGATTTATAGCCCAGTTACCGGAGCCTGCATGCCTCCTCTTCCCTTTAACATCGACCCTGATCCTTCCTCACTTCCTCAACGAGTTTCCTCCACGTCTGAAACACGAGATGTAGAGGATAAACAATGTATGTGAGTTTGACATATTACAAAAAAAATCGACCCTGTCACCATTGGCTTCATTGAGACAATAGTACTCTTAGGATAATTTATTTATTTTATTCGGTTTTTGGCAGTAAATTTTTTTCAGTAACATACTGACACGCATATGCGTATTGGATAATACTTCAGTTCCACGCCGTCTATCTCAGTTGCCCTGGAGATAGTAAATATATGAATTCATTTGTGATTTACAGTTTCCTCCCCCTTGTGTGATCTCTAGATAAGCTGGCTTGGTTCTCGGTACAAAATTTGAAATGGAACCCTATTCAAACCAAATCGTTGAGTATCATGAGCAGTTCATCACTACACTATATAAAACAAGCGAACCAGTATAATACACTGAAAAGAATATGAAGAGGGAGAGGACCCAATGCAAAAAACACAAGGGGAAATAAAATTTTGCTAGGCCAATTGGGAGACATAAACAATTAGAAGGATTGGAATGTACTTTATCCTAAAGATTTAGGACAGTTTACCTTTAATCCCTTTGGGTCTGGTTCAGTGGTTTACCAGCCAGTAATCCTTGGCTTATGAGGGGGATTCTCTAGAGTCTTACTATCGAAAAAGATTAAAGAGCTTTTACTCACTTTGTACCCGGAAAAGGGATAAATCCACCTTTTATATTCGGGATCCTCTTTATATGGAGGGGAACTAATTGGAATTAAAGTTTGACACTGACTTGTTCTTAGGAGAGAGAAATATTCGGCCATCTGATATCTTAATTTCCCCTACCCTGTACATCCCTGTTCTTTCAAGTTTCTAACGCCCTGAGGATTGAAGAAGGGATATTTCCGAACTCACAAAAATATGAAATGGAAAAATCCTGCTTCCATGAATAATTAACACAGGGGGCCGCGAGCGATAGGCCCAAGAATTTTTCTCTCTCCCTCACTCTCTCTTTCTCTCTCAGCAGTTTATATTTATACACCATTTTCTTTTTTAAGTGCCGGAAAGTTGGTTTGTGCAAAACAAAAGATAAAAGCACGTAGTTTTTCTACAACACGCTCGTTAAGTTGCCAACAGTAATTTTTTATGATGACGTCCCCCACCACCTCTTTCGGTTGGTCTACCGAGAATTTCCTAGAAATGAGGGAGGGGGCGGGCTGAAAAAATACAACAAAAAATATAATAGAGGAAAGTGCCAATTTCGTAACCGTGAATGGGATTTTAAAATTTGAATTCGGCTTTCTAGCGCCTTTTCGTGCCACCATCCCCCGGGGAATATAACCGGGAACATTAACCTGATAAATTGATACGGCCCGTCATAATTAAAACCAGAAATATATGGCGCAAAAGAAGAAGTTCGGAACCCTCATGAAAAATTGTCGCTTTTTTCTAGTGGCCTACCTTCCAGGGCGTGCATACATTTTGAGAACAATATTATACTTCATTCTATAAAACAAAATGGATCACTTTAATGTAATGTAATCACAAGTTACTCTTATTATAAGAAAATAATATTCTTATAGAAAACTACAGAATCTGATGTTATTATTAAATTTCATATAGGTAATTAACGTAAACGATTAAACAAAATATATCATTTTTTTTCTCACTCATCAGATACTACTTTACTGTCATATGTCACGGAAGGAAAATATTTTTCATATTTTTTACCACACTTATTTCATCTAGTAAAAAATTTACAAAATATAAAATTATAATATATAAAAAATTAAACGGAATAATATACATACGATATATCTAAGTAGGCCATATTTTGTTTGTGTATTTTTAGGTACTATTAGCCGATATAGATCTAATGCTGCGAATCCAATCGGTAAAGTGGTATTTCCGAGAATCTGTCAGGTTAAAAAGTTTTCGTATCGGGCGCAATATGGGGGGGTCGGTACAGGGCACGACAATATAGAGGGGCGGGGTCCTCTGAGACCGTTTCCCCCACATCGGTGACAAGTTTTGAATCCACGCATTGTGAAAACGTGTCAGCTGCCATATTAGCGGAACACCGGCCGCACCAGCAACATAACATTGTCGCTTAGCCGAGCTTTGGTCGAGGACCGCCAGCCCAATAATTATTACTATTCAATACAAAGTCCTATCCGCCACTAGGTCAACCACCCTGGATCGACGCGTAAACTAATCTAAACAATAAGCTATGTGCTAACAATTTAGAACAATAGTTATTTCGCTAAATTAATTAATTATTTTAAAATATAATCTATTCTATACATAACAGTTGTACATGTACCGGTTAGCTGGTCCACCTATGGATGAATACATATTTATTGGATATGTATTGGATCAATACATATTTTTTCCTCTTGTATAGTCGGACTTTAGTTAAGTACACTCAGGGGGCGCTAGTTTCACAAAAATCGTTCGGTGAGTGCACTTGCAGAGATGAACTAGCCCGCCCCCTGAGGGTGGTGCGGAAATGTACTTAACTAAAGTTCGTTGGGTGCACTTACACCGATAAACTAGCGCCCCCTGAGGGTGGTGCGGAAATGTACTTAACTAAAGTTCGTTGGGTACAGTTGCACCGATAAATTAGCGCCCCCTGAGGGTGGTGCGGAAATGTACTAAACTAAAGTTCATTGGGTTCACTTGCACCGATAAACTAGCGCCCCCTGAGGGTGGTGCGGAAATGTACTTAACTAATGTTCGTTTAGTGCACCAATATGCTAGATTACTAAAAATGAACTTTTTTCAATAAATTTTGGATCAACAGGAAAACTTTTATGATCGTAAATACACACAATACCAGGTAGGTTTTCTGTCATATATTTGGAAGTCAGAACCTAATAGTTGTGACCAGTTGCAGTGAGGATGCCCAAAAAACATCCAAAGTGCCAAAGTGACTAACACCGCTACTGAAGATGGCGAGCGACCGAAACAGTAAAAGACCAAACCAGCGAGAGGTGACAGAAACACGAAATCTACGTTATAAATATGGTAATTAGGACAAGAGTAAGGCTAATAAATTATAATTTAGTTTGCTTACTTGTCATTGTTCTCGTATGTTATCGGAGATTGGTGTCCGAGGTGAAATTCAGCGGCGGTTCCTTCGGTCAAGGTGTTTAATGATTTCCGAAGCTAATCGCTCCAGTTGACAGAGAAGGATAAAGCCGACGTGGAGGGGATGTGCAGGGCCGGCACTGAAAGGACGCCTATACACGGCTGTGTCCTGTATCGGGGTCGGTGGGACGTATAGCGTTAATAAATTAAGACCGGAGGTGGGTAGAGGGGAAGAGATTTGTCATCTTTATGGGAGCCGTCAGCGCTCGGGCCTTCGGGCCCGTCCCTCCAGTTTGTCACCCAGCCCGCACAGTAAATCGGAAGGGTATTCCTATATTTTTTATTTTTTTACCGGATTACCGGACGTTATTTCGCATACGCTCGTGACGAAGGGCGTCACCCCGTTTCGGGTGAAGAAAGATGAAGCACGACCGGAACAAATCAAGTGTGCGTTAATGACATTTTAAATCATCACTTCAGACGTCTTTATTCTCGATTTATTACCGCCCATTTATTCCGATGTTTAAAAATCCAGATTTAAGGTTCGGAGGCGCTACAGTATTGCTATTGTCACAGTCGGGATAGTAATCGCGTATGTGGGATTTTACAGAACATTTACAGAAAAACCAGTAAAAAAAGTCCAGAATATGTAAATATAAGATTATTTACTTTATTACTTTCAAAATTCAAATTTACTATAATTTATGGCTGAGTCTAAAGGCAGTTCGCCAACAATAATTCACATTATGCTTATGCCAAAAGCGATGAAAACCGGATGAAAGCGCTTAAAATAAAAACTTTTGACATTTTTATCTCCGAACTTTCTTGGCGGAAACACTATCTGGTTGATGAACGAGTATGAGATAAGTCCACTAAGTGGCACGGAGCTTAATGTCGAATGAATTTCTAACCAGCGAAAAATTGGCCGACCTTTTAAACGTTACAAATTACAAATATTAGACTCGTACAGTGATTTTCGCGTTTTTCTGCCTCTACGCGCCAATTTTTGGTATTTTACTAGACCGTTTTCTGCTGCTCACCATCTTCAGAATTACTAAAATGTGGATAAATTCCGTTTTAATAATTTCCAATGGAATAACTTGTGTGCGCTCGTCAAGCAGTAGTATAAAACAAGTATGTATGGCTTTAATCTATAATAATTCCTGGTTGTCTCCGCTAATGCATCGCTTTACTCTGTTCCGATATTTCGTCATATAGTGAAATGTAGTATAGGGGAGGTTGTTATAAGGTGGCGGGGGTTGAGTGTTCTTTGGCGGGCCCCGTCATAATACGGGGGGGCACCCCTATCGTCGTCAAGTTATATAGGGGGAGGGCAGGCGCCAACCGCCCAACTTGTTTCAACTTGCTAATTAACAAACAACCTCCCTAAAACTACTCGCCCCGACCGCATTAGGAAGCGTGCCCCCACATTCGCCGCCCGAAGTTTACAACTCGTGACTCCAAACCAGAGTCACGGACTACCTGCGATCCTGTTTAACCTTGTTTACATAACTCACGTACTCCGGATCTCTCTCTTTATTTCTCCTCTCCTTTTTTATTGCCCAATTTTTATAGGGTTGCGTATTTAAAACAAGAACTAAACCATAGTTTGATCTTTTACGTTCTGCATAGGCAGCGACGGTTGTTGGAAGAGGTATGAATAAAGGATAATATCGTTTAATTCAATAGGTATCGGCTTTATAACATGTCTAAAATCTATTATTTGTAATTGCGGAATTTTTATTCGTGTACTTTATCACTTTAAGTGCTGGGGCTGCCACAAAATAATTAGTCTGTGTTCAGTGTTTTCTTGTAGTTTCTGATTACTAGGATATTTGTATTTGAATCTCTAAGCAAAATTGAGGTTTAATAATTGTAGTAATATACTCCCTGCTTTAGTGGGAGGGGCTTCCCTAATTTGGCAAGTCGACTCCCGAACTATGGTAAAGGATATATACGAGAGTTAACTGATTCTGTATTATCTTTTAATAATAAATAAATAATATAGTTTTGTGGTAAATAAAATAAGGTACAGTAAGGGCCTATATAAATAGGGAAAAAAGAAAAGAAAGGGTCTTACATGTCGAATAATCAGTCCGACAGCAGGGTCGTGTTTCGTCCGGAGTTTCGTGATTAGGTCAGTTCGGCCTCATGACGAGTCACAATGCCCGCTCTCCCCCGGAGCGAGGTGCACCTAGCTGCAGCTTGAATTTGAATGGAAGCGAATGTTGTAGAGGACAAGCCGCCGTAAAATCGTGTTCACTACCGGCGGTACGGTCCGGGCCGGGGTTCAATTGTCCCGTCCGTTTCCGGGCTTATCTGAGTTCACGTTTCCCGGTAGATCGACGAACATCTATTCCGGTGGAATATATGGAATATTTATAGGCCCGAACAACTACAAATTCATTACTCAAATAAATTTTTAAATAACGTTTTTAATTTTAAAAATAAATTTTTAACGGCTTCAATCCCTTGGTCGTGGGCGGACGCCCAACTCGAGTACAGCGCTATTGATACTAATCACGCAACACCTACCGGTGTCACCGTATAGCCTAAGCGAATATTCCTCGACTCCTTAAAAAAATGGATTGATAAAATAAATTAAATATACTGCTACTTGCAGAACTAATGAATCTTATTAAATGAACGGATATATGAAAAAACGATTAATAATAGACGGTAAGGCGCGATGCAGCGTATATTGGAACAGGGTACCTAATTTGAAGGAGGGTGTAGGAGTTGGTTCGCAACACCTGCTGCTGTCATATGAATTATTGGTGCACTTTCTTCCCAAGCTAGTTCGTGCCCTCTGTTTATAGAAAACGATATCTGTATTTCCTTTCCTCGGTGGGAATACCATATTCTTAAGACTTACTTATTATTTTATTCTGTCGTAAAACGTAACAATTATCATCTGTTTCGATATGGTGTCTTTATACTACAGAGAAAAAATTGTTCAATACGCATAGCACCCGCGTTTAAATTCACTAATATGACGAAATATCTCTGGCACAACTGAGAACACTCTGTATCTGCAGTATTATCTCCACAGAGGGTGAATTGACGTTTATTTTCAGAACGACAAGAGGGAAATACAATATAATGTAGCCGTTAACCTTCGGTAGCTGTATCAAATTTGTTATATAAATTTGAGATTTGCATGTTCTGTTGAACTTAATTTTACGCGCGATTTCCGATCCTGTTAATTCGTGAAGCACCATCCGACTAGGGTCTAATTTGGAGGTCTTTCGGAACATAAAACGCCGAAAGTGTGGGGGGTTTAATTCATCTCACACCGGACGGACTGAACGAGCGCTTGGTGCCAACGGACTGCAAAAACATTCAAACGGCTAAACGAAACTAGTGGGTGGAGTGAAAGAGGCATTTAATTAAACTCCCGGGCTAAATGAGCACCGTAAAACCGTCGGCTGTTTGAGATTCCCGAAAGGGTGAAGGAGGGGGCTGGGGCTGGGGCTAGGGTAAGGTCTCTGATTTGCGGCCCACGTGTGCAAACGCTTGCGGTCTTGTTTACACGCCTTCCCGGGTACTTATTAGTTTCTTTTTTTCGTTTGGATCCAAAGCAGGTAATGAAAAAACTGAATTTATACTGTATTAATTAATAACTGAATTTTTACATTGATTTGTTTTCACGTAACTTTCGTTATATATAATTTTTTTGCGGAAATATTTATAGGCTTTTCAGATATCAGTACTCCATACGCGATATGCAGTATTATTGTTAGTACAATTCCGATATTACATTGATGATTTTATAAATTATTAAACTATCAAATTTATGAAATTTGGTGACGAATTTGGGACCAAAAGGCCAATAACCTCTGTTCTTACGAAGAGTTGTGCCTAAGGTTCACTCAATTCATAGAATGTGGGACACATAAGTAACGCGGCGTGCCAATTAATAACGAAGAACGGCGTGCTCTGATCAGCCTAAAGGACAACGACGAGTAATGAATAAATAATATAATATATAATAAATACAAAAATAATAATTCCTGGAGTGGAGCCGTGCCCCAAAGGGACGAAACCGAGCACGTCCGCCCAATTTAGGAAAGCCATTTAATTAAAGCTAACCTCCCAGTTTAGCGGCACAGGAATACGGGGAGGCCTCGGCTGGTCAACCGGGAGACCGCACTCTTTTAAGAGTTAGGAGAAACAAACGAAATTTAAGTCGTATTCGAGGAGTATTAAAAGCTCCCACCGAGTTCTCTTTTTTTCCCCCTCGACTGCTCTCCACTTTGGCGCCGGTAATTGGGATTCCCTCGGGATATTTTCTCGGGTCAGCGAGCCCCATTCAAATGTCCACCGCGGTTTTAAATCGCCCGATAGCACCGTGGAATAACAAGCGCTATTTCTAGCCAGACACTGGCACTAATCCATTGTGGACCAGCACTATTAGTGGGCCACCGTTCAACAGCGGTTTTTCCAGTTTTAATTTCACCACCTAATATACTGTGGGGGGAGGACCAACTGAACCTTGTGTAAATGTTAGGAACACTATTTTTTCTCATCAAAGCAAAAAACGATTTCTCTGAAAAAGGTTTTGCTGAAACTCGTTGTAAATTGATATTGCTTCAGTAAACGAAAAACAAACCGGTTAATGATGAGGACAAAGAAAATTATCTTCTATTGCAACATACTCGTTTTGTTTTTAATTTTGCATAACAATTTAGCATTGTGAATTTATCCAAAGTGCTCTAACCTCATGATTTAGAAGAATGCATACGAAGCGTCAGATCGTCCTGAACATATTTTAAATGGTGTAATACTGGAAAAGTTGTGTAACTCGCGTGTAATTTATCTTAATTTTTTTAACGGATTTTTTAGGGTTTCAAGTTTTTATTTAGTGTGACTAACTTAGACGAAATCTACTGTTTATATACATGTGTATTAGCGCTACTGGTTGAAGTAGGAATATTACGACATTTGTAATTGTGTAGAGTAAACTCCAAGAACACTGTTCTGGGATTGTTTTCTGTTAGACTGTTATTTGATTGATGGACATTCCAACCACATTCTACAACAATTTTACCCAACCTAGGCCAATTAAACTCCGGTAGATTGAGCGAAACACATAATTCATTAAGAGGTAACTTCACTCTGCTAGAAACAGATCCCCGGGGCTGGAGAGGAACAACGGTTAATGAATTGAATGCCCATGTATATTCAGTATTCAAATAATCTTATTACAGCGCCGAATTGGCTCTCTTTAAAAGGGGTTCAAAGCTGTTAAGTTGGGGAAGATTGTAGAACTTATAATACTAATTCATGATAAGGAGAGTTTATAAAAACCAAAAGTGAGTTCTTCAAAGGCTTAATATTAAAACTCGAATTTTATTTGGAACTACTTTAGTTTTATTCTAATAGGCGCATTGTGGGCTTAATTCACTCTGAAGAATTCATATTTCCTAAAAATTATTCCAAACATGAATTCAGTATTGCGAACCTCAATTTTATTTATGCGCAATATTTTATTCTAACTTATAAACACTTCGCATATTTATGTCTCGAGTGTTTTTAACTGTTGCATTAAATGTTTTTTACCATTTCTTTCACATGTATAAAAACATTATTATTATTTTGTCCAATAGTTAATTATCAGATGGTCAAGACAGTGTTATTGCAATAATAATGGGGGAATATTAGTAATAAGTAAATTAAAAATATTCCCAAATATCGTAGGTTCCGTTAATAAAAATATGAAGTTAATCTGAAATCTTGACAGTAATCGTTTTGAATTAAAAGTTTAATACTTTGTGGTCACACTCCTGGGTTCAATTCTCTAGATTGAGTTCACTCTCCGATTGGGTTGTACGCAACCAATTGCGAATTTGAATTCTAAGTTACTAAGTGTCTTGCATTCATTAGTAGATAACAGAGTTGGGGAATGGCCGAGGCTCTTAACGAATCATTCAATGGCCATGTAAATGGCCGGCGCCGAGGAGGAGGCGGTCGGCAGGAAGGATACGAAGGCTCGGTAATAACTGTGCGGTGGTGGGGCGGGCCCCGATTGCCCCAAGTTTGGGGCGGTTCGAAACTCGAACTGGAGGCCCGAGTTGGTCGGAAGCCCTGTGGTGGTGGTGGTGGTGGTGGCGGCGGTGGTTATGACGGGCGTCGTCATCGGCGGCTTAATTAAGTCTCGCAGACCGAGCCCCGTCCCTCAGAATTTTGGGCTCTCCAACTCTCGGCAACCTCTCTTCAACAACCTTACCAGCTTTTACCCTCACAATAGTCCTCGGGGGATGGAGTTTTATTCCACCAGCCAGTGAAGATATGTCGTTTATTAGGAAATCGGGGAGTGAATGGAATATTATCACGTGGATGATTTGGTGCCTCGCTCCTATTAGTAATTTCTAGATATTTTTCCAGATAACAAATAACGGGGAATAAAACGGTTCAGATTTAAAGAACCAGTCGCCAGGCATTCTTCAGGGCAAAACTTTCACTCATACTCGACAGAAGAGAGAATGAACTAAACAATTACTAAAAAAACTGATGGTGAATGATCCTGTCAACGCTGTTATGTTAGGAGATGAACGCTGCAAGTTACTCAACTTACGTGTACATTGTGAATACTTTAATTTTCAAGGTTCTCCACTCAGACAGAAACCGCAGTGTACCGAAAGTTCATTCCTAAAGTGGGGACCGTGTTCCTCTCCCTCCCGTCATCGGTAAGGGCGTACCCTTACTTTCCCGGCCGCAAAAAAGGAAACCTACTTCAAAGGCAGCCTCGGGGAGACTAACGGGGTCGAAGCTCCACCACAATAGGAACAGGCTTCAGCACCCTGTCCTGAGTAAAAACCGTAAAAAAAATGTAATGAATTGTTGCAAATTATTTTGTCGATAATTATTTATTCAGTCTTCGTTCTTGACGGCCAATATCCGGCCATGGACTATGAATATTTCACTTGGCCAATGAACGTGCCTTGAATCCATTCAAAAAAGGTCGGCCTCCCTCTATTGACCCACCTCTGATTTTTAGTTTTCTCTTATTCGCCTAACATTATTTAATAACCCGTTTTGACCAATTCCATCTGTGCAGAAAAATCAACAAATGTATTATCGTATTTCTTTCGTATGGTAAACTCAACACGAAGCTGCAAAAGAAATTTTATTAAATACACAGTTCACTTTTTATTTTCGTTGAGAATATAAAAATCGGATCCATACCTGTGTTAAAATAGTCGGCCTATTCCAATTCAATAAATTCGGGCCAATTAATTTTCCAGGAAAAAGATAATTTTATAAAGCGTAACATTCGAATAATTACGATCGTTATAACGTTTAATCATTTATGGGCTCCCGACTTTCAGTCTTATGTACGCATTTGCAGAGGAGAAATATATTTCTTTTAATTATAACAATATACATTTAAATTGAGAACATTTAAATTCGATTAAAGATATAATACATTATTTTTGTGTTTAATTAATCGCCGTTACCAGCTATTTGGGTTACTGCTTAACCTTTATACTTGACCAAGTAGGCGTAGTTGTGAAGGATGCTTCATGCCGCCAGTACACTTTTAACTAACACTGTAATTGCTGGCGGAATTCTAGAGACGATGGTGTGAACCAGTGAAAGTGCTACACGGTCGGTTACACATGAGACGATAAATAAAAGTAATTGAGCCGAATTAATTTATTCGGGGGGAAAATGGAAAATTGACCGTTGTATTCCGTTTGCGGAGCCCTAACGACCGTCCGGCAAAATGTCGGGGTCCGAATTAGCCGAGCCGAACATGGCCGCGGGTAGGGACAAACGTCCGGCCGCTTCCCCGGCAACTTGAACCCACGACTATAAATAAGTTTTATAGTCGCGTTAAACTCTAACTTTAAACAAGTGGAGACCGAATTAATACAGTGGAGGAGAAGGAAAGGAATCCGGGTATGGGGTTGGTGGCTGCTTGGTGGGGGGGAGTATAAACCGTCCTAGGGTAACTCCCCGAAGGGGAGTTTAAATCATTGGCCGCACACTAATCACTGAGCTTTTTCAGTGCTCAAACGTGTTGCCGACAATACCCTCCACTCGCCTAAATCTTCTCCCCATCCAACCCAAGGGGAACACTTTGGAAGATACACTGTGGCCCTATTCGTTTTCACAATATTAATTCCTCCCCTGCGCCCGTATTATTTCACGCGGTTAGCACGCGTTTTTCCCCGTCACGTCATAATCTTTGGTTGAGATTGTGTAGTTAAATTAATTAATTGCTAATAAGTTAATAAATCCTCCCAAAATTAAACTATGATCTAGCTGTATAAGTGGAAGTAAAAGGCAACAAAGGAATATCTGAAAATCAGTATATTGTACGATTTTTTGTTAAAAATTTCGTTTTCTGGTCACAACATTTTTCACAATTCAAGGGATAATTTTCACTAACATCTTATTAATCACAGAATATTATTCAGGATCAAGACTGAGGTAATGACCGCAGAGAGAGAGAGAAAAAAAACTGGAAGTACTCTGTAAGGTTATGTTATCATTTCTGTTAGTTTTTTTAGGTCTTGGTCAAATTTATCTGTTAATTACAGGTTATCACTGTGGCAAGTATTTTCCTCTTAGGTTGTTCTACTGGTCCTTCTAGGCGCTTCGAATGGAGTTTCTGCGGTTCTTTCTAACACAGGACACACTACCGGCTAGCTATTTATGGACGCCGTTTGTCAACGTTGGAAGAATACGGATCGGCCCTGAGTCCATTCCCCGGGGCCCAGACAAATGGACGTCTATTCAAATATTGGGGGTGCGATATACAGCTGTGGGGGGGTGTTTTCCACCCCTATGTATAGTGGTCCGACCGTGGTAATTTTCATCGGTATGCCGGCCGCATCTCCTGACCCGGTGAGGATGGGGGGGTGACAGCTCAATTTCCAAGTTGCGGACAAACCTGAATCCCGTTTCCCCCAACCCGGACGCCCCATGCCACCTTTTTGCCCCCATCACCGGAAAAGAAACAAAGCCCATTACAGAAAAGAAATTCTATACCTCCTGGGCTTCACGGACGCTGAACAAAGAGGCAGAAATATATTCGTTACGAACTTAAATTGAAGTCAGTAGATAGAAAAAGTAGTTCGTAATAATGCAATCATGACCAACGAAGTTAATTATTTCAGATACTTCGTTTGATAGTACGCAGAACACTTCCAGGACTGATCATTCTTTTTATATTTAACAATCCTATGAAAAACCATTATCGAGTCATATTACAATAAATTAAAATTACAATAATGTCTTGATAAGGTATAACTCGCAATACTTTCTTGGTTATCTTCCGAGTGATTCCAAAATGTAGTCCAAAATAATAATAAACTAATAAAAAATATTGTTTTATCTCAATTAGTTAACCAAGGCCTTAGTTTATACTTTAAAAAATGGTATTTTCTTTCAATCTAGACAGGCTGTCTTCGGGTGTCACGGAGTACCCAATTTATAATTCTTACTCCATACACGTCCAATGATGCGACAACGAAAACAGTATGATAACGCGCATAGCGAATAATTTGCGAATTATTAAGTGAGTTACAACTCCAGATAATATCGCGAAACAGCCGCAAATTTCCAATCTCGTAATTCCATCGTATTGGCAAGCCGGAGAGAAAGTTTCATGATTCCCGCATTAAGGGAATTTACGCTACTGTAGGAACTTCAACTTTTTACTACTGAATTAATTTTTTCAGAGACGAAACTTTTTTAAAACGTAAAACTAAAAGTGCTTTATCCTCAAATAGGGTGGAGCATCTCTAATTCAATCTATGCGGGAGTACTTATAATTTTATTTGAAATTTTAATTTCGCTGTCGAGATATGTGAGGAAATCTTCAAAAGGGAAATAAATAGTAATGTTCCCAGGTTAACAGAGAGTTATAATATACCTCAATTTCCTTGCTATTAGTTTGGAATAATCATTCCTGAATATCAAAAGTAAATAAGTTAAGTTGACTTATTTGAAAACTTATAACGAATGATTAACATATTTAAGATATACCAGAAGATATCATGAAGCGGTCGCGCCATCTTCATTTCATCGTACCAGGAAACCGGCTAGAATGTTTTAATAAAACGACCTGCCCGTGTTAACTGTAATACGTTCAATTCCTGCCCTGATAATTGGCCCGCCTTTACAGTCGACAAGATGAACGGCGTGAGTTACTGTAGGGCGTCACTGCAGCCAACAATGCTCGGGTAATTAGATAATTATTGCTAGGATGTCACGCGCTATAACGCCCAGTCTACCGGTGTAATATCTCATACACGCTAGGCGTCAGATATAAGCTACATAAAGGTCTTTCGATACAATGGGCCACTTTATTCCTCTAAGATCAAGACGTCTTAATTAACAGGATAAGTGGTAAATACAATAATAAGCACTGATACGTAAAATCCGTTCATTCGTAAAATAATTACCTAAATATTTCCCATTTAATCGATTGATTCTAAAGGAAAGTGTACCGCATAATAACGCTAACTAATAAAAAATGTAATGAATGCCTTTTAAAATATGTTTCTTATAATTAATTAATTGTGCTGACTACTTGTTACAGGGATGATCAATATTTCTTATTTGGGCAATTTTCTTATATTTTTTTGGGCAAAGGGTGTATGGCAAATGAAATTACGAGATATATTCTTTAATGAAATACGCAATACGTATATGTGTATATATATATATATATATATATATATATATATATATATATAGCAGCCATAGATCTATTGGTTGTGTATGCCGGTGGAGGAATTGGGATGGGTGTCGGGTGGGATCGGAGGGCGTGGTGGGGTGCGGTAGCTGGCCGGGGTCGATAGTACCATGACCCAGTGACCTAGACTCACACTCCGGCTACCTGATCAACTCTCCTCCGAAGGGGGTTTCTGCGAAAAATCTAATTTTCGATTTCCGGCCATAGCAGCGGCCACAATTGGCCCGGTTCAGTTGTCGCAGAATCCATCTTTTCTCTTTATTGTTCCCGAATACAATTGTCGTGATTGTATTCGGCGTTTGAACGGGAGGGGATTAATTCGGCCCTCCACGTGAGAAACACTGTGTGTCAATCTTAATTACCACACAATAGTCACAGTTGGGGTCATAGTGCCGCCGAAACATTAGTCGGAACTTCAACCTCCGTTCCTGCCGGTATCAAACAGTGTTCCTGTGAGCACTGTACTGAAAATATGTTATAACAGAGTAGCCGGGAAATATGTAGACTTCATGGCCACGTTTTTGTAATAGGCTTGGTTATATTCATGGAAAGGTTCGTAGTTTTCTCGATCTTCTCTCGCTCTTTTGGACTATCTGCTGTACGTGGGACATCCTCTCTGCACGGTCACTTCACTTTTACTTTCAAACGGAACTTGATCCTGCTGACAGGATGCCCCCAACAGGCTACCAATGTCTGGATGCTGTTGAATCCAGTTTTCAAAAAAATTAATAAAATAAGACCACTAAGCGATTTACTGAGAAGGCCTCTCGTTGTTCGACCGGCAATTGAATTCGAACCGATTTGAAATCGATTATAATTTCATTGGGCGGAATATAATCAGCGTCGAGACTTTCGTGGAGGAAACGTCGCCGAGAGGGAAGGAATTGGGGGAGGAAAATGCCGATAAAAAGTTCGCCCGATAAAATCCATCACTCATTGGTCTCACCGGTCAGACGGCCGAACCCCAACCCACAATTGGTTCCGGTCGTTAAACTCACCCCACCCCTCGTTTTACGCCCTTTCAATTTACAACTCTTTTGTCTGGGGCGGAATCCTGTTTATGTACAAATAGAACTTCAGATTTACAGGTGGGTTTTCCGCGGAGTGTCATAATAAATTTATTTCGTTAATCGTCTTATTTGTATAATGTATGTGACTTTTACAACACAATTTTTTTTAGACGACTGTTTTATGACTATTTTTTGCCATAATGCACTAGTCATGAGATTTCTCCAGACATCCTGAGCTCAATACATATTTGAAACTGTACCAGGTTTTAAGCTTTTAATACATATGCTTGTTTCTAAAAGGCCTAGGCCTCCTTTCTAACGCTGTTAAAGCGAATGGATTCATTTATCGTTCTCGGAACTTTTCTGTTTCTCCATTAAATATTTTTATTCCAGTAGATCGTGTCTTCGTAGTTGAGCGCGAGTTTTGACTAAAGAAGTCCGTAAGCTTACAAAGACATTTCTTCGGGTGCCGCTAAAACTTAACCTCGCGGAAGGGAGTTTCGCCGGTTGGCGGCTTTATGTAGACGGTCCGAGGGGAAAATCCTCGAGAGCAATTTCCGGCCGAAACGAGAAGTCGTTATTCTCCGTTTAGCGCGAACCTTTCAGCGGTGATTTGCACGAGTCGCTGGCTCCGACGTCGCCCCATTTTATTAAAGTCCGTCCGGACCAGTCCACCTTTGAATGTTTAAAATTAGTCCTCCAGTCTTTATTCCGCTCCAATAATAATTAGACGCCCGTAATATTAATTATTGTAGAGCACCTGCCTTAACAAATGCATTGTTGTTAATATCAGACTTTAACATATAAGTGCTGTTTCTATTTCCTTCTGCCCAATTGCTCCTAAGCCAGACCAGTTTCTTCTTCTAACAGTCGTCTTAGAGTTTCGGTAACATTAAATTAAAAAACCTTTGCTATCGATAAAATATCTGTCAAAATATATGACATTTTAAAAACATAGAGTAATTTGATTGTAAAAGTCCACATCTGCCATATCCAACTGCCCATATTTTGATTTATTACCTTTTTTAATAATATTACAGAAGAATGAAGCTGCCTAACGATAAAAATGGATATATGATGTGTTGTATATCTGGAACTTTGAATGGTGTTCATCATGTACTGTGGAACAGCATTACCAATCAAATCGGTTAATACCGGTTGTACCCGATTATCGTTAGTTATACTGGCGAAAGAGGAATGGATGGAACCGTAAAATATTGATGGGATCAATATATGGCCTTACCACCGGGAAATACAAGTTGAGAAAGGCGCAATAGATCCCACCACTGCGAGGGACTAAAGACCGCCGTTAACGGGAAGTCAATTGCGGCGGCGGCGGCGGAGCCCATTTTATGAGTTTTCCCTATCCGTTTCCTTGGACCAACTTTCCCTCGATATTTCCTCCGGGAAAGAGGCCGTGGAACGTACAGCGAAGTAAATAGAAGAAAATCTGCCTCATCCTCTCTAAACCACTAAAACTCTTTCTCTATCTCTATACCGCCGGGATTTGTTACTTTCTAATCAATTGATGATTTTTATTGATGGGAATTCTCGCTCAAATAACTCATAATTGTTCATCAACTATATAATACAGAAAGGTCCATATCAAATATTTATATTATTTTTAGATAACATAAGATTTTCTTATTTGTATCTATTTATATTTATGTTGTGATATCTCGTGGGTAAAATTATTTAGATCCAACCTGTAATATCAGGCGGCATATTTCTTTAAGTAATAAGCGTGATCACGTTAATTCTTGGTCTATTTAAATTTTAATAAAATATATAAATATTCGCTTAGATGTAAAATCCACGAGGTACAGGGTTTTTTTTATATTATCTACAATGGTTCGTTATTCTCTAAAATATTACCGATGTAAGGACTTCTTCCTTGAAGATTAATTGGAGCCAAACAAGTTGAAATACGCTTGGTTGTAATATTATATCGGTATTCTGAGGGAGGAGGGTTGTGCGTTATTCAGTGTACACGTGCCATCTTCAAGAAGCTTTCGAAGGATTAGTGTTTCCTTGAATTTCAGTCGAGATCCTCCTCTGGCCTCGTTTCCCCGTTCTTTAATGATTACCAAACAACTGGAAACTTAATTGGTCCCAATTTATCTTACGCACTAAATATTGGAGCCGCCTAAATTAACGTAAAACCTCTCGAGATGACAATCGTAGAGGCAGATGCCTTGTATATATTAGAAACATGTAACGGACATATTTTGATGTTAATATTGAGCTTCGTATTTGTAATAAACGCAATAAATCCACTTTAAAATATCTTTATTATAATATCATTTATTAACTATTAAATTAGTAACCGCCTAATTATTTATACCCAAATACCATTATTTTAGGAGTTACATTTGATTATATTTGCAATTCTGTTCTTCTGTTAAAGTCACACATTATATTTGATTAACAGATTTAAATGTTCTGCAGTATTTTATTTAGTAGAAATAAATATTTTACACTTGCCGTTGGTTCGTATCGGGAAAACATAAACTCTGTGGTTTATTTCTGTGAGTTTATTGCTGTTCATTGATCTGGTTATCTACACGGCGAGCATTGGGTTCATGTTCCACTTGCAGTTATTCCATTGTCGAGAGCCTCCAGTCCCCCTGGAGCCCATTTTATTGGCGGTAAAAAGATTTTCAGAATTTTTATAGGCGACTCCGCTTCCAGTGTTTGTGCATGATTGATGCACTTTTCATACTTGTCGCGGATCCGAGACCAGACCTTATTTTTTTACTCTTCTGGATTTATATTCACGCCCCGTTTTCCCGGGACGAACTTAGCTGCAGGATGTTTAATATTTATATGTCTCCGTTATAGCTTATTCATTGCCGTTCATACTTTCAAAATTTATTCGTCAGACGCCTTATTTTCCTTACCGCCCGGAACGTTTTTCTTACGTATACTTGTTATGTGTTAACGGATTTGTACAAGATATTATACATATGAGCTTATATTACTATATACGATGCAAGTATTGAGATTTGAATATAGGACATTGCAGTGTAGAAATTTAGACAAACTGTACAGAAAATATTGATTAATACGAAAAATGGGTTAGGCTCAGTTCGGATTGAGCTACCGACAGAATTTTAAAAATTTATATTGCTCTAATACGGGCGTTCCAACTCGTTTCCGGGAGGAAACGGTTTGAATTATTGCGGTGGCGGGATAATGGCCGGAACGCAAATGGGGCTTTAAGCGGTGAATGGGCGAGCGATACGGGGGCGGTACACGTAGACAAATTATTAATACCTTGATGGTCTAATTAACTTGCAATAAATTGTCGTTTCGCGTCAAGGGTTTATCGTCCCACTCAGCCCCAGCTCCGGCGCTGGCCCAATCTGTCTCCTGCAAGTTTAAACCGGAGCCGGCTTTTAATTGAATCTGTATTCGGTTTGATAGATACTTGTGAGGGTAGCCCTCGTTTGTCCGTATGAGTCATGCGGCTATCAAACCACACGTATACAGTAAATCCTGAATTAGCAATGCGGTAAATAGAATCGACAGTAAAAAATAATCAACAATTTATGTATTTAATTCCTGAAGTTGAGAATTATAGCCCGTTCATTCTGTTCTATTGACAATATCTGGAATTCAAAGTTCTGTTGTTGATTTAAGAAAAATGATAAAGCCTGTCTAGTTCCATGACAACCTATGGACATACTTATAGACTTTGGGATACTTGTCTACTAATACTAATACGTGTCTAATACTTAAATTGTGTCATACGTTTCAATACGATCGGAAAAATTAGAAAAATCAAATTAGAAGATTAAAGAAAAAGCGAGAAATTATAATGTAATTATTGGACGGGATGAAAAAACTAAATAAAAGTTGCATTTATGTTCTTACAATTAATAAATATTGCGTTATCAGGCTACTGGAGATATAAGATCGATAGAAAGATGATCGTAAAAAAGACATAATTACTGATAAATATTATAAACATGTTGACATCTGGACGCTATTTATGCCCAGGACGCCTTCCTGCAATGACTGATGAGTTTCCCGAACGCTGTCTACTCGTTTCCATTTATAAATTGACGCGGGGATCGTGAGGTGGCAGGAAAATTAATTATGCCGTGGAAGGGGGGGTATAGCGTTGGTGGGTTGGGGGCTTAGGTCCGAGTTGTGTTTGAGGGCGCCGTGGCGGGGCTGTTGTCGTCGAGGGCCTCACTGATGACCGGTGTTTACACTGCGGTCGAGGGGTTGTTTCAGCCCACTAATGCCCCCCCCCAACCCACTACAGAAGAGCTCTGTTTGTTAATTAGTAACAGGAAACTAGACCCGCACACCGTAGGCCACCTCCGCCTCCTGGCCCCCAACCTAAGTGGGTTTATTTCCCAATCTGGGACATGACTGGTATCAAATCTGAGTGTGAAAGGGTCGGTTCTAAATCTTTCTCTGAGGATTACCCGCCGGTTGTTCACTATTTGGGTAAAGTTGTAATGAATAAGTCTTTAAAGCGGACGGTTCGAATGAATGGACTGTTGGACATAAGAGCATACCTTCGAAATCATTCAGGTCATGAAAATTCAGTCAACAAATTTACCCACCATCGCTTGTGTGGTTTTCTTTCAATATTTTCTGCCATTTAACAGTTCTGCGTTTTGTCCTAAATGTCAACGTGTTATAATACTGTGGCATTTTCGACGTAGAACTATTGTGGAGAACAATTGAGGAATTTAAAATACTTTTTATGTTATTGACACGACTGATGCCGACATGAGTTCGGGCTGGGCAAGGCGATGAATGGCATCACCCGTTTACTGGTAAACCATCAGTGCGGTTCGGACTGTGGAAATTAAGAAGAGAAGTAGGGAAGTGAGATGAGAAATGGCCCGAAGTTCCGCAATATACTCTGATCAAAGTACCAGTTTAAAAGCTAATAGAGAACTCGAAGGGGAGACCGACGAAATACATTTCAATTTCTCTTCACTTGAAACTGAAAAGTTCGCCTATTTTAAGGAAATGTTATGACATACTGGGGCTCGGAGGAAATCTTATAACATTCATTCCGTATTTATAACTCGGTTTATTCAATTGTTAATGTAATTGTATAATGGTAGTGAACTGAGAGTACAAAACTGAATGTAGTGCGTTCTATTTGTCTATTAAAAACCAATAATCCTTTTCGTATCAACGATAATTTAGTAGAAATATTCCTGTTAACCTAATCATAAGGAATTCGTTAGGGGCTGTATAGACTTAAGTTAGAAATGATTCATCTTCCTTTATGTATCATTTTATGTATCTTTTATCACTAAGGTTCACATTGGATGTCACTGTCAGAAATATTGAAGTGTTGAATAAGAATATAAATGATGTGCCACCATTTAGTTTAGAAAAACGTTCTTTAAATTTTACTTTAAATATACTCCAACTCTAATCTAATTCAACTGTGTTTTTAGAAATAATAATCCTTTTTACTTTCCCGGTTTAACTGAGTCCACAGACATTCTCGGACGCCATAATTGTTTAAACAGAGCCAACCTCCTCGGGCCCTTATTTGTTCAAAAATGTATTCCTTAAATCTTCGGACTTTGCAAACAGACATTTTCCCATTTCTTTCTCACTAAATAAAAGCCAGTCGTCGATGAATAAAAAACCGCGGCGTCTCGCCCGCAGCTATAAAGCCATCAAAGGTAGAAGATTAGTAAGAATACATTATTGTAATTTTGAATTTACATATTCAATCGCATTTAAGTTTCCTCCAAATTACCCACTACTCCATCTGCAGTCGAAACGGAGTTCAGTATAATTGATTAAATTATCTTAATCTCAATTTATAGATTAGTTTGTATTTAACATACAAGAAATAGAGCTACACTTAAATTGATTAAAATAGTGGATTACATCTCACAAATCCAGTGTACCCATTTAGATATAATAAATGTTACAATACAAAAATGTACTGCGCCATCTACTCCATTAATAGCAATAGTGGAAACAGTGGAAGCTTCTACTACTGCAATGATGTTCGAATATTGAACACTCAGACATGGTTCATTATTTGGATTACCAAAGTGCGTTTGTGGAGTTGAATAAATGGGATGATATTGCCTGGTAGGGGCGGTTCCTTCAGCCGCCATTGGGCGGGCTCCGGAGCCGGTTTTGGAGCAGTCCCAGAACTCGTATCGGTTCACACTCCCTCCTAGCTCCGTAACGCCCCCACACTACACTTCCTCTTCCAACTTTCGGGAAACCGTTAGGGAAGTTTTGGATTCGCGGAAGGAAAAAGTCAATTTTCAAAAGGGAGCCCCTGCCAAATTCTCCGGGAGGCGGTCTATCGCTTTCACTGTGAACGGGATAAAATTGAGATAGGACTTCGTTGACACTGAATATACAAGAATTTCTACAAAGAAACATCGAAGAAACGGACTTATCCTCGCGGAAGGAGTGTGACAACAGCATGTTAAATCGAAGGCTATAAAATATGCATTGGTCGTTGTGCATATAATAATAATAATAATAATTCACCCAATAATAAAAGTATACCAAATATCCAGTGATGTATCGGCACAACTTTTACTACTAAATGAAATAAAAAATATATAGGATGTATCTCCTAAGTAGCAATTGACAGAAATCAAGCATTTGATAGAACATAAATTAGTGGATTCACTGTGTTCATAATGTTTGACTTAAAGTATGTTCTTACTATATGTAAACTGGTATGATCATCCTTTTGTTAGATTGAAGTTTAAGGTTTTACACTACATAATAAAATAACCAAACTTATATAATATTAAGAAGTAAATAAAATTCACCTTCATGAAAAATTTTGAAATGTTTCCTCAAAACTAAAAATTAATTTATTGTATATATTTTATATACGTAAATTTCATTTGTACGAGAAAGGAACAAATATACTAAACGACATTTCATGAAAAGAGAAATGGTACAGCTCAACATTCTAGGCTGTGGTAACTTACATCCTTGGTGTGGATATTAGCTTGCAACGAGAATTGCCATCTGGGCATAAGAAATCCAGTAGTAAATACGATAAAGTATTTCCGAATTCATTCCACATCCCATTATTCAGACTCGACGACGTTTAAATGTTTTCCTCTCTGCCGAACATTAAGTCCGTGATTTATCTGAGGCCAATGTCCGAATTTCAGCTACATTGGCGCCGTCCTGAGACGCTATATCTTGTAGAATATTTATAATTTAGTTTCAATTATAAACAAAAAAACATTAAATACCGAACTGATTAAGATCGAACAAGAGAAAGTTTATCATTCCAGCAATTATAATATGCAATGGGTGAAATAAGCAGAAATTGCAGCTGTGAATTATTATTATCAATTATTAATCTATTAATTAGTAATTTAAATTTTTTACTATTAGTTTATTAATTATATTGTTTATTTTTTTAAAGAGATGATGTGTTGAACGGATTTTGTATTTCATGTCCATATATTTCCATATGTATCTAATTGAATTCTATATATTGCTCTTACAGAGTCTTCAATAAATCAAGCCCCTGTTAATTATTTCAGACATACCGGAAACAAAGTAATTATTAGTTTAGAATACCTGTTTTGTGGTGTTTTGTGGGCGAGGGGTTGGAATACCGTAGATTTCGTGTGATTCTGTCTCCTCTCACTGGTTTGGCCTTTTGTTAGACCGGTTTCGGCTGCTCGCCATCTTCAGTAGCGAATGTGAGTTTGGTGCGGAAATGTACCCAACTAAAGTTCGTTATGAAAATCCGTCATAAAATTATGACAGAAAAGGGAAAATTGTTACGGATTTGATTGATTAATATGCAGCAGTGAGACTCGGGGTGGCCTAAGTGGTTGCAGAACAATTTAGATTCCCCGTGCGGGTAGATTGCCACCGCATTAGGTATTCGGCCGGGGCCGTGACCCGCCCCATTGTCCCCCATACCGCTCAGTATTCATTTTGTCGGTGGACCAAAGCACTTTAAAAAAATTCAATTTTCACCTCACCAATTGTCGCCGGGGCCCGCGCCCGACGACCGTTCGATACGGTGGCACCTCCGGGCCGGAAAATGCGACCGGACAACTGAATTTCATTTTTTCACGGCCGGATTACAGCCTCTCATTTCGTGTCCCGAACGTGGATTGTAGCACTTCTTGTAACAGAAACGAGAGTAAATTGTAGAGAAACAAAACTCGAAATTAGTTTGGAGCGTCATCGAAATAAAAAACAACTATTGGCAACACATATTGATCTCTAGATAACCAATTAGCGAAGTAATTGAAAAGGCAATGGAACTCCAGCTTAGCTTTAAATACGGTAACACTATTTCGTATCAAAAAGGAAATTTAATTACTCTTTAATGTGGAGTATAATTATACGAGTTAATTTCTCAAATTTATCACCTTTAGTAGTAAAGCCGAGATAAATACGTGGAGCAATATGAGAGCCCTATATCCGCGGCTGGAATTTTCCTTTTCATTACAGGGGATTATAGGCGCAGTAGGGGGGCATTGGGGGGATTGCGGAGGCTCAGCCTTGTTCCCGTCTCCCGGCATCAGCTTTGCAACTTCATAGCGGTTGGGCGTGTCCCCAAGTTCCAGAATACTAAATAGTTCCATTAGCAAGTCGATTATCGCCCATCTCGGAGAGATCGCAATTGACAACGCAAAGTGGCAACTTGGTCAATTTTATTCCATAATCCGCTTTTACATCCTGATATTGGATATCGATGAGAATAATTGGATTAGTCGAGGATACCCAGCAAGCATAATTTAATTTTACTGCAGTCATATCATTGTTGCTAAACTAAATGTCTAAAATGTCAGGTAGGCGCCTAACGGGGAAACCATAATTGCGCCTAAAAATAAATACCGAATGAAACAAAATATCAAGTTACTTTGATATCAAGATACCAAAATACAATATAGCAATAATATAATAAGGTATTGCTGGATTTAATTTTGTATATAATTATATCTAAGCCCAACTGCGATTCAGCGGAGAATCGCAGTCGGAGCGTTCTATGTCCTTCATAAAATTGGCCGTGAATAATTCAGGAAGGAGGGTCTGAATAAATTTGTCGCCTAAAGCCAAAGCCTATTTCTACGGATTTGCTCCCGGATCACCGAAGAATTACTTTGGCCCGGCTGAGCCGTCATTTTCGGCTTCTTTTGGAGAAGCCTATAGATGCTAATTTGCATAGTCAGGAAATTTTGAAAAGATTCATCGGTCTACATATATTTCCACTGTAATCAGGAATGAATGTAGATGATAAAAGTACAATAGGGCAACTCTCGTAATTAATTAATGCCACGATCGAACAAAGGTTGAATGCATGCCAGGAACAACAAAGGCATCGATGCAATTCAGCACCTGAAGGGGGTACTTCCAGACGAGTGTGCGTGTGAAATAATGTTACATACAGTTATTACATACGATTGAGAACCCCATTTAACGAAATTGAATGTAAAATTACAAAACACTAAAACAAATCACAGGTTTAATCTATTATTGACGTTATTCAACAGTTTAGGGTAGCTGCTCGATATAGGATGCTTAGAAACAATAGATATTTTAATTCTATTAAAAACCGGATTATTGAATCCGGGTGGTATTGATTCTTACCGGTTGTATGATTCTTAAACCTTTTACATGAATTTCAATATTGAGTCTTTCATGTTGAATTTACGGCGTTTCACGCTTTTTTTCTGTAGAAAAAGGTTTTCTCAAAGACTACAGGTAAGTCCCGAAGGAAAGTAACCTTACAAAGGAATCGGGTATATACGTCCCGTCCATCCGTTCGAAAGCCGGTGATAAAATATTCGACAACAAAGGAATGTCGGAATTACAATATATTGGCACACAGCCATAAAGAAGAAGTGGACTGAGACAATGCCGTCAATAAAAACGAAGACAATAGTCCATACCTGGAAAGAGAAAAAGTGCCACAACTTCAAAAAGGCCCCAAACGGGAAGAGGAAAGAAATCATGGGACAGAATTCAAGAGATAATACCTGGAATAAGCACACCGCGGACCTTCCCTCACATAGGCAAAAACTCTCAGATCCCTGCCCTCTTGCCCACGAAACTCTTTGAGATAAGAAAAATAATAGATAAAACAAGGACCGGGTCTAAGCCGGGTATCGACAGTCTGAGAAACGTCTCAATAAAGAAATGCGTTAAGGAAAAGTTCCTCAAAGATCTATTCTTTTTCCAACACTGTTCACAACCTATATACTATATATACTTTGGGGTAATATCCAGTGAAGTAATTTGAGTAAACATTATTTATACAGTATTTATAAAACTCATTAAACTGACATTGTGGATGGGGGAGCAGAGCCAAATAAAATAAAAGAACAAATAAAAAGAGACAAATTAGCGATATTCGTCGATGATCTGGCCCTCTACACCTCGAGCCTATCGCCAAAGAAGTAGCAGAGTTGATTGAAAAACTGGTGAGAGACTATATTACGTAAACTAGAACACTTTTTACAGTGTATGGAGAAATAAGGGTTCCAAGCCACAAAGGGGTTCCTCTTTGCCAACCCATGCACAAAAAAATCAAACCGAAAATACTCCGAATCTACCGTGCCCTTAGAGTAATTTGTCAAGTAGCTTCGACTAGATCTAGATGAACAATTGCTGTGATTAATGCAATGTCGTCGTTGAGGCCAGCAGGCCAAGAGCAAACTTTCTGTAGTTTAGTGTACTAATCATTTCTGAGTGCAACATTTTTTTAAGAATTGCCAGGCTATTTTCCAGCGCCCTAATGCTCCTTCCGGCTCTAATTCTAAAGCCCAATAGCAGTTTTCTTCAGCCCAAAGTCTTGCTGGACTTTAAATTTATAAGCCGGACACTAAATTCTAATTCCGAGCAGTGGGAGCTCTGCTCCCCCATCCACAATGTCAGTTTAATGAGTTTTATAAATACTGTATAAATAATGTTTACTCAAATTACTTCACTGGATATTACCCCAAACAGAAATTTAATTTAATTTAACTTTTCTTTTCTACTTCAATGATTGAAGGCAAACACCAGTGGATAAGCTCAGTGAAATGTTTTTCACTTCTGTTCAGCCTGAGTATTTTATGCTGAATTAAACCAATTAATTTTCCAAATATTGCCTTCCAACGACATATAATCTATAATGACTTTATTTACTTAACTAACTTTTTATTTAAATTTTGGATTTAGGTTAAATGGGATAAAATTTAGATTTTTAGCGACGAAGATGGAATGGATTATTATTGGAAATTGATTCTATTAGTAACTGGATTTGAAATGCCAACTGAAAGGAACACAAGCAGTTTCCACTAAGTAGACTATTATAGTACTGCTTACGTCCTAGATCAGTATCACCCATTTATGAAATTTAGATCTTTCTTTTTAATTCCCTGTGATAAGGTTCTGTAAATCCGCAAAATATTAACCCAATGCTTATTTCTTAGTTATTTGGTGAATGAATGAGTTCTCCCATTGATCAGTAAGGTCGGTCCAGTGGTGGCGATCAAACTCATACTATATAACCTTCACTGAACTCAATTCCCGGTGATGGACCGATTCTTAATTCAATTGGAAGTCTAGAGGTAGATCTCAAAAACCTACTAACTTTAAGACTTTTTATTAGTATGATATAGACCAGTGGAGAAGGAAGTGTGTGAGAGTGGTGATAGTCGAAACAGTCACATATGTCCAGCCCAAAATGTACTAGTACTAGTAGGATTAAAATGTTGCTTTAAATTTTAATACCGCCAGATATAGTTTAAACTGGGTTGGATCCTTCTTACTACAACTTGAACTAAAGAACAAAACCTCCGCACTGTAGAAACAAATTGAAATATCCTCAAAATATATAATTTTGAGTGTGGTTGAAACATTAGCTAAATGGACTCCCTTTCGGTCGACGATACACAATAGGACGACTTTTCTCGCGATAATTTAACCGGAAAATGATTTCCATCGGTTTTATACGCTCGACGAAGTCTAATTCAACTTTATTGTCGCTCATCTCGGTGGGTGGTTGGTTGAGTGGGGGGTAAGTAAGAATAATCCCAGCAAGTCGAGTCCTTACAATTCCAGAGCAATCAGAAATGGACGGACTCGCCATAGATTCAAGATCCTTCTTGGACCAGTAGGGTAGTTCTACTTGAGCTCTCAGTGAATGGGGGAATTCGAATCTCGTAATACCGGAGGCTATTTGCCTAATTTGTATGTAGCCTTCAAAGGCCATTTGAAATTTTTTCGTAAGTATTATCAGTAACATACTGTACAATTTAATAGCGACGATGTATATTATACTAAGTTAATTAAAGTACCATTATTTATAAGATATGTTTACGATGTTTATTTTTAAATATACTTGAAATAGCGTTGAAAACGAAATTATAAATTATTCATAATATTAGAAATGTTTTGTCAATTCAAACTACGATATAGCCATTCAATTTTCATCATCCACTGTAGATTGCACTTAATAATTACACCGCTAAATGAAAACATTGTAATTGTTGGTTATCGTGGTGAATAACATTTATATGCTAGTTGGTGTACAGAATACAGCGGCGAGATGCCAATCTCTGTTCCTGATGGGGTCTAATGGAGGAACGCTTGGCTGTTTCCCGAGATTGTAGAGGCACGGTTTTAATCAAACCGGTCGCGATTCAAATCCAAGTCGTAAACTGAATGAATTGCAAATTCCTCTAGAGTTAACAATCAGAGATTTTCCAACATGTGATAGATGTCGTTTAAAGATCAGCCGTACTAGATTAATACAAAAATATTATTCGACAAAATAATTTGTCAACGTTGAAAGGAAATTCCCTTATTTAAACCATTTCCCGAAGTATGATTTCACTAAATACGAATAATACGAATTTGTATAATTCTTGTTAGACATTTTAAATTTGCACGGAGAATCATTAATTCGATTCCTTATTTAATATACATGGTTGCGATCAAAACTATTCTCCTTTGTGTTCTCAAGTTTGTTGTTAGGAGACCTATCTAAACCGAAAAGCTATAATTTGTTTCAGACATGGTATCAGAGAAAGCGGATCGAATGCAACTTTAATTTGCCCTATAATTCAAATTACCTTCACGAATTGTATCCACGAAATTGGGTTTACCCACAAAACGAGAAACCAGTGGCCCGGAGTACGAGAAATTGGGTTACATTATTTGACAACAGCCCATAACAGTTCAATTTAATTATGGAATTGAATATTAAAACAAAGCGATGGATGACGCCCGTTGTGGCGGTTGGGCACTGAACATCAGTCCGGTCACCGGCCCAATTCCACTTAATTAATTCCAGTATCCGGTTCCGGGAACTGGAAATGAACCCTCATTCAGGCAACTGTAAACAGGCGGGAGTAATACCAGGACATCGTAAACATAATTATCGGATGTCATATATATATATACACGTATGCATGCAATCATCATTTACTTAAACATTTACACGATTACACGCAAGCATCAGTTGTAGTTAATTTTCAAGTTAATTTAGTTCTATTAGAGCATCAATTATTTCATTGTAGTAGTAAAGCAAGCCGTACTGCATATACTATTACTACGTGCCATAGAAAGGTGTTCGAATACGGAATGAAAATTAAGACACTATAATTTCTCTGATAAACTTTGCAATCTGTCCTTGTTACTTCAAAAAATATATGTTCTTTTAAGTGCGTACAATTATATGTAAGAAATGTTAATTAATTTTAGTATTCTGGCTGTGGAATGAAGTATGGTTATCGATTTTATAATTGCATGAGTAAATTAACAATGTTAATCAGTCATCCGTTATTTTTTAGAATATTTAAAATACGACGTTTCCGTTTAATTATATTGGTACTTCAAGATATAAAAAAGAAAAATAGACATAATATTAATATTGTACCCTTAGCCAATACACGTCAGAGTGAAAATTTAATTTAAAATCGTATCAGGCAGACCAATGTTTGATTAACTTACTGGAGTAAACCCTGAAGAAAAAATCCAGCTTCCTAACTCTGCAATCTATCAGTTTCAGAAATAAGGACAATGATAAATAAAACAAACCGACGAAGAGAAATCTCGCACATGAGCGTGCGTTGCGAGAAAAGTGCGGGATCGTGCCTATCTCGAGTTTACTGGGACAAAGTCAACAGTGGCCCCGTTGGCAATATTAGCCCGGGGGGGTGGGGGTTAGAACGCGCCCCCTTTTATCGGCAAGTGTTAATGCTATACTCGAGTGGAAGGGGCAAACCGAGCGATCGGCCGCCAATATCAGAAGGCTGATTCGTCCGATATGTAAATCACCTGTTGCAGTTCATCTTCGGCAAGCCCCCAATGCTCGGCGTCTATTTTTTTCCAAAATCTATTGTCCTTCTATTGTAGAATTCTTCCGTAAATAGACATCTTTCGTAAAGAAATTTTGTTCAAATTGTCGAACAGTCACTAAATATAATTAAAAACTAGTAGTCGTGGCTCAAAATAAAAATTTAAAAAAAGTAAAAACACTGTAAGTAAGGTTGCTTGCTGTAATGGGTTGCCGGTATGCGTTGGGCTATTTTACTGAACAACCGCTTTAGTGTTAAACTGTAGCGTAAATAAGACTCGGCGGGAGTATATTGGACACGAACAATAGTGCGTATTGAGGTGGGTCAAACGTGGACACACTAGAACTGAGCAAGGGTGACACCGGCTGGGACTGAGCTTGGTCCTGCGGTCACACAAGTACAAGATCCAGCTTTCCCCTGCTGACCGGACGTTGACCACATTGGCCTGTCACCACACTCCGGCCTAGATACAGTCATTCCTATCCAGTTACAGCCCGCCCTAACCATTCCCAACACTTTATCTCGATATTAGAAACGGTTAAAGGATTGGTGGCTTCTTTATTAATAAACTAAATTAATTACAGAGAACGCATACAAATATAATTCACCTTATTCATAACAAGAACTATTTACAATATATATAATTTATACATATTGCATGCAGTATTATTTGTTTTGCAAATTGAAATGATTTATTTTATTTGAACTGTACCAAGCTACAGCAGAACAAGAGAAAGAAATAATTAGCAAAAAGACTGAACACGTTTTTAAAAAGGAAAAAGAAACTGTCGCACATCATTACGCTCGTTTATATAATTATATAACAAATATATAAGTTATTAACGGGCGGTTAATATGTTTCAAGGAAATAAATGTCGAGGGGGCAGGGCTTGTTCTATTTGTGCTAATATAACGCTTCTGAGAGCGCTTCGCATTTTGAAATATCTCAAGAGCAGTTTATATAATGCCGTAATGTTCGTGGGATAATATTGGAGTACTGCCAGTTTTAAAAATAAAAACATTATATTCCCTCTCCGGACGTGAAATTTCTGCAGTATATGGCCGAATGCTAACTGTGTTCCTGGTATTTCGGTTTTCGGATGAAAACCAGTAAAGCAAATTACCTGTATCGTGAATTAGGAATCGCGGTTGTCTTCTCTGGTATTTTGACCGATTAAACATTTCTGAGTACGTCTGTTGCTTGTTTTCGCAAATCTGTACCTGGATTCCCTACGGTCGGTCAGGAGCTTGTTTTTAATTATTTGGACCTACTCGGGGACGGAACTCGAGACCTAAAGCGTGTTTGCCTAGCACACGGTTATAAGAGGACTAAATCTTTTCTGGGGAACTATCGGAAACTCTTGTTGTTGTGAAGGATCGACTGAGCCGAAGTAAAAACAGGACTAGGTGGAGAGAGGGGGAGTCTTCTCCACATTCGAGCGAACGGTGTCGGGGGTTGTTCACCCGACCGATTATTTTTAATGGCGGCGGTGGTGTATCCTTCATTGACCGCACCCCTCTTCTTACTCCCCACTCGTACACCCTTTTTCTGGACGTCCCGAAATCGCTCTCGTGGCCCGGTCGTTAGGGGCGCATTAAAATAAGAGGCACGTCATAAGTGCAACAGTGGGAATCGAACCACTCCACAATCGATTTTCTCCGATCTTGTTACCAAATTCATGGAAAGGAAAATGTTTTCTTCTTTTGTATTTGTCTTTTATATAGTCGGGATTTTCATCGAATAGTCAATTTTGTAATTTTTTTCTAGAGTAATGATTGCCATTAGTGAAGTAATAGGGAGAAGAGAATATAGACTCTCTTTTCCTACACGAAAACAAAATAAAATAACATTTTAAATAACAAAGGAATATTGTCCTTCCTTTGTATTGCAATAAATTCTCCTCAGTAATGAAAAAAGACGGTTGTCTGATGGCGAAACCCGTCCTCAAAATATTCATACGCCGAGAAACTGCAGGAAAGTGTGTATAAAGGGAGTGTATCGTTAAGAAAACGACTAGATGGGAAGTCGAAATAGTGGAGAAGCCAGGTACGTATGAAGGAGGCAGTTATGAAGGGGGAAGCAGGTGCCGATAACTGGCAGTCCCCCAGCCAGTTTATAATATTCATATAAACGTATTGCCTACCCCAGCCCCTCCATCCCTCTCTATTCCGCATGACATATTGGCATCACCGGCTGCTATTCTCAATCGATACTAAGCGTACTATGTTCTATCCCTCAATTATTCGAAATTCAGGAGACCATGTAAACTTATAAACGGAGATTTATTTTGATTCCAATATCCACGAAAGGGTTAAACCAAATCTTACTACAGATTTAATTCCGTGGATATAATTACGCGTCCTTCAATCCGAATTTATATAAGGTAGTGTATACCTTTCTAATTGTCCTCCAAATAGAGAGAACATAGTACTGCACGCTGTGCAATATTTTTATTAAATAAATTGTTTCAGCGAACAATTTTTTCTCCCCTATTTCCGTTTCTATATCGCAACAACAAACCGATTCTCTATCCCGTTCAAGCCAGTTGGCGCTGTTAAATTACAGGTTGCGCGGTAGCGGAATCACTTGGCGGAAACAATATTAACATAAAGCGGCGGCATATCAAATCCCGGCCATTTCCGGATTCTCCCATTCTTCCCGATCCCATTCCCCACTGAAGTTATATGGGTGATGTTATTACGAGCCCGGTCGGGGAACAGGGATAACGGAAGGGAACTGCGGGACGGCAAAAGGAAAATTGTAGTTAGATATTTGGTATTAGGGCGAGTTTGGGCGCCTTTCATCGGCGGCCAGACTCCATAATGTAATACCGGTCCCCTCGGCCCGCTTTCCGAAACATCGGCTCTTTCCTGTTTTTATTTGTCCGCGCCCCGCCTTTTCTCCCGCAATTCGTTTTTGTCCTCCGGAAAAGCTTTTGAGCGGCCGTAAAATAGACGACCGAACGCAGTTTCATCTCGGACGAAACTGGTCGAATTGTCGTAAATTCCGAAGGGGTGCGGGTGGAAGGTAGAGTTACGAGGCTCCGTTCTGAATGAATAGCCGGATGAAAATATACTCTCTCCATGGTCGGTGATATTACAGTAATGTATTTCTACGCCAGCAGTCCCCTGTTAATGAATAATTAACATGTCGCGCACAAATTATTTAAATGTTTTCCGCGGATTGAATTCATATAATTGAAATTCAACGCCATGAATAATGTGAAAAAAAATTCTCGGAACCTCGCATCTGACTATCTACATTTGTGGATACATACAACGCACGAATGACTACAGTTCCAGCCAACGCGTATCCACCCACCACATAAACATTATTCAAACATTTCTATCTGCATTCAAAAGTCAACTGAAGTACTAACGTAGCTGTCTGCTGACACGTCACTAATAATTTATGGGAAATATCTCAAATCCGTTTATTTTAACTGATCCACATTGAGGAATAAATATTTTAATAATTATATGTTTTTTCATAAAAACCATATATTACTAACACATCGGTGATTCATATTTATAATTTTACGGCCCAATGCGGGAATTGGAGAGTAAGGAAGGGAAAACAAATTTTAGGAATAGTATGCTGAAAAAACTTTTAAATTATATTTTATTTTGTGGTTATTAACATATTTTCCCTCGAAATGATGACAATAGTTTAACGTCGTAATAAAATAAGAAACTTTACAGCGTCCGGGGATCCAAAATAATTACATAAATATGTAAGTAGTCGAGATGATAACGTATATCACCTTAAAATGAATATTTATAGGAATGCAAGCGGAATGAAAATACTGTTAAAATGATTTAGGTACGGGTGACCATTTAACTATGTTAAACTCGCCAATTATTGATTTTCTCATCAAAACTGTATGGAGGCCTTAATCAAAGAGGGGGGGGGGCTGGGTCCTTTTGTCGGTGGCGCCTTGTCGTCGGCTCCGGTAATAAATCGAGGCCGTGATCGGTGGCCCTTATTTCCCAGCCGGCAGCCGGCCAATCTGTCCCCCGGGTTCCGCCGCCGCCCTCGATAAACTCGTTATCCGCCGGCACCCGCCGGGAGTTATTAGGCCGGGCCGCGACGGGGGACCCCAACACGGATGTATCATATTCCTGGCCGACAGTTTCGCCCCGACCGAATGATACAAAACCTATCACTGCTTTCGGATGCCTTTCACTCATATATCCTGACCAATATCATCTAAAGTTTTAATTGCTCTATGCTATTGGTCTATATAGGACTAATTGTATTAATAGTCATGCCTTTGATCAGTTATATGTCTTCCCTTTAACGGTTCAAATTGAGAATATGGAATGGTAGATTTAATTATGAATATTATTTTAATAAATATTCGATATCGGAATTTGCTGTTACGGTAAGAAACATAGTAAGGGTTATATATATTTTTGTGTCACCTTTTTAAGTTAACCTGTTCCTCCGTGTCGGCCAAATAAGTATCGACCATTATTCTGCACTCAATACATGATCAATGAGCGTACTTCCAATGTTAGGGATAAGCATTGCCTGACCTAAGGCATTGCGTACCTGTTATTAATGGACAAAGGCTTTACCTGGACTGGCATAACAGCCGCTCTCCGCATCCTAGTGAAGGGCGATTACAAACAATAGGGACGTAAGTGCCCGGTAGAGCGTCCGCCCGGGGGCTAAGCAGGATTCTGGATGCTGCGATTGGTTGGGAGCGGCCCCTCGTGGCTTGTAAAACGCCGATTTCTCCCACCGGGCGAGACATCAAAGAGGGCGTTGTCCGGCCCGAATGGACAACTTGATATCTTTCCGGTGCATCACGTACATCAGTGAAACAGAACAGAAGTGAGTTGTCGGACAAACATTGAATGGAATAGACGTTAAAGTAACTAGCGTGAGTTTTGTTGTATGCTTCAGTCTTATATAAAACCGAAAACCATAGTAATCTTAACATAACATATATAATTTAACAGCATTATTCTGAAAATTAATGTTTTTACTTGATATAAGTTAGGATATAAGCTAGTAATCCCAATTATTAGCTTCAATGAACGTTAATTGTTATTTTTTTTATCTTTTATACGATACATAAGTTTGGTCATCTATTACCATCAGTTTTCGGACTGAGTATTGGAGCTGAAACAACGATTTAATTCTATCGATTAAAATTACCGACAGTTGGGAATAATGTTGTTGAGCTAGCCAATCAGGACAGAGCCGCTCTTACCATTTGACCAAATTAACAGGCAGGTCCAACTCAATCAATTCAGGAACCGATGTTTAACGGCCGCCCATGTAGCAAAACTGAGGTGGTAACAGTTTATTTGTGGCCTTGTTACTCATTGGACATTTATATTTCCTTCGATGCCACGAATAGCTTCATACATTTTAATGTATTCAGTGCATGTACCTGGTACATATTTAGTGGACTATTGCAGGCGACCGCGGCCTGATTAGACTGAATGTGATTTAGCTACGGGCTCTATTGAAGAGTGGAAGGCAATTGTTGGCTAGTAATTTAATCGAAATTGTGATTTAATATAAATTGATCCGTGTTTGTCAGATAAAGGACATAACTCGAGAGGTTATGTCTTTGGGAAGTGTTCAAGAAAATGTCCTAATATGGGCGACATTCAGTTTGGAGGGCTGAGATGTGTGAGGTGATGGAGAAGTGACCGGCCGATTCGCGGTGTAACGAGCCGTCGACGGGGCCATTTATCTCCGGGGGCAAGGGGCAGATTGGGCGGCAAAACCCGTAGATGCGGCAGGCCCCGGTAATCACTTAAGCGGCCCTCCTTGTCTTCTCCGCAGCCGACTCACACTCACCGATAATCCCCCTTCAACCCACTCCATCGGCTAATTTCCTCCCGCCTTCACCCCAAACCGGAATCACATCGCGTCAACACCACCCCAGTGAACAGAATTAAAGCGGTGAACTGACATTATTTTCACTATGGAAATGTAAATGCTCCGTATAGACGTTTAGCAGATTACTGCTATAGATATGAAACTAGTAGACACAAGAATGATGGGTGTGGAGAGCGTTGATAGGACGTGCTGCTGTGGTCAGAGCATTATTTATTTATATATATAGACATATATTAATAATTTGGTTGCATGATGAATGCTCGTAAATTTACTCTCGTAAATGCGAAATATTCCGAGCGTAACTTTTCATAAGGTCCACGGTTGAAATAAACTCCATTATTATTTCCTTCAAATCTCACCCCCTTTCATTTCCAGTTCACTTCCCCGTAGATCGAGGAGGAGGAGGAGGGGGTACGGCGACGGAAGTATCGTTTCACCCTCCGAGGGAGCTTTTCGCCCTGGCAACTACAATTTATAATTCGGGCTTAGACTATTAGGTTTTATACTTTCAGACATTACTTCCCATTTGCCGGGTGGCGGGCCACGGGACATTAAGGGCCCCATTGCGGGTTGAGACGCGGCATTGGCCCGCATAGCGCGGAACATTCCTCGAATTGCTCAACACAGAGGCTAGAGCGGCAAAAAATGTTCCTTACCTATTCTGCAGTACTAGTAAGAAGTAAAAAGTATTAAATGAGCCAACTTATTATTTTTATTGAATGAATTTTCAATTAATTTTATGTGGAAATAAATATTTTGAATGGAAAATATGAAATAATCAACAAAGTTTATGTGGTATCTTTAAGTAATGGTAAATTTCACTTAATTATTATAAATTTTGTCTAAATTATTATCGTTTCAATGCTATATACAATATTTTTTTATTGCGTTATTGACTGTTGTAATGTTAAACCTCTTTTATAGTATCACGGGAATATTGAGCATTCACATAATGGATATTAATTTTTTCTATATGTCGTAATATACGCGATATCAATTACAGTAACAATTAGAAGTGTCAATGCTTTAAATTTGTTAATAATTATTAAGACGTGAACTAATAAGCACTTCACAACTGTTAGCTCTAACTAGTACTAGCTGTAAGCAGTGTTGTTATAGTCGTACCGAAAACTTCGATATTGATGAATGGCTGTTTCGAACTCGACCCACACAGTAAAGGAACAGTGACAGCGCAGGCAGGATACCCCGGGGGGATCAATATGCCCAAGTAAC
Organism: Lethocerus indicus; assembly: GCA_019843655.1. Lineage (NCBI taxonomy): Eukaryota > Metazoa > Arthropoda > Insecta > Hemiptera > Belostomatidae > Lethocerus > Lethocerus indicus. Next base: position 22,297,255 of record JACDQD010000005.1, on the reverse strand, counting down.
TCACCTCCATACTGACGAAAGAGGTATTGGAGGCGGCGAGCAGCCGAAACCGGTCTAGCAAAAGACCAAACGAGAGAGTGGAGACTGAAGATCGAAAGAAGTAACCGAAAATAAAACCGACTGTAATAAAATTAAAGACAGAATTACTAGATACCTTGTCGTGCAGTAATAAAGAGGTAGTGTATTGTTATTACCATGCCATTTATAATAATTCGAGAAATAGTGTACCTTTATTCATAATAACGTTTACCCTCTTCGACATAAACGACCGTCTATATTGCCGGATTACTAACATTTATTTACTGGAACAAAAAAGTCCGTCAGTATTTCTATTATAAATAGCCGCTGTAGAAACGGGTCAGAAATAACGTAATGTGCCGCCTTCCTTTTTAGTTAATTAGGTATAAAAGAGCCGATAAGACGACTGCGGGTGACAGGACTGTGACGGTGATGAAGCGGATAGGCGTCGAAGAAACGCCCCTTTCCACCGGATTAATTCTAATCTGTCTCATTCGCAGAAAATTAGGGAGGGCGGTGAAAAAAGTCGAATGGAAGAAAGAGGCGGGGTATGGGGAAGAAGACGGTGGCTGGCGACTTAAGTGATGACTTGAGGTCAGGGGGGCAATCTATTGAGTCCCCCGGGTCCCCCCGGCATAAAAATTGTCTCGCTAAAAACCGAGATGAAATTGTCACTCGACCGATTGGTCGCCGGCCGACTCCCATTAGTCCTTCCGAGTCGCCGGCTTATCTCCTCCCGTTTTCTCTTCCTTCGGTGGCAGATTATGACAGGAACATCTTCTAGGCGCTCAGTTTCTTGATTACAAAAATTCCGCCATACATGTCTATTACAATTTCTGTAATGATGTGAACATTGCGATTGATTAATTCACTAAATCATTTAACCGTATTAACAGTATATTCGGACTCTTTTCCTTTTATGTTTTAATTGTGAATTGCAGGTAGAGTCGAAACTGGATTCTTAAAGAAAACGGGTCTCAATCTAGAAGGTCGTTGGGTAAACGTAAGACTCCTTGACCAATTCTAGTAGATATAGATTCTCCAAATCGATTCCAAGTGAGGGCACTTGCGCCGAGAAACTAGCGCCCCCCTGAGGGTGGAGCGGAAATGTACTTAACTAAAGTTCGTTGGGTGGACTTGCACTGATAAACTAGCGCCCCCCTGAGGGTGATGCGGAAATGTACTTAACTAAAGTTCGTTAGGTGGACTTGCACTGATAAACTAGCGCCCCCCCTGAGGGTGGAGCGGAAATGTACTTAACTAAAGTTCGTTGGGTGCACTTGCACTGATAAACTAGCGCCCCCTGAGGGTGGTGCGGAAATGTACTTAACTAAAGTTCGTTAGGTGGACTTGCACTGATAAACTAGCGCCCCCCTGAGGGTGGAGCGGAAATGTACTTAACTAAAGTTCGTTGGGTGCACTTGCACTGATAAACTAGCGCCCCCCGAGGGTGGAGCGGAAATGTACTAACTAAAGTTCGTTGGTGCACTTGCACTGATAAACTAGCGCCCCCCTGAGGGTGGAGCGGAAATGTACTTAACTAAAGTTCGTTGGGTGCACTTGCACTGATAAACTAGCGCCCCCCTGAGGGTGGAGCGGAAATGTACTTAACTAAAGTTCGTTGGGTGCACTTGCACTGATAAACTAGCGCCCCCCTGAGGGTGGTGCGGAAATGTACTTAACTAAAGTTCGTTAGGTGGACTTGCACTGATAAACTAGCGCCCCCCTGAGGGTGGTGCGGAAATGTACTTAACTAAAGTTCGTTGGGTGCACTTGCACCGATTAACTAGATTACTAAAAGTAAACTGTTTTCAATTAATTTTGGATATGTTGATCTATAATCATAAAAGGAAAACTTTTATCATCGTAAATACACAGGACTAGATAAGATTCCTGTCATATATTTGGAAGTCAGATATATGACTTCTAATATAGTTGTGACCAGTTGTGTGATCAAATATATATTTGACTGATAATCCGACAAAGACTTAAGCCAAATATCAAAATCCCTCCCAACCCAAATAAGACAAACAACATCCCCCAAGACACATATAACAAACGACCAACAGACAACCAGCACAGTACAAGTGACAGTGACAGTGCAGTGAGGGTGTCCAAAGAACGTCCAAACTGCCAATGTGACTAACACCGCTACTGAAGATGGCGAGCAGCCGAAACTGGTGTAGCAAAAGACCAAACCAGCGAGAGGAGACAGAAACGCATGAAATCTACGGCGCTTATTTATATTTCGGCGGTACATCATTGGAGATATACCTTGCGAAGATAAACGATATCACTTAAATTCGTGAAATAAGGATATATGCACAATCCCTGCAATTCGGTATTTCAGTTTTGTACAAAATAAGAATGACTCCGTTCAAATTCTTGAAATGCATCTTTGAAATATAAATGGGGAATCGTCCCGGGGTACACGAATAAGCGAACGGCGGTTTGAATAATCAAAGGCGGAAATTTAAAACATGTACCTCTGTTCGTGGCACCTGTGCTCAATAATACCGTTCGACCCTATTCGGAACGCGCCTTCGGTGAAAGGAACAGGCCATGATAGTATGACATCTGCTTGGGGCAGATGCTTGAAAAGGGGCCGTTTGAATTTTTCAACTAGCATTGCAAGGCGCCGGCGGTCGACGGTCGTTGTCATCGGCCATTTTAACTGCACAAGATAAATGGTACCGACGTCACTTTTCATAACTGCCAGATTTTCCTCGAGATATTTCCGCTAAAAGGAAACCGCCTGTTCCCAAGTTCAGGGGGAACTAATTTGGCGAAAGGAGCACGTTTTAGGAATCTAAATATTTGACGGAGTAAAATCTTTTACTATAGATCTTTCACTCTGCTCAAATATCTGCCAAATAAAACATAAGATTAATAAAGTGATAATTACTATAATATACTTAATATAATGATTATACAACTCAAAATAGCAATTTGTAGTGTTATTTCGCAGGTCGAAATGACCGGGAGGTATTGCGGGATGCGGACACGCCGCCTAGGGGACCACGGTCCCCCGGGACATCTCCTCCGACCCGTAACCTATTTCTCACCCGACTATATTTCGAGCGTAATCTTGGGAGTTATTTTTCACTTTTCGGGCAAGGCGGTGTATGTTTTTTTGTCAATCTATCCGTGACGGAAAGTCATCGTCGCCCTCCTTCGATCTCAATTGGGGTTATCGGAATTAGAATTCAGTTTTAACGCCCCAACAAAATATTTTGAGGGAAGAGAAAAATAGTAAAACGCAGTTTACGACTATTGTTATTCCCGTTAAAATCACTCGGCGGTGAATATACACATTGTTTTATTTTTTCAATTCAATTTATCAATTACGAACAAGCTTATAGATGAATTAAGGCATTCGCGAACATCGAAATGAGCATAAAATCGACCACAAACAGCGCAATTTACGCAGTGTTAAGAACGAAATTTGGCCGTATTCAAATATATTTCAAAATACACTATGATTCTTCTTAATTGAAAATAAAGTAGTAAAATAATACTCTTACATAAACTTGAAACGTATCAATAACCTATCTGCCTTTTGGAGTAATAATCAACTATTAATTCATTCCGGTTCTTCGCCAACCTCTTGTGAAAATCCATTTTTAGCCCACTTTTTCACATTATCTATTATTAGTTGTGCATGAGGCTGTGGGAGACCGGGGGCGGTGGGATTCTTCATAGATTTTTCACGAGCGATAGGAACGTCAGGCCACTCGACAGGGCCGCCTAACCTGATAATCTCGGCGCTATCCTCGTTGAAAAATTGATTCGTCTCTTTCCCTCTAGTATTGATTGCCCCCGGCTCCACCCTCCGATTTTATCGAAAGCATCCGGCTATTAAGACGCTACCGCTAAAATTGCTCGGCGTTTAAATTTGGCACTCGAGCAAGTTCCGTCCCTATTTTCGAAACTCTTTACGGTGTGGCGGCGGGGTGGGGGGGAATTTACATGCGTTCCGGAAACGATGACGGAATTCGATACGCTTTCCTGAGCACCAAACTCGGTGGAATAAATTTATCGCTCTCTTAAGTTTTAATATGACTTCTGGGGAACTTCTAATGGGAGTCTAATTCCAAGGAATGTTCTGAAACGGGGGATGGGGTTTCGAATGGGAAATTAATTAAGACTTGAGATTGAATGGGCCGCCTCCACGAGCTGAATATAGTATAGGTTAAATTATTAACGAGTATTAAAGAGATTAAATATTGTAAAATATTGGCTACTAAATTGTAAATAATTTGTTTTAAAGAAGGCGCCGCGAATATAACACGGACTTGACGGCCAAAGTCAGCTTCTCAAACGTAGTATTGTTTCTACCACCCGGTGCGCTTATCCATTAAATCGCCTTTGATGTGACAATCGATTGTGGCTGAATTCGAGAGCGCTGAATCGAATCACCGGCGTATGAGGGAACGCTTTTGTACACATGAACTATCACCGCTAGCAGCATCAGTCAAATATTATTATTACAACAGAACGGTGCCACATTGCACAAACCAATAGTGGTTTGACAACAATTCAAAATTAAGTGTTCGTTTAAGTTAATGAACGTTTATAAATATCTATGTTTCTGGTAATGTTGTTCGTTTTTGAAACTGTAGTGGTTGATTGGATGATGTGTCAGTGTTATATTTCTGTGTTATACAAATAATAACCATAATATTAGCGATGCCTATGCGGAATCGGGGTTTCGTTTGAGTGAGATACCAATCTATAACCTAAATAATTGCGACCCGGTGATTGTGTTTGCCTTGAAAAGGTGACGCGGGGGCGGGCGAAGGGAGGCTTCGAACCAACTCTCGAACACAGCGGTGAAGCTTCAATAATATAAGTTCACTCCGCGAAAAGTTCCCGGACGGGGAGATTAGAAAGAGGCGAGCGAGGGCAGAATTTCAATAGGGGCCAGACATAGTTACAGGGCAGGCTCGATGGCTCTGTCAATAATAGAAGGGGCGCGGAGAAAGTGTGGCGATTTAGGAGGGGGAATCTGAAGCCGGACTAGAAGTAATCGCGATAATAAAAGATTTGGATTTTTACGGCTAGGCGTGTAAACGTTCGGAGTACAACCGTTGGACTGAATTAATTTAATGAGTTTGAAAGTTTAAGTGCTCGTTCCAAGCGTGCGGAGGCACTAATGACCGTTATGAAATATAGATTTCTCCTAAGTATTTCTTAATTTTACGTTTCACAAAGGTAAAGAAAAATCCCAAAGGAAAATAAATACCCCGTGCCTTTCCGACGTGAAAAAGAACACACAGCGGCCCATCGTCGTTAGAGGGATAGATAACTCGATGGTTTCATTCATGAAAAAGAGAGCGGCATCGGCTGAGATTGGCATCGGACGCCCGGAAAATATATCTATATATATTCACGATCCCTCTTCCGCTCCACCTGTGCGAGCTCAGTGATTCATATTCAAATTTGAGTTTGGAGTTTTATATATCAGGCCCACTTTTTTTATAGCCCAGTGCGCTTTGCCGGAGCGATGATATCGCCTAGGGTCTGATTCTCGAGGTATCAAGAAATTCGCAACTTTATTCCTGGAGTTACAATATTTGATAAATGAAACGTAGTTGGCTATTCGTTATTAGATAATAACACGGACAATAAATACAACGTATTCGTAGAAAATGTAATCCAGTCCCGGCCAGTCTTCCTTTGGTCACCTGACTGTCCATTTCCTGCGTTGGACACGGGACGAAATTCATGGCGATCTGCGGAATGAAACGGCGGGTTATTGGGAGGGGGCACAATTTGAACACAATTAACTCCGTGGAGGGTACACCGGTTGGCACTCCAAACCCGGTTGAACTATTCAACAGGCGAAACGTCCCCCTTGGCAAATTGGCACCGGCACCTTCTGTATAAGGGCCCCGGCAACTGGAATTACCACGATTACTTTGAATCGCCACATCCTCTTCTTCCATATAAATCGAAGTAAATGGGAAAAATAACCCCAATAAATGCAGCACTTAAATGGCAGCTGAGAAGAAATAAATGTGCGTCTCCTAAACTGAAATCGGCTACGAAGAATTCAAGCACACGCTATTAAAACTTTTACATACGTACATTGAATTATAAAATAATGATTAATAATAATATTATTTATTTTACATTCCAATTAAGTTATTTCGAGCCTCACGCTTATTGAACACCGATATTTGTAAACTGGATATTGAGATTAATAACGTTTGTGCTATATAGAAGAATTAGTTTATTTGACCATGACATTTTTGCGGCAAACCAACCGTTATTTTCCAGCCGGCTCTCATTGGGAATCGCCCATGCGTATTGGTTAAACGAATGTTACACTTTTATTTGAATAATAGTTGGATGTATTTTGGATTCCTTTAAATCTCCTCGAGTTTCTGGGAGGCGGTAAAATAAAGCTGTCGACTTGGGTGTTTGATCTTGTCGAGCTCATCTCTCCGAAAATTGTCTTCATTTAAAGTGTGTCGGGCATTGCAAACAACTCATCAAAATATTTGCTTGTGATTACGGGGGAGTTTAAAGGAAGCGCTTCGTTTCTACGTCGAAGAATGTCTCTATTTACTTCGCTAATATTATGTAAGCCCTAAACATATAGGTAAGTGAAAATGTTGCATAATCTAGAAACGGTAATGTGAGTTCTATGAAATTAAATTGTTTTTCATAATAAGATTACGAGATTGCCGGGGAAAAATACATAAAATGAAATTAATTATTACGATGATTTATCAGTCTCTTTTGTATCATTCAGTTATTCATTTGTAAAAGGTTATACAAGTGAATAAACCATGGATTTGACATTTCCCAGTATCATTGGTTGAGTTCAATTACTTTGCTAGAATAAGGCACAAAATTTAAGAGGAATATTTTTTTTAGGTTTGCTGAATGAGAAAATCAGGAAATTCAAGTGGAAGTTTAATCCAGTTGGGGAGAGATTACCCCTTCAGCAGCCTGTTACAGTCAGTGTAATTTTAAAGACATACATATAGGATATAATCACGGATTTGTTTTCATGTTTCTGGAACATTTTCGCCCATTGCTAATTCCTCTCATGCGCACTGTATTCGAAACATGCATATTAGGCAGAAAAGTGTTTCAGACATTTCTGCTTAACACATATGAACAGAAAAATATTCCCCTTTCGTCTAAAATTAAAGTAACAGCATTTTATCAATATTTCATTCGTGTTTTGGGTAAGCCGTGTGTGGTTTCAGTGTTTCCCCCTCCCAGGACCCCGCAGCACTGGCTGTCTGCATAATCAGTGCCAGCTGCAATGCGCCACTTCATTTGGAGTCGGAATGAACCTCCCTTATGCCTGTCCGCCATTTCAACTCAATCCACAGGGGGCGCCAACCCCTAATTTCTCATTAGGATGCGCCTATCGACTACCCTCTCTAATTTCTCGCTTATACTACATGTTCAGATTTATTTCATAGCAAGATGTTTTTGTTATTTTATATTTTCACGCATTAGCAACATTATTGATTGTTAATTAATAACACCAGTAACAGTTCCTCCCCGACCTGAGGGTTGTTCATGGACAACTAGGGGTTTGGATCACCTACTGTAATCTAGGTGACCCATGTAATCAGTTACTAGGATATTGTTTAGTCAACTTTAGTCGGTGTCATATATAAAAGATATATCTGAATTTAAAATGTTAATTTGGAGTATAATATTTCTGATATTAGGCTTGACAAATCGAGGAAATTAAAAAAAAATGTCGGGGGTCTGTAATAAAAATAATAGCAACAGTATTAGAGAGTACGATGAAAATCCCACAAATAAGAAACTAGTAGACCAACTCATTTTTAACGATTTGACATCTCCATCCATGAAAATAAAGTACGAACACGCAATAGAATTGTTTTAATTGGTTGTTACACTGTCGTAATTTTTTTTAATAGTTTCAGATTGTAATTACCCCCTTTTGCAAGTTTGAAATGCGACGTGAAAATGTTTTAATGGCGCCGGGTGTTGGGGCGGCCTTATGATTAATTCAGAGCCGGTCGCCCTGTCTCAGTTTCATAATCTTTAAAGGGGCGGCTGTTATGTTGTTTTTCCGGGTGAGCCTTTTAATCCGGAACTTAATTATACAACTTTTTCATATTTTATTTTTCGACGTTACTAGTCTTCGCCACGATTTAGAGCGTCAACTTTAGTTTGCCAAGTAGGAAAAGTCCACAGGAACTTTCTAAGGGAGGGGTTGAGAGGGGGGTGTACGAGCAGAATACTAAAGTGGAAATAATATCCCGCCAGTGATGAATGATCGAAGCCTAAAAAGGATTCGAGAAAATCTTTCGGGAACTAAAACAAATCTTATTGAGTTTTTATCATTCAAAATATAATGATTTGAATGATCGTACTGATTTATATTTATGTATGTACGTGTAGAAGTGTTCTTTATACTGTTCCTTAAAGAAAACTGGGCGCAATTAGTCATTGTTACACTCCCTCGAATAATTTACGGAATGAAAAATAATTGTACTCCCAAACAAATTAGCAAAGAAATTAAAGGTGACATTTAATTTTCGTAGCGTTTCACAACTTTCGAGGCGCGTACTGAAATATACTGAAGGGCGGACGGAGGTTTTATTTTCTTTCTTATTCCATCCAACTCTTAGGTGAGTTTAGTGAAATCTCATATCTTACTTTCTATAAATCCTCTTATTGTATCGTCTTGATTTTCTGATTAAATTAATTCCCAAACTCGAATAATAAGAGGCATAGCCTCGGAGAGAGAAAAAAGTCTTACCTGCGTAATTTCCGCATTATTCTATACTGCCTTTCTGGACAGTACTTTTCACTTTTCAATAATCAAGTGTAGTGGATAATTATATAAGACATTTTTCGCCCTTTTCAAATGCTTTACTTACCCAGATTGCAAAATACAACGTTGTATACATCAATTTGAGAAATAAGGCTAGATAAAAAAATTTAACTAAACTAAATAACGGATTAAAAGTTATCCTCCTTTACACCTAATATTGTTTTCACTTTAATATACTTCAGTTTTATTTGTTGGTTGGTCCTGGATAATTGCGAATATCATTAAGCACGTGGCACCTCATTATATCGATGATAGAGACAAACCGAAACGGGCCCAAAACCATACGACCAGGGTGATTTTCGTTTTATCTTCTATAATAAGCATTCATCCCTTCATATTTATCCCCAGCAGGGAAATTCGTGATGGACGGTTTTAGCTTGGTCGGCTCCAAAATGTACCGGGCGAAATACTAATTGAAATTTAAATGCCAGTGCCGCCGTTGGATAGCGTCCATGTTGAGGGCGGCCCGGGGAAACGCCAGATATGTAAATGGGTGTGAAGGGATGTGGACAGGGTGTCCCCTCTGACCTGTGACAATCGCCTTTATACCGCCCGCTCAAACCCCGATACACGACCCCTTAATTTAGCCGCCCCCTTTCCACGTCTAAAGCTTTGACACAAAAACTGCATCGCTCGTCACGCCGCCGAATTGTTAACTATCGCCGTCGCGGCAAAAGGACGAAATTCCGAGGAATAAAATTTTATTAGGTTTATTTCGTTAACTGGTCTCGTTATAACGCGTCACCGACTACTCCCCGAACTGTTAAATCATTAAATTTCTTCTTCCCACATCTTCTCGTTAGGAAACTAAACCTTCGGCGTCTCAGTCCTCTCGCTGCGAACCTTAGTCGAGTTCCTTTTTCTATCGTTTTAGAGGTGCTCTACCCCAGTACCGGAACGTGGATGCTTTCGCGTTATTTGTTGGAGGGCCCATTCAGATGGGAGAAAACCCTCTGAAATTACTCATCCCCATCTGGAACTGGCGTCGGTCCTCTTCGATATTGTGCAAATTAGACTTTGCACAATATGCAGTGTATAAACTAGTTACTTTATAAAATTATTATCTTATAAAACTATCTCCGTTTCATATAAGTAAGAAATTAATCTCGTGTTGAAATTGAACTCATTGATTACCGACAGATAAATTTGTATTAATATTTATTATATGACATAATGTAATATAATATATGTGTAATAATAATCAATCGGGTATATGTATATAAATAGAAATACATAAAATGTAGTTTTTTTTAAGTGTGCTCAGAGTATCAGTGATTTTTTCCCCGCTGTGTTGATTGAGCGGTGTTATACCGCCACGTGTGAGTTATAACGCCGCGTAACGTTCTCTTATCGGTCCAAGTTACGACGGTGCGTCCTTTCGCGATACCGTTCTATTGATAAACGACAGAGTAGGGACCGAAAATCTATATGTACGCGAGAACATATAGATTTTCTCTATCTATCTAGAGGCTCACGCCTCTTCCTCATTTCACTTTTCCGGTAACTATTATTTCATATTCGCGTCAACTTTCTTCTACTCCGCTGAGACGTAGTTACCGTCTCGAAGAGATAAATAGTGCCTCTAACTGGTAGAAGGCAGACGTTGATGAACTGCGCATACCAACAATCAAGGACAGCGGGAATGATCTATAGCCCAGCAGAAAAATACGCATTACGGCTCCATGGCGACAATTTGGTTAACGTAATATTTGTAGAATAGGGCTGATTCTATGCTATGAGCGTATATATACTACCTGAATGTACTATCGTCACAACACCGTTTTAATAAGGCTATAATCCTCTTATTACTACGCTCTATTGAAGTGTAATGAGGACAAGTATAATGGGGACTATGAGAACGGACGGTATTTTCCAAAAGCTATTACAACAACAGGAGAAGAAGCATCGCATTATTTGAAATAACCCAGTGAGATAAATGTAATGTTTAAGTTAAATACAGTGTTGTTTCTAGTGTTACGGTCCTCGAACTGCAAGTACCTCTAGTGTAGGAGAAATGTGGAAAATATTGGGGCACTTTTACCGGACCGTAAATTCTTTCACGGTCCATCGATCAAGAACGGGGCTTTTCAATGGACCCGAAAGGTTGCCCTGATAAAACAACTGCTTCGCACCAGTAATCTGACTTAGAGTTAGACTTTCCTTTATTTTCTGCAAAAACCTTCGGTCAAACTTAATCTGATCCCCGACTTCAGAATGATACCACAAGCGGCAGAAATTCATTGCGTTAGCATTGACCCATTTGTTTCAGATGGTATTAATCAATTTCTGTTAATCCTTAATTATAATTCTATTTCATTTCGTTTCGGATACATTCGATATCGATAGTGTTTTTAATAGTGATTAATAAGTGTATTTATTTAGTTTCACAATATCAAGAACCACAAGAACAACACTAACCGTTTCTTACATGCCATACTTCAACTGCCTTAGAATTGTGGTTATCTGTTAATTAGATATCATGGAAATATCCATACGACCCCTTCGGATCGTACGAACATTGCCTCCTGAGAACGAACATCCTCACTCATCACACTCCACAAAATTTAATCACATAGATCGTAGGATGGTGAAGATAAATTAACGAGTTATTTGCTGGAGGTAACATTCAACAGAACTTACATTTTCATTAACGAACGTAAACATTAATTACTTCGAAAATTTGAAAGTCATCGTATTGCCTAACATATTTGTGTAGCGATTACACGTATCACTGATTGTCGGGGAAAGGAAATACCGCAGAGGTATACCATTTTGCGGGACGTTTAGGTGATAAAGTGGAATGAAATTCGAATTTATGCACGGCCCATATAGTCCGTACGCGGTCAATTGTCGCCCTGAACCCCCCAAAAGACAGTATTTTTTAATATTGCCCCGTCCTGGAATCCAGAGAATGACTTTTACAAATTTAATTCCCAAGCAATAAACATTCGGTTTTTACTGCGTACCGACGGCCGCGGGAGTCAATTGAGGCTGTACAACTGCCCGTCGACCCAAACAATAAAAAGGCTGAAAATGTGCCGAAATAGCATTTTTTATTTATGGCCCAACGGAAAAATTAACTTCGATGATATATCCGCGAATGATATAAAATCCGACATAAAGGGCGTTTGTGGTTAATCCGATCGTTTATAATAATTCTGAAGGGAGCGGTCGCCTACTGAAAATTAATGAACCCGCAAGCTGGGCGCGAGGCTGCTAGCACCGGACCAGCATTCAGGCTTGACTAATACAAATAAATTTATGGGAGCTGTTATTTACGGATTTTATATTCTCCAAAGTGCTTACATGTACCGTGTGCTGGAGCAGGTTGAAAGAGTTTTCTCCATTGCATCCACCAGAAATACGGATCTCAAAACGGAATTAATACGAGGCATCGATCAGGGACCAGTTCGGGCTACTTATCAAACGAATAATTAACGATTCGATACGCGTCGAAGTTTTTGTTTGCCTTGGGGGCCTTCCCGTTCGAATTTGAATTCGGACGGTCCCTAAGCCGTAAATCATGTTTCTTCCGGACGTCGGGTTTCCGTTTTTTTATCTGCCCCCCACCAACCCCTCCCCAAACAAATCTTTATCGTCCCCGTCGATTAGACCAGGGACGACTTCGGCCCAACTTTAATCTCGCTTCAATTTTCAAGCGAAGTATTACTCCGCCCCGGGGCCCTTCCGTTCCTCCCTTTTTGTTTTTCTAACGCAGAAAAAGAAAAGCTCTCCACCAACCCCATCTGTTGTTTCTTCAATCCGTCACGGCTGGCTCCTCCACATCACCCTAAGTAATATTCGTTATTGTTGTCTGAATATTGCGGCCATCAAATGTCGCATACTGAAAAGACTTTCCTACGAAGAACATTAAGGACATTTTGTACGGTAAGTATATACAATTTCAATGTGCAAGCCTTAAATCTACAAACATAAATTGAAATCAGTTATTATTTTCTAATCGTGCGTCCAATAATAACCAACTCTAATAATCAGTATTATACAAAACCTCCGTGGTAGATAAGCATTACACATTTTTTAAAAATTAATATTTAAAATAATGAGTGTCAATTTGAAACTTGAAGAGTTTACCATAACTGGTATGTATCAGGAATGTCTGCTCTAACGAGGTGGATTTGTGTGCGAGTGGGCGCAGAATTAGCAGCCCACGCATTCAATTAGTGGAGGAGCTTTCAATAAGCGCCCAGGGACGCAATGCCCAGTTATCTACGCTCAGATAACTTCCCTTCCCAGAACCCCACTCTACACAATGGTTACCAATGTTGCTCCCCTGTGAAAACATCTCAAGTTGGACAATAAATGGGTAATTTTGAGATGACTTTTATTCCTCTTAAGAAAATTAAAATATAAGTATGATTATATCGGGCAGGATTCACATAAGAGGAATTTTTTCACACATATTAATTGTATTTAACACAATATTTCACAATTTCTGCAATGTAATGTGTTTTACAATTGACTTTAATATTCTAATAAGCCCCCCCTGTCCGGTCGCTGTTATGGTCTATAAATACTCCGATTTCATGGTTTTTAAACGCATTTGTTATAGTGACACATACACAGTAATATTTTCTTATAGGTACATGTAAAAGAGATTGCCTCGGACGCAGTTCCACGAAACACGAAAAGTGAAAGGCTTAGAATGTGTATTCGTGTATTTTCACGGTTGTAGAGTTTCAGGCAGATATAGAATCATCTCAGTAAACGACAAGATTTTCCTCGTTCGGATCTGCACGAGGCAGAAGGAAAAAGCACCGAGGAAATTCAGATATATCCCTCTCACTCAGACGACTACTGTATTTCTTATATTTTGCTTCTGCCATTACTGAAAATTCTATTTATACCTGTGTTTATATATATATATATATATATATATATATATATATAAAAACATAAGATATAAACTGCAACTATTGTCCTGCGTTAAAGAATGAAATGATCACGTACGCCTTATTCATGAGATAATTTCATAAAACGTGGTTCTCTAGCGCAATACGGGACAAGAAAATTTGAATTTGATTTTTGAAAATGTCATTAAAATAGACGGTTTCACAATACAGTTTGATAATTATTGGATACCCAAGAGTATATATTTACCCCGTTTAAAACATTATTCAACCAAAGCATTTCTTAATACTAAACACGGAGCTACAGCGTATGAACAGTTTTTAATATACATGTATTTTTTTTAATAAAAAACGCCCCGGGGTGATGGAGCGTTGGACGGGAATAGGCAATCTGCTATAGTTCTTGGAGCGAGTGCAGTCACCCAATGTACTCCAACTTCATCTGGCTTAATTCGAGGGTGTGTTTCAGGGTCGACGGGAGGGAGAACCCCGCCCCGATAAACCTCACCGGGTCCCGAGTAGGAAAACTGATGTCGTAGTCCGAAATAACGATCGGGGCGAGCGCGGATCAAAGGCGAATGGGTTTTCGGCCAGGAAATGGAAGCCGGGTCTATTCCTTCTTCCTATTTTTTTTTACTGCGGCTCTTTTTGCGGCGCCCGCCTCCTCTTATAGCGGTGTCGCTCCACAACAGCCACTTTGGGCTTTACCAATAAGCCACGCTCCCCCCAACTTTCTTTGATGCAAATTTCCATGAAAGCAAAGGGACGATTCCACTGTTGGGGTATTTGTCCGGGCGTCGACCCTGCTCCCTTCCCCTGGACCCTTCAATTTTTGTTCGTGGCTACTTGAGCGAGTCCTATTTTCGGATGTGAAATTTCAAATTCGATATTTTTGCCAGTAATTTCCTCTTCGAACGATTCCAATTTTCATTTCTACTTCTATAAATCTCCAAGTTGTGAATATATCGTTATCATATGCCCATGCTAAACCCAAATTTACGTTATCAAAAGACATACGCTTGTATTATACCTAATATCGATAGAATATACTGCATACATATATAGGTCGCCGATAAAACACTCTCGCTATTGTGATTACTGTTTTCTTTCTTCATTCATCTGTTTGGTCAGAAATAATTTTCGCTCTCATTTCCGCGCCATAGGCGTCAGTTGAGAAAGAAGAAAGCGTCAGCGTGATAATGACTTCTTAATATTAAGCCCGAGTGGCGAAAAGGAGGACCTGGTGGGGGGTGGGGGCTTGATAAAGGCGAAGTTTACCAACGAAGTAGGAAACGAAGCACTTCTGGTTTGAAGGAGGAAAAGGGGGGGGGGAAGGAAGTGTTCAAACAGTGTAGGAGGAGGAGATGAAGAGGACTTACAAAGCGCTCGAGACACTGCACTCGCTAATGCTTTGTCGGGCCCAGCGTTAGTGTTATTGGGCCATGAGCGTTTCTCTTTCGTCGAGCACTTTCGAGTGCGGCGAACGCGACTCTCCACGTGTTGTCCTAATGCGCTCTACATAATTTCGTAATGTTCCACCGGCCGGAACACATTTCGCTCCAGCACCCTACTGTTATTATTAAAAGCTCATTTCGACTATGAAAATATACTTATCCCGTCTTAAACGTTTCGAATGGCTTAAGTGCGAACAAAAAACATTATAGAACATGCAAAAATGGCTTTATTATGCGAAGATGTGCATGAATGCGCATAATGTTATGCTGATTTAATATGGTTTATTCACTTTACCTGTTTTGACATATTGCCCTTATTACAGTTACACAATTGTTCTAATATGTTATACATCAACAACACAGAATTCTTTGTCTGAGCTAGTTTTGAACATTTGTTTTAAATATTTACATTTTTTCCTAATTACTTAAACGATTCGGTTCAGATTAAATACATATTGAAATAACTATTTTCTTTTTAGTTATTGTATGATCCTCAAAATTATGTGTAATAATTCAGTATATATATTTAACTGCTGATTTAACTGCGGGTATGTGCTGATTTCAGTGAGAAATGATACTTCCGAAGCACTAGTCCCCAAATTGCCAGCGATAAAAATTGACAACGGGAAATTTCAAAACCGCCTCCTCCTATAACGGCCATATTCCGGGTGCCTTCCGCAAGAGGTAGGCTTAATGTAGGCACTTAAAGGAAAATACCACGCGATACGCCTCTAACGCCAACGTCCCACTGATAGTGTCACTGAGCACATGATCGATTTGTGTTTATTTACATTCTAATCTTTCCGTTCCTGCGTGACGACCGATTCGTTCAAGAGATGAGGTGATTACTATACATTTAAAAAAGCATAGTAAGTGTCTTCCCCTCAAGAAATTAAGGGTGATATAAAAACTTGAGATTCGAAAATAGGTATGCTGTGAATCCTGAGAGTTGTCTGCCTAAATGGCCTGAGTTGAGATGTCGAGATTGGAGGAAACAACTTCCCTTTTTTTTTATATTCGTATCAGTCATGTAATATTTAACCAGAACAGACCCTCGGCTGACAGTCGGGGGAATATCTCAGCGCGCATATATTCCTCCCTAACTTATGGCTATTGCCAAATTCCGTCATTAACACCGAAATAATTTAGCCGATTATTCATTGGGTCGACGTGACGTGCCAGAGTACCGACTGTGTACCCATTTATTTGGCCATTTCGAGGTACATCAACGGGTCAATAAACAGGCACTGCAAGTACCATACGGTTGACCACAAGCCACGCCCAACCACCCTCTGCCACCCTCTTGGCTATCTCGATTAAAGTACTCATTGTCTTATTTCAATACATGTATATGTGACATCTATCAGTGATAAAAATCCCTTTCAATACGATTAAAAATATGTTCATTTAGTTATATCATTTGGTACATCGAATTTCCAATAACATAAATATATATACATATACGAAAAATACATTCCCTGTGGATATGGTAAATGCAATTGGAAGCACAAAACGTAAGGGTAGGAAATCGACTGACTCGCACTACTGGTTCCTTGTGCATATACATTAAATGAATATTTAAAAAATCGGTGTACGCGTGAATAACTGAATTTATTAATTACTTCCGAAAATATTTCGGAAAACAATATTTCTGGCATTATTATGGCGGTGTATTTTAGGAGGCTAGTGCGAGTGTGGATGGAAGGACGGAGATTCCAGCGTAAATATTTATCGGGGGCGGCGAAGGCTTGAACGTCAAAGGGGTTCCCCACTCGGTGAGTTTCCTCGCGGGGCGTTTCTGAAATTCAAATGGCCGCTAGGACGGGACCGATCGATCGGGTACGTCTAATCCAGTATGCCCTTCTTTCTTACCTCCTCTCGGGTGTCTCGCATCTCACTTGAGCCGCGAGGGTCGCTCGCCGTTAGCCTCTGTTTTTCCAGTGCCAGCCTTCCGATTTTAGCCCGAGGCGGGAATAAGAAACAGGAACGCCCCGTTATGAATTTGAAGTTTTCGGAGGCCGGTAAAAGTTACATCGGCCAGTGCCTTAATATTATCTGATGCCTTAATATAACTGATGGCGCAGGCGATGATGGTCGACTGAATACCTTGCTATTTTATCCTCTCTCTTAAAGAAGGATTTCTGGTTTATTTTCTTCATTAATTCTTAATATCACTGTACTAATAATATGAATCGTATTCACAAAACCTGCTGTTGGTATTCGGTTACAGGATTAGACAAGCTAATGTACAAGCATTTTTACTTTCTTTCAGTGTAACATTAGAAAATGCTGAAGTCGTGTTTTTCTATCTAATTAAACATTTGAATGTAATTGAACAGGTCGAATTTCAAAGTAATTATAAAACCTTAATTATCTTCCTCAATAAAGGTTTGTACTTTGCATTTCAAAAAAAATCTTCTCGGGGCCACCTGGCAACTGATTATAAATATAAATATAAAACTAATCCACAACAATGGTTGTATAGTGGAATATATAAAACTCATTATATATATACATATACATTATATCTCATTAAACAAATAATTGGCTATGACCTGTTTATTAAATTCATCAACGAGATTGGGGCTAGACAAATCCGCTTCAATCGACATTTGAAAAGCAGCAAGGGAATATCTCTTCGAGTAGTGGGGAATCCACAAATTCATTCTGCAATTCCCTTGTTCCCTGAGACCCCTGTGCGGGTTTTCAGCGCGCTTGTCAGTGTATTCGGCCTTTGCTGTGAATGGCGGATAGACGGGAGAGAGTGGTAAAGCCGCGGGCGGGATATCGGTCCGTTTGATGCAATTCCGCGTACAGGCTGCCTCCAACCCTTTCTTTTGTGATACCCCGAAACCGGTTTCCCTTTTTATCCTTGTAGCCACTCGTCAATGGTGGCGGGGGGCGGGAATAAAGGGAGAGAGAGGGAGGGAGGGAGAGAGAGAGAGTGAGTGAGTGAGTGAGAGAGGGGGGGACGGACGGACAGACAGAAAGACAGAAAGAGAGAATCCTCTGTTGTGGAGAACGGTTCACGAGCAACCTCGCATATTCTGACTCCTGGCCACCGTTCATGGCAGCATGAATGTAGTCCGAACGATGAAATTCAAGTCAGGTAATTCGATCACTCTCGCTTTGTCGAGAGAACTGCATTTAATCCTGTAGAAACTACAGGTCCTATGTTGACAATGGTGACAATAAAATATTATTATAATAATAATTGTTTAGGTTCAATCTAAAATATAGTGTGGTATATTAATCAAACGTCAATTCATTACACATTTTGTTCTTGTTTTTCTTTTCTTTATAATTTCTGGGATTTGAAGAAAAAAATTTAATAATACTAACTTTTTCCAGTCCTCCGCTATATTGTATTATTCTAATGAAATGCTAGTTATAATTTGATGAAACAATTAACGAAATTAAAATTGTTAATTTAACATACCTGTTTTGTGGTCTGGAAGGAATTGGAGTACCGTAGATTTCATGTGTTTCTGTCTCCTCTCGCTGGTTTGGTCTTTTTTGGTTATCACCAAACCAGCGAGAGGAGACAGAAACACACGAAATCTACGGTAAAATTGTTAAAGTTTCTCATTCATCTCGTAGTTTATACAACGATTCCATTGTATCATTAAATACAATTGTAAGATTGCGTATTTTTTGCAGGACGAGGGGTTCACACCAGTTGTCGGCAACGGCTCTGTTGAGTTCGCCGGACGGGTCGAGGCATCCCCTGGATCTGTACGAGTTCAGCGAGGAGGACTTAGGAGGGCGGGGTGGAGGGAGCGGGGGAGGGCACAGGGGCGGCGGCCACGGCCTCTGGGAGTGCCTAGTCGGCTGCAGGAACAGGGTGGACCAGCAGCTAGCAAGGAGACGAGTGAGTACCTCCACTCTCCATTTGAATCGTCTGCCCCAATCTAAACGTCGCTAAACTGCCGAGACAGGGATAAGGCGCTTTGCTTGGAAACGAGGAAAAGTGTCCCTAACGAAGAATCGCGGGGTAAGATGAGAGGGTAGATTATGTCATATGTCAGCTTCCCCGATCTTAATATCAGTACTATTACGTTCAACTCAATTCTATCCTGCCGTGTGAATCTGTGCCATGAAGCTATTCATTCTATTTAGTGGCTAAGTTTCATCATATAGTCAGTTTCGCGTTATCCCACCGAATTTCAAACAGAAGATTCGAAACTAATTAACTTCAATTCAGAATACCTGTTTTGTGGTCTGCGAGGGGTTGGAATACCGCAGATTCTAGGGATAGAACCGGTCTAGGAAAAGACCTAACACACGAAATCTACGGTAATTAACTTCAATTCAGTCGGTAGTCCAGTCAGAAATCACTCCAGAAGATCAGTTATGGAAAAAATGGATATATGTTTATGTGTACATTTATAAATCATCGAACTAGCCTAATGTAATATTTTACATTATGAGACCATTCTCAGCAGTTATTTTTATACATTCATGGGGAATTCCACCATGACGTGTAATCTGGGACAACATCGTAAAGAAATACCTTTACTTCGGCCATGCCTGCACTTAATCCTACTATTTCAAAAACTGGAAAAGTCCCTTTATCCTCATGATTTCTTCGTCGTTTGCTGAGCCAAATATCATTCAGCCACCGTCCATGTTCATTATGTAGGGGTTATACCGTTTTTAATTATGTACGCAAGCCCTTCTCGTAGTTATTTCTTCTCTCAGTCTGTGAGTGCGCGGCCTTCTTGCCGGACCGTAAAATGAGGAACCGCTTTTTCATCTCTCAGTTTTCCATTTTTTGCTCCGAGAGCTACGAGTCTGCTGCTGCCTCCCGACCGGGTTGATATTTTCGTCATATCGCATATTGTGTTTGCGTCGACGCCGATGAGGAGAGATTTGCTGTTGCAAGTTTGTATGCCTAGGGGTGCGAGCATGTGCGAATCTAGAGATGGAAGGGGCTATATTCGTCGAGATGGGGTTGCCAGGGTTCGTGCGTGCTTCCTGCCACTCATTCAATTTAAACGCCGTAACGATTTATTTCATGCCCCCTTTTGGCCGGTTGTTGATGAAATTTTTTGGATGAATTATATTTGGCATTCCTTCTCTAACAATTTAGTTACACTCTCAGAAAAAAAAATAGCAGGAAATTACACACGAAACTGAGTACGGTAATATGTTTTTATTTCATTCTCTCGTCTGGTTTGGTATTAGTGGAAGCTTTGTTCTTAGACTGCCTGCCGACAGTTTCTTTGTAATTAATGTCAGAACCAATTTATTTTTTATTCATCGTGGGCTCATTCTTGACGTTGGTCCTAGCAAAATAATATCGTCCAAACGCCGACCTGTGCAATAGACCTGAATCATTGACGACTTTTTACGACCCAGAGCGTACGTGTGAGAGTAATGTGCTTTCATCTACTGCATTATGTGGTATATTATAAACTCCATTTATACGGGTCCAGTGTTATTATGTACTGTCTTTTACGTGAATAAAGATTTTTCTCTATTTACGACGACGAATCATGGGTGAAATGAACGATAATGAATTTGAGGCGACTCCCCTTCTCTTTATCCATATTAACGAGGCACCCCTAAATGGGGTGAATCAGTCTCTGGTGGGAGACGAATGGAGGGAAAAAAACTCCGGGTCCCAACTCAAACAGGGAGCTCAATATGTCGCGGGGCAGGAAACTTCTATCCTTTCCAGTGAGGATGGCCGGGCATGGTTGAAAGACTTGGCTTCCGACCCAAGTTCTGGGGACCTTTTGATGTTCAAAAAGCTCTTGGAGGCCGCCCCCCCCCCCGCCCTCACAATCCTCGTCCTGTTTGTATAAACTCGGATTTAGCCCACACCACTCTTGTCCCCCTCCCCTCAAATCCAATGGCTTTCCTCAAATTTCACGGTAGTTTGTTTGCTCCCTTCCTTTGGACATATTGCGCTCGACTAATATCAGAAGATTTGGTACTCCGCAAATATGATAACGTTTTTCGTCCTCGTCTCTCTCCTTCGTTTAATAAAATTGAGATTATTTCCAGAATACTAATGGATATTGCGGTTTCCCCTTGGTAGAGAGCACCGGAAATAACCGAAAGATAGACGATAAAATGTATAAGATTTAATCAAAATTAGTCGGCGTAATATAGCTTCATTCATATAGCATTATTTCAGCTGTTATATTTCATAAAATGTTGACTGTTTCCAATCATCTTATAGTTATGGGAATGTTGGATAATAACTATCTTGTTTGAAAAAGTTTAAGGCATTGCTTTCAATCAAGGATTTTGGACACCATTGGGTGAATTTAAATAGGACGGCTAAATATTGAAGTTATTGTGCAGGGCCGTCGGACAGGTTTTATGGCCTCCGTTGGTCGGGGCGAAGTGAAAGCGATCAGGGGGAGTGGGCGGGGCGATGTAAATTACTGTGGCCGGCGATGAATTAAACAACAGGGAGTAGGGCCGCCAACCGAGGGATAGGGATGAGGGATGAGGGATGAGCGGAGGCCGGGGCTACCTAGGGGGCTAGGGCTTGCCCCTACCTGTTACGCTACGTCGGACACCGCTAGATTACAGCCGCCTACTCGGTTTTACTGCTGAAAATTGAGCGACGGTGGTTGGCTCAGCCTAACCGGGCGCTATTTGCATGCGCCGCTGCTCCAGTGGACCAAACTAAAGGAATAAAACACTCTAAAAGGCGACAACCGATAACGTCCTTTTCACTCGTTTTCCGTCTGCCCTCGCTCGTTTCAACATGGCCCGTTCCGACCTGGACATTCCATCAGGAGTGTCACACTGCCGTCGAACTGTTACTGCCAGTAAACCGGTCCGGTATGTGACCAAAACTGAGTTGGGGCAGAAAATCGCAAGCCTAATGTTATTCCAATTCCTCATCAGGAGACAATTCAGCATGTCGTCTGACAATGGACTATCCGCGCCTGCACGGAAGCCTTTGTATAAAATATTCTATCTTGAGAACTTTAGCCTATTAACTTATTATTATTGATAGACTTCTATATGGGCTTCAGACGAAAGTAATGCCACTTTTTTATAATAAATGTTATTAAATCATAGAATACACCCGTCACGAGATAGGACATTTGTTTTATTTGTTATATATTGTTGGGCCTGTACAAGGTATTGTCTTCGTTTTATTTAGGTAAATTTGATATCGGCGAAGAAAAAGATTTAAGAAGAAAGTGAAGTCCATAAAATGTCTACTAGTCGTACTTTAAAACGACTTGAGAAAAAAGGGAAAACAATAGGCATTGAAATATGGAGGTAAGAGCTGCAAGGATTTAGGTCAGCCTCGTGTTTACCGATATATACTTGTTTACTCCGCCCTCCGAAATATACCGGGAGAACATGGAAACCCTCTCATTTTGAAACATATCACTAAAAACCTCTATTGCCAGATAATGTGGAAAAGGAGTCTTCGCATTCTTAATGTATAAAAGATGAAGTATATCAGTTTCATATATCGAGTTCATATAGACCACTGCAGTACCCTGATCCTGTTTTATGCTTACGATCGATACTATTTTATTAAATAGTTTATAGTCAATAAAACATTCCAATTAAATAATATTATTATAAATAAATATTATAATAATAATATATTATACAAATATAATTATTTATATTATCATTTAAAATAATAATTAAACTGAATATTATATATTAATTTGTCGTCGAATCACTCGCAACCTTTTATTTTGTAAACAAAAGGTTTAATTATGATCTCTTCACATGTCAAACACGGGGGGAAGTAAAAATTCGGACGTGTCAGCCTCAAAAAGGGAGGAGGGCAGCTTTGGCGGGATAAATTGCGGGGGTGCTCGGTGGAATTTAAATGTGGGCGGGCGGTGGGGCAAGTTGAACGGCTATTATTACACTCGGAGAGCAAGTTGTTCATTGCCGCTATTGAGAAAGTTGACGGCGGCGTCGCCTGGCCGCCCCTAGTTAATACGGATCTATTTATCTTAGTGTCTATTCATTTGACTCTCTGCCCCCCGACTCCCTTCTGTCCTCCCACAATTCGCAATTAGAATCGGCGGGCGTTGTGAAAGCGCCTTCAAAAGACAGTGAACCGGGCTGAATCTAAATTTCCTGCCCTCTTTATTGATTCTGAAATCTCCTCGACACGTGTGTTCATTGCAAATATAGACACCCAAATAAATTAATATTAATAAATACATTTTTATTTACAATTAATTAAATTTTAATAATTGTTGGTTTGATTTTATTTCTTTTCGTATTACTCAACTGTGCCAACGTACTGGGGACGTGTCCCCCAGATAATTCTTAAATCAGTACGCTATAATAATCCTCAGTATTAATCATTGTGCATTGAATACGAAGGAGGATTTTATGCTGGCAATACATATTGCATTATATTTAATGGTGATTAGAGAATTTGGCAATTCGCTTCGTGTTACATATTTATTGGTTTTCGGAACAGGTGGAACAGGGCCTGCGCCTGTACAACCAGCACAAACAGCAGGCGGCCGTCTCAAAGTGGAGGAGCGCCCTTAAGCGGATTCGGAAAAGAAGCGACAAATTCATACTTCTCGGCTACCTCTACCAGGCCTACATGGACTGGGGAAAGTACAGGTGAGTTCGTCTTAAGCTCTCAACCGTTCCCGAATGAAGGTAAATCCCTCTTGGAAACATATTTGATAGTTCTGGAACTATTGATTTAACTGGTGATTCAATTATTGGTTATATATTTCATTTAAAATAATAACAAGCGATGGAGATGTTTTGTCTACGTGAACATGAATAAACAAAATAGTAATGATATTTTCATAAGGTTCATAAGAATCAGTAGACTTTTCGGGGATAAGTTTTATTAAGGAAAGATCAAAAAGGGCACTTTCGAATTAGTAGAAATTCGTGTACTCTGTTTTCCGGAGCCCCAACATGGCCGAAATCCATTGTCAGACTAACCTTTGATCCCTCTCAAATTACTGTAAGTGGGTTTCGGGGGTCAGTCATTGTAGAAAATTCCGACGGTCCTGCCTTTACCTTAGCTATATTGAAATAAACCCGCCCTGCACTATAGCTTACACAAATTTATTTTGTTTACCTTCCGTGTTCATAAATGTAAAAGCTGGTACCGGATCGAAAAAAACCCTTTTGAACACAAATCAATGCCACGTTTAATACATTTTACAACGGTTTAAATGATAATCTCAATCGCCCACATGATGAAATAACAAATTTTCACTTTGATTTATTACATTGTAAGTTATTCTCTCGTATTATGTTTTATGGTAGAATTTTATTTTATAAAGTTCCAGCGACCATCAAAGCTTATCTTACAAATCTTCAACGTTGCAGTACGTTTGTTGTAATTCAAGTTTAACGGACGGGGATCGTTTATCACAAAAATAATCAGCGGAGGGAGGTATCTGGTCGGGCATTGTTCGGCGGGCTACCCTAACAAAAGGTCCTCTATCTGCGACGCTGTCCGAACACAACACACGGTTTACTGGCCCGTTACATATGCACTGTCCGTTACATGCAAGATTTGTATACGAGCGATTTACAGCGCCGGCAATACGCCCGGGCCACCATAACTTCGGCTGCTTTATGACTCCCCCACAACCCCCGCCCAACCACCCCTTTGCAATTTGCCCCGCGATAAGGTTTTACTTAGCGAGGCTTACTGAACCGGTGAACTTGATACGAGGATAAAGACGCGACCACTTTGAGGTATGGGACACGTTGTATTTCACTCATTTCTCTCGCCTAGTATATTTTCTGTTAATACGATATTGAATTATACTGAAAATTATAAGAAAAGGATCGAAAACGGGAATACCCGGGAAATGAAGTGATTGGTGCCATTATAGTAAAGACGGTTAGCAAGAATGTGAACACAACTCTGTAACATTATTATGACAAATCAGGGTGGTGACTCGAGATTGAAATAGGTAGTAGCCTCCGTTTCAAATGCCGGATAGGTTTCTCGGCGGCGACTACAGAATCAGAATTCCTTTACAATAAGCACTGGAAGGAAGTATCCTGACTAGTTTAATATACCTGTTTTGTGGTCTGCGAGGGGTTGGAATACTGTAGGTTCGTGATGTTTCTGTCTCCTCCCGCTGGTTTGGTCTTTTGCTAGACCGGTTTCGGCTGCTCGCCATCTTCAGTAGCGGTGTTAGTCACTGTTAGCACTTTGGATGTCTTTTGGGCATCCTCACTGCACTGTCACTTTCCCATGTACTGTAGTGTTTGTCAGTTGTTTATATATATATGTGTTCTGTTATTGTTATTGGGGGATTATGTTTGTCTTCGGATTTTGTTAATCCGTTTTCTAAGTGTGAGTCAGATTGTCGGAAGGGGATGTTGTGGTGGTTGGGCGGGTGTGATCCTTTAATAGGATTATAGGGGGAAATATGGCGTCACTCTGGGAATTAATTTTCTCACTTATAATTTTGTTCTCAAAAAAGAAAGGGAAGCCCGCAACGAACCTCACAAACCTAGAAGAACCCCCCCAAACAACTGACAAACACTACAGTACACGTGAAAGTGATAGTGCAGTGAGGATGCCCAAAAAACATCCAAAGTGCTAACAGTGACTAACACCGCTACTGAAGATGGCGAGCAGCCGAAACCGGTCTAGCAAAAGACCAAACCAGCGAGAGGAGACAGATACATCACGAACCTACAGTATCCTGACGTTAGGCTAGAGAGACCCTCTAATGACCGTACAATCCGGTATAGAGGTTCAGGACGAATAACATAATCAACAAGGGGAATTTCGTTTTCAGGGAATCGCTTGAGTTGGGCCACAGGCAATTGAACATAGCGGAAGAGGCTGACAGTCCGAATCTGCGCGCTGAGGCCTACCTGAACTTGGCTAGGGCACACGAGCGGATGGGCGGTCTGGAGAGGGCGCTGGCCTGCGCCCGCCATTCCCTTTACAACGAGTGCGACCAGTGCAGAACCGCCGGCCAAGTGCAGGTCACCGTCGGCACTCTCCACCTCGAGCTGGCCACGTTCTGCAAGGCACTGCAGGCCTTCCAGCAGGCCCACTCAATCGCGCAGAGGATACAGGACCCGGCACTCGAACTTCAGGTCTCTTCATCATATTCACTTTTTTAGTTTTACTTAATAATTAGCATTCCTTACAAATATTTTTATTGATATAATAAAAATACGCTTCGGCACCAGTTAAGTTCAGCTTAACTACTTAAAATTACTACAGGTCCAGAGCTGAACAAAAACTACAGACTTTATTTCTCATCACTGATTAACAGGGGACGACTTCCGGGATGTTCACATGTCAAACAATCAAGGTCTACATTCGAAAACTTGAATGAAATTTGTTCTATGTATTTCATCAAAACTAATCTATTTGCCTCATTCCGTCCCTAATTACATTCACTGCTAATTTGTGTCAATAAAATATGTACGTTGTACTGAAAACGTCAACGTATATTTAAACAACTAAATAGGCGATTTGGAATATGCATTTAAATGAAAACGTCTGAATAATGCAAGTTGAGTGTTAATTTCACTGAATTAAGAAATGCACTTGAGTAAGCAATGAATACCTCGTAATTTATATGCGAAAATAAATGTTGCAATATGTGAGATCGATTGAATTACCAAGTTATACCGCAAAAAATGTACCAGCGCTCGTGTTGAGTGTGTGCGGGAAAGTAAACGGGCGGTGAATACTAAACCGCAAAGGCAAATTAGTGTTGCGGGTTAGCATTGGAAGCGCCGCAATTCTCAAACAACGCGACCAGAATACCTTGGAACAAGCACTCAGTTATCTCATAGGCAATACATCTCAATTGAAAAGCCGTTGTAATTATAAATTGTACACAATATTTTATGTATATATATATATATATATATATATATATATATATATATATATATATATATATATATGTGTGTGTGGCCAAAACTGTGTACTCACCAAAGAGGAACGAATTAATTTATTTGAAATTTTCCTTTTATTGTAACACATTTAATTCGCCAACAGATAGAGTTTGAAAGGACACAAATTAACATTTACATTAGCTTATTTTTTAAAACTCGTATCTAATATTTTTAAAGTTTTCTTGATAATATACTTATTAGATTTAAAAAAATTCCACAGCCTATTGTTTAATTTCATTATAAAATGCATTATAAGTTGCAGCGGATACAATTGACGGATACATCTTTTAACTGTATATTAAAGGTTTATACTATAATTAGTGCTTCGGGATTGAGCGTGTTGGCAGACCAGACCTCGCCGCTGGCACTTTTCTTTCTCTCTCTCTCTCTCTCTCTCTCTCTCTCTCTCTCTCTCTCTCTCATTCCCTCTCTCTATCCCTCCCATGTTAGACCGCTGGCAATTGCCTAATAAGTTGAAGTTGGGCTGGGTGCCGTGTGGACGGGCTCTTGGTAAGAGTCCAGCGGCCGCCTTATAACTCTTCCGAATTACATCCAGAGACACTCTTGTTGGGGGCGAAATGTCTTCGACCATTACGAGGCTGTCGCGGCCCAGAGGCTGGCCAACGAGAAAAAGACAAGAAATTGAATCGAGCGAAGCTGCCACTGAAGGAGTTGGAATTAAAGTAGAGAGCCGGCTTACAGTACTTTTATTAGAATCTGGATAGAGACCGCGTGGTTTCCCGTCCACCTTTAGATTATAGGAAAAGATTATGGTATATATTGGTAAGAATTCAACAAAATGTTATATGACACGAATGTGATATTTCAAATTTCTTTTCCGTTTAATTCCTCAAATATTGCAATGAATAAAATGTAAATGGTTCACTATTATTATTCCTTATATTATGAAAATTTGATTTGAAAAGCGCTTTGAATGCTACTTCGTAACGGCTATAGGCGTTTCTAATTTTATAAACATTAGCTTTCTCATTTAGTTACATGAGTGGATTAGTTGAGCATCAGCGGATCAAATACTGTGTACTACTTATCTCCGATCTATTACTCTCATTCCACATTGGCGCCCCGCCACCGGTGTTGACGCATGTACTTCACGATCGGCTGCACAAAATAAACTAAGTTTCGAACATTCGGATCGTTAAAGTTTTCCAGTCTAAAACACCTTTCGGAACCGGCACAGAGACAAAGCCCCTATTATCCGGGAGAACGAATAAAAACAGCCTCAGATAAGGAGTTGTGGGTGCGCTCGCCCCCTCTGAAAAATAGAAGAAGGGAACATTTTGATAATCGGCTTATATTGGACTCCAGCCAGCCAGACCCTGTTTTTAAAACTTTATTCTGGTATAATAAACCATTTAAAGTCCATATTTTCAGTGTACTGAACATATAAATATGCAAGATATAATGCCACTTATCTTATTCCGGTAATATTTTCCAATAACACACATTAACTAGTGAAGGATAAGAATATTAAAAAATATATAAAATGCAATACTGTTAAACTTTTTTGTTGCTTTTTTCCTGCACTAGAAAAAGGCGAAAAGGAAAATTCGGTGAAATAAAGCAGTTACCCAATTTTTTCCTTTGTATTTTAATCACTATACAGCGATAAACTAGCAAACATTCGAAAATACGAACCTCCGCGACGTTTCTGCATATTCGATGTGACATAGAATTGTGTGACGACAACCCGTGGTTCAGTCCTGAATGTTTTATCGAGGGCGAAGTGAAAAACCGTTTATGGCAATCAGAATTTACATGTGCTAATTCGATTGGCCTTCAGTCTATAGTGTTCTGTATGGGGGGCAAATGGAATTTTTGATTCGTACGATATCGGCCCGTAAGGAAAATCGATTTGCATGTTAATACGTCGCTCGGTGGAATAGAATTAAATGAAACTTTGTAATTTGGGCCGAGTTTGAATTTGCTTCACCTGTCGAATTAGTACACTTCCCTTGTACGAAAACTGAGGGAACGACGTGCTCCCACTGCGGGTCAATTCGGAAGGCGCAGCATTGCAACCTAAATAAGACGTATTTAAATGTGACATAAATAATTTACATCACGGAAGAATTCACAATTGGAGTTACTTAACCTGTGAAATTATGAAAGCGACAATTTCTACAAGATAAGGTGTAATTTTATTTTTATTTCTTTAACTTACTTTTTTTATATGTTCAAATTTAATTCAAAGTGTCGAACAAATGTAATTAATTCTGTGAGGTAATTCAATTCAATTAAACTTCTGGCACTTTCCTTCCCTTCATGAACTTGCTTTAAAACAGAAGTTTGTTTTATCGAATAAAATTATTTAGGTTGAGACTAGCTGTAATTTTTATTGATTACTAAGAAATCCAGTTGAATTTCCATTCAACGAACATGATGTTATCGATTGAAATCGTTCAATTATATCATTATAAATTATAGGCTACAGAGTTCATCGTATTTCGAATAACTGATTTACAATAACGGAATTGTATTCCGATCTCGGTTTTATATATGAAATAAAAACTAACTGCAATGAGTTAGGTAAGGTCAGTAACACTGAAAAAGTGAAAGGCAATGTCTAGGTGGATAGAAGAAAGAGGACTCCTGCTCGGACATGTTCTCCTAATCCGCTTCGAGTTGTGCGTTCAATCTGAGGAGGTGGAAAGGAATTTGAAGGGGAGAGTGAGAGTGCTCCGTCTGTCATTTCTTTTATTAACTTCGCGATCCGAAGTTTCCACATCGAGTCCAATTAGAAAATTCTCGAACTTCGATTCGAAATTTTTCCAATTAATAATGAACTCGCGAGCTCTTCTAAATTCTCGTATTTTGTTAATGGAAGGAAGACGTCCTATTGACGGAATTGTCTTCCGGTTACATATATTTAATATATACGACTTGTTTTCAAATATTGAGCAATATTGATTGACGAGTTTATTTTTCATATATATACGATAACTACATTTAATTCTGTGGCAAATACTTTAAACCGAATAAGAATAAATCAGGAGGTGACAGACACCGCTCGTCTGGGAGGCACGCTCTAGTTGTCACCCTTCTAATTTGTTGGCGACGGTAATGACGCTTCTAGCGGATTCTGGTCTGGACAAAAGCTGACTTTACGACTTAGTTGTTTACACTGAATATCACCAGAACTTGTGGCGGAGAGTGTTGCAGAGAGAGAGAGAGTTTTCTGCGATGGCGCTGGGATCAATGGTAAAAGAGGGCGGACGAAGTTTTCTGCTCGTTGGGTACTGATGGCAGATCGTTATTCGGTCTCGTGCTTTGTTATTGATCATCCGACGCCGCATCATGCAATTATTGAGCGAGGCCTCGTTAACGAGAACGGCCGCTTAGACGGGGATGTATTGCGTAACTCAATTTTCCCTTGTCACGTAATAAGTTGGCGAATGTTCAGAGCATAAACAAGCGTTGTGAAACTCGTCATTACGCCAGCATTATAGGTTTGTTGCGGCCTCAGTTAAAATATAAGCGGGAATACAGATTATATTTATTTAATAATATGGCGCAGGCATATTTTTTACCTTACAAATGTCACAACATATCACATGAATTTCTGGGTACCTTAAATATTGTATACTACCTGATAGCCTTTTATAGCTAGCTACTTAAAAAGAAATATTTTTAAACATAAATGCAAAAGAAATAATAAACCTCTTCTTTCAAATTTAAATTAGAAATGGAATGCATAAAGAATACACTTTATTTCTTTTTCACACTTTATGATTTTACGATAACAATTCAAACCTTAATTTAAAGTTAAGTGAGTTCTCTCTCTTACAAAATTACAATTTAGTTTTTAATGAATATATAAAGTAAACATAAATGTATGCGGTGTACCTTTCCTAAGACGGACAGAAAATCTGTTGCATATATAAAAGAATTCTATCAGAAGTGATTTTCGTGCTTCGTGCGGGATGTAGAAGGAAATCTGGATATTAATTTTTAAAAGTCCGAATCCGACTCCGTTGTTGGGGCACCTCGCTCGAACTCTAATAAGTTCGGATTCCGGACATGTCTTGTTTTTGCAAAAACTTGAACTTCACTTGCGGAAGTTTCTACCGCGGAATATATTCTCTCCCGGCAGAAAGTTTCCAGTCCGAGAGAACCTGAACACAGCCCCGTACACTGTCCAGTCAGGAAACAAAGTTGACGCATTTAAATTTGTTGCAGAAAGTTTTGCGAAAAATAAGAATTTCTCTATAAGCTAGGATTTACTATGGGTTAGACTTGTTACCGACAAATATTCGATTTTTTATGAAATGAAAAAATTAATCTGTAATCACTAAGTGAACATGACTGAACAACTTGTTCAGTTTGTTTTTGCTTATTCACTGTTATGATTGATGGGCTAAGGATGTATTAGTTCGGCCAGACAGGCTCTCTTAATAATTCCTATATATAATCAGTATATCCTATATCCCGGGCGATATATTTCATCAGGAAAAGAGTGATAGGAGTCACAAATCAGATGTACTCTCTCGTTTACAACAAACTGTTCGTAAATTTCTCTCGGCGTTCGGTCGTCACCGTTTTCACAATTGCAACAGTTTTCAGGACTAGAGTAGTGGAGTAGGGCGCCGGTTCTAAAACCGTTTATCAATCAAAACCGGGTTGCCGCCGGTTGTTCCACGATGATGCATTATGTTTGGAGCGATTCCAGCCGAGTGTGTTCGGCCGTGCGTCCCGAACACGTGTTCCTCTTGTCCCATCTTCAATTATACCACTCGGGTTGATTTACAATCAACCCAGATTGGGATCGATTGACTTTTACGACGGCACCCTTCAGTTCTTCTCCGGAAG
Organism: Lethocerus indicus; assembly: GCA_019843655.1. Taxonomy (NCBI): domain Eukaryota; kingdom Metazoa; phylum Arthropoda; class Insecta; order Hemiptera; family Belostomatidae; genus Lethocerus; species Lethocerus indicus. The sequence goes on along the minus strand of JACDQD010000005.1, from coordinate 22,265,375 downwards.
GATCCAGACGTGACATCACATCCTGCGGTGGGGAGTACCCTGATTGGAGTGAAGCTCCAATTACAAACCAAAAGGAAATTTCGATTTCATGCGTGTTGAAAAATGAGTCGGTCAGCCGTACATTTATGAGCCTCCTTGTTACTTATTTGACTGAAATGAAAAATAGAAGCTTACTATAAAAAAAAACCTCTTATTTAAAGTAATCAAACGGGTATGAATTATCTTCGGGGCTAAAAGAAAGAACGCAATGAGACACATTTTGCAAAACGAATGCGCCAGACACGGCGTTAGATTCAGCGGAAAACAAACAGAAAAATGTTCTCTAATGTAAATTCAGCGCGGCGAATTTAATTTGCATCCGCTTAATTACAAAAACAGTCAGGGTCATGAAATTATGCGGTCCCCTGTTAGAAACACCGGATCTCATCCGCGATAGAAGTCAAATTTCTCGCCGGGTCAAACAGAAGGGAGATATCGTCGGAACTAATATCGACCGAGTTTAAATACTCGATCACTTCCACTCAAATCTAATATCAGTCGCTAAATTCCAGGGAGGCCCCTTCGACTGTTCCCTTTTAATAAATTCAAACCTCCGTCCCTTAGGAATTCGTTAGCCGAAGCCTGTCGGGAGGGGACGGCCCGGGGCAGAATTTCAGAGCTGATACCTTGTTTTCGGAGGGAATTTCTTTTGTCGACGCCGGCAAAGGAGTCCGGTTCAATTACCGGTGTCTCCTTTAGAAAGCCCCAGTGTTTAAAGTCTCACAGTTTTAAGTGGAAAGGATTATCGGCTTAAAGATCTCGAGATTTGAGTTAAGCCGTTATAGATTTAGGCTGCAGTATTGACCGTCGATACCCTCAGACATTTCCGAATTCATTACAGCTGATTTTTCTAGTTTCATAGGACAATATAATAATTAATTTACAATTAAGGTAATATTATGAAATTGTTTAACTGGTTATCTCAACTTGTCGATACCCCCAACTTATCTTGACCGTCGATACCCCCAGACATTTCCGAATTCATTACAGCAGATTTTTCTAGTTTCATAGGACAATATAATAATTAATTTACAATTAAGGTAATATTATGAAATTGTTTAACTGGTTATGTCAACTTGACCGAAAAGAAAAACACATTCCGCTGCAGTAAATTTATTGACATTTATTAATGTGCGAGTCAACAGACTATTTTAGAGCAATATTACATTATTGAAATGGAACCATTTTACAATGATAATTGATAACATTTTCTTACGTAAGAATATAAGAAATAATATGAATATATCGACGGATTTAAATGGACCATGTTTTTATTCCTGTATTTCATTTGCGTCCGTTTCATTAGTTATGTCATTTTGAAACAAGTTTGAATTATTTTACATTGGGTGCTTTACAAATCATTCATGAGTTGGTGTCTACATCTCTGAATGCCGAATTGGCTGAGCTCAAAGGTGTGATTTCCTCGACATCCGACGAGAAGGATGCCCTCTTGTGACGAGGCCTTTCTTAAACCTTCCAATGAATTATTCAAACTCCCCTTTCGGTTTCTCCTTTGCTTGATCCGTTCCCCATCGCCTGACGCTCTCAACGTTAACGTTAATGCTCGACTCAAATTACAGTTTCCACACTCTCGTCGCAATTGAGCCGCGGTTTCGGTCTTCATAAATTATAAAATCATTACCATAGTTTTTTCGATCTTCTGTCTCCTGTCGCTGGTTTGGTCTTTGCTAACTCAGATTCGGTAGATTTTTCGTCAATAGGGTGGGTGAGCAATATTAGTCTATTAGTTAAGTAACAGTGGTTACTTCACGAATGAATGAACACTGATGAACACTGGTGAATTAGGAGTTGCACAGAAATCGTCAATAGTATAGTTGTCACGTTGGCAGACAATACTATCCAGAACCGTGCATTCTTCATAGCGCCTCGGGGAAGTCCCATGATTAACATTACCATAATAGTAGCCGCTTAGGGAGTAAATTAAATGCAGTGAGCTCAGGAAACATATAAGACCCCGTATTCAGCAGGGAGTAAATACTGGATCCGCTAAGACGGCACCTTTGATGACTGAATTATGCAGAGGCGTGACATGGGTATGTAAGACGAACGTGTGAATATAGTGCGATGAGCGTTAGTCTCCAAGTTCCTCGGTAATCATTTTGGCTTATCATAAATAATTATTATACGCATGACTTCAGTTATCTTAAGATAATGAACAGAAATACCCCTCTTGACGGTTTGAAAGGAAACGAAAAAATAAATATGGCACTCCAATAACAAATATGGCAATATGGTTCTCCACTTTTATGTTGGTATTGTTTTACGCTAGTTAATACAATTCAATTCCAGAAAAAAACATACGAATTACTGCGTTTGCAGAGAATGTTGTTATATTCTAAATAACTATAAAAACCAGGAATTACGAAATGAATGAGGTAACTATTTCTCCAGTTGTCTACCTATGACATTACTCCCCCTGAATGGGGAACCCTAAGTAGGACGAGATTAGGGAGTATTGGGATTATCGTTGGTGTATTTGCTTGAGTAGCAATCAGAGCGAAACAAGGACGGCTGCTCGAATTTTCCCCCTACCTGCACAAGGCCATCGAAGGAGATTATGTAGAATAGGGAATATAAGAAATTCATGAAGTTACCCAGCAAGGATCCTTGTTCCACGCCGTGAAAGCGTCGGGCCAATTTGCTTAATTTTTGCTCAGCTTTCTTTGCAATTTTCGGTCCAATCTACATAATATCGTTTGTTGCAACGAAGTATGATAAGCACGAAGGCTGGAAATATATCTATATCTTATTAAACGTCCCATCGTTTCTACTCTGCGAAAATATACCCGCAGAACAAGACACACAATCGAAATGTTGTTTCTTTCAAGATGGTCAACCACCAAAATAAAATTCTTAAAATAAAAAAAACGCCAAAAGAGCCGAAATACAAAATATCTTTAACAAATGAAACATAAAAATAAACTACTTCATTGGGATGCTGTTGTATGGAAGGAACTGACGGTTTTTTTTGGATCCTGAAAGCTTATTGAAGTTATTAAAAGAATGGAGAAATTACTGTTACTGCCAAAATGTCCTTGTGACAAAATCACAAAATAATTATCTTTCTTACTCCTATAACTTGGGGAAGACTAATTTTCTACGGTGTATATTGCTTTTACCGGACCCCATAGAAATTATTTTCCGCCTTTGTCGAAACTGGAACTTACCCAAAAACATAAAACTGCGAAAGTTGAACAGAAAATTCACACGAAAAACGGATGTCGCCTAAAGGTTTTTCACGAGCTTTGCATTAAGTATAAGTGGATAAATATTTATTAGTTGATTACCGCGACTTCTAAAAGGGAGGGCTAATTTTGTTCGGAGTAAAAACAAACCCGGTAGAGCGGTGGGAGTGGGGCCGCTGTTAACTGGAGGGAGTGGAGCTGTAGGGGGTGCGTGGGGCGCTCTATCAGGCCCTAAATGAATTATGCAGGGCAGTGGCCTCCCCCGGGCACCGAATTAGCCCTAGAGCTAACAACGCCCGAAGGCATCGCCCAGCACCCATTTCCGCTTACACTTTCCTTCTTTATACGGGCCGCTTTATACACCTGTCGGACACGGATCATTTTGTCCCCAAACACCGCCAATTAAGATCCTTCGCATTAATCGGCTTTTCACCATCCCCAATAGCCTCCTGCTGTTAGTATAATGAGATTGCCGGTGAAGTACTTTAATTTCTAAAATCAGCAACAACGGGAGACAAGATACTGGGACTTTCGGGGCTGATCCCTCGAAAACCTATTATTAAATCTTATAATTTCTATTTTATAGTTTATAATTTAATCTCATATAGGATATGCGACTGTACAGGTGTACGTGGGTCTGTCTGAGCTTTTCGGTCGGCTCCAGGACGCGGACAAGAGCGCCCGCTACGCCTCCAAGGCGTACGACCTCTCGAGGAACCTTCAGATGGGGGACCTGAACTCGAGGTACCACAGGGCGGCCCTCCTGCAGATGGCCACCGCGCTCAGGAAGCAGGGCGAACTCGGCGACGCACACGATTATTGCAGCGTAAAATTCAACTCGAGTTTCCCCCCCCACACCAACCCCACTTAATTTTCCGCCCTCTTATCTCGAAACCCGTTTCGGGCAATCCCGATAGGACCCACCCCGACGGGGATGTTCGAAACAATCTCATTCCTAAAGTACCACGTTCAAAGTTAGATACTCAAGTTCTAATTATTTAAAGACAAATTCGAAACGGCTCCTTTCAAAATGAATAAACGTATTCAGGCCACTCAGCTTACTTCTTACTAAAAATAATACTGTCTGTTCATTAATAGTTCCTAAATAGAGTAAGTACTGGGAACGAATTGCACTTGAAGTACACTGTTCAAGAATACGAACTACAATTTAAAGAGATAAAACTGGAATATTATAATAGTGTTATATAAGTAAAAGCATAAACTAAACTATGATCGTGGTCAATTAAAGTCATTATTTAGCTCCTTTTTAAACTAAAAATATTCTTGCAGTATTTTATATTCCCAATAAGTTTAGAATAACCCGTACAAAATGTCAAAGGCTTCTGATGTATATTTCAGGAAGCTACGAGGCTATCCTTGGTATCGGGTGACCAGTGTTCCTACGCCAAGAGCATCCGTATAATGGGGGACATATACAGAAAAAAGTCTGAAATAAGCGTGAGTAGTTTATGATTTTTTCTGAATTAAGTCCGTAGTAGTTTAGATGTTAATTTATTCTGTCTTATAGAAAATTATTTAATGGTTTGAATAAAAGGAAAAAATATTTTACACCATACTGTTTAGTCAGCGAAACTAGTTTTCTGAGTACCATTTGGGAGGGGGGGTAACCTAGGAGTGAACGGGGGGGAATGCCTAGTAATTAGAGAAATGAACATCCGCCCACCAGTTCCGGTATCGATGCCAATTGCTCCCGATTTCCGGTTAATTGCCCTACACCATGGCGGCCAGGATACACAGATTTCACAGATAGCTACTAGTCTCTAAATATAAAATTCCGGCTCATTTCTCCCAGTAGTCATATTTTACCTTACCGCTCTATAAATTACTTGCCCATATCTCTTATCAGCAGCGGTAGCATATCATTTTGAAATTGAGACTCGATGTTTCAAATAACCGACTTTTTTATAACTAAAATATAGCATTTTCAGCCAGATCTGGTGTTTGCCGGCTTCAAAAATTCGGCTTCATCGTTATGAATGCTTAATTGACCCCCATGGTTCCATGTTATGGTAATGTACTACAAGATGTTCAGTATTTACGTTTAGCCAGAACATTTTGCATATTGCAGGGCAGACAGGTGCGCTTACACTTTCCATCGTGTCACAGTATACTGTGCATTACACAGATTTGTGTACCAACAACAGTTTTGTCGGTAATTTAAAGCGGTGCTGTTTACAGAACGCCTACAGGCAGTACGAGAGCGCTATGACGACGGCCTGCTCGATGGGGGACCGACTCTGTCAGATGGAGGCTATGGACGGTGCCGCTAGATGCCTCGAAGCTCTCAGGCTACAACAGAAGATATGCAATTGCAGACCCCTCGAGTTCAATACCAGGCTCCTGGAAATAGCCATGGCCATCGGAGCTAAGGTAATTAACGATTTAAATACAAATCATATTTTAAAAGTATTAAACCGTAGGTAGCTACATCTCGGGTGTTTCAAAGGTGTTTTCATTGAGCAACTGTTAATTATCAACTGGAAACGCTACAAAATCTTGAGACTGATCAAATCATCCCAAAGAAGTATCTTAAAGTGAAATTTTAAATCAAACTCAAATTTTCACAATAAGATACACGATTCTCAGCAGGCCCTCGGGCAATCTCTTACGCGAGAGCCAATTAATTTTCGCATCTCTGAGAGTATGATTCTTTTCATTCGTTTCCCTCACATATTATATTTGTTCTAGACTGCATCATGTAATCGGGTCGTAGATAAAGGGAATAATCGATTTTCTAATTTCAGCTGCTGATTAGAACAGTGCGAGTGCGACTGTGCCGCATTTACCAGAGCCTGGGGGACCAGGAACATCAAGAGGAGCACGCGAGGGCAGCCCAGACATTGGAGGAAGAGCTCGAACTGCAATGCGGCGCTTGTAATCTGCCGTTCGGTATGGAAGCCGATAGCCTCGAGGCCCTACCTTGCGCGCACATACTCCACGCTAGGTAACAATCATTTTACCTTTCACAGAGAAGTACAAAACGTCATTCGGTTTTGGTCATACTAGACCGATTTCACTGTGTAGACTGTCCTGGAATCTACCTTGACATATTACTAACGGAAGACTACTGGCGATAGTCGAGAAGCCGAAACAATTTATCGCGCGATAAACAATTATAGTGCACCCTTTCGCCAATAGCCGCCCATTAATCCTGTCTTCTTTAGAAACAGGCGTGAAATAATACAATGGCAACGCATAATGGATAGACAAGGAGACAGAGAGTAGTAGTTTTCAGCATTAATAATAGTTTTCACTGCTCGGGCGTGTGTTTTCAGATGCGCCCATGAGATAATGAGACGCAGGGACAAAAAGAAGAAGCGCGTGTGCCCGGATTGCGAGAGGTCTGTGAGCTCCAAGCTCTACCTCCACTGCGACGAGTCCCACCATTCGACGTTCAGCCTGGCCAGCCTCTCCCTCCACGCCTCCTCCACTGTCTAGCACTCCACAATGTAGACACCAGTCCTAGGGTCCTTCTTCTAACACCTCCCTCCCAAATATAAATCGAATGTGAAGGGGTTCGGCTAAAATAAACGTCATCGGCTCCTGGTCCGATTTGCCGGGGGAGGGGGGGGATAACAAACCGTCAGAAAATTTCTGAATTTGTCAGCCATCCAAAATAACGAAACTCAAACAAATGAACAGTGTCAGGAAACGAGATAAAATACTTTACACACGGCTGTAATTAAACGTGCCAAAAATATGTTATACGAGATGCACAGCTCGTACACCTTCATCGAATATCCGCAAATGATAAATGAACACCGATACGACGTCTGTGTTCTCGTTACGGAGAGTGTTAGTGTGATTCACGGAAATAATTCGTTCAATTATTTTTTTAAAGGATATTTCTATTGAGTCATTTTTAATGAACTTTGTTCGTTTTTATGAAAGTTCTAAATTTTAAAAACTTTTTTTAAGTTTCACTGTTCCAATGGTTCTTTAATGTCCTACAGTAATGTTGATTTCTAGTTTTTATTTATTTTATTCCGAAAAATGAATAACAAAATTAAATTAAATAAAAATTGAATAAAAATTATAAATTTATTATTGGTATGATAATATGGTAGAAATAAGTAGATACTGCAATTGGGAAATTTAGGAATTTTGTATTCCTGAATAAAGAAAATATTACATTAAACATAATCATTACATTCTGAGTTGCAATGATTATATAACAATTAATAAAATTCAATTAAATAAAACAGTTTTTATTTAATTAAATTACATTTAAATAACAAATATTTTATTGCACAAATTAAAATTTATGGTATAAAACAAAAGGTCCACATTTCGTTTGAATATAAAAATTTTATGTAAATAATATCTCCTTAGGAAATTATAGTTTTGAACTTAATTTTGTTATTACTAGTGAGAAAAACAAGAATGAATATATAATTTATTTCATGCTCAATTAATATCCAGAAATAACATTCAGGAAATTATAAATTATTAAAATAATACTATGTATTAAAGTAGAAATTGTAGTCTAGTTTAATTTTCATTTAATTCAAATTTAATTAAGAAGAATTAAAAAATATTCTGGGACTTTGGGTGTAAAGAATTAATTGTGATGGAGAATAGAGAATGTTACAGAGAATTGAAATCACAGTTAACTGTATGAAATTAAAATTCGTTTGGATAATATTTGGATTATTTATAATTTAAACATACTTTTTAGTAAAATGTTGTTTCCTATTAGTGGGTTATAGAATCTTAGGCTAACAAATCATATTAACTTTATATTAATTAAAAATTAGCTTTATATAGTAAGGGATAAAATATTAAATTATTATTTCCTTCACTGTATTATTGGATTTGGTTATTCATATTGTTGTTGCCTGTAAATACTCATATGTTAGAATATTAAGAGAGTTTGTACACAATATATGGAGTATTCAATAATATGAATGTTTATGGGTGTTCAATTTTTTGTAATGCAGTAATGAAGAAATAGTATACCACATATTTCCCCTATTACAGTTATATCAATGGTTAGTAAGAGTTACAAAAAGGATATCCTATAATTAATATTGATTATTATTTTGATATACATTTTTTAATATCATTTGCTTTCTGTGCAATTTTGCCTGATTCCAATATGTGAATAGTATTAATTTATGTTAGTTATTAATATTATTATTTCTTGACTAGTAACTCATCTAATGTAATGAATTTATATGCTTATTAAACATGATTTATCAAAATTCTTATGTTATGCCCACAGTAAGTGCCAAAAGGATTTTTTTAAATTGATAAATAGTTTAAACTCTTGTTCATAATGAGGTTGGAATAGTACCACATTGTGCTATTTAGTATTTTCATTATATATTTTTTATTTAGATTTAATAAAATGTATATTTTATGTTCATAGGGGGAATATTTAATCTACAGAAAATTATCTGTTATAATGCATCTTCAAAATGAACACTCATATTAATTGTTGCTTTTGGGATTTCATGTGCAAAAGAAATTTATGTGGTGTTAATGTAATATAATAGGTATAACTGTGTTTAAAATAAGAATTATATTTATTAAAGCAAAAAATTGTTAACAGATTATTAAGAAAGAATGCAAAATTATTGTCAGAATTAAACTCCTGATTATGCTCAAGGTTGTGAATTAGTCAACTAGGATATAAGAAAAAATTGGCATCATGTAATTGGAACTAAGTGACATCAACCTCATTTAAAATATTGCAGAGAGTAAATAAAAGTTCAAAGCACACACTTATTTTTTCCTTGTTAACTTAGGCTAAATTTGTCACACATGGCTTCTGTTCTCTCCTTGATTTGTCAGTAAACATTTAAGACATTGAAAATTCTATTGCCTTTACTAATTGTAGTCAATAGTTTATGCAAGGAGAAATTGAAGAATTTGACATATCCATTTAAATATTATAAAACTGCCAAGCAAGTGCCAATTCACTGGTAGAATTTTATTTGAACCAGATTTATTTTTGTTCCAAAATTCTTAGATCCACAGTTTCTTATGTTTATATTCTACATTATTGATGTCTTATTCAGACTACTTGATGCTTATTTTCATTCAGTTTATCTCACTGTCCTGTTTTCTGCTCCTCTAACTATGCTTTATCCTTAGACATTGATGATCCAATAATTCTAACATGTTAACACTTGCTATGTGTTCTCATGTAAAAACAGAGATCAGAATTATGATTCAGAATGAGAAAACATATTTCAGAAATCATAAAAGAAGGAGGGGAAAACAAGTCCAAAACAAATGAATGCCTAAAGCCAATGTCATTTGTTTACAAAATTGGCATTTTAGTTATGTGCAAATAGAAATTACTTATTGTTGCAAAAGTAAGGATGAATTAAAATGAAATATATTGTTTGTAACAAAATTATTACAGCTTACAGTTTAATACCATTAGTAATGCAAATTATTTTAATTCACAGATGACTTTGTTTGCTGCACTGGTTTTAAAGTGTGCCAAATATTGATAAGCATATTCAAATTATTTTATTTTTCTAAGAAATGACAATCAGTTCAAAGAAAGAAAATTGCTGTAATACAATCTGATTATAATAAGTTTAAATGGTGTAACAAATTACATTCAATCTATTGACTCTTTCTGAATTTATGAAAAAATATTTGTTTTTGAAAAATAATGTCAAATTTGATTGATATGAAATTTAATCTCGTAGATTACACAATTGATTTGGAATATATGGATTTTAATTTTTGTGCACAATGCTTTAAAATAGTTTTAGTACTCAACATATTGTTGACTCATGTTGCATTTTTAAAAATATATGGACTCAGCAAATATGCATTATCAATCATTTCTACTCCAGATCTGCCTTTAGCCTAAATTTGCCAGTGTCCTACTCTGGCATAACTAATCCTGGTTTATGGATAATTTTTGTACAAAAGTAAAATATCATTGGCTTACTCAAAAATAGATTACATAGGATTTCAATGAGATTAATCAATGACAACCTAAATGATAAACGCGGTTGTTTTACTGTATATAAAAAAGTTCAGATACTAAAAATTCATCAGGATTTATGGGATAGTGGTGCAATTAAGCCCCTTCACCTAAGTTACATTTTAAGTTAACTGGTTGTTTGTCATTGAAGCGAAATGAAATTTAGGATGTGTTGAAACGAGATGGAGGACTGCTTCATTTGAGCCAATTGAAACTAATAGAACTGTCGTTGAGTACATATAAGGGAAGCGTGATCATCTGAGCTGGGGGAAGGAGAGAACACTATTGTGACAGTAAATACGATTCTATACAACAGTTATACAAAAATTCCTATACTTCAGTACCAGGTTATAGTAATTAGCCAAAGATTACACAGGAATTTCCGCGGGCTGCACCGCCAATCTTATATTGCACTGGACAAAATAAATATTGTACCGGACAAAGAAACCAGTAAAGTATCAAATAATGTGTTAACATTTAATATGTTAGAATTAAAAAACATAACTAAGAATTTAAAAAAAATATACCAAAAATAAAGAAGAGACAATTCGGATGAATTATTCAAACAAGTTTAAATTAACTTAAATTATAACGCGTTTCAATCGGACGTAGCGGTATTTTAATCTCAGGCCAGAGGATACATTTTCACCCGTGTGTATATTTTTATTCTTATAATTATTAAATAAAAATAAATAAATAATTTTGGGAACAAAATAAATGTATTAATTGATAAAAAAGTCACTTATTAATTATCAACTTATTTATTAATTTTTATTTTTCACTAATTTGGTGCCCTTTTCCAGTTTTTCGTGGCTGTGCAGCACTCTTTCACTGTGCTTGGATGATTAATTTTTAATCATCGCTTTAAATGACCTTGATGACAGTAATTGCAAATCTCGCGTGCTTTTGCACAGATTTCATTTTTTTATTTGTAATTACTGCCGTTCACTCGTCACATTTTTATTTATTTAGCCCTAGTTTCACGAATTCATTTAGTTTCTTATATCAGCAAAATCCGAACCGGCAGACGATGTTGTCTCAACAAATTACTTCTTTACCAGACTATGAATGGGGGATCAGATCGATTATTTGCGGCTGTCAAGCATTATTACTGTCCAGTGCGTCCAGACCTAATTGCATGAGACGAAAAATGTTCCAATACCTTCAGTTTTATGGCCATGTCAGAAACCCACTCTCCATCCTTTCGAACATTGAAAACTATGTCCTGGACATTGTGATCCAATGTAGGCACTTACAATGAGGAAAATGTCCAACAAACAACAAAAAAACAAATCCACATTGGATTATCGAGAAAATAAAACGGGTTTTGTTCCTTGGAATTCCCCAGTGCTTAATAAAGGAAAAGGAATGAAGTCAGCTGAAAGTGAACGTTTTTATACTAGAGGGGTTTTTAAAAGACTTTGGGGCTAATATAAAAATATAGTATAATGGAGAAATTACCACCAATTTAATTACTGATAATGATAGCATACGACGCATCGGTTACGGTAGTATAATTCCAGAACGGATTTTAATACTTTTCCAAACACATCTCCAAATTTTACCCACCGTCTGCTGAATCAGGAATGGAAAGGAGGCGACTCAATGTTTCACCTTTTGATGCCTGTTTTAAACCCTGGTGATAATGGAACGGAACATGTCCACCGGGTTGATAGGACGTACCTTCCCCACGGGGACACTATTAGAGGGTTGGGGGGAGGTTCTCTCTACAGAACGGGCTGTGTATCAGATCTAGCCAGTTGAAGGGCCGCGTTATGTTATCAATGGGAGGGTCCTTTATGCGGCGACCGCCGTATCCGTGAGTGAGAGTGGGAGTGAGAGGGAGGTAGAGCCGGTCTGACTAGGGGGGATAGAGGCTTATGTAACACTAGCCCAGTCGTGGACGTCGCCCGGCCTCGTCCCCCTGTGACCCGTTGGGACGAGTCCGCTCTCGCATGCCCAAATACCTGTCATCCGAACAAGTAAGAACTTATTTATTAACACCATTTCTAGTTTATGCAAATTATTTAGCGGTTAATTTTGTGTCGCCGTTACCCTTTTCTATCGTTTGTACGCTTCTCTCTGCGTCTTACTGTTACCCCATATAGTGATACCGAAATCTGATTGATGCTAAATTAACATCACCGAGGATGGCCGGAAGAGCAAACCTGTATAGCAACACACGTATAACCAAAGAGGCGAGAAGAAACGGTGAATGGCCGAAGCCTATCCGAACCTACGCGTCTTCCTCCCCAACTAGTTCACTATGAATTCATTCCTGTAATTTTCCCTCCTCTCACCTTTTTTCTTAATCCTATGCTAGTACTGAAGAAGCATTCAGTAAAAAATGACGGTAGATGTGAGCTTCTCAATAATGCTCGAATTGTTAATCATACTGCAATGCTCGAAATCAATTTTCAGTCGTCTTCACGCTTATGCCTTGGTAGTACATCTTCATGATTTCCTTTCTTTTTGGAGCGACTTATCTGGGTTTTATAAATTTCCTCGACTTCCTGTATACTATCGCATTTAAATTACAATACATTTATTAACAGTGCGGTGAAATAATAAAATATATCATAACCGTCCTGTTTTTCCTGCTTCAAAAAAATCAATGAATTAGAGTCTTGAAATTATACATTAATTTACTAACTGGTCTGATCATTTGGGACTAGGCATACAACGTAAATGCGCTAGGCAGTAGGGCAGTCGCTTACATAACAGAGCACGTGAGTTTTTCCAAATTAACACGTAATTATCAAATCGTTTTATAGCCCGGGAAATTGCAATATAGCGTAATTTCATCCTTTCCCAAAGTTCATTCCTACATAGATTCCACGGCATATTCTTCCGATATTTGAGATAAAGCCCTATTACCATCATAAAAAATATTCGTAATCAAAACATCGCTCACCTTTCACATTGGCCTTCCCTCGCGCATGCATTTTACTATTGAACCCAAACACATTGCTGACAGCTGCCCGGAAAAGCATCACTATTCGCTGACTTGTCAAAGGCCTAATTTTGCAGCATGCCGTCGTTTTTTCACTGTTGAAAGCGTTACGTAACTTACTATTCGATTGGGTTTTATAAGCGACAGTAACTTTAAACAGAAGGATGGACTTAATTTTGTTTAGTTTAACACTAGAGTAGGACTTACGTCTTAGTACGGATCCCTGTAGTTGAAGGGCCGGAGGAAGGGTTCTAATATAGCTAATTACATTTTTGGACGCGTTAAATACTACTGTGTTCTTTCCTTTAGGATTTATCTTTGCAGTCTTTGCAGTCATTTTTACATGCTGCAGAATTTGGGTAGACATATAAACAGAAACATGTTCATGCTTTTTGACTAATAAAGCTTAAAGACTAATAGATTAAAATAATTCTTAGTTATTTAACTGAATAAGTGCACTTCTTTATGAAACTAAGTTGTCAATTATATAACACTCAGGTTAGGCATACTATCTTGAAATACCTGTTGAAATCCAGGTCAAGACGTTAGAGACCATTCCAGAAACAGTCCATATGAATCTGTATTTGTGTCTGCGAGGGGTTGGAATACCGTAGATTTCATGTGTTTCTGTCTCCACTCGCTGGTTTGGTCTTTTACTAGACCGGCTGCTCGCCATCTTCAGTAGCGGTGTTAGTCGCTTTGACACTTTGGATGTTTTTTGGGCATCCTCACTACACTGTCACTGTCACTTGTACTGTGGTGGTTGTCTGTTTGTCCTGTGTGTATATATAAGTGTCTTGTCATTGTGTTTTTGAGGGATGTTGTTTGTCTTATTTGGGTTCGGAGGGGTTTTGTTAATCGGCTTAAGACTTTGTCGGATTATCGGTCAAAAATATATTTGATCACACTACTGGTCACAACTATTAGGTTCTGACTTCTAAATGTATGGCAGGAAACCTATCTGGTATTGTGCATTTACGATCATAAAATTTTCCGGTTGATCCAAAATTTATTGAAAAAAGATTATTTTTAGTCATATAGTTAATCGGAGCAAGTGCAGCCAACGAACTTTAGTTATGTACATTTCCGCACCATACTCTGGGGCGGGGGGGCGCTAGTACTAGTAGCGTTAAGAGCACTCAACGAACGAATTTTTGTGAAACTAGCGCCCTCCTGTGTGTGGTACGGAACTGTACTTAACTAAAGTTCATTGGGTGCACTTGCACCGGTATACTAGCGCCCCCTGATCTTGAGGGTGGTGCGAAATGTACTTCCCTTCTGTTCGGTTTATGACCTGAAGCCCTTTTGCCAGAGCCAGTTGGATAATTCCGAAGGGACTGGCACATTTATATATAATATTGGCCTGTCCTACTAAATCCACTCAGGCAGTTTATCTCAAGAGCTCGTCAATAATGCAAACACTTCCAGCTAGCCCGTCTGATGCGTACAAATAGGTGCTATCGAAATGACGGTCAGTGTCGTAAGTGTACCTTGCATAATTAGTCCAAGGATACGGATGAAAAAATGGAAATCACCCTATAGGTATTCAAACTATTTTGAACTGTATTTGACTTTAGTTTTAATAGAATGCGGATCATCAATATCCGGAGGAGAATTTTAAATACAGTTTTTCCCCTTCAAAACATATTTTCACCTCCACGTCTTATGAAACTTCCTATAAGTAGAACTGGGAAACTTTTTGTAGGCAATGTGGGCGTACCGTTGTAAAATTGGCTAGTATTACGTGCAAATCCAACACCACTTATTAAATAACGAGTGCTTTAAACCTGCTACCTGAATAGTATCTCCGTGCAATTAAATTTTATCTCCGCTGTTTACCTCACCGATTATTTTCATTTATGTTTGCCTGCTGGCTTTGTACAATCGGTGTTGTTTGACTAAAGCAATTAACTCAGTAACTCCCTCCATACGCGGCGCTAGAGCAATATTCGTACATTTCAAAAATTTGACTCAAAATTTCGGGGTCGTTCATTTATAAATGTCCGTTGCACAGGATTTGTGTGTGAACTAATCAATTATTTAAATAATATCCGTATCGGTAATAGATGTCCCCAATATTCACAGCCCCGAAGAAACCACCATCAAAGTGGTCCACACAGTCACCACCATACGTCGATCAAAGTGGAAAATGTTTTCGAATGGTATACATATATAAAACCAGAATAAAAATTGATTTATGATATTACTCATTATGAAAATAGGGGGTATTCGCTATTTGCATATCTTATCAAATTATAAATTACTTGACATAATACTACCTCTCGTTGACACCTTTAACTATCAGTAACGCGATTACTTATCTTTGAATTAAACGGATTCTGAAATTTTTTAAATTAAAAATTCCCGCTCCAATTCGAAATTGATCTAATGCTGGCTGCCTTCAAGCCGTCTGGAAAAGAAGAACTGGTGTGTTAGAGGAACAGCAATAATCTAAATTAATTACTCAGGTACACTGGGTTTTGAAAAAAATATCTCACAAGTTCAAGACTACAGCTATCGTACGGTCCCTTCGTTTCTACACGCCTATCCCAGAAAGTCGTCCACATGATAATTATTTGTGCAGACTAAGCCGAGACAAGAAAACTATAACAGAATTAAAAACTATTTAGAGCTAATTTCCATTCAATGGCTACCTCATGCGCGCGTCCTTTCAAATAAGAATTTCAAATTGAGTTTTCCTGCCCCTGGCGTAAAAGGATGTATTCCAAACCCGCGGTTCAAATTATCATTTGCGAATTCAAATTCGTGCTAAGTTTTGGGCGGACCCGGGGAGGACTTGCAGCTGTAAAGCGTGTAAAATATCAACCAGGCAGTGTCGAGGGGGGGCTTCATATCGTTGATAACACCGAACGGCAGTCATACCGCCGGTCAGTGTGCCGTGTGTGTCCGCCAACTTTCTGCTTTTAAGTCTATATAACTGGGAACAATGTTAGTGATCATAAGATAAAACAGTGAATGCAACTCTAGGTTAAGGTAAGGACGATATTTTCGAACGGAAATTATGTTGTAGGGAAAATTTACACACGAATTTTTGACATTTCATGCTTTTAAATTTTTAAAATAGTTCACTGAAGTAGAAGAATAAGTAACGAATCTTTAATGGCTCCTGTAATCATAACTATTTCACTGTTCAAAGAATTAAACTTTTACTGAGGCAGATGTATGTCAGTAATTAGTTCAATTCAGATGGAGATTTGAAGTGAACATTTTTCCCACATGGAAATCTATAAAAAGATCAAGAATTTAAACAGAAATCTAAATCAATATTAGATCCCCCAGGCACATTTTTAAATTTAACATTTCTGAAATAATGCCAACTGGAATTCGGGGCATGACAGTTTCCTTCATCATCTTCTAGATTTTTAAATTATTCTTGAAAACTATGTGTACATATTAATTGTGTATTATGTATAAAAATCTGTTCAAAATTTGTTCAGTATTCGATTGCATGTTTGGAGTATTTATACGATTGATAAAATTAAAATTGTACTTTTGACAGGTTTAAGTTCCAGACTCATCATGGCAATTGCCAAAATCAGGGCCATTTTCAAAACTTATCCTGTTCTTGCCAATTCTGCTGTATACGGTACAATGTGTGTCACCGCTGAGTTTTCACAGCAAGTTATAAACCGGAGATATTTTGTAAGTAAAGAACAGTAATAATTTTGTTTATCTCAAATGTCTAAAGCAAAATTCTTGTTTAGTTTAATGTTTAAGTTTATACTGTTATATATCATTTTCTTCCATACCCCACTACTTATGAGAGAGATCCTCTTGCATCTATAACATAAACAGAGATACAGCTCAGACTTGTTTAGAGATTTTGTTTTCAATTAACTGCACCAATAAATAAATAATACCTTAAAAGTCTTTATGGCATGAAGTAATATTTTAATAGGTGCCTAGCAAGAATGCAAATAAAAAATTAATTTTACTTCATAATTTTTAATTTCTGATGAAAGTGTATTATTTATAATTTTATGTTAGATACAGGATAAGTTAAGGATTTTAATGTCAATTTGTGTTACACTATAATAATAGTTGTATGTAATGGCCTATGTACATAAATGTGTGTACATTAGCATACATTTGACAATATTTTTATTAATTATTATTAATTTTGAATTCCTAGAATCAAATATATAATTTAATACAATGTATAATTAGTATAATTTATAAATTATAATATATCATTTAGTCCTGATATATAATTTCTATTGTTTTACAGAGTAAAAAAAATCCACCTGATCCACTAGATAAAGCATCATTATTGAGATATGCTGTAGTGGGTTCCTGCATAAATTCAAATATACTCTATTTTTGGTAAGATAAATTTTTCATTAGCTGGTATTAATCTTAATTCATAAAGTAGTTTTATATGCATATAATTTCAGCACAACATTTTTAGTGGAATATTAACAAAGTGCAAGAAATCTTATTTAAATATTTTTATATTCCTGATTAAATTGTAATTTCCATGTGTCCATAACTGTTTTTTTCCATGTAGTAATAGTTTTCTATACCAAACTTTAATTTTAGGTATAAGTGGCTGGATGCCAATTTTGCTGGGCGTGCAGGGAAAACTATTATAAAGAAGTTATTGCTTGATCAGTTTATCCTCACACCACAATTACTGGTCATCTTTTATGTCAGTAAGTAACTTTTCTATACATATATATTGCCTCTAGGTTCGAATGGCTGGAAAGGACAATTCCATCAAGAAATTTACGGTCACTCACTTTAAAACTATTCCTTCACCAGTTCATCTTAACTCCTCCATTTTTGGTAATTTTTTATGTTAGTAAGTACAAGTTTAATATATTAACAGCTAGGGTCAAGAATCAGAAATTATTGGCAATTAGTAATGTTATATTTATATTTTTAAATTATTGCAAAATAAAATATTCTATAGATTTTCTTTTGAATAATGAGAGGAAAAATATATTTTAATTTGTTAAAGTATTTTCAAATAAGTTTATTGGTTCCTTCAATTTATGGTTCCTTCAAGGGGTCCCAGTAACATATTTCTCTCATGTTATAAACTTCAGGCAATAAAAGTCAACCAAGGTATTAATAAAAGCAGTAACACTAGTGGTTCACATAAGTGGTTAAATAATTATGTAAATGTATGCCATTCCTTCTCCTGCCATGAGTAGCATAATTTTTTCACAGCAGATGAAATGAATTATAAAAAATAGAAATAAAAATTGTTAGTGCAGTTAGTTCATAAAAATTGTGACAGGTTGTACATTGTGACATAGGGGGGGGGGTTTAATTATTAATTTAACTGTTTTTAAAAAATAACTCATTTTCTTATATATGATCAGAATAAAGAATAAAAGTAGGATAAAAGTGAAATTGAATACCCTAATTGTTATTAATAAAACTAGATGTATCTTTTACTAGAACAGAGTTAATATTTTTTATATGTACATAAATAAATACACAGTGTCACTTTTTAAACAAATTTAAGGTTGTATTTAGTCCAGTTTTTTCTATAGTTAGACATATTTCAGTCCAGTTATTTATTGGAAGAATGTTGGAAAAATAAAATCAGAGGTAAATAGATGGAGTTGACTGCTGTGTTTGGGAGCATTGGATCATAAATAGATGAATGCAGAGATAAATCTGTTTTGAAAGTTACCCATCACATTTATAAAAATATATGTGATGGACGACTTGTTCTAACTTTTTCAGATATTAATAATAGATTGTATCATTTTTAAACAATCTACCATATTTTGCAATTTTTTAAGAATTCTCTACAGTATAAGATATTTTCTAATATTTTATTTTTTATATATATAATACTTTTAAATATCAAAGCAGGCCTAAGCCAGGCAGTGGAACCAGATTAATCAAATAGGAAATTGACCTAATCAAGGAACAACAGACCTGACTTCACTTTGTTATAAGAAATATAGAAAGCTTTATGAGTTAATATTTTCCTTTTCATCCTAATCTTAACAATTCATACATGTTTACTCAGATCTATGGAACAACAATAAATCTTTTCTGTCCTATTTATTTTTTAATAGCATTGAAAGGATTATAATATTTGAACTGTATTAACATATTGGCTTACACTGTAGCTTAGTCTCAAATTGCTCAGAAAGCGATTTCCCCAAATTTCTTGATGTCCTGACTTTAGATTAATTATTTTACAGTACTATTTGATCTCATTATTTTAAGCCAAACTGGTAAATTATGATAATAATAAGATGGGAACCCCGTTATCGTTCGACCGTTATCAAAAATTAATGAATAAAACAAGTCAATTTTCTGTCTTTATAATTTGGATATTCTGAACACTTCAGGCATGAGCATAATGGAGGGGAAGAAAAACATTTTCGAGGAATGCCGGCAGAAGATAATTCCGACTTTCCAGAGCAGCTGCTGTTTCTGGCTGCCTGCCCAGAGCATCAATTTCCTGCTGGTTCCGCCAATCGCGAGGGTGGTCTACGTCGGGACGTGCTCTTTCGTCTGGGTGAACATCCTCTGCTGGCTCAAGAGGAAGGAAATTGGTGTTGGCGAAGTCGAGAAAGTCTGAACAGACGCCGTTCGTTCTCTTCGCAGGGCTTGCTCAATATTTCAGTACCTCGTAAGGTTGTCCAGAGTGAAAATTAAATTCGACACGGCTAATTAATTCAGTGTGGTCCATCGCTTATTTTTTTAAAAATTTTATTCTTTTAGGACGAGTAAAGTAGTTAAAATCACTGTGGTAATTGCCACAAAAAATTCTTCAAATTTAACTTGCAAAAACATCTGTTAAATAAGTGTTAGATAAAGGCATTTAAAAACCTGTTACCTGCTTATTTATGTTTTAATGTGATGAATGGGTTGGACTGCACTGGTGTGATTTATTCCAGTCAGGGTTGTTATATTAAGAAATTTGCACAAATCTATTGAAAATTAATGACAATTCCTAGGCTGTGAAGCGTTGAACATACATTTGATAATTTAAACAAAATAATTACCACGAAATTATAAAATTCCACATTATAATTAAAAAAGAATTTCTTAGGGAAAATAATAAATAATTATATAGTATTTATAGGAGCGGAGTTTTGTATTGTAAGTAACGAACCATTTACGAACGCAGAAATATCTTTGTAGTATTTAATCTATACTAGATTATTATTGTATTTTTTCATTAATTGTTATTGTAATAAGAAAATTTATTGTGTCGGTTAAGAATTCAATTTTAATGACAGTTTCGACTCCCAGAATAGCGCTCTTTCCCGCATTTTAACCGTGTTTCTATTAAATTGTGGGGGACACCTGACGTGTTTAAGATTTGTTAATATTCCTTGCAACAATGACTTAGGGCAGATCACTGCCGAAAACAGTAATAGAGATGATTAGCCCACTATCTGACTCCGCGTTTCAGAATAATTACGGATGTTACTCAACTGGTCGTTCTATTTTATATTAATTAGATGTCTATTGTATAGTGATATCGAATCTGGCCAGTCCTGTGGAGATTGCCTCATCGGGCAATGCGGAAATTGCGAATTTGGCAGGTGAACTCACGCATATTGTCATCAACCCTCCCCCCGTCATCCCCCCGGCTCGTTTTTTTCTAAAACAGCTTTCAGGTTCAGCGAAGCGGTCCCGTTGTTGCTTGAAAAACATTGCTTGACCGTAAGCATTGAACATTGCACGATTTGTTTAGTGATATTAAATTGTCATTCGGAGAAAAGGTTGTCGATATCGCTCTTCCACTATTTGATATATACAATAACTCGTGGCAGCAGTACCCACAGCACTCAGGAGACTACCTTCGGTGAAATCTTCGAAAGACTTACCACTTGTACACAATTACCTTGTCGGCGACGTGGACTTCCCCTTTTCGAGCTATAAACTCCTGAGTTTATTGGATCCGACAACGGCGCGTGGCTTTATTGAAATGTAGAAAGGTTGTACGGCAATATTCAAAGAATATTGCGGGGATGGGATCCTTTGAGTGTTCAGTCACTGCAGGTATTGCATGTGGGTTTTTCATATTCAAATAAAGTACCGCGTTGTTGAGTATTGCGGCTTACATGAATCCTCATCAGTTCCGCGGATAAGGTCAATAAATCTATTCTCAGTGAATTAGATTTCAATTGTTTGTTCTTTAATAATCGTAACGCCATCGCACAATTTGCTGCAACGGATTTTATTTAAGTCCGCCATAAACTTGTCTGCGAACTAAACTCCTCCTTTGCAAACTTAAAGTTAATTTAAAGGTTTCGGAAACCTGAAGTTTTGGAATATTCGTCGTTCAATTGGTCCATTCCTTTTTTATCTTTAATCATCGCTCCAGTCGTTAGGTCGCGGTCCTCCGATTCATCGTCCTGTTGATATCGCTCATCGCCTAATTTCCGCATTTCCTGACACTGGCGGGACCTGTGACGGCCTAATTCCCAGCACTGAGCCAATTCTCTCGCGTCCCGGGTCTGATATCCAGTATCTTTCCAAGGAATTTAGGGCTCTTACAGGGTAGTACAGTTTCGCTGAAATTAGACGTAATTCGATCTTCCGCATAGATTTTAGCTTATTTCGTTCGATTGATTACTCGGAGTTGAATCACAGCCTTTGAAATATTTACGCCATCGTTTTTATATTGAATTACAAAATTGACTGATTAGAGTGGTCCACTGTTTACAACATATCAGGATTGATGATAATTATATTTGAATATTGTCTTTTCATTATGTCTTTTATATGTGTTTTTATGAAATGTGTGTCTCACTTGACATGTTGTCCTCGTATCAACGATGTTTTTTGTTAATTTCTCTGTAATTTAAGTTCATTTCTTGAGATGACCATTTAAAAATACTGCGAACGATATAAATAAAAATATTTTTATTATAGTAATATATTATTTCATCAACGATATATTTCCCCAATTGTGTTATTTCCTTCTCATATGTGGCAATAAAGAAAGTAACTCCTACTTAGTTTAGCAAAATGCTGATAGATGCTAAGTATTTATGCCTATTCCCGCATCAAGCAAATTTATAATTGAAATTCCTTCCTACATTTCCGTTAGAAATATTGTAGAAAATAATTAATAATTCGTATGCCCGTGGCCTACAATAATTAGAGTAGTCAAATGATAGTTTTCCTTTCTCAGCGATAATGATTCTTCAGTTACATAGCATGGAAGAGTTGAAACTAGTTAAGCTAGTTGAGACACTGGAGCATGGTGGGAAGTAGTACCCTGTCCTATCCCAAAACCAAACACGCAAGTGGTTACAGACATTTTCAGGGTTCATACTTCACCGAACTCGTCGTTTGTTTGAATTCATATATAGCTGGGTGCTCATATATAGCCACACTCACAGAACCAACGAGAAAATAAGAATGCTCGATAATGCATATAGCCTATCGACAGTGAGCTGATAGCCTATAGTATATTTCGAAACGTAAATACGTTATTGAACCAACTCCGAATAATTTTCCTTATTATTTTAAATGCATGGAATGTATTATCTCAAAGTAATGCATAAATTCGATTTGGAAGTTCCAAGTTTAGAAGCTTACAAGGTTTTCTAGTGTCCAATCTTGTCAATCAGTTAATTAGTTTCCGAGTTTCATTTATAAGAGTGGGAAGTTTTGAACTGAAATTGAAGTTTCAGTGGGCCGATGATTGAATGAATAAACTCTGAAATTGGCTGAAAGCTAGGCGGCGCTCGATCTTGTAAAATGAAGCCGGTAGTTAAAAATTCCGAACGGGCTCAATGCAGAAAACTTGTCGGGCTGTTCGGAACAACAAGCGCTGGGAAATTTTACTACAATTTTCCTCAATTTGATTGGCAGTCTCCGGTCGACTTCTAAACGGTCTTTCTGTTCCCCCGTTAGTGTCATTTGCAGGGGCAGACAGGGCCCCCCCGTCGGGTAGTGTCGTTTGCACGCGGCGACAGCGTGGATTAATACTTTGAAAGTTGGTAGCTGTCGAAACTTGTGCTTCGATTTAATGATGTGTGGGGTGATGTTATTTAAAGCCCGTGTCGATGTTCAATCTGGGAGCTTGATGTTCGTTTCTTGCTCGTGAATGTGGGCGTTCGTAATTCTTCATTTTCGTAACCGACTGAAACCCGAAAAAACAATGAACCCTCGAACGAAACTGTACGCCTGGCGCCGACCCCGTCTCCATTAGTAGTACCCACAGTTCAGTAACTTTGTGGATACAGTCATTTGTTACGCTGGCATCGAGGAAAGAACACTATTTGTGCTGGAGTTGGTTAAAAGACTTTAACTAAACGTGCCATTGTGGAAGAGACGTGCTCAAACAAACCGCAGATGAAATCTATAAAGGGAAACAAACTCAGAGAAGTTGCCAAATTGCTAATTTACAAAATGCATCTCTGTTTTCGAAATGTGGCAATTCCTGTTGGCTGAAACCTATGGTCAGTACCGTCATAACCTAATATGTGGAGTTAACAGAGAGAAACAAATCCATTTTGTTCAATGCGGTTATATGATTATCTATGATAAAATTAAATCTTATTTCCCAGTCTTGGAAGCGATTTATACGTGAGGATATCACATTTTTAGCATGCTATATTTTTATGTACCTTATTCATTAATTAAACCGCTTTCAACAAAATGGGCTTTTTTTCTAACTAAGGAAACTTATTCAAGTCCTTATTAGGTAATATTTAATTTAATTTAACTAATCTCTAGCCAAGGTTAAAATGTCAAGGGCCTACATCTTATATTCCAATGAACTAAGAATAACAGTTCATACTGCTTATTTTGGGAGTGGGTGTTTTAGTGCCAGGTGCGATAGGTAACAAGCGTCAACTATCGGTATAAAATAGTTTGAAAAACCGGTTACGGGGGCGTCGGTTGTTATGGCGGAAGCTGCAAGCGGCCTCTCTCGATCCAGTGGGAGCCCTCCAATAAGGAAGCATTGGGGATCAATTCAAGTCGAAGCGCCCTCCACCCCTTCATGTTTATCGGATCTATTTTCTCTCACGGGTCTAACAATTCCGGAGAAAATCTCAAACGCGTCACACCCTCGGAAATTCTTCGTCGTTGAAGGGACATTGCAATAATCCTACATTTTGTTACATGATGTTTGTTGAAAGGAAAACGTTAGTATGGGTTTAAGTATTTTAAAATGTGACACTCTGAAAAGGTCTACTATATATAGTAGATGGACAAAATTGTTTTTCGTGATCAAGAATTCTAAAAACATGATGATAATATAAGGATGATTATATATTGTATAATGTAAATTATATAATGGCAAAGCTGCAGAAAAAATAAGTAATACGCTGATTGAACTATGTTTCAATTGAAGAGTTCCTGAATACGGGAGGTAAATATAATGCATAGGGCAAGTGAGAAAATGACAAATTTATCATGCGCGTTGGGACTTACCCGCTCGCAAATTTTTTTACTACCATAAAGTGTGTAAAAATTTTGCAGCCCCGAAAGAAGAAAAGTAAGTCCCTGACCTGAAAACTAGTGCGGGTCATAACCCCTTTTCCAGTACACTCTGAACGTGTATTTATGGCCATGTCGAATGAAGCGAAATTTTATCGTTTCGATAGTTTTAAATGTGCAATTGGCCAGAGCCAACTGGCTTGCTCTCAGCAAAAACAAATTGTTCTTATCACTGATGGTTAATAGACGGCTTCATATAGGAAAATGTAAGAACAACTGTGTCATCCGTTTAAAATTGTTAGTCCCACCTTCAATATTTATGGATAACATCTGTAACAGGATTTCAATAATGTTTCCATTGAAGGTTCATCAAGTTTAAAATGTTGTATTACAGGCGCACGGTATTTCAAAAATAGAAGCACGCATTTGTTCCTACAGTTTGGGAATTATTTATTGGATGACAATTCTTCGCAACCCAAAAAATAGTTATATACAGTTGGATCAATTCGCGAGCTGCGCATTTTGTAATTATAATTATATGAACACTACTTAATCTAGTACCAACAATCAAAATAAAAGCAGCGTAACAGTGAACAAAACGTGTAACACTGAAAAATGTTGCGGTGGAAATTAAAGCACCTACAAAGGCATGTGCCAACTAACGCTTGTAAAAACACTCCCTGAAATAACTCTACCTGTAACGTACAAGTCTGCTTTACTAATTGTCCAACGTATCGAGTGTGGTATAAGTGAAAATTGTTTGAAGGCGCTTTATTGTTTCTTTTCTCTTTTTCAAGATCAGTAATTTAGAGTTGATTGGCATGTGCGTGAAAAGGGGTCTGGAGGCCTACTCGGCTCGGACCTTGTTTCGGGCCAATGTTTATAAGCCGACCGGGGCTCTGCTTTAAAACAGACCCAGTCACGCGGCACTCTCCCACTGTTCGTGATGTAGCCACTTTTTAACTGCGTTCCCTCGATTTCTGGTAGTTCCGTTTTTCAATCCGTATTCTATTTCGTTCACTCCCCCGTACGAACTCAGTGAACGGCCGGCCGAACTCTGTGCTAATTTACGTCTCAGTAAGTATTAACATGGCTTACAAGTGTTAACTTTTAGAGTAGTAACCAAAAATAATGCGCCCGAGATACCCACATTTGGGGTATTCGCAGGGGTCAACCCAACCTCAGTGCGATGGAAAGGCCTCGCCAAATAGAGTACTAATTGGCTGTCATTGCAGAATTGTTTTTCAATCCGTATTTTATTTTGTTCACTCCCCCGTACGAACTCTGTGAACGGCCGGCCGAACTCTGTGCTAATTTACGTTTCAGTAAGTATTAACATGGCTTACAAGTGTTAACTTTTAGAGTAGTAACCAAAAATAATGCGCCCGAGATACCCACATTTGGGGTATTCGCAGGGGTCAACCCAACCACAGTGCAATG
Organism: Lethocerus indicus; assembly: GCA_019843655.1. NCBI lineage: Eukaryota > Metazoa > Arthropoda > Insecta > Hemiptera > Belostomatidae > Lethocerus > Lethocerus indicus. The sequence continues at coordinate 22,239,361 of JACDQD010000005.1, read as the reverse complement.
GAAAGGCCTCGCCAAATAGAGTACTAATTGGCTGTCAATGCAGAATTGTTTTTCAATCCGTATTTTATTTTGTTCACTCCCCCGTACGAACTCTGTGAACGGCCGGCCGAACTCTGTGCTAATTTACGTTTCATTAAGTATTAACATGGCGTACAAGTGTTAACTTTCAGAGTAGTTGCAGAGATTCCCATACCTCGACCTCTTCCTAACCAAAAATAATGCGCCCGAGATACCCACATTTGGGGTATTCGCAGGGGTCAACCCAACCTCAGTGCGATGGAAAGGCCTCACCAAATAGAGTACTAATTGGCTGTCATTGCAGAATTGTTTTTCAATCCGTATTTTATTTTGTTCACTCCCCCGTACGAACTATGTGAACGGCCGGCCGAACTCTGTTCTAATTTACGTTTCAGTAAGTATTAACATGGCTTACAAGTGTTAACTTTTAGAGTAGTAACCAAAAATAATGCGCCCGAGATACCCACATTTGGGGTATTCGCAGGGGTCAACCCAACCTCAGTGCAATGGAAAGGCCTCGCCAAATAGATGTACTAATTGGCTGTCATTGCAGAAAATCGTCTCTCAATTAATAAAATTAGACCTTAATGGAATATTCGAATATTATCTTAGTCGTTTAACTGGTTATAAATCAAAATTATTTAATTAACCGCCTAATTAATGTAATGGGGTCTAAATAAAGAGGGATTCATAGGATATATTATTTTATCTTTGATTACGCGCTTACTTAATTTTACTTCAAGTTAGTTTGACTACTTAAAATGTTAACGATCATTCAAATTCAGCACGTACATTTATGAAAGTTACTCCAATTGGGGTTATTAAAATTTCCTAATACATAATTGCGACTATTTCATAAATAATAAAAGTGTTACTTCGTTTCTGTTTGAACATAGGTATATATATGGGTGTATGTTTACGCGTGTTTGGATATACATATACGTCTAATTTTCTATATTATAAAATGTATTGCTTTACGTTTTTTATGGTCTCGTTGTACAGTAGTTATCTGGCTGTAACTACTGTACGTCCCCCCAAGATGAAAATTTGTGTCGCTAGTAGTAGTTCAGTTTGAGGAGTGACAGGGTTGAATTTGCTGTAGTGTATAATGTAGTTGTTTGATAGTGAGCGTGACGAGGTGTATAAGGGGCGCAGTCTCGGCAGAGTGACCTGTTGCTAGCGGGGGGGTCGGCCGGCGGCCGCCTCTCAGTCACCCCCAACCGACCGGCGCGGACGCTCCCCTAACACACGACCCCCTACAACCGGTCTCGTCATCCCCCCGCATCCGACCATGTGAGTATTAGAGATATAAGGTATGGTCCGTTCAGTAACACGGGGCGTAAAAATAGCTTGCCCCCCAAATCGTGAAGTAACTGAGTGTGGTAGTTGCAATTATATTAAATTTTAACAAGCAAGGGGATATGCTATTAAGTTCCCATCATCTTTTATTATACTGTACATACTTTAAGTTCGGGAATTAATTATCTTAATTCTCAAAACACTGCGGAACTTAAATTTAAAATATGTACAAAATGGCAAACAACCACTGATATATTTTGTATCATGGTGAACGCGGGGTCTCATTGTTTGATCTGAGACATAATTCACGAAAAAACAGTGTTAATTTAAAATTCATTGTTACTAACATTTCATTTCGTCATCCCCCCACATCCGACCATGTGAGTATTAGAGATATAAGATATGATCCGTTCAGTAACACGGGGCGTAAAAATGGCTTGCCCCCAAATCGTGAAGTAACTGAGTGTGGTAGATGCAATTATATTAAATTTGTAACGAGCAAGGGGACATGCTATTAAGTTCCAATCATCTTTTATTATACTGTACATACTTTAAGTTCGGGAATTAATTATCTTAATTCTCAAAACACCGCGGAACTTAAATTTAAAATATGTACAAAATGGCAAACAACCACTGATATATTTCGTATCATGGTGAACGCGGGGTCTCATTGTTTGATCTGGGACATAATTCACGAAAAAAAGCAGTGTTAATTTAAAATTCATTGTTATCAAGATTTCATTTCATTAATAAATATAGGAAATGCTTGTAACATTGGTACTCAATCCTGCAAATGTTTTTTGACAATGTTGGATTCGAGTTGGTTTTGAAACCAACTTTTATTGAAAGAATTAATCCTTAGTAAATCATGCCGAGTTACATCAATTGCTAAACTTACATTTATTGAAGTTTTTATTTAGAAAAGTATGAATTCAAAATCGTGAAAAGACGAGAAACTATTTTCTATATATTTATTTCCAAGATATAAATACATAATAATACTGAGACAATAAAACATTAATACTTATAAATGTCATTATACTGATATTATTATGCAATTTAATTAACTAATAATTAAACATTTCCTTTCAATTAAGTAATTGGCATCCGTTGTACTTCTATGGAATCTTTCACTAACATCATAATCAATTTATATTAAATGTTTTTCATTAATTAAACTAACGATTAAAATAATTTTGACTGAATTAAAACTAATTTATAAATAAAAAGTTTCATAAACTTTTACCCAAATCAAGTATTAATACGAAATAAATTAACTTGTGTTCTGCAATAAATGGATTATCCGCCCAATCGGGTTGTTTGTGAAAGAAAGTAAACAGAATCGTAAGTACCAAATTTTATGCCGATCCCTTCCTTTAGATAGTGATACATAAGTTTCCACCAATTTCAGCGCAATTCTCAGTGGGCTCATCATTCTGCGATTTAAATGCCGAAAACAATTTCTAGGTACGGCCTCAAGCCATTTGAAATTCGGTCGCTCTTGGTGTAAATTTATATTTTGATACACGAAATATGACATTTATGTACGTTTTGTGCTCTTCAGAAACCATTTTTGTCCATTTTGAAGTCTGGACGGAATGTTTATTTAAGTTATATCTAAGTACTATTTTAAAGGCCGGAATATAATTCATGGCGAAGGGAAAACATTATTCATACTTTCTAGCTATACAGGATATAAAACAATTGCTCGAATTGTCGTTACAGCCATTTCGCGATGTACTTACAATTATATCTCATTACACTGAAGAATACGTGAGCTTCTGATCATTGATCCTGTGGCCCTAAGACAAATCAGGTTTGATGAGTGATGCGCAAAGGGTGCGATAAAAAGGGTTCTTCTGTGTTGATAGTAGAGATTAAATCTACAACTCTACTCGCCGTGTCCTAGTTTCACACGACGACGCTCTGAGTTTCTTCACAGAGCCAGAATAATTTTCCCATGCCCCCCTTAGTGACACCAAGACAAATTGCTTTTCGCATTAAATGTATTTCCTGACATTTTACGAATATAAAATCATCCGATTGGCCACAATGTAACCACATTAGGGTTATTTCCACTTAAGGTCGGACCAAATTTCGTGACTTGCAACTCGGGCCAGGGGTGTTGAAATTTTCATTTGGGATTTCTAATTATCACGGCTCCCCCATATAGGATTTTCTTCCCCAGTCATATTATTTTCCACTCTGCCAATAGAAAGCTTTGACTTGAAAGTGACCAACGGGCGATGCGATAATTAATTAATGTCACCCTTTATTACAATGAAAAGTGGTTAGATTGAATTCCACTTTTTCACAGCGTTTTTTATTATTCTACCATGAAACAACAGTTTTGAACTGTTCGAGGATGACAAAAGAAAGAAAGGCTACACGCGGAAAACCTTCGCTATCACTTAATATGCATTCCAGTCATATAGAAAAATATATGAATTCATTAAATTCATATGGTCTGTTTCACTAATTTTGTTTACCTCATCTGCCTCTACGGATGACTAGTTTCAGAAGCAGGAAATCAATGTATGAACATCATGATGAAATAATTTGATATATATGTATACATAATTTACTATATAAATAATTTTCCTGCAACAGGGCAGTATTATTAGATGTTATTATTTTGGCAATCCTCCTGACGTTTCATATCGATCCCATTTTGGCCAGTGTAAGTGTGTGTTGGTACCCCCACGTGTGCAATACCGTATTATTTATATTCGGAGCCCAAATAATGGGAAAAACCTGTTTCCCCAATAATTACTCGGATAAGGCCGCATTAGTTCATTAAAACGCACTCTGATGTTTCAATTTGAGATATCATTGTGGCAGTGAGAAATGGTTTCACCTATAAAGTGTCTTCGATGGTATTGTAAAGTTGACTACCGAGTGGAGAAGATAAAATTTAATGGAGCGGTGGGGGTTACCAAAATGAGGTGACGCAAATTTTGGTTTGTTGCTCCTGATCTCACTATTTTTACTCGGGCCCCTTTCACGAAGATTAAGCCACTCTCCCCGACTAAGCTTTCAGCCGGATTATTTGACCGATTAGGTTCAGATTAGGCACTCGGCTTCTCCCACTCCTTCATTGACATTAAGGGAGATAGAACACGGGGGCAACGCGCCTCCGGACTCAGTGGACGAAATAAAAACCCGTGAATGGAAACTTTGTTTCCTTCAGACTGGAGTTTGGCCCTCTTTTACGGTCCGTTTTCGACTTGAGACCCATTGCTCCCGCTCTAAGGAACTCAAAACATGAATACATCTTAGTTGAAGTACCCTATCAGAGTATTGATTCGCCTTTAGAATTTTATCAATCGATGTGAAAATACTCGGTCAGTTTCCAAGTCGGATAGCGATCGCGTAAAAGTTTCTATTTCTCAGGAGTACTGTGGCAAGGGAGCACCACTGGTTTAACCATTTGAAATTGGTATATGATGACAATTTGGTCCACCAACCTCATCAAATATTTCTACAATTAATCCCTTATCTAATCGATTGAGATGCACGTGTAAAGGGCGCCAACCTAATACACTTCATAAAACCCTTCACTGGAGCCAAAATATTATAAGATGGTATATTATAGTTAGACCATTATGCAGATTGTTGATGACGATTTATTAAAATAAATTAAATAATTTTTACATCGTTCATCATTGATCTGTTGTTTTATTGATGTATCGAATGCATCTTCAGAGAGGGAAGGTGACCCGTTCCCTTCTTTCATGCGGAACTATGCAAATTGACTGTTGTCGCAAGGAATAATAATGACCCGAATATGTGAATGCTCCACTTTCTCTTGTTCACAAATAAACCCTCTCTCCCGCTCCTCTTTACACGGCCCTAAGAATCAGTTATCTTTGGATGAGGGCCACAAATTGTATAACCCTTTATTTGTGCCTTTGCAGATATAACACCGTTTTACAAATAGGCCGCGTCACAAGCTCGGTCGAATTCCCGATTTCACCGGATTGCCTTATAAGCTGTTTTATCATCCAGACTTTATGTTTTTATACTGCACTTGGGAGCCAGTATTATAGAATTATAGGACCAATTACAACTGGGATTAGTTGAGTTTCATAAGGCAATTAGCCCTCACATAAGTGTGTCACTTGAAACTTAGTTTCGCAATAAGATGAATAGTTTAATCATCAAGAACAATTCAATAATTATGTTAAATTGTGCACGTTGCGTTTCAGCATCCTTTATATTTTCGACGTATAAATGTAGCCCTGCTTTCGCAACATCTCACTGCGCTTTTGTTGAATGAATTACTTTCACAGATTACTCTCGCAGCAATTAAAGTTTTTATAGTGGGTCACTGGCCATTATTTGCTGAGAGTGAGTTTGTTCTGTAACTTTTCATAATTCCAGTGACCTCTATCCTGGGGGGTGACACAGTTGTGTAAGTGCGATGGAACCCGCTTCCATAAAATATTTAAATGGTTAGAATGTAATATTACTACCAGTCCAACCTCAATGATCTGAATTGTAATTAACAAAATTTATGTTATCAGGATATACATTTCTTTTTATTTTTTATCTTGCCCCCGCCATTTGAGAATATAAATCCTACAGTTCCTGTTAATGAGCCCCCGATAAATTGATGACAATATGGATAAAGGCTGCAATGTATGAAGGTAGGATAAAGGATGTAAAGGATTTGTACGCAATAAAAATAAATTTCTTTTATAAGGAAAACGCCTTTTTGGAGTTTTTTAATAACATTTGCACTGCGACATGTACAGTTTTCAATTTAATTCCTTATCAGGCATTAATTAAAAATATTCGTTGTACCATTACAATTAAATAAATATGCATCTATATTTCACAGGTCTGGATGTGGTCTCAATGCCATTACTGGGTGTTTGTTTGTGGCTTTAGCTCTCCTGTCCATCGCCTCCTGCAGTGCCCAATGCCCCCCTTCTACGTACACCGGTAAGTTAACGCAATAACATAATTTTTAGTTTACCTTTGTAGTTACCTTTGTTAAATAAATGTATAAAAACTGCAATATAAACTGATTGCAAATTGCTTAGGTATTCTTGGTACTACAATTCTTCGTGTTTAGAATACAGGTTTTGTGGTCTGCGAGGGGTTGGAATACCGTAGATTTCATCTGTTTCTGTCTCCTTCGCTGGTTTAGTCATTCGCTAGACCGATTTCGGCTGCTCGCTACCTTCAGTAGCGGTGTCAGCCACTTTGGCACTTTGAATGTTTTTTGGGCATCCTCACTGCATTGTCACTGTCACTTGAACTGTGGTGGTTATCTGTTTGTCGTGTGTGTATATACATGTGTCTTGTTATTGTTATTGTGTTGTTATTATCGTTTATGCACTTGCACCGATTAAATAGATTACTAAAAATAAACCTTTTAAATACACTTTGGATCAACAGGAAAAGTTTTATGATCGTAAATACACAATACCAGATAGGTTTCCTGTCATATATTTGGAAGTCAGAATCTAATAGTTGTGATCAGTTTTGTGATCAAATATATATTTGACCGATAATCCGACAAAGACTTAAGCCGATTAACAAAATCCCTCCCAATGTGCTGAAAATTACCTTATTTAAATAAATATAGTTATGCAAATATGTCCGTTCCCCTTCATCATCAATCAGCTGGCAGCTGTTGCAAAGGTCAATTTATCCAGAGCGGTACCAATTACAAGTGATGCTATCGAGCTATGGTGTACTAGGAGTTCCAATTAATTAACACTGAGTTCTTTTAATGGCCACAATAAAAGCTGTTAATGGTGGGCACTGTTAGGTCGCTTTATTGGTGGAGAATGCCTCTGAAAATGTCAAAATACTGCTTCACGGTTGAGAACTATTTTCATTTTTTCGGACCATCCTTAAAATAATTCTACACTCTCATATGATCCACTATAAACTGGACATTTAAGCTGTGGCGTATTACTGATGTTACTACAATTAGTTTTCAATATGCCAATAAAGCAAAATAAACATTATAGCTGTTACATTAATAGTCTGTATTACGAGTTTTGTGTTACTGGTGTCAACACATCAAATATCTAATCAATCAATTATCATCAAATATAATGTTCTTATGTAATTAATATATAGTCAGCATTTTGTAACAATAATACTCATCAACAAACAACTCCAACTGTAGGTCGAATGAAAAACACTTATCGTGATAATATCACTAAGATTCCAATTACTACAGTTTTATCTCAACTTAACTACCAGTAGAAAAGTAGTTTGAGTTAATCAAATTTAAAAGGACGTGTCTCAAGTCCCGGTTTCATCGAAAGGATGAAAACTGACCTTGGAAGCAGTATCTGACTCCATAATTGATACGTTGCCTTGAGTAATCGCTCTCAAGTAAGGAATTAAAGGAATTAACCGATCCTTTTACCTTAGCGCAGCCTTTTTGAGTGCCCTTTGGAAAATTATGTGCAGGCGCTTTCGGGTAATCCTGAAAACTGGAATAAATAGTAAAACGACGAGAAAAATAAATGAAGGAAATCCTTGTAGCATCATATCATTATTTTTAATATGCAACAACTTTTATTCAAGGACTGCGGAAGACTGAATCTTAAACAGCAATTCTTATTATATTTCTGTTATGATTATAGTGTTGAAATGGCTGGGTTGAAACCAATTCAATTTCCCGATGATTTCGTAGAAAATGTAATGAAGCGATTTCCCGAATAATGTTCGATTGTTAACGTCTAATTTAACTGGCAACAACCATTCATAATCAGCAGGCTTTTCAATTGAGGCTCCCCTATTACGCAGATTGCTTCTATCATGGCATTCTATTTCCCTGCTATCACCAACACCAATCATTTCAGAAACACTCGCATTATTTGGAAATTCGCAACAATTATCTATAATTAAAAATCCAGATATAGTTTGTATAATGCAAAAAATACAATAAAAGCAGGAATAATACAATTAGAAGGTAATTAAACGGTCCGAAACTGAAGAAATAAAAAAACCGTACGGAATATATTAAATATGATTCCGATAGATTAATGTTTCCAGATATGCACGTCTGCCGAAATACACAGAGCCATAGAAAGGATAGATACATTATAATAGTGGTGGAAGGGTGTTCCGGGTGCTCGTGTAGTAGCGGGTAGTTTAGTAAAGTTTGGGAGTTTCTGTCGTATAGGTCTGAAACTTTGAGTCTCCGAGGTGAAATCGACTCTAATGGGTTCCGGAACAAGCGGTTGTTCGCCGAAGATTCCTGATCGGTCATTTGTCATTATTCCCAACTCTTGTTATAGGCGGATTCACGATGAGGACGGCGTGGAAAGTTTAACATTATTGCTGGGCACGATTGCTACAATATTTCTATTTTCTCCACTGACTAACTTCATCATTCATTGATATTCGTTCTGGTATGGTACAGGATTCGTCTCAATTCTTGCGCTACATGTTGAATCATTGACCATAAGGATAATTACTTTTGAAGGATTAAGATGTATTACGTTTTAGTTAAGTCGGAAGGAGTCGGACCTATGTACAAGGTTTAAATTCTTTTTTCTTGATTATTAATTAAAAAACTATTTACTGGAAAACAAGTGTAATTTGTTAATAATGCAGTAAGTTCGATGATTATGATTATGATTCGATAATAGATTGTTGATTTTTACACTAGAATTATTCTAATATTACTATCATATCAAATATATGAAAATTGTTAATATGTTTTTGTTTAATACGATAATTTTGGTTTTTGTTCCTCAACAAAACCGGCGGAGGAGATGAAATCCGCCTTGGCAGTGCAATAACATGAAATAAAATTTCCATATATTTCAGGCTACCTATGTTTCTAATCAATAATGCTTGTATTGTTAGTGGTATATTTATACTTGACGTAGGCGAATAACACCCACGCAAGCGCAAACATGTATTATTTGAATAAGTAATACAGTATATATTCGTTGTAATAATTTCTCATTGTATCGTATTAATACGTCTGGCCCTCATTATTATTATTACCAATAGATAAGAAATTCTTTATTAATTAGGCATCTAATTTCTGACAACTCACCGCTTTACTGGGTTACTTGGTCTTAAATTATCACATTGTTTTATCTGATGACAGGCCATAGAGAACATACGTACGTTTAAGCTATGATAGATTTAGAATAGCAGTTTAAAACAGGAGATTTCTGCAGTAAAGCTTGGAGTCCCAGAGCACAGTTCCATATACGTATAGAATTTTCCACCCCAAACCTTTATATACTTTTCTTACATTACGTTTCCGTAATGGGATCGGAACTATATTTCGACGCTTGTCGCGATTGATAACTTAATTATATGAGAAAAACCGTTTAACCGAATTGAGGGGTGGAACGAGGAAAAAAGTGGATGGCTTGTTGGCCGAGGGGTTGGAGGTGGGAGGGTCCGTGAGTTGTGGAGGAAAATTGAATATAAACCTGGAATCACGAATTCAAACCTGAATAAAATTTCTTCAGGTTTCTTCGGTAGTTCCACCAAAGTTGTCGCCTGTTTTCCGATTTGCAGGTCACAGTCGGAAATAGGTTAGCTCCGACCCAGATATACCGATCCGCGTAGTGGTCGCCGGTGGCTCCTATTTTAAATAACGATTCAAAAAAAGAATTTGTTTGCTAGGAGCATTTTCAAACGATGAATAGAGAGAATTGGGGAACCTGATTTGGTGGTTAGTTGGCCTGAGAGAGGAACGATTCGATTTAGGTTTATGTACTCTAAAATGCACCAATGCTTTCAGCTTTGCGGGGTGGTCGAGTTTTACGATTGAACGTACACTTTCGAAACATTGAAAAATAAATAAATCTTAAAATGAAATAGAATTATATATATAAGGAAATATTGGATTTGTTGGTATGATTATGCAAGAGAAAGGACTCACGTATGCTTAAAAAAATAATAAATTAATGTAATAATAATTACTGTAATATAATAATTGTATTTTATTAAGTCTTGCATATAATGTAGTTATTGCGCAGTTAATTTTCGGTTAAGTAGAGATTCTGAAATGAAATAAATCACAGAACAATCATTCCGAACTTTAATGGGAATAATATAATATAAAATTAATAATTTCAAAGGCAGAATTAAATTAATAACGTTATGAATGAATCAAATCTCTATTATAATTAAGGTTCTGCATAATCACTCATTAGGTTGAGGGGGGAGAGTGGTTTTTGGAAAAAAAAAGCTCGTGCCCAACATTGAATTCTGGGAACAGGACGCCTAGTGGGAATAACGGGGAATTATATCCCATCTGCTGAAGGGAGGCCCGGCGTGCAAAAAATCCGGATGAGAGTCCCTGATAAATGAGCAGTTCATTTTCACCGGGGTTTGCCACGTGACCGTCAGATCAGTTTAAACCACAGCGGGGATTAATCACTTAGAAGCTATACGGGGGATTCAATGTAATTATTTATATAGTTTGCCTTATCATTTTTCTTGCTGGGCTTCTCCATCATTTTCTTAAAGGCGTGCAAATTTAATTACCCTACTGCATCTGCTAAAAAAGATTACATAAATCGAAATGTGCATATTTTACGCATAGGGAATAGATGTATTCAATCTGCACTGTAAGCATATTATTTCATGTCATCTTATGATCGTAATGTTGATAATAACCAAAGAAAACGCAAAAAAATCAAATACAAATACGACAAATTCATAGTATAATAGTATATCATTTGTTAAATTTGCTATGTCTGCTGCGTCATAAACTGGAACAGTTTTGCACTCTGTCCGCAAAAGTATATAAATAAACACTTAATCTAATTAATGAATACATTTTTTTTGCTCGCACAATTTTCGAAAATATAAACCGTTTTAATGCTTTCGAGTCTTTGAGCTTAACAGCCTGGCTCGGTAGACTGATTTACGGTGAAGTTTTTTTTCCAGTCTGTTTCCACCGCCTATTCCTATTCCTCGTGAAACGAACCGCAGTAGGCACCGAACTTGACAAGACTGAATTATTACTTTTTTGGACGGCGCGATCCGCAAAATATGGAATTTCCTAGTCTCAAAAATACCAGTTATAAAAGATTTTTTTGTTCACCAGTTATGTATGCCAAAATTTTTGGGTAAAACTTTATCTGTACATTTCAAGTTCGAATAAGCACTGTAGACGTTTGAATTCGTATGTAAATACGTCCCAAAAATACTTCGCACCCTCTCTGAATTAATTTGCTAAACGTTTGCAGGATTTATTAATTGGCCCTACAACTGCACTTGTTAGGAAGTTGTTGAATACTGTTCGACGTCGTACACTTGAATCAGGTTTTTGACTTGTACGAATTGAAAGGTTCAGGTAGCTGTATTGGTCCTATAAGGCTCGCACTTATATACTCTCTATAAGGCCCGCCAATTCTACTGCGAGATTCTATTTGCAAAATCCCGCTAAACAGCTGTGAATCGGGACAGCCTGTATTGTTCGGAGGGCGATCGTTCGCTGCTAATTGGGATCCGAACGCCTTCGCCTGTACCCCCCGGACCGGGCTAAGGCACCGCGGCCAAATTGGGTTCAACGGACTAAATAATCCCGCCGTTCCCATTAAATTCGGAGCCGGATTGAGTCGGCCCTCCGCCCCCTCGATGGAGGAAATTCAAACAAACCAGCCTTGATTCGCACGAACTTCGTCGATCAGACGAACTTCAGGTTGCAACGTTTTACACGACGTCCGCAATGTAGTAGTAAAGGCCAATGTTCCTCTTTTACAACTCATTATCATTCTAAAGTGTTAAGATCGCATTATAGGCCCCAATATCTCAGCAACTATTATAATTAGAGGATAGAGTATCCTTTTATTTGAAAGGATACCTTCTATTGAAATTTTTTCGCCGATTTCATCCGAGAAGTGAAAACTTTAAGTATAATGTATGTATAAGACATAATAGCATTTCTTATATATGAGTTGGTAAGTAGGTTAGATCCTATATTCACAGATGTATTTTTCGTGAATTTTATTACTTTATAGTAGCCACACATAAATTTAAACTTAGTATGGGAATATAAGAACCGGAATTAATTTCCTGTCCAGTGATAAACAGTCATATAATATGATATTATAATATAAGAAAAATAATTATTTTAATTAAAATAATAATACTTCTAACACTGGAGAGAATAACAGGTTTTTATGCTAACATAATAAACTCACAATAAACTTTGTGTTGAAATTTTTCTGTTACATTGTTTCGGAATTGGAAATTATGAGCGTGACTACTTCAACCCCATTTTTATGTTAGCCAATTAAAATGATCAATTGAAGGGTCTTTTTTACAGCGGTACATCTAATAGGATCTTGCCCTGGAGGAGTTGGACCATGCTAATTAACTGGATCAGGATTGATTACTTTTGAACCTATTAACGATGATATACGACCGAACTGGTCTCGTTATCCGGCACGATACTTGGCGAAAAAGTAATACCACTATGTGAAATACCACTCAGTCAAGTTAATTAACACTTTTTTGACGGTAAAACCTTTTTTGCGGTTTATTTCATCTTTTGCTCTTCCCAGAAGGACTGGGGGATTGTTGTTGTGGGTTCCTATTATCCTTTTTTATAGCGACCATCGCAAATATTGAGAGCTTAAGAATATGCTCGTTTATCTTATATTTTTTAATGCCCGTTAATTGGGTTTGATTTTACAGTGTTTGCATTGAAAATATATTACCCCAAATTGAAAGGAAACGGACGTAGGTAATTTCATACTCGCCGAAAGCTTAAATTGGAGATTATTAAATTTAAGAAACGTGTTTAGTGATCTACCAGGGTTTTGGAATACTGTCCTTCGTTATTGCGTTTTTCCCTCTCCACTTACTAACTGTGATACACCTAATTGAGTGTGTATTGTTATTAAGGCCAAGTGATTCAACGCTACCGGCTTTAAGATTCCTACCGCGTTCCGGAAACGTGAGGTCGCAAATTTGGCTCAGACGGGCTGATCGAAAGTGGGGCGCTAATGTCGGTCCCCGGACACATTTTGCCCTAAGTTAAAGTGGGATTCGCCGCAGTATCGGCCCTAATTGCCCATTCCCAAATACCCGACAGGGGCGGCCACCATTTTAATTGCGCCAATTTTCGGAGCCCAGTCCCGTCCCGATTTCCACCACCGTCCAAGTAGATTGCTTCTGCTAGCCTATCCGAACCATTATTTCAGAAATGTTCTCCGATTATATTAGCTTCCAAATAAAGTGGGTAAAAAACAGAAGTGGCATATGTTCAATCTAAGTCCCAGACAAGAATCAATAAACTATAAAAATATTTCTCATAATATTATATTTATACACATTGATATTCATAGGCATATATATGTTGGGAAGGTCTCGAAGAAGGGTTTAATCACAGAAGGGTACCGTATGTTTTCTCGGTAATTCAGTCTGCAGACAAGGAAATATTTGAGAGTATTATCAATGTGCCTAAGCGATTAGTCCACTGCTCAAATGGAAAGACACGAGATTAAGTGTTAAGCTGTCGGATACAATGTTCGGAGTTGGGTAAATTACTTTAAGTTGAATGCGTTTAACGCCGTGATCTCTGAGTGCTAGGGAATTACACTGGTATCACTGATTAAGTGGGGATAGGGAAGATATCCTACAGCAGAAAGGAATGATATATTCAACAGTTTCTCTTCGACGTTTTATTTTAATAAAAGGTTTATTTATCTAGCTCCAAACGTGTCAAAATTAGACTGAGAATGTCTTTTGTCTGAATACTGTTTATATACAGCACTACTGTCGGCATATATCGATAAATATTTATAGTGATTTTTATTAATATATACATTAGTTTTAGAAAGAAATTTGTGTACTAAGTCCTGAGGTACATGGAAAACGTTTATTCCGCTGTCATGTTTATGCTTTAAAATACGCACTATAAATCGCATTGTCTATATTCGTACGTACTAAATAATATAATTTGGAATGTTGAAGTGTTCTGAAATCGACTTAAAGCGCCTACCGCAATGCCGTCGCGTGGGTCACCTTCACTGGTTTGCGGGTAAAATCACTATCAAATAACAACCGGCGCCCCGAGCAACCTGGCCGACCTTGCCGCGTTTTCACGTCTCCCTCCCGCTATATCGTATCAAATATGCGCCCTCCACCTAGCTTCAATTTTGAACTGTGAGTTCGTCACGGGGCATTTCTCTATTCAGTTCGCGTTCGCGCGCTATTCTGTGCGCATATTTCGAAGAATAAATTTTTGCGTCTCCTCCGTCTGAACTGAGACGTCGGCCACCGCAATTTTTCCCAGCTATCGCGGCGTAAAAAGCTGATAACGTAAGAAACTTACGAGCCACACTATCTTAGGAATGCTTGAACCGGCTAATAAATCTGGTCACAGGTGTTGAGAGCTAAATCTCATCCCACTAATCAATCACATTTTTCTGTATATTCTTAAAGCTTGGAAGCTAGTCTTGGTAATATAATAAATAAAATGTAATTCAATAGGTAATACAAAATAAAATACCTAGAAATGTATGAATTAGAATGAATTCTGATAACGATGATTATATCAAGTTTTTAAAAATATTCCTCAGGCTGTTTTGTATCGTATTTCTCGTATGCTTCGGTATTTTTAACATATACATGTAATACGATTTTTTTGGTAGTTTTTCTTCCTTTTTAAGCACACAACACTAAGAAATGTCGTAGGAACTGATAGAGACCGGTGCTGCTCCACTTATCAATGTGATATTTCTGCGAGGCACGGCGCTGTCAATACTAACCCGGAAGACTGTTCCGCCTTGCGGGTTTGGTATCAGCGCCGTTTCAATTTTTTTTCTACGTAGGTTTTTCTTCAAAGGCTTGGATATAATCTAACACACGTTCTTCTCACATTTTCACATATTCCGAAAATCGAATAGCGTTGATGAGTTTATTTAAATGCCGCTGCTTCATTTCATGATTTACTGATGGAGAATCAGGTCGGTGGGCCACAGAACTGACCGTTGGGCAGCGTAATATTTCCCAGCTATCGCGGCGTAAAAAGCTGATAACGTAAGAGAACTACGAGCCCCAACATCTTCGCAATACATGAACCGGATAATAAATCCGGTCACGGGAGTAGAGAGCGATATCTCATCGCACTAATCGATCACATTTTTCTGTATATTCTTAAACCCTCCGAACCAATACAGTAGGTTTCAGAGTTTACCCTCTGAAACACTATAACAGCAATTAACAATTAACTAATTTAACAGTATTAGTAGGTCCGCAAGAGGCTGAAATATAATCCAGGATCTTGTCCATTGGCTCCTTTCTCAGTAGCATTCCGTCAGTTAATTAGTGAGACACTTACACTCTCCCCTATTGTTGGTTGTCGATAGAGATTCCTTTCAGTAACAGCGCAGGAATCTGTCGCAGTGAGATTTATCACAAGCTTGATAAACAATTCTGAACATTATTGGAGAAGTCTTCGATCAAAAATACACCCGGGATATGGAATTTTGTTCTTTATTTTCGGTTTGAAAACACAAATTCCCAATGATATTCTCGTTTCAATATATTTTTATCACTATAATCTTGGACACTCAATGAAAGTATTTATTGAACCGTACATTATTTTACAGCCTCTATTACTTACAATGTGCGTACAGTATAATATTGTGGCCTTTCAACGGAAGATAAATAATATTTTGTTCTGTCATACAAAGAAGGAGATTGGACTCGCTCGGGTTGACTCCGGTGGGGTTGTTGGCCTGTAAAAGCGTCGGGCGATAGGAGCCAGGGTTCGAGCGCCCTCCGATTTCCCGTCAATAAAAATCCCTGGGTTGGGCGTTCGCAACAGTCACATTTTCAATTACGCGTTTATCAAACGTATAAAGATAAGGGGGGATTAGGACTTCGTATCTCGGAAAGGGGATAAAAGGGGGTAAGGCGCGGATTACACCTTCGGTTAAAGATGGGAATTGTATAATCGACGGGTTCGATAGCATCGTCCCCGTTCCGCCGGCTATGATTGAATTCGATGATAACTTTTGATAAGGCGCACTCCGATATCCTTCCAGGGGTGCCCAAACAATTTGATGGTTCGAATTAAATATAAAACCCCCTTTTCTGCCTCTATGTTCACGTTTATTGGCGCATCTAGGTTACTAAATAAATGAACAATAATAACAATGCAAGTAAGTAACTTTAAACTTCGTTAGAGCTTATATGTGATTTAGAGAGATATAATTCAAAATTATGAATTATAATCGTCAATGTTATTACATAATAAATTACAAAGCAATTACGCGTGTTATCTTCATTTAATTTTGCCATTAAAAAAATTTAATTTAAGCGAAAGTATTTTAGGAATTACAAGCGAAATCTCTGGGTAAATTAGATATTCGAGTTATAAACCCATAATTTTAATTAAGTCAGTTTTAAATTACCAAGACGCCTGAAAAGGAAGTGGCCACGCGACCTAAATGATTAAATAAAATGTTTAAATAAATAAAATAAAATAAAAATAATAATAATAATAAAAAAATAAATTAAATTAAATTAAAAATAAAAAAAATAATAAAAAAAGGGGGGAACTAGTGGGTTTCTTCTCTAATTGTTGCTAGTGCCTTCATAAATGTTGCTTGTTGTATAATTTTACAGTTGTAACAATAAAAGAGTGAACAAAAAATTACCCCTGTTACCAACGAGAGATGGAGGTATTAAACAGGCTGTGTGAAAGTTTGAAGTGAATCAATATTGAAGGCGGATGATTGGCCCGAAACTCGATTGACCCCGAATTTTCCGGACGAACGGAATATACTGACCGGTAAAGTCCCGCCATTCAGTCGATACGGGTCTCTACCACATAAACGGGTACAATAAACGTCACCGCACCAACTTCGTCACAAAATAAGAAAACGTGTTTTTATAGAATTCAATTATGACTCGATTCGTGACAAAAAAAGCTGCAAGATTTAGAAGGAAATATTTTTTCTTAATTAATACTTTTGGTTGAGAGTTTCTCAACAACATAAAATCATCATAACTTACCTAATGGAAGCTTTTACTTATCTTAATCTTTATTCCTGATTTTTAGGTCAAGATACGAGCCAGTATTCGATACTGTACAGGTACAAGTCGAGCACGGGGGACAGGCGATTACTGAAGTCCATCACCATCGGTTTTCTCGGCGCTTACGGCGAGACTCAGGTTAGTCATTAAGCCCTTATGCCAATAAATTGGTTATTAAATTCATTCAACTGTAAGCCTTGATGTTATATAAGTAAAATATCACTCCCTACGATTTTATATTAGGGGAATTCCTCTCTAGTGACTTATGTAACGCGATTTATAAGGAAGCGAAGTTAAGTCCGGTAGTAAGTCCCCTCTCCCAGGAGAAATAAGCTTGGAAGCTAGTCTTGGTAATATTTTCCTTTTGTAATATTTAATACTCACTGGACTTGAATGACAGAGTATGAATCACAATGGACCACAATTGAATAAGATTGCAACTGAATTTGAGTATTTTGACCTTCCATCTTTCCTGCATTCCTGTAATAAATAAAATGTAATTCAATGCGTAATAAAAAAATAAAATCATAAAGCAATACCTAGAAATGTATGCCAAATTCTGATAACAATGATTATACCAAGTTTTTAAAAATTGTCCTCAGGCTGTTTTGTATCGCATTTGTCGTATGCTTTGGTATTTTTAACATTTATATGTAATACAATTCTTTGTTAGTTTCTCTTCCTTTTTTTATAATCACACAAGACTAACAAATGTGGTAGGAAGTGATAGAGACCAGAGCTGCTGCCTTTATCATTGTGATATTTCTGAGGCACGGCGCTGTCAATACTAACCCGGAAGACCGTTCCGTCTTGACGGCTTAGTATCAGCGCCGTTTCACTGTTTTTTCCTACGTAGGTTTTTCTTCAAAGACTTGGATATAATCTAACACACATTTTCACATATTCTGAAAGTCGAATAACGTTGATGAGCTTATCCAAATGCCGCCGCTTTCAGTATTTAATGATGGAGAAACACGATTTTTATCCTGAAACTAATGGGGCTATTGAGTTTAATTATGCAGTAACAATCATTTCCAAACATAAACGATGTAGACAGAATTAGGATAACGATGTCGTAAACGCTTTCGGGTTTGATGGACTCATCTAAATTCGGCCAAGCTCACTGCAGTGCCTAGAACGGCCGGCGGATATTAATCCCATGGAAATTTCCTTCAACATTCTCGGCTGGTGCTTTAACTAATGACAATTGATTAAATTATTCTGTATTGCCGTAAATTAAATGTACTGAATGAAGGAATCATACACTTTGTCCCACACCGAAGAAAACATGGGAATTTCAATTCAAATTTGTCATATTTACGAATATTAATTGGTTGAGTTGACTGCCAAGGAAACGGCCCATACATTTGACTACCGCTATATCCTTATATTTTTACCGATGCCAATACTTCTGAGTGTATATTTAAAATATGAAAAGAGCTGAATTGTAGTCCTCCTTTATTTCTATATTTTATTTTAAATCTGGTTTCATCTAATTAATTCTATTGGCGACCTATTGGCGAAGTAATAAGTCGGAATTATAATTATATTGCACCAGAAACATCCGTTCGAAATTTGATTAAAATTTGTAATTTTGTAATAATGTGAAACGCGCTGAACTGTCGTTAATTCCATATGACAATATTCACATCATCTCCGTTAGAGATGAGATGATTATATTGGATCCAAACCATAGCAGAGAAAAATCTCTATGACGTACGGAGCGGAAAGATTGACGGGATGGAAGCTATAATTCCAGAAGAAGAAATATGGGTGTGATTCCAAGCTGAGAGGACCGTCTTTAAAGGGTCCTGAGTTAATGTCAGGATATACATATCGGAACTGAAACCGCGGACGAGAAACCGGTCCCGTTTACAGTGCCATTAGGCTCCCTTGTTATCTGTTTTATTTCCCAACTTTATTGCTCCCAGCCGTTGAACCCTGGTACGGGCCCCGGCGAAATGGCGGTCGAAGACTTTTCGGTGGTACTTTCTTTATATATTTACGGTCGTTTTAGCTTCAGACACACGCCCATTGGTTCCTCCATATTGAGATCGGGCGGCCGGGTTCATTAACCGCGTGGGAATTAACATTCTGGCAAACATTAATATGAAGCAATATGAGATGTGATAACATATCAACTTGAGCGATCAAATCACTAGGTGTAATGGCTTGATAGAAATCTATCAAGGGCAGTAATTCCCGTTCTTATTACAAGACATTCTCAATCCTGGTTTTATTTCCAGGTTATTAGACTTTGAAATCCTCAACTGGTTGAAAGCTTTTGGAATTCCTCAGGGAATTTCAGATTAAACCATCAGTGTAGCACACAGCAAAAAACCTCTCTTAAAGGCACTGGCCCTGAACCTAGACTTATTACTTATGGCTACGCTTATTTCAACTGCGTTTTTAGGTTGAGTAGGAGTAAGCTAATACTTAAGATTAATGTTTTTAACTGAAAAATAGAAACGTCATACAACCGAAATGGCAACAATTTCAGAATGAAAACCGGTAGTCTATAAAATTACACGCTTACAAGCTCTCAATCTATAACAACATTTTAGTATATTTAATAAAGCTTTAATCAATGGCGAACTCCACCATAATGAACCGTGAAATTCCGGGAACGATTAGTGCGTATTCGAAATCCGAAAGTGTAGGCCGCGATAACGCAAATTTATGTGAAGTAATTATGATCTGCTGTGGCATTATATTGTCGAGCCGACCAGAACAACCGAGTTTCTTATCTGAAAGGTATATTACGAATTTAAAAACGATCTCGGGAAGTAACTTTTCTCAGATCTAATGATACATTCAGAATGCGGCCGACGCTGCCGAACACCTCTAGATGTCCCAGTTGTGGACGGAGGAAACTATTAAATTGAATTTATAGCGAATTAGCCATATTTGTGGGTGTTGGTTCTGGAGCGGTCCCCCCACTTCGGTAGGAAATGGATTCTCTAAGTCGGGGCCAATTTTCGCTGACGTTTGCTTAAATGAAAGTTTTCCTGAAGTTGGCCTGGAAAGTTTGGGCCGAGGACTTGTCAAATGTCGGACTGGAGGTATTGAATATTTCCAATTTAAATCAAGAGGAAAATAATACTTCAGTCGACATTTTGCTGGCCAACACTTTCTCGCCCCACTATTAATATCGGGTCAAATGACATTTCATAAATTGACCTAATGCCTAATTTTTTGTGCTATTAAGCTGCCTTGAATAAATGCTTGATTAATCCGAAAATCCCTAAATCAAATGAACGCTTTCTGATTAAATTTAAGGGTTCTGGTCTAAGGGCCCTGGTGGAAAGCTCCCTGAATGTACAGCTGTGCTTTTAAATGCTTTGCTCAACTAATTGATCTGGGATGTCTGACTTGTTTCGTTCCGACGGCAAATATTTACCAATCTGGCTCTTAAACGATGTTCGATTTTACTCCCGGGAAACGCGCGATACTTCCACGGCTTCCACAAAACCAAGTTTATTAACCTGCAATCGTTGCCCGAGTTCAATCGGTGATAGCATTGTTTCCGTATTTATTTGTTTTTAATTGGAGATTTATTCTTCGGCCCTGCTAAAATAAAAAACCGGGTCTGTAATTATTCAAACTCCCAATTTAATTACAACTACAATACTGTGTTTGTTTTATGAATGAGTATGTATATGAATATTTCTCACAGATACTTTTCCCCACCGATACGCCAGAAAGCGACAGTAAATCTCCGTGATTATGAAACATACTGAAGCATACACTAGTACCGTTATGCTTTTTTCCTCCATTAAAATCTAATTTAAAAGTTAATTTGAAATTTCCAATTCGTATGTCAAGAGTAAGGAATCTGTGATCTTTGTTAGGATACATCCTTTTCTTCCATTTCTGACTTCAATATGAAAACTGACTACATCTCATGTTTGGCCCTGATTCCGAAATACATCTCCGTACAAATATTTAATTGTTCCTGCGAATATAAGCCTTCCCTTATTTGTCCTGGCGCTTATTCGACGTTGGCATCGGAATTAATATAAAATAATATATTAGAACAATGAATTTATTTATTTCTTCAGTATTTACGTATTGATTAAGTCGAGAGATTTTTGTCACCACCGTCAATAACACAATTACTATTTTTAGTAAATAGAAGTCGCGACAATTTAATTCCCAAAATACACCTGCAGAAAGATAGATGTACACAAGTACTGCAGCAGTCGCGTATAAGAAACCTGTTTCGTTGTCGATAAATCCTGCGGGTTAGTATAAAACTAGCGGCGAGGATATACGCCGTCGAAAAAATGAATAAT
Source organism: Lethocerus indicus (assembly GCA_019843655.1). NCBI lineage: Eukaryota > Metazoa > Arthropoda > Insecta > Hemiptera > Belostomatidae > Lethocerus > Lethocerus indicus. Next base: position 22,217,744 of record JACDQD010000005.1, on the reverse strand, counting down.
TGAATCAGGTTTTGACCCTAAAATATCCCGGGTGATTGACCGATCGAGATAAACATTATTCCTATGGTTTTTTTCGTTGCAAACTGATACCGGGGCCGTTAATTAATGTCGGGCTGAAACCTGAGACTCGGCCTCGGATTTCTGTATCGGGCGGCTCGTTATACGGCCGGTGGAAGTGTACATCCCTCGCCCCTTGTACAAGACAAAGGAAAACGCCGCCAAACAAGGTGGAATATACCTGAGCCTAAGGTTGAGATATTCATTCCTCCTCCGACATCGCCACTGGAATCATACAAGCCCGTTGCCATTTGCTTTCCGGTATTTATTATCGGATCAACGAGCAAATTGTACATTTGCCTATGTATTCGAAACACGTCGTGAATATATGTCAAATATCTTCTCACTTCATCTATGAAGTCATTAAAACTACACTTTATGTATATCCTGGAAGAGATTTGTCTGCCCCACAACAGCATGAAAACGTGTCGTAATAAGTCAATGTGGTGAGTTCTATTTGCATCATTTGCGCCATCATGTAATAAAGTTTCTGGAATTGTCAGTATTGATAATGGCTTCTCCCTAGATATTTGTCGGAGGAGTAAAAAGTAGGAGTATTCTATACCTATGCGTATCCCTCACTTATTAAATTATATTATATCGAAATAAGTAAGGCAGTAATTTGGTTATTATAACAATTTAACTTTTAATTCATTACGTAAATTCCTAAAGGACTGTTGTAAACATACTGGACTTGTCAACGTCGAAAATTTCTTCTTTTTTCCTAAGTGAAATAAATAAAATCTGTCGCCACGATTTTTCGGTTTTCCGATTGGAAATTTCAGTGCGGGAGCAACTTTAATTGGTGTTTGCGCAGGCACCGGCTTTGGGTCTATGTCCCCAAGCCCCGATTGTTTCCCCAGATTTGACTTTCTTCTGTCAACAACCGAAACCGAGAAGGTCCTTGTAATTATGATTTTATTTTTTCACACAATTTTCTGAGAATAAATGAGGCGGTCGCGATATGAATTACGAATATGACTGTAGGCTTCGCGGAATCGCTCACAATATTTCATTCCTCCAACTATTAATCCCCGTGCATTTATTCCGATTTTAATCAACTTATTTATTTAACGAGCTACGCGTTTAGGCAATAGTAAATGTTCTAGTTCAAATTAAACCCGAAAGATCGGAGAGTCCGCCTGAATTGGTTCTTAGACAAACGGAACAGTAAAAATTTTAACACAATTACTTAATTACGCATTCAAGTAAGCAACTTATACGACATACGTTTAAAGAAAAATAAAATGAAAATGAATTCATAAGAATAATATTTAGGAGCACAATTAAGAATAATGTAATGGGATTTGTTAGGTATCGTCTTTTTTGGCGAACCCTCATGAATTTTTAGTTAGATATGGGCTCGATTTGGAGAGCTCGTATTCAGGCCATTTGGAAACTTCCACAATTGGGTCAAATCCAAATTGCATCCAAAAAACTGTCGCCGAAAGCCCGGTACACATGTACCGGGTTATAAATTGACAAACATCCATTGTACAGTAATCATTGCGGGTCTAGTTGGTCGTGTAATATTTATCAGGCATAATAGAGCTTCATTTGGGTCGACATGTTTCCCTTCTGATATAGTGTCAGCTCTCTCGAACGGTAGATCGTATGTTAACAAGTTTCCCTTGTTACAGAGCATTAGGATGTAAGCAGAAGTTCCTGTGGTCTCCCTCGCATTTGCCGCGACTAATGCGCCTTCTAATGCGTAACTACCGGGATGATGAAGAGTGTTCTGAAATATGCAGAAAGTTTATACAAAAGATACCGTTAAATTTAGTTTAGTTTTAACTACCGACCCCCAAATTTTAACGTATTTAAATTCACGCCGCCTTCTTACTTGCGATTCATACTCTCCTTTTCATGAGCAATGTTATTCGACTGGATAGATTCTCAGAAAAATATCGGATACGAAATCGCAATTGGGCGGAAATATTTTCGGACTGGCAGACCTTATGAGGTCAGATCCAATGGTCGCTAAAAATATTTAGTAATTTCCTTTCCTTGTGAAAATATTTTCCTCCCTTGTTTGACCCCAGTTTATTACGGAAAAGAAGATTCACGTTATCACTCTACCCATCATAATCACCCGAGACGGAAAAGGTATATCTGAAACCCAGATATTTATTTGATTTACGGCCGATAAACTGCCTGGCCCATTTATAAACAATGAAATGTTAGCATGAAATATTGGATGTTTATGTACATTCTTATGTACCAGGATTTCATTCTGATTTACAAATTATGCTGAAAAGGTAGATCATAAATTACATAGGTTGATACATACATGTATGTACATATATGTACATTGATACATATATGTATCAATGTTTCTACCGGAAAATCTATAATCTTCTTTATTACTGCTTCCAACCTTTTCACTCTGCATGTTTCTAAGTGCGTAATTTTCTTCCGAACCTTACGACCTTTGAAAGTTTGTTGTTTTCACTAGATTGAGCCTCGGTATGAACGAGATAACATCAGTGCCAACTGCAGATTTCATGAAACTATTTTGAAACATTCCATTAACTGCCTTGATCAAAGTGCACTGGGTTGAAAAATAATTATAAAAAAATTGTAATTGGTTTAAAATTTCTTATTTTCCGCAGTAATTTTTTCCCGGTCAATTTTCAATTTACGGAAACATCGTTGGATAGAGTTAGGTAACATCCTATTATAGAGACGTGGCTAATTGAAATTTTCTTGCGTCGTATCCGTTTTAACAATTTTAACATTGAACCATATTAGGGAGCGCTTTTATCGCAAACTTAACGGGCTGTTATTGTTGAGAGTAAAATTGTCTTTTATCCATCAGTCGCCCAAAGGTTAATTATCACTTTCTTTCTTTTCTAACCAGGAACAAAAACCATTAGTGAACAAGAAGATATTTTCACACCTTAAATGCTGTGTTGTAAAAAAAATATTTCTATACAGTTATACAGTTATACCTCCAAATTGTTTCATTATATTAACTTGCAATGGGGAAAAAGGAGGTAATATTTATAAAAATTTTTCAAAAAATAATTTTTTTTTTGAAAAATTATATTTAATAACATTATTAAATTTAATAAAAATGTTTTTAAACATTATTACAACGTTATTAAAAATGATTTTAACATTAATTTTACCATCGAATAATTCTCTTAACCCTTAATTATATTAAGAGGAGACTGTTACGATTCATTAACGTTTTTCATATACACAGACTCGGAATAAAGTCCACAATTGATTCGCTCGATGGTTCGGTTGGTTGAACAATAATCTAAATTCGGTGCCAACAGACCAAGCAGTGGAAATGAAACGACCGAGAGTGAGTAATGAGTGGCGTTTTAGTCAGTCGCATGGGCAAAGGTAGGCGGGCGAGGCCAACGTTTAATTTATCTCTGGATCAAACCAATTCTGATTAAATGCTAGCGAATGCCGATTTAAACAAACATGGGCCTAATTTCTGGTAGCCGTTTCATTTCCTCCAGAAGGAAACAATGTAACATCACAAGTTAATGATGATTGATTGCAGATGGGAAGCGCATCGAGTCCCACAGAGGTGAATTTGGAACTAATGATGTACACCGTGTACCGAATTCCGGCAGTAGTGTCGCTATTATTAGAGACAGACATTTTCCTGTAAAAGTAATACTAAGAATGTCTCAGGGAAAAGCTTCCTCGGGAAATAATGAAAGTAAATAATGAATTATACTTACTTGTTGTTTCAGGTTGCCCTGGGCGCACTGCCGTTGGCGGTTGACGCTGTCAACGGGAACAAGGAGCTCCTGCCCGGGCGGCGGTTGGACTTCGTGGCGGCGGACATAGGCACATACCTGGAGGGGGGTAGCGCCCAGTCGAGGATAGGCGCCCTCGCCATCAGGATCATGACCGAGATGAGGGACAACGGCACGATGGCCTTCATTGGACCGGACGGAACCTGTACAACAGAGGCACTCGTCGCCGCCGCATGGAACATACCGATGATCTCATATGTAAGTACTTAAAATATTTATAATACGTATCCGGGGGTCCTAGATTGTAAAGCTAACGCGTCATCGTTCGTCTTCAGAAGCAAACAAAAGGGAATCTTATTTAACCCTTTCGCTACGGGCGGGGAACCAAATCTGCTTGAATGTTTTCGGACGAAACAATTTTTCCCCGAAGGATATTTATAAATAATGAGTATTCCAAAATGCAAAACAAAATACTATCAGTGCATGTCCACAGTCAGATACTTATGCAAAACGGTTGGCCACAATACCTCAGTGGCATCTTGTGGAGAGCCACTATAGTGACCCGTAGTACCTCAGTGGCATCTTATGGAAGGCCACTATAGTGGCTCGTAGTAGCGAAAGGGTTAATATTCCTGGGTTCTGCGACAGTTATATGGTGTCGGTTACGGTAACAAAAATAATTCACTGAAAAGTCAGAAACGTAAATTAATAAGACGTCTTGTTAGATTTCAACACGGAGGAAACGGAATTAAAGAATATCTAACCGGAATTATCATTTATATTATTGATCATTTAGAGAACTAGGCCTGATAACTTGTTTTTTTATATTGCGTTTTATTTAGTTTGTACATACAAATATAACATGGCCACAAGGCATATACGCACAAGTACTTGATATAAAATGTGTATTGGATTTTGTAAGTCTAAAAAGAGTGTTATATTGAAAAATATGAACAAGATCAAAAACAAACAAACACAATAATTTCATGAATATGAATTTTGTTTGTTTATGTTGCGTATAATGAGGTTACGCGTTAATTATATTTTGAGTTTTATCGGGTTTATGAAGGCCCCCTCCATTAATTAGCACAAGTTCTAATTGAAGGAAAATTCGGCCAGCCACAAGGAATTAAATGAAGCGAATAAATTCATGAAAACTCAAAATTGAATTCGACGCGGTAGGTTCAAAACGGGGTGAGTTATGGCCTGAAAAATAACCGACCGATGCCCATCTCCTAACTGTTCCGTGAAGGAAACCGCTCGCACAGCGTTACAGAGTGGTAATATAATCTAATGCTGGTAGGTTTCTGGAAAGAAATGATTGTGGGGGAGCTACAAATATGGCCAAAGATTAAGGTCCGGCATGTGTGTTATTAAAAGCATCAGGGCAATTATAAGCGATTAATAGGATTTATGAGTGAATTATGTACGTTTTTTTAAAATGAAAGGCTGGCGTATTATTTTACGCCGAATGTACGCGTCATTTTATTGTGTTTTAAACCAAAATATATTTTCCCCCGTAAAACGGCGCTAGATACTACGCCGGCGAGGCAGTTCTGTGTGGCGGGTTAGCATTGAAAGCGCCGTATTTCGTATGCATCGATTCTATGAGGCCGACACATGGGTCCTTCCAATTTCTTTTCTTGGTCTGGCAATATTTCTACGTTTACTTGTGGTCATAATCGTATGAATTAATCAAATGGGACGTTTGCAAAAACAGAGGACCCGTCGGACGCCGATACTGATTTTTCCAATAAATTATGTTCTATAGTTCTTTCATAATTTTCCGGAATAGTTACTATTAAAAATGCCAAGTACTGTAACTGTACTCTGTCATAAAAATTACTGTAAAACACTCTTCTATACACCTTAATTACGTAAATATAATGATGATATAGATGAATGAAATACGAGTATGACAATTTCAGCAGTCTAGTATATTTTTTTTATACTTTATTCTCTCACATTTTATTTTGATATCATTGAAGGCGTTAAAAGTAGGTAAACAGATAAGGGCATAATAAAACTTTTATGTAGATTCCTTAGCCTTCACAGTAGATGAGCAATGATGTTAAACTTGCTATGCATGATGTGGGTCAAGGCGGACGTGTGTCAAAGGTCTCAAAGGTCAACCGGCTAACAAGGATGACCGTATACCGTGAAATGGATGTATGTGTGAGTGTATGCGTGTGTGACACACTGAAGGTCGAGTCTTGAATTATTAATGGACCAGTCAGCCAGCCTCTTCCTCCCGTTAACGCCATAATATTCACAGGTAAACTGATATTGGTCCTGATCGCAGACGAATTGAAATTACCCGGCTGAAAATATTCGATAATACACGAGACTGCATTCTTTTTACAAATATTTAGATATGTAATAAATAATACTAGAACAGGTTAACTTTTATCCGGGGTGACCCGGAATTTGAACGCAATATTCGAGGATCTGAGATTCGGGGGTAATGTAAAACACCTTTTAACTACTAAGTGTCAGGACGCGGCCGTTATAGAGAAAATCAAATTATAATTTAATTCGCGAGGGACCTCGCGATTGCATCACAAAATCTATCGCTGACGTGATTCAAGATTATATTTATGCCATCAGGCCCGTCAAATATTGACTAAACAAGTGATATATATATATTGTTTAATAATTATAATTATTATGATTTTATAAACATGTATAAACCTCGTAATTCAGATTAAACGTATTTAAAAAATAACAATTAAGAATTCGGTGTTCATAAAATTGTGTTAGTTTCTTAGAAGTGTTGTTTAGAAGAGGTTTGTATGGAAAAAGGCGTGAGAGAGAAAATATTTTCTTTGTTTTCATGATATATTTCGATTAAAATGAATAGTTTTAATCCGACTCCTCCCATACCCATCCATTATTAACGATGATGACATAAAGTGCCATCACTGGGTCGCTTCTTTATTAGGAGAAGCAAGAGATATAAAATATATTGTCCCTATAACAATAAAGGTTGTTTTTACAAAGAATAAAAAATGGAAGAAACAGGTAGATTAAGGTGGACTAAGAGTAATTCTAATAATCGGTTCCGCAATAGAACCTGATTAAAAATCTGCTGTATTATTTGGGACTGAAGATATCATCTGCAGGCTGTCACTAGTTAGTATTAGACAAATGTTCGTTTGTTCGAAGCAATAGTTGAACCGTGGGCAGCGAAAAAAAGAGAGGGAGTCATTATTCCAATATTTTTTTTTCTCTTCAGTGGGGAGCCTGCCATTTACTGATAATTCCCTGGATCTGTTCCCAATTCCCGGGGGGATCATTGGGCCGTGGCCGGGGGCCACCTAAAAACTGTAGAAACCTCACGCCGCCCACTCTCTTCATCATCCGCCCCCACTTACATTCCGATTGGTCCCTACAAATGAAAAAAATTCGTATTCGGAGGTCGAACGGCTGCGACTAGAATTTACTCTGCGTGACGGGTCCGAGCTCCGAGGGTCGTGCACTTTCAGAGAAGTATTATGGAATAACTTGGCGTCGTCCATTCACAGTTGTCTAAACAAAACTATATAAACGAACAATAAGATAAGTCACAGAACATAGATAATAAACTACTACTACTACTACTAGATTTGTAATTTAATACACAAGTGTCTAAAATATAAAATATTTCAGTTCGTTCATTTGTACAAGTACTAACAATTTAGTGTATGTGTGGGTGTGATTGACATATAAAATATTGGCTATTCAATATTGCTAACTTATTCCAGTAAATTATTTATTTCCTGCCTGCATTGTTTAAATTTTGTTTCAATAAAATACGTTTTCCTCATTGGAATAGATAGATTTCCTGTGTGAACATAAGTTATAATAAAATTTTATTTTTCTATTGTAATAAAAAAATGGATCATGAATGATAATTTCTGAGCATCCCAACTAGTAATTTATACGGAATATTTTGCGCTGTGTGGAAACCGAAAAAAATTCGTTGCTGGAATACAATAATCCGTTTTCGTCAATTACTTAAACCCTCCCATTTTTGAATTCACGACTCTTGGTATGACTGGACACGTGAAAATGAAAATGAAATTGGGTCGGGGAAAGCTGGAGGGTAGAGGAGGCAACAACGGTTTAGCGATTGCGGTTGGGGGAGCATTCAGCAGCGTGGTGGGGTGCATTGTATGAAGCGTGCACGTGGTCCACTCCATTCCTCCGCCCAGTAATCGCCACCACAATCGAATTAATTTAGTCTCCCAGTCGGACTCAACCGTTGTCTCTGTGGCTGAAATTCGCATTTCACGCCGCTATCAGTTTAATTAATTATTGCTTCACAGATACGGGAAACACATAATTCTGGTATGGGAGTAAAAAAGAAAGTAAACACTTTTTTCCGGCAGGACGAAATGAGAAATGACAATATGCATTCATAAAGACGGAGCATTGGTTGAAGTTCACCAATAATTCAATCCACAACTAAAATTGGTTAGGGCATTGGAGAAATAAATCAAATTTGTGCAGAACTTTCATCAGAGTCAGGACGGTGGCAGTCCCAGAAGTTATCCTGGCTGCCGGCTGAAATTTCTTTGCACAGCGTAATTAAAATCTCCGCAAGTTGTAACGTAATTCTGCAGCTACACAGTCATCCGAGGACTCTAGCCCGGCATACCGGTTAATTAGGATTCCGAACTTTGTACGCCGGCCGGCAACTTTATATTTCGGTCTTCGCAGAGTGAAACCGGTCTGCGAGGATATCGTTGAGGAGGCGTCCGATTTTAATGAAATTTTCGAATTTGGGGCAGGTGCTGCTCGAATCAATCGTCGTGTGATGAAGGACGCGATTATTATAGGCCGGAGTCGGGCTATAGTAACGCGATTAAACGCCTCGGGTTTATGGGTGGCCGCCGTTCCCAAACTCCTAACGAAGTTTGTCTCTCCCCATAAAGCGATTAGAGTTTCCTCCAATAATTCCGGACTCTGACGGGTCTTGCTCTGACCCGGTATACAGGGCAACACTTCACCGCGGGGTCGTCGCCGCAATAACCCATAAACCGATCCGATCGCTCACAGTTTTAGATTTCGGTTGTCTCCATTCTACTAATAATTCCCTATTTTTATTAATCATCCTGTCATTGACTTTTAATAGATATCGAGATGTTGGATTCATCGAAAATAACTCCAGAGAAACTGATACTAGCTACTAAATAGAAAAAATACATCCAAATGTAAGTTAGAAATGGTGTTCAAGTAGCGAAGTAACGATTGATTTGGGTCATAGGCAATTTACACGTTACTAGCGGTGAGTCATCAAGTCTCTTCCACGAGAGCACCGGTTATTTTAATTGGAATAGTTACAACAGGAAATTGCTGACAAAGGAGGCTCTTGTTACGGATGAAAATTAAACCTCCTCCTACTGTATATGTCAGAACACCCAATTAAATTGTAACAGTTATCGATTCATAAAATGTGCGGCTTTGAACTACTGAATTTATTTTTAAATTATAATGTAATAATAGTAGTTATCGATATAATATATTTCATTGAGTCTTAGCTCCAATCTAAGTAATTCTAATCCAAAATACTTCGCTATCCAAACGTAGAATTCAAATATATTAATAAATAAAGCTTTCTACTATGGAATTGCGTAGGTGAATAGAAGAAAATCATCGAGTTTTATTTATAGATTCTTCATAATTTCTTATACAGATATTTTTCATAAGTACCTTCGTATGTCAGTTCTAATCGACCGAACTCTGCAATGCACGAATGCGGTTATTTTATTCACGGAATTATTATTAATATAGATTAATTTAATTTAATTTAAATTGAATATTCTGTTTTAAATGAAATAATTAAAATGGGTTCAATTGATTAAGTAATAATGCTTGCTTGTGAATACAATCACGTATTTTGGGCAGTAACTGGTTCTCGAACAACAGTTTTTTTATGGTCGCATTTTTCAGGAAAGTTGTTCCTTGAATAAATTAACGATGAAAAACGATTCTTTTTTAAAAACAGCGTTTGTACCATCTGTAATAATCCGAAACCGGAAACACTTTCTCATTTCCTAACCAACAGCTCCGCCCATTCAGACAACAGAAACAGATGGCTGAAACGTGAAAAGCCTACAGGAAACCCAGTTTATTCCGTATTTAACTGGAAGAAGACAGTGGTAGGCTCTGATTAAATAAACGTGTAAAATGAGAATCTGCTACGTTATCATACGATTCGAAGCTGTTGAATCAGCAAAAGAATTATCAAAAATAAAGACGAGGTATTGAGTATATTGACTGAAAGTCATAGAATGTTTTAATTCTGTTAATACACTCTATTATTTGTCGGCTCCAATCGTCTACCTTAATTTATACGAATGGCTTTCACGAGGTTATATCTCAACGTTCCAACCTAAAAGAGATGAATTTCCCACATTTCGTCCCCCCCACAGACGTAAGACATCTGCACTCTGTTTCCGAGAAAGTCTTTTCGATTGAAAGTCTTGTCTAAACAACGTTCTCAGAAATAATACCAATTCTTTGCTTCCCGGTACGCCCACAATGTCGAATATTTATCGGTTTTATGTTTTCTGAAATCGTGCCTCGATCCTGGAAATATTGGGGCTAATAGTGGCCTTTCGTGAATTTCACGATTCGCGGAGTTGATTGGGCAATTACGGATTGACTTTACCTAAACCGATATAATTAAACCTATGGTCCAGCAGACTGATGTATTTGATGTAGACTAAGCTTTTAGAAGCGCCGCATAGCTAAAGGGGGGTACTCCTGTCCGGTTACTATGGTCTGGATTAGTGTACTTTAGTATATTAGTTCTAACTTCACATCACTGTAATTTACAATCACCGAAATCTGAATATTACAAGAAAATAATGAGCAAATGCTAACAGTATATGCGAATTGTAAATTATTTCATTTAACCTATTCCTCGAATTTAACGCGAAACAATGACAAAAATAAGATTTAACTAATACTCTTTCATCATTAACTTAATCATACTAATAACGCATTGTTCTATAGTGTCGGAACGACCTTTCTCTCCAATGAGAAAAGCATAAATAAGCCCGTCAACAAACATTGAGAAAGGTTTCTGCCGGAATACCCAGTGACGTACTGGGGTGGCGTTAACAAAAGGAGGTTATCAGGTTTCGGGGCACCTTTCTTAAAAATTAAAAGAATATAAACCAAAAGAAATTCAGAGAGTGAATAGAAAAACTGAAAAGGGAAACAAAGGTGTGGACAGAAATAACTGGACAATTGGAAAGGAATAAATCAACGAAGACTTTCAAGTGCCGTTCAGAATCGGTCTTGGGCATCTATTTCCGAATGGAAATTAACTTCTGACGGGAAAGAATTGGAATGTTATTTCAATGTCAATGTCTTTCAATGCGTAATTAAATACTAAAAGTGTGCACATTATTAATTAGTTAATAATTAATTAACTCCCCTCAGTATAGTTCAGAAAGTGAGATTTCGAGTTAGACTCAACCGTTTACCGATGGATATAATAAAGTTATTGAGGCAGCCGGTTTATTCACACCAGCAAAGGAGGTCAATGCGTGAAAGCTGCGCGGAGAAGGATTTATGGCGTGGAGCATGATATGATCTATGGCTGAAATGACGATGATGATGGCTTTTAAAGGAAATGTAGCGTAGGCTTCTCAATGTCAGTCTCCATACTGCAGGAGTCTGCCCGCCACAAAACCTTAACTCAGTTATCACGTGAAACGTTTTATGTCTGAAATATTATCAGTCTTACGCAGGATACAGTTTGTTTAATCCTTCGGTTGTTTCAGAAATGCACTGACCAGATTGTTTCCGACAAGAGAGTGTACTACACGTTCGCTAGGACCCTGCCGCCATCCAACAAGGTCTCAAAATCTGTCGTGGCCCTCCTCAAGGCCTTTGGCTGGACCACGTTCGTCATCGTAGCCGGCCGCAGCCCGCCCTGGGGCATGCAGATCACACACGCTATAAAGGTAAATAGTTATTTAACGATTAGAACATGTTATTAGACAAGTCCTAAATATTATCACTATTTCGATACCGAAATGAGCATAACCCTAATGACATGTGCTGAATGTAATGGGAAAAAAGTGTAAAAAAGCTAATCTTAACGCACTATGTGCCCCGCTTTCGAAAAAAAAATTGTTTCTTGTCAGTTGAACCTTTCTATGTATGAAATACGTAGCACAACCCTAGTGGAATGCATTATTCAAGTATTTTTCCATTGATTTGTTGTAGAAGAATCAATTGTACTACCTTTAATATGCAACACAGTGCTATTATTTATAATAGTACTGGCTACTAGGCTTTGCTAGGTAGTAAAGAAGGAATTCCGTAGATTTCGTGTGTTTCTTTCTCCTTTCGTTGGTTTAGTCTTTTGCTAGACCGGGGGCTGATAGCCATCTTCAGTTGCGGTGTTAGTCACATGGGCACTTCGGATGATTTTTGGGCATCCTCACTGTACTATCACTGTCACTTGTACTGTAGTGGTTGTCTGTTGGTCGTGTGTCTTGTTATTGTGTTTTGGGGGGATGTTTGTCTTATTTGGGTTGGAAGGGATTTTGTTAATTGGCTTAAATCTTTGTCTGATTATGGGTCAAATATATATTTGATCACACAACTTGTCACAACTATTAGGTTCTGACTTCCAAATATATGATAGGAAACCTACATGATATTGTGTATTTACAATAATAACTGTTTTCTTCTTGATCCAAAATTTATTGAAAAAAGTTTATTTTTAGTAATCTAGGGGCGCTAGTTTATCGGTGCAAGTGCACCCAACGAACTTTAGTTAAGTACATTTCCGCACCACCCTCAAAGGGCGCTAGTTTATCGGTGCAAATGCCCGGAACGAACTTTAGTTAAGTACATTTCCGCACCACCCTCAAGGGGCGTTAGTTTATCGATGCAAGTGCACTCAACGAACTTTAGTTAAGTACATTTCCGCACCACCCTCAAAGGGCGCTAGTTTATCGGTGCAAATGCCCGGAACGAACTTTAGTTAAGTACATTTCCGCACCACCCTCAAGGGGCGTTAGTTTATCGATGCAAGTGCACTCAACGAACTTTAGTTAAGTACATTTCCGCACCACCCTCAAGGGCGTTAGTTTATCGATGCAAGTGCACTCAACGAACTTTAGTTAAGTACATTTCCGCACCACCCCAAAGGGCGCTAGTTTATCGGTGCAAATGCCCGGAACGAACTTTAGTTAAGTACATTTCCGCACCACCCTCAAGGGCGTTAGTTTATCGATGCAAATGGAACTTTAGTTAAGTACATTTCCGCACCACCCTCAAAGGGCGCTAGTTTATCGGTGCAAATGCCCGGAACGAACTTTAGTTAAGTACATTTCCGCACCACCCTCAAGGGCGTTAAGTTTAGAACTTATCGGTGCAAATGCACGAACTTTAGTTAAGTACATTTCCGCACCACCCTCAAGGGGCGTTAGTTTATCGACAAGTGCACTCAACGAACTTTAGTTAAGTACATTTCCGCACCACCCTCAAAGGGCGCTAGTTTATCGGTGCAAATGCCCGCAACGAACTTTAGTTAAGTACATTTCCGCACCACCCTCAAGGGGCGCTAGTTTATCACATACCAAACCAGCGAGAGGAGACAGAAACACACGAAATCTACGGTATCCCAACCCCTCGCAGACCACAAAATAGGTATTCTAAGGTAGGAATTAATTTAACTACTACCCACTAAACTATCGTCGAGCATATATAATTTTTGGAACAAATTGAGGATCTGATTTCCGGAGCCTAAGTTCAAACCGACGACGGCTATATTGGAGAATGTGCCCTTAGATTTCAAGTCACGTTGTTAATGGGGCACTTCTCAATATATTTTCATAATGCGGGCAGAATATCTTAAATAGGCCCATATGGGAGTGACTCGTTCATTTATGTCCGTACAGCGACCGGTCGTAGCAATTTATCGCACTATTAGATACTGCAGTTTACCGCCGCTCGAGTTGTAACGCTCTGTCACCTGAGCTATTGGTAATGACCGGCCCATTGCAATTTACCGCCCTCAGTCTTCCCCATGAATACCAATAAGGTAATCCAGGCAACGGTCCGCACACCCTCACCATCGCTTTAAAAATCTTTTCTAAAGCGAAATAATTGTTATCTAAAACTTATTACGATAGAATTAATTGGGAAATCCAGATTGATTCTAATAACTCTTTTTGTTCCAAGTATATCATTCATGTTGCTTCCGGAGGATATATTACATTGCACATGTGGTCATTATTGAATTGTAAGCGTGGTCATCACCATTTTTGCAAATTCTGATATCTCTTTCCATGAAATATGAAATAAAGCAGGCTCACTGCATTATTTTCCTATTATTATTATAATATTCGGCCCCTCTAGTATTCTTAAAAGTCTATTTAAACGACGGTCAAACAATAGGTACGTGTTTATTTCTGAACACTCCCAGACGCGATCAATGGAAACTACAATAGCAGCTCCGGCATGATTTTTTTCTTCCTGCCGACGTCTGTAAAAGAAAAAGAGAACACCCTGAAGTCAAAGATACTCGCCTAAAGTGTTCAGTGACTGGAGGAAATCATAATTGAAAATTCAAATAATAAAAAGGCTATTTTTAGTCGTTTCAGTATCTGGGCGAGCGTGGAAACCCACGCGGATCGGTTAGATTGGAGGCGGGGAACCTATGCTAAATTTACAAGCCTCAATTGCTACTGATTTCCACCGGCAGGTGGGCAGTGAAACGAGCACACCAGCACTACCATTGGAACTTTATATTGGGCTTGATCATGCGCCGGTTACTTCAATTTTAGGACTATAATTGATCCATTGTCCATAACAGGAAGTAATAATTACGAATAAAATGAACTGTCATCCTGTGGATAATTGTGGCAAATAATAGTCATGCAGCTCTGAATGCTTAATAAAAAATAATTTTGTAATTATTATAATAATTAACTGATATATTTAATTGATCATTATAACATTTATATGCCAATTTACTTAAATGCTTGATAGCCGAAGTAATTAAAATAGATTATTACTAAGGTCCAATTCAGGTTACGGAGGACAGCGTCTATTCAACTCCTAAATTTGTTGAAACCAGAAGTTGGATGGCTTAAAGGGTAGATGAAGAAAGTAATATCTGTAGAAGTAATGGGCAAGGTAAACCCGGATTGCATATTTCCTTTGAGATTCCACCGAATCGAAACCGCAATAAACAAATCCGCCTAGTCATCCTGCCTTCTATATCGAATGGACTAGTAATCCGAGTTTGGGAATTTGTCGTGCAGTTCTGAGTACCGGCAATATTACCGGCGAAATTAATCGCGAAACTCTCAATTAACTCATGACATTCAAGAGTCGTGCGATGGGAAACCGTACTAAGACCCTATAATCGATAATAATTAACGTCATATCTGTTCAATATGAACTTAATCTAGCTTGCTGAAAAAACTATAGAGGAAAAGTCGAAATACGTAATCTTTCCATGGCTCAAAAAAAAATTTAAATGATTCTCACGAATGATCCCCATATGATGTTCCAACGTATACATTTATATAAGGCTAAGCATAATTATAATTAATGTTTCAATTCCGTTGCATAAACCAATTTATAAAAAATAAAGAACAATTTAATAACAATTCTGAACATTTGTTTGCACGGTGCGGAATTTTTGAAAATAATAAAGAATTATCAAGATATATACATTTACTAAATCACTAATCAATACAAAGGATTATGTTTAACATTAAAGCCTGTTCGAGAATTTCGCGTTTAACGGTATTTTATTTCACGGTTTCATCCTTGCCCCAAAAAATCCAAAAAAGAACGTGCCTGATTCGACACGTTTCTCCGGCAGCCCCACTGTTTTTCGCTGAAATGCACATAAAATATGTATTACTTTTACGCGTGTAACTGTAATAAAAACAGGGGATCGGAATATTTGAATATTCTGACATTGAATTTCTTTTTACCGGTATTACATTCAGTCGGTTTTTATATTGGTATCAATAAAATATTTAAACCTGAGCTGTATAATATTCCTGAATATTATTACCGGCTTAAAATAATTGTACGCCATCAGCATATATCTACTGTGTAGTACTTTTTGTTAGATCCATGTTTTAGAATGTAAGACAGTAAAAAGAGTAATATGACTAGAATATTATATATAGAATATACCTTATTTGCTCTTGTCAGTCACAGAAAATACAAATATTGCAACATTTGGACAGTAAACCCAAACGTTTTATAAACATTACTTTACGAGTTATAAATATTTAGAAATGGTTTTTAATTGTTCATTAAAGCTACCGGATTAACCAGTTTAAGATATTTCAAATTGAACGGATTATAGGTTTCGGAAGAACAGTCCTCACAGCTAACCACCTTAATAAATCAACATAAGCAGGCAGTATATCTTCGGAACGCATTAAAACTTTGTTCGATTTGAAATAAATATAGTAAAACTTAATAAAGGGACTCCGCTCTGGATACAACGGGCTCCATTTAATTGCACCTACCCAAAGCAAAGTGAGAATTTCAAACTTGTGGAATCTGAATCTCGGTCCAAATCTAGAACAGGGGCGGTGACCCTGCACCAAAACTAAGTTTATCTTGGGTCCCGGCCGGACCTAAAATATGGTCCGAAAGTGGCCCACTGGGAGAATGTTCCAGTTTTCCAACTGCGTGAACAGAAGATGGGAGTCTGCAACTTCGAACTACAAATGAAAAAAACTAGTTTGTTTCTTAGCTGTTTTCCAGACTCATCGACTCCATTCAAAGCCCAAACTGAACCGAATGTTGACGCTTATCTAGATGAGTAGTACGAGTTTTTACTGGACGATTACATTCTATTGCTTATTTTCATCGTACATATGGTTTCGGATTTTTTATCACAGTTAATTCTATGGATTGATCGGTTATTACCGTTGTTCATTTGTACTACTGCAGGGGGGGATCCAGATCAGAGAGTTAATATCATATAGACGCCTGTAATGAATCGTGGTTTTAAATGTCAATATTTAATGAAATTCAGAAAGCAGAGTTAAAATTATTGGAATTATAAAGTGCGGTTATTTGAAATTACACAGTGAGTCCAGACACGATTAATACAAAAAGGACCGGAGTAAATTTGCATTTCATTCCTTTCTCCCTTTAATTCTCCCAGAGGTCGCTGCTTAAATTTCAGGGAAGTACGTATTTCGCAACCGAATAAAAGTTACTTTAGAATAACGTTTTCTTCTTTCATTCCGCGTATAAAGCTTAATGCCATACGCGTGTGGCGAAAACAAATTAAATCCGTTCATAATTTCGCTAGAATGAACACTGTCCGTACCCCATATTTTTCGTTTTATATATTAGACTTCGTTATTGCAACTAGCTCTGTTGGCCAGAACCGATTCGGATCCGGATTGACACAATTCAGCTCGTTTAAAAATTGGAAATTTTATTATTTCCACCCAGCAACAATATCTTCATTGCAAGTCAATACAGGGCGCAGTCGGCCGATTGAAATAACCGATGCCCATTAAATGATAGCGGGTCCGATTCTGGGACACCTGCAATATCATCTCCACCCGATACCCCCAACTTATCGTGCTTCCTTTTATAGCATTTCTTATTCTTTCGGTTTATAGACACATTTTCCCCACTGTAATTGAGGCGAACATATTTTGTCTGCGTTTGTATTCGTTGATGATTAACGATAATAATACTATTATTAGTGATTAAATGATACATTCTTTATTGGTGTATTCAACTTAATATGCCCGTTAAATGAAATAACTTTTAACTCATTTTCGTAAAGGGTTCTTGAATAATTCGGTGAATCCATCACTGTCAGGAATTTCTTTTGGAAATTGTGGAAACACAGCAAACTTCAGAAACAAGCACTGTCATTTCGAAGATATTAAATTAGTTTAATTCACGTGTTGCATCTTATCGGAATTCCTTTGTGGAATATTATACCTAAGGTATTATCTCGGTTGATTTCATCTCACCGGCATCCAATATAAACCTGGCGCCGATTCCAGGAATTCGCTTCGGGCAAATATCCCGTCAGGTGGAAGTAATGAACGGAAGAAATCTAAAAAACAGAAAACGACGGGGCTCTAAAAAGACTGAATATAGAAGTCGAGGCATTGCCGCGTGTATTTAATATTAAGGCTTTTATAAATTAAGAGTCATAAATCATTCGAGTTGAATAAATTAAGGGAATTCTCGCGTTTAAAGCCAAATTATCTCTCTTACCCGTTTCAGCAGAACCATTGAAGCATTCTGAAACAGGGCACACAGTAAAGCTTATAGCTGTGAAAAGGAACTCACTCGCCATTAACCTGAGTTAAATGACAAATAAAATAAGTAATAAAATATCGATAATAAAAACGCGCTCTAGTACCTGAATAATTTCACCTGAACGTTCGAAATGGCAAAATATGCAGGTGTGTTAATACATAACCTTCAAATCACGATTTTCTTTTACAGCGAATCTATCCGTATAGCAAAGAGAAAATACAGCCTACCGAAGAGTACGTTCAATGGGCGATCCTGGGAAAAACCGTTTGTTAGGGGGAGTTTTTCTATTGAGCTCGAGTTAAACAAAAGTTTCCCCGGAAGTGGCCCCGCGTATAGGCCTCAACGGCGATTTATAACTCGAAAGAGCTCTGCCGGGAGTTAAGTTGGACACGGAATAACTTCTTCCCAGATTATAACCGTCGAAACTTCGGTTCCGGAGTTTCCCTTTCGTCGCTCGGAAAACTGGATTGCGGGCGCACACGCCTCACCGCAGTAAATATACCCGCCCTTTAACTCTCCACCCCAGCGAACATTATTTTTCGCCGGGAACGTGGAGATACTTCTATGGGCAGAAACCAAGAGCGTGAATCTCGGTGTAATGGATTTACCTGGCACGAAGAATCCGCACACTCGGGCTCCTGATTTAATTCTCACAGCTCGCCGGATCGACACTCCCATTTTAGTTATGTTTCGGGCAAACTTTTGTTTGGCGCGATGTCTCTGATTGATAAAACCGAACGTCAGCGTTTCAGAGGAGGCCGATGATGCCGCTCGACACTTTCTTGCTTTCGGAAAATTGAAAACGGCCTCGTGATTTCTGTCGAAGCGTTCAGGTATCCGAAAAGAGATTTGGGGCTCATCAACGGGCCCCTTATCTAAACAGGAGTATTCCGCCCGGGCCTAATGCGATTACATAAACGGCGAGAATTATCTGGCCTATTCAAAACACGGCGGTTCATCGACCGAGCGCCCTGTGGTTATGTTGGGTGGGGAAGCTACAGATAGCTATGTAAGAGACCAGGCCCAGCTCGTAATCCTTACGAGCACGACTGGAAAGCATCCAAGCCGATTAGGACCCAGAGATATGAGCCGGACTCCCCGTATCAGTACTCCATTTCCTTTTTCCTTTCGGGCTTTAATGGCCATCCTACCGCGATGGTCTAGACGATAAAGCGCACATACATACCTCTGTTTCGAAGAATATTTTATTCCCTTCCCCCCATTTCCACGGGTAATGTTGCTTCCTGGCAACTAGGTCGAAGGTAATTGACAGTAACTGAAGATGTGTCTGTTATTAATATTACGAAGCTAACATAAAGGTTTTTATTATAGCGTTGAAATGTATGAGAATTTTTTGTATGGCTACTTACCTCTGTGGCCCTATAACAATAAAGGAATTCATTTAAGCCATTTCCCGTTGAATCCACTCCTGACAGGTGGATTTCACACGGCGATCCATGAAAGCTGTAGTAGCTACTTATAACCGGCAGAGCGCAAGCACGTATTTTAGAACAACAAAATTACTCTCCACATCCCACGCTTAGGCGTTTCATAAGCTTCGTATCAGATCAATATTGACGTTGATGGTACCTGCAGAATAATACATTCTCCCCCGCATAGTTACACTGCGCTTTTACTCTGTTAACCGAATTTGCTAATTCCAGTAATTATGAATAACCCTTGGCCCATAATTAAATGTAATTAATTATGAATATATTAAATTATTCCGATGGTTAAAGGAACTTGCTGACGAGAACGATATGGTCGTGACGGACATTTACGAGTTCAAGGACTACCTACCGAAGAAGATAAAGCAGATGGAGGACATAGTCGAACAGACCTACCAAAGGACTAGAGGTGAGACTACTTCAAGTAGATATACAAGTCTTTCTTTTTTACGGTCAGGACGTTATTCATTGTGTTACCTGGATATTACGATAGTAACCAATGCAACGGTACCGAGAACACTAAATATTTAGTGAAAATTGTCCCACACAATATCCCACTTTGTTCATCACAGGGAAGCGCTGAATACTTGCATTGTATT
Source organism: Lethocerus indicus (assembly GCA_019843655.1). Lineage (NCBI taxonomy): Eukaryota > Metazoa > Arthropoda > Insecta > Hemiptera > Belostomatidae > Lethocerus > Lethocerus indicus. The sequence goes on along the minus strand of JACDQD010000005.1, from coordinate 22,197,632 downwards.
GACCTGCACATAACTGAAGTAATATCGCAGTCGCAGAGTCGGGCATGATTTTAACACGATGGAACTCGGGTGGCCGAAGTTATGCCTCAGGAATGTCTTAGGCAACTTGCGCTCCTGATCTCCTCCTATTCAATGTTCCAAGAACATGCCTCGAGCTTTGTGTTCTGGTTACTGCCCCCGTTGCCCTCCTCTCTGCACTTAACAAGAACGCGGAAAATTAATCGTATCGAATCGTTACATACAATGTTATGAAGAATGCACCGAAAATGTTTTTCGGTTGAAATAAAAATAATGTACAAAACGGAATAATTATCTGCTTTCAGTATACGTGTTCGTGGGGGAGCACATAGCTCTGGTCGACTTCGTGATGTGCCTCCAGCTTAGAGGACTGCTCGAGAAGGGGGAATACGTCGTGATTTCAGTAGACGACGAAATATATGACCCAAAGAATAAATCAAATATAGTCCAAAGGAGTAAGTGTCACGCTTTCCATTCGTGATTTTAATATCTCGAGCATTATCATTCAATCCGGTGTTGCAATAATTTTTAGCTACGATTTTTAGTTTGATATTAACTCATCTTGACAATGTTGAACATGAAGGAAGAACATTTTGTCTACGGTAATGAAGGAAAATTACTGTTTTCTTACTCCCTATCACTAACATACTTTCATTAAATGCCACAGAGTGAGTGATGGCACTAGGACCATAGTTTTATATTCTTTATATTTTAAGAATTAGCAGTATTCAAATTCTTAAAGTTTCAATACCAAGGAGTACTTGTGCAAATAAAACAGTTCAGTCAGAGTTGAATATTATAATTAGCGAACAGAAATTAGTGGAGATTGGACTTTGATTGTCATATTCACAGCCTACCTGGATCCGTACCTACCACACGGGATTCACAGCATCCATGGGTTCAGATCTGTACTCAAACTGACGCCATCCCACCCGCTCAATCCTCACTACGAGTAAGTGACCTACCGATATGAATATTTTCAAGGAAGTATTTCTAGTCCCGTTTTATTCATGAATACATATTATTTCCTGGTTTGGCCACATCCCACACTCTTGTGTGGGGGTGTCTTGAGATGGATGAAATCGAGAACAGGGATATTTTCAAGAACAAACAAAACAACATAATAAACCAAAAGATAAATATACTAAAGATAATCTGCTAATACTACAATGACCTCACCCGCCCACCCTCCCCTTTTGACCTATAATCAGACAAAGATTTAGCCGATTAAAAAAAATCCTCCCAACCCAAATAAGACAAACAACATCCCCCAAAAACACAATAACAAGACACATACATATATACACGACAAACAGACAACCACCACAGTACAAGTACCAGTGAGGATGCCCAAAAAACATCCGAAAAATTTATATAGTGACGAAGAAAAATAAAATCCCTTTAAAAAATTTTTTTTTACTTTCCCCAAAAATAGGTAATAACTTCTTCTCACTTTATTTTTAGCAGGTTACCGCTTTAATTGTGGTTTATTTATTTACTTTTAAATGGCAAACCATCCGATGAGATGACTTGTGAATCACTCCTCAGTTCAGGGTTTGATCGCGAGTAGGCTAACTTGGCGATTAACATGCGAAGTGATGAGCGCGCGTTTGCGTGGAGCGGCCGCCCATTTTCTTCCATTTCCAGGGTACAATTGAGCCGGCCCCATTTTCAGACGGAATTAATCCGTTAATTGGTGTGCAAACGACCCAGGTTGCCGGGTTGAAGGGACTCGTTTCGCCTCCAGTAGTCTATTTGTCTCTATTTAACCGAAGAAGCGAAACAGCCCCTTTTCCCGAGGGCGGCCAAAACAAGCGTCGATTATTCTCTTAAGTAATTTGAATTACAGTGTATAATGGAGGGAGAAGGGCATTCACACTGAAAATCCCGTCCGAACATCATGATTGTAGTTAGAACTGAATTAAGAACGTTGAATTAAAAAAATATTCGCGTGTTTTTACAGATGAGATAATGATCAGTCTCATGGCCATACGCGTTATTTCGGAGTTTTCGTCCGTAGCTTAAAATTATATCCGTGTTTTTCTCTCATCGCCACTTTCGGGAGGCGTCTCGATGGCGTTTTCCACTCTCCGCAAGGCTTCAAACCGAATAATGGAATTTACTGAACTGTCGTCCTAGTGCTCCGCCCTTTAAAACTATTCTCTACTTCGTAAACAAATCGTTTTTGTTTTCGTAGATTTTGTGTGTTTTTGTCTTCTCTCGCTGGTTTGGTCTTATGCTAGACCGGTTCTAGCTATCTTCAGTAGCGGTGTTAGTCACTTTGGAACTTTGGATGTTTTCTGGGCATCCACTGCACTATCACTATTACCTGTACAGTGGTGGTTTGTCGTGTGTATATATATATATATATATATATATATGTCTTGTTAGTGTCTTCTTGGAGGATGTAGTTTGTCTTATTTAGGTTGGGAGGGATTATCGAAGTCTTTGTCGGATTATCGGTCAAATATGTACCGGATCACAAAAGTGGTCACAACTATTAGATTTTGACTTCCAAGTGTATGACAGGAAACCGATCTGGTTTTCTGTATTTACGATCATAAAAGTTTTCCTGTTGATCCAAAATTTATTGAAAAAAGTTTTACCACTCAACGAACATTTTTTGTAAAACTAGCGCCCCCCTAAGGATGGTGCGGAAATGTACTTAACTAAAGTTTGTTGAGGGCACTTGCGCCGATAAACTAGCGCCCCTTGAGGGTGGTGCGGAAATGTACTTAACTAAAGTTCGTTGAGTGCATTTGCACCGATAAACTAACGCCCCTTGAGGGTGGTGCGGAAATGTACTTAACTAAAGTTCGTTGAGTGCACTTGCACCGATAAACTAGCGCCCCCCTAAGGGTGGTGCGGAAATGTACTTAACTAAAGTTCGTTGAGTGCACTTGCACCGATAAACTAGCGCCCCTTGAGGGTGGTGCGGAAATGTACTTAACTAAAGTTCGTTGAGTGCACTTGCACCGATAAACTAGCGCCCCTTGAGGGTGGTGCGGAAATGTACTTAACTAAAGTTCGTTGAGTGCACTTGCACCGATAAACTAGCGCCCCCTGAGTGCGGAAATAGCACTTGCACCGATAAACTAGCGCCCCTTGAGGGTGGTGCGGAAATGTACTTAACTAAAGTTCGTTGAGTGCATTTGCACCGATAAACTAACGCCCCTTGAGGGTGGTGCGGAAATGTACTTAACTAAAGTTCATAGAGTGCACTTGCACCGATATACTAGCGCCCCTGAGTATGGTGCGGAAATGTACTTAACTAAAGTTCGTTGGGTTCACGTGCACCGATTACTAAAAATAAGCTGTTTTCAATAAATTTTGAATGAACAGGAAAACTTTTATGATCGCAAATACATTTTATTGTTATAATACATTATTATTATAATATATTATTATAACATATTATTATAATATTACATTGTTGAAGTTGGTGAGAAGCCGAAACCGGTCTAGCAAAAACCAAACTAGCGAGCGAAAACTGAAGCTCGTTTACAAGTAACGTTCTGCGAGGATAAATTACAAAATGTATTTGTATCCTTATGACAAGTGATATGCAGGTTTTGCTGACACCGATGCTATAGTGCCACCGTTCCTATAATATTAATAATTAAGATATACTGGCACACATATACAGATGCTGACATTCGTTCAACTGCTTTGTTTCAATAATATCCACTAAAAATCTCAATATTAATTTCAATATATTTTATTTCTAACAATATTATTGATCAGTTCTTTCTAGCATTCATTTCGCCATTATTGTTTGCTCATCAATTTATTTTTCACGTTTTATTAATTACAGGGAACTCTGCGAAGAAGTCAAAAACATGTCTTCGCTGCCGCCATTCTGCGTTCCCTTCCACAACATCATTTCGCGCAGCATTTCCGTGAGTATTCATTCCTTGATATAATTACGTATTTCATTATTTTGAATGTGGATATTATTTGATTGAAAAATTCGAAATGCCATTGGACTGGAAAACGTAATACGGCTTCATTCATTGCATAAACTTTTATTTACTACCAAAATTCTTTAACAACATTCAAACCTTGCCATTACACCGTGTCGAATTTACTTAGCATATCGCTGGGGAGTGTTTTTAATTTTTGTGTTTATATTTTTGCATTATATTCCTAAAAAATGAAAATTGTAGTCAATTTATTACGTTCTTAAAACATTGGAAAATTCAAAGTGCTACCATTTTTTCAGTTAAAATTAGGATGTGAAATTGAGAACACTGTTCAACCATTGGCAACCGAAAGTGAAAGTGGGACCAGCTTTAAAGCCAACACATTTTCGTTATTTCTTTTCCTTTTTCCATTTCCCGTTTTATTCAAGAGCAGTCCGCGGAAAGTCGAATCGTAAACCCCGCCGTTTACTGCGCTACTTTGCTCTGCGGTAAATGGCTAACGGCCTTCGCCGGTCTTTACAGTGCTACCATGAAAGCTAAACTATCAGTCATCGATTCCTTTAATTTTTTTTATTATTTACTTGTATTGAAAATCATTTTAAATTTTACAATTTCGTTCGATTACTTTCAATTAGTTTATTTATTCACTTTCCTGGGATTGATTCTCTAAAGGCTACGAGTCATTCAATTGAAGTATTTCTGTATAAGAGTGTTAGAATTATCCACTCATATTTGCAAACGAGTGAAACGTTTTGTAAATTTAGAACACTAGTCAATCCAGCAGTACACTGAAGTACATACATTATCAATTCAAAATTGTATTTTGTTAGAATAATGTAATTTATAATGTTATGCTTTTTTCTCATTCTATATTAATGGCGTGGTCAAGTAGGTAATGAACAATATGTTATGCTCACATCATCATCTTTAGGGACTGTGTTATATTGACGATTTGGAAACGTGAAAATTTAACAGGTACCCATCCACGCGGCCCACTTATACGACGCGGTGATGATCTACGCCAGGGCACTTACCGAGATCTTCGAAAACGGCGAAGACCCGAGGAACGGTACTGCAGTGCTTAACAGGATGATAGATCGATCCTACCGCTCAGTACAGGGATACGATGTAAGTATATATGGAATTAACGAACGGATGTATCTGCAATTGTTCCAGTCGTTATTTCGTTCAAGTCAACTCATATTGTTGGCGTTCTTTCGATTGCCACTGACTAATATTTAGGTTATATAAGTACTTTTTTGTTATATTTTTTTATCAATTATAAAACTCGACATAAATGGATGCAGGTGTATATAGACAGTAACGGAGACGCTGAGGGTAATTTCAGCGTGGTGACTCTCCTGGACGACGACGACGTTGTGGGTCCACTCAAGATGAGTATGCAACCCGTTGGATATTTCCATTACAGCTCAAACAACAGCGATCTACCGGTCAGTTTAAATTCATCAATGTTTCTATTATAACACTGGCTATTATTTATTTGGCTATAATTTTCTAATTGAATTACTGTGTTATTCCTTAGATTTCGTGTGTTTCTGTCTCCTCTCGCTGGTTTGGTCTTCTGCGTCTTCAGTAGAGGTGTTAGTCACTTTTGGCACTTTGGATGTTTTTTGGGCATCCTCACTGCTCTGTCACCGTCACTTGTACTGTGGTGGTTGTCTGTTTGTCGTGTCTATACACACAGTCTACACACAAGTACCACACACCGCTACTGAAACCGGTCTACCAGAAGACCAAACCAGCGAGAGGAGACAGAAACACACGAAATCTACGGTATTCCAACCCCTCGCAGACCACAAAACAGATATTCTAAACTAATGTGTTATTTTTATGAAACTCTTATACCAGTTCATATGACTTCTTGTTAGCTTGTAACATTGAAGGTTATATAGGAATAATTTTATATATTAGTAACGTATGATTAGTGCCATATAAATTGTAGTAATTAGCAGAATTAATTTAACCCCGTTTTCCTGTTTCCTAGGAGTTCAAGTACTACGACGAGTCTAGGAACATCCAGTGGGTGGGTGGGAAAGTGCCGATAGCTGTACCCGTCTGCGGTTTCCTCGGCGAGACCTGCCACAGGGACAGGTGGCGAATCACGGTCACAATAACCGGTTTCGTATCCATATTCTTGGTTGCAGCCGTCTTCGTATTCAAGTGAGATTCGACACAAGTGTAATAAAATATTTACCCAGTTTATCAAAATACAGCTGTGATCATTTCAGAATGTATATTATTTTTAGAATTTTATCACGTTCAATTACATTAAACTCTTCTGTGGGAAGAAGATCCCGCATTGAAAATGAATAGGGCAGGATTATAAAGAGTTATATTTACTTACATGTAAACATGATATAACATATAATTTCAGTGTGTGGTACATGTAATATATCAGTGATTTCTGCTGGTCTCCACCTATTTGGATCTGAAATAGCAAAACAGATTAAAAATCAACTAAATGTAAAATTCAAGTGTTAATTACTTAATATCAATATAAGAGGTGAATAATTGTAGTGAAAAAATGATATTACGCAATTAACTTTAGCAATAATGGTCGACTAAAACATTTTAATTAGACAAATAAATTAAGTAGGATTGTAATATTACAGTTACTCGCCAGATGCCAGCAGCTCCCTTTTCATTGCTCCCTTCAGTATTACTGAAATATTTAACATGTTCATCCTATACGTATATATATATATATATATATATATATATATACATATATATTTATGAACTATATTATAAAAAATATTATATATATTATGTTGATACAAGGCTTATTAGAATTTAAAATCATTTCATGATAATTGAGCGTTACATTTTCAAATGCAGGCATTATCGATACGAACAGAAACTGGCAGGGCTGCTATGGAAGATTGATATGAGAGATGTGACCATTATACCTACTGCCGACTGCTCCGAGAAAACGAGCGTCGTAAGTTGCTAATGTATTTACACTCGTTGCCAATATATTTATACTATCCGGTGTATGAAATCAATCCGTGCTAATATGGAGGGGCTGACTAAAACTTCATTAGAAATTAAGTCAACTCGGCTCTTTATAAAGTCTAACAGTAATATTTCCATAGCGTACCAAAAAAAAATAAAATGCCCACTAAATTTCTTGTCGAATGCTACTGACGTTGACGGAAAGTTAAAGCCAATCCGACTTATTTGGTTTATTTCGTATAATCGAGTTGAAATGACGCGCATTTTGTGACCGTCCATTAAATGCCTTACTGCAGATTCAGGTGTGCAGGCACAGCGTCCTGAGGAGCATCGTCCCGGAATTGAGCCCCAAGCGTGCATACACCAGGATCGGACTGTACAAGGGGAACATAGTAGCCATTAAAACAGTTCACAAGAGGAGCATAGATATCACACGCGGAATTAGAAAGGAACTCAAGCAGGTGACCCTCTTTAATTCCGTAAACTATAAATTTATATAAAGAATATATTATAATTCGTATATAAGGGGGGATGCCCACACGTCCCGCCTCTCTCCACATCCAAACCCACTCGTTCAGTCCCTTTCCTCTTTTACCCATCCATTATCCCCGCGTCGGCTTAAACGCCACTGGGCTAGAGGCTTTTTGTAGGCCGGATACAGTAATGGTCAAAAGTACCATCACTGGCGTCTGTTTCAAGTGAGGCAAGTCAAACCAGTCAAACAACCGCCATTGTACCTATAACTAGTAATAGTTGATTGTACAAAAAAAATAAAGTTAAAAAAAAACTGGTTAAAATCATAAAATGAATAGCTAAGATTTTACATATTGTCAAGAGACACAAAATCATTTCCATCAAAGTAAAGTATTTTACTTCATTCTATTATTGAAGTTGAACATATACAAACGTTCATTACGGGGCTATTACTTCATTATACGTTTGCTTACCAATTGCCGAAATCTTTTACATAATTCAACTGAGTAGGTGAGGGAAGTGAGGCACGAGAACATCATACCATTCATCGGTGCTTGCGTTGAGGCGGGCAACTTGTGCATACTGACGGCCTACTGCGCCCGCGGCAGCCTCGAAGACGTTTTGGCCAACAAAGACCTTCATCTGGACCAGATGTTCGTTTCTTCTCTCGTCGCCGATATTATTAAGGTGACTAACTATTATATTCAGATATCCTTCCTTGGGTTCTCATGAGATCAAAGCACACAGTTCATACATAGGGCTGTAGTTAAAATGTAAGTTTTTTAAAAACTTACGTTGTTAGTAGGAAAGAGAATCACGAGAAAGTATCATAAATTAGTCACAGGGAAATACAACGATTCCGTCCATCTAAATATTCAAGTAAAATTTAGAGTGATTCGGTATTCTACCTGGAGGAAAGGAATTAAAGTTTTTTGCGGGACTATTGGCTCTTTTTATAATTTAATTAATTAAAATTTAATTTTTCCCAATTGAGGAAAAGCGGCATTTTAAATAATTGAATGCTCTATTCAACGACCGTATTAAAGCCTTAGACTAATTGTGTTTTATTACTTCCCAACAAATCCACTTGAAACATTTATATAGATTTTAATTGGCTTAACTTTAATTGGTGCTCAGCTCTATGGAACTCCTTTTACTGAAAATATAAAGCGGAAACAATTTGAGCGTGAGGAAAATTATTAAAAAGAGTGTATGATATATAACAATCCACAATGTGTATTATGAAGGTCATTTGAAAAAAAATGTTTGTTAAAAAGTAAATTAGATGGGATTTTTTCATCAATTTGGCTGTCTTAGTATTAGACGTTAGTATGCCCTACTCTCGTGGCATTTGGGACTCTTTCCAAGAGATAACTTAGTCTAACTCGACTAAGTTAAATGCAGTCTTAAACTGATTGCGGTTTACTTTCAGGGCATGATCTACTTACATGATAGTGAAATAATATCTCACGGGAACCTGCGCTCGAGCAACTGTCTCGTGGATAGCCGCTGGGTCCTGCAGATAACTGACTTCGGCCTTCATGAATTCAAAGGTAATAAATACGAACGCATTTCCCAAGAAACCATTGAAATATGGGAGCTATGTGCCACAGAGGAATTATGACCTTATTTAAAATGCAATTTACAATTTCGGAATTGCTTCAGTCGTCCGGAATATCTTATTTCTTCAGTTGCTGCTGATTTGTCGATTTTTGAGGCCATTCAAAATATTTCTGATAATATAACGGCTATTTACTGGAATCCAAACGCTAGTTACCCCAAGTTGACGGTAAATTTATAATCGTAACCGTAAGACAATAGACGGTAAGACTAATAGGCAAAATATTTCCATAAAAAGTACATCCACCACTAATTCCTAACCCATAATCCTGGGTGTTTTATTAATAATAATTTTCAATAGTCTATTAATCGAGTATAATAGTTTACGTTTATTATTATTAGAAAAGAGCTTTTTATATTATATAAGGAAGTTAAGGTATGATATGTGTTTGGCAGCGGGACAGGAAGTTCCCGATGGGGAGACGATGGAGTTGCGTAGAATGCTATGGCGGGCACCGGAGCTGCTGAGAAGCTCAGCGGCGCCGGCCAGGGGCTTCGCAGAAGGGAGACGTCTACTCGTTCGGCATACTGCTCTACGAAGTCGTCGGGAGGGCCGGGCCGTGGGGCAACATTGACCTTACGCCCGAAGGTAGTGAATCCAATCAGCCCCCGAACGCGCCGTACATATATATGTAAAAAATTATTGCCCAGTAGCAATATTTTCAGTAAGCACTAAAAAAAAAAAAATTGGCCGCCTAAATGCGGGGCTATGTGGGACCGAAAGAGGTGAATTTCAAACTGTCGATTCGCCGTTTTTCAGAGATTGTGGAAAGGGTGAAGGGCGGCAGCGGGCTGAGGCCGGAGGTGAGCCGGCTGGAGGCCGCCCAGTCTGTGATCTGCTGTCTGGAGAGCTGCTGGGACGAGGACCCCGAGCAGAGGCCCGACTTCAGATTCGTCCGAGTCAAGCTGAAGGAGATGCAGGCAGGGTTGTGGGTAATCTTATTGAAGGAACTCCAATTCGATACAAATATTAAGCCCCCCCAATATTTCTTCACTTTATACCTCCACCCCCTCAACTCATACACTACTGAAAAGCTCAATTTATATAATCAAAGTTATCACATAATTCTGTTATTATAAAGTATATTAAAGTATTTAATACCCACATTTTTTTAAACCCTCTATTTCCCCAAATTATGCGGATATTTTTACCGATTATTTCATTTCATAAATTTCATAATTTTGTGCTGTCAGAACTGCCATAAAACTTGTTTTAGCGGAAGAAAGTGTAAATCTACGTTCAATTAGAGAATTTTCGCCGTTGAATTATTTTATCCTCTCTTTGGCGATCAGCGCCGTTAGGAAAAATGTTCACGGGCTGTCGAGTTAACAAGAATGTTCGAATATATCCCTATCGTTGGTCTTAAATTGTTGTATCAACCTCATTCTACAGACAGTTTTCGCATTTCAGGAGGCCCAATATATTTGACAATATGCTGGCAATAATGGAAAAATACGCCTACAATCTGGAGGGTTTGGTCCAGGAGAGGACCAACCAGTTGACAGAGGAGAAGAAAAAGACTGATGCTCTACTCAATCGAATGCTGCCGAGGTAAATATGTAAAAATATTTATATTAAAAATTAACATATAGTTTCATTAAATCATCCACCTTTTTTCCTCCATTATAATATATATATATATATATATATATATATATATATAAAGGAAGGGACTAATTGCACAGTTTTAAGCTCCATTATATGTTCAAATTGTTATTAAAGGTCGGTGGCCGAGGCACTGAAGAGAGGTGACCCGGTTGAGGCTGAGAGTTTTCAGTGTGTCACCATTTATTTCAGCGATATTGTCGGGTTTACAGAGCTTTCTGCCATCAGTACACCTCTGCAGGTAAAAATCTTAAAATTTGAATCCTGCCTGGCAATCCGCACGTGTTAGATTTTTTTTTAAATAGTTCAATATAGATTAAATCGGAACTCCAATATAGTGGAGTGATATGCTCTCTACTTTAATTATTATATTGAACTATCTGTAATTAGTTTTGAATTTGAATTTCAGGTGGTCGACTTACTGAACGACCTGTACACTTGTTGCGACTCAATAATCTCGAACTACGATGTCTATAAAGTGGAGACTATAGGGGACGCCTACATGGTGGTGAGCGGCCTCCCGCTGAGGAACGGCGATAGGCACGCTGGCGAAATAGCCTCAATGGCTCTGCACCTCCTCTCGAGCATTAAGAGATTCAAGATTAGGCACATGCCTGGCGAACAACTCAAACTCAGGATTGGCATTCATTCCGGTACGGTATACACAGTTTTTTTAGCTATACCCTAAGTTTTTTTATAACATAATTAATTCTCACTTGTATTCACTGCACTGTGTTGGTTGTAGTGCGTTGTTTACTTGGTACCGGTTTACCAGTGTCAGTATACTAGTCTTTGAAACTGGTGTATTCCTTGGGTATATCGACTGAGAAACTCCTTACACGGTTATTATATAAATAATAAAGAACTGTATTTAATTGCAGGCCAATGTGTCGCCGGCGTCGTCGGACTGAAGATGCCGAGGTACTGTCTTTTCGGTGATACGGTGAACACCGCCTCAAGAATGGAGTCGACAGGGGAAGCTTTCAAGATTCACATATCTCGTTCAACGTATGATTTACTCACCAGGCTCGGCGGTTACACCTGTAAAGAGAGGGGTATTACTCAGATAAAGGTACGAAAAAATAAATATTTCTTTCGGAATTAGGTTTAAAGGAATATCCTTCAAGCTATCAGTTTATACATTTGAAATTTCCCTATGAAATCATAATCATTTAACTGCCAAAATATTCCAAAAAGTAGCAGAATCCGGCTATTCACATTTGGAGCTCGGGAGCGGAAATAATAAATAAATATGAAAATACCTTAACTAGTTAATAGAAGAAACTTAATTTGGAAGTTGATTATTTTGACAAATTTAATTTTAGTTTTCTTTTAAGATTATGTAAATATAATATTAACGTTCAAGGATCTTATATATGGATATAACTATACATTTTGACGTTTTGCTTAATGCCACAAATTAACATAACGTAAGTAAAGGCACAGTTTATTAGTGTCTTGGACTTTATAATGTTCCTCTCTTTCCATATAAATCTATATAGTTTTTAACCAGCGCAGTCCTATTTTCACGAAGAACCTATAAAATTTAATTAAAATCTTAACACGAAAATATATTTTTAGGGAAAAGGAGAAATGTTGACGTACTGGTTAATCGGTGAAGATCCAGCCAAAAGGCGCGCAAGGCTCCAAGACATTGTCCACTCCAGTATTAGCTCGGAACGTAAGGATTATTAAAAAGCAATTCTATTTTTCACCGCAAAATTTGTTTAAAATCATAATCTTATTGTTATCAAAATTACTTTGGCCGGTTGGCCTATTGGTTGCTGCATTTCATTTGGTTTTATATTTACAATTGTATAACGTGCCATGTACCATCGCTATCTTATTTGTTGTATCTTAATTTATGATGTATATTTTGAGTTTAGTTTACATAAATAAACTTTATTTCCTAGAAATGGGATATTAGTGCGAGTGGGTGTTTATTGCTGTTGGTAAACGGGAAGAACGGAGATCATTTTTCACTGATATTCGAAATTTTAAAATGCATACATATACTTACAAATCATTAATTGTATCACGGCATTTGTGTTTATAGAATTATTCTCATAAATTAAAATAAATAGTGTTGTTCTTAAGTAACCAACAGAATTCCAAAGGGATGAACCCATATTTATTACACTGTGTTTAATATTGTCATGATCATACTCATTCGAAACATTTTCGGACTAAAAATATAATTTGAAAGGGCTGAGCGAGACGCCGGATCTGCTGAGGCGGCGCCCGTCGGGCCTCGAATTACTGCCAGATGCTGGGGATATGACCGCATCCAGGCTTCTCCACCATCTTTATCTCCAGGGTATACACCCGTATTCGAAACATTTCAGTCAAGTAAGCCAACCGAGCATGTACTCATTATTTTATTTCTACGTTCAGATTCATTTTTGCGCGGTTTAGTCTTAGTTTAACTTCAGTTTTAGCTTGATAACTGATGAGATCGGGGAAGTTTACCGGTATTATACAAAACAATACATTGAATTTTCATAAATTGATTGTTCGGTATCGATTTCATTTCTATTCTCTTATTTTAGGAAGTCCTAACAGGCAAAATTGGGACAAGTGGTGCTCGGAACACGGGTCACAGGTCAGCACCTGTCATCACTTTCACTGAAACAAACTTTGTATGATTAAATTTTTGTGAATGTTTCATATTTTGATGTGTCCATATTTAAAAAAAATCATAAATATATATTTATTTATAAATGTGACGTTAAATTGTTGTTTATTTCATGAATCCGCAGTTAATGAGTTAATATGTTACGTAGCAGCCAATATTTAAACATAACTATTTAAAGATAACTTCATTCTATTTTTTACATAAATGGTCAAATCCTAATACAGATTGATCAACAAGAAACAAAAAAAACGAAAATTAACTTCTAAAATAATTAATTTTTGTATGTCTTAAGTGAACTTATAGATCTAATTAACATAAGACCCGAACCCCCTCGGGGGCCGGGTCGATGCGCCCCGGACAGGAAGTCAATTAAAAAATATTATAACAGGTACTTACAATTCACCTATCTGACTAATGTATGTGCATATACTAATAATGTCCATGTTCCAAGAAAAAACAGGTAATTAAAATTACATTTATGCGTTAAATAGGCCCTATTTGTTCAAACTGAATAATGTATTTAGAACTCACAGTAATTAGAATTGGGTAGGTAAGTAATAAAATGAGATTAATAATGTTAGTGTACTTTATTGTATATGACACACATTGATGAAACATCTATAAAACAGACATTATCACAGTTAGGATTATTTTACATCCATGACACAGATATTTAACCAAGGGAGTGCCCATTTACTTTTACACCTACATATTCATGTGGGGAATATTTTTATTGTTATATATGTATACATGTTAATATCAACTTTGAAATGATTTCAGGTTTTCTCATTGATATTGAATTTCATAAATTACATTCTAAAACCATTTACCTATTTAACTATGAGTGCATCATTCACCTTTAACAAACTCCAGCTTTTGTATAAATATAATCTAACGTTCTCTCTATTCATGTGTCACATTTTACTTACTACTTTTGTGCATGCAGTACACAAAACGGTTTGGTAAACAGTCCATATAGTGCTCATTACAAACATACATTGTTAATAATTCTAACACCAAATATTGTGTTGAGATAGAAAATAGTAATTTATCTCAAAGATATCAGCATCCTCAACAATAACAACATGTAACAACCTCTTTCAGTAAAACTTTCGTTTGAATTATAGTTTTTAAAAAATCATTATATTTGTTTCTTCACTACAAACCCTGTTATCGTGTAAAAATGTTTGCATGTCCTTTTCCACATAACATGGAGGAATTATTGCCGAAAAATCCAAGAAAATGTTTAGAACTAGAGTATATTAATTATGAAAAAAATTGATGATTTCATACTTATGTGAAAATATATACTTAACATAAAGTATAGCAAAATTTAAACTTTTCAATTTAAATGGGCATACATGTTAGTACTATGCAAAATTTTATATAATTTTACAATTCATATTATTTTTAATCACTACACCAGGACAATCTATTGACAGTTCTATAAACATCTTCTTTCTTTATTTCTGTTATTTACCTCATTATTTTTTCTTTTTCCTATTTGATTTCTTGAGATTATTTTTCCATTAGAAAATGTACACAAAGAGCTTATGATGTATATATTTAGATTCATATATTGCATAAAATATTTTCTAATCCTATCACATTTACTAACATTGAAACAGAAATATTAGAACATGAGTGTAATTGATTTGTGTTCTTTATCTCAGGAAGTATTTATCTGATAAGAGGGATTTCACTAGTTAGAAAAATGGTTCACTCCATATTATGAAATACTGCATATGAAATAGCTGTAAGAGAGTTTGAGGAGTGTTACATATTTCCCCTGTGGAAGGAAAATGAAAACATCAAGAATCAAAATCAGGAAGAATTAATGTTATGAAAGATGTAGAAAATAATAAGACTATTAATTTTATAATTTGGTGATTTTCTTCTTGAATGACAAAATATGATGGAATAAATAAAAAAATAGGTTTAACATAGATAAATACTTTACTTAAGTATTTAATATTAGGGTAGGGATAATAATTCAATTCAATTCTTGTATATTTAAATACCCCTTATAAATGAAATCTTAGGTGAATTTTTTTTTACAAACAAATTCTAATATCTTTCTAATAAGCATTAAAGTATAATGATATCAAACTCTAAATGTATAAACATTTGAGCATTTGATTAGGTGTCTTAATTGTTGCCTCATACAAAAGATTTAGAAGATGTTAGAGTGCTTCAAATTTCAGCCTTTATATTAAGTGATTGAGCACTGTATACTTCAGTCATGAAACCATTATAGATCTTAGGATTCCAAAAGTTATCGTTTTACATAGTATATGAATTATTATTTGATCAGGCTGCAAACATAAACATAAATGGCATACATGACATCCTGTGTTGAAAAATTTCTGAATAACGCTTAAATTGAGTATTATACATGATATTTTGAGTACCTAATATATGATATATGTATTGGTTTGGACATCATCATATCTGATTATCACCTCTGTTGTAATTTTTTGTTTCCATATTCCTATTTTATCTTACCCAATACAGGTTTCATCTTTTCACTATTGTCAGTAATGATTCAAGTACTTGAACTTGAATAGTACCAATGAGGCATCCTGTCAGCACTGTCACTACGCATTTACTTTGCTTAGACTGCATGGATAAGTTTCTCACCCTTTATTACTAACAGTATACTATTAATGATTTCGAGAAATCAGAACTAGATATCTTAAGACTATATATAATATTATAGGTCTAATAGATGATTGAACACGGAAAATGTCAAGAGCGACAATATTGAGACATTCCTACATAATAATTATAGGCATTTTGTCAATATTTTCTTTATATTTCTTTGTCATTACCATATTTAACCAAATTTCTTTTTAAAAAGGAGTTGTTATTAAACCAACTTCAATCAAACTTATTCATTTTTTAGGCTTATAGAAATTATCATTACGACATTTGTTCTAATTATATACACTGCCATGTCACTACTATCATAAATTTGTTATTACTAAAATAATGTCCATTATTGCGGTATATTTTTTCAATTTTAGGTGATATTTTCCTAAATGTTTTGATGGAAGAAGGAATATTTTGGTTATTACTTATTGAAATTTAACAATCTAAAAATTACGCTTAAATCACCGTTAAATAGACCATTTAATTCTTATTTCAACTAATGCTTGAAATTACATAATGGCTTGCTTTAATTTTGGGCCTGTAATATGATATGGCCGAATAATGACTGAGGAAAAAGTTATAAAATTGTTGTACAAAAATACAGTTTTACAGATACGAAGTGTAAAGCAATAATTTATGTTGCATAAAATGGTGCTTTATGATTAATGAAGTCCAGTATTATATTCAATAATTAGAGTTAAATTTATAAGACAATTTTTTATCTTAAAACAATAACTTTATGTCGTTCATATCGTATTAGTAGTTACTTTTAGTGATGTTAATTTGAAGTAGTTATATAGCTTATTCAGACCGTGAATATGTTAATAGTTTATTCAATGGACGGTAGTTTCATAAAAATAATTATGGTTATGATGAATAAGATGATAAGGACAATGAGATACTGAAATAATGCTGGTGCTTAAAGTCACATATCAATCGTTAAATAACCATCTGCTTAGACAATTTCAGACTAATAGCATTCTTCAGTTTAGATTTTGTATTGTCACAGACATTTTCATAACTAGAGCATTTGCAACAACTGACATCTATAAAAATAGCCACCTTAGTTATAATTTCTTTAAAGGCTAATAACCACGTTCTTCAAACAAAGTTTTATCGATCTATTACTATAATAGCTATGTTTGAAGTAAGTTGCCAAATTGAAGTTTCTATAGTATTTATTAAAGTTTTGAAATTTTTATCCATGGTTCTTTGTAAGTGACAGGATTAAAAGAAAGGCACCAATAGTATTACAACTAATTTCTAAATTTCAACATTGAGACAGTGTCTGACATTTGTTTTATCAATGCCCTTCATACCATTAGCACATCTCGCTCAAGGAGTTGTTGAACCAAATTTCAAAAGCCCCAACTGCAAAACCATTTTGGATTTTGTAATTTATAAACTTATTATAATATTGTTAGCGGTTTAGTTTATTATAATATTGTTAATTTAAATATAATTGTTACTATCACTTAACAATTCAACTTCCGATGCACAATATTGCTTTACATTCGTGTAAACGAAAAATTACTTTTTAAGAATTTTTATTTTGGAAAAACGCTCATACGTTATTGCGTCTATAGCAACAGATGTCACATTTAAATTTGAGGTGTGTGATATATCTATTTTGTAGCCTTATTGATAACTGCATTCCTGTAGTTATGTCAAAGTGCTTTAAGAACGATCTTTCTTATTACAATGACTTCTTGTAGATAAGGTTTTCTCTAGAAATTTCTGCACAATGTAGTGATACATTCTATTTTCCAGTCACGTGAATTCACTGTCGTAGTTATTCTCCTACCCGACACACTTCCTTCATTATATTTTACAATTCATGTTTGTTTCTTTAAAACAACAGATACGATTTTATTATCCCAAATATTAAAACAAGGACGCGGTTCAACGACTGATTATTTCGAACATCCGTTCTGAAGTATCTCATTAAGCAGCATCGTGCTCATAAATCGAGCCGAAAAACTCTTTTTTTCTCCTCCCCTCAATATACACAAGGAACATTTTAGGACTACAACCAAAATCGACGGGAGTAATGAAACATTGTTGGAAACATCGCGTACCGGGTAAAGTCGAGGGCGAAGGTAGAACTAACTAACGCGGGAGGGATTTCAGATGATTCGTCGTAACATCAATAAATAAATATTTATCAATAAATAAATGAAACTCGTTAAAAAAAATAAACCGAACCGATATCTTCTACACGTGCATCTGTACTACTACCTCCTATCGAAGATTCTTCTTCGTGCCACACAAACGGTAGTCAAACCGGCTAGACTACGCTGCTAGACTAGTGTCGCGAGAAGACGACGGGGTGGCGCCGCGAGGGGGCGCGTACTAAGCTCAAGAAAGGAGTACGCAGCAAGGTTACTACGACTGCTCGGGAACGTATTCGACGATGACGTCCTCGGGGGTGGGTACCGCGAGGAGATGGGGATCTGGGCAGGACTCGTGCGGCGTGGGGGGCTGCGTGCTCCTGTCGGAGGCCGACCTCGAGTAGGTGGACATCCGCCTCCTCGACTCCGTCGACAGCCTCCTCGGCCTCCTCAGCGAGTTGGCCCTTACCAGACACTCGCCGGTGTTGGCCCGCGACCTCGCCGGCGTCTCCTCCGTCCCGCTCCCCCTCCTGCTTCCGCTGCCGGTCACGCTCTCTCTCCTGCTGTGCGGCGTCGACCTCGTCTGTAATATTTCGTCGTACCCCTTCGACTGGTGATATCCGGGTAATCTGGGACTGCAGGAATGAGTTTCCCTCCTCTCCCAGTTTTCCTCGTCGTCGACGGGCGTCTGCCTCGTGAAAACGTGCCTCTTGGACGTGTCCGATCTCCTGGTCTTGTCCTTGACTCTGAGCGTTACCGGGCAATCGACGTGTAGGTCCATCACCATCGAGGCCTGGGATCCTTTCATCGCTCCCGACGCGATCGCTCCCATCGCCGCGGCTCCCATCATCTCGCACTCCGTCACCGATTCCCGACTCTCTTTCCCGCTGGGTTCCCTGCTCATCCTGGGCGGAGAGAAGTATCCCGTATACTCCGGATTATCCATCGATAAGGCTTGCCTGAAAAAAAAAGAATTAAAACACGATCTTTCCCTTTTTCCGATCTTACTATATTTTACAAATCTTAGTCGCTTAATGAGGTCATTTACCTATAAAGCAATGCGTGGGGGTTCAATAAGGAGCAACCGGCAACACCGGCCCCGGTGACAGGCCCCATGAGCCCGCTGGTCATCGGGTGGAGAGAGTTGCGACTCCTTTTGGAGACGGACCTCGGCGATATCCTTTCTACTCGGGTAAGTGCCGGACTGTTTTCGGCCAAGTTGGGCGCCGAAGGGCTCTTGCTCAGTGCCGGGGAGGCGCTCTGCGCGTTTCCGTTGTACTGGAGGGTTCGGGAAAACTGTAGGAAGGCGGCGGTGAGAGCCCGCCTGGACTCGCTCGGACAGGGGGACGAGGCGCGCAGCGCTGCGCTGGCGGCCGCCTGCTGTTCCCACTTGGTCTGCCAGCTGTTCCTGTTGGTGCTTGTCCCCGACCTGACCGACGAGTGCATCCTGGCGCCCGTAGGCCCTACCCTGGCACCCCCGCCCCCGCCACCACCACCCACAGCCCCCGCGTATTTGTTCCTCGCCGGCACCACTTTAGCCGCGCTGTCTCTCGCCTCGAATGTCATCACGCACGCCGCCACCACTATGAAACCTGCAATCATAAATTCACTAACAGAAACCAGTACGAATTAACATAATTTATTATAGTTTGGTATTACATACGTGGAATAACTTTAAACTAAAATTGAAATGAGTTCAATATTTATATTACGAATTTTTTAATTATCAGAATGTTTTAGCGTTGTACGAGACTAAAAGAACAACAAATATTTCTGCGATTAAACAAAAACTGTAGAATTAATTTAAATAAACGTATTAAGACATTTTGAACTGATAGTCGAAGAAGTCAATCCTGGACAATTGGAATGAAAATCTGGGGGCATATTCACTGGTAAAGAGGAAATATAAGCGGAGCATTTTACAAATGTCTCAGGTATAGCGGGATTGTGTTGGGAGCGAATTTAGCCGAAGAGTTATGGTTTGGATGGCGGTGGGGGAACATTGATTCTCCCCACCACCAGGCAGCGCCCTACTCACTAATCGCATCACAATTCTGCCGACGACGTCAGATCGCGAGCAGAAACTGTAGATGAGATCGAATGAGGCGAATTCCAGCAATTTACGAGTCCGCGACGTTTTTCGTATCACTAAATTAAAAATGCTCGCTCCGGGCAGTCCTATACTTGACCGCTTTCGGTTTCTTGCCACATTTAGTATTATTCTGAGGAACGATACTTATACATTAAAGTAAATAGGAATTGTATAACCAATGTAGCTGCTGAGCTACACATTAGTGAGAGTAGTAGACAGAGAATGACTCGAGTCATGAGTAAGTGATTCATGACTCGGGTGATATTGAACTCTTTACCTTACCTCAGAGTAATTAAATGACTTGCGTCAGAGCCTCAATATATAATGTGTAACGGGTGCTACTATCGATAATGAAAACCAAAACAGGATTGCTATATAACCAGACAAGAAAGTCACACGACTGATAATTTCAATTCTTCAACAATCGGCATCATGGTTTTGGGACCATGGTTAGGAACAATCTGTACAGATCTGTAAAAGGTATAAACTCCATTCCATATATCAAGGTTTTCATCTTGTAAATAATTGGAATTTCTGTTGCATATATGCGAAGATGAAAGAATCCAATGAAGGAGTGATAGAGGCGGTAATTTATTCCAAATCTCATTGGTCCGAGAAAGGATGATAGAATAATGTTCTGAGGGAATATATAATGGATGAATAATTCCAACGCTTCCCCAACTGAACTAGGAAGAAAATTCGATCCTAAATGCGAATCCGTCAATTATAATTTTTTTTTTCAGAGCGGTCATAATGAACGTGAAGGTTCATATTAATTCTTTAACTTTAAGGAACATAAAATCGATAGCAATTAAGTCTCTCTGTGGGGAACAACAGGAGAATTGTCAATTAGTTTTAATAAAAATAAAATAATGGCAAATATACTTCAGTAAGAAGCATCGAATTTCCGTAGCAATATTGTCAGCCGTTACAAGTTTCTGATACTAAACCCGCATATCACATCAGAACTCAATGCTGCATACCTCACGCCGTATTTTCCGTAACACTAATTTCACAGTTGTTGATATTCATGTTAAATCACTTAGTCATGAAATATTAATCGTGCTTAATATTTAAAATATTAATCATAATGTTTCATTATATGTGACTCTGAAATATATGTTTATAAAATTCAAAAAAATGTAATTTAAAAAATAAAGTATAAATTAGTGTTATTATAATTTTAAAGTGTTAAAACCGCAGGAATAGTTAGATTACTTATGTTCACTGAAATTTTTTTGGTCAAATTTGTTCTATCTACTCTGCTTAGAATAAAATAATTAAACTTAAGACGATATTGTGTTAACATTGGTTCACACTCTTTTGGCATACCATGAGGTGTGACAAATCTTACATGGCGTGTAAAAAATTTGTGCAAGTTTGCTAAATTCATTGCTCATAAATCCTTTATAAATCGACTCGCTATACTTAAAATTTGTAACTCGTCTCTGGATGGGGTGTAACTGGCAGTGGAGTGCACTTTAATGGAATATTCCTTTCGGAATGGGGACCAGTACTGTGACGAATCAATTCGCGGGGAGAAACCGAGTATCTGAGAGATTTGTTAATATAGCGTGGGAGTGGCCGGGAGAGACGAGGAATTTATTATGGTAATTTACCTCCAGTATTCTAGGTATATTTAGTTTTCGAATGTTTTATTCAATTGCCATAGAAAACTATTGGAGACGGAAAACCTACTATTTTAAAATTCAGTGTGTTGGCATAAATTCTGCAAGAACGGGATTCCCCATCCCCTCACCGAATCATACCTTTTTTTTTTGGAGCGGCGATTTCACATTGTATTTCATTATATCCTTTCAAATGCCTAACCGACATCAAATTGCATGTGTCTGTCAATTTCAGTTTTAATAATGAACGCCAAACGTCATTACACATATTTACAGAGAATTATTTAGTGTTAATATAACTATTTCATATATTTACACATATATGTTTTATTCGATGTGGACAATGTTGTGTTGCTGCAACACCTTTCTTCCTTTATACACGATATTCTACTATAAAAGAGGGAGCATTGCCCCCGGGAATTTATAAGGGAATAACCCTGTAAGGAATAAAACTGGGATGGGTTGAATGGGAGCGTGATGTGAGAAAATGTGGATACCAGCCCTGGGGTGGGCCCGGAATAATGAGGCGGACATTATCATTTAATCGAGACCTCTTTTCAGCGGGTCCCACCACCGGTATAACAGCGGTCGGACATGGACAGAGGTGCAACTCCGACTAATGGTTTCTTTTTATTTCTTCTCCGACCCTCCGGCCCCCGAGCCTAATGGTCGGAATCGATACTTCGTTAAAACGTGCCCTCCAACAACGGTCAACTGTCGCCGCACAACAATTTTGCGCCGAGAAACTTCTGATCAACAGCAAAAAAGGTCTTGACGAATCGCTGAAATTCTAAAAAGTAATCCAAAATTCTTATTTAAAAGTATCTAATGATATATCTATGAAACAATTTCTGCCATATGAATACTCGAGATTTAAAAATGTAATGATAGTATTCATATTTGGTATATTTGGTTGCGATAGTTGAGGTATCCTATAAATAACGGAATAATACAGATAGTGACTAACGGTAGTGTCGATGCGTAACCTCTAAATTAAAATTCAAGACTTATTCGTTATTATTATTTTCAGTCAACCCTACTTTTGCCACCATAATCCGCCCTTTATGAATCCAGGAAGAAAGGCCCGCGAAATATTGTACCGGGAGCCTGAAAAATGGTGGGGCCAACGAACCTTTCCATTATGCAAACAATATCATGACTTTTCACCGGAGCCTGTGTCGCTATATTGCGTCACCCGTTATATTTACTATTTTCCCTGCAGCCTCCCCACGTCGGGTTTAAGTGCCTATCTTTTCTCTGCTGAAATTTCCTCCCACACATATTTTATTATATATATATATATATATATATATATATATATATATATATATGTACATATATTTATGTTAGTATTGGAATAAAAATGTTCCAGTTCAACATCGCGAATCGGCCCCAGTCAACTCGTCCAAGGGAACAGCGTAAAGTAGGTTCTAATTTTAGAATTATATATCTTTGTATATTTGCATTAACAATTGTCGACTTTTTAAAATAATTTTTAAACAATTTCGCAACTTTGAAATAGCAGTGTTAAATAAGATGTACTATGTATACTTGTAGAGAAATTTCATGCATACATGCGGGTGTAGTGACAATGATGAGAAGTGAACTTCGCCAACCAACTAAGAGAATACATTTTACCATCACCGATTTGCAAACAGTGCAATTCTTTGTCCAAATTTTGAACGTATTAACCCAGGTTTACAAAATCCTCAGGGCGGTGTAATCCGAAATGTATGTGGGGGTTGAGCGCCCGCTCCACCCTCGGTGAGAAGATCGGCGGCCGACTGGAACGGGGGCTCGCTCCCATTTGCATTCGATTAGACCTAATTGGAGCCGAGTATTAAATGGGCGGACGCCAGCAGACCAGGGAAGAAAGGGGCACGTGGCGGGCACCCGCGCGGCTGGGAAAAAACTCGAGAGCGGCAGTACCCCTTTTTCCCGGAAAACTGTTTGTTCAAGAGCTACCGAATAAATTAGAGGTATGCTAATGGGCCGGGGCCGCCCACCGGAGCCCCAGATAAGGGCCCGGTTTTTTCCCCTTCGCCCTAAGCCGTGCTTAAGCAGAGCGGTGGAGATCGGAAAAATGTGGGCGGCCTGTCGTCGTTTCATTTTCCATTAAAACGTACAAGAACGTTTGTATTACGGTGGAATTTGTGTGGGTGTAATAAAGCAGCTGTCTGGTATGAAACATAAACAGCGGGTTGTGTATAAACATGGTCGAAATGTCATTGTTAAATTTAAATGAGACACATGTTTGAAGATTCTCCAGAGTTTGGAATATGATCCCTTTTGCAATATTTTATTAACATTGATAGAAGAACAAACGTCGACACATATACTTCTCTTTTTCCATTTGCATCCAACATGAGTAAGAACATCACTATAATACTGATTGAATGCTACTGACTACTGGATAGGTGACGTTGGGAAACCACTCAACAACACTTTGCAGGAACAGGTATAAATTATCTGTGGTAAATATTAAGGTTACGTAATGAAATCATATCGTATGAAATATAGTTAATAGAGTTAGTGAGGTGAAGAGTAATAACTAATATTTGGACCACAAAATACGGGGCTAATAGGAAATATCAACCAGATTGTGTAACGTACCTCCGACTCCCATCACGATCGGTCCCGCGTAAGAGAGATTGTTGAGGTGAAAGCCTCTGGTCTCGTGTTTCACCCTCACCGTCATGTTGCCCCTCATCTCTTGTCCCATGCTCAACTGGTCAGCGTAGTATCCTATACACACCAAGGATGGAATGTAATTAAATAAAAAAATACGTTATTTAGTGGTAGAAACGTGATCGTTTAGAGAAAATGAATTACCATATTTATAATAATTCTAGTATTTCTAATATTATGTACGTTAGTGTACAAACGTAGAGTGGTTCACACTGAATATGAAATTAGAATTTATGAACAAATTTGCTAAATATAGAAGATATTTCGATTTGAAGCGGCCAGGAAAATTACATACTTTTAATACATTGAGTTATTTTTAATATCATCTGATGTTTCATTCGAAAATTATTAGGCGCAACGGGTTGAGCGAAATCGAAGGATGGTTCATCGGTATTAGAGTCAATTATTGGGCGGAGAATTCTGCATGCGGTATCGGACTAACCGACAGATTAATTCCGGTGTCCCATCTCCAGTAGGGCCGGCGCTTTTAATTAAAACCGGGCCAGAGCTCGGTCATTTTGTTTTGGCAAGCCTGACAATGTTCCTTTGCACCGGGCTACCCCTTTTACCGAGTGTTAAAAAAATCAGCATTTTTCAGGGGCTCTGGGGAAAGCAACCATTAGTTTTCCCTAATCTCCTCCATTCTGTTTCACTTTTTTCAAGCTTTAATAAGAGCCTATATTCGTGGCATATTTCAAATTGCAGCTATGAATTCATTTCAACGCGCTTAATCATCTGGCCTTGATTGTAAGGTTCCGTCACACCTCAGATTCACTGTTAACTCATAATATACGGACCAATAAAGGTAAAAACTGTTTAACTCTTTTACTTTATGCATTCATGATATTATAAATATATTATATGAATTTTAAATGAATATTACTATTTAATTACTAATGGTTAAAAGATGATCTATTTATTTCCGACGAAGTTCCGACGACATATTTCTATTATCTTGCCTGCTGGATGTTTTTATTTGGACTCGGCCACTTGGGGAATAAATTTAGGGATCGCGTCACAGGCATCAGTTTGATTTCCCACTGGGCTGGTAATGAAGGCAAGAAGCGATCCGTGGAAAAGCGTGAGGGCTCAAAATTAGGTCGAAGGGTCGGCCGAGGGTTAAATCGAATTTGTTAACAGAGTTTGGCCTATGGAGCCTGGGGGGGACTCAAAATCACGGCCTCCTTCTAGCTTCCTACCAATAATAGGACCGCTAAATTGGCTCCCTAAAAACTCCTTAATGAACTGTTTATATATGAAGGGAATACAATTTTACCTTAGAGCGACAATCGAAGGTTATTAAAAGAAATTTTAAATAATACATTGGTTCTAAGGAAGATTAATTCCTTGATAGAAATATATTTCTGCAAATCGAAGGGCAGCTAGTCATCTAAGGAATCAAGTGAGGAATCGAGTGAATCTCAACAGAACAGGGGATGTCGAACCCAAACATATTCCATTCGCAGAAAGGATTTACTCCTACCCACGGCTGGTTTTGTGGATGGCTCCGTCATCATTTTTCAGACGGCAGTAAAGCAACTGTAATGTCTTTTTGAAAACACCCTCGAGTGTTCCAATGTAAACGGCAGAAGGCAAAGGAAGTGTAATAAAACTAAGCGCGGTTCCTGCTTGACCCGTCTGGACCGACTAACAAGGATGAAGAAACCCCGTCCTAAAACCGACAATCGTAAAATCCTTCCAACGACTCTTCTCTTGAATTAGAAATTCGGAGGGAAGGGCGAAAGGGAGACTCGTTTAGTTAAGTTTAAATTCGTCCGACATAAATGGAATTTCTTCTCGGCACTTTCCTTGCAATTCGTCTTTATTATATAATAAAGGCGATATCATATAAATTTACCCACTCCTGCCTATCAGTGTAGACTGACAATAAAATTCATGGAAAGTATATCAGTTTGTAAATGCTTTTATGTAAAATAAAGGTTGAAGTTGATGCTCAGAAGAATGCTTTCAGAGGACTGGCATGATATTTTAGGTTCAGTGAAAATAAGTAGATTCCCTAAACCAGTGAATTTTGGTGGTAGAGTCCATTACCGAGAGTACAGATGCCTCAGGAACATTGTTTGCAATATAGACATGGAAGAATACGATTAGAGTTCGCCTTCCCTCCAGCAAAGTCCCCTGGGATAAGTTCGGGGAGAAGTGCTTAACCGATGTGACCTTTCCAACAGCGACCCCGCCGGGAATACCGAGGAAACCTGTAATTCAGGTGAAACTTTGTGCCTTCGTCATGGATATCTCCTAAATGCTTAGAGTATAGAGTCAGATGTCTTAGAAATGATTGCAAATCCATGAATTTGGAATACGAATCCTTTCGTTTATTGTCGGTACAGGATAATTTCTTCAATGAACATTGATATTCTTATAAACATTTATTCATTTATTTATTCAGTATGGTAAAACATTATATATTGTCAAAAATCAAAATATACGCTTCGAGAACAATTTCGTTTAATTGAACACCTCAACAATAAAATTATTATATCTTCTGCATTTAGTTTCAATTACAGATATAAATGAAATGGATTGGTAGCTAGAGCTATTTTTTATGTGGGCAAGGCTAATAAAGATAACGCTCATGTTTGATTGTTAATACGGGATGTTTTCAAGTGAATATTAATTAATAATGTTTTCTGATTTAATTTCTATTGGAGGACGTAGCTCCAAAGCTGTACTATCAATTTGGTTTCAACGTAGTATTTCCTTACAGTCATCAGTTTGTTCCGTTTAGAAGTAGCGCAGTCGTCGAAGGACTCGAAATTTGAGGTTGATATTCGAGGGTCCTAAAGAGTAATTTGTAATGTCAAGGTTTGTTTCTGATTGAATCCACAACGTAAGAGGGACGTAAAAAAGGGTATCAGAATAAGTTTCCGAAGGGTATTTATCGAAACGAATGGCAGTCAGTGCGGAAATAATTTCATTTATCTGAAGAGCAAGGCTTTTCGGACGGATGCCAACTATTATTTTTATCTGCCGTAACTCATTGAGTAGAAAATACCGAAGTCAGTTTAACCGACCCCAAAGAACGGTTTGGACTCACCGAATCACCCGGTGTTGTACTGTAATGTAAATAAATTACTAGATCCAAATATATATTATCTGGTGCCAATGTTTTCAAAGGGATATACGAAACTGGCTAATCTTCGGTGCGCTGACTCGCTCGTCCGCGCAAATAATTTAATCTACGAGCTTCTTAAGCAAAATCTGTTTCTCTGAAAAATGAAGACTATAATCTTCAACAGAGAGACGTTAGGTGAAACATTTACGGGTTAGGTTATTATTCTGTTTTATATTTCCCATTATATTTCTTTTGCCTTTAATATGATAAAATAGATTAATATTAAAACATATTTGAATTGGTATTATTTGATGTGTTTTTATTAATTGTTTATTAATGGATGTTATATTTTTGTGATGTGTAACATGAATAAAATCTGCGAAATTCTGACAAATCAGGTAAAATTAATAAAAGGCCATTCTAATATAGGGGGCTGTAGTAGGTTCGGGGCGGTGACTGTGTCGAATGCTGTCGCGGGGAATTTCAGCCTGAGCAGTTGGCAGGTTGCTGTTATCGACGATGTTGTGCCCTGCCAGACGGCTAATTCATTTCCCCGCCTTTCAACCTAAAATAGTACAATTTCCCCATTAAAAAGCCCCCTTCCTCATTTACTGCCGGGTCCCATTTTGCATGATTTCACACCAATTTATAGTTGACGATAGGTATATCCGAGGCTAGGCCCTAATGGGAAATAATTAAGATAAAATTGTGAATCTGCTGTATTTTTAGAACCATGTTCCCTATTTAAATTGCTATTTGAATTGTTCCTACGTTTCGACTGCCTGTTACAGCGCACACTGAGTGTCTATCTAATCAATTCGCTGACATAAATTTGCTACATTCTAAAATTTACTACGTAATTTTATTACAAGAAATGTGGCCTTCCCGGTGCAAATACTATTTATCATTCAGATGGTGCACAGTTCATATTTAAAGGCGTACTATACTGGCGCATACTATAGAGGTTAATGCAATATCAGAATGAATCGCTAATTTAAGCCAATAAATCCGGTTTAACTCTTATTTATCGCCGATATTAGTGGCGCGGCACTAAATCTGAAGCCGGGTAAGTCCCCGTGATATATGTATCAGATAAGTTTATCGGAAGTAAAACCCCATTATTTACTGGGGCTTTCAGGGTTGCGCACCAGACGCGGGACGGAAGGTTAATTCCCGAATAACAGAAATTAACAGTTCAACTCGAGCGACAGAACCTACTAGATGCACATGAGGACAATGTCTGGATCGACAGATGTTAATTTGCGAACGGTTTGTTCCAGTCATAAATAACGTCATATTAAATAAATTATATTTCGGTCCAATTTTCCCAGATCCTATTTCATATTAATCAATCTATTGCCAGACTCGTTAGGAACCGAGGTAATTGTTAGAAAGGTTTCTGTGCATACATTTGTATAATATAAATGCCTTTGAAATTGTGAAATGAATCTGAAATATGAAGTATGAAATTCACGAAGCGATATTCATCAGGATAGATTCATATTTCGGCTTTTGTACAGTGACCGCTACAGTTTTCGCAGTTTTAATGTATTTATAGTTCGTGTACTGCGGGCTGAGAGAGAGAGAGGGAGAGCAGCGCGAAAACTCCCCGGGGCTTTGTGCCAGTTCCAGTAGTTGATTCTGAAATTATTATGTTCGTCCGCAATTTGAATTTTAGATTCGTTTCAAACTACTTGAATGGATTTATGCTTGGATTGGGAGAAGTCTGGTTGGTTTTAAAGGCAGTAATTAGCCCTTTATATTACGTAGGGTAAATCAGTTCATTAATGTCTATAATGAAAATACACTAGCGTACGTATGAAAATATTTTAGACGTCATTATATAATTTTTAAACAATATCTAATATAACCTATTTTAGTAATTATCGCTGTAATTATTCCAATGTATGATTGTCCCTATTGTTTATATATTTATAAAACGAGATAAAATATCATTTTTGCACTGTTTAATACGTATCATTAATATAATACAGATACGTAAATTTATCGGTTTATAAATCATAGTTTCTAATGGCATGGTATAAATGTAATCTTCAAAGAAATCAATTATCAAAGAAATATTATAAAAAAATAATGAAAAAACACCATGTACATTCAAACATTGTAATTAAGTCTACTCTGGTATTTAACTTGTGTGTTAAATCAAGAAGGAAATGCTTATTTCTACACTTCGTGTGGTTTAACGGTACCTTCATTAAGATTAGTGGAATCTGAGGGGAGGTCGAATTTTACACGCTCCGCGGAGCAATATCGGGGCGCCAATAATGTGGACGGGGTCGTCGGTTTTAGACAGGAGTGTACCAAAGGCCGGTGGTGAAATTTTCAGGAGGGAGTGTACATTTGCAGGGGCTGTAGAGCGGGGCGGTGCACACGCCGGCTTTGGCCCGTGGCCCTCTTTATCAACAGCCGATTTACCCCCTCCGGGCGCATCCACCCATTTTCCCATCCTTTCCTCCCTTCCTTCACTCACTAATGCTTCTCTTGCCCCGCCTTAATGTGCGTGCGCGGATGTAAAGGATTGCCAGCGCAGATTTAGCCGGATATGATATTCGGTAGTGTCAATCTCAATAGATTGCCAATCCCCTTCTTACAAAAGTAGGAATAAATAGGAGAAATCAAACGTGAAAGTCCGAAAAACATCGAAAGGGAAATACCCCGGTTTTTAAAAATACCCTCCAATAATCATTTAAGAATAGAAAACGGTTCATGAATTTGGAGAATATTTATTTTGATATATGTACACAATATGTATTTTGAAAAGGTAAGTCGATAAATATAGGGGTAATGAGGTTCTTGAGTGGTCATACATTCCCATCGAATGCAGCCAGGCAATTCTTTACCGATTTGCATATCTTGTATTTGAATGTATTATGTATGCATTAATATATACTGATCAATGTGTCTTCCTTTCGACAGAGACCGTGAAGTGCATCACATCTCCATTCAAGAAGGGAATTTATTTCTCTGCGATTTAAATGATTTAAAAAATGCATAACCTTTGTATAGATTAAGTATTAATTGTCCTGGACCCATTAAAGCAAAGGTCTGCTAGTATGTGCGAAATTAAATCATGCTTAAATAAACTTATTTAAATTATCGATATTCCGAATGACATAATCAACTGCCGGACAGGCGTTATCCGACAAAAGGGTTTTATTGCCGAAGATTTTTCTATTACCGATATTTCTATTACAATTTGAGAGACATTTATTCGCTGTGAGCCGGGCGACATCGGTTTTGCCGTCCAATCAAAAACGTCGTCCAACGCCCTTTTCGGCAAGTGAAAGCGGAACTCGGGGTACGGGGAAAAGCTGAGCTGAGGTTTTAATGAAGGGCGAGCGGATTGGGAACCGGGCGAGGGAGGAATGGGGAGCAGTCGGAAGTCGGGAGGGTTGAAGGGGCTGCGGATATGTTGCGTTCCCCGATAGAGAAAGCCCGCTTCATATGCACCCTCCCGAAATGGCTTCACCCCACCCCCGACGTATATTCCAAACTCGCTTTCCGACAGCCCAATGTACATACACCACCGACCTCTCGATATTTCCCATATTTTTTTTCAGTTCGGTCTTTCATTCATTTCTTTTAATTGTAGGATACCAAATACCAAATAATTAGTACATCGATCATTGAACTCAAAATTGTATAAATCTCTTTTTAAAGCATCACAAATTGTTGTTCTTCGTAGGTACATAATATTAATTAATACATAAATATATCTAATATATTAACATAATCAGTAACGTTCTGCACTACTGTCACTGCCTACATAAAACATCCGTCATAAATGACACTTTTATTTAGTTAGCTAATTCATTAACGCTCGTCTCTTTTGATAGTACGGCCGTAAATTAAACTCAAGTAACCAAAGTATCAAAGGTCACATAAGTTCTTCAAAATGGCTCCACATAATAGTATAACGATTATTTGCATAATCTAGGTTCAAATACAATATAGGACAGATAGGAACAGATATACGGAGTGCTTATAATAACAAGCAGGAAAAAAAAATTAATTCGAGGTAATTATTTGCAAGTAGGCCTCCGAATTGCCTATTCGGTCTTAGGCCCTATCCGTTTCGGCTTCTCACAGGGTCATTAACACTCCGTAGTTAATCATACGCAATAATTTATGCACCGTGCCGATGATGATTATCTCACAGCTAGAGTAATTACCTCTCTGTATTGCACGGGGAATGCTATTGACGAAGATGACAAACACAAACCGGTCTAGTTTAGCCGTATAAGTTAGAGGGGAGAGAAAATCGCAAGACTGAAAATGTATAATATATGATATATAATAATCACTATAATGATAGAATATGAACAAAAGACCATAGATATGGTGGGGGTGACTCTTCATTATATTCTGGTAAAGTGTCATTTGTTCCCTATAATAATCCAACGATGGTGCTTTTCAAACCTATTCAATGTACTGCGGTTATATTTTTCCACGTACAGTTTCAAATAATAATTTCTTGAGATATAAAGCTATACAATAGTCACTAAGTCAAGTACACTGCAGAACTAAGTTCATTTTTTTAGTCCTCAATCGCATACTAGTGCATTATGCGCATTTATGTTATATTTTTATTCGCTTAAAACATTAATACGCAATGTTATTAATCGCAGATTTAGAAATAATTTCTTCCTCAAGGATATCGTTTTTAAAAATTTTTTATGTTTTATGCATATTGAAAAATTAAGAGCAGATATAAGACGATTTATTAGGATAATGGTGTTCAAATAAGACGGCATGTAACGATAGTAAAATAAATGGCAAGACAAACTGAGAGATTTAGTAGAAGATAATGAGACGGTGGCAGAGATAAAAAGTCAAATAGGGGAAGAGAGTGAAGTGAGCGGAGATGACGGAACGGAATGAAAAAAGCCCCATTTCCAGTCCCCTCTAATACTTCCTCTCCAAAATGAGTCCCCACTGCCAGTGTATTCCGCACTAACTAGATGGAATGGAAGGTGCTTATTATACTTCAATTTTCCAAAATAAATTGCTTAATAATATAAAAGCTCGATGCTAAATTGCAATATGTAATGGGAGTCGGTTCTAATCAAAGGTCGAGGCATCGACGTCATTAATGATAGGAACTAACCTTTCGATTTGAAGATAGAACCCATTTACACTCGAGAATTAAGGATAAATTGAATAGATACAAAGCTGATTATAAGCACTATGATCATTAGAAGTAGAGGACTCCATCCTATTTAAGAGAAGGCATTCAATAAAACAGATAAAAGGGAGGAAGAAAAGAAACGGGAGGTAATACAAAGGGTGGGAGGGAGTTAAGTCGATGGTTTGGTTCAGGATCGGGGTTCTCTATTTCAAGCTTTATCGGGAATCATCTTGGGAAAAGAGAGTGCATTGCTTCCGTAAACTCTTCTCGAGTTTAAGAGAATTCTATTTGAACAAATCAGTAAGATAAAGGGAAAACCCGTTCGATAGGAAAGACATGGCAATGGAAATAGAACTCTTTTGTAATCGAAAAACAAACTTTACAATTATCCTGGCATGCTGAGGATATTGTGAAAAATTGAAAGGACGGAACCATACGGAATATATGCAAATTTACTGATATTTTCATTCATTCATAAATGTGTCTTAAATTGGGATACTGCTTATAATAGGAACAGAAATGGGAGAAGTAGGACGAAGAACGATGGTGGAAGAAGGTTGAATCTATTATAATTAAAAATTAATAAAGGAATAAATAAGACCCCGAAACAGAATTTTCACCAGTTTCACAGCTTATCCTTACAGTTACTAGTAAGTGATGAGAATATCTGAAATGATAATCATAGTGCGTAATAGAAGTAATTTTATGATGTAACTATAAGAGCAGGGATTATTTCGTAGAAAAGGATCGTAGAAGATTATTATTTCGTAGAATAGGAATCATTCCTTGCAGTTTTGATAATAAGGATTTCTTTTTACAAATATTTGGCCATTTAACTGGAACCCACAGATCGGATTGTTTGATAGTGGGATGATTCATGGCGGGAAATAGCAAAGCCTCGGAGAGAGATTATAAGATAAAGTGAAAGAAAGCAATTGTGTGAAAGAAGATCTTGCTTCGATTTAAAGAAAGCTGGGAGACAAGTAGTAGAGAACGGTCGAGCGGGTGGGAAAGTGGGATTTGGCAGAGGGAGGTGCGAGTGCGGCAGAGGCACGGTTTTAGAGCCTTGTTCAGGACCCAATAAAACGGGCAGTTTCGAAAGGGCGACTATCAAGTCTCTACCTCTTCGATCGCCTCCAGGAACAAGTTTTAGGGGGTTCGGTATAGAATTCTTCGAGCGTGGGACGTGTATGGCAGGAAAGGAAAGGGTTGGCCGAAAAGAAATGTTGACCCGAAGTGACAGTGATGGAGAGCCGCCTGTTACATAAATGGAACACACCGTGGCTAGAATAATGATGCTCGGTAGGGGCCAATGAAACGGTGAATAAACGCCAGCCCTTGTTATATAATATTGCGAGAACATTGAAAAGGGAAAGTATTTGAAATGTAAGTCATTGCGATGTATTTAAAATTACTTAGCAACAGAACAACTGTTTCAGCATTATTTTAGGAAGCTAAATCATTCAATTTTCAGAAAAATGTAGGGTGGCCTACCAAATAAAGAATACTGCAAACCAATGGGGCAGAAATCCCCCGTCACTTTGCAAAAGCAAACAATCCTGAGATGTTGAAGAATATTCTTTGTTCAACAGATCAATTCTTTGGTTTGGTCAGGATCAAAAGTAATGAATGCTTTTTTTTCAATTTACTCCATTATCGACCGTAGATTTTCCTTAGAAAATAGAGTTTAAAACAGGATTATATGCATTTAAATTAAATTGATAATATTTTTGCCGTTTACAGTTAATGATTAAGTTTATTTTATTGTAATTCAAAAGTTAGGAACATACTATTGAGGTCAGAATACTGGCCAACTGCTTGTGGAATTCGGAATTCATGGTGTGCACATTTCGCGGAACAAAGGGAACTCCGCTACTAGACTTGGGACGCCGGAATTCGGACGTACTTTTGAAATAGGGTTCGTGGCTCGCATCCGAATTTCATATCTGTAGAGGCTTTCAATGTCAATGTCGGACCGGCTCTGCTGACGAGATTTCGGTTAAAAGCCTGGGAGTGGCTCGAGAAGGCGGCTCCTCTATCCGCGCCCGCGTTCCTCCGCCGTTCCTGGCAGGCTCTGATATTCCGACGGACCCCGTTGCCAAAAAAGTCTAAAGAGCAATTTGCTTAAAAGGGTGTCTGTGTATGATACATGCGAAACGAAGAAATGAGAGGGGACCTTCAAAAAACGTATCGTTACTTAGTCCACCTCTCAAAAACTAATCTACGGTCTCACATTTGAAAACGCTACTATAGTAAATGATATTTTTACTAACGGTTAATTATCGATGTGAGTGTGCATGTATTGGATCATCAGTGAACATATGCAGGTGTCAAAATAACTCTGCACAAAGAGATCCCTCTTAATAATTACTGCAAATTTTTGATGATTATGAGACAAATTTTATTTCGTCGTATTATCTGATGTACTGGTTACTCATCTGGTCTCTACTGCTATTGTTCCTCGGTCAACACAGTAATCACAAAATTGTACTTTTAGGACGCAAGTCTGAAAATATGTCCACTTTTAATACTTAAACCCACTTTTTTTTAGTTTGGAATGTGAATTAATGAAGCTTACCGAATCCTTGCACGCATTGGAACAAAGAGAATAGATAAAGTGCAGGACGAGCATCATTTTATATTATAATTTCGTCATTAAAATGATACGTCGTGGGTTCCCTTAATCCGGTTGTTAACCCTCTTTGATTGTATTAAATTATTTACTTTGAACTAGTCTGATGTTAAATTGAATAAAAAAATTGACGATAAATCGATTGAGCCGTGGGCTGTTATAATTAATACGGCAGTAAATAAACGCGTCACATATATGAAATAGCAATCGAAATGCAGCGGCCGTCGGGCCCATTACCCGGCTACTTGATCGGGTTAAAAGCAGGAATTTAGTCTCGGCCCGTGCGCTTCATTCGTGATTAATATGCCCGACTGGTGACCGTCACCGGCCCGTCCACCCAAAACCCAATTACACTCTGATTTAACGGCTGCACCGATCGCCGCCGCCCCTCCGCTATACAGAAATTCTGACTGGGCCCGAGGAACCAGTACCTAATATTTCAGGTCGAATCTCTTATTCCATTCTCTTGCAGGTCGAATTCAGTTTTTAATAATTATTTATGCTGGGAATAAATATTAACCCCCGTAGCCGCTTTATAGATTTTTGCGCATAACGTCCTCATTTTTCTTAAATGTGAATATTCATATGATGCGTAACTGACATGTGTCGCCACAGAGATTATATTTAGGTGCCGTTCGCTCGGCAATCAGTTTCCCATTCCTCCATTAAATACAAAAACGGGTTACGACCCGTCTCAATTAATAAATAAAAATTGTCCATTTGACGTCGTACATAATGCACGGACTCTGTAACGGGAATATCTTATAAATGTTCGGTGAAATCCTCAGGGAGCCGGCTCCACCGCAGATGTGATAAACGATTTAGTTAGTGGGCGAGCCCGCTCCGAGGGATTTATACCGGGCGAAAAGTTTGGCCGAGAAAACTCCTATTTGTCTTGAAGGGATCCGCCGGTATTATTCTCGATAAAATCCAGGCTTCCGTGAAATGGGTCGTATCCCTTTTATCTTATTTATCGCCGTCCTCCGTCTTCATTCCCCTCCCCGGCCCCACACACCGGCTTTCGGACCTTATAATTCCATTTTATGTCGAAATAAATGTTTTCGCTACCGACCGCCAGGTGGAATATTCTTGGAAGGATGTTCATTCCCCTTAAGAATTAGTCTGACCACACTTCTTAATGGAGCAGTACTTACGGGGAAATATATTACTGTATAATAACGTTGCAATATAATATCTTTGAACGTCACTGCTTTATTTCAGCTGCCATGTTTCATTCAGTTTATTACACATGTTTGCTTTTATTCCCCGATTCATTGTCTAATTAGATTTTACCTATATATCCTGACAGTTTGTGGAATTTGTTGATCTTCTTGACCAATGATCAAACCTTATCGGTGCAAGAAAGTTTATTTTTAGTAATCTAGTTAATAGGAGCAAGTGCACCCAACGAACTGTAGTTAAGTAGATTTCCTCACCACCCTCAGGGGGCACTAGTTTGCACCGATAAACTAGCGCCTCCTGAGGGTGGTGCGGAAATTTACTTAACTAAAGTTCGTTGGGTGCACTTGCACCGATAAACTAGCGCTCCCTCAGGTTGGTGCGGAAATCTACTTAACTAAAGTTTGTTGGGCGCACCGATTAACTAATTACTAAAAATAATCATATTTCCATAAAATTTCCAACAGGAAAACTTTTATGATCGTAAATACATATACAATACCAGGCAGATTTCTGTCATATATTTGGACATAATAGTTGTGACCAGTCCGACAATGACTTAAGACGATTAAAAAATCCCTCCCAACCAAATAAGGCAAACAACGTCCCCCAAAAACACAATAACAAGACACGAGGGACAGACAACCACCACAATACTATTGACACTGATAGTGCAATGAGGATGCACAAAAAACATGCAAAGTGCCAAAGTGACTAACACCTATTACCAATTCCATCCCCTCGCAGACCACAAAACAGGTATTCTAAACTATTATAGGAATATAAATACAGGTATAGTTTTTGTTGATTTATTTAGTTTCAATTTGATTTTCACCGAATCAGTATCTAAAATATTGGTGCAAATAGCAATTAAAAGGCTAAAATATATCTCACCCAACGTTGCCATAGTTGTTCCAATGAGCATGAGGCCGAGACCGAAAGAGAGGGCCTTACAGGCGTTCCAGAAACACCTGGTGTTCACTTTGACCACCTGCACGTTCCACTGTGAGTTTTCCAGCCTGCCGACAGAATACTTCCTCTGGGAACCGCCCGTCGTCCCGCCTGCCACTCCGCCCCCGGGTCCACCCCCGGGTGCGCACCCGGCTCCGCACCCGCCTCCAGCCGGTGACCCGGCACCGGCCACCGCGCCGCTTCCGCTGTTCATGTCATAAACACGACGAGTTCAGGCTCTTATTATATCTGAAACAACGGAAAAGCAATTTAGTGTTTATCCTTCAACGTCTAACGTTCAACGAAGGTTCGCGGGGAGAAACCGATGGCAAGATGAACCTAGGAATAACAGGCAGTATTGAGAGTAAAACTTTCATGTATGCCACCCCGAAAAGAGAATGAACAAAGAAAAACTACACTTCTTATTATGCGCTCACTGTTCGGTTTAAATTAAATTAAGTATTCTTCATTATTCTTCGAGATATTTGAACCAGTAGTACCATCAAGCAGTTTTTGAAATATGTAAAATCAAATAAAACAACGCTGAACTGTATCTTTTTGTTGAATGACACGAGCATGCAGTTTTAAGCGCAACTTGAACCGTGTATGAACCGCTAGATAAAATCCGACACCCCGTTCAATCCGGAAAGTGGCGTGATCATCATCTTGGCATCATTAGAGTGGGAGAGAAGCGCAGCCTATATTAAAACGGTGAAAGCTGGGAGGGCTTGGGGGGGAGGGGCTTCCGAACTTCACTCCCGGACGACGCTTCATTATACCGAAGGCGGAAGGGAAAAATACAACGGGGACGGCCCAAAGGGGGGAAAGAATAAAAGGACGGGGCAAAATGGAACTCCTCCTCACGACGGTAGTATTGAAATCGACAATAGGAGCGCTCAACTAGACGCGGGTGGCCTCACCGCTGTTTTTACGTGCACCCTCAACGCCCGACCTACTTTCCCCGAGGAAACCTTTTGAATAGCACCCAGCGGTGTTAATGAACTCATAACAACATACAGAAATCATCACACAAGCACAGCCGACAGGATGTTTCATCGGCAGCCGACATGAGTAATTACTTCCGTATACTACTAATGACTAATGTGGCTGTCATGATAAAACGGTCCTCTTCAAGACCGCGAAGAGTAAAGATACTGTACAATTAAATTAATTTATTTACTTAGAAGGAGAGTGGGCCGCTGCGTGGTAATTCAAAAGTTAGCAATTTTCATATTTCAAAACTTAAAATTCGGTTACTAACGGAATAATACATTTAGTAGCCAAAATCGTTTTAGCATTGGACCAAATCGCCGAGCTGCGTAAATAAATATGTTATATAATTATTTATGAAATATATTGTAATAATTTGTAAGGAGCTGAAATGTTAGTAAAAACCGGGTATTGAATAAAGTGGTACATCGAAAAAGAGAAAATCCAAAGAGAGTGTCAGGTGTAACTATGCCAAACAATAATATCGGAATTTATTTAGTGCGAGCCTAATTTTTAATTAATTCAGCGGGCTCCATGTTTTAGCCAATTCGAAGCAGGCGACTTGTCCTCCCGATTTTGCATCCTGTAGCGTTCAAAATTCCCGTTATTGGAGTTCCGTGTCGCCCTGCCGAAGTTCTCAATTTTTAAAAATTCAGTCCCCCATTAAATTTCCCTTTGTGCGTGCGGTCCCCCCCCCCGTCCTTTGCCCTGTGCTGTTTAATTGCGTTTGAATAATCAACGACCAGCCGGAGCGCGGCCACAAATTATTACAGGCAACAGGTTGGCCAACTGCGAAGGACGAGGCGGCGGGGAGTCGCAGCAATAATGACGGGCGGGGTCTGCCGGCTTTGCATGTCGTCAAACTTTCAAGTCTTCGCTTCTTATATTTTCCTGAGGCGAACCTGAACGCGCGCGGATGGTAATTCATTCAGGCGTTCCCCTCTCTCCGGTACGGCTAGAAATATTGCATTTTTCCTTCGTCCGTTTACTCAGCCGATGAAATTTTGATGAGGTCGGAACCGTGAGTGTGCCGAAATTCAGGTCCTATTGGAATAAAGATTTCAGTTCCATGCTCTGGAATGTCAGTGAATACTTCCTCCCGCCAGTAACGTTTTTGTCCAATAAAAATCGCCAGGTCTGCATATTTTCTATGGTAAAAATACATTACGTCAATTTTGTGCTGAATTTAATTCAGTATCAATCCTGGTGCTGGACTGAATATTCGCCCAATTACAAATTTGAAATAATAAAGAAGGGACTCATCGGAATTCGGTTCGGTAATTCGTTCATAAAAACTGATTCCAATTTAAGGTCAATTAGAAGGCTCAATACTCCTTCAATAAATGTTATTTAAGGAAGAGTAAACCAGTTTCTGGCATTATATGAACTGCTTACAATAACATTCTTCCGAAAAGTTAACCCTAATTAACCCAAATAATACTTGAAATACCTTTTTATATATAGAACTTACATAGGCAGGCATGCTTTCGGTATGCACATTTCAATTTATTAAAAGTGAAGGCACATAATAAAAGTAATGAATTTCGATGTTCTGAACCGACCATAAAAGAAAACCCCAAAATTACAAATAAAACTGGTAGAAAAATAAACTAAAATTGGGACGGTCTTTAATCAGACGGATGAGAAACCCGTTTGAATCGTCAATGGCCCCTGTTCCGAAAATAGTC
Organism: Lethocerus indicus; assembly: GCA_019843655.1. NCBI lineage: Eukaryota > Metazoa > Arthropoda > Insecta > Hemiptera > Belostomatidae > Lethocerus > Lethocerus indicus. The sequence goes on along the minus strand of JACDQD010000005.1, from coordinate 22,157,544 downwards.
ACAGGGATAATAGCCGAGGCCTAGATAAACTTCTGGAGATCTGAAGCAAAAAACCCGCATTAGAGTTCAAAGCTTTCAAAGCAGACATACGTACGCCTTACAAATGGACGTACACATCCGCCTTCTCTTCTTCTAAACCCTCCACATAAAACCTATGTACTCTTGCGTAAATGGTATATTTCAGCAAATTTTTAATGGCGGATTAGGGGTTCTTCCTGAAATTAATCGCTACAAAATAGTTGTAGACGGAGGCATTTCCCTATCCCTAGAGAAGAAATTACATAGAAACATCCTATCCAAATGCAACGATCTTGGAAACATGCACTGGTCGTTGAATCGAAATGCCATAGCAATGGCATAATGCTACATAATACGCGTGACTGCTGACCCCATATTCCTCTATAGTCCCATACACTAGTGTGGCTCTTCGTCCCTGGAAAGCGTGGGGTTTATTAATCCGGCATATTCTCATTAGACATCCTTTATCACGTTCTTAATGAAATCAGTTTTTAACGCAGCGCATCGAAAATTTAATCTTGTACTTTTCGAGTCGGTTCAAAATAATTGATCTGTATGTTGCCAAACGAATATTATGTACTTCTTGATATTGTCACAATTAGAAACATCAGTTCATAGCTTTAATGGTTTTCATACACATAAATCATTAATCATATTTCCTACATGCTTTGTATGTTCTAGGACACCAGGTGGTGTGTTATATTGTACATTTAATTTAATATTCACGGGTGTTATAAAAAGAATATACTTCAATTGTTTACTATAACCGATTTTAGATTAAGAAGTGCTACTGTTTTAATGTTTTAAACGTGCTGTTTTAACCTTTGAATGTCATAAATTCTACCCGGTCGCAAGTAATAAAGAAAGGGGCGAGACCCTTTCATTCAATCTGCAATATCACATCTTATTTAGTGAAATCACATGCCAGCACAAAATATCCCTACTCATTTTTCATCCCTAATTCGCGTCATTTACTATTTAAATGGAAAGATAAGAAAAATAAAGCGCTCGAAAATAGGGGCGCTGATGACTCTCCCTCCGCCTTGGCTAATGACTTTTTATAACAGTTGGTTGAACACCATCAGTCAGCGGATTCTTTCTAGAGTTGTTATCTACTTCTTTCTGCTTTATAAATTATTTCTGCGAGTCCTAATTAGATCTGAATAATCCACCACTGGTGTTGGCCCAATAAACATATTACACCTGATGATTCTACTTGTATTTTATTTATCCTGAGACAATGTGGCTGTGATAATGTGGCCATTTCTAGATTTCAAAATTGGAGCATTTGTATATGGGCATAAATCTTCGATTTCATTCGCAAAGACACACAATTTCATCGCCTTATAAAAGTAATCAAGAAGAGCAATTCTCTGAATATTCGGTTAGTGACGATATATAGTATGATTTAATGACTTTTGGATTGTCAATGCTCCGCCACTTATGAAGAGAAAGACAAATGATAGGAATGATTATATTCCGAACCCTGAACATCTTTAACTACTCTAAATTACTTCCAAACCTATTACTCGATAAAAACTTTGATCTTAAACGGATCAAAATCTCACCAACCTGGAATATAAAACCAGTAGAGCGAGGTTCAAAAACCCCCACTAATTCCCAACTGAGGGAATAAAATCCACAATTTTCATGTGGTCTTCCTTTTATTTATTGGTCGAGGAGAGCAAGGACCTCGTAAATAACTGTAACGGTGGAGCGTAAGTACCTCGGCAAAGTCACAGAACGACCGTAAATCATTGACTGACCCCACATTCTAAACAATCGGCGTCGGATCGTACCCGGTTTTGACGCCAACAACTCGACATCGCCGACAAGTTTAAAAGAGGCTGGTTTAAAAATAAAAACACTCCGAAGTAATAATTTTTTGGTAATTCCTAATGGCACGAATGGATACAATATTTGATGGAATTCCTTCATACAGCATTCTGTAAAGTTCAGTAACAAATTTATTGGACATAGACATCGGTATCAACTATGGGGAGAAAGGGTCCTGACCCACCTAAGATGCAGTAAATCCCGGTTCAATATAGAGGTGTAATTCAAACCCCCGGAGAGAGGCTAGGTCGGGGGATTTGTTATCTCGGTGATGAATGCCGACGTGGAACAGGGGGGTGTCATGGCCGATGTCGTTTGAGCTGCAATCAATTACGGAAATTGGATCTGGTGCCAGGTACCATAAATTCGGCCGGCTCATAGCAAACACCGACCGCAGATATTATCCGGGCCAGACTGGAGGTGAAATGTTTATGAAATAGGCAAAGGGCGTGTATACGCCACGCCGTGTCGCTTAAAATGGGGCCGCACCCTCGTCAATACATAATTTAGATATTTGACAATTCCCCGAATACTAATTTGTGCCGAACATATCGTCTCAGTAAGATTCGCCCTATTGGCATCCGGCCAAGCGGGTGTAACCAATCTGATTTGATATACCTGTTTTGTGGTCTGCGAGGGGTTGGAATACTGTAGGTTCGTGATGTTTCCGTCTCCTCTCGCTGGTTTGGTCTTTTGTTAGACCGGTTTCGGCTGCTCGCCATCTAGCGAGTGGATTTACACAATTTACGCAAAAAGTAATTTACACATTATGTTAAACAGAAGAGAAAATCAAATAAAAAAAATTCCTAGAGAACACTTTAAGGTTCAGTTTTTCTCGTTCATATAACATTTGATCCGATAACTGGATCGGTTGAGCGACAAATCATAACTCAAAAACCGAATTCCGAAAGTTTTCATTAAGAGTCAGTGTGTTATTTATAGTGGAGAGAGGCGGCCGGACACGCGGTACGGAATTTACTACTTCCCCACACCGCAAATTCTGCCATTGTCGCCCGGTTTTATTAACGGGCCCGCCTCCCAGACCCGGACGTCACCATCCCACCCCCAGGTATAAATCACACGGCGGTCTACACAGTCGCCTAATGGCCCACGCCGATTCCATTTTTGCCGGCCCGATTTGTACACAAATAAATATCTTTTTAATTTACGAGTGCAGCCATCGATACCTGCCGCAACGAGTGAACGTAAAAAGAAAGGACGTGAACACTGAACCCACGATCTTCCTGTAATATACAATTTTATTATTGTTATAGAATAATTTTATGCAATAAAATATAAAGTAATATTCGGTCTCGAATATACCACAGTTAGTTTCCGCCTTGGGGTCTCGTTTATTGAGGGGCCGGCGGCCGGAGGGGCTAAATAAAACGAGTAAACATATCCGGGGTGAATAACAGACGACCCGGTTAAAAGCCCGCATAGGCCGCATCCTTCCTGTCGGTAAAGCTGCGGTCCATCACCGGCAGCTCTAGGGGGGCGCCCCGGTCCCAGACTCACGGAAAAAGCCGAATAAATATATTTCCATTGTCTGTCGCGCGTCAATAAATTACCGGCTTTTACAGGCGCGCTAGTACTGCAAGTCATTCAAATAAAAATACGTTCTTAGTTTCAAAACCCATTTTATCTAACTCTATACACAAAACTACTGACTTCTAGAGAACATAAATGTACCGGTTAATTTATTTTACACCTACATTATTGATATTCTATTGGAATTATACAATCGTATATTTCTGAGGTTACGTTCTATAAAGGAAATAGTTAAAATAGTTTCGATGGTTTGTGGTTCACCCGCTAATTTCAGACAGAGTAAGGATTCTGCGACAAACGTTCGGAAGTATAACTTAAGCATTTTAAAGTACAATCCTAGTCTGTACATTAGAATGTAAATGCAATTAATATTGAATTTCAGTTCAGAGAACAGAGAAACCTAAGACGATTAAATTAATTTTAAATCATTTTACTCCTCAGTATAGGATTGGCTAAAATTTTCGTCTCGGGACAGACTTTTGGTTTTATTGCGATTCGGCGGCTATCTGGGTCATGCACGTGTCGTTAAACTGAAGCTTCTGTATCGGGTTCACTCGCCAGCCCGAACTTTACAAGCCGGCAAGTAAACACACTCCAGTGGGATCTGCAAATACTACAGTGGCAGATACCGCGAAACTTTCCTCGGTGATTGTGTTCCCCGATTCCTGGAATTTACGGGGCCGCTTTTCCAGTTCCCTGTAAAATGGGGGGAAGGGCACTGCGGCGCCCGTTCTGTCCAGACGGTGACAGTCGAGCGGCTAATTTGGGACGGGGAGAATGAAATTTTCACCGGGCCATACTTCCGTTTGAGGTCGGCCCCGGGGGAATACTAATCGGCGTTAGCGCTTCCAAAGAGTTGTTAACCGCCCGATTGTCTGGTGCTTCGCGGGTTTTGGGCTGGCATATCCGTCCTGAAAGGTTGGCCGACGCGGGCTGCAGTTGGCGGGAGGCGGGACGGGGGGTTAACTTTCGGGGCCATCGATCTGCCCGCCGCGCCGCCCGCAATTAGCTTTCGAATCTCCGTTGGGATGCGCCTCGCGCCCGAACCGATATAAAATTCGGTGCTGAATTGGCGGAAATGAAACAGGAGCCGAAAATACCACCGCTCTCGCCGGAAAAGATTTCCTCACTCCTGCGATAAAGCACCACCTCATTTCAGGTTTTCACTACCCTGTGTTATTTAGGAATTCATCGTTGGTTTAAAAATATACCGATGTTAATAGCATACAATCATTATCAAAAGGCAATATGTCCGAACACCAATCTATATATAAAGGCTTGTAAAGAATTAACTAGTGCTATCTCACATGCCAGACGAGACAAAGTCACACGAAAGATGATAAGAAAATAATCCCTGCGGTAGAGGTAATTTCATCTCTGCAAATGGAACTCTGTAATGCTTTACAGAGTGGAAGGGCTTTCAATATTATCAACAGGTATTATAAATTTACAAGCTACTCCGTTTGTGGGCGTACATCACACTGAATTTTTAGTCATAATTTATGAATTACGGTCCTGGGAAAAAAAAATTCAACGCTTTGTAGTCGGCCCCGACACACCACGCTTGTTGGCCCGACCTAGACTACTTTGCCTTTTCGGTTTTCGATGAGTGCGAATGTGCAAATATAACTACGGGCAAACTTTCAGAACCGACGATAGCAAATAAGCACAAACAAGGACAAAGGAGAGAAGACCACTTTGACCTGTAAAAAGGAAGCGACGAGGGACGAAAATTAAAGAATAAAGATTTCTAGAAATGTAACGTTTCTAGAAAAAGGCATTTTATCCATGTTCGTAATGTTTAGGCGTATTTCAGACGATCTATCAATAACTGGTCTGCAATGGCTTGGAATATTATCGGTGATTGTAATATTATAAACAAAGCCGGATTTGCTTTGATTATTTTATATTTTTTGGTCTATTTGACCTAACGGTACCCCAACCCAAAGTAAAACACGATATTGCGACCAACATTGATAGACAAAAAAATCCATACAAATTCAAAACTAGAACAGTCCTATATAGTCCTTCATGGTCCTAAATGATTGTTTCTTCGATGAAACAATCAAAAGGATTGTGTATTGAAGAAGCACTGCTACCTGCACAGGGTAAACTATGATATCCCCCGAATCGTAAAAAACTTAATTCTACAAATTTGTTCGCTCGGTTAGAAACGCTCCGAGATTTTTTATAGTTATATAATCGCGGTACAGTAAACGGGTTTAATTCAAAGCCCCTAAACGATTGGCGGTTTTTTTCGTGGCCCCTTTTCCATCTTTTCAGGGGAGAGCCAGAGGCCTCCCGGCCACTTTTCCCAGGGGCAGCTCCATCTTCTCCGCCCGTTTAGGAATAAATTTGTATTTAAATTGCTAAACTCCCACCGCACTTCGGTCCTTCCATCCCTGCCGGCACCATGTTATAGCATTCCTCGATTCCGATATTATAACATAATGTGTCCTTACTTCCTGTAAGTACGAAAAATACAGAGATGACCAAATAATTTTTCTTATAAACATATTATTGGTATTGGTATTGTGTATTTAGGATCATAAAAGTTTTCCTGTTGATCCAAAATTTATTGAAAAAAGTCTATTTTTAGTAATCTACATAAATGGTGCAAGTGCACCCAACGAGCTTTAGTTAAATATATTCCTGCACCACCCTAAGGGGGCGCTAGTTTATCGGTGCAAGTGCACTCAACGAGCGATTTTTGTGAAACTAGCGCCCCCCTGAGTGTGGTCCGGCAATGTACGTAACTACAGTTCAATGAGTGCATTTCCACCGATTAACTAGATTACTAAAAATAAAAATTTTTCAATAAATTTTGGATCAACAGGAAAACTTTTATGATCGTAAATACACAATACCAGATAGGTTTCCTGTCATATATTTGGAAGTCAGAACCTAATAGTTGTGACCAGTTGTGTGATCAAATATATATTTGACCGAAAATCTAGCAAAGACCTAAAACGATTAACAAAATCCCTCCCAACCCAAATAAGACAAGCAACATCCTCCCAAAACACACTACAATTGTATATTGTACACAGTACAAGTGACAGTGACAGTGCAGTGAGGATGCCCAAAAAACATCCACAGTGCCAAAGTGACTAACACCGCTACTGAAGATGGCGAGCAGCCGAAACCGGCCTAGCAAAAGACCAAACCAGCGAGAGGAGACAGAAATACACGAAATCAGAGTAATGGATTTTATATTGGATATGAATAATTTTACCCTCTATCCACAGCCTGAGGACGGTAAAATTCACCACTTTTGGAGATTTCAGCCGTAATATTTCAAACCTGGGAGAGAACAAAATTGCTCCGTCGTTAATTTCTACTTTAGAATGCAAGTGAACTGGCCAGCTAATGGCCCCCGTCCGCCCGATCCAAATCCTTTTATCCCCCCAGGGCAAATTGCTGGGCCCCCATCGCCCAGTATTACAGTGGAGTTCGCGGGGGGCATAAATTTTGAATTCGACACCCTCCATTAAACATGACTTGCGGAATTAGCCACCGGTGCTGAAAGTGCTCCACTAAGGAGCACCTTCTGCTACCTAACTCCATCTATCATTACAAGTTAAGATGCCCTGGCATATGGGGGCTAGTTGCGTTCTCAGCAAATTGCAATTGTGCTCTACAATAAACCTTTATTTTCGCATTGGCCATTTGGTGTATAAGGCATCAAAAAAATATTATAAAAAAATAGTTATTTGCCATATAACTGCAAGGTGAAAGTGTAACGCCAAATATAACAAAAGCTGGTATTCACCAATCACCAAGCGATAGAAGTTTCTATTCTGGTCTACACACAGGAAACTTAGGAATGATACTGCCTGAACGTATCTCTCGCCTAGAACTAAACGGCTTCTATGTGTTATGTTTTTATATACTAGTACTTTGATTTATTATCCTAGTGATATTTTCAAGCCATGCCAGTTCCTTAAGGATGGGGAATTCAAATTGTATAAATGTATTTTCTACCAGGTTTTACAACTTGTAAGTGAAGGTAACACATACAAGAGGTAGGGATCGCCAGGAGGGAGTATATCATTCGGAGGATCGAGTACATTATTCGTTTACTGATTATAAATACAGAACAACCTCATTAGAGATTCACAACAAAACCTATAACCTCAATGCCAGAGTGCAAACTACACAATTATATTAATTGCATACAACTTTGAGGACTTATACAGTAAGGATTTATTACCCAATATTTAAAGAAGTAGTGACCTCCTTTAACAAATATATAACACGTTAATCTGATTTTTAATTAACTCAGGTATTGTGGACCACCACAAAGGCTATTTCTAGGTAAATAAAGCAACGAATGCAAAAATCACTGAATCTAAATAACCACTAATGAAAAATGTAATAATATTTTTATATTTAAAAGCAACCATTTGCCATTCAAACTCATTTCCTACTGTTCGATTAGCATTAATCCGCAATAATTAAGCTACTTATATTTAAAATATGGTACCACCCATTCCACCCAGAAGAGAGAAGGAAGCAAAAAAAAATTCTATTACAGACAGCGGGAATCTGAAACAAGCATTAGCTTTAGATAAAAAGGGGAGGGCAGAATTTAAAGGTACGGAGTTGTTTTGATGAATAAAACCACGATAAACACCCGAATACGAATATAAGTGACCGAATTAATACTAGCTGAGCTGTCGCCTTCCTAAAGGGAACAGCCTTACACCCCGGGAGACCAGGGCTGGTCATTGACTTTCAAAATATCAAATTTAGGCCAGACTCAGTTGGTTTTAAGATGTATTTCTTCACTTGAACAGAGAGTTTGCCATCGTTTCTGGGACTGAAATTCTGCCCGAAAATAACGCGTTTCCTCCTGAAAATAAAGGAAAAGGAATTACCCCTAGAACAAGGCCCAAATTGAAATTCGGGCGGGGAGGGCCACAAGCCGGGGCCCAAACATGGAAACCTTCTGAGAAAAGCCGCCTCCGGTGATGCGAACAACAGCCCCAACTTTCTAGACTGGGCTACCACACCCCCTTCGAAATAATGGAATATCAAATTTAAACCAACCCCTCCCAAAGGACTTTTCGCCTGAGCGGAGCTCGCCTATACCGGAATATAGGGGCGAGTCAAAAGTCCTATAAATCCCTTACTATCGCAGTCTTGTAATCATCTCAATATATTTATGGGGAGACCCGCGAGGATTCGAAATATTATGACTTTTGTTATTCCCGGTTGGTTCTCGCACCAAGCTAAATACTCTATCGCGAGCCTATTTCCTACAGTACTGGAACAACCGGTGATGTCTCCACATTGTGAAGAGATTACCATTTTAATTAGCTATCGATAAGGTAATTATAACTCCTGAAAAAATTAGGAAAATGTCTCAGGAAGAGGACGATTTTCCCGTCTTAGAAATATTTCCTGGAAATACTATTGTTGGGTTTCAAAAATCAATAATCACGCTTTATATATTTTTGATCGTGCATGTTTATTATTTTAGTTATTATCGGGTTTCCAAGCCTCAATTTTTAATATGAAATGACACTCGTAATGGACCCGTATTTGGAAGCAGTCGTGATTTTGACATTTCGGCCCTCCGTTGAAATTCGTGATTCGGAAAATGAGACTCCCATAAATAATATTCGGCGATAATTTTGATTCCCCTCGAAGCATTTCCAAGCAGTAGCCACATGTCGTTTGAGAAATTTCCCCTTGGAAAGCGACGCTCATCCGGACGGATAGGACTCCGAGACGCGTTTAGGGCCGGGCTGAAAATTTCGCTTCACGACGCACTCAGATAAATGAAGATGACAGCTCAAAGGCGGGTTTTCCCCCCTGAGAGGGGGAGGGAGCTCTTGATTACGGTGGCCCCGTTTCTTTCGGGCGCCTGACAAACTCCTTTGCCAACATCTTCGTTGCCCTGGAGTCTCTTAAACCAGTTTAAATCACTCAATTCCTGGTGGAATAATCGCCAAACTTCCATCAGAGTTTCTAAGCTAGTCTCAGAAAGTAAAATGCTAGTTACTGTGAATAGAATCGGTATTATTTCGCATAGCAAGTTTCATTCCTCAAATACTAAAATATTTGAGCTTGTTAACAAATTAAAGATATATATTTTCAGTAATGCGTATTTTTAAATTAAATGCGCTCCATTCACAATCGATTACAAAAGGAGTTCCAATCAGTGCTACTCTCAGATTTTTACCAAAATCGATTTGAATAATTACAATGACTACATAGAATGTAAGGGAACTATCGGTAAAATAAGGGTGCGAAAGTTACCATCCGATGATCAGATATGACATGTTTTGGCTTTCTGCCATCTTCAGTAACGACACTGGGTGACAGGAAATTTTACGTCGTAGGCGATGGCTGGGACTAGACGACACTATTCATAGATGAATATCGTGGATATTCATCGGCCGATAGGTAGCAGTTGGTGGCGACTTGGTCCACCATTATCTGCGCCTTGTCGGTACACAACATTAGACTGCAATAGAGGAGACACCAACCGGGCTACTCTTATCGCTAGAAACAATCTCCGCTTCACAACTTAGTTCCGAACAGCCAACTCCTAATTGGATAGTTTTCTGCGACCAACCCCTATACTCTTACAACTCCGGATCGATCCACTTTCAACCGGTGCATTCCACAAGTGTGCCCGCCGGTGATTTCGCCCACTTCGTACGAGGCCGTTTCGAAGAAAGATTTCGGTCGGGCTCACTCAAGAATATTACCGTGATTTTGTGCAGTGTCGTCAATTTCCTGGTGTTAACGCCGTAGCGCCAATCTCTGGTGGAAATTGTTAATATTCAAATACCACAATTATCAACTGAAGTGACTATAGTTATATTAATCATGCGCTCGAATTATCTGTCACAGTTATAGTAATTTTATTAAAACTAAAGGTTGTTTCTAACCTTGTGCTGGGCAGGCAGCCGGTTCTCGGTCATCGGCGGCTCCCTCAATGCCCGGCTCGACGCCGACGTTTAAAAATTGACAAATGACTGTTATTTAAATAGGCGCACAATTGATGTTAAATTGATGAACGACTGAGAGGGACTGGGATGCTGCGAGCGGAGTTGCCTTGGCGACCCCCACCCTTCGTGGCTCCGCGGCTGCGTCCCTTCCGATTCCTACAGTCGATACATTCACACCCTCATCCCCGCCGCTCTCTCTCCCGGTCCCCTTTAGAAAACATCTCCCATCGAGCTCCCGTCATCCCACCGAGGCCTCCCCTTAAGATTACAAACCGACAGGAAAATTCTGGCCGTCGAACTATATTCCGTTTTCAACGTCAGTTACCCCATTGGCTTGTGTCGAACCCCAAGTTTTCCAGGAACGAACTTAATCTTACTTCATCTCAATGAAGGTCAAAATAATGAATATTTGGGGCGAGGGTTACATTTTCCATATATTTTCCGGTCAAATATATATAATAGAAACGGACTTTAGTGTGTGTACTCTTAAAAGGATGATACCCTATATGCACAATATTTAGAATTTGTGTTTAACAAAAAAATTGGAGTGATTTATAAATATTCGAGGCTCGTAAATCGTATAAGGTGGTTCTGGCTGCATCTGTTGCCCATTCAGAGATACTAACTACTAGCTAACACCAAACAAGAAGTATATAACAAGCAACTAAGGAGACGTGTTGTCATATACTTCTAAATATTACCAATCTGCCAAGTGTGAAATCCGTGAGCACGTATTGCCTGTTAGACGACAGTGTATGTAACACTGAGCATTGGAAGACATGCAATTAATCGTCCGAAACCATTCCGCCCTTACCAGTTAGGCTGATTAATAGAATGCCTTCACTACAGTAAGATATGATTAGAATGAGGTTTTTTGAATAAATTCCCTTCCGGTATTTTAACCGGTAAATTCAAACCGGTATTTTGCATTGTATATATTCCGTAGCATGTGCTTGGGTCATGTTAATATTTGATTGGTTGAACAGAGGTAGGGCGGTCACGTGGGGCCAATACCACGCTGGATTGACTCCGCCCAACTCACCCCCAGAGACCACGCGAGAATGACTTTTATTTATCAGGAACCCCTGTCTTTAGGCCACCATCCCCAACTGCACGGATATCCACCACCGTTCGTCCATTTCACATGGCAGTCCGATAACTGTACGCAACCCAGTATAATATACACGAAAAATAGGATACGAACGAGATTTACGGGGAAGTAACAGACATTGTACAGACAGTTCTAAAATGCCATCATTAGGGTGGCTTCTTTATGAAGAGAAACAAGCAACAAAATAATATCCCACAATTGTAACGAATTATAACTATAAAGGTTGATTGTAAATAAAAAAGAAAAAAGTGTAAAAAGCTCAGCTAGAAAAAGAGGACAGCCATGTCGAGGTCTTGAGGTACGGCTTGTCTTCTGCTTCTTGTTCGGTACGTCCTGTATTCGTATTGCATTCATTTTAGATTATACAAATATTACCGGGTGATGAGGATTATCGCCCACTAGCAAGATTTATGGAATAATATTTCAGCCCGACGACGGGTCGCAGATTACTTCCAAACGTACCAGGGAAACTGGAATTTAATTATGAAGAGTGGTGGCCTCTGTTGTATCCATGAAATATGGCCATGTGCGTTGAAATGGAGATCGATAACAGAGAAACGATGCCAGCTTAATGAAAGTCGTTGGCAAACTTTTCCAATAATGGAATGTTCCGTAGATCATTTAAAACGTGCGTCCCCCACTATATTCTGCTCTCTTATATATCAACTATATCAATCTCTGTTGACTCTATCATTTGATATTGAACCTATTTTATTTTAATAAGGAGCCACCACATTATTATAAACGTAGGAGGAGAATTACAGGAGGTGAATAAATTTGAGGATCCGGTTGGGCTGTTCGTAATTTTTCAATGAATGATCAGTTACAATTATATCACCAAATAAACGGATAGCTAATTGAAAAATAATATAGGACGCTTTATGTGCCCTTATTCCATAAAACTGTAATTACTTATTAATTGGATTTTATAATTTCGTTAATAATCCGGTTATTCCTAATGAAAATATGAATAATTTCTCAAAGACGTAATGTTTTTAAATTTTCAGTATTATTTCGGGACTATTGTTTAGATGATATATTTTAGTTTTTTTTTAAAGCCTAGTTAACTCTATAAGAATTATTTAGTATCGGTGAAATGAAATTAATCCAGTTGCAAAATGTAGCCTTTCATAAACCTCTCCGTTTGTTCTCTGAATAACTCTCACTGCGCATTGTTTCAATTACTGTTGTTTAAGAGGGTTAATTGTAATATCGGTCCGCCGGGTTTAAATTTTATTAAGAGCTCGAGATCCGGTGTTCTCTGAATGTCATAGGTCATGGGGACTTCCACGAATCGTCCCTGTTAACGATTGGGCTGCGAGTCTATACAACAGGTGTTCCACGCCTAGTTGTTCTACAAGGCAGAATATAATGCCTAACTGTTATTATAAAAGTAAAATAAAAACTCGTTAATGTAAAAGCAGGATATTTAAACTTGCTTTTAAATTCGACAATTTTGTATACAATATTTTTCACAGTTGGTGCAATTTTTAAATGTACTAAATGCTCCTTGATATACGTCTACATGCAGTACAAGATTCGCCAAGTTTTCGGTTCGGCAATATGCGGTAATCGGTTTTTTCCCTATCTAGGCAATGTTGTTGCCTCCAATTTCGAACGATACGAACGGAAAGTGGTTTGATAAGAATTAAGTAATAATGGCCCCTAGAATAACGACACAGTGAAAATGTAATTGATTTTCACAATAAAAAGCTTTTGTAAGGAGTCTCAGAACATTATTGGAATACTGGTGTAATTCAGTGGGGAATGTCATTTTAAAAACCTTAAAATGACATTATAAAATACCCGAAATTCGATGTATTTATCTCAGTATTTTTATCTCCATAATATTTTCACTCACGTTTTGCCTGCTTTCAATATTGAGTTAATAACTAATATTACATATTTTCTTAGGCACGTCTTAATATTAGATATGTCGTTCTTTTGTCAAACTGTAGATTCTAAAGTTCAAACATTTTCATTCTAATAAATACTACAATTTTTTTATAAAATTTGTGTGAAAAATATAGTATACGGACGGAGTATATAGTAGTAGACTTTATAAAGACTCGGAGGTTCCATCATTTCTGAATATGTTATAGTTATTTTATTATTTCAGACCGTAATACAAAGATATTTTTGGCAGCATACATTTTCAAGAGGAAAAATATATTATTCTACGACTTGAATATTTGTTTTCGTTGGACCTCTAATAACACGAACCGCTGAACTACTGACAATGGCAAAAAGCCAGCGCCGTTTCAGTCCCTGGCGAGTCCCTGGTCGAGTGTTGATGGACACTTGTGATATTCACAATTTGAATACTTTCAGAGATATATTGCACGCGCAGTTTCAGAGAAAACCAGCTATAACTCTTGACGATTGAAATCTGTGATTCTAGACTAGAAATATTCGAAAATAATAATGCAAATGTGAGTTCTGCCTTCACTAGGTGAAATTAACAATTCCGCTAGGTATAATTCCAATTGCGTTCCGACGTTAGTGATTCCTCACAGAACTGCCTGGAGACTGAATCATTAGATTTCGCTTCACCATTCGTATTTCGTATCATTGAAATACTTGTTTGGAATATGTCCGTTCCGTCTCCCCAGTGAATGGTTGAAAGCACTTGGGATAGGAATCCTTCTTAAGGCTCAAAATAAATCTGGACATCCCCGGTGCAATAATGAAAAGTAACAGCTCATAATTTCATTTTAATTTGTTTTTCACAAAAGGGTTTTCAAAACAAGGAAAGGGGAAGGATTTTGCTCTGAGATTTTGCACGGAGATCGTCCGCTCGGTGGCTTTCGGGAGGCGAATCGTAACTGAGAAATAATTTATACAAGACGTTCGCTTTCAAATTTGGGTACAATTTAGTATAGAGAGGTTGACAGGGATATGGCGACAATAACCTTGGTTAGTGACTACTTGTTGAATGCGGCCTTTCGCAACACGGCCCTCGGGCACGGGCGCCGGGCTCCCAACCGGTTTGGGCGAACACTGGGGTGGCGTGTCTTGGGGCAATTCCTCTACGGGCCCAACACCCTCAGCCCGCACACAGTTCAACCCCCTCCGCCGAAATCATCGGCCAAATTCAGTTCTTCCTGCCTAGCCCGGGGTTGATTACGGAGCCCGACGAAAGGAACATCTCGCAGAATATAAATATTTCAGATTACATAAATTTCCCGTTGTGTATTAATCCGAACGTGATTTAATGTATTATTAACTGTACAATTAAATACTCGCTGGAGACAGCGAGAGAAGACAGAAACATCACGAACCTACAGTATTCCAACCCCTCGCAGACCACAAAACAGGTATATCAAATTATGTACAATTAAACTTACAATTAAATACAAGGTTAAGTATATCTTATCGGTTAGCATATGTAATTTTTAGCATATATAACTAGCATATGTAACTATTTTAGACCCTCATGCCAATAAAATTTATTTTTGTTCGCAGAAATTTAATACAGAAACCTGTCCGTTTGTTTGGACTGGCCGGAAAATGAAAGTTTTCGATAATTTTGACGCGACCGCTTTCTGTGGGCGCCTCGAAATATTTCTGAAAGGGGTCTGAACGTGCTTTCGTGTTTTGAGACACTGGGTATTCCGGTGCGCGTTGGCCCCTGGAGGGGAGGAATGAATGACTAAGATATCAAAGCAGCCGGGGGGGGGAGCCGCTCTAAGAATAGGCCGCCGCCAACGCCACCCTCCTCCCCTCTATTCACTCCTGGAATCACACTGACGGGACAAATACATTTACACGAGCAAAATTTTAGTTTAGCGACACAGGTTGCTGTCTCCGTAATGAATATTATGAAAATATATCATTTGTTTATATACCTACTTTAATCTTAAATATATTTTATTACTTATTTTCAAATACACGTGTTTTTTATACATATTAAATTTTAAAGGGTATTCAATTCGATAGAACTCGATCTCAAACAGCGAGAATTTAAACAGTGTAGAACAGTATAGAATTTTCTTTAAATGATATGTTAAATAGAAAAATAGTTGAAGGAATGCGGAAGAATTTTTTGTTTTCGTGGATCTTTTTTGATTTTATATATTGAGGACGAGGCTCTAAAACCCAGATAAAAAAACAGAGAGGAATCAGAGAAGATGTTTCGCGCAGTTTCTCTCTCGGGCACAGTTCCGTACGGGCGGAACATAACAAAAACATGATAGGCAGCTTGGCAGATTGGCCAGCCATCAGACAGATTTATTCACAGGGTCAATGCCTAGTGCCCGTGGCCAAAGGGAAAAGCGTCTTTCTTGAAGTTTTCTATTTATAATGACCTTATCTATTTCAGTGTTATTAGAAACGTTGCGGACCAAAGTATGCTAGGTTTCCGGTTGTGTATAAATAGTTCAAATATTCAAATATACAGCTACTTTAGTAACTCTTCAATGGGGTTAGAGTTAAGGAGGAATTTGTGTGAATTCCAAAGTAGGCGGGTATTGAAACGGAATTGGGTGCCATGAAATGCAGACTTCCACCGATAATTTATATAAAAACCAATTAATTCCGGCGATGGACAATACTGGGGGTATTTAAAAATCTTGACTGTTCAGGGGACATTTTTGTTTAATAATAATTGTTCATGTTCAAAGTTATCGCTAGACTCACATGTCGGTAATCTCCCGGGTATGGTTGCGAATCGTGGATAGGTCCCGCGTTCTATTTCGAGACCGGTGTTCAGGATTATGACCGGGTTTGGAGAGGGGCGGTATTTCTGTATCGTCTTGTCAACCCGCTCTAATTGCGCCCGGGTATTTTTGGGCCGGACGTTATTCGGGTTTAGCCGCTCGGCTGGGCAGATTCTTATTTCGAGACAGCGAAACTGCCGACTCTCTGCATAAATTCACGCCTACATACAGTCAGCCGCTACGGTGAACACCTGTAAATTTATTTTGAATAAGGATACTCCCGAAATAGAACATTTTACTAGGAAGAAAACTCACTCTAAATTTTGAGACTGCACAACTCCGTTGAAGTGTTCTGAAATTGTAAACTTTCGGTTGAAATTACCCCAGCGTCTCCTCACGGCGTCTGAAGTCAGCATTAAGTTCGTATTAATTTTTATTTTATTATTATTTATTATTATTAAGTTTTCTGTACCCATTATAGTCAATTTAGATTTATGATATTTATTGACAAGAGTCAATAAATAAATAGTATCCCTATAAGATATAAATTTATATCAATAAATATCAAGCTTCATTCGTAAAATAGGTTAAATTGAATAATGCTGTGTGGGGAAAATATTATACATTTTTCTGCACATATGTGCACGTGTAATCAAAGATGAGGATAAAACATGACGAGTTCATTGATGAGAGAATTTTCCAATCTTTTTCAGGTAAAAAGTAATAATACAGGCGGGTCAAGTACACGAAATGGCCGACTCAACCCAGTTTCCGCTTTTACGCTGTAAACATTCTTCCTCCGTCTCATTTCTGTAGAGTGTAGTTGGTATAGTTGTTGTTTTTTTTTTATGCAGCGACCGAAACTGGAACCAGGACGAAGGCAATAAATCCGAGGGAGGTCCCCGACCCGAACCACGGAGTGTACGACGATAACGCAAGTGGCACATCTTCCGTACCAGAATGGAAGTTCTGGTCGGGCGGAATTTTTTTCCTTTTACCCTTCACTTCACTCACTCTTGACGTCAAGATATGAGTTATGCGCTCTGGAATGTATTTAGAGTTACACTCGAACGCTTTCGGAGCCGTTTGTCAAAACCCGATATAGAACAGGGTCTTGAACTTATAGCGCGCAAGCGATCCTTTCTATTTTCGCGCCGACGGATCTTTTCCTTTTAAATTCGCACGGCCATTTGTGATATTTCTTTACTTTCAACATACACAAAGCATTCAAATACAAAACATAAAGGGCCATATTCCAATGCTACGTTGGCAGTAAATTTTCTTCTATTGCAAATTTCACTTATTAAAATAGTGGAGCTCGCTAACACAGTATACTGACTTATTATCTTGTCTTGTTGAATATAATTTTCTTTTTGAAACCGTTCGATGTAGCGAATCATAAATCATCCGAGTTCTCAGACTGCTTTCACTCTCGCGATTCGATCCGGCCCTAAAACAGGCGTTGGCTGTTTCGGACACGCGGAACGGAAATAACAATGAAGCGATTAAGAGGGAAACGGGCTGGTCGAAACCCTATGACCTTTCCCCGACCATCATCCACAGAGAGCGTCCCACGCTCGTTTATTCGGTTGCGATGAATTTCAAAACCGGGACGAATATTTAAAGTCGGCCGTGCACTGAGCTGAGAATTTAATTGTGAGTTGTGAGTTTCATTAGGTGAATAATTAAAAAACAACAGAAATTAAATGTAACGGGAATATCGTCACTGTAAAATGCTGAATGAAAGCTTGCACCCAACCGTGTCACCTGAAGAGTGAGTTTGTCCAAACCGATAAGAGCGATGGAGATTCGGCATATGTAATTTTATTTGTGTTTTACATATAAAATTTACATATATAAGTAAAAGATTGTTCAAGAAAAATGAATTTCAATAACGTTTATAGAACATTATATTATATTTATTGACATTTTTGGAATTTATTGACGTTACACAAATAAAATATGACGGCTGATGCATATGAATAGTGATTAAATACATGTTATATATTTAAGAAGATGAAATACCCGGAGGCACGGGAAAAACGGTACTCGATACGTAAATAATAGAACTAGAAGTTCCGAAAATCGCCCGTTTTAATTAATCGGTCTATAGCGTCGATTTACAGAATAGTTTCTTGCCTCGGTTCGAATCCCCGCTTTCCAAGGCGCCCGGAAACGTTTTATTTCCTCCTATCCCCCCTTCCGTCAATTAAAAGTTTCCGCTCTCCTCCGATAGAGGATTATCGTATAAGTTGTCTGGGGAAGGGGCACTGATGAAAAAAGTTGGGCTAGCCCCAACTCCTCCCCTCGTTGAGGAAGGCCAAGTTTGCTCCCGAAGTCCCTTTAGTTGGGACAACCGCTCCGGGAAACAACTGGAAACTTCAGCCCCGGAAAGACAGTGCCTCCATTTGATGGGCAAAAGAGGAAATCGACTTGCATTTTCACCGAGACACGATTGTCCCATCGTCTTACTTGCGCATTATTAAAGTGCGAACAAGGTTGAAAACAATTGTAGGCCACGTATGAAACTTCCCTTTTCGTATTATATATTGGATTTCACCTGGGGATTCTCAACAGTGCATTTAGATAATGTGTATCCCGCGTAGGAAGTATGAAGTTCATCCCTGCTGAGCTGTGAAAATGCCACAACAAAGCAAGCGGACTAGGATAGCGGTTAAACAGTGTTCTATCGGCTGAACATACAATACCCCCCGGTATCGATAAACTAAGCGTCTCACTGTATTATTGATGGAATACCATGGCGATATAATTGATGGTGCTGACAATAGTGAAAATTCGAAAAAGGTCTATCTTAAGGTAGAATAAGTAGTAAGACGTATTTAAGGCAGAATTGAATAGCTATAAAATGAATTTCGAATTGTACCTTTATCTTATTTGCCTCTACTTGAAAAAGTTAGAATCAAGTAACTTGAAAGTTAGAATTCCTTAAACGTTTATGTTTATGTGTGAATACACATATACATCAGAAATTCTGGCAGATTTGGGCTATTATCGTATTATAATTACGGTCTGACTCCGACAGTATGTCAGGTAATACCCCAATATTATTCAAATTGAATGGCGTCGCAATTCGCGGGGAATCTTCTAGCAGTTCAGGAACATCTTCAGAGGTAGCGCTACTAAGCAATTTCTATTTCAGTTTACAAAATAACGGTAACAATTTTTCTTATTTCTTTAAATTAAAGGGGTGCTTTAAGTTGCCTTAAAATATAAGAAGTAGATTTAAATATAAAAAAATAGTAGTATTTTAAGTAGCATTCATTGTTCAGTTTAAGACTAACACACAAGCATTATTTTTTATTACACTAAAGAAACCTTTGTTCACTGCTTGATCTTTTGGACATGCAAAACTTTGTTCACTCTAATTTCCCAGTTCTTAAATTTGCTGAATTTTGAAGGAGATTATCAAATTTTTGTATTAAATTTAGCCTTCCATGATAGTATGCAACGTGTTACAAACATCAAAATATTTTGTTCATGGTTTGTAATGTTAGCACATCATTAAAAAATAAACAGATATATACAGATGAGTTGGATTTCCTCATCTGTGAATGAAAGACAGTTTAATTTCTAATATTATAATAATTATTAAATTTTATGTACTACAATATTTTTTAAAATATATGAACCAGTTTAAACAGAACATCAGGGGTTATTTTTTGTTATAGGGATCTATATTGTTCTTATCAAATTTTAATTTATTACCCAGATTTTTATCCAGATCATATACACTATTGTTTTACTGTATAGAAGTGTAATTAATTACAATTTATAATACAACTTTTCTTATACTTCATTTTTTATATCTCATTAATGAGACATTGTGTGTACACTATATTCAACGAAAATCAAATTTCATTTGAGAGCCTTTGCTATAAGTATAAGACTGCAGTGATATAATACATTATTTCTAACAATTTTGAAATTAAATATTATATAAAACATTCAAATTCATAATTTTCAAAAGAATAACAGGAATATTAAGGTTCTTAATTTAATGTTAAACAGTCTTAGAAGAATGTACAGAACATAAACTGGACGATCTGTGATATTAAGACATTGGGGTAGTGGAATCACTCTTCTATCATCATCTTCTATTATCATCTTCTTTATCCACTCGCATTTCCTTCTCTGCTTCCTCAGGATCACTCCTTTGGTGAGGTGCTTAAGCATGTTGGTTGCCAGTGATTTGAATATATGAAGGAAACCTATCTGGTGTTGTGTATTTACAATCATAAAAGTTTTCCTGTTGATCCAAAATTTATTGAAAAACTTTAGTTTTAGTAATCTAGTCAGCTACACATGCACTGATAAACTAGCGCCCCCCTGAGTGTGGTTCGGAAATGTGCTTAACTAAAGTTCGTTGAGTGCACTTGCACCGATGAACTAGCGCCCCCCGAAGGTAGTGCGGAAATGTACTTAACTAAAGTTCGTTGAGTGCACTTGCACCGATAAACTAGCGCCCCTTGAGGCTGGTGCGGAAATGTACTTAACTAAAGTTCGTTGAGTGCACTTGCACCGATAAACTAGCGCCCCTTGAGGCTGGTGCGGAAATGTACTTAACTAAAGTTCGTTGAGTGCACTTGCACCGATAAACTAGCGCCCCTTGAGGCTGGTGCGGAAATGTACTTAACTAAAGTTCGTTGAGTGCACTTGCACCGATAAACTAGCGCCCCTTGAGGCTGGTGCGGAAATGTACTTAACTAAAGTTCGTTGAGTGCACTTGCACCGATAAACTAGCGCCCCTTGAGGCTGGTGCGGAAATGTACTTAACTAAAGTTCGTTGAGTGCACTTGCACCGATAAACTAGCGCCCTTGAGGCTGGTGCGGAAATGTACTTAACTAAAGTTCGTTGAGTGCACGGCACCGATAAACTAGCGCCCCTTGAGGCTGGTGTGGAAATGTACTTAACTAAAGTTCGTTGAGTGCATTTGCACCGATAAACTAGCGCCCCTTGAGGGTGGTGCGGAAATGTACTTAACTAAAGTTCGTTGAGTGCATTTGCACCGATAAACTAACGCCCCTTGAGGGTGGTGTGGAAATGTACTTAACTAAAGTTCGTTGAGTGCATTTGCACCGATAAACTAACGCCCCTTGAGGGTGGTGTGGAAATGTACTTAACTAAAGTTCGTTGAGTGCATTGCAGCGATTAACTAAATTACTAAAAATAAGCTTTTTTCTACAAATTTTGGATCAACAGGGAAACTTTTATGATTGTAAATACACAATACCAGATAGGTTTCAGTCATATTTGGAAGTCAGAGCATAATAGTTGTGACCAGTTATGTGATATATTTGAGCGAAAATCTAACAAAGACAAACCGATTAACAAAATCCTTTCTAACCCAAATAAGACAAACAACATCCTCCCAAAACACTACAATTGTATACTTGTACACAGTACAAGTGACAGTGACAGTGCAGTGAGGATGCCCAAAAAGCATCCAAAGTGCCAAAGTGACTAACACCGCTACTGAAGATGGCGAGCAGCCGAAACCGATCTAGCGTTAAACCTAATCAAAGAGTGGGGAAAGAAGCTCGAAAGAGGATAAGTAAAAGTTAATAACGTTACAATGATTTTTATAAATGTAAGAAATATTCAACTCCAGGCCATCGGTAGAGGTTTTATATAAAATTTTTTTTGAGTTCTCCATTTTCATAATGCCATAACTTCTAATACCTTAGTTTTCCCAAGTTCAAAGGTATTGTCCAGAGGGCGGAAATTATAGGAGCGTTGGCGTCTAGAGGGGCTGCGAGTGACGGGGGTGGGGGCTAATGAGGGCCCCTCGCCGTCCACCACCTCAGATGGAGGGTTCGTTTTTATTCCTCCCTCTTTCCCATCTCTACCTCCTCCACTCCCATCCGGTAATCGAATCGTCTGTCCGGCCGTTTGTGTTGAATCCCCAGTCCAACGGTTCTCCGCCTTTAGGCGGTTGCAAAACTTCGGAGTTCGGAGGATATTTGTGTCCCGAACGCCCTTTTTTCCCGGCCGGAAAGTCAAACGAGGTGTCAGCCTTTGCAATATATCCCGGCCGAATTCCCAACCGCAGAGACAAAAGCAATGATGTAGATTGAATAAAGTAGTAGACCCCACTTTTCATATTATTATCTGGTACTGAATTAATATTAAATTGGTGCGCCTCATTATTCTTACATTTAAGTATCGATTTTTGAGTCTAAGAATATAAATGTAATAACATTTTACATTGTACTAGACATTGTCTAACGGTAGAGACCAAAAATGTGCTGTATCCATTAGTGTTTGGATGATGACTCGGTAAAGGTAATAAAAAAATAAACGGATGTTTTGGGGGACGTTTATTTATTGTTCAAAAAATATCTTGCAGAAATTTTATGGGGGGATCACAGTAGTAGTTGTGCTCGAGGAAGAACGGGAATAGGAGAAGAGAAAGAGTGGGTGGTGGACGCTCTAATTGAAACTAGGGCCGATTTAGGCGACGACGACGGCGGGGGCGACGGGTACGTGGCCGAGGTGGTGGGCGACGGGCACGTGGGCTACGTAGGGGTGGGCGGCGTAGGAGACGGCCACGGGTGTCGGGACGTGATGGACGACGGGGGCGACGGCGGCGTAGGCGTGGCCCTCAACGGAGCTGTAGGCGAAGTTGCCTCCGATCCTGTCGCTCTTGATGACGGCGCTGTCCAGGCTGGGGGTCCTGACGAGGGCGGGAGCTCCCACGGTCACAAGACCGGCCTGGGCCACGGCTACAATCAAGCACAACACTACTGCGACCTGTTAACAACACCAAACATCGGTTAGACTAAACACGATTATCACTCCAAAAACGGCTTAAGGAAATATAACTTGCGAACACGAGAAAAACCCATATCAGATTGTCTCTGCACTAAACAGTAAAAGTACCTGCACGATGTACAGGCACCTACAGGATGTATTACCTTGAGGGTACATACTTGTACACCTGCAGGACTTAATCAGATAATCGAGTTATATAATATCTACCTAGTTTCCTATTTTTATATCCTTTTTTTTGCTTCCGTTAAAATCTCTACTAAATAATATATTTAATCCATTAACCAAGCTCAGAAAAGATAAACTACGAAAAAATAATTGTTCTTTTACAATTAGACGATCTATGTCTACATTAAATGTGTTCAGTTTGCTGAATTTCACATCGGATTTCTGAAATCTAAAGACGCGGGGAAATTTTAATATCGGACTTCATTGTTACCGGTTTTGTGAATATAACTTTTCGTAAAAGTAATAGGTTCGAGCGTCACTGGCGATATAAAATTAAATCTATTTCTGGACGTGCACCACGTTTACGCCGGACGGTAAACAAGACCAATTGATATCTAAAGCGTTTCGTCCGATCGCCGAAAAGCGGGTAAAATCGTTTGCGGGGGTGGGAGGTGTGAGCGGTTGACGAGCGGGTGGCCCGGCTCCCTCTTCCCATCGATTGGTCGGGGAATTCAAATCGGTTACACGGGGGGGTTGGGAGGTCACGCATGTGCCCTCCGCCTGTTTGTACCTGCGCCCCAACCCCCCGTCGGCCAAACTGCAATTCATTATGCCGGCCGGATTATCTGACAATTCATGATTCATGGCCTACAAATGGAATTGGGCGGCCGGCCGAAGAAATTTATTTCTCGATGCCCCGCCGGCGAGGGGCCCCGGCGTACGAGTTATTTTGATTCAATGGCTAAACTTTTCGCATTCCTCAGGACCGAAACGTAGGCCGGTTCGTTTTAAACTGTACGATTTTGAAAAACGGTCAGAATCCGAAGAAAACAATTACACTCAGAAATCTTAAGAAATATTTCGCCTCTCGTTTGAAATTATGCTCCAAATTTTATAGTTTCTTTAGGGTTTAACTCGGAAATTAGAAATGTGAAAAAGCGTTAGATAAATCGGTAAATGTTGGGCCGAAACTATATTTCTGAGATTGTCGTCTTACCTTCATGTTTGAGAGAGGTTGTTGATGTCTTCCGCTTGGAGTCAAGGGAACTACAATGCTTCTGGCGGTGAGCCGGGGGCTTATATAGCGGGGCGGGCGCCAGTGGGGAGGAGCCGGTTATGAAGGAAGTAATACGTCGGATTTGGCGCTCGGATAACGCTGCCACGCCCAAACGTCTCTGTGCCCTCGTGTGAGTCCGTCCGTGTGACCTTCCAGACGCGGCCCAGGGTCGCTTCGCCCAATATCAAAAGTTAATTCGGTGTACGAATTTGGAACGGTTAATAGCTTTCAGCTGGCCAATCCATTGATCCGGAGCCCGAGATTCTGTTCTTAAGAAATCTATTATATAAGAGTATCAACTCTTCAAATATAACCGACGGCGTCTAAAGCCCTCTTCCTCCCGATTGGCACAGGAACTTCCTTTCTACGCGCACTGAGTAAGACTGAGTAAATAAGTAAGCCATAATCGTGTCATATTGTTATAAACGCTTTGATTCCGATCTTGTAGATGAATTTATTCTTGCAAACGACATTATGCAAGTATTTATTATGGGTTGGGAAGTTTGAAATTGAATACAACGTCTGTAATTATTACTTGGGCTAAACAAAAGTGATAAGCACAGAAGTAGATCTGTTATTGCATTCGTTAGATACCACTGTTTATGTGGATTTCCGTTACATACTGCCCGCGAACAATGGTATATTAATTTGTAGTTTTGAAATTTAGCCTGAATTCGATTTTTAGGTTTTAATTGCGCCACCAGTTCGAAGAATTAATTCATGGCCACGAAGGTATTTTATTTTTTGGAGCTGCGTCCTACACGTAAATGTCATGGCGAATCGGTACTGCCGGTAGAGCTTGGTCTTAGTCAGAGCTGTTAAACCCTAATATAGAAAAGTGAAAATAAAAAAAAATATACAATAAGACAAGTATCAGCTAAAATTACAAATTCGCAAGTCGGTAAATGAAAAACCATAGGAAATAGTTAAATTCTCATTATTACGGTCAATGGATTTTAATTGAAATGACAGACCTCTTTTACTTCAATTTATACTCTCATTCTTCTAGCAAATACAGTGTACATGGATTAAATTTTACTACAATTTGTATTTCTATGTCTAATATCTTGAGTGTTAATTGACGCTGTTAAAATAATTCATCTTAATTATATGAAACATATTTGTGAGGAATATTTAAAATGATCGGATATAATAAGGTAAAAAAGTTTGTCAATTTTCTGATTCCACTCAACCGTTCCGTGAGTCACCTGTAGCGAGCCAGAATTGAGGCGTTTTTTCTTGGACCGCGCCTTTATAAATATTTCGCATATCCTTCTACATAAAAGAGGCGGTAGTAAGTTTTACTTGTTACTCATTTTACTTTATTTTCATTCATATCATGAATTTATGGTTAAATATTTAATCGATAATCTTTAACAATTAGTGGGATTCCAACCAATTAGTGATTATGAAGCAGCTGATAATTGGAGACAACATTTTTGGACACTATCAAATTGACGAAAATTCTCTGCTGAAATTATTCAGATGACTGGCGAAAGGGAGAAACGACTTTGCGAGCTTCGATTGCGATGAACCTTCGGTACTCGACTTATCAAATATGCCGTGTATATAACGAACTATAAAATCATTGTAAGTTGTTTTTGTAAAGAATATAATGTCCTGATTGTATAGCATATTTAACTTGGACGAAGGACTAAAGTATTGTAGTCCACTGATATATTATAAAATAGTATAAATATATTTTACAAAACAGAAGAGAGATAATTAAATTGACAGAGTGTTAAGAACATTTCAGGGGAGGCAGGAAGAATCACCTCAACCCTGATTTCAGATAGCCAGAACCTTTATTATTGTTTTAGTCTAATATTACAAGTAATGATTGTTACTGTTGTTACAAACCATTTAAAAATCCTGTTGACTGAAGTCCTGGGTGAATTTTAAGTAGATCGGATGCACCCAGACAGCGCACCTCTGTAAGACATTGGCATTAAAATCCGTCTCTTAAACGGATTCAAATTACACTCAAGATAAACTCCCGGTGTAAACGTTTTCCCGGCTTAGCGTAAACATCGCCTCCAGAGTGTCAATATTTACGAAAACGCTAAAGCGCTACATACATCACCCGGTTTTAACGATAGTCCCCGGGCTCGTTACGAACTTGAACCGAGCCCGGATTAGCAGGTCAAGTCTTCAGATAGGGGGAAAATTCAATTATATTACCTCCTACATATAAATGCACGGATCGTAAAGATAATAATCTTTTACCAAATGTGAAACAGATGTTCAGGAACAGAGCGCCTACTGCAGTTAGAAAAAAAGCCTCTTAATCATTTAAAATGAGCAAAATTTGCGTTTCATTGAAATTAAAATTCCAATAAAACCATCTCTTGAAATAAAAATGAACCGTTATTCGCGGAAATATTATTTTCGGAATATATGCATTACCACGTTAACCGCCCTGAGACGCACAGTTACGCCTCAATTTTTTTAGGTTCTAGGCAGTGTGACACATCATATGTCACTTGAGCCGGTTAATATTTCAGGGCGCGAGTCTCTCGAACTGCGTCTCACTGGGCCTATAAATGAGTGGATACTAAAAGACAGTGGGCTAGAATGACTTTCTTTATCCTGTTTTTCTCTATTCCTCCCTATTTCTTTTCTTATGTTTCCTCATTACTTGACTTCAAAGTATAATATACAGAATACTTTTCTATTTACATTTACATTAATGTAAATGAACTAAAATGATTGGAACTAAATTACGAAAAATTATCTATTATAGTAGCATAAAATTAGAAACGTGAGTATGGAATGCATCTAGGTCCGAACGCGATCTGAGGTGATTGTTCTCCCGAAGGTTGAACTTCATTCAAGTCCGCAAGCACAGCAATGTGTTGAAACAAACTCCCCTTTAAAAACATTTCAATTTATTCTAGTTTTTATCCAGGATCTCCCTAACGGGATGTAAACAGTTGAGCGCGTTGCGTCATCACAGCCGGCCGCTGTCTGCATCTCTCTTAAACACAAGGCTAACCTACCTCCAATTAGTTAAAGAGAATATTTATTTTGTATTTTCCTCTTCACAAACACGTCTCCATTGCTCTAGCTGCAGCCTTGGCTTTCTGCTATTCTGCAGGTTTTAGTCCTGCTTTATATATATAAACTCAATTTTCAAATTAAACACAGTACATTCATTATATTTCGTACATTTTGTTATCTTAACGATATTTTCATTAATTCTATTTATCACAATGTAGATTTCCCATTCCATGCCCCGATTACTAACTATTTGGATGTATGAGCAAAGGAAAACATATTTATAATTTCGGTTAATTTTTTGTTTCAAACCGTTTTGGATGTTTTAAAAATCCAAATATCCGTTTGGATATTTTATAATATCGTTCGGCAAATCCATTTGACTATTCGTTCCTTTTCAAACAAACGAAGTAGAAAATATTTCGAGTCTTCTGGCCTGGCCTTTCCCCTGCCTATCTGGAATCTTCAATTCACATAAAAAAAATCAAATAAGAATGCAATATTAATGGTGGGTCCTACATTCAGTGGAGGCAGCAGGGCGTGGTCGGGCTCAATATTAGCGACCTTGACAGAGGACTTAGCTTACAGAAAGAGCTTCCAGAGTGCGAAATTCCGGCACAATATCTATTTCAGACTAAGCCACTAAACACGTTTGCCAATTTTTGATCGAATAGTCGAAGATGTATTATATTTCGTTGAATAGTTGTGATCTTTCAACAGCGATTAGGTGACTGTAAAAGATTTGTCTGAAAATGCCTTCATAAACAACATAATTATTATCTTGTTACTGTATTAAACATCATATTTATTATAGGTGGCGATGCCTTAATTCATGCTCAGGGGTTAATTACATATTTTCAGGAAATATGAAATATGAAGATCTCATGATTAGTAGGGAAGACACAATTGAGGCTTTTTAAAGCCAGTTACATTCCATTTAATTTTAATAAATTAATAAAAAACCAATGTCTGTCCATCAGCATTCTGTTTATGTTATACTGAAGAAATTGAGAGCGTTGTTTTCCGATGAAGTAACTGAATAAATGGACTAAATAATTATTTCAATAGAGCTATTCCATTTAATTAACTAAAATTTATCTCTCTGCAATAAAAAGTATTATGTTAACGACGATGACCAGAAACTGAAGCCGGTCTAGGAAATGATTGAACAAGCGACAGGAGAGAGACTTCACCGGTGTCTTACTGTCACTACCAATTTGGTTATATATGAAATAAAAAATAAATAAAGCAATACTATTGACAGTGTTATAGTGTTTGTTAAAATAAAGTATTTAAGAAAGATCTCTGTAGGTCGCAAATGAAGTATTCGCATCTTAATAAAAATAAAATAAGCGTTGTCTTGGGAACGCGTAAGTGGAAATATAAAAAGACGTTAAAAAGTCAAGTAATAAACTGTGAAATGTAGGGAGAGAGAGTTTCCCCAGGGCTGAAGTCAATTTTCCCGTAGGATTTAAAATAAAACTGAAAATGTTAATCGGCCGGTCGGCGTCGTCAGTTAAGTGGGCGAGGGCGCGGCCGCCTTTTAATTTAGCGACCTCAACGAAGGACTCAAGGATTGGAACCCACTTCTGATACCAGTCAGAGGCACCTGCCGGCCCTGACCCAACCTCAAATACAAACCTAAAATACAACCTCCCCACCGGACCAATTATCAATTATCAATTGATTAGCTCGTCTACTTTCTGCTTTTACTTCTCGTCCTGTCTCTATACAGGACGGTGAGCCCACGTCGCGCTGCAGGTCGTGACAGCTATAAGAAAGAATTGTTTGAATATAATAACAATTAATTAACTTGTTGTTGCTGGTGGGGGAACTAGGTGCTTAAGGAACCGGTCTAGCATAGCATTAGTTCAGCAAGTGAAAACAGATAATCGCAAGAACGATCTTCGCTATTGATCACGGTTCTCCAAACAGATGTCAGCCAGTAATCTTAGGGAGGCGAGCATTCGTACCAATCATTTTGTTGGTTAATGTAATATAACCCATTAGCAACTATCAAAATTGCAGCAGAGGGTACAAGGGAACGTACGTTGTCATACCAAAGTAAAATTCGGTAGAATATCTATTTATGAACATTAACAATATTTTTAATTGTGGCACTAGAATTGCTATTTAAATTTTCCTGCGATGGATTTCTCAGGATTCAGAATTGGTATGCATTAAGATTTGAAGGTTTATCGATATTTACCGTTAAATGTCTGGTCATAACGCCCAATTTTATTCGAGCAATTTTTCGATAACATATTATTGGCCGTTTGTAATATTAATTTGGGGTAATATATAACCGCGAGGATTTATAATAATTGTCTTAATGAAAATTCATTGAAAACCACCACGACCGGTTTGAATATCTACCCGAGTCAAAACTCAACAATTCCTCTCTAATCTGCATATCCGGTTGGTCCAATCGCCTACGCGTGTATTATTCACAAAGTACATCGCCCTCTTCTGGGCGGTGCAACTCGCATGCACGCTCATGACACGATGGATACTCCTTTCAAGGTATTAGAGCGGAGCGTGTACTTTAATAGTGTTAAGTGTACTTTCACCTCGAGTCACTGAACGCCCCCCCAAGACATAATTGGTAGTAGTGTACTACGAAATGCAAATTGCAGCTATTTTATGAATGGATAGTAAACCGGGCAGAACAACCGTTAACTCAGAATGACGGCTACATAGTGTGTTTGATTATTTTTTAAATGTAATAAAAAAAGTTTAGAAATTGAATTAAAAAATAATTATTATTTATTTTATATTCCATTTTACTGTCCACTACGTTAGCACCAACCGATCAACCAATTATATTACATACTAATTTACTGACATCTCTAAGAGTGAAATTTAAATCTTAAATTATTCCATAGTTATATCGTATAATGATTTTTTATTTATTATAATATTTTTGTATTTATAGATATTCCGTAATTATTGCACTGACGGGAATAGTATCGACATCAGATCCTCACTATGTGGAAGTAATGTCATGACCATGCAAGCCGATACCGTTCTAGGTTTCAGAAAACGTGGAAACAGAAAGTAACAAGAGTAATGTTGTCTTTTGTGGATTCTAGAATGAGAATTTTCCGTTTTATTATATGGTATAACTCGACCAGATTTCTCATTTTCCTGAGACATTGAGCGCGTTCATCCATCCCATAGTCGAGTGATACGGACAAAGGTGGTGTCCGAGGTGATCCGTTTCTTTTTCCTGTACGTGCCTCGGTGTTATTTTTAAAGTGACGAGGAATAAGGCGACAAAAGGTGGAACAGGGAAGAGCACACGTCGCCCTCGTCGATGCCGTAAGTTGATACAAAGGGAGAAAAAAGCCGGGCGTAAACAATACCATGAATGGTCGGTGGATCCGTCCGAAAAAAGGGGTCTCTCGAGAGGAAGAAACGGGCTCTCGGGCCGGGACTCTCGGGAACGAAACCGAAGAAGTGGATCACCTTGGGTGTTAGCCGGATTCGAGTTTGCTTTTGATCCGGCCAAGGTCCCTAGCCTTCCTTCACACCGTTCCTGCTACTCGTGTTCCATCGCGACAACCTTGTCGCGTTTTTCAACCATCGCGTCCACAGGGCCTCCAAACTAGCCATTTTATACAGTTTATTAAATAAAGGATTGATAATTTCAGTTATACGTTTGTCAACAATCTATTACACATCATTTCGATTATAATTAACTCGTAGCTCTTATATGATGATTAAATATAATTTACGCGTCCTCAAACCAATAAAACTTAATCTCCTAACTTAATCCTACCGCTGGTTATCAAAAGAAGTAGAAATCAGGAGACAGTGTCAATACTGAACTTCACGAATCCTTTAGAGCAAATATGTTGATTTATATATTTTTTAGCCTTCAGTTTCTAGAGTCTACCTGAAAATAAACAAAGAATTAGGCAAGATATCCCAAATGAGCATAAATATATTAATTTCCCAAGTTCACGTCATATTCATTGAGAATATGATATAGGTCATGTGGAAATATTGATGGCAATTGGGAAAAGTAAGTTTTAATTAACTAAAACGCTTTTTTTTAGTCAAGGGCAACCGAGGAAAATGTTCGGAGGATTTTCGTTTTGAAAAATATCGCGCAATTAACTAATGAATGTTTTTATAATGCAGAATATTGCATCGTACGAAATTACATTTCGGTTAATGATATCCTCCATTAGCTGGATTGCAATCGGTCCTGTTCAATGTATCTGTTGTGAAGTGATTCACTGGGAACACACTGGTATTGGTAACTTTAATATTATTAAGATACTACCGATATGTGCCACCGATATGAGTAACACAGGATTTGAAGAAATATGCGGTAATGACTTGAAAATCAAGACGTCAACTTTTTCATTAATACGACAGGTTGCATTTCCCCAATACGGAAACCGCTGGTCGTATACCGAATTGGCAGTTGGCCTTCCGCCAAGGATACTTCAAATTCTTTAAAATGATAAACAAAATAACTGTAGCGGAATGTAATGCCCGGTTGTTATCTGATTTTCTCATTCGAATCAGAATTTCTTTTCTCAGGTGTCGATGCTAATAAAAAGGCCTTTCGTAACGTATCTTAAACAATATAATACATTTAGAATGCAGTTGAGTGTTTTTTTGTTAAATAACTGTTAACCGATAATGCGCATGCATAGGACAGCCGTTCCTAGTACATGTGCGAGATAGTTATATGTAACGAGCATAAAAATAGAGTAATTGATTAACGCCAAATAGATTAATAGGTTAAACGCCCTGTTGAATCTAAGTACCCGATTCGATTTCCAGCGTTGGGCCTAAATTATTTTTCAATGAGTTGCTAATTTCAATTGAATTGTACAGTTACAGCAATATAATATTGGAATGAAGTCGAATCCGATCTATTATAGGGAGAAACGAATGAAAGGGGACGAATAATCGCATTGAGAGGAAATTCATCCACCCACCCAACCACTGGATCGAACTTGGGTTGGTACGTTAATGCCTAGTGGTTAGTAAGCTATACTGGAATCCTCTTTAATTGCTCTTAAACAGACTACTCGGACAGAGCAAATTACATAGTATAATCGGTTTTGATAGACTCTCATATAACACCAGTGCACTCAAAATTCTACTTGCAGTCGTTATATTATATATGTATACAAGAACAATATAGTCACCTTTACAAAAAATAAATTTTGCTTATTTTGATTAAATATTTTATAAAATAGCGTGTGTCATGATAATATTCTCTAGTAATTTTATACGGTTACAAATTATAATAATTTATTGCCATAAGTCCTAGTGACTCCAACTCTTTCGACCATGCACTAGATCGGTTTCGAACTGTTTAAACAATTATGGCATCATTTACTGTAAATTCGATTAAAACTTATTTTGCCCCGTCATCGGGAATCAAAACAGTAAACAGTTATCGAAAAGCAGCGTCAGACCTTTAAATAAATTAAAGCCCAAAATATTCTGGTTTAAAATTATTTCAAATTTGAAATTTACTTTTAATTTTTTTCATATCATAAGCGTGATTTATGTAATTATTACGCCGCTTTTGTAATAAATGATATAGGAAGAAGAGTGAGATATTATAGTGAGAGGCGTGTAGGTTTAGTTGACAAGACCTATATCAACTCGTCGTGAAGGTATTTGCGTTGCTTATGAATGGTCTCATTTTTAGAAAATTCAATAAAAGAATGCAATGGTACGTTCCAATTCTTTCAACTGGAGCGCATACAATTTTTCACTCAGTTAAATTAAACGCTCCTGCAGAATGAGTAGGGGTGGGGTTTGGTGGGCGGGGGCGGGAATGGAGTCCGCCCGAATTAATTGTCGACAGACGGGCAGCGGATAAATAACTTGTGATAATCGTATCAGGGATTCGACAGGGTTCCATAATTCTTAAAAGGCGGTAGGATCGAGGGTTTATCGGGCTTTTAGCGGGTTATTTTTCAAGGGGGTAGTGTAAGGCTCAGCGGGGGCTCGACTACCCCCCTAATTGCTCCCGTGTATCTCGGCCTCCCTTTTTAAGCCCCATCGTCTATTTATCTCTTGTTCTTCCTTTTTATTTTTTTTTTGTTGTTCCCGAACCTCCTTTTAACCCGGCCGCTCCTGTTTCTCAAATAGATATTAAAATCCGCCCCCTCCCCTACCTTGCATATTTTTACAATTCCTACCGGCGGAGTGTAAAACGCGCTCCTCAAAAAAAAAAAAGGCTCGTTAATTTCCGGTTGTGCGGAGCCAATACCGCTCACTTTCCCTCCACATTTATTCTGGGATTTACGCTGAAGCAGGATGTAGCCATTGTACTACAATTGGTGTATCGGAAAACGCATTTGAGATTAATTCTAATGCGTTCATTTGCCCGAACTTGAATTTTATTTTACACACAACAGGCATTGGGATGATCAAATCCTAGTTCACAATGGTTTTAAATTCATATTTTAACCTTTTAATATAATTTTGAAACAAATCAAAACTCGAATTATGGAGGCGGGTGCTGTCTGTCACGGTTAATTACCCCGGTGTCCAAAGCCCTACAAGGGCCAGGGGTACGACGGCAAGTTATCCCTTTAATACCTGTCGGGGAAGGTCCCCACCCTCTCATAAAGCGTCCCTCCCCTCTAAACTCATTTCGAGAAGTCCTCCCTCCGCCGCCTCGGACCTTAAGTGCCCCCCTCCCTTCGGCCGTACCCCGACAAAACCTAATGACGGCCCGCCTCGAATCAATAGTCCTCGAGCACCAATAGTCGACCGGTGGCCCCACTGCCCAACACCCGACTTAGCCTTGTTGACGGACCTTGTCGGCCTTCCCGACAGCACTCTTCCCTTCCCCTATTCCCCCATTGGCGGCGGCCGGGATATTGTAGCGACGGCTGACGCTCTACCCGACCCGAGGGGCTGGGGTAAAATCTCGCCAGCCGAATCGGGTCAATGGTGCTACACGCCCTGAGGGTCCCCTCATAATATCGGCCCAACTGTAAACACGTACACAACCTTCATTTCGACCGGTTGGCATAGGTAATTCTTTGAGCCGGTTTTGTACTCGGGTTTTCCACGAGATGATGCTCCAATAAACAATATCATTGGCTAATAACTCTAAAGCGACTCGCATAAATTTATTTTTAACTTCTGCGGGTACTGAATGGATTGTCATGTATACTTTCTGTTTATTCCAAGTTAGCCTCGACGTCCATATCTGGAACACTCCAACAATCACATCGTATCGATTAATCGAACTAATTATCTTGATGTAACTAATACACGGGGCTTTTCTGCAAGCCTGCAAAATAGCCTGATCATCCTGGTTTAGCATCACAAAACGCCGTTCTTTACACCAGGAGTCAGAATATGATGGTAAATTCCTATTCGGTCATATGTATAATGAATGTTAATAATATATAATATTTATACCGGACTATTTTTATTTTTTTAACGGGCAATTGCCTAATGCAATTCTCTTGCATTTATAACGCAGAATGAAATGCTAGTACATTATTCGCGCCTTAAAATTTTTCTTTCTGGAAGAATGTATCTATAAATATATTGACATATTACGGTACTTAAAGGAAACGGAATCTGCAGTTTCAAATCACAAAAGACATTACTTACTTTAAGACGTGCACAATAGGAAATATAAACCTGACAATTTTAAATCCGTACAGTGGGAGATTATTGCAGAGAGAGTACTATCTTTCAAATATTGAAGGCCGAGGTGACCGTTTGGTAGGGACGTGTGAGTGTATATTCGGATCGTTCGGCTGAGAGCAGGTTGGGGCCCGCTCGTAAAATAGGCACCATCCAGATTGAGAACCGGCTGGTTTGGGACACCCTCCACTCCCGCTACTATAGTATGTGGGGACGGGGATGGGGTTGGAAGAAGATTCACCGCCCCATTTTATTGGCTCCGGCCGCAATATCCGATCTTTAGCTCATTACCCTATTCGCTCCACTGTTAAACCCCTCCCAGGATATAACAACCGGAGTCCGTGGGTGTGGCTGGAGTAGCATTCGTCTGTCCGACCTCCAGCTATTTAACGCGAATTTCAACTGTATTTCATCGGGAATTTTATGAATGAATTATTCCTCTTTATTATGATTTAATGAAGAAAACATTTGATGTATTTCAGTGATTTCTATGCGATGAACCCGTTTCAAATAGATATACGGGAAAAAACACATACCAGCACACTCAATATGCCGTGTATGTGTGTATATTACTGGAACACATTGATAGGGCTTAGTAAAATTCTAATTGATGGACAATTCAGCCAACCACCGGGATTCGAACCAAGTTTACCTAATATAAAAATAATTTGTTTAAATATACACAGGATATTGTTAGCATGAATGATCGCACAGTCCTTTATTATTCATCGCGTCTGATTCAACATTCTCCAAAACGTTCTCTGAATTTCTTAATTTTCTTCTCTCATGGGTTTCGCCAGCCTCCCCTCCATGCATCCGTTGCGGCCCGTATTCGTAAGCTTGAGTCTCGCAAGAGAGACCACTCGGTCTTTCGGGGATCGATTTGCATAAGGCCGGGGTTTAGGCCCTGTACCGGATATCCGGTTCCGTTCCGGCATCGGCCCTATAGTCGTCCGCTTCCCCTCGTACACAATAACCCTGTTTCGCAGTCTGTACTCTTATTTATTGTCGTTCTCATTTTTCCTGACTTGCAGGAGCCATACGGCGTTTACGATGAGGTAAAATTTACATGAATTTCTTAGAAATCGCAGTTTCTAAAAAAGGACTGCATGTAGTAGGCGAAACGAGGCTATTCATCAATTCATTCAAAAATCATTCAACAGTATGTATTCTAATTACGAACGCATTCGAAAACCTCGCGTGTCACCATAAATTGGTACACAATATCTTCATAATTTTAATTCAAGACAATGTGAGGTACAGTCAAATAAAATAGGTAAGTGGAAATGGCGCAATAAAATTTGTTGAGAACCGCAGGGCTATATTGGATTGTGATTAATTCTGCGATTAGAAATTGCGTATTGAATTTATACCTTCAACTGGGAGTCTGATCCCTTATAAAACTTACAT
This sequence comes from Lethocerus indicus, assembly GCA_019843655.1. Classification (NCBI taxonomy): domain Eukaryota; kingdom Metazoa; phylum Arthropoda; class Insecta; order Hemiptera; family Belostomatidae; genus Lethocerus; species Lethocerus indicus. Next base: position 22,121,333 of record JACDQD010000005.1, on the reverse strand, counting down.
CCTACCAGCCCGTACCCTGGGGGGAGGGGCGTTGTCTTCCCTCGCAGTAGTCCAACTGGGCGGTTGGAATCGGGAAGCATGACGTCGATGTTGGATTCCCCCGATGTGTTCGAGAAGGTCCTCAGGGAGCTCGGGCCAATACTCCCATGGTTCATGTGGAATTCGGTTACAATGTCTATCCTACGTGGAAGACGTTAGATCACCGGACTACTTCCCTTTAAAACCTTGAAATATATTAAATTCCTGAAACCAGTTTCTTCTAGAAAGATCGGGTAATCCATGTCTAAAACATTGGTTACAATCAAGAAGTTACGGGATACCCTTTTTGTACACAGCCGCTTGAAGGTAATTGCGCGAAAACATTGCGGTTTAAGTTTTTCTTTTAATTTTCGGCACGCCGTGGCGGAATTTCGACTTGAACATCTAATGTCATTTGATGTTAGCCTCACGGATGGTGCATCCACTAACAACAATAACGCTCGTATGGTAATGGAGGCCGTCGCGACTAGGGCAGAATTCAGCGACCAGGAGCTACAAGGGAAGTTTAATCCGCATTGGGCTCAATACGATCTGCAATGCACCCCTGCACTAATGACTTTATCCGCCTTACAACGGGCAAAAGCACACTGCACTTGTACTACCCCAAAGGACCGCGTTCGTAGAAGAGGTAAATTAAGGCTGCGTTCTATTCTCTCGGAAATATTTTACAATTTAATTACGGCCGTTGTTAATTGTTCGGAAGCTATTTGCATACAAATGCAGTACTATTATATATTCATAAGTATGATATGAACTAACAATATGAATTTATAATCGGGGTTGATGCAAAAACATAATAATATATGAGTGAGATATACAATTTTGTTGTACTATATGTATTCCCGTAATAATTCAGGATAGTATAAAACCATTTTTGATTACCATACTTATTTCCCAGACAAGATGGCTTTTACATATCACGGAACATCATTGCCAATAAAAATGCCATTTACTTTCAGAAATGAGCGAATAGGCAGAGAAGCATTTGCTTCTCTAGATTTGTAAAATACTTGTCGCTAAACAAAATAGATTATTCCTTGAAATATGTTCTGAATTTCTGTCGGACCAGTTGAAGACGGACGCACTAGTAGCTGTCTATTTGGGTATGAAGTAAGACTAGTGACAGGCGTCATGCGCTCCGTTGTGGAGCTTGATTTGAAGTTGTGAGCGAACGATGATCGGAAGGTCGACCCGACCGACGGCGGATTTCCTATCCAGGAAAACCATTCCAAGTTGATAAGTTGAAAGAGTTTGTTGAAGAGAGACATTATTTGTCCAGGGTCCAGTTTTACGAGCGGATCAATCAAGTTGATTATGATGAAGGTAACGTGGGGACCCACTTCGGGTTCAAGGAGAATCATCTCGGAGAAATCATTTCCGGCTCAAACTTCTCTCCTTTCTGATGATGGTCGCAAATTAAAAATCTAGGTGGGCAACGTACCTTAATTATTATTTTAAGAATTTCTGCATCGAATTTTTAAGTCGTCAAATTCACTAAATTTCCAAGGAACATTACACTCATTAATGTAAAGATAGTCGTGTTTTCTCTATGAACATAGTTTATGATTATTAATAAACAATCCCCAGCTTACAAGCCCATTTATAGACTACGAACTAACAATAAAAATGTATAATATAATAATAAAATACATAATAATTATAAAATAAATAGGGAATCTAGAGAAGGAAATATTCGCCTGTAGACTATATTACACGAAACCTGATAACGGACGGGTACGTGCTTATCTCGGCGTTCGTTGAGTATTTTAAACTTGGGTAACTACATAGTCAGGAGATATAGTTATATATCCGGTAAATATCCTACGAATATTTAAATTTTACACGTTCGTCTATAACATAAATTTCGGTTAGGAAAATACAGTGCCTGGCCGTTTAAGGCAATCTCAATTGAGAACTATCGAGAATTATTTTACTGGCCGGAGTTGTGCCGGAATGGCTAAAAGGGCCCGAGTCCCGAGTCAACTATTATGAAGGTGGAGCAATCGTTTCCGGTTGAATGCGGAACGATATCCTCAAATATTCAGACCGGGTCGGGCAGGAGCCAGTGTGCGACCAGCGGGGCCCCTCGCCCGCTGAATATTTAAAACAAAAATAAAAAAGGGAAGCCCAAGAAAAAACGGCCGACCCCCGCACCATCGTTTTGTTCACCGTGATGGAATAGCTGATGGCGGTCGGGGGAGCCCCCGGTACGGCCCCTCTCGCCACCTTAACGCCCCGTGTTCACCCTTTCTGTTCTCTGCCCACGACTCCATAAATGTTTATTCCCTCTTGTCCATTATTCAAGCCCGTCCGCTAAATACTCGCGAGGGAGGACAGAGATAAGTTTCGGGTGGGATACACTCTCCGCTCGGTCTCCCTTGATCACAGCCCGACCCAGTAACCAGCCCCAAAACAACCGTACACTTTTTTTAAAAGTTTTCAATCATAATAATCGTGAAAACGTAACGCCCCCACCGCTCAGTGTACATAGTCCTTAAAAACTTTAGTTATTGCTGTTATTTGATACTTTTACTACTGCTACTGCTGGTACTTGCTGTTATTGCTTCAAAAGCAGCCAGAATACAAAACTGTCTCACTATTTACTTACGGAATGCTACTTACGATGGTGTGTGGCTCAAAAATGCAAATGATAAAATGAGAGTGGTGAAATGAGTACTAATATTTTTAATTTAATATTCCTTCTGTTGGTGGAAACCATTTTTCATCGATAGTTTTTCATTTAAATATTTCATTTTCCTTTAAGCTTTTCCGAACTTGGATTCGGGAGGCGGAATTTGATAACTATTAAACAGTTAATATTATCAGCATATTTAGATAGATATCGGTACTATGCTGATCTCATGATGCTGACTAAAATATTGGGATATGATTATGTTACTGATGATTTGAACCGATTATTTATATTTTATTGTGAGTTTCCACATTAGCCCCAGAACCGGTCATGACGATTGTTTCTCCTTCTTATTCAATTCTAACTTAACTTCCTCAATCGTTGATTATATTCACCCATGAATTATTCGATAGCGTTATTGTGCGGGTATATTGTAAATTAAGCCCGTTTTGAATTTTGACTGACACAAATAATCCCCGTCAATTAGTTTTAGGCCTATAATAGTTCTGATGATATTGGCACTAATTGGAAACCGGGAGCAATTTCGGGAATCGGCAATATTAGGGTAACTGACAGCTGGATATAGATTACCGCACGAAGGATTCACTCAGTTACTATCAGACGTACACGAGTCGCCCCAAATATAAAGAATGTGGAAAATCCTCATTTTTTTCCAATATTTTTATTTAACCAAATATTTTTATGGTTTTCTTTGTTTTTTCCTAATAGTGCGATCAGATGATACAATTAATATCAACCCGCTTAATACTTCAAATGCAATTGCGATGACCTAAATGTATTCCTCTAATTACATTTTTAGTTTATTTAAACATGCTACATTAAACTCATTATAATTATACATCATTAATTCATTAGAATTTCCTAAAGCTTTAGATTTCCCATTATATTTATGGATATTATATTAAATAATTTATTGCTTTAATACAGATTTTGAGTTACCTTACTGTAGTTAAAAATCGCTATTGGCCCACAATGTGGTCTACGGAAACCTACGGAAGAATATAACTTACAGTTATTCGGTTACTTATTCTTTGGCGTTTACGCAAGCGTCAACCTTAAAACAAGAATACTTAACTTGTACTTAACGAAAGTTAATGATGTATTTATTCATATCGCTAAAGACTAGCAATTATGGTTACCTAATTGCTAGTTTCGTAATAGCATGTACCTTCAACGGGATCCAAAATGCGACCTAATTTATATCGTGTTCAGTTTCTCCAGAGTATAGCTGCTTGTTCTAAACGAACCGACGAAGGAAAGGAGGCATAATTAAGGTATGTTTATTCTGGGATCTCAATCAGTATTGTCAATCAAATAACAATTTAATTACTTCCGATGATGAACGAATATAAATGATAATTTATTATTATTACGGAACAATTTCAAATTTAATGCAGCTATAAAATACTCACGAAAAATAGGTTCTATTGATAAATTGAAATCACTTAGAAGAAAGCAATCTTCGCCGTTGCACCAGCTATTATCAGCCAGAATAAATGTCTTTTGTAGTATAACCTATAAAAATATGAACATGTTATCAATGGTAAAAATTTCACATTACATCGATAAGAGATTTAGAAATTCAACATAACAATACGAATTTGAATAGTATTTGGATTTTATTGAAGCTTCAATTATTAATAATTCATTTTTAGCTACATAATTGATATATAAAGCAATTACATATAGACAAGAGTTCAATACCCCGTTCAATAGCCCTAACGCAGGCTAATAAATGTATGTTTGCGTGCATGTATACGAAACAATTATATTTTTTCCATAAAAAATGAGAAAGTTATATCATTAGCATTAATCGGTCTGATGCACATTAGAGATAAAGAGTAGGACACTATTTAGTTGTTTTATACTCACCAGACCTATAACAATAAATAAGTTATATCATGGCTAAAAACTATATATTTGACACATGATACATAATATAGGACTGTACGATTTTTCAAGTCCCTTAAAATGTCTATCCATGTTTTTGTTTTTGATATGATTTGCAGTGCGAATGTTGGAGGCTCATCCAGGCCTAATATAATTTGATATTTACCATTGCATGCGTATTTTGGCCTTGTGCAATGTCTCGAGCGGATCGGCCAGCAGGTAGAGCCTGGCGCCGACCAGCATGTCCCTCATGTACTCGTCCCAGACGATTGTGTCCATGTCGAACGGGAAAATTTTCTTCTCCTTTTCACTCAAACCGTTCCACAGCTCCTTCACGTTACCGCACTCGAACGTCCAGTCTTTGACCATGAAGCACCTCAGGGAATCCATAAAATATTCTATGAACAGCACTCGTTTCAGGTTCCTGAAAGCAATGTTTCAAGAAGCAAATATCAACTTTCTGTCCAATTGTTTTGAACAAAATTTTAACTTTATCCATTCAAAATATTATTAGTTAAACATAGTTCATCATGTTAAAACATATCCAATATTATACCCACCCTTGAAACAATAATAGATTGACTGCCATCAGTTAATCAACCTGATTTGAATGCAATTAATCTTATCACGACTAATTTTGTGTTCGGATATGTTTCGAACAACTTTTGAAGAGTCTTATTTAGGAACTCATGCGAACAATACTTTCATAATTATACGAAAAATAACCTTTTCTAGATTACTATACCAGCAATTTAATATCCATTAAGACCATAATTCTGAAAATCAAAAATAATAAATTATTATAATCTAAATGATATATTTTTTAATTTGAAAAAAATTCGCATCTAATCATATCGTACAATTGCACCAGGCTTCATAATTGAATTCTCATGCCCTAAAACGCCTAAAATGCTCTAAACGCCTTTTTAGTGGACTCCACGCAAACCTATCTTCCCAAGGCCGCTTTCATCAGTTCTATTTCGATTATATTGAATATTCGTCCCAGTGTTTCCACTGTATTTCTTATAAATTAATTAATAACTTCGGGTAGTATTTGTACAAAGACGAGGTAGACTAACAAAATGATGTCGAATTGTTGTTTTCCCCGAGTCAAGCTCCAATAAGTGGAGTTTTAGTACTTACTTCTTCTTTCTAAAGAGTATGGCGCTTACTATGTCCCTGCCGGCTGCCGGTAGGACGTCCCTGAAGGTGTGCAGGACCCTGAATGTATCTCGGTTCGAGGTGATTCTCACCCCCGGATAGCCCAGCGCCTTCAGCGTCGGCGTCTCGTGGATGTGACCGTAGCTCATGTCGTACAGCTGGCGACCAGTTAACGAGTTGTTGGCGGTGGTCGTATAGTTATACACCGGTATGTCTTGGTTCCCAAACTTGGCCTAGCGTAAGCGTAGCATTATTAGAGGAAATAATTTAATTTTGCGGAAAAAATAGAACGTGTCACTAAAACAATGCTGTCGATACCGGATTATTACCTAAAAATTGTATGTAACAAACACATTTCCCACTTTTAGCCAGACCCGACCACCACTTTGTCGGTTATTGCATTAATATAATAGTAACCTGTTTTATTGTTTTACTGTACTTATATTAAATTATTTTAAGGCCATGCTCTGCTTCTTAGTTGTGGTTTATTTTTAAACAAATTAAAACCATCTTCTAGTTCCTAATTGTTACCATCGATATAATTGGCCTCAAGTAATTGCTATAGGTACAGGGTTGACGTGGTACCGGGGTCAGGGTTTGCATAGGCGGTAAGATGTATATGTGATACCTGTTGTTGGTGGCGGCGGCGGCAATGATTGCATTGGCGGTCATGTCGCATGGTATGAGGCTGAGCCTGCGGTCTAGGTCCATGCACAGTGTCCTCACCGCCCCCCTGTACACCTGCACGAACACACCGCTGGCGCTCAACCAGCTGTTCATCCACCCGGGCATAGGCTCCCACCTCGTCGCCGAGACTTAACCATATGTAAACCATTAGATTAATTGGCAGAAACAAGATGAATCTCGAATTACTACCAAATGACGGGACACACAATTGTGAACCGAACCGTTCAGTGTTCAAATCGACGATCACGCATTACAAAGCGTTAGAGAGTTGTTTAATATGGGCCGTGATTAAATATAAACGTGAATTTAGTTGGCAAGAGCGCAAAAATTAGTATATACTTTGGCCAGCCTTTAATTAGGTATCATTGGCTAATATGTTAATGACTAGACGAAAAAATATTATGATAACTGTTACTACTACACAAACTATTTGGAACCTTCGGTAGTCACAGCCGTAATACTTCGCACTCGCCCGCCAGAGCTGTACGCATACTGTCACATAGCAAATGAAAAATAACGTTTCTATAGCACCGTGAACAATCGAATTGTTATAGGAATCGTTTATATTTCCAATCAAACAATACGGACAGAGCGAAAACTAAACTGAAACGATATTCCACCGCTCCTGCCTGCAGACAGCCAGGCATTGTCTCGATTCATTCCAATTAATCAATCATCATCATTTCCCCGATATTCTCTCACTAGCGCCGTGTTTTGAATCCATACCGATTCTAAACAGCGTCTAAAGCGAGTCTTGACGGCTACATTTTAATTACCATTTCATTCGTGGAAATACTTTTTAATTGAAATTTAATTGCTGCCTTTTAAAACGTGCCGACGAGTTTTGTACAGAAACAGTCCAACTATTCTTTCAGTGGTATAAAATTAGTTAGGTAATTGTCGCGCTGGTTGATTGTCGCTCAAATTAGTAGTGGGCAAACTATTATGTTGTCCGCCTCGATATCTCGCTATCTCTCGTTTCAATATATTTAAAACATTCTTAAAGTGTATACTATAGGATAGGAACTTATACGAAATGAAAACACCCGATATTGTAACAGCATTTCATATTTAAAAATTAATTTTAAATACTACACTACTACTTACTCATTGAGGGTCGAAAAACGCAGGCCGGCATACCCTTCATTTCTCTTCTGACCAACTCTTCGCTGACTGCTTTGACTGCGACATAATTATTCGGCCTTGTCTGCCTCACGCTGAGCGAGAGCACAACAGAAAAACAGGACGTCCGATATTAGTTTACGACTCGCCGTGTCCGACCGGTCTCGTAAAACGGACGTACCGGATAATAAAAATACCGTATCGGTAAAAATGAAATGGCACAAAGGGAAGTCGGTAAAGGGCCGTAAGTCGGAGTGGAGCATAAAAAGAGAGAATTGAACTCAGTTATTCTCACAGAGGTGCCACGGCTTCGATCTCTTTATCGTCCCCCCTGCGGTACAACTCGCAGAGCGTGATTGGGTCGTAAGGCGCCTTGTAGAACTTCTCCTCGATTCTCTCCCTATCGCAGTGGCTGTACGCCGTTGAAACGTAGACGAACGACTGCGCAAAAAATAAAACTTAAATGGAAATTTACCCTGTAATTTGAGCCCCGAGTCGGCGACGAAATTGATCCCCGGGCTGGCGCTGGACGAATTTTATGTGAAACGGCGATAAAACAGACGACTCCCGTTTTTCAGAATGTCCAAACATTCATCCCGCTTATTTCCTAACATATTTTTATAGCGACGGGATGTGCCTTTTATGTAACCAGGAAATTTATTAAACTAAACTGACTATATAATCGGTCATATCAATATTTACGTATTGCTCTGCAAAAATAACCATAATTGATCACGTGGCATAATGTTGGTGGAGTGAATACAATCCAACATAGTCTAAAAATATAATTATAACTGTCACCGAATGCCGACCGAATATTTTACAGACACAGCTGAATTTTCCAACTGGCCCTACCTGGAGCTTTTTCATTTTCTTCGCCAGCCCTACAACTTCCTGTGTCGCTATTAGGTTGGATCGTATCGACCGCTTGAGGCTCTCCTTCATGTTGATTGATGCCGCGCTGTGGATGACGACGTTGACGCGGTCAAAGAGCTGGTCCCTGGCCGCCGGCTCCAAGCCGAGACCCGGTTCGCTCAACTCACTCTCAACCCACACAATCTTGTCCTCTATTGTCTTTATTTCACACCTGACGCGGTCGAAAAACTGTTGACAGAAATATCAGGCAATGAAATAATTAGTAATTACTAATCCTGAAGATTTTACCCCATATCACATAAGCGTTGCAACAAATCAAACTAAAACTGAACATATTTTAATGCTCTAATTGTAATTTGAAATAACTCCACAGAATTTTAATATTTAACAGTCTTTTATATTTGCTAGTCGAATCAATTTATATTTTCATGTGAAAAACCGAAACATATTCTTGTTGTAATGACTGAAATAAGGTCCCTTATTTAATTCAGATTATGAAAAGAGCTCTAGGGTAGACAATATGATGAAATAAATACTGAAATTTTGTATACATTAATTAACGTAGTTTTATATTAGTCTAAATTATAAAATGGACGACTAAAATTGATAATTATTAAAAAATAAATCGCTCGTCGATTGAATTTGACAACAAATAAAGACCGGGTTAGAGGGGTGACATTTGCCTGACAAACTGGGTTCGAACTGGACAAGGGTACGCGCCGAATTCTAGATCCGGCTATCTCGATTTAGCTCGGAACAGTCAATGAATACGGAACAATGCAAACGCGTGGGTTTTATAGTCGTTTTAGGGGACCCGAGCCAGCGAAAGTGCTGTGTCAATGTCACCCTGCACGTCCTCGGATCTCAGCTGTGCGCCCAAAGCGTTGCCCGCCCAACCTTCTTGCCGGACCGACGTCGCTTTAGAACCTTTGAGGTCGGCCGAACCCAATTTACTGACCGTTCGACCGTTCTGAGCCCAAATAAATATGTCGCGGCACCAATAAATTGAGTCGAACAACTACAGAATATTTGTTGCACAAGTCAAAAGATTCTTCCCATATCATTTCCGTTTAAAATTATATCCCGTCATAAAGATCTGTACAATTAATTAATTCATATCCGTTATTTTAAATTATATATAGTATAGAAATTGATGCTGTCATTAATCCGATGTTATTAAGGTATTTAAAAATATTATGTTATTATCGAGCGTCATGAATTATTTACGTCGTACATCATTCTTATTCAAGTATATTCGCTAATAATATTTAAATTTTCCCCCGGATTCCTGTTGTTGTTGTTGTTGTTGTCGAAATAACTCTTGAAAATCCTTGTTGGGAACAAAGTGAGAACTCGTTACTCGTTGCCTCGTCAAAAAAAATTAGGCGAGCCCTTGAATATTTTAATAACAATGAACCAGTCATATTTAAGTAAATGCATCACCTCGGGCTGCAAAAGTATATTGTTTATTTATAATCTGTTTGACAACAGAGATTATAAATTTTGTGGAAAGCGGTGTTGCGCAAATTTGTTAAATTCGTATTTAATAAATGAATATAACGGAATACTTGAGAGTTAATCTATTGTGTTATTGTTTTGAAATAATTTTTAAAAAATTATGGATATACACACATAAGGAATTTCACCTGTCTCGTCATTTTAAATGTCTGTCTTTATAGTGTAGGCTTTAAAAAGCGTAGAGCAAGCCATTATATTCCGAGTATAACCCCGACTAATTAATGGAAATGTAGTATAACAAATTTTAGAATATGTATCGAAATTAACATATCCAATAACAAAACTATGTTCTATCAAGAAATGAACCCTCTTGAAGTTAATAACTGGCCACAAATTGAATTTTATTTTTCAACAAATTGCATTGAAAATTTGGAAGAATATATTTCCAAAGCGATAGTGTTGTAATGAAAAAAGATCCTGATTATTCAACAACGTTATTTATTAGTTTACAATGAACGATGAGGGAGTTAGCAGCTGTCATACCTGATCATTGAGCATGTCGCGGACGCGTTCACTGGGGCTCTTGCCTCCCTTGCTCCGGACCATGACGTAGAGGGTTTCCAGTGCCGAACAACTCCTGAGAAGTTTTTCAGCTAGTAGATGGCCCAAAAACCCTGTCACGCCCGTCAGCAGTACACTCTTACCCTTGTAGAAAGAGGCCACCCCGACCATCCTATATTAGTTTTCACAAGAATATTTTCATGTAGATTAGTTATACACAGAAGTTAAAAAAAATGCTGAAGTTTAGGAACGCGGTTATTCCCTGTTTTATAGTTTACTAATTAAATATAATTTTTATTATTAACTGAACAGTGAAAGTAGAAATAGTAATAGTAATAAAATAATAGAGAAAAGAAAATATTAAAGTAATAAAATAGTATACTAAAATAATTATAACGAAGTATCAATGCAAATAGTAGGGTGTAAATTATCATTTATTTCAAAACCAATACCCTACTATAAAGGAGAAGGAGAAAGTCACCTTTCTTATCATCGCCATTTATCATTTCCCTTGAACTGTATCGGTGCTAGTAATGTCTCAATGTTACTGAGACGAGACTAAGTATTATTTGGTTCCGATATCCTATAGTAACTATTAATATTTGAAATTTTGTTTGGAAAAGGGGACTTTGGAATTATTGCAGAAATTCCAACTTTCATCGTACTTTAGAAGTTGGTTCGAATAGTAATTAGATTCCCTTTCTCATGCATTGCATATTAAATAAATCGCCTATCTACGATTTAAATTTGCAGTATTTCCTGTAAGATTTTTTCGTTCATATAAATTGTTACCTCGTCGATCGTTTCGATGATCGATCGGCCTTGGCCTGTCGAAAAAGTGTTATCTCTGAGCCAACGCCGCGCATTTCGATAAGATGATGTTTAAAATAGTATTAAACGACTATAATTAGCTCGAGGCACACTTGATTAGAGGGGAAATATCCGAGAACTCAGTATTTTCAAAATTGTTCCGGGTCTATGTTTTAAACAAGTGTTGCATACGAGATTATTTGTTCTATTGCCGAGAATTGAGAATATACACGCTTTACATATTTTTTCTAAGATACTACGTCCTCTATTGTGCTTTCTGAACGCGATATACACTATCCTGTAATAAAGAATCATTGTTCGGACGGTCGTATTGAGGTTGATGAAATTAGAACTTTCGTGCGATACTCTGTACGATTTAAAGTTAGAGGCATAAATGGAAAGACGAACTCTGTCTAATTATTTTAATACAAGGCCAAAAATTATGAATCATAAACGATCACCTTACTTTGTGTCACAGATAACGTGCTATCAGCGAGGTAGTGACGGCAGTGTAGCCGTTGGACGGACTCCTAGTTTTTGCTTTGGCCTGGTCTATATATCCCCTCTCCGCCCCAACCGCACAGATCATTTCAACTAACTTTCACCGGATATCCGCTAACACTGACACTGCACTTTTACTGGCAGTTCCGACTGCCGGCTAAAGGGACGTTCCGACCGGTTCACGGCGCTGGGACCAACTGCAGGCGATGATTCGAGACTGAACGATGGGGGGGAATATTTGATAATGTGCCACGGCTTTTAGCGGGCCGCTGGGCATCGGGCCAACCGAAGGTAACGGCCGCGCCCAGACGGTACCGGCCGCGGTTTTCGGTCTGTATTCAAATTCGAAATTAAAATTAATCGGACATAAATTGACCGAACCCATAATCCTTGTTCGATTGCTCAGTTGGAAGGTCGTTTTGGAGAATTTTCTGGCTGGGTACGAGGCTGTTAGGAAGAAGAAGTTCACAAAATGAAAGAACAAGAGAGAATTAGTAGTAACAGTGCTTCATAATATGCAAAACTGTTTTCCGAGAGGTTAAGTGTCAGGTATTATTACATACTCAAGGATGATTGAAAAATCTGATCCAAGCTAGAAAGTTGCATGCACCAAAAATATTTCTAACGATACATTGTTTTTATAGTATTCATTTTATTATATTTGAGTCCATTCGCTCATTTGTTCTTAGGGTGAATAATAATAACATATACAGGTTTTAGGGAAGTCACAATTTAAGTGTTGAATACAAAATCGTATACAGGGGGCCGATCTTCGAAAATTTATCCGAAACGTTGACTCGTGAATAAAGCCCGGCGAAAGCTCCCATCGGAGCTCTTGATAGGAGATTAAATTGTTCCCGGGGCGGAGCTCGGCGGAGAAATGACCGATCTATTATTCAGCCGGCGGTGCCGAACCGGAATAATTATAAACAATTCCAGCATTCGCTCCCTAGCCAGCTCGTCCGCTAGAGACGATAGTTTAATTATTACCCGCTAATAAAGGCGCCCCACCGACCTCCCGCAATTAGTAAACTTCGCTGGACTGCAGTTTGATTTGCCGTAATGGCTCCTATTGCCGGATACGATTACCGGGGGCTGCCTCTAACACCAATACTCTATTATTGCACAATACTGTAATTCGGAGGGTCAACTCAGACTTTTTAGAATTATACAAAGAAGCATACCTAATATAGAATAATTAATCTACGTATCGGTTTGTTATCTTCTTAAAACGTGAGTCGCGAGCATTTTTAAATACGTTTTAACTCTTTATACTGACTAACCTGCGGACGGCACTGATGTTTCATCTTCAGCAGTCTAATCAACGGGCATGTGGCGTACAAAAAAAATCTTTTACTCCTACCTCAATACTAATTTGCCTTTATTGAAGTGAACCAAAGGAAATAACGCATTACGTGGTAAACGAGAGCGATTCGGCAGAATACTGGACTAATGCTTTGTAACTCTAATAAAATCACGAGCGTATTCCAATTACATCGCAACCGCATTTTATACTTTTCTTGAATGTTTTGGCCGCTCCCTAATTACTCGATATTAAAATTTTAATAAAACGTCGTTTTTATCCGTGTCAAGTAAGGAATCACTTCCAATCATGTTCTGCGAGCGGCATCATTATCTCCTATTCAATTTGGACTAAAATTATTTTCTATCAAAATTGATTGGTTTCGACATTTGTGCCAGGTTTTGAAAGAAAGCCAGAAGCGGACTGTACAATGCTCACGGCACAATCCACAGACAGGCCTAAAAGGCATTCAGCGGGATACGATTAGTTGGGTATCGCGCGGATTGAAACAGGATACAGAACGCGGCGTCAACCCCAGCCATCGGGGATACGGACCAGCCGATTTTACAGCAGGGGGTCGGTTATTAAACTGAAAAAAAAAAGAAAACATATTGTAAAACGGTTTTTCATTCGCGTTTCCCGTCGTTATGGGGGCGGACTCCAATTAGACGAAATTGCCATAAAACGGCCCCTTTTAATGTCCGAGCGAGCTTTCCATTTGCGGCAACCGCCCGCCGCCCCCCCCCATGGCCAACCCGCCCATAACCCAAAACCAACCGGGGGTTTTAATGTTTCCATTCTTCAGTGTGGTGGGGGGCGGGGAGAAAACTGGAAAATTACGGCTTGTTTAAATAGCAACGTCCTGCGTTTTCTGGGAACCCTTATTCGAGAAAAAAAACATGCGGACAATACTGAGAACTTCAACAAACCAGAAATATATAAAAAATTGCGTCGAAAAATATTCCCTAATTACAATAAATCGGTGTGTTGGAATGTATTTTACCATAACATAAGGTTTCATCAAGCTAGTCGGGTTCGTTAATTATTTTTTTATTTACAAATTCCTATAGTGTAAGTATTTTCTACTACAGTGCAGTTCTACAATACAGTGTATTTTCTAATTTATCAGGAAAAGCAAATAATTATTTACTAACTCGAGGAATGAATATTTCATTCCTATAAATTTCTGTTTAGTATTTATGTTCTTCCACATAAATGTGCCCACGATGACATAGTACTCTCAGCCTACTGCAATCAAGAATAATGCTCAATTATATGGATCATATTATTGGATTGTAGGGCTAATTTTTTTTTGTTTACAGGTCATTAAAAACGGGAAAATGTCTAGCGTGGAGTCTTTCTACAAAGGGAAAAGCGTACTGATAACCGGCAGTACGGGATTTTTGGGTCACGTGTTAATGGAAAAACTGCTCAGGAGCTGTCCGGGCCTCGAGAAAATCTACCTGGTAGTCAGGAATAAAAACGGGAAACAGCCCCAAGAGCGTGTCAGAGACATCTTGAGCAATGAAGTGAGTATAATTTTAGTGATACGTTGCAAATTTTACATACTTCGGACATTTCAGAATTGTCCATTTCACCGTCCATACGTTTTCACACAAAATTAATTATATTAGGAGTGAAGGTATTATAGCAAGGAGCAAAATCTGGAATTTCTTTACACAAATTAATTGATATAAGCTTTTTTATATTCACTTCACCATGTCCAAGAATTCAACAATTTTTTTAATTTTGAGTATCTAATGACAAGAAAAGAGAACAAAACGGGGTAAACAGAACCGAGAAAGCCTAAGGTGGTTTTCATGGCATGGGGAGGTCCGTGTTTAGTGGGGTACCGTGGCTTCGGAATCAAAAGCCCGTGAAGGGAATTTACCGGGGAACGACAGAGGTCATTCAGAGGTCACCCGGGCCTACCGGCGGTTTAGTTAGATCCCGCAGATTTGTCCCAACCTGTAGCACTCAGGTAAATTCCTCTCGGTTTGACACCGGATTCGGCCATTTAGCTTCTCCCCACACCCAGTAGTACTCCGATAGATTCCCCTACACAAATAGCCCTACGCTCTGTAAACCTCCTTTATTGTCTACTCCCCCCCCCTCCACGTTGCCTCGTCTTGGAGCCGAAATTTAATTTTACCCTGCAGCATTTAAAGCCAGTGGTTCGTTTAGTACTTCGACAGGGCGAGAAATGAAGGGGGCGACATCGAGAGTAAAGTGGTCACATTGTCGGGGGACTGTTCGAGGGCCGGTCTCGGTCTGGAGCCGGCCGAACGACGGGAGATCGAGCAAAACGTGAACGTCGTCTTCCACAGCGCCGCCTCCACTAACTTCCTCCAACCCTTCAAGCGCTCAATACGCTCGAATGTAATTTCCACACTGGAAATGGTGAAACTGGTCAAGAGTCTGGAACATCTCGAGGTATTTATAGCTACAATATTATCCCATTCACACTGCCTTATCTTCCATTTGATAGTCACATTGTAGGACTGTGAATTGTTAGCGTTTATACATTTTTAATTCTGAATCAATTAAAATACGATCTGAAACATTTTCTATAGCTTCAACGTGGTTATTCTTTTAATAATGTTTATTAATAGCTAGACTATGCTAGAACAAAGTTAGAATTCCCAAAAAACGTAATTGAATAACCTGGATCGGTTGACGTATCTTTAAGATAATTTTTTCATAGACAGAAATCTAGAGATATTTTTTAGACTTTGGGAAGAAAATCGGTTTTATGATTTCGGCAATATTTTCTTATTATTTGTAAATTATCGCTGAATTGCATATTCGCAAAGCATACAGGCGTACATTAATGCTTAAAATAGTTGTAGCTTTTTTCACATATCTTATTATTCCGATAAATCTAGATATATTTTTCGTATATTCATTGATACGACTTTATTACAGGCTGTGAATTTACACAAAGGGGATTCTGTTCCAGTCGTTCGTCCACATTTCAACGGCTTATTGTCAGGTTAATACCGATTGCAGTGAAGAGAAGGTCTACAGACCTCCAATAGCCTACGAGGAACTTATGTCCCTCTACTGGAAGTTGGACGAAGAAGCTCTGGAGGAGCTGGCGCCGCAGTAAGTGGGACGGGGGTTCGGCTCGCCCGTTCCTCCAACTCCAATAGAACTTTCATTGTGTCCCTCCACTCCGTTTACTTTTGACAAAGGAAATCATACTTGGACTCCGGAACATTTAAACGCCCCTTTCTATCCCATAGAATACAGAATTGTTGTGCACCTCCACCGGAAGCCATAAATCCGTTAATCGATATAATTGAATTTGGGTACTCTATAGATATGAAAAACAATTTAATCAATGGCCTAATGAATCATTTGATTTACCTACCGCTAATCGGAAAATGGTAGGTTCTAATCCCGAAGAAGTATTCGAAGTACTATAATATTTGCACCGATAATCTATTTTTCACTCAAAATATTCTCTATTTTGTCTAATAAGCTGAAAATTATCATCAATTAACCATTTTTTAATACATTTACCCAAAAAAGGAGTGCAGCAAAACAACTCACTGCATGTTATTGCAAAGCTTCCTCATTAAAACCTAATACAGACTTCGCGCTGAAATCATTATTTACATTTCATATTTTCGTTAATTGAGTGAAAGCAATCTCCTGCGATTTTGAAATCCGCATAATATCATCGAACAAATCAGATAAAGGATTAATATTTAATTATTATTTATGTACGTTCATCCAAGGATCAGGAACGGATGGGTTAATAATTACTTAGCGACCAAATCAGTAGCGGAGGACATGGTCAATAGGGAGCTGAGCAGATATCCTGCCTGTATATTCCGACCTGTGACGGGTGAGTAAACTAATTTGTTTTATCTCATGAGTCATAAGGGACATAAGTCTCAAGAATTGTCACACCATTGCCATTTTCTGAGTTTTCTAGATCAGTTTCGGCTTCTCGCAATCAACCAATATAATGTCTTTATGTGACAGCGACGGTGCATTAAATGCCCTGAATTCATCGCTATACAGTAAATATGCCTTTGACCAACTGACAGATTTCCAATTATTTCAAATTGGCATAGTAACAGAAATGGGTGCAGAAAATCTCACACGAGTTTATAAACCCTAAAGAATACCCCCCACGATTCAATTAATGCCCGCATAATATTCCGTATTATAAAAGTTATTTAAAGTAACTTTAAAGTCTATTTCATTTTTTTAATATATATATGTGTGTGTGAGAGTGTGTGTGTTCCCATATGAATAATTAATGATTTTTTATGTAAACAACAGTTACGGCTAACCTGAATGAACCAATCCCTGGGTGGACTAACAATTCGTACGCTTCGACGGGCTACATTGTGCCAGTTTATACGGGCTTGGTCAGGAGTGTTCTCTCAAATGGAAATCGCAAGGTTAATTTCATACCCTGCGACATGACCGCCAACGCAATTATTACAGCTGCGTACAGTACCGCTCTCAAGTGAGTAAAACACCGCTAATAAATAATCTAAAGACTTTCATAATCCGATCACTTTTGTAAGAGTTGTAATATAATTTGTCAAAAAATAGTAAGAGATTACTTATTTTTATACCTGCCTGTAAGCATCAATAATGTAGAAGAAAAAATAAATATTAACATTTGTACGATATAATAACAACTCTGGGAGCTCCTGGGGCTAGGACACTCCGGTTTTATGAGCGTGATTCAGCAGTGGACACGTTCACTTTAGTTGATCAAGTTGGAGCAGGCGCCACTGGGATTCACTGCAGGAATACTTTCTCGAAAGAAGGAACAAGAGACGTTGTGCTTTTACGATTCTGAACTTCTAGTCAAGTTTCCATAAAAGATGAATGAACTCGGATATAAAATTGGGAGGCGCGTATACATTTCTGAAATAAATAAAATTTTCTTATTTCACGTAAATTCAAAGAAATGATTTCACCAATTATTGAATCCAAATACCTTCGGGACTGGGATAGAGTGCTTTGCTTAGAAACGAGGAAAAGTTTCCCTAACGAAGATTCGCGCAATGAAGAAGAGAAAATTAGTTCAGAATTAATGGTTAATATACCAGTCGCCAGTCAGTATTCAGGGCAAAACTTTCACAAATGCCATCCGGAGAAGAGAATGAACCGGAAAAAAAATCAAAATGCCTCGTTCCTAGACAATGAATAAGAAATTAATTATTTCCTTTCCCTAAAACCCCGTAGTTTACTGTCACTTCCTCCGCCGTATATTTAATGTGATTTACATGCCTAAGCACGCGCAAGAAACACGGGTTTTAATAGGTAACCGAAACCCATGAATATTAATATTACAGTTGGATTAACTTGACTATCTCGGATTAATTAAGGATATCACTTACAATGGATGTTACGGGGTAATTACGCATCTGTAATACAACCGCTAAACTAAACCTTGACTGGAAGGTTAAACGTTCAGCTATAATGTGATGAAAGCGACTGTAGGTCAGGTATATACGTAAAACTCAATATTTACAATTGTTTATAAAGTATATATTTTAATTTAGAATACCTATTTTGTGGTCTGCGAAGAGTTGGAATACCGTAGATTTCGTGTTTCTGTCTCCTCTCACTGGTTTGGTCTTTTGCTAGACCGGTTTCGGCTGCTCGCCATCTTCGGTAGCGGTGTTAGTCACTTTGGCATTTTGGATGATTTTTGGGTATCCTCACTGCACTGTCACTGTCACTTGTACTGTGTCGGTTGTCTGTTTCTGGTCTGTATATATATGTGTCTTCTTATTGTTGGGTTGGGAGGGATTTTCTTAATCGGCTTAAGTCCTTGTCGGATTATCGGTCAAATATATATTTGATCACACAACTGGCCACAACAATTAGGTTCTGACTTCCAAATATATGACAGGAAATCTATCTGGTATTGTGAATTTACGATCATAAATGTTTTCCTGTTGAACCAAAATTTATTAAAAAAAGGTTATTCTTAGTAATCTAGTTAATCAGTGCAAGTGCACCCAGCTAACTTTAGTTAAGTACATTTCCGCAACAACCTCAGGGGGCGCTAGTTTATCGGTGCAAGTGCACTCAACGAACTTTAGTTAAGTACATTTCCGCACCACACTCAGGGGGGCGCTAGTTGCACAAAAATCGTTTGTTAAGTGCACTTATATCCATGTTTTACAAGAAAAATCGCATACTATTCGATGTATTAATTTTGATGTAAGATTTGATTCAGTTAGATGCATAATGAAATATTTATTACAGCATATTCTTGGACACAGTTCCTCTGCCCGTTGTTCTTCATTCTCGCCCCTATTCCTTATGACTGTTGTTTTTCTCTTCTCTATACCAGTGATGGTACCTATTTAACAGTTAGAAAACTGATCAGTTATAGGGGACCAGACGATTCGAGCTGGGTGCTACCTGTCTACAACTTCGCGCCTCCACCCGATCAGGTGACTTACAATACATTTTTCCTCGACTGTTTAATGTACTCCCGTCAGTATCCCACAGTGAAGGCCGTGGGTTACCCGTCAGGCTCTTTGTTGGGCTATCGGCTCTACAACCTGTCATTCCTCATCAGAGACCTAATACCTGCAGCGCTCAAGGATTTAGTATCGTTCCAAACAGGGTAATGCCTTAAAATACCTTTTCCATTTATATAAAAATTACATTATATTATATGCTACGCGGTATCGGAATTTTTAAATCATTAAGGTTATGGAGGAAGAGAAAAATAAAAACAAAATATTGAAAGATTCGACTCAATGTTAATTATTATCGTTATAACATATTATCGGTTTGTTTGAGATGGGTTACGGGAATTAAGTGCAGTAAAATTAAAAACAGTGCACTAAAAACATCTAAAGACGCTTCTCTTTCTGACACTGTTAGGTATTTTTATGTTGCTGTCCTTCTTATGTTCAGGTACAATATATTATAAAGGGATTTGTATTTCACATTTTGCAGCTTAACAATGCACCGATTATTAATTACACATTTATTTGATATTAATTTGAAGTTGGGGGGAATTTTAACTTCCTTTAATAGTCATGCCAATTTATTTTTTGGACGAATCCATTTCTTCGCCAATTATATTTGAGTCCTTCAAACGTTTCAGGAACCTGCGGAAGACGATGGCCGCTAGGCGACTTATGGAATTAATTTGGCCTGTAGTTTGCAAGAAATGGGACTTCAGTAGCGAGAGGGTCCAGAAGCTGTGGGCCGGGATGGCGCCAGCTGATAGAGAACTCTTCCCTTTCGACTTGTCAACGATCAATTGGAAGGAGTATTCCAAAATCTGCATCCTGGGAGTAAGAAAGTTTCTCCTCGAGGATCCAATTTCTACGATCAAGCAGGCCGAGCGCCTCCAAAATTGGTCAGTACTAACTTTGCTTTGCTATATAGTAGTTAAAAAAGCATAATGTTTAAAACGTACCCTACCTGCGTCTTACTTTGCACATTACTATTAATGCCATTGTAATTAAATGTTGGAGACTCCGGGCTATCAATTCCAGCGGAATTAAAAAATGTACTATATTAATGAGACCAATTTGAATTAATTGTGTGTGAATGAATTAATATACGTTAAATATCAATGGAAGAAGAGTTCATATTGTTAATTTCAAGTCGACTCTTCGCATAATTAACGTTGAGTCGTATAGCACGGTTTAAAAGAAACATTAAAAATCGTGTAATCTCCATTCGCCTCGTTTGCGGACCTTTTAACGTCCTAAATTATGACAGGCGGCTGAAAATTAAGGGCGCAGACTCGAGCCCTGTTATGCGGCTGCTCCCTAATTCGTCGGTGGTGGCGATGTGCGTCCTCAACGTTTGTTAGGCCGGCAAGGAAAGCAATTTAAAGCGCGTATTCCGCTTCCCCGTTTCCCATTTCGAGGACTCCTCGCGGGACATTCATCTCTCCCATTTTTCCAGGCTTTATTTAAGGCGGCTCCTGTTCGGACTGATGATGCCGACCGCTATTGTTCTTTGGGCCTCGGTGGACGCTTCTTCGTTCTCACTGCCCGAAGGCTTTAATTTCTTTTTTCCCAAGGAAATCTAAGTACTGAATCACTTACGGAATCAACCTGTATCAAATTACAAAAAATATAATTATAATATTTGCTGTCAATTTTCCGAGTTTTTTTCTAAGCCCTTGTTGAACCATAACAATAGAATACAAGAACAGGATACAATTGTGTTCCGGTGAAATGAACTAAAATTACCAGAAATCTTCTTTATTCTCACTATTTAGTCCGATAATAATACAGCCAGATACTTTTTGTAGCGTTGAGGAAAAAATAAATGGTTTGGCCTGCGAAAGTATCTCCCTCGCGGATCCATTTCTTAAGCGTTATATATTTTCATAAATTTATGATCTGGTGTTTTCACTTCTTTCATGAGATGGTATCTAATTACGGGGGATACCGTAATTATTCCCCACAATAAAATTCATGAATCCTTAATGTAAATACGAAAATATAAGACTACTTCGTAAAATGTTTCTATCCGAATATGAAAGAAAAAATTAATTAACACTTAATTATGTCGTAGGACACGAAAAGTAAAATCCAATTACCGTCGGACAACATCATTATAATCAGTTTTTCTTGAAATATCAAACGCCCAGTAATTACGATATTATTTGCAACTTGCCAAGTGCTTGGACCAGGTATAATACCATCTTGAGAAGTCACAAACAAATTGAATAAATCAAAGTATTATCAGTGCAGTAGAGCTCTAGTAGTAGTGGATATATTATTTTTCAATTTATCACGACTCAATTCTAAATTACTCAATTGAAAATGTTTTACTTTATTTGACATCAGTGTGAAAGATAATTAAAATGTTAATGAAATGTTAACGTCTATAATTATTTTACCTGTAAATCGGTTATAGAATCCCATTTTATAATGAATTTTGAATTATTATTCAATTAGAAATTGCCCACATTCAGGTATTTTTTAATAACTGGTGAATACTGGTAAATATGTGCAGTGTACATATTTATTTAATGCGTGATTAAGTATAATTAAGGTTCACTTGGTATTGAATGCGCTGATTTGGTTATATGCCCGACGTGTTGAATTCACAGATTAATTAGGCAGCTAGGCATGTTACAGGACATGTTGTAGTGGAGCATCCTGTCCGTACACTGAGCGCGGTGATCCTGTATTATTATTGTCGTCGCTAACATTATTCCGCCCACAGGATCCGCAGGATATTGTGAGGTATTTACACAAGTCGGATTCAGTTACGGTGGCAGCGCAGACAGGTTGGTCAGGAACGGGATGAAACGGTTTTCAATAATTGGGTGCTCATATAAATTTCCTCTAAATTACTACATAATACACGCAGTATGATATTTTCTGCAGTCAGAACTACCTGGACAGGTTTGTGTCAACAGATTCCTTCTTATTCGGACATCAAAAAGTCGAAAGCATGATAAGTAATAAACAATACTTTAAATTATTAAGAATATAACATAGATTTAACCTATATTTGTGTGGAGTGTGATTTGCACGTTAGATATTGAAAACTGCATGTAATCAAACCTGAGTAGATTAGGTTAAACGGGTACTGTATATTGCGGGCTGATGCGTGCTATTGGAATGATTTGTCTACTGTTTAAGTTATTCCCGATCCGGCCTCCTGCCGGATTCTTAGAATGGAATTCCTGTTGGAATTCAGAACTGCCCACTGATAATTATGCCAATTAGGGATTCGCGACTGAAGCCTCATGACCTCGCATACACCCAATTTCTCTGTAAAATTAGCCGATTATACAATATATGAAATCGGTCTTTAATTTTATATATACTAAAATACCATTTGAGTATAAAATGAGAGTTTTATCTTTAATTAATCGTTAGCAATCTTAATAAATGTATTAAGAATTCAAACTATTACCATGGAAAATTACACAATTAATAGATACGTAGAAATAATTAAAATCTGCTAACTTTTCATGCACCCCCAACTATATATAGTTCCACTCATTCCTTTCTGAAAATAACAAAGGAATTCCTTCGGAAACTAAACACCGACACAGTAACGGCGTTATGGAAGTATTGAGATGTACAAATTTCTCTCTCCACACGTCTATTTCGCGGAGTCAGACCGCTCTGGCATCCTTAGTAATGTCACTAGAATTCTAAGTCAGGATGCGTTCCGTATGCATTAAGCAGCACTCTCTTGATGCTGCCTGTAAAGTGCTTACACTAGAGGGACTGAGGGGACGCCATTTGATTAACTTCTGAGTGAGTTTGGTATACCAAGACCCAAATAAGCAATATTTAATTATATATTTTATGCCAGAGGAGGTGATACAAATAGATAAGATAGATCTAAAATTTGATTGTAATCAATAAACTCGTGTTTATAAGATGTAGATACTGTAGTATAAATGACCGTTAATTAGATATTATTTAGGTTATTTTCTTAAATTCCTAATCCATCCCGATTAGTTCCTTTCAACGCTGAGTCATGAATAACTGTGTCGCACGGTACGATTGGTAAGATCTATTTATACCGTCCGGTTTCCGACAAATTCGAACTGCGGCCCAGGTGCGAGAGGGACCGGCGGGGAAATAATGACGGGACTCGCACATATTGCCCAGACCGACTCCATTTGTCTTCTTTCGTAACGACTTGCAGAGGGGGGACCGCGTGAGCCGCCACTCTCGAGGAAGAGACGCCGCGCGCCACGTTTTAAAACTCATCGGGATTCTATTTTGCGAAATGAAAAACGGACGCAGACCGAGACGGGGTACCGGCCTCGGAAGGAGAACCAATTATGGAAGTGACCCGAGAACAGAACCGGCAAGAGATATGGTCTCCTGAACACTTTGTACGATATTACCACAATACAATATAAAGAAAAATACAAACGGCAATATAGTAAAAATACAAAATAACAAAAATTGTAATACTGAATAAAATTACTAGTAAAAACAATAAAATAATAATAATAAATAAGAGTCAATAAATGAATTATCTGCATACTTGGAGAAACCAAGAAATAATAATTGTTGTGTTAAGTTGTGTTATCACCAATTTCTGAAATTTTCTGTTTATACAAATAATTCATGATAGATGCGAATTGGTCCGCAAGAATTTCTAATACAATAATTCATGCAAGATCCTGTTTAAGCTGCGTTGATCTTTCCTAGAACGGTTTCAGGTTCGTAGATTTCGTGTGTTTCTGTCTCCTCTCGCTGTCCCTTGTATTGTGGTGGTTGTCTGTCCCCAAAAACACAATAACAAGACACGCATATATACACGCGGCAAAAGACAAACACCACAGTATAAGTGACTGTGACTGTGCAGTGAGGATGCCGAAAAAACATCCAAAGTGCCAAAAGTGACTCACACCGCTACTGAAGATGGCGAGCGGCCGAAACCGATCTAGCAAAATCAGGGAGAGGAGACAGAAACACACGAAATCAACGGTATTCCAACCCCTCGCAGACCACAAAACAGGTATTTTAAACTGGTTACAGGTTCATTTTTGAGACAGCTGTTGATGTCAGCGGAGAATCTCGTCCGCACTGATACTAAATTTTTGCCGCCCGTTTTATACAGTTTAGTCTATTTTAACGCAAAAAGATGTTTTTAAGTAAGTAAGTAAGTGTTATCTGAGAACCCCTTGTGAATTAACCGCTTTCGAAATTACTCGGCCGTGTAAATGTAGCCGGCGGTGAGAACTGATGCAGAGAAACGGGCGTCGGTAATTTTCCATGCGTCCTGAAATGGACCCGATCGGTGTACTCGGGCGACTGGAGTAATAGCGGAGTTCCATTCCTCAGTCGAGCTATTCCCAAGGAAGCTTAGCTCTCATAAGGGGCGGGCGGGGACTTCTCGGTCGACTAGGAAGAGAGTAGGCTCCCATCGCGGCCTAAGCTGCTTACCTAGATCAAAGGCTCCCCCCGGGGTAATGCACCTGTGCCCCAACCTTCCTACATGCCAACAACGGCCACCGCACACCGGAAAACTCTTCTCGCCACAGTTCGCTAGGCTTCGTTGACTCTCAGCTCACTGGACTGAATGATACCGAAAACTGCAAATTATTTTGCGATTGCATTACTATTATTATATAATGAATAAATAAATAACATTTTACAACATAATCACTTGCCAATCCGCAATAATCAGTATCAATCCTCTCTTTTCAGCGTCTCATGAGCGCACGCTTATACAAATACATTCACAATTTAAATTTTCAGTGGTCTATATTTATAATGTAGAGTATTATTATTAGTTGCCATTAGTATTGGTTCTTCTAATCTGATGTGTCCCTTGAACTAATTAAAGTACTCGTTTTGCGGCACAGTCTAAATCGTTAAAGAAATTAACATTTCTTAAATTCTGTTTCGTCATACTTGCGGTAATTATATAATGAAAATCCTAGTTGTGCCATCCTGTTGCGTCGAACTGTTTATGCGCCCCCGGTAATATAACCGGAACACGGTGCAATGTTAATTTTACGACGCCGCTTGTAATGACCGGATTTTACCGCCTCTGGAGGACATATATATACCTACCGGGCGGCTCAATTTCCATGATTGGCTCGGACCATGACGATTTTATTACGTGGATTGACTGATTCGCCGACATAACATTATACGAGTCCGGCGAGACCGCTCGTTTACCAATGGGTTTCGTGATCCGCTCCCCTCCGAGTAAGTAATTGAATAACGTTTTCATTTACAGTGTCAATTCAACAAATCGCTAATCACTTCCCATTCATAAAGCAGCCAGCCCTGGCCAAATGTTTATTTTTGTTAAGCACTATTCACGATAACACTAAGTTGACTTAATGTCTAATTCTTGTCCTTAATTGCATTTTCTTCTCACCAATCACTTTTCAGTACTGATTACGAGTGCGGATAATTCATTAGCCTATGTTTCGTAGACGTTTATGACACGAGGAGTACATTTCAAATCCTAATATTTCTAAATTTGTCGATAATTCGTTATAATATATGTAGTTTAATCTTCCCCGATCGATTACCCGAAGTTACTAAGCGAGCGAATATTACTTTTACTGAACTATTAAGCAAAACATTATGTAAAAAGTTATGAAATCCTTAAAGTAAACAGTTCCTTTGCTGAAACTGTTTGGAGTCGTTGAGCAGTGCAGAGTTGTTTGCCAGTTTAATGTTGGAGGGAGGAGGCAGGGGGTCTGCCGAGCGGAAATATTTGCCCGGCCTCAGAAAACGATGCCTACGCCCGATTTAAAGGGCCGAAGGCCGTTCCCACAACGCCACACCACCACGTCATAGGTAGGGGCCCTCGGCCGTTGGCACCAGGTTTTTGATTTCTACCGCTGTGTTCGCTCGACTGGGAAATTCCGAGTAGGTCCCTTCAATTTTTCCCTGCGCCACCGATTCCGGCTTATTTGAACACAAGTCAAAACGTTTGTCACCGGCCTATAGATACGCCACCCTCATTTCGCCCAAAGTTTGATAATATTTCGATTTCAACAAAATTAAATCTTGCACTCCACACTGTTCACCAACCTAAACTAGTCCTACTGGTTTGAATACTTAATGCACTTACACAGATTCATAAGCATGGCCAATCATATAATTAAACAACAGATATTGCAAACCTAAAGCCGTTGAGATCCATTTACGTCATGTTGAATAATCCAATCAGAACTAGCAGTTAGAGAGATACTCTTTTCTATTGTTTCACAACTTTATTTGTATTTATTGAGACAAACTGTTATGAAATTTGACAAAATGGTCGGACCCCTCATCAGAATTCCTTTATCTGCTTCCTCTACCCCAAGGGGGGATGCGAATTAATTAGCACTTTTAAAATGGCCCGCCTCTAGAATTCAACTTGAGAGACGAATTGGGCGGGAGATTAAATTGGTGGGCGACGACCAGACGGTTTTTTTTACCATTTTCCAACCGGAGTAACATCAATCATTCGGTACTGAGCGGTGGAAGGGGGTGGTTTCAAAAGGGGTGGAACACATCAGATATTATTTGCGGCTTTGTGAAAAACTGTAGCATTGTCGCAACCCCTACGACCAAAAGGGGTGGAACGCTTTGCGACCGAAAACAAGAGATACCGATTTTCCGCCAAGTATGAACCATGCCCGCGATTTTTTTCTTTTGCCCTTTTCATTTCCTCCCCTCTCCAGTCCCTTTTCCTAATTACGGACCGGTTTATCGCTGACAGATTTCCTTACCGGCAAATTATACACTCGGGAGCCTCCGCAAACACGGTCCTTAATTTAATTATTCAGGGCCTCCTGACTTTATTGTCCAACTTGGAATATATTTTTTTACGCATTGTTATTGATATTGTAATTTTTCGAAGGATGAAATCAACATGGGTAAGCACTAACGGCCATTCTTCAAAGATATTGCTACCCCATTTTCTGCATATTGGTGTTTTAGCTACCGTTGCCCGATCCTGTTAGCCCGTCTCTTGTCCACTCATACATGATTAACAAATTAATACCTTACTAATTGATCTGGTAGAGAAGCTTATTCAGAAATTGTCGCAAGTCATAATAGCCACGAAATTCAGAATTAATAAAACGTGATATTCGGCGTAATTAATAAATTGTAAGCCCCTGAGTTATCTTTTAGTTGCAAACGTTCGAGGAAAATGTTTTCTTATTATTTTCGGCATATTTCTAGAGCAACACTTAATTGTAAAATGGAATTTATTTTCATTACAGAGAAGGGAGATCCAGAGACAAAATTATTCTCTACAGTACAAAATTATTGAAAATTCTCAAAAGAATTTCCGCAGTTCTGGGATGTCGAGACTTATTTCCCGGGAACATATTATTCTGCGGTTTTACGTAGTAAAGGCCACGCCATAGGTTTTCCCCATGAAATGTGAATATAAATCTAGAGGGCACGGTAAATACTGTTAGTGTGAGAAATTCAATCATAAAATAAATAAATTTTATAAATAAAATAAAAAATAAATACATTATTGTGTTTTTGATATTGTGAATATTACGTTTTCGTTAGTCATTACTGCAATTATTTTGGATTATGTATTCGCAATAAATTTATTAGAAGTGATAACAACGCGGGTATTGAGCAAAGACTGTTTTAAATTTTTGAAAAATTTCATTCAATAATTGAATTAGTATTATTACAATGGGACTATCATTTATATTATCTTCTATCTCCACTCACTAATTTGGTCTCATGCTAGACTGGGCGGCGCATCGCCATCTTCAGTAGCATTCTGTCATCGGACTAGTGAAGCACCGACTCATCGGAGCAGTTAAGTCTTGAAATTCTGAAAATGGGGTCTGGAGGTGACATTTGTTCTTTCTTGTTTATCCTACATCATTAACATATTTCCTAAAATAAGATACACAAGAGAACAAAAAACCACCTTTCGCCCCCATTTTCAGTGAATGTTCAAAGAAAATAAATAAATCGAAGTATTCGATACCCATCACAGAGCACAGGGGTATTAATCAAATATGTATGGGCTATGAATTCCTAACAAGATAATGCCTCCATTAGCACATTCCGAATACGCGAACCTGCACGGATTCGGCCATTAGCCAGGCTGGAATTATTGCTGGGGTAGGCGGTGGTTATGCGGTCAAATTGCAAACATTTAACTGAACATAACCGGATGTAGATATCTTTTTTTATGTGTTTTATTTTACGCTTTTTGTCGCCTCGTTTTAATTACTAGGGAAGAGGTTCATTAATCCCAGACGTGACCGTGGTTCCAGATTAATCGGTTAATGCAAGTTAATTAATCCAAAGGAGAACTTTATTTCTTGGAGACGGTTTGTTACCGGTGTGGCATGGGAATACTTAATTCGGTATATATAGCATATTTCGGACCAACTCTCGAAATTAGTGGAATAATTCGATACAAGATATATTATAATATTGATGTACAATTTTCCAGAGCTGACATGTGTATACTCAGGAAATATTTTTAGTTTAAGCTGACTCTGTCTAAGCATTCAAGTTCTTCTGCCTAAGTATTTTATGAAATATCACAAGGAATGAATGGGAACGAGATTGAAGTTCGTAGCATGGAGTTCGATTATTCAATAGAGGTGAGGAAAACAGACCTCTTGAGGGCATTCAGAATTGTAAACAAATTTAGGCGGGGTCAGTAGACTTTTAAGCCCATTCAATTCTGACAACCCGGTACGCTTTTATCTTCAGTTAGGGTCCTTTCCAGGTTTTTTTTTAAATTACTTACTCTGTTCAAAAATTAAGAAAATTACTCCTTTTACTCGAGCTGTGACTAATCCGGTCCTGTTCAAAGTTGCGCTTTAAGAGGTGAAAAAGGTCCCATTCCGCTGTAAACTCCCACTCCCTTTCATTTACACGCTCTGACTATTATATTTGTTAAAAAGGGAGTTTTTTTATTTTGATAATTTACGAGGAGAACTTCTCCCTTTGCTCCAGGTATCGCTCCGCGCGCGAATGCCCCTTAAAGGAGTGAGAAAGGTAGGGAAATTTTAAAGGAGAACGGAAAGGATAGAAATTTTAAATTTTTGTAGTTAGACTTTACAAAAAAGTACTTTCCACGAACTTTCATTCGGTTCTTTTCCTTAGTTCACTTTCATAGTTTTTTTGCGTTCTCACTGAGCATCTTATCTAATGTAAATGTAAGAAGGCTACACTTTAAAAATAAGGACAAATTGAATTGTCATCTTAAATCTAAAGACATAAATCCTCACATTAAGTGAAATTTATTTGGCTAAGAAATTTAATTGTTATTTTTCTCTCCATATGCAGATGTGCTAATTGTCCCTTTTTTTAACTGTTGGTCTTAATAACAGTTTAATCAGTACTAATTGTTTTATTCGGATATATGTTCGGAGATTTGATTTATAATATAAAAATGATTTAAATTTATCATATTTAAAATTAAGATAGATCACACTTGTGCCTATATTCTGTACACATATCTACGAATATTCAAGATCTCATAGGATTCTATTAATTAATTATTGTAGAGGGAGGAAATAATTTGTGTACTGTAGTGAAGGTAGTAAGTGAGTGGGAGGGGTGGGTAGGGGGTGAGGGGCGGTAAAGGCGGACCTTCCAACTATCTATGGGAGTGATGGGGAGTCCGTGTTCGGTAACGTCCGGGCGAGTTCGTGGATGATTCTCCGCCGGCTGGTGGTGGGGGGATGTTGCGCGGTGAGCTCCATCTGGCGGGCAGTGGAGCCTCCGCACCCGCCTCAACCGCCGTCACCGCCTCCGCCACCGCCGCCGCCTCCGTCGCCACCCCACACACTCACACCCGCGCACACTGACACACCACGGTAGGTACCACCAACCATCATAATACCGGAGGGTGTCCTCCTCGTCGAGAGTGTCGTGTACTAGTAGTGAAGTCGAAGGGGCTGATGTGCGGGGCGAGGGGCGGGGCGGCGGGGGCGGGCGAGATAGTGCGGGGCGCTGGCAGCCCCGGGGCCGGCTCCCGTGTGGCGGCCCCGCCGAGCTCATCGTCCTCCGAGCGCGCCGTTTGTCGGCCCGCATCCCTCGCCGCGGCTCGCCCCCAACGCCCCGGCCCCGCCTCCGCCCCCTCCACTGATCGATCGAGCTCTGTCACTGACTTTGCCCCATCATCGCTAAACACTGTTTTCTAGCCCGTAGGAGCCGGCCGGCATCACCGGTTCCGGATGCTGGATAGTCTCTTCGCGCCAACCCTACAAGCCGGCCACGATATTTTGTCAGCCGCGAAAGACAAACTTCCCTACGAAAGCTTGAACTGTCCAAGCCTTCCGAAAGTCGGTAATATCTACCCGCAAACTGTACCTAAAACTCCTAAACGATTAATATACTTGAACGGGCTTTTACAGTCATTAAGTCTGCGTCTATTCTTTATGTTAAATTGAGGTACAAGGCCGTCTAATTGTGCCATCAAAGTCCCAACAGCCTTTTTAGTCTTCTTAGGTCTGTCATGGATGGACGCTGCCGATCGAACGCGATTAATAATTTTACGTGATTGCGTCCTACTTTCGTGCATTACCACGAGTACTCATTTGCGTCCCACGCGTTCGATAAACGCTTCCTCGAGGGAGCCCCAATAACTCAACAGTTTGTGGGTTTGAGGTTCACCGAAAGATATGGACCCTACCTCTATAAATTCCTCCTTGAACTGTCCCACTCGGTTGATGCGGCTTAACGCCCGTTTCGGTGCCCGAGCCGTTTTCCATTATCAATGCGGGAAGGACTAGACAAGTCCAAGTGGGGACCGAGCGCCCGACCGAGGTCGGATGAGTCCAAGTCAGACGGAGCCGTCAATCGGCTCGGTGTGATCCGCGCTGTTTCAGGCTTCCGACGACAGATTATCTTCGGAAAAAGGAATCTTGGAAGAGAATCAGGTATACCATAAACACCATTCATTCTTTAGACAGAAACCCCCGCGTTTGGGCTGTGAAATTTTCCCGAGTAAAATAATATATTAAATTTTATAAACAAACTCTTCCCCTTCGTCATGAATTCGATCGTCTTCGTGTAATGGTTTGTATATGAATTTACACTATTTAATCTAATTATAGGGACTAGAATAATTAAGCCAGTTAAATACTAAATTTAACGTACCACGTTAACATTTGAATAACACGGAACTAAATATTTGGACGAATATCAGAATTAATATTGAGCGCGAGTAATGCAAAACAATGTTTACTAGTACGGCATCCGAATAAATGCTCGGATATAAAAGGGCCGAGGATTAAGGTGTTTACCCATGCTCGCGGTTATTGGGTTATCGGGTATGGTGAGCGCGATCTGAATGCCGCCTACGCGCCCATATATCCCATTCATTGGCCCTTGAGAGGGTCGCGCTCGGGGAGCCAACCGGTTGATGGATGTAGGACACCATCCGCCGATGAGCCCACAATACAATCAAGGGCGGGACGAGCCCTTTAGCAGATGCGTTAGCGGGTAATGCACCATCCACATCCTCATTGGAAGGGGGGGAGACTCAAAGAACCTCTTACTACCGACGTTGATTTTCCGTCGACTTTAAAGTAGTTGTTTTCCATAAAAATTGTATCTGGAGCTACGGTAAATGTTCGCTTATTATGATAAATGTTACGTGAAAATCAAATGTAATAATTTATGTTTTGAGTCAGCCTATTCCATAGCTAAACGTATTGTGGCAGGTAAACGACCTTTCGGATAATCAGCCTCCTCGAGGGATCAACTCGATTGTTTGGTCCAGTACTATTTTAGCCCTTGTAAACTTTTTAGTAAGAAGTTGGACAGTAGCGTTTGTCTGTTACCACTCTCATTATGCTTTTACAGCAGGAGAATCCACCCCTTGTAAATCACTGCATTACAAACGGAACGGTACAAACCGATTTCAAATATAAGGTCAACAACGACAACTAGATGATCTCACGGGTGATGCTATTAGTTTAGGAATTCAGAAAAATTGCTTTTCCGGGCTAATATACTCCTGTACCATATCTATGTTTCGCTGAAATAATGGGAATTATAATGTATTCCTATATTTTCGAATTACCACTATCCAATTTAATTATATATTAAATCTAAAGAGATAATAAAAAATAAACGCCATCAACAATTTTTTTACCGGCGTTCTGCGAGGTTTCGTTTCCTAATTGAGTTTAGCCAAATAATTCTTTTTTCAATTTTAATTTGGCCCTCCCTCAGCGCCGAGATGGCTATCACGGCCGTCATGGGGTGGTCCCAAGAATTTTTCGTTCCCGGTATTAATTCAGGGAGAATTAAAATTCCTGAATTGAGTTGGCACTTGGTCTTTAATATAAACGAGGGGCTAGTCTCGGCCACGTTAAGTTAACAATTTGACTGACTTAGAAAACACACAATCGGACACTTAGTTTTAGTTTAACCTTAAAAAAAATAAGTGTTAAAATGGTTTTATGCGGATTTGCTAACCGAATTTGTTCACCTCGAATTATAGATAAAAGTTTATCTCCTAAACCTGTTACATCCTAAAAATTATTAGTTCTTCCTTTACTCGTAATTGATTAGTCAATATGAAATGGTAAATTTGTATATAATGTAACACTTCTTGATATAAGCCTTGATATAAGATTTTTTCTATTGTTTTCTGGAGGTTGATTTTCTCTTCCGTATTTTCTTTTTTATAGAAAATTACGAGTTTTCCATGGTTAATATTTGCCTTCTCAATTAGGCCACACATTTTATTAGGTAGGAAGACTTCTATAAATCAATTATGTGACATTTTTACGCCCATATGTGTACCGTAATTCAATATTACACCAATTTCTTGTAGCAATATAGTTTTTGACCAAGTTCTTAGGTGGCATTCTGCGATGATACAGAGCCTGGTAAACTTCTGGTCAGAAGAAGTGCACGAACTCGAGTTCAATCTGGTCCGCCAATAACCAGGCTGAAGTTTCCCGTCGACGCATATTAGATCTTGGGTAGCATAATTAATAGCCCTTCATAACCCGGGGGAGACGTCGATATAAACTATCGACTCCGAGAGACGAAGGCTGAATTAAATTTCGTTTTAGCAATAACTTATAAGTTATAGGCAGAGCTTCGAAAATCTGGATACTTTTACCTTAGGTAGAGTTCTGCACTCCATTCTCAACAGCAAAGTTTCCACCAGATATTTATTACAATACGCGTGAAGAAAATAAAAAACATTATATTTAAATTAATATTTGTTTATTGCTCCAGTAATTTTCTTCTCAACTCAAGTGTTCTGTGATAAAGTAAGCTACGGGATGACAGTGCAAGTATTTAGGAGCTTAAAATTAGCAATAAATACACATTTTTGCCAGCTATAAGTTTGAGGAACAAGATTAACGAAGCGATAATATAGAAAGAGCGATGGCTATTAGTAAACACAATCACCGCCAGCTTTTGTCAGTGGCACAACAACATTCTGTTTAACGACTGATAAATTCGCTACGGCAATTCTTGACAATGAAAAAGAGAAAGAATTCGTCTTCTTGTCCCATTTGGAGAAGATGAACCGCCAAATTACTTGGGCAACGTCCTCGCTCTCAAACTTGGCGTTCATGGGTCGTTACGGTCATCGACAGAGTAATTAATACAGCTTAACATTGAGTGGTCGATACAAACTGCCGTCCTCCCTGCAAGAGTCATTGACAAACGCGTTACAGAATCCAGTTCTGGCTGCTAAAGGCATGTTTCGTTTCCTAGAGCAGTCACTCCTTATAATTCTTGTCTTTTTATATTTTTTCCTCGTCGTTACAGTCATATAATTTTTTTATATTTATAAAACACAACGAAAATAAGGAATAAACTCATGAGAACACCATATATTAGTCTGAATGAAAAACACCATCAGGTTAATAGCATAGTGATAGTCCCGAAATGCACGAGGGCCTTTTGCCGATTGGCGTCTGGTGCATTGCTGCTTGCGATGCAAAAATACCAGGCAATACAGTCGAAAGAAAATCGTATAAGGGATACTTTCAAAATGTATTTATTCTTATGTAATTTTCGCATAACTATTCTTCGTAAATTAAATATGTTTTCTTTTAGTCAATTCTCGAATTTGAAAACAGGTCAATCACATATAATCTACTCGGTAAGGGCACCGCGGAATTAAGGAAATGGGAATCGCTTACCGAATTATTTATCGGTCGCCTCGTTTCTGGTTTTCTATCGCCCAATGGTTCTGATCCGGATAAACACCGTCCGACAATAACTGGTGGTTATAGAGCAGAGGCGGCGGCCACTTGCCCCAACAATGTGATAGGGCCCAGGGCCCGGCAATGCAAAGCCCGGGTTCCTCATCGGAAACCAATTAACCGATCGGCGTATTTATCCGTTAAACTCGGCCATATTAAACGAAAGCCTCCACCGACCCCTCTGTCTCAATTATCGTTCCGTAAATAACCGTTCAAGGTTCAAGCCTCGTCAGCATCGTGTGAAATACGCCCCTCTGGGTGCTCTGAATTTGTATGATCTGTTAGTATAAAGTCCATATCATGAAATTATGACAATGGTCTAGAATGTATTTTTCCCGTGTACAATTATGAAGTTGAGGATATATTGGCAAAGACATAATACTTACTTTTGACAAGGACAACTTATTGCTGCACTTGCTTTTAGAAGTTCGTAAATAAGAAAACGGTCTGTTCTCACTTGTTTCGTCTCTTCAATAATTTGTAAGTTGTCACTTTCTGTTGGCTTTTACAAACCGATTGTCACCTTCTCACCATTACTATCACAAGACCTGCGCTATTCCTAAACAATATCGTGCATTACTGATAGCCTAAGTAAACAAATTGTAATCATTTCACAAAACTGTATTGATTACAAATATTTTAACCATAATTATTCTCAATATCTCTGTACTGTACATTGCCTCATTGAAAAGAAACCTAGGTAGTGAAACGTGTTTTTGTTTGCCTGTCAGCAAAGAATATGATTGGTTTATTAGTATTGCTACTGTGTTTTTTGGTTTTAATGGTTTCGTTTTTGAGATACCCATACAGGGATATCCCAGAGATTATAAGAAATCACTACAAAGGTTTGAGAGCGAATATTTTCCCTCTTTTCACAGAGCGGGGGTAATAGAAGACTTAAAGCTGAACTGGAGATATCATTTGGCAAGAAATGATAATTTATTTACTTTCGCATTTAAACTCTCGGAACGCGATACGATTCACAAATACGGACTATAGTCCGTTTATTTATACACCACCCCATTTCTGATGCCATTGTCGACAGGCTAGGGACCCATATTTCCATATTTAGTTTACATTGCAAATTTCCAGTTGCAATAATAATAAGTAACATTCTTGAACAAGACAATATAACCTCCCTGTTCCATTCAAAATTCGATCGAAGATAGCGACACTGAAGACAAATTACTTAGGCCTGTAATTAATTCACGTCCGCAGTATGAACTTGAACGTTGTCTCTTACGTAGATGCATATATTAAATCATTAACTGTATCTTAGGGTACATAATAGAACATTTAGATATCCCTAAATATGAATCTGTCTACTTCTCGAAAACAAATATAACTGATAAACCTATCAAAGATATGGACCGATAAGATTAGTGATTTACGGGTTGAGCTGAAATGCCGCGTGTAGGAACATAATGTCGGGATCGGTTAGGGAGAATGTACTTTGTTGAGGCGGCGAGGGCCGACCGCGGATTTACGACCTGTTTTTGAGTGGAGCATCAATGAGCGTTTGAATGGGCGCTGTTAGGGCTCCCTTTTAACCGGGCTGATGGCGGCCGACCCCTTAAAATTAAATTAAATTTGGTCTACTGGCCGCCCCCGCCCGGCATAAAACTGTTGACCCTCGGCCCCGTTTGTGCCGGCACTCGTCCCTTCTTTATGGGCTCCTAACGCTTGGCTTAAATATCTGCTTACGGGACCCGGTGCCCGGCGGCCCCTTCCCAAATAAGCCGAGTGGGGTGCGCCGACGAATTATCTTCCCCACTTCAAATTAACTATAAATGAAACGTCTAAATCCTGGCCATTTTGAAAAATTTACCCGTGGTGTTTCATTAAATATTTGACAATGTTATAAAACATGCATACTCGTTTGACTGTCAAGGCGTAAGAAATATCACCTGCTGAGTAAACATCAATATACTATTGGAAAAAACACTATTAATAGTACGCATTATTGAATATTGATATTTATTCCTTTTTATTCATTATATAGATCCGAGTAACTGGGGAAAATTATACACAATTTGAATTGCTTCCTATTAAGTAGGAATACTACAATGTTAATATATTTATAGAAGGGCCCCCGAGAGCTTCAAAGAATAATGTAATACGAATGTTATGTTCGTGTAGTTATGCCTATATCATTTATGTTAGGCTTAATTCCGGTTTTTTCTCTGGGAGGGATAGGGCTATTTCGGAAGTGCCGTATGCTATGCGATATTTCCCAACTCGTTTCTTAGCGCAACCGTTATGTGTAGTTTTCGCGTCCAAAAGCCGGCGTATTTTTTTCTTAGCGCCGAGAGGACTGTGCGGCGAGCCGAGTCTCTCTCTCTTTGTAATAACTGCTAGCCGGCGATTAGGCGTAATTGGCAAGATAAATGGCTTAAATTGAACTCGGCAACGGCGTCTGACCGCGAGACAGCTTCTGACCGACCCAGACGGCACCTCGACCCTACCTATACCGCTATACAGAATAATATAGCGCTCCTAACGGCAGTATGAGAGCGTCGAATGAGAGGGGCCGCGGTATTAAAGGACATAAAAAATGCTCTTATATCAAACCCCCCACCACATGGGTGGTAAGTTACCTGCGTCGCGGATTAAGAGAATTCGCTATGAATTAAAGAACTGAAGTCGACTCATTTGCGGGGAGCAGTCGGTCACTAACTGGGTGAGAGATAACTATCACATTTTGCTTTATACAATTTTAATTTAGCTTTTACACCCCCTGCACTACTACCGATCGGATAATTATTCATAATTCTATAATTGTCGATAGGAAAATTAACACTCTTTACACATTTATTATTTCCATTTATTTTTCAACTGCTCATAAGGTATGTTAAGGGTTCGGACAAGTGGTCTACCGATTTAGAGCATATATTGCTTTCTTCAATTTATGTAGTGTAACTATAATGAAACGTTTAAAATTTTATAGAACTTCCGTTGGAATCATACGTCTACAATTATGTGTTATATTTATAAAAGTAATATTTTAAATATTTATAGCACGGCGAACATTTCTTTATGGTTAGATATCGGGAACAGAAGTAGAATGAAGACAGCGCGAGACGGTTTTGTTTTTGTCGCACAACAGAATCTCAGGACGGTGGAAGAGATCAAATTATTCATAAGTGTCGGGATTTACTTAGCGGGGAATGTCGCCGGCTGAGCGACAATTGGATTTGCGCCCTCCAACGTGGCCCGGTATTTACACTTCCGAGTCTCTTTTTACTTCCCCCCACTGCTTCCGGCGGCGGCAGCGGGCATTCAAGGGCCATTTTAGGGCGGCGTATTTTTTCCAACCTCGCCCACTCCGACCGGAGCAGAGAAAAGTGTGCCGGGGCAGACATGGGGCAGTGGGGGAGGGGGGTAGATTTACCCTCGTCACGCAGGGGTGGAAGGCGGGCCCCTTCAATGACTGAATGGTCTCAATACAGACCGACGAGGATCATCCTCTTTTACGGAACTCGACAGAATACATGATCAAGCTCCCACTGCACCCGAAAGGCGACACCTAGTTCTCTATTGTCCGGTCTAAAAATAAAATTTTTGGGTCAAAAATTGAATTCCCTGAAAAATTACATAATTTATACGTTTTTAAGTGAATATATACATTTGAAGAGAAAAATAAACATTTTTCTTAATGTAACTAAAATGTTAAAATAATCTTGCATAAAGTGTAAAAATATGTCTTTTCTCTCCTATTTGCTTTGTTTTAAAACATCACCATCACATCACTATCGACCAGGATTTTTATTTTTAAAAAGTACGATAAACATTTATTGGCATTTATGAATTTGCGGGATTACCATATATCGGAATGATAGGACAAATATTATTATTAAGCAGCAGCCATGATTTTTGTTTCCTATTTATGAGGTACTCAGATTTTGAACAGAGAAAATTCCATGTCACTAATATTGCTTATTTCACTTTGTGATTTTACGATAATCAGTTTTCTGTATACATCCGGTATATATATATATTTATTTATTTATTTAATTATTTACACTACCGCTTATCGGTTCCTAGGACTTGAGCACTTTTCGGAGCATAAATTTAGTTCTAACGACACCGTGATAATAAAAGTTGTTGATATTTGCCAATATTCTGATGGGAAGCGACTGTTAAGGCGTCAGAGTAAGGTAGACCTGCTATATAATTTGTTCCGCGGTGGATTATTTTTCTCCCTTCAGTATTGTGGACTGATATAGAGAGGGAGGGCGGGCAGACCCCGGCCCTGGCCTAGTTCGGCCCGCTTGTTGTGGCGGTCTGCAGCCCCTCGACAAACTCCTGCCCCTCTGCCCCACCCCAACAACGCTCACTATCTTTTCCTTTATACTTTGTCTTCTTCTTCTTCTTCTACTTCTTCTGCCCCTACCGATATTAGTCTCTAGGCGGAAAAACACCAACCTCCCCCTATCCACTCTGGGCCGTTCTAGGCCTTGGGGGGAAAAAATTGGTGTCGCACTTTCAAAAACTTCTAACTTCTGGAGTGACTTGTGGATGAGGTCTTGGCGGATGGGAGTGCACATCGCCCAGCGAGAGGTACCTAATTCCACGGTCGAAAAATTCCACGGTGTCTATTTCGTGTGTTATTACTCATGTATTATTCATATTATGTTTATATTTCGCCCTTTTAGTTAGAGAAACTGATAAAAGATAACCTTTTCAGGCCGATGGTTTACCCGTTTTTCCCAGCGAATTTTCCGATTTCAAAAACACGAGTATACAAGGGCATATCAGTGGGATGCTCATTTCCGGCGCGCCACCGGAAGTGTGCCACCGAAAATACAGGGTGCCAACCCTTCCAGGATATAATAACGAGATTTCGCTCCACCCCTCCCCCCCGCGTATAAATGGGCCCGGAATTAATAGCCCAGTGTTGCCGTCAGCGGTGAGGTTAAATGATAAATAGGTGAGATATTTCATGCCGGTGTGTTGTCGGCCTGCACCGATGTGGAGTTGGGTCGGGGGCCTTTTGTTCGCCGACGCCGCCCCCGCCCAGACCGGCTGTCTTCGGGATTCGGGAATTACGTTAACTGCGGAGGCTTTCGGTATATACGGGATGGAGGGCGCAAACTAAATAAGGACTGTTTGTCCTACTATTGTTTGGATACAGAATTACGTGCGCCACGGATCCATGCTCGGTCATAACGTTCAGAATAAAGCCCGATGCTGCGTGGGCGTCTAGCCACACAGGCATCACGGAAACCACCATTGTCTTTAGCATGTGTTTTGGATAATTATAATAATAATAACATTAATATTTAACATCTAGTAGTAATAAATTACTATATGTGTATTACTAAAATAATATTAAATATTATTTTTTAATAATTAATACTACTAGTCATTCAATTTGAGTTCATTTAAATTTAAGGAAAACATAAAATCAAATTCCTGATCGGAATCACTAACTCAACTTCGATCATTCCGGTATCACCCATTCGGAAAAATAATGGAGCGCAGTTTCATTGTATATATTACATAAATAGAAAATTCTGTTGGTAAATAATTGGCCCAGTTGACTTTATTAGTTTTGTGTTGAACTCCTTGTGCAAGACCTTACCTTTCGATTGGACGGAGTTCCCAATTTTGCACGCCTCTTGATAAATTCTCCGATATCCAACTTGAGTAAAGGTTGATTGATGAGTTTGTTCTTTCGGGCTTCAATCTACCTCGCCTACCTCCCCCGAGCCCACCAAAATCGTATCTTTTTCATCAGTTTCACAAACGACACTTTCGCCGAAAATGTCGGGGTACGCATCGCTCGGTGTATAGGGGACAGAGATGATAAACAGTCCCTGTCGTGTACCGCCATTGTCCCTTTCCACCCGACAATAAAGTCCGCCTGTAGTTGGATCTGTTCGAATAATATTTCAATTTCCGCCCGAATTCCGGCCAGAAGAATCGCTTTGGGGTTGAACGGATAGTTTTCGTACATCTCCCAATTTTATCCCCGTACTCGTGTTCGCTCGTTCATGCCCCGTATCACGTTCTCTCTCGTTTCCTTAATCGTCTCAAAGAGCTCGTATAACGTACCTCGAATAAAGAGCAGAATCAAACACGAATCCCGAGTGAGACCACCGAATCTGTCGCTGTTTCCTCTCATCAACGTCTTTAAGTAACAGTCACCCCGAGTTACGATCCTTATGGCGAAGGAAAGTTGGCAAGAGGAAGATGTTATCTCGTTTGGCCTTAGGTAACACAAACACTCTCAGCAATCTTGCCGAAATGGAATGCTGATAATGGCACAATCTCAGTTCAGTTTTTATCATAAGCGTCTTTGCTGGTGTCAGATTAAAATTTTTAAGTTTCAGCCCGCTTATACAGTCAGGGTCTTAACGGTGGGTCGTGGGGATGGGGCGGGGGTTGGGGCGCAACAAAGACGCCCCATGTCTGCTCCGCTTGTCGGGGACCGCAATGCGGTCGCTTTCAGAACTTCTCTCCCTTAGTCGTTCCCGTTTTAAATGGCGTCCGCGCGTCTAGCCAGCGGTATCTATTATTAATATAAATTGGTTACTTCGATAGTAGTCGCGCGCTGCCCTCGAAATTAGAACTGTTTTAAATAACATTTAAAAGTTTCACGCCAGCGCAGTCTACTTCGTTTTAGTTTTTGTATAATTGAGAGGTATTTATGTAGTGCAGTGACTACGGCTTTACTTGTTTCTCTATATAGCACTAGATATAAATAATAACTTCATCCAGTAATAACGAGCAATTCAAATGCATTGGAATTCGGGTTTCTATTCCTGGAACAACATGTAACTGATTATGTCATAATGTTTAATTATGCACTTAGGTTCTGATATCGGAATAATTATAAATTCGGATATATATTTGGGATGATATTAAAAAATAACATTTTTCAAAGAAATTACGAAAAAAGGTTGGTTTTTCTGGGGAAAAAATCCTCTTAATGTATTTTGAATGTAGTTTATTCCTTAAAGTCTCCGAGAGAGGAATCTGATCTGTGGGATGGCCTTCCGTAGTGTGGAGCTCCGCTTTGCGAGCCCGCTCTCCATTAACCACGGACGACTCTGAAACGGCAGGCAAATATTTGCTCACATAAACGGCAAACGAATCCGTCACAAATCGTGCCGGCTGCTAGAGAGTATCTCTCTCGTGGACGGGAGGAGAATGAGGGAGTGAGTATAAATTGTCGGGGGTGAGGAGGCTCCTGAGCCCGGGTTTGCATACCAAATTAAGTGCCGCCCAACCCAGAAATTATATTTGTGGGGGTTGGCGGGGGGGAGGGGTCGGGAGGTAGAACAATAGCGCCGCCATTACCCCGCGGGATTTTATATGTAATAAGAGAGCAGCCCTCGTATACTCACAACAAGCAGCAGAGGGGAGTTCTAGAGAGGACCGATTGCCCGACTGGATACCGCTTCTTTCTGAGTTACCTCCAGAGGACCGGCTACACCTGAATGGACTGTAACTTAATAATTAGGCTGCGTTAATTTGGGGTTACTAAAGTCCTCCCCAAGCTTCTATCGTATTGAAAATATACATCTCGAATATTTGATAAAGGTACCAATTGCTCATTGACAACAAGAACCAAAATAATAATTGATCACAATTTCTTGCGGGCAATGAAAATACATGTAGATGGAATTGGTTTACAGATGGTGAAAGTTAATATATACTGGAAAGACGACAAAAATCTTTGAGAAGGTATTCTCAGTAGCATTCTGTTATTACTATAGCCTGGTAAGCATCATCTCTCAGTACTATCTACACTGTTGATGCGATGGGACAAC
The DNA here is from genome assembly GCA_019843655.1 of Lethocerus indicus. Lineage (NCBI taxonomy): Eukaryota > Metazoa > Arthropoda > Insecta > Hemiptera > Belostomatidae > Lethocerus > Lethocerus indicus. The sequence goes on along the minus strand of JACDQD010000005.1, from coordinate 22,078,851 downwards.
TGATATTTTCTCTCCACCTCATAAGTACGGAATGTCGGAAAATATCCCAGGAATTTCTTTCCACTTATTCTCCTCCATTTTTCCTACATTATTCTTGCAAATCTTCTATGGGCGAACACACAGAACTGCAAGAGGTACTCGGCTGTCTAAAATGTTTTAATGGCAAACAAAACGTTATCATCCCAATCTGGCATTTCTATTTTTTACTATTGTTTTAAGAATTTTAATACAAAACAGTAAAAACGTGCATAAAGTGAAATCCTAGTGGCAAGGTAGATATATCAGTAACAGACAACTTTGATAAGTATCTCTAATTTCAAGGGTTTCGTTATTTTACAACTATTCCAACAAAATGTATTATTCCAATAATTCATTTTTCAGTGTATTAATGTCTTCACATATTTGAATTACAATATTTGTTAAAATTTAATCGATTAACTGAAGATAAATTTAATACAATTAGAAACATCTAATAATAACTTTGCTTCGATTAATCTTTTAAGGATGGGCCGGATCTGCGAAGTTGTTGGCCGAAAGTAATTTACTCTACTTTGAAATAGGCAAGGAATTAAAGTTATTTTCTCATGACTACAGCGAGTTCCATTTCCTCCTTCCCAATTATTTCAGAAAGATTATTATAAATTTGCAAATAAATTTAAGAATTTATATTATTTTCAACCTACTCTCTCTAGCTGGTATTTGCAGTTATAAAAATACAGTGTAGTTTTCATTGTCTTACATGGTTCTGGATTTCTGGATTAAATTATCTGGAGTCGGAAGAAAGAATGAACGTGAGTGAATAGATTAACAGAATAAATAGTGGTCTATAAAAAAATATTGTGACGCGGCATATCTGCTTTCTCATCCTACGCTTCCACTACCAGATGATTATTTCCCATATCCCGATTGTAGTAGTCTAACTTGGAGGTAATAATAGGTCCAACAGAATTAATTATTGAGAATAAATAATAATAAAAGAGATAAATCGCTGGAAGTCACATCGAAATAACTGGCTTGTGTCTAAGCTATTGAAAAGTGTCAAACAACTTTTGGTCGACCGAATACCTAGTTTGTTCGAAATGTATTTTGAGACGGCTATGCGAGGATCAGGTGAAGGGGGGCGGGTACATAATTTGAAGTCGGGCGCGGAAAAATCGATCGCTCGTTGTCTGTTGGCCGGGGGCCCAGTGGCCAGGGGGTAGTGCTCGCCCTCCCCCTCACAGAGGCGCCGACACTCTGCCAGTTTTCCCGGCTATTTCCAGCCTACAGCCCCCCCTTCTACTCCAGCCAGCGTAACGCCCTTGTAACCGAGCCGCCGGTCCCCTATTCCTCTTTCGGTAATTACCCTTTAAGAAATACCACCGACTCTGGGGGGGGGGTGGCAATTGACAGGATCGACGTGCCCAAGTCAACCTTACTGACTGAAAGTTACCGCAAATAGTCTAGCAGACCAAACCAAAAAATAATATAAATTCATTATATAATAGGTTTTACATTTGCACGTTAATTTTAAATCTGTAGACTCAAACATATCATTGAATCCCTTGTTATTAAATTATGGTGGTTAGTACAGGAGTACATACCGACTCTTACCAGTAGTAATTTCTTCCTGTCCTTTTTCGATTGATACATATATTTATTTTAGTAATAATACGTCATCGATATTTGTGTAAGCAGTTTTCTAAGGACTATATGCGGGAGAGAATATGATATGATATTGGTGGTGGGGGGGTCTGTCTCTAGCGGGCAGGTGAGATAACGCCTTTATTCCGGTAGGGTTTGCCGCCTCTGTCTGGTACACGGCACGGACACACCGACAGGCCTACCCCTTTATGTCGGCCCGGTTGAATTCTGACACCTCCACTGCACCTCCGGCTGAATTTATATTCCGCCGGCCCAATTTCTGAATAATGATTCACGACGCCGGGAACACAATAATAATCGGCACTAAATCGGGCCCCGTCCCCGGCAGCCCCGTATTACTCCATTCGTTTTAATTAGTTTTCCATCGACAATTCAATTCCGAAACCGCTTTTATTCGGAAGTTACCTGCTCCAGAGTTAGCGCAAAATATAAAAGAAAGTTGATTGCCGATCCTAAATTATTTTACACATGATATCGAAGGAGATTCCAATATTTTTATGATTTATTAAAGTGAATTTCAGTCGTTCATCCGTAATTTAATTTTGGTTAAACAAATTTTAGACGTCAATTCTCATCGGAAGCCGCTATAATTTACTGACGATTTGAGTGGTACTGACGATGGCCAGAAGAAGTAAGGGATTTATTTAGTAGGCGTGATATATTTCCGTTAAAAATTTTCTGTCTGTGCAAATTGTCGAATCATTATGGAATACATACATGCATAGAAAACAGTTTAGCTATGCGTAACGGGAAATATAATTTATCAGAAAAATATGTTCCGCGATACCTCCTTGCAGTAAAGGACTCACAGTAAAGATAAAAGAGTTAACACCTCCGTTGAGGTTTTATTCCAAATTCTATGAAAATGATTAAATTAAATATGTTTCTCTGAAATATAAAAACTCGTCCGAACTTTCCCTATCGTAATTGGAGTAAAAAATGAGACTGTCCTTTGATAAACCGCCGATATTTATAGAGTTTGAGCGGCCTTTCGGGGCGCCTACGCGGGGGTCAATTGAAGAAAGAGCCGGGGCCGCCATTAAAAGGGCAGGGTTTTAGGGGCGGAATTATTCATCGCGGGATGTGCGGCCACGAAATCCCCCCTCACCCCCGCCCCCGGCCACAAAAGCCCCGGGCGGGCATAAATTGTAGGAGTCCGCCCGCACGGGTTAAGGGCCACAATTAACACCGAGTGGGCTAACATTAAATGCCGTGGGCGGGGGCGGGGGCCGGCCCCTTGTTTAACCGCCCCCGCCCAAGACCTCCACTCTAATAAACAGGTTCTTGTTAATCATACATGTGTTTGTCCGGCGTGGATGCGGACCCCCGGGGCCTCTCCTGCGACCCCCGATATGCCATGAAGGTGACCTCCCTCCGGACGGCGATCGGATTTATCGGTTTGTCTAGGCGGACCCAAAGAATCATTTATTGAAGCCCCGTTATCGGTACGGTAGGCAGAATAACGACTAAGGTAGGCCCTAACCACCCTATCCACCTCCCATAAAAGGTTTTATTATAATAGCTTACATAAGTGATTTTATCGATTATTATTTAGTCTTATAACTTTGTACTTTCGCACATGTGTATTCAACAGGTAGACGTTGAAATCGACCGCATTTTGGCTTAAACATGATATAATTTCACGGAAGTTTATTTGTCTTTGATTCTTCCCTTAACTAGCATCTCCGTCGCAAATTCAATACTGGTGTGACCAGTATATATTATAATATATTTTAAAAATATATATTCTATATTATATTTTACAGTAGAATGACTGTAGGCTACTTAAAGAACAATATGATCTATTTCTAGATAGAAAAATTGGTATTACTGAAAAATTGGAATTACCTACATGAAATTATTCACAAGTAGATGAAGTCGTACTATCGTTCATCGGATTTTCAATTGTCTGTTATTCTTTTGGCCGTTTTCATTTTCTTTTTACAGTAACTTATATCTATAGACAATGACAATATTTAACTAATCTCAGTTGAATCAAACACTGTAGAAATTAGAGCGCTTGGAATGGATATTCACGAATGAAGTTGCACTTGGGCCGACTGTCGGGTGCTGGAGGAAATAGGGGAGCGTATCTCCGCCGGACATTCAGTCGCATCAGAGGGAGTTTCGAACCCTCTTAGCGCACCATTCACCGTCGACCCGTTTTAAATGGCTTTTCCCGTCCTTCCTTATATTGGGCGCCGGCGCACCCTTCTCAAAGGCGGCCCCGGTAAAATTGGCGCCCCGTCAATAGGACCCCTGCAATCAAATATGCCAATGAATATTAGTCCTCGGCCCTCCGATGTCGCCGAAGCGTAATTATTACTCGCCGATGACTTGCGATACTGAGAATACGATAATATATTACAGTTCGTCCCGAAGAAGATTTGCCCCTCAGATGTTCTATCTTCTTTCAGGTAGCATGAAATGAATAAATCAAATATTTTCATTTCAAAGTTCTTTCACGGCGCAGGAATTGGAAAATTAAACTTCAATACAGGTTGTACAGGGCGTTACTGTAAAAACTAGAGCAATGTTTCCCCAGGTAAAATTAAATGAAGTCCTATAAAACTTGCAGTAATTAAAAAGTTACCTTACAAAGCGTATTTAAAGTTTATAAACAAAACCAGTTCTTCCTATCTTTGTGACAAAAGGAGTCATTAAGGACTTATGAAGAGACTATTTATTCGTATAATTTCATTTATTATATTGTATATGACATTTACTGCAGGGAGGATCCCTATTTTGTCTGTTTGTTACAATTACTTGCGTTACTGAAACCCCAATTTCTCTTGGAAGAGTTTCACGCTTCGTTCTATTTAGATTTAAATCATAATCGTCGTGACACATCGTTCAATGCCTAGTTGTGAATTCAGTGATTATTTGATTTCGACTCATAATACTTTTAACGGGTTCGGATTCAATTTACGATTTGAGTACGTCCCGATTTTGGATTTTAACTGTCGACAACGCCGGGATTCTCTTAATCCGTAATGCGGTGTAAGCGGGATTCCGGAATGGGGCTGTCTCCGAAAATGTTTGACTCGGATAATTCCTCCAAATTGGATGGATTAATATGTTAGTAGAGTTCCTCCCCCCGGGATAAAATTAGACCCCGTTTTCCTTGTCCCCGTTAATCCCATATCCGGCTTTGTTATACGGCGCCCGGGGAGGTCGGCGTCTTATTATATTTTCAGATGAAGCGGGGTATTCCTCGCTGGGGGCCGCGACGCCGGCGGAGTTCCAAACTGGGCTCGTTCAACTTTGCGCCTAAATAACTGATTCACCTGCCTCGCCTATTGTTTATACCGGGCGAAAAACACTGCCGCGAAATGAAGACACCGACCCCCGTTAAAATTTTAAACGGGTCCATAAACTCCGGGTAAAATTAATGTGGAAAATTAACTATCGAATTTGAAGACAGGAAGAATAGAAATTATGATTTTAAAATAAATGTTGCTGTTAATAAGGTGTGAGCGCAAAGTTTGAACTATTTTATGATTGTCTAGAATGTACGCTTCAAACATTTATTTTAATAATCATTAATAATTATATGAAAATATAAAATACTTAATAGAGATTGGTTGCAATGTTGTTTGAACCCACTTCTCCTATGTTATCTACTTTAAGCAGACGGTAATACGTCTATGGTGATAAGTCAATTCGATTCATAAATTTAAATACCGACCGATACGCCGTGGGAAACGCACTGACGATTAGTTTTGCTGAGGTATGTCGCTATGGATGTACAGTATCGGATTTTTTTTTACTGCCCAAGGCTTTGAGACAGAATTGGTACTGTTTCAAGTCGCTATCCTATAGAATTAAAAGAATTGTGTCGCGGCATTTCGCAATACCCGGAAGTGGTGCCGTAAATAGCATTACCATAAAAACCATTGCGGACTCATAAATCAGTAAAGCTAGCTGCGCTTGCATGCGGAGAGGATGACGCTGCAATCCGCACTGCTCGGCCCATTTATAATTGAACGACTTATTTTCTTTTTTCCTGCCAGCCTCGCAGTTATTAGTTTTTCTTCAGGAAGACCTCGTTACCTACAAATTAGGCGATGCATCAACGGCGAGGAGCGGATCCCCGGTAACTATTCGAAATTCCCGTCATTAATATTATTCAATTATCTTGATATAGTAAACACTAACAACAGACATTTATTTAAGTCACGTCATATTTAGTGACAGTGCGATTTGATAACACGAATGAAATTTTGATGGAAAATTTACCCATTGATGGTACTCCTTTGATTCCGTACGCCCAGTTGGGCTTCAAAATATAATTGTAAATTATTAATTCGTTCGGAAGTAATAGTTGTGATCTATAATCGAGATGACGTGTTTTCTAAATATTATATCAATATGTCACAGAAGTTCCGTCAACTTTATTGTAATTTTGAATAGACCCGATCGGATTTTAAATTGTAGGTGAGGTTAGTGTGCGTGCATTTAATAATGGAAACGTGAAAACGTGCGCTTCCCAGTATATCGTGGGCCAGAAATGATGTTGGGCAACAACTAAACAAGTGTAGGTGGAGGGCGATTTAAGTGCCGTGGCCGATTGTGCCCAAATCAGCTAATGCCGGTGGCGGCAGCATTTGCCAAGGGACAACAACTACCGCCCGACAAAACATATCTGCGCGGCTCCCGCGCCGAAAATACACAATCCGGTCGGACGAGTGGGCCGATAAATTACCCCGAAAGGTCCCCAACCTAATGGAACATCAAACGGGCCGATGACTGTCCTACCGAACACAGTTCCAGCCCCCATCCATCGAAGCCGCCGCCACCGCCACCACCACCCCCGCCGTAACCCCAGCGCAACTTGACAAAAGGTCTTCGGATCCATTCACTGTTTGGGCCCCTAATGCTTTTCTCGTAAGGATCGACTCAGGAACGGGAAACGGCAGAAAGGTTTTCCGCCGATGAAGTAAAAGCACGAAATAGATCCGAATTCGAGTGCACTAGAAATCTTTACTTCTTGTTTTTAAAACATTTTATGTTTAAAAATTGCTTCGCCAGTGATTTTACCATTCTCCCCTTAACATAAATTTAGGACCCTTAGTTAAGGGGAGATGTAACTAAATTTTTATTGTAAACTATAAATAAATTATTATTTATTACAACGGGTGTATATTTAAATTAATTTAGTTCAAGTACTTGAAACCTCAATCTAAACCGCGTATTGACGATACGAATATTTACCGATTTCTTAAAATATATGGTGTTGGATAGAAATTCATTATATACAACCAACTGGTAACTTTCGTATGGCCGATAGTGTGATCATATATTATGCGTGAATTAGCGCTAAAAATATATATTGGAAACCATCTTAAAAATACGAACCGAATAGAACTAAAGGATTTAATTATTAAATTATAGCATTAATTCGTTAATATTCAAATATTGAATGATTATTAAACACCCGAATTTTCTATCGTCTTTATGTCGAGCGCAATACGGAAATAAGTTAGAACTTGGACTTATTTGTTCATCCGGTCCATACGCTCGGCGTGATCCGGCCGGTTTTCAGCCAGAGAGGGGCCAAAGCCCGGGACCTGGACGACCCAACTGGGACCAGTTCGGGTCTATCGCGAGTGGCGGGGCATAAGAGAGAGAAAATACAATTTATCGGCCGACGCGGATTGGGAGGAGGAGGAGAAGGTGGCTCTACCGAAGGCGGGCTTTTATCGGTGCCCGGGGAGAGAGACTGCTACAGTCGACCTGCAGGATTTTCCCCTGGAATGCCTCCTGACCGCACCGCTCCCACATAATAATCTCCGCTACAACCACCTACGTTCAGAGATTACATTACCATACAGACAGAGATTTAATTATAATTAATGATTATGTCGGATTAAACATTTGAATCGTGTGTAGAAAAATATTAAAATCGTCAGGATATTGAGGCACTACTTGAACGGACAAAGGTTTCAATGTTAAGCGTCATCGCTCCTCTACCTCGGGCGGCAAAACCGGAATAACTCCACTAAGCCCTTAAATTCATTTAAAATTTTATGAGAGTTGAGCGACATTGAAATTGAATTTGCAATATTGAATGGGCCGGTAGCTCTATGTTGTCCCATTATAGGATTCTTTTGTGGTCCGGTCGTGCGAATATTCGGAATATTTACACCTAACTGTGAATATCATCATCTCGCTCTATCCCTAGGCATTGTCCTCGGTTGCCTTAGATCTTGAGTGGATTGGCGTCCTAATAGCGGCATAGCGGTGTCATGTCAACTTTGGGGACAGCAGTCAACAGGCTTCGGTGTATTACTAGGCTGCCGGCTGTGACCGACAACGGCGAGAAGCTGAATCCTGTCTAGATCACTATTGAACAATACGGTATATTAGTAATACCAGTGCGGTTTACGCTTACGCATTACTACAGATGGTTATTATTTGATGCAAAAACGAAAACACACTTTTACATTTCAGATTTAAAAGAAATACAATGCGTCGGGATAAAAACATATCGATGGTAAAGAAATTACCAATTTAATAAAAATACGCCCAGTGAATTTCGCGGTCGTGTTTCCAGAATCTAGAGTGGGCTGAAAATGGGCTTTAATATGTGAACACAATGCGGATGCTGATGCGGAGGTGTTAATTGTACGTAGGCGTATTCCTGAACTGTGCTGAGTCGTCGGCGGTTCGAGCTCCTCAACCCTCAAACAACCTTAAAATGGTACTCCTACTCGAGTCACACGATAATCCCATTGGAGCCATCTCAATGACAAAGTTTATTGGATGAACTGCATTGTTCTGAAGTCGCATCTATCCGGAGGGAGTTTACAGATAAAAACAAAATTAGTTTCTATCGAATCGAGTGAAAAATGGGTGGAAGAATACCAGTACTTGGGAAAACGTTCCGGGCAGCCATAGGACATTTCGATATCGATGGGTGCAAGAGCATAGTTAGTTCATTCAGCAGCTCTCGTTTGTCGAATTGCCCCTATTCTGCGGAGCTTAAAATATATTTATAGATCAAATAGATATTGATCCTGTGGTTAGATCGTACAACATTCATCGTAAGACCCTGAGGTAAGTGAAACGGAAACACATTTTCGCTCCAATAATTGTCACAAGTCTCAGAAACAATCGGAGAAACCAAATAAATTTGAAAGAGGAAGGGAAGTACAGTGGGAGAGGGAGAAACGCGATTCTCCTGCGGACTGTAAATCAATCTTGAGAGAGATAGAGATTGTCGGTAGCCCTTCGGCCTAATCAGTCTTCTCCTCAGAGGCGGGCTCCAAATGGATTTTTCCCCATCGTTTTATTCCACAGGGTCCGTATCACTCTCTCTTTCTCTCTCACTCGGCAAACAGAGAATAAAGAATTCAGAGCCGGGTAAACATTTGCCCAAGACCGCAACGGGACGGTCGCCGATTACAGATTTCACGATTTTACGGCGAGCAAACAGTGCCGAAATACGGATAATATTTTATCTGCCCAATTTCTATAATCGGATGTTGAACTTCTACAAATGGAATCAATGATGAAAAAGAAATAGAACGTACGTACGTACCTCAGTTTCAGGATCAAGCTGAACCATAACATCTTTAAGGTCATGCTTAACACAACATTGAGTCAGTATCTGAGAATCCGATGACAATTTGAAATTTTCTCTACTCTGCTACTAATATCGATAAAAAATTTAATTGTAGTAACAGATTTTTATTGAATAGGTGCTTCATTGAATCTTATTAGTCTTCTTATACCTGGCGAGAACCTACTAGTTCTAATTGGATGCCGACATAACAGTATACCCTGTAATGACCCACCCCACCGCTTTATGCTCTAAATTGTCCCAAGACCAATTTTAAGAAATGACACCAATTCCATGACTATCCTCTATAAATGGAATATTCGCATTGATTTTATTCAACTCTTTCGAAATAAGCACCGTCATATTATTATGATTAGCTTCAATATTCCCATTATAACAGTGTGGGAATCCAAATTTTGGGTTTCTAAATAGTGGACTACGGAGAGCATTTTCTTAAACAATATTTGGGATAGGAAGTTCATAAAACATAAATTCTGATATGATTTTTCGAATGGGTAATTTTGAGTTTTAAATCGAGTCATTTAATATAAAGGTCTTGCATCACTTATCATTTATAGTGACTGAAAACATGCATGAGCAGCGTGTGGTTGAACATTTTTCAATATTTTCTGTTTAATAATTTTGGCGTGATCTATGTCCTGTTTGACTAGGAGGCAAAACTTTCGATTTTCACTTTGTCATTAACACATAGAATATTTAGGAAGACGAATACATTTATAGACCAAATTGGTCGAAGAAAATCATAGATAAGAAAAGGACGTTGTTGTGAAAAGGACGACGCCAAATCGGAAGTGGAATGAAAGGTGTCCACAGCTTTGTCCCTTCCAGACAGGTCGAGGCTAATCAGTCTTTATTCCGAAGAGAGACTGGGCGTTTGAAAGCCAACATTGATTTTCCCCAACATTTCATTTTCGTCAATCCTCTTCTTCTCCTACCTCGTCGCCCGTTCTCTCTCTCCCTCTCTATCTCTTTCTCACCGGAGCTGACTGAGGTATAAAATGGTAATCCGCATTTGCATATCAGACGCATTTTACACTTTGTGAGAGTGGGGGAGGGACAGAGAAATAGAGGGAGAATGGAGAGAGTCGTTGAGAGCGGGCCACAATAAAATGTGGAGTTCAACCAGATGAAGTCCCGGCCCAAATTGGAACGCCGACTTCTACATTTTAATTCGAAATTAGTTTGATCAAATTAATGCTCATCCCGCCCTCAGTCCCCCTGCAGAAATAATAAAATCCTCCTCCCGGGCTTACCTGAGAGTAGTCCTTCTTATTGCCCTGTGCTTCTGATTAACATTAAGTTTAAAATTTGAATGCAAATGAAAAAACATAGGACGCAAACACGATTTGAACTTTGGTCCAATACATCTACATAAACTCGGATCCATGTTTTAACTGTAAAATATCCCGGATGAACATTATTTTAAAATCGGTCACTGCCTTATTTATTCATAGAAATTGCGCGATGATTAAAACATGAGGAAATGAGAGAATGATAACAAAGGACAGAAAGGTAAACAGAAAATAGTTCAGTAGTAACCAAGTGTTACATGTGATTTTCCATTCTCCATAAGTCAACATACGTTTGAATTCAATTATCTACTCTCGCTTAAAATGTTCAGAGGTTAGACTATCTACAGTTTCTCGCCATTATTGGTAATATTCCATTAATATCGGCTTGTTACAGACATGTATAATAGCCTCACATACATGTGCCGATGTAATCCGATACCACCTGTTAGCAATGTAATTGATAGTTACAGTGTTATGACTGTGTCTGGTTCAACGGTATATTCGATATACGTGGTATGTCACATATATGTCGATTAGTTTTTCGATAAATATATATCCGCTGGCATAGTTTCCCACAAACTAGGTTAATGAGGGTACATTTATATGGTAAATACAAGCTATGTACGTACGTAAAATCTACGTTCCATATATACTGAACAAAATATGGAAATGAACGCATCATCCCTGGAATACAATAGCAAACATAAAAGATCCCAACTATTAATTGCGAACAAACTAATGAATTACATCTCTATATTTAAAACTAACTGGGCCTAAGGAATCGATATTTGGGGATCTAACACCTATAAAATCCAATCCATAATCCTTCGTATAATGCTGCACTATATCAGAGTTTTAAGTCCTTTATCAATATTATGTGGGGCAGCGTTAGAATATTATCCCGCGCGAAATATTCTGATCTGAGAGACCGGAGTGGTTGGTGCTACGGAAGCCTACTATTCGAAAATATTGGTGAAAGTTATATTGCGGTTGGAAAAGGAAATGAGCGGGTTTTCCGGAGGGGCCTGCAATATATTTACCAGCGACAGCCGTGGGCGTTATGCGGGTCCCTCCTCATGACACAGCTCCTACCCTTAATAATTACCGCATCCTAGTTTGATGCCGATTTTCACCTACATTTGGTATTATTGGCGGGGGGGGGAGGGGACTTTAGGCGTCGGTTGTCATGGTGACAGGAAGTTGGCCTACACAACCAATCAATTCGGTACTCGCACCTGTATCTCCGTTTTCTTTCACCCCAGTTAAAGGCTTCCCACAATATTCTGTCTCTGTCTAACCCTCATCCTCCTGCGACGTTAGCCGAAGGTACGGAAGAACGTACCTTTCGAGTTAAAATAGCAATACAGCGAAGAATCAGTATTGTAACCTTCTCTTGGCATGGTTATGTGAATGCCCTGAGCGCAGGAGTCAGTTAATGAAAATGTGCAGAACAGTTCTCTCACGATTCTGCGAATAGCATCCTTGTATTAACTTATAAGGTACTAAGCGATGTATGATATTCCTAATATCATAAACCTTATTCGGTCAGCTCATTATAAGGTTTCGTTAATATTCGCAATGAAATAAATTTGAGTACAGCATCGGGCGTTGTAATCTGGTTCTTTTCATACACTCTCATCACCACCGTACAGAAAACATCCCGATATATATATTTGTTTCCCGGAATTTAAATATTTTCAAAATTTAGTGAACAATTATACAGTACAGAAAATCGATCGCTGGTTTGGTGGTCAATCTGACTCGCGTAAAAATGAGTCGCGAGGCAGTCACAAACCGGAATTTGGGCAAAACTAATTGGCAATTATTTCTTGACTCTAACAGGGTCTCTATAAAACCCGCAATATATTTTCACCTGGACACTGAATAAACTCACTAGATTACTGAAATAGGATTATATGCCATTACCCGAGCCTGTCGAGACAATAAGTCTACACCAAAGAGGTAGGAGAGGGGTGGACGGTCGATCTAGGTAATAATAATAGGATTGTCGGCTAAGCTCACATCCCATTTACCGAAGTGTTAATAGCCAACAGTTTTCTCAAAAGTCACACCTGTGTGGCCTGAATAAGGGACAGGAGGGTCAATGGGGATACGCTCTACCAGCCAAAAAGTTGCAAAGACAATACGATGTGAGATCATGAGTTCGAATGTTAAGAGTAAGGGGACAATATTTGTTGATTTTTAATTTTATAAATAATTTTTCACTTAAATAAGATAAGTACGATGATTGCGATCATTACGCTCTCATTTTTCAATATAATTATTACTTAATTTTAGATTTATTTATAATATATAGTGGTTTTTCAATATATATTTAGTTTTTATTCCCGGAAGCCCGACAACTTTCAAATACCATATTCTTACAATACAAATTTTCATAGGAGTTACCTATTTCTACTCTGGTATATAGGAGGACCTTGGAATAAACGGGAGAATATTTTCCCATGGTTTCTAAGTGGATCATAACATTTCTTGGTGTTTTTGCCAGCCTCCTGGTCTGCCACACGCAGCCCCTGACCCAGTTGTACACAACCGGTGGCACCCTCCCCTAAGTCCATTTTAAAATATCAGCTTATCCAACATCTTGCGTAATCATCTTTGCTACCCCCCTACCCTCAGAACTACCGTCCATAAACTGGATCCCGCCTCCTCGGTTTTACACTCGACTGATAACATTCTAATGACTTTTCATAAACAGACGGTCATCAAGTAGAACTTCAATTCAGGAAATGATATTGAAGTGGATGAATTTGTCTGCCGGAACTCTTTTAAAATATGCTAGTAATACACCTGGAAAGTATTTACGATATTCCGGAGGCGTAATATAAAATATTTACCATTGCGTAGACGAAATTGAATGTTTGGAGTCTTGAAAACCTCCTGAAAAACCGGAAAAAGGAAAAATAAATTAATTTGCCGGCAGGGCTTATTTTTCGCATTGTTTAATATAGGCGTACGAAGGCTGGAGCCGTGACCCAGTTAGAAGGGGCCGGCTTTACCATCGCCTCGTTCGGAATCGGGTAGAGCCCGAACAAATATTGCCTGAGGATATCTCGCACAATTGAGCAACAGTTTTACAAAGACCCCTTGTATTCCAAATGCTGTACACACACTCTGTATAATTCGAATACTTGTTTTATGTTATTCTCGGTTACCGGCATGCAATCAGAAAACCAGAACGGGATGGGATCAAATTGTAAAAATGTTCTACAACTACTAGGCTAATCGACGGTATACCGCTCATGTAAATACATTACAGTTTTCCGCTCTTTGGGGCTTTTACATCGTTGGCGATTTACGTTAAAAGTGTTACTCAAACAAAATTGATCCTTTTACCGTGTTTGCAATCGTGGCATGATTGGAACAATAACAAAAGGTTAAGTATTACAGTTATTCGTTGTTCTAGGGTATGAGGCGTAAGCGGAGAATGTCAATCATGGAGTTGTGATTGGGTTATGATGAATGACTGGAGTTATGAGTGGGTATACATATAACAGGCCAATTTACACAAAACAATTCTGACATAATCAAGTACCAATAATCATGCGTACCTGAAGTCAGATAATAATTCATCTAACATCATCATTATATTTTTTATACCTTAAGAGTTTGATCCTTCATATATTTCCGTCCTTATATTATGTATATATAATTAGGAGTGAAAGGTTATATCTGATATTTAATATAAATAATGTGGGAGAAAGAAACTTGTTCTCAAATTTATATATATATATATATATATATATATATATATATATATATATGTCCGTACCCTTTCCTTCTATTATTGTTTGCCCTTACGCTTGTTTCAAGCCGCATTCTCAGGGCTTTGGCTGTCGGCTTAGGCCTGTGGTTATTTGGCATTTTTACGGGAGCCTTCCGAAACGGTTGTCGGGCTGGTGGGGGACAGAGGCCAAATTTAATATTGCCTCCCCTTCCCCCCAACTTACCCCCTCCCCCGGAATTATTGAACTGGACCCCGGGGGCGGCTCCCCATGCCCGCCCACTCACGCTTCTAATTACTTCACACGGCGCCGACCTCGTAAAATAGGAGCACTATCCCCCCACCCCCTCTCTCTCCATGTTCCTGTGTTCTCTGTTGGAATACACGGCTTTAATAACACCCTTCCGGGACAGGGCTTTCCTGCATACCGCGCTAATCCCTTTGAGGCCAATTGTAAGGGAAACAATAGGTAGGGATGGTATCGAACAGAAGATAATAAAAACGCTCTGCGTTTGGCCGCGATTAGTTTCGAATTATTGAAAATAAAATGATGTGCTTATCCCTTTCGGGTATTAGTTTTTTAGTGTAATATGGTCACTGGCCGGTTTCAAAGAAAAAGAAAACGCACGCAGATAGCCACAGCTCACATTCTCAACAGTTATAATTGGAATTTTCACTTATCACAGCATTGCGATATATTCTGCGCATTACTAACAGTATTAACCTATAACCCGAACTTCTCATGATGTTTTTTCATGTAGAGAGAGATTTTTTTCATCAGAAAAAATTTAGCATGTGGTAGCAACCCGTCCGTCGAATGCAGTAAAGAAATCAGTACGCTTAGATGTAGATTTATAAGTGAAACAATACCGTGACCGATAAACTGACAGGTTTTGAACCTACAATTGACTATTGATCCCACCGGGAGAATAGCTTCTCGGAATTTAATTGTTCTGGCCCATTGAAAGGACGTCCGATCCGTAGGGGGTAGAGAGGAAAAGAGGGAGAGTGAGAGGGGGGTGGAAGAGTGAAAGCGGGGGCGATAAACGGAGCGCGAGCGTATAAACTCCCGATCCTTCAAAGCAATATAGTGCCAGCGAAAGAGAGGCTTTGTTCCCGATAATTTACACGGGGCCACAGGGAGGGGCACAAAGGCGGCTCCGCTAGGACTCTGGCCAAATATAATTCAATTTGACTTCTCGTTAATTCGGGCGCCCCTCCCGCTCCCGCTCTGATCACCGCTTGTATTGTATTTAGGTCCCTACGCCCGATTAAACACCTTCCTTCAACTCTAACAGTATCGATAATATTATTTTAATAATGTCACGTACTCTCAACAAAATCTATACTGCCGGTATTCAATTCCATTTAAATGGAAAACAGTAACATCGCATTATCTGTTAATTGGCAATTAACAAAAGTCGGATAGTGTCGGCTGATGGGTGGATTCCTGCACTCGCCCAAAGTTCTCCCAGAAACCCCCTATGTTAGCTGTGAACATTCCAATCTGTCTAATTTAAAAATAGTTTTACTAAGGTAAAGAAAGGTACTTTACCGTAATTATTTTTTCATACATTTTTTCTCACATACCAATTTTCTTAGGGTAGTGCGGGAACGGTATCAGAGACGGCTGGTGGCACGGGGTTCAGGTAATTACATTTTCATCACTTTCCCGATAACGTGTCTTGAGCGTTCGTGTGTTTGACAGGGTTGGGTGCCCGGGTGGATTTATTTATGGTAGAGGGGGCAACGTTTTTACGATAAGTTTAGCGCGAGGGCGGCGCCGATTATCGAAGGGCCGGGGGCGGGAGCGGGGGAGAGCTTACAGCCCCCATCCAACAGTCACCTGCCTCCTCCATTAAACGAGACAATAAAGTGCGACTGCTAATCGGTCATTGATCGGTGGTTCGAGGCTGGTTTGAGGGTCGATCGAGGGCCCGGTTAAACTGACTGAGTCACGTGTGAGTTACCCTTCTTCAGATGTGTACTGAGTAAGAATCAGACTTTCTATTTATCACCACCGTGCTAAGCGTTGCAAGTAGCTTATCAATGAAATATTCTGTTAGCAATATCAGGACTCTTTTCGTGTTTAAATACGTTTTTATTTCTAATTGAAGCAATCAATTTAAAAAGGCGTTTCAATTATACGGCGTATCCGCCGCTATTAAGTGGGCGGAGGGAAGAAGTGAGAGTGACGCCGTAAGCTTGTGGAACGGCCGAAGATGGTGACCAGCAGGCCATGTAAATTTGAGATTGGAGTTGCCAACACTTGGTGCCGGTCGGGGGGCAGCGTTAAAGGAATAATAATGCGGTCATTATTGTGGTGGGGCGGGCCGAAATGAAAGCCCCGCGCCGGCCTCTGGGATCGGGAACGCGTCCTAATGGAGAACAATTGCCGCTCTCTCTCGCCTGGACGCCTAATGCTACTCTAAATCTAAACCGCCCCCGCCCCCGCCCACCTAACACATCCCACAGTGAAGTGCCGAAATTATTACCTGGACTTAATAGGCCCTAATCCATAATCCGATAGTACCCACTGCTTCAGAAACCTTAGGTATTGTAATTGAGGGGACTTTCATTATCAGTAATCTTCTATTGGTTCAGTTAATCTCAGCAGTGGTGATTGCCTATGAAACGTCCTAATTACATTATCACCAATATTTTATTCGAACAATCGGAGGTATACTAAAATAAATTTTCATTACTGTTCGTATCGGCATTTGTCGCGGACATTTTTTCTCTTGTTTCTTTAGACCCTTTCAAGTGGAGGCGTTTGCTATAACAACTGAATCGTCTCTCGTGGAAAAACCCTTATCGTTACAAAGCTATTCGTTCAGAAATCCTGAACCTCTTTGACAAAACCCGGGCAAATATGAAATGGTTCATTTTCGAACGCAATTATTAGCGATAATATATTCAGTTTTAAGTGAAATTACTGCCGAAAAAATGATAAGTTAATAGACGGGGAAATGTAAATATTATTTAATCCTCTTGGACAGTTATAGATTCAATTTTAATATAACATGTGGAGCTGAAAGTATAAGCGTGACTTGGACTGCTCCTTGGGTAGGTGGGACATCAAGCACGGTTCGTGCAGGTTTCTCCCGCGGGGCCGTCTCTCTTAATAGCTATTTTATGCGGGTGGGGACCTTCTGTTCCCCTGAGTACGTTTATTACTTCTCCGTGGAACCCAGCAACCGTCGGTGATAAAGGGTCCCCGACAAGAGGTGTAAACATGCTCCACTTAATATGCGCCAAAAAGGCTCACAGGAATAGGTTTATTTTGGGAGTACAATCTCATTGCTCATTTCGTTGCACGGAAAGCGGGTTTTGTACTTTCTACAACATAAAAATACACAGATAACACAGATGCATTTAGACAATAAGTTCAAACTTATCAGATCGGTCGTAATATTCCCTCGTATACTTTCGAATGTGTGAACATAAATTTTGGTCAACACTGGAACTGTCATTCAATATGACGTTTCGTATGTAATATTTGGGTAGTGGATATATTTTTAATTCAGTTTGTATGACCGGTCTAGTAGATCGTACAAATTATTCAGGATAATGTTGATAGATCAATAAATCTATGGGTTTATTATTCCAAAGAGCGATAGAACAGAAACCTATACCTTGTCTTCATTGATTTATACATTAATAATTTACCTATATTTTAATATAAGTTTAAATATAAGTGTACATACAACGATTGAAATATAAATGAATCCTCGATGCCATACATTTTATTGTGGCCCCATAGCATAACCAAAATGATATCCGTTAATTATGGGGTAAGCAGAAGTGCCCAACCGATACCCAGGAAAAATGCCTCTAATAATCCGCTTTATGCCCGTTACCGGCTTCTGTGTAAACCCCACATATTAGGGAGATACGCTATTTTAAGCAAAGTTCGGAGGGGACCATTTTTTCTCTTTTTTTGTTGAACATCCACGAAAAAAGGTTAGGGACCTGTGTTAATTGTCTGAAGTTCGGTATAAAAGCTCGGCCGTGCAAATAACCGGATCAGTTGGGCGGGGGTTGGGCGGGGATGGGCGCGTCCGGTCTCTAATGACCGTGAAGCGACGGGCCGGCCTCCGTATTAAAAAATAACAAAAGGATGGAATACTGCCGAAAATGGGCCTGTATTTTCTGTCACTCCCCAAACTTTAAGTTCCTTTCATGTCTGTATCTATATTTTACAAATATATCGCTATTGTGAATTTATAAAATATTGTAGGCGGCCCAGCTCGTCAAACTTACGATACGATCACATATGTACAATTGTAAACTATAGTTTGGTTCACAGATTTAGCCCAGGAATGACGATGAATGTTTCTAATAATTACTGCAGCAACATGAACAACAAGATCTCGTAAATCTTTATTCCATTCAATTTAGTCAATTTAGTTATGGGATGTCACATACTCTTAACAGTCATCCGTCATTTATTAACCGCCGAACGAAAGTTATATCACTCTGCAGTATCACAGCGCGAGATCGATTGGAATTAATAACCGGCCGAGAATTTATTGGAGTAATCAATATTATCTTTCTGGATTCATAACGAAATTGCCGAACGTTTAACCTGAATCCGCTCCGCTAGGAGAGATAGCCCTATACCCCCCCACCCAACTTATTAAGGCTGATTTACGGTTTTCGACAAATCCTCCCATACCCGGCCTCTCCGGCCCCCGGTCTCTGTTAATAGAAACAAAAAGAGACGCTGTTAATTTTCCCAGAGCCGACGCTAGGTACTAGGGGGATGCGTTAATGGTCCGACGAAGAGGGGCTCGCACCCGGAATCCTGGCTCGGCCGTTCCGGACGATTTATCGACCCAGAATAACACTCCCGGCATTCCTGTCTTATACCTACTCCTGCTGGCCAATACCCGAACGCTGGTTAGATATCTACTTCGACGACAGTAATTTATGTAAATATTTTATACAAAAAATGATTAACTACATTATATTAGGTTCATATTCTCAAGAATATTTTCGAGTAAGATTCGACATAATTTCAAAAATTAATTTAGTATTATTTATTAACATTAAAATAGTATGTCCTAATTACTACATTGTCCATAATTATACGATGATTCTTTGGGTCATTTAATTGCCCCATTTAAGATATAGGCACTTTAAAAAACCATCCCGTCTTCTTTGTATTACGATACCTCTTGCCCGTTGACGGAAGTTGGGTGGACTGTGATCTCCCAGTAATTCTCTAAGCATAAGCGCTGAAAGGAGCCCCCTTCTAAACCGGCTATTGAGGCTTCATAACCATTACCGTCCCGACGGTTAATGGGGCGCCCCCCCCCCCCTGCCTTTACTTTGCGGTTAGTGCCAGCCGCCTCGGAATAAGTCAACAGTTCGGTTTTATCTTTATCTGCGTTTAATGTCTATAGCCCCGCCACTTACCTTAATGTGGCTGGTGTTTAACCATGGGGTGTGCCGGTGGAAGTTAACTGGAAAAGATACCGGATAAAGCGCGCTCAGCATCCCAGTTTTGTGACATTTTCCGATATCTGTAATTCGCAATACATTAACTACAGGGAAGTGTGAGGATTCGGGATATTAAAATCAGTAGTATATATACATATATTTGTTTGCGATTATACAAATGAAGTGCTTCTGTTTATTTTTTCAATTATATTTATTACAAATTAATTATTGCAACATGTATTATACATAATTTGATATACCTGTTTTGTGGTCTGCGAGGGGTTGGAATACTGTAGGTTCGTGATGTTTCTGTCTCCTCTCGCTGGTTTGGTCTTTTGCTAGACCGGTTTCGGCTGCTCGCCATCTTCAGTAGCGGTGTTAGTCACTGTTAGCACTTTGGATGTTTTTTGGGCATCCTCACTGCACTGTCACTTTCACATTCACTGCCCCCTGAGGGTGGTGCGGAAATGTACTAAACTAAAGTTCATTGGGTTCACTTGCACCGATAAATTAGCGCCCCCTGAGGGTGGTGCGGAAATGTACTAAACTAAAGTTCATTGGGTACACTTACACCGATAAACTAGCGCCCCCTGAGGGTGATGCGGAAATGTACTTAACTAAAGTTCGTTGGGTACAGTTGCATCGATAAATTAGCGCCCCCTGAGGGTGGTGCGGAAATGTACTAAACTAAAGTTCATTGGTTTCACTTACAACGATAAACTAGCGCCCCCTGAGGGTGGTGCGGAAATGTACTTAACTAAAGTTCGTTGGGTACAGTTGCACCGATAAATTAGCACCCCCTGAGGGTGGTGCGGAAATGTACTAAACTAAAGTTCATTGGGTTCACTTGCACCGATAAACTAGCGCCCCCTGAGGGTGGTGCGGAAATGTACTTAACTAATGTTCGTTTAGTGCACCAATATGCTAGATTACTAAAAATGAACTTTTTTCAATAAATTTTGGATCAACAGGAAAACCTTTATGATCGTAAATACACAATACCAGGTAGGATCCTGTAATATATTTAGAAGTCAGAAACTAACAGTTGTGACCAGTTATGTGATCAAAGATATATTTGACCGATATTACCGATGACTTAAGACGATTAACGAAATACCTCCCATCCTATCCCAAATAAGACAATTTTTTTAGTAATCCAGCATATTGGTGCACTAAACGAACATTAGTTAAGTACATTTCCGCACCACCCTCAGGGGGCGCTAGTTTATCGGTGCAGGTGCACCAAACGAACTTTAGTTCAGTACATCTCCGCACTAAACTCAGGGGGCGCTAGTTTCACAAAAGTTGTTCGTTGAGTTTCAGAATTCGTTTCTAGTTACAAAACAGGTTTCCTGCTGGTAAATTGCACAGGTTCTAGTTATATGGGTTCATGTTATAAAGCGGCAAATTATAAATCGTATAAATTTACATTACTATGATTTTGATAAATACGAATTAAATTACGATATTGGCGAGGTATTTAATCGCATATTATACGGAGAGAGCGGGGACAATGGGGGCTGGTTTGGCTGTGACGCTGCTTAGCTCACAGGCGAAGTTGAATCGGTCGTCGTTTGAAATGCGATAGCGAGGGACCCCCCACCGGCGTCGGTCGGGACCCTGCGGTGAAGACGATTCTGAGAACAATTTGGAGGAAGCTCGCAGATCATTAAGCGCGCAGTTTAAAGCGGCAGTTCTCACTAAAGTTGGTAGCACTGGGTCGATAAGCCGGGCGGTCTCACACCGGGCCCGGCACAATATATTTGGGCCGACCCGCCTCTCTTTCCTTTTCTCTCTCCCTCCCTTACTATTACCACCTTCTCTATATCTTAATCCTGCTTTTCTTTCCTCCTCCTTCTTCTTTCCGATACGGGCCCTCTACCTTACTGCCCTTCCATTGTTTGCCCTTCGTGGGCACCGACCCAATCTGTTTCGGGTCCACCGACATTCCGCTATTGAATAAAAGTTTACCATTGCGAGGGAGTAAAACTAATTACTGTAATCATGAAACCTAGTTCTTACACGATTAATCACGCTCAGGTTTTTTAATGGAATGTTTAAGAAAATTTTAAACTAGTGGCGTGCTACTGAAGTACTATGCTATTGGACTGGCATAATATTGTTTTTGCATGGGAACAGCATTCAATGTGCAATATGTCGGTCTGATTTATGTCCTCAAATTGACTATTACGATAATTCGTTCGTTGACCTAGATTTGATCTGGGATTGTAATGCGAGACCTTCGGGGTAGTAGTGTCTGTTCCTTTCAAACCGCCAGGGTAGTTGAGAGCCATGCGAACTAACTGGAACTGTAATTCTGCTTCCGCCGCTAATTCGTCCTCTCTCCCTCATCCTGGAACAATCTCTCTCTCTCCCTCCCTGTTTCTCTCTCTCGCTCCCTCCCTCACCGAGGGCAATCCTATTCAATTGCCGGCCGGCAGCGCCCACCCTCGCCGCCCCCGGCCTCGGGGCGGTCTGTTCAACATTATCTATTGAGCCCCTGATATATACTATACGGCGTGGCGGCGGCGGCTGCCATTAGTGGTCGGCTCTCGCATCCCCTCCCACCCCCCAGAATGGACTCACTAATTGATAGACCTCCGCCGGCCCTCTTTTCGATAAAGAGAGAAAGCCTAACCCCCTTTCGTTTCTAAACTAATAGTCAGTTCTGTGGCCTTTGCTTATCAGTGCCTCGTATAGAGCCAACGGTTCTTTTACTCAGTCTACAGAGATATTCGCATCGTAAACGTTAGCTCTTATCTAGAACAGCGGGTCAACAGTGGATTAATAAAAAACGAGGGAACGGTTTTTATAGAAATTTCCCAAACAGTATCTCTATTTTTTCATGAAATTATACGTTCATTATTGAAGGATCGTTATTGATGCATGCTTCAAATTATGATAACGAGGAAATACAATTATTTCACAATTATATTAATACAATCAATACAATTATATCAATAACAATAAGTGAACAAAATTTCATTTATCGATTGCACTATGCATTGGAGGTGCAATTTAATACCATACGATAATATTAAATCATAAGAATTTAAAAATAATTTCAAAAAATCCAAAATTGACGAAATTATATGTAATTCAAGTCACATTCATGCTCATGAAATGTTTTATTACATAATTAATTTATCATGAATTATAATATTATTGATGTGAACATTTTCTTAGGTACGTATTCTGTAGCTGTATTCTGAGCTATAGTAGCATTTTGAGTTTATACTTATTTAACTGAAATAATAATCATATATGCGTTCACCGTCCTTTAATACCGTGACATGATCTATTGTTGTCCTACAACGTAACCGGAGCGTCCCAGAAACTTTCTGAGAAGAGGAGAAGATGGTTAGACGACAGTTATGGTGCGAACAGCACTAATCTTGTGTTAGTCCCGTCGTGGTTGCCGCCCGCCACTGCCATCTGGCTGGCAGACGGCCTCCTCCACAGACGTCGGCTCCAGCGACCTCGTCCGTCCGACGGCCTTCCCGGCACGTTCACTCTTCCTCCTCGCTGTTTTCATCAGTTCATGCGTGGCTCTAATCGGAGTGTCAAGTGCATTCGGCGACACCGCCATTTTAGAAAGCGACTGTCCGTCAGGGCTTTGTACCCAACACAATTAAATTACACAGAAGCACCTGAATGACAATCGCTTCGTTGAGAATAACTCGTATAACCTTGTTTTAAATAATAATTTTATAATATAATCCAATAAAATGTATTCGCCAGGAGAGGGAACATCCAGTTACCGGTATTATACTGACGGTGCCTTCAACAAGTAGCTTGTTGCACTCGCGTGATTTGGGGTTATTTCGAAGAGGTTGAATTACTGTTTAATGCCTATCTATCTTTACTTAACGAATAGGAGCCAAATTTTTTTAAGATGCTGATCCATAAAATAGAGGATTAAATAAGTAGTCAATATGAAATTTCCTTTCAGGTGAAGAAGGTGTTATCCAATTCATCCATTTCCGAAAATATAAAGGGCGGTAGTTATCGGAATTGTGCGGCAATGGATGAAGAACTAAAATGAAAACCAAACGACAATGGACTGATTCTAGAAATGTATTGACTCTTCTATTATTTTTATTGACTTACTCTAGAAACTATTAGGCTTTCATTAAATATTCCCAACAGCACCGGTCGCTTCCTTCAAATGAAATATTTAACAGATTGTATTGTGCCCAACTGTGATTCCATTGGATGCGTTCTTACGGGCCCACTTCATTTTGGGTTTCGCTAGCTGCGCACAATTAACAATCGCTAATTGATACGTTAAGCTGGAAAAATAAGAAAGGAACCGCGTATTCGGGCCTTCCCCAGAAACGGGGTCCCAGATCTCAGAAGCCGGCTCCGAAATATTTTAAGTTATTTAAGCTCGGGCCGGTGGTGGTGGCCGGACGAAAATCTTTGGTTTACGAGTGGGGCGGGGGAGATCTGGCCACAAAACCGACGGTTGAGCTCACCGATATGAAATCTTAAACAGAGACGGGCTGAGGCGGAGGCGGAGCTGGAGGCGGTGGTGGAGGCGGAGGCGGAGGCGGAGGAGGAGGCCGAGGTGAGGGTGGAGGCGGAGGCGGTCTGAATTTACGCCGGCACGTACTCCGATCCCACGTCCGGCGAAAATCGCCCGCACAGCTGCCAAGTAAGAAATGGCCGGGGGGCCAGCTCCAAATTCCTGAAAAGTAATTTTTCAGTGGCCATTTCTTACATTCGCAACATTTAAACCTACATATGCTCAGAATTGATTTGACGCGTTTTATATATCATTCGGGATCCATGTTCAAAATATTTTTTTCCAACATCGACGATATATATCTTTCATAATCAATAACGAGTCGCATCTACTAGTCGTAATTCCGGAGGCCTTAATTTTAGGATTATTTAGAGTTGTTTTTCAATATAAATTCAGTAAACAGGTTAAATTATTAAATCATAGCTCCTCCATGTCCACACGCCTTCCATGTATCAGGTTGATTACATCAATATAGTATTATAAATTATATTAAGATTATCAACTTCATTAATATGTTCGTGATTATCATTTAGTGTTGATGAATTTATTTAATTAATTAACATTGGTTTTGTACTCCGACAAATGTTGGTTGTAATAAGCTTGTAATGTGACATGAAATACGTGTGCCCCATGTGGGATAGTATATAGTAAAATGGTCCAAAAGGGCCACAGGCACCATGCCTTTCTCAGGTAAAATGAGTTACTGGTTCGATTCCAGCCTGCTCATGGTTCAATGCTCAAGGTTCATGCATTAAAAAAATAAGTCAATAAATATAACACCGCTTTACTTTCATTACAGGCAATGGGTAATTTGTAAATCCTTAACAGTACTAGTGCTACTAAATTCGTGAAATAACAACGTTGAAATGTAACAATTATGGTGGGAAACATTCTGAAATTGTTTTTCATAAACTGAAGTAGAGTTCGCTGGCCATCAAATCAAGACGCCTGTTTCCTTTATTCACCTTCAGTCCGAGAACGTAAAATCCGCTAAATTATGCATTCATTTTCTTTTCCTTTGGTGTTTTTTCTTTTTTTATTAAACGGCCCCCATAAAAAGTACCGCGTAGACTGTAGGTCATACTTTATTGTCTGGCAATAAGAACACAGGTTTCAAGTTTACGAACGGGCTAAAAAAAGGGGAAAAAAGGAAGGCCTAATAAACTCTCCGGAGAGGTAAACTGCCCGGCCTAAATTCGGAATGCTATGCAAATCGGTGTTCTTCGATGCAATACAAATAAGGCGGATGGACCGTTTGCATTTAATTCCTCTCTCGCTCCTATTTGTCGCTTTTATGGCTATTCGTTTTAGGAGTCGTTTTGGAAATTTCTTTATATTTTTATATATTTTATAGCTATATATTTCCGTTTGTAATATTTTGTTCGGTATATTATTATTTGACAGTATTGTCATATTCCTATTGTTCTAGTTATATTTTTGATTACAAAAAAGGCGCGAAACGCGTTTCTTTTTTGCATCTTATTAATTCTGGGCCCTCTAAAATAATGTTAGGTAAAGGATGCATCCTATATAAACGTAATTTATCTGTGCTACAATAATATAAATGACATTATCGCATTACAGCCTTATGAGTATGACGGGAGTGTACTTAAATGGCTGAACCAAAAATGATCGGTATCTAAAAAGAAAAAAGAATTGGAAGTGTACTGCAGTATCTAACCGCAGGGTTTATTTTTTGCGTTTAGCGAGTGTAGCATAAAGTCAACTACGGAGTCAGTTGGCCGTAAATAAGCCTCTGGTGAGATAGTGTTTTGCCTGACTTATCAAAGCTGTCCTCGGGGATCGCTTTCTTTCTCGGTACATTTCCCTCAACGAAGCACTTGATCGTACTTGTTTGAGACAAAGAGCCGGTCATGTATGGGCTGCCAGAGATATATATCTCCGTCACCTCTCATTTCGACGCTCAGAATTTCTTTAATTAACCTTCAAAACACTTTTCACTGACAAATTCCTTAAAAATATGTACGATGAGGCTAGAAAGAAGGCTAAAAATTAAAAAAAAGAAACTGGGCGCGTTTATCTAAGAATAGTTGGATGGTGTTGACCAAGTAGGTCATCGTAGAGGAGCCTAAATTTCTTTCTTATATTCTTCTGCTAAACTGGGAAGTAAGAAAATTGATACTCAGCCTTCATTGCACGAACAATAGAAATAAGGTTGTGAAAGAAGAATGATAAGAATAACGCGGACGGATTCTTCAATATAAAAAATGAATTCTTACATCTACCTTTACAATAAATCACTCTCTCAAAATTTTTAATTATTACTTATTTTGTTTGCCATCCAGCAATATTAAAAAAAGAATGGGTGTATGTCCGTTCACACTTAAATATGAATATGCAATTTCCAGTTTAGGGTTGATAGATGATTTGCCGGTCCATTCAGAGGGCGTGACTGAATTAAATATCGACGGAGAGACTGGAGAGGGTGATGGCAACTGGTGAATGTCCCATTTAACGGGGGAGGGTTATTCGTCGGGACACCCGTGTCCGGCCATGCGGAGCATGAGGGGATCGACTTATGGATCGGGGGGCCCCCGAGCACCCTCTTTCATTCTATTTTCCGGAACAGTCTGCATTCCAATAGCATATTTATATTCATTACCGCGTAACACACCACCGCCCCTCAACCTCAACCTCGACAACACACATTGTTTACTCGACTGTTAAATGGGCTTTTCTCTACTCTTTCATCGGGTCCGAACACATAATTTTTCTTTTTCCCATCTATGTTAATTATAATATAGACACGATGTTAAGCCCAAGCGTCTGTTCTTAAAGATTTTGTCAGTTGCATTTCAAGAAAACTTATATCCACCCGGTTAGAAAACAACGCGGTTTCTACGGCAAAACAGGAGAATAAAGGTTAAAGGTTGAGTCCGTAATTTCACTTAGCAGGAGAGGAGACAACCCCAGGACCCCTCCTACTTACCTCCGTGTCTGGGGCTCGAACTCGCTGCTCCTTCCCACTCACTCCCTCTCTCTCTTTCTCTCACTCCCTCCCTCTCCCCTCTCTCTCTCTCTCTCGCTGATTAACGGGCCCGCCTTCCACGGCTTTTCCAATTTATCCTGTTCTTTCTCTGACCTCCCTCTCGACCCACGCACCCCCTTTCCGCGCTCCAGCCTCACTTTCTACAGTACCCCGCCTCTAGGAAAATCCCGTGGATTTACTGAACCGGAGACCCGCTCAATTTCCACTCGTCCAGTCTCTTTTTCAAACTCCTTAGAATTCGCCTTGGAATTTTTATGCCAGGTGTGCTTGCCATGACGTCTCCGTTAGGTTTTATTTAATCGTAATGGATTTTGATATATGTAATTATGTAATCGGTTATACTGTTCACGTTAATATTTTTTGTTATCTAGAAAACATAATAAATTGCATTGTTTTGTTGTCCAGTTATTATTATATTCTTGTTCTTGTGCATGCAGGCGACCGATGAAGCATCCCATTAGCCTATCTCACAGCACACATTCATAATTATTGCGTATGCAAATCACGGATTGTTTAAGATGTCAATTTGCCCAACCCTGTCTCCCCCTAGGGGCAAGCAGGCAGGAGCGACCGGAGATCTCCAGTCTCTCAGACAAAATAACTTAAAGAAATATACCATTCATTTCACGGTTATAAACAAGGGTATAAACAATTTGAACTGATTACGAGGGAATGTCTACTGAAGTCATTACTATTCGGGTCGGTTGGCTCCCGAACAAGTGCTTCTAATTAAAGTGCAGGATACCGCCTCCATCAATACGAGTTCAGGAAAATTCCGAACTCACCGGTGATTAGGGTCTGGCATTGTTTTGTAGCCACAATTGCCCTTTAGGTGCCGTTCGAATAAGGGTGGTAGACCGAATTTAATTCAATTGTAAATATTAAAGCAAGTACTTACTGTTATAATTCTGGTATATTTTAACTAAATAATTTGAAATATAATTATCTATCTCGTTTTATACTTTTGTCAGCACATCTTAAATTAAAGTACGCACCAGTATATGCGCCAGCCTCTTCTGTTCCACCTTATTTTGTAAGGTTTTAAAAACGGAACTCGGAACAAAAAAATTTAAATGAAGCTGACCGTATAAGTTTTGTGGTGGAGGATGGGCTGGTTTTAGGCGGTAAAAACAATAAAAGGCATGACGGCAATTAATTGTGTTAGTGCGCGGCCGCCTTTTCGGGGCCCCTTTAACACGACCATTTGCGGTCCTCCTTTCTCTGTAAATGGATGCGAGGAGGCCGGGCCGCTTGTAAATCTGCCCCGGTGGCCTCCTAAATGAGCTACCAGATATAGTTCTTTATTTTTTCTCTCCCCATTTTAATTCCGGTACTCGTTCCGCCGGCTTACTCTTTCCACCCAAATTAATCGCTTCCATCTCCGGCGTTTAAGACCCTCGCGGAATAGAGGACGGACGGGCCGATTTTTGTTGATTTTTCATAGTGATTGTCCTCGGAAGCTTGACCTCCCGTCTGCATAGACTTAACGGACATAATGTTTTATTATCATATACTCACCGTATATTACTCTTAAGTAATGAAACTGACGACGGCAAGAAACTGAGAATTAAATTAAATCTCAGATAGATTACAGATTGGGGTGGGAAAAAAAATTCAAGGTGTTAAATAGAATAACAGAGGTGCAATTGATCTGTGGAATAACCCGTCGCATCCCAAAATAGTCTTAAATTGGATGCTAATTTTATGAAGGGGAATACGAATTGAAATGCGGCAGAAGGCCTTATCAGGGTTGGGGTAGGCTTTTTTTCGTAGTGTGATGTCTACTTGTGCGTAACTCAATCTCCCCCCAGACGCTCGGCTATTACATCTCGTTTCCGTTGAAATTGGACCCCTTCAAAAATGCCGGTTAGGCGGTTGTTGGCAACTATTTATGATGCAAATAACTTCCCTCTAAACGGAGTGTCCGTCCTCTCGGCTGCCGACTCTCTCACTCTACCTTCCGCCTAAGGAAATGTTTTATTCTAGTTCAGTTTAGACATTTTAGGATTCTTTTTTAGAAGCGTGATCCCCGGAAAATTAAAACGCCCAACCATTAAGTCATTAAATAAATAGAAACCATTGGAATTAGTCCCCCCGAATGTATAATGTATAATGGAAATATTTATAAGTGTTGTTTTCGTATTCATCATTTTCATTTTAATTGCATAAAAATATTCCTCAGTGGTAAATATATCGTAAATAGTTATTAATTAAAATGAATTTTTAAAAATAACCAATATCTAAAATACAAACATCGTCCAGTTTAATCGCACTCGTTTTTCCATTCATAGTATTTTGCTAGTCAGAAGGAAAAGGCTGTTAGTGCTTGGTTCCGTCAGTGGAAGAGGCCTAGAGACTAATTCGAGTTGTGACTGAGTTGCCGAATCGGATTTACATGGGGTCAGGAGGAAGTTTGACAAAGTGTAGGGTATCGGGCAAACAGCTGTTCGACACAAGTTGGACACTTCGCCTGTGTTGGGCTCGCACCGACCCGTTCACAACCCCCACTAGCCCAGTGGCAACTTGGTACGCCCTCCGCATTGTAGTTGTCGGCAGGTTAAAAATTAATTTCGCGCGAAAAGTTACCGGAGAAACCGGATTAATCTTTTTAATATACACCCATTTCTGGGGGCCGGTAAATTTACCGGCTGGGTTCAATGCCCGAAAATCATCGACCCGAACCGCTGGATAGTTCTTAAATGAATGTATTAGACCATGTACTGACATTTGAGATCACTATAGACTGAGTACGCTGTTGTACCTAGTTAGCAAGTCGGTTGATCTAGTTAGGTCTGTCCTTTCCGCGCAAATTCAAAACCATCCCAGCCAACCCACCCTCAACCCGGCCGTAGAAACCGAGCTGGGGAAGGTGAAGGGAACTGGCAATAATGAATCGCCCTACGGCAATAATGAATAAATAACGGCATACTTGTTAATTTTGCTTGATTGGTATTATTTAAAATTATTTGCTAGAAATAGAATCAAACCTGAAATAATTGGTCGAAAAAGTTGTCGGCCTACACTTAGAACCGACATGTTTTGTGCACGAGTATACCTGCTAGTATTATATAATTTATTAAACGGTTGCCAAAAAAAATACTTTCGAATACAGCACGTACACGATAATATAATTTAAATATCTCATAGGCCCAACGGAATCAGACAGAAATTATTGTTTCGTTAATGGTACGGACAATTTCTAATCGTTGCGTTTTTATCATTTTCAGGCGCTCGAAATGCCAACGACAGGCAACGTAAGGGCCTTGGGCCGACGAAGGAGCGGACACATGTGAAACGTACAATAGGACAAGCCGAGCGTCGGTCGGCCGGGAGGACCAATAATTGCTCAAAAGTGTGGATCAAAAAAAAAAAGAAATATATTTATAATTTAAGTTTTTAAATAAGTCCGGGGGTGGGCGCGAGTGATAGTGATGAGAGTGAGTGGCGCCGTGATCGGGATGCTGGGAAGGAGAGTGCGGGAGGAGTGATGAGGGGTCGAGGCGAAGAGGCAGAGGTAGAGCTAACAGTGATGTCGACCAGTTGAAGAATAGTGGCTGACTGGGAGGCCTCGGTGACGTTGGGACGTGATGATTCGCCCCCCTGGGGTGGGAGGGTGCCGCCCCCGCCTCCCCCGCTCCTCCCGCCCCCGCCACCCCTCCACTGCCACAACCCCAGGTGGGAGCTCGACCTCGACCTCAGGCACCACATACAGCACTGCGCCTGCACCTGCAACCACATGGGCTATGGAAACTACATGGACTATCAGGTAAAATAAACAGCCCCCGCCCATATTTTACCTCCTCTCACTAATTACCTCCCGAGTTGAATCTCTACTGCACACTCGGATTCGATATTAATCTGTTGTATGTAATCTTTTGAGAATTCCCTCAGTTTTTGAGTGTATTATTAAGTACACGTAATTTCTGGATCCACTGCAAATCACATACCCATTTTGTTATATAAATTGTATAATATCGAATTTTTAGTGTCCTACAGCTTTTATGTAGTACGTTTATCTACAAGAAAGCAACATTCGGTGGCATATTACTAAGAATGCAGCACTCGGTAGAAAGAATTACGTAACAGTGATTAATTTACAGAGCTCCTTATTTTGAAAGAGCACAACAACCGCTTGGCTTTAATTCAAAATTCGCCAGTTGTCAACTTCGAAGCGGTTAAGGAATGACCGCCGGAGGCTCCGGATTAAAGTGAACGTTTTGTTTTGACGCCTCCTACAACCCGCCGAAAAAATGACCCCCCTCCCAGGCCACGGAATGATTACAAAAAAAGAAATACGACCGAAGATCACAAAATTCGGCGGTGAAATGAAAACAATCAGACTCAAAAACAGAGTGGGGCGGGGGGGGGAGGGATTGTTGTCCGAGTTGGTTGGGCCGAGCCCGGACCGGGGAACAAATGTCAGGCCGGGGAGAAATATGACTCGCGGCGAGAAACTTCTTCCCGAATATTCTTCTGTACAAGTTTTGACTGATTGTATTTCGGAAAAGTTTCGTTATTTGCCACTGATCTGGGGCCCGGAGCACTGTTGGGCCCCAACTTCCCGTCTAATCCCCCCCCCCGCTGGAATGCCTTCTTGGCTGACTGGTTGTCATTGATGTATTCTTGTATTCTGGTCGGAATTCTGATGCTAATTTCGCCCGATTTATCATCGGAATTAAAAAAAAAAAATAACCGGTTTAAAATTAGGAACAGCATATTAACACAGCGATATTAGACGTATTATTAAATATGGAAATACATTCTTTAATTACTTGAATAGAACTTGTGACTAAAATATGACGATAATATTAGAACAGAAAACGTTAATTAGATCTGAAATGTTCGAGCATTTGCTCGTCGATTAATCAAAATTTGAAGCACCTCTCTTTTTTTTAATTCTCTTCATGGAAAGTAATCCTATTAGGTCGGCAGATCAGAAAATCGCATAAGGCTAGACCTTTCGCGGGTGACTCCTGAATTCTGTCTCAATTACCGCTTATCACTGACAGTGTGAAACTTGTTTAATCGGTGCGACGGGAGAATAGAACTCTGAGTAATTGGAGGAAAATTCCAAATTCGCCGTATTATTAAATATGGAAATACATTCTTTAATTACTTGAATAGAACTTGTGACTAAAATATGACGATAATATTAGAACAGAAAACGTTAATTAGATCTGAAATGTTCGAGCATTTGCACGATAAGATGCGGCAAATTCCAAATCTCAAAATTAGTATAGATATATAAAGGAGGCAGATCAGAAAATCGCATAAGGCTAGACCTTTCGCGGGTGACTCCTGAATTCTGTCTCAATTACCGCTTATCACTGACAGTGTGAAACTTGTTTAATCGGTGCGACGGGAGAATAGAACTCTGAGTAATTGGAGGAAAATTCCAAATTCGCCGTATTATTAAATATGGAAATACATTCTTTAATTACTTGAATAGAACTTGTGACTAAAATATGACGATAATATTAGAACAGAAAACGTTAATTAGATCTGAAATGTTCGAGCATTTGCACGATAAGATGCGGCAAATTCCAAATCTCAAAATTAGTATAGATATATAAAGGAGTTAAAATACTAAAAGGAAAACCAAATCCAACTCCTCGCAAACCACAAAACCGGTATTCTAAAATAGGTACTTGTTTAATGATGAACCTATAATTGCTGGCATGCAAAAAGTGATAGAGGTGTGCGCTAGATATTGCGCTAAGCGCACTGTGTGTTGGCGCTATGGCACCAAGGTGTGGGGTGGTGCAACCGGACAGCCAACGGTAAGAGAACGATACACCGGGAATGAATCTAAACAGCTCTGGGCACAGAAGAAACAGCTGACAAATTGCCTAGGTCTCAGGCCCCCAGTACAACCGACTTTCTTCTTGTATCCCCGTCTGCCTTTGAACCGATAGAATTGGTTCTGGAATTTATGCTTTCGTACAACAAATCATTTGACAACTATTAAACGTACATCATCGTCGATTAATCAAAATTTGAAGCTACTTTCTTTTTCTAATTCTCTTCATGGAAAGTAATCCTATTAGGTCGGCAGATCAGAAAATCGCATAAGGTTGGCCCCTTTCGCGGGTGAATTCTGTCTCAATTACCGCTTATCGCTGACAGTGTGAAACTTGTTTAATCGGTGCGACGGGAGAATGGAACTCCGAGTAATTGGAGGAAAATTCCAAATTCGCCGGAAATAGAGGTCCCGGCTTGAATGAGCAGATTACACAAATTAAAGTGGGGATTCGATTTTCTCGTGGCGGACCGAACTGTCCTAAATTACAAATCTGATCTGATTAAATGAGTAGAGCTCATTACCTCGAGTATACTCATTATACGTTCTTTGTGTCCGTTTATTGGCTTTGCTTGGAAACGAGGAAAAGTATCGCTGACGAAGATTGGCGGGGAGAAAACAACGACAAGAACGTAGACCGCGATGAAGAGGAATAAATTAGCTCATGCTTAAAGGTTATGCTTAAAGGTAATGAACCAGTCACCAGGCAGTATTTACAGCAAAATTTCACACAAGAAGAGAAAATGAACAAGGCAATATCGTCTATGATTCAACGAATGCGCCCACCTCCCTGGTATTGTCTTATCGGTTCGATGGTAAAATACAATTTCGTATATTCGTGACCGCGAACAATATATTTCGCGAGATTATTTGGACATTCTTTAGGTGTAATCGTGTTGGAATTTTACGGGAACAGTCACCCTCTCCCGCCGCCAGTGGGGTGGCTCGAATCCGAGAACCCCGGGAGATCGATAGGCGGATGATTCATCGGTTCGAGCTAATCATGAGACATGCAAATTGTAAATATCGGCTGAAGCCGAGAACGGAATTCCGACACAGTCCCGATCCGGCCGGGCAAACGTGACCACCTTCCGGCATCACACGGGCGCTGCCGACGCTCTCCTGTGGAATGGGCTTCGTTACGAAAATTAGCAAGGTAACCGCCTAGAGCAGTCTCCTTAACCTAGAGTACTTTCATGCCCCAACCCAGGAAGTAAAATTGTTGCATAATAGCAGTACAGAGGCAGTAGAGCATGATAGTTCAATTTATATTTATCGGACGTTAGTTTCTGTAAAATAAGGGTACGTTTAGTATATTACCCATGTATTGAATTCAGTTCCCGTTTTGTTAGCACCTCTTGTATCGCTCCGGCATGCCAGTTCATCAACCTTATTCGTTCCTGACCTCGGCTCATTCTTATTACTCGAAAGTCCTTTTAATTTCCTGTGTATAGAACTCCGGCTTATATCATTTAATGAAGGGGGGGTTGTCCCTTTTTCGGCTACCTCCAGGCTTCTTTCCGAAGTACATACATTCTGGTTTCAAACTTGTTTCTGGTCTCATAGGAAAGTTTCATAACTTTTCCGGCACTACTTTCCAGTTCGGTTTGTCTTCCTCCTTGTTTTCCCTGTTTTCAGCGTCTCTTACTAAATAATTTCAAATCAGTTTTGACATCTATTTGTTTTCAGTCCGGTGTAATATTTACCGAAGGGGCGCATAACACGTAAACACTAATCGCGTCCTACCAACAATGAATATTGAAAAATAAAGTCACACGTACATGGTACATGATACCTACTTGAGTATCATATACATTTCGTCGGACTGGTTATAGGTATTAGACATATTAAAATTATTATTATAGCATTTCCCACGTGACTAGATTATGCAATACTGGC
Source organism: Lethocerus indicus (assembly GCA_019843655.1). Classification (NCBI taxonomy): domain Eukaryota; kingdom Metazoa; phylum Arthropoda; class Insecta; order Hemiptera; family Belostomatidae; genus Lethocerus; species Lethocerus indicus. The sequence continues at coordinate 22,043,903 of JACDQD010000005.1, read as the reverse complement.
GCAGGTAATACAGTGTGTACCGATAACATTAATATTGAACGCGAGTATGTTGGACGGTTGCCCAAGAAGAGCCCAATTCGGCTTAAGGTAACAACTTTTTCGGATATATTTCAATCAGTTCCAAATTTCGATTGAAAATCCCGTCTAGCAACTCATCTTCCTTAGGTTAGAAACTTCAATTTTTTTCAGACTCGGCAGAAAAAATGCCTGGCATGACCGGGATTCCATTGGGGCCGGATTTTATTAGCCGGTGAATAATATATGTCGGAAATATGGGAGAGCGTTTGCCGGCGTCGGGGAGGAGCGATTTTTGACGGTCGGGTAAATAGGCGGCGGTGCACGGGGCCCTCTGAATAATTGACCGGCCAAACCCGAAACCGCGGGAGGCAATCTCCGACAGAGAGAGAGAGAGAGAGGGGGAGAGGGAGGAGGGGAGAGGAGGGAGAGAGAGAGAGAGAGAGAGAACGCGCCCAATCGGCCGCCGCCTATTTACTGAATATTACACCGGTTAAAATGATTCCGACCCCGGCCACGTCAATCATCCCGGTCCGACCCATTCCGGACATTAAGTTTGGATTACCCAAGGCTCAGATTGCGCAGTCATAAAAAAATTGACGGGTCAAGAATATTCCATAGAATTCTACACGGGTCTCTGCTCAAATGAAGGGAGCTTATTAAAATGCGATCGATATTTCTGAACCAGTTTATCTCCGCTACTATAACCGTCATTTAGACCACTTATAAATAAAAATTTATTCGGTCCATAATTATTTTTTCGGATAATAAAAACATATTTAATAGAAAAAATCAATAGCCCCCTCTCCTTCGCGCCTGAACGAACTGTATTGTCCGACATTAAAATTACTTATGCAAATAACTCTCGAGATAAATTGGAATTAATTATCTCGGCGGAGGTAATAATCCGATAATTATTCCTTATGGCTGTATCGCCAACCGGCCCTCTTTGTTAATAGGCTTTGGGAGTGTTAATTTCTACGGTTTGTTTCGCACGAGAGAATGGTCCGAAGAAAAATGGCTTTATTAATTTTGTTTTACGAACACTTTCTTATCCACTCTTTTATCATAAAAATAACTCTTTTAGGATACTTAAAATAATAATCCTTAATATATCTCGAATATAAATTATTTATAGTTCACCATATGACTAAATAATTGTTAATAAAAAAACTGAAAAAAACATTATGTAATACAAAACTAACCGTTATATGACGCGTATTTCGCTCCAGGGGAGAAAACTCCCGTGTTGAAGTTTGTAGGGAGTTATTATCTGAGATTGGCCGGGGGCAGTATTCTGTTCTCCTCGGCGTACAAAACCCAGCTCACTGTAAATTACAAGACAAGAAACTTTATTCCTCACCTCATTTGCATTACATTAGATACATTTGGGAAACTGAATATTCGACGCTTTTCTTTCCTCAATTGCTATTCTGTTATTGTATTTCAACTCTCTCTGAACCGTTCATTCAATGCCCGTTCTCTAATTAATACTTCATTTTATGATTCTATACGGTCTTCCGTATGTGACATAAATAATGTAATAATGAATAAATAAATTATGCAGGTATTATTTATATACATTTCAAGTTCGTGTCGAACGGATGATCAAAAGATAATTTTTTCTTTTCGTAGTATTATTTATGCCGTAAGGTTTTAATTATAAAAAAATAAGGTAAGGAAGCCGGTGGAAGCGGTGACTTCTATTTGGGCCCCTGGCTCTTGCTTGAAGTGTAATTGAATTACTAATAGTAATAGCGGTAATTGAAGTGGTAGCCGGACTGGAGCTCCAAGGGCTCTCCTTGCTCTAGGGGTGCCAGTCCTCAAGGTACCCCCTAAGTGGTCGTCTCGGGTGATGGGGGCGGGCACGCATCTACAACTCTAATTATCATTCACCGGAACCTTTCTCTTGAGTTCGTCTAATGCTCGATACCGTGACCGGTGTCGGTCTCCAATAAGGGGTTACTTCACGCGCATACCACCCAGACCACCATCCTCCGATTCCACAATAAAAAAACGTGAAAACTTGGTCAGAAGAATATTTTGAACACTTTTTTTACACTACAACTGACAGTGACAGTGCCGTGAGGTTGCCCAAAAAACATCGAAAGTACCAAACTGAATAACACCGCTACTGAAGATGACAAGTAGCCGAAACCGTTCAATCAAAAGACCAAACCAGCGGGAGAAGACAGAAACACACGAAATCTACGGTAATAATAGGAGAAACAATAGTTACAATCTTTTGGTACACTGAAAGAACAAGATTGGAACACTGTCAAGAGAGGGTGAAAAAATGAAGCAGTGATACGCTGTGGTGGCAAATCCTGCAATTTGAGTCAGACGTGGCTGCGTTGTTCCACTTCCCGAATTGCACGTCCGCACTATTGAGACCCTCAATTGGAGGGTATTGTAGGATACACCGTGTAGAGCTGATCTTTTCCCACGAGACTATAACCTGTTCAGCCCCAGTCGAAGGCACCACGGAGCAAGAAATGAATGAAAGGCGCTGTACCGAGAGTTTCGGACTAAAAACATTTTTTCTGGAGAGCATAATAAAGTTCCCGTTAGCAGATCTCTATTATCAATATTATTTTACATTAAGGATAATTGTTTTCCCTGAGTCGTATGAAAATGATGAACAGCTGCCTTCATATTGAATCACACAAAAGCCGGTGGCGACTACTTTTTATACTCAAACGTTTTACGCCTGAATGATTCTCTCGTAATAGCGTCGCTCCTGAGTTTGTAAAGGTGCATTAAGTAGACTTAAGCGAAATCAAATTCCACGAGGCTAAATCGAGCCCGGATATGAGATTTCGCGGAATGTATGGAAACGAAAGCTTTTTCAGCGCCAACCCTCGATTTCACCGACATTTCACAGCGTTATTTTGAATGTTTTCAATATTTGGCAGCGGCTGCATACGGTATTCCGGAATTTCCCAATAATTTTCCTAAAATGAAATTGAATTAGGGCGAACGTCCAACGTCGGCGATGTAATCGATTGAGCACCGTTCGGGGTGAATATCGCGGGGGCAGCCAAATGTTAAGTTCAATATAATTCCGTCGGAATATTTCCATAAATGAAGGATACCCTATTCTTTCGTACATGAAAATTTTTCCGCCGTAAGATTTTATCTGTAACAGAAGCAAGGGTAATAAAAACAGTAGGGATTAATAGTAGCCTTTCCCCGAACATAAGCTCCGCTGGATATTTCATTCTGTACTGGCGCCATAAAACCTGAAAACATAAAACTCCTTTATCTTCCGTAAAACGGGATTTCCGTTCCACTTCCTTCAGTTCAACTTCCTAACTGCGAGGCAATGGGTTCCTCGATAATGGGATATTTCGCCCTTTTCATTACACTTTATTTGCGGAATCTTTTTTGGGAAATTAGAAATATTTGGCTCCCTTAGAGGCGAGCCACAAGAACGACGGTAACCCGAACTCTGGCAAACCGCTATTACAAATGTATTTCTATTTATTTTGATCTCGATAAAGTGTGCTCCGATTCCGCATAAATGATCCGGGGGTGTAAATTGGCCAAAGAGTCTCTCCAGAAGGTTATCCACATCAAAGCACTGACACGTGGTGAAGTGAAGCGACGGACAGTGGAGTGTGTTGGACCTCAATCAACCTTTTATCGTGAATAACAGAGTTTTCCATTGTCCCAGCAAATAATGGGCGCAGGCACAAATTAACAGCATATTCCAAGACTTTATTTTTAAAGGTTTCCTTTGCTCTTGTTGTCCTGTTTCTTTGTTTAGTTTGCAGTCAGTAACCATTAGACGGAAAATAACCGGACGAATAAAATTTGAACTATTATTCTTAGTTCGTAATAATTTGATTCAACCAGGGTCATGAAGTTCAAGAAGAAGTCCTTCTAAAAACGGAAAGGTATTATCCCAATGTTTTCCTCGACAGTCGGTTGGCTTCGTTCGTTTGTGGTGGCGCATTTGTACTGGCGAAGACAATTAGTGGCCGGTCTGTGGGGTAATTAGCGGCCGGTAAGATAACGTCGTCCTCACCGGGCCGGCAGAAAAACGACCTCTCGAACTTTCTGTTTCTCTCCCAGTGGCGGGCTCGTTTAACGTTTAACGTAATAGACGACAAACCGACTTCCCTCCGCCCCTCCCCACCAACCGACCGGGCGAAGATTTATTATCGTTTCGGAGACCGCGGCCACAATTTCGGCAACCGGTTCTAATTGCGCCGTCGGCCGTTCTACCGGAGAACGGATTTCCGGGACGGGCGGTGAGCGATTAAAAACAAATCGTTTAGCAATTGATCCGTTTAGTTATTAACATTGATCGGATCTGTTGTCCTCTCTATTGTCATCTGGGGGGAGGGGTTGCATTAATACCCGGGTTAATTTCTGGACTAATTTATTCGTCAAATTTATGGTGGGAGGAATGTTGTATTGGACAGAACGGCCTCAAAATTCCTTCACATTTTTGCAATTTACATGCAATCCGAGATGTAGATTGAAGTCGGCCGTCATGGAGAGTTGAGCATAGCCGTTGGGCTGACTGTTGGCGAGGGTTTGTGGCGGAAGGGATGAAGGGGGGAAAGGGGGATCAGCTGAACGTGACAGTGACAATAAACAGGCGTGCCGGCCACTTAACGGTCCGGGCGGCACTTAGCTCGACTTAACTATATATACCGTTCGCCCTCCTCCGTGCCGCCCCTTATCGGGGTTTGATAATTACGCCCCGCCCCCGCCCCCACCACCTCCCGTCAGCCGCCCCCGGCGACCCTCCAGGTGTACCGTAACGCTCCCCCCGCCGCCGGGTGTCCGCTTCGAGGACGTTCGATTTGTTCCGGGACAATGGCGCTTTGATGTCCATTGTTTCCCCGTTGTATTATGACCTTATCGTTTACTGTCTTTCATTAAGCCCAATTAATCATCGTGAATAATTGCCTTATTAGCTTTGTTGTTGACCTACCTGTTGTCTGTATTATACAATCGCTTCCGTGTCAATCATTCCAGAGATTTATCGGTTTTATCATTTTAATATTTGCGGTTATTAATCCAATACTCTATTTATAATTGCCCCACTTATTAACAATATTTGGTAATTGTATTACAACTCCTAGCATTTCGGCATAGAGTATGTTGGGGGGATTCAGGGTTCAGTTTAAAAATAAATAAAATTAAAAATTAATAGGCTTAATTAATAATATTAATAATTGTTATTCGATCGTTATAAATATATTACGCTTTATAAAAATACCCCTGAAATAGTTTAGCCTTGCTTGAAATTGTTGTGGACTTTAGAAATGTGTAGATTGTTTAGGAATACAAAAAAAACAAAAAAAACGGAGGGAAATTAAATGTTATTTATCTTTGAGGAATGATATGTTAAAATTAATTCAATTCCCTCCTCAACCACCACGTTTTGGCGAGTCATTTTCTTTCATGCAAAACTGATATTCCTGAATAATATGAATTTGGAAAACCTTCCGATAATTTTATTTCTCGATCTATCGACGAACCTGAGAGAAGACGGGCCTTCGTTTCATAAATATGCAAATTGTTTTCCGCATCGGATCCTAAATCGAATTTTGTCCCGCCCTGAAATGTGGGCGTAAGGTATTCTCTCACTCCTTAAAAAGAAAAAAAAACTGAATAGAAATCAGAGCTTTTACGATTTTGACACCGCCCTGTGTCTACAGAATAAAGACAGCTAGAATCAGTTGTGGTCGCATTGTAATGTTTGGGAATTTTGGATTTTGTGAATTTTATGCCAGAAATTCGTGAGATCCACTATTAATTTAAATACTTACGTGTACATTTTACATTCTTGCTTCATGTCGATTCCAAGAATCAACTCTAATTTATTACAAATTCAACTTAGTTAAATAATATCTAAATATTTTGGACTGATAGCCAGAAAATTTTCGATCAAATATGATGGGTAGGTTGTAACATTGTAACGGATTGATAAGCCTATAAAAATATTTTAATTAAATTAGCTTTAAACCCATCAAATGGCATATGAGAAATCTGTGGGAAGGCACGTATTCCGGCCATGTTCTATTAAACACACATTCGTGCAATCGGATCTTCAATAACAACTGCTCCCTTTTGACGTCTACCGGGATTACAACCGAGTCCTGGAGGGAAATCCCCCTGGAAAACAAATCATAGTTAATTCCCGGCTGAGATGAAAACCGAACGCCGAGCGGAAAGCCCGGTCGAAGTTTTATTTGATATTTTATTTTCGCTAGCTATCGGAAAAAACACCGGAGTCATTTACGAATCTGGTTTTATATTAGAGCGTGTACCGGTGAAATTGTCCTTTGGGGATTGTCCCCAACTACACGATACCACCGCAGGAATCCGCCGCCGCCTCTGCGCCCTCCAAAAAGCGCCAACAATATTTGGAGCCGACTCCGGTCCACGGTTCGACCACGGCGCAATTAGGCGAAGCTGACTCCTGAGGGGAATAACGTTGTTTCTGGGGAGCGACTCGGGCTTATCTGGCGAATTAAATTAAATTAAAACGCCGAGCGAATTTCCATTCGGAATCTACCCATTTTGTCCGTTTCACGTCCCTCGCTTAATTTCTATTTTACCTGAAACTGTCTATTTATCTAAATGTCTTCGTCAATTATTATTATTCCAATTCAGTTATTGTCTCTTCGGGAGTTCCTCTTATTCACGGCTACAGACCCTCGATCCGGTTTTAGATCGAATATCCGGTATTGTACAGTCCAATTATTCGAAACGGGTTTTAGGACCGAAATAAGTTCCGTGTTTTGTTAATATTGTTAAATGATTACGCATTTACGCATATTTGTTCATATCATTTATTGCGTATAACGGGCGTATAACCCGTATAAATTGAAAAATGTACTAACAGTGTCATCCGGCGCTTATAGTCGGCGCAGAATAACGAATGTATCACACGAAGCATGAACAAATAATGAGTCGTGCATTTATCATAAATAAACAGTAAAAAGAAAATTTTGAAACTATTCCGTTTCAGTTCATCTTCAGTTTATTTTATTCATAACCAACGCACGTATTTTCATTCGCCTTCCACCTGCATAATATTCCTGATTGGCTCAACCTGTTTTCGAGAGGGCTACGGATCGAAAGGGGTCCGTAGGAAAGACGGGGAATTAACATGGGGGAGGAGGGAGGGCGTTGGCAAACGAGGACGGTGTAAGACTACACCGATCGAGCGAACGGAGATGAGTTCCTGAGTGTGTGTGTGTGTGTGTGTGTGTGTGTGTGTGTGCGTCGAGGAAAAAGGAAGGAGGGACAGAGAAGAGTGTATGGCGGGTGAGAGAGGGAATGATGGAGGGAGGGGGAAAAGAGATAGGTCCAATTTGGACTAATTGGAATTCAGGGTAGAGACGGAGACTGTGCTGTGTCTGCTGCCGGGAAATTGGACGCATTTGCATAGCTCACATAAACACATCCAGGGCACCGAAGAGATCCCAAAGTGAGACTGCGAATTTGTCAAGCCAAGTATATATTTTCCCTGCAGAAACGTTAGTCGATTATTCATACCTTTCACATTAATCACACTTCGCATCAAACAGATATACAGATAAGATTTGATAAAAGAAAATCTTGTGTTTAATATCTTTATATAATTCGTGTGAACAATAATTTATTCTTACTTTTGAATAATTATATCTTCGGAATTATCCGACAAATTATGTAACAAGATCTGTAACCTAAATAAACATAAATTTGCAAAATTAAAGGTTATATTGAAAAATCACTTTGTTACATAGTAGCCAGATGGAACTAATATATTGGGTTTAGATGTCTCAATTTAGTTGTCTCAAAATGAGACATAATCTATCAATTTTTACTGCGAACGTTCCCTATAAACCTTTCAGTTACGCAGTATTTCGCTCTGTTTTGAGTCTGTAATCGTGGAATGAAGGGATTTATCTAACGACAGATATTTAGAGTTTCATTGGCTTTCTCAACGGTGGTGAAGGGAGGGCGGCAATAAAAATCGTCGGGCTCAACTAAAAACTACAAACGAGGAGATCTAACAGATGGTCGGGTCATTAAGTGAGAGGGGAGGGAGGGGGTTGGTTGGAAATCAATTTCTATTGTTAAGGGAGGTCGGTGGTGTGTGTGTGTGTGTGTGTAGGGGGCGTGCGGCACTGGGCGCTGGAGGGCCCGCCGGTTGATGCGCATTGTTCCCCACACTTCTTCCCTTTATTCCTTTGTTTTTTTTTCCACCAGAGGTACTCCGACCAAGTAAACTCCCGGCCGGTTCGAGAGTATAAAGTGCGGTTTCGGGGCCGGCCCACGCCACAGACACAACAACACTTGTGGTTAAGTGCTTTTAAGTTTACGATGCAACGGTTTAACGACGTCGACACGGGACACACACACGTCACGTTGCTGTTCTTTACCGTTGTCGTCCACATCGCGGGGGACAAAACTCAATTATGTATGTTTTGATTTTCACGTTGTCCATATTCTCCTCTCCGCATTCTATATTGCAGTAGAGTCACGCATAATCTCATTAATTCGTGGAGCACCGAAATAATGCTCCATCGGCCGCATAATTTAAATATGCCGTGACATTTAAGTAATAATCTTATTAATACTGACGATGGCGAGATGTCGAAATCGTGGTGGTTTCGGAGTGAATCAGTGCCATAAGCAACTAAAATATTTAGTTTATCCTAAATTACCTAAATTACAAACTAGTGGGTTGTGGCCATTAGCGATTTTTTTCTCCTTTATACTATCTTCGCCCTTTTCCGTACAAAGAACGGAAGCATCATGAGAAAGCCATAACAGAAAGCCGACTACCTCCCGACACGCCTAAGTGAAAAGCCTGGTGTAAACCCAATTACCAACTTATTAATTTGCGGCGTTAACTTTATTATTTCGCGATTCTCCGCACTCGGCCGAGGTTTTAAATATACCGGAAGGAGGTTCCCCACCTATCCCGTTGTGTCGTAACGCTGTAATTTTTCGTTTGAATATGAACATAATTATGCTTATAATAATACATCTTGTTATTTATTTATATTCTGTTCTGTCATTCAGTTATCTATGAAATATTATACAGAATTAAATCTGTGAATGATGAAAAAATTGTTTTATCACATTCTAACTTGCATAAATGTATTTCTGCAGTACTAATTTCATCATAAGGCCACATCAAGTAAGGAAACGATTTAAAAATGTACTAATATTTATAGTATCGAATAATCTTTCTCGTGATCGTTTTAAAAGCTAATAACTAGGTTATATGAATGATTCGTTTCAAACGTGTCTGATGATGTCCCCCGTCATTAATAAAGTCGTGAGGATATTTACTGGACCTGTCCGGGCGTGCCCAATACCCCGGACCCAGCGTACGGACCGTTCATCAATAAAAGGGGGGGACGACGTCCTTATCTGGGGCCACCCCTATTGACCCTCACCGACCTTACCGGTGGAACGCTCTAATTTCCAAAACTCAAGCTGTCTCATCGGTTCTGCACTGATAATATTAATACCGTTTCCGAATACTTCGTATGTCTTAAACGGATTTTATTGGCCCAATCGACTCTAAAGTCTCTCATTGTTTCGCTGACAAATGTTGGGGTAATTTTAACCCCCTTTGAACTGAAGACCTGCTTTAAACAGGCCTTTCAATCATTCAGCTAAAATTATCATACAGATATATTACAGATACAGATATTTAACTAGAAATATAAGCTGCTATAATTTTATGATATTTAAGGTAAACTTAATCGTATTATGATTATAAAGTGGAGGGAAAAAATTCGTTAGTGGTATTTCCCGGCAACTCACACGATGTTTCTTCTCAACGCATTATTGCCGCCAAAATTGATATGCAAGAATCGAGGACGTAATTATTTTGGAACGTAATTTCTTAGCGCTCGGTATAAATAAATGACTGCCCTCCGCCCTCGTTGAGGTTCGGCAGTAGGGGAGATTGGTTGACGTTTCCGCGAACGAAGTCTGGGGATAACACTGGGGCTAAGGGGCGTGGAACAAATTAGGATGAAAGGGTGTTGAATATTAAAGACTCGTTGTCCGGGCTAGGCCATCCCAGAAATCTTGGCCGGGGGTGTTAGCCCCGGGGGCTAATGAAGGCTGTCCCTTCAACGAGTTTCAAGACAAATTGCTCAATAGATTGTGAACCGGAGTTGATTAGAGAGTCCTTGTGGAGCCCTCGGTTTTCCGGAATCCAGACGAATTTTCCTCGTTTACATCGATAACCGTTAATGTTCTTACCCTCCCCCCTCCCGGGAAGTTTGTACTCGAGGCATTTGTAAGTTTAATAAACTCTGATTCGCTTTCGTTTATCGCCGCCGTTCAGCTGGACAGATTGCTAATTATTCCCTTTCGTTCGCAATTTAATTATTAAAGCCCCTGGATGCAGCAAGGACGGTTCCAGGTCACGCGCATGGATAGCCTCCCAGATATTGAATTACCTACGACTGTACAGTAGATCTAGAATTTCTTTCATTTACTCTTTCACATATGGCTTGCAACTTACATGTTATGTACCATTTTGTATAAGAATAAGACCAGTAAGGCTCAGAAACTAACCCGCCGTACTTGCGCGTGCTGCGGGCCTAGTATAAACGCAGCGCCGTGTTGAATTACAAGAAAATGATCTACTCCACCAACCGACATGAGCGAGTTTAGGCGTGGGAAACGGAAAAATCTCACGAATGAGATATGAGCACAATCAATTTCTAGTGACAGTGTAGACAGGATGCTCAACAGGATGATAAAAATACTTCCAAACTTTTCACTACTTATATCACATTGGTATTTTTTCTTAACTCTGGTTCTCAGCGGGTGTTAAGCAGTTAAACAAATAGACCGCGGTAATACTACAACCGATCGATTATTTAATATGGTTAATATATACGTTAGTATAGGCTGAGAAAGTAACGTTAATGGTTGTCGCATTATTAGACCTCCTCTGGTAATGTTAATGTAATATCTGACTTTGTATCATTTGTGCTACTGAATTATATATTTCTTTTAAAAGTATAATTTCCTACTGCCGAAAATAAATTATATATATATACATATAATGAGGTAATTAAAACCGATCTAATCATGGAATATGTGAACGAAATAATACAATAATTTTCTGACAACCCCCATTCATTTTTCTCATTGTGATCCGAGTAGAAAATAGACTATTTTCAAGGGGGCGACGGATAGAGTTGGAGTGAAACTGACACGGAAATGCGCCGTTGGAGCCGGTAAAAGGAAGGGAAGGGGTTTGTTGAGTAGTTGGTCGGTTGGCCGAGGCCAACTCACGTACACCGCCCTAACTGATGGGGCTTCGCAAACCCTTGCATTTACGCCCTCCGAGATATCCGCGAATTTTGAAGGGAACATTTTCACTTCAACGAGCAACGAGAAAAGCGCCCGTCCTTAATTCCTGAGGCGGATCAGGCCACAATGTTTCATCAGATGCGTCTGGTGGTCACACATAGAATCTGTCCGGGAAATCAGTTCTGTCCGAAAGCCTTAGAAATAGTATTGCCAAGGAATGTTGCACAAATCGCAATGTTTTTTTGCAACGTTATAATTTTAAAAACACAGTATATTGTAGAGAAAGGCTAAGAAAATAAACGATTAATGTGCGAAAATTAGTATCGGAATATTGTCCATTACTGCGGGGCCGCTGCTTACGATCTTGGGACACGCTCAACTGAATAGAGATTACAGTCGGAGCATACCGTGTGCAAACAAATTGATTCTCCCGGTACCGACAATGTCAAAGCTCCCGGAAGGAAGCAACCGTTTCCCGTGAGATTTACAATTCTAATTTTTCCGAACGGTACGCTTCCGGCAGATAAAGCAAATATTTGGGAGCGGAGCGCGGCCCACCCTTCCCCGGCGTTACCTCAACCCCACTCACCACTGAGCCCAATCGACCGATGCGCAGGCCCGGGCACAGACCCTGAGTTTCCGATTGTAAATCTGAGTCGGGAATTAGAGGCAATAGATATTTCGCAAGACTACCCTTTTAGACACCACCTTCCACTTATAGTATTTTGAGTAACAAATTTCTGCCTCCTGGTAGGGCCGAATTCACGGCAGTATACGATCATTATCGCAAATTGCGAAGAAGTGGCATTCGGAAATAAAATTATTTGGGTTAAAAAAACATCTCGAATTTTACACAATACGAGCAATGTACTTGGTGGTAATATATGGAAATATAATGTTCTCGATTTATAAAGTTTTTGTAATTATCACTTTCATATTTGTTATTCATCTAATAGATTTAACACAATAGTGGCGGCTCGGGAATAGTGGGCGGTTGTAAATCCCAGAATGCTATTTGAACTACTAATTCTACTGCTGGTTATAGACCAAACCAAAATATAAGGGAAAGAAGAGTAAGTTGATTTTAAGAGTAAAGTTTTTTCTGCCACCATGTCCCGTGTCTGCCGTTAAGTTGGGCCAACGTTTGGATGATTGCGGTCTCGAGTGTGGTTGTCAGAGGGGGCCTCTCGTCCTCATCTAATTACCGCCCCGAGGGATACTCAAACCTGGGATCCCCACTTCCCTCCCTACAGCCGGGACCTCCTTCGAAACAGCTCCCTTCCCCAACCACATTCAGCAGCGGCCTATCCGCCTTACTCTTTCCTAGTTATACTACTTTCTAATTTATTTAATGTGCTTGCATGCACAATACCCACAATCGATATCTCGTTTAATTACCTGAAATTTCACGATAGCGTCTTTCCCCTTACCTTCCGAGGAAATAACAGTTTTGCGTAAAGCAACAATTATAACTTGTTGAGGAGCGTACACGTGTAAAGCTTAAGCTCGGGAAATATTTTAAATAACCGTTCCTTACGCCTACGCAGTAAATTCCAGTCGCGTGCGGTATACACTTCTATACAAACTAAGTTTTAAACTCCAACATTGGGCGTCCAAAACCGAGCCCGAAGGTTGTTTGAGTTGTGCTCGGAGCCGTGGGGCGGCCGGGCCGTACTGGATGGGGCCGGGGAAGGTGGAGGTGGCGAGGGAGGTTTTCGGTTTCAGAAACTTCATTCTAGATGAAAAGGGCGAGTGGTAGCCGGAGGAGGAGGGCATTTTCTCCCCAAGGGGCAACACCGTTTTAATTGGGACCGGAGTCGGAGGCGGCAAACCTCTGGCGGGCTGGCTGAGGCCTCGTGCCGGCCTCGCCTCCTTAGGATTCTCCCGGCGGCCCCACGTCAACCAGACAACTACCCCACCGTTCTAAGGGAGGGGGGGACGGGGGTTTAATTGAAAAGTTGGCCGCCCCCCTGGGGGGTGGCCCAATCAGGTATTCAGAACCACTGCGTTACCCCCCACGGTAACATTTACCCCGATACAAAAAACCAAAGTCTAACTCACAAAATTCTGTTTGTTCTAAGTGGGCGTTTGTTTCTTTCACTTATTAATGCGTATTTAATATGATTGCTCTGCATATATTTTATAAGAACGCGTTCTGCCGTGGTGTAGATTTCGAACTTTAGTAACAGCTAGCCCAGTTGAATCCTCGACGCGGACCTATTAATAAACTTGATCACTAAATAAAAATAGTGTGCTCGTTAATACCTGACTGGAAAAACAAAATTAATTATATTTATTGGAATTGATACACATAGCAAATTAAGGCATTCGGACAAGTAAAATTATAAATTTTGTTTACCCGGCGGTGACCCGAGGGTATTTTTTATTGCAACCTGTTGTGTTGTACCGTGCGCACACGTTAGGTGTTACGACATTCTTGAAATATAAACTGCAGCCCGTGTAAAGGGAAGTAACACTGGGTTCTACGAACGGTAGCCGGAGGCGGAGCTGGCTGCCGAACCAGCCTAGAAGCGTGGCCTGGTGCTTTCAGCGCTCTAATTAGAGCTAATGAGCCCCGTCCCCGGACCCCTTGGATAACATTTATTAAAAACTGGCTTTTTTTTATTCCACTCGGTAGTTTCATTCTTACCCGCCGGGAGGGAAAAGAATACCTACGGCTGTTGAGGGGGTCCCCATTTACGGATTATGGTGGGCCCCTCCCAACCGCTCTGGGCTTCCCTTTCCTGGAGCCAATTAATTCAACCCCCGTTCAAAACTGGAAAGAAATATCCTTTACAGGAACGACGAGGTAAATGCGAATATAGGCTTTATACTCTATTAAATTATAAATTTAAATTCATCTAAAACGAACAATCGATAAATTATCGATTTAAATTCATTTATATATTGCGTTCATTTTTCTCGTCAAACTTTCTATATGCTACCGATTAAACGTAAATATATTTTTCTATGGAAGTAAAGGGATGCTTTTACCACACGCCATCACACGGAGACTATAATTACTATGTGGGAATACTTAAAGAATACATAAAGATAGTCTTTCGGGTCGGTCCTGGATTTGGAATCCGGAGTGAATTTTTTCCTCCTGCAGCTAAATAAGTCAATAAAACACAGGGTAATAAATAACGGGCAGTGCGATCGCCTGCATTTATAGGGGCCAAGTGGAAGGATCTACCTAGTGGGAATAGAGGGAACGTATGCAGTATGGGTTATTTCCCAGGGGTCCATGATTTAATGATAGAAGTGGAAACACAACTAGAAAGGGGTTTTCTCTCCTGTGCCTTCGGTGTAAGGCCTACCAATTAATAACAATGAACACGTTTTTATAAGTTACTGCGAGTGTAATATAGTGGCGTCGCACATAAAATTCGAACAGACCAACATTTTTCCATGAATATAGAACCACTGAAAAATCACCATTCCTGTGCATTAGCCGATCACGGCCTTTGTCTACTGGTTAAAAAATATATTGTTTCCATTTAAAAACTTGACATTATTAGATTAAGTTCGGAAATCGTAGAAATGCGTTTTTTTCAATGTTCCTAGCGTTGTTGAATTCTGCCGTGTCCATTACGATATTATTCCTAAATAGGAGGTGAAATGATAATTGATCATTTAGTTTATGAGGCAGAAATCCAATGACCAACCTTACTCATATAGTTTATGATCCCTTATACCAGGATAAAAAAAATCGATTATCCTTATGAATCTTAAACCCAATCTGCGTTAAATCTACCTCTTTCTACCAGAGAAAAATGGGGAGGTGCACGGGGGATCCCGCCAACGGTATGAAACATAACTCGGCGGTGTTTTACGCCCTTTTTACATCTCCATCCTACCGACCTGAGGATAACCTCCTTAAATACTTCTTAGGTTGGGCCTCGTATAATTTCAGGCGGTGGCCGCCGCTGCCGCCGCCGCTCAAGTAAGCCCTGACCTCGCACCTCTCTAAATGTGGAGGGGAGAGAGGGGCCGCATTTTTTTACATTTCCCGGCGAGATTGAGATTGCGGTTTGATGGCGTCGTAAAGAAAAAAACCACTCCGCCCTTCGGTTAGCTCCGACCCTCCAAACCCCCATTTTACCGAACAGCCCGTGGATACCCGATTTTAAAAATCCTCGAATTAAGCCCTTCTCCCAGGACATTATATACACGATTCGGCCGTAAACGTTTCACTGCCGCCAATATTCAGATCCCGCATATAATCGTTTTCTCAGATAGCTTGATAGATAAAAATAAATTCCATTTACATTAAATACTCGTGGGGAAAACAGTTTCACCTTACATTTATTACTTCCGTAGAACCGAGAAGTTAATGACTTTTGAGCAACCCTACTCCTGCACCTATCACTTAAAAAGTCGCTTGTGTTTACTCCTCGGATTTCTATTTGAATTATAACTTAGTTTCTCAAACGCCTCGTAAAAATATTTATCGGCAGGCGTTATTGCAATATCCCATAAAAACGGATAGGAGAATGTTCACCGGGCCGTTAAACGTTTGCCCCGTGCCATAAACATCGGCGTATCCCGAAGTTAATTGCCCGAGAAGCAGTTTACTCGAAATTAAATCGGGCATGCGAATACACACTCGCCTTAATCGGATAAAGGCGCTTCAAGGTTCTCAATACGGCCTGATACCCTCGTCTCTTGACACCGTTTGATGATAATCTCCAGATTAACTAACGGATCCAAAACCGTTCGTCCCAAACTGTTTCGGGACGGTTGGGTTGGCTGTTTCGGGACCTCTGAAACAACACCGGGACGGAAACAAGTAATAGAAATGTTTAGGACGATTTACACAATTATAAAAATACGTAGGAAACTGAGCAGGAGGCTATAATAAATTGTATTAGCCAATATAATGCAGACCAGACACTCATCTTACAGTTTTTTTGATAGAAGGCCGTCCTTCACAATCGTAATACTGTATTTCCTACAGTGGTGTGAAAGATTTAGCTTATAAAACCTTTAGAGGGGTTATTTTTATCTATAGTCACAATTAATACCGATAATAAATTTTAATTTGCAATGGCCGGTGTAACACATATAACAAAATAGATGGGAGACAAATGAGACTCCTACTATTAATATAGGTACGTTCGTGAATTATATTAAGATGGGAAGTAAGGGAAGGTCTATAGTACTAGGTTATCCATTCGGCTGTAACCACAATTCCGGGTTTTTTCGCCCATCGTGGTTAGTTGTAATATCGGGCGGCGGTCTGTGAAATACGGCGATTCATTCCTTTAAAAGCGTTAGTCTCGCATAATTTGGGCGCGGTGGGGGGGAGGGGGAGGCTCTCCAATCGGCCCGGGTGCCGACTGGAATTGAAATTGGCCTCGGTCCACGTGCCCGGCAAAGTGATTCGTTGTGGGCCGGTGATTGGGCCACCCCCGAGGGCCGAATTTGTTTTCGCTCAACCAGGTATCGGGGCATAAATCCTCCCGCCGCCCCCTCCACCCCCACTGCCAGTTTTTTTCAGGCGCCGGCCATCTCGTCCCAGCTCCGGCTGTTTCGGTCACCGGCACTCCCATTGCCGCGAATTAACTGACGGAGTCCTCGAAGAGGCGGCGTATATAGGTCTCGTTTTAAACAACAAAACGGTCGATTATATCTCAAATAAATAACACGAATGAAATTCAACAGCCATTACCTGGATGCGTGTAGTTGGTTCTTGTGAACTGTTTCCGCTCGGTTCAGTAGTTCGCTAGCTTACGCGTAAAATGAAAGTACGCTAACCTGAATGCCGAATGCATCTTAAGTACCATTAAACGCATTAGTTATAGTTCCTAATATAGTCACTTTGGCACTTTGGATGTTTTTTGGGCATCCTCACTGCACTGTCACTGTCCCTTTTACTATGGTGGTTGTCTGTTTGTCGTGTGTATATATTTATATATATGTACCTTGTGTTTTGTTCGTCTTATTTGAGTTGGGAGGTTTTGTTAATAGGCTTGAGTCTTTGTCGGACTATCGGTCAAATATATATTTGATCACACAACTGGTCAACACTATTAGATTCTGATTTCCAAATATAGGACAGGAAACCTATCTGGTATTGTGTATTTACGATCATAACAGTATTACTGTTGATCTAAAATGTATTGAAAAATGTTTATCGGTTAGTTAATCGGTGCAAGTGCACCCAACGAACTTTAGTTAAGTACATTTCCGCACCACACTCAGGGGGTGCTAGTTTCACAAAAATCGTTCGTTGTGATATGTAGAGTTAGCTAGATTACTAAAAATTAATTTTTTAGGTATAAATAAACTATTTACGTTTTCATATAATTTCGAACTTATATAAGTTCGAACGAGATGCAGACATGAAGGAAAATCCGGCGACTGGTACGGTGTTAATGTTTAACTAATGCTCCAAAAGTCTGTTAAAGACGCGCAGCACATAAGCACTTGGCTTGACACGGGGTGAAAAAAGGCAAATCCCTCGCGCGACGCTTTTCCTTCCCCTCCCCCCACGACTCAGGGGGAATCAACGAAAAAGAATTTGCGTCTTTGTGAATTTCTGTGGACGGGCCGCGGTTTGGGAATTTATTCCAAGCCGGCGGGATATTTTAATATTTCAGGGCATTCTCCGCCGGCAAGACTGATATACGGGGCCGAACCGGGGCTTGTGGGGGGTGATGCGGGCCTGTGACGGGGACGGAGAATTTTTTATTTGCGGGCAGGGCTGACACGAGCCGGCGGTCTGTCACGCCCGATATCGGCCCGCCCACAGACACCATTCGAATTTCGGCCCAGGCGGTTTTTATTGCCCGATGAAAATTCGAGAAATCAAATAAATCTGGCTCCCGGCGTCACGCTCGGTAGAAAACTGTTATATTTTCAAACTCTCAACGTCATTGTAAAGCATACGTTGCGCTTTGTCGCCAATTATTCTATAACGTTGTGGAAACATTCGTATTTCATTTCTGCAATAATGATTGTAAAGTCTTAATACGATTTTATCATCATTATTTCATCATTATTATGATTTTAAAATCGATTTATTAATTTTTTAATCCTTCGTCTGAATTATCTCTACTCTGTACTTTGTCCGACCCCGGTTTGAAAGAGGGTCCGATTCGAATGCGACAAGCCCGACGAATCATAAATATTAGATAAATATGTACCATTTTATACCATGTATAAAACATAGGACAACCTTTAAAATATTAATTGCGTTAAACGGAATACCAGCCCTTGTGGTAAGTAGCAAAGTAACATAATGACGCCGGTACGTTTATATATAATTTTCCAGGTGCTCAGATACCGGCTTTAATTTAGGTTGTTAGGGTCAGATTCCTACAACGGGGCTCATAATCAGGTCGGAGTTTCGACTTTGATAAATCAGCCAGATGAAAAGGACTATTTATCCTGTTGGATGGTGGGTTGATGGTGGGTTTGATGGGGTGGGGGAGGGAGTGCGGGCGGGCTTGAGAACCCTTGTAGCAGACTCCTGACGTTTGATTTTCGCCCCGGGCTGTCCCGGCCACCGTTTGATGTTCGCCGGGATACTGAATCGGACCCACGCACGCTTTGCGTCAGCGGCGCCCAATAATCCAATCTCATCGGTTCGATTTGCTTCATCGACTTCAACCTTCATTTACCCCCCCCCCCAGTATATCTTACTATGGGGGACAACATTTTTAATAACGGCTAGTGGGGTCCGGAAAAAGGAAGAATCGAAAGGGAATTCCGAAGGGGGTCCAACAAAGCGGTTAAAGAGGTGACCGGGACCAGAATCCAACTGGTGGACTGAATTTTCATTTTAATTATTAATTGGAATAAATGATCGCGTATTCTCTATGAACGAGTGGGTGCGAGAAATTTTGAGTTCAGCGAAGTGGGTCGGAAACGCATATTACTGTGTGAGAATGAAAATTCATTTTCATAGGTAGGGAAAGTCGAAGTCGACCGGTTTTCAATAAGCTGGCCACTTTTGGGTGGTGGGGCTCCAAAATAAAAACAACCTTCTCCAGGGTTGCTGATATAGGCGGGAGGTGTTGGGCTCTCCGATCGGCCACAAGAAAAGCCGATCGTGGGGGCAGCCCCCTCGAATTGAAAAGTGTACCGCCCCATACGACACACAGGCAAAGACCCCGCCGCTCACCCTACTACAATACTCAATACCCAACTCGCCTATATAGTAAAGATGAATGATATATTAAAGAAGATGATGTACATTTTGTTCTTAATATTTAATTTTATTTTTTCATTTAATTTGATTACTAATTATCTATTACTAAATTAGTAATGTATTAGAATTTGTGTTAGCAGTGATATAGAATTATCGTTTTGTGAAAATTCACCGTTTGCTTGAACAATAATCGGCATTTGTTGAATCTCACGAATTTTATATCTTAAATTGCAACATAGGAAATGGCTCACGTGAATGGGACAACTTCCTTCGAACCTGCGCGTATTAGGTATCTTGGCTGATAAATGTACCTAGAAAGATTCTCATTTCACTGCTATTCCGCAAATTGACGAAAAGTCCTCTAATTTTTAGTATAATTCTAGAATATAGATTCATTCGGGTGACGTTAATGATTTAATTGAGATTGGATACTATTCGGAATATATTCTATGGAATTATTTCATTTTACTATTTTTACATGGGGAAGAAAGAAATATTTGATAATATAATATCGTAATTAATAGGCATAATATCGCAGAGTAGGCAGTGTTGGCTAGGGGTGGAAATAGTTAGTGGGGGCTGTAGTGCTGTACCTTGTTGGGGTTTAGAGGGCGGTAGGCCTGGCTAATGCGCTTAACGGAACCCGGAGCGAGGCGGGCCACCAATTGGCGGCCTATAATTAATTCAGCCCCGGGAAGAGGCAAGTTCCAGCCAGATTCGGGGGCGGGATGGAGAGACGAGAGGCCGCCTAATGAGGACACATCTAAACCCCCTCGGCGTTTACAACCCAACCCCGTGTTCCGGACGAGATTAGTGGCCACTATTTACGGTGCAGGAAGTCGGTAAAAATATAGAAGAGGCACTCTAATGATAGAGGAGGAAAATTGATAAAGCAGTGGCCGTGGGGACGGCGGGGTTCTCTTGACTAGAGCAGGAGCGGGATGTGACCTCATTACAAGACATAGACTATAGAATACCAAACGACCTTGATCGTCTCTCCGAGGAAGGCGAATACATATTGTTCATCGTATATAACAGTACATCGCGTATTTAATTAAATTTATTAATATTTGTTTTACGTATGTTCAAGTTTATTATATTAAGTCTCCCACGTACGCATTCAAACGTAAAAATCTGCACTAAATTATCTCACTTACCGAGGTATAATTATTTGTAATTTAAGGCTCGATTTATTTTAAATCGAATGAAGTAAGCCGCTTAGTAGAATAATCCGCTTTTATTGCGACTAATAATGGAATCGGGGCGAAAATAATCGAGAGCACAGAGTTGTCTTGCGTTAAAATAACGATAAATATTTGAACAGGTGTCGATCCTGCTTTCGCAGTTTGAATTAACGCCGGAACGAACTACTACTTTTATTATGAAAGTGGATGCGATACTTCGCAGTAGCGTTATTATGACATATAATGACGTATAAATTATGACATGTAAACATTGTTTATTGCTGCAATGCGGCAGAGAAAAAGCGTATTGATAATGAAGAGAGGAGTGAAAAAAATCCAAATACGTATGTATGATGTCTCGACCCCGGGGTCCTACATCGTCATTTCTGACGGCTAGATAGTTGAGGTAAAAAAAAAAAATAGCTGTTGGCAATACCGGCAGGAGTTGTAGTGTTGTGAGGCGGCCTTTAATTACCGAGCTGGTGCGAGGCCTGGGGCCGGTGTAATGCGCTTAACGAACACCTACCCGGCCCCGGCCCCCGTCTAACCCATATAATTAATTCGGCCCTGGAGAGAACCCCGGATTTAGGAAGACCCACCCCCACTTGGTTCTTCTTTTTCCTCTTTGCGAGGCACGAAGAAAGAAAATGAATTAGATGAATTTGCGTTCATATTTCATTAATACCGCACGCCTTTATGGTTCAGTGGGTTCTCTGCGAATAAGCCAATCAAAATAAATTCCCAGTTTTTGTAAAAACTTAATTTAACTATCTACCGTTTCGGATTCTTGCTTTAGTTATCACTTGCGAATTAAGTGATTCAATTTGTCATTTCTAATAGATTCCTAACAAAATACAATAAATAATTCACTCCCTGCAGTAATACATTTGGCCACCGTATATATTTCGAGTATATGTTTTGAAATCAATAAATGAAAGTATAAGTTAATCCGTGGAAAGCATTTACCAGTTTACTGTCGGGCAGCATTTACTTGCAGAATTAAATTACGGTGGTTATATGCTTTTCTGCACAGGCGGAGCGTGTTGCGGGTGTAATATTAGGAGCGCCGTGTCTGAATGCTGACGCGCTATGTACCCCATTGTCTTACTAACGCGATCCTACCTACTATAGTGCGGAGCCGAAAGCCGAACATCTATATGCTATACCAAATAGACTAGTGGAGATAATCACGCATTAAAGTGTATGATATTTCAAACAGTCCCGATGAACAAGTACCCCGATTTACAACAGGTATAATTATTATAGATAGTCGTAAAAAGTAATGATTACAATTATTGTGCTTTAAATCTTTAAAGGTCCTTTTAGGGGATGGGGAATATTATTTTTTGCCGCTTTGGAGTATGTTCTCCTTTATACTTTTCAATTCTCCACGATGGTTATACTACCGTCTACTTTATTATTTTCTTTCGGCCTATAATAATATATTATAAAAAACTAAAAGATGATGAAAATTCCGATGGACGGTGGTCAATGGGTTTTCCACTCCAGATGCCGTTTAGAGAGCCGAATTGTCAGGGGATTATTATTGACGTCAGATAGAAGTGAGTGTATTTGTATCTCACATATCAATCTATCGTGTTAAGTCAATAAATTAATATTCTATAGGTAGGGACTGCTGTAGCTCAAAATTTCCTCACATTTGAACCCAAGCCCGAAATCGAGTTAAGGTATCCACCGGCCGGTAAATACCCCATTTAGTGGCCGGGCGTACGTTAACGGTGGTGTGGGGTGGAGGGGTTTTGAGGAGGGGGCTCCAGGGCGAGGACTGGGCCCAGATTAGTATCGACACCCGGGAGTTAGGGCTGGTGAGAGGGGATGCAATATTTATGTAGTGCCCCGTGCGGTGGACTGTGCCAGTTCCCGTGTGAAACCCACCCCTACCTCCGCCACCCCCGCCCCCAACTCCAATACATCGGTCACTATGCATTATTCAAACGGGCCCCGGTCCCTCCATTCTTTTCTCACCGACTCTCGGTCTGGCACCGCCCCCCCGCCGCCCCCGCCCCCCTTTCAGTACGCTATTGACCGGGCCGCGACTGATTTCCAGACCCGGACCAATTCCACGATGGTCCCCTTTTCCCTGCCTCTCGTCCGCGGTCCGAATTCCCCGTCCCCTGAATTCCAATTACTCCGGGTCTTAAGGAGATGCCCGCACCTGCGCCCGCGGGGGGGGGGGGTAGAGGGCGGTGCACACACTTCTAAAATAAATCCCTGAGAGCCTGCCCTGTTTTTCATTTCCTCTCGTTCCTTTTCTTTCGGCCCCCATTCTCTACCCTCTGTCCTTAGACATTGTTTAGTGAATACAGCCCTTCTCTTGGCCCAACGATCTAAAAGGAATTTGGAAATTAATTTTGTTTGTATGAAGTTGATGGCAAGGCGAATGTCTCAGCCATCTTGAGAGAAAATGGGCAACGTTTACAGTCACGTTGCTGATAAATATAAGGAGACATAAAAAAGAAGTGTTTTATGCAATTATTTACCCATTACTCCATTGGCGTGCTTTTGCGGGATGAGAATGTGTTCGTACGATATTCTATTAAATTATAGTAATATATTCCATTCATCCATTTAATTACATTCAATTTAAATCGCGGAATATTATATGCTATTGTGGAATATCAATCGTTATTTATTAATTAAATATGGCATGGATTTCAGTTATCATTAGAACCAGCATGTGACGTATTACCATAGCATTATCACCGCTTCTTGGGTAACAAAGCAAAACTTATAATCTATATTATTAGTCATCAATTGGAGAGGCTATAATACTATTATTTTTATTATATTCCACGAATAAATTAGCGTTATCTCATATCTAATTATTGTAATCCGCACCTTAAATTATTGTCCGCTTGTAGTTGTTCAACTAGGTCTTGGTTAACTGCAGTAAATTTCTGTTTTCGCTTCTGAACATCCTACAACTCAGGTAAAGTTGTGTTGTGCTGGTTGAATCATGGAACTAGTTGTTCCTTAATATCTTCCCAAATTCATTGTACAGGTCGCAATAATGCTTTCAATAACAGTTGTACGATTTCCTGTAAAGAAGGTGGCACAATTATTACTATATTACATAATTCTCTATTATATTAATTAGCAGTAACAATTGATTCTGGTATATTATTTTGAATCTCCATACTCGAGAATGCGAATTATTTATTTTTATTAATGTGAAAAGTCAATTTTTTCGAAAAATTTGTCTTTACTGCCCTGAATGTCTATTCATTTCGAGTATTGTTGAGTATTCCATACAGTTTATCGGGCCATATATTTTATGTATGAACTGCATATTTCTACCTCTTATTGTATCGATTTTTGTATATTTCAATTCCACTCGCTGTTCTGTGTGTATAAATAATAGTGGTTCCATAAATCAATTGTGGATAAGTCCATCGATGAATTTTCGAAGGAGGGATGAGCAATATACAAGCCACCTCCAGATTTTAGAACCTATTAGAATTCTGATTGGAAATTGTATTGCAGTCGACCGCTTGTCAGTGGTAGAAACAAGGGGACATCTTCGGCGGTCGTTATCCAGAAACTGATACAAACGCTCAGCTGAGGAGCGTGACCAGATTTCCCGTCCGGGAGTCGGCCGAAACCGAATCTGCAGACGCCGAAATTAGTTTATCGTCTCTGGAAATTGCCCACTCGGGTGTTAACTCAATTCCAGAACGAGTTTGCCGAGCGACGGAGCCCGTGGGAAGACGGCCACAAACCTCCCCCAAACCAGCCACCCCATTCCGGTCACGTCGATCCTGTAGGATCGGGTAAATTATCCACTCGTAGAACAGTCAACATCCGCCGGACGACCGGCTCCCGTTACAACAACAACGTTTAATACAAACTGTAAATATGATACAACTGAAAAAAACTAAAATATTGGTTAAATAGGAACTGGAATGATTAAACGAATTTTCTTATCTTGAAACGTGGCAACATATGTGAGCGAATCTGTATGGGACAGTCAACGAATTCTTTGAGAGAAGTTTTATTTCGATTTTTTAACTCTAATCATAAACCGAACACAATAGCCGAGGCGTAGGAAAACTATTGAATGACTCATCTCCTGACATTTAAGATAAATAAGTGATTAATTGACAGTTGGATAAGTGCAACGGCCGGGAGCGCTGGGACTATAGGATGGCGCCGTTTCGGCGGGATGTTCCCCTCCTTCCCCGCTATCCCTCCTTCATGACTCCTAATAATGACCGCGTTTGGTTCGCCTCAAATTAATTACGGCCGGCGATGAAAAGGGGCGGCTTTTCCCATCCGACCCGCCGCTCCTTATTAATACAGCTTGTTGTTAGGGACTGTTGGGTGAGGGGGGAGGAGGTTGCACCACGAGAATAAAACAAAAAAACTTGGCCAGACACAGCGCCCTGCCGCGCAATTTTTAACAGCAGTTTATCATATTATGGAAACCGCTTCCGGCGGACGTTAAACGCTTCGCAGTGGAAGTGTGCCCCCTCCCTAATGACCCGACCAACTTAGCCGCTCAGTTTTTTTCTTTATGACGATGAAATTATACGGCCTATTCATTCATTATTCGGCATTTGACACGGAATATCAATTAAACGGGTGATTTATATACCAAACCCTCGGTGATCATTATACCTGTTTCTTACATCACGCGTAAAAATTACAGAAACACTTAAACTTATTTTCCGTTATTTGATCCATAGATTGTTTTGTGTAAATAGTTCCGAGATGAAATATCTGCGTGTTGTACACTTCCTCTCGCTTGTTTGGGCGAATTTTCCATAATCAACCAGTTAATTCCTATTAGTTAGAGTGGAGTCATAATTACGTTCGACCGCGGTCGATAGAATCACATTAGCCAATTACCGCAATGTTACTGGTTTCAGCGCCATCGTTGTGCAGTCAAAACCAGATCGAGCGGAAAAGCAAGAATATACAAAAGGATGGTAACGCAGTGTCTGCGTCCCTGGTCTGTTGTATGAATTGATAAGGTTCTAAAAAATGTGGGGAAAATAGTGTGAAGATTGTTGTCCGGATCAGAATGAAATATTGAAAATTCCTAAATGGGCCGGCCCGGAGACCGTGTAAGCGGTATACAAATAAATTATGGTTGCGTTAGAGAAGTTTTCAGTTTAAACCCGACGTCGGCACCCACCAGTGGCCTAGTGTAAAATTAAAAGACTCGTGTGATTTATTAAATCCAATAGTCCGGTTCTCTGAAATAGAAGACTGGGCAGCGTAGTTCAGTCACAATTTATGTAACATTTTAGAAAATAGAATAGATGCGCCTATTAGGCCAGGTAGGAATGAATTCAGGGAACACTACCCTTTTCTGACTTCAAACGGACCAATCAAACTAACTACTACTCAACGAACAATTACAGTGTGAACCGAAGCAAGTAAAAATATAATAAAATACCTTCACAATTTTGGTTTCTCCCGCCTAATTGGTCGGGTCGGAAAATAGCTGTCGAGTCGAACAAACTAAAAAAATATTTCCGTCATTTATATAAGAAAAAAAAGAGAGAAAAATGGAAACGAAATTAAGGTGGGGGAAGGGGCCCGGGCAAGGGCCGCCATTATAATTGGCTTCCTCAATTGACCGCGGTCGATTATTTCCGGCGGCGGTCTTTTGTTGTGTTCTCCGCCGTTTTTTGTTCCTCCCGGTCTCCTCCTCCGCCTCGTCATCCTCTTCTTCATATACCGGCCCTTTTGTTTGTTTTTTCCAAAATAAGCGGCCGGGATCCGGTGACAATGGGGCGGAGGGCTCGGAACGGACCGGGCGTCCGAAAATAAAAAAAGTGAAAAGCGAACGGAAGAAAAAATGAAAAGGGCGGAAATGAACGGAGCCGAGGGCTTCGGCCACCACCGCCCGCCGAAGAATAACGCCCAACCCACGGCTCTCTGGAACATTCGCATCACCGTGTTACGCCGAGACTAATTTTTAACTACCGTTATAATATGCATCATAATAAATTCCTACATATTTACTACATATTTATTAGCTGGACGGGACATTACCATCAATAATTGCTGCTGGAGTACTTATCAATTCCTGGTATTTGGTTGAACGAAATCATATGTAATGATTTATCATGATCAAAACGGTACCTAGAGATAGCAAACTATACGCAATTGAAAACTTCCTGAGTCCAATGCCTTGAGCCGGTAGACATTACCGCCGCAAATAACGTCAAGTATTATATTCCCCGCGGTAAGCAAACCTGAAATTGGCTGGGCGGCGGATCCCAACGGGCGGTGGTGGATGTATAACTGTGGGGCGACAAGAAGCCCACGTGAGATGAGCGGGAGGGGCGGCGGCACGTGCACGGCCCCCTCACCCCCGCTGAAATAATAAATCAATCTTGTGGCCGGCCCCACGGGCAGCTCACCGCTTCCTTGATTGGGCGCTCCCTAACTGTTATCCGACCCGTTATCCAGCCCCTTCTATCCCTGTTCCCGCTTCAATCTTATTTGAAATCGTACCCGGCAGTTTCCGGGGGGACGAGGAACGTTTTTGTACACCCTTATATCGAATTCGTAATCCACCGCCTGACGACATTTGATATTGGAATCTCTAAGTTTCATTTGCGGAAAGTACATATTGTCCAAATTTCAGTACTAATTCTGAATTGATCATGTCTGTAGTATTGATACCAGAAATTGTAATTTACTCTAGTAAGTGGTTAAAAAATGCTTACACAAGTTCGAATCCCTTTGCTGAACTGAATTTTCCTTCCATTGAAAATTTTCGGTAGTTTGTTCTTTAACAACAATAACAATCTCTCACCTCATTAAAAACAGTTGAAATATTTCCCCCCCCCCCCTGGGGACATCGTTTTATCGTTAATTCCCAACCAATATAATGTCGGTATTTTATTTAAAAATCCATTACAGGCGTGAATGTATTTTTTTAGGACAAATAGTGTTGCGTGGGCGGATGATTGGACAACATTAGTCTTAGTTATACAGCGGTCTCTGTGTGTATTTACTCGGGGCGGGTGCGCCCGGTACCATTTATCCGTCTAAAGAAATCTCATAGCGAAGATATGTTTCCTCGGGAAAAACGTCGGCACGCCAGAGGAGGATAGGGAAGATTTCTCGAGACCTTTCACAGAATTAGATTTAATTCTAATTCCCGTCCTCCTCGAGATAATTCCCAGAAACGCCTAGTCAGTCCTCGATTTCGGAACTGTTCAACTAAGTTACTGCACCAATTTCTCGATAATCCCTAGCGGCTGCTGTGCAGAGCCGCCCTTACTTTGCAAAACTCGCCTCCCTTAAGGCCCCTTGTTGCCTAAACGCGATTTAAAGCCGGTGCCCGAATTGGCCGCGGTCGGGGCTCACTCTCGTAATCGTCACTAATGAGCCGGTGCAATTATTAAGCGGGGACGACCCGAGGCGCGTAACCAATCCTGGCTGAAGAGGGGTTCCTTCTGGGTGGGATTCTAGCAGTCCGCCGGTTGCCAGTGTTGTTGTTGTTGTTGTTGTTAGGGGGGGGGGAGCGGGCCCCCGGCTAAGCCGCAACACAAACTTCGGGCCCCGGAGTTGATCTAGCGTTATTAGTGTGTTAACTAGCTGCATAGCCTAGCGGGCCACATACCGCTTTCGCGCCCTAGGCATAGTTATCGGTTTTGTCCTGTTAATAAAAACGAATTATAAACTCGCCATAACATAATACACAGTTATATTAAAGAATAAAATATAATGAAAGCGCTAATAAATATATTTTAAGGTATTTCTTTGACGGAACTTTTTTTTGGCTTTAAGGTATGATATATAATATACTGCTAATAGATACACGATTGCCACACGGTTTTATAGTTTCATTACGACATTTATTACATTTATTAGTCAGATATCCGTACATTTAACTTTCTGAATTGGAAGATTTCTTGCGTCTATTATGTCTATGAAAAATAGTATTTTTATGTTTAGGAGAAATGTAACAGTCCGATCTTTTCCAAAGGTTGAGAAGTTTTTAGTTGCCATAAGTTATCCTGTTATTTGTATGTTTCCCGCTAATCTTCAACACGGCTTCCCAAGTCTCCAACAAATGATATAGGTCGAGAGCTATGACCCTGGCTGGGGGGGGGCGGGGGTGGTGTTCAAAATTTATAAACGGCCGGAGCGTGAGCGTCGTGCGGCCGAGGCGGCTTCGGTCGCCAGTGCCGCCCCCGACCGCCCCCAGCCCCACAAATAAATGTCCCGCTCCGAAAATATATAGCTCTGGAAACTCTTGTACACACACGGGAAAACATGGGGTGCGGGTTACCTACTTCCACTGCCGTCGCGCATGATCGATTCGAGCGATTAATTTTCGAGCCCGGGCCCTGATATCGGTGTGTAAAGTGTAAGTTTTTTAATAACTGGAAATTCAGTCCCCGCTAAGAATACGTCTCGACCGGCGGGATTAATAAAGATTGAATAATAACCGAATCGTGGCGGTTCGAGAGTCAATTATCCGGTCGGAATCTGGAATTAGACGGGATGAAACTGCGGGAGACCTCACTTGATTGGTTCGCCGAGTGGATATCGGAGTCAAAAAAGCTAATAAAATCCGATTGAAAAGAACACCTGTTGGCTTGCCGGCAATCAGATGGGGGAGGGTGAAAATAAGGTCCGCGCCCACCTCCCACCGACCTAGAAAATTAATAAGGGATAAACCTTAGACAGATTGGAGCGCTACCGTGGAAAATCCGAAGCGCCAATCTTCCACCAATATGAAACACCTCAGTGTTGTTTCAAACATTGGAACCTAGTTACTGACTTTAATATTTCTACTTTATTTTACTTAAATATTATTTATTCCTAATACTTAACGCAACACAATTAATTATTGGTATCACAGAACCGCCATAATTTAAATTAAAGTTGTGATATAATTAGTATAATATAATTATAATAACGAAAACATCAGGCAACTAATTCATTGATTTATGTTCTACGTTTTATAGTATTTAATTGATCAAAGTAAGCATTCACCGGCTATCAGATTTTTCTATTCCTTGGTTATAAGATAGGGTATACAGTGTACATATGTTCGCGATATTTCAAATAATTATACAGCCTGTAGAGTTAGAAAGACATGCGAGTTATAATATAATGTGAAAATCTAATTTACCGCTCTAATGAAATAGAGTTTTAATAAAATTCGTAATTTGTACATATGGCGTGCTCTGCGGTGGCTAATTGACGCTACAGTCGCTCCCCGCCCTTCCCCACCCCAGCTTAAATTCAAAAACGCTCACCCGGGTCGGTCGCCGGGCCTAACAGAATTTCAAACCTTCGCGTTCCGCCGATTAGATTGTGTCCGAGTTCGGTATTCGTCCGCCTCCGGTGACGGAGACCGGTAATCGGATAAAGGGCCCAGGAGCCCGCCCACCGCGTTAATTCCTCCTCCTCCCTATTAGCGGACAGAGGAAATTTCCCGGAATTCGTTTCCTACGCACCCGTTTGATTTTCGGACACCTTTCTTTGACTCCCAAAATTGTTAGTTGATAACCAATCGTTTACTGCCTCCTTTAAATCATCGCTAGCAATTCAAGAGATAGACCGACTCTTGCAGATATCCTTGAGAAAAACGTAAGGTTTATACAGATAGATAAAAAAATATGACCCCCACATAATCCTTTAAAGAATGGTTTAACCCTTTCGCGGCGGAGCGCTCAGAAATGAGTTGCGCTCTAAGCAGCCGATGCAAGATCGACCGTGCGGACATAATACGACATAATGCTCGTGAAAAAGAACTTCGCAGTCTGTCGATGATGCTCCGAATTTTTATTAGCGCGTCTTTATTTGTTGTTTCATTGTTATCATGAAAGTGCAGCATTTGTAATAGAGATTTATACCTGTCTTTTTTCATTATTCGTGGAAAACTTTCCGTTCGTAATAACTCGTCGTTTGATCAATATTATTCTATTGATACTTTTTTTTACTCTTGACATCGACAGAGCAAAAAATTGTTGGCACTGTTGTATTTTTCCATGTCATCAATCGTGCAGTTTTCGTGGTATAATAAGCATTGCTCTCTCTTACAATATGTTCAACCATATTTTCGGAAAAGAAAAGTTGAAGGTTTTCTAATATTGACGATTTATCGTCAATATTTGCTTTAATTCCTGGTAGATTTTTATCAAAATCAAAAACTTTTGGAACTAAATTTTGTGCTCTCCAAAGAAATTGAGCGCCTATAGGCGCTGTTCGCTGAGAGTGAGCATCTATAGCTGAGCCCCTAAAGGCGCTGTTCGCCGCGGAATGGTTAAAAAGAAACGCATTATATCTGTTCATTCTAAAGTTTAAGAAAATAATTACATTACAATTACTAATTTATAAATATGCGTGAGAAATATAGTAAAAGTATATATATTATGTAATTTTTACGTACTAAAATTCAACTGCCTACATTTGAATTACAGGCGGAAATTTACGCGCTGTATTTCACACGGGTGTAAAAATACTTCACTGTATTTCAGGCTTGATTGCGGATGACTTTAAAGACAAGATTCTCACCAACGTAATTGGTGGAAGCCTAGTAATATGTATGGATTAGAAAACACTAACTTGTTACTTGATTATACCTGTTTATTCAAGGCGTGTGTATGTGATTGTTTGTGGGCGGATTCTGGGTAGTCCGTAGTTATTGGGACTAGAGTTACGTGCTTATATATACGGGACGCTGGACTAAGAGCCGGGGGCTGGCTACTTTGGGAATTATCAGATAAAAACTAATAATAGAATTTACACGGGGAAAAGGGCGGGCGGGAGGAGGAGTCGGCACTCGCACAGGGCCGCTAGTCTTATTTATTTAGAAGCAATCGTTATAAAAGCCGTGCTCCTATTGCGGTCACGTAGACTGTTACCAAACTACTAATGGAAGAGCCCGAAACTCTAACAGAATTAAAAGTGAAATTAAAAGAAACAACTCAACCCACGTTTCCGTCGGAAATTACATGGATTTCACAATTAACGTTTGTTCAATTAATACAATATATGTGTCCGGAAACAGGGAGAAAGATAAAGGAAAATACTGCAAGCAATTTACAATTCGGAGCTTACCAACTAGTATTAGTGTCAAAATAGAATTCCTCTTTCTTCCATCGAATCGACATCATTAATATAATGAGGTTTCGATAAAGTAGGGTGTTATTAAACTGTTGTAGATATATTTGAGATAAAACGAAATGGCACATAAGGTATTATCAAAAAATTGCAGCCCATATTTATTATCTGAAATTTGTATTTACCAGTCCCAAAGTTAGTACCAATTGCAAGTAAAACTAATGTAGCAAGACTGAATTCGTGTATGAATATTTTAGATAGACACGTTTACCTGTACCTACTTCCTATGATATTTGTTAATCATGCCTGCAAATTCTTAACAAAATTGACCAATCCTGGACTCTGCTCAAGGGATAACACAGTTATTTAAATTGACGAAAATTGACTATCAACCGGCTGCATAGTTAAACACGGTCCGTGATGAAATTAGGCTTTGTTTCTCGGCCGGGCCCCAGTCGCCAATAATTCGGCGGCTGCAATATTCGTTGGTGCCGTCCAATGAAAATCCCGCCCCCTCCATCCCTCCCTCCCAACCCCTTTCCGGGTTCCGGTTTTTAATTCATGGGGAGGGGCCCGGCCGGACAATGGCCGACCCTCGGCCCGATACTATCCGCCTAATTTCAACAGCCGCCCCCCCACCCCCACCGCCCCTCCTGCCGCCAACATCAATGGGATTCAATTACGAAAAGCCCGAATAAGGGGCGGCCCCACTGTTGATATGAAGGGGAGCCTCAATACCCCACAGATCTTGTATTGTTGGTTACCGCCAGTGCAATCCTTAGAACGGCAATTTCAAATTCATGCTCCTCCCGACCATGCGAGTGCTATAGTAATATCTTAAGATGAGAAAAAAATTAATTGCGTCAATATTTTCTCTTTAGTTTTAAGGAATATAGTTGTTGTAGATTTCGTGTGTTTCTGTCTCCTCTCGCTGATTTGGTCTTTTGCTAGACCGGTTTCGGCTGATCGCTATCTTCAGTAGCGTGGTTAGTCACTTTGGATGTTTTTTAGGCATCCTCACTGCACTGTCACTGTCACTTGTACTGTACAGTAAAAGTTTTCCTGTTGATCCAAAATTTATCGAACGTTTTCAATATAGGGGCTCTAGATGAACTTTAATTCAGTATCAAAGAACGATTTTTGAAACTAGCGCCCCTGAGTGTGGTGCGGAAATGTACTGAATTAAAGTTCGTTGAATGCCTTTGCATAGATAAGTTAGCGCCCCTGAGGGTGTTACGGAAACGTACTTAACTAAAGTTCGTTTAGTGCACTTGCACCGATAAACTAGCGCCCCCTGAGGGTGGTGCGGAAATGTACTTAACTAAAGTTCGTTGGGTCCACTTGCATCGATAAGCTAGCGCCCCCTGAGGGTGGTGCGGAAATGTACTTAACTAAAGTTCGTTGGGTCCACTTGCATCGAAAAGCTAGCGCCCCCTGAGGGTGGTGCGGAAATGTACTTAACTAAAGTTCGTTGGGTCCACTTGCATCGATAAGCTAGCGCCCCTGAGGGTGGTGCGGAAATGTACTTAACTAAAGTTCGTTGGGTCCACTTGCAACGAAAAGCTAGCGCCCCCTGAGGGTGGTGCGGAAATGTACTTAACTAAAGTTCGTTGGGTGCACTTGCATCGATAAAGCTAGCGCCCCCTGAGGGTGGTGCGGAAATGTACTTAACTAAAGTTCGTTGGGTCCACTTGCATCGATAAGCTAGCGCCCCTGAGGGTGTTACGGAAATGTACTTAACTAAAGTTCGTTGGGTGCACTTGCAACGAAAAGCTGGCGCCCCCTGAGGGTGGTGCGGAAATGTGCTTAACTGAAGTTCGTTGGGTCCACTTGCATCGATACATCATGGATATAATAAAATAGGTAGGAATGTTTAAATTTCTTAATAATCTATGTAATAATAAGTCTGGATAGCCAGAGTTAACCCTGTGTTAAATCATTTAAACTTTATTCTAAAGAAACGCAGAATTTAGTTTTAGCACTCCTGATATATTCCCTTACAAATAAGGGATAGCCTTGTATGATATGCTTGAAATATTTAATAAATAAAATTTAATCCTTGTGAATGATAAAAATGCATTGCCGTCACACTAACGCCAGTCTAATATTGAAGCGATTTCCTCAATTACTTAGACCGTCACAGATTTTCAACTGTTCCTGCTTTTCGAGGCTGAGTTACAAGTAAGCCCAGATTTGAAGGATCTTGACTGGGCGAACGAATTGCCCCGGCTTCAAGGGGCCGCTCCGCCCTCCATAAAATACTCCCCTCCTCCTCGTACATAATACGATATAAGTTAATAATGTCGCTTAAATTTGTCAAGACGAGGAGAAATGAGGGCTTCAAGAATGTTGACTGGGGGCAATAAATCAGACTGAACAGAACTCCCGGCATTCCCGGCCAGCTCATAAAGCCCACGATCTAGGAGGCCACTTATTTTAATACTCCTCCTTTCCCCTCGAAAATTTCCCCCTTTCTCTTGGCGTCCCCCTTTTAGCGACGAATATCTCGGAATATAACCCACCCTGAAATTGTTTAATTTCACTCGACCTCCCTCTCAAATAACATATTGAAGACCCCCAATAACGCCCCCTTTCATAATAGCATGGAGATAGTTCGATGAGATAAGCTATTCAATTTTTTATTGATGATTAATTCAATTAGTGAATAATAAATTGTTACTTGAATGCTCCCGAAATTTTACCATCGTGGCTAATTTCTGCAGTCGTTATAACACACAACAGGTTGTAAATAATTATAAAATCGATTCAATACATTTTTCTATACAGATGTTTACAAGCTCGTCTCGTAGTCAACCGGATAGCTAATCTTTTTATCGACCTTTTCATTATTGTTTTATTTTTATTCGTCCGTCTATAATATACAGACAGATATACTCTCGGGCATATTTTAATGATCCACTACCCAATAAATTATGCCGGGACAATTCAGATGCCGAATCTCTGTTCAGAACGTCCGGTGAAATTATTACGGCCGAAATTTTCAATTAATTGGTGAAAATCTCGTTTCGGCCCCGAATTGCCGAAACTTCCCGGCCGAACATTGTTTCATTTTGCTCGAGATAAACTTTCCCCTAGCATAGTTTGATAAACTGTCTGAACCTCCCCGAGGATGAAGGATTTATAAATTTGTTGCTTGATTGCAAAAACGATGTATTCTTCAATGTGTTTCTTTAAAAAAAAATACCAGAATATTCTATGCAGGAAGTTATTTTTATCCTAAAAGCTGTTAGAAATGAAACACTTAAATTAGTTTAAGTCTAGTTTAATACACCTGTTTTGTGGCCTGCGAGGGGTTGGAATACTGTAGGTTCGTGATGTTTCTGTCTCCTCTCGCTGGTTTGGTATGTGAAAGTGACAGTACAGTGAGGATGCCCAAAAAACATCCAAAGTGCTAACAGTGACTAACACCGCTACTGAAGATGGCGAGCAGCCGAAACCGGTCTAGCAAAAGACCAAACCAGCGAGAGGAGACAGAAACATCACGAACCTATAGTTTAAGTCTAATTTAAAGTTGGCTTGCAGAATATCCCACTGGTAAATCTCTTCTTTAACTCATTACTCAACTGTTCACACTTCTCTATAGTGACGTTTTAAGATTCGTGTATTACTAAGTAACTAATTATTTCTTGAAGAGAACTCTGATGTATTGCTCGTGAAACATTCTGTTAATTTCATTTTTCCTCGTTTTATTCAACAGATCCTCCATATTGCAGTATATAGCGTTTAACATATATTGCACACAGTGAGTGTGTGTAGTTTCATAGAAGAAGTTTTAAATATGCCCGAACAAAGATACATTATGTCATGTGTAAACTTTGATGACTGTACCGAGGAATCATTATTGTATATCTCTGTCAAGCGTAATCTAATGAATGAAATATCTTAACGCCCGCACTCCATATTCAACTGACTTTCAACTTCACTTTGAGATCTTGCCGCTCGTGAATCTTAGGCACCCCGACGCCCGAAGACTTAGGGACCGGCACGGGCAGAATAAACTGAAGGGGGCCGACTAAAGGGGAGGAGTCAAGAACAAGGCTGCCTCTGTAAATTACGAGCTGCCTTTAAACGGGCTGGCCGTCTGAACTCGAGGCGACAGCCCCAGGCGCCGCTGACTTAGTGCGCCCCACGCCGCCCCCCGTGGAATGCCCCCGGCCAAATTATTTCATGGGCGAGGAACAAACGCCGCAGCCACCCTCGATTGAACGCGTTTCAAATTCAGTACTCCGTTTTACGTTCGCCTTTATGGAGAGTCAACTGCGCAATTAAATTTGAACGCGTACCGAATTACAGCCCATCGTATTGTGCAGTAACGGCGCAATCTCGTTTAATTATTTACGTCCAAAATCGTGTTGCTATAACCTAAGCACTGAATAATTACATCGTGATTTTGCCAGAAAAACGTATTTTGCGTATTTATTATTTTTACTAAATAATTATGGGTCAATTATATGATACGAGAATTTTAGTTTAAAACCCCGAAGTCGGAAGAATATTTACTTTTTTCATATTATGATACCCGGAATGAATTTAAAGAAATTTACAGTAAATTTGTATTCTAGCCTCTCTGGGATGATCATCATAACTAACTTGAACCAACATCACCGTTACCTTCACCGGCATACTAATTGTTTAGAGCAGTAACTATAAGATGTTAATAAATTAATAATAATGAAAAACAATTTGGCATTTGGTATAAAGCGAAATTCGGACAAATTCAACGGTTTTTGTACGGCCGTCCAGGCCTCTGTAGTGGACGAATCAGGCCCTCCATACGGTGCTACTGATGAATAATTCAGAATTCCAGACGTCTGACGTCATCATGAAGATGGTTTCGGCGACTGCATTACAGCCTGTCTCAGCGGCTAAAGGTAAAGCAAATGCTCAAAGGGACGGAACTCTTGATGAAAAGAAGAAGGGGCTTCATTTTCACTTCACTTCATTCATCCTCGGCCGTTAGACCCCGGACTCAGACATTGTTCCAGACTACACTGAGCGATAAGAAAGGATTGATTACATTTCCGTATTCGTCCCATAAAAGAGTATAAATTTACAAAGGGGTAGACAGAACGTACACGCCATTAACGTGTTGCGAAGAAGTAACGGGATTTAATAGAGAGAAATAATAAATAACCTGTAAAATGTTATTGTATTTACTGAAAGTAATAAATATTTCCGTTCCTGCACGAAAATCCTTACAGAAACTCACTTGACTAATAGAAATGGTATTGATATACCTGGCTAATTACATTAAGACAAATTATCAGTAAACGCTAGACCATACTTTGTTCCATCTCCGTTACATTTTCCTCATTATCTTAGTTCTGCCCAAAGTGTTTATCTGGCGAGGAACAACTGTTACGATTCGAGGGGGAAACTCTTCTCTCTGTTCACAAGTGCGGAAATTTCCCCGATAAAAAAATGTATATTCCCACTTTCCAGTTTATCCGCGGGCGGTCTAACTTGGAGCACAAAAAAGAAAACTTAAAGGAAAGCGATAAAGTTGAAAAAGAAGAAAGTGGGGAAGGCGCAGAAGTCGTGGCCGCGACCCGGGCTTTTTAAGAACATAAGTCGCGTAGGACACTCCCAGGGGCATTCCCAATAAAGGACCCGTGCCTATGCCTGATGTGGATTGGATTTACTGAAAGTAAAAGAACTCTTAACTTAGGCTCATTTTGTGATATTGTTTATACAGTCGGATGCTCGTAATGTGACTATCTTCACAGACTTAATGAGTTCACGATGGGTTAAAACATTATATACTACGATAATGTTGTGGCAATAATGTCCTGAATGTCTACAGCCTGCAATACGGCACAAGTATACGATGCATTCCAGCGACTAATTTTGCAGGCCTGCGTTATATTTATTTACTCATACTTCGACAACCTACCTGATAGTCCACACTTATTTCACCTTTTACCAAGAACAAAATTCAATTAGTCTGGAAGAGGCCGTAGCAGAGTTTGGAGAGCTGAGGGGTTTCCCTAGTGAACTTTTCTAATACAAAAGCTTCAGTTTTATAATCATCGGCTTAATATTTTCTCCTCTCACACAACCAGAACATTTTCAACTCCACTTCGTCCTAACTCTACTACAGCGTTACGCCTCTAGTAAAAGGCCGACTTGGAGCTCTCATCCATGGTTGAGGGAGAAAACTTGAAAAACCTCGAAACATTTACGCTACTCCTGTCAGAACTCGTGTTAATCCGGAAATTACAAACATTTTCTGAACTCCATGTGTCGTGAAACGGCGTCTTCGCCGTTGAAGATAGACTTCAACTCCCATTCCGAAATTGCCTTACGCCTCATACTTGTCATATACCCATAACATGACCACTATGTTCACCTGTTATATCTCCTCTCATTTATTTGGCTTTAATATTATGGTTATAATCATTGTGAAATTTATTTACTTCTATATTTTCACTTGAGAATTCTAGCAATAATGTTATTGGTAGACTTTTTTTCATTTAATTGTTCTAAAGATATCTGTTAAGTGAAGTTTATTAGTGGTACATTTTGAGACTAAGATATTAGGGTATATAAATAATGGAAATGAATTTTATAGATATTTAACAAGATGAATTAAGATAAATTAACTTTAATGTTATTATATTGGACCTTTAATCACATTATGAAACTTGATCTTACTCATAAAGCATTGTTAATACTGCATGTTAAAAAGAATTTTCTAAATTTATTTGGTCTGGAATCAAAATCCTTTGATTCCATGTTAAATTGAAAACAAAAATTCACAAAGAAGACTTTCTGTTATTTTTCCTCTCGTCGGTCCCTGTATTTAAATTAAAGCTGTTAGATGAATAGCGTTTCTTCAAAGTAAGTCAGCTTTCGTAATCTTAATCGTTAGGGGGGAAGTTCATCTTTCGAAAGTATACTGCACCAAACTAAGGGGTAGTGGAGAGAATTAGTGGGCGGAGAAATTTGGAGCGAGTTGTTATAAACAGGAAGTGGTAAAGCCCTGTTAAGAGTGTCCGTGAAAGAGGGAGAAGTGATGGGACGTCAGTTGAGACAAAGGAGGCGCGGGGGCCGCCCACTGGCTCTAATGGCCCGCGTTATTAGTGGGACAGTTCGAGTCAAAGTTCCGCCCGGGGACTTGTCTAAGTGCTTCCCAAGTTCCACCAACTGGACAGACTTACAATTACGGCCAAAATCGCCACCCTAGACCGGCCCTACCCACCCCCGCCACCCCATCTCGCCTTCATAACAGCGACTCTAGGAAAGTTAAAAGTTCCGGGAGTCTGTAAACTGCAATTCATTTTCATTCCAGACATATATCCTAAACTTGGGATTCGGGTATGCGATTCGAATTTAGCAGTTTGGGATGCGCGGGGCAATAGATTCCATTGTCCTTAGTTTGACAATTAGGTTCAGAAGATTTCCTCCATCCTCAGAGATTAGTGGACTGTGCCGACCCTAGGGGTAGCGTACTACCCTACCGACCCACAGTTTCGCAAACCTTTATTCGAGTGAAATTAATTGGCCATAATTTCAATCACGATCCTACCACTTGGAATGGACCACAAAAATGTCCGTTAAGTACTGCCTGCTAACTGGATCTTTAACATTACTATATTCCTGAATTATAAATTATTCCTTTTCATCTTAAGAGGACTTAAGTAAATATTGTACAGGATCCATGTGGCACCAACGATTTCTGCAACCGGCAAAAAACTGTTACAAAACCATTTCCTTAATTGGACTGTTGGATATACCTTTATCGCGTTTAACCAGTAATTATTATAGCCAAGAATACTTTTTAAAAACGATTTCTTACATTTCAGAAAAAATCATGTACATATTTTTCGCCGGCGCTGCAGATACTAAACACAGTACGACAGTAGTGCGGTACTAGCCCAGACCTTTGGTTTACAGTTTTGACAAAAGGAAACTTTTTATAACTAAAGTTCTCTTAACCTAAGTTTCCTTAATTTCGCATACCTGAGGTTATTAAAAATTGATCACATATAAATTCAGAATACCTTCTGGAAAAAAGTTAGTTTTTTCTCCAGCTATTTTTTCAGTGTTATTTTTATAATATCTGTTCATTCTTAATATTTCTGGCTTTGATTAAATTAACGTTAAAGATAGTGTTATTATATTACAAATAATAATATAGTCGGAATCTCATCATTTTCTTTTTTACGTAAAACTTGCCGAAGACAATTTTTCATGGACAAAATTTTCAAATTACAGAATTTTTAACTTACCCATTTAACTAGTTAAAAATTGGGATATAAAGTTATATGCTTACATTTTGATACACAAAACAACTGCTACTAGAAATTTGTTTGAGATTCGGGTCTCAAAATCCATCGGACTCTTACCCACGCTTCATCAGTATTGGGATCGAAACCCGTCCGAAATTTGTCCTAATTACGGGTCGCCTCTTGAATTAAAACGACTCCGGCCCGATCCCAATTTCGTTAATAGGTAGCCTTTGCCCCATTGGAGGCATCCCTTGGGAGCCTGTTAAAACATTTTAACAGAGCCAGTATCGGTATGGCAGAGCCGCGCTAAAGGCACCCTGGAAATATTGAGGACGACGGCCCTCCCTAGCTCCCTATTTATCTTTTATCTCCCTCTCTCCCTCTCCACCTCTGAAATCACGCTCTTAAAAATCGGCTCCATTCCCCCTCCCCCTGCCCGGTTTTCCCTCTTTTTGCGTCCACACTTCTTCTAAATAATATATTCCTTTTTTTATGAAAAGTGGGCGGATGTGTTCACTGCACTCGACTGAAATTTGTCCCCAAATTGAACATATTATATTCGTAAATGC
Source organism: Lethocerus indicus (assembly GCA_019843655.1). Classification (NCBI taxonomy): domain Eukaryota; kingdom Metazoa; phylum Arthropoda; class Insecta; order Hemiptera; family Belostomatidae; genus Lethocerus; species Lethocerus indicus. The sequence continues at coordinate 22,003,357 of JACDQD010000005.1, read as the reverse complement.
TGCGGCATTTTTTCCGCATATCGATAACCTAGTAACGCATTAATAAATACAATTACTACACTAATTAATGAAACATGTCTGGTGAGGAAACTATGAGAAGTTACACCGATGGAGAGGCTCCCTATATTTATCATACGTGAAGGGAACACTCTCAGTACCATCTGCCACCATAAACCTGCATAGTTAGCTTGAGATAAACTCTGGCTTCAGGTAAATTGTTCAATTAAGATATGCCACAGAGATAAGCTGACCCCTCCTAATAATAGATGATGCCTCTCAACGTCTAACAGATTAATGTATAGAACAATGTTCCTTCGTTATGTGTAGTTTTATATACAGGGGTAATTGAAGTAAACCAGGAAAGTATGTTTTTTCAGTCTATATACGTCATAATACTGAAGTTAATGTATCGATAAGTTGCATATTCATCGCTAAGGGTGTAAGCCCGATTTTACTGGAATGAAGACTCAGTTAAACAAATGTCAGTGTCTGTGCTATTCTCTAGCGGCCTGTGAATTTCATACGGCCTGAGACCTCACGTAGCGGCGGTTAGCCGCAACTTCCCCAATTGGAGCCGGATCATAGAATTGGTACGCCGTTTAATTTCTGGGTCGCGACTCTCGCCCCATTCTAAATCGCTATTGTACCGGGGCATTGTTCCCCTCTCTCCCACACCAGCAACTGCCCCCAACTTAGGCATTGTCCAAGGGCCCCAGTTTACGGCGTAGCCGGTTATCCTCCCTCCCTTTGCCCCGTTCGGTATCTTACAGTTATTAATAGCTCGATTCAGAACCGCCAAGAAATAGCCCCGCTAACGCTTTGATTAAATACCTTATGGCGATATCTTACAATATTATTAATAGACTAGCTTGAGTTTAATTTGGAGTTAAACGTGAGACCTTCATTTTGTAATTAGTTGATAACACCAATTACAATTTACAGAGTCCATACTTAAAGCTTAAACCTTTTTTAAAAGATTTTTCACTAATTTTGTGTATATAAAATCCCGATTCCATTGTTATCATTAACGCATCTGAATATCTATACTTCATGCCCAATTTCAGTATATTAACAATAAATATATGAAAATAATAATTCAAAATACGGGTGTCACTGTTCTCCTGACTACAATTTAGCCAAAATATCATCTCTCACATAATATTACTAGTTTCATGTATGATGTTCTCGCCACTAAGGTGACTAACTGTTTCCCGGGGAGAATTCTGTGTGGAATACAGTAATGTGAGAACATCACCTCCGTTCTCCCCCCCCCGCTAGCCGCGGTAAATAATAAACTGAAGGCCCTGTGATTAACCGAAATGGAAAAATTAGTCAGGGGCGGCAAGTCGAACGTCCTTGGAGTGATAAGGAAGGAGGCCGTGGAAGGAGGCTCGGGTGGTGGTCGCCTTGGCGACGGGAGACGCCCACGCTCGATAGGATTCTGGAGAGTGCGGGCCAGGGTGGGGCACCACCATCAATGGAACCTTTGCTTCATCAATTAAATTTAAAATCAAATCACACCCAGTCAGCTAATCAGAAAAGACATGATCAAATACAGTACATAGAAACATCAGGTACTTACGAATATGTGGAATTTTCAACAATCGGAGAACTATGAAAGCTATTGTGTAGATGGTTGGGAAGAATTTGTGCATTTAAATCTGTAACTTCTTCTGTTAGAGAAAATAAGGGGCTATATCCCTATAGCGTAAAGACATGGCTAATAATAAGAAAGAGAGACGATAGAATTTGGTTTTCGGAAAAATTAGCATTAACTATCGTTAAATAAATTCTTTGTTTTGTTCCTGCGCACAGAAATATATTTAAACCTTGTTTACTGTTCAGAATTTGAATAAAACAATCATGATATCTAAGTATTACCCTCATAATATAATAATAAAGAGTAATAACAAATTATACGAATATAAGGTAGACTGTAGAATATCAAAGGTCCGCATATAATTGTGGAATATAATTAATTATTCCGAGAAATTGCCCATTAAATTCAAGACGGAGAAATTCTAATTTCACGCCATCGTATTATGATTATCTCATCCCATTTCCCGGCGCCATTACACAGGGATGTGGTGTCGGCGGGGTGGAATACACGGGACAAGGATATTGCATATAAAAATACCTCTAGATATGAACGGTCCCGTCAAGTCCTTCGTAATAAGTTTAGGACAAAACCCTATTTTGCCAAAGGGGCGAGAGGCCGTAGCCTCAACCCTTTTTTGGGTCGTTGGTCGGTCGGGAGGGGACTCAAAGGGAGCAAATAAAGGTTCCACTCGACAATTTACGGGGACGTCCTAAAAAAGTTTTAAGGGATGGCGGCCCAATTCACTTAGATGGAGTCTACGTGCCAAACACTGTGCCGGGTATAGATCTCTCCGGAGGGCCGGACCTCGGGCCCCATTTCTTTAATCTTCCGTCAAATGAATTATTTATTTCATTCTTCGGTTTTCCCCAAACGTTCCCTTTCACCTCGTATCCCATCGCCCTCAATCCTCGTTTCCTGAGCCTTTACGCGGGTCCCGAACGTATCGCCCCGTTCACAATTGTTTGCTCAGGGACATGCGCTGAGAACTAAAGGATGGTTGAGCGGAGAAAAAATTTACAGTCAGTGATTCGAGACAGGACCGAATCGAACCACGATACCTCGGAATGCAAAAATTCAACGATGGTACAATGTAGCGTTTACCATTTCTGCAATGAGTAATAAGTTAGACGTTATTACACTTTTAATTTTAATATTTCCTCCGTAGGAGAATGATAATGAGAGATAGGTAAGTAACAATATGGCGCCTAATGGGTTATCAGTGGGGGCTTCACAAAAATCGTTCGTTGGGTGCACTAGCACCGATAAACGAGCGCCCCCTGAGGGTGGTGCGGAAATGTACTTGACTAAAGTTCGTTGAGTGCACTTGCACCGATAAACTAGATTACTAAAAATCAATTTTTTTCAATAAATTTTAGATCAACAGGAAAACTTTTATAATCGTAAATACACAATACCAGATAGGTTTCCTGTCATATATTTGGAAGTCAGAACCTAATAGTTGTGACCAGTTGTGTGATCAAATATATATATTTGACCGATAATCCCTCGCAGACAACAAAACAGGTATTCTAAACTAGGTTATGGAACTTGCAGAAAAAACATATACGAATAGAGATAAAATATTTGAGAATTGTAACTTAGCATTCAATGCATTAAATCTTATTGAATAGTCTCTAAATGTAACTTTTATTAGGGTTGAATCTGAATCCGGAACGTGCATTTCACTAATGGAGGAACCAAATAGTAGTTGCGAGGATTGAATAGAAACACCTACTGGTAATGGCGCTCGCTCTCGTAGGCCCCGGTATCCTGTTCTCATTTGATTCAATACCCTTTTCGGATCCGACGTGCTTCTATCCACCCCACTGCACTTTCCAAGTTGAGTCGTCCTCGCAACTTTCTGTCGGCCTAATTTAAAATTTAAATATCGCTGAAGCTGGATGATTCATTTACAGGCAATAATGAAGGTCTATTTATTTAAACGGTTATTTATTTTGTAATCGTCTTACATTCGGATTCGGCGTGTGCTATAATTTTCAGGCGGTTTATCCCGGTTTATTTGGACCGACTGAAAATTAAATTAACACTAACGTTGATTTCAGTCCCGGTTTGATTTGAAGCAGCTAACCGTTCTTGGGCCAGCGTTAGTAAGATCCCCGTTCTCATTAAACCGAGCCCGCTTCCCCAAACCGGGGTTCAAAAACAAACCCCCACAGCATTAGCCGAAAGGGTTGCCTGGAATTATAGACCGAAAACCCGCCCCTTCTTCGCATAATGCGGGTCGGAGCAGACAATGCCACCCACTACGCCGCCAGTAGCTGTCCAAGGACAATGTAATTAATAAAATTTAATAAAGGTAATGGCTGTGTGGACTGGTCGGGGGCGGGGGGGACTATCTCTCTACCATTCCATTGTGGACGTCGGTTACACACAAAGAGGGGAGTCGTCTGCCGAGTCCGCTTGAGGCTCCGGTTACACACTATTGTTCTCTTCGGCCCTCCACAACACCAGATGCTAATGAACACGCGACCATAAACTTTCAAAACACGCCTCTCTCTTTTCGAACGACTCGGGACATTATTCATTTTAATTTTGTAAATCGCGTGACTACTTACTAAACTGTAACAGTTTATCTGGAGTCTTAAGACTGGCAATTTATCGTCATCTTCTTCTCAATCGTCGACTCACATTTTCACCACTCGTGTTATTTTATGTCCACATAAAAAAGGTCGTGAAATTAATTTAAAAAACTCCCTAAATGGATTGATTTGTAATTTTAAATACGAACATTACGTTTCCTAAATTCGTTACCGCTAATACTTAGGACGAAGGAATTTCTGTATGTTTCAAGCGTTAAACAGAATAGCTCACCGTTTGGAGCCGGTTCAATCGTTTACAACATCGAACGACGCGTTTCGAAAACGCAATTCGACTAATGCTCTCGGGCCGGCAACTATCTATGAGTCCGCCGACGGTTTTAATAATTTAATGCAAAAACGCCTCGCGGACGAATTCCCCGAGCGGAAAAGAAAGGGAAAGGGGTGGGAAAACTGCGAAATCCTAGCGCGGGCCTACGGGAACGGAGCCGGTCGCTGCCGGCGGCTGAATATTTCAGAGGCCCCCCGGAACCGGCACCCCGGCCCCGGTATATTGTAATTCCTCGGGTCGTATCTCCACTTACTTAATAGCGGAGAGAAATACAACGCCTCGGGAAATTACTTTTCACGGGAGAGCCCACTACTTCTCTCCCGGTGTTATTGCACGCGCCTTTAAAATTTTACTCTATTGGCCTAATGCCAATGCTACGCGCTTAGCGCCAAAGGTGGCTGTTCCACTGACCCTCGTCATAATTACCAACTTACCATTTTCCCATCTCCCTAGACATCGAAATGTAAAGCGTATTTTATTAGTTGATTTTCTGGAGTTACATTCGCTCATCTCGTAATCAACTCCAATTTGAAATTGGAGGAAATACACGCCCTAGATTTGAACTCGGTCCAATAGAAAGGATAAACTTCCCTATTTTTATAACATTGTATATTGTATATCTAGACCAAATTTTTTACAACATAAAAGGTTAGGATATAATTATCTTATAGGAAGTATTAATTGCAATATATTAAATAATTATTACAATATTAAACAGAACCGGTAATATATCCTGACTAATTACGGGAGGATGTGCTTGTTGTTATGTCGCTCGTAGATGTGCCAGCTCTGTGAGGCGTTTGTCTTTAGTGGGTGGGAGTGGGGGGTTTGTGTGGGGGGCGGGGGAGTATTAGAGGAAGATTTTGTACCGAGTGGGGAGCGAGCGATAAGCACCGGGGCAGGACGAGGGCTTTGCCCCTGGGGCGGTCAGCAAGTTTGGCCGGGCTCGCCTCACCTATCTGGGGATATTTAGCTTTGAAAAATTACCCGAGGATCCGCGCCGCTAAAGTCAACTTGAGGCCGAGATGGGACTTTGCCTACGGCTCACCCAGATAACGGCACCCCTATCAGTTTTAACGACGATATTTTTTCCTCCTTGTTTACATGCAGGGATATCGATATCCGCTGATGACATAAGATATTTTTGCATTATTATGTTGTATGGTGGCGAAAATCACGGCGGCAAAAAGTCCAATGCTTTATTTGCCCTCTCACGCACACACCTTCTCTCTTCCTGTACGCATTCAGATATTTAATGGAAATAACACCTCCCCACGGTAAATTCCCAAAAACATTAAAATAATGCTTCAAAAGGGCCAGAGAATTAGAGTAAATATAAATTAGCATATGTCGGGTGTGTTTGCTGGATGTTCTTGTGGATTAGTTATATCTCGAGGATCGGATAGTGCCTTTTTCTTTTTCTTTCAAATTTTATATAATTCTTGTTCGTTTACTTTTGAAGCTGCAAACTGGACTTGAGAAAATTATTAAAGGACTTTAGAAGAAAAATTAATTCACAAAATGTAATACCCCTCGGGTTGTAAAACTGAAAAGCTGACCCGATTTTGGTTATCGAGTAACATAGGTCGGTAGCGCTTCGGGCGTCCAGCCCAACGAACAGGTGTTCGTAACGGCCGGACCGGTCGAACGTAAGCGTCTGCAGAACGACGGAAATTGCAAAACGATATAGAAATCGGTTTAGCGGGACTAAAATAAAGGTGGTCTGCGGGAAAGGTTGCCGGCGGCGGATCACAGGTCCGGCTGGGGGACCCACCCGGGAGTGGCGGGTTGCCGTGGGGGTGGTGCCGGAGGAGGGTGGTGGGGGGGTGGTTCGGGGTATTGATTTCCAGTTAACCTTCGAGCTTGTTATTTACCGAAGCTTCGGTTCGGAGGGAGCGAGCGGCGGGCCCGCAGAGAAGGAGATGGAGAGGGAGTGAGAAAGGGAAGAATTAGAGAGCGCCCGAAAGACAGATGGGTTCGGTTAAACGCGATTTGTTATACAGGCGCCCATTTGTTACCAAAACTTGAATCTTTGGACCGAAGCCGGCCCGACATTCCGAGTAGCGAGAACTGGCCGGACGGAGCAATGGAGTAGTCCTTCAATTTGCTGCATTACACAGATAGAGCAAATATTTTAAGGATTTAAAACGTTTGTCTTACATTTAACGTTCGTCCTTCGCCTTATAATTTTAACAAATGTTTATAAACTTATCCTTTTCAGTCCGTCGTTAACTTAGTGAAGCACCTACGAATGCCGGTTGTTGCTGAAGCATCAGCGATGACCGGTGTATTCCAGGAATGTCACTGGAATATATCATCTATATCACATATATCATTCTTAGGGATCAGCTATTTATAAATGCTTGCGTTATGTTTTTGATCGATAGGCTAATATATTTCGGATTATTATTTATGGTATTTTGAATATTTGAACTGGACGGTCTAATGATTCCGGTTGTTAGTGGTTGGTGGCACCTGTGCGTGAGCCGGCCGGGCTGGCGCTATCTCTTAACGTCTGACTGCCCGTTTATTGGCCAAGGAGTGAGCTCGATTCTGGTCGAGGGCCGGGTGGGCCATTAGGAGATGCGTTCAATTGACTAGGAAACGAGCCGGCGGTGAGTTAACAGCATCGTTGGCGCCCCGGGGCCCCTCTCCCAAACCTCATTCCGTCCCATTAATCCGCGATACACCCCCTAGGCTCTAGGACCACCTATCCCTAGCCCTAATACCGTTGTAGCAAGGGCCTACCGTTTGGCCGGATTATGTATTCCTCCTGAACTCGATTGCGATTATTAGACGCAGAAACTCGGTAACCGTTATTTGGAAACATTTCAAGCATCAAATCTGTAGATAATTCGGATTCCGCTCTAAATTAATCTGATCTACGATGTTCATTCATTGATTTACGCCTTGACAATATAGCGCTAAATTCGCCAATGACGATTCTACCGGTCGTAGATAAAAAAGAGTGATAGTTCGTATGTTGAGTTCGTTTTACTTCATAGCCGCGGTACAGACGGGGTGTAGACCTCGTTTTCGTTATCAGTTTCTCGCCTGGGTTAACCCGGTTGGTGAAAGAGGCTTTTATTGAAAAGCCAACTTTGTTCATAAGACTCCGGCCGGTGACTGGATATCGTGCTCGTGCCTTATGTGGCAATCAGCCGGCAGTAGGTTGTCCCTCACTGGGACGCTCCAGCGGGGCAAAGCGGGGAAGCCGCGTTCCGTCAAGTGGGGGTGGTGGCAAAAAAGCGGTGAAACGAAACAAAGCCCCCAAGCAGCGGCGAGGAATAAATTAAAGCGGGCACCTGTGCACGCCGCCTACACAGTTATTTAACAAAGAAAAACTGGCCCGATAAATCAACACATCTTTTTCGCCGTTTTACCGGCAGAATCTTCTTTCCTTACTTCTTCTATACGCGGGACCAGGAGAGGGTGTGAAAAACAACAGGAAAATAGAAAATATTTTCAAAAAGTTGCGATTTCGAAGTTTATTACTATATTCAATCATTTTCCAGGCTGAATAAATTCAGCCGCAGTATCCTGCATTAAAATGTGACATAAATTATTACATATTAATTATTTGCTTTGAACCGGTTTAAACAGAAATTAGACAGTGCGCGTTTGGTATGTATAAATATTATTCGCGTATAGTTATTGTACATTACATTAGCTGTTTGATCATCTAGGCAAATATTTCAAAATTAGCAATCCCTTTGTTGTTAGAGACCGTACTTTTAATTTCTAAAATTCGTCTTAATATATTTTAAAGATGTGACAACTGTTCTTTTGCCGACATATAGATTATTGTACAAATTACACTAATTAAAAGCGGTAATTGTGGCGGATTTTACTAAACTCATAAAAAATATTACAATGTTACGGAAATAACATTGAAGCTTGAAAGTTATGAACTCGTAGTCATAACTTTTGCATATGATTAACTCGAAAATGGATACAAGAAAATGAAGAATGCTAATAAACCCCTAGCCTAATGCGCTCTAAAATAATACTTGTATGATTGGCCATTAATGCACAAAGCAGTTAAGACCTCCCCCTACCCACCCTACTAATTACTAATTATTCACAGTATTTCATCGCCACTAATAATACCGGTGGAGATTAGCGTGGCTATAACCCCCCATTAAAATTTCCACTGCCTATTTTGAAGGATTATTGCCCCTCCTCCTTTACTGCTAATAAAGCGACAACCTAACGGAACATTTAAACATACATGTTTAAAATTACATGTTATCTCGATCGAGAGATTGAATTGAATTCCAGAAGACCAAGTAAAGAATGCCCTGATGCAAGATGAATGAAGCAATAAAATCATAAGGAAAATATTTAAAGCTATTTCATTTCTTACAAATTATGCAAACATACGAATTTATTTTCGAGCATCTCGCGTAAATTAATGCCGGCAAACCGAAATCGGTCTATCATAAGATCAAATCAAGCGAGTGGTAAGAGAATACAGCAAAAACGATATTAGTAACAAAAGTAGGCGGGAAATTAGTCCTTCATGCTTCAAGACAACAACCATATAAAAGGAATGCCATTTAGACCTTGGTAAACAAAAATAAAATTGTGTTTAATAATTTCCCAGCCGGAGGATTTTGCGACTACCGGAACAATATAAAAATAACGGTTAAAATATAAACCCAGGGGATAAATGGTTTCTCAATAAATGGGACAAGTGTGCGTCTACAACAGCGGGTCGTCGGGAAGTAAAACCTTTTACGACACGGGTGGGGGGGAAAGAGCTCCGGGGCCTATTAAACGCTGCTGGGGAATACGCTCGAATTATCTCCAACTGTAACGGGCGGTTCGACCATCCAGTTTTACGGCGGTTCCATCTCACTCCGCCATCATTAACGGTTGTCTTAGGTGATTTCCGACGTGAATCATCGGGAGAAACCGTCGATACGGCGAGGGAGGAAAATTTTCCAAAGGCGGTGGATATTGGCCGAAGTCGTACCAACTTTATACCGGGCTGTAATACACCCCTCCTGTTTATATATCAAACTTAATAATATTTTAATATATAAGTTATATTATAGTGAGAAATAAATAATACATTTTTTTAAATATATAATTCAGTAACACAAATGATACAATTTCAAAACTTACCCGATGCCTGGAGATCTAAGCCGCGCTCGGTGGGTCTATCAACCCCCACGATAAGGGTGGACGGGATCTAAGGGGGTAAAAATCACACCCCTCAGCCCCTCACCTATTTCATGTTTTTAAACTTTATTTTTGGCACAATTTATATGTTATAGGTGCAATTGATTTAAGTATGATCCTGACATGATTCTCATGATGAATAAATCACACACGGGTTACACTTTCCTGACTTGTTATTGTAAACCTGACAGTTCTGGACTTCATCTTGGATGAAAATTCATTTCTTCTCGAAAATTACTTGCACATAAATATAATAGATAGATAGAATAGGCACATGAAGTTTAACGATACTTTACTAGATGTCTTCTGGTTCTGCAGATTGCACCGTGACCGTGTCAGAATTGCTCGGGCGAGGCAGCTTTTTGTCATTTCGATTGAAATCGTGGGGAGTGGGGGGAGGGCGGGTTGTCGGAGTTGTTCCCGATTTGCATGTCGGACATTTGAAACACGTACCCCGGTTGGCGACACTTGAGGCCTTGTACCGGCGCCCACCCACCAAACTTTGTCCCGGTTCGAAACGTCCCTTCCGGGTTATTTATCGCCAGTGGCGGGGCCGGCTGAAAAAAATTCTGTCGCCGAAAAATTTTACCGCTCCAATGAATTATTCGCGTTTCTCCAAACGCCCTGTTGCGAACGGGGACACGACCGTGTTCGATCCCTGTCCTATTAAACTATTCTGCGGCTCGCTTCGCTGTTACCGTAATCGGGGTACGACGCCCGGACCATACCACGCTTGAAAGATTCAGAATGTTTCATGAACTCTCTTCTACGATTGGCGGTAAACTTTAACTGGGCACTTTTGCACATATTAATAGAAAAGTAAAGAATTGGCAATAAAGAGGCGTGTAATTATCCCGGCCAGTGGTAATGCTTTACAGTTTACTAATTTACTGATCTGTTTACTAACAGGGAACTAATTTATAATTAAATATTATCCAACATATAAGAGAGTGAGTGTTAAAGAGAAAGCACAAAATGTTAACGGATATGGGGCCTTGCCAGGTTATTAAAACTTCAACATTAAGTACCAAATCGATGATTAAATGAATCAGCTAAATTTGTATCTGAAGAAGATATGTTTAATACCTTCAATAACTTCAATATCTGCAATCCTTTTCATACCCAAAAAAATATCGTATCCCAGAAGAGTGGACATTCACGAAAGATATGGGATCGAAATGACTGACGGGAGATGTAAATAACGAGACCTGTGGTAAAGGATGGGACCAAATGGGGGCTGATGACGCCGCCAGCCCACTCCCTTAATGCATATCTGTTTGCGGGCTCTCCCGTGTAAAATAGGGGTGGGCTGAAACGACGGCAGTATTATTGAGATGGAAAGAGAAAAGGGAGAAAGAGAATTACGAGCTGGGCGGGGTCCTTTACTTATATTCAGGTTTCCCTCCCTCCCCCCCCCTAGCTCTCTCTTTCTCTCTGTCTCTCTTTCTCGTCAGAGGAACACTTTTCCCCTTCTTGTCCTTTAGTGGAAATAAATCGTGGCCGTGGGAAATCCAACAGATGGCTGATGGAGATGAGGGCCCCACCCCGACCCCTCGTCACCGCCAACCTGTTCGCCTCCCCCAAATAATTTCATCCCTTCGATAAAGGAGTAATCGAGGGTAAAACTTTCCCTCCAAAGTGACGGAGAGGAGTTTCGGTAATACGGGGATTTAATTAGCGGACATTTGCGAGGCACAAAAATCAAACAGAAGAGTAACGAACGAACTCCACGGGCGAGATACTCGTGCCGAACACGAACTGGCAACTTAATTTTCAAAGAGGAGAGGCTAATAGAGTAGATCATTCCATTAGATTTATTTCTACAGCAAACTATAATCTGTGTGTATAAAAACTGAAACTATACGTAAATTTCATGAAGGCTTATTTGTCTTAGGCTCATAATAAAAACCAATACCAGTTGTATTATAAGCGAATGTTTTCATCAAATTAAGTTAGTGTTCATTCAATTCGCAATTCTTCATTCTGACTTCTTCAATTGACTTAGTTAGTTGTTATTCTGCTTGTGTTTCAGACGACATGTCTGTCGGAGACAGGCGTCCCTGGCGTTCGACTCCTTAACGGCGTGGCGAGATGCAACGGGCAGGCGAGGACGCTCATACCGGCCACCGGCGCTTCACCCTTAAGCAGTTCTAGCAGCGACGAAACAAGAAGTAAATCATATATATATATATTTTATAATACAAAAACGTGTGCACATGTATAAAACATTTAACTCAGTTAAAATTTAATATATACCCGTTTAAAGTTAAAAGAAAAGTAGTATGAAAAAAATAAAACAGGATAATCCCATCAATTTCAAGGAATGCTACTGACGATTGTGGAGCGCCTGAACAGTTATGGTTTAGAAACAAAAGTACTGGACAGAATATGGAGAGATTTTTAATAATCAACAATAATAGCTTATATTAAGATTATAAAATCTTTATTGCTAAATAGAAATTAACATCGTTGCAGATATTAACTTTTAACTATCTAGAAACTTCCGATATTCCAGAACCGCCGTTCTGGTTCGCCGTTTGGTTGAAAATCGGTGTGACATTGGGAGCCCCCGCGTCCTCTAAGCATTCCACATTCAAATGAGGTATACTCCGGTGGCACACCCGAGTGAATTAAGTTTCGGACGTCCCACACGATTTAGGAGGTTTACGAGGGCGGTGGTTAAATTATCTGGGATGTGTCGGGAGCCCACGATCCGAACCGCACACCAAAGAAATTCGCAAGCGAGAGCGAGAGGGGGAGAGGGAGTGTGTGTGTGTGTGTGTGTGGGTGTGTGAGGGAGTGAGTGGGGGAAGTTTAATTGGTACCCCCGGGCATAAAACGCAGGGTTTATTCCGGGGGTTTACGTGCGGCGCGGACTCCCCTAAGATAAGTAGTGAAGCAGTCTACCAGCTGCACAGCAGTCTAGCAGGCTCCGTCCGCCTCTTTATATTACGATGGGCTTGGATAACAAACTAAAACAGTGCCACGTTATTTACATATACTTGGATCAATAAAAAATAACCCCCTAGAAAGGTTTGTCTATGCTAGGGTTCATTTTTCAAATTTAAATTAGCTTAAGACGCCTGAAAAGGAAGTGGCCACGCGACCTAAATGTTTAAATAAATAAAATTTAAAAAAAATAAATAAATGAAAAAAAAAATTAAAAGTAATAAAAAAAGGGGGGGAACCAGTGGATTTCTAAATAATAATTTGACAGTATAGATTTATTGTGCGCTGAATTTAAAACACTTCTGTAATAAATTGGAGGAATATGATTTTATTTACAGGTTCGTTTTCGTTCAGTTATGTACTGCGGTGCCTCCTTCAGGGATTGACTAATCCCGGCGCCTGGGAGAGTGCGGTGGCTGTTGTGAAGTGGCCATCTCACCCCCCCTAATTACATTAGGGTTAATATTCATGAAGGGGGTGGCTATTACACGTTGCTCCACTCGACACCGGACCAAGTTGTTCTCTTATGATCCTTTTAATTCGGGTCAGGCGAACAGCTAACGACCCAACTATAAGGTCCGCCCGCCCCCCAGACGTCTCGGCCGATCTATACCTCGCTAATCTAGTTCTGGACAACATTGTTATTTTCTCGAGTCCGAAATATAAAAGAATTTAATCACATTACAATAATGAACATTGCTATAGTGCTCCATTACCCATAATTATTTTGAAAACGGGCAAAATCTGGCAGAATTATTCTCGCAATTATTATTCGTGCAGATAACGGATAATAATTCACGTGGATTCCGGGCCTAAACCAAGATATTTGAAACTAGGATTTTTTAAACTTGAACTTACATAGAAGTGTATTTGAGAATTCTTCTATTCCGGGAAGTACTACAATATTCGTTAACAATGTTGCGGTATGAATCTCTCACCTGGCTAATATTTTATTAAATATGGATTCAAATGTTCAAATTCTGTGAATTTCGCAAAAAAATAAAGCGGGCAAATAACTAAAGGGAAAGTAGAAAAAATATATACCTTCTTTTCTTTAGTAGATACATCAATTAGGAACTATTGTGGTGATATAGCAATTCAGTATTCGTTTCGTGTAAACGAAGAATGCTTTAAATAATTTTTTTAGCTCAACTAATTCTTCCTAACAACAATCATTGTTCGTCATTAATGTGCCATCTATCAAGTGGGTGGTAAAGTGTGGCCGGGGTCGCCAGTACGACTTTCCCTTATATTATAACTTATATTATAAATCATCTCTCTCAGCTTTTGAAAACCGGGGTCCGACAGCTGCCACGGCCTCTTGAATTGATGCAGTCGTCCATTAAATGCGTATGCCATTATTTCGCTACACATTCCCTATGTGACGGTTTAGTGAAAACAAAACGATGGAACCAACGAAAACCAGTACGGGTGATAATTAAATTAATTCTACAATACTTATAGATTAAAGCCAAGGTTAAAACTGATTATTTTATCTGTTCAAATATCAACACTGGGTGGTTTTTGCAAAAATAGACTGAGAAATTGTAGTATAAGTTGAAGAATATTATTTATAATGATAATGCTGGATTCTTGTGATCTGTTTCTATTCGGTCGTTTGGACTACAGAAAATTATATAATTTCATTCAGTTTTTCGCTTGATATATAACTGCTAAGTATGGGAACATAATTTCAAGACTTAACAACCGGTGTAAATGAACGTTCCATTTTGTTGGTCTTTTTCCCCACTACAGGAGATAGTGGCCTTAAGTCGGAAAAATTGGGCTTAAGGAAAAAAAAGAACCTATTAAATTGGCGACCATAATACTTTTATTCGTCCGGCATTAAACTCGCTAAGTCAAATGTACGACCAGCGTCCGGTGCAACTTGTGTTTTACGGCTTCTCTTCTACCACCCCTCCCCCTCCTACTGCTGTTCCCAACCGAAAGATGGAAACAAAAGGTATCCCCTTCCGAGGGGCCGTTCCCAATTCCTTCCGAAGTTACCAAGATTGAGAAAGTTGAGAACGAACAACATAATAGGTGGGAGGGGGGGGGGAGGTCGGTTAACTGTTGTGAAGGAGAGTAATAAATGTTTTAATGAACGTGGCCCATCCGCTGTACCTCTGTAAGGTATGGATGGTTCGGGCTCGCCTGTCTCGGCAATTGTACTTAGCGTTTAGGCGGGCTATTCTCCTCAGTCCCCCCCCCACCCACCCAGTGACGGATTTTACTGCGATGGGGCTTTAAACAGGCCGTAAACACAAACACAGCTCCGAACAGGCTCACAGCAATCGCCACTCTCTTAACGCTTCTCCTTGTTTTCCTTACTCAGCAAAACTAAAAAAACAATTTCCCGACACTATTACCAATTGGTGTAAACATTTACTTTATTAGTTTGTATATGTGTATGTATATATATCTATATATGTAATCAAATAGAATGATATTTTAGTTTTTAATTTAAGTCCATTTCGAACAGTGTCCAGATTCAATGGCTTTGCCTCATTTGTTTTAGAGACAAAATTTCTTTTTTTTAATGCCCAGTCGCGATATTAATATAAGAAAAAAGGTCCAGCAACTATTCGCGGGAAGTTAAAACCGAGGGAGGGGGAGTATTAAATGCGTTTTAATCTGCGCCATCAAATTTTATTCGCTGACATAATTTATCGGAGATATGAGAATAATTCAATAAACCGCCTTCTATAAGTAATCATTATTTTTTTGTCTTTCTTTATTCTTTCATCTTGTTCACATCAGTAAAATTTTTATTCTCAAATTAACGATTCGATAAAAGTATGGTCTGAACTATTTTTTTTTACTTTTCATCGTGGGCTCTTGTCGATGGTTCCTCCGCTTGGGGATATTCGTAAAGGATACTGCGTAATTAAAATAAATAAAAAATTGAAAATACCAACTTGATAACTGAAAGAGTTACTAATAATACCGTCTGAGTTTTTATACATCGTAATTCTAGAGCGGCGTTGTCAATACTAATAGGCAAAACCTTGCAGATATGCGGGTGTTCCGCATATCAGCGCCGTGTTCCGTTTGAAAATCCGACGGGCATGAAGCGGTTTCCCCCAGCTCTACCACACTAGACTCATTTGTCATTTTTCCATTTTATAAGTCTGTATTGGTCTAAGAGAAAAGCTATGACCGGGTAGCTGGGTAAAGAAGGTATTTATGACGAGTGTTCTGACCAGAATTACTCGTCTAAGCCTTTCGCAGCAGACAGAGATGTTACTTTTATTTCTATTGAAATGATAATTAAATATCGATTATGTGCGTTCTAGTATTTCAAGATTGTTGTATAAACCTTAATACCTCAAGAGTAAACAAGTAATTTGTTGAAAATATAAGTATATATTCGATTAATCGCATTAAGAAAATTATTTAACTTGAAAAATTAATAAAGGAAAAATAGTCTGCGCAACACATATTTGTAAACGGATTGGTACACTAAACAAAATTGAGAAATTAAATTTTGGTTTTAGTTATTGCCATTCCGTTACAACCCATCAAAATCATTATGAAGTGATAACTGTTTCACTTTCACTTTCGGCCAATAAATTGCCTCTCTTGGGATTGGTTTGAGTCGAAGCAAAAACCTGTAATCGGCCGCAACTAACAGCTGCCAGGCTTCCGAAAGTGGCGGTTAGGAAAGGTGGAAACTTTCAAAATGCCTAAAGTACTAAACGCTTTACTAAAGGTATATCGCGTTTATTCTTTTTTGTTTTTATAACGATACCCCATTTCCCGTTACGGCGTATTTTATTTTACGATGGAAAGATCTGAGACATTCTAGCCACCTCCTGTTCGGGTGACTCAACTAGTCGGACGTGGAAATAGGCTGTGAAATCCGGGCGGGTACGGGGGACAGGGCCTCATTAGCCGACTAGATCGGGGCCGAAACGACCTCCCCTCAGACCCCGGTTGACTTCTTCCCCCGCCATCACCAACCATTGTCGGCCGGCTTTCCACCTCTCAACCCGCATCACACACCTTATATATCCTTTCCTCCTTTTTCTCCAACCGTATCCCTCTTTTTATTAGACCTCTCTCCGGCGGAGAAATTGTACTCTAGTGCCATTGACCGCCCCTCAAGTACGAGCATAAGGCGGAACGTTTAAAAATCTTATGGGATATGTAATAATTTAAATAAATAACATTAACTACAGAAGAGAATGTTAAGATAAAATAATTTGAAAACTATTTGTTAAAGTTAATAGGGTTTTTAGTCATTTTTTTTATTTTTGAAGACTTTTTATCTTTAATATTTAATGACTTAATTATATTAGTTTGTGTAACATACAGAGAATTTATGTTACTATACTAATATTCGGAATATACTATTTATATATATGTATACTACCGGTTTTAAAAATAAATAAATTAAAAAAGTATTTAGTCAGACACCCATCTGATGTAGTTTTCTCTTAGCTTCCCCAATCAGGTACAATTATTGTTTAACAATTATTCCAAAATTATTAAAAAATTTCGAAGATTCTTCAGTTTCTTAGTCTTCTATATTCAACACCTCGATTCCGGTATATTGAATTGAGGCGTGGTTTTTAAATCGAACAAGGGGACAGGGTGGGCGTCGGTCCGGGTGCTAATTGAAGCCTTGTAAAGGAGGCTAGGGGCCCCCTGGGGAATTAGCGTTACACTGCGGTGTGGCCCTTATTGGATGGCTCACCCGCCCTCTCGCCGCCCCGTCGCCTGATTAGCGTCCCAACAGCCCAGTCCGCCTACCAGCCTAACCCCAGGGAGATGCCGCCCCTAACAATCACCCGCAACTTGCCGGAATACGTCCACGGGCTTTATCCTACGCCCGCTTGGTTATGTCGTGATGGGGTGAGGACTGGAGTCCTACTTGTTAAAATCGGCCCCCTCCAGCAGGCTAATTAAACTGGTGTCCGGACATTGCTCGGACGGCAATTAGGGTGGCGAATTACGACGCTAAAATGCTTTAATTATGTGAAGATAGTGTTGAAATGAAAGGGGATGAAATGAAGAATTTAGACGGGCGGTATTTGTATTTCCCCCCTTCTTGAATCACTTTTGGGCCCAAACTTTTCTTATAAAATACTTGTCATAATCAATTATAACGTATAAGTATGGCGATAATCGAAAATAGTCTAGGGATGAAATCGGGGATTTTAAAACGAAATTTAAAATTTTCATAACTCCTGCGATCGTGTGACTTTATCCGCCGACTGGGTCTGTCTTCGCTGAGGCAGTAACAGTGCAGTGACTATGGTATGTTTTGTTTACCGTCTCTTTATTACGGCCTATTCTTTATTCTCTGTTTCACACTCATACACACACACTTTCTCTCTCTAAGGGATGGCCATTCTGTTTTTCAGGACAGCTTACGTATTAATATTCTAGTGAGTGGGGCTGGGCAATTTTGAAACTGCCCCGAATCGGCTGTACACATTCAGTTAACGTGCAACAACCATTTTCATAATGACCGTTGTGTTGTACGTTGGGCCAGTTCATAACGAACGAAATTCAAAAAGGTCCTCGCAGACCGCCCTTCCCCGCCCTCCCGCATTGTCCCGCTGCAAAGTGCCCGGCGAAAACTGTCGCCTCGGAATTGAAATGCCGCCGAGCGTGGAGCCGGGGGCCTTGGGCCGGGAAAATGGGCGATTGTTCAGTAGCGGGAGGGGACGGGCCTTTTGTGCCCCACTGTACCGGCCTTGTCTCCCGCGCCTCCTTCCAACCGTCTTTCCGCCCCCATACCACCCTCCTCCCTCCTGCACGATTTTGTCGGACAATTGACCGGTGCGGAAACACAGGCGGGCACAACGTTCCGTCCCAGTGTTCAACTCGACTCGCCTGGTCATTTTGTCGCAATTAAAAAAAAGGTACATTTCATAAGTACAAACAATATGTTCGGACGACCCTGACCTCTTATAACGAATCGAACAAAACCGATGAACGATAGCGCAGGCATTCAAAATAATAACTGTACTATTTGTAATATAATTATTTTTTCATCAACCTACATTAATACATACTCTACAATTGATTCAGTTAATAATCATGGGGAGTACGTTAAGATAATATTTTACCTACTAAAATGTTAGTACCGAATAAAAGATTATTATTTTAATTTTTAATCTATACGCGTTATATTGCCCTAAGCCAGACACAGCGTTGCATCAGTTAATTACGGAAGCCCCCTGCACACGGTGGTTACAGATGAAGTGTCCTTTCTACGCTCAGTGTTCTGTCAGTTACTATCACAGCGGGCGGGGACTGCTTTAATTGCCCACCTCCCTCCAAAGAATTCCTTAAAACAACCGACCAACTACTAAACAACCACCAACAGGTTCCAACAGCACGTTTCCGTGTCAGTTTCACTACAACTCTGTCCGTCGTCCCCTTGAAAATAGGCTATTATCTACTCGGTTGTCATGGACAAAATTAATGTGGGTTGTCAGACAATTATTGTATTATTTCGTTCACATATTCAATGGTAAGAGCGGTTTCAATTACCTAAATGCCGTTTGATCTTTCAACTCATCAATATATATATATATATATATATATATATATATATATATATGAGTTATTTTAGTTTCCGTTGTCGGATTATCGGTAGTTAAGTACATTTCCGTACCACCCTCAGCGGGCGCTGGTTTATCGGTGCAAGTTCACCCGACGAACATTAGTTAAGTACATTTCCGCACCACACTCAGGGGGGCGGTAATTCATCGGTGCGAGGGCACTGAACGAACGATTTTTGTGAATCTAGTCCACTGTAGGGCCCCCGGTAGTTAGTCAGTAGGGCAGTAGGCTGCCTGGTATTCTGATGACTCAATCTGTTATTGCCTCCCCCGAGCACCATCTGCCAAGCGGACCTTAAACGCCCGCTCTGTTTTCCCTTTAACGGCGCAGTTGGGACGGGGGCACTTTTCCGGAAGCCGTATATACATATATACGCGAGCAGTGGCCGGGCGCCGAATGTTTCCAAAGTATTGACTGAGCTCCAAGAAGCGTCTAGACTGTTATGGCTGGTTATGGAGACAAGATTGCGTGCGGAATTGGATTTTATGCTTAATAGGAACATAAGAGTAGGAATAACGACGTTCTATTTTTTTAGTCTCAATTTTCTTAAGCGAATTCATTCCGTTCGAAACATTTGCCGGTTAATAATGAGCCGTGCAATCGAATTATTATCTGTTCTACTCGATCTGGCTACATACATTAGCAATGTCTGAGTAATATCGTAAATATATTAAATAAAAATATTCGGCGAATTAATTTAGTCGATTAGTATTAAGAGCTTTGTTACACCTACCGCGGTAGGTTCCTTGAGAAATGAAATCGGAATAAATTTCCGTATTAGTCCGTGATTTATTCAAACCCAGAGCTGTGATTGTACATCGCAGTATTTGTGCATGTAAAATGGGGGGAACCGGTTGGGCCGATGAGATAATGGGTTTGGGGGGCGGCGTCTCCGAGTGTTTGGACTGACGGGACGGTGTAACTCAATATTTGCATCGGGGGTGGCGGTCGGTTGACGGGGGGTTGAAGGCAGCCTGTATTACAGGGCTGGTTCCAGGGGCCGAGGTTAAACAACCTCGGGTCACCTCCGCCAACACCGAATACCCACCTAGCCCACTTATCGACCTGAGTTACCAATGTGACAATTTCGAAATACCGCCTGATTATTCAATTATTTTCCAAATATATAATCCCGAATCAATCTGATAATTTAAATATATATATTTAATGTACTAGTCGCGATATCTCCTTACAATTGTATTTTCATTAGCATCTCCCACAGCGGAAGTACCCCGCTTATTTTCTTTGTAACCACCGAATAGACAGTTTTAAACGTTTTAAAATTGTTTCAGTCCGCGTGAGGCCTTGGCTAGTGACGTGCCTGGTGTGCCTGGTGGTGATCGGGCTCGGCTTGGCTGTGGGCCTCCCCCTGGCCATCTCCACCGAGCCCGCTCCGCCCACTCCCTCCCACCAGCAGAGGCTCGACACTGTACGAAGGATACTTACCGAAGTGCCGCTTATCGACGGGTGAGTATCCACCGTAACCAGTTATTTCTGTAGGCCTTTAAGCTACAAGGTTCGATACTTTATGTAAGATTTGAATGCAAATCGATATCTGAACGAGCAGATCGGATGGGATGTGTGACAGATATCACGCTTAATTCCCCAACTGTCTTCCGACTTAGAATATGTATTCAGAGTTAAGGAAGGCCGACTACTGTTCGGTCGAAGCGTCTGTCCCTCAGGGTAGTGTCCTAGCTCCACTACTCTATACGATATATGTCTCCGATATACCCACATACCCCTCTTCAGTCCTCGCCACATTCGCTGACGACACTTGCATCCTCACCTCCGACAAAAATCCCTCAACTATAACTAGCAAACTCAAAGAGCACCTTTCCAACACCCAGTCCTGGTGCAAACTGTAGAGGGTGAAGGTGAATAGCTCTAAGTCTACTCACGTCACCTTCACGCTACGGCGACAACCTTGCCCTACTGTTCAGTTCAACAATGCTCTTATTCCCACCCAACAGCAGGCTCGCTACCTGGGACTCTACATAGACAAAAGACTCACGTGGAATCCCCATACGCGACTCGAAAGAACAGATCTCAATCGCAAATTTGGACTGCTGAGACCTCTTTTGAAAAGGACATCAAAACTTTCAATAGACAACAAACTGACAACATACAAATCCATTTTAAAACCGACATGGACTTACGGACTAGAACTATGGGGTTCCGCCAAGAAATCCAACATCGCCCGCATCCAGAGATTCCAGTCAAAAGTCCTTCGTACCATCCTTAATGCTCCCTGGTATGTTTCTAACATAACAATCCATAATGACCTCAACATACCAACAGTTGACGAAGTCGCAAAATCACGCTTCCTTAAATTCCATTCCCGCCTCTCTCCACATCCAAATCCACTCGTCCAGTCCCATTCCTCCTTTACCCATCCATTATCCCCCGCGTCGGCTCAAACGCCACTGGCCCAGAGATCACCTCGGGCAGTAGTTAAATCATGTCAAAAGCGCCATCATTCGGTAGTTTCTTTACCGAGACTAACACGCGAAAAATATACATGTATCGATTGCACCTATAACTTTATAAGTTGATTCTGCAAAATAAAAAAAAATGTAAAAAAAAGAATATGTGTACGAATTAAATTCCTAATTTGGAATATAAGACCAAAATAGAATAACAAGAATTTTGTATTCTTATATCAATATTGCCATCGTTTGTCGAATTATTTCATCGTTTAATTTGAACTTAATACAGCGAGCTAAATTCTAATCCCGATTTGACTGGTGGACGTCAACGGTCTGATTTACCTGAGAAGGTCCCACCGCCTACAGCATCATCATTGGATAATCATAGCGCCTAATGAATAATCAACTAGTTCGGCACTAATAATAATCACGCTCCGCGCGCCCCACAGCATACGGAGCCGCGTTATTAACTACCCCCTCCTCCGATTATTATCTAACGCCCGGCTTCGGATTCTGAACCCACACAGCTCGGGGGACGGCTAAATATCATGAAATTAATACTTGGATGAGGCATCTAATGCAGATAAAACAACTAAACGTAATATAAATTCATTTATAACTTCTTCGGAAAATTCTTTTCCTTATAATTATTTCTCATAAATCAGACGAACGAATCTATCAGTCAATAAATATTCCGCTCTTTCTACCTCTATCGTATATAATTTTGGGAATTTCAATTTCGTCTCCTACCAATATATCCGAAGTTTCGATAGCTCTTAAATATAATTCAAAATATATTTCCCGGGGTGAAATTTTTAACGACGCCCACCGCCCACGGGGGCCGCGGTCAGAAACATCCGGGGGTGGGGCAAGATTTATCTTCGAGCGGTCCCCTCTCGTATCAATTTCCGCTTATAAATTCATTTTGGTGCCGGGGCCCCTCGGTGTGGGGCAGTGGGGCGGTGCGGGTAGGGCGTTGATGAGCGCAGCCGGTGTGCATCGGGCGGGCATATTGTGCGAGGGCCGCCCTCTGATTTACTGTCGCTACACACCCCCGGCGGGGGTGGAGGCTCTGGGTGTGTGTGTGGGGGGAGGCAGCAAATATTAGCATGTAGCTCTTGGCCGAAGTGGCGCGGCCGCCGCGGCATAATCGATGGTCGGCCGGCTCGTCCCGCAACGTGTTGCCTCCCCGAGGGCGCAAAAGGTCGGCCTACTCCCTCCCTCCCTCCCTCCCTCCCTCCCTCCCTCCCTCACTCCCTCCCACCATCCCTCCACCGTGGGGCTAATGGAGGATAAATTGACTACGGGGATAAATCCGGCCGGTTTAGAGTCGGCGGGCCCCCTAACCCCTAACCCCTGTATTGAGACGGAGAGCTCCCTCGCGGGGAAAACTCGGTCCCGAAAGAATTTCGACTTTAGTGCAGTTTGTGGTCACCTTACACTACTGAAAATTTAAGCGGCCATCCTTTAAAGGCTTCCGTCGCAATAAACTTTAGAATAATGAAATTTATATAGTCAGTTTGGATAATAGAATAAGAAATGGTACAGTAGTTCATTCACTACTTGAGCATCCTGTCTGCACTGTCACTACGAATTTATCGTGTTCATGTCTCACTCGTGAGATTTAACCATTTAAGTTGGGTGCAGAGATGACGGAAAAAACCCTCAATTTACTGTTCACCGTTAAAATGTTTGTGTTCAGATTTAGTAGTATGAAATATCGAAACGTGAAAGAAATTTCTTTACAGCACCAAAATGAAAAAAGAATTGTGGCATAGCATTTGTCGGGATAGAGGCCCAGTCGATAGTTCAATTATCGAGTAAATTAATTTCCATATCTTCCATCATGTATTATTTGTATCGTCCACTCTACATGATATTTTCTGTTTTTACTATCGTTTCATTATTATTGGAATAATTATATAACTGTAATATGATATAATAACATATTATATAATATTACATGGTATATATATATATATATATATAATGTAATATTGTCTCGATTTTTTCTTCCGTTCGTTAAATTCAAGGTATCCTATCATAAAATTGGTTTATTCAAACAGAAGGCATGTTTTACTATCTCTAAAATGAGTGTTACTTTCCAATTTAAACTTTATAAAAAAGGAAGCAATTTTCTCGCGAACATAATTGTTTTGCTCGTGTGTCCAATTTTAGGTTTTCCGATTCGGGAATTGAATCAACTCTTCCCGTTTTATGACAACATAAAACCCTCGTATTTCCCCGGGAAATTAAAACAATATTGAGGAGTAAAATACGAATGGGGTGTAATGAAAAATAAATATTTTATTCGGCCATTTGAGAAACATAATCAACTTAATAGAGGAATGTTAAATCCGAATAAAACTAACAGTGTCCGCAGTTTTAAAAGCGCCGCCCGGAATAAAAGTTTTCCAGCGTCTTCTAATTAGACGAACAGGGGGAGCTTAAAAATTTACGAGTGGGCAGGAAAATAAAGTTTTAGAAATTTCTGGACCTTCGTTGATAAACAAGTGCTACTAGTAAAGTACAAAGAAACAACTCATCATTTACTTTTTTACTACCTATTTATTATATCCTCATAATTTTTATATATATAATTCTTATAATCAATAAAAATGTAACTACTGACATTCAGTATGAATAATATCAAAATATAGGTTAATTACCCTTTTGAAAATTGAGGTAATTTATTATTCTATAGTTTTTTATTATTATAATTTATTTATTTATGTGAGGATTTTGTCTCTTTACTTTCCCATTCCAATAGGGGTAAATAATATTTTCTTATTTACTGAATTCTCGGACGGAATCTCTACAGAAGCAAACATGGTTTATGTAGACGTGTACATAGGGTCTAGGTCAGCGAAGGGGGTGACCGCGGTCTGTTCCAAAGGAATTCAGCGGCGGGAATTCAAGAAATCTGCCGGTCATTTAATAATTCATGGGAGTCCTCCCGACCAACCTTGACCCACTACCGCAGCTGGCATTCGCGATTCCTTCTGCCTCCTTTCTCCCCTTCGAGATCCGATGCATTTTGTAGTCCGCCCGCGAAACTCGGTTGAGCCCTCGCGGCTTACTCCGCCCCCCCGCAAAGATGGCAACCGATAGCTCGGGCCGCTACCTGAATCTTAATCGGAACCACAATTCCTCAACTATCTTTCGACCATTCTCGGCTCTCATTCGTCCAATTATTATTATGCTAATGTCAACGGAGATATAACGGCCGTACTATCCGTAATATAAGTTTGTTGTGTAATGTTAATTCGGATGTCCCTTTCCGTAATGGTCTTAGTAGTCCGAAATTTCTGGTTAATTCTTTTGAGTTTAATATGGGAATTAAATGTGAATATTTCTTAGAAAATATCCTTTTTAACGGACGAATAATGCGTACAACAATATTTGAGTGACCAGAATAATATCCAGGTTTAATAGTGTCCCGTGGGTTCTGTCGGGTATTGCCTCTGGATAACTCGAGTATTTAATATTCTTGGGAATTATTCCGATCGAGAGTCGCGAGAATTCTAAATCGATTACAGCCGTCCGTACGGCAATTCGCGCAAACGCGCGACGCCGTCTCAAAAAGAAAAGCTGAAGGAATGGAAAGAGGAAAAAGTGTCGCGCGGAAATGGAGTTTTCCCTGCTGAACTCGAAGCACAGACGTCCCGCCGATCCCATTCGCTTTGGTTCAATTCCCTTTGCAGATAAACCCCGATGGAACTGCGGGAAACTTCCAATAAAAATAATCGGGCGCATAATTTTTTTCAAATACCCGCCACCGCTGTTGAGATGACTTTTGTATTGCGAAGTTGTGCTTAACCCAAAATTTCCGGCACGAATTATTTATTATTAGCGTCAAGTCGTGAGCATCAAGCGAAGAATGTACCGTATTCGATGTTTAATAAAAACCGGTTGTGGTGAAATCGTCTTTGGAACGGGGCTAAAAGAGGTTGCACAAGTTTATTTTTGTCCACGGAGATCGCACCGAAATGTCTGTGAATAAGTTCTCGTTTCTATTGCAACATCACTCGTTGCGTTTTATAACAGGCTCGCGGCCAAAGGGCGAGGTTGGAAAATTCAGAGGGTGCTTTCCGCGATCGGAAAATAATCAGGAGAACGTTACTCAAATTCAGAAGGCGAAGGAAGCATGTTAAGCGCGAACAAAATTCAGTTCCGCCGGTACAGGGGGGAAAGGGGGCGGTGGTCGTGTAGCACAACATCCGGAGAAGGAGGCCGGCTGAAAGGAGGCCACCGCGCTCATAATCTTCATATCGGCCTGTACTGCTCAAATTCCGACTTTATATTCTCTCGGTGGGGGCGGAAGGGGCCTCAGTCTGCCTTCCCCCAACCCCATCACCTGTCGGTACGTGTGCTTTCCGCCCTGTATTACCGTCGGGGGTAGTCTATGACAATGGTCCCTCCCCCTCGACCAACCGGAGGATTAAATTTCGATCAATCCGCCTCTACGATTCGAGCCTGTTTGCGTGATCCCCCGGCCCCGGTAGCCTAAATATACGACCACCCCACATCGTTAGACCCCCCACTAGCGGCAGTGGACAGTACCGGGGGATTTGTGCTTTCGTAATACCTCGGGAATATTCATCATCCCTCTGAAACCCGCGATAGAAAAATAATCCATCCGTCCGTAATTCCTTCGGCATCAGGGAACGCGGGTGAGCCAACGTTCAGGGATTCGTCACCGTATAACGACAATATATTCGATCGAGAGCAAAAAAAATGATTTTTCGACTCTCTTGAGTTTAGCAAATGTGAAAGGAATCCACCCCCAGCACTGCTTGAAAGTATTCCTGAACAACGACTTGCCAAACCTTACCTTAATCTACTTTTACCGTAGATTTCGTGTGTTTCAGTTTCCTCTCGCTAGTTTGGTCAATATGGTACTTTGGATGTTTCTTGGTCATCCTCACTGCACTGTCACTGTCACATGAACTGTGGTGGTTGTCTGTTTGTCGTATGTATATAAATGTGACTTGTTATTGTATTTTGGGGGATGCTGTTTGTCTTATTTGGATTGGGAGGGATTTTGTTAATCGTATAAGTCTTTGTCGGATTATCGGTCAAATATGTATTGGATATGCATTTTCGCACAACTGGTCACAACTATTAGGTTCTGACTTCCAAATATGTGACAGGAAACCTCACTGGTAATGTGTTTTTACGATCCTAAAAGTTTTCCTGTTGATCCAAAATTTATTGAAAAAGTTTATTTTTAGTAATCTAGCTTATCGGTGTTATGCGATAAAGTCCACCAAACGAACTTTAGTTAAGTAAATTTCCGCACCACACTCAGGGGGCGCTAGTTTATTGGTGCAAGTGCACCCAACCAACTTTAGTTAAGTACATTTCCGCACCACACTCAGGGGGCGCTAGTTTATTGGTTCATGTGCACCCAACCAACTTTAGTTAAGTACATTTCCGCACCACACTCAGGGGGCGCTAGTTTATTGGTGCATGTGCACCCAACCAACTTTAGTTAAGTACATTTCCGCACCACACTCAGGAGTGCTAGTTTATGGTTCATGTGCACCCAACCAACTTTAGTTAAGTACATTTCCGCACCACACTCAGGGGCGCTGGTTTATTGGTGCATGCACCCAACCAACTTTAGTTAAGTACATTTCCGCACCACACTCAGGGGGCGCTAGTTTATTGGTGCATGTGCACCCAACCAACTTTAGTTAAGTACATTTCCGCACCACACTCAGAGGAGTGCCTAAATCATGAAATCTGCGGTATTCCAACCTCTCGCAGACCGCAAAACAGGTATTCTAAACTAATCTACTTTTTGTTGGACAGGAATAATGCTCGTTATAAGGTCACTTATCTTATAATTTATGGAATAATAAAAATATAAAAGATTATTCGATTTTAGGATTTTAGGAAATTTTATTTTTTGCTGTACCACCGCGGAAATATTACCCGAGAGTCGGAAATGATTGGCCGTGATGAATGTGTTGGCTATAGCCGGCTGAAAAATGAAACGAACAATCGGATCAATACGCGGTGCCGGCTCCTGGGCAGGTAAAATGGAAAATATCCGGGACCGGGTTTTCCAACGGGCCAGCTTCCGGGCCGAAACGTCAAATTTCAAGTGTACAAATGCCGGTGGAGGGTGGGATTTTACGGGCTGGCTCCCGACCAATTGCTTTAGAGGGATTTTTGCACGGGGGCCGACATCAAAGCTCCCCCTCCCCCGCCACAGCGTTGTTCTGTGCAAATGCGGCTAAACCAATCGCTGCTTCTCGGCCGCAAATGGCATTTTTAACCGGCGTTTCCCCCAACACCTCTGCAACCAAAACATTTATGTTTTCCCCGGCCGTTTGTTTTTAGAGCAGGATGGGCGGAGATAAAACAGTCATTAACGGGTTTAACGAAGCGCTGTATATTGTTTCAACAAAGAAATGGTTGCAATTGAAAATATAAATAATTTCCAGTCCAACTGTCTTGTCATGTTGTCAAATAACATTTCTATTTCATTACACGATATAACATGTAATTTAGAATGAGTTAATATTTTCTATAGAGAACACTTTAGATTTGATGAGAGTCATTTCGTAGATAATCGCGTTATGGAAATATGAATACAGACCGCGTAATACATTAATAAATGGAGCTGTGGGTAGTGCAGGCGGTGAGAGCGCTGATCAATTACTGGACTATCGGTGGCAATTGAAACGGAACGAGGTGAACCGACCTGTAATTTTACGCACCGGCTAATTTACTATCGTCCCTGGCCACTTCATTGCCAGTTCAACCGTTCTATACCAACATGTAAGTTCGTATCGATGAGAAATGAATCCGTTTCTCACATCATTAAGTCACACCTATAAGTTCCAGTACTCGATGAACTTTTTTTTACTCCTATGTGATATTTTCCTTATTTGTCTAGTAGATATTCCAGATTGCCTTTGGATAAAGTATTAGGAGGGGATGGGAAGGCAGCTGCGGGGCATTAATCGAACTGTGTTGTTTTTACACGACGGCGGGGATAAACAACCGCTTTACCACTCGTCGAAATTCTAGTGACTATGCGGGTTCATCCGAGACGCGAAACCTTTTCGTATTAATCGATTTTAGTTCCCTGTTAGTAGACTATGCATGGACGAAATCGCATAATATTTTTTTCGGGATCAGTTTATTATTTTACAAATTGTTCACCGACGGTTTCCACTGTTCTTCAATATAAAATGAAATATCCATAATTTCGGCCGATTACTCTTGTACAGGAGCATTAAGCATTTGTTTGTGGGCACTAGGGATTAGCATGGAGAGCGTGATCGAGACAGAGGGGGATGGGGAGAGACTGAGAGGGATTGAGAAAGGCAGGTAGATTGAGCCCAGAGGACGATATTGATTTAGAACGGGTGTCTCCTTGGGGGTCGCTCCTGCCCCGATCTCCGGGAACCCCAACTAACGTGACAGCGGACAGGCCGGCTGATTCTTACCGACTTGGAGATGTTCTTACATGGACACTTTGAATTCCAATATACATTAATCAGACATATTTATATTCATTTAAAAATGCTAATTACGTCGAAAACCTATTCGGCCTAAAGTATAATACACAATTAATTAATTCATATAGTTTACACGAAAGATAAAGCGTATGAATTATTATTTTTGATAATTATGTATAGTATAGAATAAATGTTTAAGGCATTATAATTGTTAAGGTATTTCGCTAGGGAACATCATCGCTTGAACGATTTTCTATCGTAAAGTACCACAACAAACCAACGCGATTAAATAAAATATTGTCTTGCTGTAAAATATGCGTGCGGAGCTGATGTTCGAAGCCCTCGCTGTTACCACCCTCCCAACGAAAAAACAGCCTATGTTACAATTTCTAATGCTAAATAAAACCCTGAATATTTCCCAAACGTTATCGGACTTGACAGTTTGTGTAACTGGGAAATGATTCTTCGAAAGAGCCCTGGAAATGAGAACGCCTCCCGATTTCTACTTCGCCTCAATTCGAAAAAAATAAAACGCCGGCACACCTCTTAACGGTTTTTCTCGCCCGTTTTTCGCCCGCCGAGTGTTCTTCGCGACAATATTGATTCAGCAGTGGGAAGAAGACCACGCCTCGCCTCCGAAAGGTGGCACCGAGCAATTACCGGGCCCGAGGAAGGCCCAATCCTCCGGTGCAGGATTATGAAATCCTGCCTTCCTCCTTGCGAACTCGTCCAGAGATACTGTCACTTGTAGAAACCAGATTCGTCAAAAGGATAAAAACCACACCTGACTAAGAACTAATGAAGGAAATCAAACTGCCCGAGCATCACTCTGAGAACCGAAAAATCGTTTCGCCTGTTCGAGACTCATTTGTGCTATTTTGTTGATTTCCGACGCTGAATCACCTGATTTCGCGATCCTCTGTTCATTTGTAATATGCAATAATAGACTATTTTCACGCGAATTTATGTTTTCCTTAGCGCCTCTTCGTAAAAAAGCATTCAGGGTTTTCGTACAAATGTATGTGGGAAAATTCTCCTGGTGATATTTTTCGTGTAAAATGGGATTAGTGTATATTTCAAACACTCGAACGGCGATGACAGTTCTCTGAACGCACTTCGCACAGGTTTATATTTATTGTGGAGACGTTAGACGCTTTTGAACGCGATACCCGCAAGTTGGGGGAAATGACAGCGTCTTCCATATTTATTTGCCCGGCCTCGGAGTTTCGGAGAACCCTCAAGATCCGGGCCGGCGGTAACGCGCGAATCGAACCCACCGCCCCCGCCCCAAACCTGATTAATATCCTTCACCGGTGGAAGGTGGCTGATATATGCGGTCGGGCCGATGTTTGATTGATATGAGGAGCGCTCGATCCCAAATGGAAATAGCCCAACTCCCATCCAGTTTTCTGCCCCAGCCATTATAACGGCCATTAATTCTCGCCCGGGTATTACATTTCCGATGGTCGCGCCGGCGGCCCGTCCGCTGGCTTTATTCCGTGGCTGTTGAGGGGAGACCCCCCCCCTGGTATTAGCATCTATCCCCCGGCTACCAACGTTTATTCGAACCGAGATACCGTTTTACGTTCGGCCGCCGGCTCTATTCAACTGTAAATTCCGATCGAACAAACCCGCCGCCCAGGAGATCGCCCCCTTCACTCTTTAATCCCGTCGAAACACAGCTATGAGTCGAGCGCGGCTATCAGCCGGGACTCAGGCTAAGATTTTATAGTATCGCCCTCTCATTCGATCATCCAATTTACTCTGATTAAAGCTTCTTTCCGTTAATATTTTTTTTTAAATTTCATCGTGCGTTCGATATGTCATGATTAACCCAAACCACTATCGCAAATAGTCTCTGCCTATCGGTTGTATTGTTATTCCGGAAGCGGACTGCAACTAATATAAGATTATTATGTGTAGATATAAATAAATAGGTGCCCATTCGGGGATCTTCGCGTGTTGTTTTTGATATGTTTTAGAATTTTTATCATGACACACATTTGAAATTATTTCGTTTGCACGCGAAGAGTAATATCTCTGTTATTCCAGTAACCTGTACAGAGTTGATCAATAAAAGGATATAAAATAATTTTCATATAATTTAGCTCGATCAAAGACGATATTAGCACAGCGTCTTATGTGTACATAAGGAATTCTACATATAAAATTCGGTATACTGTTTTGTATAACGTCTCAGTAATTGTTATCACCGATATTATCTAATCGCTATCATATGAGAACTA
Source organism: Lethocerus indicus (assembly GCA_019843655.1). Taxonomy (NCBI): domain Eukaryota; kingdom Metazoa; phylum Arthropoda; class Insecta; order Hemiptera; family Belostomatidae; genus Lethocerus; species Lethocerus indicus. Next base: position 21,972,000 of record JACDQD010000005.1, on the reverse strand, counting down.
GATTCTATAGTGGGCTTTCGAATCCCCATCGTTCGTCTCCATCATTCCTGATTTGTGTAAAATTGTATTCGGTGGCGCCCACCTATCTCGTCTCGGGCTATTCGTTCGGTCTCCTCAATGTGCGCTCAATGGAGTATAAACAGAACTGTCTCTACTTTCTGTCACTTCATCAATTCCATTGTCGTGCCCCATGCCTCATCCTGTCGACCCAATCGGAAATACCTCTCAGCACCATCGACTCGAAGATCCCCAGGATTCATATAAGTAATGGTAAGACACGCTAATGTTTGAGAGGTGACATACTTCAATTTAACCCTCTTTAGGCTAGATTCGTCGGAAACATTATATTTGTATTTGACCGCGTCATACCCCCTTCGAGGAGAAACATCCCTTTCTCACCGCGCCGGTGTCCCGTAGAACTTGCGCTTCGAGAAACTTCGCCCTTAGTCGGATTGGGCCAACCCGGGATGATGTCTTACGTTTCCGGGAGCTGGCGAGGTTCTCACCGAATTTCACGGGTCCGCTATTCCAGAGCCTTTTAGGCCTCCTATCCTGTCGTTTAGGTTGGCCCCGCTGAGTACTTTTGAACGGGGCGAGGTTTTATGTCTTTCGGCGCTCTGAGTAAACTTTCCTTTTGTAAATTCAAACTTAATGATTCTTCGCTGTTATTTTTCGCTCGTCATTTGCCTGATTTAATATAACGATAACCTCTTAAATTTGTACTTTTCGCTATTCCGTTAAATTCCGTTATAATTGAATATCCCATAAATTCCCCGCTTGAGGGGTTATGCATAATATCCGGCTGCACTCTGGCTTTAATGTGAAATATGTATTCAGTGAATCGAACACAAGTTACAAGGCTGTAAGTTTCGAGAAGTCTCGGAGCCATTAAAAACGAAAGCCGGCGCAATTTCTTTTCTTTTTCTTCCCAAGCGTCGTTTTTTTACCCGGAATTCCCTTCACCCGGCGACCCCGAGCGCCTTCCACCACCCCCGACCCACCCCCGCACATCTACCACCGAACACAACGACAAGGACACTAACAATACTCGTCGGGGTCCGGGTCGGGATCCCCCGCAGGAAGGAAAACATTTATTGTGTTTCGCCTAGCCAACAAAAACCACGACGAGCGTTTGTTAACAAAGTACTACGCGTCCGGGAAGTAGTGGTATTTGTCAACAGAATAAATCCCACAGAGAGGGGATTGGGGCCAATTAAAAAAGTGGAAAAGTGGCAATAGAAGATTTCTGTTAAGAATTTCAGTTCCTGAAATATAAACGTTTCCCTTATATTCATGAATTTTTCCAGGTTTGATACTAAATATTTTCCCTTCGGGCGGAGTTAATTTTTCTTTTGTAAGGAGAAACTTCTCCTTTTCCTTGTTTTGACTCCAATCATTTCAATTCGTACTGATGGAAAAACGTCAACTTCTAAACTCTTGACTCGATTTTGCATTGTAAATTAGAAGCAATCCAGCCAGGACTAAGCAATAACGCTAATATAATCAGTTTGAGATCAGATAAGAATTTAAAGAGGAATTCTAACCGATAAGGAATTGGAGATAATCGTGGGATCGAGAATATGCATTTCATTGAAAATGTATTAATAAATTGTTAATATATTACAGTGTATAGCACAAAATTATGAAACGAAATCACTTTTTAAAAAACTGGCGTTAACCGGCGGTGGTCGAATTTATGAGTTCTGAAAAACTCCATTGGTGCGAAATACAAGAAATACCCCACTATACGACCACCAAAATAACTTTCTTCAATTAATTGGACAACAATGACAGAAATCACTTACTATCGTGCAATTTAACTGTTAATAGTGGTCTTCAGAAAACAAGTTATTATGTGGAATAATTGCGGTAATAGATTGGAGCGAAAAAGAGTCGGTTCGATCGGAAACTCTCAACAGCTTTCATAGTGACAGTTCCAGCGATACGTTAAGGACACTTTACGCTGCCCCCTCGCGTAACGGCTTCGCAGCGAGTCCATGGAGCGCGAAGTGACCCTCCCTTCCATTCGGAAATGAAGTCTTTACGGAGCCCTTTCACTAAAAACGGAGTTATTAACGGTAAGGCCCCGTTGGGTTGTGGAGCGGGGAAGTTATTTCTTACGCGACGGTTGTCCGGGAAAGGGTACGTGCTCGGAAAATGGCGCAGGAGGGGGAGGGGGGGAGAGGGACCCGTCGGCGATTTTTAACTCATTTCGCGTAGCCCGGAAAAACGGGGCCATGAATTATTCAAGAGGGGGACGGCCCGGATAGTCGGACAATAGTCGAAGGCCCGCCCACCCCCAACTCTGATACCGGAGTTCTCCCATCCGACTATATATAGATACGGACCTGTGTCCCTACAATCCCGACCCCATTCAACCGGGCTATGTAAATTCTAACCAATGTTTCCTCAAATATTTTAATCGTGTTCATAATTTTTATGATGAAGTCAAATCGTCCAACCTTTTCATGCAACGGTAACAGAGTACTGACTATTGTCTAATTGGAATAGACATATAATGGACGATTACACGGATTATAATACTACAAATAACCAAAATTTTATTTCCGTAAGAAATATCTCAGTGGTCAGTGCAGTGGAAGAAACAAGAGAGGAGTTATCGAACATAGCTATTACAATGAAATGCAAACTTGAATTGCTCGTACATTTACGTATAGGTATATGACTGTATATTATAGCATCTATATATTATACTGTGTTTAATACAATGTGAGAGGTACTGGGCATTGGAATTTCCCCTTAAAGCCTCAAAACAGGTATCGAAAATTAACATACTAATTATCATATCTCTTCTTTCTATAAATTCGGTATTTGATTCAAGTAAATTGCACAATTTGAATCTAGACATCACTAGAATCCAACGAAACCTTTACTCCTAACCGAGAACCATAATTCAAGATCATCAAGCGTATATTCCAATACAGAAAAAAAACAATTGGGTTGACAGGTGGTGAAAATTGTGAGCCCAAGATCCGCCAAAAAATGTTTGCGGAACGATAGAAAAATTATTCCGAGTATGTGTTTGTCGGGCTTATTTCGAAGGAGGGGCAAAGCCCAAAGTATGAGTGTCTAAGGGAATGCCAGTATAAGTCATCTTAGCGAAGGGAAAAGGCGCTTAGTGCCCCACCCCGGCAGCAGCAGCCGGGGGAGAAAATTCGGAAAAATTCAAGAAGGAAACCGACGCAGGGTCCCAGCCCCCTAAGATACTTAGACCTTTCTAAGACCTGCAGTGTCCTACCAAATTTTTGAGTAAATGTCGATAACTGAGTTAATAATATTGTTTTTAAATATGTGTTACAAAATCTCAAAAAACGAATTAACTTGTTTTTTTATTAGTTAATTTAACTTATCCTTCATTCGAATTTTATGACAAAGTGCTTTTTTGGGCATAAGGTAATTTAAAATACACTTTAATGAATCAAAATAATATTATAGTTCGATAGTACAATAAATTTCACGTCAATTACTTGAAATGGTTTGTGTATATGTAGTTTTCTTCTCCATGATTGCATATAAGAGTCTAATTTCTTCATAATGGAATCATTGATATATATATACTTTAAACTTCTATATTATTGTCATTTTTTATACTACCCTATATATTCTTTGCGTGTTTCAATTCGCAGTAATTCAATGTAAACTAAGTGCAAGTCAAAGAGAGTAGCCTCTCTACCTTTTATTTATCCGCTCAAGTCGACATTCGGCCGTAACGCGAAAAGTGCAATCATTATTTCAGGAACGAGAAATCCACCTCTCGAGAGGATAAAAGAAAAATCCCAGCCTCTTTCGGGTAATTCGACCGTTTCACCCGGGAACGATATTACTCTAGCCGGTCGCCCGTAGTTGGCACTTCTTCAGGACGGGACCGAAACGGTTTAATAACAATAAAGTGCGGGGCAAAATAAGTTTCGGCGCGGACTTCATAAAATACGCGGGCAATTACCCGGCTGAAAAGTCTCCGGCGCTTAGACGACCTGGCCCACAGTCGGAGGCTAATAAAATGTTTAATCCCAAACAAGGGAAGACTTAATACTCATTTTCTTCCCATCTCTCTCGGGCCCCTTGTTCTCCCCCTCACCGACTCCCTTTCTTCCCTGGTAAACCCGGGGTTGCCCCCACTCTTAAAGGAAGAGGAGGGGGCTTTCCTCAGGAATTTAATTAAACATCTTTTCCGACGAGGAAAGTATTTTCAGTTACAAGTCATCGGGAAATGGTCAAATGCCGGCCCCTTGTTTTATAAACTATTCGAAAGCCCCTCCAAGCCCCACCAACATCGCCCCGCACTCGAGATTGTAGGTTGAAATTAAAACGCCCCCTCCGGCAAATTGAAAAACGATTCCGGCTCACGTGTGTATCGGAGCGATATCTGATTTTAATCTTCGACGCTGGGACAGCTGCCCGTTAATTTTAACAAAACGCCTGTATCCGCCACTGGTGGCAGTTGCCATCAACTGATAGCATTAAAAATTAACCGTTTTCCTAATTTCTCGAAAACCACTAATACTCTCATGAAAGTGTCCTTTTATTCATCGATTTAATGAAGTCATTCATGGAGACATTATTTAGAACGAAAGGGAATATTCAACCCAGTCGCGAAATGAAACCGCGAAATTTCTGAAATTGTCTGCACCTCAAGATAAGTTCAGAGCAATAATAGCTTCATACTTTGTCGAAATATTTTGTCTTCATTCAGTCACGGAATAAAATTTAGCAGGAATACACGTATTTAAAAAAATAAAATGTAATGATAAATAGAACCTAATTTTATTCAGCGTTATTATCTTTTTCTTTCGGATTCTTTTTAAAGTAAAGCAGTCGCTCTTAGTAAGTAATTCGGCAGTACTAGCACTTACTGCGTATACATTGTTCAATTTGTTCAATTCGCTCAATTGATAATTTATTCCACCGAACCGAATTCGAAACTCTCTTTCGAGCCTTTACAATCGTCGAAGGGGCGTAATTTCCTGGTGGGTGCCAGAGACAATTTTGTTAAAGGCCGGGCCTTTTCCTTTAAAATTCCCGAAGAGCGGCCTCCGATCGGAGAGCCGGTTGAAAAACGGGCGGAGAATGAGGGTTTTAAAGGAGTCGGGAGGGAGGGGGTTGAAAATCACGTCGGGGGGTGGCCCGAGGAATGAATATTTTAGGGGGAGCCGGCTGGTGAAACGTCGCTCGACGAGGAAGGAAGCAATGCCGTCCAAATTGAGGCGGGCGCGCTGCTAGCAGGCGCCGGGAAATGGAGAACGGCCGCGATAAGACGGAGTGAGAGAGAGGGATGGAGAGGGAGGGAAGAGGGAGAGAGTCGCGTTTTCATTTATTGCCGGCCATACTCTGAGAGCTCGCTGCCTCTCTTAGTCGGCTCTAGGGCCGAGCAACAGGCCCCCCTTTCTTGCCTCTATTCCCCGCCTGTTTTATCTCCTCATCGCCCGACTCAACTCCGATTGTAGTGCCCGTGTTAATTGCCGACCTGAATTGAAGGTACTCAATTCTCCACTGCTAACTCAGTAGTCCCCTAATGCTCCGAGTGTCTCCAGAAATTTAAATCTCATTTCTCATTTTTCTTCGAGTTTCGATCACTGTGTCACGAGTGGTGACGGAATGTGCTTCTCCTAGAAATCCTCGCTGGTCCCCAAATAGGTAAAATAATTTAAAACCGAGTCTACTACCGAGCTACCTGCTTTATATTACCCGAAAAAAATCTACTAACGCTATAACGGGTAAACCTTTTCAGTGGACTAAGAAATATCCGTTTTCCTTATTGCCCTTCACCGTCCGGCCCGGTTGCGGTAGGAAGACACGAACTGTGTGGTTCTGCCGGCATCTGGGTCATCTTTAGGGCCGGTGGGAGGTGGTGTGAGTTGGGCGGCAAAACAGGGCCTCCTCCCCGGGCCCCTAATGAAAAGCCAGTAATTGCAAAAACTGTCGGCCCAAGTCTGGACCAGTTCTTGCCCCGTCCGGACGGCCTAGCCCGACTGGACCGCCCCACCACTTTTTACAACACCCCAGCCCCCTCCTTTTTCCCTGTTCCGAATGCTGAGTTCCCACGATGGGGACCGCTTAAAAATACAGTTCGATGTTCGGAAAATAGTAGCGTCAGGACTATTTAATGAGCGATGAGTTGGCCGAAATTTAAAAACTCGAATTTTTCACGGAACAAAAATTAATTTTTATCTTCCGACTACTGTTCGGTCGAAGCGTCTGTCCCTCAGCGTAGTGTCCTAGGCCCACTACTCTATACGATATATGTCTCCGATATACCCACACATCCCTCTTCAGTCCTCGCCAAATTCGCTGACGACACTTGCATCCTCACATCCGACAAAAATCCCTCAACTATAACTAGCAAACTCCAAGAACACCTTTACAACACCCAGTCCTGGTGCAAACTGAAGAGGGTGAAGGTGAATAGCTCTAAGTCTACTCACGTCACCTTCACGCTACGGCGACAGCCTTGCCCTCCTGTTCAGTTCAACAGTGCTCCTATTCCCACCCAACAGCAGGCTCGCTACCTGGGACTCTACATAGACAAAGACACGTGGAACCCCCATACGCAACTCAAAAGAAGAGACCTCAACCGCAAATATGGACTGCTGAAACCTCTTTTGAAAAAGACATCAAAACTGACAGTAGACAACAAACTTACAATATACAAATCCATTTTAAAACCGACATGGACTTACGGAATAGAGCTATGGGGTTCCGCTAAGAAATCCAACATCGCCCGCATCCAGAGATTCCGATCAAAAGTCCTTCGTACCATCCTTAATGCTCCCTGGTATGTTTCTAACCGAACAATCCATAATGACCTCAACATACCGACAGTCGACGAAGTCGCAAAATCACGCTTCCTTAAATTCCATTCCCGCCTCTCTCCACATCCAAATCCACTCGTTCAGTCCCTTTCCTCTGTTTCCCATCCATTATCTCCCCCGCGTCGGCTCAAACGCCACTGGCCCAGAGATCTTCTTAGCCCGAAGCCATAAACTGTTCATGTGGAAAGAGTGCCATCATTGGGTGGTCTCTTTTATCGAAACATTCATGTGAAAAGAAAACACTCATCAGTTGTACCCATAACTATACGTAGTTGATTGTACAAAAATAAAAATGGTTAAAAAGAAAAAAAATATTTATCTTCATACGAGTTAAAGATTACAAATATAACTCGGATAAATAAATTATTTGACTGTTTTCAGATTTTTGACATTGGTGGACATGACTCGGAATGACGCCGTAGTCAGTACAAAAAATACAGGGGTTAGTTTTAAAAATAAAGGTTTAGGCTTACGGAGGACACTGCGTTGATGTAGTAAGTAGGCGTCTTCCGTTCACAAAATTAATATACGCTATAAAAAATACTATAATAAACATAAATATAATATATAATGACTTTGAATCATCTATTTTTATTACTGTGTTACTTTTATCAATCAGGTTCTCGGCGGAGTAATAACGTGAATAGAAAGTTGATTTTTATTTGAAATTGAGATTGATGTAAGCCAGGCCGGTGCATAAAGCGTCATGCTCTGTTGCCTGACATTTTTTCAATGTTCCACTAACGCCCGAAAATCTAATCGAACCCACCCCAAAGCGTCCCGGCGAAGGTTGAACGTCGGAGGAGAATGGGGCCCCCGGGGCGGAAAAGCCTGTCGTAAACGTAACTTTGAGCGGTAGCGTGGCGGCCCCATCCCATGCCACGGGACGAATTATAAAATTCCGAGCGTTCCACACCGCGAGGGGCGACGTCTGAATTTCGAGTAGCACGTGAACACTTACCCCCTGAAATATTACCCGGCCCGCCTTACACCCTGTGTAATTGATACTAAAATATGAAGCCTATCCTACTTTTTCGCCCTGCCTTCCTTTACTCTCGTATTATTTATCACTTTCCCGAGAATTTAATAGTAAACATTTTAAATAATAATTTTTCAATAAAACATAATACTCTTTCAATAGCTGCGGTCGGGATCTATCCACGAAGTTCTATTTTCGACCATAAATAAAAAACCTATTCCACTTCCTGCAGACACACGATGGTTACTCTGCAAAAACCACGTTTTAGCAGATGTGGTTATCCGCATTACCGGTTACTTCAGAATCCTCCTTCAATACTAATAATTTAATTTGTTTACGGCGCCTGCTGATACTAAACCGGCACAACTTAATCTCATTGCGGGTGTAGCATACCGAGACGCCGTACTAGATTAAAATTAAGGTAAACTGATTTAATTTTCGACAAGACTTTTTATCAGTTTTCCTCCTTGATATGAAAATTTACATATCTCCAATTTTATAGGATTAATAAAAGTTTATTACACTTACATCACTTAAATAAATCAACTAAAAAATGTTAGTTTTAAGTCTAATTTCTAAAATAAATTCATAAATTTATTAAATGAAAATATCAGTAACTTGCATTCCATTAGTGAATAATAATTATTCACAGAGCTTTCAGATTACTCATAGAATTATAATTGATACCACGCAGTGACTCTTAATTTTAATAGCAGAACACTGAAGTACGTAACACTTTCGTTAAACTGGACCTGTGGCACTTAGAAGTAAGCATGAAAATATGATCTAATATATGGATTGGAATAAATAAATAATTTAAATCTGCGATAAGCAGATTTATACAGGCCAGAGGAGTTGGTAGATAATATAATTGAATGTGGTGGAATACCCAAACATTATTCTCGGTATTTATAATAACCTCATTTAATTCGAAATGACGTCTTATTTCTCAACTAATTGGGATTTAAAAGACTTTAACATTTTAAGATGAAAAAATAAATGTTATATTTTCAAATAATAAAAATATCATCGGGGAACAAACTACGGAGATTTATACCCGGTCTTCAATTTTTTATACCGGCTGTTAGGTAGCCTCTCTGAAAAGCATTCTGGGTACAAGGAGAAAGGTCTCGGGGCATTAAATCGTCGCTAAAGAGGACCATCCGAGCGAAATAAAGAGATTTGTTTGACCGAGCGGGGGGATGATCCAGCCCCCATAAAAGGAGGGCTATATCTCTGTCTATAACTCCCGGCCTCGACCTCTATCGGTTTACGTTACCGCGGAAATTGGGCCCCTCGTCGGGAGCTTAACTATTTTCAACTTCCGTTTAGTCTTTCAGCTGAAATTCGCCTTTCACAAACCATAATTGCGCCATCGAATTTGTTTCCAAACACCCCTCCCCCGCAGGTCCCCTTCACAGATAAATGTAAACCTGCTTAAATTCACACTTTTGTAATTTCTTGAAAAATAACTATAATGCACAAATATATAAATAAATATAAATATAAATTGTTTATTGTTTGCCTAGTCTACCAACCATTCCTTCTGCATAATACTAATATTACTGTTACTATTAATTCTATATACTGTGACGATTACAATTTAATTGATATTTTCACAATGTTAGATTTCTTGAATAATGTCTCTTCTGATATAATCGCCTGAATCGCCCATTAAGATTTAATGCGTAACAAAGTTCAGAGGAGAAATTTTCCTCGTCAACCGTGTTTTGCATATTCACAATCTGGGGACAATACCAAGTTGGAGGCGAAGTTTGGGCTCGAGTTCATTTCTAAGTGGGGATACGACTGTTGCGGGGCAAACCTGTTGATGCCGTCTGCATTAGCGAGGTGGAGCTCGGTATATGACGAAAGTAAGAATTGGCTCTCATAAAACCCCGAATAGAAAGAGGGCCGGACCCCCCGACTATTTAAATTGCCTTCGTTTTGACCCCACCTCATATACAAGATTCGAGATTTACTTAGCAGTTCAACCGCTTGCGCCATCCTTGGAAACATGTTGCAATACTTGCGTTATCCGGTGTTTCACAACATATTCATGCCTAGATGAGATATTTTCCCAAGTATCATCCCAAAGGTGCTAAAAGTCGTAAGAGGCCATTAAAGTCAGGAAATCCTACAGCCTAAATATTGTTTTATTCCGCCCGGCATCTACATCACAACTATTCTGTCACATTAACCCAAATATCACGAAAACTAAGAAATTATACAGTTTTCTGTAAGAAGATGAGCCAAGTCGGTGTTTACTGCCATTTTGTTAGAGTGTTGGGGCGTAAAACAAAAACTAGGTAAGGTGTTGGGGGGGCGCATAGCGGTTGGCACCTTGAAACGCGGCATTCTGCGGTAGCCACGCTTGGAATGCGGTGCCCGGAAATTATTTCGAAAACGACGAAAAGGGGAGAGTTGTTGTTTTCCTCTGAACTTCCTCGTTTTGCTAATTCTTTTTATATTTCTCGCTTGAAATCCACGTGAGCCTCGAAGAAACCATAAATGCCCCTCGACCCTAAACCTACAGGAGAGAGAATGGCTTAAAAAATCAAATATATACATCGACTTTTAATCCACCGTAATTCTTAATGAATCCTCTTTGATTTAAATAGACAGTGAATTAAAGTATTATCATATGTTAGTCTACAAAAAAACTAATAGGGAATTGTCCCCTCGCATAAATTGTGTCATGTTCAATCAGTTTATAAATAAATTCGGGTACGGTAAATTGTAATGTCTGTACAGATTCAGAAATACCGTGCAGTGATCGAATATTCTGTTTCAGTCACAACGATTTGGCGTGGAACATCCGCAAGTTTCTGCACAACCAGTTGGGCAAGTTCAATTTTTCGGAGGACCTGAGGTCCGTGGAACCCTGGTCGAAGAGTAACTGGTCTCACACCGACCTCCCCAGATTGAAAGCCGGACTCATCGGAGCTCAGGTAAATATCATTTTCATAAAACCTATACCGATACCTGTTAATTGCAGTCGGCACCGTCTCATCAAATAACGACGATTTTGTAGATCGGAAATTACTTGCGTCGCACTTATAATTCAACGCATCAAGTTTTCATGCTTCGCCCACGTTTTTCTATTTTTTGATTCAGTAGAAACTCTTCATGAATTGCCTTTCGTTCATTACAACTTGAGTATAAAATATGAGGAGAGGACGTGAAAGGGCAAAATATATTTTTATCACACCAATAGATTCGGTGGCAGGTACAAGAAATATTTTTATTATTGCAAAAGAATATTTTGTTATGGGATTTTGGTATCGAGGATCAAAATCATCGTAATTTTATTTATCCCGGTTTAAAAGAATTTGTCCCGCGCCACTGAAATTTCACTTCCACTTAGAAAGTGGTACATTTCTTGGTACACTTATTATCAATTTCTTTGTTCATCCCCGCTTTCTAAAACCGCCATGCATTGCTCCACTTTTCCTGTCGTACAATATTACCAACTGAGTAGTTGTACGTAATGTTAGAGTCCATTAGTAGGCTGTGAGGTACTGTTGGGTCTTATAACTCCTGATGTATTCTTCTGTATTGGACGTTTTTGATGCTATTTAATTCGGCGCCAGTATAGCGATAGAAGGAAATAATTGGAAATCGATTCTCGTCACGAATCTCCCCCTATGAGGTTGGATGGGAGGCGAACTCGTCGGATATGGCCCGCGGACGTCGTAAAACTGCGGAATCAGTCCGATCCAGTTTTGGACGGCGATGTTCCCGGGCCGATTCCGGGGCGGATCGGAAAAGGAAGGGTCGTAAATTTGTTCGGGCCCGCAATTAGGCCCCGAGGGGCTCCGCCGCTGAAAAATTGTCCCCGCCCCACCATCGGCCGGCCATCGGTCCTTTGTTTTCGGTCAACTGTCAAATTAGCGGCCCCGCGGATGAAGAATTTTCGTTACAATAAATTTTATTTTCCCTGCCGGCGGACGGGATTCATTTGAGAAGTAACAGATAGATATTGGCCGGGTGACAAATTTATCGAGAGAATGAAATATACAAAAACCGAGTTTAACATGTTGCCGGTGGAAAATCGACGAGAGTGTGTAACAATAAAATTAATCCGCTACATTGCGGAAAAAGGTTTTCTTGCACATTAATTTAATTATTATTTTAATGCTTTACCATGTAACAATTCAAAATTTAAATTATTATTGGATCTGAAGAACTAAAGTCAATATTTCTAATAGTACTATATTAATAGTGTCCAAATATATTGTATCCACTTTACCGATATATCAGAATAAATGGGGTTCATGGGGTTAAGGTAATATGATTAGGTAAATCATTCGTTTAATTAATATATTTGATTTTTGGCATATGAAAAGTGCCATCTGTGTTTCAACTATTTACAACGTTTTAACATGGATTTCGTCGAAATTTTATTTAATTATTGAATGAAATCAATCACTCATAATAATTACTTGTATTGATTTTGGTTCAAAAGGTCACGTTTTTACATCAACACGACGGGGGCATTTTATCCCCTTTAATCTCATTAAATTGGGACTAATTTTTGCAAGAGGAGTTGGTAGATTAATAATTGACAATTTTATTAATCCAGGTGGAACTTAATTTAACAACTCCCGCTTTACTCATTTGTTGTCATATACATGTCCGAAAGTTAGGCCGCCGGTCGTGGTGGTAGTTAAGGAGGAACAGGGGTTTATTAATGTTGAACACCGCCTTGGGTTGGCGGTCTCTGAGGGGGCGTTAAACTGAGTGACAAGTCTGTGTAAAGGTGACAAGGAGCCTTCTAATCAGGCTTCACGCCCCGACCGCCCCCGCTACTCCCTTCATTAAATGATTGATAGTGGCCCTCGTCACTAGGACGCTTACCGATAGCCTTCTCTCTCCGCTCCCTCAACGTCGAGCCCGCATTCAAATTTTAATTCATAATGAATTCGCGACGTCAATACGGGATTAAATAGTAATAAGGAAGGGCGAATGAACACGATTTTTTTCCATGAAAAGTCTCGGAGGGTATTCACAATAGAAACTGGAATAGAAACTTAAGACATGCCCACGCTCCCTCGTTCGCTATCCCTATCTTCTCAGAAACTGTAGTATTAAAAGTCCGCTAGAACACCGTGTAAAGCCCGCAACTGAAAATTTGAACTTGCGAACAAGCACGTTACAACAGATCGGCAAAAGTATTTCGAACAGGAGGAAGCCACATTGGGCTTTAAATGTTGTTTGGATTTCTTAATCTCTGCTTCCCGTTTGGTAGTTGCCTTTTGTGTTTACTATCCTTAAATTTTACTGACTTAATGGTGCAAATATCATGACGCAAATTTCTTTTATTCCTTCCTCGCGTATTTCATATCGAACGTACTAATAACTCCGCTTAATTCTAATGAACGGACGGAACGGTAAACGCCGTTAGCATTTAATAGAAACCGATAGCGACAATCCCATTGGGGGTTATGCCCGAGGGTGGGAGTATTTAGGTACGGCCCTGTGATGGGTCGCGCTATCTGATTTATTATAGTGGCCGGTGCTGCCAGCCGCCGGGCCCGACCCCGGTCTAAGCGCCGACCCCCGAGTCGCTTTGCATTAATCGGAAATAATCCCCGTCCGACCGGACAGACGGAACACCGATTTCCAACAGGTGGCTTTCCAGCGGTAGCCCATCTCACCCGCCGAATACCATCAAATCAATCTCGACTGAAACGCGTTCGGTCGAAACTGCGTTGTTGTTTAAACAGTACTACAGTCCCGATAACGGGAACGCGGTAACCACGTCAGGATTAAAAAATGATAATGGGTCTCAGAATACAAAAAATTATTAAATTACAATTTGTAAGGACGAATGAACTTATCATTCTATTGCACAAATTGAGTTATATCGATGAGTTCTAAATCATTTGACTTTAAACTATAGGGTTTAATTATAGGGTGGGAAAATTTGATTGATAAATTTCGATAACTTGATTTGATCGATACATTTCCGAACTTGTTAAAAATTATCGAAAAAAGTTAGGAGTAATCCCTCCGCGGAGCTATAATTAATATTTAAAAATAGTTTTAAATTATGGCGCGTAATTTTCATATTTCCTGTTTTGATTAAAACTACCTCTGAACCGGTTTTCCCAAATTCCCATGATTTATTCAGTTAGTATCAGTGGAATGCAGCAAAACCGTATTAATATCAGCCCGGAAACCGAGCGGGCTGCAATAAAACCACCGCGTGCACTAATATAACCATCGGTTAACGACGCGTGCAAATGAATTTCGCTGTGATACCGACCGGGTCCTAAGCTTGGTAATTGGGTCCCGGCTATTTTTATATTTACGTTTACATCGAGATTTAACTTTCTAACTGCCGAATACAATATTTAAATATGTCAGAATGAATTTCGACTAACGCGAATCAAAAAAATCAAATTCGGATGACGAGTCAGCCGGCCGTCGAATAACAAGCGGCGGCCGTATTTCACGGGAAACTGGAGCTTTTCAATTCTCCCTCTTCTGTGTTTTTTTGCGGTTTTTTTTCTGTTTTGCCCGAACTTTGCCCGAATCCAGAGAAAACAAACTCCGGCCTGTAAATCATTTGCGGGCCGCTAAACGGCGGGGACAACACGACCGCTTACTTGGCCCACCCGGACCGTTGTTTTGACGCTCGACCGAAAGGCAGAGCGGGCGCACGCCCCTCAACAATAGTTTCATCATCGGTGGCACCCATTCCACCACCGCTAGGTGGGGTTGGACCGGCATCGTAAATTTCAACCTCAGGAGCAGTTTCGACAGCCCCCAAAGAAACAAAATACAACACCATTTCTAAGCCCTTCCCTTCAAGAGTGTTAAATCTTGAGGACTAAAGGCCAACTTGCGGACTAAGTAATTGTCCCCGAATCACATTCTATACACGAATTGAAACACTAAGGAAATAACTAATCGAATGATAATGTTTCACATCGTGAATGTGTTGAATCATCGAGGCATCTCGGTGCGGGGAATTTAAAATTCATCTCATCGTTTAGACAATGCGTTGCCACGGTAACCGTGGTCGGTGCCTCCTTCAAGGAACCGATAAGGGCTTGACGGTGGCTGTAGGAGTGAAGGGGTGGGGGTGCGGGTGCACTTGACCCGCAGCCCGTAACCGACTCGATACGCCCGCTTCCTCATTAGAGTCTCCAAAACACCGATCGAAGTCTTCACCCGAGCTCTCCAGTGGCCCCAATTCTGATACGCGTTCGAATTCCGGACTCCCCACCGGCCAAGCTTATCACACCACTCATCGTTCGCTAAGCTTCCAAATAACTCGCATTCAAGTGGGAACTAACCCTACATCGTATTTTCGACCGTTGAACAACTACTTCTATATAAATAGCATATCTTTCGAGAGTGAGTCTCTCATATTTTAATCTCTCACTCACACCTTATTACTTCTGCGTGTTTATTTATTAAATAGAAATAAATGTTAGACATTTTATGTCTGCTACAAGGTTTAACATCATTATTTTAGCCGAACTACAAGAACCGCATCATCCGCTTCGGCCGCGAAGCGAACAATATAGAAATCCGAAGAACATAAATTCCGGTTAATAGCATTCCTCACTATTCCCTAAAAAAATGAAGATCCGATAATCAGGTGTTTTCCTATTTCAATTGAGTAAAAATTGAATTCATGTCCTGTGCTACAACAAGCATAACTTCTTTATTGGGTGGCGCGGCGAGGCAACTTGACTACATCAAGAAGTTCGCCGCCTATAAAAAGGTTTCTGCAACAAAGGGTCTGGCAAGAGAAGTATTTTCCGATCGGCGGATGGACTCTGAATATATTATTTTGTTATTTCGCCTGCATTTTCCCTCTCCATTCGTCAACTTTATTCCAGTCTCGTTTGTCGCGGTCTCTATAAATGATTACAGTACGAGGTTGAAACAATTCTTGGTTTGCTTGG
The DNA here is from genome assembly GCA_019843655.1 of Lethocerus indicus. NCBI lineage: Eukaryota > Metazoa > Arthropoda > Insecta > Hemiptera > Belostomatidae > Lethocerus > Lethocerus indicus. The sequence continues at coordinate 21,956,266 of JACDQD010000005.1, read as the reverse complement.
ACCGAAGCTCCGCAAGCATGGTTGCACACATCAAATACCTAATCGTATTATGTCTCCCTGATCACATAATATAATAAAGGTATTCCGTGGATTCAATTTTTTTTTTTCATAATCTCGAGGTTCGATAAATTCGGGACAATAAATGTACACCGGTTGCGGTGAAAGCTTGAAGAGAATAAAAGTCGGGAAGGAAGAAACAGAGCCAGGAAGTCGGGAGACATCTGAGAAGGAGCTTTCGGAAGGAAGCATCTAAGTTCACTGGGATTTATTCGGTCTCACTCAGACCCCGGTCCACCCACCGACATTCCCCTTGCTCCTTTCACTCAGGCAATGCTTGTTAGCCTAATCGCTGTACGAATTCTAACCCACGAAATAGAAATTCATTATCTACAGTCGAGGCACTTTGGAATAGCGTTGGGTTTATGATAGTGGGGGGAGGGAGAATTCTGTACTGATACTCGAAACCTAAATCGATTGTGGGCACCCATTCCATTATCCATTATTATTATTATGGAAAAAATAAATGGCAGGGTTTAAAATCTTTGCTATGAGCCTTGTGATACCTCTAGGTACGATTTAAACCTCTAAGGTTTTCAATCAAATCGGTTTCGACTTTCGTTGGCTTTCATGATATAGTTGCGCGAATATACAGTAACTTTTATCGAATATACTTATTTAAGGAATAAACTCTATTATATTCGCCCTCATTATTATGTTATGAAATGTGCCACTGACATTACTACACGTTTTGAGCATTAGTTCACGCATTTAATATTCATTAAATACTAATTTACTCCTAATAGACGAATAAGGAATTCATTTTAGACTTCCAGGAAGGAAGGACAAGTTTCCAACTTTGGCAATATTCGGGTCGGGGGAAAAAGCTGCCGCCCGTTTTTTTTTTGTCCCTGCTCGGTCTCTTATTTTTTTTTAAATATTTATCTTTCCCGTTGGCCCATTTTCGTCGTAAGTCCGTAAAAGTCGCCGGGAGCCTTACACTTAATTAGAGGGGCTCGGGCGAGATCCCCGGCTCTAGGTGTTTTTTCCTTTTCTTCACTCTTATTACCCCGGCCTCGGAACCGGGGTAATTTTATGAATAATCATTTTCAAGTCCCCCCTCAGCAGGGCTCCAACAGAATTTCAACGGGGCTAGCATTATTTTAAGGCCCCCAAGAATTGAGCCGAGGTCGTACTGCAGCATTATACGGAGTCTTACCCTGCGCAGTATTATAAGAATAAACCGCCATAATTCCACCCCAACTATTTGTGCTTCAGTCATGTTTCCACTTTTCTTCCGCTTTGTTGAACTCACACATTTTTTCTCTCGATCGATTGCCTTACACAAATAAATGTGGACAAAAATTTAGAACCCGTTTGAAATACGCCGAAATAAAGTTGGACTTCTCTGCGGATTGTCAGACAGATTCGACAACTTGTAATTAATGTTCCCCAAGGATTGCCCCGAACCATTCCCGTACATAGTTGAAGCATTCTTAAGTTGCACTGTTCAAGGATGGCTGGCAGTTATATAATGCGGGACACTTATATAATGCGACAAATCCGCGTTTAAGTTGGAGGCTGGTGGCCCGAAAGAGAGAGAGAGACAGAGAGAGAGATAGCCTGCGCGTTATAGAACTTTCTACCTTACCGGTAAGAAGTAAGTTGATGGCGGCTGCTTCACTTCATATCGCCTAAGGGGAAAGCCCAAGTTCCGGTTCTGCCGAAAGATTGACAATATAACTTTCATGACGGATCTAATTTCATTTGATGATAAACCTTCGGAAGGGGGTAGGGATCCTCTTTTAAATTAGCCTCCGCGCTGATAAACCATTTAATCAAAGACTCTGTAACTTAGGAACGTTCGACGAGATGCGAGGCCAATTAAAATTTCTGTATTATCTGGTTGTAAAGTTTGTTTTCACTCTGTTAGTTTCAAAATATAAAAATATTGTATAACTCTTATCTTAATTTATACTTGTTTAAAATGATTATTATATTGTATTATATTAATTCCGTAGACTTTGTGTGTCTCCTTCTCTCAATTTAGTTAAGTACATTTTCAGGGGCGCTAGTTTATAAGTGCACCAAATGAACTTTTAGTTAAGTACATTTCCGCACCACCCTCAGGGGGCGCTAGTCTATCGGTGCTCTCAAAACCGCGTTTTGTGAAACTAGCGCCCCACTGAGTGTGGTGCGGAAATGTACTTAACTAAAGTTCATTTGGTGCACTTGCACCGATAAACTAGCGCCCCCTGAGGGTGGTGCGGAAATGTACTTAACTAAAGTTCACTTGCACCGATAAACTAGCGCCCCCTGAGGGTGGTGCGGAAATGTACTTAACTAAAGTTCGTTGGGTTCACTTGCACCGATAAACTAGCGCCCCCTGAGGGTGGTGCGGAAATGTACTTAACTAAAGTTCGTTGGGTTCACTTGCACCGATAAACTAGCGCCCCCTGAGGGTGGTGCGGAAATGTACTTAACTAAAGTTCGTTGGGTACACTTGCACCGATAAATTAGCGCCCCCTGAGGGTGGTGCGGAAATGTACTAAACTAAAGTTCGTTGGGTTCACTTGCACCGATAAACTAGCGCCCCCTGAGGGTGGTGCGGAAATGTACTTAACTAAAGTTCGTTGGGTACACTTGCACCGATAAATTAGCGCCCCCTGAGGGTGGTGCGGAAATGTACTAAACTAAAGTTCATTGGGTTCACTTGCACCGATAAACTAGCGCCCCCTGAGGGTGGTGCGGAAATGTACTAAACTAAAGTTCATTGGGTTCACTTGCACCGATAAACTAGCGCCCCCTGAGGGTGGTGCGGAAATGTACTTAACTAAAGTTCGTTGGGTACAGTTGCACCGATAAATTAGCGCCCCCTGAGGGTGGTGCGGAAATGTACTAAACTAAAGTTCATTGGGTTCACTTGCACCGATAAACTAGCGCCCCCTGAGGGTGGTGCGGAAATGTACTTAACTAAAGTTCGTTTAGTGCACCAATATGCTAGATTACTAAAAATGAACTTTTTTGAATAAATTTTGGATCAACAGGAAAACTTTTATGATCGTAAATACACAATACCAGGTAGGATCCTGTCATATATTTAGATGTCAGAACCTAATAGTTGTGACCAGTTATGTGATCAAATATATATTTGACCGATAATCCGCCAAAGACTTAAAACGATTAACAAAATCCCTCCCAACAGAAATAAGACAAACAACGTCCCCCTAAAACACAATAACAAGTCACATTTATATACACAAGACAAACAGACAACCTCCACAGTACAAGTGACAGTGACAGTGCAGTGAGGATGCCCAAAAAACATCCATATTGACTAACACCGCTACTGAAGATGGCGAGCAGCCGTAACCGGTAGCTCCTTCTACGAGAGGAGACAGAAACACACGAAATCTACGGTATTCCAACCCCTCGCAGACCACAATACAAGTATTCTAGATTATATTAATTGTTTCCCAATGTTTTCACCTTATAATGAAGGAAATTAAATCTAATCAATATAGAATCTGGCAAAAAAAATTAGTGCCCGAGATGAAAAACCTATTCTGATATTTTAAATGGGAGCGGGTTCCAGTTTTTCCTGGTATAAAGCGCGGTTATTGCGAAATGGGAGGGGGGGGGACGAAAATAATAAAGGATTAAAAATAATTGCCCTGCAGGCAGAGTGTTATAACTTTTTTCCAGTGCTCCACCTCCCGGTGTTTTAAATAAACAGTCTGCCCCCTCCGTATATCTATCTATCTTGCTTTAAACGCTGGCCCCCCAACACAAGCGTTCTGACCCCTCCCCCTATAAATTATTAGCGTCGTTTTCTAACATTTCACGACCGGCTATGCATTAAAAAATTCAATTTAAACGGTCTTAATTAAAAACTTGGACCATATTAAGTAACTAGATTGAAGGGAACCAATTAATTTGATTATTTCCAGCCTATTCTTTGAGACACAGGCAATAAGAAAGGATATCTCGAAATACAAAATAATATAGTAGCATTTGATCTGTAATGCTGATTGGTTCATATTGCTCACTCATTCTATAAAATGGTATATATGCGTTTCTATGTTTGTGTACATTCGTGTTTCGTCTAATGCGGATACAAATATTTAATCCAGGGCAAGACATTGCGTAATGTTTTCTTAAAATTCCTGCAGGCTTAATAAAACAAGTAGTTTATTAAATACCAGTACAACTTATATAAAATCGCCTTAATTCGCATCGCCCAGAGTGCGAAATGATCAGTCTGCAGTTTTCAACTCAATTGGAATAAAGTGGTGGGTTTTTAGAGCTACCTATTATTAGAGAATATTTGGTAATTTCATGAAATGCCCCTCCGCAGTTTAATGGTCATTTTTACAGGCGACATCGGTTCCAATTTAATTTGGGCCCATTCATTACGATAGCTCGTTGCCCGTCTCATCAGTTAGTTGTTGAATGGTCGCTGGAGTGAGGCCACTCCAGGGCTTAACGCGTTCAAAATAAAGTTGTCGGAACTGCCGGTGTTTGCGCCCCCGAAATCGGCCGGATGTAAGCCGCCTGCCTCCCACCACTCTCTATAAATATCACAGGTTTTTCTCTGTTTTGTTTTTCCTCCCGTTATATATGCGTGTGCGTGTATATATATATATATATATATATATATATATATATATATATATTTGTCTGTTTTTACGTGTTTACACATGTATTTCAAAACAGGGGGTTAAAGTATAAATGAGCTTGCTGCGTATAAAGCTTCCTGCTAGTGGATTAAATGGTAGCTCAGTGTGGGAAGAGGAAATTAACTACTAACACCGATTGATAAATGAAAACCTCTGAATACAACATACATTTTCACATCTTATATTATAGCGAATGTACCTTATTATCAGTTCATAGAACAGGAATACCTTCGAGATGTTGTTCAACATTTACATTCCCTTTGGTGTAAATAGCAAAAAATGTAATGAACGCATTTATCCTGTCTTACTTTTCCCCATTCAACTATAATAATTAGATTTTCTCACTTTTACAGTTCTGGTCTGCATACGTCCCTTGCGACGCCCAGTACTTGGACGCAGTCCAGTTGACAATGGAACAGATAGATGTCATCAAGAGGCTCACACAGGCTTACAGTGCCGACCTTCAGTTCGTCACCACAGCTGCAGGTAACGCTAAATACCTATCTAATCTACGAATTATGCATATATATATATATATATATATATATATATATATATATATATATATATATATATAAAGTCATGAGGTATTAAGTCATTAGGCTCTGGACATGAGCCTAATGCCTAATGATAAGGCAGCTCATTCGAAAACTTAATTACACCCTCAAAAATATTTAAAAAATTCCTTAAGAAATTAAATTTTTTTCCTTAAGAATTTTAAGAAATCATTTTAGGAAAATTATAATATATATTGGATGAATGGAATCCTAAAGAGCACTCTGGATTTACGAGCTCGAAATCGAAACCGGGGAAGACCCGGGTTCTGATCCCGATCGCGTACCTATGTTTCAACTGCTAAAACGACATAATTAAAAATTATTACAACTAAATCGGTTTTGCTTACGGTACAATTTTATTTGAAAGCAATGCACAATGTTAGAAGACCGTTATCCATGATGAGGTAGTGGGGCTAAGCGAGACGGCTGTAGTTGGCGTATAATCCCTCTCCGCAGTTTCCCAATTACCGGTTAACGAGTGCCGGGGGATGAAGAAGAAGGTACAACTGATAGCGGTCCCTGGTATCGATAATGAATGGACGGCCATCGGTCGTTAGCCTGACCGCTGGTCTCACTAACGAAGACCTGCCACTTTCTTTCAGCTTGGAAGAATTTTTTTTTTGACCTAATGTTTCGCCTTTACAAAGACCCTGCGGCCGGCTCTTTCCTGGGGCTGATTCTGCACAACACAAAACCGAGATGTTATAAATCTGTACAAATTTACTTCGTCTAAAATATTCAACAGGATTTTATTTCATAAATATTACAGTATAACAAAAATGCAAACGATTACAATGCGTTAAGATACTAGTGGTGGGCGGGAGGCTTCCATTTCTGATAAATTATGACGCATGCGATTTCCTGTTTCCTGCTGCCTATTTAATTCTATGATTAATACAAAATCGACAATGAAAACAAATTTAAAACGCGAATGAATTTATACAAAACGAGGGACAAATAACTAAATTACTCAAGTAACGAATATGTATCGTGAAATCTGAATTGAATCGACCTTTCGAGGCCTACAATTGTTCTTTCCTTTGGAATGGTGAGATGGATTTTAAAATGAAAATTAGGATTGAAAGTTGGGAGTCCTTGGCGGTTTTCATAAGCCCTAAGAACAATGTCAACATCGTCGAACTCCAGTTCCACAGGACACTTTATGAAACAAGGGGTTGATACTAAGCCCGCAACACAATTCTGTTCGGCGGGTCAGTGTTTGAAGGCTCTGCGGGGCTTATTTTTTTAAGGCTTGACATAAATTGATTTTAAAACTGAGCAACGTTGAATTCTATTATAATTAAATTACTAATTACCTTAAATTTGTAATTTTATCGAAATCAGTCATTAAAATACCTAATAAATATCTTAAAATTAAAAAACAGGTTTAACACCTTTGTGCTAATGACAATCATAGAGTTTTAGAAATGTCTCTTCACTTCATCCTTAGCTAATAAAAAATTATGCTAATGAAATTGCATATTTATCTAGCCCTTCTTTAGATTGCCCCTCCAGTTAACGCAATGGTGCAAATAATTTGATAACGCAGCTAAAACCGATGAGACGAACTGACTCGCGCATCATCGAGCAATTACTATTTCCAGGTGATTATAAAAGCAGATAATTTGCGTGTGGTTCAGACCATTTTTAACTGAGCAGAGAATTTGCGTTGGGATTCGGCCCACGCGGTCTCCTTTTGCGGGGGCTCTCCCACGCGTTATTATCTGAACCCGGAACCAGACGAGAACACCAATAACGCGTTACTCTACATCAATGTGGATATATATTATATGTTGAACAATTTCACGCCAGCTGAGAATTGACCCCTGGCCCACTTGACCTGTCACGAATTGACCTTTGTCCCAGAGTTGGACCCTAGTTATAATTAACTTTATAGGGTTATGATTAACATTCCTTTACTTCTTCCATATTTTAGCATCTTATTATTGAGTCCATAGACGACTCATTCTCGCAATTTTATATCAGTATTCAGATCAGGAAATTTCAGTATTATTTCCATGTTCTGTTATACCATTTTAGGCAGGATAAACTCCTTGCCAAGAAAGCAGAAGATAATCGCTATTTCCCATCCCTTCTGCCGGTAATCGGAACGGCAGCTTATACTGTAAAGTTAGGATTTTATGGAATGGTAGGTCATGGAATTTATACCGAATGATCAGAAGAGCCGATTGTTTGAAATAATTATGAGTGGATCTCCGATGTTCTCATATAGACTCTGCAACGAATATCGCGGCCTATCCATTTATTACTGGCCCATAAACGTCCAATAACACGAAGCGAAAAATGAAAACGGATTTACTACACCGTGTACGCGGTCGGTGAGGCTTGAGAGATGGTAGTGACTGGGAGGCGCCGGTAATGAAGGCTTACCCGAAACGTCAGTACTAATGACAATAGATAGCGAAGAGGCCCACTCCCTTGCCGAACAGGGGCCAATATCAAAATGTAAGACTCGAGCCCCCGGCCCCCGACCACCATCCCCTTTGGCCCTGTAATGAGTTCGCAACTGCCGGTATCTCCTGGCCAATATATCAGAGACTGGCGTGGCGGCTTTAATAACCCTTTTATATATTAGGAAGATAGGGGTGGGACGAGACGACGGTGAGGAAAACAGGAGGAAGGAAAGGGAAAAAATCCGGCGCGATAAAACCCCAACCCTCTCCTGGACCCTTTCCCCCGGGGTTGATGAATCTGACCCAGGAGAAAAAGCTCGCACCGCCCTTTAGTTTAGCGCCTAATGGGGAAACGCTCCGTTAGCGCCACCCACCGCCCCCTCAACCTCCTCCCGGCGGCCCACCCTTCTCCCTCTCGTTACCCCCAGTGAAAATTATCCGCTCGGATATCGATGCCTTCCCCGGGAACGGGCGAGTGGGTAGTGTGGGGGAGGATTCAATTTATTTCTATTAGCCGACGCCCGGGACCTTAACGAAATCCCAGTCGGATAGTTTAATGGCCAATAATAAATTTTACTACTGGACTGAGGTAGGGAAAACATTAAAAAAAAGAAGAGAGAGACGTCGTCCGATTTTAATGGCCTTAGATCCCCCACCATTAGAACTTTGAAGGGGTTTTTATTATTTATTCTAAAACGTTGGGGACCTCCCCCAAGAGGGAAAAGCGAACCCGATTGCCTTCATATCCGGTTACAGTTGTTAGTTAGTCCTATTTGCAACTGATATAAAAATAAAATACTGTATACGTCGAGAACATCCTAATGTCCACCAACGTGTGCATCTGATGACGAAAGAAATAATTACGGATTTAATACAGTTTTATGTTAAAAGAAGTAGTCGCAAAAAAAAGAAAGAGTACGCATTCCGATATAGCCTAAATGGTAAAAGCACTTCCATACTTTAGCACTTTAAACTGATTGTGGATGGAGGTTATATAACTGAACACTATATAACAGAAGAACTACAGCAGGATCTAAAGTAGTTGAGAAAAGTAATGAAATTATAGTCAATTACAAGCATTATATAGAAATAAAAGGAAGTAAAGCGAAATAAAGTAATAAAGTCATCGAAACAGAGAAAATAGTTAACTATTTATAGAGCAGACAAACTGGTCGACTGGTTCTCGAGGCAATCAACAGTAGCGGTTGACCGAGGACAGAAGGAAAAGGCCCCGGGGCTGGGGGGTAACTAAGCCGGCTTCCTCGGCCCGCATAGGAGCACAGCCGGCCTTTAAAAGCCCCACTAGAATATTATCTGAGCCCCCGATAAGGGGGCGAGAGGGAGCAGCCGACGTTTTGCCGGCCCATCGCCGGGGCCTATCTCTTCCGGTCGAGGGCGACTCAATCCCCGGCATTAACCGGACATAAAATACACTACAGGAGGGCCCCGTCTTATATTGTACCACGGTCTTTGAGAGCCAGAAAAGATTTAGCGACTCATGTCACACTCGGCACAAAGAAGACCGAGCGAATCTCCTATTATTAACTTTCCTTTTTATTAAACGTGGAACCATTCAGAGAGATCCTATTCAACTGCAACCTGACCTGGATGACACCACGATTGATGCCTGAAGCCCTAATGAACAATTATTGAAGTTCTTTTGTGGTGCTTGTTTTGTAGATTTCAAGTCGGACTTTATTTTGTCAGGCGGAGAAATAATGTCAGGCCGGATGCTGTAATTAGTGTAGTCTTTGAAAAGTTTTAATCGGCGTATTATGCTAAGAGCACAGAAATGCACAGAGGAAGAGGCGGAAATAGGAAGAACGGTCTGAATGAAGAGAGGGGTAGGAATGAAGATGAATGAGAGGAGTAACGCCCAAGAATGTGAAAGGACCGGTTTCTTCCATCCCTGTCACATTCCGATTGAGTCCTTTGAATAGGTTTTTTTCCACTCCTTGAACAGTTTAGGGCTCTCAAATTTTAGTTTCAAGGAGAAATTCTGGACATAAAGAACAGAACTTATATTTATTTTACTTTTACTTTTTTTTAATACCCGCTCTTCAGTTGGTAATAAGTTTTAAGAATAGGAATTTATTTACCAAACTGCTTTCGATTGTATATCCGAATAGGATTTACCGCACTTTGTTGGGAATTTGAAAGCCGAACTTGAATTTCGTAATTAAATTAACTTTGGGCTGAAATGCGGTAGAGAGGAATGGAATCCTTCGATTAGTTTTGCAAAGACCGCCCTTACATCTGAACCTTCTCCAATTCATTTAATTCAAACCATAGTTCGAGATAATTTGTAACAATCGACGATAATTTGTAAGAATCACGAAGAGATTTAAAAATAATTAATTACAGCTAAATCTATTTTATGATACCAGCAATATTTTAGTTTGATTCTTATAGTATCGCAATCTTTAAACATCAGTTGTCGATCTAATAAATTCATTTAATCAGATATAATATAATAACATTAAATAATAGAGGTCACTTTCAAATTTGTTTCACTGTGATTATAATCTTCTGTGTTTCAATTATATATAAATTTCAATTGTAAATCCTAGATACAACATTACATCAAATATTCATTTATGAAATACAACCAATTTCTTTACAGTAAATATTCTTATTCATTTCAAGAAGAGTTTATGAATTATTGCGAAATAAATAATGTCTAAAGCGAAACCCACTGTCTTTTTCTAATATCTGAACTTGATAGTTCCACTAATGCAAAAATGAGAGTGGAAGTTCTAAGCGATTAAAATGTCATTAGCGATATTCACTATCAAAGACAATGGGGGAGAAGGGCCGACGGGGTCATCAGTAATGAGGTTATGATTATACAGGGAGTTATCCCACTGCGGAGAAATGCGACGCGGCGGCTCTCACGCGCTCTCCTCATGTAGAGTGAATTCATTCATTTATGTATTTAAATTATATTACGTAATAGATTTAAAATTTATTAGCACTGAGAATCACCTAATCTGGACGCCGAAGTAAAAATTCTAATTAAGTAGGGTAGAGTTATTCGAGAAAAAATAAAGCCACTGCGCTCACAGTAGCGAAGTGCTGGGAATTATCAGAATAGGTTGGTGGGATCAATTGCTGTAGGGCGTCGACTAGAATTTTGGAGGAAACTCGGCTAAATTATTTATTTGTATGATAATTTCGGTTCGATTAACTATTTTCAGAGCACTATAGTTGAAATATTTTTTAGCTAACGGAAAATATTGTTTCTGTTTTATTTGAATTCCGTTTGGGACATTCAAATTACGGCGATATTTCAGATTTGAAACTTAATACCTATACTGTTATTGCCTATTATTCTATGTACTGTTATTTCCGGATTGTATTTTATGTATAAATTTTCTCCAGGTATCAAAGAGGCGCACAGAGCCGGGAGAATAGCGAGCCTGATCGGTGTGGAGGGTGGCCACTCGCTCGGCAGTTCGTTGGGAGTTCTCAGGATGTTCTATGGGCTGGGTGCGCGCTATCTCACTCTCACCCATACTTGCAACACCCCATGGTAAATAAAATAACGACAGTAGACAGTGGTATCGCACAGTAATATATATCCGGTTATCAAAATCTGAATCCAAGTCAAATTTTGATGACAAGAAATATATTAATTCAAAGTACCTGATTGGATGTTTAAGTTATTCCTTATTACGTGTTACAGATATTGTTTATTAAGAATGAAATGGAAATAAAATATTCTAGATACATTTAAATTTGCTGTCTTAGGGCGGGCTGTTGTTCTGGTGATGAGATACAAGAGGCGGGCACCGACGAGATCCTGGGTCTATCTCATTTTGGCAAGGTAATTATTTTGCCATATTTTATTATTAAATTGTTATTCTTAACGATTACCTCGGATAGAGTATATGTAGTTCAACCGCCAATCTTCCTATGTACTAAAAATGTATAAAAATGTAATATAACTTTCAGAGATCCACCATCACCCTAATCCACTAGTCCAAACCCTACTATCTCCCGACATCCCAAATGTTCCTTACAGACGCCTGAAAAGGAAGTGGCCACGCGACCTAAATGATTAAATAAAATATTAATAATAATAAATAAATTAAATGAAATTAAAAACAAAATAAATAATAAAAAAAATAAATAAATAACAATAATAAAAAAAGGGGGTAAACTAGTGGGTTTCTCCTCTAATTGTAGATTATTGTAGCTAGTGATTTCATCAATGTTGCTTATTGTATAATTTTACAGTTGTAACAATAAAAGAGACAAAAACTTTCAGAGCTATTATCATTCATTTTGAATCATAAAGCATTATTTTCGACACTTTCTGCCATTTTAATTGTAGGTTGACATTTCTATTTTTTAGTGACGTGCGGTTGGTGTTTTGAATATATAAATAACACAAATGAAATAATCAATTATTGTAGCCTACTTCGGTAAAGTAATGCGAAGGAGAATCGCTGCATCCAGTTATTGATTGTAATTTTTTTTCAATCGCATTTGGCAGGGCGGTAAAAATACCTCGGTTTAATACAAATTTTTTAACCGTCAGCCTCGTTCCATTCATTGGGACCGCCCTTTAGGGGCCGCCCCGAAGGGTTTGACGTCTATTTGATTCAATCTGCGTCTTGAATTCAACTTCTCGACACCGCTCTGAAGAGGCCCTTCATTTTCGGGATTCGCGTCTCTTGTCTCGGACTGAGTTGTCAAACAAACGACACCAAGTTCATTAACGCCCCCTCACCCCTTCTCTACAATTTCCTGCGGGTTAAGGCGACTCCAATACCAGAGAATTTCGACTCGTATCGGAAAATGATAATAAAAGGTGATATTATTGACTCAGTCAAATTAAGGAGTTTTACAAAAGAGTATATTTCGAAACTAGCTCAAAAAATGCCCGAGATAAATGAAGAATAAAAAAATATTTCTATAGTTTCTGACATTTTTTCGTGTTATTCATTTCTTCTCATTATTCGTAGCTTTTGATATTAAATGTCCAAATCATTTCGAAAATTTCACTGTTTGCCTACATGCATGGGGGAGTGGAGATTAAATATATTTCACGATTTTTTTATCTAAATGAACCAGTATTAAAATCGACACAGTTCTGTCTAAAGAGACAGAATATAAGGCGTTCAAACCTCGGCATGACAGGGGGGCTAAATAAAAACATAGAAAGAGCTTGTTCCGGAACTAATTTAAAATTCCGATGCAGCCAAACTTATTTGGTTCATGAATTTCTGTTCCCTGCTCCAACCTCCTGAACTTCAGGTCTAAGTTAGGCCCTCCTGGAAATAATGCAGCTACAAACTTAACAATTTCGCTTACTAAATTCCAGTGACGGCTTAAAATACCAAAGAAACTGAACTTACAAACTTTAAAGCTTTGAAAAATATGCTTTGTTCAGTCTATTTTAATTATTTAAAATAATCTAGTTAAATATTCGTACATTGATTTATTACTGTTTATTGAATTCTGCAAATCAACGAAAGTAGGCGTCCCACAGTTCTAAATGATACATTGAATAGTTTTCGGAAATAGCCTAGTTGAATATTACGAAATTGCATTACGTTAACAACAATTTCATGCCATTCATATGCATTATATAAAAATAACTCACTTGACACAACTGACTGCCTCACTTTTGTCTTATACCTGTTACTGTATCAAATTTAATATGCGAAATATTTATATATTTTGTTATTTTGTCGAATGTAGAATTAATTGGATATTTTAATATTAGAAGTGGATAAATGTAATTATTATTTTAAAAGGTAAGCTCGAAAGGTATTGATTAGTCGGAAAATATAATAAAAATTGATAAATGTATTACTGTCCTTGTATTAATGTGAAAAAATGTTCCAAAATTGTAATGTGGATTGTAAATTTGAACCATTTTTGGTTTAGCTTGTGGTAAGGGAACTGAATCGTTTGGGAATGCTGGTCGACCTGAGCCACACTTCGTTCAGGACGATGGAGCACGCCCTGAACGTCTCCACCGCTCCAGTCATATTCTCCCACTCATCCGCCTTCGCTGTCTGCAATTCGACTCGTAATGTGCCTGACAACATCCTCAAACTTGTGGTAAGTCATCACAAACCGTGTATAACAACGTAATTCCGCGCGTAATGCGCATATAGAAACAGTTTCGCGAAAAAGTTTAATACTTGTTAAACCCTCAGAAATACTGCAAAATATTGGTACTGATACGATTCACTGTCAGTGAATATATGAATTCTATCACATCCAGCAAATTCACTTTCCCAATCTCTAGAGTTGCATTTAATTTGGATAATACTCCACATTTCTATTCAATAAAGCCTGCAAGTCAAATCTCAGAACGAGACAAGTATCTTGAATCTAACGTATTATGAATTCTGAACGCGAGAAGTTGGGAGAAGCTCGCTGGCAATAAGATAGTCGAGTTTCGGGTGCTTATCTGAAACTAATCTGCTCCGCATCCCATTAGCGGAGAAATGCCTCGGCGCGCTTTAATGATCGATTCCACGATCTCAAGCCGGCGTTCGTATTCTTACATAAATTTAAATTCATTTCCTCGGGCGCCCCAATCAATTACCGTCCCACCCATTGAAGGGATTGAAAAATCAGAATGCGATCGATACTGACGATGGCTCCTTTTCTTTTTCTCCGTTTCAGGCCTTAAATGGTGGAATAGTTATGGTAAATTTCTACACTTACTTCATTAGTTGCAACCATACAGCAAGAATGGAAGATGTCATTGGTGAGTCTCAAAATTGTTATACAAAAAATGTATTCGTATCGAAGGGCAATGTTATGAATCAAATGGGAATATAATCCAGTATAGTTCATTTTGGATTAAAGATATTTTTAATCAATATATACTGATAAAACGAAATAAACATACCAGGTATTGAATTAAATAGAACATATAATAACAAAGAATTAATGAATGCAATCAACCCTGCGATCTTCTGACACAATTCGCTATTTCTATCTGAAGATATTCCTGCGTGCACTGTCACTGCAATTTCAGCAATAACAGTCCCTTGAATGTTCAGAAAGTCAATTTATTTTAATTGAATTTTAATTTTTTTTCCAGCTCATATAAATCACATAAGAAAAGTGGCTGGAGAAGACCACGTTGGTCTTGGAGCAGGTTACGACGGAATCAACAAGTAATTATTTCTACATCATTTTTTCAATATTGACAGTAATCATTTATTCAGTATTGATAGTTTTTTACAACAATACCCCGTTCTATAACACAGCCCTTTTTACTAACTTCCGTAAGAACTGACGAATAATTATAGGGTAATATTTAAACGCAATCTGATTGACCATATAATAAATATTGATTTAAGTTGATTACTGATTTGTTTTAATTTATATATATGAAAAAAAATTTGATGAAACTGTATGTTTGCCAGAACACCAGTGGGCCTAGAGGACGTATCAGGGTACCCGGAGTTGTTGGCGACACTGTTAGCTGATCCAAATTGGAGTGAAGTGCAGCTTAAGAAACTTGCTGGACTCAATTTTCTACGCGTTCTTTCAAAAGCCGAACAGGTTGGGCGACGTTTACAAGTATTGGAAGAATAATTAACAATCGTTAATTATCGGAATTCCTTCCACATTCCGAATTAAACCTTCTGAATATGGAACTTGCGGAGAAAAAATAAAATAAAACCGTGGCGTCCAAACTTCTAAAAATATTCTTCCATCCATCCGTAATGAGGTGGGGCGCAAGGGTTTTATTTTAGGCCTAAGTGCCTTACCGAAAGCCTTACAGGAGCAGTTTCGTGGAAATTCTCTCTCAGAACTGCCAAACACCAAGAAAACTACCATTCTCAATGGAATTCAGGACATTTCTACAAACAATAGCTCTTATTTCTTTTATTCCAAATCGCTTAACTTTTTTTCTGTCAGACTTATGCATTTTAAATTCCAATGTGATAGACACACTCATTTAAAATTTTATTTAATGTATTACTGGTATACGATTATCTTACATAACACTTGTATGAAGGGGTTAAAAGGTAAACCTATATTCTGTGGCAAGCCTTTTGTTTGTTAACTGTAATAAAATTAGTCAAGTACTATTTCTTAACGTACAATTGCCACGCACTTATTTTAGCACTCAGGAAGATTCCATAACCCGAGGGGAAACAAATTCTTTTGGTTGCTTGCTTTAGCTAGTCACTGCCTCAATTAATTCATTCATTGGAATTTCTTGCCACCGAAGAATAAATTAAGAGGGTTTATTAGATGATAGAGGGGGGCTAGGTAGAATATTTAAGTACCGCTCATATTTTAGTAGAAGTTTAGGTAAATAATGGTAACTAAAAATTGATAGGAGTATAGAAAGGGAACATAGACTACGGAGAGGGCATATTTCGCATTGTATGGGTAATGTATTTAAATGAGCGAAAGGTGTCCGGGCCAGAACTTGAATTGTCACTAACAGGCTTCCGTTGAGAAGCGTAATATTGTGGGCAAACCTCGGTTGGCAGTGGTTAACCCCCTACTGCACCGGGGTTTTTCTTCTTTTTGGAAACCACATGAGCGGGTCCCATTGGAAGGGTTTTTGCCCTTCCCTTCTGGTGCCCTCTGGGCTGCTTCCGGCGTTTCGGTAGTCCTACTGCTTCCATCATCAGGGTCCTCTATATTCGTGGAAGTGAGGTATCGTTAATCATTAACCGTGATGAAAGTGGTCCTTATGTTCCTTTTTCTAAAACTGACTGTTAAAACGTGAAGTCCTGTTAGTACCGGAAACCAGTTAGTGACAATAATTTATTTGTCAGGCTGGTTTCTAACCGTTCTGTATTAGTTATGTAACCAACAGAAACCGCCGATATGTAATCAAACATATCTATCCGCCGCACAGTGAAATTGTCAGTAACCACGAACTCCCAGTTAAGAACCACTATTCAAGAATTGGTTGGATCCGTAAGCCGAAAAGCTCATACTCGTCTTAGTACCTGAGAATGATCTAGTATCATTGGATATATTTCTAGACACTCTTAACTTCTCCCCAGTTTTGTCTGCCAATCCGTAGAATGTATGGAGCCTCTTGTAATTTATTAATGTAATGAATTATTATATATTTTATAGAATAATTACATTTTTTCCTAGTATGATCAGAAAATCGGTTTTACTGAATTCGAATTAATTCTCGAGATTAATACCGGTGCAATTATGCCTTTTAATGGTCAATTTTCTGACCTTCTTAGAATAGTATTTAACGTTAAATGTCTAATTCCAATCTTGGATGTACAATCAGTAAATAAATAATTATTGTAATAAAAAATTCTTACATCAATACACTTATACATAATAATTAATGTACAACTCTGCGATTATTCGATTTATGAAGTCTATTTAAAACCATTTTTATTTATATTATGGTAATATTTTCTCCAAACTGATGGATCGAACTAATTTGAGTTATCAAGAAGGGTTTGTAACAAAAATCTATGAAATTTTACTCAATAGTAAATCATTAATGAAGGGACGTTAACCCACTACATACGGGAAACATTTACTTATTAACGTTATTTCGTATTTGATCGTTAGGCTGAAATAATCTGTCCATTACACAATCATTCCATGTCATATGTTTTGAGCAGATAATTAGAAAGAAGTTAGAGCCCAAAATAAAACATCAGCTTATTACTATTATATGTACTAATATAATTTTTTATAAATAACCAACGGCTTCTCACTCGGCTTCTAGGAGACTATAGAGTCAGTCTTGTTTGAGAGGGCAATAGTGGGGAGGGAGGACGGTATAGGGAGAATCGGGATGAAAGAAAGCGGGCGATAAAAGGAAACAGCAATAAATAATGTTTGAGCCGTGTCTATTGTGAGACGGGGTTTGGGCCGTTTCCAGCCGAGTTCCTCCCACCGGCCGGTATGAACTTGTTTACCCCCGAGCGCACTCCGGCCCGTACCACCCTTTCTCATTTTTGTCCAAATCGTACCGATTGTAAATCACACTCCGATTTTAGCCTAATTGTCTCCGTCACCCTATTCCGCCCACCGGGAACAAATGGAATTAACTACCGGCCTCTTGCAGTTATGAATGTGCATTAATCCGCGTTTTCTTTGTTTTTAAGATCGAAGAGTTCAACTAAAAATTTTACTTAAGTGAAGTCTATTTTCGTCAATTGAGAAATGCAGTTATCCTTTCTTAGTTTTTCGATTGTACAGCCGGACGTGTTAACAATTAAGACAGTTTCCTACGCCTAAACGAGGTTCAATTTGGCCGGCGTCGCTTAGAGACCTAGTCAAGCCTAAAAGACTATACTTTACACGTAAAATATAGTACCCGCTTCAGCAATGAGAAAAATTTAACATTAGTCAAAGGGAGATTGAACTGAAGGGTGGGAGGGTGAAAGTATAATGTTCGTCGATAACGGATAGTAATTGCCCTTATTGCATGGGTAAGAGACACTATACACTAGGATACACTAAGACACACCAGCAACCTGCAGTTGTAAGAATAAGTAATGTGGCTCTCCTCTCGAAAAGCCTGGGGACTCCTGGTCGAAGATATTCTTGATTGGTTCGTATAAATTCATTCCATCCTTTCTTCCCTATCGGTTGTAGGTCCTGAATTATATAGGTTTAGGTCACTCACCATCGTCATTATCATTCCGCTCTTCGAGTAGCGTGGTACCTATTTATGTACCGGCTTAATGCGATTTATATGTTACACCTGGCTATAAAATAATATTCTGTAGTCATGTCCCCAAAGTAACACTATTAATTAATGTATTTCATATATTCATTAATGTTAAACCTCAACTCATAATCATCCGATGTAGTTAAGGTATTACATCATTTAAATAATTTTTAATTAGAAAAAAATATACGGTTATAATAGTTTATTTAGAATGCGATTGCAACAGGTGCGAGATGAATGGCAGGGCGAAGGTGTGACGGTAGTTGAAGAATTAATAGCTGCCTCAGGACCAAAACCACCATCTGATTGTGTCTACACGGACTCATGATCTCAACTGCAATTTAGCATCTTGTTCGTTGTTTCAATTGTCTAGTAGTGGATCTAATTGTAACAAATCGACAACACAATAAAAATAAAAAAGAGTTGAAGATTTATCGTATTAGATCCATTTTTGGGGTACAATTTTATAGTAACTAATTGAATAGACCATTTCTTAAGACGTACGGTAAATTATGCATTTAAGTAATTTTTTTATGGAACACATTTTATCTAACAGTGACTAAATGAAGAAAAGTAACTAAATATTCGTGTTAACTGATAAATCGATAATACAAATACTTTTTTAATATACAAATATTAATACTAAATAGTATACTTCTGAATACTGCAAAAAATGTTCATTTTAGACAACAATTATTCCTATTTATTCGTTCCGTTTGGTTTCTTCCCAAAACAAATTTAATACCTAAGGCTTTCTTATTTTTTTGTCATATTATATTAAATTGAACATTAAATGATCACTTATTTAATGAATATGTGGATGAATCTGTTACTATATACTACGTGGGCCTAAGCCTAGACTGGTTTCAGCTTTGCACCACTACTAGGTCAGAAGTCATTGAACCACTAATGATGCAAACTCTGGAATTCTCTAATGGAAAAAATCTTGACCTATTGCACGTTGGCTAGTGTTATAGGTTTAAACCCTGGAGAAATGATTTATCTACATATAAATGCATTTTGAAATTAGTTGACCATTGATAATAATTTAAAATTTTGTTTACTGTTTAGCTAAAATCAATTTGTCAGTGGGAATTATTTGGGAAAATATTTGAATGGTGTTGCATTATTGGGAATCCCCCAATATTGTTAGATTAATTGAAATTATTCATGTTGATGTGGCACTAAGCTTAACTGGTAACAGCGTAGAAATATAGTATAACAAAAGTTGGAACATAAAATTTGTAAATTTTATAAGGTAATTTAGAAAATTAACTAATTATTATAACTATAAATGTAATAAAAAAAACTCACATGGCCGATGCCAACCTAAAAGAGTTTTATCTCTTATCACTGTACAGAACACCTAAGTATTGTAATAGGAAAATTGGTAATATAGCGACATACCATTAAAATACTTATCCTTATATACACCTTAGGCCTATAAATAACTTAATATAAATCAATTTCCTTCAATTTAGGAAGAAATATATTCAAGTGGCTGTGAAAATATTGTAGCGGTTTTAGTTTCCTTATGATGCATTAATGTGATGCTTTTTGCTTCTTTTTCCAAACTGAAAAGTTATTTTGGAAGCTTGACTATAACCCATGAGTTACTTGAATATGTACCATGCTTGTAGAATATATTTTCAAACCATATAACATACAAGCTGATTAATAATAATTTCAAAAATTATCCCCACCAAGTTAATAGATTTATTAGTTCAGTAATATTTCACCAACTATAATTCAAGTTAGTGGAATATAGTATATCAGAGTCTAGCTTTCAACCCAAAAAGTATGAGAACCCATGTACAATATTTGTATCAGCAGAATTCAATGTAAACATCCAAATGGTCATTAAACAAAGGCTTCTGATAAAGTTCATTTGCAAATCGCATTGTTCAATGTCAGTTGTTTACTGTGCTGCATTTGTATTCTGTTACTTGTAATGTTAGATAGCTGTACAACTGCCAATGAGTTCGGACTTTGGTTTTGTAAGAGTTTTGCTATTCCATTTAAGAGACAGACAATCTTTGAGAGCAAAACGAGTAAGGGTATTTCATTGTATTCTGTGAAAACCAATATATTTTAGGAGTTTGACAGGTTAAAAATATACAAATTTATATGTAGATTATATAATGTAACTGGATCAATTCTTTACTACTGTTGTTACCGTGTTATGTGTAAATGTTTATTAATTGGTTGTTGTAAATACAAAAATGTGTTAAATTGCATTGACTTTGGATTCACTAATTGAATAGTTTATTATTATTGGCGATATACAAAAGATAATGAAGAACCTACACGGACAGTTAATGTTACAGAGTTTAATATATATGGAGTTGTATTTTATAAATTTATAAAAATAATTTAAGTTATGTGTGTATTATTATTTAAATAATAATAGACTGTAATTGGGTTGTAAGTAATGTGGTCATATATATATGTTTTCTAACAGAAATACAAGATGTATTCCACATTGTATATTAATAGCATAAATGTTACCAATATTAATTAAAAATGGAGTTTCTATAGA
The DNA here is from genome assembly GCA_019843655.1 of Lethocerus indicus. Taxonomy (NCBI): domain Eukaryota; kingdom Metazoa; phylum Arthropoda; class Insecta; order Hemiptera; family Belostomatidae; genus Lethocerus; species Lethocerus indicus. The sequence goes on along the minus strand of JACDQD010000005.1, from coordinate 21,935,423 downwards.
TGTTAATGATATGTTTTGTAATGCATATTAATTTAACATTAGTTTAAGTAGTAACATTGTTAATAAATTACGCATGTACATACATGTTAATGTATGGTTATATATAAGTATGAGATATATTTAATGTACTTTTAATTTTGTAGGATTGTTGATATGTATGCAGTAGCTGATATTAGAATGCCCAGATGCATAAATTCACTTAATGTATTTTTTATGTCCAATTTAAAGCTACAGATGATTTTTATCAGTACTGAAATTAATTATTTGTAACACAAAAATGTGTATTATATCGGTGTTAATATTAGCTCAGTGCAAGCTTGTACAGTCAGATAATTGTTTTGGTGGGTTATAGAAAAAAAAAACTATTATTCCCATGGATCTGATATTTGAGCTGTGTAAAGGGAATTATGATAAGCTTGCATATTATATTCTATTTTGAATGATTTCTACATTATCAACCTTTATTTAAGGGGATAACATCTAAACTGCCAACAAATAAATGGTAATCACGAGGGTCCAGATTTTCAGCCACAGTAAAATTTCAACATTGAAAATGAAAAAACCCTATTGTCAATTTTCTGCACAAATTATATAGGAAGGGCACCTATCAAATATTTATATGGTTTTACATTAACGTTTTTAGCCCTCCTTCAAATATGTCCAGCACAAGAAATCATCAAGTTAATGAGGATTAGAATTTGCAAAGAATTAACAAATTTTAAAAATTAATAATTGAATGAAATTAATAATTTTCTGCTGGGATCAATATTAACAATACAAATAATTAAATCTTTTAATTATGTTTAACAGTGTTTGAACATCTGGACCACAGGACGTTCTGTGAATACCAGGTGTGTTTCTCATAACTACCTCACAAATATTTATTGTATTTGAAAAAATAAGGTAAAAACTGTTAACTTCAGGAAGACAAACAAGTCTATCTTTCAATTAAGATTGCTACAACTGTTTGTTTCTTAGAATAATTTTGTATTCGCTTGTAGATTTTGAAACTATTTGCTATTGCCTTTACTTGCATATCATTGTTCTAAGGTGCATGCTGTTATACGCTCACAGTTGGTTGGGTTAAAATTTAATAATTGGAATGAGGAAATATAAATTACGTTTCAGCGCTGGCCGCTTTTACGAACATTTCACTCTACAGGAGACATTTTATTCAAAAGTGCAATTGTTATATATTTTTTCATTATCTGCTTGATTTTGTCTCATAAAGCAACTCTATTTATAAGAATTATGTTAACCCTTTTGCAGTAATTGTTGTCGGAAATGTAATTTCCCATGTCACAAAAAGGAGCCATGTATTTTATTTGTTAACAAACATGTAAAAAGTGGAAACTTTAAAATGGTCAATAATATAGTTAAGTGTATATGACTATTCGGTAATACTTGTTAGATATTGGGGAAGAGTTTACCTTTTGGTCTATAAAATACTTGAAACTTAAAATCTAGGCATTCAGTGGTGGTATAGTAATAAATTATAATTATAAGTATGAAGTAGATAAAAGTGACAAAATAATTTTCAAGTGAGGTTCCGAATTGGGATCATGAAAATTTGTTGTAAGTAAATAAAACTGTTTGTCTTACAAAATCAATTAAGAACTTTTTTACGATCCTTATATGGGGGAATATTGCTAATAAGAAAATATTATTGGAAAACTTTTTGAATTTTCAGAGGGAAGAAAGTGATAGTTACTTCACTCTAAGACCAACATAGTGCTAAATTTGTGGAAACTGTGCTCCACTTTTACTACAAACATTGGAATAAAATGTGTGTAAGTGATATAATTTAATATTAGTGATCAAAGTGGATATCTCCATGCAATATTGTGACACTAACATCAAAATGAATACTCACAAAGCAACTTTAATTTCATCTTTTTTACATTTCATTTTCAAACATAAAGTAAGAAATAAAGCGCACAAAGACCAATGAAGCATATTCCATTTTAATCAAAAACTTTTTGCATTACCATTAATATTAGTATGTAGATGGTGATTGTAGGTCTACTACGCCGAAGAAAACTTTTCGACCATTAATGCGTGTTCAAATTGATCATTAGTGTTTAAAATTAGTTATAATTATCATCTAATTCATTGTTCATGCATAGTGTTAATCTTTGGACATTGTCCTTTAACAGAAATGGGAATATAACACGCTCTATATAGTTATTGATTAACATTTTTGAAATAAATGATAAATGTACTGCCCATATATTTATTGTAGTTCATAGACTGTATAGATTTTCTATGGAAACATTCCATCCATTAGTTCTTTAGAGTTTAAATGATTTAATAAAGCTCTATGAATAGTTTTGCTATTATTACCTCCTTTGGCCATCCTTGTGTAAATGTGGTCACGCACTCCGTTTTTAAATTATTACAACGAATATTTTAAACTTCTGTCTGGCGGCAAGTATTCCTTTCTCGGGAATCTGTATTCATTCTCCAACTCCGTCATCCAACGATTAGTACATTTGGTAAATCATTCTCAAAGTTTCAAGATGACTAGTGAAATTCTGTATTCAGTATACCTACAAAATATTTCACGTAACTCACTTTGTCTTGCCTACAAAAAAATGAAAATTCTATAATCGCTCTTATACCTGTACTCAGTGCAAGAGTGGGGGTTTGATAATGGTTGAGGGATATTGTGAATTTAGAAAATTCAAATTGAGTAAATAAATAGTTCGTACTCTCGTCCAGAAATTTTCAGAGTTAGCCTTCGAATGTTTCAATATCCTGACATACATTCCAATCTAGTCTCTGTTGGCCGGTTTCCACGTTTATTTTGTTTTTGATATTTATAATACGTTTTACAGTTCTCAATTAAGTACTATGTAGGATAAAATGAGGGAGAGGTATCATGTTTATCATAAACTACATTGTACTAATAATTGTTTTATTAGATGGCAGTGATTTCTTACATTGAAAACAGTTACAAACCTCTTAAGAGAGGTTTCATCGTACATTTGAGTCCTACGAAGGCAAATTAAAGCTACTCCAAATGAGTTGGAAATGTTTGTCTTTTAACAGTTTAATGTGAAATCTAAATCTTACAAAAGCAGCGCCACAAAGGCGTCTCTGTTCTAATAATCTAGATGACATTTTTTATGGGCTTACATGATAGTTTTCTTGTAATACTCTAAGTTACGCATAATGCTTGGTTACCGTGACAACAAGCAATATGACACGATTTTTTCCCTACAAATCTACTGTTTATATGTAATTGATTGAAATAGCAAGGAAATAGGCAGTTTCGCGTTTTTAATATTATAGATTCGTTAGTTTGGACTTAAAGAAATGTGGGCCATATTCTTTTTTTTAAATTGGTCCTGAAAATTCTAAATAACTCCTTGAACACTGTCCTATTTACCCATTCTGATGTTGGACTTTGGAAGACTCATTTATTTTACTTAGGTAATGTTCTTATAGTACCGCAATACAGAAACGTGTGTGCATTCCCAACCAACCGATAATCGAAATGTTGCCAAAAATCATATTTCAATTTCGTATGTCTCAAGTCAAGTGAATCAATTAAAATGAGCGGTTTATTATTATTTATTTATTACTGAACGTCACTTGGAACAAACCTTTTGGGGTCGGTCGGAATTCCAGGAGTCAAAACAGATTTATGATTATTTTTAGATTTATGATTTAGTTTGTTTGCGGAGGGAAAAAATACTTTGCTGATATTTTGTTGGCAAACTCACTCGAGGTTTTGGCTGAAAATCGTACTTAACCAAACCTCTTGCCAAAACTGTTTAACATTTCAATGAATTTCTAATTGACGACCTGGGGATCCATTCCGATTCTTGAACTTCATCAAAACTTCAAAGTCAGGTTATTTTCATCTGAGTTACTTCCAATCTTTAAATTAATAACCGGATACTGTTTGTTATTGAAATTCACTGCTGTTTTCATATGTTTAGACTATTTGGTTGAAATATAATCGTATATTTTTACAAAGACAAAGGGACTTATGCAGCAAAATTTATTATTCACGAGAATATAATTGGATATTTAAGGTTCTCAGTTGAGAAGGTCAATTAACTCTGCTCCTACGAAATACCACAGTTCGAGTTGAGAAATGTTCACATTCAAATAAAAATTCCTTAATATTATTAAAAAGGAGACCGAAAAAAGCCAAACAATCTGGTTTATTACAGAGAAGGTTTCAACGGACTCTAGAGTATGTAGTCCATTTATGTTCTCTTATACGGTTTTTGTAAATATTTGGTCGCAGCAGGCAAATGCCGACCGGAACGGAGAATCAAATCAAACTGGGCGGATGGAGAGCTCATGGTGTCGCGGTTAAAAGTCTTCGTAACCTCTAATTTTAAATTGGACAGTCTACATTACAGGAGACAATAGATAATATAGGAATACTGTCACGTAGGTGTAACCGAGTTGCGAGGTAGAAGGAGGGGCGGGTAGGACAAATGGCTGGTTTGGAGCCATTAACCCGAGGTCGCTATCGCGGGGTTAACATCCCCAGGAGAGTCTAGTTATGGAGGGAGGCAGGGGATGGGGATGGGATTAGATGGGCTGAGCCCAAGAGGGTGTCCAGGGTCTGGCGGCTGGACGCCTGCTGTTCTGGAGCCATCTGCTGCCGCCGCCCTCCCAGCAGTCGGCCTCGAGACGCCTGGGACAGTTGTTGTTGTCGTCCTGGAGGACGACGAAGGACTTGTCGTGGCGACCGATTAGGTTGTTGTTGTCGGCGTCTATCTGGTCGACCTGGAGCCTGTACCTCGGCTGGCCGGCCAGGCTAGAGTCCGTCGTCGTCGTCGTCGCTGTCGAAGTCGAGGAGCTGTCGTCCCGCCCGACCACGTTCGCCACCCGCCTACCGCCCGCCAACCTGCAATTACGAGTTATTCGTTGTAGAATAATTCCATCGAAGAAAATATTAGATATGTCATTTTCTGTAACCCGGGTAGGCATACATAAAATGTACGGCAGCGACATAAAGAAATATTTTTATATTTACAAATAGACGGGTCGACATACTACCCAGTGCAGGAAATCGTTGTGAACTTAATGTAGTAATAAATATAGGATCAAAATGTGCCAAATTACATTATACATTTCTAAAATATGTACATTTGTAGAATACAAGTTTATGTACAACATGCGGGGGGACATTTCCGCTATAGAATTGCCATATTTATCAAATAAGTATAAAATTGATACACGTGGCCTATTCTTAACAACAAAAAATAATTATGAAAGACTCCTAAGGCATTCTAGAGAAATTGGTCTGTACTATTTCAGTTTTAAATTTAATATAGCTACTCTATGTAAGCTTTAGCAGGAAAGATTATCAGGCCAGATGTTTGTTTTTAAACCTTCCAGGAATTAAAATTGTTCTAATCGTGGGGGGCAGGGATATTGGGGCTTACAGAATTCAATTCTTCCCCAGCTCTCCTGTTTTTAAGCCGGGACTTTAATCTTGTTTAGCTTGTCGAAGTGTGGAGGAAAGCCAGGAGAGAGCTGCAAGGGAATGGGGGAAAGACTCAGAGGCCGAAATTTAATTAGGGGCCGAGTCACAGGGGTTTTTCAGGACTAAAAATCCTACTTCTGACGACTTTAGTACTTGCAGAGGGATAAAACGGGATCCCTTTTAATGGGCTTGAAACTCTCGAATGAATTGTAAGTTGAAACAATTATTTTATATTATCAGTGAAATTTATTTCCGACCATATTTATATCAACAGAACAGTACTAGCCAAACTCAAAGCTTCTTAAAAGAGATTATCGGGTGGCACATTTGGGACTTTCCCAATTTTTTTCAAAAATATAACTTCATTTTTGTATACATCTTATGAGCAATTCAAAATGTTTCTCTTCATCTGCATTCTTATTGAATGCTGGAATCCTTTAGTGAGCACACAGTTTAGTGTATAATTCATCCCGTGTTGTTATTAATCTGAAATTTGTATTACTAGATTGTGAAGTAACTTTTTCAGATTCGTGCCGAGAGCATTGGTCATTTCTATACCATACGTGATATCAATAGTTCCGTGATATATTAAAATTACTAGTGCAACTTTTGAATGAGTACCGGTGCATTTTACTTTACTTGAATTGATTATTGTTCCGTTAGCCCTCAACGTCTGGGAGAAGCGGTTTGACAGAATTCGTTAGCGAAACCGAACTCCTAACACAAGAAAATTTCATTATTACAATTGCATAATTAGCTTTATTTTGACGTCAAAAAATTAATAAGAGGGAAAGATAGAGAAAGTTAGATTGAGTAAACGTTTCAGGATGCATTTTTAGTAACCCGCATGTAATAAAAGTTGGCATGATAAGCCTAAGTTAACTGTTATATAAAGTCGGGCCGATCGACATATGTCGCCCAGGTCAGAGGTGCCAGTGTCACCGATGAAAGTAATAAATGGTAATTTATTCTGGGCAGGTGAAAACAGAATTTTTTCCTCTCTTACTTTAGTAAACTCCCATATTTCATTCGGGTTCTTATTTATACCAGAACTGGGTCACGGGTTTCTGACCTACCTCCCCCACCAACACGGCATGTTCTACTTAATATAATAAACAGTTACCATTTTTTCGTCTTTTTTTCCATCAACTAAAAGGTAAAAATAATTACTTGGGGTCGCCTATTGGGGGCATTGCGGTCCGGCCAGTGGAACAATTAAATTCATGAACCGAGATGTGCTTGACGATTTCTGCGCCAATTTTCATTTCAAACTGTAATACATTGTTACGGTTTTCTGTTTGCGTGAGGAAATTCCTTATTTTCTGAAATTACAATGCTCTCAGAGAAATAATGAAACTGTTAGCGTATTTTTAAGGATTGTTATTGCAATACGCTAGAGGAAGGGATTTTCGAATGTTCGATAGTAAATCTGTATATTTATCCAGACCAACCATGCTGATAATCCATTATAACATTTTAATATTTAATACATTACACGGAAATACTTAATGAATAACAGTATTTTTATCATCGTACCCCTATCTAATATGGTCCAGTAAACAGTATTGACAATAAACACCCAGCATCGACACAATATCCGCCAGAATAATAAATATGTTTCAGAATAATTATTCAAATTAATGGATAGTTTTAAATTAATTGTTATCAAATGGAAAAATAACTGATTCACTCAGTTCGCGTGCCAAAAGAGGAGCCCTAACTGGCGGCCTAACCTTGAGCCTTTAAAACGGCCCCGTCCCAATATCTGGGAAAAGCCCAAGAGTATGCGTTGGTTATCGACTTGAGTTGAAGGCCCTTAGACGTCCTTGGTCTCGACGAATCCCAACCCACTTCCGAATTAGAACCAGGATCAATTTAATGCAATAGTTCTCGTTAATTCACCATGTTTCACCTCGATGTGAAACCTAGGTTTGAGCTAGGATATAAATCATACATGGAATCCTCATAAAAGACTACATAAAAAGAACTAAATGAATCGATACCCAACTACAGGGCTCAGAACCATCAAACGTTAATTAATGTAAGACAATCCTATCTATTAACTCAAAAAACCAGCAGAGCCCATCGTATATTTGCAATTATAATACCCCCATTGGCCTAAGAATTCCTTTTGTTCTTAATTTATCACCCTTTGTTATTCTTTAAGTTTTGCCACCAAATAACCCAAGGATAAGCTCCAACCCTTATTAAAACCAAATTATCGTGACTTTCTTTTAAATAATTAATTTCTTGTTACTCTCTTCTCTTAAACTAATAGTACTTTCTTATTTACTTCATGAAATTAATGTAACCTACATAAATTACTGTTCAGTGAATTATTCCCTTATTTGTTCCTGAGGTTAGTTACAAATAGCACTACTTGTTATAGCTATAAAGTTGAGTATATTTTTTACTCACCTCGCAGATTGCCTTGTGTCAGCGAAGGTGACGTGTCCCTTAGGTTCTTTCGGCGTCGAAGTAATGTCCAATACGTGGAAAGACCTCTCGGCTGCAACCGACCTATACTCCGGTTCGGATTCGGGCTCGTGAATTTCGTGCTGAACCGGGGTCCTGCTCCTGGCGACCGGAGCCGTCCTGCAAACGCCCCCCTGCCTCATATATTTGTCCCTCTTGGTTCTCGGGAAGGTGGAATAGGAGGTGTCTTCGATGCCCGAATAGGCCAGGTGTTCCCTAGGCCTGGTGAGGCCGGCGCGTCCCGGCGGGAAAGCGACGTAGGCGTCCGTGTATTCGGGCCTGATCTCTATCTCTCCCTCCAGATGGAGGTAGGAGCCCCTCTTCGCGTTCTTAGCCCTTTGGTCACCTTTCACATCCCTGAAGTACCTAGAACTCTCAGTGGTGGCTTCCAGTTTACCTTCGGGCTTCAGGTGCGTTGTCGCCCTAGGTACGACCGGTCTCGATCTCGGAAAATCTCTGAATTCCGATCTCAGTTCGGTAGTCTTGCCTATTTCCCCTTCGGTCTTCAGTATGGTATTCGTCCGATGAAGCACTGGACGACTCCTCGGGAACTCCTTGAATTCGGATTTCAGTTCTGTAGTCGTTTCCATCTTGCCTTCCGGCTTAAGCAGTGTATTCGTTCTGTGGAGAACGGGCCTCTGTCTCGGAAATTCCTTGTATTCCGCTTTGACTTCCGTTTCTTTTGCGATTTCCCCTTCCGTTTTCAAAAGGGAATTTGTTCTGTGCAGCACGGGCCTCTGTCTAGGGAAGTCCTTGTACTCCTTATGAGCCTCCGACTCTTTCACCATTTGCCCATCGCTGGTTTTAAGTTCCGAATTCGTCCTCTGTAGAACCGGTCTACTTCTGGGAAAATCTTTGAACTCCGCTTTAGCCTCGGTAGTTTTCTCTATCTGGCCTTCAGTTTTTAGAAGGGAGTTAGTCCTCTGCAACACCGGCCTCTGTCTGGGAAAGTCTTTGTATTCGGCTCGAACTTCCGATTCCTTTTCGATTTCACCTTCCTGGCGGAGGTTCGCTTCGTGAGGCTTGGCGATGTTTCTCTCTCGCGGGAAATCTTTGAATTCGGATCTCAGTTCGGTGGTTTTGGCTATTTCACCTTCCGGTTTAAGTACAGATGGTGTCCTGTGGAGCACAGGGCGGCTCCTAGGAAAATCCTTGAATTCCGCCTTGAGTTCGGACATTCTTTCGAGTTCTCCCTCCATTTTTAAGTGGTCTTCCATCGGTTTCGCTATGTTACGTTCCCTAGGGAAATCTTTGTATTCCGCTTTGTATTCCGCTTTGATATCCGCGACTGTGTTCAGGTCACCTTCTTGTCTCAGGTGACTTTCCGGAGGTTTGACGATATTTCTCTGTCGCGGAAAATCAACGAACTCTGCTTTCAGTTCGGTGGTAGTTTCCAGGTTTCCCTCGGTCCTCAGTGTAGCCCCTTGCTTCTTGACTACCGGCCTAGCCCTGGGAAATTCGACAAATTGTTCCCTATACTCGGGAGCAATTCGCATCTCCCCTTCTACCTGGAGTGCACCCTGAGGCTTCACGGGTTGTGTCCTCCCTCCCAGATTCGGCATCGTGAATTTCTCCAATGTTTCACTCACCAACGTCATAGGTTCTTCGCTTACTTTCAAGTGGACTTCCGGTTTGGTGGCCTCCGGTTTCGGTTTTACCGGATGCTCGACGTACTTCTCGGCTATTTCGGTCACGGTGACCTCCAGCTCTCCTTCTAGTCTGAGATTGGTGTCGGTCCTGGCCAAGGCGGGCCTCCGGAAGCCGTCGTAGCCTACGTACCTCTCGTGCACTTCCGATACCTTGACGAGGAAATCGCCTTCCGGTTTAAGAGTAGTGTCCCTCCTCTGTAAACATCGTTTGGGTTGTTCATAGGCGGTGAATTTGGCGATGGTCTCTGATACCCCCAGGGCTGCTGAGTCCACGGTAGTTTTCTCCAATTCCTCTTTGGGTCTGAATGGCGTCGGCCTCTCTATCGGCGGGAATGCCACGAAGTTTTCTTTATATTCCGGATTGTAGAATACTTCGCCTTCTAATTTTAGAAGATCCAGAGGCTTCAACTTCCCCCTTTTGAGTATGCCGTCGATAGCTTTAAGGTAGATAGCGCTTTTCCTATATCGTCTCCTGTATTCGGTCTTTAGATGGGCGAACTTCCCGTCGAAAGGTTTTAGATTATCGGGTGGTCTACTGGCTACTGGTGGTCTTCTCCTTCTGAATCTGACTAATTCGTCGACTGTAAGCCCGGGTGGTATCCAGCCCGACCAATAACGTTGACGCCCCTTATTATCTCCCTGAAGTTGGGGCCTTTCAACCACCCTACGCCTGTAACATTTATACGTTATGATTATTCGGCAAGAACTTTTTGAATTTCACTTTCACTTTGTTTATGAAGGGAAAAGAAGTGAAAATAAGAGCAGCGAATGATGTTAAGCTATATCTAAATCTGATAGTTACTTTGGGAATTAACGAATCGTTACAAGACATGAAAGAAACAGCAAGCCTATGAAGCAGTTGGATTGGTATTAGGTTGTTGGATTGAAAGATTGCAGATTCAGTAAAATTTCAGAATAAGGAATCATAAAAAGAAACTGATGATAAACCATGAAAACTACAAATTGTTAAATAAATAAACGTATACACACAGCAGGGGTGATTCATACACATAGATATTTCATATTGTAAATTGAAAACAATCTGCAAGAAGCTAATAATGGGTTGGGCAAAGCTGAACAGGACCTACCTCAAGTGCTGGAGGTGGTAACTTGACTAGAGCACAATTGGAACTGAATTGAAAGCGGCGGGGGCGGTACTGGAGGCGGTATTAGGGGGCGGCAGTAGTAACTGACTTTTAGCCTAGAGGAGTGGTCACGAAGCGCCCCAATTTGCATACCCCTAACCCCATTTCCTCAAGTACAAACTTCTAATACAACTAAGTAATAATCTAGTCGAGCTAACCCGATTCAAGATATCATCCAATGATGCGGACCGAAGAAAGTTTCAGGGCTTTTCAATGTCAACGTAACCTAATACTTAATCAGGCTAATTTTATTAATGATAAGAAGTGCGTCTTCCATACTCGTTTTAAATATATGATAACACAACAATATTTATTGCATGTTGTTATTATAGCTGTAAATTACGATAAGATAGGTATATAAATGTGTTATTTCTATTTGTTTTTAAGAAATAAAACATCAAAACTGATGTTGATTCGCTTTCATGTTTAACATCAATTTAAAGAAACTTTGCAAAGTTAGCCTTAGGAATGTCGTAATGATTTGTTTAGTTACTGTTAAAGCGATTTGTATAATTTAAAAAATAGAATGGAACGACTTAATTTAATTTTTTATGCAGTTAATACGGTTAATACGGGATAATACGGTTGATATATTACGGTTAATGCATCAAATTTTGGACAGTACTTTAGGAAATAAAATTAAGGAAGATGCAAATAAAAATCAGCACACATGTAAAAAGATTATAGTTATTATGTTTTTCACTATTATAACTATTAATCTAACTTATGTCAGGGTGAAGGTTTCTGTTTCAAAGTTGAGAATTATGAAACAACAATTTTTCGAAAACAATTTAAAAGTATAATCCGTTCTGGCCCCAAACAACTGACACCTAACACGCCAACGTGGTGCAGAGTCTTATTGCCGCAAGTACAACACGGTAGAATTATAAGAAGGAGTCGCTAAGTGTGGAATGTTTACTGACACGAATTCACCGTCCCAGTTTCCCTTTTTCTTCCATAAAAATATTTAGTTAATACAGTAGGATATTGAAGGAACCTCGTTAGTCGACAGCGCTCCAACTCTGAATTCCGCTCATACTATGTGTTCTCACAATTTATTTTTTTATTTAGTTCAATGTTATCAACCTTATCATGATTTCACTCTCACTGATTTGGTACCTAGCTAAACCTTTAATTCTGAAGCCGAAATTGTTCAGATTTGACGCCTGATAATGGGGTGAGGAACAGATTACACGAACTTTAGTTCGCATATTTCCGCACCACCCTCAGGGGGCGCTAGTCTATCGGTGCAACTGTACCCAACTAACTATAGTTAAGTACATTACCGCACCACCCTCAGAGGGGCGCTAGTTTATCGGTGCAACTGTACCAAACGAACTATAGTTAAGTACATTACCGCACCACCCTCGGGGGGGCGCTAGTTTATCGGTGCAACTGTACCAAACGAACTTTAGTTTCGTACATTACCGCACCACCCTCAGGGGGGCGCTAGTTTATCGGTGCAACTGTACCAAACGAACTATAGTTTAGTACATTACCGCACCACCCTCAGGGGGGCGCTAGTTTATCGGTGCAACTGTACCAAACGAACTATAGTTTAGTACATTTCCGCACCACACTCAGGGAGGCGCTACTTTCACAAAAATCGTTCGTTGAATTCACCGATAAACTAGCGCCCCCTGAGAACACAATAACAAGACACATATATATACACACGACAAGGAGACAACCAGCACAGTACAAGTGACAGTGCAGTGAGGATGCCCAAAAAATATCCGAATTCCCAAAGTGACTAACACTGCTATTGAAGATGGCGAGCACCCAAAATCGGTCTAGCAAAAGACTAAACCAGCGAGAGGAGAGATGAAATCTACGAAACTGATACCAATAATTGGTCCTATCTTTAGTTTGAGGGCGAAGCCAAAATTCTAGTGGACCGAAAACCGGATATCCTCCTGTCCCTGGCAGCAAAGCGTCCTGAGTCTTAGAAACCTTGACTAATGCTCAAGTTCCAAACTGGGGAATTAGGGATACCCTGAAAATCCAGTCCCAAATCTCGCTAAAAGGCAGTCATATTTAACTTAAATTGTTAGAAATGTTAAGAGTAATTACACTTTTTATAGGGAGGATCAGAATTTAATAAGCCTTGTAAGTAATTAATCCTGAACTGGAAAACATGTAATGCTAAAATGTGCGGCCTAAGCCGAAAATGCAAAGTCTAAGCGGCGGGCTAAGCAGCTTTGTTAATTTATGACTAAGTAAGTTTGGTAAGGGATTAAAGAATAATCTGAAAAGTTTTAATTTTTCAAGTTGTAAGGTAAATTGACTTATAAAAGCTCTAGAAATTTGAGTTCTATTTATGTTAACAACTTGGGAAAAGTTCATCTACTATAATGTTATGAATGGCAATTCTCTGGACAGGTTTGATTCCTCAAGTCGGACTCATCTGCTCAAAAGAAGAGAAAATTTCAAGAGCGGTGTGAATTCCTGGGCATTTCTGGCCCCGTTTCAACAGGAAAAGGAAGCCGGGCGCCTGTCAAGCCCCACCATTTATAAGGCCCCCGTTACCGATTAATTACACCGGTCCCGCCCTCATACCACTGCCGCTTTGAAGACGGCACCCCTTCTACCTCATCCCGAACTGTCTCACAGCCACCCTCTTAAGCATCCAATCAGTACGCAATTAGTGTCTTAATAGCCCCGCTTTATCTTTCAACCATGATCCACTGTGATTTCAATCACTATGTTTTAAAACTAGATGGAATGAGTACAAAACATATTATTCTGCTATCTCCAACGTTGATTGCAGAAGTGGTAGATGATATACGAGAAACTGAAATTTAAAGACCGTCCTGGAGTTATAATGGCTACATCGAATCTACATTTTGAACTGATTCGTGTTCATACGGATAAATTTTAATTCTAGATATTATGCTCGGTATTTTGATTCGTAAAAAATGCCTCGCACTACGAATAAAAGTTACGGAATCCCTATTAAAGTTAGAATTTGTTATTAAATCGTACTAATGTATACTCGGTGCTACCCCGGCACATTATTGGAACTGACCCTGTTTACACTTCAGCGTTAAACAAAGCAATGTTGTGAAACTCGGCCTCGTTTCAATAGACATTGTCCAGAGCAAACCAGCGCCGAAGTTAGGTTTGATTTCGTTCGGCGCCAGATGCGTTTCCGGGATCGTTTTGAATTTTGTATTTGTATCTTGTATGAAATAAGTTTATTGCGTTAAATAATTCAACTTTTGAGCTTGTATTAAATTCAAAAAAACGACAAATGAGTTTTAACGCCCGGAATAGCCGTGCATAGTGACGGTTTTTCAGATCTAACAGAATGTGGGTGCGATGGAGATGGGAACCAAAAATAACTAGGAAAGAGACACTATTCCTTCTTCAGGTATCGGTATAGAACAACACATACGTCTGTTACAGGTTGAAACTGATTTCAACCGGCTTTAAAGGATTAGACATAAAGAGTCGGGAGGCACTACATGAACCGGGTTGTTGGAGGTTGAAAGGCAAGAGGGGTTGCGATGCTTATTCTTGGCGCTCTGCTGGCGGTGTAACACGACTCCAGCCTCTGCTGGAACTCCTCCTGGACCCAATCTGGAGATGGGATTATAAATAGTGGCGCATTCCGATACCCCACCCCAACAAGAAACACGATACCCCAGTAACTAGTTAAACGGTTTCACCAGCAAGGGAGTGTCAAAGTCAATAAACGATATATATGCAAGATAAAAAAAAACAAGAATTATCTGTCTTATATATTGACCATTCAAGCAATCAACTAAATTTGGCCTACCCCTCGGGTATGAACCTCAGTGGTCGAGCGTCAAGTTGGGTTCTATTCGAGAGAAACTGATTAAACTGATTGGACCATATCAAATAGACATCGAACATTATTCGATATTGTTCCTTTTGAATGTTTCCCTGTCCCATAAACACCCTGTACCCATTGTTACAAATTGCATTAAATGAAAATCATTTCATGGATTTCGCGTTCTTCTGTCTCGGTCTGGGATTATGTTGGACTTGTTTCGGCTGCACGCCATCTTCATTAGCGGTATGAATCACTTTCGGGTATCCGATGCTTGTGGGGGATCTACGGTGTTCCGACCCCTCGCAAAACCGTTACGAAAATCGTTTAATCAAAATACAACTTTAATATAACAACTCAAATAAATGTTCTATGCCATTGATCACTTTAGTGCTAATTATGTACCTCTATTTGAGGGCGTGCGAGTAAATCATCATTGATGATACTGTTAGCGCAAACAGTGTCAGATCACGCGAGGGCTCTCCAATAATTAAGTTTGTCAACTTGTTCCAACTGAGTATACAAAAAATGTCCGGGGATAGATAAAAAAAAACCAACCGCGGACAATGGTGATATGATAAAGTGGAATTGAATGTGTAATTGCGGCGCACGCAAATTTCTCCTACCCTATAAATATCGATTCCACGACCGCATTTTTAATAAATGGCCTACTTAGACTGTTTTTATGACCCGATAAAATTTAGCAATGCAAATATCGTCATGCGGCGGGTCCTGAATACTTGTGTATTTAAATGAAAAATGTATGTTCAACTCTACAAAAGGAAATAACCCGTATAATTTCATATATTTACCTTGTATGTGTATTTAAAGAAAATATAATTTATGATGGAATGTATTATTTTATGAGATTTGGTTTCGGTTTCTTTAGGCTTCATTTCCTTTCCTTCTCAATATTTAAAATTTAATTTACTGCGATCGTAACAAATGACAGGGTAATTGAAATCGCATTAGCTGAATTAATAAGGTAACTCTGATTTTACAACTTATCAATAGTTTTCAAATAATAACGATGTCTATCGGTATAAAAATATATATCTTGAATTCGCTTTTTTAAAACGCCATATATTCTAATTGTCACCTAAGTATATTTTAAGTAACGAATCCTCTCCTCTAAGCCAAGAATATTGGAGAGGAGCGCTGTCGCGGGACAAGGCATAATTCAACAGCAAAGGATTTACTCGAGGAAAAAGATATGTAGCGTGTCATCTCGTATATTTGTCATTTAAATGCTTCAAGTTCTTATAACTACTCTCTTATGTTGGAATTTAGTTTAGCTCTTGTTATATTTTTACTTTTTTTTCAACTTTTGTCGATATATGTTGAGAAACTATGAATTACTTATTTATGACAAAAAATAATTGTTTTGTTTTCATTAAGACAACTACTTACGTATTTCATGGCATTTTGACCTGGCTCATCGAAAAATTAATAAAATGAATTTCTAGTTTTCATTTTGTTAATATTGGATCTGATCGCAGCACGTTAGACGAGACCAGGAACTGGCGTTATATTTATTTACTAATATGTATTGTACATATCCCTTTCTTTAATCTATAATTTCTATCCAGATAATTATCCGGCCGGTTATATTCAGAATATACCCGGTGCTATGAGTGAGAGCTTAATTTATACCTAGGACTTAATGTAACCTCCTTTCCCTTTGACTGACTGAGTCAACAAGCCCAACCAAATAACCCGAGGATTCTGAGAATCCAGGCAATCCGTAGCAAAATAAAACCCTATTTTTAATGGCTGGCATTTGCACGTTTCCTTACATTTTTTAGAAGGCGCTCAAAGAAATATTAATAAGGTTGTTGGACGAAAATGGTGTGTGTAGTCATAGGGCGGTCGAGAAAACTATTCCTCAACACATGGTGCGGTCATATAAAGGTTTCTACAAAGTATAATTTGAAGCAAATTATCGAAATTGAAAAACGAGAGTCTAAATTCCTAATTTTATTTAGGAATTTAGGTTTGCGGGTATCCGTATTGGGAACGCCGATAAAAAGAGTGAATGCGACATTGAGCAGGTCAGTTACACCTTGAAGGACGGTGAGTTCGCGTGACCGCTGTAAATTAGAACCATTACATTGTGATGTAATGGATCTGTAAAGAAAAATATAACTTTGCGGGCTAAGACAGCTATGAATTCATAAAAGATTTATCAGCTAATGAAATGTATCCACGCGTGTGTTATCCGAATTTAAATTTATATAGATCCGCTTATTTCGTTATTAGGTTCGCCTTAATATTTTCTCATCCATTTTCCATACACAAGAGAATATCACCGATAGCAGTAGATAGGGTATAAATATGTTATAAATATAGGCTATAAATTGATCAACACCTTTATACGGATTAATGAGCTCAGTCCAACACTGTGAGTGGAGCTGTTTTAAACTTTTAAGCACAGCCTCTGAGCGGTTGTTTCAAGGGATTCTATTATATATAGGGGAAAAGGTTTTGCAGGTGTCCCGCTGGGACGGACCGTCGTTCCTTCCAATCCCGAAACAGGGTTAACAGACCGTACAGACCATTGGAATAGTCCGTTGAATGTCGGTGCCCCCGCACCCGTTCTTTTTTATTCCTCCTGCATATTTGAAAGCCGCTGGAGAGTTTCAGGATCATGTAAAAAAAAACTCATGAATATCCCGGTACAATCTGACGCTGAGGGCTCTGATTTTTACCTGGTACAATTTCCAAAATAATACTGATATTCGGACTTTCGTATTATTAAAAATTCAATCTGGCTAACACCTGTGTATTCCTAACACTAAAATCTCAAATTTATTGTATTTCATAAATAAGTTTTCATCAGACATAAAGCGTACACAGATCAGTGAAATGGGAAGAATTTCGTCCGTATATTTAGTGGAGGAGTGTCGGTTAAATGGTCGCCGGTGTCTCCGCGAATCGATTGCGGCACTGTGCCTTGGTACGTACCGGTCGTGCGGGTCTCGGCTTTATTGCACACCGGTGGGCGGAGCGCAAAACCTAATTGTAAAATGGCACACAATAAACTTTACCCGAGCCGCACATTAAGCGGACCCCTCGGCTCATTCTTCACCGACCCTTATCAAATTTTCAAAAAATATCACCGCATTCAAATATCAAAATTAGGATGAGATATCATCGCACATTATTTCGTATCTGACTCGTAATACTGATGTTTGACCGCAAAGCAATGGTTATCATAATTTAAATTAGTTGAAAATAAAATTTGGCCATATTTTTAGATTTTGAGCTTGGTACGTGAGAGGAAGTAAAAAAAAACCGAAGGTATGAGTGAGCACCATACTCAATAAAACTCAAGCAACACTAATTATAGAAGTTTTATAATAATAATAATAACAACAAAATTATACAGAAGACAACATTATGTTACAATAATGAACAAAAATCAAACATACATGAACGGACAAAACGTGCGGTGGGTAATTGACTGGCAATTATTTTAAGAGGCAGTGTATCAACGTGGATATTTTCCACGTGTTCACATGAAAAGTATTATAATCATACTTATGTTCTGATTTATGTATGTCTTATGTACTTACAACATTATAAGTTAAATGAAACCTCACAATTATAGTAAATAAAGTAACCTACTCCTTGAAAGAAACGAAGTGTGGATGAGTATATTGAACCGACCGTGCTAGAAATAAATTGGTTCTGACGCAGAATTATCGTGCATGCCAAGACCTGTGCCATTGTGCAGACGGATGCAATGTTTTGACTGCGTCTAGATTGTATGAGAAGTCAAATTGATATGTTAATTAGGCTTCGTAACGAAGACAAATTGCTTCTTTCCTGCCAAGCAGTATCAAGAAACCGGCCCAAATTTCTAAAGAACGCCAGGTAATGACTGATTCTATTTTCAAATCTTGCTTCCCCGACCTTCGGGCGGAGATGAAATTTGAAATAATTTAACGTTCGGTGATTTAGATTCCGATAAATCTAAGATCTTAACGAATATTAAAGATACGAATAGTAATTGAAATGAAGCAGAAATAAAACGAGGTGAGATGATTTGAACCAGAAAGAATTTTTTTCATCATACCAAACGACACCACATATGATATATTGGAAATTGTAATATGGGAAAAATGTAATAAAAACCTGTCCGTGCCAAGGGTAATTTTATTTTTTCAAGCGGCACCGTTAAATCACAGACAGTACAAGGAAGTATATTTTTAGATCCAACGTTAATGTTGAATTCCACTGTCAGCTTCTCTAAAATATATTTCCTGTATCGTTTCACTTTTACTATTATTTGCGTATTTATAAAAATAAAATTAACAATATTGAAATCCCGATAGCACAGGGGAGTCACTTATAATGAATCTACGAGAGGAGTCACCCACACGGAACATGAGAAATAATCATTGTCGACATATTGGTGTTAGCCTCGTGCGCTCCAAAATTGACTGTGTCCCTCCTTGAAGTGTTAAATCGTGTAAACCTCGTTATTTTTACGGTATTGAAGTGCAATACGGCGGTACGAAATTATGGAAATTAACCTTTCATTATTTATGCTTTTATGGTCAGGCAGATGTAAACGACAAAAAGTAATTCACACAAATGCAGTAATTTCTACAATAATTGCAAAATTCACCATTCGCTCAATTATCCTATTATCTTTCTTAATGTAAGCACATTAGTCAACGAAAGTATCACTACAGGGTATTAAGTTAAAGGGCGTGTTATCATATTAACTAGAAATAACCAATTATTAATTGGTTAAACAATTATTTAAAAAAATAAGTTGTGGCAAGAAATTGTTACGAGTTATAATTAATTCGGTAATAGCTTGTAATTGGAGATTTGAATAAGTGTAAAACTATTTCATTTAAAAAATTTATATATATTATGTATTAATATATTTTATGTATTGTGTATATTACACCGAGTATTTATCGTGCATTCTATGTATTGTGGATATACACTATATCCTGTATAATGTTATTTTGCTCTGCTCAAGACGCTGGATTGAACGAAACTTATCTTGGAAAGTAACGCTTGAATAGGAGAAGAAAGGCGATTTGGATGAGGCCTGAATAGAATCCGAATCGCGTCAAGTGGCATGACGGCACACAGTTTCCGGGTTGAACCCCCCTCATCCCCCCGGGGATCGATTGTACGCTGTCCCATCGAAGGTCAGTTACCCGCCCCCTCATTGATAGGTGAACGACACGGCTCATCCGATCGTTCGCCACCCTCCTGCCCCTAAATCTACCCTCTACCGCATTGGACCCTACCGCACCCATCAAATTTACACTAGGCCCTGTTCATCAACGGTCATAAAATTTGATGTCGGGTGACTATCAAGAGATGTGAAGTGGGAATTATCAAAAACATTTCAAATTGTAACTTTAAAATATCAGGCTTCTGATGATATTTAAGTGGAGAGATTAAAACAACTATCATGATCGAATACTATAATGCTATAAATGATAAATTTACTGTCCTCTTCAATAGTAAAGGAAAGAAACAGAAAATAAATTGACAAATATTTCAAAAAGTCTCGGGAAGAGTTTGGAATCCTTGACTGCATTATTACTGAAAGTACAGGTCGCTGTCGTACAGGATGAAGAATCTTTTATTGGGGCACGTTTTTGGGGGTTCCACTTTTTAGTATTATAATACATCAGCATGACACATTGCAAACCTATGAAAGTACTAAGAACGTGTATGCAATATGGATGTTTTAAATATTAGGGACTAATTACAGCACTGTTACGTTAACATTAGTTTTGATAAATGATCAAATTATTTCAACGGGATGATGCGCATATACCATTTGATTTCTTAGTGATATTTATGATTTTTTAGAAACACCACTGGATCGCTGGTATTTATTAGGGGAGAGTGAGAGTTTATTTAGCTGGGCGGAAACTGGTTTGTGGGAATTCGGTCCAGAGCGTCTATTTAGACACCGTGAGCTACAGTCGAGATATCTCCGGCAAAATCCAGGACTCAAGATAAATGGGCGGAGCGGCATGAATGGGGGAATCGTTTTGAATCAATGCATGCCGGCGTGTGCGTGCTTGTCAATGTGTGTGTGTGTGTCTGTCTGTCTCTCTCTCTCACTCTCTCTTTCTTTCGCTCTCTAACTCCCTCCCTCTCTGTCTCTGTCTCTCACTTTCTGTGTGTGTGTGTGTGTGTGTGTGTGGGGTGAGGAAGGGATGAGCGACGAGCGTCAGGTGCGCACGTGTGGCATGACATCGCGGGCAGGTGAGAGGAGGCGGGTGGCCGGCCATTCAACAGGAGCCGGCCATTGACTGGAAAGCCATCTTGAATTGCCGCCCGACTCCGACAGGAATTTCCTCCGCCTCCCGTTCCTTTATTAGACACCCGGCTGCCGGTAAATCTGCCCCGAGTCCCAGGCCAAAGCTAAATCCGCCCGGTTTATATCTATGCAATAATATAACACTACTATCGTTTTATTAACGCATCACTGGGGTAACATTACCCTACAGTAATAATCATGTTACGAAGGCAAGAATGCTATGATTAGGAATAGAAATTACCCAGTTCCCATAGTGATTGGTGTGTAAACGAAGTGGGAGGTTTCTTACTATTCTAGAACTTTTGAATTTGTTTAGATTGAAAAATAAATTTTCGTTCATTCCGTTATAATAACGGAATTAATAATTCGATATGTTGCTGACTCGTGTACAGTAAAATATATTGGGTCAGTTGTAGTTTTTAAGTCATCCGAATTAATGAAGAACAGTTCCTATGTTAAAAAACGAGGAGGATCTCGAGATAGTGATTGCGAAAGTTTTAATCCGTAGGAAGCTATGGACCTAGTTAGGAAGTGAAGATAAGGCGTGGAGGAAGTTACAGGGAAGAAACCGATCGATTTTATTCGCACGCTACGTGACCGAGGAATAAACCTGGCAACGTTTAAAAGCTCGTTCGTGCTCACCGGCGTTGTGCTGTCTGCAATTTGGCTGTCATATTAAGCAAACATGGCATCTTTCAACACGCATATTTACGTATACGTTGCACGTCTATCAAGGAAACGTAAATCCCATTATTTAAGCCAATATGTTATCAACTTTTAGAAATCAGAAACTTTTGACAAAGTATCAAAGAAAATGTTCAGTACACTCAATTTTATATATTGGAACATATGAACATTTAATGTCTTTGTACACGTTTTTTCTCTTTGTTTTTTCGTTCTCTTTTTTTAATTTACCAAGCTAAATAAAATGGAAAAAATAAACCTCACGAGCGACAATCTGCAATTGCTTTAACGAAGCATTACATGCCCAAAACACTCCCACAATTGACATTAACTTTCCACACAATAAAATCAATGCATAAACAGGTCTAGAGTGAGGCTCTCGCGTGCTTCGCCTTTATTACCCGCTTTGCAAGATAATTTCGTCATTTGATACACCATTATCTTCCTTTGATATGGGCTATTAGCCTCATAAATTCCCACCAAAACAAAATATGGAGTGTTTTCCTGTTCTGCCTTACACTGTATCATTTGGAAGGATAAAACTGATTTATGGCTGGAATGAAAGTATAATCAAACGTCTTAATGTTCTTCAGTCTAGAAGAATATTAAATGTGAAATAATTGCTAACATTTTAGTGGATTCTGTAATTTGGAAATTACAACTAATTAATAAGAATTACCTGCTCAAATGTTTTGAAAATGTGACGCACACTATCATTTTACTAGGAATATACTATAAAGTAAGCTATAAAGTAGGAAATTGTGGACAATCCGAATTGGTGGTGTCATTCATTCAGAATATCGATTCAGTGTATCGAAATATGAATGGGAATAAAAAAATGTAATGGGTACACTCGACGCCTACAATTTACCAGTTATACTATCCATCAATACGCCGAACGCCTTCAATTTACTAGTTATACTATCCATCAATGCACCGTACGCATTCAATCGATCAGTTATACTATCCAGTAGTATATTATTCGCCTTCAATTTACCTGCTACACTATCCATTAATACACTCGACGCTTTCACTTTATCAGTTAACATTCCCACAATGCATTGTATGCTATATAATGTTTGGTTATACTATCCCTAACTGCGCCCGACGCCTTCTATTCTCTGCATATACTATTCTTACACGCGCGCAGTGTATTCAAGAAAATTGAAGGCGTCCCGTCTTGTCTGGGATAGAAGAGCCGGATTCTAATATGAATGGAATATCAAAGTCAAAATTATTTTACGACTGAATAAATAACAGCTAATATCGCTATAAAAGACAAAATTGTGACATGCTCATAGCGGCTAGGTCAAGGAAATTTTTATAAACGGAGCTTTTCAGAACGCCCCGCCTCCCGGGGGGCGGGGGGCTCCAGGGTCGTTCTATTATTAAGCCCCCTGTAGCTGTAGCCTTGCATGACAACGGCCACGTAACCAGAGTTCCAACCGGCCTCCGCCTCCACCTCCACCTCCACTTACCACCCCCGATAAATTACACACGAGAATTTCAGAACTTGGCTACGTTTCGCGGAGTGCGAGATAGACCCGGCTCGCCCCTTTGAAATTCGATCTCCAAAGTCCCACCAAAGCAGAAGAAACGACAAATGCCTCTATCATACTCGAATCTGTATATTGGGTTCATAATGCTATCAATTTTGCTAACACAAATGTGTTCCCCTCAGGATTGCGTTATTTTTCTACAATTTCGAACAATAAACTGTATATTCCTGAAGATATATCTGAAGACGGGATTTACAATGTAATATAGTAGTGGAGAGAGACCAAATTTATCGGGAACCCAACCCCTATTGACTGTCAGCCGGGTTACCAATTAGAACAATGGAATCGCTGCATTCAGGATCTACTTTTCCCCCATTTAAATCTCAATATTGTTTAAACTGCAAAACGTACGAATTATGTAATTCTCCAAACATTCATTTCGCTGTAGACATGCTCAGACATTCAGTTCTTACTTACTACATCGAAATATAGATAATAAAAGGCAGAAAAAAGCAGGATACATATAGTAGGCAATAAAATTGGCTAATACTTAATATCGATTAGAATAGACGGACTGAGATTTGAAATTATTCACAATGAGAATGGAAGTACATTAAGTACCACTAAATAAATGCTCTTCCTTGGATATCCTAAAAGCCATTTTAATATTAGTTAGAAACCGTTGAACTACCCCGTATCACATTTCAGTAATAATACTTAGGAGAATACAGAAAGGGTTTTCAGCGGTCCAGTATTAATTTACAGACGCATTAAAGACAGAGTGAATTCCGCCAATATAATGAGACGAATTGAATTTAATAATAGTAATAAATTACGAAGTAAATTAAAGTTTAATTATAAAAATATAATTTTCGGCATGTCAGACGGTGCAGACGAATCGATCTGTATCAATACGGCGTGAAAGATACTAACCAGCAATACTTAGCGTATCTCCGTTTAGTATTTCAATGCGCCGTTCCATAGGAACGCATGTAAATATTTGAAATAAGATAAAAAATGAAAAAAAATAGTTATCCTGAAACTTAGTATTTTAATACTGTAGGTTCGTGATGTTTCTGTCTCCTCTCGCTGGTTTGGTCTTTTGCTAGACCGGTTTCGGCCGCTCGCCATCCGGCGCCGAAGCATCGCCATGGCGAGCAGCCGAACCGGTCTAGCAAAAGACCAAACCAGCGAGAGGAGACAGAAACATCACGAACCTACAGTATCCCAACCCTCGCAGACCACAAAACAGGTATATCAAATTAGTATTTTAAATCCTGACGATTTAAATATGCATGTTTGCATTATTGAGATTAAGAAGTAGCTAAACGCGTCCTAGCCTGTATAGGATAATTAGGATACTAAATCATACTACACGACTCATTAATTTCACTAAATTAAATTAGGTTTTTCAATGTAAATTATATGTTCCATCCTATCGGTTTTACCTGTTACGGCATTCTTTTTCTTTTTTTCTTTTCTGCTGTCCAATTTTTAAATCCGGCCGAGTCGTATTTTAAACGCCTAGCGAGAGTCTTCTCCGGTGGTGGGCGATAATTTTTATATTCTCAGCACCGTATTTACTTCGAAAACGATTTAAAACACAACCAAATGAGTTTGAACTTCTCCCACGACGTAGCCCGCTCGGGCCTGTTTTTCTTGGCCCGCCTCTTATCGAGTGAAATACTGCCCTAAGTGAAACTGATGAACGGCCGAGATCCACCTCCCTCCCACCGAACCACAATTTAATATAGTGCCCCTTTGAAATAACGATGGTTTTCAAGAGGGCAATGATAAAAAAACTAGTGCCAAAAAAAATCGGCTCTCTGGGAATATATGTCAAGTTTTTTTATTCAAGTTATGCATAGCAGTAGATAAACCAGAATATCCTAATGTACCGAATTGGATTAGCGATTCCGAATACTAGGAATCAATGCAACTATTTATCATTAATAATTAGTAATTTAAGAATCAAATAGTTCACAGAATATATCTAATTAAGGTTAGTTAATAAGTAAGTTAAAATTTAATAAAAGGAAATTATTTTTATATGTAATAAACAACCCTTATAGAGCTAATAAACCGTTATAAATAAATAAAAAGGAAATGTGAACATCATCTAAGAACTTCTTCTGTAATTTTTATACAACGAATAATTAGGAGATATGCCATGATGCAATTATTTCAGGTATGTTGTCGTGGAGCCAAGCAAGAACCTATTTGTGTAGTTTTCATTTGTCCTTATTAAAATTATTTTGTGCACGTCGTGACATGTTCGCCGGCTACACTCGCGACAATTTTGGATAATGACCCCTTACCGTCGTTAT
The DNA here is from genome assembly GCA_019843655.1 of Lethocerus indicus. Classification (NCBI taxonomy): domain Eukaryota; kingdom Metazoa; phylum Arthropoda; class Insecta; order Hemiptera; family Belostomatidae; genus Lethocerus; species Lethocerus indicus. The sequence goes on along the minus strand of JACDQD010000005.1, from coordinate 21,910,086 downwards.
CACGCTGGGCAAAACCTATTTAATAACGTGGAGATCACCCTAACTACCGACAGAGTAAAGAATAAACATTGAATCATTATTACAATTATCAATGATGAAATTCAATATTAACCATTGTTAAGTAATGAAGGTGATTGCGGGTAGAGTATGTTCGTTGTGTTCTTAAAATAAATATTTAAATTTCAGATTTCAAGAAAGAATCATCGCTGTATTCATTGGATTTTCGGTCGATTTGACGTTACACTCGTTTCGTAAACGTTAAACGAGGACGGTTTAAAACTTTTTTTTGAAGTGTGTATATAAAATGGCGAAATCTCATCGTTTTAGGAGTCGAAAACGTCATCGGGAAACGCGTCAGATCGTATCATCTCTCGAAATATTCATCGGGGTGGGGATCTGGCAGCGTTTCAATCGAGCGTGAAAACATTTTAAAAACAGGAAGCCTACCCGGCACCAATGTCAAACCGGAGATATTTTCTTCTAAATCATCCTCCACATCCCGATCGCCGGACAAATTAAATAGATTGAAATTTCAGTACATTTCCTATGGTGTTAATAGTACCCATCTGAGAAGAATGAGGCATCGTTCTCATTTTGATGACAGTGTATAAAGCCAAACGTACATGATTGGGTAAACCGTCAATGGGATTAATTATTGGTCCGTATCGGTGTTTGATCTCGATTTAATTCTCCTACAACAGCTGTCTGGGTTAATAGGGAAATGAGTTTAAATCCTTAAATCCTGATTTTAAATCCTTAAGCTGAAATTAAATCTCAAGTTAAAGCCATTCTATGACCTAATGATTTCGAGTTTTATTTAATAATGTTCGTTATTTGAAAGTAATAATTTTTGTTCCCGTATAATAATAATTTTGCTAATCAGTATTAATTTACCATAGCATGTAGTCAAGGTAGCCCAAGTTGAGCATTAGTTGGGTCCTGGATATCTGTCCGTCGCTGTGCCTCCTCCAGGCGTCTCGAATGGCCCTCAGCCTATCCTCGCTCCCCTCCATCTTCATCACGCCCATTTCTCACTCTCACCAGATTTATCGCGCGTACCGGATGGTTTAATTTACCGGGCACTGAGTTATCGCTTTCATCAGGCCTGCTTTGACTGCGGTATATTTATGGAAGTCGAGAATTTTCTGTATTATGAAGTCCGATATACCTGATACCATACCTCTGAATTTTTATATATCGGCGATCTTCAGTCTTCAGTGCTATAGAAAATATACTACAGGTATAGTATATTTAGAAGATTTGAGAGTCTCGTGCGCTCTTCAACCCGCGGGAGATTTATTCCAGATTTATTCAAAATTTCTAGGCCATAAAACTGGTTGTCTACCAGACACTGAATGTATACCAGAATGTTACAAACATTCGATGAATGTTCACAAATAATATAACACTCACTGCCGTAGTACGAATGTTATGTGATAAAAAAGTCCACACTATCCGCAGCTACAATAATACCGCAGAGCGAATCGTGTTCAACTCACTGTTATTCACGAACGGCGAGATTCCTGTGTCTCCACCGGTGAAAATTGGGGACATTTAGGACATAGAAATAATTAGTTTCCGATAACAAAAAATTCCATTGGTAGAATGTGCCCTCTGAATAATTCTAATCTTTCATACACCACACTAAAAACACATCATCACCTGCCTAGCATCAGGTCTCGCTCTTTCGGCAGGAACTTTTTCACTGAAGCCCTCGGGTCAGCTTGAGTCCTTTAAGTACTGATTTTCCCCTATTTTTTACCTAGTTTTTTCTACTACATAAACGACGTCTTCGCGTTTCCGACGCTTGGAATTATAGCAATCGACCTTGGTTGTGTTTATTAAACGCGATTATAACCCGTCCACTGTTGCACGCGGTAAGGGGAGCCGGAGCCTTTGACTCGGAGATCTCAGCAGATAAAGCAGTAACAGGATTTGGAGGCCCCGAACGATTTAGTAATTAATTCGAATCCCCCGCACCATTTAACCTATCGGAACATCTGTGGAGTTCACGTTTGTGTGCTTTTTCGAGAACTTCAGGGACAGATGAGTACCGATAAGAGAAAACGATTGGGTCTGTAGCGTGAAAATTATCGTACTACAACGTTAAATTTGCTTCACTATCGGCACTGAACAATTCTTTACGACCAATGTTCCCGGACTAATTTACACAGCTATCATCACTGCCTTAATCCCTAGATAATTATTTGGATTGATGATCCATAAAATCGATAAATAGAACTTGGAAAAATAATTTATTAAATACATTTTTAACTGATTACTTCCAAATTTCTAATTTATTCTGGGATTTGTTGATTACACAATTCCGTCTCTGTAATTTAACCGAAGCACGTTTCAAGGCTGTACGGTTCATTAGTCACTTATTCCCGAATTAAATCTTCCTAATTAAAGAACTCCGAGTTTTCGTGAGTTTTAAACTTTAATGCACGAAATTTATCGGGTTAATTTTATCTTCCGATAGGTGATTACAGAAAATTGGTTACAATCTTATGAAAAAAGTGTGCCGGAGCGGGCGTTGAGAGTTCTGGTCGGTAGCCAGAGCTGGGAGGAAGTGAGGTTTTGGCTGGGCTCTACCATTCCACGAGACTTCATTAACTCATCCGACTTATGAATTAATATAACATCCGCCGTCCGATTCCGGACGAGGTTTTGGCACCGCGGCAATACTCGAAATGTCGCGGCAAAACCGGCTTTTACATCTATTTCGGAAATGCTGTTGGTTTTTAGAATACTCATCGTTTTAAATTTTAAAAGTTATCCTTCGTGATTTTCTGCCTTAAAATTTTCCCCTTCAATATCACTGAAAGGAATTAATTGAAAAATAAATTATTTCAAACGGTTTGTTGACTTGGGCGTGTCCCCAAGGGTTTGGAACTAGGCCAAGTCCTGCAATTTTCATCCAGGCGTTCATTCGGTTCTGAAGTAAACCACTTTAGGCGCTAGGAATATAATGTCCCGGAGACCTATAATCGGACGTGTATTTAACACCATCGATTACTATAATTGAATTAATGACCTTTCGATTATGACCGAGATATGTTTTGGCATGAATATCTTCCATACTCGACACAGGACAACAAGAAAATAATCAAAATAATTTCATGTTAGTGGTCATGTAAATTTATCCCCACTTAAATTAAAATATTTCATTATTTCACTTTCATATACTCATTTTATCCTCCTCTATACCTCTAAAATTTATAATTCATATAGAACAACGTAACAATGAGCTTATTAGAAAAAATTGCAATTACATGGTATATTGCTTTTTCTGGCTGAAGGGATGGATATCAAATGGATCGAACGCTTATAGCAAAATGATATAACCGTAAAATTACTAAATTGTATTTGTGTGTCAAAAGTCTATCACGCACAGTAATAACCAACAATATTTATCACCCGTATTTCAATTAGATATTTATTCTTTTTCATATTAAAACTTGGGAGTATTACTCTGTTTGCGCATGCAAGCTTAATAGGACATGGTATAAATGTTGTTCTGTACGTTTAGTGCCCTGCTTAATCGATCGATGCTTTTGCTGTCAAAATTGATTTGTAATACAACAAATGCAACACAATTTCCTCACTAGTGAAATGGCCGAGAGTAAGTTTGAAAGTTTTAAAAAGAGAGACCTTATTTAGTTGGCTCTGACGCCCCATTTAATATTTATGGGAAGCTCAGGTCCTTTGAATTTTCCTTGAATAATCGAAGTTTTTCCTTTTAAAGTCTCTTCAAATTGGCCGTTTTAATTTTTGGCTGCTTGCCAAACAGCTAGTCAGATCGATTGCGTCTTTCAGTGCAATATAAAACCGAGGAGTTTTTCGATATAAATCATCCTCTTATATCTTACAACTTAATAGTTACTATAATTAATTCTTAGTAATGCATAATTCAATTTATGAAAAAGAATGAATAATGGTCAAAGTAAAACATTAAACATTTAATAATTTTTGGGAAGAAATATGTGTACAATTAATACATGTGATTCATCCCATGAGTATGAACTGTAATTCGGATGAAAATTGTTTAACCAAATGATATTAATAGAGCAAAAAGTGGTGTTATGTTATAATTTTAATCTATAAAAACGACCTGCCTTGCAATGAAAAGAAAATATCTATATCCCACACAGATTTGTTTAAAACAACTGGCATACTGCAAGCTATGTATATGTAGATCCTATAATGTAAAAAATGTTTTCAAATGCCTTTTAAGAAAATTATTCTTTACATATGTTTTGTTAGAAAACATATTGCCAGTAGAATACACATATAAAATTAAAAGATATAATTAATAATGTCGTTATAATAAGATTTATAAATATTATGTTATAATAAATGTTTGCATAAAAGAAAACTAATACAATTTGTTTGTAAGAAATAGAACACTATACGAATCTGTAAAGGATCCGGTTATGTACAATATACTATATTTTTCTCACGTTATTTAGCCCTTTAAAATTGTTTAATTAATACTGTTATCTTATTTCTGTTGCGATATTTTTGCTAGGGGATTTCGTATAACTCTTTGTGCATAGTAAATTTGTTGACGAATAAGCAAATACACTTTAGTAAGTTATTTCATCAGATTCCAAATATAAATCTCTCAAATCGGTTGGGCAATGTTGCGTATAAGCGTATTATTTAAAATTAACAGGGAGGAGAATATTTATAAATAAAAATTTCTCACCGCTCGTAACCGGATCCTATACCGGTTGGATTCATATAAGGGAGTTGCCGGGGGTGAATTGAAACTGTACTGTGTTCAGCTCAGAGGAGGCAGACTATTGGTGGACGGACTCTGGCAACAATGTTCATACCAGCGCCATCGCCAATCGGATAACAGCCAATCGCCTGCCGGCTCACAATAACATATTTAAATTTCTATTTAATTTACTTCTATATTCTTTCAGAAACGAATTGACCGTTGTTCTCGTATTATATTTTCGTATCGTATTTTTTTTCGTATGGAACTATTTGAAAAATACTGGTGTCTGAACTAAATCCTGAGAAGTTGAAGCTCAATTCTTCCCCCGCGCCTACAGGGTAGTAAACCTGGAATAAATGTCTGAGATTTCTATATTTCTACATTCCTTTGTTCCACCTAAAAATTTAACAGTATTCTTCCGCTACTTTTCATAAATCAAAATTATATTGGCTGAATTTTAAGTGGACTTACTTCCTAAAGTAAGGGATTCTGGAGGCTCCTGGAGTCTCATTCCGCTGCTCGAAGATAATTCCTGTTGGCGATGTTCCAGTTTGAACGACAATAATTGTGGATGGGAGCCCGGCGTTTAACGATCCGCATTCTCCAAAGGTTGTTAAATTCTCTCCGGCAAATGCTCCATCGACTTTAAGTAACGCCCCTAAGCTTCGCAAGCACTTTTGCGTGGTTAGCTAATTTTCGGGCTCCCAATTTTCCACGGTTTTCACTCACCTACGTACTGCCCGGAATTAGTCAATATTTCACGCACAGATCGTTTCATTCTTTGTTTCTGAATCAGTTTTCTGCGCTGTTAGCAAGATTCTAGCAGTCGATTATTATTCACTCAAAGGATAGGGTCCTCGCTCGGAAACGAGGAATGGAAAAAATAATTTCATGGAAATAAAATTTCTGTTAGTATATTAAGGATAACGAACACGTCATCAGGCATTATTCAGAGAAACCGTTTCACGGATCGAAAAAACTGACTGTTGGTAAAACAGAAGCTCAATTAAAGAAAAATCGACTGTGTTGTAAAAGTAATTCTGTGTATTATTTCACTTCTGCGGATGAAGATCCGCAATGTATGTCCATTCAGGAACAGATTATGTCCTTTATTGTTGACCGTATTTTAAATACACGTGTAAAATATTCTATTGTTTGGCGGCTCATTGAAATGCAGAAGCTTGTTGAACGGGTTAAACCCGGATATTGTTTATCCAGTCTGGCGCAATTCGCGATTAATTGCCTGAGGATGCGCTATTGACAGTTGGCGGCGCCTCCTCCCCCGCCCCTCACCCATTACCACAGTCGGTGAAGCGCCCTAATTGGAATCGCAATTAAAAATATACAGCCGGGGCCCAACTGTCCCTCGGTTTTTGGTTTTGCTGCGTACCCGTTTCTAACCGCACGGTCATTAGCATATCGCCCGAATCGGCCGCTGGAATAATTCAAATACTGCGAATTACCACAAACAGTCCAAAGCGCCATTGGAGGGCGATTATCTTATTCCAAATGGTCCACGACTGTTTATAAGATTAAAGAGATTATTGTAATTACGCCGATAATTTCACCTTTATGCTATTCAGCGAATAAATTTATGGATGTGTTTTTCCTGGAGAAAGGCCAAAGATCAGATTTATAAGGAAGATTACACTCTTATCAAACGCGAAGAAATTTCTAGGGAAATATATTGTACATACAAGAATACATTAATAAAATTAAATGTTAATAATAATACAATATTTCTGCAGAGGTTATATACACCTTATTATATTTTTATCATTTTCTTTTCGCCCTACAGAATTCTTCCAATTAATACTTATCTTCTGGGTGTTGTGACATTAATGTTAGGTTTATATTATTCTCTGTGCGAATAATTAAATTTTGTGCACAAATCCCATTAACATATTTCATGCTTACAGTATTATAGTTTGAATCACCTGCATAGCGTTGGTGCCGGCCTGCCAGTGGGGCCTCCCGGTGGAGACTGAGCCCGATGGTACGACCAGCCGCCATATAAAGGCCGGGCACAAAGGGGACAGGAGAGGTTCATGCCTGCGGCTGGTGTACATTGTCCAAAACAGCCCATTGACTCCTCCGAGGTGTTTAATCATCCGCCCCCGGGCCCAACCCTTCGATCCTTTGTTAGCGCCGCAAACTGAAGGGTTCTAAAGGGCTTTTGTAGGGCTTTGTTATTTTTTTCCGGCCAATGTAAATCCCCGCCCATCGTCCGTCCCAAATTTAACGCTACGACCTCCATATCTTAGCAATATGGCACACAACGAATGAAGTGAAATATTGTCCTAAACAACTATTCGGCTCATAAGCTAGACAAAACGGTTGCGTCAGTTGTATTCGGTAAGCAATTTAGTGAGACACTAACTCTCTTAACTCGACGCCTCAACGGTAACAGACTTGCGTACTTACCTCTACAGGATGAATATCAAATAGGCGAGGAGAGTGAAATTAACGTGGGAATTACCGCGGAACCTGTAAGTAAGTGGTGTACTTACCATGAATATTTTATCAACAGTGCTTTATGACCGGTGCACGGAATGTAAGTAATCTATATTTTTTCTGCGTGCTCCATGAAACAAATGTTCATTTTATGTTAAGATGGAAGATATTGTTGAATAAATTTGAGCACGACTTTCAATTCGCTCTGTATATTCGTACTAAGTTCTCATGTAAAATTGGAGAAATTTATGAAGACAATAAAATGAGTATTTACCTGAAATAGTGCTCTTTTTTGTTTAGTGAAAAGGTTGTGGTCAAAATTAAATTTTGATACTCCACCATATTATATAATGAGTTTAGTTTCTCATATCTCTACGGGAATCAATAGTCAAGTTGAACTGAAATATAAAAAAGGAAGATATTTGAAAAACCCTAGTGGAAGTAGGGTATTTCCAAAAATATGTTTCTTATTCATAGGGAGAGATCCATTAATGGGTCACCGGTATCGGAATGGGACAGGCATAAATTTCTGTCTATCTGAGGCCGATTTTTTTCTGCTCGCAGACCGAAATCCGATTCAGACGGAGCGTAAACGGTCCGGAACGGGCCTAAAATAAGGTCGGACTTTTGATCAAACGAGAGCTAGGCCGTAAAGACCCTCTTAGGTAGGTACCGCACCATACAAAGAAAGTGGTTGTCGAAAACTGATTTCAATAAAGATAATAAGCTACTTCTTGGACCAAGCTCGCTTACGTGTGCAATTGTTAGCAGTTAATCCGGTGATTGAACGATTTCTTCGTTCTATTTACAAAACCGGACCGATCGATTACGCCAAAGCGCATTTTTAAGCATATTTTATTTTACTGTCTTTCATTTTGGAAGAAAGCAGTAATATTCCTTCATTAAACCCCGTTAAAGGTACGATACTATCTGACTATTAGGCACCCCTCCTTCAAAATCTAACAGGGAGTATTTAAAATACGACGAATAAGTTCTAGATTTTATACCAATATATTGAGCTATAACATTCTCCTTCTTGTGAAAAAAAAGATTGAGAGTTTGACGAAAATTTTAAAATAATAATTTAAATACAAAAATTCTCAATTAAACGGGATATGGGTTGGAGGAAACAACCCATTACTTGGCCACGGAAATAAAACGAAGCTCCGCCTTAGTTCAATCGTCCTAATTCCTTGTTCGCGATGAGATGGGATCAGCCCACCGCTCGGATGCTGAAAACCTACAGCTGTTCCACGTGTTTTCGACATTCAATTTTCACCGAATCGACGTGATGCTTCAGTATTTATATTCCCCAGAGAGCCAGGATTTAATCACCGGTCCCGCCCGACAACTATTAGCCCTAGCTAAAAGCATTCCTCTCTTTATAACAGTTTCCCCACTTCGCGTTCTGCTAGAATCTGTCAGAGAATCGGTTCTTGACGGTACGCGGATCCGCGATACCGGATTTAAGAGCCGAAGAGTCGGAACGGCCCCGGGCTGTAAAAGGAGTGATGGACGGCCGTCGCTCTAGGGAATGTATATATTTTTAGAGATCGGTCAGAGGGTGCCCCCCCCCCCTTGGACGATAAAGGGGGCTATACGAAGTGAACAGTTGCCAAGTAATGAAATTCCCCGTTTCCGGTCGATCGATCATCTTAGGGAATATAAACGGACTATCCTCCAACCGAATAACCAGCTCTGAGGGGCCAGCTGAGATAAAATCCTCTAATGTGGAGATGTGGTACGTTTTAACCCAGTCTAAATTCTTACCAAAAGCAGAGTTCGTACCCAAATGTATAAGGGAAAATGAAATCAAAATTCTTCTTGCTATCTTGTGTGTCGTCAGCTAGATCGGTTTCGACTGCTTCAGCGTCTCACCGTCATTATATTGGTTAAGTCTAATAAAGTTTTTTTTTAGTACTCTAATTCATCGGTGCAAGTGCTCGTTTGGTGCACTTTAGTTAAGTACATTTCCGCACTCAGGGGGGCGCAAGTTTCACAAAAATCGTTGGATGAGTGCACTTGCACCTTTGGTGCTCTCAAAAACGCGTTTTGTGAAACTAGCGCCCCCTGAGAGTGGTGCGGAAATGTACTTAACTAAAGTTCGTTGGGTACTCTGCACCGATGATCTACATTACTAAAATTAACTTTTTAATAAATTATGATTACACAGGATAACTTTTATGATCGTAAATATCACATATCTCAGATAGGTTTCCTATCATATCTAATAGTCACAACTAATAGTTGTGACTATTTGTTAATCAAATATATATTAGACCGTTAATCTGACAAAGACTTAAGCCGATTAACAAAATCACTCCCAACCCAGAAAACAAGACAAAGAAAACAACACCCCCGAAAAAACAATAACAAGACGCATATATATATATATATATACACACACACGACAAACAGACACTCACTACAGTACAAGTGACAGTGACAGTGCGGTGAGGATGCCCAAAAAACATCCAAAGTGACTAACACCGCTATTGAAGATGGCGAGCAGGCGAAACCGGTCTAGCAAAAGATCAAACCAGCGAGAGGAGACAGAACAACGCGATATCCACGAAACGATTTTCATTTAATGCAATTTGTAACAATGGGTACACCTTTTGTAAACGGGCTGGAACAGTGAAACACTCGAAATCTACGGCAAATTACTGCCTTCAGGAAACAAATCGTATCAATTGAAAACGCTGTATCAGTCCGATCATTTTCTAAGGCGGTTGAAGAAGAGAGGGAAACTGTAATCTAACCCATCGAGGACTTTCCGCCATTCAAATAACAAATCCGGGACTGTTGGAAAGTTTCCACGGGCAAAATGGACGGTACTCAGCCCCAATCACGCCCACAGCTCCGCCATGCAGCATCGCCATCATCCAGACCCATCCTCCCATTGGTCAGAGCCAATAAAATATTCTGCCTCCATATTACTTAGTTATAATTTTAAACATGTAAAAATATCGCATTATTATATACCGGTGGAACTGTGGTTTGGACAGTGTTATTTACAAAACATAATTACGATATCCATTATTCGATAGTATCCGAAGTGTATTGTTCTTGAACCTTAGAATTTTGTGCTTACGACAGCTCCATTGCAGATTTTAAAATGATTGCTTATTATTTTGGGCGATAATTTTATGAATCAATGGAGTTCATAGAAAAATTTTGGGTAATTTTAAGTTTCCAATCAGTTGACTTATTTCCAACAATTACAGGTAACCACGCTAATCCACTTTAGTTAAAGTTACTGTCGCAAATCCAAGTGTTTAATATTCATCGGGAAATGAATAATTCATTCTCAATTTGGTTTTCCGATGTAGCCTGGTGTATATGTTAATTGAGTTAGGCAACAAAACAATTTAAAAGTACAGACAGATTGTATACAGGCCAAAAGTCTCTTGGATATTGGATAATTTGATAAATACATAATTAATTGATTTATTATAGAATAGTTGTATAAAGCCGCATCTTATAATCATCCATAAGTAAATGTAACGCACTTACATCGCATGGATATAATTTTTGTAGGGCCTTATGCTTACAGTGTGAGTCCACCAAACTAGTAAGGTTCATTGAAGTAGAAAATATTAGATATCGCACAAACTACTTTCTAACAAATATCCTCAAACACATTATAAAATAAATATACGCTAAAATTTTGTTTATTATATAGATATTTGGTTGTTTGTTTGATTATTCAATTTGATCAAGGGGCTTGATCGTTTATTAAATGTCTATTCCTATTTCTTTAGTTAAAAATTTAAACCGGTCTCGCAAAGAAAGTTCCCCTACTTTGTTGTTTTTCCAGTACTTAGGGTGTACTGGGTTCCACGTGCCCACAGATAACTTCCACAGATCAAAGGCAAAACCTCACGCGGGCTCGTTTAGCGGCGGCACAGAAAGGAGAACGTCCGAACGAGAATAGTCGGCCTGGAAAACTGTGCTTTTTATGGCCTCTTTCCCCTCTTCCATCTGTAACCGTATATACGCTTCTACCACGGCTTGTTCACTTCCAAAGATTCCCTCCTATCCCGCCTTTATAAAGGATCTATAACCGATACGAGTATTCCTTGAAAATTCAATCGCGGATGATTTTTCAAAGGATGTACACCTTTGGTAATACCCTATATAATGTCCATACTTTACTGTCCCTGTACTTTACCATATCGTCATATAATTGTAGAACTTTGGTTCCTATAAGTGTAGAACATTTCGACACACGCTTGTCAAACTAAGTACAAACTAATAACAGACAAAGAGATCACCAGCATCTTTAAATATATTCACTTTAGGAAAATACTTCTTAACTTCGAAATTGTTTAAAAGAACATACAGTATTTGAAATTCGACATTTTTGTGGTTATATTATAAACTAAAATGTGTCGTAAAGGGCGCATTTACTTTAGACGGATTTTATTCTGAAATCCTTTCAATCTGTCAAATGGAAGGACAATCCCCGGGAGGATTGAAAATTTACAATTGGGCTCACAACACCTCATTTGCACTGGGACCTTGGCCAAGCCTAATGGAAATCGGATAAATAGGTGGGAAGGGATTAAAATCAGAGCGGTAATAAATTAGAGCGGGGAAGGCGTGATTAAACTGGCTATCGACCGAAGTTGGACTGAAAGTTTATTTTCAGGACTGGATGGGGGAATAAGGGATTGGAGCAGGATGTGAGGGCCACCTCCACCGTGTGTGGGCCACCCCCGGGGGGCAGCTTCCCCCTACAGATAGAGATAATCAAGATGAGATTTAAGAACAACACAGAATGGCAGAAAATCCTACCATTTGCCGATTTCTCTCGATACGACGATTTCTACTCAAGTTCGTTATCCGCTTGCGTTAATAAAAATTGAGTCACATGTATTTATTATATCGACAGCAGATGGAGACTTCTGTCAGTATTATAACAGAATTATTATTTCTGCCAACTTAAATAATACATTACTTACGATACACAATACAACTCATGATTTATTATTTATGATTACTGAATTTATTTCGGAGTGGATTAAAATTATTTTTCTAATCTCTCAAGTTTGATTTCTGCACATTTCTAAAATATTCGATATGTTAACCAATACGGGTGATGACCTGTAATAAATTAGAAACCGTTTGAGACTCTTCTGCTGCCTCTTTTCCACAATGACATATATAAAAATGAATATGAAAAAGTTGTAGACAAAAATTAAATATATCTTATCGATCACTGAGCTATTGGGGACGACCTCAAGACACGAACAGTGCTTAAGGGCGGAACGAGGCCGAAAATAAACTGGAAGATAGCACCAAGGAGGAGGCGGTGGGACGTCTAATCCGAGGCCCACGGGCTTTCTTTCAACAGTCGAGGCCGTTCTCAATACATGTTCGTGACCCACAGCATACAAACTATCGCATTAACAAATCACACACGGAAGGATTACTGGGAACAACAACATCTCCAAACTGATAACCATTGATCAATTTGCTTATTTTGTCCTCATGAACTATCCGTGTAATACTGATTCCCAAAATGATATCTAGGCTTAAATTTAATGAGAATCTAATACATGTTATTGTTAAAATACAGCCAAAATATTGATAGATTAGAGGACACAAATGCAATAGTTATTTCTTTATGCTGTAACAAGAAACGTTGTCGGTAAATAAGGAAGAATAATCACTGCGTAGATGGTTTGCGTGTTTCGAGAACAATGATTTGATCAGTTGTATTTCTACCAATTGAAACCGCACAGATCCTACGTTTACATTGAAATGGGACTAGTGTTTCAAGTCTCGATATAGGTTGAAGTAATATTACTTTTAAAATAATTGCAAGGCGGTGAATCCAATGCCCGCCACGTAGGTTTCCAAGCTCATCGGATATTTCGGAGCATTCGAAAAGTCCGGAGTTTTCATTCCAGATTGTTTAAAATTCATTCTGCCCCGGAATAAGCAGAACAAAAAACCGCTGGCATTTACCACGGCCGGTGTTTGTTTACTGTCGATCGGCAACAATTGATTGTGTTCTTCTTGGGCGTTTTGGATTTGTTCCATGCTATCGGGTTACACGCTGGTGGAAAGCGGTTAGAAATAAAACGCGAGTGTTTTCTTTGCGGTTACTGGCTTTGGGGAGGGCCGAAACGCGCATTAAAGCACAGTGCACAAGGCTTAAAACCGCAGTAGACAAGCTATCTACAATACCCTTAATATTTGAGGAGTGCGGCGATATTAACGGCTGTCAAGAATGGATCTTTCCTTGAGCACAATCTCAGATAAATATCTTCGCGCACAAACCTTCAAATTTAAATTTATATTTTGTTCCTGAGACCTCAGATTTGTACGACGACTTCAGTAAACTGTGACCAGCCCACAAATATATTTCTTCTTGCTCTGATAGAGAAATGAGAAAGACGGAAATGAGGACTTGGAGAAGGCAGAATGGAAGTGGGCGAGGTTCGGAAAAAGCGAAGGGAAAGATGTGCATTTGCCTAGGAAAGGCATGAATAAAATATTCACTATCGTCCCCGTATTTGAAATGAGGTCGTCGCCCGATTTCCGACCGCACTTTACCACCTGAATATTAAAACTGTGGTAACCCGATACTGGCATTATCACGTAGATGAGATAGTTATAAAAATGAGGATTATCAAAATGTTATTGTATTCGCTTGTATTATAAAGGTATTGTTTTTTAGTATTCCGTGATCTAAATTCTCAATGAAAGGCTATTTTATATCTAAAAATTATCCATTGTATATCATATGTATGTGACTATTTCGCAGTATGATTGGTTAGGTTGATTCAACGAAATCAGTGGCTTGCTCATAGCGGTATAAAAATAAATACACACTTTCATCAGTCCAATTTCATCGGTACATTTTTCAAGAGGGGCAATTAAAAAGAAATGAATCAAATCTCCCAGCGGTCAGCTTAACCGATACAAGTCACGGCCGGATTCGGGGCCGGTATTTATTCATAGGGGTTAAAGGGTAAAAGGGAGGATTTATGCCCTTGGGGTGGTTCAACCTTCGTTACGTGACTTCGGTGAACAAATAGCCGCAGAGATCACCCGGGCTCGCTATGAGAACATTAAAGCCAATCCGACCTCCTAAACGTTCCATTCCCACGGTTCCCAATAACAGTGATCAATTTGCTAATGGGGATATAACACGCTGTGACATATTTAAATCAACATCAGGTAACTCTGAGGTCATTATAAGACATAAGCATAACGTCGGGGTAATTTTCTACACCGCCAAGATCCAGAATATTTAGTCTTCCATTATTAGCTTGATTAAAAATAAAACACCATTCATTAAATACCGTAGAGTAATTAAGGCATGATAAACGGGATAGGAATGGGGAACAATTTAGAAAATAATGAATGGACAGTTGGAATGGATGTGATCTGTGATTTGCACTTAATGAAACCCAAAGGCGGCGTACGCCTAGATGTAGGTAATACATTTTTGATCTGAGGTTAAGCACCGCTTTTCCAAGTGGGAAGGACTAGTTAATGGAATTTGTGATCAAGATCTTTCCCACTACCGGCACACCCAGTGATAGACATTGGAATACATTAAACCCGGAGGCGTTCTGTCTAAGGCCTCGGAACAATGATGAAACTACCACACCGAATTACCACTACCGCTACCACAGTATTCGCTGAGTTATAACATTTAACGGTGTAAGTGAACCTCAGACAGTGTTGAGAGCAAAACTTTCGGATATCCCACCCAGAAGAGAGAATGAACCAAAAATATTCAGTCGGTGAATTACCCAAGCAAGCACCTCTGTTACAGACATTTATTGAGTTAGGGTTTGACAAAGTTCAATTTTGATGAGTATTCGGTTTGTGTATTGTGCATAAACTTAATAAATTTACATTTTAACATCTTAATAGAGTACCATGAATATATTTATAATAATAAGAAAAATAAGAAAAATCAATAGACAACATTGGAATATTTATTAATTGGTTTTACCCACATGGACAACAATCTGAGAATTACCTATTCAAATCACATGATACAAAACCATTAGGTACTTTATTTTCAAGGTGTTTTGATTATTTATCGTTAAGTTTGAACTTCGAACCGATAAGTAACTGGGCCGCAAACGTCCCGCACAAGAAAAAATACTTAGGAGTCGATTAGAGGAAGAACAGAAAACAGATAGTGAAGTTTCACACGGAGTGCGCTGAGATTCTCATCGACTGCACCAGCTGGTTCAAAATCAGACCAGTTTTCCTCTCCCATTTCTTTATTCACTATTTATATTATATTCACTCATAATGCCTTTAAATAGTACCTTTAATGAGGGAATAAATTACGAAATTAGCAAAATATTTTGATATGGAATGTTCTAGAATAATTTTGCGTATACGTCCCAACGATTGCGTCGATGAATCAATTATTTCACAATATGTAAACAATATTCATATACATTACCTAATTGAAATGTTAAATTGTATGATTCTGTCGTAATATCATTTTAGCTCGTTCGGTTTGGATAAGATATAAATCATATCGGTCCCGGGTGGGATAATTACAATAAAAAGCCCGACCGCGGCCAATAATTTACGGTCTCTGATTTTTCTTCAATGCCCCACAGAAGAAAGCATAAAGCCGTTTCCCCTTTTGGGACGGCGAAAATGTAATTTGCAAAATTTGGTTGGGATTCATTGCCCGGAACGGTTGACGAGGGGGCCGTCGTAAAATGGGAACAATAAAGCGGTTCCGCCAAGGGGGAAATGAATTATTGAATGAAAATGCGGAACTGAGAACAGGCTGGAGAAATTTCCGGAAGAATCGAACCGCAGAAATCAGGAAGCCGAAAAGAAAAGCTTTTATATGTAATTCTAGGAAATATTTGATAAAATAAAAACCAGACAGATTTACCAGAAAGAGTAACATCCGTAAATATTTTTCCTGTCACGCAATCCAAAAGATCGAAATATCCCTGGTAATGTATATTGTGCATATTTTGTGAACGCTTACACCGGTATTTTTTGTAATTTATAATTTAAAAATTATAAATGTGAAGCGTGAAATTATTTCGCAGTAGAAAACCACTTACAGTTTACTGTGTAAGCTAGTCCCGCCGAGCTGAAAAAATTACAGCCGCTCTAAACAAAGGACCGACTCTATCTTAATAGTCACGTCAGCCGGACTTATTGATCGACCATGTTGGGGACTATAAGGGACTTCGGGACTGCACTTAAGGGATATCCTCAATTTTAAGACGTAAGACTGTGCAGCCCGCTTCGCCCACTCAAATACCAAATGCAGAAACGTTTTTATTTGTTACGCGAATAAACATTAATTGGGAAACTCGTAACGACTTATGTTTATATGATGTATGAACGATTTGTATAATATTCATAGAATTATATTTGGGTAAACATCGAAAATGAATTTCTCCCTAATACCATAGAGAAATAATTAAGTTTCTTCTAAAAAAAAACAATCCGGAAGATATGGATTTTTACTGTGTGCAAGATGAATGAACCAAGTAAATTATGAATTTGTCCGGGATGATGTTCTCCAAATTTTAACTTAAGTAAATGTATTTGTATGACTCGTTCGGAAATACGACCGATTCAATGGCCCCGTAGGAGACTGACTGTTCCCTCACGCAAAATCCCGGGGCCTTGAATCACAAGTAGTTTCGGATCAATAACCAAGGCGAATAACAAGTGGCGACTTCAGGAGAAAGACTATTCGGGAGCGGACTATGTTTCTGCGTCCCAGCCGAGAGTACGTTGGCTGCCCGAAACTGCTAATCGATTGTCCATTAAAAAACCGGATGCTCTAATTGGTAGAGCGCCGAGTAGTGGTATAATGGATGGGGAGGGAGGGTAACAATATTTGATATGTTAATTCGGTTTAAGTCACGCGAGGGCCACGGCCCGGGGCCCTCAACCCTGCCCCCGCTGACCTTGTCTCCGCCGCCCCCAAACCCAAGAACTCCCGGCCAATGTCGCATCGATCTTTTCGCATTTCCGAGAAATGAAAAAGCTCACCGAATCCTTCGAGTAGTTTTCACTCGAATTCTTGATTACCGTTACATTAGCATTTCTATTTATTTTGCGGGGAAATATTTCGACCTAGGAAGTATCGACGCATTCCAGGTTTTCAAAAGTTTAAATGACACTGTTCCTGATCGTTCTATATATACATAAGAACACTAATATCTAGAAAAAATTAAGCGATGTAAAAAAATTTGGATAATACGCGTAGTTTGCTTACCACCTAGAAAATGTTTGCATATCGCTTCAGAGAAATTATAAAGTAAGACCGATTAATAGATGCTAATATAAGATAATCAAAAGGAATATCTCGTAATATCATTACACCCACGTCTTCCTTAATACTTAGTGCTTCATTAATAAACAACCACTTTCAGTAAAGGAAAAGTGTATTCTCCTCAATCAATTCCTCCATTCTATAATTTTCACTTCTAATATTCGAACTGTCACTAACTCTGAAATTTCGTGATTGAATCAACAGTTTCCTGATTACACCGTAAGACTAATTGTCGAACTACTAGAATTTTTTGTATTTGCTGTCTTAGGGAACGATAAACAAACGAATGTGAGCTGTTTAATTGCATGTATCGATCAAATTTTAATATTTACGAGCCGTGGGATTTATATTTAATTGTGCACCTTATATGCCCCGATAACGGATTGAGCCTCTCACCTACGGAAAGTGCGGCATGAAATATTAGTTTCGCCCTTGGAAGGGGCGGTGTAATAAGTCGGGCGGCTTGGGGTACAAATCACGCGAGGTCGCATAACACTCTCGGTTAATCTTACGAGGGGTGGACACGTAGGGGGGCGGGGGCCGCTTAATTTAGTTGCCCCCATACTGTTCTCCCTTGGGTTCTCGTCCTTTCTAAATTTATAGCTTCTGAAGTATACAATTAAAATTTCTATTATTTCTCCCACTGGCAACGCCGGTTGACACACTAAATAAAAGATTCTTCGTTGCATCACTGTCAATTTGTAAGAAAATTTGTTACCGTAGAACGTCTAAATCAGGAGCTTACTTCTCCATTCATTATTGTTAATAATGGGGCTATCCATCCAGCGGGAAGTATATTTGATTGAATATAGGATATGATCCTCACTCAGGCTTTACGTACCGCAGTAACATGCACCGAATTTTTTAATTCCGAACGTAAACTCTATAACGAAAGTGTTACAGAAGTATGGCAACACGACCTACAGGTGGTGTTAGCACAGGCAGACTGGAGGAGCTTCAATTGGGTTAGGAAATGCGTACGGCGATGATTACGTGTTAAGGCCCCGGTGCGACTAATTAGGTCCAGCGATTTATGAATCTGGAACCGGTTTCAGAGCAAACCTTAACCGGCCTCAAGAAGCCACAGGTTGCGCTGGTCGGCAACAACGAGGGCCACTTCCGTTGCCTAATCGATGGGCCGGCAAATAACCGACAAACGTAAATGGCCCGGTTCGACGAATCTGCCGCGACCTTTCGGCACTCTAGTCAAATCTTTTACTTACGCCAAATGGGATTAATGTGAATTATAGTCCATTTATGTATTAACGATCTGACAGGTATAGCCAGTAATTAAGTACTAAGTATCGTTTTATTAATAAACTCTGGTTTAAGCTTGTTATCATTTCCAACTTATACAGTATTAGTTTAATACAGACAGAGCGCGCCGTAAGATGCTCTCACGCGTAATTGCCTCTCTGTATTATTAAAAATGGCAAAAGGCAGAAAATCGGGTCTATAGCAGGAGGAGCTAATGAGCAGTTTTCAGCCTCGGTGATTTGTTTCCAATTTATGGAAACAATATTTCCAATATTTCCAAAAATATGGGATTAATGTTGCGCTCGCGTTCTATCGGGCGGAGATAGAATGTATTTTTAAAAGTTCGAGGTTTAAACTCAATGCCTCCGTCGTTAGACTGTTCCATTATTAGACTCTAACGAGGCTTTAAACCCGTAGTAGAGTATGAAACCGGTGGCAATTAGACCAATTAGAAGAGGTGTTGACCCGCATTCAGAGCTGACACTTGAGGCTTACCAAACCCCCCTGAACTGAATTCCACTTTTAATTATAAAGAAATTCCTCCATCTTCAGGAGGAATGTATTTCCCAGCAAACTAATGCAGAAGCGTGTTAATAACAATAAATTATGGCCAAAATTAACGGCGGCCTAAATTTAATGCAAATTATATAATATTTCTATTATATTTATATCGCGGTTATGCTTATATTACAGCTGCATGGGTTTCTGAAAATTTCTATTCAACTTCGCAGCCAGATCATCGAGGAAAGTATAACACTATATAATTTATATCAATAAGATTAAAATAATATAGAAGAATCGCTGCTATATATTTGTCGCTGTAATAGTACAATGATTTCTAGAAAGATGAGTGTATATGAACTGGAAAACGTAAAATAAATGTCAAAACATGATAACTAACATAATCCGTATTCATTTCCATCATTTAGCAAAATAAATGCAGCAAAATAAATATATACTTTGGAGAAAATGAATTTACGCATAACACGTGATGAAAACATATGGAAAAGGGAAAGAGACGATGGTTTGAATCTAATGATGAGAGTTGGGTAGCATTGGCTAAATGGCGACAATATTGGTGATTTTGTGTCTGAATATCCGTTAGGTACGAATTGTTACCTTGTGATGAGCGGCGGGTAGTATCTGGTGGTCATGTCGGGGGGCGGCTGAGGACTGAATTGAAACGGCGGGGCGGCAGGCCGGGGGCGGCAAGCTCGGGGGCAGGCGCACTACCCCTATCATCGGCGGGCGGACGGAGGCGGCAGGGTCAAGGCAGAGCCGGCTTATCGCCCTCCGTTAGGGGGCGGTAGGCCAGCAACCCGCCACCCCCAACGCTGATAACACCGCTAGCCGGATAACAAGGCCGCCTCTGACGCACTCAAATAACTCCTGTTTTCGGGCAGGTTTAATTTGAGTAAAGACAATTTAACGTGGATTTTCTTTTTCGTGACGTTATTCACTACGCGAATTGGAATTAACGTCCTACACCTCCTTCCATTCCACGTTTTAATTTTATTATTCCTCAATTTCCCACAAACCAAGGAAAAACTTTTTGTTTTTTTATTCTTCAATTTTACATATTGTAAATTTCATTAAACAAATTATTATTGAATTTTAATTTTAGACCAGGAATTAGCATTAGATCAATTCGTTCAAAATGCACAATTGACTTATTGCGATTATACTGGGGGAACAGTTTTTGTTGTACGGAATTCCGACCTTGTCCAAAAAGAACTGCATTATAACAGAAACGACATTTGAAATATTGAATTCCTAATAATTACATGTTGAAATATTGAAATTTTGTCGTGAGAGCGGTGTACATTATGGAGTTTCAGGTCTCAACGGTCAAGGACGAGATATTAAAATACAGTGCTTAAGTTATAGGAACATTTGTACAAGAACGTAAATGTAAATTTCTGTAGTGTTAAAAGTAAATTCTGTACTCGTAAAAATAATTTACGGCAGTCTCTGTTATGTTACTACTTTTTATGAAATGATTCTAAGCATTTTTATGTGATGCAGATAAAGTTTAACGACTGCATTATCAGATTTATCGCTTCAAATAACAAAATTTTATTTTTAAATTAAAATAAATTATAAATATTTACCGGGTCACCTCGTCCAGTTATTCTATGTGGTTTTTAACAATGTATCTTAAAAATTCAACTTTTCATTATGAACTGTATGCCAGAAACCGGGTAGCACAGGAGCGACGCGGGACAGAGAAAACAGCACGAATGAAAATGGAATTCCGTGTTCATTTGTCCGCAAATAGAATAGAGATCGATGTCATAATTCGGTTTACTTGTGTCGGGCCGAAGCTTGAGTTTTAGTGGGGGGCGGGATCAAAGTGAAAAGCCACCGCTCCACCCTCCGACCCTCAAAAGGTCGCTAACAGAGGCACCATTTTATATCGGCCGGCTTCCTAGAAAATAATATTCATTAAATGCACGTCGGACGTTGATAAATCGGCCAGCCTTTTTCCCGTCCCCCCTTCTGGTCCTTCCGATGTTTAACGAAGAGGATTGAATTAGACGAATAAATTCCTTATTTTTTACGCTTGGCAGAAATCTTCTTTTCCTTCCGAGAAAAGAATATCAGGCCCAAATATCGGCCGCGACATAATTAAAGGCGATATATATATATATATATATATATATATATATATATATATATATATATATATATATATATATACACCTAGAATAATAAATTAATTAAAAATATTTATTCTCATATTTCATGTTTCTTAATGAAATACTGAAAATTGTTATTAAATATTACATCTTATTTTGTTCCCGCCGCTTATAGATTCTTCAAATTACAAATAAAGATCGGTAAATAATAGGCATCCGTGAAAATTATAATATCGAGTGGTTTTCTGCTTTATATGGGTTATTTTTTAGAATCACATGAATGAAATAAAAACAAGAACCAAAATTTATACATTCTTTAAATTATTAGTTATGTGAGTTTAAAGCCTAGGCACTTTTTTACTCTCTTAAATAGGTAATCTTATATTAAACAGGATTTTCCTTTAAAATGCTACCCACTGTGACTGAGGCCTTGCTGAAACCAGTCGAGGTGTAACACCGTGTGCATAGTTCTTTCAACAACCGATATTAAAGCGATTGTGTATATCTCCTAATAGAGCGATAGGCGGTGGCCTCAATAGCGTACTAGAAATCTCAGATACTCAAAGGACCGCCATTACTCCACCCCCATAATTTATCAGCAGGCGAATTCTGCAGTGTGGCTTTTGAAAAACCCCGCCCAAGGCCCCAGCCCTCGCTTCCGTCCTTTCGGTTGTTCTTTTTTTTCACAAAGCCTTGGTGTTTCCCTCAATGCCAAAGGCAAAACCGAACGCCGGCTAATTATCCTCCCCACCCACAGGAAATAATTGTACGCCTCGACTTTCTTTTCCGTACGGGTCATTAAATCGGAACTGGATAGCAATTGGAATTTGAAGAGACGAGAACGGGCAACAAATCGATGCCAACACGGCACACAACGTTTGGGAAACCATCATCATCTTGTTCGGCAATTATCATCATTTATTGGACATAACTACAATCTATAAATCTGCACGGACCTGTTCGTAATATGTGCTTATAACATAGTACTGAAAGAAAAACAAATATAAATAATATGCCTTTGTATTCGTTTATATATAATGAAAACGAGCAAAGTTGAGTTTCTGTTTATTACAATAATATATTGAAATAAAAATATATTACATCGTCTAGAATACCTGCGAGAGGAGACAGGAACAGACGAATTCCGATATTACATCGTTCTATTTATTTATATTTAATATCCATCTGATACTTAAAAAGAAGTTTCCAATTTTAATAGTTATGATTTGTTTTGCAACATAGGGTAACGTGTATTGCTAGTACGGGGCGAAAATAGAATGTAAAAAACCTGTTTTTATATCCTGCCGTAAAAAAGTCTTGACGACGGTTTTCTGAAGCCAAGAAAATCCATTTGTGAAGTAAATTCGGCTGTAATATCCGCAGTGCTGCGGGACTGTAAAGCCAGAGAACCACGCGAGGGGAAAAATAAAGGGGCAAATGCGTTGGATAGAGCAGTAAGAAGGGGAATGGGAGAGACGATAAAATCCTCTCTGTTTAATCTGCGTTTTATCCCGGCTCAGTTCCTGGCCGGTACCAATCTATGAGACCTCCCTTTCAATGTGGTATGTACCTTTTCGGCGTCGTAATTAAATACTGTGCATAACTCATATTCAGAAGCCTTTTGAGCTCGAGTTTTACCTCCTAAATTGTGAAACTGACGCGACGGCTTTATTATTATCCTGCATGAGCTTAACTCGTTTAATCGGTTGAATTTCATAATTGAGGAAAACTCGGTCGCTCAAAGGATATTGTAATTAATGTTTGAAGTGGTTTGGAGTTCGATTGTACAGTGGCGGACCGAATTATCCTCACCATTATTGTACACACATAGAGTAGCAATTATTTCATTCCATTTACTGCAAATATTACGGTGCAAATGAGATAAACCGAGTTAACTAATGTTTCGCGGCGCTAATGCTAAACGGTCAATACGGAGATATGTTGCTGGTTTAATCGATCGCAGGCGCATGATCTAATCTCCTCATATTCCCTCCTATTTGATGCTTATTAGTGTTGTGCTATTATTGAATAATATTGATATATTAATTTTGAATCATTTTTTTGCCTAATCTTAGCCTTCCAAATATACATAGAGTATTAAATAAATTTCAACTATGCTGGAATGAAAGAGCGGTCATTGTTTATCTACAATATTTTAGGCAATTCATACACATTCTGAATATTCTGTAGCGTAGGTATTGCAGTTTAGTGTTTCGAGAATGGAATATTTTTTATTTAAATTTTAACGAAGCTCCAGAACAGAATGAACAAGTCAATGCGAATAATTTCATTCAGTGCCCGGGTACTTTTTTCTGCGCATTCCCCAACATTCCTAGCGTGAATACATGGGTGGGCTCACCGGCCATACTGACATAGAAAGAGAGAGAGTGTGAGAGAACAAGAGGGGGAGGAGAGAGAGATAGAGAGAGAGAGGGAGGGAGGGATGAGAGAGAGGAATAGAAACAGTAGGCGAGAGTATAAGAGAGATAGAGAGGGGAGTCAAAACAGAGTGTTAGATTTATGCCTCATCCCGGGTCTAAATATAGTAGTTTTGGAAGTGGTCCATTTGAAATAAGACAGAAGACAGGGATGGGTCTATGAACGGTGGCCGCTCCACGTTCACTCAATCACTCAAAGACTCGACTCCGCCTTTCCTCAGAATATTTACACGAAAAATATAATATCACGGCCTCGTGTCAATACGCCGCTGATATTTGCGCTGATACGTGGACAGTATTACTACTCCACGAAATAGCAATTCGTTAACATCATTATCGTAGTATGATATAAAATATTTATCTCAAATAATGCTGTATTGAAACCTACATATGTACATATACACGAACACACACAACACCATAGATAGGAAACTGATGTGGTTCAATGAGTAAATAATGTTTCATCATACTATCAAGAATTAATACTAAATTGGTTCAATTTTAAAACATTCGCTCATTAGTTCACGTCTAATGTCTAATGTTACTCTGTCTGTTACTGTCTAATGTACTGTATTAATGTTCTATTACATTATAACTTTTTAAAAATTTTTAGCGTTTTCCATTATTTTTTCTTCTATTTTCATGAAACATCCATGTTTCATACAATTTAAAAATATATGAATGATAAAATTTCGTTCTAAATAAATATCTATTTTCCATATATTTCATTATTGTATGTCTCTCCAGAGTTGAACGTCTAAATTTGATATCTACGGCTGATATTTTATAATCTGGCCAATTGAAACCTGAGATCCAATATTTCTATCAAACGGTAAGTCACGGGATCAAAGGCTGGCTACATCGTCCGTGTGGATTTCTACACTATTCTATTTACATGCAAATTGAAACAGTAATAGGTTGTACCACCTTAATTTTGTAGAGATGATATTCCAAACACTGACCGACCGGCCCTTAAACACCTGAAACATCAAGAAACATTTGAGTTACAGGAATCTGATAAAAAAAAGGTCCCTTATAATATTAACAAATCGGACAAATTGATCAATAAAGTTTTCGCGTTGATTAGTATTTGGCTGGTAATTGAGGAAGGACCGACTGTAGTCTCAGATCGGTTCTACTAATTTCCAAGAGTAGTCAGAAGTAAAGGTGTAGGGGCCGGTAACAGTATAAATCGTTTTGGCAGAGGATTCCGTAGCGGGTTCCACGAATTCTAATACTGGAGCCGAGTTTATATTTTCATATTGGGGAAGTCCGTAACTATCGGGGCCGGCGGGGTTTTTTGAATTTGAGTCGAACGAGCCCCGATTTAGAGCGCACTGAGTTACCTTAGTGCGTTCCTATAATAGAAGTCGGCCCTAATCTAAGGGGACGGCGTCTGCCCAATTTCCACATCATATCAACCCCCCCAGATAGTAGTAGGGAGCATATATTACTGGACGGAGGAATCGTTCTGGTCTTACCGCTCGTCTCCGTTAAACTGTGTTTGAACGTTAACGGCCGAGAAACTAAAGGGGAGTATCAAGGAAAGCTATACTATTATATGGTATAATAACTATATAATTTCTAACTATCTCTTTCTTATACGTATACACATATATGCGTGTATCTACACAAAAAAAAGAAATTTATTGAAATATTCTTAATTAATGTAAAATATTTTGATTGAAACAGTATTGATGCTTAATCCTACAGTTATGGGAATCTCTCATTCACGGATCAAACCCGCTAATATTGAGGTAAAATATAGTAAGACATTTTTCAAAACTGTACTTTCCCCTACTTCACTACTCCAGTCCGATCTGTAATTAGATATATATAAGAGGAAGATATATGACTATTATATATTATTATTTAAATTCTTTTCATATCAATACCTTTTACATATAAATTAGTTGAGAATCCGCTACGTCTGGACAAAATGTCGGCGATGATTAGGGCCGATGAGATTAAGAGTTGGTGGGCGAGCTCGACTTGGAGAATCTCCGCAGTCCTTACTTAAGAAGCGGCAGAGGAGTTAGTCACGGCCGGTTGGGCCCTATATTGAAGGCCACGCACCACTGAGCCCATAAAGGGGGCCCATGGAGGAGATATTTGCATTAATGAGAGGGGCTGTTCACAATCCGACCCGCCCCCATGCGACAGCTCCTATTATTTTTCGTCTGATAATTCAATTTCCGTCATGTTGGCTTCAATCAAACATGAAAGACTGAACGAAGCATGCTCATGCCGCGCCGGAGCTGTTGATTTTCAGTCTCTTATAACGCGGCGTCACACTAGCGTTTATTCTATCAGAAAAAAGTATATATTATTGCATTTATGAATATAAAATTTTCATTGTACCTGTTTTGAGGTTGGCGATGCTTGGAAATGCTCTTCCTCTCCTGTTCTCCTTTACCTACCAGCCGGTCGTATGCTACGTACAGAAGAAGGATATGAACGCGTTATAAATCATTCTCATTATAATTTAAAATTGGCCTAATTGTAATAGGAAACTGGCAACAAGCGATTTATTCCTTTAGCATGGTTCAGGAGTCACCTAGAAGATAAAACTATGAAATCACATATCAATGATAATGAAATTATTAGGTCGGCAGTATCACTTAGATTTAATGTATTAAATCTTATTGTTGCCTCGATGTTTTTATTTGTTTATAATAATAATAATATTTCTTTTTCACGGCACTACACTTCCTGGTCGTTTTATTAGTTACCAGCGTTCCCGATACATAATGTTAATATTGTAGTACCGGTCTTGTAAAAAAATAATTGTAATACTTCCACGGGCGTTTACACGCCTGTGCCTAATTTATGATTATGACTACTCCAATTACTTAGGTATTGAGTAAGCTGTTATGAAGTTAAACAGAGCGCTGGGAAAAACCTTTCGGCGGAAAACACCGATCCCGTAATTGCTAGTCTTTGGTTTGAGAACTCGGTGTGCTATTGAGCCATTATGCGAGGTTCAAATATCCGGTGAAATCTGCACGATTGTGTGCGATGTTGCGGGTCCCTGCAGGTGCCATCGGCGTACATTTCTTTGGACATAATCTCTCTATTTGGAATATTCTCCTAAACGCGCGCTTCTGGGCTTCCTATCTCTAGTTTAATGCTAAACCGTCCACCAGAAATGTTGCTTCTGACTCCTGAGGTTACATAGTTTCTGTGTTTTCACTGTTACCGGTTCCCCATAACAGTGCAGTAAAATACTGTACCATTTTAATTTAGCATTTATATACTGATTAGCCCTTACAAGTTTTATTTTATCTCATTTATATTTCTACGGTTTAGATACCTAAACTCCCTGCCTATAATTGCGTGATTATCATAATCGCTGATTTTGAAAAACGAGATTAATGCCCATAAATTTGGGATGGCTATGAATAATACATGTAAGAAATAACATAATTGTTTCTACTACTTGATGTGAAATATGCATGTGATTGCATAACTTAATTACGCCTCGTGCGGGAGCATATAAAACATAGTTCATGAACATGAAAGGGAAACGTAACCAGGGAAAGAATCTTTCACTTTCATCTGATAGTTATCTAAAATCGCTTGCCGTTGTGCAACAGCATCCATTTATTCACTCTAGTTATTTTCCAGTTATGTCGGTTACGTCAAAAGTGAAATGGTATCTCGCTGTTCTCTCAAAAACCGCAATGAATCTTTCCTTATAAGACATTTATATCAGTACCCAATTTTCAGTACTTTTTCGTCTGTACTGTTCCAACGTATACCGCAATAATTTTGCATTTTCCGCATTTCTTCCGATTGTTTGAAAGGCCATTACAAATTATTCTAATTTTCAAAGCTTCACAGATAATCAAAAATTGAAAATTGTCGATCCTGAAACGGGAATTCAACCATAGAAAGAGTATTGATTGTAACAATCGAGAAATGTTAGGTTCTTGACTTCGGATGTTAATTATAAGTCTTTTGGCTAACGATTTATTAATAGTCATGAAAACGCATGTCTTATACTTCTTCATCGGCGGTATATTTTTCAACTACCTTTTTTTCTACGATTTCATAATGATTGCGCCATTAGAAAGAATATTTTTTAATGCAATTACCTTAAAATGTATCAGTAGTATAGAATAACAAAAAATATGTATATGTACCTGACGATGGTGAACAACAAAACCCGATGATAGAAGAGTATCCCAAAAATGGAGAATGTCCTTGCGTATATTTTAAAAATTATAGTATAACTAACTTAATCAATGAGAACTGATCTGTCTTTCGTATTATAAAAGTTTATCGATTAACACAAATAAAACCGGGTAACCAGGATTCGACATGAACCATCGATATATCGGTATTCGAGCTCCCCCTCCCCGAGGGTGGGTTCGGTTTCGAATTAGACCCGAATTAGATTTCGGTTACGATCGGGAAAACTCCGACTCGACCGCCGGAATCAATCGAATCTGCTCTGGGGCTGCCGGCCGCAGGCGGGGGCGGAGGGCTGCCTTCACGGTAATTGGTCAGGAATCGGGGAATACATACGATACATCCGGGAATGGCGTTGCTATTTTGGGAGTGAGGAAGAGGGAGAGTGCGTGAGACGGATAGAGGGAGAGCCGGCGGCGGTAGGAGGGGGCGCGTGCGCAGCCGGCCCGAGGCTACACATTGCGTCAGTCAACAACTAAATATACTGAAGAACCGACTTCGGCTCTTGTCCGACGCCTTTCTGGCTCCAGTCCGCTCCTGGGGCGCAAGTCGCGGCCAACACTCCGCGCTCCGGCTACCGCCGCTGCAGACTACGGCCAACGCCGCCGCCGCCACCACCGCCACCGCCCCAATCTCCACGCTGACCGACAACAGTGAAAAAGCTTCCTTTGGATTTGTCTTTTTCCGCTTTGCTGCCGGGGCAGATTTTCCGTTGCTGCGTGAAAAACCCGCCAGCAAAGTGAAAGAGGCCGATTCACAGGAATAAGAGTGCCGCGCTTTCGCAACAACCACTGCAGCCACTCCGGTCTTTGGACAGTGCCGCCAAGTGATTTCGGACTACGTTCTCGTCCCGGTTCCAGAACCGCGTGATTTCAACGCCCGACACAATACCATAGACCGTTATTAAATTTTGGACTGTTACCACAGAATCGTACTAAAGATTGCTTTACGACACACGTACGTACAATCTGTATTGGACCGGACTCATTCCGTTGATTATTTTCCCTGTTTCAAAATGAATAATGTATTAGGTGACGCGCGAGATAAATTCGAAGAAAATGGAAATCGTCAATAACTGCGATTGATGTAAAAAAAAAAAGTCCCCGTCGGATAAAAGATTATTTGGGCCAATTCGAATGAGTTCAAAAATGTAGGCCGTATTCAATTTCGGGGACGACGCCTCGGGAGCGGAGCCCCCTTGGAAGTCATCCAGAAAGAAGTGCGTTTTCTGCCTGCGGGGGAAAGGGAGGAGGGGAACAGTGCGAAAAATGTGAAGTGCTATACGATTCGCGATCCCCTGTCATTAGTTATACGGGTGAGAGTTATTTCCATACGCCCGTTGACAACGCTGAAATTTCTGTCGCCGTAAGGGTTAGGGTTTTTAAAAAACTGATGCCCTACCGTGGTCCCATACATAAATACATACATACATATTGACGACATACACAAATTCTGTAAACCGCGCGCTGAGCATTGCGCGATGTCACAGAATTCCCTACTTTCAATCACTATACGGAATCGTACGGCCATATCTAAATTTTCTCGGTGCACCTTGTGGTATATAGGCCAATAGATTCAGGCAACTTACCTAAAGTATCGAGCATTAACAATCTGACAACGTTTTCCGAATGTCTCATGAAATAATTTGTTCCCAGTATCTCGATCAACATACCTACTGCCTAAATTAGAGTGGTGAATTTGAGTGTTAACACGTAAATCGGTATTAATATAATTAAATTTTCATAGTGTACGAAATATGTATATGTGATAATATATAACATTTTTGTCAGACTCGATTTAAAAATATTCAATCGGCAACCCAAGTCTGTAAAGGGAACAAACTGTAAGGGTTCTTTATTATCGGTACTTAATTATCATGAAACAAAGTTATTTATTCAAAAATTAAATCATTCTTCTTCTGGGTCAGTTTTCGGATATATTCAAATGGGCTAAAACTACCTTAGGTTATTATTTTGATAAGACAACGTTATTATGTTTCGCTTTTATATTTAATTATTTTTATATAATTAGTGAACGCTTATGTATGACCTTATGTAATGGAATGTTGTGCATGCGAATATGATCATTTTAATTATTAGCCTGAGAGAGTCAGCGGAATGCAGATACGTAACGTGAACGTAATTGATTTGTTCATCAAATCGAAATATCATCGATGACTCCCGACACAGATAGGTAAGTGGAAAATCGATTAAAAATGTGTAAAACTTCTGTTAACGTAATTTTTTAATGATTTTTTATTTAATATTTCATAATATTTCGTATAGGTAAAATACCATATAAATTTCAGTGTTTCCAAGTGTTTTCAGAATTGCGCCATTAGCCTGGTCATATTGGTACAGTTTTAATCGCAGACTAATTTAGAACATGTTGGATTTACAAAGGCACTTTATCATGGACATGCCTTGGAATGCGAATCAAGGCGAATCAAGCAGAAACATTAAATTTTATCAATAGTGAAGTTTCGAACGCAATCATCGGCAATAAGCGAGACCAATATGGTGTCCGCTTTAAAATAAACTGAGTGCAGATAGTCGAGGGATGAATATTCTGCGATCATTATAAAGTTCAGCTTAAAACCCAAGTAGGTTATCTATGGAACCCGTCAGTATTACTGTCGAATGATAAACTTAACCCATTAATTAATATTACTCGTTAAAGTTTTATTGACTCGTCATGAAATTATTACTTACTTATTATTAATAGTTAAGCGTCGATAACACTAACTTTGTTACGATTAACAGATATATACCTTCAATTTATAGTTACAATTAGTTTTGTAATAGTTCCAGCATGCTAATAATATTACTTTACTGTCATTTTATATAACACATCTACTTGAGATACTTGAAGACGCTTTCGGCCATCAAGTTGACAGACGTAGTTGTCCATTCTTTGATGTCAACGCCAAAGAGAATATAATTGAGAATATTGTAGGAAATGATGAAAGATACAGAAAGAGAGATGGGCAGCCGCGAGGAACCAGTGCGTTACCCGAGCCCGCCTATTTTTAAACTTCCTGTCGTAAAATGCAGCTGCAGTTCGGAGGTTCAGCAGTCGGCCAATTATGGCAGCGGACAGGTCATCCGTCGGCCGGGCCGCCGTAAACCTACGAGTTACCGAATTTCAGAAGGTGACGAATCTTGTCGGTTGATCATTTTCTGTCTATTTTTAGGACTCGCGCGCGAGCCTGACCACGACGCCGGCGGAAGGCCCATTCCGACGCCCGGAACGGTTCTGCACCGATTGACGTTTCAGAATCTTCCGGCGACCGCGGAATCTTCGGCCGGGTGTAAAGCCGGCGGACCGAGACCGTTCGAATACTCCTACTAATTCGTCGCCTGGAGCCCCCGGGAACCAGCAGAAGCCGCCCTCGGAATTCTTCAAATAATATTGCCGGTTCCCGCACTTAAACTGTCTTACGTTCTGAAATCCCTTCAACGCCGGTTAAATGCCTCTATTTCAGAAAAAATTCAGGGGGCATAAATAAAAATCAAGCTTTTTAAACGAATTCTCGCCCTTCAATAAATTTCAGATTTGGTTACCGAAGGGGTGTCCAGTTTATTGTTGGATCAGTTATTCGATGACTGATACTGCCAGGAAGCTGAAGAGGTTGTTGGCTCTACACTTGTGATCAGAAAACACAGCTTTTAACGCTGCGTTAACTTACTCTCAATTATAGTACGCCTTCTTTATGTTCAATTTCTTAAAACATCTTTTTGGAAATCTTTTTCGAAAATTATGGAATAATACCCCCGGTATCAAAATAGTAGTAATCCAAAAATAATGTGATATGTTTTAATGTGTAACATTATGTGAAATTCTACGAAGTTATGAATATTTAATAATAAATTACGCAATAATTTAAAAGTGCCATGTTTCAATAATGAATCTTGAGCGAGTTGTATTCACTCCTCGTAACTCCCTCTTTGCCCCAAATGTTGATATCGTCACTGGTTGTTTCTGCATCATGGATCCAGTAAGTCGTCCTACACTGGGACACTCGTCCGTGCATACACTATTTCTACGTAATAATTTTGTAGAATTACCTCACTATCTGGTGTTTTAATTTTATTTGTTCGATTTTAAGGTTCGGTTTAAAGTATACAAGGTTTTGACTTTTAGTTTTGGTGACACATAATTGTGTAAATTAATAATTGTAAAATTGTCCAAGATATAAACGTTCACTTTATATGGAAGGTTATAACCTGTAGGATTCGCCAGATCGAGTACCGGTCCCACGGAGCGAGTTCGAACCTTCGAAACCTCGTCATCGTTGTTGATCTCCGGGGGGAAAGTTGCCTTTCGCTACAATTCCTATTCATTCCAATTAGGCTAAAATTAATGTTCCGTGAATAACCATGGGGGAGAGTTATAATGATTCACCCGTGCAAAGTCGAGGCTACTGGCAGTACATTATACTGTCTATAATTTTACTGTTTCGCTAGCTCTTTTTTCTAAACGTATTTCACGTGTAAAATTGGAGCGCCTATAAATAAGCATCAGCTATTGGCGAATTAAATTCAAATTTAAAACGTTGAAGAGCATGCTTATGATTCGGGTTCGAACCTTGGAGGGTCAGACCCATCAGAAATACTTCTCTCTACTACAGAAATAATTTAAGAACAAATTATACTTTATTTATCGCTACTTCACCAACTAATAAATGTATGAGGGCGGGAAGTAGAAAAACCCTCTCGGAGAGGCCTTATTATATCGAATTTATTATTTATTTCCCACAAGAGTGTTGGGAAAACTTGGATCAAGGAAATGTTATTATGATATACTTCAAAAGAAACCGAAAAAATTAAAAATTAAAACTATCTTTAATTTCATCCTTTAGGGTCTATGTCTCGGTATGGACATATTCACAAATGAATAAAATTTACCGATGATCCATATAAATTTAGATGAACAAAACCATCGATGGTAGGAATATACATATTTATGTAGATACTTTCAGTTGTATAGACGTATATAAAGTTGTAAACCATGTAATTGACTACCGGTCAATGAATTTAATATAAATTATTGACGGAGTGCTGGTTTCTGTCGTGTCCTCCCCTTTTACGGGGAATATTTATTAAGTCGGACGTACTAATTGAACTGACAGAGCCCGTTCGCCAAAGCACACTCCGTTGAACACCCTAAGTGCTCCCGGATGAGTTTGGTAACATTGACCAGCGTTTAATATATACGAAATGAAAGGTGACTAGGAGATTGTGAAAAGCATACCAGTAGTTAAGGGAACCAGGCGAACGCATTATGGATTGTCTGATAGTAAATAATCGTTCTTAACACGTCGACATCATCGAGCTCAGTTTATATCTTAAATATTGAATTAAGCTAATTAGATTTTGCTTATTATTGTTTTATTATTCCATTGACAATCCCACCTGTTTTAATTTCAGAATATAGTAATATAAAAACCACCGAAAAATTCCATATCGGGACAGATTATCGACAATTATCAATTAACAGGCAATATCTTTCCTCCGCAGCCTTTATATTACTATTCTATTTGCAGTAGAGATAGCTGACGTTTTTTATTTGTAATCACGTATTTCAAACAACATACTGTAGACGTGTTTTTATGAAACAAACTAGACAGCGCTATACTTTGATTCAAAGAAAGCGGACAGAAATATCACAGTCCCGTGATTAATGGGTCCAGGGCCAGGCCCGGTACCAACAGGCCGGCGGAATATATATATAAACAATACGATAGAATTATAAATATTCGGGTTCATTTCGTTTTGACAATGGGTCGTGTAATTGATGTGCCGCAGATTGGAGCGGAATATAGTGGGGTGCGTGAGCCGAAATGAAAAACAGCGGGGAGAGG
Source organism: Lethocerus indicus (assembly GCA_019843655.1). Taxonomy (NCBI): domain Eukaryota; kingdom Metazoa; phylum Arthropoda; class Insecta; order Hemiptera; family Belostomatidae; genus Lethocerus; species Lethocerus indicus. Next base: position 21,876,209 of record JACDQD010000005.1, on the reverse strand, counting down.
AATAGTGGAGCGGCTCAAAAGCGAAACTAGACGATGATGAATTGATGGGGGCACCAGAGAGACACTCTCTCCACACGCTTCTATAACCGTATTAATCTCGAGCCCTTTCTCTTGTCCGCAGGCAAACAGAAGCCCACCTACCGGGGCCACGGCGAACAAATATTAAACTGTTGCACCATTTAACAAAAGAATTCCGATTCACGATTGTAGCCAAAGGGCAGATTTCACCAAGCGTGACATCGCCCAACAACACAAGTTTTTACACTGTATGTTTTAAGAGCGACAAGCTACCTACAATAGAATTTTATGTTTATGGATCGAAACCGTGTCGGAGAAAACAAAATTTCAATTACGAGAAAAGTAAGCTAGAGGTAGGAGTTGGACCCTTGGCTTCCACGCCAGTATACTGCAGTGTGCGTCGTGAGTGCCCTCCTATTTATATCTCCATTCTCAACTTGTAATTATTAATACTGCCACTCGTTTCGTTTTCACAATTACAATTCATGGAAAAGAGTGTCCGTTGATGGACACCTGCGTTCAACCTGCCAATCAAAATGATGATTTATATTTTAATTAGCTTAGAGTGGCCGTGTATTTGGTCTAGATAGACAGTACCCGAAATACCGGCCTATCTAGAACGACAATTAAAAAAATAAGTAATTCCCACTCGTATTCCAAACTAACAAAAACTGTTAGTACCATTTCAACCTTTTAGAATATAACTATTAGATAATATCAGAATAATTATAAGAATTAAAGGCTCGCAGTGCGGGATATTTCAGAAGGCGGTGTAACATTAGAGACCGGGGAGGCCTCGGTCGACGATAACGGGTGGTAACCATCCCGCGCCAATACCAAATAGGAAGTATAAATATTTGTGGTTTGCCTTCTAAAAATAATGCCGTGGGCGTTGATATATTGAACCATCCTCCTCGGGAGCGGTCTATCTATAGAGAGGCGGTGGTCTAGAGAGGCGGACTGGAGTCGCCCTTCCCTGCCCACTGTTTAAAACCGCATTATTTTTAGACCCATAACGTAAACTCAAGTCCGAACTAGAGCCGAACACAAATTTCGCCTCCCGGCGCGGCCGCCTCTAAATCTTCATTAATATTTGAAACGAATTTGTACAAGGGAGATTCAAGTGTCTAACATATGAAGGAGTACGTAGTGAAACGGCGGCGCCCCCAATGAGTGATGTACAAACAAATAGCAACCGGGATAGTGCTGTCTAGAATAAAACAAATAATGGAAGGGGAAACAACGAGGAATACGTCATGTTTCATTGGCGCCTTCCTCACAGGTTATCGACGGCGATGAACCAAACATTTCATTGTACCAGTGCACCAATGTAACAATGTGGTGATAGTGATGTACACAGCGAGTACACACGAAAGATTAAGAAGAAATGAAACAACCAAGATAGACAAACAAGTGAGCGATGCTATCCTCTTTCATAATCTAATTATCATAAATTATAGACTTTTATCTTGAGTATGGAAACTTGTTACAGGAGAAAAACGAAGGGCGTAATTAGAATTATTAAATTCCTGTAGCTTGATAAAAATTCAATAATCAGTACCATTCTTCAGGTAAATCGTTTGTGAGAATGTAATCAAGTTTACTATATTAAGCTCTGTCGATTATTAAAATTGTGTGAATTAGGGAATGTGTGTATTTTGATTGAAAAATATTAAGAAATTCAACTTCCTAAATGATTTATTAAAATCAAATTTTATTATACCTCTTCTTTATTCCATCATTATTGAATTTAAGTTTTCACACACATCGGACATTCAGTACGTCATTAATGTACAATGCTATACGTATATTAATCAGATTCTTTGTATCAACGACATGAGTTTTAGGTGTGCAGTTGTACTTTTATTACTCAAAAATTCGAAAAAACCAAATTTTAAAAAGCCTCTCCTAGACTTAGTGAGACCTGAAGAAGCGAGTGGGAGCTCAGGCGAGATGAGCTGTCCTTCAGAAATGCTAGAAATTTTGGAATTATTTTAAGCTTTCCCCCCTTTCCTCCTCCCACATCTTTCTCCGCGGTCTTCTCCCGGTCAACTTCTCTTCTATTCGAAACAAACCCAGTACTCAAACTTGTTTTGTATTCTTGTTTCTTCAGCCCCGTCCGCCACTCGTTCTTGTCAACCACAAGCGCTAAGTTCGCTCTATTTTCGAATCCGTGGCAGTTGGTAATTGCCAGAATTGGCTCGTGCAGTGATCCGTCCGCGTATCGACCGATCTATATCCAGAAACATTGCATTTTATGAGTGCCGCCTTTTTTTGCGCGTAACTCTAACCACAAGCTGATTGATCTCAGTTATATTAATGCCTAATTAGAGTAAAAGATATGCTATAATTGAAACTCGAAAAACCTGCAAAATAAATTTCAGGAAGTTATAGCTTAAAACATTAATAGGGAGGGTTTGGTGCGCATTTATAGTGTAATGGCAATACTGCCAGAATGCGTCACCGATAGCCGACATTGATACTTTTGGTGATAATGACCTTAGGGACTACTATCTCTAGCTAGATAGTATGATGAGAGAGAGGAGAGAAAGTTAACAACGCACGCGAGTTATGAAAAATGAAATTATTATTTTCCATATCACGGATTTGACGATTGACTTTCTGTCAATGGTCGTATCAAATATCCTAGTTCAAGATTCTGTGATTACCTTTAAGAAATCATTTAATCTATTTTATTAAAATTTCCCGACCGACATCTGCGAGCACAGACATTGCTCTCAGTATGAGAAATGACCAAATTTGAGAAATATGGGCAAATAGAGATTGGCCAAGAGAAAGTTGTAACCTACAGTCATTTCAGATAACTACTTAATTTTCTGAAAGTAAATTGACGAAAAATATTGCCAATCGGCTACATTGTTGTGCACATTTGACCCAATAACATCTGTTGTTAATTGAGCCTGCGACGTGGCCTCGTCTGGGTGAGGGTTCGTACAGGACTGGCGAGGTACGAATGAATCAGCCCGTCCGTTTGGAAAGAATTCAGAGTATCGTTGCGACGGGGCGCTGGTGTAGCCCGGCATTCTGGTGTTAAAATGGGGGCCCGGTGTCCGAACGCGGTTCGAGCAGAGTTCATAAGTAGGCGGTGAACTCAAAAGCCTGTTTTTTTCCTATACCTAAATTTAGAACCCCCTTGAAATCCTTCTTGAGGGTGTTGTGGAACCCCCTGGCCGAAAGTGAACACATCGCCCAGTGCCCCGCTTTAGAAAAATTGTTCTTTGGTACACACCGCTTTTGTACACACTATAGTCGATCAGTGTATGCCTCTTGTCTTTACTCAACTGAGAAAACTGTAATATAATTTTTGAAAAATAAATAAAGTTCTATTATGTCCGTTTGTTTGGGCGTCTGTGTACGTCGTCGATCCGTGTTCATGGTGGTGTAGCATGTGATACGCGGAGATATTTGTTCTGTTTATTCCGCATTTTCCTTGTATTCGAATTTTTAACTTTACGAGAGTAAATAAAAAAAAAATTGTGCTTTGGATCTAATATATTTCTTATCGCATTCCCTCTCCCCCCTTTCCCCCTTTATTACAACGATATGACGAAAAAGAGTTACTGTGGATTTATCGAAACACCAGGGTTTACTTCCCTCTAATAAAGGGCGGAAAGTCAATGGAAATATGTAGGAATTTGACTGGTTCATTCCAGAATATTCGTTCCATTACAAACTGCCGCTGTTATCGACGTCCTGTCCATAGGTACAGGCATATTAAACTCGCTAACACTTCGAGGTTTGCTATTGTAAATAGAAATAAGTTATCAGAGTAATTATAATCCGCATTATTCCTATTTATCCTTGTCATAGTTAAATATTTAATATCGATTTTAACCCATATCGGACATTGTCTAAACATATCCAACAAGACTATCCGTTTATGCTAGTATCCTGCTATGCTGTGCTAACAAGTCTCGCTTCATGTTGAACTCACAATTCGATTATTGTTTGTTTATTTGCCACGTGGGGACTGCCCCCCGCTCAACAACAACTCGGCGCTCCTCCTAGTTCCTATTTCAAGAACGATGACTCGAAAGGAAAAGAAGAACTGTTACAGTTTTCGTTGGAAGCAGAAAGAAAATCATTGAACCTTGCTCGTTCTTATTTCATCAAATAAATTCAATTATATGGTTCAAATCAAATGAATTTCAATTATAAATAGCAAATATAGAAATATTTTTACAGCATACGTTTATTTTTTTATTTAAGTGAATTTATTTATTTAATGCCCGTTGAAATGTATTTTAGAGTAGAACATTTTTTGGAGATTGGATAATAAGTAAGAACGTCGGATCATTCTATATTCTGATACATAACCACAAACATTTGGTGGTGCAAACAATGTATCTGAACTTTTTAATCATGCTGGATTTTTGTTGTAACATGGAAAATATTCCCACATTCATTCATTATGCTGTGTCCTTAATTAATTATTATCGTAATAATTAGAACTAGTCAAATTCTACTAGGTACTTGAAGGTACTCCTCTACTGTCGTCAGCGGAAATTTAAAAAATAATTAGCAGAAAAATATTCAAATCTTTTTTCCCTAAAAACGTATACCAAACATTTTGGAGGGGGCGAAATGCCTGCACGTATTTCCTGTTATAATCATACCTTATGTAACCATCGCGTTATCATTGTTGGTATATTAATCTTGTTGGTGCTGGCCCATAACAATTGAAACTGACAAACACAGTACTACTAACAACAGTGTGAAAAAATAAATTCACATATCTGGACTTCTTAATTAGATACATTAATAATAAAATATAATTTAATATTTTTTAATTAATAATTCGCTGAAATATCCTGTCGATTTATTCTGTTTCATTATTTATTATCGGATTGGAAAGTTGATATCGAAATGTTTCCAATGGTGGCGGAGAAGGCAAAATCGGGGGGAATTATCACGTAGGGACAAAAACAAACCATATTTCAGTTTATCTAAATCAGGGCTAGTTTTTTCCATCGTTAGCTTGCGCGAAAGAGCCATAAATAGAAATTATATGTGTATTTTAAAGCGTCCTGTCAAGACTGGCGCATTTAGATAGCGCCCAGCGCGGACGAATTTCTTCGCGGACACCGCTATCTGATCTGTTTCTAGTTACTTTTTCCTTTTTTAATATTTCTCTACACTCGATCCAAGACAGAGCGAGGGGTTGGCTCGCGGAGCACGCTCATTGATATCGGAGAGCGGGGCCCCGTGCAGTGAGAGGGAGAGAGGAGAGAGAGAGAGAGAGAGGGCGGATAGGGTTGTTGAGTGAGCGTGAGCGAGAGGGAGCTACGCGGAGGGAGGTAGGAGAGAGGGTGGGGTGGCGTGGGCGGTTGGCTAATTGGGCAAGGAATCCAGAGTAGTGGTGGGCCAGAAAGGCACTCCCGGCAATTTATTATTAGAATTACAGATCCCCCGTTGACGCCTCCTCTCCGCCCTCTTACCCAATATCTCCATTCTCAACTGTTTGTAACCTTTCACTTTACTGTTTGGATTACAACGTTGACAACGTTAATTTAATTTCCAAAACCTAATAACCCGCAAATCTGTCAGTGATAAATAAAATTATCAATTGCTGTTATCTTGTATAATTTATTTCCCAATAGCTTCGAAGGCAGCTCTATTATTCTTAATATTATACATTAATATTCATTTTAATCGCACAAATTGTTTACATCCTGGTTAAACTCCACATTCAAAATTACCCTTGTTAATTAAAGTAGTATACAGATGGTGATAGTGGTGGGGCAGCAAGTACCCCCCGGTGAGTACATGGACCTGCCCATTGGACCTGATGGTGTCATTGCTGTTAATACTACCGTCCGTTTGTGCCACGTTTGAAATAACTCCAGATCGTTTTGTTTTTACAAAAATTTCAATTTTAGTTCACTCCTGTTCAAGATGAACGATACGAATATATGTATTATACTATAAATTAGTATTAAATAAATTCTTATTTTTTCTGTATTTCAAAAATATTGAAAGTTTTCTTAGTTAATAGTCAACTTATTGACCATCGTTATTCTGGCAATCGATATTAACAAATTTGTTAATTCTTTTACCGTATATACGACAATTTTAATTTAGTTTACAAAGGTTTGGTGAGCTTTATGAGTCCTGAGATCATCACTACACTACTCACTTTCGAACGAAACTGGGAAATAAATAGTCAAGGATCGAACTCCAGTCGATCATTCCGTGCTCTCGGCACTGCACATAAAACTTGAAAGAATGCCCGTGTTAGAAAGAGTTCATTCTGCCCGTATCGAAGAATGGGATCGGATTGGCCTTGGCTCATTTCCCCCCACCGCCGAGTGACGGCCGGGGGGGATATTTGGCCAAGTGCCCCTTTGACAGTTGGTTGCCCTGGGCGATCCCGCGGCCCCCTGCCAGAATAAAAATTTGGGCAACGGGGTGGACTATCCGGCAAATGGACTCATATTTTGGTATTTTTAAAAAATTAAAATTTGTATTATTAAACAGTCAAATTATTGACCAAATTTGAATATTATGGAGTCGATTTCTGAACTGATTGAATGGTTTTGATGAGCTACCCACCCCCACCTTGAATTTGCTGTCCGTTATTTGATATGTAATTAGTTAATGTGAAACTAGAATAAAAGGAAAATAAATAATATCTCGATAGACTGTCTATATAGAAGCATGGTTTTAAATCTCTGTGAATTGTAACCTGTTTAGTTAGGTACATTTCCGCACCATACTCAGTGGGGGCTAGTTTATCAGGTATTCAGGTATTCTAAACCAAAAGTAAATTGTTATTACCACGATTAAGAAATGTGTAAGAAAAAAATCGTATTAGGTGTGTGACTTATTATCAATATCCTGTTCAACTATTTTTCATGGCAATTCTCCTTAGGTCTCCATCTATTCTGTCCAGTTAATTTTGGGGTTAATTAACCCCTTTTTACCTTAGCTGTTGGCTACCCACGACCCAGTAGAACTATTATTCATTTTAAACGTCCGGATTCGAAAAGGGGAAAGGAATTTATGAACGACGTAATGGAGCTCTGTTTCTAGGCGGCGGCCGTAAATCAATTAGGTCCTCGGGCGATAGCAGTGTTTGGATGCTGGCTGATAACACGAAACGCGGCCCGTTATCTCTCCGCTAAACCCGACCATCCGTCCCGCATTATCTTACCGGGCTTGAAGGGCCACACTAATTCGTTTCTCCCGACAATTATACCGAAAATTGATTCGAAAATAGGCCCAGAAATTACAGCGGATTTCAATTATTAATTCAACGAATTTCGCATATAAAATTCTATAAATAAAACAGTTTATGAATCTATTCAAAAAAATTTCGAATTCGGTATCAAGCATAAGCTAGGCTAGGCATAGGTTTTCTGTTTCCACCAACCTGTTGGTCTTACATTAGATTAGACCTGTAATCGTCCTGACATTATTCCGAACCCTAACATTTACAGCCAATTATAACTAATGATGTATATTTCTAATAATTCACATTTCGATAAATTTTCTTAATTCAGTTCTGTTAACTAATGCCACAATATTTAGTATAAATACATGTAACTATTGCTATATCTATTATTAATGATTTCGAAAACCGGCAATTTTTGTAATTGTTGATCTAAAAAGCGAGAAGACAAAGTTGATTTTGGGCCCAACATTTACAACAATTTACAAAACGTCACAAAACAAAAATTGGTAATAGAATTTTAATTTCAATAGAATTTTAACTCTACATACAGGCTATTTATCATTTATTCAAATTAATTTCGAAGTTAAACTAAAGGCGCAATTAATTTAAGTGTAATGTATGAATGACCTGCGTCCTCCTTATAAGCACCGAGTAAACCTAACGAGAGTTGCTCAAGTTGTTCTTCTCTCTACCTCGTTTCTTACTGAAAATTGATCTTTTGTAACAGAAAAAAGTAACCGGAAAAGAACTTGACCGGTGTCCGCAAGGGGTCGGGGAAATGGTGTTTCAGGCGGGCGGGGTATCTGACCAGCTGTGCCAAAGGGGTTAGGGACCGGTTGATGGCGGGCCAAACCGGCGTCTTGGAGAGGCCGGCTATAATACTGCTCCCCCCAGTGGAGGCACACCGACTAATTATAATTGGTCGGCCCGGCTTCAGGCGCCTAATTTATTACGGTTCGTTTGAAGAGCGGCGTATCCCCTTTGTGCACCCGATTGATTCGCCCGGGATAAGTGCGGACCCGCCCAACCCAACTCCAGGCCCACAAACCAATTGTCAACAGGCGCCAGATTTAATGACCGGTTAATATTTCTCCTAATTAACAGTCTATTGATAGATACGTGAGGGAGGAAGAGCTTGCCTGCAACCTTATCGTGGTCCAAATCTGTGCACCAAAGGACCCTATTAACGGTAACAGTTTTCAACAATGGTGAGCTATTGAAAATTGAATAGTTAAAAGTACATTGTCTTAACAAAATATTTTAGTCGCAACAATTAGCGAACGTAATTTATTTTGCAGTATATAATTTAGAGATTGTACAAACATAAACGAGCATTCTATTTTTTTCCAATGTAGAGCACTGAAATTATATTTATTTATTGCGCAGTATCTCAAATTTATTCTGTCTGCAATGTGGGAGAGTGCGTTATCACATATTTTATGCAGTTATGCCCAGAGTGTTGAACCCTAATTTCTGCGTCAAGATGAAATATTCTTCTCGAAATATTTGTTGAGTTTGGCCACGGACCAATTGAATGTACCGAAACACCGAGTTTTGTCTCGGTGTAAAGTATTTATCTGTTTTCGAGATATACATAGAAGTGCATACTGCGAAATGAATATAACAATGATTATACAAATACCCATTTTCCGGCATTTCGAAACCCCTAAATAAGTGTCGTGTGTCAGATTAATATATAATGACATTAACAGGGCGAATTCTATTATTACCATTCCTTTGCCATCAAACGAACAATTTCGGCGGAATCGTGACTTCATAATAATAAATTTTGATTTTTTTTCTAACAAAAAGGGTTTATCCTGCATTAGGTCTATAAGGTACTAACATTTGCCCAAAGTATACTGAGATATACAATGTGCCCAAAACGATAGTCTTGACAGTAATATCTTTTATAACACATTCGAGTGTTTCATTTGTAATTGTCCTACGATATTTCGCCCACAAGCTGGAAATCTATTAGAAATCTGGCAGATGTAACTAAACCCCAGTTTTCAAATCAGAGGTATAGCGCGGTAAGACTGGGAATAATGAACAAATAAAATTATTTGTGATAGGATTCGGCCGATGGGACGCCATCCAATTCCGGCCGTTCGGTCAAACCGTATTTACGGAGTCTCCTACTGTAATCGCCTTCTGGCCCCATTTCACATTGTCAGGCGGGCCCTGACCGCTACACATTATTGCGAGCAGAGTTCGAAATAATGCAGCGGCCCGTGTAAAAATGGTAGAGTGAACAAACGCTTCGCTGAAAAGCATTTGTCAAAGTTCCCGATGTTTATATTGCGGCCGAGAATTACTTATCGCAGAGATTTAAACTCGCGGATCCCTACCACTTATCGTGGAGTTAGTCCAAGAGGAGTGAGGCTGGTTCGCCCGTATTTACGGACAGGCCAATTTAAAAGGATATTTATGGAGCCCGATTTAATCTAGAGCCTCCCTCTCATTGTGTCTCTAGTCGTCATTAATACCCAAGAGACAAATATTTTAATAATCCGCAGTTTAAGATACCGCGGCATGTTGGACACGTCCATCGGGCGGTGATGGATTTCAAAACGCCAGTTATCTAATTTTAATATACAAATTCTGAATATGTTCATGACAACGTGGAAAAACAAATATGATTTAATGTACTGTCAGTAACATGTGAAAGTGACAGTGCAGTGAGGAATGTGTGCAGTCCGGGCCAATTCGGGCGACATTTTTGAAATTTCAAAAATTTTCGATTTTTCAGCTCTCAGACCCAAAAATGCGGTTTTTGGGCGCAAAATGCGGTTTTGAGGCTTAAAAATTTGGTCTTAAAGTACAAGAGTCGCCCGATTTACCCCATATTCTGGCCACAAGTGTATAAAAGTGAGTTGCACTAGCCCTTGGAAGCGGAGTTGAAAAATCGAAAATTTAAGAAATTTCAAAACTGTCGCCCGGAAAGGCCCAAAAATGGGGTTTTTAGACGCAAAATTGACCCAAAAATGTTGTTATTAGGCCACAAAATGAGGCTTTAGTACAGCCAAGAAGTCAACATTTATGGAACTTTGAAAAAGTGTGAGATGCCTACCTTTTTCCATCCGTCCGTTATAAATTCAGTGAGTAAGTTGTTTCGGGAAGACTTTGGCAGGCTAAATAAGTGGATGCAAGTCGTTTTTAATTATAACCGAACGCCCTGTTTTTGGCTTGCCGCGGACAGTGGGAGCTCTTTCAGAGATTATGATGGATATGCACGTTGGGCGGCGTGGAGGGTGGGAGAATCACAGGTTGAGTCTTCTTTCTCGGGCGAGCGTGGCTAGGGTTGGGCGCGGTTGTGTGTGGGGGCGGCCATGTTGCCCGAGAGTCGCTATTTTTACTGCACAACATTTGTGAGTTGCGCTCGCTCGGCGGTCTGCAGCTAACCGAGCTACTGCCGTATTCCGGAATTCTATTTTACGAACAGAACTCGGTTGGACCGAAACCTCAAACCCTACCGATATATGTGATGGTAGTACCCCATTTTGGAGGGCGCCAGGAATAGGTGGGTCATGATGGATTTACGGTTTTACAGTCTCAATGCCTCACCCAAATATTTACAGTCCGAACACTCAATTATAATACTCAGTGGATAATTTTGCCAGGCAGTGTGAAAATTGTCCTACCTACGCATTTCTTCCCAAGATGAAATCGTGTGGTTTGAGCTCAACAAGAATTACAAATTTCAGTTTTGAAAGATATATATATCTTAAAATACACAAAAAATATTTCCAAAACAAAAAACGAATCATTATGGCAATGCCAGTAATAATTTTCGTCCTCCTAAGTACCTCCAGTTGAACAATTCGATCATGCAATGACAGCGTAGTACAGATGAATACGTGGAATACAGTCGGTTTTCAAAAGGCGTACACAACGGACAGTCTTAGGTTCCCTTCACAAGATTTTTCTAGAGGCTCTTCTTAGTTGTATCATCTTGAGACAAATTTTAATAAGTTTAAACACCCTTGGAATGCAATCGAAACGTTACTGACCTAATTTTCCGTCGTTTTGTTGTAATCAATTTAAAAATATTACTCAGTTTAAAAATATATGTGTGCTACATTAAAGATAGATAAAAATGCTCTTTTAATAGGTATATCATTGAAAGTGCCTGAACTAGTCCAATGTCGTTATGCATCTGCTTTCTATAAGATATTTTTCTCAAAATTTGAGGAGAACGACTTTGAAGTATTATCGTGCAGTCTAAATCTGGAAACCGTGGACGCGATCTTGAAATGTAGGCAAGGTCTACCTATAAACCGGCTTATTTAGCGACGGGGAACATGAATGGGAGACGTTCGGAATCGGGACCGCTGCGCCCCTGTCCCACGGATTTCCTCTCCAATCCTCCATCTATTACTGATATAAGGATGAATATTCAAACACACGTCTATATATATATATATATATATATCGCCTACACGGGAGCTGCGGAAATTCAAAATAAGAACGCCAAGTGACCTCACTTTTGGAGTCGCCTCAAGATGGCGACTCTCATTCATGAGAACTAGACCAGGAGAGAGGTCCCTCGCATCCTCACACACACACACACACATACACACTACACATATACACTCCCTCTCTCTCTCTCTCTCTCTCTCTCTCTCTCTCTCTCTCTCTCTCTCTCTCTCTCTCTCTCTCTCTCTCTCTCTCTCTCTCGCTCTTTATCTCCCGTCTATTTGCGTTCGGAAAACGTTTATTTTTAGTGAAACCTCTGACGTAAGCCAACCAAGATGTGTACCCCAAACTTACAACATTTGAAAACACAAATTACGGCCTTTTCGCCTTTCGGCGACCTCCTCCCCTTCAGAGGTGCAGCGATATTGGTCGTGTCCCGACTGAGGGAACGTAAACGAAGTGAAGGGGACTTTCTTACATGTATATCTGTGTAATCAGGCAGTGTTCAGAGCATGATCTAAAGTATAAGATAAGTGCTTACACTTGAGATGTACAATTTATATATGAATTTTTGAAATTTCAATATCGTAATAATTGTTTCGCATGCATAGGCAAATTTTAAACAGTTAAATAAATTTAAAATATCCAACGTTTAATGATGAGTGATGAATACAGGAGGTCTTCAGTTAAGAGACGATGACAAGTTCCATTAATACAAACTTTATAAAGATGTTCATAAATTACTTCAAATCGAAGACCATTTTGTCTTTTTCTGACTTATCTGAAAAATCATCAATCAATTATCGAAGGTTTATTAATATATTCAATAAGATTTAATCTCATTATGAATTAACTTGCGGGTGTTGGACTTTTGAAATGGGATCATGACGTAGAAGCGTTATTTTTTTATCGTTATTTTTAGATAGTAATACATTTCAAAGCAGAATCGCCAATCGCTCTGACGAATTCAACACTCTATTCTGGATGAGCCAATACTATTTACATTTTCAAAAATATCATCGCAATCAAATATTCGAAGTACATATTTTCTAATTATATTTCCTAGATTAACATACCTATTTTGTGGCCTGCGAGGGGTTGGAATACCGAAGATTTCGTGTGTTTCTGTCTCATCTCGCTGGTTTGGTTTTTAGCTAGACCGATTTCGGCTGCTCGCCATCTTCAGTAACGGTGTTAGTCACTTTGGCACTTTGGATGTTTTTTTGGGCATCCCCACTGCACTGTCACTTTCACTTGTACTGTGGTGGTTGTCTGTCCCCAAAAACACAATAACAGGACACGCATATATACACACGACAAACAGGCAACCAGTACAGTACAAGTGTCAGTGACAGTGCAGTGAGGATGCCCAAAAAACATCCAAAGAGCCAAAAGTGACTAAGACCGCTAGTGAAGATGGCGAGCAGCCGAAACCGGTCTAGCAAAAGACCAAGCCAGCGAGAGGTGACATAAACACACGAAATTTACGGTATTTTTCCTAGAATTTTATTTCAGATTTACTTTGCTATTGCTGTTGATTAATATACTCATCTATTATGTGCAGGTGTAACTTTGCATTCAATACATAATTGCATAAGAAATGAAATGTAATTCTACTGTTAAACTTCTCCTGATTTCATTCCTGCATCTTCATTTGCATAATCAATGACTAATTAGTGTGAGAAAACACTCTTCACGACATGAAGCAGAATTGAAGGAGAAACTTCGAAATCCACAATTTAAAAATTTTATTTTATAAAAAGTACACTATTTCAAATGTATATGAAATTAAAATATAAATAAAAATAATAAACATTATTCTTAGAGTCATCTTTTGAGATGTTACAGAAAATAATGTCCTGAAACTAGTTTATATAATGGAAAAAATAATATCATAGTGTATTTTTACAGACCTTACAATAATTTGACTTAACATGTATATGACTCATAATTTATCTCTAGAAAGGCCATTGGAGTATTGTTTATACATTTATAATCATCACTTGGCTAAACATTTTTTCCTCCCACTTCTAGGCCTCAAAAAAAAGCTTAGTAACACTGGTGACCCATCTTCAGATTACCCATTTCACATCTTAATTCTATTTCTAAAAACACTATGTTTTTGACCACTATCATCAACAAGTATGAAATAATTTTTATTTCTCATATTGTCACTATGTGCTACACCACTTACATCAATTCAAACTAAATTACATTCTAAACTGTTTGTACAGAAATGAGTCTTTTTCCATACCAATGCTCAAACATTTTTGGAACATGCAAAAACAACAATTCTCCAAACATTATAAAATTATTACAGTACTACTTAATATATTAAACAAGAGAATCTAATAACCTGCATGGAAATCTGCCTTTGGTATTTACTGTCACATCGAAATTCCTCATTATCTATGAGAAACAAAATAATTATCACACCACTAACAATGCTACATGATTAATGAAAATATAATTTAAAATTTTTCTAAATGATTTTGAAAAAGTAATATTTATTTTGTTTTGTTCAAAAAATAAAACTCAGGTGTCATTATACAAAAATATTATATAAAGTATGTTGCAGTGAATGTCAAGATATTATTAGTGTTGCAATCAATTTTATGTCACTTCTGATAAACGTGGTAATACCTCTGTTTTACTGTGTTAGTCACAGCTAGTTCTAAACTAATTTATTTTCAGATTAAATTGGCAATTTCCGTGACATGAAAATGAATATCACACTAATATACTTTTGTAATGTGTGCCCATAAAATTGATTGTCACTACTTCACACTTATCTGTTTCACCTATTTCAATTTTACACCGTTGTTGGCATCCAGATATCTTGTACAAAGTGTACTTATCCTAGTAGCTAGAAAATGCAACAGTTTAGACATTGGAGTTAGTAATTATCAAAACAGATGGCTAATGATAAATGACTGAAAATTACCTATATTTAAGAATTTCCTTAAACAAAATTTCGACTCGTGTAATTTAATAATAAATTAACAATTATTTCAAATTAAAATCAACACAAATAGAGATTTTTTTATTTATAAAAAAAGAATCATGAATGGTAACTCTAGTGATCTCTGAGCTGATTGGTCAAGTCATATACTGGTCAGCTGCAGTGATTTATCACAGTTCTGTGGCCCAACATCCCTTATGCTATCAGAATATCCCTCAGGTATCTAAATATTCTGAAGAATTATGGCTGTTCAAGGTATTCTTACAGTTACCTGAAATAAGTGGAAAATGTATATAGATTAGGAAAATTTAATATAAAAATATTTTACATTAGTTATAATTAAAAAATAATTATTGATAACTAATATAAATTAAACATTAAATTATTACATTCAGAAAAAATACTTTTTTATATTATATTATTTAGCATAATTTATAAAATATACCTCAAAGTGAATTACTTTTCATCAAACTGTGTTTTTACAAAGTAAGTTGTTAATGTTCCTTTCCCCTTGACATATGTTGGACCTCTACATTCACATTCATACCCTGCAGACATGAGTATTTTAGCTGTGTCTTCGGTTACCTGAAGTGAAACATATAATTAACTAGATGATAACTTTTTTTTCTGTAGATGAAAACTTATAATCTTAAAATTAAAAATATTTGTGTTAGATATTGTATGTAAATCCATTCATTAATATTATTTCTCTGCCATTCATGAAATTATTTTCACTCCACATTGACCTCATTCCTGCACCAAAAATAAAATGTAAATGTGTTTATTCACCCTAATCGAAGAACATATTTAGATTTCCTTCTGGCAATATCACCATGTAAAAATTAATTCAAGAAATTATTCTTTATATTTCATCATTAGGTGGGAGTTAGGTGGGGACAAAATTTTTGAAATCATTTAAAATGTTTAAATTGCTCAAAAAATCGAATTCCAACTGCACATTGATCTAATGACACTTATTTATACAACTATTGAAATAGAACAATGTTTCTTCATCTGTTTATTTATACATATGTGAACAAAATCAGCGAGTTGTTTGTATTCTGTTGTGTTGAAAGAAGTATCTCAGGAGTGTTCTGCTTTAAACCAAGAAACTAGGATTTAAGGTAAACTAAATAGTGAAAATAAACTAGAAGGATCAAAGGAGGGAAATGAGGAAAATAATCTATAAATATCTTAAACAAAGTAAAAAAGGTAAAGGTAGATCTTCTAACATGTGATTTAAAAATATAATAAAACTTAGAGAAGTTAGAAATTATTATACAAAAGGAAAAATCTTTATTAGGAAATATTGTCCTCGTAGATTCAGTATCATTAGATTTAGTATCTGGTACATTCTGAATTAGGTATATAGAAGTGGCTATAAGTTAACCACTTAGTTTGTAGCATATAGATGTTCAATTTCAATTAAATATGAAACTGATATTTGATTCCCCAAAAATATATTAGATACCCCTTAAATATTGTCTCAATAAATTTTTCTAACAGAATTTTGATATTTCTTGATTGTTTGTTCATTATTTTATGCTATTAATTAGTCATGCTGTAGTAATTATACAAGTACAGTATACCATCATATATGAAAGATATTAAATATTTAAACCATATTTGTATTATTCATATAAAACTGTAATTATTTGATGTTTTATTATTTATTGGGATTAATAATTTGGTTCATACCAAATTTTGAATGCAAGAGCATTCTACACTAAACTGGAGGAACTAACTAATGAACCTTTCTTGGCATCAAGCTTTACTGCTGTACTATTATAATAGATTTAATTTTGTAAGATTTAACATTTAATTTATTTACTAATATAACTTTTTAATATAAGACAATTATTTTACTTATTCAACATGTGTAAATACACCACCACATTATTGGTAAAATACTACTGACAATTACGAAAAACTGAAACCTAATCTAATTTCAGACAAAATAAGCAAGTAGATGAGAATATTTGGTTATCACAAGAATGAGAATGTCAATGGTTTTAATATGTGTTTTTAATATAATATTTTTTTTATATTATTTAAAGTGCAACTAGCATCTAAGGCTATACAATATAATATTTGGGTATGTCATTTGACAATAGTTTGTAATATTGCAATGAAATATTTTTGTCTTTGAATATTGCTGTAACTGAGAAATAATTAATTATGGTTTCAACTTATTCTTTTAACTGCTGTTTTGAAATTTTGAATAACTGACTGAGGTTTACAACTAACTTGCAATCTACCCATTTGACCACAAGAGTCCATCCTTGATGCCACATTGACTGTATTACCCCATATGTCATATTGGGGTTTCTGGGCTCCCACAACTCCTGCAATCACTGGCCCATGGTTCAAACCTGAGTAACAAAAATTAACTCAGAAAATTGAATAAAAAATTAATATTTACTTTTACAAGTGGAATAATTTAATTTTAATTCAATAAAACATGTTTCCTATTCTTGAAAGAATGCCTAAATTATTATCATTCAAAGGCAAAAATCGTGTATTAATATTATATATTTACCCATTCGAAGTTTAAATCTTTGGAATGACTCCTTGTTGATTTGATCAAGCAGAGACATGAGTGCAACAGCAAATTCAACTAATATTATGACATTGTGCTGTTGTTCCTTTGCTTCCTATAATGGTAAAACTAGTTTAATAATTATAAAACATTTATCTATATTTATATAGCACAAAGAGTTTTAAAGGATGCTCTTGTAAGTAGAAATTAATTTGTCTACTTACACCTTTGGTTTCTTCTTCTCCGGGTCTGAGCCCAGCTGCTAACATGTATGTACTTCCAATTGTTTTTATTTTCTCAATGCAACTGAACTTCGGTTTGAGCAAAAGCTGGAAAAAAATATATTTCAAATATTAGTTTCTTTTTATCAAAAAATCTTATGATTGCTTAATTTGTACTCACAAACACAAAAATTACCTAGGTACTCTATCTGTTATTTTCTTAATAATTTTTCTATTGATGTATTGTTATTTAAGTTAATAATTGTTCAAAATGATTAATTTGTATAATGCATTCAAATAATAAAATTCACTTTATTATTTAATTTTCAAATATATTTCATAATGATTAGAATTAAAATTTAAATTAAATGTGATACAAACCTTGTCAAAGTCACATATTATTTCATTGAGCAAACGGAGACATTCAAGTCCTTGTTTGTTGACATCATTTTCATCATAGAATTCTTTGTAATTTGGTATTGAAGCAAACATGACTGCAATAGAGGTATAGCGCTCATGATACAGATCCTGTAATTATTTTCAATCATTAATTTCTAATTTTTTATAGATCGCCAACAAAGCAGAATCGCCAATCGCTCTGACGAATTCAACACTCTATTCTGGATGGGCCAATACTATTTACATTTTCAAAAATATCATCGAAATCAAATATTCGAAGTACATACTAGATTAACATACCTATTTTGTGGCCTGCGAGGGGTTGGAATACCGAAGATTTCGTGTGTTTCTGTCTCATCTCGCTGGTTTGGTCTTTGCTAGACCGATTCCGGCTGCTCGCCATCTTCAGTAACGGTGTTAGTTTGGCACTTTGGATGTTTTTTTTGGGCATCCCCACTGCACTATCACTGTCACTTGTACTATCGGAAAAGTGCTATGTTCGTTGGGTGCACATGCACCGATTAACTAGCGCCCCCCTGAGTGTGGTGCGGTCATTTTCACTTGTACTGTGGTGGTTGTCTGTCCCCAAAAACACAATTACAGGACACGGATATATATACACACGACAAACAGACAGCCAAGCCACAGTACAAGTGACAGTGACAGTGCAGTGGGGATGCCCAAAAAACATCCAATGTGACTAACACCGCTACTGAAGATGGCGAGCAGCCGAAAGACCAGCCAGAGGAGACAGAAACTCACGAAATATACGGTATTCCAACCCCTCGCAGACCATAAAACAGGTATGTTAAATTAATTCTCTTGTTTAATTTCACAAAATATTGAAATAATGAAGTCAAATATATTTACGAGACGCCAATTTATGTCTAGATTCATTTTGCTGCGTTCAAAAATAACTGAAATATACCTGCGTTGTCCGTGAAGTAAGAAAATGTTCAGCTACGTGAGCCGGTAGAATGTTTTCCAGCAATATCTTGTTGATACCTCTCATGGTTTCGACGTCGTCCTGTTCTATTTTTAGCTTCGATCTCCACTGAAAATCCGTCCTGGAGGTGTACTCTATCTGCCGGTCGAGGACGTGGAGTATGGCGACGATCACGACAAAGCACAGGCATAACTTACTTTGCCAACTGATATCGGATAAACTGCAAAAGATGAAGGTCATTCAACAAAACAGGAGACATGGGCATTCCCTAAGCTTTTCAGAATTGAATTTTACGAACCCGAATAGCTAACACTTAGAACGGCGGGTTCGATGTCTACAAACAAGGACCATTTAACTACGAGCCACAAAGAATGTCAATTTTAACGCCCGAATTAGTCAATCCTAGACATGTGGCAAATACAATAACTAAGTTAACCTGAACGTTGGCCTCGATTCAACTGAAATACCATTCGCTAATTGTGTTCATAACAAAATAATAATTTAATTAACTTAACTATGAAAATGCATACACGAAAAAATCTAGTAGTTCTTGGTACAAAATTTCGAAAATTTTTTCTCGGGATTTAACCACGTTCAGAAATATCGTAATGAATGAATTTTGATTATGTGAGTTTCACAATTGTTTCCAAATGTGACGCCAGTGGAAAATTTGAATCGGACTCCACGAAATGAATGCTTAAAAAGTCAACATTTCTTAGATCTGCCAAGCAGCAGAAAAGGTCGCTTCAGAGGCCATAGCCTCTTTAACAATTCACCCGTTTGTGCATAGGCACTGGACCAGAAACATGTTTTTTTTAAACACCAAGCCCAGTCTAATTCCTTTTACGATGACAATCGTTTGATGGAATATTTTTCGCCTGATAATACCAATAAATGTTACAACTGCAGAAAACAAAATTCGTTGTGCCTAAAATCGAAACTTGTTAAATTTATATTGCGAATGAATGAGCTTCGGATTGCTTCTGTAAATAAATATGGAATCAATTTACCTCACCTGTCTGGATGGGAGTCGAAATAGTTCCTGAAGACGGGTAGAGCGATGAAGAGAGAAATGTGGGTGGCAGCTGTCATTGTCATGAGGCATAGTTTGAGGATGAACCCAACTCTAAGGAACACGGAGATGACAGACAGCGAAAGGACACTGCTGTACAAGTATGACTGCAACAGTATAAATAATTAGATACAAAAATTATTATTAAAAAAAAATTAGAATCTTAAGTACTGAAAACAAATTATTAATTTTATATTATAGCATTTTTTATTTATGATCTACATTTAAATTATTTGTACAAACGTTCGATAGTGATTCATACCTAATGGCATTGTAAAACATCCCATAATATGGTATTTATGAATGTTTCTAAATCAATAGTGAATGGGTTTTAAAATTGAGGCATCTTTTGTTGCGCTAGTGAAGTAAATTCATAATCTGACCGCATAAAACACGGAGCATTTAATGAATGATACTGACCGGTACTGAGGACATCAGATCACTGTTGCTCATGTACAATCTCCAGGCTTCTGTTACAGCGGTCATGTTACTATTCGCTTCTTTAGTGCTAATAGTAATCCCGGCGTTTCTATCGACTATTTGTGGTTCATCTGGTTCTATATCAAGCTAAAAATAAATTTTCGTGAAAATATAAACAAACTATACTATATTCCATTTATATAATTACAGCTAGTTTCCGGTATGAAATATAATTTGAAATAATATAATTAATAATATCAATACCAACATTAAAAATAATATAAATCGAGAAAAATATCACGTTTAGCGTTATTGGCATTATTTTTTTATTTTGTCCCCAAGCTTTATATTTGGCTGAAAGGACCGTCGATATCAGAACCTCTCCCGTCAATGAGCGAATCGGCATTTGTACGGGAATGAGGTAGAGTGTACCAGGGTAATGACGGCACATATGGCGACTAGGACGATTGTGACAACGAAAACTGTCATCCTGAGCCAGCGAGTGTGCGACAGGACGCTCGATCCTTGGGGAGTGTCCGTCGAATTGGAGCCGTCGTTCCGGCCCTCGCTCCAGCTTAGGTAACAGAATACGAACAGGGCCAACAGCGTGGGACAGTAGGCCAGGCAGACAAGCAGCACCCTAACGGTAAATCAAACGTATATCATTTATACATTGGAGAAGAATCCACACTGTCACTTGTACTGTGGTGGTTGCCTGTCGTCGTGTCTATATATATGTGTCTTGTTATTGTGTTTTCTGAGGATGTTTTTTTTTCTTATTTGGGTAGGGAGGGATTTTGTTGAATGGGCTTAATTCTTTGTCAGATTACCGATCAAATATATATTTGATCACACGACTGGTCACAAGGTTGTGACTTTTAAATATATGACAGGAAACCTATCTGGTATTGTGTATTTACGATCATAAAAGTAATCTAGTTGATCGGCGCAAGTTCACCCAACGAACTTTAGTTATGTACATTTCCGTTCAATAGTTTTTTTGAATCTAGACATAAATTGGCGTCGCGTAAATATATTTGACTTCATTATTTCAATATTTTGTGAAATTAAACAAGAGAATTAATTTAACATACCTGTTTTATGGTCTGCGAGGGGTTGGAATACCGTATATTTCGTGAGTTTCTGTCTCCTCTGGCTGGTCTTTCGGCTGCTCGCCATCTTCAGTAGCGGTGTTAGTCACATTGGATGTTTTTTGGTCACTTTTGGCTCTTTGGATGTTTTTTGGGCATCCTCACTGCACTGTCACTGTCACTTGTACTGTGGTGGCTGTCTGTTTGTCGTGTGTGTATATATCCGTGTCCTGTAATTGTGTTTTTGGGGACGGACAACCACCACAGTACAAGTGAAAATGACCGCACCACACTCAGGGGGGCGCTAGTTAATCGGTGCATGTGCACCCAACGAACATAGCACTTTCCGACAGTACAAGTGGCAGTGACAGTGAAGTGAGGATGCCCGAAAAACATCCAATGTGACTAACACTGCTACTGGAGATGGCGAGCAGCCGAAACCGGTCTAGTAAAAGACCAAACCATCGAGAGGAGACAGAAACACACGAAATCTACGGCATTCTAACTCATCGCAGACCACAAAACAGGTATTCTAAAATATCGTAAAGACTTCTTTGTATAAAATTTGTGCTGAACGTAAACTATAAATCTTCCCATATAGGGTTTTATTTGGGGAATAAACAATAATATACGGTATATTTCGTAAGTATTAAATTTATGAAATAAACATGTTGTGACACATGAATTGGAATCTATTTCTGAACCAACAGTGTTCAGTTAGTGATATTCTGTCAAAATGTCGCGTGGAAGGTAGAAATTAACTTTGTTTCTCATTATGCTCCCCATCTAATTATGCTTTATATCATTCAATAATTAAGTTGCAATTAGTGACAGTTGAATTTCAGAAAATTACATACCTCGGTATCGTCAGAACTTGAACTAAGCCCATGCATATGAAAATGACAACGGAACTGGCCACGTAGTATTTGAATTGAGTGTCCGGCTGGTTCCTGTACTCTTTTTCATTGGCTTTGTCACCGAACCAAAGTGTCACCGGGTTCAGTTCATCTTTCTTACACCACCGCCTGAATCCATAACAAAAACTGTACTCATTTGTAATGTGCAATAATTTGATCTACTTACAGAAGGTATTCAAAATTTTCATTCATCATTATATTATTCTAAATTACGCTAATTCGGTCAGAGCGTTTCAGTACCTTAACGTCAAAAAGAAAACAGAAACATGCTATACGAGCATTCATAACATCACATAAGCTCTTGATATACTACCTGATATAATTTATCAGATCAGAGGTCGTGTAATAAATAAATGTTACTGACAATGGCTAGAAGCTAGGACTTAACATAGTAATAAATGGGAACGGATGCAGACACTCGTTATAAGTGATGTTTCAAAACAAAAATTATTATATATGTATATTATATATTACATTAATTTACCGATTAAGTATTACGTACCCACAGTCGAAACAGTTGGCTTTGTTCGGTATGAGATTGGACTCAATCATGGCAATGCTCTGGAATGTCGAAAATAATACAGTTAGTACGGTAGATTTTTGTCAATGTCTAATACTTGGAATCTGTTGAGAGCGACTGACCGTAAGACCGATATTCTTGGCCAGGGTGTTCTCGGTGATGTTGGCGAACGGCTTGTCGGCTCCCCAACACTCGACGTACTTGGTCATCTTGCTCGGGGACCTGTTACGCATAGAGGACCCGGAGGAAAACTCCTCGACGGCCAACCCGACGCTCGACCTCCTCCTGCTCAGTCCACCGCCGGCCTTGTTGCCGTTGCACCCCTCCGAGCTCTTCAAAGAATCAACGATCGTTCATATTCATCGCGCCCGGGGACGTAAACAATTAAGAGGCATTTTGCGCGAAAATCATTTTTGATCGTAAGCCCGGCTCGCCGGAACAATTACGTTGCGGCCGAGTGTGCGTAGCGGGAGTTCGGGGCTTATTAAAACAGGGGTCCGACTTTGATAGGGGGGGGGGAGGTGGTCCGGGTTTATTGAGTTAATGCCGCGGCGAGGCGGGCGGTTGCCAATTTTCCGTGGCCACTCTCATCGCACAACCCCGCCAAACAGGAGGTAGCGGCATCGTCGATTAATCGCAACAACCCAATTGCCCACCGATAAAGCCTCCAACCGCCAATTCCCGATGGGAAAGGTGCGAAAAGAACCGAAGTTTGAATTTAAAATTTCAATTAGAATAATGAGGTCGATTTAAAAAAATTATTTTCGATTAAAACTATTTCGTTATCCAGTTTATTCAAACTCGTACCTCACACTCGAACAAACGTATAAGTATAATCAAGGCAATTGATCTTATTACAATCATGAATGTAGAATCTTACACATCAAGTAAAATCGTAAAACATAAACAGGCTTGGAGTCTAAATCTAAATAATGTTACGCAATTAAGAAGGCCTCCGATGATCACAGTCATTGTTGAAATAATTGTTTCGGGCGTTCTTCAATTTTGAAATTAAATATATCCTAATCATCGTTTTACTTACCGAAGGAGGTATGATGAGGTAGGTCTCAATTTTGTGATCGGCTAAATAGGAATCCCTCTGGCCGCCGTGTCCGGGCTCAACTTGGAATCTGTCTGTCAGCTGCATCAGCGTCGCTTGGGTTATGTGCACCCGCCTGCCCAACAAACATAACCGATTTACACCAAAATAATTACCGAAATCCTGACTATCTTCTAACCAATAGAGTTAGTGGACAGGTAGGCACAACCCTTGCCTTATCAAACAGCCTGATATTATTTAACCTGTAAACATATGTATTTAAAAAAAAATAGATATAAATCCGTCCGCTTTGTTTTTCATCAAGTTTCGAAATCACTGCTCTAACTTCCGGTTTTCGACGTTTTGTTGCCAGCAATCATTACATCCTGCAGTAACTCTCCCATTGTGGCCGGATTTATTCACAATCCCGGCTCAATTAATAAATACCTTTTAGTTAAAGCCGATTAATTCGAAAATAATGCCGGATGAACAACTTTGAAATGTACAGCCCGGGGTCCGGGAAATGGTTAAATTATGATAATATATTCCAGCCGGTGGGCCGAACCGAAACCGAACCGGCTGAAAATATTTCGAATGCAATGCATACACAAAAGACGGTATTAGTTATACCGCCTCATTTGAATTTTCAATTGACCGTTTAATATTTAAGGCCGCTCGAGTATTCTGACTAATCAAAAATGATCCACCGAGGCAATTAACGGCCGAGGAGGTAAACCCAATTAAGCAGCCCTCGTCTAATACCGAATTCACTAACTTTCGAGGTATCAACTTTTAAAAGCTTCCATTTAACTTTTCGATCTCATTTGAAAGTTATCTCAACTTTTATGTTTACAGTTTTAAATCCCTTTATTCGCCATATCTTGGAATGATCCATTATCTTAAAGACAAACAAGACACACTAGCTTTGATTTGTTAAACGTTAAACGTATTAAGGAATATCAAATTAAATTAAAACAAAGTGTTTTAAACAAAAGATTCATAGAAGCTTATTGTCCACATACTCGTAAGTAATAGGACAAATAAAGATAATTCAAAGAAAGGTGAATATGCTCTTGTAATAGTGAACGCTCGATGACAGTATTTGAAGAACACGCTTTTATTGTAGAATGTAGTGTTTAATATTGGAATAGTTCTCTCTTGCCATGTACGCCATTTATTTTTAATTCGTACATTTGTAAAACATTGCTTATTTTCTCATCATTCTGGGGCGGAGCAATTTAACAAAAGGCTTATAATACCAGAATTTCTAACCGCTGACTCCCCGGACTGAAAGTTGGTCGAAGATAAAACCAGTTAGGAAATAAATCTCATGTCTATCTCAAGTTTTCCCATTTCTCAACAAGTAATTGGCACCCCCGGTGGAATTTCGCAAAAAGCCCTAGCTCAAGGAATTTCTGCGATTTTAATTGAAGGAAGAAATTCTGCCCTGAAGTTTGAAAAGAAGTCACTGATATTTACGAAAACTTTTATGATTTACACGAGGTTTTGCGGGGCTTTGACTTTTATTTCTCCTGCTAGCCTATTGGTTTCCCTTCTATCTTCCCTGTTCCTATGCTCGGCATCCTATCCTGTTCTCGACGGCTATTAGCTGATTGATATCGTGCAGTGGAGCTGCTGTTTTTATTGTTTTATTGACGTTCTAATCGGATTCGCTGTACGTATCGACGCTTGTATGTTTCTGGTTAGCGTCTAAATTGTATACTAGTCCGCTTAGTACCAGTTTACGTGCCACGACCCACCTAATCCCCAATGACACTGTCCAAAACAGTCATCACAACTTTCCATAGTTTCTAGAATTGCTGACAGCCTAGTAGGACCTTATCTGGTTCATTAATAGAGCGGGCTCGTGCTAGACTTAATAGACTAATACTTTGCCTTGCCCATTCATCACGTAATTTCTCAGAAGCACAAAATGATATTTTTGATTTGTGCTCACCCCGGCAGCCCTCCCGACTCCATGTGGTTGGCCAACGTCACGTCGTCGCTCCAGACGTCGAACTGCCACTTGCGGAGTCCGAGGACGCCGCAGAGCACGTTCCCCGTGTGGATGCCAATCCTCATGTCGACGTCGAAACCGGTTGCTTCGCGTACGAACCTGCAAACAGTCGTTAAATCATTGAACAATAGTTTCGTACAATTGAACTAACGGCTAGGCTAGGACTTTCTCTTCAGAGGATAGCCCTATCGGATAGTCTATATTGTACACGGACGGAGCAATAGTTTTCAAGCAGCGGTCGACAAACTGTCGAACTCGAGCTGCGGGCACCTCAGAGGGATATTTTTGTTAGCTGGCGCGAGGTTAGCATTACTGTCTGGCCAGCTGGTCTCGTAATTTTAAATGTTAGCGAAGCCAGGTAGGCTAAACAGCATAACAAGCCGGTCCCTTAATTGCCGAGTTCATTTTATTGAAGTTGGCAAGGGCGATCCCAGTATTTCATTTCCCGGCATTTTGGGCTTCACCCAGGAAGAAACCTATATTCATATATTTAACCTAAATGTCTATTCGTTAATGAAAGCCCCCAGAAAAATAAAAGAACATTGAATTTTTCGACTTTGATAAAAGGAATGGCAGCACCAATTTTTGGAGCAGGCAGAAGAATAAAAACTATTAAAATCTAGTGAATTATGACTGATTCACCATAATTATACTAGTAATTGATTGTAAATTTTTTATTTCTTTAGAATTGTGAAACCACTCATCATTATAAAGTTCGGAACTATAATTAAAATGAAATATGTTACAAATTAATGTAATATATAAATATGTGTGTAAGTATATGTATGTGTGTAAATATAAAGGATATCAAAGAATGTATGCAGAAAATCGATTGTAGGCTCGTCACGAAACTCCGTAATTCAGTTCCCAGGTTTGAGTTGAACAGAAACATGAGAACAATAACGGCTCTAGATACATAGTTATAATTGCTTGTTTTCCTAAAACTAATCAACCTAATTACTCGAATGACCTAAGGGGAAATAAACAGCGGTATTGGGCGATGGTGCTAACTGCGGTTATGACAGCCACGGCCAGTCACCAGCCAGTGTGTGAGCAAAACTTTAACTAGTGCAAACCTGATGAATGAATCAACTTAAAATAAAATAAAAAGTGTCTTAAAGTTTATTACTTACGTGAGCCGATAGTATTTAGTAGGGCATTTTGAGTGTCTACGAATAACCAATATTGTTATTATAAAAAATTCTTTCATTATATATATATGTTTATAGAGTTTGGGGCGCTTTGTGAAAAAAATAGGCGCCAATTATTTACAAATTTAATCTTTTTCCTTGTGCCATCGTTAATATTTATACTTTGCTATCCAATTTTGTATTGTGAGACTCTCCTTATTCGGTATATATTCTTCAAATAATATATACCTTATATGAATACATAATTATGGAAAATGCATATTTACTTGATGGTTAATTCATCACATTGTATTTTCGAATTTGTAACTTAAAAGCTTACATCGATCCGTGCCTGATAAACTCTTTAATGACATTTAACGAAGTGATGCATATTTAAATGAATATATACCCAATTATTACACCCAAATATTTTCTGGTATCGTAAGAATACTATACAGGCACTTCACCTTTTCACTACTTTGAATTTCAGTAGAGCACGGCACCTATAAATAGGTTTACGTCACGAAATACAATGGGGTTTAACCAGAGTTTAACGACATTTATGCATTTATATTTTCAGTTTTTCGTATTCATTTTACGCTGTAAAAAATTAAATTTTTTGTAATTTCTTTGCTACTAAATTAATAAATTCCAGGAAGATACTTTTAAAAAACTACCTTTTGTCACTTCTGTATCTCTAATCTCTGCGATAAATCATTAATGGACTTTTAAAGGCTCTTAGTTAGACACTCCATTTTTTTAATATTTTAATGATGGTCTTTAACAGGGGGATTATCAATGATTATAAATAATCAACTAAAAACTAAAATTATATGAGTGAATAAAACCTTGAGAGGTAATTCCTGTAATTTCTTTATGCATTTTTAAAAATATATTGGGACAAACAGTTTTTGTTTGATAAATGCAATTTGGATGAGATGTGGAAAACTGTTCCCGAATAAAAACCTTTTATTCCAGAAATATGCAGTATTTCCATGAAAATTAAATCGTAAAAGTGCAAAATAAAAGTGAGCGTGCGATGGGCCATTTAACCGTCAACGTAATCTAGAACTTATGACATATTTTAATATTCCTTTTTATATAGCCGTCTTACTTCTGGGACCTTAATTAGTTCATATCGCTAGATATTAAGAAAGAATAGTGCATCATAAGCTGATAAATATAGTGAAATAAAGATAAAAATAACTGAATAATCATTTGCGAGCGCTAGCATAAAGAAATTAGTAAAAATCTGCTCCATGTATGGAGATTTTCTTTCTCTTCCGAATGATATTTTTACTATTATCAATATTTTGACTAATAAAGTAGAATTGTCATAAAGACAGATGTATCCTCCTGTAGTCTTTGCTACTGGACAAGCCATACATCTGAGGAATTCGAGCTAAAGCGAGGCGAGCTTATTACACAGATGAACTTAAATCAGCGAAGGTTTCGGCGACCATAACTTCCGATAGGATGCAGGGGTCGACCCCGAACTAACCGAGGTTCGTCCCACATTATTTCGCGATCCTACGGGAATTTAGTGATCATTATATTGCAGTTGATTTCAGAGTCCTGGTGAGATTAATCGATCATTCAAGTACAATTCAATATTCACTTATTCTTCGGGTGATGTTCCGAAAACATCGAACTGGAACGAATAATATACAGATAACCGAAATATAGCGCGGTTGTGGAAATGCTGTTGTTTAAAGTGCCGAGCGCTTTAAAAATCAACTTTTGACAGTCAGTTGAATCCCAGTTTCGTTCTCATTCGGCTCAGGACGGAGGGGAAATGAAGCCGTCGGTAGAAACGGATTAGAATTCAATCCCCCTCCGTAAATGGAAACGGTGAGAAGAGGAATTGGGGAGCGTCTTTTAACGGGTGAAATATAGGGGGACTGTTAGCGCGTGAGGAATGGCCGGAGACTCGGCTCTTGGGACTAATGTCGGCCGGCCTCTATTTGCACGGCCTTCTTCTTCTTTCGAAACGCCCTCCTCCCAATTGCCAATTACGACGATTGCTCCGGTCCCCGAGTACACAAATTTCGCCGGCACCGAGGCAAAGAACGTTTTCCTTCCAAGTTTCAATTTCTCCCCGTAATCCCATTTTTTTAGGTACAATTAAAACAGGAGAGAAACGAATTCCCGACCAGGAAGGAGTTCGATATCGAAAGAACAGATGTGGCGAAGGAATGTCAAAGTGCTGGGAAAGGTCGACCGCAGATTTCAGTTTCCTCCCTCCTAATATTGAAACGAAAACCGAGTATAAATGAATGCTACTCGGAAAGCACATAAATAACGGACCTTTTAAGGGCAGGTTCGAAATTGCGGGCGGGCGCCACTTTGGCCGTTTAATAACGAGCCGCGGCCCCGGCTAAAGCGGCCCCTCCCGCCCCCGCCCCCCGCCCACACGAAATTAGAGCCCAGACTTTACTTCGGACTTTTTTTCAAACGATAAAAGCCCTCCAGAGCCGCTCATCCTAAAAGGGTGTAATGGAGGAGGGATAAAAAGGCGCTGAGGACATTGTCCAAAAAAAGTTAAGACTAGGTAAGCAATTAGATTAAGTCATCCGGTATGAATATTTTCGCTTAGGACCTTTAACGCCGAAAATTAATTATGTTTGACGATCTCTTAATTCCGTAACGATAAAAAGCTTGTTACCTACGTTCCAGTCACTTTTTTCAGTTCTTTTTAGCAATTTTTTAGTATAATAAATTCTTATCTCATGCGCCCGCGATACTCTCGGTTGGCAGACCTTGCACAGGTCCTGTCGTATCCTACAATTATCTCTAATATCGTCGATTGTGATTTACAGGAACCATGATGTAAAGCTGGACGTTTACTGAGAAGACAAGAGACCCGAAATACCCATGTTCAATAAACTCTTGAGTTAGCCTTATTTACAATAGTAACACCGCCTTTGATACTCTGGTTTGGCATATTTTCAAAGTAGTTTCCACCAAAGATATTAATCACCAGCAGGGACAAGGAAAGGCGAACCTCAGGGGCTGCCCCCTTTCATCTGACACTAAATAACTAAATAGTGGGATATTCTGCCCCTTCATTTTGTCATTTATTAAATATCTTATACAAAATTATAATTGGGATTCAAATACAAGCTCCGAATAAACTGTTGGATAGTGAATTATTATCGTATCTCCAAAACGAAAGAGTGAATATTTCTGGACATCTGATTGTATATCTCAATCACGGATACAGTACGGGAAATATCGTTTCTAAAAGGTAGACCGTGATCCTCACGCAGGCTAACGGAGAATATTTGCTTCCCCTGATAACATTTAGGCTGCTCATTTTGATCTCCAGGTTACTGAAGTCGTGCCTGGGAATGGCATACAATAACCCCCAAAGCCTCTTTTGATGCTGGAATGAAGAAGCTTCCAGAACGTTTATTTCAACCAAGCTGTTATAAATAATCATACATATATTAATAATTAAAATACTTTTAAATAACTTTCTAGTTTTATTGATGAATGAACTATGCATACCCTAGCATATGATTGCACTTGTAAGTATCGGGCGGGTGTATTGAAATTATTTCATCGCTACAATTTCAGAATTCAAATAAGGGAGAGTTGTGACCCTGATCATAGGAGCCGAACTATAATTTGGGTGGACGAGGTATTGTCCCGAGGAACTTGTAATTATTCCGGTAGTTCCACGCTGAATAATACCCTGGAGTATCGACTACCCCGGACAGAATAATAACACATCTTTCTGTCATTTCTCAGAGCGCCCAAAATAAATATAGTTATATTGAGCGATTGATTACAGTCTGTACTTAGGAGGATCACATAACGTTACCAAGTGCGATCACAGCGTCGACGTGCAAAACGGGTACTCGGCTTCTAATTAAATGAATAATTACTAAATTTTAATTAAAAGAGTTCCTGACACCGGACGCAAGAGTGATAATAGTCTGTATATTATAGATATAGTTAGTTTTAAGTTATAATTCTCGGTCATCGAATCGGTTTGATGGTTCGTGAGGATCGAGCCTCTCAAGAACTATCCTTTACACGGAATGGACAATAAATTGTCAAAACACCGAAATAGCAAATTTAAATTAAGAAAGTAAAGAAAATTGAAGGTTCGCAACCCGGTATACTCTCTGGTACACTCCGCCTTTCGTAGGAACCTAATAAAATAGTTTATTATAATAATATAATTCAGCAGTTTATACTGATAAAAGCGGGCGAGCCCTCCCGCTATCCGGTCGGGCCGAGCCCTTTATCCCTGAGTAAGCCCTCGGGATGTTTTAAAGGTAAGATTGGGCGGTGGGGAGGCGGAAGTATGCCGGAGAGGATTGCACGGAGCTGATTTATGATCGGGCCTCGGGGTCTACGATGTATGTCGGGCGGAGGGGCTGATTGTGCCTCGGGGCCGGACGCCCCTAATTATGGCGCTAATAACATTTCATATCTCGGCACCCATTAAGTTTGCCCGCCCCCCCGAAATAACAATATAAATTCCGTATACATTTTCTTCTTTTATAGGGGAGAAGGCAGAACAGTAATAAAACGATTATGGATGTCATAAAATAGACAAAATTATACCGCAAATGCAACGTAGGAGTTTTGATATATTTTTTTGAATTCATGGTAGACACGTCCTGAATAAGATACATCTTATCTGATTCTGTTACAACAGAATCTCCGATTATTATTGAATGTAACAATTTTTCCAGTTTACCTAATGGCTTCGATCATCTGAAGTCCCATGTTGACGCAGTTGTAGGCGTGGTTCGGTCTTGACACGGGCAGGCCCGAGACACAGTAATAACAGTCCCCAAGTATCTTGATCCTCATACATTGGTTGTCCTGTTGACAGTACTCAAATATAGTATAACATTATATAAAGGATTATTGATTGGGACTCAATTCAATACAAAAAAGAAACAGTAAAAGTATAGTCTTTTACGATAATTTGTTGTGTTTTTACTAATGAATATTATAAACAAGTCTTATTTCGTTTGCCTGTAATACATTTTCTTCGACGTTTCCATTTTGTGCTTAATAAATATAAATTGTTTTGCGGTAAAGCAACAGAAACAGGTTAAACCCGGAGCGGATGGTGGCGAGCGGGGAGGGGGAGCTGCTTTCCCTTTTCTCAGCCGTGATACATTAGACCTGTCATGCAATATTCATGTCCGGAATCCCGAATTCCCGGCCATGATTCCTTGTTATTCTTCCCAGCGGAAATCCAGTAATATACATTTTTTTCGCCTCGATCATTCCGATATTCCGATGTTTTTAAGCTCCAAAGTAAAATGAAAGTGCTGTACGTTCGTGATGTTTCTGACTCTTTTGCTAGACCGGTTTCGGCTGCTCGCCATCTTCAGTAGCGGTGTTAGTCACTGTTAGCACTTTGGATATTTTTTGGGCATCACTTTCACATGCGCTTTATTTATTTAAAGAAGAAGAAAATTTAATTTTAATTTTGAACAACCGTAAAAATATACCCTTCGGTGGTTTTCCGAACCCTGTACTATTCATGGTCATATGAATTTTTTTATTGAGGCAACGTGTTTTAACATTCTCTGAAATTATATATTTCTATACTAATTTTCAATATATTTTTTTATTATAGTTCTATCATATAAACTAACAACAAGAAAATGGACGAATTTAGCACTATTTTAAAGGTAATTAATTGTAATTATTTTTAAATAAATTAAAAGTAAGTTGAATGTGTTAGAGCATTCCCTCAAGAAGGTGTGACAACAACAAGGTAGAGAGGTTTATCTGGAGGTCTAGTTATTTGGTGATGAGGGAGGCGAAGGCCGGCCGAACGGGGAGTGTGGCCCAATACAGGTAAACACTCTTCCCGCCCTCCCAATCGCACTCCGCCACCGGCTCCAGTGGCCCGCATCGATTCTGCATACAACGAACTGGCTCCAAAATGGAAGACGCCAAATGCCGCCCCAACCGATAAATCGGTATTCCCGCTATACCCTACCCAGTTTATCCTCGTAATTTGGGTCCGCACGGACGGGGGGGTTCGGTGCGGGGGGTATAATGAAATTTGGGTCATACCGCTCTGAGTCCCCGCATAAATAAACTGGGAGACTCAATATCATACCCTCCCCCTCCCCCACACTCCTTTAGAATTCATAATTCAATTCTCCAGACTCCAGAGTACTGAATAACACAACCGGGTAAAACACCTCTCACGTTCAGATTTTATTTCTTTCACACTTCGTTACTGTATATTCGCCCGCCGTACAGGAATTCACGCCGGAGTTACCATTAGCCATTTGTGAGTGATGGAATGTATGCCGATTAAAAATTTAAAATAATATAAACTGAAATGTTAACGAACGTTTGTATAGTTTATTCGCAACAGCTTAGATGTTACGGATTCCGATGTTACTCGGAAATTCATAGAGTAATAAACAAACTGAATGGAAATCTAAAAAGGAAAAACGCTTTTTATTCGTTTTATTTCTCTATGGCGGTTGAACGCCTGCCTTAATTCCAAATGATGAGACGGCGTGTGTTAAACTTCAGGCAGGACACAGCCCTACCGACCATCTAAAACTCTTTTTACATCTTTTTTTCGTCCAGATTTCTAAATAGTAGAAGTTTGACATTAACACGAATTAGTAAACGGGTGTATTCATACCTTTTTTGTATTCACCCTTTTTGCAGCGTTGTGATCACAAAATATGCTACTGATATTCTTAATTATTTTATAAATTTTATTATTTTATTATAATTTTATAAATACTCATATTTATGAGTATAATGTTTAAAATTCTTTGACTTTGACAATCACGCAGTCCGAGCCAGTCTTTTATTTTATTGTAATTTTTTAAACGATTAATACGACAGCTAAATGGCTTAATCGATAATTACGGCGACGAAGGTCGGCAAACCAGCAATACATCTGTGTGTTGGGTTTAGTTTCACAGCGCCCCGTGATTTTGTGAACGCACGTAATTGTGCCCGTTGTCGCATCTTTTTTATTAACTCCGGTACTGTTTTTAGAATATACTGATAACCACAAAAACAATCTTATTAATACTGAATGAAAGTAAACAATTAATAATAGCAAGCTATACTTGTTTCGCATAGTGACCAGAATTACACGTATATTTTTGCGAATTGTAAATGGTCTCATTAACTCATCCTAAAAGAATTATAGTTTTTTCTCAGTCACTTTTGAACAATAGTTTGGAAATAACCACGAAGGTTAAACTGAGCCCAATACATCGTTTATTGGACAAGAGTCGGTCGAAAGGGCTTAGGTGTGATTGACGTCAGTGGAGGCTGAATGACGGGAGGAGGGACTTTAATATAAAGTCCACCACCCGCAAAGTCCTGCTGACTTACCCAAACCGGCACTCCACTCTCCCCCAAGGGGATGGTCTAATGCTTTGGGGAGATCGTTTTAAATGACCTTTCCTCGCCCCAGGAATAGATGTCCGGTAAAGGATAGATTGAATTAAAAACCTTCGGATCTCCTAATTGAAAAATAACTTTTTCAAGATTTTAATTCATAATCGCAATAAAAGTTTACTGATGAAGGTTTCTTACCCACTCCCTCGTTTCTCGACCCCCACTTGTATTAATATTACACTTTCTCTTTATTCGCGTCTCATTCTATTTAATGGAAACGGTTAAAACCGTTCTCAGTCTGATAAAACTAAAACAAAATAAGTCACGAAGGATACTTAATTGTTTTGTTGGGCATTACTTAGAGTTCATATTATAAATTTTTTACCTGAGCCAACTGATCGAATCTGCCGAATAGTTCGTTCAACGTCTTCACCAGATCGGACGCGCTAAGGCGCTCCGACAGAGGCGTGAAGTTGACAATGTCAGCGTACAGTATGCTGGAAAAGAAAATTACGCGTTTTGTTAACGCGACTAAACATTTTTTAATTAGAACACAGAAAATTATATGTTTTCTCCCTCACCTGACGTTGTTGTGCCTCTGGACGTACATCTCGTGAAACCTGGTCTGTTTGTTCGTCATGTCCTGACAGGCGTCCGCCATTTTAAGCATTATACTCCTTTTCACCTTAAAATGAGAAAAATATTGTATTACTGATTTATAAAATATATGCATTCATCAAATTTCAACAAGCAAAATGGGGTGCTGGTTCTATGTGAACGCCTTCTTAAGACAGAGTCTACAGACAAGAGTGACTAGGAGTATAAACCTAAACTTACATAAAGCCGGAAACCTGTCAAGTACAAAATTCCATAATTTGCTTCGTTTTTGTACGGCATTGTTCTTTCGGCACAACGTATTGAAACTATCGCTCTATGTGAACAATGGTCAAAGGATTTTTCGCCCGAAGGAATACGTTTGCCGAAACCGAACGTTGAATTTTCAGTATCGGGAAATTTAAAACGGCGACTCATTCAAAATAAACTGCACCCGCTCAAACGGCACTTTCCCGCGGCCGACAAAGCGGATATTTATACAAGCGTCCAAGTGCGTTAATATGCACATCAAAGCGGCCCGGGTAAACGGCGCAAAAAACGTTAGGCATTAATTAAATATATTCTTCCGCTGTCGGAACTACCGCACTGTGCTGGTGCAGCGAGCATATACACTTCTTCTCAGTTATTTTCCCAACGAGTTATGGCCATCGCTACATCTCGGAAAATTTCCTGAACTCGCTCTGAGTTCTTTAACTTACGAAAGAATTAATGTGGATTCCGTTATTCGTAATAGCGGCACAATAAGCCTATCAAATTTACGCAAATTAATTTCTGGTCCAAGGTGCATTAACTTTGTTTTCAGTAAAAATTAAAAAAAATTAATGCAGTAAATATTAATTATTGTTTTATATATATTGTGTATATATTGTTATAAAAGGAAAATAGTGCGAAAGAATATTGTAGTGCCCGCCCTCCTTGCTGGACATCGCATTAGTATTTGCATGTAAATTCCTTTCAAATTTAGGAGAGCACTACTGGAACAGTGAAAAGAAAGCGTCTAATAATGGTTTTAGATCTAAATATTCGAGGGGATAGTTAGGATTTAAATTGAAAATTGTTTTTAAAGGAAATGCCAGAGAGGGAATTTTCACAGTAGTGGAGGAACGGGGTTGATTGGGGAGTGGAAGTGATTGCCGGCGGAGGGAAGTGTAATTGAGCGATGGCCCCTACCGCGAATAATGAATTGAATGGACCACATTTTAACTAACTGGCCGACCGACCTTTTTGCCCCATCGTTCTCGCCCTCGCGTTTCCAGGAAATCTCCAGCAATCTCAGCTCGCGGATAGAGGTATAAATTCTCCCGTCCTGACATACGCCCCATTGCCGTCAAAGTGAATTAGCAGTACCGTTTTTCCGATTCATTTACACAAAGTGTGTAACCGTCCTTCGGGCGTCTTAATATTTCACCCGATATGTTTTTGTAATATGTTGGGGACTTTGTAAAACTGAAATTGGGGAAAATTTAATAGAAAAATCCCATCCTCGAGTTTTAAAGTGTATGCACAATATAGTGTAGTTAGTAATACAATTTGTATATAAAATTTACCTCTGTCTGGCTTTCATAGTTGAAATATTTTTGGACAATGTTTTTGGAGAATATCTCTGAGCGCTATCACCGAATTATATCCGCTCGTTTTTGGTCTCGGCTTTCGGCTCGTACCCATTTATGAAATATCCCCCTGGTCGAAACAGGTGGGGCGCGATCGGTCGTCGTTGTCGGGCTGGGCATTGTTGGCCCGTAATTGACTATGGTTTGTCCCGCAGCAGTTTTAACAATCGGGCTCCCCCCAGCTTCCTCCCTATAGAGGAAGAGGGGGTGGAGGAGGAGGAGGAGGAAGAGGAGGAGCAGGAGGTGGGCGGCCGCGGACAAACCGCCCCGGGCACAATGCCACTTTGTTGTCAGCCCGCCGAATATATTTTAAAACCTCCGGCTAATGGAATGGCAACTTCCATTTATTCCACGGACTATACCGCGCCCGGTATACTCACCGCCGCCTGTATAATTGAGATAATTATTGTTCAAATTTTGAAACTCCGCTTCGACCCACGGCCGGCCAGCGATGGACCAATGACCGGATCTCACCATATTGTGGGTCTCGCAAAAGTGAAAAAAGGTCATTCTATAGGAGCCTGCTGTTTATACTCGAATAAACACTGAAGAATAAGGTCTCATAGACCTAAACACTATAACTAACACTATCTTCTGTCTCAGCTTATTGTAGGACGAACTGGAACAAGTCAAGAAATTTGGCGGTGTAAATTAGATAGTACTTTATTTTAAAAAATATATAATTTCGTGATAATGGGATGCTTCCAATATATCGATAGTTTCTGTACAATTTACATTGAATATGGCCACAGTTTATGAAAGTATAAATTATTATTCTATTCCGAACCGAACTTAAATTTTTGTTTCATACATCTCCTATACTGATAGAAGTGCTCAGGTTTATTTATATATATGTATATAAGAATGTGGGACCCTTCTCAATGTCCAGTATTGCACGTGTATTAAGAATTCCTTCGGGATTTCCTTCGGGATAGCTATGTGAATATTTTCACCTGTCACATCTTTCAACCTTTATGTATAACATTCTATAGATGGGTACTGAAATGTAATGATTAATTGCATCTTTATATTATATAATTTATTTTTTATTATTAAATTGTTAATAATTAATATATTTCAATAAATAATATTAAATATTATTTAGGAATAAAGTTATTAGTCTCCACGATTGTACGACTTATTTATATCACCTACGTCCGTATCATTGGCCTTACAGTTTATAATTAACTTTCACCTTATAAAGACGGCTCGGATTTCCGTTTAAATGTCGCATATTTATATGATTTATGCTACTGATAACACAGAAGCAGGTGTTATTGTTAGGTCAAATAAAGTTAGTTCAATTGCCTGGATATGTAGTTTGAAATATAAGGTAAGGTTTCCAGAACTCCCGCGTTGTCTTCTCAAACAAGCTGAAAGTCACAACATTATTTAGCAGTATTGTGATCTTTCTCCGATATCGGTGAGAAACCATGTTCCCGGTTTCGGGTTATTATTCTCAGGTGGCGAGGCGAAAGACAGGAGCAATAACGTCAGGTGACCGGTTTATTTACCGGCAATGAAATGCCATAATATTCCAATAGCGTAATTTATTTCAGAAAGTTAATGTAGAAATTTTAAGAAACTAAGATTGTCCCGAACAGTAGGTAACATACTACTACAATTTCACTAACTCCAAATACAGGAGAAATCCCGAAACAGCAGGGGGTCAACCCGTACCAATTCAGTGCCCCTCCCACAACATTATACGATCCTACCGGAAGCCAGTCACATATACCACTAACACCGCTACTGAAGATGGCGAGCAGCCGAAACCGGTCTAGCAAAAGACCTAACCAGCGAGAGGAGAGAGAAACATCACGAACCTACAGTACACCAGTCACATATACTTCTGGTAGTGTTGACACGCAACCGATCATAAGTACCTATCTACTTTACTAAAAATTCAACTAGTCCTGATGTAAACACAAAATCGGTCCAGCCTAGCATGAAATAAGCTATGGGTGATATAACTATCTCGCGCGCTATTTTCATAAAAAATAATTGTTAGAACTTAAGACATTTCGTATTTGTTGATGGTTTCTCCGGGTTTTAGAATTAATCCCCAGTGCTAGGCGCCTCGAGTTGGTACCCGTCGGTAGGGGAGGTTCGGTCTTGGGAGGTGAAATGGAACACCCCGCCCCCAGTTTGTCCGCCCGCGCGCACATAGCGGGGGGGTCAAGTGGGTATTAGCCTCCAGTAACGCTCCGACCTTCTCCTTGTTTAGACCCAAAACAAACACTCGACTCTAAAGTGCTCCTGCGGGACCAGCGCCGATACCACCCCCACGTCCCTCGGGGTCCCCTCTCTGAATTTTTCCCGTCTAAGCAGAAAAAGGGTTCCCCCACCAGCCCACCCGAGTATTGCCAATGAGTGATAAATAGTGGGCCGCAAGTCAAGGACCCTTGGGAGATTCGAGGAGAGCTCGTTTGTTTGGTTCTGCGCTAGATCGGCTTCTTACCGCCTTAAAGTAATTCCACTCTGAGGTACTAACGAATAACGGATGTCTATGAATAATACCGGAGCATCGAGGAGATATTCAAAACCCACAGAAGAAACCCCCAATAAAAGAAATTAACATTAAGCCCCCGAAATCTCAGTTTGTTATTTGCCTATTCCCTTATCTGATGGTTTTTTCGAGGAGAAGAGTTACTAATGTTGATTTTGTAAAAATCTAGATTGTTACGCTATTACACTGTCATTTTCACATCCTTCAAACATCCATATATACAGGCACGGATACATAAACAAAGGCAAGGGCTTTCGGTCACTACATAGGCGCCAGGGGGTAGCTCTGTTAGCTGGTGTAATCGCTCATCACTACAATATTGAATGGGTTGAACTGCCCGGGGGAATTCCCGCTTTAGTTGATAAGTCTAATTAACGTATTATAATAGTGGCATAGATCAAACACCGAAGATATGATTTACTGTCACCCCTCTCGTATGCAATCCATTGTTAGACGGGTTTCGGCATTCCTAAATAGTCGTATAAGTTATAGATTATGTTTATAAGTTAGTTATACAGTGCTTATTACAGCATGCATAATTTGACAAAAATAAGTTAAAATAAAGCCTCTTCCTTCTTTCTTAGAGCGCACATTCTACAAAAGGAGTGTTTCTGGAAACGGTTTGAAACATTCAAAATGTATTAGCGGGAGGAAGGAGAAAATCAATAAACATTATCGTTATCGGAACATTAGACGACTTTTCGCCAAGACGGTTCTCAAGATCTGGGAAACCGAGCGTGACGGCCGATGGGTTTTTTTCCTATTGTGTCCCCCTCTACACCTGGCTCTTAGAGAATCTTTTCCCACTTCCCTTTCTTCATCCCAAAGAAAACCACTCCGCGCAGATGGATTTGCAAAATTAAATATAAGCGATAACCGACAGGAAACGAGATTCATTTTAAGAAACCGAGTAATACTCGGCTACCGGATAAGAACAATAACTTTTATAACATAAAAAAAAACAACCCATTTAGATATACCGCTCTTACCTCGGCTGCAATGTAGGCCGGTATAACGCTGAGTAGGAGCTGTTCCTGCTGCTCCTTCTCGCATTCGAGCTTCACCCGTGACTCGATGCATGTCCTCGTCCTCGAAAACGTCCTTCTGTGGGCCGCGTCCGTCATCCGCCGGTAGTAGATTCCCATGCCGCTGCCGCAACACAGGACAAGGAACTGAGCCGCCAACTTCAAGGGGAAAAAAGAAGTCAGTAAGTGTATCGTACATCCCAAGTCCAATTATAGTAAAACTATTATGATTTTCTGAAGACATCTCGGGGAATAATTTCAAGGCTACTACTACCATAACACGAGAAAAATGTTATTATCCTTTATTGTGAGTTCAACGAGCCATCCTGCATCATAAATGAGTAGTACAACTTTAACAAGGTTTATATTTTGGGGCACTGGTTAATCCGACCCGTTATTTTTCCAATGGTAACAAAAACGTCTCGGATATATTACTTTAATTAATAAAAAAAATTTCATCACATTAGTTTACACGAGGTACTTTAAAATGAGTCACTCTTTCATTCTTTTATATTTCTGGCGAATGCATTCGTGTGAACTAAATAAAATTTCGTAAAAAATGTTAACGGATTAATCGAAAAATGAATTGAACGGTATTTGATACGTGATAGTGCCAATTAAAAAAAAATTTTAGGCATTCCATTAATTTTTCGGCACTATCATGAACCTAATCATTTCCCGCATGTATTCCATACGATTTCATACTAGATCTTACATCGGATATCGGCTCTTTAGTTTTTTCCCGTATTTCATATTTAACTGTCACCAAGTGTGTTATTTTAAAATTAAAGGACCCGTTTCCCTAACTGTTAATCCGTATAAAGTTTTCAAATTATATCCAGTCTTTGGTGATAAAATATTCTGGGCTGAGACTGTGTGTGGGGTCAACCGCAGTGACACATGGTATGGAGTGGTGCCGGTGAACAACTCGGCGGGATGCTCGCTCGCATTAAAGTTGGCCGGCTCTGAACTTCGCTCAAGTTGCGGGCAGCAGTCCTCCGGGCATTCCTATCCCCTGGGCAAG
The DNA here is from genome assembly GCA_019843655.1 of Lethocerus indicus. Lineage (NCBI taxonomy): Eukaryota > Metazoa > Arthropoda > Insecta > Hemiptera > Belostomatidae > Lethocerus > Lethocerus indicus. The sequence continues at coordinate 21,835,159 of JACDQD010000005.1, read as the reverse complement.
TTACACCAGTTTCGCCGAAGTCGAAGGGGCTCCCAGTAATGCCCGGCATCGTCCCCCCCCCCCCACTGTTTCCTGCTTAATGGCCCGGGTAGGGGGGGGGGCGACTTTTTACTCTAAGTTCACTCTTTCTTTACTGGAGTTCTTTTTTTCGTGCTCATTTCCCAAGTGACGAGACCCGGCCGCCTCCCTCCCTTCGGAAATACGAATTTCTCCGTAACGAAGACTGTGACCGTATGTCCCGTACGCCCCTGTACGATTAATTTTATTGAATATATAATACGTCATGAAAAGGTGTGTGTTTTAAATCGGCGATCCACTGAACTTAAATTTCCAATAGCAATAAAAGTGAATTCCAGCTTTAAATAACAATTCAATTAACACTGTATTGAGTGTTTATTTCATCCTTGTGTACAGTTATATCTTATTAACTGAGGACATTACGGCTCTATTTAGAGAAACATCCAATACATTATAATTCACAGTTAACACGATATCTGAAAGTAGTCATGGGATACTGCTTCAGTAATTGGTTCTTTAGTTCTTTCCCCTATTTCATATTTAACTGCTTTCGTTCTTATATTCAAATTCGAGTAACAATTTCTCTTTCTGTTAATTATACCGTTGAATGGATTGCAGTACTTTTTGCCTTATTAGCTTATTCGGAATTCAGAATATCGTCGGTGCACTGCTCACAAACCGATATGGATTTCGCAACTTTCCTCCGATAATTAACCTACTTACAATATTAGCAGCAATTAATGTATTTATGCGAGGACTGTTTCGTAGCAGGTGGTGCGGTGTGGTTAAAGTGAAAGCGGGCATAAACACCGGCCCCATAAATTGTATTTGCAATAATTAAGCTGATCCATCAAAATCTCGGTGGAGCACGGGTCGGTTTCTGCCCCGAAATAATGCCGAGCACAGAAATTAACCGAGATCAGGTCATCGTGAAATCCATCATAGGTGTGATTAAGTTGAATTGTTTATTTCTTGAGATATGAATACAGTAATTATAACTTGCCATGAAATTATTTTTTCGAAGTAAATTCACATTTTCGTAAATATCGTTTCCCAATTTTTCATCATTGATTTAGTTCTACCAATAACTACGCTTGTTAAAGGCTGATTGCAATGAATTCATTCGTATGTTGGTACGACTAAAATTCAAACATAGTGATTGAATTTTAATTTAAGGTGCAAATTTTTACGATTATAAATGTAAAATATGTTAAAAGTCTTTCTAAGGACTGCATATTATAAATCGCGCTTTAGTTATATCCTTAATTAATATATTTTTATTTAATCAGCTAAAGTTTCGAGCGGATAATAATTTTCATTTTCCCATTACCAGTTTCAGCATAAAGGACGTGACAAATTCTCTGAGCTGCAATTTTGCGCTACAAATCGAGTCGGCGGTGCCTAGCGGGCGAATTTTGCGAGCCAAAACTTGTCGAGGAATTGGGACAGTGTATTTGAGCTTGTTTGAAGTACAAACGGGGTTAATTACGCCTTTTCGCTCCGTCCTTTTTTACTGGGGGGGAAAAATAACCCCCAAGGATTAAAATGGCAACGCTATCGCTCCGCAATCAACGGTTTATCGCTCTGCCGTTTATCCGCCGCGTCCGTTTTTCCAATTTCTGTTACCCACCCCTAAGCCGATAGAAAATCCTCCGAACCTTTATTACTACAACGGAGAAATTCATCATTACCTCGCGGAATATTAAAAAGGATAATGCCTAGTTCATTCGTTTTTCCGAAATATGTATTCTCGTCGTATTCTTCAACCTCATTCGCCTTAAAGTGCAAAGAAACACTCTCCATTTCAAGTATTCTACATAGGGAGGACTTCCCCCCAGGAGGGACTACTATTCATAATGTATTCATTATGAAACGCTATCTGGGAGGCCATTACTTTGTTTTCAACAGTCCAGCACCATTTGCTACTCGGTTGCTTTACCGATGTGGATAGAATCCAACATGTCCTTTCTGGAGAGCAACCAGTGCTAGCTCCAAAGATAATGCACTTTTCTGAAACTAATAACAATTACACCTATTAAATGAATTAACAAAACAAATTTACAACCACGGTATAAATGTAATCGGTATTTTTATATTTTAGTTATTCCAATAAATACTTAAACATTATTATTTTGAAGGGGATTACTCTCAGATTTTTACTGGAATTAAAAAATTAATGGTTTGGGATCCATTCTACATGTTTAAAATACAATTTATCTACTCGATGCAAATTTATAATAAGAAATTGGAAGCAAGAGTAATATTTTGTCTATTTCATTGTTCACTCTGCTGATGGTATACTCTGAAGATTGCGTTCTGCGATATCTGTGATAAAACTAATTTAGTACTCTAATGAGGGATCTGGTGATACGATTTTAAGAAAAATCCCGTAAACAAAACGAAAGATCATCGATTTTTAGCTTCCGTCGTGTGGATTCAATTTTTAATTATCCGCCGTGACCTGGGCAATGAGTTCGGTAGGACAGTTTCCAATTTGTCTGGGATTAAATTAAGCTAATAAACTTGTGAAGTTCTAAGCAGGTTTTAGCGAGGGTCAGTCACGTGTCAGCCGGCCCATTGACAAAGTTTGCTAAGTATTTATCCGGAGTTAGTGACGGCTTTTAAACCCAAAGCACCTATCCATTAACGGTAAGTACCCTGGACGACAGGGAGATTACTTTTATTGTGTGCTGTTTTGAACGTCTGTGTGTGAATGGTCCAGCTCTGTTTCAAATGCGACAAACGTGACTCAAACTATAATTGCGCTGGCGACTAGCAGCTAGAACAAGCATTCGACTGTACTTTTTAGTTGTCTCGGCCTCCTCGGCACACAACATACATTATTGTTTCCGGGGTTTCTTGGTTGTTTTGCGCGTTTCAATGTACCGCGTGTAATGTTTCTGATTCGTTACGGTCTCTTGTTTCACGACATAGCGCCGTGTGAAAGGCATCGGGTGAATTTCCACTTCGTGATTAGACCGCTACACTTTCAAAGCCCACCTGATTCGAATGAAAGTTAACATTTTGAGCGTTAACTACCATATTCAAAGTAGGAAGTTTCATAGTGTCTGGAGTTTGATATACTGCTGTATGTATTATATACGAATGTATATAACTATAATAAGTAATTAATTAATTCTCTGGGTTGACAATTGGCTGTCAGTTTTCGCTGATGTACATTTGAGGTTTAATATTTTTTTGGAATACAGAAACTAAAATTGTTCGAATGAGTGTCATGTCGCTTGAATAAATAAAAGAAATTGTACAGTTTCACCATACCTTTTGAGGGGTATTTAAAATTGAATGCCATAACCCTCATTAACTTTGAGATTCAAAGGTGTTGAATTTCTGTTGCAATAATTGAAACATCCAAACTAACGTAATACTATAGTTTAAGAAACTGTTCATCAACTGACGAATCGCATGGTCGTTGAAACACAAATCAATGAGACGAGCGATGATATTCCTTTAAACGCTTTTGCAGTATCAAAAGTAACAAATACAAAACGAATATATCTGAATTTCAACAAAAGACATACATTCATTAAGGGTTGAAGTTGGACTCGTAAATATTCATTCTTTCCGCCCGATCGATGGTCCCTTTCCATTTCCACTGTCCGTTTATTGCGAGTCCATTAGTATCCGTTCCGATTTAACGGGGATACATCATTAGTTCCGAGGATACACTATTATGGGGTCAACGGACACCTTTTAATGCGTATTAATGGAGTCCCGGCACCGCCGGAAATTCGGATGTCCATTACGGTCGCGTAGCCATCACGTGGAAAAAGATGCACGAAGTAGTTTAGAATACTAGTTTTGTGGCCTGCGAAGGGTTGGAATACCGTAGATTTGTACTTGTATTTTCAGTAGTTTTACAAAAATTGTTCATTAAGTGCACTTGCACCAACAAAAAAGCGCCCCCCTGAGTGTGGTGCGGATATGTACTTAAATAAAGTTCGTTGGGTGCACTTGCACCGATAAACTAGCGCCCCCTCAGGGTGGTGCGGAAATGTACTTAACTAAATTCGTTGTGTGCACTTGCACCGATAAACCAGATTACTAAAAATAAACTTTTTTCAATACATTTTTTATCAACAGGAAAACTGTTATCATCGTAAATACGCAATACGAGATAGATTTCCTGTCATATATTTGGAAGTCAGAACCTAATAGTTGTGACCAGTTGTGTGATCAAATCTATATTCGACCGATAATCCAACAGACTTAAGCCGATTAACAAAATCCCTCCCAACCCAAATAAGACAAACACCATTAGGACAAATCCCCTAAAATCAAATAACAAGACACATATGCATACACACACGACAAAGAGACAACCACCACAGTACAAGTGACAGTGACAGTGCAGTGAGGATGCCTAAAAACAGCCAAAGTGCCAAAAGTTACTAAAACCGCTACTGAATGGCGAGCAGCCGAAACCGGTCTAGCAAAAGACCAAACCAGCAAGAGGAGACAGACACACGAAATCTACGGACATGAAGTAAATTTAAATATACCTTGACGACAATATTTACTACATAAAGGCTAGGTATTATCCTGAGTAGGATATATTTTTTGGGAAAGGCTACTGTAAAGGCAACAAGCTGATTGGAAGGCTGTACTGGAGTGTACAACAAAAAATTATCCCTTCCCTAATTTAAAATAAATTTAATATTAAAATTTTACTATGTAATAATTGAATGAATATTTTTATTTTCTCTGGTTTAATTTTAAAAAAACGTCAGAGTTAAGAAGCTAAACATCAATATCCCCCCCAGCACACATTGCTCGTTGCCTCTTTTCGGCGCGTCCTTCTCACATTCGTTTCATTCCGGTCTTGAAAAATCGCTAGAAATGATCCCGAGTAAATGTTCTCCTTGCGCGAAGGTAGGCAGAAATAGTGGCTGTGGGGCAGAGGGGCTCCGTTGGCTCATATGAGGTATATGAACGTCTGGCTGGGGCCTCCCCGAGGCCCGTATATCCTTCAGACGGCTGGATGCCGCCGCCGCCGCTCCTCCACCCGCTTATGATATTAACCTCGGGGGCTTCATCGGAAAAATAATCTGCAATATGTCTCGGTAGCGTTGCTACGCTGCATAGTAATGCGATCGGCCGGGCCGCGGAATGCCAACATTGCGGTGGAACCGAGTGGTAGGGACCAATCTATACGGCCATTATAAATTCATTCCACGGCCGCCTGATATTCCAAGTAAAATCACACTCACAGCACAAGCTATTCTATTGAAAATTCGGGTTCTTAAGTTCCTTTTAATTACATCAACATATCTCGTTTGAGATAGGACATATTGGTGTAAATATTCTCCTTTCGCCTCATATCGTATTCCAGAAAGTTCATGTGAAAATGAAATTCGACAATTTATTTTCATCAAGTTCGTGGAATAATGCGGCTTCGTCTAAACAAAATAAATAGTTTCTTAAATTATTCAGTCTTGAAAGTTTCAAGTAAATAGTGCCCGCGATTGGCCGTATTTCTAGAAACCGCGCGGTCTCTCCCGGTTAAAACTGACGTTAAAGAGACATGGAAAATAAAGGAGAGAATGGAGAAAGCGGTAAGGAATATCTTAAACCTATGAGAGTTGTGAAGATAATAGTCAGAATTTTAATAAGTGGAATGAAAATGAAAAGAATAAGGAAGAATCTAAACGTAGAGACTTTACAATGTAGATACATTTAAATCTTTTTAAAAGTGAGGGTGAGGAACATCTCGTGACCTCTCTTCTGGACTAGGTATTGGCCTTTACGTCTGCCAAGGTTCACACCATTTTTAACATAGTCCACCTTATAATATACTATTTAGTTATCATAATGATGTGCTATGAAGCTTTGTGATTTTAATGATTCCAAAAGTCAGTTGTATTTTATAGTGATACACACTGTACATTTTTTATTAGTTAGAATACTATATTTATACTACCTACAGAAACTGATCCACTGACAGCATCATTATTCAGTGTGTAAAAATTTAATGTTGTTTCAATTTCTTGATTTTATCCCACGACACATTTTATAAGGACATGTCCAGGTCTGCGGCTCCTTTCTAATTCCAATATTATCAGTTCGTGCCCGGGGCAACATCCCTTGCAGCTATCCAACCACCAGAGTTGAGTATAACGCTAAACTAGGACTTGCTTCACATAACAGGTGTTGGAAACTAATTATATAATCTGTTAGAGGGGCTCACCTTTGTGTAGAATTCGTTCTGCGATAGGGGCATCATGTTGACGGCGGCCAAGGCCATGTGGACGGTGACGAGGGTGGCGGCCATGACGAGGGATAGGGGCCCCGAGAGTGGGAGCATGGTGTGGACGGCGACCAGGAGGGGGAAGAGGGGCAGGGGCGCCAGGGGGCTGCCAGGGCCGAGGGCGAGCAGCGCCGAGCTGAGGAAGAGGGCGGCGGCGACGGCGGCGGTGGGGGCGGCCACCGGGGGCAGCAGCACTGCCACTGAGGTCACCGCTACTAGACCGCCAGTCAGCCCGCACAGCACCATCACCTCAACGGCTCGCGACCACACATCCTGAAAAATCCGGTTAAATATTCATCATTTATACTGGAAGAGATATAATCCTAAGGAAAAATCCTTTTTTTGGTCACACCAGTCTCACTTTCATTTCATTGCCTTCGACTACAAAGTTGATTACTTTTTGCTGTAAAATATTGTCAGGTTCTCCCGAACTTATGAGGCGTCAAGGGAGATATCATTTTGGAGTTCTCGAAACCGCTGACCCCACTCCTAATCGCTAATGTGATAATATTTTTGTAAATTTTTCTTTCTTTTATAAATAATGAAATCGGAATAATTTTTATCGTATCCTCCGCCCTGGAGTAGGTTACAGAAGGCATAAAATAAGACCAGGTATTCCGCAGTTTAAAACAATTCCGTTGAATTTGTAACATCAAATTTTATACGCGGATAAGAACTTACAGCCTACGCTTTGTGAATTCTCTAAATTTTTTTTCCTCCAGCGGTCCCTGTTTAATGGATATACGCATAATTAAATGGGTACGAGTTTTCCCCGGCCTGAGGAATAAATAATGAGATACGACAGAACAACGCGTGCACGCATAGTCCAGTGGAGAATATGAGCGAGAATATATTTCAAAGCCTTTCAAAGATAGCAAGTTTAATGCTATAGTTATTAATAAATAAGCGCGTTGTTAGCACTCTTGTGCATTATCACCTTAAATATATAATCGTTTCAAAAATCGAACATAATCTCCATTTAAGAGGTGCGGGATTGTACCGTTTATTTTTCAGTTAACGATGTTTTATGAACGAAGGCAATGTTCCCGTATCGTCGGTTGAATTTCGTCCTTGGAAGCAAAACCTTGGAGGGCTGGGAATAGCAGAAACACGAGAGGAATGTCACGTGAACTAAGTCGGGTGGCGTAGTGGGGACCGACCGCCTCGGGGTAAGTTTGCATACCGCGACCTAACCATCTAAACCCGCTAAACTCCTGAAGGGGGGGATCTCTGGTGTCCCGTCAACTCTGCAAGGCTAACTGCGGCCTACGTAAATTCCACTTGCCGGGAATATAAACTCTCAATAGCATAATTTTTATTGAGAATCAAACTATAAGGTGAAAGTAACATCTGCTTTGTACTCTATCCTCTCAGTAATGTCAGATATTTTTTTCTTGGATGAAAGTTAACTAGTAATTTACTAATCAATTCCATTAATTTTTCAAAATCTATTGTTTTCTAAATAGTCGGCATAAGGTATAAATTTATATGCTGAGAGACATTTATTTTAATCTAACTAAATATTTAACTGGGTGTATTGATATTTTAAATTGTATTACACTATGTTAGAATTGCTGGAAGTTATAAGCTTCTACTGTTTTTTATTTAAGGGTACGACCGTCAATTTTGCGGGTATAAGGACATCCTTGTGCCCGAGTGAGCAGAAGTTTGCGGTCAATTCCCAAATATTTTTCCAGGTCAACGAGCGAAAGGTACCTGCACGTATCGGTTCGGAATGAGTTCTCAAGGGCCCGCGAAAACGGAAACACGTCCCCTGTAGTGTTTGTTCGGTGTTCACCGACGGGTAGCGTGAACATCTGCTCGCGGCAGTGAACAGTTGGGCGCGGATAAAGAGACGGTACGATTTCGTAAATCGTATTTCTACGTTTCTCTTTGATCTCATCGCTCGAACAGCCGGCGTCGTTACCGTGTTTAAAAACGTCCCAATAAGAAAGTTCCACTGCAATAACAGATGGCGGACTCCACTTGAACTATTGGCAAACACGCGCTGCGCCGAAGTCTGGTATTTTTGTATTTAAACCTCGCGGGTTGAACGAATATTTCTGAAAACTTTTAAAATTTTGTCGCGAAAAAATTCCCAGTTAAAGATTGAGTTCAGTCTAACCCCAGGACTGAGGGTCCTTGTAGAAAAATCCCATTAGTGTCTGGTAGTAAACAGTTCCGAAAGTTAATACAGTGGGACCTTGCTTGGTAAAACTCGACTACCTTTCGCCGAGCCCTTCGGAGGAAATCCTGTTGCGAAATTATGGTCGGGGAAAAGCGGGCTGAGAAGAGGTAGACCGTACCGGGAAAAGTTATAAGGGGTGGGACGGGGGAGGACCGCTTCCTGACCGCTGTGCGGATAGATTCACTGCGCGTCGACTGTGCGGGACAAAGCCGAAGCTCCCTCCCCAGCGGGTTTATTACCGGGCCCGCTTTGTCCAGTCTCGGCTAGCACTGTCGTTATCGTGCCCAACACTCGCCACCTGCGGTCCGCAATTTTAACGAGCGGGTTTTGTATCCAGACCCACGGAATTAAATAATACCCGAATCCCAGTATTGAAAAAAAGACCCCCTCTGCAATTGGGAAAACGTTATTTAGTTGTAACTTGTACTTTAATAATTCAACGATTTTTTTTACCTCCTACGTAGTGCATTTGGCAATTTCTGCCAAACAACTCCAATTCTTCTTTGAACGTACAATATTTATAAAACATGAACCGTTGAAAAGTTTTAAAATTGTTAAGTAAAAAATGAAATGCTCGACTTTTTAACATTAAATACATTTTTCTATCTGAGTAAAAAACATACAGTGATATTTCTCTCTTGTAGAGTGGGAGTTGTGCATTTCCTCCATTTCAGTAATTAAAATATTATTTAAAACTATTATTATTATTTAAAATATTATTTTTGTTAAATTGTATTTTAATAATTGACGTCCATTCCAGACCCCTTCCGTGTCCCTGTTGCAGTCAAGCATTTTTGAACTAGTACTTATACTAAGTGTCACTCACTTGAGACTGAATACAGAATATGACCAACACTAGGGCTGAAACAATCGTTGAGAGTGTGAGAAGTGAAACGAACAGAGAATTCCTGAGCTTCTCGCAGTACCTCTTGTACAGACCCTCCAACTCCATTCCGCTACCTGAAAAATACAAATTTCAATTAATAGCATTTAGTCATGCTAACATTAATTTCATACCGGTCAATATCTGTAATTCCAATTTGCAGTTGAAGGAAAACGCAAAAAAGTTGCCGCAGCTATGCTGTAGTTTCCTATGTACTGTTCCTAGTTTACATCTTGTTTTTTCTCCTTTATTTAGAGACATTTTCACGGGTTTATCTAGTTGTATTCTCCTAATGGATTATAATTGTGCTCTACACGAAAACTAGTAAATAAATATAAACCCGACCAACACTACTGATGTAGGTTAATGTAAGTCGAGTTTTAGGCTTAACGGTCTTAACACCACATTTCTATTTGCCTAATAAAATCCTATTTTAATACATCACGTTAAGTTAAATTCGGTTGTAATATCTCCAGCTGGTAACTCCTGTTTCAGGTAGGGGTGTTCTAATTTGAGGTTGACGTATTATTATATGACATGACAATGCAAGTATTGTCCGGTGTAAACATGGTGGGACACCTAGCCAGCCCATATAACCGAACGGGGGTTGACGTCGGATATCGGTGTTACCACCTCCCCTTTGTTCGGCCGACCTTTTGTCGTCATCCCCTACTACCGAGTGTCAAACCGTCCGCCCCCCACTCTGGCATATACATTAATATTAAGTAAATGTGACCCGGTAATTAGATTAGACTCCTCTTGAATTAAATGTGTTTATTTAACATCAGGTGGCAGAGTTATTATTCCAGTTATATGCCTTTACAATATAATTTTCACCGGGTTAATTCACGCTGAAAACACCCATTAGATCACCGCACTTTAGCAGCGCGGAGTACTGCTAGGGCTATGAGTCTTTAATGACTTCTCCCCTGAGCCACTGTGAGGGTAATGGGCCACTCGGTACGACAAAATCGCTTTAATAGCCTGTCATGTTCAAGTGTTGACACGAGGGCAAAGAAATTAATAGCCAATCGTAGAAATACTATAGAATAGTTTGACGAAATATGGATTTATAGAATGTGGTATTCACACAAACCCACCTACGCCCCACTAGGCGACCACTATCGCATTTTCCACTTATAAAGAATTATATGGGATATCGAGGGCAGGAAGATGGAACAAAAAATAAGAAAAGAAATAGAGAGGAGGACGAAAAGGACGAAAAACCGAAACCAATAAGACGGGAGGAATCCTATCGATTCCGCACCTTTCTTTTATATAAGCCTCAGAAAAACGTGGCGTTTTCAAACAGCCAATGAAAAGATTCACCAATACAATCGGAACCAATTATAATTATTTCAAAGCTGTGTATATGCCGTAGGTTCTAAAAATTATTGGACTGTTGCAGACATTTATGTCGCCTCTTAAATATCATTAAGATTCTATTCACTTGATAATTTAAAAAAAAACTAGTTTATTTATGCATTACCATTCAATTTAGTTTTTGTATTTATTCATAACTTTAGCAGAATTCGTTTTATACATAAAACAAATATAATTTTTTTTAGGGGTTATTTTTACTTCCTCAAAGGGCGGAATCTAGGCAATGTTAGCTCAAGATTAGCTGTCACTATTTCGTGACGGCGTGGCCCCTGTCATAAGCCGTGTTTGAAAATGTGTTACAGGCGTTACATATTATTTATATTATATTTCTTATTTTCTTTCGACATTCTTAAATCAGGTTTTTAATAGTTCCCAATAAAATATCTCCAGGGATGTCCAAGTATTTATTTCTTGTTTATTACATATATAAGCACTGAAATTTACGAATGAGTTTTATTCCAATTGGTGTTTAATATTCTCTTTTATGAACACAGTAAGAAACAAAACTAAAATCAGAATTCTTCACTTCTTCAAGTTTAAAATGGAACATGAGCCACTAAAGACGAAGAGAATAAGCTTAGACAACGAACTCGGTTTTCTTAGAAATAGGACAGTCGGCAAAAGTGCCTTGGTTTTGGTTCCGTCTCACGGCCGGCGGCATTTCTTCCTTGGACGCCCCTTCCGCCCGCCCGCTAAGTCCCCTTCGAACAAAAGTGACAAATCGAATTACCGCCGCCTCGAAACTGAGCTCTCCGCGCGCCAAGCCGGAGTTGTACGGGGAAATGAACTCGGTAACCCGGTTAAACTGGGGCCGAAGGGACTTTTTGACTTTATAAATAGAATTTGTGAAACCGGCCCGCTTCCGAAAATATGAAAGCGTAGTCCACCCCGTGACGCTTCTCTGATGCCTTAGAGACGCCGTAGGAGATCCTATGTAAAAATATCTAACTGCCGCTAAAAATAAAAAGTGAAAACCTGCACGGATTGCAATTATCAATGTTAGGACACGAAGTCTCAGATCTATCAATTTTATTATTGCTCAAAGGAAATAAATAGTTACCGATTTAATCGAATTTATGATTACGATTAGACGATGGTAACAAATTCCAATCAGAAGTCTAATAATCTAAGTCTTCGCAAACTTCGTCCAGGTCTACAAGTCCAGTTATTTAATAAAGCCAATTATCGTCGATTAGTGGAATGCTGTGCTGACTTCATAACTTAAGCAAACTTGGTCTGATTCCAATAGTTCGTCAAACTCTTGCTTCACTCGAATTTACACCGAAAGTTTGAAATTAATCGGAATTCCCAACACACAGTTCGATAGCAGAGGACTTTCATTTTTAATTCGGGTGACGTTACTCATCTTCTCCCCTCCATAACAATTGGCGGGTTCTCGTTTGCCGGGACTCCCGGTCATATAATGACGAAATCGTTTTCGGTCGAGGACGAAATTCTGCGATGAATTTTAGCCGGTCGAGGAGTTTCTCTGACGAGGCGGGCTGAAGAGACGGCCCTCCCTTGTGAAGGGAATCCGCTCCGAAATCCCTAAAATATTGTACCGCCCCCACCCGGTACATCTCCCATCATCATTTGTTAACAAACCAACCCCTCCCCCCAACCACCACGCGTTATGCTGATTCGTTCGGGAAAAGCCCTGAAGAATACCCACGGTGTTTTTCAGTTAAACGACATGCTCCAGGAAATCTTTATCTTATATTTAAATTGTATCGGATTAAGGATCCTTCAATTAGGAATATTTCGCCCAACTCTATATATCTTTATCCATCTATCTACCTATACATAGGGGGAGAGAGAAAGAGATACAAAACGACTACTTCTGCGATAGGATACATATCTGAGATAAATTCAATAAATACATCATTTTGAAAGCGCAATTGTTCTGTGCCGATATGCCCTTAAGCTGATATGTATATTCAAAATAAATATTCCTGCCAAAAAATCATTTAAAATATACCATCCGCTCTAGGTGATATTCGTGAACCAGACAATAGGCTGAAACCAAAGAAACAATCCAAAAATCATCACAGACATTTTCGAACTTGCTGGATAATGAGAACAGTTGCGACAGTCAGCAGGGCTCTTTTCGCGACCCCCCCACGAACACGGGCCCGTTTAAATATCATGCAGCATAGACGCCCGAATCGCTCCCTCATTCGCCCGTTTAAATGGGCCTGAAAGGTAAGAAGTAATTAGCGGGGGCCAGAGGAGGGCGAGTCGAATTAGAAGGGGCCTCGCCCGATTGCCGCTTAATAGTAGGGGCGGGGAGAGACAATGAGCAACAAAAATTAGCGTCCGACACAATGAGAGGAGGAGAGGCCCTCGCCCACTGTAAAACTCAAATTAAAGTAGACGAAGCCATTTCAACTTCCATTTTAACAACAAGAAACTACTCGAAGATCTAATGTTCCGTACTCTGTTCCTTAATACGTTCACCCTACCTTTACCTGTTTCTAATTACTACCGAATCCCAGAATAGATTCTTTCCGTCGAATAGACATAAACACAGATATTTAGTGTTCTTATATTATTTTTATATAGTTTATTAAATAAGTTCAAATACAATATAGTTACACAATTTTTAAAAAATCAAACCAATGTTAAAGCTTAAGTTTGAATATTACAGTGAATGCCGAATTTATTTTTACAAAAATCTGAATCAGGATGTTTTACAACATTAGTCTTATACCCCTTTGGTCGTAAATATGAATTGAAGTTATTCGAAAACTTTGTACCTTGTTTATATTTTATTAGATGTAGGCTTCGGTCATAAATTCCGGATTGATGCATTATTGACAAGAATAGGAGATGAGTGCCGCGCATTTTGTGAAGTTTTTATTCAGAGAATCGGCCCGGAGATATGAATTCTTCGGCGTACTGTTCGGGAATATTTTTATACGATCAAACTCGCCTCAATTCAAGGCGATAAAGCCCCCAAGACGACGACGCCGCCAAAGAGGCCCGGCATTAAAATTGTTCCGCCGTTTGGACGCCGAGCGAGGATTCGCCGGCCCCCTTTATTTATCCAATCTTGTTCGGATTGGAAGACACTCGGGGCGGATCGGAGGGACGCGGGGGGAAAGACTCTTCGGGAAAGGGGGCCGAAGTGAAGCCCAGAAAGGCTTTCTACTCTGTATTGAGTTACGATCTTATCTCTGGCGTTGAAGGTGGGGAGAGAGAGGGGCGGACCTGGGGTAGGTAGGGGCCGAGAACGCGTGCTGTCGTAAGCCTCCTACGATAGGCATCAATTTCTCCTGCCTATACGTTTTCCACCCGCAGACGCTTGCTGTTTCCTAAAAATGGTAAGACCTATTCTCCTTTGTACCTCGGATTGAGACAATCGATGTGACCGTTTGCCCCTCAATTACGAACTCGAACGCCGATAACATTTAACTGTCGTCAGAAAATATAATATTACAGGTGACAAAATGAGCTTTCATTTCCAAATTTACGATTGAATCGCATTTTACTCGTAAAATAATTTCTTTGGCTTACTTCCATTTTAAGACCCCAAACTGAGATTACAATGGGAGGGAAGGGTGGGAATAATGTTATTCCTAATATCTTGTTTATGTAAGTGTTTTCTATAGATAGAGAGTTACTTATCAAATGCTTACAGGGAAGTAGCTTAAATTTAAGTTCGATAACTTGTGTTAACTGGTAACAACCACGATATTACACGGTAGAATTTGTGAGCACGTTTTTGGTGCTTCCTGAAAATAACCAGTCCCATCAAAACGTTGGCACTCTCCTGTGAAGTTTCAAAGTACGCTTCCTTGGGTTACACAAGTTTTTAATATTTATAAACTTTTAAACCCTGTTATTAATTTATATGAATCATTAATAATAACTTTTTTTGTAAACGACTTTCATCTATGAAATACTAAATTCTTTACCCGTTTGACTTCGACACAGGTCCAATTGTAATGTGGGAGGAAGAAACAGAAATAAATCCGGCGTTGGGAGAGAGAGGGAGAGGGAGAGGGAGAGGGAGAGGAGAGGGAGAGGGAGAGGGAGAGGGAGAGGGAGAGGGAGAGGGAGAGGGAGAGGGAGAGGGAGAGGAGAGGAGAGGGAGAGGGAGAGGGAGAGGGAGAGGGAGAGGGAGAGGAGAGGGAGAGGGAGAGGAGGAGAGGGAGAGGGAGAGGGAGAGGGAGAGGGAGAGGGAGAGGAGAGGGAGAGGGAGAGGGAGAGGGAGAGGGAGAGGGAGAGGGAGAGGGAGAGGAGAGAGAGGGAGAGACAAAGGCGGCGACCCGTTTGGAGGACTCCGATTAGCGCATTTGCATCTGTTTAGGCAATCAGGGCTTGCTGTGGAGATGCCGTCGTAGCTGTCGAGGGGGCTGTAATGTTGGTGAGGGGCAGAGGTTTTGAGTGGGCGGGAGGTGGCGGGGTTTATCGAATCAGCCGCCCAGAGTGCCTTTTGAACTAACCGAAAACGGATTAGCGTCGGCGGCCGACGCGGCGTGATGGAGGCGGTGGCGGGTGTGGGTGCGGGGGCGGGGGACGGGGACCGAAAAACGTTGCGACAGCTGACCGCAAATATCCCGATAAATGGAGCGAACAAAATTTATTAGCGTTGCTTTTGTTGGTCGGGTTTGCCGAATTTCTCGGGCCTTAAAAACAGCCGGCCGGAAATTCCATTCACTTATCGACAATGAAGCGAGATATGAAAACATATTTAGGATATTAACGCATAAACGAAATAACCAGGGTAAACCGGCCTGTACGAACATTATTAACACGGAATGAAATAATTAAATTTGGCTTTAGTTACCCGAATATAAATTACCCATTAAAGATTAAGCGAGAAAAAATTGTACATATTATATTACCGTGGTTATTATAATTATGAAGTGTGTAAATAAATTGCGCTCAAATTGGAGTTATTACAATGCATTACTAATATATGACTATTTTGTATTTTTGTATATTTTGCGATTGTGACATTAATTAATAATATAAATATAATCGTATAACGTAATATATTTATATAAAATGTTACTATTTATTATTTAAATAAAAATAAATTAATAATATAAATAGTAGTGCGACTCATTTAAAACTTTTCCATATTATACAACATAATTTTATTGGATGGATCGAGAAAAGTTCGGATATTTAAATGCGTTGAGTTGGCAATTCTGTCAATTGCAGAGAGAGCTCTACCGGATCCGTCTCCCGTCTTTTATTTGCCGGCTTTCCGAATTGGGACGAGTCCGTGTTCTATCTCCGCCATCTGCCTCCCTCTCGGACTCTCCTCCTTAGCCAGAGAGGGCTACTCACTCGTCACCTCACCACTCTCTCTCTCTCTCTCTCTCGGGAGCCGTCCATGTACCGTCCGAGACTGTCGGCGGCGTGTCGGCTGATCGGGCTCGGGTTGGGCCGTAGGCGGGCCTCCACCGGCAACATAGCCCAGGAGCGGGACCCGGAGCTCGAGTGCAAGTACGAGGCCTACTTCGAGCGGCCGGACATCGACGGCTGGGAGGTGCGCAAGGCGATGAACGACCTGAACGGGATGGACCTGGTGCCCGAGCCGAGAGTGATATGCGCCGGCCTCAGGGCCTGCCGGCGGGTCAACGACTACGCGCTAGCCGTCAGGTTCCTCGAGGCGGTCAAGTTCAAGTGCGGCACCAGACTCCCCAAGATATACCCCTACATACTTCAGGAGATTGGCCCCACCCTCAACGAACTCGGCATTGAACCCCCAGAGAGGTTGGGCTATGATAAACCTGAGCTTGTCGTTAAGAATGTTTATGAAATGTAGTGGATTAATCTCATTTCGTCCTATAATTCATTTCATCCAAAAGAGGTTTTGTTAAGACTACTATCAGTGAAACTTTGGTCAGTTCCTATTACTGCAGAATTAAATTTCAATTTAACATAATTTATGTCACATATTATTTCAGTATTTCGAAACATTTCTCAGATATTGATTAGAACGGATAATGTAATCCCACTTATGATTGTTAGAGTTCTCAATCTAATTTAATTTAATTATGTCTTGAACATTCTGTATGATTTTGTACTCAAACTGTAATAGTCTGCACGTGTATACTTGTATTTCTACATTAATATTTGTGTATTGTTCGATAAATATCGAATAAAATATTTTTGTACTATTTATGAATACACTAACTTAATTGTTCAAAATTTCTTTTGCATTTCATGGATGATGGATTCCTTCCACCAAAACCTATTTTTACTGTGAGGGAGACATACTACTTTGGAAAGCAGAAGCAATAACATTTGTTGTTAATTAACAGTATAAGTGTATCAAAAGTAATTTACTGAACATGTGAAATAAGTTTTAGATGTCATTTTTCAAAGCATTACATTAGTCCAGAGTAACATTGGTCTAATAGCACTTAATCATTTGTAAACATAGTAGGTGAGTATGTCAGATGATAAATACACTAATTTATGTATGTTTAGGAGCTGGGAATTGAGGTAAATTTTCCATGTAATAATTATGTATTATTATTGTGGGAACTGAGTAAATTCAATTTTGAAAATCGTTTTATTAAATATCAAAATGTTGCTAAATTTGAGATAGAGTTGTAGCCCTATTCTTTCTGATCCACCATTTCATGACTGGGTTCATATAAATAATGAAAAATTCTGGGCAGGTGTTGTTTCACTCCTTAGTGAATAAACTACATGTATTGATTCCTCATGCTTGTCCTCTCAAAGGACAAAGACCAGTCAATAAGAAAAAATGGTAAAAATAATTTTATTTGTAATTATGTACAATATATGTTTTCCTTATTCTCCAGTCCATGAAATATTTCCATGGTATATATTCATTTGCTGTCGTTTTTAATTTTGATTAGAAAATAGAATATGTTAATATTCAAATTAAATTTAATACTTTGTGTTTTCTAAGTGAATTATTAATTGATTAATGCTCTTAAAATATTAAACAATTTATTGACCTATAAGATTATAGTATGTATCTAATCAACAAAAAACAGTCTAGAATAAATACTATATTACAGATTACAATGCATTATTGTACTTTAATTTAGTGTAATAATTTAATTAATCGTTTCCTTTTATAATTCTCATGACGTTGTTCATTAATTTACAAGAACAGCAGAGTAAGCACCGAATTAATGCTTTTTTTGTTCACGAGTCGAATTTAATTGGGACCCAATTTGTGTACAGTGCCTCTCGACTGGAGAAGTCCAAGCGGCATCAGCGCATTTTAGGAGATCTAGATTTTTGCATAATTCGCTTCATAGAGCCCTATGATACAGTCTTCATTGAAAGCGAAAAATCGAAATTCAGGGAAAGGAAATTAATAATTTAGTCGTTATTTTGACTCCAGGCATTTATCAAATTTTTCCACACCAATATTTCCATAAGTTGATTGATTATATGTATCTCGGCTATTTATTTTATTGCAGCCAAAACAATAAGACACGAAAACCGCAAACACAACAAAATAACAGATTACAAACACTCGTATTTTATAGAACATATTGGAAATCTCAGACTGGGTATTACATTGACTATTCAATGGATGGCGTAACAGTAGGCGTTCAAGTAGGACTCTTGAATGTTAAAAAAGGCCACTCACCATTCAGTTCTTTACTGGCGGAATCAAGTGCCCAGGAGGCCGTAGAATTCCTGAAACAATGAAACGATTATTAATTCAAAACGTTAAATCAATGTCAGCACGAAAAACCAACGAGTAATCCATTTATCCAGGAGCAGATAATTTTTATGGCCCTAGACTGGATTTTACCAATATTTATTACAGTGGTTATGATTTATTTTGAATCTTATGAACTTTTCAGTACCTATCTTAATGGGAGGGCGATTCCATAAATGTAAATACTAAAAGACAAAATATTGGGGGGGGGATCATGTGTTGTTCTTTTTATATTCTTGAAATTGTCACAGTGGTAATTAAAGTATAGTCTTCAATTTGGGCGACTTCATTGTGCTGTCCACATCAGATATTCAATTTAAGTTTGGCTGCGGAATTAGTTAATAAAGGTCAGGTCAGCCCCTGGGGTCAAAAGTTTAGCCCCTGTCAGCGGAACATTATACGACCCTAAGGAAATTCTTTTGTTTGTCACGACTTTTTCAGCGGTTTAGATTCGATTTTATCTGTAAAAAATTCTACAAATTTACATTTTATATATGAACTCTTCTTTCAATAGCGATTGCTGTAATCAATAAAAAATTCTTTCTTTATGAAATTTTTATGAAATGGGAATATAATCATACTACCTTGAACATCAGAAGAAAAGCAACAATGAAAATTAAGCCCTAAAAATTCTAGCCCTAAGTTTGTTTAAGGTCTGGAAATCGAAATACGCATTTAGAGCTAACGTGTAATTTCATAATAAAAAACTACCTTATTAATATTACCTTTAAAAAGTTGCCATAATGTAAATGCCAGTTGTTAATCATCGGTTCCGTCGTTTCTATCCCAACCTAGGGGATTTAGTACAGATCGTAATTACTCAGACTCGAGATAAAATCCTGCACTATTTACACTCGACTCTCTCTTGTAATTTGTTTTTAATGATATTTAATGTGCCCGTTTAAATGCGGTTTGAATTACAAAGAATAGTTCACTCTTTGGTGGAGCACGAAACATTACCATTCCGTCTCAAGTAGTGGGAGCGAAACAAATGAAGACGAATTACGGGAGGGAACGCAAGGTAATTTCAGCACTCGAGAATTAACTGAGTAAAATCCATTTAGTATTACCGTAATTACCTTAAAGTGGAATTTTCAGTGGCAGTGATGAACATGCAGTATAAACAAATCAGGTTTAGAATGAAATGGCACTAGTGCAAAAATAAATCGGGGGTTCATGCTAGGAAATTTCGTTTCAAATATTATTAAGTATTTTAATTGATTTAATTATTTTAATCCATATAGGATATGTTATGACCAATATAAATGGCATCTGTTACAATCCTAGAATGCAATCAGTGTCAGTTTAAGCGAAACTCTTGTCCAGGCCGGTAAATCCCAATTTGGGTTGATAGCACTAATAGGGACCTCTAATACCTTTAATACCTCTAATCGGAAAATCGACACTTTTCCGCCTTAACCATTTTACACGGAATTATAAATTAGTGCCAATTTCCTGCTTCAGTTTGGAAGTCTGCTTCTTAAGGGTTAAACAGAAATTATTTTCCGGATGTTGTTTGCTTTAATTTTTTTCCCTCAATAGAATATAATTTCTTATTAAACACCAGTTATACTCCTTAAAGTCTTCAGGATAGATCTACAACTATCTTACTATTATGTTGGTGAGATTAAAGTATTAAATCTCCTAATATGCAGAAAAAGGTCCTTTAACATTGCAATTTGGTTTTACGCTGTATACAATATTGATTGAGAATGCAATCAAAGTATCTAAATGTTGAATGGTAACTGCTTGTCAATATGGGTACATGAAAATATTCTATGCGTAATTTCATTAAGGTTTTCCATTAATTTACCATGTTAATTAGTCGTGGTTTTTTGCCAAATTGATCCATTTCTTGAACAGAATTACGTTCCTCGTTTTGTCGGCCAATACTGACAACAGTTTATTCCAATATTAATTAAGGATATTTCACAATTAGATAGAAAGTAGAACACTCGAATAAATATAAATTAATGAATTCAGCACCACAAAGACACGATCATTATTTTCTTGTTGAAAGGATTGCACATTTAGTTTTCCTTGCAGCAATCTTTACACATGAGTTTTCCACATTATTTCTAAAGGCTCCTTTCAATCAACGGATCATTAATCTTCCCTTAGAACCTTGACATGAAGTTGTTCAGTGAAAACAGGCAGTTAACGCATTACTCATGTCAGATTTAGGGATTATTTCTGGATCGAGCTATCCATAAATTGAATTTTCAATTTTCAGTTCTTATCTGTTCCAACAGTTACTTTCGTTGTAAGTAAAATTATACATTCAGTATGATGGTACATGGTATGATGTACCTCTTTCGAAGGTTATCGTTACAAAACCGGGCTCTGGAACAAAACGGTATCAAACAAAGTGGACTCCAATTCTGAAAGCGGAATGAAGGGCACGGCGTTAGGTAACGCTTTCCGAGGACGGGCGGAAGGAGTTTATCCGAGGGACAATTCGTTTTATTGGAAGTGCTCTCGTAATACGTCAGCTTCAACCGACCTGCCCGTAATATTACGTAAGTTTTTTTTTTTTCGCGGTCACCGCCTAGGAATGGAACGCTCCTATCGCACTCGCGTGAGCGCCGCAGATAACGCCATCGCTCAGAAATTTAATTCTCCTCTTGTCCGAAGGAGAAATTAATTTTTTTTATTATCTCTCCTTTAATAACCGAATATAGATACTGACCGACTGCGAGCCTAATGCGATTGGCACTAAATACGGGTTCTTTTACTTGGGCTAACCGAATGGTCCCTGTCTAGCAATATGTGGCACACTGAGTTGGCTGAATAGTAATGGAATTGCAACGTATTAAAGCCCTTTGTCAACGAAGTGCCCTGCAGAACTCTTTAGTTGAGTTATAGGTTATAAGTTATAGGATGCCCCATTTGTAAAAGACACTAAATTGACTGACTCTCGTTCTATGATTATTATCATTGATATCCTATTCAACATTATTTTTATACCCTGAATCTTCGTCTAGCTCCAAGCCAAGGAGAGGGGAGTTCAGAGGGCTGTCATATTTGCCAATTGAATGTTATAAGAGAAAATATCAATTATTGAAAGGCGATTAACTGTGCGGATTTCGGTTTATTGCTATCAGCGAGAACCAAATAAGTAATACGGATGTCTGTGGAGCGGAAAAAGTCGATGACGCTTGACGCTTAACCCAGTAAAACTTGCCGGTCGCGTGAACTGTCCTCATATACTGAGACCGGCGTCTGACAAGATACCGTCATTCCGCCCGGGGCTAAGATACGCCTCAGCCTACTGCTGGCCGGTAGAGTTGATGAGAAAGCCACTGCCAGCATACCTGCTATCGCCGGTCCCGATTATTACTTTCGTCCAAACAACCGCCCTTATCTGCCCTACCATCATACCGCTCCCTAGTATCACTTAATTTCGTCTGAAACTGGCGCAGAAACATTTGGGCTAAATCTAATCCGCGGAGTGAGTTACCTTAGGCAGAATAATATGTCACAATATTAATATACTTGGAAGTGGTTTTACTTTTAGTTAACACATAACTCAAATTATTACTATTTTCAGCTAACTTTTATGGTTTTATAGTTAGGTAGAATTAGTGGAATTGTACCCTAACAAAATTATACGCTGATATATTGTATCTGAACCAAAATCAAGGTTCAGGTCCTTTTTTGTAATAGTTGACATAAAAAAGTGATAAGTAAATATTGGAAATAATAAACACAATTGGTATCATTTTTCAATAACACGATTCTGTATAATTATTAGCTTTTCACGGAAGGGGATTTGAATTTCCCAACCTCAGGAGTTCTGATCGATTGGTAATTCAATAACGACCAGCAAGTATTTTAAGTACACTGTATTTTTGGAGGAGACGGGGTTTCATTTTGAATTCTATAAGCAACATGATACTTAGGCAACGGGTAATTAAAATACGCGTATTCCTTATTATAAAATAAATCTAACAATAAGTTTAATAATAATTTATACAAAGCTGACGTTATATTACATCTCTACTGGAATATTGCACTCGATTTTGTTGTCTGTAGTATTCTGTATATGGATCATTTACTCAGTACCGTTTGATCCTGCGCACAAATATTAGTTAAATGTTAATTCAAAGCTGGTTCACGCGCGAAAGCGCCTAATTTATCCGTTTGTTTTTACAATTAAAGAGGGGATTTTCGCGTCGGCCGGGGCCGAAATGCCGACCAATAGCCTGTTTATCGGTGGAGGGCGAGTTCCACTTTGTTTTTGTTTTTTACCTGCCATGAGAATGTCGCAATGTCGCCCCCGCTATAACGTTAGATGCTTCTCCGCCCCCGCCACCGCGACGCTTCAAAGTAAGCTTTGAAAGTGTTCAACCGAGCCTGTAATATGAGCCTTCCTCAATCCTCCCACATTTTCAACGGCCTCCCGCCCCTTTCCCTTCAACGGAGCGCCCCCATCGCTACATCCGGCCCGTTCTCGACACCGCATCCTCCCGGATTCGGAAGAGCGGCGTAATGCCACTTTGCCCTCCGCCTATTATACTCTCTTCGCTCATAATTGAGTTCGGAAAATCCGTAATTGCCTAGCGAGTAGGGGCGCAAAACCGCAAGGCGCCCTCACCACCCCTTTACTTCAATTTAATCATCCGGGGTTTAAACCGGGCCCGGTGTCGTACCGAGGGTAAATTGAGGGCGGCCGGGCTAGGTTAGCCACCTCCATACAAGTGCCGTGCTCAGGCCTTGAACGGTAACATAAAACACGGAGTTTAAAAATCATCTTAACGCATCAACCATAAGATAAATGGATGGACCTGTGTTCGGCGTTGAAACTTGACCTTTTCGTGGTGAGATACAATTTTGTTATTCTTTCTAATTACCAAGTTCGTGTAAACTCGAGTGTTCAGTAACCCGGCTCCACTTTGGGCGATTAAACGGGTAAGATAACATTAGAATCTCGGTCTGGCTAGCGTGCCGATAATTATAAAACCCGGACCTATAAGAGCGGCGGTTAAAAAATAATTTTCGGTAGGTATTCGTAAACTAAAGGCCAAAACATAGGAAGGGGGATTTTTGTTCATTTAAGAATAATGTGAAGTATAAAATTAATAATTTCTTCTTAGCATATTCAACCCAACATTTCTGTATATCTTCTACACACTTTACACACACACACACACACACACACACACACACACACACACACACACACACACACACACACACACACACACACACACACACACACATACATATATATATATATATATATATATATATATACTTCTATTTAACTAGAAGAAGGGTTATTTATATATTTGCGGGACCTACTAGATTAGAAGGCTAACAACTTTGTAGATTCCGTAAATCAACATCAAATATTAAGTACTAATTTCACAGAATGGACCTTTCCTGAAAGTTCAGAATACATTAAACACATAACCCCTTCACCACACCTACACCCACTCCTATTTAGAACTAGGCAACAGGTAAAGGAAACAGCGTACGGGTCGATTTCTTTTCAAGTATTTATAATAGAGACACGAGGGACTTTCATGGCTCACATCCAGTCAATTCGGACTTAATTATGTAGAGGACTAAATTTAACCCTATGCCTTTGTCCCGTTGAAAATTGAATACCAAATCGATCCAAAATAATTTCTATTGCATTCTATTTCTATTTTCAAGATAATTATTTAACACTTCTAACGCTTTATTCGGGGTTAAAATGCACTTTTTAGGATTGTTTTGAGGTTAAAAACACTCTTTAGGCGAGATTTGAGGATAAAGACCCCGAATTTTAGGCCGGATTTTCTGTTAAAAATCTTTTTGTAGTCCAGATTAACAGTCAAATACCTTTTTTCCCACCTGATTTGTATTAAGAAACAATTTTTAGGGCAGATTTAGGATTCAAAAGAAGTTTTAATGCCCGATTAGCAGTTAAAAGCAATCTTTAGATCCGATTTTCAGGAAAACCACATTTTAATCCACAATTGAGGTTAAAATCATTTTTCTCACCCAAATCATCCAACAAGCATTAGTTAAGTACATTTCTGCACCACCCCCAGAGGGCGCTAGTTTCACAAAAATCGTTCGTTGAATGCACCGATAAACTAGCGCACACTGAGTGTGGTGTGGAAATGTACTTAACTAAAGTTCGTTGGGCGCACTAGCACCGATTTACTAGATTACTAATAATATTCTTTTTTCATTAAATTTTGGATCAAAAGGAAAACTTTCATGATCGTAAATAAAAAATAGCAGATAGGTTTCCTGTCATATATTTGGAAGTCAGAAACTAATAAGCCGATTAACCACTTTTTACAAGTGGATTATAACAGAAACATTTCCCTTTTTATTAGAAACACCTTCTTAATTCCTTTCAGTTAACAAACAAACTTTGTTATTGCATTCTGGTATTTGATTCCTCCCAAAAAATAAAAAAGGACCCTTCTGGCTTTCTCAAATCAATTGCATTTATACTGAAAGAAAAGTCGCACCGAATACTCCTTTTATAGTCCAAGCGCAAAAGGGGTCTAACCGCACTGTTGGAAGTTTTGAAATTGCGATCCGACCCTCCGGCTCCGTTTCCATAAACAATGTGGCGTTTTCGAATTTCAGTCAGGTTCATCGATCCCAGCCGGGATCGGATGGCGCAATTCCTCGCTCCATAAACTGACTCGGCCCGTTTGATTCGGTCCCATAAAGAAAAGGAACGTTTAGTAATAGACTTTTGCATTCTGAAGTGAGATCCGTTCCTTCTTTCCTCGGGGAGAAACCAATCCCCTCCCCCTAACGGGCCCATGATTTAGACTCCTATAGAGTTTTTTGGCGGATATAGGGGATAATTTATTAAATGTTGGTGGGCAAATTTTGGTTTCCCATCAGTTTACACATATAGGAACCTGGTTTCATTTTTTGTTAAATGAATTTAAATACAATTTTTACAAATTGTACCGTAATGTCACCGGCTTCACCACCGCAAGGGTAATTAATTTGTATTATACATAAACTGGGGATTATCATCTTTGTACATACCTTCAGTGATGTTACTTGAATTGTCTCTAATACAACAAACTAAGAAATAATGCACGTTTACTGGTCGGTTACTTCATGCTTAAATTTTCCATCTGTTCGGGCTTCATTAGTACAATAACTGATCACCAATAAAAAAATCGTGGCCAGCGTTGTAGTATAAAAATACTTATTTGTAGTAAAAAGAAATATTGTTAAATGGTTTTCACGTCAGCAAGGCAAACTTGTTCAACGCGTAACGGCTCCAGTTGGTAATAAGGCGAATCGGACGCCTCCGACATTCAATATTTTTTTTTTATTTTAATAAACGGATCAGCTTTTAAATTCCATTATTCGTGCGAGAAACCCGCCGAAGTTAATCTCACGATAGGGGCCAAAGCTCAAATTATGTCACGAAAGCCGGTATCCGAAATTAAATCCTGGGTTATTGAATTCCTTCCTGGGCGGCCCCTCTCTTCCTCTCGCCCGGTTTAATTTGAAAGTCAAAATTAAAAGTGCAAACTTCGGTTAGGGGGATGGCGGGGATTGAAAAGGATATTTTATGACGAGAGGAAGTTAGGCAGGGCTCAATTGGGCGGTAAATAGCAGGCGGTAAAGGACAGAACTCCTCTAAGGAACAAAAAATATGACTGCGGCCACTTTGAGATTTGCCTTTTCGGATTATGCTTAATCACAGCCTCCTCATTTATATCCTGCTCAATTTTGAAAAAGTGAGATTGTCCCTTCTTGGCGGTAGGAAATGTTGCGATAAAGCCCCACTACTGAGCAAAACAAAATAGTTGATATCGGAGAGTATAGTTTATTTGCGGCTAGCCTTTTTGTATTATCATAGGGTCGTTGATCCTATTCGAAATTAAGAGGTGGTTGCAGATTTGTGTTATTATAGGAAGGCCCCGACGAGACCCGCCTTTACACTCAAATTCACTGTCAACTGGAATCTCGGCCAAATTTTGGATGGGGGCGTACTCTCATACCTCCTGTCAGTTCCAATCTTGACACCAGAGCAACATGCACAATATCGAGTTGAAATGAATATTACATGAAAACCTTTACAAGGGAACCTGTTCTTTATTCTTTATCTGCTTCTCAAGTAATAGTCTTTATACTGAAGTACAGAAGAAGAAAATTTATTCAAATAAGATATGATTGACAAGCCATTCGCTTGTCAATGGCTTAAAATTCTTCCCATTCGGAAGAAATTTAATTAAACACAATTCTGTTATAATTATTTATTTATGATAACCCCATTACATTACTTTTTCTAAGATTATTAAAATATCGTAATAAATACGCAATGGTCTTCTGAAATCATCTTATAAGTTATATACTTGAAAGATAAATAAGTAAACAAGTTAATCTCTCCAATAGCTGTCATGAAAACATAAAAAATACTTCGGCTTTAAAATTCTGCCTATCTTTTCAGACGTTTATGCGACCAGTATCTTTCTCGTTCCGTCGAGCATTATTCTGTGGAAATATCTGGAGGGTATTGTGTTCTATTCGACCCCTTCAGTTTCCAGCAAATACAAAATACAAAGCATTAAGTAACTGTTACTTTTAAAACGAACTGAGTTATATTGATTAGATCAGTGCAGAGGGCCTCCGTTTTATATCCTTTTATTTTCTCCCTTCGATTCGGCGACTGAATTCCGGAAGCGACGAACGTCCCGGAAATTAAACCGAAACTGAGACCGGCGCCGCACCCCCTCCCCGCCGGCTTCATCTCACCGCTGGCCCGTCTTAAACAGACAGACTGGTAGTCACTTTGAAATTGCCCACCGAAATTCAAGTCCGAATCGAAGTCCGGGTCGGGAAATCGACCCGCCGCTTTATTATTACTTCGCGTTGTATTTTCGAATGAACTTTGAAATGGAACTTGATGATTTATATGCATGTAAATCATGCCGAAGCGAATATCAGATACTGGAATGGACCATTCTTCAACAGAAAGTACACACCTGGTGTCCGACAATTGTTTGCAGCAAAGCCTGAATATTGTGCGCATTCGTCGCCGACTACGGTTTTTTCCTCTTTTATAATCTTGCTGAATTGTAGAATTCAGTTTCTCAACACTCAGAAGTTAACTTCTAGTGTTTACTAAAGTGTTTCATATACTCTAATCAGTAACACTGGGGTTTACCGACTCCAATCATTTTAAATTAACATTTAAATGAAAAGGATTAAAGGAAGGTGTTATTGAAGAGGAATTCAAAAGTCACCTTGCTGCGTTGTAAATGATCCAACCGAAGACGCAATTCTAGTGGCGGACTGATTTTTTCTTGAATTGCAAATGTTAACAGTGGAACGTACCGTTCAGTAAAAAGGGAACAGAGAGTTATATAATTGTAGTCTATATATTTTAATAACTGGAAATACCAGCTTTGCTCATAAATCTGCGAAGTATTATTTATGTCTGATAAATATAATAACATTTGTGTCGATAACAGCCCTGTATTTGTAGGATCACAAGAAAATGTCTAGGGAGCCATTTCGCTTCGGGGGATAAAATGAGAATTACCGGAAGTGAATTGAGATGCAGCGGTATATTGTTAAGAACTGTGATAATTCGGCGGATTAGCCGCAAAAACGGAGACCGGGGTGAATTAAATCCGCGTCGAGAAGCGGGCTTTGGCCGACTCAAGATTTAATTAATTTCCTGTGCCACTCGAGGCCAAAACTTTTGTCCCCGAAAACTGTTTAGAACCAGAAAGAGTTGAGGGGCTCGAAAATGGCTAGCTCACCGGCTATTTCAGAACGGGGACATTATTCAATGCAGAAGATTAAACTATATTTATACCATTTAATTGTCTAATAATACAATTCTAGCTTATGTTCCATCGGTCTTAATTAAAATACTACCCTGTATTTTGATCTCATTTACGTGATCATCATCCAATATATGTATTTTATTACACTACATTAACGTGTCACAGTCAAGATCGGAATCAATTCACTCGCCTGAATGTATTAACTAGACATGGCCATGTTTTTTCCAGTTTTACAGACATTATTATTTTCAAACAATGAATTGAATCGAAATTATCTGAATAATTCAAAGGAAAACTCTTACAACGGAATAGTGACCTTAATTGACGAATGGTATGTGGTAATGCTGTTAGGGCGGATGTGCCGACTGGGCTGTTGAATACAGTATGCATACTGGATGCAAATGGGACTGAGTGGTGGTGATGCCGCTCGCCCACATCTCGACAGCCAGCCCCTGCCTGCTTGCATCATACCTCAGACCCGCCATTGTCCCATCTACTATATATAAACCGCGACCATTCATATTACCATTTACAGAGAAATGCAGGAAACCGAACGCATTTTCGCAAGTATGGTATTTACTGGATATCGAAGGAGAAAAGAGCGTGGAAAATAATACTGGAAAAATAGTTCCCTTCGAGATAGCTTAGCCTCTCTGTTTGCAAGGTAAAGAGAGAACAGTAAATTGAACCCGAAGAACCTTACAGTCGTTCTGTAAAATGTGAGGACTTTAATTTCCAATCCTCTTCGTAACCTCGTACATGCATTAATATAAATCCTTGAGGACGACCCGCCGTTGTGCGGGATACGACCGACGCCGATTATCCTCGGGACAGCGAAACGGTGCCCGGATTAAAACCCAATTTCCAAACAAATCTTCTCAGGGATCAGCCTCCCGCACGTAGAGATATGCCGGCGATAAAATATGGGCGAGGGCGGCTCTGTAATTGAATCCATATAATGAGGGTCAGAGGCGGCGCCTGTCAGGCCCAGCCGAGGATGTGCCCGGGCCCGCCACGCAGCTTCCACTAGCTGGCACTGGCAGATCTACTCCCTTACCGTATCCAGTCGCGAAAATCATCTCGGGACTGTGATTTAAACAATAATGTTTTAATTATTTATTTAACAGTTTTGGTTGATTAAAAAAATTTTGTTAAATCTATTACCTTACAACGTTATTAAGAAATTGACCTTATAAAATCATGAGAACGACAATAAATTCGGTCACAGTGCCGAAACGTAGTATCAGACAACACCGGAGAGGGTCCCAGAAGGAAAGGCCCCAATGGAACCCGCTCAGGTGGTTACAGAAATAATGTAAATGTAACCAAAATATAAATGTTCCTTGTATTCATTATTAGTTCCTAGGTTTTTATATATTTGATGGATGATGACATATTAGGGCCATTACGAGAAATAAATTTTAACAAATAAAACTCAATGGGAATGGCGAATGTTTTTAAGATTTGTCGATATGCAAATGAAATTTGAAAAGTTGTCCTGTAAATAAATTATTCAACAAATTGGTTTTTCCACCGTTTTTAGCTGGCGGGCTCCCCGGTACGACCGGAATTAATGATAAAAGAAATTGAATTGGCCAGCTTATCGGTCGTAGGCGATGACTAAGTATGACTTTATTCCCGGGTTATGGGCCCCGCGGTATCAGTCCAGGCTATCTGGTGGCTAGCAACTCTCCGCCCTTAGCGTCAGAGCGTTAGGATTTTACTTGCAGCACGGCAATTCCAAGGCGGTGGCATACAAGACCGTCCCCAGTTTGAATTTATAGCAACTCAGATAAGTAAGTAAGTTACCAGGACCAGTAAACTTATGGTCAGCCCTTAATTATATTTGTGTTATCTACCGTCGTGCCAAGTTTGCTACAGTCCGGGATCCTTTTCCGTACTGCATATCAATTTATAAATTGTTTTCCGCATATTTATGGATGTATTTCCGGGTTCGGAAACAGTTCGTACGGATAATTAAAATATACTTAATGTTGACAAAAAATAATCATCCCATTGCCACACTTGAATATACTAGATTTCATTTATACGTGAAATATAACCTTCAATTATCCGAATCTTGCGTACATTCAGGGTAAATCTATATTTCCTGGCAGGACTTAGCTCTCATTTCACAATGCTCAGCTGGTTATTGGTACGAGATAAGGAGAGTCGGCAATTATACACAGTATAGTTCATCGCGACGCTCGAGCTTGCAGTATTGTTTGCGAAATTTTAATTCTTCGACGGCCCTATCGCGTTCTTTCCAGTCACGCTTGGGCCACGACACATTCCGACACGCCACACGGGCGCTAATAATAGAAATGTCGCCCTTTCGAAATTGCTCCCCAGGCCCGGGGAGTATCGAGGACTTTTTACAGAGCTCCGGTCTATAATCGTTACGTAGTATTGGTGCCCGACGTCGCTTTAAAAGCGCATTTCAAGCTTTGTCCAGGTGTCGACATTTCGAACGAAATTTTCATTGAGACAGGGAGGAACAGGACCGGGGGGAGTCCTAATGGACTGTTACCGAGCCATGTGATCCTCCAATAGGACCCTTCCATCATGCCTCGGGCTGTTAGTATTTGTTAACAGAAAACGGTGTCCGCAATACTGCCACAGTATTAAAAAAAACAGAATTATACTCCGGATTGGAATCAAGCAAGTTAACCAGGTTTCGATGAACCTCCGTCACTAACCGGATGCGGCCATTGGACCGAAAACCTGGCCCAGGTTATATATATTATATATAACTGAATTCGCCAAGAGTTAGTTCGTCTTACTGGTTCAAATCTGATTGCTTCGGGGCTGAACCCGGCCTGGAAATCCAATAAAAACACCGTGTCCAGAAGGAACAACATTTTATGGCCGGATTCTGATATTTCAAAGTTGAATTATTTTTCTATTTTGAAAAACCTGGAGACTGGGTTCCAGAATCTATATCGCGTATAAATTACTATATGAATTCGTTTATTTTTCGGTGTATTGGTTCATATCCGAATACTTTTTATTCGAGCGAAATCCCGGATCATAAAACAACTGGTTCATCATAATATATCCAATATTTCGTATTTATCTCTTTTTTTTATCATTGCTTAAACTTACCACCGTTTGGTAAAGCCATTCTGAAGATTTGTGGCATTTCTTGATTGTGAATGTGACGTTTATTGAACATATAAACCATTACCGTATAAACCGTTTATAACAGCCATCTAAAGCCCGGGTATCATACAACGTTATTGTCAAAATCTCCTCCATCCCGGGAATGTATTAGGGGCTCTATCGGGTCTGGGAGGATGTTAAGCCGAGGCCCCAGGCCCCTGTTCCCCAGGGACTTAGCCCAAGCCGCCGCTAGAACAACCGAGCCCCGGTGGCGACTAACGCCAACTATTAGAGAAGCAGCTACAACTAGCTCTCTGTTTTGACTTCCGACCAACATAAACACACGGAAGAGCCCCCTATGCGGCATTAGATTCCGATGGTTAATCCGTTTAATCGAGAATCCGCGAAAATTTTCACTGAAACGAAAGTTTTCCTGTTGATAAGATTATTACAACCATGTTTATTTCTCGGCCTTCAAACCCAGATTAATATGTCTGGTTTGTATGAATCTTTTATGATTATATGAATAAGAAAAACAAATATTTTTAAATTATCAACAGTATAACTCAGCACGTTGAAACTACGCAATTTAATCGGGCCAGTTAGATTGATTCTAAACTTAAATCTCCAATCCATAATATTACCGGTAAATAATAGACGCTCAGGGAACCATCAGGGTTTAAAATATCTTATTGGTTTTAAGTCATATTGGTTGTAAACTACAGTAAAATTTTTGTACTGAGTGCTCTAATTCTGGTAATATTAATATAATTAATACAGCTACCAAAATCAGAATTAAAAGGTTTATATGAAATATATGAAAAATGTGTAAGGAACGAATCGCATGTTCTCAGTATAATAACGACGTCGTGTGCAAGCACAGTTTTTTATTTACATGTGACGGAAGGCCGTCTATTTCGGTCGGCCTCTCATTGTAATCCCTTCGGGCGACACCGGGGTCAGTTGAATATTCACTTTCTGACTAACACAAAAGATTTGAGGGCGATTATTTTAACTTGAAATAAGGGAAATTTTATTACAGCATTTGTGGCCTCTTTATTATTTATTTGCATTCTGCTCCAAGAATGAAGGTAAGTTATAATCGGCTTTTCTGCTATTTTTGAGCCTTTCTTGCATATTTCATAAAGTGAAATGGTTAGGTATTATTGTACTTATGCCAGGAGCATTTGATGTATTAAACTATAAGTACTAGAGGTACTTGCTTTTAGAAGTTAGTTGCTTAGGAAGTATATTAGGTGCAGTTTATGCTGTTCAAAGAAGCCGGGCTTAAGGACAGGGTGGAACACCCGCCCTGAGGGTGGACGGGGGCCGGGTTTAAACCTCCCCCCGGCCCGTGAAATAATTAAAGGGTGGGGGACCACCTGTTAGGCGGTCACGCTACACTCGGCTTAACGGGGCCTCAACGCCATCGATTTCGGGTAAACCCTGAGCCGCGTCTAAGTAAACAGTTTACAGCCGCCGGCAGTAAAGCGCCAACCCTGGCATGAGTCCGGCTAATATACGAACTGATCTCAACTTCATTCTAATTAAAGTTGTTACAAACAGCCGAACATAAATTCCTTAAGCCAGTGAGTTATTCATGGACTTGACTTTCTTCCCTATTGATGCTTACGAGACTTTAACTTTGTCTACAATTCATTTTCCCTAGGTGTGATTTTGTGACTTAAATGAGCCTGCAACGAACTACTTAGTAAAACGCTGTCTGCAACTGTAATGGACAGTCCCTTCTTGCTTATGTGGTCGAGTGATAATCATCACTGCACATTGGTGAATACATTAAATGCAAAAATATTTAACTGCAGATACCGTAAATGCTTAGTGATTCCATCGAATTATTTATATTATTTATACTTATTTATACATGTAAATTCGATCGAGAGAATAACATTTAGTATAAAATTGTTATTCTATAATAAGGCCCCGAATATTATATTTAGTGCCGGGAGAAAGATGTCAACGATAAATTAATATTTTATTTCGGTTATTTTTATAAGAAACATAACATTTCTGATTTAAAGCCTAGTAGGTGGCACCTTCTGTCGAGTTGCAAGCGTCAAAAGAGACGGTCCTCTGGCGCATCTCTCACGGCCTAAATCCAGAACGCGGCCGCATAAAAATAAACCGCCGGCCTCCCAAGAAGCTGGTCGCGTAAAATATCTCAAAAAAGCGTAAAACTTTTCCCGCATCCAAAACGATTTCAAAACCCGGCCGACGGAAGCTTTGTTAGACTGGACGTTAATGGTCAACTGAATATTTCAAAGGTTTCGTCCCGGATTGGATTCCTCCGCGGACGCTTTTATTAGTGTCCCATAAAACCATAAAAGAACTCGGAAGAAAGAACGGGAGAATTTCATAGCGGCTCCCGATTGACGCTGTTCGAAAACAGACCAAGCCTGAGAGAACGCCGCATCACACTGATTTTGCCCATTTGGGTCGAGGCGTCTGAATGAAGACCGTCCGAATGAAGTAAACATGTTTAACAATTCCGCAACCGAATATCTGACTTTGCAGATAGGCCTCGATCAATGACTTTTCGTGTCGGGTACGCAAACAGACTGATATTAACTCGGATCAAAAGATCTCGATTAACTTTCTTTAAAAAAAATCGCTAACAAATGGACAACAGTGTCCATGTTCATACGATTAATAAATACTGCATGAAATGATCCATACGTATTTTTGAGTTTCAAAAATAAAATTATTCCAATTACTTAAAAATAAAATTTTGAACCTGTATTTAATCAAATTTACTACACAAATTAAGTCAAAGGAGACGGTGAAAGGCATTACACTTCTAGTCGTTGAACCGCATTTGCATTCCTTCCAATGTACCGGCCGTATATATCTGGTTGATTATTCAATTGGCCCTTTATTCCCGGCCCCTTTTAACTAAGGTAAATTATACGAGGCCCCCCCGGCTGTTGGGCGGATTGTTATTTAAAGCGATATTAAACGCCAAGTCGGTTAGAGAAAGTAAAAGGTGAGTTGCGGTGAAGGCGGGGCGGGGGACTCGCTCTTATTAAACTCTGCTGCTCGGCTCCAGGCAGCAGATTCATCTTCGTTGATTTTAACCTCACTAAATTAGGCCCGGGGCTTTATAACGACATTAAAGACTGTATTAACGTCCTATTAGTAGGATTATTGTACTTTTAACATTTTTTTAATGTTTTTCGTCTTCGGGAAACCGTTTAATATGCAGGGGAATGAGACACCCATGTTTCAATTCAGTTTAGGATTTACTCTACGAACTCATCAAGGTTTAAGAACAAACATCACCGGTTTCAGGACAAGATGCTGATTACCAATATACTATTACAGAGGCCATCATGTAATCGGTTTTACCGATCGAGCTGCAAATTATCCCCAATCCTCGGGGGGACGTCGACGATATTGACATGAAAGGTGAACATCCGAGAACGTATCCTGTGCTCTACCCGAGTAGGGTTTTGTCCTTTGGCGGACTTATATATCCACATACTGCACAGTGAATTTATGTGGAATACCAAATCGGATTTACCGCTTTTTACATATTATATTTAAATCAATCGTATCAATTGATTGATTTAATTATGCCCAGAATGAGGGAAGGCCGTTTAACCCTCTCAGCGGAAGGATACAATATGAATGTCAAAGCTCATGAAAGCATCATGAAAGTTACTTCAGAACTAGAATCAGCGTCAGAGGCTGTAAAACTTTAATAATTTCTCAGAGTAGATGCGCTCGGCCGATGATACTTCTACCGAGAAATGAAAAATAAATGGAAAAGAGGGGAGAGCCCCGAAAACAATGCCACTTTCAGAGGGGCACTCGAGAAATCAAGTCGGCGTTTTCTGTGGTATAAACGCGCAGGGAAACGAAAAAAAAACGAAAAGAGACGGAAAGAAGTGACTTTCTGAATCGGGAAACGCGATGGAAGAATTACAAGAGGGGGACATTTCCGAGGACGAGTCGTCAATTGAAGATGAGCTTTGTCTATAATTCCTTTCTCCTTCAGAGGCCTTTCGCTCTTTTCAGTGGTCTCCTGCCAGGACAACCCTGGCCCTCCAGCTTCTTGATTACTTTTCAGCCCTACTCTTCCGTCTGAGTTATTTCGGACATGTAATAATTCTTGCGAAGGTAATGAAATTTAATGAATCAGTGATAGATTGAAAAAGGTACGGACTGGAAGAGGGTAATAGTAGAATGGTCACTTAAAATCTGGCTTCCCATCGCTAGACAAGAATCATGTCTGAATTATATCAAAATGTTTACATAAACTTTTCCAAAACACCTGTATTTTTCACGTCTGTTTCACCTGTCTGGATATAAATACACGGAGAATACTTTGACACATTGGGAATTATCACCCCAGTAAAACACTGTGTTTATACGGACACCATATCTTTACTGTATTGTTTAATATAATTATATTAACTGAAATTGTTATGCAATTGAAAATAATTAAAATTGGACCTAATATATATATATATATATATATATATATATATATATATATACCTATAAACTAAGTTCGTTAATCTATCGTATTTGGGGGTTTCTCTCAAATTCAATTTTACATTACCCTCAAGACAATATGCAGAGACCAATTACAGGGTGAAGACGATAAGACGCAAGGAGGGGAATACAGAATTTACCGAAACCACATCTTTTACATGGCAGAGTAAGAGGTAGAAATTAAAGCGAAAAGACAATCTTCCTACGCAAACTCAAAACCTTGTATCTGATTTAGGCAACTAAAACAAATTGTCCGCTTGACATCCCTTTGTAATGTTTAATCCAGTTTGGTACATTTTACACAAAAGGGGTTGTACTTTTTGGTTACAATTTGATTACTAAATGTGGGAGTGGATTGCCAACGCATCGATTCATAAATTATAATATTGGTGTTTTTTTCAAATATTTTTGCAGAGCCATAATTTAATACAAACATCTTATTGGAGGTTGCTATTAACATTTTACAAAATGGTCTAGTTTGGATATCAGTATTAATCAGTTGTTTTAATAAAATATGGATGTGATATTCCTCCAGCAATACTAATCATATAACTTAGGTTATAAATATAATATATTTTGCACTGCTATAGATGTTTAATTCACAGTGAAACTAGCTGAACAGCTGTAGGGAACCTAAAGTCAGCTAATATAGGTAACACTGTGTAAGGAGTGGGACGATTATTCGGCACTGTTAGGCAACATATGGGCGAACATGTGTTTGAACTTGTGCCAAAACTGCTACCTTAGTTAGCGGAGCCGAGGGACCGCTCTCAAAACGAATATAGATTCAAATTATAGATTTTTATTTTGTTACAATTAGAAACTAAACCATTCATCACCTATATCCCAGCGCTAAATATTAATGTGTAGCAGATTTAAATAAATTTTAAAACCCCACTTGGCATCGGGATATATTTATTTTCGATTATTCGTCTCATGGATTCGTATTGACTTCATATCGTTCATATAGTTTCGTAGCGCCGGACTTGGTATTGGCTTAAACGAAGACTGTGTACCAACTCTAGGGGCCGTTTGTCGTCGTATCAGGCCAGTTTCCGTTTGGAAGCCAAATTAAATTCACTCCCGATCCGGGAGATTGGTTTCGGAGTATGCTCTTCGGACCATTGGGGTCGTTGCGGTATCGAAGCCGAATGTTTATTATAACGAGTTCTGCGAAGCCGTTACCGTTCGGGATCGACCCGCGGCCGACCGTGAAGTTGGTCACGCCGCTCGTTTGCCGGCTTCCGTGCTAAAGTTTCGATTAGCACGGCTCTAAAATTGCTATATAAAGGCATTTTATTATATCCGAATGATTTTTTTCGATCTACCTTCCAGGATTCATTCAGAATTATATGTATTATTGTATTCTGAAAAAGGAAAACGCCTGCACCACACTTCATTAACTCCGAGAAACCAAAAATTTAACGTGTTCGAACCAGGATCTCATAAAAATAAATATCGGTGGTCAAATTGCAAAGATTATTAAACCAACGACTCTCTCGTGTCGATACAATACAAATATAGAATTAAATTTAATACATGTAATAACGTCTTCTATTATAAAATAAAACTTCAGGTTACCACGCAATGTCGCAAGGCATAAATTAATAACTATCGTGTTCATAAAATAAACATACATCCGTGTTGAATAAGAGTTTTTTTCCTTTAACCGGCGGAACGTTGAATTTCTAATAAAAACTTACGTGTTTAAAATAGCCACCTCTTCGTCGTTTCAATTCTAGCTCAATGCCAAACTGGCGTTCCGCTTTAACGTATTTACTTAGTTACACCGAGTGGATTCGTAGACCGTGATCTGTG
This sequence comes from Lethocerus indicus, assembly GCA_019843655.1. Taxonomy (NCBI): domain Eukaryota; kingdom Metazoa; phylum Arthropoda; class Insecta; order Hemiptera; family Belostomatidae; genus Lethocerus; species Lethocerus indicus. The sequence continues at coordinate 21,797,539 of JACDQD010000005.1, read as the reverse complement.
TTTTTACCAATTCATTAAAAAGAGTGCCGATTACTAATTTCCTGTCGATATTGGAGTGGATTGTATTGCGTTTATTCGTAGAATAAAACCAACTGAATTTAGTCATTTTCCTTCCTGAATGAACATATTTCCTCAATTATGGCTGATGCGGTAATGAATTAATAGGATTGATTTAACCAGTCGTCTTGTGCTACTGTTCTAGTGAAGAAAACTGTCTTCTCTAGGTATTAAATTATCTCTTCGAAAACGTAATCGAACCAATTTTCTGCAATTTACTCAAGCGATGAATGGTATGCTCGGAGAAGCAATATTACCATTATAAATTTCAAGCAAAAAGAAGATGACATCGGTTATACTGTTGTGTACGCTAAATACTCACTCGAAGAGACTTATAATGAATTGGTTTCCAATTCTCGCTTTCCTACATTTACACATTTTTTTAATTCGCATATCATTTGCAACGATTATAAACGATCTATTGCCACTTGGAATATTCGCAAGTTCGAAATGAAAGGGAATTAGGCTGTTGGGAGACGGGATATTTCCGTATTTAATGGAAATGGTGTTATTATATGCTCCAATTGGGCGTTGAATTAATTAATGTGGAAATACGGAGAGTTGGAACACGCCGCGATAAGTCGGAATATTGCTATTCATTTTGGTTTGTATTAGTAACTGAATGATTGAGGTTACCATATTAATTCTTCGCATCAAATTATCTCTCATATTCATTAAATGATTTCCTCCCATTGTCTTTAATTTATGTGTAAACATTTCTGAACTCAGAAGTTTGTCATTAGTCATCTGTTATCAAATTTCAATCTATTATATCAGAACTTTTAATTACATTTTTAATTGCTAAGAGAGATGAATAAGTATAACTGAACCTTCGACACATTTTAGCCAAATGAAAGTTAATGATATTTACATAATTAAGGGAACTTCACTTTACTGTGACAGTGTCAGTGCAGTGAGTATGCCCAAAAAACATCCGAATTGCCAAAGTGATTAACACACCGCTACTGAAGATGGCGAGCAGCCGAAACCGGTCTATTAAAAGACCAAACCAGGAGACAGAATCACGCGAAATCTACGGTATGCCAACTCCTCGCAGACTACAAAATAGGTATTCTATACTAATCCAATATCTGATTAACGCACTTCCATTATCCGTTTATAAATATATAAGATATAAACAGTTCGTTTACAGATGCTGTGATACTGGACAAAATGGTCACAAACAGGCACTGAAAGTTTGAACTTTACTTTCCCAAATTAATTTTCCTGCGAGGATTTATCCGTGAATTATACTTAATTAATGAAATGAATGTTTCACCGACATGATATGTAACTAAGGCAAGGTGGAGGAAGCGTAGGCGAAACATAATTTCGGCGAATTATAATATTCAAAAGAACTAGGCGAGCAATCGTGTTTGTGATAAAATAAATACTAAAATGAACAAATAAATACAAATTCAATATAAAATGAGACATGGAAATTTTAGTATCAAGTTGAAGTTTAAATTATGTCAAATATACTGAATAGTTTGTCATATTTTGACAATTTTAATAAATTCTCCTTAACATCTACAACTAACTTGGGCCAATAGTTGCGAGGACCTTTCTTGCAACAGTTTGGACGTTTCACGCACTGCCTAAAAGTACGCACTTCCGAAATTAATAAAACTAATTGTGGTAATTATCTTCCTTCGTAATATAATTGTCTTGAGCAATAAATAATTTTGTCCGAGTAATAAAATTACATTTTCGTTATTGATCTGAAATCTGATCTTAATGTTACTAAATCCATGCATTTCGATTGTGAGTGTAATTGCGACATGATCCTTCGGCTCGTTAATGCAAGTTCGGCCCGAGCGGCCATTGAGCCGGGGCGGGTAATTAGACTGTTCCATGAAAACGTCTGGAACCTCGTGCTATTATTATTGGGCTCCGCTGTTGGAACGGTCTTGTGTTCACGAGAATTGTGTCGTCCGTTCTCATTTCGCCGCTCTAACGCCCGCACCGCTTCTTTTGTCTCCCGCCGCTCGAAGGCGACGTACAAAGTGCACCAGAGCGGAATTCCCAAGCTCCAGGACGATGCGAAACTCTTTGTTCTCAGCTGACGCATGTTTCATTAACTTTCTGCGTTTTGAATTCTGTATCGCACAATATTTCTAATAATGTATCAAATACTAACAGTTCTTGCCGGTCCTTTCACGCGTTGCTGAACCCTGAATTCTAGAGAATACCTAGGTGTACAGATCTCTCTATTCATTACCTTAACAACGTGCAACTCTAGTATTCTACAAGAATGCTTGAACTCGTGCCCATTAATTCATAAATTATGTTTACGTGTACAATATGAACATAACGTTGGCGTAAGATTTTAGGGATTTGTCCAGGGTTTGGAGGCAATAAAGATAATAAAGTCGGATGGAAAATAGGGTTCTCATTAATGCCCACCTAAACGTACAAGAAGAAGGCCTTACGAGTGACAGGAATTACCGTCTTGGCGTAGACGTAAGCCGAAATAATGAAATACGATTATTGCATCTGGCACGAACAGGGGCGCGGAGATTCATTTACAACCTGCGGAAAACACGCACCCGCCCATTTCCCGCAAGTGATATACGTATGTCGAGTGTTCCATTAGCATTCAGGGCATTTCAGCGTATGGCACCACACTTATGAATCGTCTATATATTTTAAGTTGTACTTTTAATGACGGCGGATATATTAATTTAAGGATATGTGAGGGGCAGGTTCACTGTTAAACAACTGGACGCGGAACGCTACTGTTCATGGGAACAAGTTCGAAGGTTAGGCCCGTCCAATCGAGGTGAAACAGATTATCAAAACATGTAATGATATCCTAATATAGGATAGCATCTTGGCTCAGAGTCAACGCAAGCAGCCCTGTTAATAACGGACACAACTGGACGCTAAGTGAAACACGCGAATAAACCCTTCATCAACTGAAGTTTGATAGAGCTGTGTATATAGGAATTTCTTCGGGCGTTCGTTAGTACGGAAGTAGTGAGGCCGCTTTTATATCAGAACTGCTTCAATACTCGATCTAATCAAGGTATAGGCTGGCTCCTACCTCGGAAATTGTCCGGATAATATTAATGTATCGGGTTCGGTGAGTGGGGTAGGGGCGGTGGGGTGGGTTGGGGCCGTCCTGGTGCCCTGGTGGCCGGCGATGTAGCGACTGATTTAGTGCCGGCCTCGGATCAGCCGTGGTCCCGGTGATTGGCACCGCAATTGCTTCCGGTCGACACATCGTCCGGGAGGATATTGCCGGCTGGCCCCCCGTCCCCCCTCCACCGTCTCAACAGTTGCGTAATTCTAGGACTACCCCCTATACCCGTTAGTCCAATCGCTGTTATACACCCCTGAGACCGTAAATCCGAAGTAATTTAACGAAGCAATAATAAATATAATAGAAAAATGTTTTTCTCGAATCATAGTGTCATTTTCCACAAGATTCGTATAATATTTGAACATTTTTATATTTTACCCGAAGCCGCCGGAACGGTTGGCGGTTAATCATTAGTCAATTATGGCGTGAGAAACCATTTTATTTTTCCAATTGTAACGAGTTTCCATCATACAGAGTCTCTCAGGTACGGGGTTCCGCAAATAAATCAACGGTGGACAAAGAATTGTATTTTCATTTTGAAAAAAATGAAGACAGTAAATTGAAACCGAAGATAAGAATAACAAATTATTATTTTTTTAAAGCGGCGAATACAAAAAGTGTTTGATAACAAATACAAATTCTATTTGTCGTTCTGTAATTGATTACGTCTGCTTTCACATATCACGCGAACCAAGAAACGTAAAACTCACAGCACCGAACATTTTTATATCGTAATAAACAGCTATTTATATTTGAGCTTGGCAATTTTTCGAGTTAGTTGTGAGTAAAAAATTAATCTGTTGGAGAAATAACTAATAAATTAAACTAAGGATGAACAATTATTTTCGACCGATAATTAAGGTAATTGACTCAATATTTAGTCAATTCAAGTTGTCTAAAGCTTGACCAACTCTGAAAATGGAGACCGAAGATTGCAAGAGGGATGGTATTCAAATCCTTAGCTTAATATCTAGTGGGGAATTTGAAATAAATTAATGGTTTAAACATTCAAATTTAATTTCAAAATTTAAATAACCACCGTTTCGATTCGTCCCTGTCCAATCCTTCCTCAGCCTTCCATCAGGAATGTCACGCTCACTGGGTCGTGGGACGGCTGTGTAATCCACGGGCGTAACAGCGTTTTCGGGTTGTACGGAGGGACAGCGCTGTGGGACGTCTTTGAATTCAAATGGGAGGTGAATTGAGATTGATGGGCGCCGTTGATCTGACTGGCTCCGGGGGACTGGGGCCTCCTTGCCCCACTGCCGCTCAACTCCTCTAACTCCTGTTGCAGAATGTCTTCGACACAAATACACACGCCCAAACTTCAAATCGTATTCATTTATTCCGGCCGGTTTTCACTCCAACTCCTCTCGGAGGATGAACATATTTTGTGATCGCTATAGACCGACATCAATTTTTATTGCGTTCGTTCCTTGTTCCATAGGCTTAACGCCTTGGTATTTGTGAGGAGAGTTATTATACGTTAGTATTTAATTGTTAACGGTTAATTCTTGCTACGTGTTCCAAGGTAAGGAATCGAAGTACTGAGTGAATTACGTTAAGCTGAAACGATAGTATCTTCAAAAAGGGCTGGTACACAGATAATGGGTCATGGTTGTAAATCGACGCCTTTAGCTGTTATGATCCCCTCTACCGTGTTCCGTTTCCAAGGGAAGAGTCCACTCCAGAACGGCCTCCCACAGTTGTCGACCCGACATCGGGTCGGGTGTTATAATAATACCTTGGTGCCGTCCGCTGGTAATTGGTGGCGGAGTGCGGCATGTCGCGTGACCGAAACGTTGCTTTGACCGACAGTGGGCTCGAGCACGGGGGCAGTGCCCATTTGTAAATGAGTCCCTAATCGCTCTCGCACCGCAATATCGCTCGGCTAATAATAAAAATTTCTGGCTCCTGACCGTTTCCGTGACTGTGAATCGCGAATACGGGCCACACCTTGTTCGACAAGGCTGTTTCTCCCCGATGGATTATTGGGTGGACAAGTGCCTACTTAGGTGCTAAACACTAGATTATCTAATCCAAATTATAAATAAAATATTGTATTACAAATCAGTTTTAAATATTTCGATTTAGTAATTTAGAGTTTGCTGGTCCACGTGGCGTTATATTGGATACACTTTAAACAAACTGTTTATGTAAATCACTACATTACTTACGAAAACTGAATATCTAACATCGATGGGACCGTCTCAGTGTTTCGAAGTTTTACAAACTGCTAATCATCTCGGTCATGAACAGGTTGGAAAAAGTCAAAAAGGGGGTTAATGTATTGTAAACCGAGGCTCCAGGCCGCGGAGTGCTGTCCGGAGTTTTTTCAACTTGTTATCTTTTTGCGGCCCATTAGCCGGCCGCGGAAAGCGACATCGAATTTTTTGAAAGGAAATGACTAAACGAAAAACAGTCGCAGACGAGGCAGAGCTGCTCCGCCGGCCAAGTCAGTTTTACAGTGGAGGAGGTAGAGCAGCCCCCCCGACCTCGTAAATCCTCCCCTTGTTTAGGGGCTGTGTGAGCCGGGCATTGGGGAAAAGGAGCCACCGGAGTCATCTCCCTCTCTGTCACCTTTCCCGAAAATTATGACTCTAAGAGATTTATTTTCGTTTAAATAGTTTGTCTATTGCCTATTTATTTCTTCGATGGGAACCATTGTACAACCCAAATATTGACACGTCTTTGGATTAGGATGCACAAAGAATAGGAGACAATAATCGCAGAAAAAATAATATAAAAACAAAATTTTTCGGAATTAAGTTTTAACATTAATAATAAAATATATAATAGTTTTACCCGTAACATTTGAAGGATATGTTTCCCCAACTCAAGTTTAATGGGTTTTTTGTTCTAAATGTAGTATCCTTTTGTATCCAGGAGTAACATACAACCGCCAAAACAGCGTCCTATAGAGGTTACACGGATATACTTTTCGCTAAACAAAAGCGACCGTAGCGATCCGAATCGAAGGGAAAGTATATATAGAGCTCGGTCTCCGGAAATGATTTTCTTGTCACACGCGTGAATGGGAAAGAGGCGCGTCGGTCCGCCAGAGAGTGAGAAAAAGAGATGGAAGTTCCCTCGGGCCAGAGAGAGATAGAGAGGGCGTATAGAGGCGGGGTTGTGGATGAAGTCTTGTTTGATTCGTCTTCTGTTTGTCACCGGTAGCCAGACTCGGGGCGAAATAAATCACTGAGTGTGAATAGCGTTCGACAGCCGGTGCCTCCCATCGACCCGCTACCTTCCCGCCGAATGAAATATCCGAATGAAATCAACGGGCCATTCTCTGCCGGGCCGTCAACCGATGACGACTTCCCAGACGGAAATTGAATACGAGTTTGGAGTGGATTCGCCTCTGTCGCCGGCGTTGTTGTACCGGCGGTGACTACGCGCTAAGCTCTGCCGACTAAACGTGACCGCCGGTTATGTGACGAGGCCGGAAGGGGAATGTTTGCGAGCGGGGGCTGTTTGAACCTTTCGAAGGGTTATTTTAGTAATTTTAAAACGCTTGTTAGGCACATTGTAGCGAACAAGAATAAACTGTCGAGTGAGCAAACAAACGTTTCGATTATGTCATTGATTTGTGGAAGATACCTTTCGTATATTCTGTTTCTGTATAAGAAAATTATCATTGACCTATTCTGGAAACTGTAATCACACGTATGGTTGTATTGAGGCAAATGTTGAATAGATCAATTAAATCGACTATTCTTTATTCCTGGATAAGAGTTACGAACCGCAAAATAACGCCTTTCGTTACTGCAGGTCGGCCGGGCCAACTGCTTTTATTTAAAGAGCCTTCGTATCAATGAATGAGACTCAATGGACATTCAATACTACTAATTCTAATTGGTTTCAGGTAAAGTGGTGAAAAGTGACTAACTGTCCAGTATTATTTCTTCATCGAAACCAAGGCGTGTTTACGAGGCCCTGCGTATTTAATAGCGTGTACCGGCTTTACGAGCGTTCTTTTACGGCCCGCCCTTTTATGATAATTTCGAGCCTTTTAATAACTATAACATCACCGAGACATTAAACGCACCTTCGCGTCGAACCTGCACGGGCTGTCTGACATTCCAAGTTTATTGCGCATTTCCCCCAACCGCTTCGAAACTTCGTTTCTCGTTGCGAATTCATCGTAAAGTTAATGGCTCCGAACGAAACCCTCAACCCCGCCCCTCACTCCATCACCGCCCAACACATACAAACAAAACTCGCTATAAAATCTGTCCATTCCCCATCGGGTCTTTTGACTGCATAATTGGAGTTTGAACTCGTTAAGGATTTAAGTGCTTCAGGCAGCCCGAATAAACAATTTGTAGGGTGCCTTAAACCTAACCACGGAGATTGAAGAACAGGTGATCGATTTTTTAGTGTTCACCGCCGAGGTATTTTTTGTGGGACTTTACCACCACGGAGGAGTAAAATTATAATGCCAACCACGGTTTCAAACCAAAGCGTATCCCCGACAGAAAAGATATACGTCATATGGGAGGAAATCAACCGCGTAACGACACCAAATTTGTCGCTAACTTAATGAAGTTAATGACTTGAGAAGTTAATGATTCAATCGGTAACTACAGTAATATAATGGTAAGAATAATTGCATAAAGAAAGTAATACAGAAACAATATAATGCTCAAATGAGATACATAATGGTATATCTGGTTCATGAATCTATATTTCCCCGAATTTAAAATATTACTATCTATATTTCTAATCATCTTATATAATATAGCATGTATATTTAAAATTATTACAGAAAATTATTACTTGCATATAAACAATTTCCTTTCTAAGAAACATGCGAAGTATAGTGTCGCATGCTACTTAATAACGGGTCTATTTTATATTCCGGAAACTTAGGCAAGGAATTATTATCCCCAGAAGAAACAAGTGGGCCGCATGTGTCTCATATTAAAATTAACGGCCCCTTAAATGAGAGACCGGCCCCATATGGGGACTTGTGGCGGGCCCCATTGTGGGCGTAACGCCGTCAAGTAGCCGGTTTAATTTGCATGCATAATAACCGTTGTCGTCGGATTTTGAGTTACTGCCGATACGGGAGAGTTTGGCCCCATCTTGCTTCGACCCAACCAAATCCCAAAGGACGTAGCATGAGTAAAATTCTTGGCGTTTGCTGTAGCCGGGCACCAGTGCCAATTAATGGCCACTTGTAGTCTATTGAGGAACCCATGTATTTTATTCCAGTACTGATAAGAATCCATACCAGAAATAAGATTACAAAATTATTCAAATTTTTAAAAATATATAACTGCGATTGTTTGTTTCCACTCCCCTACGAATGTCCCTGCGGTCATAAGCGTTAGTAACAACGTGAGCTATACTCTATAATTATCACTGTTAAATATATTTAGTCTAATCACTCAATTTCATTTGAGTAATTATAGCATGTATTATGAAACTAAACCACAAAATAAAATGAAGCATAAAAGTGCGTCATAAAAAGTAATATTAAAAAGAAATGTAACACTAATTTTCTAAGCATTGTATCAACCCTACTGAACATATATTCATCTCGTCGTGCGTATGTATTAAAGTCAATAATAATAACACACTGAACGGATGCCCTCGTGAAATATTTTAGCTGAAAAATAAAACCGTTAAATAAATATTCCGTGGTTTATTCAATAAATGAATAACAAAAGGCGTCCACGAGTGATGGTCAGAAAAACTCTGTGGCAACGAACGGGCACAGAACTGTTAAAATGAACAGCCAGGCAAATGAGTAAACGGACCGAGAGAAGGGGGACAGTTTAACGACCGGCTGTCGCCATGAAGTATCCTGTATTATTTGCTGTATGGTTGGGGCTCCATAATTCAGGGCCGCGGCTAAAGGGAATATTCCCCGTCCCCTGTAAGCGTTTTCTGCATTTTTTTTCATAGACGTGTATCGTCGACCACCTGTGCTACTTTCCGATTCCGAAGTTTGGCCGTAGTAGTCAGGGACTAGAGAAAATATTGATGACGTGACGGCGCATCCGATGCACGACCCGCGTAACAGGGGAGTAATGCGGGCTTAGAATTAAGACATTGAGGCGCCTGCAGAAGGGCGGAGAGGAATGAGTAAACTGGTATGAATACAGGATTAGCAGGAAATATAATTTTTTGTCTTATCTACGTCAACATCTGGGACAATTAACGGTTTTTTGATTAAGGGACGTGACCCGCACCGCAGGACTGAACTGAACTAACAAAAATTGTTATTATATTGTACACATTTTACAATTAGTTTCTTCCGCGGTTATTTCGAAATTTGTGTACACCGGGATTGGAAAACTATATTTCGGAGGCCGCCGTACCGCAAGATTTGCAGGTGGCTCTTTGTTGCGGCCTAATTCGAAGCATGCGATGAACTTTCACAAAACCTTAAGAAAAGCATTCATTATGCGTGGCATTGTTTAACATAATATTAATTAAATATAACATAAATATTTACGGTCGTTGAGTATGAAAACGGTACAGGTTTAAGTGGAAGTAGGGAAAAACATTCCATTTCAAACAATATGATGTCAGTACACCTACTTCGAATTATAGCTTAGTGTTAGGGTAAGTTTAGACAGAACGCATTTCAGGACAATGCTTATTTAAACAGGTACAGGACTCCGTACACACTCAGAGGTTACATTGAAAATGTGATGATGATTATCATTGTTGATTGGCACTACCATCCTTGATATAATATATTGATCATGGCCTCCTCCAGGTTCCGCCTCCCCTTGACCTAATTCTTCCGGCATCTCGGTTAACAGAATTCCAGCCACCTGAGGCCTGAGCTCCTCGCCGCCGGCATTTTCCATCCAGTATAGCTTCCATAATTGACTCTACACCTGGCATTACGTTCACTGCCCGCATAACTTTTCCCGGCCTTATCGCTGCTCCGGCACCTCGTTCCCATAAGTGTCCCCATTATCACGTCTCCAGGGATATTTATCAGAGTCCTTTTTTTCAAATGTCTCATTTTTCGCCAGTGTACAGCGAGGAGTACGACGCGTTGCAGTCCTAATGTTCTCGCACTAAATATAATTTCGTGAAACAAAACAACAATCAAATCCTGCGCCAAACAAATGAGAAGGGTAAGCATGATATAAACCTATATCGCGTTCTCATTTTTTTTAATAAAATAAAATGACAGGTAAACATCATTGAAATTAGGTATCATCTCGTTTGGTTTTTTAATTCCCACAAAACATAAATATTAGGTCGTTTCCAAGGTACGCCCAACTATTTTCCTAAGGAATTGTTTGTTAGAGCTCCTAAACTGATAATATAATATTATTATAAGCAGTAAAAGAACAAATTAACTAGGTAAAATTCTCAGAACACACGCAAACCCGGTCACGAAAACTGTCACTAATATAATATTCATAAACAACAAAATAATTATTACGCGGATATCTCAATTTCTCTGCGGTCAACAAATTTCCTGAAAGGTGAAGCTGAAAATGTTTGCGAATAGTCCAGTTTCCGAGTAATCCTCGAGGCGCACTGTAGGCGTCATGTTGGAGGGACATAAATAAGGATAGAGGATGTCTGGGCGATGGACGCGCAGTTCAACTGTAAGGCCCGTCCCCCACCCCAAAAACCCTCTCAACGGAAGCCATAAATCGGACGGGCTAACTTACATAAATCCCTTTCCAAATTGTTTATAATTCAGAGACCTGAGCGGCCCATTTAACGCGTGGGGGCGGCATCTGCGTGCACCATTTCCACATTCCCCTGCACCAATCTGGAATCGGTTCAAGCCGCCTTCCATTTATTTTTCGTTTGCAATTTTAACCCAATATTATAGTATATTAGAAACCTAACTTTCGACCATTTCATTTTTTATTTTAATAGCTCAACCGATGTATAATGGAAAATCCTCAATGTATTAAACATATTATGAAAGTTACAAAGATATACATCCATATTTATGAAATATATCACGCGACTTATTACGTTCAGTTCACGTCAGTGTGTATGTACGGGCAGACAAGTGGTTAGAAAGTGTTTTTAAATCATTCCATTGTCGCCCATTACTCTTGTCCCATATTGAATATAAGAGGCTTTATACTTCATATAAAGTAGACCGGTGATATATTCTCGTGTAAAATATAGAAATGTAGAGATTCTTAACTGTCTGAAGCGTCCCGGTGCGCTCTTCGGCCAAGTCGGTTGAAATCCGATTAAAGAAAAGACACACAGGCGGCCTAATTAAACGCGGCCCGCCTCTTAAAGGTGAAGTTAGTTAGGATAGAATTCTAACTGTTCAGTGAAGACAGTTCACGCATCTCCGTTCAGATGCGACACTAAGCCTTTCTTTCCTACGCCTCCTCCCTTTTCTGAATACCGTTCTGCAAAACAGATGCTTAAAGCTTGCCTGTTTTGAGCCATCAAAGTCTAACTTAAAGTGGTCACTGTATACAGTATAATATTCCATATCCTATACAAGCACGTTTTCAGGCATCGTTTAATGAATACTGTTCAGTAAAACGTAAACCCCATAAGCGTGTTATTAAATTACTCAGAAAACAATCCTCCGATATTCCTATCGAGTCCAAAAAGCATTAAGCTGACAAGAATTATATTACATTATGTGTAAATCAGTAAATTAATTTAATCTTGAAATTTTATTCCATACAATATATTGAATTTGAATGAATGTATTAATCCGATAAATAATGAAGTAAAAATGTTAGTGTTCGATTCAATTATTCGCAAATTAACTTTGCGGTCCGAGTAAATCGCTGTTTTACTCAATCAATGCGCCGTATTGCTGTTTTATTCAATCAATGTTGATTTTAGTCTTCAATCCCTAGGCGACAAGAAAATCCGTGCCCTGTTCAAAACGTTATCAGATCCCTTGGAGTAAAGGAGGGCGTACAAAGACTTGGCGCCAACAATGGCCCTTTCAAGCTCGCCAAGTTTCGCCAGTTTAATTAAAAACTGATAGTTATTCCGTGGATTTAATTAATATTCAATTAAGGATTGTTCGTACCCGGGAAGAATATTTGGTACAACGGGTAATGATTGATTCGAGTTTCCAGGGACCAGCAATTTTCAGAAGTGCGGTTGCTGGTATTTCGACGATAGAAACGTGTAGCGTTGTCTTTGATTCAGGATTTAAAATAATTTCAGAAAGAAGAGAGGACACTTTCAGAAACCTGCTTTTAACTTTTTTAAACCTTGTGTTCCTGAATTTTCAATATTAGCACTCATATAAAATTCGTGGAAACCTCATCATTATACCTCATTATTATAGTACGCATTTACTATATACGTATAGAGTAGGAAACAAGCCAGCGGGGCTGTGCTCTCGAATTCAGGAACTAGAATTTATATGCTAAACTGCACGCCTTTTTGACTTCAAGGATCCCTAAAGTACTGAATAATATAATTACTTCGGAAGAAATTGATTATATCAATATTATCCAGCTGTAACAAAAAAGCACAATAATTTAATAAGAGAGAATCAATAATTAATCACACGTTTAATTGCCCATTAGTAGTTTCATATTACCGCTTCTTCTTTTCCGGACGTTTTCTCATTAACAGGCGGATTTAAAAGAAAGAAAAAACTCTGAGCATTCTGCATTTGTGAGCATTCTTGTGGAAAATAGAGCTCTGTATAAAGTCCGTTATCTCCTTAGGACTTATTTCAAAAAGGGGGTTTCCAAGTCAAGCCTCAATCTAAAGTCATTCAAGAAATAGTATGGCTTTAATTTATAGTACCTTTCTTTTTTATTGGGCCTGGGGTTATTGAATTATAAGTCCATGGAAATTAACATTGAAATCTTGGAGTCACACCACCGGTAACCAACATGCATAACTGACACACTCTCTTTCTGCTCACGCTGAAGATGGAGGGAAACGGACACCGGTCTTGCACAAGACCGAACAGCAATATGAGTCAGAACATTACAGGAATGATGGTTTACGGTGGGTATTACTATAAAATGTTTTAGATCCCATTTCTAGGACCCGCTTTTATTCTTTAGGTTATTTTTAGTATGATAGTAACCGTTCTCTACTCCATTAAACTTTCATATACCGTAAGGAATTTTCGAGATTTGTAAGATAAAGGCATCTCCCTATATTTATGCATGCTCTATGTTTGTGCATCGCCTATATACACCTATCACAAACAGACAGCAGGACGATTCCTATTTATCGACGTCTAACATTCAACTTTAGTTCTCCTATTCCGCAGGAGAGTCGCAAGAGTGACAACCTCTTCCAGGTAAAAGGGTAACAAAAAGTTATTTCACTCTAGTCAAGGAACGGGCGAACGTAGCGGTCCTCGGTTTTTAGTGGGTACACCGAAGGGTTGAACCACTAAACCTAACTCAACCGGAATGGACACTGAAATGCGGAACGATGAAACAACAGTGATCCTTGTTTTTACGCCAGTAGTTGCAGGGAGTTTTGCAATTCGAAAGTTTTTTGTCCAAAAAAAGAGCGGAGGTTAAACCCGCGGCTGGTACACCTCCCGATGGGAACTACATGTCTACCGTTAAGAGTTTTGGAACAAAGCCTACCAACCGCCATAAGTCTTAGAATCACCTACCGCAAGGAGAGCCCTCCACCTCATATTTCCTACAAGGTATAGTTCTAAATTTAACTAGTCTACATTATTAGCGTTTGTACAGGACATGCAAAAACAAATAAACACTTTAAATCACTGGTAGATGAAGTGATTGAATAAGGCGATTGATAAATATTAGTGTTTGTACTTGTATTTTCAATTAGCTTGATATATTACTTATTTGAACCAAAGAATAAAATCCAGAACATAATTAAAATTATCGGTTAAACGTGGTAACAACAATCTCCCTATTGTTTGTATTTAATTCAGTATTTTATACAGTATACACATCTTCTATCTTTTTTATGCACTGTTCATTCGTCAATATCTACAAAATGTTTTTTTCCTTTATTGTGATGTGCTTCTGATTAAGTATTTCATCAGTAGTGTTACTATTACGATGAACATTTAACCAAATTTACACCGATTTAATTAACTTCCTGTATAATTAGTCTGTGTGTAATTGCTTCTGTTTGTAATTGCATGCAAGTTTCAGTCTAATTATCATAACAAAACTGTATAAGCAAAAAATATAACAAAACGGAGAAACTGTTAGCTTAAGTGTTGTCTTCTCCCCAATCGCAAGAAATATATATTTAATAATTTTAAGTCGCCTCCAGTAGGCGATAAAGAGTAGAGCGGAGCGGTAGGATCGATTCGCTCCCGAATTTGGGACTCGAACGTTTATAGCTGTTCAAAGGAACACGGTCGACCTGCGGAGGCATTAAGGTCGCTTCCAGAATTTAATCTTCAACGCGATAACGGCCTAAGTCCCATGCGGTGGGGGACGAATTCAGAATCGAGGTGTAATCCTTCTCTAATAGGGTCAAAGGGACCGCTTGACCCTCCGAACATCTACTCTGCCATAGCTATATGTATGAGGAACGGTTCTTTCAAGGCATTAATTTGAACCAATAGTTTAATATATACATTATTTACAAATAAATTTAAATACGGTTTAAATGCGGGTCGGTACCAAACCGCATTTGCCAGCGTTTAGTTGCAAATCTCTTCGGGGGTTCCTGAGGGAAACTGAAGTCCACACAGCAGTAATCGACTTGTCTCAGAAATTATTTCTCAATCGTATGAACAGAACTGCTTACAACTGGATGGCGATGGAGGTTCGAAAATCAGCGTCCGGTGGAAATACTTTCTTGGAGAGGAAAAAAGTGATCAGCCCGAATCTCCGGGGAAATGGGCAGAGGCGCGGAACGGGGCGAAAATAATGCCCGAGGGGCCACCCCACCCCTAATAAAGGCACCCATGTCAAATCCAGAGCAGAAATTGTGGTGGTTGTGGAGCGAGGGGGTGGACCGAAGGCTGGCGGGGGCTAGTGATAATTCTACGTGTCGGTATTTCTCCAGAGAGGACACGGAGAATAAGCGCGTGAAAGAGAGCTAGAGCGAATGAAAAAGAAATGGAGTACGGGAATGAAAAGGAGAGGAGGGAAGAGAAGGAGGGAATGAAAAGAGTGGGCTCCATTACGGCTATCAGTTTCCCCAACAGCCCAATTCCCCTTTTATATTTCGCCGCTCTCCACTTCGGTCGGTGCCAGCTTCCATTGGCTTTTTCTTAGGCGCGCTTATATGAATTCTTCATCAGGATTCGACTTGGACGAATGATCTTTTTTCAAATTCCTTTCGGTAACTATTTGCTCTCAATCCTCTGTCTTCTATTGTTCCTAATTTCAATATGAATCATAAGGAATAAAACGTAAGACTCCTCCTTATCTGAACTTTTCGCAGGTTATTTACCTTGAGATATTAGATTTCGTTAGTTTCATGACAACCTAACGTTCAATTTTTAATAAAATTCAATTAATTGTTATTATTGACATTACTTACAGTGATATTTTGTTTTATATTCGAAATCGAGTCTTGATTATTTTATTCCTTGACTACTTAGATTTAAAAGTTGTTTACGCTTCATTGTTCTAGAGAATATATTCAGGTATTAAATTAAACGCATTTCCATTTATATTACATGATTAAACGCTGTATAAATGAAGAAATACTCTTTGATCTTGCATAGATTATTACATTATTCAAAGTTTTTCAATTGTAACTCAGTTTAATACGGGTAACACGGATAATTTACTCAGTTAAATAGGTTTATCGATATTCAGAAAACTTCACCAGGGAATGAAAATATCACGTCCCTTAGCCGAACTCGCGAGCCGAAACATAGGGGGCCGAAGTTAATTATATTAAATAATGTACCTTTGAGCTAAAACAAAAGAATAATTTCTTAACTACATTCACTAAATAATGTTGAACCTAATAATTTTTGAAATATTACTTCATGTTATTAATTATCGTTAAACGGATTTATTAATCGATTAAATCGCGTTCTTTGGTTTCTGAGACCCGCAAGATTTGACCTGATCTCCATGTCCACAGCACAATGGAAGGCCCATGGAAGGGGAGCGAAGGTGGGCAGAGCGGGGGAAAAATTCGATTTTATTTTCCCGGGCGTCAGACCGGAAAATGCGGGACGGGGTATGAATATTGCCCCCCATGAGGGGCGGAAATAAATATTGAATGGTGAAACGGTGATCGGAATTACCGCTAGAAACGGAGACGACAGGGAACGGGAGGGGGGAAAGCGAGACTGAGGATTGGGCGATCCCCAATTTTCCGGCTCTCCCTCTCTCGGCGCCCTATCCTAATATCAGCCCAAATTTAGATTAAAGCAATATTTTTGTTCCGGCTTCGTTCTCCATTCCTGCGCGCGCTGTTTTCCCCGAAGGGGTGAAATGAATTCGAAGGGAAGAGAACCGCTAGGTTATTCTGCCATCGCTGTGTTATATGACAGGACACGGTCTACCCCCTATCTAATTTTCACCGTTGCGGTTTAATCGGCGCCCTCATTGCCCGGGGCCTGTGATCTATGTCGGAGGCCATAACAACAGCATATCTCCCTACCCCGGCAATTATCACAACTGATTACTCCTGCAAACACTGACTTTGTTCAATCATATAGTTATATTAAAATGTTCTCAAATTCAAATTAAAATTTGTATTTTCTGTTTATTTTGCGATATATAGCATGTAAGAAGGAAGGAATAATGTAAAAAGTAACATAAAAGAAAAAAGCAGACAAAATAAAAGTACAATGAAATGGCAAATAAGTGTATAATTGAAAATAAAAACTTTTCTTTAATATATTTTAGGAAAAAGTGATAACGGTGGCAACAGACATGTATCTCAACAGGTATCTCAGTAAATTACGATGACCAGAAACCTACAATGGTCTAGCATAGGAACAAATCAGTGTGTTTCGAACTATTTCGTTTCAATGCGCTGCTGAATTGAATTGGAGGTTTTTTTGTTATATTGCTTATTTATTGACATTTTCAAGTCACGCAGACATGATAGCTAACCATGGAATTGGATTGCTGAAACGTGTTTTTTCCTGAAAAGTACAACGTTCATCAAGCAGTCTGTAGGCCACTCATATACGCGCTGAACATTTGTATTACTTCTGTCAAACGAATTAAATACTTATATGGAATTATGCATTATTTATTCGTTGTTCACGTATTTTATTCATAATATTGTACACAGCGAGGTAATTTATTAGCACACTCTTTATTCGTGGTCACGATAACTACAGGGAATGAATAGTTCTCATTTAAAAATTGTATTTGAAATTAGCTCTTTTTATTAAGGCGCTGAAAGTTAATCAGCGAAAGCCACTTGTAAATGCATAGGAACAGTCTGTTGCTTTTCGGTTTCGGCAATTATCATCCTGATAAATCCGACCGATCTGACGATTCTCAGGCAGTATGAGTGGCCGAGAGTACATTGACATTTGTACAGAGATATGATCGGGACTGCCTGCGGCTGTCAGAAATCAAGTTAGTACTTTCACTAGAATTCTCGGCTATATTTGGAAGTATATTTTCCGTAGGATTATTTTCCGAAGGATTCTACGTGGACCTAACCGTCTAAAATGGAAGTGGTCTGAAGACATTTAAG
Source organism: Lethocerus indicus (assembly GCA_019843655.1). Lineage (NCBI taxonomy): Eukaryota > Metazoa > Arthropoda > Insecta > Hemiptera > Belostomatidae > Lethocerus > Lethocerus indicus. The sequence goes on along the minus strand of JACDQD010000005.1, from coordinate 21,779,820 downwards.
GCGTGAGCATTGCTTCGAATTTGTTGTCTGCGCTGTCCACCGAAATAATTTATGGTTTCAACGAGGTATAAAGAATATACGGAGGGCCATATTTCTGAGCTGTTATCACTTATTATACCAATTTATTCCACTTTTGCCTTAACTAATTTTTCTGATAAATTAACTGAGATGTAACTCTGTCTATAATAATGACGGTCTTTCTGCTGGCAATCGGGAACGCGGTTCGCTCTCAAATTAAACCACTCCCTAACTGCGTCCGTTTATAAAGCGTGTAAACACAGTTAGTGGACCGCGCTCTCCGGTGGGAGGGGACCCGAACGCACGCTATATTTCTATAATTACACACGTTATATAATTGTAGCCTTTCCTTTAGGTTTCTTGGCAGCTGCCCGCTGACTCGTTTCGAGATTATGGTACAATATTATTCTGAATTTTCGTTCCCTTTGTTCCAACGACGTAAAAATAAATCTGTTAGTAACTAACCTCTCGAGGCCGACGAACCTCCCTGACCGTAATTTGTACATTAATGATGACATAAAATAATTATTATTGTTACAATCTTTAAATTATATTGTTGCTACGAAGCATGTATTAGAATGTTTGTTCCTATTCAAATTTCAATTGGGCATTTAAATGATATCGAAACTTCTCCATGTTAATATTAACTTCTTACTTTAGAATACCTGTTTTGTGGTCTGCGAGGGGTTGGAATACCGTAGATTTCGTGTGTTTCTGTCTCTTCTAACAAACCAGCGAGATCAGACAGAAACACACGAAATCTACGTTATTGTAAATATTGTAGGTGTATTGATGATTAAGAATTATACAAAATGCTTGTCTAAGACTCGATTGAATATTTGTATATACAGTAAATGTGGAAATAAGACATCACAAAATTAGCCGATTGTCTAAAAAAGGGGGTTCCTTCGTTAACTAAACGAAAGAGCCAGGTTTCGTTACTTCGGGCGCGTTATTTAATACCTTGTATTCGAAAATATGCCAATTCCCGAAAATAGATTAAATTGACAAATTAGGTTCGGCCGGTAGGGGAGGATATTAAGGGTCCTGGAGGTCGGGCGGAAATGGAGGTGGGTCAAAGTGAAGGGTCCCTGGGGGTGGTCCTGTGTGAATTTCAGCAATTAGCGTACTGCGCTGGCCAGCGGCCGCAGCCGGCTCTCGACCACCTCCTACCGAAACCACAATGCTCTGTCACTCCCCGGCTACAATGGGCACAGATAACGAGCCCGACACCGGTTAATAAAGAGGCCCAATCCTGGAATACACTCACCGCCAGTCAAATAGTTTTTAATTGGTACGTTGCACACGTTGTCATACCAGCGTGTCCTCAATTAAGAGTTTCAAATTGTGCCCCCTCTCAATCCGACCTAAGAATAGCAATTGATAGAAAAGTAGTTTTTCCTGTTTTTTTTGTGGCCTGTAATCCCACAATTTTTGTTCTTTAGTACCCCAGTTTTCCCTAAGCAAAATATCCCGTCCAGCAATTTTTCAGTCATAAAAAGTCTTTTTACTACCGCAGATTTCGTGTTTCTCCTCTAGCTGGTTTGGTCTTTTGCTAGACCAGTTTCGGCTGCTCGCCATCTTCAGTAGCGGTGTTAGTCACTTTGGCACTTAGATGTGATTTCTGGGCATCCTTACTGCACTGTCACTGTCTATGTATTGTGGTGGTTGTCTGTCGTGTGTATATATATGTGTCTTGTTATTGTGTTTTTGGGGATGTTTGTCTTATTTGGGTTGGGAGGGTTTTTAATTTTAATAAATTTTTAATCGGCTTAAGTCTTTGTCGGATTGTCGGTCAAATAGATATTTGATCACACAACTAGTGACAACTAAGTTTTGACTTCCAAATATATGAAGGAAACCTATCTGGAATCGTGTATTTACGATCATAATAGTTTTCCTGTTGATCCGAATTTTATTGAAAACTGTTTATTTGTAGTAATCGGTGCAAGTGCACCCAAGGAACTTTAGTTAAGTACATTTCCGCACCACCCTCAGGGGGCGCTAGTTTATCGGTGCAAGTGCACACAACGAACTTTAGTTAAGTTCATTTCCGCACCACCCTCAGGGGCTGCTAATGTATTGGTGCAAGTACACTCACCGAATAATTTTTGTGAAATTAGCGCCTGAAATTTCATTAACAATATAGTAAAGTACTAGCGCATTTTGAATTCCATTGAAGCATCCCGTCAGTTGATTAACTCTTCTCATGGAATCAAAGATCAAATTAGGCTAGAGGAGATACGAGATCACAAGGGTTATGGCATTTCAAGCCCACTCGGATCATATAACAGGTATGTGAAATTTATGTCCTGCGGCTTTCTGTTTTCATGTTATACCCTAGTAACTTAATTTAGCTTTTACGATCAGTCCTTCCTTCGGCCCAATAATCTTACAACTTTATTGCTTTTTACTCTCGTAAAATCTTATTTCGAGTGCACTGAACCGGCTCGGCGGAAAAAAAAGGCGCGAAATCTAGCGGCGATCGCTTTCATCGCCCGAGGACAAAGACAACTTTGCAGCGGTCAACTTCAAAGGGAGCCCAGCGGAGCGTTTGAGCTCGAGCCAAAAGGGACCAATAAAACCGCCGCGCTAATAAAATACTTGAGAGGAGCCCGGTCTTGCGGCAAGTATCCTTATTTGTGGGACTGTTGCAATCTATGCCCATTAATTAGAAAATCTTTATAAATCGGTTTTCAGATCCATGTCGTATTTCTGCTCCGAGATTTTATTTTACTCAGGGGAACGTAGTTTGACTAAGAAAACATGGTCGTTTATAGAAAGGCGTAGTATAAAACGTGTACAAGACAGAGTTTTATCAATCAAAACTAAACCATTCGGACTATTCGCATCAATGTTACTGTTTAGCTAAAGCTCAGGTTTTCACTACAGGATTATTCCATCGCCATCATCCGCTCCATCCTGTTTGTAATACAGTGAGATATATGCGTGTCCTGTAAGCGATGTCTCCATACTGATGTAACATTGACTGACTAAAATCTAAAGGAAACAAACATTGTTGACTTCCATCTGATATAGCAGTCTTTTAAATTTTATCATAAAAAGGTAATTAGTGTATTTTATTTAATGTATATATCATGTAATAGCCGCCAGCAAATGGTTGAAATTGGTTGAATTTGGTTGAATTCGTTGAAATAGATTGAATTAAAAATATGGTTAACATCAGGTCACAATAATATTTAATTACATGAAATTTATACATGATATGAATATATGCATGGTATGTAAACTGCGGCATCATGCTATTTTAATGAATAGTAAAATCAATTTAAATAGTAATTATTTTTTTATAAAAAAATGTTTTCTTTGCATAACAAAAATTATAACTGGTCACTTATTAAAAGTGTGTTGAAAACGTTGTTCAGGTTATAACGATCTAAAAGTTTAATTGAATGTAGAAAGTTGTTCCTGTTCATGATTTTAAAAACACGGTCGTTTTTCAGGATCCTTTGTTGTATCTAATGAAGCGTGTTCCCTTCCTGTGTAGTCCTTAAGAAAAATGAAAAAACAATTTTATATATTCGAACCCGTCTTATTTTATGTTATAACTACTTACAGCCTTGTATTTTTAATCCAAAAAAATACTCAATACACCAGAATATTAACAATTTAATTTTGGAATCGAGATATCCTCGGCATTTTTAAAATTATAACTTTGTTTAATTCAAGAATGTCTGGTAAGTATATGTTCTTAGGTTGATAACACGTAACCAAAGAATTACAAGACGCAGGTAAGAGCAATCTGTATGTTTATATTCACTGGGTCGATTAGTGAATCGAGTTCGCCAGAATTCTATAAAGTGGGGGATGGAGATATCACTATGTGCGAATGAAATTTTATCTTACGATTTGTAGATTTATAAAATAAAGTATTTAGATGACTCAAAAAAATCATAAAAATTACTTAAATAAATATAAAATTACTACATCCTCACAACAGCAAACTAGTCGTGCAATCAATTTAGAGTAAATATGTGCTAAAAATATATTCTAGTGATAAAAGTATGTTATATACATATATGATTTTGGTATTTTTTACACTTAAAAGAATGCCTGTGTATATGAAACCTTTGTATGTATATTAACTGAAGACTGTAAATGCATTGTGCAGTGGTTTGTTTGGTGACTATTTAATTATTTTTTTCTAGCGTCTAGTATAGTTCGCTGAAGATAATACCGAACTGAGTATCTAATTTGAATTGGAACAAATTAGTTGAAGACTACCTTGATGGAATGTCATGGTCGTTAGGGGTGGAGGGTTGTAGTTGGGCCTCGATCTGTAGGGTGGCCGACATGCAACTGGTTTAGGAGAGGGGCTCCTCCGGCGCACACTTGTTGTTGTCTACTGGCGGTGGTCGCCGCCACCAACCACTGCCGCCCCCACTGCCGCCCCCACCACGCCAACCCCACCATCCCCCACCACCACCGCCACACTTCCCAACACTAGCGACAATACAAATTTATACATTCAGCACTATATCTTGTCAGAAAGCTCGGTGCGAGCACTAATATAACATTCGGGCAAACCTCGGGCTACTGAATACCACTTTACAATATATTTTTAAACGGTCGAGACCGTTAGGAATTGTATGTCACCGCTATAAACTTCATCAAGTCATCGAATGATTGTAGAAGGATTTTTCAAGAAACGAAGCGTGCGTATATATACACACACACAGGACAGACAGACAACCACCACCATACAAGTGACAGTGAAAAAAATATCCAAAGTGACAAAAGTGACTAACACCACTACTGAAGATGGCGAGCAGCCGAAACCGGTCTAGCAAAAGGCCAAACCAGTGAGAGGAGACAGAAACACACGAAATCTACGGTATCCCGACCCCTCGCAGACCACAAAACAGGTATTTTAAACTCGTTAAAAGGGAGTTTTCAATGATCCCGATATTATATCATTACTGGCTGCCGTTTGTCTGAATTCCTCAGAAATGTATCTACAACAAAATGGTAATTCGCATACACTAAGGTACTAAAAGGTAGTAAAACATAATGGATGCATTATCCTAGATGGATTATAGCAAAAATGTCATCTTACAGCCCACTTTCTTCTTACTACATAGTACGTTCTGAATACGGAATTATATTTTTTTATAATCGGTATTAGGACCGGGAACACAATTTTCCGAAAAAAGCGATTGCCTTCTAGTCTTGGGAAGAGACCAGTCTTTCGGTTCCGTTTTGTATAATAGAACTGGTATGAGGGCAAGGTCTACGGTAAATAAGACCCCCACCGAAAATGAAGAGGTGAATCCCGGGCTGTATGGGAGGAGAAAAAAGAAACCCAGGGAGAAAGGGAATGGACATGGCATTATAGGAGATCGGCGTGCGGCCTCTATTTATTATGTAGGGCTCCGGCTGCATAATTCACAGACCGCCGCGGTTCTCGCCCCACGGAGGAGCCCTCTTTTCGCCACCCCCTGCCCCCTGCCACCTTCCTAATTGCCGGCTTTAAAACGATGTGAATAATCAGCGGCTGCGGTCAACCTTAATTATATTCTAAGTCGCACAGTCGCCACTCTGGGGTTCTGTTTGACTGGGCCAGAAAGGAGGAAACCCTCGTCAGCGCCAGTCGCTCGTTGCGAGGATTCGGATAGCCGGCGTGGGAAATATAAAGCAGTCCGCTTCATTTATTTTTACCCGGAAAAAATGTTTCTGTAAAAACCACTTTATTCCGCAAAGATGGAAAAATACAGGTGGAATTTTTAATTGGACCACTGGCAGATTTAAATGTACTCTTTCTGGTAAAATAATTAAAATCCTGTCAAACTTAAATATATATCTATATCTTTTATTTATTCAATTTTTTATTTAATGGACTGGATAATTGAAATAATTAATTTTCACGAAATTAATTCAATCAGTTCAAAGTGGTTAATTGCAATTTCGTTCATATATATATATATATATATATATATATATATATATATATATATATATATATATATATGTGTGTGTGTGTGTGTGTGTTAGCTAGCAAAAGACAAAACCTGGGAGGAGACACAAGTACACGAAATATACGAGAAGAAATATGTTTATCCTTGCAGATATGTATGACTACCGAGAGATAAATGGTATTGATGTATTCTGCCTGAAATTTTTCGGAAATTTACTACCCCCGTTTGCAATATTATCTCAGTTTATTATGTCATACACATGTATATATATATATATATATATATATATATATATATATATATATATCCCACCAGTAGATTGTATTAATGTCTTCTTGATTGCCAAATTTAATGAACTGCGTTGATTAGGTGTATTGTATATGATATCCACATTCTCTTATCGTGTTTTGCACATTATCTAATTAAATGCCACACGCTGCCTATTAAATTCAATAACAATATTCGTCGAGAAGCGTAAGAAACAAAGTACGCATTTATATATCTATAGAAGAATGGAAACGATTTAATTGTTCGAAATGATAATCGACGTAACAATTATAAATAAAATGGAACAGAATTACCTTTCTGGCAATAAAAAATATATTTCCCCCTTTTTTAATCCGCCAATTGTTATATGGCCCGGGGCAACCGCAAGCCGACGACCGACGACAATTGTTAATTTAGCTGTTTGAGAAGGGGAGATGAAACGGGAGCGAATTCGGAGCAAGCCTATTGTCGCTACCCTTATTCTTCAGGATGGATGTGACCCTGGAAAATATTTCTCTCGCCGGTTCGCAAAAAGTGGTATTAAACGTGGAAAAACTCTGCCTGTGTTCGTGCTTGGATTTAGACAGCAGGACGGTTCAATCCTCTATATGTAGAAGAAATTAGAAAGAAAATATTATCAAAACAAACAATAAAGTCCAAACTTCGATCACATTTTCAATACAGCTTGAAAACTCACGGTTTAAACCGACCATGTAGATAAACATTACTTATTTGAGTTTGACAGGCGTTATGCAAACATGGAATGTATTCCAAGGAGTATTCTACACTTTACAAAGTATCCTCCTATGGTTTATTCAATTTTAATTTGCAATTTAAGGAAGATTCGGCCCACCATTGGCGTTCAACGACTCTAGTATGCTCATTAGATTAGTTAGTACGTTTGTCCCGCAAAAACTGCTTTCCACCGAATGTGGAGTTATAAGGCCGCCGTTCTCAATACAAGAGGTTCGTGTACAATGAGAATAGGTTCGTGGAAGTGAAGTAATCGAAGGGGAAATCCTAAATCAACGGGAGATTAAACCGATGCGGGCGTTTACGCCATCGACCCATGTTCGAATCTCCTTCAGTTGCAAATTTCAACCGATTAAATGTTGTCATCGCTGCTGCGTAATTCTGTCTCCGTTGACCTATTTGTCCCTAAGCTAAACCCTATTCAACCTCTCACTACTGTATGACAAACGCAATTACAATACAGGGCACAGAATCGAACTGCGATAAACGCAATATGAATGAAAACGTGAAAAATGTTAAATGTGTTTCACATTGTTCACCAAGAAAAACTCTATGGTTATCTAAGCAATGGAGATTAACGAAAGAAAGAGAGCAGCTGAAATCATTTGCATAAAATACAAATCAACCGAGAAAATTGTCTACCATAGATAATTTAGTTAGCGACAATTATGTTATGATGTACTGAATTGCTATCAAGTTGAACTAAATATCGAAAAATGACACACCAGTTCCAGTTTCAGGGTTGTTTTTCCGCTTTCGAACCATGCCGAGTCTCGGATATCGGGGCCATTTGTTTGGGTTGGGAACAACCCCCTCATCCATCTATAAGATGGGTTTCGCTCGGTCGAACAAACAAGTGGCGGCAACAACGGTGGGCGGCGGGTGATGAATAGCGCGTTCTGATTGGGTTAGCGACGAAGAGCGCTTTCACAAATGCGCGATGACAGAGGGAGAGAGAGTGAAAGAGGGAAGAATGAAAGGGGGTACAATGGGAGGGAACCGAAACCCGTGAGAGAAGAGATTTAGTGATAACGTCCCGGAATTAATCATAAACCCCTCGCTTCCACGTCCCCGTCTCCCGTTACACGGAAACGGGAATATCGGCTAAATATACACCTGGATATTCAGTTTACTTTAGCGAGGAGCGTCGACTGTACATCTAGACATTTTAAACTAAAATAAGGGACTCTCATATTTACTTTACGTTGTGTTCACAGTACGCGATATTTCGAGATTTGCAGCGTACCTTCGTTTTTGAGATAGATACTGAGATATTCGGTACACGACGTTTATATAACCGAAACCTATCGAAACCAAGTCGTAGGATGTTCGTTCGAATATCGATAAATTGCTTAATATTATAATATCGGACGTCGTCGCAAACCCTACCGTAGAAGTATATGCAAGAAATAAAATCAAAACGAAATAAAATACAAACATTATTACAAATATCATTAAAGCCGCGTAGCCGAATGTCGGTTATTGAACCCCCCCACAGCGTTCTTCAAAACAGTACGAGATTACACATTCGAATTTAGTCTCATGTTATAAACTGTAGTACATTAATCGCTTATGTTGTTACATCTAATTGTTAAACAATATAATTTTTTGGTTAAAAAAAAACCAAAAAGAGCACAGATGATACAACGTTTCGATTAAGTGACGTCGTGTTGGTCCGCTTAGCTGTTGGGACGGGCGCCAGAATGGATTGGTACCAAAAACGAATAATTTCTGTGCGAGAAATATATTTGTCTGCGAGGAAACTGAGCCTTTCGAGCTGGCAGTTAATTTAGAAACGTCGCTTATTTTAGTAGAAAGTGTTTCATAAGTGTAGTTATTATCAGCGACTATTATTTTTTTATATTATTATTAAGGTGTATTCCTTTGTTATTATATAATTAACAATATATTGAATATATATATAATAACTATGTTTATTGTTATTTTTATTGCACCATGAATCGTATGCTACAAGATGGGAAAATACGTAAGTAGATTGATCTTATACAAATAAAAGCTGTGTTCAAGAAAGAACACCGCCAACAAGAAATCTTGCATATTCAACAAACTGTAGCCCCCTTCTATTATGTGTCAGTGTCCGGAACAATCCATGTTCCTTAAATAAGTTAGCATTCCCTTGACGCCTTGGAACATTCCCCTTCAGTTTTGAACAATGTCACATTTTTCTCTGAATTGAACTAGTAAATTTAGATTTGGCCTCGAGGTGGATCCGTCTTGCCCCAAGCCCCATGAAAAGACAAAAAACAAACAATTTAAAGTTTAGATTCGTCCATTAGTATTTTGATCGGATATATGTTGGGATATCAAATTTTAATAAACCAATGTCAATTGTATTACATTAGCGCACGTTCAAATAAGCTACAAAAGAAAAGAACAATGAGTGTAATTACTAATTGCTTACGTAATGCATACATATTTTAACAAACAATGAAAAAATGCTAGTAATGAAGAGTGGGGGAAAACTGCAGTGCATAGTTATGAATAAGGTAAGTAAGGAATAAAACAGACCCATTCCAATTTACTTTTTGGATCAGGGCGCCTTTCGGATGATCGCTCCAGTTTTCTGAGAGATCATTCCAGTTTACGGCGCCATGGGAATTTATTGAGTTAATAAATGGGCAAAAACATTATTTAAAATGTGAGTAAATAATTAATCAATGCACCGAGTCCAATGTCGCAGGTAACGTACCGGCACAGGATTATGTGTTATAAATGACAGGGGAAAAAATTTCAACGCACAAAAGGGGCGAACATAACATTCACCTCAGGTACGCCAACGGTCAAGACTTAGTTACGCATAAACGTTATTTGCAGTTGAGTGGTGGTCCCGGAAATGCTTTTTATCTTCGATCGTCTACTTTTCACTGATTTAAATTGACTTAACACCATCCACCCTGAGAGTATAACACCCGGCCACTGACTGAGGACACTCTATAAGGGCCCGATTTTAAAACTGACTGCTGGCCGGTGTAGGGGTGGAGGGGGAATAAAGCGGCAGGCCAAGAGCTGGCCCGGGCCTGGCAGCAGGCCGGTGGCCGCCGGCGGCCCATTCAGCCGCGCCGCGCCCGCGCCACCTCTGGGCCGCTCAATGAAGCCGCCCCGGCCCTATTTACAGTCTACAGCCGTACCACTCCAATCTAGGCCGTTGTGAATTATATTCGGACAGATGCCGGCGGATATTTTTAAATGACGGACTGCTCGCAGGTCGACACGCGAAAAAAAGGTGCGAAACGGCCGGTGGACAGCGGGGGGGGGGATTTTTTGGCACCGCTTGTATTCCAGAGATTTCAAAATTGCGCCCGCTTATTAAAATAACGTGCGATTATTCGAAGTGTGGAAAAACGCCAAATCCCACTTTTGGAGCCTCGACGAAGGCGCGAACTAATAGTTTTATATCGCATTTAATAGAGGCCGAACGGGAGAGTCCGGATGTTCTCCCCCTCATCGCGGACCCATTCCCGCTTTTTGGCGATCACGCTCGAAATCCTTTATTCTTTACAGTTAGTGGCCATAAGTGAAAATTGAATGGAATGGATCCAAACTGCCTCTTTCCTCAGCCTACCTTCAGGTGTGCCGCCGAAATCTTCCGACCGGGCTATCGCTTTCAGGGCGCGGCTCATTTATTTTAGGCGTCCGATAGAAGCCGCGGTAAATAGGATTTCGTTGTTTCGCTCCGGTGCATTAAACTGGAGGCGCGTTGGCGACATATAATTGGAGACGCGGCTGTGTCTGTGATGCCGCGGCGCGGTGAGCATAAAGGGGAGGGCGCGCGGTCGATCGAGCGGACGCGTGGTCATTGTCGGGCCCCGGCTCCGAGGGCTTTGTTCCCAAACCCGATTAGGGTTGGCCAAGCGCCGTACCCCATCGGCGGGCCTAATTTATATATACGCCGGCCCGCAACATTTTCGACTACCCGAGGGACCGGGATCTCGGGATTCGCAGGCGAAAAATTGTGTCGCCCACCCTGCCCTAGCCCTTCGGGGCAACCCCAACCACCACTCTCTCTCTCTCTCTCTCTCTCTCTCTCTCTCTCTCCCTCTCTCTCTTTCTCTCTGGAAATGGATTCTGGATTGGAATATTCAGCGGTCCCTCCTAACTCGTGTAATCAACCGAAATCCTCGGACCGAACAATGTATTGTTTCTATTACACCAGTTTCCTTTCTCCCGTCCCTGAGTTCCATTACAAACGGCCATTAATTTCGCTAGACCATTGTCTCCTGGCATTTGCGGATCCGTGTGGGTGCCGAAAAAAATCTACACCTCTTCCGATTGCACAGCAATAGTTAAATTATTTTGGACGAATTATAATAACATTCGTAACGTCTTATTGAGAGAATATAATTAATTGTATACACCCGCAGAAGACCGCCAGAATGAATGTATTCACCTCACCGATCACCAAACAGATATCTTGAAATCAAAAAGCATTCTCACAAGAAAATGATATACGATGGTATATATTGTGGGGTTCCATTTCAATTTTCCCAGGTATGCGCAATAATACTTTCAAATAACTTATTTACGTAATTATTGATAATATTATCGAAATAATATATTCAATTCGTTTAAAATGATGTTACCATTACTACGACAATGTTAAAAATTTCTTAATTAAATTTCAGTAATGAAAAACAATGGGGAATTTGATGTATTCTGAACTCTTAATGCTTCCTCCGAATATTTTTCAGGGCCTGACTTGAAATTCCACTGCCTAGACTCATATTTACGACCTCAATAATACTTCTAGGCTGAATATTCTTCTCTTATTGGAGTTTAAGCTGGTAGCTTAACGGAGCAGAAAAATGCCATTAATATTTTACTGAGTCTGGGTTAACAGTATTTGTTTCCGGGCATTTTTCCTCCATAGTATTGTTTATCAAACTTACATTAATGTATATATTTATTCCTTTATCGTCTGTTCTAATTAAAATGCATAGCGAATTCAGAATAGAATATAATGACCGAATTTTTCTTATCGAGTCTTATTTTATTTGTAAATTATGTTTCTTAAATTTTTTTTTATGGCTTAATCGTGCATTGTCACTATGCGCTCGTTTCAAATTTAATTAATACGCTAGTGCTTTAGTTTTCTGGAAGTAAATTTGGCTAGTAATTAAGTGTCAAAATTTCATTAGAAATTCCGAAACTAAAGTTGGGTATTTTGGTTCATTAAACATCAGTTACCCAGGTCTTGGGAGTTGCATGTCTGTACATTATATTAAACTCTAACTAAAATCTAATTAATAATTCTACTTTCGAACTTTGTTATATTTCAAAGAATTGTACATCTTTGAACAGCGTTACATGTCTTTGGTGTAGTTGTTGTGTAAATAATATATGCAGTTATTATTAGTAACATTTGCAAGGAGCGGCCAAGAAGTGGAAAGCAATTGGAATATTGTACCTTTGCGACATTGAATTTCCAAAGAGGACGTGGGCATCCCTGGAAAAGCGGAACAGCCTGTTGAATGCCAGCATGTCTGAATGAGAATGTCGAACTGTGGGCAAATAAGTAAGTAGTAGGCGTACACAGTTCCCGTATGACTGGGTGGAAATCGGACGCGACACCAGAGCCAGTGGAGGGAGTTTTCAACGCTGCAGGGCACACGGACAATAGTAAAAGTAAAGTAATACTTTCAAGGCTCGAAATCCTAGTTGGGTTATATGCGTTAGACCAGCGTATGATTCTCTTGTTTTCAACTGCAGTCATAACGACATCTCATTTTTATTCCTACCTCCATACCTTTGAATACTTTTCAAAATTAAAGAATTCAAAAGAGAATTTTAATCGAATAAATCTTTATTAAAACGTTGCTGTATTCTGTCTACGCTGTCCGCTTTTATGTTTTGTTAAACCGGTTTAGGCTGTCTACAGTGAATCTCCGTCGTGTTGGTTGCCTGTGGGGCGTTCACGCGAATAGAACAGTCATTTGTCTACAGAATTGAAAATAAATAGGAGAGCCGACTATAGTGATACAAATAATAATATAAATAAATATAGTCGAGCTTTATTTAATAGCTGTTGTAAACGAATGATCGGGCGGTTGGGGCGGTGATCTGTTCTATAGTGAGGGCGGGTCTCAGGAGACGACTGGGGGTAGAGGCGACTCGATTAGGGTGGCCCTCTGAGCGGCGCACACACAGCCGACGGCCAACAGCTCCCTGGAGGGACCGCCGGCCTTCACCACCGTCTTCACTGTGTAGACGGTCACGCAGGTGTGCGTGCTGCGTGCAGTACAACGCGCCCCCTCGCAGGCGCACTCAACAGCAACCAGAGTCCGCGGCCATACCCTTAGCAAAACAGACATTCCATTCAATAACGCTTCGCAACATCGAAAAGACGGAATTTCAATCTGTATAAATTTCTCACGACTGTCAGAAGAAATCTAACGAGCAATTTATTATAGATTTCGGGTTGTGTTCAAATAGAATTTCAGTGATCCATTATCATTAAGAGCATATTAAAATATTCCGTCGCATTTTTCTTCAGGCAGTTTGTAAAACATGCCACCTTATACACGACCCACTTAATACTGTATTTTTAAAATCAAGCACAGATGTCAGTCATTACGTCTCCCCATCAAAAGTAGTGTTACGAGGCTACTGCTCTCAATACAAGTTGTGAGAGTTGTGTGTAGTAGAATGTGCGATTTTTCTTAGTAAAAGCAGGCCAAGGAACGGACGTAACTCGAATTAATAAATGCCTTAGCATTAAACTAAACCTGTCTTCCTGCGGTAGTGTCCTGAGTCGAATGGGGCACTTTCCGACCGGGTCTGTCTGCTCCCTGACCCACTGCGGTCTCTGTATGAAGGACATGTCCTGCCTGATGAGGTTGTTGTCCTGGAGGAGGCAGACGCTCCTCGCCTGGCACTCCTCCCCGGCCTCATCCTGCTGTGTGCCGCTCCACGCTATCGAGGAATAGACTTCGGACGACCTCTTCCTTATCGCCATGCACACACCGCTCTTTTCGCTCAATCCTTCCCACAAAAACAAACGTAAAAGACCTATTTATTATCATAATCGTCAAATCCGTATCAGCGATCAGGGAATTTCCCAGGATCTCCACACTGACCAAAGACAAATTGGGATCAATTTAATAGATATTTACCAACGAATCAGTCAGCTAAGCTAAAACGGGACTAGCCTAAAACCAAATAGGTAAGTGTGAGAAAAAACGAATGAGTGAAAGTAATTAGTTTCGAAAAAATAAGTAATCTAAGACTTGCAGTGTCCTTCGAAATAATTAGGCGATTTTATTCATGTCCTAAGGTATTTATTTATTTTTAATATATTCTATTGCAGTGTCAATTCAACAAACATCTACGCTACCTAGGGAGTAGATGCTTTGGAAAAATATCTAGGGATAAATTCCATTATCTCGCATTTTGTAAGAGTACATACTTGACGCGATTAATAATACAAAATACGAATTTCTGAACACAGAGCGCGGATAATTTGTTATCCTACCGAGTTCGAATTGTTTATCGCAATGGCGTATCAGTTGGTTGAGGGCTTGGTTGTTGGGCGTGAGGACCGCTTGAAGGGTCCAGAGTGGGAACAGGAGCTGAAGGAGAAGACAGGCCGGGCTCACCATCAACATCTCCGCCTCCACCGGCTCCGGCTCCAACCTGGATACTGACGTAGCGCTTACGCCCGCCCCCTTTCTTATACATCTACCAGCCCGTTCACAGTTATAATCCCACACCGCCCCCGGAATCGAACCTCGGACAACGGCCGAACATGTGGCCAAGCCTCCAAATCCGAACTCCTTTGACCGCCTCCGCACAAAATATCTCCCTTTTCGTAAAACCCGCAAACGGTCGGATATTCTTGTCCCCGAGACCGTCTGAAGCCCTTATTCTCCAAATCCCCCGGGTGGGACGTTTTTCCGTTGAAGGATAGGTCCCCGCTCGTCGCCGGCTATTTATATTTTCTGATTGATAAGGGAAAATTTTCTCCGAAGAGCATCGCGCGATTGTACGTCCACGATAAAACCCGGTCATTCCGTTAAGTGCAGCTACATTTCATTATTAAATGTAATCGTCCTAAACTAAACCGGTTTGGGCGAATAACGAAATTAATTAATGTAACCGGATGCTTATGTTGAGTACTGGTATGATGTGTGACTGGTAGATTTATTCTATTATAATATTAATATTATAAAATGAATACACTTTTTAAACAAAAGTACCTAGTGCAATATACGTAACAGTGCCCATTCTGTACTCGTCAAATTTTATCAAAATTAATTCGAAAACTGTATCAGTATGATTAAATATGTTGTAGTAGCTGCTACCATCTGGAACAGTAATTGACCATCATTTAAATAATTGTTAATGTTTTTTAATTCAATTCATGCTATATAGTACGGTATAATACATACGGAATGCAAAAGTGTGTAATCCAATGGAAAGAAGTCATAGGCGGTGAATTCAACCTCCCTCCCCATTACCATGTGCAACGACATCACCTTCTACAACACCGACAAATTGTCAACCGATAACAGGTTTTATAGCACCTCTGTAACGCTTCAGCGCTCAATCCTAATTTTACTTACATTATTGGACAGCTCCTTCGTCTGGTCGTCTACCATTATATCGTAAAGAACATCTGTGAATCTATTTGACTAGAAAATAATGATATTTTGTCGATTATAAAGAACATTCATAGTAAATAATATGCATCAATAATCGTCAAAATGCAAGAATTAATTAAATCGACACGCACCGGTAAACCGAAGTAGATCGAATTTGAACTAAGGCGGGTACCTGTTACTAGTTATAAACGTAGACAAAATATTTTTATTGTAGAATAAAATAAAATACAATAAATATACTCTACCCAATTCGATTTGTCATTTGTGAATAACCCTATTTTAGCAGAATCTCAGATGCAGCTCATAAAGAGAACATAAAATTACTAGCGTATACCTCATCTCCTGTGGTCTTCGCGATGTGGACGACGCCCCAGAGTTCGGCACTCCAATAACAAGTCCAGAACACCAAATTGATGACGTAGGTCAATTTAATATTGTGGGACGAATTGACTAAGGCGTCAGTGATGACGTAACAGTTGCTCGTGAGCACTATGAAGGTGCACGTGACGCCTGCAAGGGACTGAATCGCGAATACGCTGTTGGCTCGGTCGCCAATCGTGCAGAGCGAGTCGTGAACCTCGACGAGAGTTTCCAACTTCCAGAGCCGGCCGGCGTAAGGCGAACTGTCGCCGGTCGATTTCAGCCTGTCGGCGATGAAACGGAAATGGTCCTTCAGGATTACCAGCAGGACAGTGTAGTGCTTGCGGAGCAGGTGGGACAGAAGAACGTGAGTTAGAGTCATGTGCATTACCATGTGCCTTGTCTGGAAGTCTTCATCCCTGAGATAGAATTGCAACACTTGGAAAATACAGTAGGCTATCAGTCTGACAGCGATGGCCGCGATCTCGAAACTGAGATCGTACCTGATGACCATGCCGAGCCGAATTAGGGCCCTGTCAATTTTCCTGAAGTCGTTGTAAACGGCCGATAGCGTGCGCCTCTTCAGGATTGTGGCCAGTATGGCTATGGCCTCGTACAGTAATATGACCACCACCTGCACCGTTCGCAGAACGTCGTCAAGCTGCTGAGCCTCTTGCGTGGACGCTGAAATCAATACGTTGCTCAAGCTGAGACCGATCAGGATGCACATCTGGAGCACCGTGACAGTCAAAAATACGCCTTGGATACGGCCATCGTCAATACTGAACGGGAGTAAACCCAGGTACCTGAAGTGGAATACGGGATAATTAATTGTTTTAGGACTTACTATTTAGCCGAATCGTCGTATTCTCTTATTACAGCCTGAATAACTTTCGAACCTGAAAATTCGTTTTGCGTTGGTATTTGATAAAAAAATATCTCGTTCCTATAATATAAACATTATTTCGACCATTCACCAAAAAGCGCGTTTTCACTTTCTATGACTGATATATTAATTTGAATCATAAATATTATTTTATATTATTCTGAATTCTAACCTGGAAATGGTGCAGAATGGCCTGATCGCCGTGAACACGTTGCAAGTAACGAGGCGCTTCATCTTGAAAAACTTCATCTTCACAAACCGAGGTAAAGTGTAACAGTAAGAAATACTCGTTCGATCCCTCCAGCGTCACGCCTATTCTGCCCTTAATGCTGACAGTATTAATTATTCGAGTAAATAAAATTGCAGTGGGTAAAATTGAACTTTTTTAAATTCCTATTGAAACAGTGGATTTATGAAGCAGCAAGCTCAATTTCAACTCGCCGTCTCTAGTGATATACATGAACAGCCGCAGAATTAAATATTGCGACGAATTAATAATTTATGACTCGAAATTAATATGGTTAATTTATAAACTTTTGTTGTGGAATATTGTATTCGCAATGAATTGAGTCAACACATAATCACTATAATTTTCTAGCTTGTTCCTTACACTATATGAGCTGCGAGTCCGTCCAGAACTAGAGAACACGCGGTAATAAAATTAGTTAATTTAGGAAAATGACTCTGAGGCAAATGGATGACCGAATCGATGTGCGTTGTGTAGCAATTTGTATTATGAAGAAGTACTCTGTGAGTAAACAATATTAGAGGTCGCCTCCGTATTAACTTAAGGCAATCGATAATTATTACTATTTCTAATCTACCTTAATGATATTTTAATTTGATTAACAGGAACATTCTATTGTATTGCATAAATGACAGATCGATGACAATAATTTGAATAGATACGTACGTTAATATGTTTCATGGCTTCGTTTCTTCATTATCCTCCCTATTCTGTAATTATTATCAATGTGATCCTACTTTTATAGGCTCCTGGCCGGAATAACTCGACCGAGGCTGCCCCGAAACACATGACTCGGTCTCGAATGAGATCGAACAAAAGATGAGGACGCAACCGAATGATGCGGCATTGTATAATTCCAGGCCGAAGTCGGAAAAACAAGGATTTCATGGCCGTAAAAGTACGGTAGGTAAGCCCCCAGGACTTTCTATCTCTTGAGCAGTGAGGGATCTTTTGACAATGATCCCAGTCCTCATTGATACTCGCTTATGTGGTGTTTTTCGACCTGGAGTGTACTAAGTTGGTCTATGGTCTATTATCTTGGCAATTACGAAAATCGGTTTCCTAATGTCGTAGAAATAGGTAAACTTTTTTAGGATTAACCCGTCATAAAAGTTATTTTTAAAATTATTAATATGGTTAATTTCATATTTAATTAATTAATTGGGAACGTACAACCGATTTGACCAATCGGAACATTTTCCTTCTTGTATTAGTAGAACAGGATCAAGAAGGAGGTACAAAATCCTTTGATTCTTGAAGTCGCTACCAGATAGCAGGCAAACATCCCTTTCTATTACTCTCGTGTGAACAACTAAAATATACTAGCTAATTCTACATTTAATGAGAAATATTTTCCTATGTTATCCATGCATTATTAATAACAAGAAATTTTTAAAAGAATCATAACAATAAATTTTAATTTGATACACTAATAATACTATAATGTGGTAGTAATAATCCAGTACTTTGGAAGTGAAGCCTTGGACTTGAATTTATTTAATTTGTATAGCTAAAGAGAATTTAGTGAATACATTTCATGACAAAATACAATACAAATTTCAATATGTTTATTAATACATACATACATTGTACATTGTGCATTGTACATTGTATACAGAGTTATGAAAATTGTACTAATATAATGAGGTATGTTGCAGTAGCAGCAATCATCTGTAATAATATTACAAAGATATTCTCATAATTGCATATATTTGTTGTTGATCGATAACGAAATTAATTAATTATAGTGATAACATAATTGAACTTACTGAATGGAATAGCGTGTAATCCAATGGAAAGAAATCGTATGCAGTGAACTCAACGGTCCTCCCCATCATCAGGTGTAAAGAGAGCACTTTCTGAACAACGATAAATGTTTAAATTGGTTTTACACCCTTACTAATTACACACAAAGTTCACACTCATTGAACCTATGCAATATGCTTACATTTGTCGAGATTTCTGTAGTCTCGTCGTTGACCAGCATGTGGAATAATGTATCTGTGAATCTCTTTGCCTGTAAATATTAAGACAATTTCCTTCATTAGGTTTCATACTACCGTGTTAAACCGAGTAAGCCGAGAAATATTAAAAACCTTTACAATACCAATGTTATTCATCAAGTTATTTGGGTATAGGGTCAAAAATATTAGTGGATCTATTGCAAATTTTTAAAAAACTATACTTAGAATGAACCTCATCACTCGATTTTTTCGACAGATAAACGACATCCCAAAGCTCGACGATCCAAAAAAGAGTATAGACGGTTATATTGAGGACATAGTTCCAGTTGAGCTCCCGCTGCGTTCCCAGAACGCCGTTGGTGATGACGTAGCAGTTACCGGTGAATATGATGAAGATGGCGGCGACACCGGCCAGGTTCTGTACGGCGAAGGCGGCGTTCGCCCGCTCGGCCACCGTACACAGAGAGTCGTGCACCTCCACCAAACACTCCATCTTCCAGATACGCCCCACGTACGGGGAACAGTTGCCCAGCATTTCGAGCCTGTCCGAAATGAACCCGAAATGATCCCTCAGGACGATCAACAGGGTCGTGAAGTGTTTGCGCATCGAGTGGCACATGAAGGCGTGAACCGATATCAGGGGCTGGGTATAATTGACGAGCCTGTCTCTGTTCTCACCCTCGGCTAGAAAATAAACAACGCAAGCGACCAGCAGCGCCATTCTCAGCAGTGTCGTCAAAACCTCGCCGAACAGGTCGTACTTGAACACCATTCCCAGCCGGGAAAGTGCCTTGTCGACTTTGCCCAGTTCGAAATAGAGATCGCTCTGTGTTTTTCTCTGTAGGAAGCCTACTGTCATCGACAGACAGGCGTAGGCGTACAAGCAGCCGGCCTGGAATTTGTGTAGGAACGCGTGGAGCACAGGTATGTTGACCCAAGCGCGGTCGGTCAGGAAGAACGCGAACGAGCCCAAGAAACACAGACCGTGCAAAACCATAACGACCAGCCACACTTTACGAATACGGTTATCCTCGAAACTGAACGGGAACAGACCGATATACCTGGAAAAAGCGTAGATCGGTCCGACGGCCTTATAAACGTCCGAGGTCCCGAAACGCGCGGTCAAGCTCTTCATTGAGAACTATACTGGCATTTGAAATACTCCCTCATTCGTCTACGTTAGATTCTTTCCAGGGGAATCGTCGATACCGATTATCGCTAGTGTAAACATAACCTGCATTAGCGGTTGTCATACCCGCACTTAATAAATCGAAATTAATATACCGTTATTTTCTTTCATAACAAGAAAGGAAAGCCCGCGAAATACATCTATAACAGTAGTGGAAAAGTGTGATAATATAATGCAAATGTAAATTTGTAATTAATTCGCTTGAAAGCTACAATCGGATATTTTGAAATTAATTAAATAGATAATTAACGCGTGTAATACAGTTTAACATTCGATTTAAAATAAAAATAATTTTGTTATTGCATTATATTTCCTTGCTTGTTTCCTCACTAGGAGGCTATCTAAAATACTTGCAATACAATCAAATATAGTTAAACCAGTTTTTATGATCTGATTGATGGTACCGAATGACGATTATCATTTTATTGCAGTCAAACTTTCGAAAGTGGAATGTACCCACTGAAGAATGCTTAGATATGCTGTTCGGTTGAGTATTAAGCACTGATATTGTTTAAAATGGGGGAATATCTACGCCCCTCTGGAGCTGACTGGACAGAAATTATAGACGGTAGTTTGTCGAACTACGAAGAATGTGTCGGGCACTAATGTTCCTCGCCACCGACAACAGATGGCGTTGCCAAAGTTGGGCAAGTTGGATTTCGATCAAACTTGAATGAAGTGGAGACTGCCGGGAATTAAAAAACCTCGCCTTTTCCGTCTGTTATTTATTTACGGTCGCATGACCAGCCGGTTCCGGAGTTGTGTTCAGCTGTCGTCACGATTCCGGTGAGTTACCAGTCTTTCACGATCCTGTTGCATTTGCACAGATACTATATGTACTACCATATAATATTTGATTTGTCAAAGACGGCAGAATTTTGGCAGAAATTTTTTTTCATTATCAAACAACCATAATAAAATCATTACTATTAATCTTATTCCAATTACTTTCATAAGAATAGTCCGTCTTACGAAAACGGGTACAAAAGGTAGACAATAAACTTACTAGAATTTGCTTGTTATCATTTTGACGAAATTTCGCAAGAATTGTTCACACCTTTTAATTGATCATATCCTCCTAAGCATAATCCATGTTCTGTTCGTATAGGAAAAACACTAAGGATTTAAATGTTTCCCATTAATTTAACAAAATATATATTTTCGTTCTCAATTCACGAAGAGATACTAGTTTTTATATTGTTTTGTTGACAATATCGTGTAATTTTTCATGGAAAGTTATTATTATTCAGAGGAACGCTAGTTGAATAAACATTAATTTAATGTAGGAACGCATCTTAATTACCGCCTAGTTGCCACTATTTACCGTAGTCAACTTACGTCAGTACCGGTAACAGGTCATGATCCCCAAAGAACAGTTTTGTTTGTTTGGACGGTAGTCATGGCAAAGGCCCCGGCTTTACGATCGTTGATCACGCGATTCCGGGCCAATTAATGGAAGGGCATTGTGCGGGTTAGTGTCCAGTGCGCCGTGTTATCGATAAATCCGAATATTATCACTGTAGTGTCTCGAAAAATAGATTTCGTCAAAAGCATAATCGCCAATGAAGCATCATGTTGTGGCCGTAAATGTTCAAGTATTGTTGCATTCAATAATATAATATTATCATATGGCAATACACAAAATGATAGAGGGATTGCAGATAGGGTGCTAAACACCACATGAGCGCTAAATAATTATATATTCCAAATACAGTGAAACAGAGTGGTCGCTTTCACGAATCTGTGATGTCGCATACGACGTACAACAAGCTGTGGGATGTGGCCCAGACGACTTTGGACGAGGCGACGCGGCTGGACGTGGAACAGCAGTCGGCGAAGCCCTCGCGGGACAAGAAGGGCTGCCGCAGTGTCGTCGGGGCGCTGTACACCCGCTACACGAGGGCGGTGGCGGCCCTCGACCAGTGCTACGACCAGATGGTCCAGCCCCAGAAGCGGGCCCTCATCAGGAGGCTCCTCGAGGCCAGCATTGGCCGAATGCTCGAGCTCAAGCACGAGCTGGTCAACATCGACCTCTCGGAGTTCAGCTACTACGACGACGTCATACTGGAGGACTCGGCCCTGCCGTGGGACGTTGAACCGAAGGCACCCACATTTTACACTTACGAGAGGCGCCGCGAGATAGCCGAAAGGAGAGCCACGATCGACAGCATTCTCAGGTGCTCCCTACAATTAATTCCCTGTAGTAATATCGTAATAGAAATTTAAATTGTCATTATAAGAATGAAATGCACACGTAATATAATAATAGACAAAACCTATTACATTGTGAAGTACTCAATGAACAAATACATGAAGACGGAAAATGAGTGTAAAAGTCGCAGCAGTGTTAAAAGTATTTAAATATGATACCGGGAAACGTTCCTACAGATTATTGACATATTTCGTAACTAAAATATTTAATTTTTAAAATTAATATTTATTCTAATAGGAAATACTGCTTTGTAAAAGTATTATCTCTAGGGTAGAATTACAGAATATACCTGTAAAATTATTGCGGAAATAAAGATGCGACGGATAAATTTTGACCAGAGGACTGGGCTATTACGAGGACGAGGAGGAGGGCGTACCGCTGACCGAAGAGGGGGCCGTGAGATTGATCCAGGTACACGAGAGGGCCCGCCAGGGCCGGCTCAGGGCCCAGTTCATGAGGGAGATACGACAGATGAAGGAGAAGGTGAAGACGGAAGCGAAGGAGAGGGAGGAGGCGCTGGAAGATTGGAGCAAGAACGCGGCGCTGAACATACAGAAGATCTGGAGGGGCTACATAACGCGAAGGAAGATAAGAAAGAGGGTCGTGGAGGAGATGGTGCTGATTGGTATGTTGAGGGGCAGCCACACGCCCCACGAGCAGAGGCAGAGGGCTGCCCAGGTGAGGGAGATCAGGAGGCAGAAACAGCTCGAGCATCAGGAATTGTATGAAAAGGATCTTATCAACGAGAAAGAAAAGGTGTGTGAACCAATGTAACTACAGAAACATAATCTCAAACAGCTTTTGAAGGTATTTATACACCTGCTTGTTGTATTTGGCGCTTTCAGATAAAGTCTGCCAAAGGGGCGAAGATGATGGAGAATATGGTGGACGAGGTCAGAAAATGGTTCATGGACTACAGGAGTCAGACTGGGAAGTTCCCGGACCTGCCGTCAGAGGAGGCGGGCGGCTCTGCGCTTATTTTCTCCAGGGGCGTTGCCGAGAGCGAGCGCAGCACCAAGTCAACAGCGGCATCATCCAGGGACAGTAGAAGTAGGATTAAAAATATTTCTATGAAAATCGTTTTAGTATCAGAGCGAAGACGGAGAAGCTATTCATGAATAGATCGAGGGTAGAGAAGGTTCACATCGCGTTAAAAACTAAACGGTACTCGTAAGGGAATTTTCCATCCTGAGTCGTATATTTAATTGTAGCCTTCTAGTAGTAATGACTACTATAGTTCAATACTTACTGACCGTGTGCTCGGAATGAGGACAAGACTGAATAATATATAAAACAAAATAATCGATTGTCAGGTAAGCGGGATAAGAGTGGTAAGCGGGGGAGCAGAGAGAGGGAGGAAGCCAAGAAGAAGAAGATGGAGGACGAAGAGGACCTGGGCTTCAAGATGGGGCCTTCGAATTTCCTAGCGGACCTTATGGTCGCCAACACCGAGTACCAGGAGGTCTGGAAGTTCATGGACGAGACAGCGAATCCCTCTCAGCTCCACTACACGTCCATTATACAGACCGAAAAGACCACAGAAGTAGAAGCCGAACTGAGGAAGGTTAATACAACTTATACCTTTTTTTGTAATAATCGATTCTATATATTAAAAACGGTTCACGAGAGTTTAGTAAAATAACGATCTTATTCAGATAGCGATAATTAATCGCTATGCATCAAATTATGTTCCCTAATGCACCTAAACTAATTTATTTTTAACTATGTACTTATCTATGGTATTCAGAAAATACTTATCTTCACCTGAAATTAAGTTGAAAATAATTCTTTCCGCTCACAGAATGAGTTAATTAAAATTGGCAATACTTGCGGCATCAAATCCCATGTAGGATTGGATGTTCTACACATCAATCTAATATTTTTAGATAGTAGACGTCCAACTGAGAATCGAGCTGGACCACCTGCAGGCGGCTGTGGACAGGGACAAGTCGAAGAAGGGAAAGAAGACTAAGAAGGCTTCGAAGAAGAAGGGCCGGAGAGGCGGGAAGAAGAGCAAAAAGAAGAAGGAAAAGGACCTGACCCCGGACAGGACGCTGGAGTCCCTGTTCGAGGAACTCGTCAGCAACGGAATTATCAAGAAGTACCCGCAGGTACCGATTTCCGATTTCATGGGCGAACGCTCGTACGCCAATTACGAGCTGAGGCTGGAGGGCAAGGACCCTTTGCCTTCTTTGGGAGACATCAGACAGGTGCGTTCTTGACCTAGATCACAAAATCGATTAGGTCTATGAGAGTATCATCTTGAGTAGTGAGTACGTTACCGCAATATTTAATCCTCTTGCTATCCATCTCTATAAATACTCTTAATGTCAAGTGTTTATTCAACTGATTGTGAAATAAAAAAAAAATTTAAATCATATTTCATATTTTACAAATATAATTTTGTCCATGCGTGCCACCATTTCAACAAGTACAGTAACGCTTTATTATTTTTCCACTTAAGACTTAAAAAATGTTTCAGTAATTATCAAAAAGGAAAGCAATGAATATTTGCTTCGCTATAATATTTATCACTGATTGACAGAATGATTTAATAATGTAAGAAAAAAATCTGTCGCTGTTATTAAAATATTTCTTATATTAAATCCGGCTGATCCGATTCCAAGACTGCAGAACAACATTTGAAAATAATTATCTGACCTTTGATATTGCGAATCAACACAGTACGGTCGTAAAACATCAAAATTTGAATGAAGTACAAAGTAATAAAAATTCCTTTCGAGCGGTGCGTTCTTCGGATGATTGTGTTAACAGCAGATTAATGTTATGCGGGGTATTTGGCTTATTATCCATTGCGGTATTGTTTGGAGGTGATGATGGAGTATTGTATACTGCCGCTTGGCTCCAAAGTTGTTCATCAGAGCTCGCCCCTGGTGAAGTCGGTGTTGGTCGCCGGCCCTGCGGGCAGCGGCAAGAGGCTGTTGGTGAACGCAGTCTGCACGGAGGTCGGGGCCACGCTATTCGACCTCTCCGCTCCAAATATAGTCGGCAAATATCCGGGCAAATCCGGCCTCATCATGCTCATGCATCTCGTCTCCAAGGTCTCCAGGTTAGATATACCTCCATCGCGCTCTCCGGAACAGTGTATTAATACGATTGGCAACGTGACAGTGATTAAATCCTAAGCGTGCTTCACTAGCACTAGAACATCATTATTCAGACGAATGACTGTATATCGCTATGACTATACAGCATAATGATTTTATGGGAGGAATGAAAATTTGGATACTATAATGTGTTAGAAAGGATGGTATTGCCCAGATTTATGTATATATATATTTATTCATTTTGAATATTTTCTTTGAATATTGAATGAATGAGTGTTTTCTGGTCTTGATTGGAAATCCAATTCAAATAAAACTATAGAGGTTTATATTATAACAGAATATTAACAATGAAATATCACGTGGAAGTACTCGATCGTTTCAGATTGCTGCAGCCATCCGTGATCTTTATCGATGGAGCCGAAAAAACTTTCATGAAGAAAGTGCCGAAAACTGACAAGTCGGATCCGAAACGTTTGAAGAAGGACCTGCCCAAATTGGTCAAAATGATTAGCCCTGAAGATCAGGTTAGAGTAATTTCACTGTACGTTTATTCTGTAAGTTCCTTAAGCGTTGTCACCGCACCGGTTGTAGTAACAGTATGTGTTTCAGAACTGGGAACAAATAACGTTAAATGGGCATTTTGGAATTGCATTATTCAGACTGAAAATTGTTTAATTTGGGACAGGTGTTGGTGATTGGAACTTCGCGCTGCCCGTGGGAATGCGATCAAAAATCCCTGGCTCAAACCTACCACAAGATGATACTGATCCCTAAGCCCGACTACGCGACCAGGAGCCTTGTCTGGAGCGAACAGCTCTTTCAATATTCGGGGCTCTCCAGGGAGTTCAACACCTCTTCCCTTGCCCGGATTTCCGACGGATTCACAATTGGTACAATAATGTCGGTTCTCAGGGAGGTAACTATATTTCGTAGTATTTCCAACTGAGAATTTCTATATTTTTCAAAAATATTTCGAACCCTATTTATCTTAAAAATAAATAGGGCGTCGGTATAACTCCCGAACGTCATAAACATTTGCCGATATCGAATGCCCTGTAAAGTAACGATGATTTTATTATGGTCTTCATTAAAAATATAGCAAAAATAATAACATCCTAGCGTTATAATCAACAAGTATCAAACAACACTCAGGTTTTGTTTATTCGTTTCAATGGACAATTTTTTAGTCTCTTATTTTTCATCAACTAAATATTTTATGTAACATGACGCATTATGTAATATTGACTAAGATAAGTCAGTGCCCCTTACGCTCCATATTCCTTCAGGTAGAATAAGGTTGCTCCTTTCGCCATTCACTCCTTAGAAACTACAGTTAATTAAATGAAAACGCTAAAAGATAATGAACGTCGGACTTTGTATAAATTAATTTTGATATCACGAAAGAAAGTGCGTCATTGTTGCGGAAATGAAAGGCTTACCCTGGTGGGTAGAATTATTAAATACTAATGACGATGATGAAAAGTCTAATGTACGCATGTGATAATGTTTTTAGTTCATTCAATTCCTTTGGCATTCTCTAGGACTCCTCTTATGGTAATAAACAAATCTTGAATATCTGGATCTCGACCCCACACATTCAAAAAATGTTGATTTTTAGAATCTTAAGAACTTTAAATTTAAAACCTTTTAATCACGGCAGGTCTCTTTACGTAAAGGTCCCTTAGTGCCTTAATAGTTCTGAAGGGTTTTTTGAATGTTATATGTGGGAGTCTAATTTTTCTATATGAAGGATACGAAGGTGTTGGTCAGTTACGGTGAATCGATATTAACAACCAGTAGACAACCAGCATAGGAAATATACAAACTTACAAATTTACACATACAAATTTCTTTCAACACGTCACGATTTATAATTTATTTATGACTATCCTATACCTGTCTTGTCCGTGACAGGTACTGACCTGTAAGCGCGTACTCCAGTTGAGGGTGCAGCAACTAACCCACGCCGAGATCATCAACGTGCTTTGCAAGTACGAGCCGCTGTACAAAGAGGAAGAGGAGGCTTTCCTACAGTGGTACCTGAGGACGCCAATCGGGAGGCGGAAGACCAGGGCCATCGAACTGGAAGCGGAGAGACTCCTCGAGAAGACCCAGAAAAGGAAGAAACTTGCGTGAAATGTAATGGAAAGTAATAAAAATTGTTAAAAACGTGGTCGGCGGCCACTATTAATTTCGCCTAACTTCCTAAACTAACTTCTAACATCCTAATGATGAGACAAGTTATTATGGGAAGTTTGAAGGCTGCCGTTGAAACAAAAATAAGGAAAAGACTGCGAAGGTCCCTCAGTCCAACCCGCCACAACCGAATGATTGCTGCTACGCACTATGACCATAGTAATAGGTTTCAAGAAGAACACTTAGTCTATTAATATAAGTAGCAGTTAAAATAATTTCAACTGATAGAAAACTAAAATTACAGGCCTATTACGCCAATATGTTTAGGGAGTGTAGGTGTCTATTAATGTGAGGAATGCATAATTTCCTGAATTGATACCTGCAGTTTATAAGCCGAGTTTGAAGTCTATTAGACTCAGTAAATTATATAAAAAAATAATGAGTTTAGAATATTGTATTATAGCTTAAGTTCTTGTCGGATTATCGGTGAAAAGGGGTGGTGAGGTTTTCAGTAGTATTTGCGGGGCGAATATAGCATCACTTTTTTGTAGCAGTGCGAAAATATTTAAGTGAGTCGTTGAATGGAAGCTGAGTGGAGTTATTTCTAAGTTGATTCCGTGCCGATATGCATTAATAGTAAACTGGATCACTAGTGAATCAATCAGCCATTATGACTCAATTTATTCAGACATCTATTAAGTTTTCCTTTCGATTGGCTCAATCATTTTTATAATCGAATGTCCTTAGAGCTTTATTGCGGAAAATATAATTAATGCACATAAATCTCCTATTTTATTATTAGAATAAATACGTTTCTGATATAGCATTTGGATTGGCATTGGGAGGAGATGTAATTTTCTGCCAGTAGAACTAACTACATTCCTCTGTTATATTATCATATTTGATATTTTGAAGTAAAGCACTTTTCAAGACAATCCAGAAATTTACGTAATTGCCATAGTACTAAAAATAAAGTGGGCTCTGATTCTTTGATACGAATATCCTCTCACTTTTTTATTATTATGGAAAATATTGTACGTAAATATTAACTTAGCGGTGTAAACATTGCATTTTTTTGTCCCCAGCATAAATAGATTGTGCATACAGAACAAGAATTCCAAGTAGTATTTGCGCATTCATTAGTCGATTGTTTCAACACTCTGGCAACCCACCCACAAGAAATTATAGGGATAACCTCAGCTCCGATTATTACATTTCTGATTACAGCAGCTAAAATGGTTTAAATACGTTTTTTATATGTAGCCCTTTTTTTAGTTCTCTATTTTATTTACATTCATTAAATAATTTATTAATAATGTCGCATTTAGAACCCTCGCAAATGCCGACCAGAATGTAGAATCAATTGTTAATTGTGTTATGCATCGTGTTCCCACGTATTAATACTATGTATTTCTGAATATTTAGAGTTGAGTTTTATCAGTTTTTGTGTTTGTGCCAATATCTGGTATAAATAATACTGCGCTTCGAATCGATTATGTATGACCGGTGTAATGACTTGTGAATGAATTAGTTTCAGCCTTCCTATCTCTCCATCTATCTCTCCGGTTTATTTCAAGGTTAACTGTGAGTGAAATCATTTTTATCAGGATGATGTGTTGGTGAATGGTGGAACGGCAAAAATAGTGGCCGACAATTACAATGGAGGTCCGCAGTTAGAACATCCGCAGGTAGCCGCCAATGTAATTGCGGGTAATTTGTAATATAATTGCGACACGTGTTATCTCTGATTCCGATTCAGGGCTGCCAGCCATTAGTTTTAAGTAATCGAACAATTATGCCGGATTTCATCCCCACCTACAAATTTAACGGATCAATTACGCGTGATGAATTTGGCGCGTATAATTATTTAAAGTTATTAAAAAACGAGAATAATTGAATCAAGGCCATAAGCAAAAGCAAAAAAGAAAAGAATCTTGGAAGGATAAAAATCTGATAGCTAGAAATAGGAGAAAGATTAAAAATTTGTATGTCACTCAACATATTTAATGTTTCGAGTCGATAAGGTCACTGAAATTCGAACCTTATGCGAAAGGCAAAAGGAATTGATTGAACGAGCGATCTATCATCCTTTTTCTAATACCATATTCTTTAATCATTTCCATTTGTTTCTGCCTCTAATAAAGGAATGACCGTGTGTGAATTTAATTAGGAAACACGAAGACGGTTAAATTGGTTTCTTAATCGTTCGGTAAATTTTTCCGGTAAAATAATTCTCGTCCTCAATCAAATAGAAGGCTTATTGGCAAAACTAGGATTACAACACAAATATCTGAAGGACTACATATTTAAGAAGCGTTAGTTAATATCAAT
Source organism: Lethocerus indicus (assembly GCA_019843655.1). Lineage (NCBI taxonomy): Eukaryota > Metazoa > Arthropoda > Insecta > Hemiptera > Belostomatidae > Lethocerus > Lethocerus indicus. The sequence goes on along the minus strand of JACDQD010000005.1, from coordinate 21,749,835 downwards.
TATGAACTTTTCTTTTTTTACGTCATTCTCTCTTCTGGTTGGCACGCGTGAAAGTTATATGGACAATAATTGTCGGTTAAACGGATCGTTTGTTCCGTTCATTCGGTTCGCGTTGCAATAGTTTTGAACAGTCTGTCTATAAGTGGGCTTCCTTGAGTGCTGTCCCTTCTGTGCGGAGTGCCGAATTGGATGTTACAAGATGGGTGGATGGTGGGGCCGTAGTCGAGCGTAGTGGGGCCGGGGAACTGACCGGGTGGTGGTGGTGGTGGTGGTGATGGGTAACTGAGTGTGTGTGGTGGTGGTGGACCAGTCTGTGCTCCCCGGTGCAGAGCTACGCACAGCTCTAATACCGAGGCCCATTTAAAACCCCACAAAACCGTCTCGCAAATTTACGAAAAATGGACGTCGAGTTCGAGAACCTGTCGTACACCGTCGGATGGTTTAAGACTAAAAGCAAGTATCCCAATGTTTTTACTAGTTGTGTTCCTTCTCTGAAATGTTTACAATGTTATTAGGTCATATTTTTTTCTAGTGCCCTTCAAAAAAACTCTTTAACTATACATTTTAACTAGAACCGATAACATGGTTTATTGCCAAATATTAATTTCAGTGGTATCATTTGATAACGTCGCAGGTAAGATTTCTAAGGTCAGAATCTTTAGAAAAATTTTATATTAAATTATTTATAATTTTATTTGTAACATAGATTTTAAGAAGCCTCTAAAGTTAAAAATGTTTTTCCGCGCCGTATATTCCTGAATCATTCTGGACGGGAAAGGTTTCGAAACACAAAATCCGACGACATTACCTCTAATAGTTCAATTTTCTGCTATTACAAATCATTCCAAGAACCGAAATGTTCCCAGCCGGTGTAATGACTACAAGAATTGGCCGACGACCAATTTAATCGCCAACTGGACAGAAGACACTTTGCGCAAGAGTTGACAAATAGAGAAGTTGTTTAAAATGTCGATGTCGGATTTGGAAGAATCGTTGGTCTCACTCTAATTAATTATCTATATCTGCAACTGTGGGCAATGTGGTTCATGTAGTGTTGGCATTCTGTGCTACTGAAAGAGTTAATTGTCATTACAGGCCTGCTTAGAGACAGGAATATAGAAGGGTTTCCAGTATAGTAGATAGACAGTATGCTAGATATTATCCAATATACCATACTCAGCAGTATTCTGTTCTCCTGTTCTAATAGTCCGGCACTGATTTTATATGATTTCTAATGGTACCAATTATTTTGTTTTTTCTATCGTTTCGACCCCAGGTTTCATAGTATGGATCTGTTATCATCATGATTTTATTAATCATACTTTAAGCACTACTTATTTTATTAGACCTCTTTTGATTAATGTACAAATCTTACATCATATTAAGAAAAGAAATAACTCCAAAAGAAATCTGATGGTGGGGTTCCTCCAGTAATTACCCGTGCAATTAACCCTCTCCTAATCTTGAACAGCAAGGACATCTCGTGCAGCATTCCCTTAGTAATGTAATGAGGTACTCTATACGTGTCGGCTGCTGATAGAGCATCCGGTCAGCACTGTTTCACCCTGAGTCTGTAACGGGTGGAGAACAGGTGCGATCAAGTTTAGCCACTCACATATCTCGCGAATCTTTCCGATCACTTTAGAAAGGAATTACGGGCCACCGTAAATCCAGTTTAACATTAGCTCACCATTACATCTAAATACCGTTTCCAAGATGGCAATAATGTTATAACCTATCACTGGCTCTCTTTCAACCTTTGGGTACTTTTGATAGTTTAAATATTTTAATTTAATTAAAAATTCCATTCAGCATTGGTCTAGCGAAGGTTGGCTTAAGAAAAGTGGCATGACAAACAATCAACCTATTTGGAATAGTCACTTTGTCATTAACCTTTCGGGATAACATTGACCTTCTGGGTACTGTCATTATAATCACAATCTGCGGAACTATATTTTGATTTGAATTGCGTTCGACATTCAAACGGTTATGGCGCAGTATTTTGGGTATAATATTTGATTTCTTTTATGGTTTGAAGTACAAATTCATTTATACAGACCGTCTATTTTATTTCAAAAAGAACGCACCGTCGCATCAAAGTGACGTTAATCACGCTCTCCATGACCTGTTTACAAAAATTAGTCTAAATACATACAATTTCACTGAAAAACCGTTCTTGAAGCTAGAATAAATCCGGACTGAAAAGTCAATATCTTCATATTAAGTAATGTTTTTTTTCATGCAATAGTTCAATTTATAATCTGTTGGTGTGAACGGTGATGTTAAACACGACAATGTGCTAGTTTTACTTAAAGTTCATTAGTTATTCTGATACATTACTTTTTTATTTATTTTATGCAAGTATGATTTTGTTTTGTTTCTACGTTTCATAACACAACCCGCTAAGGGATGTAATCGTGATTGTAAATACATTTTATTCGATTCATTAAGTTTAGTTATAATTGTACCTGTTTCATATAATATTCTCTGTCAAATTGAAAAGACTGGGAAAATCTAAAATTACAGTGTTGTAGCCTTGACTATCATAATTCATCGAGGATTTCACTGTCACTCAAGAGATTGAGTGATCATCATTTAGGGAGAGGAGTATAGAATTAAAAAGTAATCGTTCTATTTGACTTGTAATTTCATTTCAGACTCTCAATTTGTTGCCAAGAATTTGGACCAAACAAACAATTACGTGCTTGGTAACCGGAATATAGGCATAGTAATGAAACACTTAGCAGGAACAATTTAAACATTATGAACGTTTTAGCTCTTGGTTTAGTAGTACTAAATCTGCAGTTTACCTGAAAAAAAACCTCCCTCAACAGTGGTCGTTAAGTCTCAGCTTTCACTGCAATCATTAAATATTTCATTTAGTTTGACATTCAATTTCCTAAACGTTATAAGAAAAAAACATAACGGTAGATTTATAACGATGCCTGTTCAGACCTGCTGATCTGAAGGCATTGCTGGACAGAATGTATATTGCTGAAGGTAAGCAAATCAATTGGCGCGTAGTATCGTGAGCGAATTGACTTACCACAAGATCCGATCAAACTAGTTTAGATTTAGACCTCTGACAGGTTACGCTTTGGCTTCTTGAAATTGTCAGTAGCATTCCGTCAGTATATTGATGGCCGATTTAGTCTCGTCTGGTAGGAATGAAATGTTCTGTCTATATTATTATCTTATTAAACAATTAATCCGGGTGCACGAAGCCGGTAGGAAACCCGATTAGCAACGGAATTGCAATTAAAATAAAAAAAAACATTCTTCTAACGATGGGCCTCGGTAAATTGCAGTTCTTTCGAGTATAAAGCTCAGTTCCGCCTGTGACGCCATTAATGACTCCATAAAATTATTTATATAGTCGTCCAGAAAACAATCAAATTAACGTCTACACATTTTTACTTTCGATTAGTCATTCGGTCGCGTTTTATTTACTAATTTATTCTGTCCGTTAATAAAAAGAAATCATCATTAAGTATTATCACTTTTGCGATTTTGCCCCTAAGATAGAAAATCACTCGTTACGTTGTATTTCTACGCTCATTCGTGGATAATGCAAACCATATTAGGTATTGGGTTTAGGCCAAGATAGAAGCGTCGTGAGTGGGTTTATTTGTTTTATCAGCAGTTTTATCTGAAATGTGGTTTCTGTGGCGCTTTGTTTTCCGGTGACCAACATCAGAATCGAAACTACAGAAGCACTCGATTTCGAACCGACTTGCAAGGTTGTTTTTCCGTGACGATTTTCGCGGTAGTTCCACTCTATAATCCACTGCATCTTTCTTATCGGCCCCAGATGAATGGTTCAATTGAAAGCGTTGGTCCCTGGCCGAAATTAAGGAACAAATTGAGGGCCAACCGGGCGACTTTCTCTGACTTAAAAAAGGTGGTTCGCTGAAAATTCCTGCGGTGCTGTGCGCCAGGGAGCGTCACGGACAGCTCGCGGGGGCTTTCACCGACTCTTCCCGGCCAGAGAAAGCAGAGATATGACGCGGCTTTTATTCGTCTTATCTCTTTGTTATGAGACCGCGCGGGGCTTCACACACGCAATGCAGGCCTCCGACGACGTCATTAGCCTAATCACTCGTTATCTCAATTATATTCCATCATATTTTCGGTGAATATGAGACGTTTCCTTGCCCCCGCGGGGACTTCGGCAGTAAATTGCCGTAAGTTTCCCGTGGGTTGCAATAACTCTGTTTCACTTCAATTAAAAAAGTACACCGGACAATATCCTCATAATAATTACACGAAGAGAGTTACACCGTTTCGTGACCGGTGATAGAGCCCGAGGAACGCATTTCAGCGCTCCGAGGAAAGACCTTTTCCCACCGGTCAACTACATACGAACAAGGATTAAGGTTTTCTCTCTGCGAGCTTTTCCCACCGCAGGTAGATAACGCGGATGCCCCCACGGGACGGGACGCGAGGAATTAGTATCTCTAAAGAAGGTTAGTGGAAACTAATGGAGCGCAAAAATCAACCCACGACGTAGACTAAATAAATTCAAAGTTCAAAATTCAATTAACGATCGCCAGGACAACGCGAGGAAAACATTCACTGATACCAATGAAACGAGAGAGTGAACCAAAAAAAGTTAAAAGATTATTGCGAATTATCTCGAAATTGCCGATGTTTCAGTTAGTTATCTTTGCTAATGTTAGTTATCGCGTTGGAATCACTGGCTGGTAGTCCGCTGTGTATGAATTTATACGGGTCAAGGATAGGGTAATAGCAATTGGCCGTAGGGCTAAAACGCGCCCCATACATTCGTTCGTTGGGTTGCGAAGAACGGTTCTTGTAATACAAAACAAGTGTTATTGGGCATGTCGTAATCGTCCCATTATTCGGGTCGGCGAGTGTTCCATTTCCTTTTCATTGCCAATTGTCTTATTCCTCGGGCCATCACCGCTTCCCCGAGCGTTGATGGATGGGCCCCATTATGTGAGGCGATTGGAAATTGCACGATTATCGCGGGAAGTGATGCAATTCGCTGCTTTCAGTAATAGTAATCGGATAAACAAACAGAACCCACACTGTTTGAAGAACGACGGTATAAATCATATTCAACTCCTAGTTCGTCAATATATTCTGACACGCTGATTCGGAATTCATTTTCGTACTGATGCCAATGAGTACCATCGAACATAAACTATACGTTGTTTTTCCTGAAATATAAACCGTTATTTTCTTTTCAGGTCAAACCCACCATCTAATTTTTCAATGCCCTGAAAAGTGCCAACGTTATCTTCTTTTTCTAGATCTTTGCAATTGTTTGCAAATTCTAGAAAATTTGCAATCGCTATCGAATAAATTACACGATTATGACCTACATTTAGAATGAGAATTAATATCCTGTTTGAGGCTGAATCATATTTTGTATCTTTTTGAGTATCATTACTGTGTGAAATAATTGAAATGGAAATATCTCAAGTTCCTAAAATCCAGAATAAAGCAAACATTTCGTAAACGTATTAATTTGGTTTAATCTCTCCTTTGTAAGATCATTTTGCGGATATTCGTTTGGAGTGAAAAATCAGATTTGTTTTTTAACAGTGACATGTGTTTTTCTTCTCTAAACGAGAACATATCAACTGTTATTGTGTAACATTTTCTCAAAAACGCAATAAAGGACAGCGAGAATTTTTGATCCGAAGTAAATTAAATCGATTAAAGTAATTTATTTAATCAAAGCACCAACGCACTGATTTTCTGACACAGCGAAACATGATAATATAGACTAATATTATAGAAACTTGTAATATTATATAACTGTTCCTATTCTTAAAGTGACCTAGGAAAGGTGATGTGAGCAACGGTATATCGGTGTATCATTTCAAATGTGTTAAAAGTTGGATGAGCCAACTGCTGAAATCAGCGCAACCACTTTTTTCGTTCTCAATTATACCGCCACGGCTACAGAGAAGCTGTGGCTTGTTGGCCAATAGTCAGAAGCATGTAGGATATTTTTTGCAGAGGAATTTATGTCAATTTCTTTAAAATTACAGCCCAATCAGATGGTTTTGGACTGCATCAGTAATGCAGTTCAGGGAAGGGTGGAGGCTTTTTAAAATTATTTTGTTTGTCATTAAAAGAATTTTGTAGTTATTTGAAATATGCAACTGAAGGAAAATTCTCTCTTTCAAGCAATTTGGATGAATTTTTGTCTCAAATGCAAATTTAAATTAATTATATCTAATTTCAACTGTTTACACGAGTTGAGCTCGTTATTTACTCCGTTAGATTTCAATTTCTTATTTGTAATAGTCGTATAAAGGATTTAATGCAGGAATCAACTTGATTATTGCAAAACTTCGTGTTACAATTTAATAACTGTTTATGTTCGTTACAACAATAGTAATTTTATTACAAAAAATCATTAATACATATATTAATAGTAATATTCGTATCAAGATATTTTACATTATTTTTACCTCAATCGTCAGCAATTTAAATTTCTCTTCCAGTATTTCTTAAATTACATGAATACGTATCGAATAAACCAGTTTATCCTTTGAGGGCGTGGACGTTTAAATCATTATAATACTTACACTTTAGACATGGTATTAAGCCGAGTATATCCTGAAGGACGTACTGTTCGGTCGTGTGGCTAAACTGATTCCTGATGGCGGGGTCACTGACACTTAATACTACTAAGCCCATAACGGATTCTATTCATCTTCGTCAACTCCTGAGGGGGAACATCACATCAAACGAGTTCAAGGCGTAGATTCTTTTATAATGTACTCACGTTTCCTCGTGTTCTCCTGTATAGATGTAAATAATAAAGCAACTAAAAATGAGAACAGATAATATTAAATGTTACCGGAATACAAATTTTCTGTAACGCTCCGAAAGCATCAGGCAACATTCGACTATAACATAGTATTTTTTAGAATGATGTTTGATGGATAAGTAGAACGTTTAGTTGGGAATTAAAATTGTATTAATACAGCAAAGTACTTACATTATGAATAGTCTTTGTTTAACCCTCACAGAAAAAATTAGGGTTATTATGCTTACTATAGATAATATTTTAGCATCATATTCATAAAGTACGTACGCAATTTTCTGGATATTCGTTGGCTAGAAATGTTAGAAGTTAGATGTCTACAAATTGTCGGGGAAAGCCGGATGCTTTGTCCCGGAGTGGGGCCGATTGCACGCGATACGCTCGGCTGGCGGACTGGTAAACTCGTCCCACCGTTTCCTAAATAATTTCTTTCCTCGGAAGAATACTTTTATCTGAGATTAAATTAAATTTTCAATACCTTATTGGTCTTCTTTTGGAGGTGTTAGCTTGCAATAATTTTGGTTCAGGGATTAAATTTCCGAACGAGTTAAAATTCTGACGGAAACAATCGCATCGTAAATACTGAGGAGTCAGGCTCGAAAATTTACAAATGCAATCTTCCTGCACGGAAATAGGGAAACAATGCCAACGGCGCGAGAGGTTTGTGCCGACCTGAACAAACATTTCGGCCCACTGAATCATGCCCAACGCAAAACACCTTCCTAGCTTTCCTCATAGCGATATGAGGTAAGGTATAACTATAGTGGTGAAGTGGAATTCGATGCTATTCATCCGCCTTCGTCTACCTCTTCCTTGGCGACGGTTCGAATAAAATGCCAAATGAAAAATCTGTACGATATAAACCTTTTATGTAGCGTTGGGTAGCCTAGAAATGGCCTGGTCTAGCATTGAAAAATACACTACCGGTCACAGCAGACGTGGCTTATCTATAATAGAATATTTATGATGCTAAAAGGGATCGAAGAAGTTTTTGAACATGGAAAAGGGCGTGCTTTGACATGGATATAGATATACAGAAGCGGTAGCTTATAATTGAATTTTTCCTCATTTCAGTGTCGTCTTTACACTTGTTTAGTGCTGTCAATTAGTATTTTGGGTATTTGAAAGTGAGTTACGACGTACTGTTGATAAGGTTGCGCCAGTCGAATAAGCCAAGTAAGTGTGTCTGAAGAAGCCCCTGTATTTAACCGGTTAAATTAAGCTTGCTGGATTTCATCAAAGGCCTACAGGCGTACAGATAAACGTTATAAATGAACGCGCGTTTTGCGTGCCTCTCATTATCAGCATTGCTGACATAAAGGGTCAGTTGTAATTATTTTATCAGTGAAATTCCTGTTCGCTGTCATTTCAATGCGCTCAGTTTTTTAATATATTCACAAACGTTAAATTCACGACATATTTGGCCATTGAATGAAGTTACTAATTAGAGTGGCGGTTTAATAGTCTAATACTTGCGAACAAATGTATTTTTTCTACGCACCGAGTAATTACTATGAGAATTGGGATACGGGCTAATGTAGCACGTTGACTGGTGAAACACTTGACTAATGTTGTAATACTCCAGTTGTCATAAAGAAGAAAGGTTCATTGTAGACCTATGATAGACAGCGTGACCGGTACCCCATTCTTCCATTGTTTCACCGATGACCTGCAATCTAACTTATCTATCCCTTCAATTACTTCCAATCAATTGCGGGTTGATTAGCATTAAAAAATAATTTCCGTACCAACCAATAAGAATTTCTATATCTCCAGATAGAAACGGGCATTCTGTAGTAATCGAACAGATGAAGGTATGAGATAATGACGAAAAATACAACTAGTTTACACAAATGGGTATGAATTTTGAGCCGTTGTAGAGGCAAATTTATTTTAGTGAAAACCAACACTGTGAAACAACCACTTAAAGTTGTTTATTGTATACTTTCGTGCCTGAAAATATATCCTCTTTCTAATGAGAATATTTGACATTTCATTAGAAATGAAACCAAAGAATTCTTAATTAGGAAGAAACAATTATCGCCGAGGGATTTCCATTGGAAAGCTCAGAAACTTAGAAAATGCAAACGAGAAATGGGCCCATTAGTTGTAAGAAACTTCAGTTGCTAATGTCCTGTCTGACTGGTTTTAAATGTAATTGGCAGCCTAAAATAAACTTACAGAAGTATGAGCGCTGTATATTTCGGAATACGCTGAAATTATACATTAAGAGGCTACGGGATTATTTCCATCAATATATTAAATTGAATCTCGAAGTATTCGAGCTTGACGTATTCGTAACAATAATTGTACATGGTAAAAACAAAATCAGACAACCTTGAATATCTGATTTGTAAATTCAAAACTTGATAAAACAGTTTTCAAACCCCTTATCCGTGTAGCTAAAGTTTTTTTGGGCATATCGGCAAGTTTCCAGTATTATGACAAATGATGTAGCAAATTAAAAGGATTTACATACCTTTTAATATATGTAAATTCACAGATTAAAACGCGATGTAACTAAGATATGAGTTCAGATTTCAGATGGGCTCCGACGCTAGTATCTTAGCGAGTAGGCGACGGTAGGGCAGTGTCAAGGTCCGGCTGAAGAGAAAGTGATTGCGGAGAAACTGACCATTTAGAGACCCCAATCCTCGTTTATTGTAGTAAATAAAAAGTTTTCAGTGCATAAAATAATTCACTACTTTTCTCTCCAAAGGCGCTTCGTGCTTCATATAAATAGTTTGCAGTTAAAAGCGTAATAAAATTAATTAGAGAAATGGAAGTGAAACTTTTACTATTATGCTTTATTTTTCACGAGACATTTTCTCTTATCGCTTAGTAACGTAGTATATTTTTAAATGTTAGCAAAAAGCCGACAAATCTGCTACGACCAATAGTCCAACCTCTACGAAATAAGCCTACAGACAATATTGTTTTCCACCTTCATCGGACATGGGCACGAGGTCGTGCGTTAGTGGAAGCTCCAATTTTTCAGTTAATAAAAAAAGACTCATGTTTGCTTCTTCGGTAAAATGCGGTTTACTGGTTTTTTGAAATTTTTTTATTTGTTGTACAATCAACCTTTATAGCTGTAGGTAAGGTTCGGGGAAAGTTGCGGTTTACTGAAGAACAAAAACCACAAGACGACCATGAACGGTTCACTGTCCGAAGGTTGGGCTACACCACATTTATTTCAAACACAAAATGTGGCGATGAAACTTTGTATCAGTTGAAATTTATAACTAAGGAAAATTTCCGTTTTGTTGTTTGTCATTGAACAACTGCTTCCCATCTAAAGTGCAGTCATCAGGTCGCCACTTTCAGAATACGTGTGATGATGACAATGGGTTAGGTATAGGAGGAAACTTAAGCAAAATTTAGAAGTTGCTGGAGACAGATGTCATTACCGCGTAATTATAGCAGTTATGAAAAGTAAGCACATTGAACCCACAGTCCCATCCCCGGGAGTGGGCCAAATATTTCTCAATTTCAAATTTTCAACCCATATAATATGCGTTCAAAATGTAAAATATATATATTACAAAGCAAATTGAAGATAAAAAAATAAATATAAGGGTATCCAATTCACAGCAATCCCTCTATTCTCCTTTACATGGAGCCTGAGTAGTTTCTGACGGCAGACAAAACAGGAGTAGATAATTGTCTATTCAGTATACCTATTGAAGGTCCTCTGACTATTAGTGGATTGCTGTTTCTCTATCCCTTAATCCATCATTCAGGCAATTATCCCATTTTGTATTTTCTCAGTTTATCTCCTTTTGAACGGGAATCAATTCATATCAATTTAAATTGAAGGACATACCACCTAGGAATCCGGCAGGCAATTATGTCCGGCCCATCTATTCCTCGTTTCTGTTTTATTGTACAAAAACACTTACAAGCCTTGCGGTGATAGATCAACACCAATTACGGACAAGGTAAATACCGGTAAAAAAATGAGGACATACCAAGAAACGCAGTAAATCCTCTGTCCGGTAACAAAATCTCTACTGCTTCTGACTCCATTTCCACTTGCTTTGATCTTTCTTTGCTCCTCGTTGGTTCCCTTGCAAATGACTGAAGCTCTCTTCAAGTGGCCGTATATTTTTTGTTCAAACTAAAAGTTTTCATTTGTTGAGAGCACCGTGATTATATTGTCGGAGTGTTATCAGACGTGAATCCGAGGGCCGGAATCATTGGGATGAGGGCGATATTCATAAAATATGGGAAAATTTAATAGTGTTCAGATTTTTATTAGGCACAAAGCCCTTCTGAAGTATTATTTCTTCTAGAAATCTTGAAGCTCAGATTTTTGAAAGGATATTCAAGAGGGCTGAAGGTATCGCAGAGGCCAAGCTATTGAGTCAATAAATAAATAATAATACAGTACTTTGGTAATTGTATGGTATCATAAAATACCATCCACGGCATCATAAATCGACCAGTACAACCGTTAACCTATTTTGTCTTTAGTCCCCTTCTCCGGCACCATTAGTTTTCGACCCCAGAAACGACTCGGAGCGTGAATGAAAGCACTCGTGTAGAAAGTTGAATTAATATCTGCTTTAATTTGAAACTGATTAATCTTCTTTTTTTCGTCCCGATATACATCTCCGGCCGCTTTCATTTCGCTAATACCACACGGGCCATATTTTGTATTTCCTGGTCCATAAAATTGGACCTCCAAGAAGGCGGGAGTCCGTCTCTTTAAATTGATTTAACATAACTGCATTTCGAATTCACGTTGTTGTTCTTTGAAAGTTGCGCAGGTGTTAAATAAATGAGTCAATTTCCATGCACTGATCTCCATTCCCGGTGTAATATCTCTGTTTAATAAACATTTCAAACTGCCAATGCGCGTACTAATTTACGGCGTAATACAAAAGTGGGTTTTGCATGTTGGGTTGGATGAATCATTTTTTTAAAGTGAATAATTACTAGCGAGATTATATCGATTTCATACCAGAAATTATTTGCCCGCTTACAATATACAGCTAAAAGAGTCTATTTCATCTTTTGGCCATGATCTTTATTCAATAAAATACGCAAAAAAAGGACTCCGCGGAGAACGAAGACACTTCATAAAAACTAAAATAACTAAGAAATAGTATTGGGTTGCAAACATTTGGAATACCATCATCTTAATTTGGTCCCATGTTTTAAACTGTCCCAACTGTTTATAACTGAACACTTGAGTTATGTTATTACGAACTCATATACAATATACACATAAATTGAAATATTTTTTGTGTGACCAACCGAGCTTGCCTTTTGCGTGTAAATGATTCCGAAGAGAGTATTAAGACCGCGGGTTATTAACAGTTGCAAACATGATCATTACTCAACCGGTTTCAAGCTCGACTTCAGATTAGGGGAGCTTCATTGCATCCGACGCATAGCCACTGCACTGAATAATACTGAAATAATACAATTTGTAATCGACCTTATTAGATCCTACAGATAATTATTTTTTATGGGGATTACGCTCTCCGACCTAAGCATACTCCGAATTGATGGACGTTGGATGGGCATCAGTCCCAGACGTCCCTCTTTCGAACGTGGATAACAGCGTAAGCGACTGACGGCCAAAACGTGACTATGCCATAATCACGATCCCACGCCCTCAATCACGTATATCCAGTTTTTCTAGTCATCTAAGTACGACATAGATTCGCGATAAGTTTTTACTTGTTTGTTTATACTTTCTCGGAACTCGTTTATTGAATCTATCAAAGCTGAAATGAAAGGAGAGCTGAGGAGGAGTGTTAAAATAACTATTTGTTATCATTTATCCATTTATTAAGTTAAACATATAAAATTCCCAAAAATATGATCCCGCCTATAAGAACGTTTTACATCAGCTATAAACAAAGTTTTGTTTATTAAGAAATATAATTTAATAACATGATAATTTTACACGTATAGACATTTTTATCATTGAAACGAAATAAAGGAGATATACAATACTGGTCTCCTATTCTTATTAAGACCTCATTGGGATAGGAGAAACAAATGATTTGCTATTATCATAAATTTAACCTTCGACTCGACAATGAATAATGTTAATAGGGAGTTTAACTACCGACTCGAATGTCCATCGGTCAAGGTCTCAGATTAGACATAGTCATGAATAATCATATAGAGATTCGAACACGTCAGAAAAATTTAAATTTCTGCGAAACAATGATTTGTTGAACGTTTCAGATATTATCAAAATTCAACAATATTCATTTTCTATGAGAATATCTGAATATCTGTTATATTCATTTATTCAATAAAACATTGAAGTGTTTAGATGTTCTTTAAGAGGTTCGCATTGGGATTATATGACAAAATAAAATATTCTGTACGTAATGTAATATAAATGGAATTTGGTAATGTAGAATCAATGAAACATTTCAGTCCAATTTCCTCTTATTTCCACTAGTCCTCTATTGTCAAGAACTAAATCTTGAGATAATTAAACGTAGAGTGAAATGTTTAGATCCATCGTAGTGTTGAAATGTTTTATTACAATGAAAATATTTATAAAGGTTATTTGAGAATTATCTCCTGTCGTCCTCTATATGATTGTCCTTCTGTATTCCACTCACGATGCCTCATAAATCATAGAAAACTAATCGCCAGCTGCTGAGCATTGACAGTCATTACTGAAACAGGAAGGTGCCCAAACGATATTTTATTCGAGACAAAGAGAAATGATCTGCTAGTGGCCGGTACATCATTGTCATATCCTTCCTCGGCAATTAAACGATGAGGCTACTGACTTTGATTATAAATTACCACGCGAATTTCAGTATGCGAATGGAAGAACTAGAATTAGTCATCATTAGGTTGTTATTCGGAATTAAAAATATCAATAAATCTCATTTTCATCGCACAGTCCATCGACGATGCATTGCGCAATATAAGTAAATGGGAAAACAATCTAACGCTGTTTTAATTTATCCAAGTACGTTTTTATTGAATATTTGGGACTGTTAAAAGTTAAAATTGATCATTCGTAGCACCCGGGCATTTGATTTGGTATGGTCTTAATTCTTTGTGATTCATTTCACAATAACGGAATAGCTCAAATATCAACAATTGATAACGTACACACCACAATTCAGATATCCCAAACGTCAATAGCATATTAGTTCATGAACCTTGAAACAATCAACAATGTTATCACTATCATAAGCGAAACAGAACAGCGATTACACAAGCTTCACACATCACAAAAACTGAGCCCAAAACATCAGGAAGAGACGCATCAATAAAAAAATATCCAAATTAAGATAGCGCCCCCTTCTCACGTATCAATACAAGGAAATAAAAAAACAGAAGGACTGGCAAGGCAGGATTTAGATGCTCTACTAGAAACTATAAATAATTGATACGAACATCAAACCAAATACAGAATACCAGTATACAACCGGAAGGAATGGAGTCTATAAAAATAGAACAAATTATAGGCCATTAAGCCAGACTCTAGCCCGTGGCAAACCATCAACGGATACATAAAAAGAAATGGAGAAGTACAGAACCTCTAAGGAGCCAAAATAAAATTAAAGCAAAAAAATCAGAGTTCACCGTATACCAGGCTACTGTACAAAAGAAAGGAAAACATAATAATACTATAAAATCTATCCTAAAAATTGTAATAATGCAATGACAAAAGTTATAACAATGCACGATAACAGTGACTGGTCGGAAATGGGAACAGCTTTTGAGGATTTCAGACATGGCCCTACCGCCATTATAAGAAGTCCTTGAGTGTTTTGCAATAATTTCGTCACTTTTTTCTTCGCCGCATTCCATTATGCGGTCAGCATTGCTTCCCCGAGGGCCCATTTACAAGTGTGCCAGCGAAGTGTTACCGGTTGCTGTACTTACTACCACCTCCGTTGTTGGATTTATTCTTAGCCTATAACGGCATAAAAACATCGCCGCGTGATTACAAAAATTTCGGACCGGCCAGCACTGCATCCGAGTGCGCACAGCGTATGGTGCGCGCGGCCTCCACGCAGAGACGGCCGGTGTCCGTTTCTAAAAACCGTGCGACGGCATCCGGAGAATGTTTTTTGTTGCCCAACAGACACTCGGGTCACAAGATTGTCCGCTTTTCACAGTACACCAGTTGAATAATGCAAAGGACATACACGCAAGGATATCACCGCTTGTCGACTACTGTTTTTAGTCTTCACAACAGAATCAGTAATACAATTCGTCAAGATGTTTAAAATTATTATATGTAGAACATATTTCAACCAAAGACTTCTTGATTGATGGAAGAATAGCATTAAATTGATTGTTTCATGTTCGATTATTGCCTTACTAAAAAATACTTGATAGATAATTGACGAGATACTTGATAGAATATTTGAAGTATTGTTAGTTTAGACTGAATACCATAATTTGAAAGAGTAGTAGAATAAATATGGTGCAATAAAATTTGAAATTCCAGAGTTGTTCGTGTTGATTCGGGAGCTCTGGAGAAAGAAGTCTATATTGAATGTGTCGTTGAACATTTTACAGGCAATATAAACCTTTCTTGCGGACGTTCAAGAGTCCAAAGGAAAGGACAGTTAGAAACAAATGGGGGAAAGTGTGTTTCTCTGTCGCGGAGCTATTTAGCCGGCGTGTAGATTAGGGAGGGAGCGCCAGCCTACTGAGCAGCTCTTGTTCCTGCAATTTGCCGTCCGAAGCGGATGGCAGTAATTGCGGGGCAATTCTATAATATTTTCGAAGCGATCGCTATTCTCGAACCCTTTCCAGTCCTAATAATAACACGCCGTGTTCCCATGTTTCCCAGGAAACCGGTTTGGACATTGTGACTACAATCATTTCACTTCTTAATATGTAAATTTCGCAGTAGCGCGTACAAGTACATTGACCACGCGTTCCACATTCTGTAATGAGGTAAAGCAAGGTTTTAGAAGTCTGTTCGAGTCCAAACCAATGTTCGTAGACTTCAAAGCACTCGGAAATAAGCAGGACGGGTTCTTTACCCACCTTATTCATTAATCGTTCCTTATTAAGCCTATAAGTAATCTAATACCTCGTGTATTATACCTCAGGAAGGGAGTCCTGCGGTCAAAAATTAAAATGACTAGTTGTACCCGGAGACAGTAGTTGGAACCCTCGTGCAGCCCTAAATAAGCTGTCAAAATTGATGACAAAACTCATAATAAATCTACTCAATGTGATTAGATATTTGAAACGCTTTCCCGACAGTAGTATTTCAGTCATATTTTTGACTTATGAAAAAAATTGTTCATAAATCTCGCCTTGTTTTTCATTACGGTTGCACCTTCGTTTCATGTTTCGTAATGCGTACGTGGCGTAATCCGTCGTCAGTTGAACGCGGGTTGGGATACTTGCAGGCGGTATTGCGACAGTGGGGTGATTTTTATTTATTTTTCGTAATATTTGAAAACTATTGTGCAAATGATCAATCCTTTTCATGGGCTTTGTACAAAGTCTGAAATAGCTCCCTTTCGACTTTGTCTCGGCATTTATTGTGAACAACCATTTTCTTTACAAGAGACCCGTATTATGTCACCTACTCCTGGTTTGGCGATTTTAAACAATTTTCCATTAGTTTAACTCAATTTCAAAGTAAAAGAATCAGGTTTCTTTAAAAATATAATGGTACTTCATTCATATTAAGGTGTAATGAAACATGTACATTTACAATTGTCCTAATTACCCGAAAATGGTTTTCTATACACTCCAATAATTGTCTTTATTTCTTTTCATTTCTCGCTGTGGCATTCACATACTCGGTCCTGTAAAAGACAGGAACCCATCAACGCCCACATATTGAGCGTATGTAAAGAATAATGACCAACTTTATTTATCTGATCATAATAGAACAAAATAACTGGAAACAGCACTACAAGGAAAAATCTATTACTGAAGACATAATTTAAATATTAATCAGTTTTATTTTAATACGTATTCTAGTAAGGATAACATTTCTACCATGTTAGGAATGGAAAATCATTCCTTCGAAAAAATCGAGGTAATTGGTTCATAACTGGTTTTGAGATATAATATAAAAAGAAGGTTGAAATTATTTTTCATTTAATTTCTTTCGTCTAAAGCGATTGTTCTTGAATTCATCTTTGCATGCGCTTGGAATGCAAGATCTTTTTTAGATTAAGATGTGCGAATAATTTCGAAATTTCTGTTACAGAAAAACAGCTTTTACGGAGGGTGAGCGGTAAATTCAGGACTGGCGAATTTTCGGCCATCCTCGGTCCTTCTGGCGCCGGAAAGACAACTCTCCTGAACGTCCTCTCAGGTTACAGGTGAAAAGTTATTATTTTTTCAATTCAACAATAATTTCTGTAATGTTTAGCTTTCCCTTCAGATTTAATAAGTTCCCGCCACTTGCAATACCATAGCCATAATTCTTACGATCTCTCTGTTTCCGCTCGCTGAATTGGTCTGATGAACTTACACTGTTTGATAATACCTATTTCCTTTTAGGAGGAATTCCAGTAAACCGCAGAGTTTACTGATATTGCCAACTGCAGGTCACGAAGTCGTGGTGCGTCGGTTCGGAAATGATTAATATAAAACTGTTGACGGCCGATTCGTGCAGCGGCCATCGAATAAATTATATTTTGCTGAGTGATGACCGTGACTTATTCTTTTGTTTCGCGGGCCCGCTGCTCTTCCCCCGACCTTCGGTTCGAATTCAAACAATCAAATTCGGTGCCGAATAGGAACTGTAAACTAATGTGATGTAATAATTCTAACGATAGCTCTCCCTGAACATTAACTCTTCGTGTGATGAGTTTAAATAAAATCTTTTCATTCCATTCTACGGTTAGTGATCCATTAAACGTTTTCAACGGGAGGTCAAATTCTTAGTGAGTGTGACGTAGAACCATCGAAAAATTAATAGAATAAATTGATTATTTTGTTTTTCTATAGATCTAGGGGAGCTACGATTGCTATAATACGAAATTCTCGAGATCTCTCAATGTCAGTTTTTATAGCACGAAATGTAGTTAATGACAGAAGTGAAAGTAGCGGAGGGAAAGGGTCCCCATTTGGTTAACTATTAGGCGAGCCCACGGTATATTTCAAATCGGTATTTTACGAGCGCTAAATTATTTCCAAGCTATTTGAATCCCGATGACCTCAGGGCAATTAAAATCGGTGAAATCTCCAAGCGCAAGGGGCCCCAGGTCGGATGAACTTTTCCTCACTTACTAGGTCGCCCGTACTGGCAGTCCGGCTTATGACCCGTCGTCCGCTATAGTTTCTGCGAGTCATGCGCATCTCTTTCAGACATACCAACCAGAAGAGAGAGTCGAATAAAAAAAAATAGAAAAAAAGCATATGCAACGGGCGTCAGAACTCGACTGACTAATACGGAATACCGCGTTGTACGCTAGCTTTGGATAGATGATTCATCAGACAAAATCTATTTTCTGAAAAAAATTATCGTTCGAATCCATTTCAATTTTCGGACACGCGGACGGATGAATTTGTGTCCCATCCGATTTTTTTCTAATATCCGACACCTATATGTAAGGAATTTTTGTTGATCTAAATCAAAACCTGATCCAATGTTATTATTGCCGTGTGGAAAATATCTGTTGTGAGTAGCAGGTTGAATGTTTCATGAGACTTATAGAAATTATTAGGTATGCGCTGTTTTTTTCTCCTGTAAAAATTCGGAATTATCTCTACAGTATTTCTATTGGGTGATTCAAAACAACTTCCTTCTAGTGAGTTTCATCCGGAAGATGTACTCGCTTTTCATGTTCAATAAAAAAATTGTTTATTTCTTATATAATTGCATTGAGTTATATGCATGTGGCAATTGCGTACTTACTTATATATCTGCCGCAATTAATCATTCGCCGGTTGAGCTGTCCCATTATGATGCGGCGTGTAGTTGGCTGTGGCAGTGGCTGTGGCTGTGACTGTGGGGCGGACGCCTCAACGGTGCCAACAAGCGAAAATCGTGCTGGACGTTACTAACGCGTTAGCCCTCTTCATCGCTCTATTGTCTCATCGCGAAATTGCGTAACTGTTTGAGATTCAAATACGGTCGGGGGTTGCGACACGGGAGGGGGGAGCTTCCTGTTTAAGAGTATCTGAAAAAATTTTTTACCCGTTTTCAATTTCTCTCCGTGTGTACAGAAGCGTTCTTAAAGAAACGGCAATAGGAATAATGATGCTCTTTTATAAAAAGGTAGACATATAAATGAATATTCCAACGTAGGAAGAAGGATTCACGCATTGCTAGTTCTGGAGAGAGAGTGTGAGGTTTTGAGCGTAGATTAAAAAGTAACGGATCGAAATTCAGAAATGAGAGTCGGCCGAAAGTTCATCTCTGGACCAGTTTTTTCCCTTCTGTTTTTACGCAGCAATAGCTAGATTGTACAAAGATACTGTTGATCCCTTCGACGCGGCGGGTGGTGAAAGCAATGCCGCATTGTGGACAAGGCCCTCCACTTTCGCTTTCTCCCGCACTGGAAAGCATTTTCACTGGAAAAGTATTACAGGAAATGTACTTGTAATAAATCCTCGTCGCATGGAAAACGTACATGCAACCCGAGTGATTGTTTTAGTTAATTTTATTTTAGTCATGATTTATTTCTACATCCCTAGAGTATAGGGCATTCTCCTCATAAATAATCTATTAATAATATTACTTGCCCCCTATTGCACTAACAAGTATAAAACATGACGTCGTTCCGTTCTAATTATATAAAGGGATGTCCGGAAATTAGATTGCATTCATAAATGGTTCTAGTGCTATTCATTATATGGTTCGTATAATTTAGAGTATGTTGATATTCTATTTCCTAATTTAAAAGTGAACATATGAAATCAATTTAATCAGACTGTTCTCTAATTACTTTATGTGACTATGCATTTTTAAGAAATGAAAAGTATTTGTTATCGCATCGCTCGCTAATCTCAGAGATATCCGTTCGTGAGTCATAAAAGAAATCTTGTTTCCTTCCGCTCAGAAAACAGCACTGCAGAGCAGAAAACTGTGGCACTATTATATGTGTGACGGTATCTATCTACAAGCCTTAAAAAAAATAGAGCGTGGGTGTAATAACACCGACTTGATATGGATTTTCTGTACTGCCATCCAGTAATTAAATTGGGAATACATTTCATAGCGAATCCAGTGATAATTGTATTTCGGTTTATGTCCTCTTCTTTATTGACAGGGCGTGAGTTTTATTATGTGAGCACTATGTTTACTGTCGTTAGAGACAGGCCCAGGATGGGGCAGCAGTGATTCGGTATGACCGGAGACGTAATTATTTCTGTTGCAGGTTGTCTGGAGTTGAGGGCAAGTTGAAGGTGAACGGGCAGGGGAGGAACGAAGCTAAATTCAGGAGGTCATCTTGCTTCATTATGCAGGAGGATTCACTGCAGCCTTTCCTCACTGTCCACGAGCTCATGATGCATGTCGCATCTCTTAAGCTGCCACTCCAATTCAACTGGAAACAGAGGAACGCCATTGTGAGCTTTAATTGTAGTTTTAATTGAGTTCCTAATTGTAGTTTACATAATCCTATCCTTTTGAAAGTGTTGCATAACGATTTATAAAAAAATTCGCAGCGTGAAAGTGATTAGGCGCCATGTTTGAGGCTACCGGACGGCCTTGCTTCAAGATCACCCCCCAAATTATTACATTCCGCAGGTTTTCTGCAGTCGTCTGCATTGTGATAATTGTGACATAAATGTCGCTTATTGTTGCTTAGGGTTTCTTAGATGCAGTTTTCTTCCCCAAAAATACAGTACCTTCGAGGTACGGGTAAAAAGTAGGATATACAATTATTATATTTATGCGTGTGAATGATATAAAAATAGCGATGTCATCCAGTAAACAGTACCCTCCGGTTGAGTCCATGTGGAGATCAACCGACGATATAAAATAATGATAACAGTTTTTTATCATTCTAACTAGTTTTAAGTTTTTAATCAATTTTCTGAGTTATAAAACCACTTTTTATCCCCATTTTCCCCTTGAAAAACTATTTTTTACCCGGTTTTAGGGTTGAAAATCCACTTTTGATTCCTGTTTTTGCGTTTTTTGTCTATTTCATTCATTTGATGATTTAACCTAAATTCATTTGATTCGATGGGAATATTTTGTGATTAAATCAATGTTGTGATGAAAAATCAATTTAGATTTTGTCCACTGATTTTAAACCTACAATTTATTTATAACCGGATTATAAACACCGCGCGCGCATTTAGTTCTGTAAGCTTGTAATATACGCAGTTTTTTGTAGCTGAAAATACGATACAATTTTGATATTCTGTCTGAAATATGTGTAAGTGCTCATCTGTAAAACGTATATAACGATTAATGTAAACGCGTAACGCATTTTTCAGATCGATGAAATAATAAGTGCATTCAGATTGGAATCGTGTCGAAATCAGATGGCAGACTCACTATCTGGCGGTCAAAGGAAGAGGCTCTGCGTTGCCCTGGAGCTGGTCAACAATCCACCTATAGTCTTTTTAGATGAACCCACGAGGTTAGCAATTCAGTTAATTCAATTTCAATTAACTACTTTTGCAATAGTAATCCTAGACCCCAGAACTCTAAGGAAATACGGTGAAATATTTTAGATTGAGGAAAGGAACTTTATTGTATATACTGAGTGTTAGCACTCACATACCCAACTTGTAATTTGTGCAAGCTGTATTCTACAAGTGAACACCAATATTAAAAATTAAAAATATTAAATTTAATTTTCCATGAAAGATCGTCAGATTTCCATTTTTTTGTTAATTTCTGTTTATGATGTAGATAACAATTGGCCCTACTTATTTCCAGTGGCCTGGATAATGTGTCTGCAAGCAGCATTCTCCGATTGCTCAAGGATCTGGCTCACGATGGCAGGACTGTGATATGTACTATCCACCAACCAAGTGCTTCACAGTTGAAATTTTTTGATAAGGTCTATTTCATGGCTGATGGACGATGCATATACCAAGGGAGTACGGATCAACTAATACCTTTCCTTTCATCAGTCAACCTTCATTGTCCCACAACATACAACCCAGCTGATTATGGTAAATGTATTAATTAATTACACGCATTTTTGAACAAGGGCTATGAAGGGACTTCATAGGCATTAAAATCTGTTTCAACAGTTATAGAAGTGGCTGATGAATCTCAAGAAAATATTGAACGCCTGTCAAATGCAATAAATAATGGTAAACTAGAAAGAATGGATAATGCAATGATTGAAAAGAACACTGAATTTCAAAGTAAGTTATGTATGTTACTTCATATATATACATTTATTTAGTTGAGTATAAATAAAATGTACACAAAAATGTACATATTGATTACTCACTTCATATGTTTCTACATTATTTTAATAATTACTGATTTTTCTATCTATTAGTTAATAAATTTTGTATTACATATTATTTAATTTTATTGGCTTATTCATAACCAAATTATATGGCAATTTATATTTTATAAAGGCATTTTGTTCCATATTATTATATTAATTTTCCTTTTTTAATTTTCTTTATTTTATATAAATTGACATCTGAATGAAAGTTTCAATAATAATTTTTAATTCCAATAATTCGAATTTATTTTTAATTAAATTAATTCGAATTTATTTTTAATTAAATTCAAATAAATTTTTAGTTCTTATTTTTATCGTAAAGTAATTTTAAATTTTATATCCTTTGCATGGATATTTATAAATATGGTTTCTAAAATTTCAGCTTGCAACTTGGGGAAGCTTGGAGTTGATATTACTAAATATACAGACAGTACCTCATTTATTAAGAGAGCCTGCAATGAATTTAATAAATCATTTTGGTTCCAATTCTATGCATTACTGTATAGAATGTTACTGCAAACTAAAAGAAATACTGTGAGAATATACTTTATATAGTTTAAATACTGCACACTGAGAATGAATATTATTTTAATTAAATTCTTGACTAATGTATATTGTATTGTAGGTATCTTTAAAGATTCAACTATGCCATCATGTTGGCTGTGGGTTAGCCATAGGATTGATATTTTTTGGACTTGCTAAAAATGGAGATGAATTTTTTAATCAAATGAAATTTTCAATTGGCATCACAACATTTCATGCCTATACATATTCAATGGTAGCAATACTTGGTTGTAAGTATTTCCATTATCTAGGACATTTTTGAACAATTTAATTTGAATCATATAAAAGGTTTTTTCTTTAAAATGAAATGAACAACTCATTAATAAATATTTTAGATTCTTATTGTATAAAATATCAGGTTTATACTTCATTAAAACATAAAATAAATGATTGAAATATAAATATTTTTGAACAGATCCTTTTGAAATCAAATTGGTGAAGAAGGAAAACTTCAATCAGTGGTATGGATGTTGGCCATACTTTCTAGCACTTACAATATCAAGAATACCTTCTATAGTAAGAGCATGCTTAATTAAATAATTTAGTGCTTTTATTAAAACAATATACATAATTTCCATCAATTAATTTCTATTTACTATGGTTTCAGGTGTTCTTTACTACAATCTACAGTACTTTAATATATGTAGCATCAGGTTTACCATTTGAACCACTTAGGTACATTTTGTTCTGCTTGGTCGGTATATTAGTAGCATTTTCCGCTGAAGGATTTGGACTGACAATTGGATCAATTTTTAGTATTACAGTAAGTTAACATAATTATTTATATTGATTCTGGTAACCTCAGTATTATTTTATACTTTTGTAATTAAATCTAGGAAAACATTCCACTCCACAAAAATAATATTTTAATTTCTTTTGCCATATGAAATATCAGATAAAAAATGTTATCTTATTGAAAAGAATATAATAACTTCATAAATTAAAATACATATTATTCCAACTATTGACTTTTTTTCTTATTCTTTGTAAAAATAGTATTAAGACCAATTTCCACCTTTAAGGTTTAGAAATGTAAATACAGCAGTAATATGAGCACTGTGGCTGTATGATTAGATTGAAATACAGTTTAGAAATTACTTTCTAGAATAATTATTTTAATTATGAAACATCAGTGATTTATTGAGGATTGGAATGTTATATGGAATAATCATGTAATTATCCGTCTGATTTTCACCTCATTATTCTTGTTCCAAGATATGCCACAAAATATTTTTACTGACACCTTAATAACTCCATGGGATCAGTAGAGCAGAATCATTTACAAATACTTAGATATTTAAAATAAGCAGAACAAATTAAAGGAAGGATTACTTACTGGAACATGAATGATTTATTTTTTATAAAACATAATAAAAGGAAAGGAAAATTAATCTAAATGATTTTCAGATATATATTTGGTGAAGGGAATATGATAGCGTTTTGATTGCAGAACGGAACGGCAGTGGGACCGATGACGTTGGCCCCGTTGCTTGGTTTCGCCATATACGGTTTCGACTTCGCCAAGCAGATCCCCTGGTACTGGAAATTGATGATGAGGCTCAGCTTCCTCCGCTCGGGCGTCGTCTGCGTCGTCCTTCTGATGTTCGGCCTCGGCCGTGGCCAGCTGGAGTGCTACGACGAGATGTTCTGCTTCTTTCAGGACCCCAAGGTCACCCTCCACTACCTCGACCTCCACAACGCCTCCCTCCTGTTCGAGTTCTTCTGGCTCACGCTCATGTTCGCCATCTTCAGGCTCACCACTATGTTGGCCATTGCCTACAGGTTCAGGACGTGAAAGGGCCGAATGGAATTTGCCCGATAGTATTAGGGTCGGAGGTGGGCACGACTTCACTCCAAATTCGGGAGGAATTCACCGCTAGTCTCGTCCGGTAGCTAAGAAAAACAAACTACCAATTTATATTAAACAATTTTTCTTATCGTACAATCCAGGAATCAAAATATGCGACTGAAACCTGATAACAACGTGCGGCATATCTTCGCAAAACAAAAAGTGCCAATCTTTCCTTTTTAGTCCTTTCTTTAAAGTTCGAATACACCTCTAATGAAAGAATTCGTACTATTTGTAATTCTTAATTATGTTATTCCAATTGTGATATAACATTACTTGATTACATCCTGTGATTTATCTTTAACCGATTGGCTCGAGTCTAAGTAATAAAACTAGCAAAAAATTTGAACTGAAGTCGAAATTGTGGACAGCCAGTTGCCGACCCCAGAGCTTTTGTAATACTAAGTCTAGTAATAATTCTTGTAGGCGCCAAATGCCTAAACAAGTCTAAGAAAGTAAGCATGTACATAACAAACAATTGTTCACAGGATATTCCCTTACACCCTTCTGTAGAATTTTACCTTATAAATTGTGCAGAATTTGGTTCGTAAAACGGGGTCCTCATTAGAAGTGTATTGAAAATATTTTTCACAAACTTAATCTTTGTGGTCAAGATGAAATTGCCTGTAGTTTTAAAATAAAATGGCTGTGGATAGGAATTAGCATGAAATATTCGGGGCCCTAATAAAAGCGTACTTTTACTCGTTATACCGAATCGTTCATAAAAAAATAAATTTTTGAGGCAAATTTCACGAAACGCAGTATTAATTAACTGATTGAACCGTATGTGCACTATGCAAGTCTGTATGTGCATCTATTTTATATTGAAGCTTTGTTAGGGGTATAATATTCTGTTAAAGTAGTCAGTTTTGTATATTAATTGTATTGATAACATAATAAATGATGATGATATTTTTTTTAATTCTCAGTATACAGTAGGTGTAGTAAGTCATTAAATTTTTTATTTCCCTATTATTTTATGATTATCTGAAATACACGTTCTTAGTTACCTGAATTGAATTTCACACTGCATTCTAAAATAAAAGTAATACTTTAAATATCAATGCACTCTGTGCACGTTAATGTATCATAAAAAATATAAAATATGACTATAACGGACCTGATCTCAGAGTCTAATAAATCACTATCATGGCAAAGTTAGAACATTATACACTACTATTACTATCACACCAGCGATTGGTTTGAATTGAATTGTACACAACAAAATATAGTAAACACAACAGCGATAAATTATATAAATATAATATAACCAGATTCACAGATCTGGTGAATAACTGTGAAATTTCATGATTTGAGAATAGGAATAGAATTAATTTCATCGGTCGCTTATTGTTGTATGAGAGTGTATCCAATATAATTCTGTGAGTGTTAAGCGATGTCATCTGAGTGGTACAATAATTTGTTTCTATGGGCTTCCAGGTTCAAACAAGAAAGAGCACCGCCCGAATCCCTTTCTCATTACCGACACCGTTTCTTCAAAGGTAAATATCTGGAACGTGATCGGGTAGTGGGGTGGGGTAGGGGGCCAAGAGTCACGGGAGCGTGACGCTCGTGTTGCGCCCCCGGGTCACGTGACCCCAGCCGAGAGGAAAAGGGCCCAATTATAGGAAACCCCGTAAAAAATGGCGGAGCTTGC
The DNA here is from genome assembly GCA_019843655.1 of Lethocerus indicus. NCBI lineage: Eukaryota > Metazoa > Arthropoda > Insecta > Hemiptera > Belostomatidae > Lethocerus > Lethocerus indicus. The sequence goes on along the minus strand of JACDQD010000005.1, from coordinate 21,723,604 downwards.
AACGGTCTCGGTGAATGCCGCTCCAGTCGAGCCCTTTGAATGCGCATTATAAAAGCCTTATTAATAAGGCGTTTAAGCGAAGCCGGCAGTCGCTTTCAATTCGATCCTAATTAAACAGTTAAATTGGCGGAAAAGGTTGAAGAGCGCCTGAGAAACCAATAAGATTATTTGAATAACCTAATACCAATTAAAGTTATGTAGTTTTCATAAAACTATTAGTCAGTAATAGAAAAACAAAAAATAAAAATTTTAGTCAGTGAAATTTTTGTCTCCAGTGGTCGTGGATTGGGAAATAAGACAAATAATTTCATTAGTATAGTATAGTAATAATTAATATAACTATAATTAGTATATATGAATTAGCATATTATTCTGCCCCTGAAATTTAACTATTAGCCTTAACTTCAAATAGTAATTTCTCCCTTATCTTTGCCACTGATAATGGAGATCGTTTACGATGTTACGCCTCTTCACGTTTATGTTTCCAAAGAGGAAAATTGGCAAAGGAAATCAAAAGAAGAGTAGGTAGGTATACAGATATGATTATAAATAGTGAAAAAATATGAAGTTTTGATGCGATAAGAAAACGGGTTGGATGAAATAAAAGGATCAAATATAACTAGCGTAAAAGTCCTAAAAATCGAAGATGTCATAATTTATGTTCTATATTCTTTTGTAAGTACAGGCTTAATTAATTATCTTAACCCAGAATAATGAAAAGAATTCCAAGGCCACTGTTCACTGGAAAACTTGGTGGTTAATCTATCGTCCCAAAGGAAATTGCTCCGAAAATGTATTAAACGTTACTGGATAACCTGGCCCTCGGAACATCCGAAGGAATTCCATTAGTAGATTAATTGCATGTATAAAGCTCTTTTGTCACGGCTAGTCATCTGTATTTACCAGTTTCTTTATATTCGTCAATGCACGAACGAGTCACAACACAAAATGAGTTGTGCCTATGCATTTGTATAACCTACACTCGTTTTATTCCATTGCTTAATTAAATTGTAGTGCTCAAATATTCTGTGTAAGCATAAAAGCCAAACGAAGTGGAAAATAACAATCGCCATTTCTGAGTAAGAGCCTCTTCTTTTAGGTCACTGTACTCAATGCTTAATTTAATTATCTGGCTAAAATACTTTGGCTACGAGATGATTGCACGATTAACGAGTTGTGCCACGCTATGAGAATATTCCGAAAACAGAAAGAGAGAATATAAGTCTTTGATTGTTCATTCATTCAGAGATGGGTGGTAGAGATTCGAATAGAGCGGAAACGCTAATACGGCGTTCCGTGATACTCAGCCCGCCGTACGCATCGGCGTTGCTGGTTTGCAGATTTCATATGCAGAATTGCGTTTGGAGTTGTCTGTAATGAAATCTTAAAATAGTTTTATTAGCTATTTATAAATGCATCAATTCTAATTGTGTACCGTCTTCATGGTGGCTGCATCTTATTCTTCCGTTTACTGGTTTTATTATGTTTTAAAAAATAAATATGCTACCGTTTATGTTTCAATCTATAATTAAACATTTATTTTTAAATGAAATATTAAATATTCACTATACATTAATGGATAGTAATTATGAAGTGAGAATTGTGAAATAGTACATTTCCAAAATATACTTTTCGGAACTAGGCAGAACAGAGGCAATTTTATTATGTCCAACAACTCAAAAGAACTTTGAAAGCATAGTCGTTCAAATATTTAGCTTGAGGAATTTTCTGACAAGGATAGTACATAATCGTCCAGGCTGATAGTTCTTTTTATACAGTTCAAATTACATGAAAAAGGTACGCTCTTATACTCGATGAGAAATAAAATGTTTGTTTTGATTATTGTTACTATTAAACTATGGAAGTGTTCATGAGCCTCCGCACTATTAAAATTTAGCTTTCCCTCACTCGATGGGCCTATTCCCCTCCCCGTCAATGGATAGACGAGGTCTAATTAAGCGGCAACCATAAGTGTTACTCTCTCAGCCTGTACTATCTTATATCAGCCGAAACTCATTCTGTTCATCAATAGGTTTTAATTTTTAATATTTAAACAGGAATATGAACCAACTGAACAATGATTGTATGCCAGGAGGGGCTTTATTATCACAGTTACGTTGGCTCAAGTTTCACTGTCACAACTATGAAGTTGGCGGCGGGACTTCTCCGTAGCGGGATACTTCCACGTGACGTCACCGTTTCAAAGACGGAAGGAAAAGAAAAGGGCGGCAGGGCCGGGCGGGTCACGCGACCCGGCCTACACGTGATCCGCGGAGAAGGAAATGTTGAAAGCCTTTCGAGTTGGCGCCGATCGGGGGAGTTGTTATAACGTTAATTATTGTCCTGTTTGAAGTTCAGCCCCCGCCGAGTTCTCGGCCGCCCAAACACCGCCCTTTATTGAACCGCCTGACGCTCAAACCTCCTGCCACTGCAACATTAAAGCCCTAGAAGATCGTATTAGTTCATAGTACTATACTAGGTCACATTGATACAGATTGGCAGAACTTTCAACCCCACCCCCCCTCAGCTCCCCCCAGCTTCCTTGATAGGTTTAACGAGTAGCAGGAAGTTTAACGAACGTCACCTTTTAACCAGGAATTTTCGCAGAAAGCAGGACTGATCTTTTATTTTATATTTTTTAAATGTTAAATTTGTAAAGAACGCACTCCATTACCACAGTCGAAGTGTCGTGGCAACTATTAACGAAGGCAGAATGAATCTGAAACAACACAGTCCATTGTACCCAAAGGAATAGGTACTCTCTATTCAAGTTCAATAAAACCTGTATGGGAGGGCATTCGCATTTTCGAGTATGCTGAATTTTAAATGGCTAGGAGTACACAGCTGGTGGCTGCCATCTATTGCTTCGCATTGTTTGAACTTCACTCTATTCAAAACAAACCCTTTAAAATGCAATACCCCCAAGCGATCGATTCCTTTCCCAAGCTGCTTCAATAGGGGGCCATATACCAGGTAAATTCCAAATGAAATTTCGTAAACCTATGCGATGTTGCATTCAGAAAGGAATCGATAGTTTTCATCTTCGAAAGGTCCTCGTCGTATTATATAATTGAGATTCCGGAAAAAAGTGCGGCATTACCAATTCTCAACACTGTCTGCTTTTTCCATTACGCGAAACATTTTATCCTTACCTTATCGACACTAAGGTCAAACCTAGTTTTATGATCAAAGTTTTGCCCCAACATTTACAGAAGTTGTTTTCGTTTAACATTGTTTTTGTTTACTTCTCAGAGCAAGACCGGATTATTTCCGTTAAAACGGAGTTTTTAAGCTAAATAGTAGGAACGATTTATGTCTGTTTACAGGCGAATTTGGTCTCTACTCCTTATTGAGTACCAACCCGGTCGGGCGTTCTGGCATCGGGCCGAAACGGATCTAAAAGTAAATGAGCGAGAATCCGTTTGAAGTGGAAATTCGGTTTTTCGGGAATTTAGCAAGGACCCGAAAACGATTATAAAATTGGTTTATCTGTTTCGCGTGTTTTCCGTGTTTTCGAAATTAGATTGGAAGGAATTTATTCTTCGAAATTATTGTTTTCCGTCTGACACATCGAACATACTGCTTCTGGAGAATAAAAAAACTGTTCTGACTTCCTTTACGCGTACTCTCTCTGAAATCAAATATTTGTGCTTACTTGTAGGCGAAACAGTACAGGAACTTTTCCACTGTTGAAAAGTTTCATTGAAACGAATAATAATAATTATCCTTATTTATTGAATTATGAATTCAGAATATTGACTTCTAATTTGTACCTCATAAAAAATATTTTCATATCAAAATGTTACAACTGCGGGTCGGAAGAATTTCGAATTACCTAATTGTTTACTCACCATTTAGTCGCACATATCGACAGGTTGTGAGAGCTCATAAACTTGTGCAATAACTGAGGTATTAATTCTTTACTGATCTGAACGATTGAAGATGACGTAAGGACCAACGTCAGAGCCTTGTGACTCGAATCTTAGGGTAATTCAGACGCAATTATCCGAGCTATCGTCGGCCCAAATCGGGCCGATGACATGACGATACGCCACCCTCAATAAGATCCTATTTTATTCGGCTGGAAATTTTCCATTCCAACGTCCCTCGTTGCATACCGAGGATATCGAGGCTATTTTTTAAAAATTAAAAAATGGTATTAAGAAAATTAAATGGTACTTGTGGACACAATGAAGTAAGGGTACTATTCCTTACGTACCAATTAACGTTCGAAATAGCGTTGGAAAAACCTTTTTGCATGGCAGAAATAAATTTTAAAAACATAATTTGCTGAGACCTCTTTTGGAAAAGACATCAAAACTGACAGTAGACAACAAACTTACAATATACAAATCCATTTAAAACCGACATAGACTTACGGGATAGAGCTATGGGGTTATGCTAAGAAATCCAACATCGCCCGCATCCAGAGATTCCAATCAAAAGTCCTTCGTACCATCGACAAACAACAACAAACAATTTTTTAGATTGTATCTAGTGACAGTGCTTTTTCTTAATGCTCCCTGGTATGTTTCTAAACGAACAATCCATAATGACCTCAACATACCGACAGCCGACGAAGTCGCAAAATCACGCTTCCTTAAATTCCATTCCCGCCTCTCTCCACATCCAAATCCACTCGTTCAGTCCCTTTCCTCTGTTTCCCATCCATTATCCCCCGCGTCGGCTCAAACGCCACTGGCCCAGAGATCTTCTTAGCCCATAAACTGTTCATGTGGAAAAAGTGCCATCATTGGGTGGTCTCTTTTATCGAGACATTCGTGTGAAAAGAAAACACTCATCAGTTGTACCCATACGTAGTTGATTGCATAAAAAATAAAAAAGGTTAAAAAAAAACAATTTTTTATACATGGTCGAATACACGGTACTTAGCATTTTCTCTGGCCGGGAGGGTAAATGAAATGAAACTGGAGCACTAATACTGAGGGTATTTAACCCTAGCCACAGACCGGGACCAGGTCGTGTTAACTTGCAACGAGGCATTGACCGCTGTAGGCGATTAGGCGGCATTAGACCGTCCAGAAGGCAGCCGGGTCACCCGGTCACTCGAATGCCATTAGCCCCTCAGAGAAAAACCCACTCACAGTGATTGGATCTAGGCCCCCGATATCTTCCCCCAATCTTATTTAAAAAGGAAAATTCGGGGATCACCGCTAGGGATGAAACACAGAATTGGAACTGGTCTCTGGCTAAACTCCTTAATACGGAACAAATAATTTGAGACTCCCGACTATATAAAGTGTTCTGGGTATTTATTTATCCCAAACAGAAAAACTCCAATATTGTCCCTTGATAATCATTTAGATGGAATTAATTAAATACATCAACTGCAGCAAACAGGTAACATGTTTTTTGACTGTATACTTTTTTAATTTAAGGAATTACTATTTATTTTCAGAGTTTGATTAAAAAAAAAGAAGTATTTCTAGAGTTCGAGTTGTGGCTAATAACTTGGGGGGTAAATAAAGCTCCGAGTCTTACTAGGGAATGTATTAATGTAAGATGAAAGATCTTTTTTTTTCATTTATTATTATAGTCACAACTACAATTTTTTTAGATTGTATCTAGTGACAGTGCTCTTTCTTAACACTCACTCACTGAACTCTCGAAGGAGAAGCCACCCAATGATGGTACTCCCGCTCCTGCCCTTACTCAGGTCGTAAGGAAATCGCGTGGCCATTTCCGCTTTAGGCGACGCACGGGATTTTCGGGAAGGTGAAGCGAGGAAAGTTATCGAATTAAGGGATTGGAATGAAGGGATAGTTCCAGGTACCGCACTTGATTTTCAATAGGAAGTTGGGACCGGTTCAGGAAAACGGGAGGACAAGTTGCTCTTCTCCAAGTAAAAGTAACGTGAAGACTTTTTTGGCAATTGAACTTAATCCTCCATTTCCTGGACCAACTTTCTACGAGGGAGAGGTGTTTTTGCAGGGAATGTGATGCTAAGTAAGGATCTGAGTTTGTAGAGAGTACAGCTTTGTCGTCCGCATAGGAAGCAAGGATGAAAGATCTGAACTTTAAAAACCGTGTATGTCATTTATCTTATTAGAGCGGTCCGTTGTGGGGGCGGGGGTGTGAAGGGCGTCTTTCCTTATTGAACGCTGTCCGTTCAGTTTTCAGTTTAAATTAAAATATTAAAACGGTATATTGCATTCGTGGAAGTGGGTCAGGAGCGATCGTCCCGGGCCGGGGGATGAAAAATAAACTTTCATCCCCCGAAATGGTCGCGAGGTCGCAATCTAACCGGGGACGGTCTATTGCCGAGCGGGGATCTGCATATTTAGCGGGAAGGTTTTATTTGATCCCCATGCAAAATAATCAACTTGGCCCTGTTTCAACGTCACTACCGTGAGGGGGTAGCCCCCTCAATTTAAATCTACTTAGTTTTTTAACTTAATGGAATTTAATTCGCAAAATACTCTTTTAATTTGTTTTAAAGAACTATATAGTTATATTGCAAAGTGCAGGACATATTATTAAAGTGAAATATTAATTCTTTTATATCGGGAATGTTCAATGAATAAATTTCTGTGGATATCGAATTACCGGATACTTTTCAATAAATGTTCGCGGAATTTATTCCACGTTCATTAATTCACAGTGGGATAACACACTGAAAATCTCGACAGACTGATAAATTACCGAAAACCTTCTGAAATAACTTCGCGAATAATGTACCGACTTGTTTGGGTAAGATTTATTTGCACGAAATGTTTTGTAGTAATATATGATAATCTAGGCCATGAATACTATACATCATAGTTTGGAATAATATCTTATACTATACAGACATTAAATAATGTATTTGTTATACAGTCTTAATTGGCCCGTACTTAACCCATGTTCCAACTCTCTTATCGCTAAACAATTATAACTAAGGGTACTTCTAGTGGTGTACTTTTTCAGGAAGGACCTATTCACTTTTTCTAGGAGAGGCTTACTGGGATCCCTGTCCCGATCTTCGAGAGCCTTGGAGAACCTTCGGGTGGAACAATAAAGACTCTTGTGGCGGAAGGGACGGCCCGAGGATGGCCTGGACGACCACGTGTCTCCCGAGAATTTAGGCCACGGGGTCATCACACCCTTCCCGTGACGTCATCTGCTACAACCCGCCACGTGTAAGCAACCCCTCCCGGCCCCCGCCACCACGCAAGCGCCCAAAAGGCGAATTTTAATGAACGGGACGGGGGCTCGGATTATTTGGACACCATGTTCTTTGAAACTATTCCAATTTACTCGGCCAAAGGCAAGGGTCGGTTGGAGATTATATTTTTTAATATCTGCCGCGTTCATTATAGAATTTTTTTTTAAATACAAAAAAATGGTTAAATTAAGTTTTAAATTAAGTCACTGTACTGTCACTGTCACTTGCACTGTGGTGGTTGTCCGTTTGTCTTGTGTATATATGCCTCTTGTTATTCTGTTTTTGGGGATGTTGTTTGTGTTATTTGGGTTGGGATTTTCTTAATCGGCTTGAGTCTTTGTCGGATTATCGGTCAAATATATATTTGATCACACAACTGGTCACAACTATTAGGTTCTAACTCCAAATATATGACAGGAAACCTATCTGGTATTGTGTATTTACGATAATAAAAGTTTTCCTGTTGATCCAAAATTTATTGAAAAAAGGTTATTTCTAGTAATCGGTGTCACAAAGTTCGTTGGGTGCACTTGCACCGATAAACTAGCGCCCCCCTGAGGGTGGTGTGGAAATTTAATTTACTTAACCATAGTACAAGTGACAGTGACAGTGCAGTGAGGCATGTCCGAAAACATCCAAAGTGCCAAAGCGCCAAAATACGCCGCTACTGAAGATGGCGAGCAACCGAAACCGGTCTAGCAAAATACCAACCCAGCGAGAGAAGACATTTTATTTCACTGTCCATTATTTTTACGACTGCTACATGGGTAATGTAGCCGTATGCCTGCGTAGGGTGTTCGGTAGCACGTGGCCCGACCAGTTCCCGTGGAGTTTTTTTTTAAGAAGAATCTTCCCTCAGTGAAGCAGCTAAGCGGGCCTCACAATTCGGTGGACCCCACGTGGCCCGATCCGTCCCTCTTAGCGTTTGTTGCCGTTTGATTTTTTCCACTACAAACACATCGATTGTCGTGTAATGAGTGTCAAGAAATGCGGTACCGTTCCCTTTAAATTCTACGTGAAATCGAATATCAAACTCGTGCCGACGTCAAAAATCGTATATCATCGAGTGGATGCCACACGGCCTGGAGGGAGCAAGTATCGCACGGTCTAAATTTCAAATTTTAAATTGTCTTCATACTGTATTCATAGGCGTGTCAAGACCACAAATTCTCAGTGTTGGCCACCTTCTGAACAGTACCCTTATCAGGGACCTCGCGGATACGCAGTGATAAATGGCTCAGTATATGGGAGAAGTGTTGTACAGTGATATATGTTGATGTGTAATTGATTTGCATATTGTGTGCAGTTCATGTGAGCAGTGTCTCATGTGCGGGTTCTATTTCGGGACGGGGAGGAGAGGAGATGGTTCCGCTTGGGGTATTTTGGGGGAGGCGATGGAAGCCGGCGGTCCTACGGTAAAGGTTATACACGTGGAATCTACACGGGCACCGGGGTCATTCAAGATTCTGCCCCACCAGCCATTCATAAAATACTTCATTCCGAAATGTCATACTCTGCGCCTAATTAAAACAACAATTTTTCTATATATCCAGACTCACCCTTCATAACTTCATGAACCCATGTACATTACAAAAAGTGGGTTTACATTGTATGAAATGTCACTTTCACTCTCATCTGTTAGGTTAACAAATATGTGTAAAAAGCATTGATTCAAATAAAAATCAGGGGTCGATAATTTGGTGGAATTTTTCCACCATAAATGAGAGATTTTAACAACAAACGATTTGTACCTAACGACCATTAATATGGATCTGAAGGTATGATTAAAATAATAATTAAAGTATAATTTATTATTGTACTATTGCATTTATGATTATTGCATTATATATAGAGAGAAAATGATAATTCAAGAATAATAAAATAATAGTAATTTTGGTATTACAAGGTTTGTCTTTGTTTCCTTCCATTCGCGTGTATTATATTCACTTTATTCTAGCGCATTAACACTGGTGCAAAGTTCTTTAATTTTCTCCTTAATACATTTAATGTTTGAAAAGTGCGGAATATTGGAGTTGACGCAAAAACCTTAAAAGTCATAAACCTTTCAAATGGAATCAGAATAAAATTAGTTTTTATATAATTTCCATTCGTCGCATACTCCACACGACTGTATACTACGGCTCCTCTCATCGTCCTTTGTTTATTTCATTGTCTGTCGAGGGAGGTGGGCGTTTCATCAATGGGGCTGGGCCGGTCTCTGAGGTGGGCGGGGGGTTGGCGAATGACCTAAATTCAAGCCCGTCTTCAGCGCTCTACCACGTGTTTAACCTGGCGAAATTATTTCAACCCTCATTTGATTTTTCATAGACAATAGCTGTTTAATAGGCGTTAATCTAATTACGGAATAATAATAAATTTTCCTAAGAATAAATAAATAATTAAGATATAAGTGGCGGAGGGAACTGCTTTTGGGGTGTTGGATGCGAAGGGTTCATTGTTCCGCCTTCCTTCGGAAATAAAGCGGAAACAAATTTTCAGTTATTACTATTATTGATTAGGAAAGTCATATTCATTGCTAATTGAACCGATTTCGCAAATGAATTTAATGATTAAAGATGTGTGATATATAACTGCGGGAATTAGAAATTGCATCATTTAGGAAATTCTACTTGTAATTTCGGGAAAAGAAATTTAAAAAGAACCTAAAATGCATTGAGTTATTCCAACTCGGAAGTTCGGCGGGTTAATTTCGAGTGTAAAAGAAGGAACCTCAATGAAAGGCCACTCGTCCGCGAAAATCTCATTTCCGGGAGTCGATCCGTGGGCATTTTTGTCCTCGAGAAATTGGCGCAAGGGTCCGGCGTTATTTCCTCAGAAGGGCCCGCCTTTTCGCTTTTCATTGCAAAGACCCCAGTTTGACGGCGTTGATAATTAACCGTGTCCCGATTTCCCTTCAAAATCCAAAACGGTTCGGTTCATTTAGTAGGAAACGGGCTCAAGAAGGGAGCTAAAGGGTCTCTTAAATGTGCCCGGGAAATTGGGAGAGGGAGCTGGTAATTTGCTAAATTTTATGTGTCGAGAGTTGAAGAACCTGGCCGGTATACGCGAGATTTTATCAATGGGGCTCCCGTCCAAATGGCGTAGTAGCGCGGGGGGATGAATGGCGCTGTGGCGGGGGCTAAACGGCCACGTGGATAACCCCCAACCGACCCCCGGAAACTGGGTCGGAAAATGCTGCTTACAGAGCAAGTTTCTAATACCTTCGCGAGCCTTTTAGTGAAGATGAGTTCGGTCGCAACAACGCACTAGCTCACACTCTAATTATGACAGCTGTGGGTAATAGAACAGAATATTAATATTCTGTCACTAGCAGCCATTATGGCAACTTTAACTTTAATATGAACACGCGATCAGAACTTTCAAGTGGAGCTACTATTATTTTAGCTATTTCTTTTTTATATTAAAAATAATTCCCCGAACAACTGAAATACTAGCGATACTTATTGTAATTATAACTGTAAAAATTATTCCAATGTTGCAGTTTCTATATTTATCATTATTCGTACGCATTCGATCGTCGAAAACATTTGAACCGAAGAATTAAACCGGGATCGGATATGAGGCATAGCAGCTCTATTACGGGAACTGTTGTGCGGGTTGGTCGAGACGCCGGGGCCGAATTAAAGGTGGCATCTTAACCCAAAAAGAAAGCGGGGGGAGATAGGTCAGGAAAGTTGAACAATGGGTGAACGGCCACTCAGAGCTATATAAGCCGTAACATACAAGCTAGGACAGCCCCTCAACGCCCCACAGAGTCTGATATATCTTTTTTGGGCCCCTCACCCTGTTCAAACCGACACATGAAAGTGTAAATCAAGACAACCACTGCTTTTTCTATCCATACTTAATCTTATAAGTCTCAAGTAATCCAAATTAGCCTTATATGTAATAGAATAATCATCATTTAACAAATTGCTCCTAATTCCACTTAATATATCTCGTAATCAAATTAATAGCTATTGTCCTTAATAAAAGGTTATATATAAGTTGTAGTATAAAGGCACACAAAAATGATAGTAATAAAAGTTCAACAATGAATAATTTAAAATAAATTGTACTAATGTTAGTTTGGTGAAAACTTATTTGGTACATTTTGTATTTGAATATTCGTGTAGTCTTCAAAATATTGTACATTGGGTTGTCAATCTATTACTGAAATATTACTGCTCCCCTTCAGTTATATTCCGGAAAGGTATAGGTTAATAGGTGAAATTTTCACATTTTTATAAAGATTAATTGAGTGCGTTCATTTTTATATTTATATAAAAAAATATATTTCGGTGTTTCTAATTATGACTATTGAATAATATTAAGCGGTGTAGAGCGGATAGATTAGATGCGGGTCCAAAGAAGAAGTATGCCGAACTCATCTCTCGATCAGGAAAACAAGGAGGGGGGTTAAAAGTTCCATGCGGAAGTGATAAGCATTTTTTTTTAAGTTTTTGAGGCCGTGGGCAGTGGGGCGGGAGAAGGGGGAGCGGCGGCCGAAACGAGGCCAACGCTGAGGTCGGCCCAGTGTTGACATCTGAGGCCGGCGGGTCACCGGGTCAACGACCACCGGATGACGTCACTCCTGTAGCACGCCACGTGCTACTCACTGTGCCAGTGGGTCATACACGTTCCTCTACCCGCCCCCCGAAACCCCGCCCCGCCCCCGCCCCAACCCTTCAACAAAACCCCCTGCCCCGTTGGCAAGGACTACTTCCGTGTTCCATCTTCGCGCAACGCTCTCGCTTTCTGCAATCATCGCTCTCACTTTAATAATTTCACTGTCCATAACTCCAATCCCCCCCCCAAATTCTGAGTTTCTTCCCTACGAAACAATGGATATTTCAAAAATATTCCTACCCATATTCATATATTATCATAATTCGATTACATTATTATACCATATTTTCTAAACTAGAATTTCATTTTCATGATTAATATATATACAAAGTTGGAACATATATGTAGCATAAATAATGAACATATGTCCTATTATTACATCTAAGGCAACAATACATACAACAATATTTAACATATCTACATATCTTTAATTGGGTATGTGTCTTCCCATGTTGTTATTCCGACGTCTGTGCAGACCATTTGGTCAAATCTTTTGTTTACATGTACGTTTTTCCTAAATGTTATTATCTCTTATAAGGTCATGAGAAGGGTTTAATTACATAAATGTTTAATACAATTATGCAGCTGTAAAAGTTTGATGTTCACAAAAGAAACACATTCGATACTATCATAAATTCTGTGAACTTCCGCGCATTCAATGAACGGTAGAATCAGTCGTTTTAATAATATTTAAAGGGGAGGATATCGGAAACATAAAAATTTAATTGAAACATTGAAAGCGTTTTTATAACATTATATATAAATAGGTTCATAAAGCCAACTGATTCATATAATACTAATTTAAATACAATTTCAAAGAAAATTATACCGAATATTTCCAGTTTTTGTTTCGAATCCCCAGTTCAATTAAGAAATAAGTTTACCAAAGACGTTAATAATTGAACCGACTCGTCGGAGGACGAAAATGGAGCATACATTTCCTATCATTGTTAAAAGTGCTATATCATCAGATTGGTATAAAATATTAAAAAATAGAAATTCTATCTCTCTCCCGTCCCGCCCCGTTTCCCTCGTTTATATTAAAATGGGAACAGGACGGAATTAAACGTCAGTCAAGCTCAGGTTTTTCGGCCGAAAATATAATTGTGAATGCACAGAATGCGCTTGACACACCTGGAAAACTGAGTACAAACAATCGCTAAGACAACAAAAAAAAATATTAAAACTACTATCGAACTGCAACAGAAGAGCAAGTCACGTTCCAAATATATCATTTTCAATTTAATGACACTAAATTAAAGGAAAAAGAATTTAAATTGAAGGAGTTTTTCCTTTTCAGTAAATCTAATTTGCTACAGAACCAATGAAATAACTCTACTAGACTGCAGATCAGAAGGCAATTTTATATAGACAATTGTGAATCATAATATCGATATGTACGCACCGATCTCGACTCAAAAAGTAAAAAAATCACATGGATAAACGGGTAGATAGAACACGACAAAATCAGTAATAATTTACTGCGCTTATATGCATATATATGTATTTATTTAATTAAACATTATACAACAAAAATATTTACAGGTTTATAGAAACTCTCCTGTATACATATATTTATCGTTGACATTCGTTTCGCCGAAATCGTTAGACGTTGCATAATTCAATTTTCGTTGTTATAAAACCCATAAAATTACCGGAACAGGGCCAAATTAATTTCAGTTTGATGAGGGGGCGTGACTGCACAAAGAAAAATAGTTGATATAGAATGTAGGGCGCTTCTCTTGGACCCGGTAACGAGCCCTTCAGTTACACCAACCGCCCTAATGATGCGCCCACCCTTCAGTTATTATCCCCTTAGAGAAGAAACAACAACCCTTTACGTCAAAATATTAATTTTCGGCGCCAGCCTTATGGGTGCGTACATATACAGGCAGTGAGAGAAAGAGCTTTGAGAGGGGGGTTTGATGGAACGAACACAGAATTTAATACATTCATAATATCATAATAACTAGTTGCCTACATTTTTAAGAAATCGGTCGCGTTAATTATTATTATAATTACATTCCTTGCATTATTTGTAAGGATATTCGTGTACCTCAAAATTGAATCGCATATATTTCTTTATGCTCCAGTAAAGTAATCGGAGTTTTTCCTCTCGCACGCTCTATTCACACAACTATTTTTACATTCTTCAAATTTTGTCTTAGATAATTGGAGAGTGTATCATTTTCGATACGCCAATTATTTGTAAAAACAATCCATCAACAACATGTATACTCAAACCAAAGTTAAATACGAGTTTGAGTAAAAAAATGAGGTTTTAAATATCCTGCGAGAATATAAAATATCGATGAAAGAGACGAGTTCATGGACTGATATAACCTCATATGATGACGACAGCGATATCCCGGATTAGACCGCTCTTTGAGGAAGATATACCGGTTGAGTCCATAGAAATAGAATAGCCCCGAAGAAGAAAGGTCCAAGATACGATTCGAGATATCCCTCTCTGAAGGTAAGGGTTGCATTGGTGGGGGAGAAGAATGGGGGTGCGGAATAGTATCGAGGGTGCGTTCACCCCTTAGTCCTCGCGGCAGTCCCCTACCCTTCTCCAGACGCACTTCCTACGTTTTATTCGGATCCGTCGGGGCGGATATTACACGGTGGAGGCGTCCAGTCGTGTTCCATTGTGCCGGGCACATTGAGTTTGGAACGTGAAAAAAAAATTGAAATAGTTTTGTAAAACTACTAAAATTTTGGAAAAGACGCCAATTAGGCGGTCCTTCAGTGTTCATAGAATAATAATTTCCTATAGAATAATGTAATGATACAATATGCACGTCTTCCAGCGTGACCCGTAAAAGAAATGATGTAACAATTAAACTTCAGTTCGATTTTCTACGGCAAATAATTTCTCCGATCTAATGGGAGAAAAGGGCGGAAATTAAATGAGTAAGATGAAGAGGAGTTTCGGATTCTATCTTAAGGGCGGATCGGATTATGACAAAGTGGATTAATGCCACTTAATTTGTTCCCCAATTCAATCCGGGCATCTATTAATATTCTCGGCGAATCGAGGCACTGTCAAAGCTGCGTCGTCATTCTTCTTTACCCAGAGGCGTCTTAAGACGTAAAAAGCGAGGGGCTCTTAACGGGGAACGTGGCTACCCAAAACTCACCAACGGCGTGACTCTAAATATTCATGAACGTCGACTGCATTTAGCGGCCCTATTTTCAAATTCCAATCAATCGACTCAATAATCAATTTTATCGACAATTAATTAGATTCGCATTTATTTTACTTTCCCGATATTAGATATTTATCACCGTTATAATCCCTTGACATTACCCTACTGAAGTAAATCATAGTTTTTTTCCTGTTCTTTAGGTTATGAAATCATGATAATGAATAAAATGAATTTGTTGGAAAACAAATATTTTCCTCGGTTATAATTATTCGATTGATACGTGATATATTTCTTTGATCTTAGAGGATTATATTGCGGTCTGCAGTGGTATTATTTCAGACCTTATCCACGTAAGTACCAGACATTTCGCTGCGATATTGTTTCAATTATATTCTCGGAGGAAAAGGAGATTTTCCCGCCCGATCTATGCAGGGTTCAACTGTCGGATCATCCAGGGTGTGCCTGTTTTGAGATTGAAGATTTGGATTACGTGCTTCGGGATTACCCCGAACTACCGCACTTTATTACTAACCCCAGAAAAACGGATTTAGCTACTGGTGTGAGTGTTAGGGCTCTGTTCTAGGCTGAAGCACTCCGGGAGGATTATTTGAGTGCTCTGAGGGTGTTTTCTACTGAATAAAAGGGGAAGTAGATGAATAAGGAATCATATAATTTTGAAAGCAGTAAAGGTTTAAGTTCAAATAAAATGCAGGCCGGGTATTTTCACACCGGAAATATATTTCAATATATTTTTTTAGTAGGATCAACGCCGCCCACGTTATTCGTAGTCTAGAAAAACACATTGCCCGAAGGAAAGGATTTTAAGGATTCATAAAGAAATAACACTTTTCTAGCAAAATATGCGAAGATATTACGATCTGTCGTAAAATATTCTACAAGACCCGGGCCCTGAGATAATTTTTTTTAGTTTCAGTCAACTTCCGGTAGAGGGAAACTGGGATAATGGTAAGAAATATAATACATAAGAAACATATTTGGGTAGGGCAAAGACCCGGTGCCAATCTCTCACTATTTTTTCTCTCTCTCTCTCTCTCATGATCTCATACATCATGCATCGGGAGCTTCGTTATCGGAAAAATGTAAACGAGCACTTATTCAAAGACCGACCGGGCTATCGGACGGTCGGATGTTCCAATTTCCCTTCTTAGCCCTGGTTCAACCAGAAACAATTTTACTCTTACCCTGCCGGTTCATTTCACTCAAAATGTGTAAGTCCGGACTTTATAACCGTATGTCTGTCGGTACTAATACCTGTGACATAAGTGATAGACCTAGCATTTGTAAGGTGATCCATCAAAGCCAATGGCAGTAGTGGCTGTATATATTTTGGAATTTTCACCAACAAAATCTCCCCTTTCAATATAAAATCTGCGTATCACACAAGTTTTCAGAGCTTGTGAGAAAGAAAGGTCCGACAGAAAGGAGCGAAATATGAGTATTATGTTCAGATAATATTGTTAAAATCATAAATAAGCGATATTTCATTGTTACTGAATTATAAGGCATATTTAACCCTGGGAGTATTACTAAAAAATGCTATTCTTTTATTCTATCGAATTGAGTTATGACTGAACGCAAAAAATAATTTAAGGTTTATATAAATACCTTAAGTATTGCCTGTCATATAAATTAGTACTGTTATATAACTGTGACCAATAAGGAAACTGAATGGCGTGCGGCACGACTACAAGGACAACTTTCAGCCCTTATATTGGCGATCGACACTCCAATGTCGCATGTCCATTAGAGAATTAAAGCCGGCTTTTTCCCCGGCGTTCCATAAATATTGACTAAAAATAAGAGATATAACAACCGTTAAGGTTTTATGGTCACAACCGTATGATTATCACTGTTTTAAGTGTTACAGCGAAGTGAGGAGGAAGTTATTGCAATATCCAAAACGAAAATGGCATCTTACATTTTACGTTCAATGAAGGGATGGAATTGTCAGCCACTAGATCGTTGGTTTTTGATTGAATAAATTTAATTTTAGTAATTTGTTGCCATGGCAAACTTCCAAAGCAAACATTTCTCAGTATTTCAGTCGTGGAGAAACGGTAGATGTACTGGTGGGTTGCAACACGTTACAAATTGACCTTTCATTATCTAAAAAAATTAAATTTTACAATAGGTATACGCGTTTTGAACGGGTGATATT
The DNA here is from genome assembly GCA_019843655.1 of Lethocerus indicus. Classification (NCBI taxonomy): domain Eukaryota; kingdom Metazoa; phylum Arthropoda; class Insecta; order Hemiptera; family Belostomatidae; genus Lethocerus; species Lethocerus indicus. Next base: position 21,706,482 of record JACDQD010000005.1, on the reverse strand, counting down.
AAAGGGTTTACCGAGAGATGGCTCCTAAATTATTTCAAAGTTTGTAAATTTAATGAAAATTGTCTTTATGTCTTTGGTACTGACATTGTTGACTCTTATTTTTATTCAAACATTGCTTCATCGTTATTGGTCCTCGTTCATACAAATTCTCTACACAGATCTTCCGAATAATTCAGCTGTATACACCCCGATGGGTTGTGCTCCCAGCGCGTATGTGGCGATCTGAAGCCTGTATATACCTCGCTAAATATCAAACACACGTGTACCAGGACGTGCTTCAAGTGGGTGCACACTTGTACCCCGTCGGTGTTTGTACACTTGCGATCGTGGTTGCGGATTCCCGGCAGATTACAGGAAATATATGCCAAGTTCACCACTGGCAGTTTATAAATTTCTGTCTCGATAAACTTACGATGGATATTCTTAATTCAAGAAGCTATTTCTATATGCACTCGGCTTTATCTTACCATCATTTAGTATTATATTCGGTCTAATGACTTGTTTTAAATGTTTATATCTGTGAGCTATAATGTTTTCTTCCGTGGAGTATTTAAATATGACTGAAACCTTTAAAATTATGTAGAGTACTTCAAATTGATTATATAAAGCCACTATGGATAATAACCCGAGGTTCTCAGAAACATCTGTTTCTGTTGGGGATATTTGGAAAGTATATAATATATGCCAGGTAGGACAGTTAATCCAATATTCGCGGAATTAATGTAGCATATTCTAGATAAGCGATATTGGTGAAATTGTCAGGGTAAATATTCAGATTGATATTTTGAATAAGCCGCAAATCCGCTGTTTTTTAACTGTGTGCGAGATTCGCGGTTGCAGCCGCAAAACTTCGAATACGCTATAAGACAATACAGCGATGACGTGCAAAACATTTCACATTGGAAGTGAAATTACATAAAATCCGCGGCACAAAAGAGGGATATGACAGAATTGGGTTGGTTCATTATGCCGGCCCTTTTCAATAAAGGACAGTCGCGTTCTGTACTGTTTTTCCGAGAGCCTTTTGTCCTCCTAATGTTCTTACCTGTTGCGAAATGAAGGATTCCCGTCGGGAGTTTCGGTTGGGAATTATTCCACAGTTCCGGCGTATAAAGGAAGGCAGAAAAACAAGGTAGATTAATCATAAAATTTCCGCTTCAGGGACCGATATAACTTTCGGCAAGAAATGTCATTTCTTGAGCTTAATGAATCAAATGCATACCATTGCTTTATGTTTTATGCAATATCTAAGCTTAATATCTCATCTTGACCTATCATAATTACCCACGGGATAGTATCTTTCCGTTTACAATGAGAATTCCCGCCTCAGGCGGTTTAGGTGCTTCGAAATACGCCGGTTCCGGGTTCTCCGGACATTTACAGGATGCTGACTGTGTACTAACTTACAAACCGCATTGTTCGTTGCTCATAACTGACTTCCGGACATAAGGGGGCTGTTGAACCGGCGACCGGGAGGTACCAGGCTCGTGTAAATAGACACCCCCGCTATAGATGAGATGCACAAAGTACGGTGTGTTTTGGATCAGGTTACTCGGAAACCGGGCCCGGGTATCACTTGGCTCCGCCGCGACCCATTTTTGCAGTGCACTTCCTACTTCCCGGACGAATGGATCGCGTTTCGGAACGTGACACGAATTCCAGAGACGCCGTCAATATTTCTAGTTCAGTTTCTTACCGTTTGCTGTTGTAACGTAATACTCGGAACTTAAACGATTGTAAAGAGCCACAGTTTATACGGACAAGATATATCCTGATATTGAATTTGGAAGAAATATCACAAGGAATATTTGTGATAATCAGTATCTAAATTAATCATTGTTTTTGTAATATATAAGACAGTATAATATTCAACATGTCCCCTTTTAATTTATTTGAAATTATAATAAACGTGCTCATTGAATAATTTTACAAATCATAAATACATTGACCGATCTAACCTGCTGAGTCAACAGTTACAATGAATACATGAACTCAGTTCCACTGATGCATACAGCGGCATTGTATAGACAAAATTAAAGACCAACAAAGTTAGTGCGGAAATTGATACAATTATTAATGAATATTTGGTTCTTACTGCTCTTGGTGTGGAGCGCGGGATAGGAAAGGTATTATCTGCAAGCAAAATAAATGCATTGCCAGATAGAAGAAGCTAATTTTCCCCGCGCCTGAATAAGGTCGGGAGCTAAGCGAGGAATGTCGATTAATGATTCAGTATTTACTGGGGAATTTTTGGGGCATAAATTGTGGCTTGGTCGGGGGGTGGGGTGTGAGGGCTTGACGGGTGGTGATCTTCATAGCGGTGTTTGTAAACCCGGGCCCGGCTGTTTACAACAGACCCGCGCCCACATTACCTCTCTCCTGCACTTTTTTAGTGCCACCACCCCGACTTAGCCCAAGTTCCCGCCTCTACAGCCCCCAACACACGGTAAGACATTGAACAACTTGGCACGTCACGGTTAAGTGTAAAACCTGGGGTTAGGAAAAAGACAAAAAAAAATATACTGTTCCCAATTTTCCAGAGCTCTGCCTACCCATCCTCCCCGTGCTTCCTTCGGTTGAACAAAGTGACGTACACGGTATCGTGGAATCTGGTCTACCTAAGCCTCCGCGGTTTGCCTGGAAAGCGTATCCCTAACGAAGATTGGGGTGGAGAAACCGAATGCAGCATGATGATGATATTCGATGAGAACGAATAAATTAGTTCAGAACTTGATGTTAAAGAATCTATCGCCAGCCAATACGGAAAACCAAATTTTCACACACGCCAGCTACATGAGATAGCATTTAAAATAAATATCCCGACACTTTTTTGTGTACTATAATTTATTTTTGTGGTATGTTTTCAACGTTGTCTAAACCGCTTCTACGTTCATAGTCAATGATATTTCGACTCACGGCTAATTTCACGTAGGCAGAAAAGTGGTTTAATAATTGGGAAAGTTAACCGCTGACACACTGCGTGATTATCACACATGGTACACTAATATAAATATATCAATAGTATCCTTTCCGCTAGCAGTTTGGCAGAGGCCTTTCTTTCTTGGTGACATTTAAGTTCGGTGGCGGTATTTTAGTCCATGTATCGACATGGGTGGGGCATCACATCAACCAGCACCCTCAGTTCCCGAATATAAGGGTAGAGAAAGATGACGCAAATATCGGGCCAACAAAATAATGGGGGGGGGAGTCCCCCCTTTCATCGCTCGAGTCTCAGGACACTCGTTTCCATACAAGTCGTACAGTGTTACGAGTATGACGCAACAGGAAGCGGATTTGTTCGACCGACGGTCACACACCGTTATTTAGACCCCCGCCCCGATAAATAAAATAGACAACGGTAATGATTCGCAACAGAGTATTATTTACCGTAACGGCATTTTTTGTAAGCAGATCTTCATAATTTAATTCGGATCTTCCTTAAACTGGCGCAAAAGCAGCGATCACAGGATGTAATAACCGACTAGAACACGTTTTAGTTGGGGAAATATTCGGTCCACCACCGGGATCCCCCACTCTGCATAAACTCCAGAATAAATCGGAAATACAATCTGAAATCAAATATCTGACTGTCTCATGCGTCAGGAAAAAGAAAAATCTGAATACCACAATTTCCTTCTTCCTACACAGGAATTATGAAAGACGCCCTCTCGTAACATGTATCGAATCCTATTATTATATCAAACTGACGCAATGAATTAAGTTAAATAAAAGGAATTAGTTAATACAATATCTATAATAATCTAGTATAATATAAATAAGATATATACATTATAATGATATAATAATTGATGGAAAACATAGTAAAATAAATAATTACAAACATCCCCAGTATTATACTGGTGGAAACTACGTAAATAAAAGTTAAACGGGGGTTTTAGACAGTTATATACTGCATTAAAACTGTTATTACCTGGTGACCTCTTGCACCATATTGTTCTCTATAAGATGCCTTTGAGATCTGTTTTAAATACTAAGATTTATTCGGTTTCTTCTTGAAGAGCTTGTTTCATAATTTGTCGAAATTACTCCATAAATGACTCTACCTCTCGGGGCTGATGCGAATGAGTTCATCGCCCTCCGGCGGTTGGAGCCACTCGCTTAATGACATTAATATTCCTGGAAAGTCCCCGATTTGTTTTACCACGGGGATCAGCTTCATTTTCCGCATAATATTTTTGATTGCCCAGAGCATCGACGATTTCTGGGAACGCAGGGCAATTAAGATAATCCCGAAGGCCGATAAAAAAATTAACTTTCGTGATTTGGGCGCCGTTTTTACACGCTTTTATTCATTGTAGGTTTTACCGGCCCAGGAGAGAAGCCACAAAGGAATCGAAACGAGTTATTACAGTCTACAATCGTATACATTGGCACATTACGAAGGTCCTACTCAATGTAATTAAATTGCTTAAGATTTTGAAATGGTGGGAAAGACATGGAATATACTTAACGATAGGAAGAAATGGTCAAATAAAGACATCGGAACATGTAAATTTAAAACATTATATTTTTCGATTCTTACGTAATAATATACAATTTCAAGCATTCAAAAAATGCGGTACTATATAAATATAACAATTATTTATTTCTAATAATTAATGAGGTACATATTCATATGCCTTCACTAAAAGGCACTGGAAGTTTAGTCATTTTACGTATTATTACATCGACATGTCCTAATACGTTATTACTTATAATACATAATATCCCTTTTTCATCATTTATACATTAGTAAAATCTACCCCGTTTCTTTTCGACGATTTTCAACTACAAACTATATTTTCATATCCCCTACATAATCTACAATGTCTGTTTTTTACCATAAGCGTATTGTTTCATTAGTATTTCAGTGTTCTGTTTATGTGTATCGTGTTTCGTGATTCGTGTTGTTTCCTTACATTACAAATATAAAAGTTCACAATTTAGAATATCGACCCTGAACATGGGTTTATCGGCACCGCCTGCAAATTGTCGTCTCGTGCACACATGAAATTTCATCCGTCAAAAGGAATCGGAAGCGATACCTCACGCACCCTAACCAATCAGATTTGATCGGATACAGACGAGTTATTTTAATATTTTAAACATCACTGGGGTCGCCAACGAGTCGGGAGAGTGGAATTTGCAGGCCGCCGAACTTTACTACTAACTAGCAACCCGACGTCGGACGAATATTATGAAATTGTGGTCATCGCGTCCGAAACAAATTTACAGCGAACACGCATAATACAGAAAATACGTCGAGATATTTACAGCCACTAAAACGATAATGTTGATATGACGACTCGCGATACTTAATCATCTAATTGTCTTACGGCGGTGCTTTCGGCACCGCGGAGAAGTCCGTCTTCATCCACTAGAAGTCACTCGAGATTTTCATAGAAAACGTTTAGAGTTCGCAAGGGTAGGAGGCGACGTAGCCGGAATTGTTGTTGGGACAACAGGTAGAGGACCTGGGCACTCTGATGGTCGGCAGGCCGGACATCCCTCGGACGTAGGTGTAGGCCACCGGCTGCCTCAGGATCCTCCTGACGGGCTGGGCCTGCTGCGAGGAGGACTTCCTCTCCGGGGCCAGGCTCCTCGCGATCTTCTTCAGGGCGGCCTCCACCCTCCCCTGCTCGCCGCCCGAGGTGGACGAGGTCGAAGAGGACGACGAGGACGAGGAGTCGTCCTCTTCTTCCGGATGCCGGTTGGCCGAAGTGGAGGAGCTCTTGTGCTGCGCCAGCCGTTTAGAGATGGCTCTGAATAGGCTGGCTCCCCTGAGGAGCTCTCCGCCGCTGGAGCGCCCCTGCGGCGGTGAACTGTCACTCCCGGCCACTGTCACTACGAGTACCGGCGTCTCGGGCATATTTGGCAGATTGGTGTTTATGGTCACGATGTCTGAATCCACTGTCGACTGGGCGAGTACTGGTGGCCTGGGTCTGGCCGGTCCCCCTTTTATAGCCCTGGACCGGCGCACGCGCATCGCCTCCCCTCGCACCTCCCCTACCGACCAACCCTCCTCCTTCTGGCCACTTATTGGCCTCCTCTCCTGGGGGTTGCGTCAGACCGGTACTTACAGTATCTTCCGGAACTTACAGTTTAAGACACGTGTTTACTATTGTTCGGAGTATTGTGTAATCGGATATCGGAGTTGCCGCGACTTTAGTTAACTTCCCAGTCATTTGTTACGTCCTACTACTTGTTTACACTAACTCGTGGATATCAATCTCGCGGGAAATGTTCTTACGCCGTTCGGATGGCGAAGGTACGCTTAAGGCGATTGAATTCCCTTTCGAAAATTTGTCTCGACCGATTAAAACTCAATAGGATGCGGTATAACAGCGGTTGGAGTTAAATCTCCATGATTCATCTACGGTCGTAGGTAATGCCATTTTAAAATCGGTATCGGTCAAATCTCACTACGGTAGAATTTTCGGACGAATCGTCGTGAGACATCTTAAAGTGTTGAATCCGGATTTATAAAAATGTCGATTCTCGATTTACCAGCAAGGATCTTCTGTAATATTGAATAAAACTTATGTAAAAATCAACCCATGTACCGGCAGTACATTAATATTATTTATGGCTATGAACATTACCTGTATACACTAGAAAGGAAACGGAAAGTTTTGAGACATCTACCTTCGTATTTCTGTTGTCCTGTTAATTATCCCGCAGAGGATACCAGAGATACATTGTATATGCATCACGCGACCCCGGGGCCACTGTTCACATTAACTTAAATCTACATAAAGATAAATTACGCGTCAACATATAACTCTAATCAACACTATAGAAATACTATTAGCACACACAGTTCTCAGGGTTACCGCCTCTGATAAGGATTCAAGAAGAGTCCATCTTGATGTGCGGTTTTGACGCTCAGAAATCGGAACTAACGTAATGCCATAAACGATAGGCGAAATATGTATGAATTCCAGTTCCCGATATCAGTGAGCCTTGACGTTTGACCTTTGCCGCAAACATAACTGGAAACTATAGATCAAAGGAAGTAGCTGTACCTTTTTTCCTCCTTTTCTCAGTCAGCATTTGTCCCTGTTATTGTTTCATCTCTGCGATGTTTTCTTTAAATTATTTGCCCACGACCAACCGCGAGGAGATTGAAAATAGTGGCCGAGTATTTTCGTTTGATTCAATCTCTGGACTCTGGACGCTCACGTTGACGCTAAAACTGCCCGAAGGTTTCTGTAACATCAAGGCGCTGGCCCTTCACGCCCCGTCGGGTTCATCCGTTTTCATTAAAGTTCATTCGCACGGCCGCCACCACTGCCGCCTGAGCCGTTCAGGCTGCCTATTTTGGCAGTTAATTATTGTGCAATGCTAGCTCAACGTACAGAAGTTTATCTTGAGGCTTCCGATAGTAATTTATAGTATTTCGACAATTAATTAGCAATTACCAATTATCAATAATTAATCAATAGATTGTCGCAACTGATTAATAGTCCCAAAAAGTATTAGGACTTTAATCCATGAATCGCTTTAATTTTTAAAAATGTCGTGAAATTGGTATTATTATCATAAGATTTGAAGAACATTTAGGAAAAATTGAATAACACACATTATTTGTATTGCTGAGGATGAAACAATTTTATTAACCTCCTAGCTCATTAAACAACCGTTAATGTCGGTCAACCATCAACAATATTAAATGGAACAGTCTCTCCTACTTCTGATTGGGGCAACCATCTATAAAACGATCAAAACAGTAAGAGAAATACATATTTCAGAAACATATATAATATAAACATTGACACATACTTTTATCTTTCTATGAAACAATTGATATAATATTTGTGAATAAATTGTAGTTTTTAATTTCGAAATCAGATTGAGAATTAGGAAATTACCATAGTTCTAAGAAATTGTACTATTCTGGAGGGTTTTTTTAAATGTCTGCTAGGTAAGGATCATGCATGTATTGGAAGGGCTCGTGTAAACAATTTGTCGGGAATTTCATTCTCCAGAACTCCTCTTAAATAGCATTACTGCTTAATTAGCAATCCCTACCCTCGATGTATTTCTCAGTATTATGTATACCATAACAATATACGGTTCTCTTGTATATTTATTTAGTTTTGTGTAAAATACGTCATTTTAATTTCAAAGTATAATGTAGTCTCATTATGAAAAAAATGTTATACCCAACAAAGGCGCATCATTCTCGCATAAATAAAACAACAGCCGGCAGAGAGTGGACTCACAGGTGGAATTAATTGAATAGGGGGTTGGAGAGGGCTTGCGTGTTCGTTTAATAATGGGGGAGTTGTGCCACCCCGACTCAGGTGGGCGCCTCGGCTGTTCGAACCGATTTAAATTTCAATTCCATTTTCTGGAAGGCGCTCACTGCAGGACTCTGGAAAAAGCTGTCGCGTCTGGATTCCTCGAACCAGCCGGTCGCACTCGGGCACAATGATAATGTTAGCCAGAATTGGGCTCGGCTCCGAATGACGTTGGGACTTTCTGAAGTGCCAACGAACGCCAATTTCAAATCAGCTTATCCACTAGCAGGGCGATCGTGTAGTTTCCGGATAAGGAGAGCTACGAAAACGGAGGGGGTTGTCGTAGAATTGAATTTGAATTCCGATTAAATGCAGTAGACCTGCAGTAACTGCACACTGGGAGAATTCGTCAAGCATAAAAATACTCAGAAAGTCAATAAAATAAAGTACCTTCAGAGTACCTTAACTCTTATGACCTTAACTATTAAGAATGTGGCAAAAATATAATTTTAAATTAAAACATTCGATGTGTAATTTTGTCTAACGCTTTTCCTCCTATATTTGTAGTACATGGAATTAGATTTAAGCTAAATGAATAGGAATATTCGGTTTTATATAATAATGGAAAATCATTAATGTCCAAGAGACTTGGGATCGTACGAGTTACGATCCGAACTCTTGCGTAATAAAAAAAGAGTACGGAAGCTTATTACAGCGATGTGGACTGCCCGAATATGAATTATGAACTTGCAAATTTATTTCCTCGTATCGGGAAATTGCGGCCGAGAGAGATCGTATTACCGTGGCCTATATCGGTGGAAAGGGGGGGGGGCGCCCTGTATGAGTTATGCTCGAGTGGCCGGCAAAATATACAACCAGGAATTTCTGAATTCGAATAGCCAATGAATAGGCCGGAAATACTGCTATTGAAATCTTTTTGATTCCGTGAGAGAATTGTACGCGATATTCCTGTACCAGTGTTCAAAATAAGTCAACAACTGGATTTTCGTTTCACAAAATTCGCAATCGTGGCGACTGGAATTAAAGTAAAAGGAATTTCCAGAGTACTTCTCGGACCTTTCGGTATTGTAAATTTCATTTCCGATAAAATTGCGTATCGGTTCAGCTATTGTTCACAAGGGGAAACAAACGTTTGCCCTGCCCGACATCTTCTATGCAAGTCCTCAACGTTATACGGCGTACCATTATTTAAGAGCGGCCTCTATAATTTAACCCGAAGGTCTATAATTATGTCTCTGTGTTTGCCCGGCTGTGTCTATCAGTTAGCCAGTAACCGGGGCTATGAATATCCTCGGCACTGCGTCTAAACTTGTAAGTGCGTCTGGTCAGTGTTTTCCAAAATGTGCTTCCCGGGAATAAGCGGTTATTCGCGCACTTTATCCTGTCTGGAGGAATATGACGGCGGGTTTATGATGACTGTATATTAAATTGAGATAATTAATTACTCTGTAATTATTATAAGGAATAATTATACTTAATTACAAGCGGGGGTTACTGCAATGAGTTCATTTATAGGCCCCAATTGTGGTCCGATTCCACGAAATTTGTTCGTAGTCGTTGTTCTAGCGGCAGTGATCCAACATTGCGCGTTTTTAGAGTTCGTTGATAGTCATTATTAGATTAATCGCTATTAGATTAATCTTAGTCAGTATTTGAAGCGCACACAAGAGAATTCTCATTTAACTGTTGGAGACAAATGGTTGAAAACGAGATATCGGAAAGGATTTGTAACGAATTAAAGGCCACGTGATTAATTACACCACTGGTTGTTTGATTAGAAAAAGTGACGTGCACACTTTGTTTTCATATATTCGTGATACTTATTATTATTTATTTTGATATACTGGGAATACAGGTATTACTGGTAAGTATAGGATTACTTTTTAATACCAGAAGTATGATCATAAAAAATCAACCCACTTGACAAACCCTTATTGTCAAATAATTTTCTACAAATTCTTCAAATTTATTATTATTAATATGACCGCAACTCTTTTATGTTCGTCCTTATGGCAAAAATAGTACTGATTTGGGTGAACCTGAATTTATATTTTCACGAATTGAGGCATGAGCTAGATGTCCCGCTGAAATTTTATTAATATTTCGTCAAAGCCCAGGACGTGAAGCTTTTGGGACGAATAAGGTATAGAATTATAAAAGGTTCGCGAATGCACAATGGTCTCTCGTGTAATAAATATCGCTGGGGAGTGTGTCTGAAAATCCGGTGAAATATCCCCCCTGTGAGACGGAGTCTGCACAATGTGCAACTCAACGTGAGCGGAATGTACCCGTTAGGTGCGCGCTACAGTCGGAGTGCATCCTCCGACATTTTCAATAGTCAGTCGCGTTATTAGAAATGCGAGGCAGTAAAAACACGACTGTTAATTATCGGGGATCAAACTTCCGGAACAAATAATTTCATATGCAATAAATTTTATTGTTTGCGTCATGACAATTGGTATATAGTGTCTTGAAATGCATTTAAATTATTATCACGCGGGCCCATTACGCAGACGTGAGTTTCTTCTGAGAGAATCTAGTACTCTTTAATATAATATCTAAATGACACGGATATTCATTTAGGATAACCTTATCCTTAATATCTTGTTGTGGTTTCGAGTATCCACTCTAATTGGCGAGTGCTGACTGGAAGGCTGTGTCCGAAATCGGGTCAACACGCATTTACCGTATTGAAGGCTCTAATTCGTGGGATGGGCCCCGTCATTTAGCCGGCAACCCTGGAAAAGAGTTATTCGGCTGTGGAGGCAGTTGAGGCCGCGCGGACCTTCGAGTTGTGACGGCAACGACCCGAGGGCCGACGCCGCTCTAAATTAAAGGTCTATCGATTGTCTGGGCCAACAACAGTCTGTAGATTCTTTAAACGGCGGGGATGGAGGGGAGCGGCCCCGCATGTTTAGGTTACGCATTTCTGCACCGCTGATAAACGGCCCCGGCCCCTCTACAAACACTGCATTCGTTATCTAAAATGAGTTCCCGCCGAATTCCAAAGGTGAAAAGCGTAGTTCAACTATCGCCAATGTACCTTCTCCAACATTTTAACGATTTTTAATACTATTAACTATAATATTCAGTACATTACAGTGTATATTTAGAGATCACGTTGCCACGCACATTTAGGAAGTTACCATTCCCTATAAATCCGAGGTAATTTAAAATGAATATCAAAACGTCTCTTCAAATATCTTTCGAAACCAATTTTGGTAATCATTATAATGTTTTTAACCGGCCACTTTTCCCGATTACAAAATTTCTAAGGAGTTATTGATTTTATATATTTAGTTTTCTTCTACCTTTTATCATTTGATTGAAGCCACGAAATTTATAACACGAAAATATAGAAAAGCAGCTGAAGATAACGAATTATATTTACAGTGGTAAAGATATACGTTAGTATGTACGGTCATGTCGGTGGATGATAGTCTTGCTTCAATCTTGTTAGCTTAGTTGAATCGGTAACTTTCATTTCTGACTCGATGATGGTTTCTTTAAAAATTTCAATATTTGCAAAATTACTGTAGCTGATGTCGATTTAAAAGGCAGATTCCCACTGTCAATTGAATCCGCAGGCGAGAAGTTCTTCGGCCGAGATTAGTAAGGGCCCAAGTGAATTTGATCCGCTTTCCCGGAGGGGCTTCTATTTCGGTCCCAGGAGGAGAACTATAATCAGGCCAATTTCGAATTGGGCCGCGAGATTAGCGGCAGAACAAAGGATTTAAATTGCTTAGCTATTCCGGCAATGAAATACCAAGAGAGAAATTGTCGAATAACTCTTGTCTCCAGCTCAAAATCGCACATTTTAACATATAACTTTCTGAGATTTGATTCGTGTTTATATAGGTAAATAAAAATCAATAGTTGGATCATGAAATTGGGTGCAGCCAATATAAATACAAACTGTCTGTAAAGGAAACAAGCATACTTCATTTGCAATTTCCGACGGTGAATAATTCATAAAGGAGGACTTGTTGCTCCGTATGCCGGCCTGTTGGGTGGAACAACATCCGTATAGCCTGTGATATAGTCTAGTCTTTAAGCCCGGGAGTTTAAACAACTGCCGATCCCAGGGTCTGACCCTCTCCCAGGGAACAGATAACCGAATTTAATTTCCTCGTGCCATAAATCGGGCCCCTGTTAATAAACAGGAAGCAGGGACGGGCCCCGAATTGGCCGGCGTATCCGGGATGGTGGGACTGTCCGCGGCGTTGTTTGTAAACTCAGCTCTCCAAATAGATGGACTCGAAGGATACAAACGGAAGTTCCTCCTCCCCTAGTATTGGATCACAAAATATTCCCAATAATAAGAATAGGATCACGACGTTCGTGTGGTATTCTTCTTTAATTTGTTTTCAATTTCTCCTGTCTTCAATCCAAGTGGTAATACGTCCCTTACCGTTTTCTTCTTTTCGTTTTTTTTGGTTGAAAAAATACGTTTGGTCAACTCGAGACATATTTCACTAGGTATCTTGATCTCGATTTTAGTGTGCGAAATTCCTTTTTAATTTCACCCAAACAAAAGAATATGATTCAGAGAAAACGCGTTCAAACCAAGAAAACGTACAAAACAAAGGTAATATAAAAGAAGTTAATATAAAAGAAGACACGAAGATCTATTCTCATAAATATACATGGAAGAGAGCAATTAAGCAGTTAACTTTTTCACATTGTCTTCCTCCTATTCTTTTAAAAACAAACTAGCTAAAAAAAATACGAATATTATTTTACGGAGAGCCAAATACGGTGTGATTTAGCTTTTAATATACTCAGTTTCTTCTATACTTTACCAGTTTCCAGTGGGACCTTAGAGCCGTGCTAACTGTTGATCAATAACGGACTTGTTCTCGGGCGTGCACGGTGCACTCTATCCAGAAATATTCAGGGTGAAGTGCGGAGGGTCAACAGGGTTGGAAAATAGCACTGGATGATTGAGCCGGGCGTTGTGTAGAGGAAGCAGGTGATGATGATTCATCGGCTCTCCGCCGGCTCGACAGCAGATCCACGCCCATCCTTCCAGTGCGTCACTCAGAGACAAGAAAAACACAGGCGGCTCTCTCCTTGAAAATTTCCATTACGCCTTTCGACCGAAAAACATCCTTCAATTGAATCCTCTTTTTCTGAATTAGCATTTCTCGCTAAAATCCCTCACTTTAACTGTCCTCATTATTTCGAATGACTTGTTCTTATAAGTTATTTTTGAATAAGGCCGCTATTGCCAGCATTCTTTAATTATAATAGATGAATCAAGACCTTTTATTAATGGCCTTCACTCTTTGAGTGCTATATTTTTGAATGCACATTACTAAAAAAACTGTATTGAATTTTTTAATTGTACATGTTGTTCCCATCACGTATTGCCTTAATCTGTATTTTTATTACTTAAATAGAGTAACTCATTCGAAATGAGTAGAAATTTACGGTAGAATTAGGGCTGATTCTTCGGGGGTGTCGACCCCAGCTCTGCAAGGCTGGATTTAGCATCTGAGCATTATTGCAGGGCATTTATGTAGACTTAATAAATAATAATCCGCTGATATTACAGTCGATGCTTTCGCGGAGATAATTTACGCGAAGCTGAAGTCCCATTATTATTGGATGGAGTTACTGGAAACTGATTTATGGAATCATAACTGAGTTATTATAATTGAAGTGATTCATAGACAAAACAGCATGATTAGCACTCCTTTCCTTCGCTCGAGGAGAAAGTTCGACTGCCTCTCTGTTTGACCACCGGTATGATTAATGGGGCGGTTGGAACAAAACCGGAGCATTCTGTCTGGCCCGCGCATCCCCAGAGCTTGTATATCAAGCCCTCAGTAAAATTAGATCGCCAGTTTATTTTCAGTTTCAACACTATGCCAGTAATAGCGCCGCTTTCTTCTTCCCAAACCGAAAAGATTCCTGTATTCTGACCGCTAAAATGAGGGGGCCGTGTCTTTAAAAAATGTTTAGCAACAAGGAATCTCGGAATATTTACCTCAGGGTTGGTCAGAAAGTCATTACTCAAGCCCGGCTTAGAATAGGCCCGAGAGGACGGAGAAAATCGCATGAGCAACCGCCATTGTTATATATGACAATCATAAACTTAACGTTTCGCGCGTCATAACCTTCGCATCAACTGCTAACTGGTTGCCTAATAATTAGTAATTCAATTAGCACTTTAATTAATAGTTAAACGCGAAGTACGATCAACGTCATACACAGGGTTATAGCAATACAAAATTATACAAAACATGATCATTGTTAGACGTTTGCATCGGTAGATAAATAATTTAGTGCAAAATATTACTGGCACACTTTCCTATATAGGGTCGTGTAAGAACCCGATGACACAGTCTCTCAGGACATTATTCTTAATACCAACAGAAGGTCATTATTTGAAAAAATCATTTTATCTTTATATTTATATGCCATTTAAATACCATTGACGTTTAAGCAAATTTTACTGCGTTATAAAACTTACTTCGATAAAATTTATCGAATTTTGTAAACTTCGTTATAATTCAGGCACGAAATGTACTTCAAGAAGTTCTTATAACCACAGTATGAATGCTATAATAATTAGAAACAATCTAATATTTTCGAACTCGGCACTTACGCTCGAATCACTCCTGTCTGTAAATATTTGTATTAAATTTCACGTACTCATTTTTTTGTTAACTGCCACAGTAATTCAGTTGCCAGCGCAAGTGTTCAATTAACCGAGCACGGAGATAGTACTGGCCAAAGCGCGAACTATAATTAGGAATAGCCGGTATTTAAAGCCGCCGATTGTATTATTATTAGAATTTTGATATTAGCTGGAGTCCCTTCACCCTGGTTACAGCACCCCCAAAATGACACAGGTGTGATGTGTCTGTGTCTCTGATTAAATACCTATATATAGGTATTAACAGGCTTGGACACAGATGCTTTACGCAACACTTCTCCCGTATAATTGGGACGAAAAGCATATGTCTCCCTCTCACACTCTCTCTCATCACTCTTTTTCTCTCTGTTTCATTCTCTTCACATTTTTTTAATGCCCCATACCTTATTAATTCCCCTTCCCTGCCGGCCGCCTTTCATAATTTTCAACTATTGTTTCGTCAAAACGAGCTTTAAAATTTACACATTGCCAGTAGTGCCCGGGTCACGGTTTAATTCTGATGGAAAATCACCGTTCTGCTCTTTCCTCCCACTTTTAATTTCAGGGGAATTATTATTTCGTCGAATTATTTTGATTTAAGTTTAGCCACTTTGGAAATTCGTCTTATTAAGGTAGAAACTCTTGGAAATAACTAAAAGATAGAAGTATTTCTTTGTATTTTCTTATTATTTATAAGAAAATACTACTCTTTACTTTTATATATTATTTTGGATTTATATAGAATTATATTGAAATACCAACATTAAATGTATGCATCGTGTAAATTTAAATTTAAAAAAATTACTACTTCAGTTCGGATATCTGAAAAGGAAGAATGATTGGAATAATAAGTTCAATAATTATAAATGAAACAATATTTTTTATTATCGCGATCTCTGCAGTTATTCAAAGGTGTTATTAGGAGGCGCCGTGCCTACTATATTTAGAGCGTCATACAATTTAGGGTAGAATTGTGCCGTAAGAGACGAGGGGGCTCTCCAAATTAATTAGAGCCGGTAACATTTAAGAAATATCACGAAAGCTTGCAACAGAGAATCGGGCCTAAGAGGTGTATAACTAGATTTTGCAATGTTTGGAAGTGACATGGGAGATTGAAGCGGAGGGGCTGTTCTAAATGCGGAAGATACAGTTGTGTGAGGACGAGGGGGCGCCATTGTTTTCACAGGGCTAGTCGAAGGAGCGCATTGTAAAATTAGCTTAGCGCCGGTGTAATTGCGGCGCGCGGAGGAGCCTAAGCTATTAATACAATACTAGGCCAATTGGAATTATGTCCGGGGCAATTAGTGGGGGCGGGCGCAGTGTTGTATTTGGCGCTGGGGACAATGGCATTGGGCCGGCTGGACGAGACAGGGGCATTAAGCCGGCCACAATGGGCCTGCCCATTCTCCACCGACAATCGACACTCCGGCGGTTCGATGAACAGCCGTTACCAGTTCGGCCCACAGACACAACAACGTGTTAATCGATAAAAATAGTCAACTTCAATTCATACTTTTTTTTCTGTAATTAAAATTAAGTTTATAAAAGTCTTATAATTGTGATCAGCTGAGTCACTATCAGCATTCTTAAGTAAGTTAAGATTCCAAGTTATTAGGCACCTGTCGTCCTCTTCATTTGTTCTCTTATTTTTGTTATTATTTTCAGAAATTGTTCGCATGTACGTTGGACAGAATGGCGCGTGCAATATTTACTTTACACACGTCGCCGCCACACTACCAAGCGGCCCCGGGTACGATCCCCGGTGTAATAACGTGTCAAAATTGGATATATTACATGCACAATGAGAACATGACATAGTTATGTTGCACCCTAAAAATTGTAATACTGTACTAGTACTACGCTGAAATATAACCGGCTTAGCCTATTCACAACGCCGTATGAACAGAAGAATTTATTTTCTGAATATTCTGTACGTTACGTCACTAAGTTTAATATAACATTTAATATATTATAATTCAGAAACATATTTTTTCCGTACTACAACCATTGTTCTGTCCATAGTAGACTGCATTATGTTACTCGACCTACACTTATTATCAGTGGACTTAGATTAGAAACACAACGTACAAGACTATTCATTAGTTTTAATATCTAATGCCGATTATATAAAAGCAAATAAACTATAACTCATGACCTCATACATCATCCTGTTTTGTCATTTCGAACATAAGGAAAAACAAGAAGAGGTAAATATTTTATGGTGGGCCCATATGTGGGCATTTCAATACTCAAAAATTCAATCGAGCCAATATTTTTCGACTGGATGACCAAAAGATGGTGTAATTAAATTGATAAAAGATTCTGTGAAATCCCGTGCGTCAAAAATTAAGTGTTTAATTTGAGCTTAAAAGCGTTTAACGGCGTATTGGGGGAAGAAAAAACTAAGGGAGTAATTCCGTCGATGGATGTTCCGTTTTTGCCGGATATTCCTTTCACTGGGGCGAGGAAATTGGTCCCGGAGGTTTTGTACGAGTCTAACTAAATCAAATTTCACAGCCAGAAATTGCATACGCATGCGGCCGGTATCTTGTAGCGGGGGACGAAAGGTCAGAGTTCAGACCGCATCGGGCGAGTGACCTTAATAGAGAAGAACGTCGATACTCCGGTAGCGGTACACTGAGTATATACGGATTATGTCGGCAAGCGTAAAGAAATATTTGAAGACGTTTTGCCCGTGGGCAGGAGATTGGCTGACATTTGAAATGGGCCGCGGGGCGACCTTCGCCCTTAATTCGCTCCTCTGAAAATATTACCCAACATATGATAACATACGAACGTCATATTCAGAGTATCTGGGTGAACTGCTTTGATTATATTCTCTCAGTCCGTTCTCTATATGTTCGCCAACATAAAATTACGATTTTCGCATAATTCTTATCGAAGAATTGACGCTGCAGTATGTGATCTCAGTTGCAATGACTTTTAACGTGGAAATTGTTGTTAATTAACGGCTGTCCCTTACGTGTTAGGTTGCTGGTTCGATACCAGTCCGCCGGTGAATATAGTTTCCTGAGGAATGCAGGATATGTGCACTATAAATTAAATGTAGTTGCTGGGTTTGGCCACCAAACCGTTTTACCTTTTGAATGCGTATGCATCAATACGCACTATATTAACAGTGCGAAGTCATCAAGAAATAGCAGTGAACTTTAAGAATTCTTCACTATCCCTTAATTAATTTTAAATACACCCACAATATCTCTTCAACACAATAAATGACGTATCCTCTGTGTATGAGTAACAAATTAATTTGGTGATGATGATGATTCCTACAACCAGATTGTAGTATTACTAACTCATACCGGTTGAGTACATAACTAAACAAGAGAAATTTAATCGCTTTCATAACATTATTATTTATCTATCTCAAATTTACAATTTGTTACATATATTTCCAATGGAGAAATATATGCGACATTTATTTTGGACATAATAGATTACGTGGTCTAGTACGTAACTAACCAGGAAGAAATCTACCCTTTTCAAGATAAAAGAAATGTATTTTGGCAATAGAATTTCTCTTGATTAAATATATATCCTGTGTTCATCTGTCCAATCGCAGATTCCAAGTCAAATAACTTGTGGAGCGGTGGCGTAGGAAGTTTAAGTAAGGGCCTTTCCCCTAACGAGGGCCGACATTTGCATTCATCCTGCGACCTCCACTCAGTATTTTTGGAAGAAGAATTCTCGTATTCTCCCGAAAGCCGAAAGGCTCACCTTATTAAACCCTTTATTGGATACTGTCCGCTGCCCTGAATGTATGAGGATTTCGCTACTTCTAAATATAACCATTTTAGTCCGATTGCGCAATAATGAAATTCACCCGACTATTTAACTGAAATTATTAACGGACAAGAGATGCTGTTTGAATAGACGATCTAAGAACAAATTGTGGAATATGAAAATTGGACCTTCTCCAGTTGAATTTTGCATATTGCTAACAAAAACGCAACAGTCATTTAACTAAATGCGGTCCGAATAAAAAATTCCTTTCCCTTAGTTTATGAATAGGAACTCACACAATTATAACGGTATTCACATCAGCTGTCGGTATAAATATGCGTTGCAACTGGAAGTAATTTTAAGTGCTAAGTACAGGTGTTTACACTTTTAACTCCTTAAATAAAAAAACGGATTTCTTCAGTTTAAATTGTATAAACGCAATTTTTGTTCGTTGCGTATTTATCTAAACGGTGTTGACGATATAAACCTCTTTCGGGGATGCAAAAACAGAATTGTGCAAAAGGAAATGCGTGCGACAATTGATCGCGGTGTCATCACCGCTCTCATTTCATGGAAACTCGCAATTTCGTCGTATCGCATAACTCTGCCTATTTATCAGCTCCGGGGGGAGGGAGGCGAACGTCTTGCCAGGAGTTTAGACAATTAGAAACCTTATGCATATTCAGCATCATCAAAGCGGGCGCCATCCGTTGAGGTGCCACGTGTCGGGACGTTTAGTTCCAGCCCGGCATCCCCCTTGCGTCATAGGAGCAGGGGGAGCACCATTTTCCCAACCTTGATTGGCCGCCGTATTGCTATCCTAGAACTTGAATTTTGAGATTTGACCGACCGTCCACTGTCAAGTCAACTTATGCATATTTCCACATGTGTTTCTGGAATGTAAGTGATACATGACTGTTCTTTATAGTCTCTTGCTATCTTCCATATCCGCTTCAGCTTCAATTTGTTTCATATACCCGGTGTCGATGAAATTTCCGTTCAAACAAATCACTACGATTCTGCAGATTGGTTTACTAGCCAAAAATATTGTTGAAAGCATTTTTCATGGATCATTTTATTTAGAGAGCGAAACCTGGTGTAGGATCAGATAAATCTGCGGTAAAAGAATAATTAGATAATTAGAGAAGCATGACTTTAATTTTCAAGACTTTACGCCGTTAATATAATTATTATTAACGTTACGTAAATTAATGCATTAATTCACTGATCGACAATTTAATTAGACAGGATTTGTTTTTCCCACGGAATACGGCGCGACAGTGCTGCAGACCGTCAATACAACGTGATTGTGCGGTTTAGTATCAGAAGCGCCGTCATGAATTAATAATTCTCGACATCTCCATTTATTTTTGTCGAAAACAACAAAATAAATAACGTTGAAATATGACCTAATAACTATGATATCCTGCTAAAATAATTCTAAAAAAATTGGAAATAACTGTTTCCGGAATTAGTTTACTACTTTTAATGCACCATATTTTAATGCGACCATAAAGTAGTGGGTATTGTGCGAATTAGTGGGAAATCAATGGAGAAGACGTTACAATATAAAAGCTTTCAACGTTGAGGTTTTAACACCAGGAATTTTACGATAACCTATTTTAAAACAGTGTTTTTAACCTGCTGCTAGCTGTAGAACGAGACCCAACTCCCCCAACTCTGTGGGTCGCTCACTTAAAATAATTTGACCTCGACTATGACTCTGAATAGGAGTTTACCAACTCACCCACCCCCGTCGGCTGACTGTGCGTCCGTGTGGAAGAACACTGCGTAGATCAATCTGCCAGTTGGGCGTTCTAAATATAGTCACCGCCGAGTTATATCCGTGTGCTTTGAGAGAGACAAGCAGCCCATCACGCTTACGCGCTGTTTACTACGGTCGCTATCGCGTAGTTGGTAAGTCACCAAATATAAAATTGATGTGTTTCTTGGAACTATCGCAATTCTATAGTATCTCTTACATTTTTGAAGTTCTTGTTATTCGTACTGTACGAATTATGAAAATTAATATTGGTCGGGAACAGCGAATCGGGGAGTTAATTGTGGAATATTGAGAACTGCATTGGCTTAAGATAAAATAAAATAAGAAAACAATTTAAACCTTATAAACAGATTACTTTATGTTTACATAATACGTTCAAATTTATTTTAAATTAATACAAAGAAATTTAAATTTTATCTTTACCCTATATCTGGAATATGCTGAATTTGGGAGGTCACTTCATTTTCATATTATTAATTATAATCGTGTACAGAAACTTATGGTAACAAATAAAGCGAAAATAGCTTACGAAAGCTGTCTTGTACATAATTGGGAATAACTTCATTCCATAAATATTTCGAAATCATAATCACTTGGTTCTTGTAATATCTGGTAATATATAAAAATAGAAATTAATTACAATTAAGTTAATGAAAAAACCACCGCGTTATATAATATAACCGTATTGGGTCAGTTTATACGTCCTACCTTTTCTACCCTTCCATCCAAGGTGGATTCCGTCCCATGTTTGTCAGATCTCGGCTCCCGCAAGTCATCCCTATTGATAGTCCAGTTTCCAGCATCAGTTGTGGCCTGCAATTACTCCATCCTACCGCATGACCAATTAAATGTTATTATTTCGGGATCTGACGTCCTCCGTTTGCGACCGACCGTCAGGGCTCCTCAACCGGTTGGGACCAGAAGTGTGTCTATTGGCCGACTTTAGACAGGCTGAAGATGAAGAATTTTTGAGGGAGGGGAGGGCGGTCAACTATAAGGAGTTAAACTCGTTGAACGTGACTTACTGTTGGACTTAGGAGACAAGTGTAAGTTAGCGAGGTGACGTTTGTGAACGAATAGGAAAAATAAACAGTTTTGAAATCGCTGATAATTGAATTCTCTGGCAATTCCAACACTCCCTAACGGATTTTCGACGACGGTATCGAGGCAGGATTTAGGTCCCGCACTGAGAAGATAATCCCGGTTCAATGGGGCAAAACATTGGAGTGACACTTGAGGAACTATTAGTTACACTTAATAGTGGCCCTGGAGAGGAGGAATATCAGTTGCAGTCCTTGGTAGTCTTCGCGGTTTCTGTGAACACAGAAACCAACAAAGTGGCAAGTCACCGTGATCCGAAGGCTACTAAACGCTGAGACCAACTGTTAAAGCAACAACGGCTCAACACTTGTTCTGAACTAAAGAATCATCATAACAATTTTCAAGCACCAAAATTAAATGTTAAAGAAAATCAACTTTAACTTCATTATGTAAAACTTCTATATATATTTATATTCTTGCCAAAAAAGTGTAAATAAATTAAAACTGGGATTGTTAATATTAATTTATAAGAAAAATTGTTTTCGTGTGTTAATTCATTTGAGAATAAAATTTGTATAGTGGTCATAGTGGGATTTATTTGCTTGGTGTGTGGAGGATATGCTGTGTCACCAGGTGGCTCGTGACCATGATACTCGATTTCGCAGAAGGGAGACAGACAAATACAGCTGGAGCAGTTCAGCAAACTCACTATGAATCTATTGATCGGTCCGATCAAATAGGCCCTACCTGTTTAAACATCTAGTTCGTTCAGCTTCCTACTTCGATATTTTGATCCTTTGAATAATTCCCTTGCAGAATCTCGATATCGCTAAATTTTCGATGTACATTGCTGTTATTATACACGAGGTCGTTGATCTATCGATTCTTGTACTTTGATTCTTTAAAACGGTTAACGCGAAAGTGGGTAGGAAATTAATAAACAATTTTCTTTCTTTTGTTCCTACGTAGATAACCTTGGTCGAACACCCATTGCAGCGAGAGTCGCTCTCCATATTAAGCCGACAATAATATGGATGTCGCCGAAATCGACAAAGTTAATCGAATTTTATTTTGATTGCTCAAATTAAATTCTCTGTCTCATCAGAAAGGCAATTTTCCTTTGTGCCCGCCAACAATGATGTAAAGCCTAGCCCGGTGTTTCATTTTTCCCGTCGACAATGGTTTGATTGTTGTACATTGTCTTACCGAATGTTGTTCGGAACCAATCACCACCGTGTTCCTTCTCAAAGCACCGAATAATAATGAGTCACAGCATGAAAGAGGACTGGAATGGTCACGAATGACTAATTCAAGGAGACGAACTGTTATGACTATTATAGGAGGAGTTTTCAGATACATCCAGCACTTCGGTGTGGTGTTTCATATGAATTTCTGTAATAATTAAGTACAGCATATTTGAACTCTGTGACCGGCTCCGGACTTATATAAGTCCCACTCGTAATCAGTCCGCGATCATCCTAATTTCGACTGTTTTAGCTTCTTAGGAAACCCATCTCCAGGGTATTTTTCAGTGACAATATCAATGTGTACAGACAGGGGAATTATCATACTCCGGACTATGAACACACACTAAGTTTAACGTCACTGTATTCGTCGAAATATATATTGTTCAACCATTTAAAAATGAATCGTTGCGTCACAGACGAACCACCCTCCAGGCAGGGGAGGGGGAGGGCATGGAAAAAACAGTAAGAGCCAGTGGGGGGCCCAAGGGAGCCAATCAAGTAATGACCGACACGAAGGAGAAACAAAGCCATTGCGTGCTTACTTCCACGTGTAAGAATTTTGGGAAGTTCAAAAAATGTAGTCCAATGAATTCGTGGAAAAATATACCCGTGTCTTTTAATTGAATATAGACATCAAAAATATCTGGAAGCCATTTGATCAGTCTGCACCTTTGTAAATTGCTCTTTCTGAGAACGCTCGAAAAAATATTTTCCATTAAATATATTTTCTTTGTACTAATTATTTATATTACAATGAATAGAAATACATAAACCCCCCTCGCACAATGAAAAACTATATATCATTTGGGACAAGATACTGACATTTCTGTAGCATAAAACGCGTTATGGGTGTTAATCGCTGTTTATTAAAATGAATAATAAAAATCGACCACTTGTGACGCCACGTGGAGGCATACGCGTTATGTACCTTTTATCAAAGAGGCAAACCGCCCTCGATATTAAAGAGGGGAAACCCCGGTAGATTGCGGGAAAGCAAAAGGTCAATGAGTGAGCTTTTAATTAGCCGATGGTCCGTTTCATCCTGTAACTCGATATTCACGGAACCCCGAATAATTAAAATGACTGGGATTTATTACTCAATATTCTGTCTGTGAAACAGGGAAAGGGCTAAACAACACAATAAACGGTTTAACCTTAACGCATCATTAGGTTGATCCTTGGCCAAGGCTAAGGGCACTGTTGGTCGACGACCTCGGAGCGTCTCATCGCCGCACGTGTATGCCTCCTCTTCAGTCCTATGAGTGCCTAGGAAAACGGTCTGACCTCGAGTCACTTGTCTCTTATACAAGATGTGAAAGGAAATGCGATTTACGCCAATATATATTAATTTATGAATTATGTAATATCACTTTTTTAGGAAAACAAGGCTGATGCCGGCTATCCAGCAAAATGGTCACAACGTTCTCACCAAATATGCGTGTTAAAGTAGGAGAGGAGAATATTGAACTGTATCGGTTGTATAAAATGTTTATATTAGGCTATTGGATGCAAATTTAGAATGTACACCACATTCACTATGACCTCATATTTCCAAAATATACTTGTCCTTTAATACTAATATTAATAAATAATAATTTGTAGCTAGTGCAATTTGTAGCTATAAATTATATAATAGGAAACGAATTTTATAAACATTTCTTCCTGAATCGTCTATGAACTATTGGTTTCTATTGGAAATAAGATTCTTTTCGGGGATATGTCATTTCAAAGCCCAGAAAATGAAATGTTAAAAAAGTGTTTAAATATAAAGACGAGGTTCTAAAAAATTACGGTGGCTAGGGTGGTCCTCCTTCAATGGGCGCCGGGTCAACTCAGGTGAAACCAAAAAACTCACCTAATGGAACTGAATAAAGAATGGGCTGAGTGGGCGACCCCATTCCCATTTAGTCGTTCGCAGTGAATAAAATATACTTTTCGAATTATTGTCTTTTCAGTTGTCTTGTTAGCGGGGTAAAACTTTAGCAGGTATTCCGATAGCCGGATTAAGAAGAAATTGTTTATGTGCAGTGTATTCATGAATAAAATGTGAACCAACCAATCGAAAGTAATTAATGTTTTTATCAATCAAAATAAAAAAGTTTTAATGAAAATATATCTCGGATAATTCGGTTGGAATTAGGAATTGTATACAGTATTCGTAATCAATTTAGACTATTGGGTAAATAAATTATCTATTTTCTTAGGAAACTAAGACTAAAACTAATCCTATCTTATAATTTCAGTTTAAAATATTTCAGGGAATGTCCATCCCCATTTGCAAGCAGAATTGCACAATAAATGAATTATCGTTTTACTAATTAACTGATTATACATGAAAAAAACAAAGTTCTGGTTGAATTGTACTAATGCATTACTGTACAATTGATAAATTTAAATTGCTACAATCTGGGCATGCGATTCCTGATGAATTACAGTCAAACTGAGATTTCCAGGAATCTCGAAGGGATTCCTAGATTTTAGATTTTTTCATTGGAAGTTAAAGTGTAATTATTTGGAACTTAAACTGCAGGGACAGTTCGGGGCTTTTCCCCAAAGTCCGTGTGTCGTAGGGAAGGCTGTCGTAAGGAGGCTTTCGTTCCATTATTGAGTTCTTTGACCCGTCGAATCGGCCTGCTACTTCTGTCGCCGGCTGATTGATGTTGCCAGTGTTAGTGAACCTCCAGAGCCGCCGTACCAGTGTCAGGGCCGAGGTCCCTCCCACTCACAGAGAGCGCCACAAAGGACCGGCTCCATTATAAATACGGCACGGCTCTTCGCCACCGAGCCACAGTGGTTTCTGATATATCGCACAACCGACGCAAAAAAAAACCCGTCCGAGATGTTCCGACTGGTAAGTATACTTATTGCAAACTTTAGGTGCCCTGGAATAGCCTGTAATTTTCACTCGGCTCCAATCTACCATCAGACAGTTATCAGTCTGTTAGATTCTACCTAGGTATTCTCCAATTGGTCTTATTTGAACGCTCTGAAAGCTATGTCTAACAGAGTACAAGTCAAATAGACGTGAATCGTTTTACCAATTTCGCTATTACAAAAACATACTCCCTGCTGATATAGATCTAAAATGTTTTCAATGATTCGTAAAGTGAGTTTTCTGTCTATAAATTAAAAAATATGCACTTTCACAAGCTATTTCAAATCAGATATCCGGGATATTTTATCTCAGAATCGTTTATAGAATCTTTATTGGATTTTCCAGCCTTGTTCTCTCAGTAAAGACCAGCGTCGAATTTCTGTTTCCCGCCCACGCCGCACTCCCACTCCGGCTCGAGTGTTTTGCTTCAATCGCCCGTGAAATTTTATTCTCAATTTTCTTTTTATTTCCGTAAGTAGGATACTTTCGCTGCCGGTCTATCAGTTTTCCTCCCATTGTTTAAATATCCGCTACCAATGGGGCGAGAACGGGGTCACTGGTTTTATTGCCCCCGTCATGTCGCTGAGTGATGTAGAAGATTTTATAATTTCCCTCCATCAACCCATTATTGTTTCCAAGAATCGTTATCGAAAGGTAAATGGGTGTTGTTGGCTTTTCATATTGTGCTCTGAATAATACATTAATATAATATTGCGGAGCAGAGGTTTCCAGAAATATGCGCTAGATATTTTAAAAATTACAAAATATAAATTAAAACTTCTAACATTAATAATTTATTTATCATTTCCAACGTTGATTATGATTTTTGATTATACATTTTTCAGACATTGTCAATCCCTTATATATAATCCAAAGGGTTAAATAATTTGGATCTTGATTACTTTGGGGCCGTTATACTTCACAATCCTAAGGGGGCTAAGAAACATATCAGCCATTTTCTATGATCAAGAGTTTAAGGGATCCTCTATATTATTCATTTTTTATTTTTTGAACAGATAATGAATCCCGCCACGAAGTGTAAATTGTAAAACCACCTCCCTGTTATTATGAGAGCAGAAAAAAGTTTTTAGTGAGAATAGTGACTGGGTTCTACACACAACGCCTAAATTGCATCATGTGTATATGTGTTTCGTGAGATAGGCCTTAGGTAGTTTAAGGGTCAAATTATTCGTACCGTACCCCGTTATTTCAACGATGATAAATAATGACTGTAATTGGTATCTAGGCATTGATTCTTGTCAATAGGACGGCCCGTCCCAGTTTCACTGGGGCTCGAATAGAGTTGAAAAACTGTACTTCTTCTTGGCGCGGCCTGTGCCTGAATGCCTTATCCCGAAGCCACGAATCAGAGCGGAATCGGTTGGCCTAAATAAGCCGGGCAACAAGTGGCCCCTCAATTTATAAACCTCGCTTGAATATGAACGGGACTGTGGCTCCAACAGCGCTATCACGAATACAGATGGCCGTCCCCGTTTCGTGTTACTTTGTATGGCCCCCAAATCTGGAACGCAATTTCACAATATATCCCCACAATAATGTGGAAGTTTATAATATTTATTAAGTAATTTTACTTCCCTTTCCGTTGGCAGTACATTGTGGAGTGTATGCGATAATTTGAATGTTATTATGTAGTTAAAAATTTCCTACAACACAAAAAATCTACGGTATTAAAAATTTTGTGTGCCATTGTATACAATGGTGGAGCTGCATACAGTGAAGGGACTCATGTCTTCCAGTGTAAGGATGCCAGTTGCTATAGTAACGGGGTGACTGACATCTGTAGCGGTGACATTATACTATATATTATATTATATTGATAAACCGAGAGGTATTCAAATGCATAAGTAATTAAATTATTAATTAACGGGTAGGTAGTTGAAAAATGCACTCTTATCACTCCGAATAATTGAATATCTAGAAATTGAACCGCGATATAAAACTGAAGAAGTTCAACACTGATGTAGACGCAAAATATGAGGCCAAGGTTGAGAGTGTTTTCTAAATTAAGTTCACCTTTCGGCGGCTAACTGAAGGCTGTTAAATTTGGTTCGCTGTGTTCAACAAAATAAGCAGCTTGTCGTGTTACCTGAATTTATTTTTGCCTTTGTGATAAGTATAGAATCTGTAACAGCGTTCTTACGTCAGTGTCATGATCTATAAAAACAGTAGGAATTTGCCAATTTACTTACATTATAATAATTTTAAAATTCATGGATTTTCAAGAATTCATTAATTATTACATATAAAGTCTTCGGCCGTTGATTAAAATGTGGGCTCCGTATAAAAGAGTACACTGTCTGAATTAATTCTAAATTCTAATTTAATATGAATTATTATTGTAGATTTCGTGTGTTTCTTACTCCTCTGGCCGGTTTGATCTTAACTAAAGTTCGTTGGATGCATTTTCACTGATTAACTACAACATTAAAAATAAACGTTTTTAAATAAATTTTCGATAAACGGTCTAGCAAAGGACCAAACCAGCGAGAGGAGACAGAAACACACGAAATCTACGGTATTCCAACAGATATTCCAAACTGAATTATTATTATTAATATGCGAATATTCCAGTTTCAGCTTGGTATGATGCTGCTTGTTTCTGGATACTGCCTCGCGGCCCCCGGCTTCTACTTGGTGGAGCCCGCCCCCGGGGCGGTGGCCGTGCACGAGGCGCTTGCCGCCCCCGCTCCCGCCCTCGCTCTGCTCCCGCCTCAGTCTCACACGTCGGTCATCAACACGCATTCGGTCGCCTATCACCCCGTCCAAATTCCAGTCTCCTACGTCTACGCCTGATTACCAGTTTTTGGATCAGATGCCTCAGAAACAAAACTGAAAATTTCGAATAGGGTAAAATCTACTTCATCCTCGTATTAACTTCGAAATTTTGTTTAACTCTTCGACAGAAACTAGATCAGAGTTGTTTTCCCGTAATATTAAAAATGTAACATTTTTTATTCCTCTTTTAATAAAGAAAATATATTTCACGCGCACTTTATTTTAATCACCCAGATAATGGATTAATAAACCAACATTTTATTTCTAATAATGAAGTATAAATAAGGAATATACGTATTAAAAATCATTAAAATAAAATATATATGACATATGCCACATAGGCGATTTGTGGGCCACCGGAACTGGGGCGACTATCATTCGCAGAAGAACGAATTGCGTGTTCCTGTCTGCCAAAGAAGTAAAGCCCCGCGGGGATTACTGCTCGGGTTGACTTATTCGCGTTCACTTTCAACAGGAAATTCGCTCGGGCCTTTCCCTGAACTCCCTACCCTAATTCCGTGGCCTACTTAAAAAACCTCCCCCCAATCCGACACGTCATCTAGGCACTGAACAACGTGTACTTTATTCCGCAGTCTTTACCCGGCCCGAAATTGCCAGAATGGGGGACGTGCCCTGAATTTTCAAACTATCCAATGTGGCCGCAAAATAACGCGGCAAATTATTATTGCCCAAAAAATTGCCCCAACTTTAGAAAAATGAGAATTTAATCCGTCATCATTTCAATTGAAATTCCATCAATTCGAATTGTGCAGTAAATGGAAGTTTACGATGTAAAAAATTTACATGGACAAATTCAGCTTCTGAAAGCCATTTCCGATAGAGCTTGAACTTTTAATAACTGAATTAGGGCATATCCGAGGTGCGCTTCTATCCTATTTTTATCGACCCTAAAATAATTGTTTTAAAAATTGTAATTTCTAAAAGCATCAGACGCCGCTATTTAATCTGTTTCTGGACACAAATTCGTTGTCTATTTTCCGATAAGAATTCAATTAGGGTTAAAATTACTTTGTTTAAATACGGTGTGTCATAGCGTGTATGGCCAAATAAAAAGTAAGAATTAGGATCATAAAAAGTTTTGGTATAGTTTTATTGTAGCGAAGTATGAAAATCTTTTTAATATTTTCATCCGTAAGACGATGACTTTATTTGTCTCCGCGTAATCAATGTAGCACAGCACTCTCAATACCGTAGAAGGCTTGGGAATTGGGTTATACACGTAAACCGTTTCGGAGAGAATATGTTTTGCATTTCATTGACCATAATGAAATTGCCGCATTCATCGGGGTCGTACCAATATCTGTTCTACAACGATCGTTATGGTCGAACCACCGAGATTCCTCAACTGGATAATTTGTTAGATTATTTGGGACATTAAAGGAAGTGGAAAGGTTGATAATATTATTGGTTTAATTCTTAATTATCATTTTTGTCATTACACCTACCAGTTTGTGTAGTGTTTCATAGAAGTGTGGAATTGGTAAAGGCGCGCAATTTCATGATGCCATTAGTGTCGTAGGCCGTAATACAATGGAGGTTGGAACGTTCGAAATTGATTGATTTCGGATGAACTTCTATTTGAGACCCGGCAGTATTCTGAATTCACCTTTTCCCTTCCCTTAGTTACCTGTCAACAAACGAGTAGAAGGTCGAGCGGTCAAAGTTCATAGTGACGAACACTACTGACGAAATGGCAGCAGGGACACTTCACACTTTTTGTATCGTTACTGGATGTGACCTATCCGCCGCCATTGTCGTTTGTGCGAATGCAACCTTCAAACAAGATGAACCCGTGACCTTCCAACTGAAGTGTGACCCGTAGATTTCACAATAATAAATCTTTTATCAGATAAAGTTTCATTCAGAATCGGTATAATACTTCTCGGGACATGCAGTAAATTGAATCTAGGAGGTTGTAAACAAAAAAACAAAGCGTTCAATTATACATTTCTAATTTATTTCAACTAAGCCTTTTATAGATTCCTGACGTGTTTGTTTGAATTAAATATAATGGAGGGGGGCGGAAGCGGCGAGAGAAGCGTAGGGGGAGTAGGCGGTGATGCCGGCAGCGGTATAGGCCAGGGGGGCGGCGTGAGCGGCAGCGGTATAGGCCAGGGGGCGGCGTGAGCGGCAGCGGTGTAGGCCAGGGGCGGCGATAGCGGCGGGGCCGCGTAGGCCAGGGGGGCGGCGGCCACCACGGGTGCAGCGGCTACTAGGGGGGCGGCCAGGGCGTTGTGGTTCCTGGCTATTACCTGGGAGCTGCGGGCGGTGACTAGGGCGGGGGCGGCGGCCACCACAGGGGCGGCGATGGCTCCGGCGTAGGTGGCGCCAATCATGCAGCAGAGAGCGACGATTACCTGTAAACAATGCACATGTTAATTAATATTCTCCATCTGGGTAATTTTGTTTGTGTTACAGTAGCGTGACGTTGAACTATCGCTATTTGAGTTCAAATTGTTTACTTATTTGTTGTGCTACCTCGAACGTTTTGATCCTCGTTTTATTGATCATAAAACGAATCCTGAAAAAAATGTTTGGAGATTAGGCATTACGCATTACGCATATACGCGTTACGTGATGAATATTACGGTTAATAATTATAAATCATTGGGATCAAATCATTTAATTAACCTCCTGCATATGACCAACCCCCCTTAATAGCAATGACGATGTCTAGTAAACCAATCACAATTTAATATTAAGAAAGTATTTGATTAAGTATTCCACAACTGCCCTGGTTTAGGGTTAAGGTATGATTAACTTAACCGGAATTATGATCAAGTTTTTATTGCAGTATACACTCTACAGTCTATAGGAAATGATATTATGCTATTGATGCGTACACGTAGTTTTGGGGACAACGCAGGTGCCTAATTAGTGTATCGAATCG
This sequence comes from Lethocerus indicus, assembly GCA_019843655.1. Classification (NCBI taxonomy): domain Eukaryota; kingdom Metazoa; phylum Arthropoda; class Insecta; order Hemiptera; family Belostomatidae; genus Lethocerus; species Lethocerus indicus. The sequence goes on along the minus strand of JACDQD010000005.1, from coordinate 21,675,178 downwards.
GCTCTATCGTAGAACGCGTAGTCACTCGAAGTTGTTTGCGAATATTTTAATAGGTTGAACTGCGCTTGAACAAACGCCGGGGGCGAGGGTACAATTCGAAACGCATTAGACCGGTGGCGGCGGCGGGTGGGAGGTGTTGGGTTGCGTGTATTCGGGGGCGATGCCTGAATAATCGGTTAACCCAGTTGGTGAGTGTCTCCCTCCTGCGCTTGTTATCGGCTGATTAATTGCACAGGGGGTTTACGTCATAGAGCGATATACAGGGGCACCGGTCAGACCTGCGGTAGAGTGTCTCGTGTTTCGTGAAAATTAAGAAATATCATACGGGCGATGCGAATTCACGATTGCCGAAAATTCAAATATAAGAATATCGAAATATTTGTTTTTACCTTTTCCTTATAGTTTGCTCCAACAATTGATTGCAGCAATGGAGAGCACCGATAAATAATTATACACTGAACAATTCCTCCGGGAAAAATTTTATTTAATGTAAATCAAATTTAATTCATTTAATACACTACCGCATTGTATCGCTCTGCAATGATCGTTTCCGAACGTTCAAACCGGTATCTGAATATATAACCCCCGGAAAAAGAAACCCCTCGACGGTCGTGCGGATCAAGCTGGATTTCGGTAGAGAAAATGCCGCATTTTCCCGCGTGTTGGGATTTGCTCGGCGGGCACGTGCTGGCTGCTAAATGCAGAGCGTAAGATGTATAACTTCTTCCTTGACTGGTGTCAAGGTGGCTGGGGCCAGGCCCCCCCCCACGTGGCCTCCCCGCTCAGAGTAGCGGCCCGCTCGGCCCACTCAGCTGTCCTCTCGGGGGCCCGATCAATGGAAAGAAACACGTTTTTCGTCGCGCGCTCCTGGAACGTGCAAAACCCGGACGCGACGCATCCCCGAGCCCTCTGGCCGCTACATCGTTGGAGACCGGCTCCAATTTCATCATATACCCAACGACCAACCCTACCCATTCCAGTCTCGAGTCATATATGATCCGAAAATATATTCGCAAATATATAGGCAATATTTTCCCTCCATTGTTTTAGACTATCTAAGTTGGGAAAAAATGTTAATAAACCCACATTGGAATAGAAAAAACTAGCTGCAATATATACGACTATTATGTTGCGTATAAAAATATACTTCATACATTTATTTGAAATAAAAGATATTCGTAAATCCGTAACTCGATAATGGTAATATCGTCGGTAGATTCCTCAGAAGAAAGCATAACTTATCTGAGGTGTCTTTCCCTTAGTGCATTTTATGCTGGAAGGATCTGCTTCGGACTTTTTCTTCTCAACAGGGATAGCAGTATAATATTACAAGAATGTCCCCGAATTAGTTCAGATAAAAGGGGTTCTACTGTAATTAAACTAAATGTAATATAAGCGAGGAATTCATTTATTATGTTTGCCTCTGTGAGTAATCGAATGCCGGTTTAATAAACTAGATAAATAATGTGCAGCCCTTCGGTGGCGAGATGGATATAATTGTTACCAAAGATAAACGACAGTTTGTTCTTACAACTCATTTTAATTGTCACCAAATTTCTTTCCTAGTGTTAAAACTAACAGATGCCCTGAATCTTGACACTTTTACCGACCACGGAATGCACTCAAAAATATGTTTGAATTAATAAATATAAGAAGAGCGGTCAATTTCAATTCCGGAACAGTTCTGGGCGCAAATATACCCGGAATCATTTCACTAAACTCGAGTAGTCGAAGTGTGCAATTTGCATTTAAACTCCCCTACCGTCGAACGGTTCGATTACCCCTCTGCAGGTTATTTAATTCTGAACCCTCGGGGCCCTTTTATGTCGCCCCAGCGCCGCCCACTCATTATGCTACGAGAGGGCGCATCGACGGGGCCGCTTTGACTATCCGCCCGCCTCCCACGTACCGCCCCACCGCCTAAACACAGAACAACACCGAGACAGTACGCGGAATCGCTGCCCGCAAAGCAAGCCACCTGCTTTAATTATATCAAGTGACAATCAAACTTCATTATTTAATTGCAATAATAATTCCCGATATTAATGAACTTAAGTTACTAAACACTATTTTATTAAACTGTCCATACTGTCACCAGTAGTATAATATAGGACAGTAAGATCAAGAATTAATTCAAAGACGAAACGTGTACGAACGGGCAGTCAGAAGGAATGTAGAAACATTTTAATGGGAATAAAATTATTATCTCTGTCAATTAATGGCTTGTTTAATTTAGGACTGGACCAATATAATTCGTTCTTATTTTATCTGCTGTTGATGTAAAATATAGGAATAATATTGCGGTTCCCGTAATTGTATTCCTTGAATATAGTAAAATTTGTCCTTCCCCCACGTATACAACAGATTAATTGGACGGCGGAAAAGCAATCAGGTTGTACTTGCTTATAATGCAACTAGATTGTAGTAGTGGCTGTATTTAATTCCAATTATGTTATTGGTGGTATATAACCGGCGCAGGCCTTATTGTAAGCTTTTCGTGTGCGAGTCAGTGCGTGGGCCCACAACGCAATGAACGCGCCCTGTTGCGGAATACGGGCCGATATTTTCATTGAGCAACGTTTAGCCGGTATGGCCAACGCGTGTCCCTTTCCTATTGTTGCCATATAAGGTATAGTCCATCGCAGAATAATAAAGCGTACATTTCACTTTCTGATTTACCGTATAGAAAATTAGGATTGGTAATATTTCGGTTCTAAAACATTAGATTTTGAATTACTTCAAACAGCAGAAATATTCAATATTTAAAATTAATGCGCATCATAATATCACTAATTGAGGTACGGTTCATTAGCGCTATTAAACACAAAACAGCTTGAAACTGCCTGGGGGAATGCTTTAGTCTCATATTCTTCATTTTTCACGGAAGTTACTTAAAATGTTATTATGACGAGCCAAAAATTATTATAAAATTATGAAAAGTGTATGTCTGCTGTGTACTGATCGGTATGGGCGAGAAATCGGAAACGAGAAATTTTAGAATCCTGCTATCCTGAGTTTTGATTAAAGAATTCTCCGATTTCCTTATTTTACAGAATGATTAAAGGCAAATTAAACTATATTCAGGTTATCAAATTTCAATTTGGAACTTTATAATGAAAACATTAGACACATAAGAGAATCGAACAACTTCCGTACAGAGATATCTGGTATGAAATGAGTTTAAATATTTTAATAGAACAAATAGAATGAAAATATTTGTGGAATCATTTGTTAAAACTATTTACAGTGCGACATGATATCTAACAATTTCGCATAGTCCTTAAGTTCTGATTAATTTGTCGAACTTCCGTACTTACAGAAGTAAGAGGAACAAATTGAGACGGAGACAGATTACACTGTAAGTTGAAGAAGAAAACCAGGAGCAGAGAGATTACCAATTCGATAGAATAGGAATCTTCTCTCTTTACTGTCTTAAGGTTAATTAAGATTAAGGGTATACGTAATTAGGGTCTTAGATGGCGCCCACATTGGGTTGGGTAGAAGCCGGCCAATCGTCAATGGTGGGGGGATCATTCCCGGGGATCAATGCCCCTCGTTTACCCGCTAACTTTAGATTTAATCTGAAATTTAAACGTACTCATCTGCCAGGAGGAACGCCCTTGGGTCCCTATTCGTAAATCGAGCAGGTCAAACGATTGATATTCGTTTTGGTATTGGAGCTAAAAGCGGTGGTTTCCGGAAAGTGGCCCAATTCGGGAAACAGTTGTGCTCAAAATAAATTGAATTTTTGGCAAAATTGAGGCCGCGGGTTTTCAGGAAAAAGGGCCCAAAATGCGTTACACTCCAGTCAAAGCCTTAATTGAAAACTGATGACATTTCATTCAACTTGCACTGTGTGCGGCTCAAGCAGTGATGGCACTGAAAATATTGACCGAATGAAGTATCGTTATGATTCACGGACGAGCATCGAATTTATTAATATAGGGATATATATAAATTTACGCCCTATAGTTATGGAAAATAAGAAGGTAGAAACGGTTGCCTTATCATTGGGGGGATAATTTTAAACTGTAATTTGGTCATTTTTTCAAAATGATAAATGGAAATGATGAAGTTCAAACCGGAGAAAAGAGTAGTTTTCCATTTTGAAATTTATATATTATAGCTCTTTAGTTTTATAGTTAAAACTATAAGAATTTTTAAAATTCGAAATTGGCTACTTACAAATTGGCAGTTCATGTTGATGGTTGGTGGTTGTTTGGTTGGTTTGTCTCGAGTGAGAGAAGAGGAGCGAGCGTACGATGACCAGTGGGCGATCTGGCTGGGTTTATATACCGGGCATTGTGATAATACAGTGGAGGGACCAACGCTTCGTGATGTGACTTGTAACGAGCCTCGATCTTAGCGGGACAGCGATGGCGTAACCTCGGGCCAGTCCCTCTGCCCAAGGCGATGCCAAACATCAACGGCACTCCGTGAAGCAACAGTTACCTCTATAACTTGTGCAACCGGTATAACGTTATCGGACTTTTTTATTGCTGTGTATTGGACTTGAAATTTGATAAGTCCTTTTCTTCCGAATTTAGAGTTCGATACTTGACAATTTTATGCATAACAAGTCCAAACCTATGTTCAGCAGCCGGTTTCCTGCTTACATATCGTGTTAAGTATATGTGTACAGTGTCTCAGGATAATAAATCTAATCTCCGGTGAGTACATTAATTCCTCAGATGTAAATTTATTTATTTATATTATACCATAATTGAATGAAATAAATATACCCCCAACATCTTAACTTTGTAACAAAAGTTATTTTCTTTCAACATGTTTTGTTTTTAATTTAAATGTTAGCCAACCGTTTATTTTCACATCGGAGGTTTGTAAACGGGAGACCAAAAGGCGTTATACTTAAACTCAAATAAGGCGATTAGAAATTATTCTAATTCAATATTCATTCTCAAGAACTGCTTTCTGAGCTTAGCTTACCATAATAACGCCTCCGCTGTCAAATTTTTAAAATACACAGAGTAATGAGAGGCAGTACATTGGAAGTACCAGCCAGTAATTATAGAGGACAAAGGGACTGAGAGTGTTCACTGTGAAATTCTGTATCTGACTGCAAATTTATCTATTAATATTTATGTTATTATTATTTTATTAATGTTTATGTATTATTACTAACGTTCATTTTACCTTTTACTATAGTGCTGACGGGATTCTTCATCGCATACTTAAGGATGATACATATACGGACGGAATATGGCTATACGGAGGCATTAAATGGTGACATATAATGAAGGAATACATAATAAAAATAAAATCTACATGAAATTATTTGTCCTCGGTGCAATTTTCAATTGTAATATCGTTTATTTCACTCTCTGCTGCCATCGCGCACAATATGGGAAGCGTTGAGAGTATTAGTATGCTCCTGGTAGATGTCATTTTCATCTCGGTTCCGACTCGCCATTCAAATAGACCCGGCTATGTTTGGCGCCTCCAGTTGATAGAATTCACCGTTGTGTCCGGCATTTTATGAATATTAAGTGGCCGATTGAACGTCTCTAGAGCTCAGCACTTGCAGTCCACGAGTCTTTTTTGGCCCGCTTCATTGTCTTCTGAGCGGAAAGGAAATTTCATATAATGGACATTCAAATACACTGTCAAGAATAATATAATATATTGAAATCCTTTTGGGTACTTTGAGTTTTCCATTTTCTACAATTGAAAGAAATGCGGGCTGGTTGGGAGGATCGAAACATCTACCTTTTCTCTATCATTGGCGTATATATAATATATTATTACGAATATAAAAATTATAAATGCAGACGACACTGTCCTTCCCTTAAATTTTTAATTTGAATATTCTTATTTAATAGTAATTAAACAACAGCTATCAACACTATTATATAAAAAACGAAATTAAGGACTGGTGCAACAAACATTGTAAAATTCAAGGATTGTGTTAGTAAAATGCAATATATATCTTCAAAACATTAACAGTAATACGTTGTGGGAAGTAGGAATTTAAATTCACAATATTCAAAATATAAAATACGCTACAAATGAATTATTATTTAAAATGATAGGACACACAACTTATGTTGTTTTAATTTATTTAATATAATTCTTCTTCTTAAGACTTGCAATTTTTGTTCTCTTTATTCAGCTTACTGTTAATAATCTCCTAGAGAGATTTTCAGATATATTTTACTACTACACAATCAGAATATGATACCACAGCTTGTATAACAAGTATCTATAACTGGGCGAAGCCCCATTGTTACGTTGAATTCCAATTTAGCGCAACAGATTTAAACTAAAGTGTTATATAACACAAGTTCACGCCACAAACGAATTAGGGATGGGCCGTGATCGGAGTGACGATCGAAGTGACGCGCCCCGGTTGGACAATATTGGCCTATATACACCCAGCGCACCAATAATAAAGATAGCTGCCAAACGAAGTTAAGGGAGAGAAAATTTAAGGAAGTGTTTATGGTTATGGTGTGGAGGGAGGCTGAATCGAGGCTGATACGGTGAAAGTCAGGGGGCGGCGGATCATTTTGCCACCTCCTTTCGAGCCAGCCTATAGCAACCAACGTATATTATTTGAAAAATATGACATCACCAAGTCTGATAAAAAAGGAACGAATATTGAGGTAAAAAAAATGTTGGTGGTCCGTATTTGACAAAACCTTTCATAACAGCAGACACCGCGGTAGATAAATTCAGAGTTCCCATCAAATAATCCTTTACCGGGATAAACATATATATAGGCATTTGAGCGAGGCTCATAAACTTCATTACGCCCTGTAGGATGAACGGTAAGGGCAACGACGGCCATTTGTCACAACCGTAGCTGTTCCTATCTGAATTTTACGTGTGCATTCGATTTGAATAATTATTTTAATTGTTACTATTCAGTATATAGTGCAACTCTTATGGATAACACAAATTTCAGAATAGGTGGATTTACACGTATAAACGAAGTGCAAGACTGATTTTAAACCGGGGGTATATTATTAGGTGGCGGCAAATAAGGTCAAATTAATTGTAGCACCAGCGGCCGGGGCCCTTTCGGTTGCTCTGAACTGAATTCTGGCTGGCCAATTCCAACGTCCGTTTTCAAATAGGGAAAGGCCGAACGGGATGAGCGTTGGGCGAGGTCTGGGCCCAACATTAATTGACACCGCGAGGTCTTTAAATCTCCTCCACGTCACTTGCAATGTTTTAACCAGTAATTAAATTCTCACTACCCGATTTAAAAGATTGTATGTAATGAAATCGTTCCATTGATTAGGAATGACGATTCATTGCCGTTACTAGAAACGATTTTGCATTTGGAAACTTAAAAATGCTCCATTACAACAATAATGATGTAATAACGTCGTTTTATTTAAGGCAAACAAATATCGAACGTTCGTATTTTGTGTGCTCTACTGCTCAGTTGAGGCAATTGTCATCATTGAATCTACACAGACTAAACGCCGATGAATTTATTTAATATTTATTGTCTGAGGGCCGATCGTAGCAGTATCTGGGGCTCGGATAGCAAGCAGTCCCTTATGGCAGTGGAAAAATATGGTTTTGTCTCTATTATAAAGCAATATATTGAAATTCTGTGAACAAATTAATAACTTCGCCGTCCGCTTTTCGTTTATCAATATCATTTTATCAGAATTACTAACCCTAATATACTTACGAAATTTATGTCATAAAAACCGTCGCATTTTTTAAAATGCCCCCGAATTCCACGATATTCAATCCCAGTACTTTTATAGGGGGGAGGGCGAGTGTATTAGCAACAATTAGTAAGTAAACAGTTTTATTTTATGAAGTGTACAAAAATCACTATTATATATAAATTGTAGGAGTACAAAACTGTATTGGGTGCAAACAGTGTTAGGAACGATGGTGGCTCCAAACTGGAGGTGGAGTCTTTATCATCTGCGTACCGCAGCGGCCGCCGCGATAGGAGTCGCCGGCGTCACGAAGGGCGGTATCGCTGAGGGATGGCCGCCAACGGGGCGGCAGTGCTGTCACCGGGGCGGAAACGCGGCCACGGGACCGGGGAGTGCGGTCAATGGAGGCGGCAGGGGGCCAAAGGAGAGGGCAGAGCTGCGAACGGGGCGGCAGAGCGGCGAACGGGGCGGCAGAGCGGCGAACGGGGCGGAACCAGGTGGTACGGCGGCTGGGGCAGGACGGCTCGGGCGGCCACCGGCACAGGGAACCTGGTAAAGATGTTGACGCTGAACCCGTGTGGCGGCACGTTTTGGGGCACGGCTCGAATATAGCCCCCGCTCGGCACGAGCACACCTCCTTTCCCTTGGACTCTCATAACTGAGAGGCACAACAAAATTACCTACAACAAAAGTAAAAATAAAGTACGTTATTAACCCCCGCTTCAAAATCGGAGGTCCAACAAAGTAATTTCAATTAGTAAGTAAACAGTACAAATAAGAATAGATTGGTCCTTACAGTTTTAGACTCCATCTTAATTTAGACCATAACTTACGTTAATCGCCTTCTTTTTACACGAATTCGTGAATTAAGGCACTAGTAATTTAGTTATAATTTGTAATTAAATTACAATTGTTTATCTATTTCTTTTTATGGTTGTTGTGTTGCCACGACTGTAAAATACAATGTGCGAAATTGAGGTTCGAGTAGCACTAGTAAGGAGTAGAGAATACTGGAGGAAAGATCCACGTGACTTCTTTTTCAGGATTCTGGATGGAACCTTCGGGACGTCGGGATGTTTCTTGTGGAAAAGCACTATTTTAAACTATAGCCAAAAAAACGACTACGAAATTGTGGTCTGATTCGAAATTATTAGTTCTGTTGATGCATCCAGATGTACTAACGAGGCTTATTACAAGAATTCTGGAAATAGGTCCCTCGAAGGTGGACAGTTACACGTCGCTTTTTGCATAACCTGGTCCGGTTGTTTAAAAATCGTGACGCCCTTCAGTGACGCAACAACGCATTGTATAACGCTTTAAGATCTTACGGATGTTTCCGTCTGTTCGTGATTTCAATAAATTCGTATTTTTAAAATTGTGCCCGGAGGAAGGGAAGGGATTAATATTTTCTGTACACCAATTGGAAGGGATGGTGGCGGAGCCGAGGACAATCGAACGCCGCCGTCTGGCTTTAAGCCCACGGCCAAGAATTATGCGACCGTACGTTGTTTCGACGACGTATTGGATATAACCAGTGAGCTAATAGTATTTCCAGGCAAGCAAAACACAATTTCTCAACACATTGATTAGTTCAATTGTAATATTATATTTCTGCCTGTCAAGATAAAAATAGCGAAAACCCCAAATCGATACTAAATTTACAATTTACTAGTACCCATAATAATAACTAATATTCATGCTATTTAAGCGAAATACCTCACTTGATACAAGTTCCATCGAGGTACTTGATTACGCATAAGATTTCCTAAATTAGTATTAGGTCTTAGTTTATCAGACGGTTAGCAAGGAAAAGATGAACAACCGCTATGGTCTATGGGTTTGACATGGACAACACTTCCAGTAGGATGGCCGGGGTTACCCCGCATCGGGGGCCTAATTGGCCGGTTGCACAACATGTTGCCTCATCCCTCATTGTCCCACCGGTCATAACATAACCCGTCCGGCCCGCACAATTCACAGGTTGCATCACAATTAGTCATATTCATGCCATAAGCTCTATTGGAGCTTAATCGCTGTTCGATTAGGATAATCTGTTTTACAGGTCCCACTGGAGATAGTTCGGGTTCAAGAGTGAATTTTAGATATTTAATATATAAGGCTTTTACAGACACAATAGTATAATAATTAAACTATTTATACAATAGTCATTTAATATGAACAATAAGCGATACAAGTTTAATATTCAACCGTTTTTCTAACCAGCGGAAGTGTTGGTTTTTAACTGAAATTTTACTCCCCAACACAACCAACTCAACTACTTTGAGCAGAAAGGAAGAAATAAAAACGGAAATGAATCCAATTTCAATATGCCCGGAAACGTAATAATATTATGATAATTAAAACAAACATTTTTAATTAAGTTAATTTCTTATGAGGATAATGTAAATACTCACGGATAGCTTGCAATACATGTCTCCTCTATTAAAGATGTGAACGTCTCGGACTTGTATGATATGATAACACACAGGTGAGGTTCACCGAACAAGTGGACACCGGACGGAGTGAGGCCGCTTTTATATACGTATTAATTTATTATGGTTGACACTTTCGCTTCACTTTCTACATTGTCCGGTCTGCCCGATCGTGGTCAGAATTCGGCAGTGGGGTCATTTTATACTTCCGGTACTTCAATGTCGAGCCTCCGCAGTGGGTGGTCTAATACTTCATGAGAAACCAAATTAGCGAAGACATTTTTAATTATATAAATTTAATAAAATTGTATATTTACATTACATATATGTTTAATTTGTTTATAATAGCATAATATTGCACACAACACATCAGGAAATGCTTTGATTGTAACAGTAATTTCCCGTTGTAACATAACATAAAATTCAGTGTCTTCTGCGACCAGTGCTCTGAAAACTATTTTAAATATGCGATCGAGTCGAAATTCCAGGGATCGAATGTGGGTCAGCCCTTTGGTTCACGTAAAAACTAAGGTATTCTAAGCCTTCTCAGAGCACCAAACATACACACCAAACTAATTATCTCACGGCCCTTTTCAACCCAATTACACAAATGGATTTCAATATCTTCGTGTACGCTTGATACTTTCAACATATTTACGTTACTACTCTACTAATTAATCGAACCATTTTGAATTGGTACAGGTCAGGGAGTGGACGTTTATCCAGAATGGAAAGCCACGCCATTTACCATCAGTGAATGTAGGGTGGGGGGTTGCGCAAATGAGTAGTCATTTCATTTATTATGCCAAAAATTGCACTCAGTAATAATCAGAAATATTTGGCGGTGATTCACGTCAGTGGCCGATGAATTGTACCCACAATCACTGATATACCAATTCACAAAGACAATTTTGGAATTCCGTCCATCAATATCCGCCTACAAATCAATACTATCGTCGTATTGCTAACTAGTATTGATCATTTACAACTTCATCAAAAACAGTTATCATCTGCACTAGACGTTCCCAAACTTCTGACTCCTCTGTTCCAGCAGGGGCCGAAAAGGACAAATGCATTTCGGCCGGTCGAAATTAAGTTATGATGAAAGGTGAAAGGTCACTCGACTACATGGCATTGCGTCCAATTAATATGTTAATAATGTCCTTTTTCCTTGCTAACAAATTGCTCAAGCCGCCCGGTTAACTGAAGGACAGAATAAATAATACAGGTACGCACAGGCGTATGTATACACCGATAGACCACTAATTATTCACTTCCCACGTCCGTTCCACAGCGTCCCCGTAAAAACCGATCTACATATCGCGACAACGTAGATGCCTCACAAACCAGAATTAGAAAGAAGTTCCATTGGAAATGTGTATAAAAAGAATGGAATCTCAAGTGATGTAAATAGCAGTGAGAACAGTTAAAATGAAGAGGAATGAAGAGGAAATGGGTAGCAAAATAGAGAGACCCAGCCCCAAACTAAATAAAATATATCGCAATATGACCCTTTAAACGAAATTACCTGGAAGAGCTAGTATCTGATTTCAGTTACCCATGAACACACAAACAAGTTTGTTGGACGTAATCAAGAATTTCAGATTCCTTTAATAAAAAAATAAAAACATGCGTAAGCATTTTTGGATCACGAGAAGCTGAAACCAGCCTAGCTTAGCGCCATTAATTCTAACGTTTGTGACTGCCGATGGTCGGGCACAAAGATACTTTCCGGATGTTTTCTTCTGCGGCGAACAACGATAAGGCCGCGATGATAAGACGGTCTGGACATTTGCGACTGTTCGAACCGCAAGGAAATTCCGTTGAGGGTGTCCGTATGATAATATGGGGGTTGTGGGTGGGGGTGAAAGGCCGGGCAATTAAGAGGCCGATGATCCCTTGCCTGCGGGCGGGGCGGGGGCGACGTCTGGGACGTGCCCTCCGGCCACCGCCTCCGCTGATTGAATATCCCAGTACGGAATTATCGGTCAGACCGGAACACAGCCGATAGATTGAGACAGATCGACGTTTATTAATAAAAGTGGCGTTACTAGGCAGAATCCGACGGGGTCGAAATAATTTATGCGCCAGACGCGAGTACTGAAACAACAACCTGTCCCGACCAACGTCCTCCACGGTGCCTCGATATTAAGCCCATTCTGCTGCAGTAAAAGTTATTCCTCACGTGGTATAATGATTTTCTCCAGTAATTTGTTTCAGACATACATAGTTCTTTTTTTTTAGTTGAGTCCCTCTTCAGGTTGAAGTTCTGCGCTCAAGACTGCCTGGCGATTGGTTCAGCACCTTCTAGAGTCCTTCTTCCAAATCCTTAATACTTCTTTCATAATTTCAAAATTCTTTCCACTGAAAGAATGTTACACTATATTTCGTTTCGGTAGTGTATTCGGTAATCTTTGTTACAGCAATAGTGTAATGAAAATGTTGGACAATCTCATATTATATTCCTAACAAAATACTACTGAGGAATTGCATATAATTCGAGACGAGTTATCTCTGCGCAATTATGATATTGTCTAACTCGTGCAGAAGATTCCTAGGACTCTGAACCCTCAAACTATTCTGAATCAGCAATTAGAACGCTTCTCGGAAGCGCAGAAATAATCCAGCCGCTCACTAACTGGAGAGATCTCTCCAAGGCTAATTTCTTGCTATGTATAATTGATTGAACGGCACAGATAGATAGTTATAGAACCAAATAATTATAGACAAAATAATTTTCAATAGCTCAAATATTTTGGGGTAAAGGCGATGAAAAGTAAATATGTAGTGTTGAGCTTACAAAACTATCATTCGCCTTATAAGGTAACGAATTCTCTGAACGAGTGTTATGAAATATTAACGGGAGCTCCAAATTCACAAAAATGTAAGATCGTTGGATCAGTGCTGTTTGCGGACACGTGTTACTCCTAGTTTATCATTCGTTAAATCAAAATTTTTAATACAGACGGCCCTTCGTATTTATAAGACGGGGCGCTGTTGAAATTACAAAAGCCATAAATAATTTATAGTGCCAGGGTCGCGACATAATGCAGGTTTCATCGACGGGTCCGTGAAGTTCAATATGTCAAGAGCGCCGTTCGGCCAAGTTAGTGGCGGGTTGACATTATTAAATCCAAACGGTGTCTCCGCCGGCGCCGCAAATACTGCAAAAACCGCTAATAAAGTTTCATTACCCTCGGCCGAACGCTTCCTGAATTATGGTAGAGCTAGCCAATATAGCTGCGAACGGCGAGGCGGGATTACGGGCTAATATCGGCAGAAATAAATTTGGCACTTCCGTTCAGCCAGGGCAATTACGGGAGGGAATTTATGGCCGACGGAAAACGAAAACGAAAAATGACGTCTTGAGTTGAAAACGTTTTGGAACTATCAATCCCACGCATTGTCTTCCGACTCACGGCCCAAAAGAAATCTTTGGGCCCGCCGTTATGTAAGCGACAATGGACGGTACTCTTATTTAGAAATGGGCTAACACAATAGGCCGATTCAACTTGGGCCATTTCGTCTACTATATTATATAATATAATTATAATTAGAAATTTGAACCCACAGCCGCGATGATGGAATATAATCCAATCACATATGCTAGTCCAAAAGCGAATTTTCATCCGTACCGGTAAATTTCTCCTCCTACTATGATTGTAGTAAAATTGTCATTAAACATTTAATTAACCCAAATAATAATAAGATTTTATTATGCTTTAGGTTCCTTTTTGAAAAACTGAAAATGGAGAATAATGCAGTTATATGAATGATATAATATTCTATTTCCAGCATTAAGAATGAATAAACAAGTTTTAAAAATTAAAGAATCGGATTCGTGCTGCTGATATTCCTTTACTTTAATCTGCACGTCATTGTGTCCCGTGGGAACTCAATGTGCCGTTATAAATTTTCGTCCCGCATAATTGAATCAGTACTTCAATAAGGTTTTTAAATATTGTACTGAGATATGCGTGACCATTACGTAATAATTATTTTGGGATTTACCTTCACTGAGTTATCTGTGTCAAGTGCTAAACTCGGGACTCAATCTGCTAAAATTAATTCACCGTTGACGTCTCGACTTTGCTATTTGCTCTCCTGAACAAGAATTTCCTTTCGGAATTAGCTCTTATTTCAAAATTGAACCTCATTCGCAGATATTTACACTAAACATTTACCTGCAGAAATTTATCCTATGAAAATTCCTCAGTAGACAAAATATTTACTACATTTACAGGCTTCCTACTCAGAATGAAAATTCATAAATTAAGGGGGGCGCAATGGTTCCCTTTAATACCTAATTAATTATCGCTAATGGTAACTAATCGCAGATCCTCCTATCTTATAATTACATTTATAATATAAGAGATATAATATTTATATTTATAATATATAATAAGGATATTACTGATAGATTTTTGCGCAGAAATAACTTTGTATGTCTCCAAAATTAATCAATTCATACAGGAATTAAAATGTGATATTTCTATTTTCTATTTGTATTTTAGCTTAGTCGATGGTATTAATTGAACTTTGAATCTCAGCTAGGCTGGCAGTACACGACTCATTTGCAATCGGCATTGGTATTTGCATTGCAACTTACAGGAGATATTGCCAATTCTTCTGACACGCCTTGCACTTTCCGTCACTTCATCCCTTCCCACTACAAGTTGTTGGAATAGCAATCGCAGCGATGTCAATCGGAATCAACCCAAGTCCGAGACCTTCCATACGACACCGCAAGGTGAAGAAGCTTTGGCACCGAGTGGAAAACCCACTAGGATATTGGAAAATTTACAATTTCCCATGGATGAATGAAGAAAGCTTTCATAGTTTTTCACATCATCATTTTACAAATGACGAATTCTCTCCTCGTTACACCAAATATTTTACTCTTTCATTATTCCCAATTTGCTCTTTCTTTAATCTGAAATTAATCTTTAATTTTTGGTCTTCATTCCTAAAAACAGTATTTGCGTTACTTAATTCATAATGCGACCCGTTAGACGACAAGTCCTCTTACTTATGCGGATATGGCGAGGCAGTTTTTAATTAAAACAAAATATCATCACGCGGTAACAAGACCGTTACACCCGTCCATGGAACATGTATCAGTACAATTAAAGGAGATATTAGTGGAGACAGAAGATTGCAGAGTAAAAATGTTTCAGGTAGCGACTAAATATACACGATGGTTTTTAAAAATTTATTTTATGGTTAGTTTAATTTTATTTGCGCTTAATTTTATTGGTTGCCGCTTATAGTCGAAGCCTGGTTTATAGAGTTGTATTTAATCATTCAAAATATCAGTTACGGAGCTCAATTATACGTCCTTGTTGACGGGCGATATAACACATAATAATGGGGACTATAACAAGATAGATGTGCCCATGCGTCCGCTCGTGCCAAGCTCTTCACGTGACGATCCACAAAATCACAGTTTAATGAAAATTCAGAATCAATTTCCTGTCGTCGCCCCCTCGGCTTCTATCAATCTCGACCGCGGATCGGACTTTACGAAATATGGTGAAGGGCAATATAATACAGGCAAAAAAATCCATTAAAAATGTCGGAAGGATGAAAAAGTTTTATCAAGCCACGTGGCTAACTCTCGGAAACCGGATCAATTATTTCCGGCCGATTCCAGAAGAGGCGTTCGCCTTATTCGGTTTTTAATTTTAGGAGAGTTAGAAGAGAGGAATCTAAAGATCTCAAGCGGACAGAAAAAACATTCGTTTTCTTGTCAAAATGGACGAGGGGGAAATAATTTGTTAATTCAAAGAACGAGCCAACAGGAGAATGAATATGCAATGAAGGAATGTAATGGAAATTTCGCCTAAAAAGAAATACCGACCGAAAAGATTTTGAATCTGTCCCTGCCCAAGAAGGTCCTCCGGACCTCAATTTACATTTAAACGCTGCTTCGAATTGTATACACGTTCTGGAAAATTCTGAAAGCCGTATTCACCGCTTATTTGCGGCCAGCTTCTAAATACTTCTTCTGACCTTCATTATGGCAAATTCATACGAAGTCGCCGGTAATTGAGTAGAGGCCTAGCTCAGTGACTAAGGGCGGCGCGGCATAAACTTGAACACGGTTTACATTCAATTGCAAAATTTGATTAATTAAATTAGAGAAGCTCATTAAAGCGTATCAAAATAGCCATCGGACCTGAATGAGCCAGCCTGGTTCGCCATTCTCTCAAACAATAATAAATGTCACTGTATTAATTCAATATGGCAGTGTATGGCTGTAATTAATGTATCGTAATTGTGATATAATGTTTGTAAATGTGTATCTGTAATTGTAAGGATACATTTATTAAATTATAAACGTAATTGGCGGAATCCCTAAATCTATTTTGGATCTGTATCCAATCTCTCTGTGATAGCACAACACTAGTCAGGCGAAATGGTAAAAATACTGGTACTTTTTAAAATACTCAATCGATCTTCATAATTTGTCCCCAGACGTTAAATATTCTTCACGGAACCTGTTCAGAGTACATTGTTTGACTAATATAATCAACGTATTATATATTGCGTTACAATTGATTGACGAAATATTCGTTTTATTTATTGATTAAAAAGAGGAGAGCTACGAAATATACCCCCCCCCCCCTAGAACTGTTACTAAAATTATTCTTTCAATATTTAGAACTCACAGTGATATGTGTACCATATATATGTATGGAAGAGCCACAGGAATACTAATAATAATATATAATATACACTAATAATAATGTATACTATGTAATTAATATGTATATTCATATATGAACCTGGGTACCGCAACAAGCTAGAAAAGACTCGATCTACACGCAGTAAAAGTTTGTCTAGTAAAAAGAACAAAGTTCAATTCGATTCCATTGACTCAATGGACATCGAAGCGATTAAGTTTCAATTTCTAGTTCCATACTATCATTATGCAATTCGACCATCGGTTTGGGGGCGCCGTCCAACGCTGGGAGCCAACTGGGTTACTCTTCTGCAAAGAGAGCGTTGCGCAACACTGGGGCCACAACATCGAGCTTACCTACACTCACATACGTCCACCCACAAGATGAATACAGAGGCCCCGGGGGCGTCGAAGGCGGTTCGCGGGCTGAATACAGATCGCGGGACGGGGCCCCCACCCAGGCGGCCGCGGACACCGGGCCCGCTCCCCAACCGACTATATAAACCTGGGACGGCTCCCAAATAGTCAACATTGTCCACTTTGAGACAGACCAACTTCATCCGACAGCCCCAGGCGAGAGAACAATGGCCCGTTCCGTTTTGGTGAGTACACTGGGCGGTGGGGGAGGCGACACCCTCTCAAAGCGGTTAATTCCCATATAGTGGTCGGCCTCTATATTAAGTGCGGTCCGCCGTTATTAGAATCCCGTCTGCATCCCTCCCATTTGCCTAGTCACTCGGGTCACCATTACTATTTCCGAAGTGGAATCTCATTCGGTAAAGAATTTTAGTCCAATACCATTCATATAACGTGACTCGCGATTAACCTTATATTTCACTGTTGGGAATTTGAATGGAAATCCGGGAATTCGTAATTTTCTGTAATGTCGATAAATCAATGTTTTTAACCTTCTGATTCCGTAAATTTTCCTTCTGAATGCGTAAATTTCAAGGGCATTTCTCTCAATTAGGCCTGAAAATTGTGCTGACAATATTTCGTTTGTTATTTTTCAGATTCTGTTGGTTGCCCTCATCGGTGCTTGCTGCGGCGCTGTCCTGCCCGTAGTGACTTACGGCTCGTCGTACAGCGCCCACGCTGTCGACCACAGCGTCGCATTGCCCGCCGTCGCCGCCGCCCCCCTGGCTGCCGCCCCCCCTGGTAGCGGCCCCTGACCGCCGCCCACATCGCCGCCGCCCCTAGCCGCTCATCCGTACGCCCTCCCGGCCCACTACTACCTTTAAGCAGTGCGACGCCCGAAAGGACACGGACAAACCTCGACACCAACAATATTTATAGGGGATGTAAATAAAATGCAATAGTAAATGGGATTAAAGTAGATTTTTGCAAACCGAATTGAATCGATTATTTCTCCTACGCCCTTTTAACTTTGTAAGACACAAGGTAACGACAATACAAGGTTAAATTCTTATAGAAACCTAATTTTGCCATTTCAATAGAAAAGTGTATAGGGAGAATATTCAGTTCCAAAAAAAATTTTTTTCTTATGCTCGCTGAGATAATATTAGAAAGTACATTGTTGAAATAGTATTACTATACAGGTTTTCTGTCACTTAATTGTTATCTTAAATCGTAAAAACATTCGTATTACGGAACACGACAATTGGACGGACTTTAGGAATACATCGTCGGCTTATTTTCATAAGTGTGTCGTGCGATTTTTGTCGGAAATAAGTCAATTCTATGTATGAGAGGAATGTCGATTTGGTTATCAAAAATTCGAAATAGCCGTGGGCCATTTCCCGGTGGCGTGGGGCATCTTACGCAAGTGAGGAGCCCCCGGTGCAAGCCACGTGCCCGGCCTCGTGTCTCGGACCAAACGGTCTATTTTTGTTATCCTTGTAAGGAGCTGTTGGTCGAGCCACGAGGACCACCGAGACCCGGCCCTTTTATTTGCCCGTAGGAAAAAACGTTCGTCCCAGACTTCCAAATAAACTTGATCAGTATCCGCGTTCGGATAATTAGGAGGTTCTAAATAAATAAAGAGGTCGTGAGCTTATGAGATTCACAATACGATTGAGACGGACTGTCATATATTTTACGAGTAATGTATGATCGCTTGTTACAACGGTGCCCTAGTAATTAGCGGAATAAATTAATATCAGCGGTTCACTAAAATGTCCAAATAACATTATATGTCTGTCGCTGTTTGGCGTGAATCACTCTTGAAAGTTCGTTTTAGCGTACATAGTAAATAAACCATTAGTTTGGGTAGTAGTAGATTGTAGTTTAACAAGTATTGCTTTATTAGAAGGAAATAAGGTAAATGAAGTTAAAAATAATCGTAGTCCTAGACTTCTAGATGATGACTTAAACATTTTAATTTCATACCAATGTGTGATCTTCAACCGTGTGTCGTCATTAGTTGATGTTGGTCTAGCAGATTAGCTAGCCGCTTTTATACAACACCCATCCAGAATGGAACCTGACTGTCGACAGAATTCAAATACAGGAAAAGTAATGAAATGCTCATAAAAGAATGAGCGATGAGAGGTAAGAAACTGATTTGTTCAATGTCTAATGACCATTTTACTTTTTGTTTACTGACAGTTCTGTGTTGAATTTATCTAATTACAAAGTGGAATATATCTAATTACAATTTAAGTTGCTCTGCAGACGATAACATGTCTGAAATAGAATATGCCAATTCTAGCTAAATAATTCAGGGTACTTATAATCTTAAGTCAGTCATTATATTCAGGGATGATGATCATCATAAGCTCTGAAATATCGTTTGTTTTTGGTCCGGGCCTTCTATTCTACTGATTACATTATAAAAGCCCATCAAGAAACTACAAATTAAGCAATTACAGGGTTTATTGCTGTGTATCACGCATAATGCTTTTTAACAGGCGACCAGGACGACAACAGACTATTTGCTCCGAAGGGACGCACTGCTTTTAGCCGAGAGGGGTCTATTCTTAGACCCCTTAACTCAGACGGATGGCCTCAGGAGCGTTTAGCATTTATTGCGGTCGCTTTCTTATTAAATGCCAGTGAACTCCAACGGCCACGTTGAATACCAAGATATGAGAATGTCAAAAGGTTTTATTCATTTTTCCATCGAAATTTCTGCCAATATTTTTTTATTTTCTTATAAGAATTCTAGACACCTTTGTAGAAATGAGTAGCGTGCAAACGCTTACCTCTAGAAGGTGGGAAATTGATTGTTATTGTGAAATTTATTAATCATATATATATTGAAAAATCTATTAATGATGTGATCTGTAATAATGAACAACATGAATAATTGAAAATTTGATACTATTAAGAGTTGATCTTATATAACTCCAGCATGGTAATGGATAAATATCATTCACATAAATAAAAGTCGGATAAATCAAATTTCATTTTTATTTGTTCGTCTTATCTCGTCGTATTCTCGCAACGAGGGTAATAAACACTAAAGTCAATATACCGCAGTTAATTGCTAACCCAGGGTTTTACCTTTGCCTTTCCTGATCTTTTACGTTTATTAGTTGTGTACATCATGGATAGCTACATGTCGTTAAAATGAAAATGTCAATTCATTACGGTGGTAGAAAAGTACACCGAGGTTACAGAAATAAAGAGATATATTCGGTTTATTTAAGATACAAGGAGTAATATGTTTTCAGGAGCTCGGGACAGGTTATGAAGAATGGGATAATTTCGCTCAAGAGGTATTAGTCAGATTCTTGACTCTTTCACTCCAATGACTTTCCACTCTTTCTGGAGACTTGGGGTATAATTGCGATCGGTGGAATGGCCAATGCCGTCCTCTAATTGGTAATATCGGCCGGCTGGGGTAAGCCGCCGTCCGTGACGTCAGTTGCCGGTGACTCTGCAAGTGGCGGCGCTGTTGGGTGTGAGGAGTGCGGGTGGGGGCCCGCGTGTGCGTGTGCGTACCCCTGTGTGCGTGTGCGTGCGCGTGTGTGTACGTCGGCTAAATGGCCGTGGTACGGTTCCGAATAATCGTAGTTACGGCGGACGGGGTGGACGGTGCGGACAATACTAGGCTGATTGTCCATTCAGGGCGGCCCCCGGCTCGAATCATGTAGACGCTTGTCTAAACGTTACTCGGCATCGGAGAGTCATGCAGCTCAGATGGCCGACCGACTCCTAAAGGAAATCCCTCCTGTTTATACATCAAGGTAGTGCGCGACTGGATTTAGCCATGGCGGCGCACACAAATACATTATATATGTTAATAGTTTGAAAAAAAAAATGAATTTCCGTGTCGCTCTACCTATTCTGAAGCATCATGATGTGCTCCATGAGCAAATCATTAGTTTTTTACCCACCTCTTTTTTGTTCGTGTGCACATATTCGTGTGATGAACGAAACTTTTCTCTAAATACTACGAACATACTCTAAAGTTAGTTGCACACTGCGTAAGGTGTAAGTAATGAGTTGTACTGAACACCTTGTAGTACAAGATGTGAGATAGGGAGGCGAATATTTAACGCATTCGCATAATCCGCTGTAGCGTAATAAAAAATTCATAAACATACTGCAGGTTCAAAAATTAAAGCTTTTCGCGCAGACATTAAAGTGCATAGCTCCGTCTACTACTACCGGCCGAAATTAAAAGCGGAAAGTGATACTTGGTCCAGAAATAGAAGGGAGAGTGTTATTTAATTCTGACGTTTATATAATAAAACAAGTTCGGCAATTAAGAAAAAAATTGTGCAATCCCTTCTTGGAAAAACTGTGTATTCTTTCCATCAGTATATTATATGGCAGGGGGTTGTGGCTCAGAGGGTGTTATTTAAGAGGGTGTGATGGCTGGGTGGGGGTATACACAGCCGGAACCCCATCGTCATCCCCTATGAGTCCAACGCGTTATTTATAGCCGGCGGCCGCGTCGAGTAACTTCCCTCCCGCTCCTCGTACCTGGCATATTATCCCCAATCGGGTTTTATATAAAAGATTAACGCCGAAATAACAAAAGGGGACGGGCAAAGAGATAACAGTTACGCAATATGTCATTCCTCCCTAATATGTTCTTTAGGTGGCCGTTTCGGTATTTGTGAAGAGGCTTATTTGGTCCACCACGTACGACATTGACTTTCCTATTTTGAGCATCTTATTTAAAAGAGTAAGTTTTATCTTGAGTTTTAAATAATCGGAATTACAGGATGAAAATAAATAAATCTAAAATTATGCTAATGAAAAGAGGTATTCTGTACTGAATATTGGCCTTTAATTATGAGATAACATACAGTCATTGTCTAGAATACATAATGTAACATTTAAACTCTTTAATTTTTATAGTATACTATGTGAAATTACAAATCAATTATGAATATTCATTAATTAATTGTATAGTTATTTATGTCCGGCTATCGCCATGCCGTATCTTCTTCACTGACAAGCAGCAAACAGCCGTAAAGCGTGAATAATCCGAATTCCAGTGCCTTAAAATTGGGTATTTATTTTGTTTACAAATATGTTTGTGTACGATCCGATTCGGAATCCAACGATTAGCCGAGATCCGAAAATAGATCTCCTGTTCGCTTGACGATCTGCACCGCATACGGTTTTTTTCATGTGATGGGACATCTGTAAAAATAAAAAAAATGAAATTTTAAATAGAAATCGTGAATTTCCTTTATATATATGGGAGTTCCAGAGTGGAACACTTGACCCTGGAGTAAATAAACCGGTGGTTCTTGGAGGCTCAAATATTCTCATTAAAAAGTGTATTCTGCTTCAATAGGCATTCATCCCTTTTCTCGCTCTTCTACTTGACTTCAATGCGAAACACTTCTATTCTTCAATAAAGAGACAAAGCGGATATTTTAACATATTATAGCAACCAAGTAAATAAATTGAAATTAGAAATATAACCCTATAATATTATTTCTATTTCTCTTTATCATTTATCTTTATATATAAAATTTAAATTACAATTTTATAATATTATTTTCAGAGAAAACGTAATTTTCATCTTCGCTTTTTCAAGTCTACTCAGTGGTATTTGTCAGCGCTTAGTAACAACAGGTCCAAGTTCGAGAAAATACTTCTCATTCACGGCCGGCGAATAGCATTGTAACCGTTGCCAATAAGATCTAATCTCCAGATCCGTTATGTAATCTGAGACTGTATTTTTTTCTAGCGTCCATTCATGAACAGTAAATGATTCATTCCCCGATAAGTCATTGACTTTAATATCACGAATAGGTGTTACAACTGTAAAAATCGGCATTTTATAATGTTTGTTTATAATTAATGCTCGGTGGAAAATACGAATAAATTAAAATTTTATGATTTTATTTTCGCCTAATAATAATTATAATTTATTTGTGTTTTCGTATTAATATCTAAATATGAAAGATCATGATCTTGTAGATGTTTACAAGTCTAAAGGAAACAAATATAATTACTAGAAACGTCTGCGGTTATGTGATCGGTTCGTATCATTTCATATCACCTTCTTTGCCCTTTCAAAACAAAAGGGATGACATTTGCTGATTATTTATCGTATATAATTCGTGTGGGCGATGAAAAATTAAATTACTTTAAGCTTTTCAAAAAATTAATTTTGTTTGTGCATATTCTAAATTAACATTTCTATAAAACTTTAAGAAATGGCTAATCACTGCCAAATTCGGAAGAGACGAAAGCACTCAGGGTCTAGGAGAGTTTGGAGGGCAGTTCATTTCTGAACACGATGTTGTTAACTAGTTTAATAACAGCTACAGCAAAAGTTCCTAATGGAGATGTAGCACGTGCCGCACTGAGTCACGGTTTAGTAAATAGTAAAACTCAACTAGTTTTAATTAACTCCAATTGTGTTAATCACAATAGATTATTTTTTTACACAAAGACTCCAAAATTTGCGTTATTTTATTCTTTTACGGGTAGTCTGAACTTTTAAGACAATCATTTCGCTATTCACTGCATAATGGATCAGGATTATGACATGAATTTGTTTCATTGTTCATTGTAGGTCATCGAACGTGTAATATAAAACGACACAATTCTTTTTGAAAGCGACGATATTCCAGGAGAGTTTTACCATTCTTAACAGGAGAGGCATCAAATTAATTTCAGATTCTGGCTACAATGTCGGGATACCGCAAAAGTTGTTCAGTTTACGAATTTCATCAAAGAATTTGTAAACAATGCCCATACCTGTGACATAACTGCAGGGAGTGAATAAGAAGAATGGGTAAGACGGAAACGGGATGCGGTTGAGTAGCCTTTTTGAATAGGACGGGGAAAACAACATCTCAATGACGCAGACGGAAGCCGCCGATGCCAATTTTCAAATGCACCATTCGAAAAAAGTTTGTTTATTTCTCTGATGCAGCACACTTTGGACCGACCGAGTATCTAAGATGATTCATCATTCACAAGGTAGTAAACTTATGGCCTTTACCTATGGGGACTTTATGGCTATGTGGAAAAGGTAGAACAGTGGGGGCGCTAGTAATCCTTTTATATTGTTCCCAAACCTGTTTTTACTTCAGAATCCCGAAATAATGATTATAACTCGATCTTTCCATGGGCTCACTATCAGTTTTGTCAGTTTTCGTAAAGGCCAGAGTTCCTTCGGACTTCAAACAAAAGCCAACGACATTGTTTTAACGCTTTGAAGTTGGTGCCTGGTTCATTTCAGTTAGGGAAATTAATGGAAATTGTTCTATTCCAGAGAACCCGATTTCCCGAAACATTTTCGTCGACTACATCCTAGTGTAGTCATCCTGCGTCCGCGATTGGTAGCGCACCAATCAGCAGGTCCAATATCGCTGGTCGTTCGCAAAAAATCGGCAACTAAAAACACGTACACACGCGCTGACTAGATGTTTCTTTTACCTGAAATTGGCGATCTATAAACCCGGACCACAGCAAACCAACCTTTCCGCCGACGTCTTTTCCCGATTTTCCTTAGTACTTAAAGTGTGCATCCAATTAGAAAAGTTCTTCTCAGTGCCCAGGATCTCATTAGAGAGTTGGCACCGTTATCCGGGCGGTAGGTGTGGGCGCGTCGGGAATTGTAGCGGAGAGATTGAGCGGGCAATATAAATAAGTTGGATTAATATTCCGTCCGCATTTCCAACGGGAATATGTTTCTCAAACTTCATATTTGTTTGCATCTACTTTATGAGCTTCTAGCCCACTCAATCCTGTCTTTATTCAAAGTGAGTAACTTTCTTTACTCAGATTTTTATCAGATAGTCTTGATAACAATATAGAGCAAAAAGGAAAAATGTATAATAAACCAAACATAAAAGTTTATTTTACGTTTAAATAATTCATTTAATTAAATTGCAGTTGATTTATGATTTAGATCATCATTATGAAATATGACAATGTAAAATAAAAAACCATAATTGAGACGGATAATGTTACATGTAGTAGTATTGCAAGTACTAATATTACAAGATGTAATGTTAGACGAAGTAATATTACAAGAACTAATATTACGGGTTCGAGTGGAAAAGGTGATGGTTTAACGCCTTTTTGGTGGTGATACTTGGACAGAACATACGAGCTAAGAATAAGCTGTCGGAAGGAGGCAGCTAGTAATGGAGGTTTATGCGAACTAATACCGTTTTATGAGTACAGGGGCGCCTTTCACAAAATGTCCAGTCACCCTGGTCACTGGTCACTGGGGTAGTCGCACATGATTAAACCTAGTTCCAGGGCCGCGTGCTCATCACCAATCGGTGTACTCTTATGTTTTCACACACAATTTATGCTTTCGCACGTGGACGATACGACCGTCTGAGGAAAACGCCCCGGCTCTACTCAAAACTGATTGCATCACTTGTTTCTTTACCAAATGAGTGTCAACCAAAATGCGTTTATACCTGGATGTATTAAGACCTGAAGAACAAATAGGTAGGCGGAGGTATAAAATTACTAGATATATAACATTTATGTGTACTTCCCATATACTCCTTTTATGATATATTCACGTTTGTGGATATTCATTTACAGAACGTGAGAGAAAGGATTCAATGTTATATTTACTAGTTCCTACGAAGTCATCTTTCATCTAGTCAGCGGCTTAACGTGTTCCGTGTATATCTAATCTATCAGACTGTTGAAATGCACAGTGATGTCCATTTACTGTATGAAAGAATAGAAGAACTCATAAAAGTGTATATCTGCGCCCCTAATTATTTCCACGACGCAAATCTTATCGTCCGCGATGTGTCCTTTTTATTACAAGATCCTAGTTCACTATTTATGTTCGCCAAATGAAGTACAGATTAAAGAAAAAATGTTTATTAACTTTAAACAAAAAACGAAGGGACTAAAGTTCAGTGACTGGCTGAGTCAGTATAAAATTGACTAATTAGCTCGTCTGACCTCTCATTTTACGGTGTACTAAACAATCATCTCTATTTTAGGTTCAACCTTCGTTCACTTTTTCTTTTTATAGACGTAACAAAATCTCTAATAACGAAATTAATATAGAGTGCCTAATATTTCTTAAATTAATAGAATATTTAGAATAACGTGATAATTTCGTTTAATATACTAATCGTTACCCATCGTACGACGACAGAGTAATAAAAATCGATACATAATTGCATTATTATTATATACAAAATTGAGTATGAAAATAGAATGATCGGGTTATTAGAGGCGGGTTTTGCTAGAAGGGTTTTATTCTAACCGATTCATGAGGTATTTTTCCATCCGTCCATAAATCATTTGATACGCTAAAAGATACCCTGCTGACAGGAAACGCTGCCGTTATATTTGTAGAATTTGTCTGGAAAGAGTATGAACCTTAGCAATAAATGAACATAATTGCTGTCATCTTTAATGTTATGCCATTCGATCTAATAGTTTAAACATGCGACTGCGCGATTTTTTTTTCCGCGTAAAACGCTTAGCTCCACATATCTGAGATCCGCTCGCTTTCCTGGAAGAACCGCCCCGAATAAAACCAGTGGCTGTTTAGTTGGAGATATATATATATATATCAGTTGGATACACGCCATTCGCAAATGTTATTTCCCGCAGTTCATGTTTTCCAACTTCATCGATTGTTTGTGACAATGAACCCCACCGCGAAACGATGAAATGATCGGCGTTTCGATCGAGCGAAAACTTGGTTACCGATTTAAATACAAACGCGGGATGACACGAGCCGGCCATAAACGCGGACAGGGATATAATTCACTATTCCAGTTGCGTATAAAATAAATTCTATTCGCCTGAATATGTAATGCGCGCCCTACTCGCCCGCCTACTTTCTTACTTCGACTAAACCTTAAGTGATGACAAATTGTAGTTTTTAGTCTTGACAATTAAATATTTGATGAAATTATTTCCGAATATTTGTTCCAAAATAAAATATGTCAATAAAATTACTACGGCGTCGTTAATATATCTGAGAAATGAGGAGTATGGTAATGAAACAATTATTTGACTTATTACATATTTGATTGAAATAGAAATAGTGTAGGAACAATGTAGAGAAACGGAAGAGAATTTAAATTCGTTCATTGGTGACGTAGACGAAAGCTTATTTGACAGTTAAATCGAAACTGCGATTGGGAATATTATATATTGTAATTGACATTGATATTTATTTGTCCTTTTTCTCTAATGAACAAATAGATATCTGTGATCTATTATAATAATATTTTGTGATGCACTTACATATTGAGAACAAACAGTAGACATTAAAGCGATCATTATATTTTAATTCACAGTCGACTCGCAAAAAATGAAAACGATTTAAGAATGTTCAAAAGTCCGGCATGTTATATAGAGTGAGGCGCTTTCTGTCCCCTACCGCAGGAACCACAGCAGCAACCCAAGTCCCTGGCAAGCCAAATTCGAAAATATGATCATTAAGCAATTTTCTTCACGTTCTATAGATTTCGTCCCAATGTCCAGTGGAATGTCCAGTGTTGTCAATTTTTTTCAACCCAAAACCGAAACGAGATTTATAGCGCGGCAGTCTAAAAATTGTTATTTGTACTGACCTGGGGAAATTAGTGGCTATCGAGAGTTTGTAATTCCTTAAATTATAACTTTATGACATAATATTCGGCAAAAATCATAACTGGCTTAATTCATAACAGACTTAACGGATCACTTAAGGAAGTATAGTTGTGATTTAGCGGGACGGGCTTCCACTGAAAGGCTGTAGGACTGATGGTTCGAACTGGAGCCACCGATGGCAGCACTCCCCGACTCCAGAGGATTTCATTACTATCCGCGTTCAAATATTATTATAGTTTCCAGATAAAGACAAGTTATAAAACATAGTAAATTAAATGGACGTGAGTTTAATTATAGGATCAAAATACAACTAAATCTACACGTCCTTTCCATCTAGGAAAACAGCATTTAGAACTGAATTAATTGAATTTAGAGAAGTCTACTAGGAAGTACAGTGTACATTGTCTTGCGTGAATTTATCTTAATTTCGGACATAATTAATGTTATTTGTTATTTTATTTGAAACATTAAATTTATACATATTAATATGTGTGTTGCGTACAATTAATAGTCTAATATGATGATTATAGTAGGCATAATTTACTGTCCACATAATTTATTTGTACCGCAGTCTTAAACGGAATGTTTATCTGTGCCGCTTGCTTTCGCGACTGGGATTTATTCTTAACGGCAGATTTTCAATAAACCGTTGTATCAGTCATCAAGATATGAGCTGAATTACAAAACAATCACAGATAGTTGCTACGGCCTTTTGGAGAACAGGTTCTTACAATTACCTCGGCTTCTCTGAGACCCGGAGTCGGCGGCGGCGGGGGCTAATTTCGAAATTGGTGTTAGGCGCGTTTGACAAACTGTCACCGGTAACACGATAGTCAAAAGGTTCTGACGGTGCCTGGGCTGACCCTTGGCAAAGGAATAGTTCCAAGGGCGATAGAAAAAGTAGTCGCCCCGAGCCTTTTGAATTGGGCAGAGACTTGGGAAACCTCGTCATAGATACGATTCGGATAGAACTAGGTCCAGAGGCGCGGCACTGAGCTCGCGCGAGTGGCGGTGTCGAAATCGGCTTTTATTTCATAATCGATCATAAATCCCCAGTTAAACGTTGAACTGAGCTGCGGTTGAGGATAGTAGGGCTGGTAATTTAGCTGGGCCATAATTTACTAATATTATATTCCCGAATATTTTGTAACCCTGCCATGTCTGCCTCCGAACATTTTATCACAAAAATAGAACTGGAAATACTTTTAGCTGTCTTTTTTATACGGATAAAAGTTGTAAATAGCGAAGTATGTTTCATTCAAATTTGAAACTGGCCGAAACCGATCAGCCTCGGGAATTGAAAACGGAGGCATACCCTCATCAATTAATTTCTCGTTAACATTGTCTTTCATTAAAAGGACGATAAGAGTGTACGTATATATATATATATATATATATATATATATATATATATATATATATATATATATACATGGCACTGTATTGTATTGAATTATTACGGACAGTAGTTTCCCGATCGTCATCAAAGATACATGTTAGAAGGACAACGAGATTTAAACCGTTTCATTTTATAATAAAATCTTCTAATTGTGACTATTTCTATAGGTTCGTATACATTTGTAATAATCGCGATTAGGAATTAATAACTCAAATGTCTCGTTCGGTCAATTTAAGGCGGTAGCGAATTTCGAATCCGCAGATTAAATTACAGGAATTCAATAGCAAAATTATGAAATTCTTCGCGTGAAAATAATACCGCGATAATAACGGCCAGTAATTTTTACAGTTTCAGAAACGATGAATCGAGGGGATTCGAAGTGTGGGAAACTGGAAAATGAGTTGAGCCGGGTTGTGAAATAGAAATTGCTGTTATAATTGCTGCCAGTGGGGCGAAAACAGCACCGCCAAGAATGCCAAGTTCCGATTTCATATTTGCCCCCGGCAGACCGGAGAATCCTTTTCGAAGGGGTATTATCATCATTCGAACTTTATGTCAGGAGAGTGGACAGGAGCAGGCCAAGCTCTATCTGTCTACAGCGATTGGGTAACAGCGCCCTCCAACAACGGCATTAATCGAAACGCGCTCTATTCTTTTAATCCGACCGAGTTTGATGAATTATACGAGCCTGTCATTCTTTCGACGTTCAGCTCTCGCCTTCCGTCGGATTAACTCTGTCCGGAATGGTGCCAATTCCAGTCAACATTTGTCATTACACACTTAATAATTATTTAACGTCAGTCTCGCGATTGATTTCTTATAGATTGTGCTTCGAAAGAAAATCTATAAATCGAATATGTAATAATTTGCATGGTTAATACGAGTTGAAACTGCTGGTCCCAAACACCTCTGATCCGGCTCCAACAGAGGATATATTATTTAGTATGCAAAAAATGAAAGGAAAGATAATAAATAGAAAATATATAACTCATTCTATTCGAATGGAGTTTATTCGTTTCTGTTTTTTTTATAAACATGTATTTATAAATATCAGATACTTAATGATACAGCAGATCTACGATTACAAAATTGTATTTTCCGTAGGTTCGTGATGTTTCTGTCTCCTCTCGCTGGTTCGGTCTTTAGCAAAAGACCAAACCAGCGAGAGGAGACAGAAACATCACGAACCTACAGCATTCCAACCCCTCGCAGACCACAAAACAGGTATATCAAATTGCATTTTCCATCGCGTGACTTGTTGCTAATTTACACTATTGTAAATTATTAACGCGATTCAAGACAGAGGTGCACGATAAATCATTGTCATTAGGCGTTAGGGAACATAAATTGATTTCTTACGGGAGCAATGTCCTGCAGTTGTTGGCTGTACTCAAGCAGAGGACAAAAAACGGTCTGTATGCGGGATCGGAGGAGTTAACACCGTCAATATCAATCCGGGCGCGGTCACACCCGGATGAAGACGTGGGAAAAAGCGATTGGAAGCGAAACGAGACGTGACGTCGGGTACGCACGGCCTTCCAGCACGTCGAGGCGAAAACGGACAAGCGAAGGGACCCGCGACCCGCCCTTCAAACCGCCCCCCAACACCGATAAGCTGTCCGTAAGGCTTCATTCTGGAAGAACCGCGTTTTGACCTTACAATTCCCCAAGTCATCAGCTTGGGCCCCACCTTCCCCGATACACCGAATTACCTAATTATTAACCGACGGTCTTTGGATAGTGGGGGTGTGGGAGCGGGGATCGAGCCCGGCCGAAGGTAAAGGTGAACGGGAAACCTATTTTCGTTGTTTATTTATTTTCGTACTGTGTTGCCACGGTTTCAAAGGTTGCCGGTTCCGGCCTTGACTCGAGCGGAGACAGCGGGCCATTTAATGGCGTTGGACTGCCGATTTGTAAGACTAAATTACACCTCTGGGCCTACCTACCGTCGTTACAGTTGACTATCATCAATCCAGAGATCATTGTATTAGCTACGAAATGATCTACTATAAATGGTCAACGTTTCGTAGAGTATCGACTCGGAACTTATTGCATCATTCTAGTCGGGTCCAATTTTAAATTACTTTTTTTATTGGCATCCTTCTTCCTCTTATTTAACGGTTGTAAATGCGAATTATAATTATTCTTTACGTTCACAAAAGTATTTCGATTTTTTTGCGTAATTAAATGACACGAATACGTCATTTTACATATCGAACAAATAGGTCCCTAACAGCGTTGGGCGACCAGCGCGCAAAAGTGGCTAATTGAATGCAGTTTCGTTAATTTAAATTTGCATCTAAAGTGTATCACTATCTGAACCTAGGACAGACTCGATCGGTCTGTATTATCAGCATCTCTAAACATTGCCTTCATTTTCCCCTACAGATGATAGATCAACTGATAAGTAGAGAAATTGGTAGTTTAAAAATAGGCTAAAAATATTTTATCCTTCTAATTGAACGAATCGACTGGATATTATGAAAATGGTTACATCCTTTCTGGAGTGGTTTGCCGGGCACAGGCTGTGACTGACAGGAGGACTGGACGAAATTAACGGTCAGTTTTTCGCAATTTATTTCGAAAGTGGCCTCGGATAATTATTCGGTCGCCAAGGACACCGGACTGTGGAGACGCTCTTTCTATAACCAATTTTAGGAGCGCCAAAGCACCATCGAGCGGTGGATCTAATCACTGGTTATGGGGCGTCGTCGGGGGCATTTTTCTGCTGGAGTCCCGATTCGTCTCGGGCAGGAGACGGCGGCCCATATCTCATCGGCAATGCTCACTGGGCAGGGTGGATTGTAGACGAAGCTGCTGAATAATACATGCCACGTAGAGCCCATTGTTCTCTCCCGCGACTAGAAGAGAGGGATCTGCATAATTGGTCGGCTTCAGGTAGCCATTGTCGCGATTCCTCTAATTTGCGCTATTTACACGGTGGGACAAACGCGATCCATGAGCGGCGCGACGCCCTTGGCTGGACCTCGATAGGCCGGACTCCGACAGGAATCCAAAGCAGAGCTCCTTATTAGCAATTCACAATTGTGGGTGTTCATTACGGTATTTGTAAATATAATAGGACACCGGGTTCCTTCGGCTTCTGGAATGGGCATTTTGACGCGATCGAGTGGAAGGGGACAGGCCGATCTATGCGGCTGTATGAAAGAATAACTCAAAAATATTATAGTTAGATTTTGTAACTGTCGACAGTTTATCGACCTGATATCCCTCGGATTACACGGGAAATCCCTCCGGTGGTTGTTTCCCCACGTTTCGCGTAGTAACATAATTCACACAGAACAAATTTTGGCGTTTCGTAAGGCGCGTTGTGAAGCAGATGCGTGGCCGGTGCCACTGGTTGAGCAACGGTGAGATCCCTTGCGCAACTCCCGCTCTGTCCTTCCCCCGGCCAAGGCTGGGCCCTCAACAACGAGCTTTTCCTACGTTTTTCCGCCTCAGATAACACGTCCCGTTTGTACCTCATAGAGAGAAAAACCTCTTCACTTCTACACTCTGGTAACAACAAGTTAAAGCATTGAAAATTACGATTATACAGACATTAAGCCAGGGGCGGGAAAGGATGATAAGAGGAGCTATGACGAGATGTTAAATAGCTATAGAATTGAGATAATTAAATAATTTCTTCTTAATCATAAACAATCAGCTCATCAGTTCTGGTCCGGTCAACAATACACAATTCTACTTTCTAGAGAATGCGTCGCAATACGGTAGTTTCTGAATTTGCGACAATTTCACAGGAGTCGGAACTATGGACAGAATGTATTAGAGACGTGCAGGCTCTGCGAACGAAAACCCAGTTGCATGTATTCGAAACCAGATAGGAAGACAATTACGAAATTCCGGTTCAATAACTTATACCTCGTCGGGTAGTATAACCGGTTACAACATGGAAAAATACTAGGTATTTTACATTTGTTGCATTACTTAGGCGAGTGGATGGGGGAAAAATACAGTATGGGTGGAACACGATGCTATGGTAGCTTATCATACTTCATCTATTGATATCTATAGAAGGTGGTCATGGCATATTAAAATTTGAATTAATTTTTATTTTAATTTTAATTACTATCCGATATCTCTTACAATGTGTAACACGATATAAACCCGCTCGCAAACCTTTCCATATCCTTTTGAGCTCGCAGCTTACTCAACTAAACAGAAAATGTTTGTACCATATGTTGGTGTCCATGTTGCACAACATACCATCCGTCCTCAGAATGGAGAGCAATCGGTGAAATTATTAACGCCCCGTTGTGACTTAAATGTCAAGTGTAAATATAATGCTCATAAATAACAATTAACGAAACCAGGGTACGCCCGTTCCAACAATGCAATGACCGCGACCTATGTCAATCCATTATAACTATATATATTATTAATCTGAGTCGAATTTAAAGCCACGAATTACGGCGGATTGATTTGAGCATTCTGTAAGAAAATAGAAATATTACACCCAGCTCTAAATATTCCATTTAATTAGGCTGTACATTCTATACGCAAACAATTACACATTTATCGTCGTATTAAGAAAAAATCCCCATACAGAGATAATTGCGATTTTTCTGCCAATTGGAAAAACTTTCTGGAGTACTCTATTACAATAATAAATTATTTCATGAATGAAGTGCCGAAAATAATTATAGCGGATAAAAAACAGTTGCTACGAAAATACCTCATTTATATAAAAAATAGATATTTTATGACACAAATCATCAATTTGCGACAGTTTTTCAGGTTAATTTTGGCTGATCCTACTCTACCTAATGTATTGTTTCGGTTAAAGTCACCACAGCCATTTGTTAATTGCTTATTAATTACTCTTAAATTAATAATTAAAAACTCTAGCGTATCGTTAAACGTAAATATTGTTGAAGGGCAATGCAGTGTCCCATGACACAATGAATGGTATTGCCAAATCTTGAGTCTAACGCGCGTTATTAACTTATTCGACATTTGTTCGAAGCTTTTTCACACCGATTTTCACTTTTTTTCCATTGCGACACATTGAATTTCGCAAAAACGGCGTCTCCGAGCGATATATTGATAGTTGTATTGGGCCCGGTTTGCGAGTGTATCGCGATGGCAGGGTACCAGGGGGACGTGTCGGTTTGGACGTAAAGGAGAACCAGTTTTCAGTTGGGCCGAACAGCTGATGACCCCGTTTCTACTGGAATGAGTGCCGCAGTTGGTGGAACCCCGCAATTAATCGGCGGGGCTAATTCAATTTCCAGCCTGTTATTTCCACTCGCGTCCGTTGCCCGTCCATTTGATGATGAATGGGTGCCGTGAGATGGACGCTGTGAATTTTCGTATACCATTTCTTCGGGTCGAATGGTCAGTACTTATGTAACATAAAGACTTTTTCATCTTTTAAGATAAAAGACGTTCAAACAAACGTCTTTCGTGACTCGTTATGTATATAGAATTCCGGTTTTGGTAATAGTCTCCATTAAACCCATTTGAGTTTGAGAATCAAATTGTATAAAACGACAGCCGTGTTACACCGAAATAAGAGCATCTTGGACCGTATATTTATGACGTGAGGTTTAATTAAGCCATTCTTATTTATAAATTTCTTACTTTCAAACCCACAAAAATGTTAATGTGGTTTATAACTGAAAGAGTACAGAATTGTTTGGGGTCTTTTGAAACGCCAGTTACCAGTTGAAGAAGCCAGATCGAGAAGGTCAAACGGGACAAGTGTTTTTCACGGAATCCGCTCCGGCTGGCTTCCGGTTGCGAAAAAGGAAACGGCGGTTGCGAAAATCGGCAACCGGGTTTGACTTTCATCGAGACCACCGCGCTCGGTGTATCTTGACCGCGCCCCAAGGAAGTTGTAAATATACCCACTGTATGAATTATATTAAATTAACCCTAACCGCGTGTCATTACACACACTCTCTTTAATATTTTAATATTAATCGCATATTTGTTCGTTGAGGGCAAGCAATGGCTATAATATGCCCATCAGTTAACCAAATGACAAACATGTATGTTCCCCATGTAGCCGAACAAGTGGTTAACCAATTTTCAGCCCCCATTTTCCACTTTAAACGATTATTTTTTGAAGTTCTTAATTTTCGTATCGCCCGAGCGGTCTGCTTTGCTATTAAATTTAATTAACATTAATATCGATATATTAATAAGGGTACTAGCTTTAAGTATAACTAGGATTAGGATGTTTTTGAATTTTACGATAGCAATAAATTTGAATACCCTGTTATTTGATGTAATCTGTAATCCGGGCATATGTTTAATAGAATAATGTAGTAACGATAGATGCTTCCGTATTGATAACAGCGAAAAGCAAGACTGCAAATTCAATGCAGTGACTCATCTGAAACGGCCGAGATAGGAGAGTGCGAAGAGAAGGGCCGCCGGGTCCAACGATCGGGGTCAACCAGCCCCCGTACGATCGGCTGGGTGTGCCCCATATGAGCGAACTTCGCTCCTTCAAAGTACAGTTTTTTTTTTTACTCCTACCGGTCTCTTTTTTCTCTCGAATTTCCACATTAATAGTCGCGGCTTAACATTCCCCAAGGAACTGTCGCAACCGAGCCGCACATACGGGTGCCCAATACGCGATTAAAGCGGCGGAGTAATTGGCTCGGCTGCGCTGGAAAAAGGTTTTGTACTCCAATTGAGATATGACGGCGTTAATAAAAATGATAAAGTCCGTGGGGTTGGTGAAAATGTACCGTGTTCTTTCTTATCTGTACTCTCCGCCGAAGGTGCGTTTCTTGTTGGACGTAAATACGATAAAGAAAAACTTGTTTCAATATTACTAATTTAATTGGGTATTTCATAATGGATTTCATAAGGACCCGATGAAACACATTAAATTCGATAGAAGATCCCTATTAATAATAAATAATATAATATAAATGAAGAAAAAAATT
This sequence comes from Lethocerus indicus, assembly GCA_019843655.1. NCBI lineage: Eukaryota > Metazoa > Arthropoda > Insecta > Hemiptera > Belostomatidae > Lethocerus > Lethocerus indicus. Next base: position 21,639,116 of record JACDQD010000005.1, on the reverse strand, counting down.
TAATTCCTTTCTCTGGACCATTTGATTTCTCTCTTCTTTAATTTGAAACTTATAATAAACACGCCAGCCTTATTTTTAAATTATATATTGATGTTGAGTTATAATCCGAAAACCGACCTTGTAACCGTCTTCTCGATGTCATAATTTAATTGACTCCCCCTATCCTTATTGAATACTTTTATCGTTCGGCCCGTTAGATTTAGCTGTTGTCGGAACAAGCTCGTTATTTCTATAGCGGTTGTACAAATCGCAGAGAAGGAATTGTCTTCTCTTCGGTTGAGAGGAGTGAAGAAGAGGTTCTTTATCTGGCCATCTTAAACGTCTTTTCCGGCCATTTGACGATGTTATCCGGCCGAGGTTGTCAGTAGAGCAGTGCAGGGATTATGGAACGCCGTACAATATTGAGATGCATCTTTTTCCATTTCGAAACCCGCCCGATAATAAAGCGACATGAATATTATCACCATCAATATCCGTATTCACAGCAATTCAATAATTCCCATTTCTAAAACAACCGATAGCGCGCGATATTGTAACTGTGTCTCTTGACTTTTGCAATAGTAAACGGCCTATAAGTTCAGTCGGTTGACGCTCTGGAATCCTCCCGGCACAGAGCCTTTCACTTTCAACTTTTCCATCATCCAAATCGAGTCGTACACCAGACCCGATTGATTGAGTTCATTTTAGGAACAACTTCCACCGCAAGATTTCATAGCTCGTAGCGGTCTCGAATTTGAAACCGGGGAATATGAAATTAAAGAAAGTTCAGTTTCATCGCCTTGAACTATCCGTGCAATTACCACTTATCATTATCACTGCATTTGATACGAACTATGCATATTTTCACATATTCCTTCAAGAATTCCCCTCAATTGAAATGCGCGATAGGTAGGTGACAACACTCTTGTACGATTATTGGAATTCTAAATGGCATTCTTTAATTCTAATAAATATAAGCACTTAATGAATATTACTTATTATTAGCCAATTACCGCTTAGTCTTTTATTTAAACGTCAACTGTGCATTCTCAACCCGAAGGTGAATTCTTATCCTCCTTTCGAATAAGGATCCCAAGACGAATTTAATGCGCGAATAAATTACCCGGAAAAGGACAGTACTAAACCTTAAAGGTCACTCTTAAAAGTAAGTAAAAGTCATCCGAATGATTCATTTTCACACGGGAATATTCAATAAACGCAACTGCAATGAGTAAGCGCCCATTTACCGAAGGATGTGTCAAATGCCAAAATTGATTTCTATGTTTACACATTTGTTAGGCTAAATTTATAAGTATTCTCAGTCAACGTACTACAATCGTACAGTGCGAGTATGTTTCTGTATCTCGAGGTGGGTATTGAAAGTGATTTAAAATTAAAAAATATCGAAAATGTTCTGGAGCTTTTGCTTCCTAGAACTAGTTACTTATTTTTGCGACGAATTAAATTTGACAAAATGTTTGTTTAATGACAGGCAATTTAGATCCCTCAGGTTAAGAGTATTCATTTTTCATCTTAAAAGCCGTTCTATCAGAAATGTCAACGACAGTTCAATGGCGGAGCGTATATTCGAGGCACGTTGCGAAGTTCAATATTCAAGATCGGCACGAAGTCCTGACTGTCTCAACCTTTCCGGACGACCGATTCCAGAGGCGGACAGACGAGTCGTGGATGCCGAGGCTGGTCGCGGTACTTTTGTTGTGGGCAGGACGATGTGGTTGGGGGTAGAGGGCGATGTGGCAAATTTTCGGATTGTGCAAATGCGGACAGTCTCGAGGCCCAGGAAATCCTGCCGGGTGCCTCAAGGGCATAACGGAGCCGGCCCGTTTCTCACCCAACAAACGTGCCCGATGCCGTAATTTCCGGGCTATTGACGCGAGGCAAATCGAGAATAGACAACGGATTTATCTCGCACTCCGATCTGACAAACCTATTTAGGAGACGGGCCCCTAACAGGACGATTGTCCTGGGGCTCCTTTCCTAATCGACAAATCGTTATAGTAACAAAGAAATAGTACGTATTAAGAAATACATTCAGGATGGTTCATGTTTATTAAACGTCCTTTGCTAGATTATTTTTTTTAAATACGCTTCTTTCTTCTAAAATATGGAAGAATACATAAATGTTGTATGCCAATATCAGGTATTTATTGGTATTCGAGTTTACTAATTTTTTTCGGGTGAATATAAAAAATGGTTACAAACAAATCATATTTTTTAATTCATATTTTTCTTCTCTTTGTTCAAGCTGCTACCCTAATAAGAACTATCCAAGTACGAAGAAATAAATTTCGAGTTGCCGTGTTTTGAAACTGGAATAATCCCAAAGGCCGGAGCAGTAAAGGGAGAAAAACGCGTGCAAAGTTGTAAAATGTTTTGCAATGCTGGAACAAGCCGTGGGAAGCGGGCCACATCGGCGCTGGGCGGAACCCAGGACGGGAGCCAATAACAGACACTCAATTAAAAACAAAATATTGCCGAACACGTTCATTGTTCTCTCAATAGAGCTTTGGGTACGCGCAGAAAGAAGGCTAAAACGGCACGAATGTTCTACGCCTCGGAGTATCATTGAGCCATTTGCGGTTGCGGTATGAATCTAATGTGTCCACTCAGCGGACGGTTCAGTTTTAACACTTTTGCACTCGGAAAGAGTTTACTCCGAAAATTAAGGGTGTATAACTCCCTCTCTGAACTCGTATTTATACAAGATATGGTAGTTAAGCATTAGTGAACTTCAACTCTTACGTGAACCTTCTTATCTGCGCTCGGTATCATTGAATCCTTCGTAGTCAATTAATTGTAGATAAGTACTTATTCAATTTCAATACATATTATAGAAACGGGTGTTTACGATCCGTTGATAATTTGTTCTTACGGAGTAGTCACGTGACATACGCGAACGTTGCATAACAGAAATAATAGTGCACGGTTCTAAACGGTCAGAGTCAATTGTACGAATTAAACACAGTGATTAGAACGGGAGCAAGTGTAATTGACACATGACAGAATTTATATTCGCGATGTCACAACTCGGCCTCAGCCTATAAAATAAGTCCTTCGTGGACTAATAACTTCCCGTAAGCATTAACCATCTACGTCTTCGGCAAAAAAAATCACTCTGATTTATTTTTCAGAACTCCAGATTGACAGGGTCAGTTTTAATGAGAGTAAAGCCTGTCCGTAATATATTTGCATCGAGATAAAAAAAAGTATTGTCACTGCCCCACGAATATGACTTTACATAAATATATTACTTCATAAGCACCGTGGCACAGGTTGCTTTTGGCGCTACTAAATACTTCATGAGCCCGTGTACCGTCTATAATATACGAAGCAAAATTAAACGGCAGAAAAGATGAACACGCCGCCGAAAACTTAGTTATAGTCTATAAAGAGATGTTGAGTCCTGTAACAGGAGTCAAAGATTCCATGATAATATTCGCTGAGCTTTAAGACCAACACGGTTCAGTTTTTTTAACGTATGGCCAGTCTCTAGGCCGTAATATCTGCCATGTACTGTTGATGGCGTAACGCCGTAAAGGGTTTAGTCTGACCTAATTTTGAGTGAGGCGTTATGCCGTAAACGCGCTGGTAATCTAACTGGCTTTATATGGAAGTTTAGATTTTATCCTTACTGTTATAACATCTGAACAATTGGGACTGGTCATTTAACAAAGACAGTGTGTTGAAATTTTTACGATATCTTGCAGTATGAAACATACATTAAAGAGATAATAAATATTAAGGCGCTAAATATCATTTACTAACGTTATATAAATCAAACCATCATTCATCAGAAACCTACGTTTTCCTAACATGTTCGCAATTTATATTTTGACATAGATATTTATTTCTAATTAAAGCAATATATTATTGTGGCTGAGAGCAGTGATTAGTTAAAATTTATGCCACACGAGAGTATGTACATTATATAATGAAATATAGTCAACTTTTTGTTATATATACTTCAGTACGTAAATTTTTAAAACGGTGTTTAAATACCAACGGTACATTAGTATACCATTACCTATAATTTTAAATTTTTATATTTATACTACGGTTTGAAATAAAGGTTTAGATTAGTTCACGAACCACTAAACGCGAACCTTGGATCACGAAATGAAAAAAGATCAACGTGTAGGGAGTGAAAAGGACGCATGTGTCATCACATTTATTAGATAAACATCTATTATGGACAGTAGAACATAGTAGAACAAATATATGCTATAATAAATAACTAATATACCTTAAGAAATGTGATATTGTAATAACTCGCCAGAGTTATGTTTTAAATAAACGGTGATATTTTTAAATCGTTCGATTATTCAGTACATTGAACTTTATTGTCAAAGTTCATTCGCCTGAACAGAAATAATTTTCATAGGACGCGATTTATTTCTGACAGGCAAGAACAGTTTCAGTCACTGGCACTGCTAATTTTCTCCCTAATGCGCCAAACGAGTCCCAAGTCCTGTCCGTTTCTGTCGCGCTCACCGGTTTTGCAATATCTGCCCGTGTGATCTCCTTGGCGCTGTTTCACGCTCTGATCACGTATCAATTATCGCTCTTGCGACCATCCACAGCGATTTATTAAGATAATGCAGGCAACCGATTGGCCGTAGAGATTAATCGATGGAAATTATGATATATTTTGAACCGAAAGACAGAATGCTTAATTTGTACGTACATTAAATCTTGTTTCCACTGCGACTAGTTTTACCTTAACAACTGTCTTTTTTGAATTCTCAAAATAAATGATCTCGAACCTTGAACACATGATTATGTTACCAAAAATGTTATAATGGCAAAAACATTTTCTAGCTCATAGTTAATTAATTTACTTTAAAATATTACAAAAAGTATTGATTTCGATATTTATTATAAATGTATTTTTCAGAAATGAATGTCAGATTTTCATGTAACTATCGCGTAAACTGCCAATCCTGTGTTGGACCATTGTCGACTTTTCCCCATCGCGTAGGTAGATTGGAGTAAAACAAACACACTTATCAGCGGCCGATGACACTCTCAAATACACTGCTGTTGAATGTCACGGATTTCTAAAGTGATTAAAAATAGGCTGAGCCAACAACGATTTCATTTGGGAGAAGTTCAGGACGAGAGGGGAGTGAAATTCCTGTAGAACCTCGGATTTCTCGCCATCTGGGACAATACCGGTCTGTGAAACATTCCCGGCTTTGCGTACAGCATCGATACGGAATCGGTAGAACCGGGAGTCGCATTCCTACCGCTAGCTGTAGAAAGTCTTTTGTCACAAGATTAAGGAGAAACCGACCGGGGAGCAGTGGCCGACCGTCGGCCGGCGTCCGAGGCCTCGATAAGGCCGGCAGGAAAAAGGGATAGCGTGCCCGCTGTTGCTGAAACTTTGCACACTGGAGGAACCCAATTGTGTTACTAATAATCTCTTGCAATATTCGTGAGAAAATTCCGAACCGGCGAAACCCCCGATGGGTATATATACGGACGGCTATTGTTCCAAGGCGTATCAGTCAGACTTCGGCTACCTTATCAAAACATCCCACTCCTCTAAGATGTTCTCTCTGGTATGTACAATTCAGCATTTTCTTCCTTACATCAGAGTTGTCTACACAAACATTTTTGAGATTTTGAATTTATTAATGTTCAGGTTGTCATTTAAAAGAAATATTCTCACATCTACTCTTTTTGTTAAAATATTTTTAGCACGTGAACTATTACAGCGCTTTATTTAGGTGTGATATAATAAGAGATCTAACTTACGAGTATAATAAGGGAGTATAAATATCGGAGCCCTTATATTTATTTATATCGCTTTGTCTTGCAGGTTTTGGGAAGTAAAAGTAAAGTTTAAAAAATATAAATGTATAAGAACTGCCATTAGTAGAATTAATAGCCATAAGAAGTAGTAAGACCTACTATTTATATCTACTTTTTAGAAACGCCTTGCGACTGTATGTGTGTAGTGAAAGTGTGAATCCGCTAATTCATTCATAAGGTTCATAATACAAGAAACATTTAGTGATACAAAAGGTGGCTCCGTAAGAAAGGATAGAGTTCTCTCAAGAAAACTTTTGATACTAAATTTACTTACTATTGGATAAGTACTACTACTACTACTACTATTTTTCTGCGGTTAATTGGATCAAGTGATCTGAGACTGACTTCTTTTGCATACACAGGTCAACACTAAATAATAGTTTCACTTACACTTTCCTAGGTTAATCTGAAAGTGCTTAATCGCCTCCACATTTCTTTAAACAAAAAATAGTTGGAAGGGAATTAACTAATGCGAGTAGATCATCTCAAACCGGTCCCTGGCTTGCCGTAGGTCAATTACCGTACAAATTGAGAAATACCTAATTTGTCTCCGACCGCAAGCAGGCTGATGAAATACCGCAAAAACCGAACGGCATCTGCCGTGCATTCTAGGTGCATCTATACGCAGCTGGTCATCAATGGAATGGAATTGTTGCGTACATTGCTGTGATAATACAAAATAACGTTCCTTGATCACTTTGTTTATATTATACTAATGCATTACCTACAATACCGTACAGAATATTTACTATCTAAAATGCAAGCACAAGCTATGACTAACTGGATTATGTTAGTAAAGTATCGGCTGGGATTGCCACCTTCCACTCGAATCCTGTAGTAGTTCACTACTACTCAGGTTCTATTTTCTCCCTTTGTAAATGTCTGTACTTTTGGAATAAAAAATGGGCACAAGTATTGAAAGTTCGAATCGACATCAAGCTAATATAATTAAAGGCGAATAAGATTCCTGAAGTCCACGATACATTTATTTTACGAATTTCGACAAGAGCGAGAAGTGAATATTCTGCACTTTAAAAAAATTCATTTTTCTGAGTAAAGTAGAGTAAAGCGCCTTCAGGTCTTGAGGTTTACTTATTTTCAGGTTCTGATTTTGGGGTTGGTGGCTGCCTGCAGCGGCGGTTTCATCGGGGTCTCGCCGGTCGTCTCCTATTCCTCCTCGTACGTGGCCAGTGCCCCCCTCCTCCACCACCACGTTCTGCCGCTCGTCCACAAGCCGCTGGCCACCAGCTACTCGAACACGCTCAGGGTCCACCACACACCGGCACTAATAGTCAAGACCCCGATCATCTCCACCTTCGGCCACGGCCTCTACGGTCACGGACTGTACGGCCACGGCCTCCACTACTGAGAGCGCCACCGTCCTCTATACAACACTCTGTGATCCGTTACAGTTTTTCACGATTCGAGAAATACAAGTTATGCAGCGTTGTGTACAAGACATTCCTGTTTTTACATCATCCCGATACTCTCTCGCCGTGTAAAGATGGCGATTCTTATAATTCCTAGTTCATAAGAAAGAAAAAACTCCCTAACGGTAGATATTATTGTATTCCTGTCCTATGTTTTCAAAATAATGGAGTTTTTGAAGATGATATCAATAACTTGAGTCGTCCCATTTTTTAAAAATGAATTTAAATTCATCATGGACTCTCCTGTCGGCACTCTTGAAATCCTTTCGGGGAAGAACATTCTCGATGATGGAATGTAGGAAAATTAAATTTGAAAATTCTTTATTGGAAATAAAACTATTTTAAATAAGCAATTTAAGATATGTCATCAGTGTTTAAATTGTATGTTCCGTATACATAACTAGATGGCTGAAGATGTATTCGACGGTGTGAACGATTTAAACCGTTCCCTGTGAGTGAAAAAGTTGCTCGTGTTCTCTTTATTATCTGGATTTGTGTTCGCGCTCGACGTCTACTGGGCTAATAATACGCTATTCCTGCAAGGCACTGCGTTAGGCCTCAAAATTGCAGCTAACTGACGGTTGGGAAAAACGCCGTGTTGTGCGTGGCCAGTTTCGCAAGAAAAAATGTTGTACGCCAGCCTTTCATTAAAGCCCAAAAAATTATAAGTCTAATGAGTTAATACGAGTTTTTGCCGAGACCGGACGGCTGATAAAATGATAATGGAGGCCATAAATCAGATGCCGGCGGGCGTTCCCTGGGTGAACACCTGGTGAGAGCTCCGGCTGCGGAAGTTATGCCTCACAACCACCGTATGTCTTGCTGTTTAACAACAGTCGTGGGCTCGTAGGCTCAGTTTGCTACACAATTTAAACTCTATTCCTTAGCTCTCCGGTTGAACTACCGGGCGACTACTAGTCGTCGACGTGGTTCGACTGTTTACAATATCAGACAGGTTCCAAACAATTTCTTTTTAACTAAACATTATGGTGAAATAGTAATTTCGAATTTCTGAAATTTGTTCTGAGACATTTGTGATAGATCAGCTTGCTTTCTTAGTGAGAGTGAATCAGCCTTGCTACCGCCAATGCTTTTTCACCTTTCTCGTATGACAAAAATGTATTTTTCATATATATTCAACAAAGAATTAGAAAACAAGCATACATAATAGAAAAGATGTTCCTATTTACCCAATTGTCACCACAGAAACTTCAAACGTACAAAAGTATTAAGCAATATTAGCTTTTATTTCTTTTTCTGTTTCCCACTCTAGTATACCCACCCTGGATAACATAACGTACGTAACTGCGCACCCTGCAAAATTATTCTACTAATATTATAATACGAACAACACATTACGCACAAGTCGGGTTGGTTTATTACAGAAATCATTAATCTAGCGTGGAGTGTTGAATTTTGGGACGGAAGTTCGGGTACAGGCGGTTGGTTGGCGACTACCGACCGCAGACCTCAAACTGTCCGGGGAAAAACCGATTGGCTGCAGTGTTGAAACAATGAATCATTTGCCATAAGTCGACAGTCGGGAGACGGGCGACCAACAGGTCTAAACGATACGGAAAATAAAACTAATTAGACACAATCCGAGCGACCCAATAAACGACCTTCGGATACTTACAAAGTGAGACACAGGAAGTGTTAAGTGTTTTTAATACGCGGGTGACGGGTATTTGGAATTTCCTGCAATTTAAAAATTACGAAAGATTCCATATTTAAAAATCATTTCATTATACATCCGTTGCCCGGTGTAGAAAAATCTTAAATTTCATAAGCACAAAGCGAAAATTTTTTATTCTTTCTGTCCTATGGCTTTTGCCTTGATTATATTTAAAAACATAAAGATATAACTATAATATATAGCATGCAATATAACACTATACATATTATGTTGTGGTATTATGTAATTATTATTTTGTATCTATTTATCACTATATTTCTACCTTGAAGGGCTTCTTGATGTTACAAAACCGGACGCCATACACTCTCACCGCCGCTACGTGTATGGAGATAGTTGCGCACTCTCTGGACGAAAGGTGAGAATGAAATATTAGGAACCCGGTTTTTTGGATCTTCCTAAACACATTCCTTGGCCAGAGGATTTCTTCGTCTAAAATTTTCAATAATTATATCATTTTGCGTATGCAGACCCGCTGCTCAAGGAACCGAGGACCGAAGATCAAGAAAATTTACTTGTAAAAAATTACATCAACGGGCGGAATTATTTAATCCATCGAGTAATATCAATACAACAGTTACTCTTAACTGTAATGAAGACGTAGTGATAATTCAAAGTGCAGACGAAACGACCATATACAATTTTCGTTTTGGAACAGTGCACATTAAATTAAACAACTGCCGGTTTATCCCGACCGACAAGATATATAGGACGAGGCGATACAATTAATAAGTTTAACTTTTACTTTCCAAAGAAGATATATTTACTCCTTGTAGCGATTACTAGATATATTCGACGATTTACACGCCTTGAAATCTGCATAAGGTATCAGTAACAGTTTCACGATGTGAACTAGTTACGCCTACCCTGGTGTAACGGTTGCGTGTCGTTCGTAAACGCCGTACACTTGTACGACATGCAAACATCCAACGTAGAACTAAACATCATGGTGTAGACGTCACATACCAGTTTTCTTTTTATACATTATTAATTGAGACTTTATTTAACGGGAAATATTACATTGGAAATTGTGCATCAATCAAAATTCAGTCACGTACTGGTAATAATTGGGGTAAAATTTTATTTTTGCACAAAATATATTTATTATAGAAACATGTATGTTATATTTCGGTCAATTCTAACATAAGGTCTCTTGGTTGGATAGGAAGTTCAGGCAAACACTGCCATAAAAGGAATAATTGCAAAAGCGGACGAACGTGTCATCACGATATTCCTGTCAGAGCTTGTTTATCCACGATATTTGATTTACGCCCAACGATCACGAGCCAGTCTATGATGTTTGATTCAATGTCTCGACCGAATTATTAAATCTGATCGAGTACTCAATATAATTAATAATTATGAAGAAATATGTTATCAGTTTATAATACCTGTTTTGTGGTCTGCGAGGGCTTGGAATACCGTAGATTTCGTGCGTTTCTGTCTCCTCTCGCTGGTTTGGTCTTTTGCTAGACCGGTCTAGGAGACAGAAACACACGAAATCTACGAAATATGTTATCAATTTGATTTTGAAATACGTTATAGTTACGCAATTTCGACGGTGGATATAGTTACGATGATTCCTCAGAAACAAGTACTACTAAATCCCCGAAATCATCACTCTCCCGTTCGCCTTTTGAAATTTTTATTTACCATCACAGGCGTGCCTAAATCAATAAAGGGGGCTCGTTAATCCCCCTTTTGTCCTGTGTTCCTGATTTGATTTTAAAAATTGATTGAAAGCAGTGGGCCCGGGGCGTGGGCGTCGCGACCCAGATGGCGTTGACGGGTATTGTCGCGTAATGGCGGGGGGTTCGGGGCGGGGGGAGAGCACCTCATTGTGCACCCCAGGAATTTGTTCGTTGTTGCGAAACCGGCTGCAAGGAGGCTGGCCGCTCCCAAATTTGGCTCATTTATGAAACCGGGCCGCGTACCCACCGCCACCGGCCCAACCACCGCTCCACATAGCAATAATGCTCATCCTAACATTTTAAGTCAGCATTCTCGTGCACTCCTGGCGATATTTAAAAACCATTTGGATTCTAAATGTTCGCGAAAATCTTATTTATAATGGATAAAGAACTATTTTATTTTGAAATTCATTGTAAGTTAAGCGATTTCAAATATGCGCCCCGTATAACGGTGGAATGGTTATGATGATTTCTCGGAAAAATGATTTAATTTCAAATCATTCTTTCATTTACCATTTTAAACATTTATTTACCCTCCCAGGAAAAATTCCGAGGAAACTTCTACAGACGAAGTCTGTCTTCGTACGCGTACAACAAAAATATTTCATATCTTGTTGGCTGCACATAAAAAAATTATTGTGATTATTACGTGGGTAAAAACATTTCGTTTTTAGTTGTTGAACGCAAACATAACCGACATTATTTGTATATACGGCCCATTTAATTTGGTACACTCATTTCACTGAGTTTTTCCTCCTTTCCCCTTTCATCGAGGCGTCAGTTAAAATTCGCTACTAATGGGTTTAAGTTATGGCAATAATTTCCCATAATTACTTTCATTGACCGGAACCGTGTCTACGTACGAGCCAATGGAATCTGCATCCTCTCTTCTATTCGGTTTCTTTCCCTTAAGCCAATGTTATAAGTATTACTTTACTAATCGCGAGTAGTTAAAACAAATATAGAAAGTCGAGTTCAGAGTATTCCAAGATGTCGAAACACGAGTTCAATTACGATTAATTTTTTGGGGGGAAGGTCGAGTGAAGGCGCAAGAGGTTTACGCAATTTTTAATACTGGGCTGCACCGCCTATCTTCTCAACGCGAGGTGACCGGTATAAATCTAACTTGTAGGCAACGCATCAATTTCAAATGGAATCAGCGCATGGAATCGGCACACGCAAACTCCTTAAATGGCAGTATACTCTGACAACTCCTTTTCAAACATTCTCAACGGAGAGATCGTTCTCATCAATTAGACAACTAATCATTCTCACTGATTTAAATTAAAGAAAAGAAAAGGAACCATTCAACTAACACGGGCAAACAGTTAGTAAATGTAAAAGTGCTATTACAAAAATATATCCTTTCTATTTAATCAATCAGATCGTCGGGAATTTCTTCAGATTTTTCGAAAGCTGACCGATTAAAAACTGTCCTCTTATCTGGCAACGTGATCTCCCGGTTTAATAAACGAGGGGGGGGCAGTACTCAGCTGAATTCGTAATGAGAAGTTGGGGGCCGAGGTGGGCCCAGTTGGCTCACAACATCCTCATGTCGTGGCCACTTATCTCTGCCCAACGATCTAAGCGAACCAACGCGTTAAATTACCCTCCACCAAAGAGATTTAACCACGGCTTTAAGCTATTAAGAATTGGGTTGCACTACGATCTGTCCACGGTTAAGGCAACGTTTGAGGACCTGAGGTAATAACAAGTTGAGTTAGACTGAATTCGGTTATTAAAATTAGAAATTATTTTTATTCATTCTATTTTTCGCTTGGCGTTTTTCTCGGAACAATAAAATCGGTTGGGCACGTGCCGGTTATACACTGGGTAAGAACGAGAGTTCAATTTACGTCAGTATTGTTAGCTCTTAACATAACCACCTGTGAATTCCATGTTAGTCACATGGTTGTATTTTTTTAGGTTTTCGATAGATTGGCATTCCGTTAAAATAGGCTGTTTGGAAATCACTCTAAAAGTTATCGTTTAGGATTCGTGACGAATTGCTATATTAAGTTAAAAGCTGATACAGAAATGATCCAACGATGATTCGATTTCAGTTTGAAATGTGCATATCTACGTATGTACTACTTTTACATGACATGCATGACCAATACGCCTGTGTATACGTCTACTGTTTGCCTAAATAATAATTGAGCATATTGCCATTCTCTCGTCGATTACGGGTGTCTAACTGTAATAAGATTGAGTCTCGCGACAGCCGCTCTAATCGCATTGATTTACACCCTCCCTGCCGCCCATTCATTCTTTATTGGTTCTGCGATTCGTTTGCTTCCGAACAAGCCGAACGGTTATACAGAACAGGTTCCGAGTTGCATTGTACTGCTAATAAGATTTTCGTATTGGCCATCGCAAGAACTAGGCCGTCGTAGATGATATGAATGGGAACGGGGCGGCCGCGAAGGAGAAGCCCTTGGAAGCGTAAAATCGGCTCCGCCCTCCATCCGACGCCGATTGTACTCTCACAGTTGCCAAACACCCAATCGGACAGGCTCCGAGAATGGCACATCGATGCATTGTTCGTTTCCGCTCGCCCCTTTAACGCAATTAGAAAGTCATTATAGCTTCGCCGCGATCTAAATTGTACTGGGAAGTCCATAAACCGCTAGTGCATAAGTGGTAAGCGATCGTTGCTCTATGAAATCGATTTAATGGTTGTATAATCCCGATGGGGAGTCCAGTCGAACCAAAGACAATAAAAGGTGCATCAGTTCACTCGGTATACTCTCAAAAAACCGTAACATATTTTTAAATTTATTAGTTACACAAAAATGAGTGCTGACAAAAAATATGATAATTGATAATATTTATTAATCAATAATCAAGGAATCAATATTGATAATAGGGTTTTATCTCTCATTATCACTCTTGTTTAATAAATTAGGAATAATAGCTTTGACATTCGGTAGTTTCGTGTACCGACTACGTTTAACGAGGAAGTGAACAAAGAAACGTGGAAGCGGTCTGTGTTTAATTTGGATATCGAGGGCAGACCGATCTGGGACTGTTAGGGAATTGTTGCGGCCTCAACCTTGAGGGGGTTTGAGTGAGTGAGTCAGGCCTATGGTGTTGGGCCTTTCATTTTCCAGAGGAGGAGGAAAGCGAGAGTGACTTCTCAGCCTCTTTCAACTCCTCTAGCCTCCTTCCTTGCCCACCGCCTTGGTATACCTCCCGTTTCTGTAGACCGGTCCAAAGCGACTACTTTGAAAATCGTAAAAATCTTGATCTAGACTAGTGCTCTTGTCTATTTATATTATAAAAACATTTAGAATATACAAAACCGGGATAACGGATTCATAGAGATACTGATATTAATAATTTAACTCTAACTGTCAATACTGTGGTACACGGCCACTAAGTGATCCTTCATAAAATTGTCTAATACTCCTAACAATGTCGAAATGTTTAGAAACAATGAAATTGTTAAGGAATATTTAGAGGAATGATGATAAATAAGTATATAAATAATCGATTCCGCAGCCTAATCAAACTGCGTCGCATTTAAATTGCAATCGTTGCAATGCGTCTAAGAAGGCTTCTGGAACGCAGTACAAATACACTTGGGGCACCAATAAAAATTCATTTCAACCTTTTCAATTGAACTGCCAACATAAATTGGTCACAGGACAGAAAAGTGTTTAAAACGTGTATTCTTAATTATGTTTTTAATACAATATATCTTACTTCCAGCTGTCAACAATTACATTTCCCTGGATATCAGGAGCAATGACAGAATAAATTTGATATTATTCAAGAACGTCAGATTATTGTTCTGAGATGCCGGCACGTCCGTTTGAAGCCAGCCGTAAATCGTCCTTGGGCGGTGTGACCACATCGGGTGCCGGACGCGGAGCGTGACCTGGCTGCCGACGCCTCGGTTGGGCCCAGGAAGCAGCGCTCTTCAACAGAAACTCCCTTCTCGAATTTAGCGCTGAAGTGTTTCATTTTCCAGTTTCGGCCGGCCGGCTCCTTGCTATCAGGGCGCGTTAAGAAAAAGAGAATCGTTTCAGACGGCCCGTCCTCGACATTTGACGATTCGAATGTTGAATCGGTTCAAGGGAATCGTGGACAGAACAAAAATGGGGCATTCCTGGAATCGCGAGTGACAAAAATTTTTTAATTTGTAATTATACATGAAGCAATTTCTTGCTTCGAGAACGAGCCGGGGTAATTAGGGTTATTTCTCAATTTAATACTTCAGAAATATGGTTCCACAAGTCGATGGTAGATCTCATTCGAGGAATCCAATAGCTTGAAAATAATATCGTGTAAAGTTAAATAACTATCTGATAATTATAACTACTGAATAATGGTAGACGACCATTATTATGTTATTGCATAAACAATTTCTTTGTCAAATTCAAGTCGATTTACGATAAAGTAGCTAATTTTGTTGGAGAGATACACGCGAGGGGAGGAGATTTCGTAAAACTCCGCCTTATTGTGCGGTCAGTTGCCGAGGTAATACCTGTCATTACCGACGAAACTTATTTCAACGGTTAATATCAAAGAAACCTTGGTGTAAATGAACTTCGGACGGTAATATTTCTTTCTGTATGTACAGATATAGCCAGAACTCGAGAGTTCAATGATAGCCAAGTACCGAGAGTCAATGATCCCCGCCTGTGGCTGGAGATCCCAGACCGGTGTGTGGCAGTGACGTTCTTTAATTGATACGTGGTCGCGTGCCAAAGTCGAGGAGTGGATTGTCGCTGTAATCAATTTACATGCCGGGGCGGGGCCCAAATTACCCAATAATTCGGACAATGAGCAGACCCCAGCCGACTGCCAAGTGGACTGCCGGTGCTTTCACTCGACGCCCGTTTGAAAAACAAAAAAAAAGAATAAAAATAAAACGAGTATTGCCAACGCTCGGCTCGATTTCAGTCTGTATGCAAATCGGGACACATACTCGGGGTGCACACTTGCCCGCCTAGAGGCAACCCATTAAACTTTGTGCAAACTCAGATTTATTGTACGGTTCAAGCACCGACAGATACGTTTGTTAATTGCACTAGAAACGTGTTTAATACACTTCGCACTCTCACTCTATAATAATAATAATCTGTAATATCAAGCTTGGAAACTTTAGAAACTCTTCTTGTCGATTCAAGTTACCATAACAGCGAGTCGTTCTGAATTTCTCTCAATTGTTACCCCGATATATATATTTTTAATAGAAGACCAGTTTATATACTATTTGTGGGGAGGTCTTGCGCTCAAAATGCAGCACAATAAATTAAATCAGAAGAAGCTTTTCTTCTGAATTTGGCTGTTTTCCTAATCGAAATTCCCGAATACAACTGGCACTTTCCCCTATCAGACTCTATGAAAATATGTCCGCCCACTGTTGCTCAATCCTACCGCTTATTGGAACCGAAGGTAGGGGAAATATCGACTATTATTACGCCGAGATAGACGGCAAAGTGCTACAATAAATCTGGCCGACATCGAGTGGGCATTCGCCCCCGATCCTTAGCGCAATATACCGGCTGGTGCACTTAATCCAAACAATCAGGCGTCGATGCCTAAACTGCTTGACATTTTAGCAAGTGCCTTGATCTTAGTCGCCTGTCAGATCGCAATCAGCGCATCTCAGCTTGCCATTTAATGTCCGGGTTTCATCCTGTAACTTTTGTCTGCAGTCGACATTTAAGAGCTCTGCTGTTTATAGTTCCTGGCATGGACGTCTCGCCCTCGAGGAGTGAAACGCCTGCATATACCTTTGATTAACTGTCGAATTTATTTTCTTAAGTAATTTAATCTACAAAGTTTATTATTTCCACCTGGCATCCTTAAAATGGGGGTCTCAGATCCACAGGTGAGACAGATGGCGATCTGCACATGCTACCGTATATATGACATGTACACAGCGTTTGTAGTGTAAGACTATCCCTCGACCCACACAAAATTGAGTATATCTCGCGGGGATTAGACTTCGAGCAACACGTCTGCCGGTGCTGTTGTTCGAATTGGGTCAAGGGAGGTCGGTTGTCGAAAATCCAAATGAAATCGTATCAGGAAAAAACTGAACTTTTCATTTTTATACATCTCGTTTAAATATCAAAGGCCAATCACCCTTGACTCCTGGACATTTCAAATTAACAAACGATTCCCGTTACAGGAAGATCGCTACATGGTACGCGTACTAAATTTATCGTCAATAAAAAAACGGTTTCAGCTTCTATTAAGAAGCGAGGTAGATTGAGAAGCAGCTCATTACCTATATGATTTGATTTCTCCTAAATACAGGAGAAAGAAATCACGACATATCTCATTGATTTAAAAATGTTTCGCAAATATAGAACAGTAGAAATAATGAAATATCCTACCTCAGAGATATACATAATAAAATATTTATTGAGCGCAAACTCGTATTATGTAAAGATTTATATCAATGTTATTTGTAAAATGAGTAAGTTCAAGCTTGATGATTAAATTTTCGCAGTGAAATTCAAAATGTTATGCCACAGACTCTATATTATTTCTCTGTTCAACGTGCGGAATGCAAAAAAGAAATGTTCATTTGCAATCCAGTTCTTTTTTTCAGTAACCGAACTTGATTCCATTACTTAAGCGAGTCGGCTTATCTCTCTCACTTTCGTTTTGACAATTTGACTTTTGGAACGCCCAAAAAAGAAACCACGATTTTTTTAAATACCAAGGGTGATGGCGCGCCCAGTCAGACTTGTCAGAAGAACTCGGGGGTCCTAGTTTGTGTCGGTCCTTCCTCTCGGACTAATTTATGCTTCGCTGTTCGTGTAGAGGCTATCGGGACCGGTTTGCTTGAGCGACCGTGGCCGCGGACCGCGCTTATCTACTATCTAACCGACCATAAATCCGAAAATAATAACACTCCCCGTTCCACTCTTATCGATTCGACGACCCTTTTCCAAATTCGGTCAACCCGCGGAGTCATTTTCAGCGTTTATTATTTAAACCGTACGGATATTTGTAAAACGGGGGCCTTGTCCCACCTGCGGGGCGATGGTTTCGAAAAGATATGAACATGGATATAATACGTGCTGTTCTACGCCTTTCGTATTATACGTATACGAGCGAATTAAATGTGACTAATACTACTGAAACGGAGTACACCTGCCAGTGGTACGAATGAACAAGTTCGTGGTTTCAGCGCACATCGAGCATGCCGCTACGTCGATGATTATCTCTGTCACGAATTTTGAGAATGAAATAATTTAGTACCGATGTTTTGACAGCATCACACAGTAGCAACCATGAGAGTTCCCCTTAATATACCACTTAATTACTTTAACCCTTTTATCAAAAATACAGTGTATTACCTTTAGGGGAATATCCTCCTTGGGAGCAGCATGTAGATTTTTCGATACGGCGTCGTATAAATGTATGTAAAATTATTTCTTTAATGTTCTATTCAATATCGTAGGTTTGTGGTGTTTCTGTCTCCTCTCGCTGGTTTGGTCTTTCGCTAGCAAAAGCCTACGGTATTCCACCCCTCGCAGACCACAAAACAGTTATGTTAAACTAATTCTATTCAATATCTTTAAGTTTATGATTCCCCTCGCAATTTTTAATATCAGATAGCTATTTTCCTATTATATGGGTTGGGTTTGGAGTCGGGTTATCCAGATTATAAATCTTATCTGCCAATCGGCCGGTTACTGGACGTTAGATTTCGAGTTGGGAACGCTCTAACCAGCCAGATAAGTGCCTCTCGCCGGCCGAAATCTGAATCGCCCGTTGCCTCGGCTCTCTGTAGAAAGTAAAAACAAAACCCGGGACGTCTAATAATAGACGTGGCAGGCGCGTGGGTGAGCTACTTACCCGAGGGAGGCGCATTGGCGGGGTTTCTCAACGCGGGCAGGAAAGGTCTGGGGGTCAGACTGGGCGCTGTGTTCAGTGCTCTGTGCGTGCTTGCCTGCCGTACGGCCAACGCCCTCTTCCTCCACTCACCCGATAGGACACGATCAGAAGCCGCCCTATCTCACGTTTTACTCCGCCACAGCTGCTTACTTTACCTAGCCCGTAAACTCCTCTAATGCTAATCCAGTACGCTAATACAAACGCCGCCATTTTAGTACCAGTCACGGAAAAAGAATTACTATAGACTATAGATTCCGTGGATTCGTCCGATAAAAACAGGACTTACTGTCCCGTACACCCAGGAACAGTGCAACAGAAGAGTGAAAAAGGGGTTATGTCCTTCACGCGTCCATTATCAGAAGTAATTGTATTTCACCCTTGAATTGGCGTCGCGAAACTTATTGATTCTCCAGTGCCTAATCGTAACGGTGTTGTACACCGATGCTACACGAAAACTGCTCAATACTAATAATAGTATGAGAAGTTTAGCGCTTTCGATACATTTTAGGTAGTTGTTATAAAATGCAGGAATCCCCCTTCATTTTAATAATTGTTCCAAAGGAAGGAAATTCTTCACCATTGTATTTGATGGAGGGACAGATTTTACTCAATCAAGCGGAATATCTCGTACCAATTAAGTGTCTAACTATGCCTATAATACATTTGTACATTTTAAACAGCATAACGTGAGTCACATTCAATACAGACTTAAGGTATTATATGAAAAATATAATAATAATAACCATTAGTTGTTTCGAACACGTTCTATCGAAACCCTAAAACGTTTTTTGGTGCCGATGCAACACTCATTAATTAATTATTTTAATTGCCGTCTTGGCGTATAATTAAGAGGGCCAGACAGATAGTACTTATGTAAACACGAATAAGATCGTCGAGATAGTAAGTCGATAATAAGTGAAAATATTTAGCATTAAATTAAACATTTTAGCCATTCATGAAGGATGTAATTACAGCAGAGACATGACTACCACAGAAATAAGTATTGATTAAAAAATGGTTTAAAATGTGCATTGGGTTAAACAGAATTAATTATTACATTCTTAAAGAAATAAACGTATATAGAGCAGATGAAAAGAACTCATATTTAATTCACATGGATAAGCATAACTGAAGGGTAAACTTTGTGTTGGGGAAAACTAGTTAAAGTTGTATAATCATCAGATCGTCGTTATTCTGTGACACCGGCGTTTTGCTGTCCTCGTTAGCAGGCCATTCAAAGCGCAGTGAGCATCTGAGACTTGAGGAAGGCTGACCTAAGTAAATGAAATGCGTACCGATAATAAATCACAGTACTCAGAAACTGTTCGATTATGGCGGTACATTGCTGAGTGACTAAGGCTGGCAACGAGCTAACGAAAAACGGAATGGGACCTGACTCTCTCGGTTATTGCGCAAGCGGCCTTAGAGTGAGCTTTTCCCAATTACCCTCCAGGCCCGAAAATAAGAAAAAAAATAAATAAAGTAAGGGACAAGTGGCGGGCCACTTCGGAATATAAATTTCGGGCGTAAATTTGCACGACAATCGCGACAACCTGAGGAATGCGAAGGGAGGAAAGAGAGACAACGACTGAATTACAAACGCGGGCCTAGGAACACCTTTGGTTTGGACAGATGAAACATTTCCAATTGCATAACAGTCACAAAATGCCTCACTGTGTGCAATGTGCTACGATTGCGTTTACGAATCAAACTATCTATTATGAAGCTACGCCGGCCGCAGTCGTGAAATTTGTTCATTCTGATTGTTGTTCGGACTACCTCAATCAGAAAAATAATCTCTGAATACTTTCAAAACAGTTACAAAATATTTAAGTAAATGAAAAGCAAAATCAAAATTTTAATAATTCAATTATAGTTTTTATCCTTAATTACGCTCATGATTCAATGTGTACTCTATTGAAAAAAATAGACCGCCGGGACAGGCGGTTTTACCACAAAATTACCACATTACTACAAAATTACAACGGAATCATTCTAGATTTGCATTTTTAAGAAGGTGAAACCTGTTAACACCGTGACGCATTATTATTTCTGAGTTTAAAGTTTTACAAAACTGAACCACTATTCGTTTTCTCCGACATGGGCTCAGCGCTATTGACGCGCGATCGGGGCACTGAAAAAAAAAACGTGCGTTGCAAATTCGCGGGCTGCTAATATTAAATACGCCGGGCGGTAATATCGAAATTCAGATATTATCGGTGAAGTGAAAGTCGCATTATGTATACACTGAAGTAAAGATACGGAAGAATTAAGTTGGGAAGTTAAACACGCCCAAGGTGGAGGAGAAATGCTGCGCTCGGCAAACAAACGTGTAAAAGCTTGCTCTAGCTTGGGACAAGCTCACGCATTGTCTTACCTTCGTGTTTAGAGCAAACCAGATAGCCGAGATAAGAGCTCGTACCATTTAGTTAGCACATTTTACGGTTCATTTAAGAATCATTTTATGCATAACAATTGTGGCATAAACTATGAATGTCTGAATCTGAAGGTAAATACTGATAACCCACAAGTACTGCCACCGTTTTAGACTAACTACTTCATCCTATTCACACGGTTATATTTCTATATTAGCTTATTTTAGAGTCTAATCGGGCGTGGTCCTATGCAGGAAATAACCGCGTGATATTGCCGAAGGCCGTGATCTGATTCTTTGGTCCTAGATCAGTTTTCGGTTGGGTAACGCGACGGCACTCCACTTTTCGGCTTGTAACGGGAGGGAAAACCACTTGAGGCCCGATGAATCCAACTTGATTGACTTGGACTAAATGCGAGAGCGTTTAATCATACGGTTGCTCCGTTGGGCAATCGAGTCCGTGTAGCAGTTTATTTTTTCAGTTCTTCCTGTTCAAAATTGTTTTCCGCTTGACTATTAAATGGACGGTTCCATCGATTAGGCAGTGTAAACTTACCAGTCCACCCTCTCTTCGTTATACCTCATTTACGACATAATTGCACAATTACGAGGTCGTTGCAATCACACAACACTACAACATCGTCAAAAACAGTTAATGGGAACACATTAATTATGGTAATATCGGATCAAAAATATTTCTAAACGAAACTAGTATGTGAAGGAAATATTATCTGGGCAATGGGATAACTGAGGTAACTTTTTACTAGTGAAAACAGCATTATGTTCTCCATCTGAAAATTCCTTAAGATTAATTATTCCGAAATAATTAATATTTCATCACTTATATAAATATTTAGATATCGTTCACATTACTTTGATGTTCCCCAAACTATCTTTTTGTCAATTTTTATTATTATACTTGGCCATTTACAGAGGGAGGATCTTCTCTGGCAGAGAAGGACCCCTTTCATTGATTGGAACGAAGACCTGTTTTCAACACCAATTCAGATCGCAGCCAGAATCTTCCTTCTGCCGTATGCGAAATAACGTATGCTTTAAAAAGGCATTGGACCCGAGTCGAGCAATTGCGTAAAAACCGTGCATTTGTCAATGGGTTGCGCCACGGCGAGAAAAGGAGGCGTTTGAACCCACGCCCGATATTTATCGCGGACCGCTATAGAATCGCACAAGTGCTGTCGGATCGATATAAAGCGTTATTAGCGGCGATACTAATAATGGACAAACGACGATTGTTATTGGACATCTTATCTGTCTGGTGGGAATACCTGTCATTTTAGATTACATACTGACGCATGGCTTTCCCTATTGTCGGGATGATATTGACCCGGCGTTGCGGAAACGCTCACTTAAGGTGTGACCTAAATCCATGCCCTGCCAAAGGTATTGAGTTACAATCGTTTTCAAAGCGATATACCCTCCAACTTGGTCCTACCGGTATGACGTGCTGAGGAACTGCCGGCTCTAAGTGCCATAAGTGGCCTCGTGACATAACTGGGCGTCTGACGAGCGGGCTCTTTGAGCCCGAGACGCTATTATTGGACAAATTTACAGTGCTTACAAAATACGCTCCGCAGGATATTTTCTCAGCCATCCGAAATTACCGGACAAATGGACAGAGTGCTTTTCTCGGAAATGAGAATAGTGTCCCTGATGCGTCGACATGATTTGGGTTTCATTATCAGTGAGAGGCACCTACTCTTTTCAGTTACCGACGGTTACCAGTAATCAATTTCAAATTTGCAACCTTTTAATCGAATAAAAATATTTCTCTCAGAATCAAATCGATGACAGACAGCCGCGATGAAGGCTGTAAAGCTTTCACCATTCTACTTGGTAGGCGTTAAAGTCTCCCCGGAGGGCGAGGAGTCCTGCAGTGAGATGACCCATCGGTGATTGTCCCACTTAGCGCTGGGTCTTCATTTGGTCAAGCGCCCACTGGGACGCTCCTCGTCACCGGTGACTCCCCTCCCATCGTTCACTTCCTGCTTGGTCGTCGGCCAAACTCTCGCTTTCGCGGTGGCGGCCTCAACCGACACCAAGAGTCATACCAGAGGCCGAGGGCCTTTTGCCCTAATTAATTGGTCGGCTCAGTAATTGCCAAATAGAACCGCATTATGATAAAATATATACTATTTATTCTAAACAGAACTGGCGTAACAACCACCCGAATAAAAAAAATCGTCTCCAATAGTACCGAACGCTGGTGCGAAAAGCACGGCCAAAAAGAGGACATTTGACGCAATAACCCCTCCCTAGACACCTTGGTCGTTACGGTTGAAAGCACCCGAAGAATTTCTGAGAATCGCTTTTACCTTCGTTAATTACAGTTTTTATTAATGGCAGAGGTTGCGAGATAAGTAAATATTACGGGGGCCAAGTAGAGGCCGTCATACGGCATTGCGATCTGTGCTAATTGGTAGAGTCTGAAAAGTGAGATTGCATCGCCGTACGTTTGTCTGAAATATGCTTCCTTTTTGTAATCTCATAATTTCAAAACTGCCCTTAACATTATCACACGTTCAACCTCATATAAGAATAATCCGCTAACATTATACTTTAGGTTTTTCATTGTTCACATTGTCGTTTAACCATAATCAGATTATGCATAGAATTGGACATAGTCAAATAAGTGTCAATGATAAAAATATATATTTTACTGTTTGTATTATACGCATTTAAAACAGTTCCCTACAGAATTGATGCCTTTAATAAATTATCGGGTGAGGTAAAAGAATTTACTTTTTCTAATAATAATTCCATTTAAATATATGTTTAATGTTAGGTGAAAAGAAAAAATTCTCCCTAGGCACCTCGTTAGTTACGGTATAGAACAGTTAATCTAATAAAAGTCGTCAATGGGATTCCTCCTCTATAAGATATTTTGCTATCGGAAAATTAGCAGTAACCGCGAAACTTCCTCAGCTAATAGCAATAGCGGGAAGTTAGCCGTGAGATAGCCGACACGCAGGCAGATTTCGCAACCTATTTACCAGCTGGGGCGCCAAACTGGACAAAGCGCTTCGTTCCCGCGTACCATTGAACGTTTACGAATATGTCCGCAAAATATTCAACCGAAAGGGAAAGTGTGCAGGGGGACAATTCATTGTCCTTCGGCCGGGGATAATCTACTTCTGACAATGAACAGTCCGTATTCTGGAGCGTTCATGGCTAAAAGCGATTGTGGCCCCTGATCACTGAATCCGAGGGCGCTATCAATTCATTTTCTATCGGAGGCGTATCCCACTGACCGGCGACACTGCTCAAGGTGTTTCACAGAGTTATTAAAAAAATCACAATGTACCCGTCCTGGTGCCACCATTATGAAAACACTGAAAGTCTGGTCTGGATTTTCGCTGCAATTCTGTTACTGGCTGTGGGTCAGCTCAAAGTAGAAGAGTGTTTATTATAAAACTTAATGCAATGTCTATAAAAGTGACTCATATTAATTTTTCTTCTAACCACGGTTAGAATTTGGTTTGATAGGCATAGCCGTCCCTGATTCACACACCCTCAAATAGAATAAGCAGAGTCCGGCTTAGTCTCAAACATACTTCAATCTATTGCGTGTTCTATACAGTTTTATATGGATAGCTATTTTTTGAAAATATAATTATTTCTAGAAATTATAGCGATTTTGTCCTTGCCTTTATATTATAGATAATAAAATATTTCATCAGAACCGACGTTTTTTAATTCCCATTATCCCCGATGGGCCCCATTCGATAAAGAAAACAACATCCTAGATTCGAAATATGCCCAGGGGCATGGGCCGGTGGATTTCATCACTGTCCGAAAACCAGGATCGCTAGAATGGTTAGATAATATCAGTCTTGGCGAGGGGGAGGGGTAAGGGGTAACCGCCCTAACCTTGGGTGTACCTACGTGACGAAGAATGGAGAGGAAGAAAGAGAGAGAGAGAGAGAGAGAGAGAGAGAGAGAGAGAGAGAGAGAGAGAGAGAGAGAGAGAGACATCGACAGAAGTCGGTGGGGGAGAGGGAAGGAGTGTGTCATAGAAGAAGGAGCCGGACGGATAGAGAGGAGGGAGTAGCCAACAGACGGACGTATATATACGCCATCCGGATATACTGGACATCATTCGATCCAGTAGACCGACAACACTCAACAAACATGTACAAGTTTGTAAGTATTAAGTGTTAAACAATTTCCTATAAATTATTAGTGGATATTCGACGCAGAAATCGTTCACTTCGGGAAAATTTAATTTTTACTGAAATTTTGTTGTATTTGCGAAGTATTTCTTAAAAGTGACAAAATATTTTAAATAAGAAAACAAGGTTTTGTTTTCATATAGGAGGAATTATTTCTGACATAAATACCGAAAATTGCACGAGGAAGCAACAATTTGGTTATGTTTTCATATATTAGAATTTTCGTACAACTACTGTCTTATTAGCATTAAAGTCTCCAGAAATGTACTAACAAACTAAACTTATTTCCAGTTGGTACTTCCCCTTTTCTTCGCCGCCGTATCGGCCGGCTACATCGGCGCCCCCGCCGCCATCGCCGCCCCGGCTCTTAGCTACGCCGCCCCCCGCCCCTGGCTACGCCTCCTACGGACACGGATACGGATACGCCGCCCCGCCGCCATCGCCGCCCCGCCATCGTCAAGACCGCCGCCGTAGCCCCGATCGCCACCTCCTACGCCAACACCTACAGGACCGTCGCTAAGCCTTTGGCTCTGGCCGCCCCGCCTATGCCGCCCCGCCTACGGATACGCCGCTCACGCCGCCTACGCCGCCCCGGCCATCCACGCCGCTCCCGCCCTCAGCTACGCCGCTCCTCTCGGCTACTCTCACGGACTTGGCTACGCCCACGGTCTTGGCTACTCCAGCTACTACCACTAAGTCAGCCCCTTTAATTTCAGAATGAACCTCGCAAAATATTTAATTTATACCTGAACAACTGTATTTTTGTACATTAATGTTTTACAAATTAAACAATTTTCCTACATATGAATTATTTCTGTTTATTTTAATGTACCCCCCCTACTCCATTATCATACATTAGTGCTAGAATCATAAGAGAT
The DNA here is from genome assembly GCA_019843655.1 of Lethocerus indicus. Classification (NCBI taxonomy): domain Eukaryota; kingdom Metazoa; phylum Arthropoda; class Insecta; order Hemiptera; family Belostomatidae; genus Lethocerus; species Lethocerus indicus. The sequence continues at coordinate 21,613,177 of JACDQD010000005.1, read as the reverse complement.
AGCATAAGAGAAATCAATTTAGAATTTTAGTTGCATGAACTCAGGTGTCGTATCAAGAAACAGTAGTTGTCTCACAAATCTATATAAGCACGTATTACTTGTGCAATAACACAATGATAAAATTGCTATACCAAGTCTTACTACATTATTACTACTCCAATGACGTTGGAGAATAACCCGAAACGGTTAAATAGACGAGGGGAACCAGAATATAGCAATAGCTATACACCAATCTTTCGTCAAAAAATACCTTAGATTATTAAATTAATCACTGAAATGATCAATTATTCCAATAACAAAACCTATAATAATGAATTTCTTAATTCGGAATGCAAATATTAGTTTTCAGAAGAGGAAAATTGGAGGAAACTGGGTTATCCCAATAGCTATGCATTCAATATTTGAACACATGTGCGAAAATGTGAATACCTACTGTTACCGAAATATATTTTATAGTTGTGAAATTAGTGAAATATTTTATGGCCAATAAAAATTCCAGGAATTGTTTCTGATCAGTACCCTGTTAGAGTATCCCGATGGCACATCAATTGTGCAAATTGAAGCTGATTCAACGAAAACAGCTCGTAAACTCGAGCATACTCCTTAAAATTCAGTTCCGTAATTTTTTCCGTTACATCTGCCTCCCATATAAATGGTGGGGGAATTTCTCAAATAAATAGTGAGCCCATATATATAAAACGAGAGCAGGTTCCTGGAAAAGTGAAGGGGAATTCCAAAGTCACCGGTGATTCGGTTAGAGCGGTGCTGCCTGAATGGGTTGACCCGGGTTCGTATCCCATCGACTCCATTAATTCCAAATTTAAACTAATCAAGCGAGACGAGTCTGTAAATATCAGTATACTCACTCGCATATAAATGCTACTTTAAATCTGCTTTGATATTTATAGTAGAAATAATTTTTGAATACATGCAACTATGTTGGCCAGACGTGTGTTGAGCAAGAAATAAACCTGGGCCCGCTGTCGTTGACAAGGAAACATAATTTTCGAACCATTTACAGCCTGTTTATTCTTATATAACAAGTTATGTCTCCTCCTCGGCTGTACGTCATGTGCCATGACAAGTAGCCATTCATGTCTAGCGGGACCGAAACCCGAGTATCACAAATATCAGCCCAAGCAGTCATAACTAGTTCACCTTTCAGTTGGACAGCTGTCGCCGTTACTGCCACAAGAATTGGCTCAAATTCGGGTTTTCTCCAAGTAGTGCGTTGCTTAGGGTCCTATAGGAACCTATTTTCGTGACGAATTATTGGGGTCTCAGAAACATTTCTAGAGGTCATCGAAGAGGTTTTATCTATCGGATAAAATTCAGCCATGGCGCGGAGGAAATGGAATTCTGGTGAAGGTCGTAATTGGCCAGGGAAACATTGGATACAAAATGTACGACTTTGTCGAACTTCAGTCAGTTATTGTCACTAACGCCGACGAAGATATGACAATGATTGCAATCAGGAATATTCATACCAGGAACTTTTGGAAGGGACGTCCGCCAGGGTCTCAAAATGTCAGCACTACCTAAGAAATTATGCAAAACTGCAAAACTGGAAGTGATTATATGTTAGTTGTGTAGTTCTTCGTTTAATTTGTACCATCTGTCCTAGGTCAGCTTCGATAGTATAGTTCAGAATGCTAAACAGAAATAATCATCGTAGGTGTGGATGATAAAATTATATATCATCGCTATATTTATATTTATAGTCGTCAAACTCTTTTATTAATTATTTCAGTCCATACATAAAAATTACTGAAATACCGTAGATTTCATGTGTTCATTACGAAGATCGTGTGCACCATCTTCAGTAGAGGTGTTAGGCACTTTGGATGGTTTTTGGGCATCCTCACTGCACTGTCACTGTCACTTATACTGTGGTGGTCGTCTGTCGCGCGTATACATGCTTGTCTTGTTATTGTGATTTTCGGGGATTTTGTTTGTCTTGTTTGAGTTGAGGGGGGGTGGGATTTTTGTCAACCGCCACAGTACAAGTGTCAGTGACAGTGCAGTGAGGATGCCCAAAAAAACATCCAAAGCGCCAGAAGTGACTAACACCGCTACTGAAGATGGCGAGCAGCCGAAACCGGCCTAGCAAAAGACCAAACCAGCGAGGGGAGACAGAAACACACGAAATCCACGGCATTCCAACCCCTCGCAGATCACAAAAGAGGTATGTTAAACTAATTACTGTAATGTTCCATAAACTTTCTTGGCCCATTAAACTAATTCCGATATAGCGTACAAATATATCACTCCCATAGTAGTCCCATAACAGAAATATTTCCTCCAAAAATATACTGTGGCATATTAGACATTATACAGGGCCGTGACATATCTAGGTCTATAAAACAACAACACAATGTTAATTTGTCACTCATGCTGGAGGAGAGTAGGAAGTTGACTGGGCGACGGAGGGAGAGTTTCGTCAGGCTACCAAACTCCGGGTTTGCGACATTGGGGGAGTCGCCCCAACCTTGTGGCGCGGCGGAGGGGGGCAGCCGACTACTATATATACCGTCATCGTTCATACCGGACATCATTCGATCCTGAACACAGTGACCGACAACATCAACAAACATGTACAAGTTTGTAAGTATTTCACTATTCAAGTAGTATTCACAGAACAATAACTGTTTCATTCGAGATAATAACTTCAGTGGGAAATAGCGAAATTGAGAAAATAACTTAATTACGTGTATACTTAAATATTTATTCGTATATACAATTTTCAGTTGGCACTCCCCCTCTTCTTCGCCGCCGTATCGGCCGGCTACATCGGCGCCCCCGCCGCCATCGCCGCCCCCGCTCTTAGCTACGCCGCCCCCGCCCTCGGCTACGCCTCCTACGGACACGGATACGGATACGCCGCCCCCGCCGCCATCGCCGCCCCCGCCATCGTCAAGACCGCCGCCGTAGCCCCGATCGCCACCTCCTACGCCAACACCTACAGGACCGTCGCTAAGCCTTTGGCTCTGGCCGCCCCGCCTACGCCGCCCCGCCTACGGATACGCCGCTCACGCCGCCTACGCCGCCCCGGCCATCCACGCCGCTCCGCCCTCAGCTACGCCGCTCCTCTCGGCTACGCTCACGGTCTCGGCTACGGCCACGGTCTTGGTTACTCCAGCTACTACCATTAAGTCTATTATTTGACTTGAAAATACGATCCTCACATTACACACTATTTATTTATAATAGAGCCTCAATCATTTGTACCTTATATATGTTCAACTAAATACAATATTTTAATACAGTTTTTATACACAGAACACATTTGAATTTCTTGGTATTTTCCTTTATACTCACTAACTATGAATGCTAGAAAAACAATCGTTGAGTTAGAATAGATCACTCACTGGAAAATATTTAATGATGGTAAGTATAGGGTTATTTTTGTGTTTGTATATGGTCGTAATTCTGTTATAGAGAACACAGCATTTTTCTGATCTCGTATTCGGGATATGATCATTGTCCAAGGCAGTGAAGTCCATTTAGCCAAATATTGGAACTATTCAATATTTAGGCATTATTTGTGAGATTATATTTTCATTCATTTTAAATGCCAAGTAAAGTTTATCTTAAATATTTATTTTTTAGTTCGTAATGCGACTTTTCCGAACCATTATTTATAAGAAGAATTTAACTACTGATAAAAGCATAAGAAATGGCCCAAGTTTACAGTTTTCATCCAATGCTTGGAATGGATAATTTTTTAATTACGTCATATTAATTTCCATTCATTCTGAATTGCAATAAAAACTCCCCTTTCTTCATTTACAACTGCTAAGATAAAGATAAAATTAGGGCGAATCACAACTTATTAATCGGGTAATTCCATTCAAAATTACACACAAATTGCAGAATAGGAATTAATTTTGCGTAAATTATCAAGTAATTGCCATGGTGTATGTCCAACTGTTTTAACTTGTATTGCATTACCTTTTCTTGGAACCCGTTGAACGTTATATTATGTAACAAACTATTGAACTTTATAACATAACTGTGGCGACAAACAAAATTATTGGTTTATGTTTATGTACATTAATATTTATCATTATAAATATAGTATTATACAGTAATTACGAGTTTTATTATTGAAATTCCTTCATTCGCCCTTCCGTGAATTATAATAACACAAAGGAATTTCATTTAATTTAAACTGCTAATATCAGTCGTATATTGAAACACCCATCACATAATTGAGGCCTTCTCTCCTTTTACGCCTTTCTTTAATGGCAGGTACGTCTTCAAAGCGTTCTTTCTTCAGTTTCCATTTATATTTGCTGAAAAAGAAAATATATATGGCGCAGGGTGGGGTGATTAGTTTTACTGGGGTTTTCTTCATAACGTAAAATTTCAAGGCACTATTACTGAATTGATATGGTGATCACGACTACACTACGAATTAGTCTGACGGGTAAATCTAACCTTGCACATCATATAAAGGAAACTAATAGGCAACTCTTACAGGTGTTCACTGGACTGGGCTTCATTATTTTTTGACAGAACGAATATTTTTATGATTGCTGAATTCATTTTTAGTATTGTACAACGTGTACGAAGAGATTCTACTTTATGAAGAGGCGCCCATTTCAGAAAAGAACGTTAAAATTTCATGGTCCGTCAAACAATCTGAGTGTGGATTGGGGCACGCATTCACAAAATGCTGGAAAAAGTGGAATCGCTTTCCGCGCGACTACCCACTAATGTGTGTGGAAGAAAGGCATAACCGATCGCCAATACGAGAAGGTAATAATAGGCTACATCGAAAGTCGTCTATAGGGAATACCCTTTGGATTATTTCGTAGGATTTTTTTCCCCCTGCCCGTTGGGTTGTCAGGGCCTTGAGGGTTTCTTCAACCCTGACACGAGGGACTGCACCAACCGCCGTAGCTAATGAATAAGCTACACACAGCCAGAAAAATAATATTGTGTTTCTAACGAGCGCCTGCAGTTTAAGGACCAATCATATATGCTGCAAATTTCAAATTCGCAGACACAGAACTCTGTGAACCGTAGTAAACAGGATAGGCTTCGATCCATATCGAGGTTATTTATTTATCTATAATTTAATATAGAATGCCTATTGGCAACACCTCTCCAAAGTTCAATGCATCCATTAAACAGTCTGAAAGAAATATTTTCAGTAAAAATAGAGAACAATCTAGCTGCGAGTCGTTCCATTAATTTCCATTATGGGAATTCAAAGTTTCTAGACATTTCATGCTGCTCAATCTACACGTGTTCATTCCGTCAAAGTTACTACGAAGTTGTTCCAAAAATTATGAGTTAAAATATCGGTTTACACGTATTGGTGGATATGTATACTTACGGCTGTATTAGGACTTCATAGATACTACATGTTTAACGTTATGGATTTGTACTTAGAAGAACGACATAACTGGAGACAGGGCGGATATTGAGGATATGGCGGAGAGGGAGGGGGCCGGAGATAAACCAAAAGTGACGCGAATTGGGCCAAGAATGTTGCAAGAGTAGAAGGACGGGCAGGTACCGGGGGGAGGGAGTGCGGCCCCTCGCTACCACCATATAAGCACCACCACCCAGCCCCATAACACCATTCGATCCCGAACCGACCGAACACCTACCAACAACCGACAATGTACAAGTTTGTGAGTATCTGTGCTACGTTGCCAGACTTGTGTTGATTCCCACTCCGGATACGTTCAGAAATAAGTGTTTCAATGAGATTGGATTATAGGCATACGTTTCTATTAGATTTTATATCATTTAGTAGTGGAAAGATTAAAGTGCGGGTTATGAACTAGTTTCTAAAATAATTTCGCTTAAATGATTACTTATAATCGACTATGATCTATAATCTGAGCAACGGAAATATTATTACCTCAGTTAACGCCCTTTTTCATACCCACATTCATATACGTCTCATGTATTTGTTTTACTTTTTAGTTGGCACTTCCCCTTTTCTTCGCCGCCGTATCGGCCGGCTACATCGGCGCCCCCGCCGCCATCGCCGCCCCGGCTCTTAGCTACGCCGCACCCGCCCTCGGCTACGCCTCCTACGGACACGGATACGGATACGCCGCCCCCGCCGCCATCGCCGCCCCCGCCATCGTCAAGACCGCCGCCGTCGCCCCTTGCCACCTCCTACGCTAACACCTACAGGACCGTCTCTAAGGCCGTAGCCCTTGCCGCCCCGCTATCGCCGCCGCCCCGCTATCAGCTATGCCGCCCCCGCTGTCGTCAAGACCATCGCCGCTCCTGCTGTGAGCTACGCTGCTGCTCCTGCCATCCACGCCGCTCCCGCTCTTAGCTACGCTGCTGCCCCCGCCCTCAGCTACGCTGCCGCCCCCGCTCTCAGCTACGGTCATGGTCTTGGTTATTCCACCTACGGCCACGGTCTCGGCTACTCCAGCTACTACCACTAAGTCAACCCAAAGTACCTAATTCATTATAGAACCAGAATAATTTGTACATTCCATTCTATAATTTATTATATTTTTTATACCCCTAAATTGGATTGTTTTCTTCCTACCTTATCCGATTATACAACAACGATATTCATCAGTTACTAAGATCGTTTTTCAGAAACCATATTTAAAATTAATCTTTGTGTGTACATAATATGAACATGTACCGCCTAAATTCAAGATACGATATTTGTCCAAATTATATCAAATGTTAATTGTTTTCAATATTGTCTTTAAAATAAATTACTAGTACTTTTATTAGAAACTTTTTTATTTTTTATCAACTTATCAGAATTCTTTTTTGGCCAGTGAGGGCTGGAATATTATTATTTTTCTGTACCGCTCACTGAACCAAGTTTAGTTACCCTTTTCCTTGCCATTACTGGCATTTCTTCAGTAAGTTAGTAACACAAAGTTATGTTGGATGCATATGAAGAATGTTAATTTTATTAGTAGACGTATTAAAAATTTAATGTAAATTTAGTTACTCCCCAAAAATGCATTATACAGTATACCCACTAATACTATGATTAAAACAGTTGATTTTTATTTTCGACTAAGTAATTACTATATTTCACGATATATTCTTCACATATTCGTTATTAACTTCTAACCTCACTCTTAGAAAGCTAAAGTGCATCTCGCGATCTCAGTTCTAGTTTCCTGTGTTCAATCCCCGAAAAGGTGGGTTTGAAGCTGGTGAAATAATACCGACTCACAACTATCTTACACTCTGAAAGAGGCAATGAAAGAAGAAAGTCTGGTATGTCGTAGAAATTGGTACGATCAAGCGCATTCCAGCATTGAACATTACAGGAACATTAAGACTAATAAGGTGAAATAGTCGCCCATTATAAACATAAGCCAATACTACAGAACTGGGACAGGAATCAAATCCAAAATATACTTATCATATGTGCCCATAATTATGAAAGTGGTCTAAGTCAATTCAAACTTTAAATACAACATTTTCATATGAAATTCACACAAAATTATCTATTCATAGTAAACTTCCATTAATCAAAACTAATAAAATTCTAAATTAAAATGTTGCATTATATAAAAATATTTGTTAATTTATTCGAAAGCAAGTCATTAAATATCTCGAAACCAGAAATATATGACAGACCACTTTCATAATTATGGGCACATATAGGAAAATGCATGTATAAATTTATATAGCCACGATATGTGCGTATGTTAAACTGGCGATTGAGAAATAATACGTTCCTTACGACGATTGTTTCTGTCAATTATATGTTAAGTAGAATACCAGTCACCGGATTTTTGTTTAGTGCGTTAGAAAATAATACTTAGTTCTGGAAAGTAGGTTTACCTTAAAAACTGGGCTGATATTTCAGGTTAAAAATTTACTTTCCGATGTTGGTGAACAATTATTAGTCGCCGTGTACCTCACACGGTTCATAAAAACTAACTGATAATGCCACAATAAGAAGAAAAATATGTATCATGGACATTCAAGAGACTCCACTATATGATTGTTTCAAACATCATATTCACACCTATATATTTCATATGTACATTCCGTAAATTCTAGATTAAAAGCAGAATATTTTTCTTGCATGACTAAATTAATTTGAAAACTGAATTTGCTAATCGTATAATTCCAGTTCTTCTCGAACTATTGTGTCACACTACTATTATATCGCATGCGTAGTAAATGAATTATCATGAACAGATAAAAGTAATACCGTTTACAGTTCATATACGGCTGATTATTATCTTGACATTGTGAGTACAATAGTTGATTAGTAAACTTATGAAATGTCGCAGAGAGGCCCGATCTAAATAAAATTTGAAGAACTATTAAGATTTGATAATGAGAAGAAATTGCAATAACAGCGAAGTCAAATGTCAAGTACGAACTAATGTAATCTAGTAAATTAATACGTAAATATATACTTAGTGTTCGTATTTTCAAAATATTTGGTTATAAACAGAAGGGAGTTAAATTCTTTACTTTCTATTACCACGAACTGGAAGAACATTGACACGGGCAGAATTATTGCCTACCGAGATGGTGAATACCCCGAGAGTGGACTCGGTGGGTGAGATAGGGTGGGCAGGGGGAGATGGAGCAGGTTTCGGAATAGGGCGATGTGGGTGAATTGGGACAAGAATGGTGCAATTGTGGTGTGACTGGGGACCGAGTGCCGGGGAGAGTGAAGGGAGGGAGACCGGCCCCTGGCACATGTATATAAGCGCCGACCGGGCACTGGCACACCATTCGTTTCTGAACAGACCGAACACTAACCAACAAACAACAATGTACAAGTTTGTAAGTATCACTTATTTTTCAGGCGCTCTACTTATGATACATATTGCACACAAGAAACGAACTAACATAATACATTGCGTGGATAAATAATACAGAATGTTAATCTTTTATACCGAAGTTATATATTTATTCACATTGCAAGAAAACATTTAAACCTTGTAAAATTCTTTTATTAAAAGTACGTACACTGAACGTGAAGATTATAAATGCATTATCAGGGTATCTACTTCATTATATTTACATCAGGAATAATTTGGAAAATATCTGATTCTCTATTCCAATTATGCACTCCTGGTATTACACGAAATGACCAAGATTCTGTCCGTAGATATCGCTTCAACGATTTATTTATTTCAGTTGGTACTTCCCCTTTTCTTCGCCGCCGTATCGGCCGGCTACATCGGCGCCCCCGCCGCCATCGCCGCCCCGGCTCTTAGCTACGCCGCCCCCGCCCTGGGCTACGCCTCCTACGGACACGGATACGGATACGCCGCCCCCGCCGCCATCGCCGCCCCCGCCATCGTCAAGACCGCCGCCGTAGCCCCAGTGGCCACCTCCTATGCTAACACCTACAGGACCGTCTCCAACGCTGTAGCTCTGGCCGCTCCCGCCATCGCCGCCGCCCCCGCTATCAGCTACGCCGCCCCCGCTGTGGTCAAGACCATCGCCGCTCCCGCTGTGAGCTACGCTGCTGCTCCTGCCATCCACGCCGCTCCCGCTCTTAGCTACGCCGCTGCCCCCGCCCTCAGCTACGCTGCCGCCCCCGCTCTCAGCTACGCCGCCGCCCCTGCACTCAGCTACGGACACGGTCTTGGTTACGCCAGCTACGGCCACGGCCTTGGCTACTCCAGCTACTACCACTAAGTTAACTTCTGAAGTACCTAATTTATTATAGAACATGAGGTCTTTGTACATTCTGTAATGTAATATATTTTTATACAACTTATTTACATCTTATAAAATTCCCTATTTCTTCTAACCGATTATCTTAATTAACCATTATTATTCTAATGTCATGATGGTCGACTTATTAGAAGTTATTATGCATTTAAATTGGAACGAGTTCAGCACATAGTCATAGTTCAAAATTCGAACCGATGTAGCAATCAAATATATTTCTGTACTGCTTGGTACGGCCTGGTTTTGCAGGAAAGCCAGTATAGCGAATCATAGTGTACTGCCTTGGAAGGACACCAGGCTGAAATTCATGTTCATTCATACGCCCCTGTTGAGCTATTTTGAATTCTCAGCACACCAATTTGGAAAGCGACGGCTGCAAATGAGGAAGCCAGTCATCTCGGTTGATTGTCCCATAACAAATTCCGAAGCTCAAGCAACATCTGGGCTGTAAAAATGCCATAAATATATTCGTATCTTTCTATCCTCGTACCTTAGTGTCTCACTATATTCGATCTTCGTATGTTCCTACCTCCCTATCTTCCTACCGTTCTGATTTAGACGATCAGAAATAATATTTTTTAATAATATTTTATATGTAGTGTGCAGGCTATGGTACGTTAATTGTTTTGTGAACGGAACCTAGTTACTCTACCAACACAAACTGCCCCGTGACCATATATTTTTATTTTATGTCCTTACTAACGTCCGTATTCAGGTATAGCGTTTTGCCGAAACCTGTCTACCGAAGGAGGGATAGGCATATACCCTTTGAACGTATAACCCTTTAAAAATAGTTTATTTGTCTAATTTATGTGGTATCGGCACTAAAGTAAAAGAAATATATCAACATAATACAACTCGCGAGTTAATTCATTGTTTTTCATTTATTATTTATTGTAAATCAACCTTTTCCACAATTGTGGAATGTTATTCTCGCTCATATCTCATTATAACGAAGCCACCGAGTAGTGGCACTTTTGACGTGTATCTGATTAGGAGATCTCTCGGGGCTAGTGTCGTTTAAGCCACCTTCGGGAGGGGGGAGTTAAAGGATGGTTAACGGGGAAGAGAGATTCAACGAATTAAGATGAGGTGCGAACGGAAATGAAACTTTAGGAACTGGGATTTCATTAATTTGTAGAGTCAACGGCATGTTGAATATTGAATAGTGAATGGTGAATAGTTTTATTTGAAATATTCCAAGGAGCATTAGGGACGGTTCGAAATATATTAAGTGGTTATATTAAGCGAGGTACAACGATTATTTCATACATATTAAATAAATTTACTTGTAAAGAAATTCTAATCTCATAATCGAGATTGAATGTACAATTTTAGAATAGGAGTAGTAAAAAGAGTCCTTGCAGAGTTCGTAAATCGATACACCTTGAACATGGACGTAGGAGGACTACTGAGATGCCACACGTCACAGTCTCCTGACCGGGAATATATCTTATTCGAAGTTTCAAATTTTGTTGCAATAGAATCAACCATCCTGCAGATGAAAAAAAGCCTACCTAAATATTAAATGACCCTCATAAATAACGTATTTTGCGTTGCTATTGTTGTTAATAATGTATGATACAACATGGAATCTGGCAATTACTTTCTAATTCTGTGAACTTGAAGCAATTGACACTCTTAAACCATCGCTTATCCACGACGCCATTGGACTGTGTAGGTAATAGGACTGGCCGGGTGAGATGGAGCAGGTTTCAGAATAGGGAGATGTGGGTGAATTGGGACAAGAATGGTGCAATGGTGGAGGGACGTGGACCTGCCCTGGGAGCAGGGAGGGAGGCCCGGCCCCAGCATATAAGCTGGCACACTCCACATCCATGCCATTCCATTCTCAACAGACCGAAGACCAACCGACAACCGATAATGTACAAGTTTGTAAGTATCAGTTAGGATAACCGCTTTGCTAAGTAAACCTCTGGAATAGTACCATGACAAGGGTCGCAGTTATAGTTTGGGTATAAGACTTTATATCTAACTTCCTTGACCACGGAAACATTGTAAATATTACAAATCGGTACTTCTGAAACATTTCGTCAAATAATATAATTCTAATGTTTTTATAAATTTTCCATAACGTTCTATTATGTTCCCATATTCTTAAATTCCAGTGGGCATTCTCTGTGTCGTAGGCAAGAGTCTAGTAATTTTAATGACAAGTTTTGCGCTTTCCAGTTGGTACTTCCCCTTTTCTTCGCCGCCGTATCGGCCGGCTACATCGGCGCCCCCGCCGCCATCGCCGCCCCGGCTCTTAGCTACGCCGCCCCCGCCCTGGGCTACGCCTCCTACGGACACGGATACGGATACGCCGCCCCCGCCGCCATCGCCGCCCCCGCCATCGTCAAGACCGCTGCCGTAGCCCCAGTGGCCACCTCCTATGCTAACACCTACAGGACCGTCTCCAACGCTGTAGCTCTGGCCGCTCCCGCCATCGCCGCCGCCCCCGCCGTCAGCTACGCCGCCCCCGCCGCCATCGCTGCACCCGCCGTCGTCAAGACAATCTCGGCCCCGCTCTGAGCTACGCTGCCGCTCCGCTCTCAGCTACGCCGCCGCCCCCGCTCTCAGCTACGCCGCCGCCCCCGCTCTCAGCTACGGCCATGGTCTCAGCTACGGCCATGGTCTCAGCTTTGGTCACGGTCTGGGCTACTCCAGCTACTACCACTAAGTCACCGATAAGACGTACCGCGCAAAGTATTTATAAAATTTTATAAAGTATATGATTCTTAATGTTGTACCTTTGAGATTTTCTAGACCCTAATATATTTTGTATACACATATCTGTCTTACTTATATTGAAGTACCTTATACCTGCTTACGACCTAGTAAAACGCGTCATTTTGACAGCTTTCTTGAGCAAGAAAAGATTTTACAACCTACTGCAGAAAAGATTTTACATCGGTAATAAATATATTACATCATATTTACATGAATTACTCTCATAATGCGTTCGAATCGCATAGACATACTACTTTGACCACTTTCAGTACAAACGGTGCTGGACCGTTAGTTTCTGGAATAACGTTCTTAAAAGGACATGCTTAATTCGTTATAATACTGATATATTTCTGAATACGAAACCATCCGTAAAAGATCAATGTTTGAAAACAATTGGGCACAAGGAAGATTCGATGATTGAGATTAACACGTTGGCACTGTGTGAAATCTAATCCCGGTAGCATATAGGAAGATTTCTTTTATCAACATGACGTGATTCCTACATATGGAATAGTTTGCGACTTTAAAAGTTAGTATATATATATTGGTGTTTTAAAAAGGTGCTTGTCTGTGAGAGTTTTAAGTAATAAATAACCGACAAACCTAGCTACGTTTGAATTATAAACGGAGTACTACTGTGAGTTGGGAGAGTGCCTGGATACGGGCGACTGAAAGGAGAGGTTCGAGATGGATCGAATTTTGCGGGGACCCACAGAGGTCAGATGGAGGTCGTCCGATCACGTAGATCGTCGATTAACTGATTAATTTTCCTCCCAATCACCTCTAACTCACCTCGGTCCTTGTCTAGGAAAATTCAACCGACCTTAAATTTCTCCGCTAGTCTCCTCTGACCCGATCTTCTGCTTTAGCCCGGTACACTACCATATATATATATATATATATATATATATATATATATATATATATATATATATTAATTATTCCATACTGGTTTTACTATTATCCAAACCTCTGTTGAAATATAATGTGTTATATACGCATTATTTACCTCATGTTAAAGTTTATTTATGTTGGCTTGAGGGGTAGTTAGTACCGTAACAGAATAATAACAATATTTAGTAAACTTAAAAAAGGTGACCTTCATTTTATTTTAGAAATAGAAAAATCTATGAAATAAGGAAATAAAAATGATGTGATTTTTGGCATCCACAATTACATACAAACAATTACATTACTGTGATATTACTGTTGCTGCGGTTGGGTTTTCCTACGGTTCTGGGCAATAAATTTATTTATGTTCGGTGGTCTCGTCAACTTCAGTAGCATTCCGTCGCCAATTAGTGAAATGCCTATTTATATTGGAATCTTGTGTAGCGTCTGTATTGTCATTGCAAACGTGATGCGTAGTTGTAGAACTATGATATCTTAAATAATAAGGATCGTTAGAACCATTTTTGTTTCTCGTAGATGTTTGCATAGAACGTTTTCATAAGAATCTGAAGAATCTAGTTTTCGTAGACTCTTACCTTGATTCTTATCGATAATCTTTTCAGTTAATAAAAGCTGAACTTGTAGGTTAATTTTATTTTAGTATCCTAAATGTTTACTCCAGGTTAAGAACTTTTGAAATGAACATGAAATCCTAGTATCACAGATTAGTTTGTAATAAAATACAAAATACGCATTGTATTACATTAATCTAATACAAATTACTGTATAAAACGCAACCCTAGAAGTTTTATTTTATTATTTATTTTAATTTTACCTATCCGTACATAATGTATTTTATGGCAATAATTTATTTAAGCAATCTGTTTAATCAAACAATATACTATATATGTATAGTGCATGGTTGATTCTATACTATATAAAATCACCCATGCTTAGAAAATAAAGAATCGGATCTATACTAGCTCTTTTACGAAATTGGTGATGACTGAGAATCGGGCCAAGAATGGTGTAACGAAATGGAGAAGGACCGAATATCGAGGTAGTGGAGGGAGAAACAGTATATATAACCCGGCTACCTATCTTCACATTCATTCGATCACGACTGACCGAGGACAAAACCAACCTACAAACAACAATGTACAAGTTTGTAAGTAACACTTGCATTGAATCTACACGCCATTACTTTGTGATGTGTCGATTTATAAGATTATGAGTTATTCATTTCGCGTTTTAATAATAGCCAATTTGTTCGTATCTTCTTATTTAAGTTAGATAGAATGGAATTACATTTGCTATACTTTTTAGTTGGCACTTCCCCTTTTCTTCGCCGCCGTATCGGCCGGCTACATCGGCGCCCCCGCCGCCATCGCCGCCCCGGCACTTAGCTACGCCGCCCCCGCCCTCGGCTACGCCTCCTACGGACACGGATACGGATACGCCGCCCCCGCCGCCATCGTCAAGACCGCCGCCGTCGCCACCTCCTACGCCAACACCTACAGGACCGTGGCCAAGCCTTTGGCTCTGGCCGCCCCCGCCTACGGATACGCCGCTCCTGCCGCCTACGCCGCTCCTGCTCTTATCAAGAGCTACGCCGCTCCTGCCCTTCTCAAGAGCTACGCCGCCCCGGCCATCCACGCGGCTCCCGCCCTCAGCTACGCCGCTCCTCTCGGCTACGCTCACGGTCTCGGCTACGCCCACGGTCTTGGCTACTCCAGCTACTACCACTAAGTCATGCCCTTTATTTTCAGAATGAACCTCGCAAAATATTTAATTTATACCTGAACAATTGTATTTTTGTACGTTAAAGCCTTACAAATTAAAACAATTTTGTTACACACGAAATATTTTGGTTATTACAGTGCACACCCCCTATCCCATATCAAACATTAGTTCTTAAATTAGTACTACTTAGCACCTCCGCCACCACCACCCAGGCTTATGCCTTTTACGGTCAATCTCTGAACACATAGCTCTGGGCCACCCTTACCATTTGCTACCGTCAGGAGCTACCCCTCACCTCATCTACAGCGCTGAGTTGCACTACCCCTCTGGCCATGAACTGTTTTAATGGAAACAGAAACATTTGTTTTGCTGCATGCCTAATTTAAAATAGTCCTTTATAAGTAGATTCTTTTCTACTCTCATTCTTCATAATCCACTGAGTAACCTGTGTAACATAGTATCGTGATATAATTAGCATAGTTCAGTCAATTACGATATGTATCATTATGGTATCATGCTTTTGAACATTTTATTATTATGAATACAATCTGTTGTATTGATTATTGATAAGAATTTATACTGTGTTTAAAAAAAAATAAATTTGCTCATTATGACATTCTGACTACATATTCTGTATCGTACCCTCCTATCGGGTTATTTCCCGACAAGTTTACAATTCAGAAAACAAAATCTGACACAATAAAGTGTTTCCCCTTATAAAGTTCATAATAATCGCTTTAGTTTCTTCACACCGATACTTAAACCCGGGCCATCAAATTTTCATACAGTGCAGTAATTTTAGCTTTTTGTTTATGAAAACTCACGTCCAAAATTCCCATCCTCAAGTGCACTTTAGTTAAATGACCTAGTTTTCATTGTTAATACATTGTTGACACATTGTAAACAGCCACCACCATTTTTTCGTAATTACATATTATTGGGCTCGGTTTGGACTTTGTTGAAGGAAACGTTGAATCCTTTCTCGTTGTCGCAGTAGTATTTTGTTTTCTAAAATTAGTAGGAACATTATAAAATGCGATAGATTATTCTGCGTTCGTTCGACGATTGTTTTCCGAAATTGTAGTGGTGACCTCGAATCTGTTGAATTTTATTACAATACGGAGCGTGGGTGTGCACCATGTTTCGACCGTTGCAGAAATAATGTCACAAATATTCTTACGAATCAACAATAATACTTGGTGTTTTATTAATCCGAATGATATGAAAGAATCCTCGGAGTCCACTTTCTTGGGTAGCAAGGCGTCAAGAGCAAGTAGATGGCAACTAATGATTGCAGATAATATGCATTACATTTCCTCATGAGACATTATACTTTCTATAGCGATATAAAAAAGATACGCAGTTTCACGATCTTATTGTATATATTATTCCAATTAGGTAACAGTAGTTAGTTGCATGGAGAAACCAGTGGGGACCCAGCTATTAATACTCGTATGCGTATAAACAAAATTAAATATTAATCATACCTATCGTGAGAAAGGAAATGTTGTAGATATAAAGTGCTATAAATTGTTATTAAAAAATAACGATTAAAATAAAGATGAGTAATGTCTGCATTAGGAAGAAACTTTCGCTACAGGAACTCGTTGGTTGATGGCCATCGGAAAGCTTCTGTAACACAGTGGATCCAAGAGCATACTTTCAACAACAATTATGTATTATTTACGAATGTAGAATTCAGTTATAAAAGTATAAAGCTCCATAGAAATGGTGAAAAGTTCATACTAGGAGACCGAAAAAATGAATGACTCCATCTCTCGTGGAAAGAAAAATGTAAGTAAACGTTAATGGGTATATTTCGGAATGTTTCATAATCGATAATTTACCGGAATCAGTCTAATGAAATAATCATTTCTGTACATTTTTATATAATTCATTAGGTTGCGATTCCACTTAAGAAATAATATAAATTTCCGCTTTTCATTAGTTAAAAGAAATGGATTTCCGGGTAGGAAACAACATTAGAATACGATTTTTGAGAAAATCACAATTAACTGTAAATAATTAATAACGTGAAACGTAAAAGGAGTATAGTAAATTTATATTACCACTATATCGTGCAGAAACAGTAACCAGATTTCAAAAGATTCCAGCTCCTAACTATTCCATAATAATTAAGAAAGTGGTGAAAAGGGAGAGAACTGTGGTACTGAGTGGGAGGCATCCGGGCAATTAGTGTATATAAAGCGGAATCTGGTCATCACAGAATCATTCGATAGCAACACGCCGAACTCAAACAACAAAAACAACATGTTCAAATTTGTAAGTACGAAATTACAAAAAGATACAAGCTCACATAAGAATATTATTGCGTACGAGTAGTTGGTTATGGACTATAATCACAAATTTACGCTGGTTAAGAAACTAAAATGAATATTGTTTTATAGTTGGCACTCCCGTTGTTCTTCGCCGCCGTTTCTGCCGGCTACCTGGGCTCCTCCAGTGGAATAAGCGGCCACAATATTGGCTACTCCGCTCCTTCTCTGGGACACTCCGGCTACGGACACAGGTACGGCTACGGTGCTCATGCCGCCCCCGCCTTGATCAAGACCTATTCGGCCCCAGCTCGCCCTGTCCGGACACTCTGGCTACGGACACGGGCACGGCTACAGTGCTCATGCCGCCCCGCCTTGATCAAGACCTATTCGGCCCCCGCCCTCAGCCTCTCCGCACACTCAGCCGTCGCCGCCCCGCCTTCAAGACCTACTCGGCCCCGGCTCTCGCCCTGTCCGGACACTCGGCTATCGCCGCCCCCGCCCTCCATAGCTATTCCGCCCCCGCTCTTATAAAGGCCTATGTTGCAACTCCCGCTGTTGGGTTTTCGCATGGCTCCGGGTATGGATCCGGTCTCGGATATGGACACGGTCTTGGACATGGGCACGGACTTGCTCTTCACCACTGAATTCTTCTCCGTTTCAACATACCGCATGTGATTTGGCTAATTGGAACTGATTGATATCTTAAATAATATTTTTTTATTAATCCTGTCTTATTTTTCACCATACAATACAACCTTAAGCATTCGTTACGTGTCCGCAAAGATCCATAATAACATGAATTTTTCGATCTTTTCTCCCGTTCTCAATTTTGCCCCTAGGTTCGGTTTATCGCTACCGTAAGTTTCATCCTGTTCGACCAAAGTAATATTGAATACAGAATAATTCATCGGCAGTATTCTATTCTGTGCTACGTTATTGAGAAATAACGTATTCCTAATTCAGTTTAAATTATAACGAAATAAGGGAGTTGAGACAGCTATGTTCAACACTGATGAGAAGTATTATACTTGATTACATGCAATTCTATAAACATCACTTTTTGTCACACCCTCCATCGGATTCCCTCGACTGTAGAGACGGTTTCGGTTACGGTTTTACTATTCATCACTTATGAGACCTCTGGAACAACAAATTCTTCTTTCTTATGGTTTCACGAAGTACTTAAATTGTGTTTAATTAAAACCAGTTGGATCGTTATATATCGTCATATATTACCAGTGATTTACAGGATTCATTTAACTATTGAAATTAAACGATATTTCTTTAATACGGTAGATATCAAAGTGTCTTAGGATTAAGATATGTGTAAGTTTATTGATTATACTTGTACTTACATTTCGAAAACTATAGTTTGTCCACTGCCGTCATTTTTTCCTGTGGGCAAATTAAATTGCATGAGTTGTGTTACTATTCATGAAGCGAAACTCATCTTAGATTTCCTCTTGAGTTTTACTAGAGACTGCATTATACTGGTGTATAAATCTTTGAAGTCTTATGAAATAGTATAAAGTTAAACTACACAGTTTTAAAATGAAAGTACGATTGTTTATATCTACGACTTCGGTCTTAAGCGCATAACTGGCCACAGTTGTCAATTGCTCTATAGAAGCTACGACGGAAAAAACCTACGGTCCATAAACTTCATATCTCAATCAAATCATTACACTTACTGGGAGTATTTTCATAGAAAACAAGACGCAACTACGGAAATACGTGAACCAGGTATAACTGGATTGCAACAATGTGCCACTAAACTGCCGGAGCTTGGTGCTCATACAGTCTACATACATTTTAAGGTGTAAATAGTGTCAGTTTTTACACAGAATGAACAGTATGGAATACGAAGCCATGTATTATTGTGAATGTAATCAATTGATGTTGATAAAATTTCCTGCAACCAAGTACACATGTAATATCATCACTAGAAAATCGGTGTCTCTGCCCCCATATTTCGTTATAATCTAAACCAAATTAGATTTAGACAATGAAATGATCTGTCTAAAACGTTACTTTGGTCGATCCGGATTAAACTATGGCGATAAGCCGAACCCGGCCAAGCTTAGGAAGAAATGGGGAAGTGGAGATAAAATCGGAAGTTATGTGATATTCCGGACCCTTACGGATACCTAACGAATACCATGGTACCATTGACAAGCTGACATGGGGGTATTTATGTTGAGAAAAAAGGTAGGATTATTTAGGATTGATTATTATTCCGTAAACTGTTCTGTTACAATTAGCCAAATCCCATGCGGTAATATGAACGGAGAGAAATTCAGTGGTGGAGGGCAAGTCCGTGCCCATATCCAAGACCGTGTCCATATCCGAGGCCGGATCCATACCCGGAGCCATGCGAAAACCCAACAGCGGGAGTTGCAACATAGGCCTTTATAAGAGCGGGGGCGGAATAGCTATGGAGGGCGGGGGCGGCGATAGCCGAGTGTCCGGACAGGGCGAGAGCCGGGGCCGAGTAGGTCTTGAAGGCGGGGGCGGCGACGGCCGAGTGTGCGGAGAGGCTGAGAGCGGGGGCCGAATAGGTCTTGATCAAGGCGGGGGCGGCATGAGCACCGTAGCCGTGCCCGTGCCCGTAGCCAGAGTGTCCGGACAGGGCGAGAGCGGGGGCCGAATAGGTCTTGATCAAGGCGGGGGCGGCATGAGCACCGTAGCCGTACCCGTGTCCGTAGCCGGAGTGTCCCAGAGAAGGAGCGGAGTAGCCAATATTGTGGCCGCTTATTCCACTGGAGGAGCCCAGGTAGCCGGCAGAAACGGCGGCGAAGAACAGCGGGAGTGCCAACTGGAATTTGTAATACATATCACTTATATATCGTCTCATGAAATCACGACTGATCCTAGACGTAAACTTCCAAAATGTGGTTAAATATACTCCATTTGCAGTTTTATAACTATTAACTATATTACTAATCTATACTGTGGACAGGTTCCACAAAGGTGTGAAACGGAATTGAACTATACTCACGAATTTGTACATTTTATTCCTGTGGATGTTCTACTTCGGCCTGTAAGGGATCGAATGATATCCAGGAGGTGGCACCATCTAATATATACGCCTTCTCGGGTCTCCCTCTCCCACCCCTTTTCTCATCCGCGATATGTCCAATTTTCTGTGTTCCCTTTGAATTCTTCGCGTTCGCGCTCGGTCATTCATTGCCTTACGAAATCTTCTTTCAGACCGAGGAAGGCCTAATTTTTCGCCCAATTCTTTATGACGTTGCGTTAGAAGGCGAAGGCGCTACTGCACTCACAATACGGCCATTGTAGGAAAACTGGGAATGTCCCTGAACAATTTATCCGACTTAAAGGATTTGCATATTTGAACCAAAATAGAAAAATGCATTAAAATTTGCACGTAGCCTGTTTGGCTATGGGAATGGTCTCGCCAATCACCACTGTCACACTAATAATACTTCTTCGAAAGAACAATAATTAATCACATTGGAACCTATTTCGTATATATTATTACTAACTCTAGTGACCTCGTAATGAATTAAATTACTGCTGTGTTACTTCAGACTGACATTGGCTGAAAGAGATATGTAGATTATCATCAAAGGAGGTGCTAAATTAGAGGAATTTCTTTTACTTATTATAAACTATTTCAATGTACTAACTACACTAAACATCGAACGCATTACACGAATAAATACAGAATACTGATTAGAAAAAATTATCCACTCACGTCTAAGAATTGCCACTAACTACGCGATTTCCTTTCCCAACGATATGATTCTACCCTCAGTTTCCTCCATAAATAATACTTTTCAAAGTAGATTGAAAAGGCGATGGCCTTAAACAGCAGTAACAAATCAGTGATACCTCAGTTAGTTAGAACATAAAGAGAGATTAATGACTCATAATTTATGTAACCTTGGCACTAGAGAGTTTCTCTGCACTAAAAGTAGTATTAATAAATCAAGTTACAATTTCGAGTGTCATATTTTAACCGAATTTATTGTAGTTCCGAAAAAATTGAAGCAAGATATAATATAAAATTGGAACAAATTAACGTTCTTTAATGGACGGAAATTTCTGCCGGGAACTATCATCATATAATAAATTTTTCATGCATTCCGTAATGAGCAGTGATTGTGAAAGGAAAATTATGAAAGGAAAGAAGGTGGCGATGAGGGGGAGACAGTAGAATCTGTATATAAAAGTAAGCGCCTCCTCGAGGTAATCATTCGCTCCTATCACACCGAAGGGAACATCCAAACGGAAACAATGTATAAGTTTGTAAGTACTATCAACTGATGAACTGTCTACTATATATCAACGTAAAACATTTTCAAACATAGTCTTTTCGCTATTACCTAGTAATAAGCTTTTCGTTTCATTCAACATTTTATCTGGCAGTAATTACACAGTATCCATAGCAAATTAATTGTACGTCATTCGACAAAACAGCAACTACATACTATTTTAAATTGCATTACAGTTGGTACTGCCTCTTTTCTTCGCTGCCGTTTCCGCCGGCTACCTGGGCTCTTCGACAGGTGTCATCCACGGTCTTAGCTACGGAACTCCGTCCTACGGGTACGCCGGGCACAGATACGGTTACAGTGCGCACGCCGCCCCAACCCTAGTCAACGGTTACTCTGCCCCCGTAATCAGTGTCGCGTCCCACCCAGCGATAGCCGCCCCTGCCACCGGCTTTTCCCACGGCCTCGACTCTTACCACGGTCTCGGCTACGGACACCACCTCTCTACTCATCACTAATTTACTGCTCCACTTTTCAACTTAACAAATGAAAAATTAAAATGTTTCAACCTAAACAATCGCTTTCTTATTGAGATAATAATAATAGATCTCGATTCCCGTCAGCTCTGCAGATTATGGAAAAAAATAATGTAACGGATTAAATCCTAAAGAGTGTCCTGGAATTATTAGAGTTCGAGTCGCGTTCAAATTTCAAACTTATGTGATTAGGCCGTTTCATTTCGTATTGGATTCGAGCTCTATAGTGAAGCTGGAATAATTTATATTTACGGAGATAAAATATAAATATGTTATTTTTTACTCTCTTAGGATGACCGATTTTCTAGGGAGAACAGTTTCACCATTAAGGAAGAATGTTGAGAAATTGCCGTTATAGAGTAGAAAAGAGAAACTTGAGTTTATACATAAGACCTTAATAATCTCGGCAATAATCATCCATGTTCCACTTTGTAAGCATTATTATTTATATACTGTCTCTTGTAATTCAAGTAAATATAATATATAATAAGCTCTGTTATGGAATAACTTTGATATCATTTGACATTTTCAATTGAAAGGATCACGAGTCAAGTCAAGAACAGAAGAGAATTTGAAATTGTTTACGGCATGAGGAAAGGTTATACTCATTTTCTTATGCTCAAGGTTTCCTTAATTTTTCTTCCATATTCAAAATAAATAATTTAAAATGTACGATGATTGCATGTCCATGTAATATTCCGTCGTTAAAGTGGATTAGTTCCAAAAACCAGATAAGAGGGAAAGTTTCTGTGCCGGTAAGACTTGAGAGTTTTGCCACTGGCTTGTCCCGCACTTCTGTTGGCTTCTTCCCTGGACACGCCCTTCACGGCCCGTAGTAGACGGGCGGTAGTTTCACGGTCATGGCTCATCACGTCCAATCCAGGCAATGCGCACAGCTTGCAGATATTTTATAGTGTTACTGACGTTTAATTTGGAAAGTTTATAACAGTCCGCACGCGGGGGAGGGGTGCACGGCTAATAGTAATTCATTCCGTCGAAAAAGCCTAGGTGAAACTCAAAAAAATGTTTCAGAAATGACTAGGCATGAAACGTACGGAACAGCAATAAGCTATTAGTATTATTAGTTTATTAATAGTATTCTTATGGTTATAACCTTCGGGTTACTGTATTTGAATGAAATGATTTCCATAAACTTGGACAGTTCTCCCTTATATGCATAAATGAGAATACTAAAATTAAAGTAATATTTGATCTTCCAGAAATAGATTATTTTGGAGAGGTACCTTTTTAAAAAACAATAATTGTCGTTAAATTATGAGAAACGTTATTGCCAGGAATTTAATTTTAATTTAACTTTGCTTACGCATCTTCGTTGTTGTCCGTTTGCACTCAAATGTGATTATATGAGAGATCAAAAAGTATGATTTATAACCGGTCAACAGTTTTGTAATCACACAATTTATTTTTATCACCAGTCCTTTGGATATTCACGGCGTGGGCTTCCGTTGGGATTAAGCCAAGAAGGCGAGCGGGCACGTCCATTTCTTGACCCGAGTTGCGCTAGGTTCGAGGAGCGGTTAAGAAACCGGCGGCAAGCGTGCCGATGTCCCTCCCAGATGACAAACACTGTAACCGTTTGTCGGCTCTCCGGAAACGAATTCGAATTTCATTTGAACAATCTGGTCGAATCGAACGATCGACATGAGGCCATTCCCATGCATAATCGATCGCGCTCGGGTCGGCTACGCCCTTACCGATGTTTAATGTCGGAACGTTTATCGGCTTCCCGGTATTCGGGAGTTTCACTCTCCAGTTAAAAATTCATTCCTTGTAGACGATGCCGCTGGCACGACGCTGGCAGAACGTCACAATAATAGAAATATTCAAATTTCGAAGAAATTTGAATGACTACAACGGCGGCAGAATGCATTAGCCTATGTGAAACTCCGCGGAACACAATATAATATGAAAATTTCTGATTTATTTTGCTGTTATATTTACAGCGGGCCACCACTGCCCAACAAGTGAAGACATCAAATACGTGTGACATCGACCACCGAATCAAGCAAATTCAGGCCCATTAAAGTCAGTGGCGTTGATAATTGCTTGTCCAATTAATTACGAAATAAGAGATAATTACAAAAACTTAAAAAATGGTTAAAACGGATGTATGCCGACCCTTTAATGGGAATTCTGGTAAGCGGTAGACTGTATTCTCTACGAGAGTGCAGCACTATACTGTTTTGGCTACTTTCTGAACTGTTACTACTGCAGCCTGTTTGCCGTTGCCTGTTCGTATTTGGTGCTCATAATTTCTCATACATATTCTCCTGAATGTGCAGAATGGAAAATGAAAGTCAACGTTAGTCACAATTGTTACGGGATCGTCCTATGCGGAGAAACCAAAATGATTTCAACTGGAATTATCAACCGGATTCGAATCCCGGTGGACTTCCGATTAAAATTAATTTCGAGAAATAAATATATTAGTGAGAAGATGCCTAATTTATGATAATCCCTGTTTGATGAATATTTGAGATCATATTTGGACATCTGAAAATTATTAAATCGTTATATATTCATCCCTTGATTTATTTATATTACTGATAAAAAAATAAAACAATTCGACTATTTGTTTTAGTAATTTCATCAACTTATCTCAAGACTCAAGTTCAGAGAATCTAATCTTCGTGGAAAAGAAACATTCAAGGTGGCTTCTAGGCCTACGTGCAGTGACGAAGTCATTGCGGAAGATAACTCCAGTCGGACCGGTTCTGAATACGGTGAGATGAACCCGAACCTTCCCCAGGGAGACGATGATGTCATCGTTTCCAAGTTCAAGGCCCGTTAAAGCCGTTCAAAGCACGGCTCGTGCTACTTCAGAGATATGCCTTCGGAGAAATCCAGTCGGCCATCTCCATGTCGAGGTGAAATCATTCATACACAAATCCCTCTCTAGAGTGCCGCAGTATCCCATTAGTAAAATAAATATAAATATTTAGGAAAAAATATATTTCTGACAGTTACATCGGTTTAATACAGAGTTGGACTAATGCAATATTATTCCTTTCTATCTATACTATATTGCACTTTTAAAGTATGCTCAATCATTTTTGTAATTAAATTGCATCGCTAGTGTTTTCCTAGTGCTGTAGTTAAAGGCGTCGAGAATACACACATTTTCTTTTATTTTTATGTATTCGATTCAATATATTGCAACGGGAACTAAACAGATCTGTTGAAATGAAATTGAACAATATACAACAAAATGGTGAACGAGTGCAGGCCACTGCCGAGTGGACTTGATATGCACAAGGGGACAGTTGCCAAATACACGATGAGGCGTCCACGCCCGTCACTTCCGTCTCCCGTCTGAATTTGGCAATATCAAGGTTGAACACACCGGTTCAATTACAACCGACAATGCATAACCGATTACACAACACAGTACGGATTACGGGCACCGAGACGACGGCCGGTTTTTACCGCCGCCGCCAATTACACCAAACCAGAAGTGGATTATATTGCATTATCCCGCCGGCTTATTTAATTCCAGCCAATAAATAAGAAATTTTTAATTAAATAACAGGCCCGTTCCTACAATCGGACGGCTCATACGTCCGTTCAGTTCCTATCGAACCTTTCATCGGTAAATGTATCTATTGCAATAACAACGTTTCATGCATTCAGAAGACTTTGACTCGATGACATTGCCGAGAATTGATTCCCCATTTTTTTTGACACATGATAGACGCCCAGTAGAGTTATGATTTTATTTATAGATATAATGCTGATGAGGGTCTCACGAATACTTGATTTTACACTCCAAAGATACTAGTATACGCACCTAATATAGTGATTATAAGTTTAGGTAATATGTCATCGATACGAAGAATGGGATCGTTTCATCCGAGTACACAACGGTTTCACGAAACTTATTATCCGTACACTTCCTTAGTGTTCATAAATTATTTAGTATTAGGTTTAGATAAACTATCGAGTGCAATCGTGAAACGGAAGTTTAGGTTCCAGCACTAGTTTAGGTCCCTCTTCTTACTAGAGTGTAAAAGTCGTAGTTATAAGATATAGCCGATAATTGATTTCTGATGATACTGGATAGTAGCCGCCTATCCTATAGTTATAGATATATGTTTGACCTTTTTTATACCAAACTGAATAATGGGATTTATAAAATATCTACATAAAAGGGAGTAAAGTCGATTGTTGTTTATTATATTTCAAGGAACTGGCGCTTCTATATAATACACATAACGAGTAATAAAAGTTATATTTTTAATTTGAATTACTTGATGGTCATATTGGCGCCAACGGATGGATTTAGTTGGCGGGTTTTCAGAAGAGACCAGCACAGTCCAAGTCCTGCGGAATTCCTGAATCTTCCGCTAGGTCGCAGTAAATGTACAGTCCGATTGATTCCTGGAACAGTTTTTGCTTTACAATTTGTCGAAAAAACCTCATAAAATACCAAGCGGACATATGAATGTCATGTATCTCAAACGCCATAATTTTGAAGCCTACCTAACGGTATGTACTAGTTCTGGAATTATCTGTTGCATTAAATAGGTGATGCATTCATTTTTTTGGCAGCTAAAATAAACTCATGTAATAAACATACTTATAGATTAATATATAATTTCATTTGTATATATAGAACTGATGTTAAAACATATACGTAATTTATGTTAATATTAACAATAGGTAAATATAGTTATTTTCATTGTACTATTTCACAATGAGCACCTTTGACTTTTTTCTGATTAAGTTGGAGATATTGTTAAGTGCAATAATAATTTTTTATTATCGTTTCTTATACAGATCAATCAGGCTGCTTATATGGGCCCGTTATGTACGTCGTCGTACTGAATTTGGTACTCAATGGTGTATTGAACGATATTTTTCTAGGAAATCCATTATGTAGTCATTCAAAAGCATTAAGGTATGATTGTTATTCCAAATTCTATAATATACGGTACATACTGGGGCGTTTATTAAAAATAACTGTGATGAAAATTATCGTAATGAAAATGCTGATTCACCAGTTAAAATTTTAAATAAAAACTACTACCTCCGCAAACGCAATTTCCACCTCTCAGTAAACTCTTGACGAAGGAATGACATTGTGTAACCGTAATTTATGGCTGGGATTCAGCAGTGTAAACATTTTTTTCTTAAACCGCATTACCTAGCGGAAAAACCCCACGACGGCGTATCGCGCCATAAGAATAACGGATAATTCTTTATCCGAATAAATGGATAGATTTTTATTTCGCCTTAAAAATTTTCCACTTTATTGACTCTTCAGTGATATATTCAGCTGATTTTACCACTGGGAAATATGATCTAGTCATCTCAATTGGGCAAACTATTTTCAAAATTAATCTACGTTATTCGCGCGAAAAATTAATTCGAGTTCGGAAATCAGTTATACAAAGCAGACTTATAAAACAGATAGATGAAGCAACCTACCTGTTCTATCTACTACAACTTTAGCACTGTACATATGTCATTAATGGGATAGCATTAATACGCAGCCGATATGCGTGTAGGATGAAATTTGCGATTGAGGTCAGTTCTCAAGAGTGGCGGTATCATAATTATTAATGGTGGCCTAAATAAAACTAAATGATAAATTGGAAATCGAAAACAGATATGGTATTGCTTGTTCGGAAGACGATTTCAAGGAGAAAAATTTTGTAGACCATTTCTTCCACTGGCGAAAAATAAACTTTTCCCCGTTCCATGCAGGTTATTTAAAATAATACCCCCACCCCCCACCGCCTTCAATTAACTAGATGGACCGGCAAATGCGAGACGAGCGCGGGTGTCCGGGAGGTACGCGTCCTAGATTGGGCGGTGGCCGGCGCCTATTGGCACGTTTCTGCCGCCTCTCAGTATTTGCGGCGTCTGTAGGCAATTTGTCTGTTCCCCGGCGGTGGGCTTATACCGAACCCGACCCATTTCCGGCAGGCCTCCGTGACGCGAATATCTCCGTCCCTGGCCCCTGTTTCCATTTTCTAGCATATTTCACAAACTGCCTCAGTCTCCACTGCTGGTTAAACTCCGTTTGGAAACGATAAACAGCTGAGAT
The DNA here is from genome assembly GCA_019843655.1 of Lethocerus indicus. Classification (NCBI taxonomy): domain Eukaryota; kingdom Metazoa; phylum Arthropoda; class Insecta; order Hemiptera; family Belostomatidae; genus Lethocerus; species Lethocerus indicus. The sequence continues at coordinate 21,585,024 of JACDQD010000005.1, read as the reverse complement.
AATTGTTTCAGTTCATTATTTTTAGCAATTTTCCGTTTTCCAGTAGATTCCTGGAATTTTAAACGCATATATACATTCATTTTTGCAAATAAAATTTTCTAGTTGAAACTCGTGGGGTTGCCGAGTAACGTGGCCTTCTAATGAACCTACAATCTTTGTTAACCGCCATTGTACCTATAACTAGTAATAGTTGATTGTACAAAAAAAATAAAGTTAAAAAAAACAATCTTTGTTTATTAAGCCTATGGTATTCGTGGTATATTTCAAATATTTCCTTCAAAGCTATTATAGCATAAAGAGACTTTTGAAATTCGGAATATCGGGACAACTCTTCCCAATTTCCTCCCGTAGACTTGCATTTCGACCTCTGTTGATCGGATAGAGTGCGAGGTGCAAAAGAGACTTCCCGTTCGTACACGGAGCTGGGCACGAACGGCTCCGATTATTGAATAATTTGAAAGAGAGCGAGTGAGAGAGAGAGATAGAGGAGAGAGAGAGAGAGAGAGAGAGGGAGAGAGGGAGAGCGGCGGTGTCTATATTGGCCCTAGGTCTAATAGGCCAGGCAGTTCGCGTTCCTGGCCCAGATTGGGGGTAGGGCGCGAAATCTGGGGCCGATTCCCGATCGATCCTGGCTTAGATAGCCATTCACCAGTTATTGCCCTCGGCAGAAAGAAGCACTCCCAATCACGCCACTATTGCGATATTAAACATGTTAGATCCCTGCATATCACAACAATAATATGTGCCCATAATTATGAAAGTGGTCTAGGTCAAAATTAAAAAATGAATTTATCACTTATTTCACGCGACATGATTTTAAACTAAATTTATTCGATGTAATTTTTACAATATCGTCAAAAATGAAATTTTAGATAGTAGTTGTAATTACAACGTTATACGGAATTCATTTAGTCTTTATTATGAAAGTGGTCTGTCAACAATTTAAAGAAATTATAGACAAAAAACATAAAGATCTTATGTGTTTACTACCATACATCCCTCAGTTTCTCAGGAACATTTTAGAAATCTTAAAAACTCGAAATTATGATAAAAATGGATTACTCGTTAAAAATGATTAATAAAATTTATTAATCATTTTTAACAAGTAAACATTCTACTATGTATACATAGTATACATAGATAAAACATTTAATGTTTATGAATTATTTCGTTAAAGTTGTTGTTTCAAATAAAAATCATAATTTTTTATTACTTTAAGTCAATTATAGGACATTCAGTTAATTTTGAAAATGGTCTAAGTCAATTCAAACTTTAAAACAACATTTTCCTATGAAATTCATACAAAATTTCATATCTTTAATAAATTTCCATTAATCGAGACTAATAACATTATAAATTGAAATGTCGTATAATTTAAAAATATTTTTTAATTTATTCAAATGCGATTCATTAAATATCTCGAAACAAGAAATATGTGACTTAGACCACTTTCATAATTAAGGGGACATATACAACTTTAACTATTTGATATTTTAATACTTTTCAGGATCCTTAGTAACAATAATCACGGTCTTATTTAAAGTTATTAGACTTCGCAAATACACTTTTACACTTATCTGAAACAAATATGTTTTAAGTTTTAAGCAAAAATGAGTTATATTTAATGCGTTAAAATAGAAAGCATTCTTATCCCATGTGGCATAATACAATGTAACATTTAGGACACCGCTGCTGTGTTATTTATGTTCCTAAATAAAAAGATTCTGGTAAACTCATTTAGGGCCTCTATTTTCACGGGGTAAGGAATAAATAATATCCCAACGGGGGCTGTTTCCCTCTGAGTGAATCTCGCGCCGTTTAACAGTATGCTGCACAAGTAGGTTACACGTTACACGGGCAGAGGATCCTTCGAATTTTACGGACAATTTATTTGAAATTCACACTATTGTGCCAGTACATTTTGCACTGTAACAGACGCTCGGGTGTGCAGTTAATTTTATCAAAACGAATAAACACAGACACCACTACATAATGAGGGTTTCAACAAAAATATGGGTAAAAGGTGGTTTCCTTCTAAACTGACCTGCTTTTGGAACTTCCGTACTGTATGTACCATGGACCATGATACATGTGAATCCTTATTCACTATAAAAGGGAGGGATCGGAGAAACTTCTAAAAATTAAAAATCAAATATCAGGTCGATAGTCGGTCGGGGGAAGCGCCTTGGCCCAATTCGAACTTCGTAATCCCGATTTTATTCGCCACTAAACGTCTAAATTCGATTTCCCCTTTCGGCTCTTGGTACTCGATCTGAGGGCTTAGGACTAAATGTATAAGAAAATTCCAGCTATAAATTAGGACAGATCGTTTGAAACACTTATTATTTCATTGGGCACACTGGTCGCTTTCCTGGGTGACCTCTACTTGACCCCTACCGTCCCTGGCTAATTCGAGTGAATTCAAACTTCTCTATTCCGGGTCCCCGGTGCAGCAGTATTCCGTTAGATCCTTCTGAATTTTTTACAATTGCAGTATGCGATGAAAACATAATTTATGGACAAATAAAAGTATTTAAGGAAGAACACACATTGTTGTGTATAGTCGAAACGGACGTTTCAACACGTGCGTTTTGTACTGCCCGATCTTCATTGACTAGAGGAATATCGAGGCGCTGTATCACACCCCCCGCTATATTCTCCTCTTAACCGCAGCGCCTACATAAGTGGCTGAGGCGGGGGATGTTGAGGGGGTTTAAACGGGGTCGCTGAGGGAGAAAAGGGAAGATCCGAGATAATTCTCAAGATGAAAGACACTCTCGCGCCCACACAGACACATAGACACCCAGACAAACGCACATAGGGCTGTGGGAATTGTAATTCCTGTGCGTCTGGCCGTTTATCTCGGGCGGGACGTGACCCGGTTAGGGTCACGGGGGTGTATTCTAACTGGGTCAGATTCTGGGCGGCCCTTCGCACAGCCCTCACTCCCGCTCCAATTAACCTCCTAGATTAAAACCACGTTTTCCCTCCTCGAGCCCTTTCGAAGGTTGTGTAATTTGTTTAACACGTTCGATTTTACTATTACGCCTTTGGCTCAATAACGCCCAGTAATTAGACTCTCGATACCGTCATTCAATAATTTGCCGTTTCCGTTTTTAAATGAGGTCCGATAATTTCAAATTCATTAAATTATAAAGTGATCGGCTTTGGGAATCGGACTCGTACCATTCTATTCTGGTCACGTTCGACACCAATGCCGCACCCAGCCCTGGAGAGCAATTGCTGGGAGAGCCAGTGCATCTTTTCCCTTAATTACAGCTTAGGGTAATGCGCTATTTACGAGTAATAAATTTGGAATAAATAAATTGCGCGATATAAGTCTATAGGAGTACCATCCCGAGCGGCTGAGTACCAGCTATTACGTCACTGTTAGCAAAACTAACGGAATGCTACCGGAATGTGGGGTAAACCCCACATTGTGATGATACAAGGTGGGAAGAGTGATGTTATTAATCGATTATGCTAACTAATAAAAGTGTGAATAATGGGTAGTAATTCGAAACGCTTGTGATAGCGAAAGGCCTAAAGACCCTGGCACAAAATGCGGACAGGGATATAGTTATTTAATTATAATTCATGCTGGTAACTACAAAGGGCTAAAGAGCTCGTGGACAAAAGGAACCTCGTTTACAAACAGTTCTAAACAAAAGAAACACCGCTGAATGAGACACCGGTAATCGAAGTTGCGCTACTCAATTAATGCTAATAGCCCATTATAATCCTCACTACTATAGTAGTATCGTTAAGTAAAAACAGAGATAACGAAACTTTCAGGCATTAATTTATTCCGCTAAATTTGTATTTATTACAATGAGAAGAATTTTAAAGTAGCGTCCAGACAAACACTAATGAATTAGTCGAAATCTGCGAAAACCAATAATTATGAAACCTCATTTAAATCTGGTTGCATTAGTATTACAACTCATCCACATAACTTGAAAAAGGCGCTATGTTTAAGCGTAATTTTCATTTCAGTAATACTATAAACGGCCCCGAAATCTGGGTTACTCCCTGGAGAACATTTTCTGCCAAAAGACTCAATTCCAGGAGCCACAATGTATCATCTTCGGAGCGAGCTGATTGATCTGTGTGCCCCTCCCTTACGATTTCGCACTGAATAAACCATCAGTATTGATTTGGTCTATATTGACCTTAGCGAAAAGAAGAATACAATGAAAAAGCTGAAAAATATAAATTGTCATTCCGTTTTAGATGAAATAGCTTCGGGGTTTTAATATAAAAAAGTGTTGCACAACCTTCGATAACGTCAATTTTGATTATTTTCCAATTATATGCTTAAAAACTCGCTCTATCGTGGGAAGTGCGAAAGTGCGAATAAAAGGAAAATAACACTCTCTATTATCGAATCTTCGGCCACTAAGCTATACGGAAACCCTAACGCCGGTGACAACTCCATTACTCCTTTCATTATACCTTACAGCTAATTCATTTGGTGTAAGGTAATGTTTAGTTGTTAAATGTGTCGACCCGAGCGTAAATATGATCATTTTATAGTACAAATATTTTTCATTCGCGGGAAATGATAATCGGTGCCAGAAGCATGGTTAGCACTGGAAACAAGTACCGAACGGAAAGGTCAATTTCAGAAGTTGACTGAGCGGGCATTTTGGCGGGGAGAGAGGCTGTCTGAGCATCTCTCTTGAAAAACGAAAAGAACCCGTCTCTTCGACAACGTACGTGAGAGGAGCGAGATGAAAGGGGTTTAAATCCGGGCCTAGCCCCTGCTATTAAACAGAAGCCTTGTTGCCTGCTAACAAAACAACTTGCGTCACTCCCTCACACCCTCCCATCCTTCCGCCTACCCGCCATTCCCTTACAAATCTCCCCTTTGTTTCTCCACTACAACTATTTATTTAGGAAGTCCTTAGTCCACTTCCGGAAATTGCTGGGTGTTTTCACGCTCTTCGTGGGAAATCTAAATGCGCACAGTGACCAATTCCAGATTAGTAAGATGTATTCCGAAAATACCGAAAATATTTCTTATTATAGCTCACATTTAATTTTTGGCGTTCAACTACACGATAATAACCTGTAACCTCTAAAAGATATTAAATGTAATTTAACAACGTGCACCTACTCGTTGACCTGGTTTTGCCTGTTACAAAGTCACGATGTAGTTAATCATACGATAACTACACTATTTAAATATAAATATAACGGTTTGTGAGAATAATTACTTCAGTTATGTGATGCGGCCAACATCATAAAAAGCACTTGACTAACTGCAATAGTAGATTGCACAAATTCTTCTACATTTTTAAATTATATTGGTATCTACGTCCTGAAGTGGACCTCACACACCTCGGGGAATCGAAAACTTTTCATAATGTGCTTTTCAATTTGATTCTGATGAATAAACCGTTTAAATGGCACATTGAAAAGGTTATTAGTTGGCGAATGAATTAATGTGCACTCATCGAATAATTTACTTTAGGAGATGATTACTACACTTTTAAGAATTCGTTTCCTTTCACCAAAACTCAGAGGCATTTCTCGCCACTGTGCTAGACATTTCGAATTCGAGACACACTCGTGTCCCGGTTTCTGCATCCGACGTTTAGAAACGTTAGGATGGACGTATTTCTTCCACAGTCAACGGATTTAGCTCAGATCCGCGATAATACAGATCAGATCCAATCTTAGTAAGCAACGAACAAATTGAATGGACGAAATTGAATTCTTCATATTTCTTCAGGTCATTTGATCTTACTTAATTTCAGATCACTAAAACTATAAAATCACTCAATTCATATTTGTTGTTGTTGCGCAATATTGCGCGACGCAGGTTATCGATGCCAAGTTTAAAACAAGCAAGATACCTTTTAAATAAATAAGGTCATCAACTAACGGCTATTAAAATACGCATACTGTTTAAAAAAATATCTATGACACCTGGAATAAATGTATAAGGGAATGGGTACTACTTAGCTTTCAGTTAGTTCACTGTGAAATTAATTACTTACCTAGGCGGAGACATAAATTTGGCCTTTCTATTAAACTACAGGGCTGATAGGCAATGGTATGTGTCAGAGGGATGGTAAGACCGTTACAATAATGTGGTGGGGGGTCATAAAGGGTTTGGTAGAGTGTTAGAGTGCTTAACCCACTTTTCACAGGTTCAAGTAGGCCCTCTTCCGGCCAGCCACTCCTCTTCCGACGACGGCCCTTAAACGGCCCCTGAATGCCTTACCACCGGTTTTTCATTGTATTGTGTTTTTTAATTACCTCTGTATTTCCTTCTCTGAAAATGCTTAATCCTCATTTAATAACTGATGATTCAAGCTGTTGTATTTTACGCCTATGTAATTCTCCGTCTCCTCCTGTATTGTCTCTTTGGCCTGCGGTGAAAACAAGAAAGATATCTCCTTCGTAGGAGTACATAATTAATCATACATGCACAAAACATGCTTTATTATCTAATTAATTAAAATTGCATATAATGTACCAATGCTGATTATGATTTTACCATTAGGTACATCTCTTCTTTCTAAAAATTCGTTACGTTACTTTCAGTACAACAATGGTGTCTACTTTACGATTCGTAACTAATCTCCTGCCGACCCCGGCTCACCCATTCATACTTCAATCGGGCGGAGTAATTGTTCAGAAATTATTAAAAATCCCGCGCCCTTCGTTCTCTGTTTGTTTTCCTTGCGCAGTACATCATTGATTTGTAGGAGCACCCTTCGCCTAGAACCCCGTTAATATTAAGGGTCCCCGCGGGAGAAAGGGGTCGGACGGGGTGTTCTCGCTCCCCCTTGGCCTCTGGCCATGTCTCTCGCCGGACAAATGTTGACCCATAAAACAGGGCCTCCGGTCATAGCTCAAACCGAGTAAGGCCCCCGTCTCAGATAAATACAACTCCCGACCTTGACACACTCCATAAATCCTGGATGTAAACACAATCCGCAGCGAAAATTTACAACGAAAAATAAAATCGGGTATCGGAGATAGAGGGGCGTTGGGATCACAATCGCACCAGTCGTAAAACAATTATACTGGGACAATTGTACCAACGGTTTTATAACACACCTTTTCTTTACTTCACTATTCCTTGATAATTCCTTGTGTTTGTGCAGAAATAAAATTGTCTGACATTGAACAAACGGAAGACCTGGGAAAAAAGGGTTGAAAAGGGAAAAAGGGGAAGAATTAACCGAAATTGCCTATAATTGATCGAAATTGACCAATACGTAAGCATAGAACAATATCGAGAAGAATTTAACATCTTATGACTGAATGTCCAGGTTAACCTAATTATATTGTCATATATACCATATATGATGTTAAAATCGTATTTATGTAATCATAGTTTTTTTAGTTTACTCTGGACTAAATATATTATTTGATCTCAGTATAATTTTATAAATATTTTTCGTTTTTACCCTCTTTACTCTACCTCTACTCTTATAATTTTAGAAGTTCTAGATGAAAAAACACATGAATCCACACAGGTGCTGTTCGAGTTACCCACAATATTGAATCAAAGGTTAGATCGGTATTGGACACACTTAATGGGTATACAATGTCAGCTACACAGCAGAATGCTTCCTGCGATGAAAACGATCGTATGTCTTCCGAATAGGCGGCCCCATGGCGGCCATTAGTCCATTCAATTACTGTTATTACTCCACAATCCATTATTACTACTCCACTATCCTTCTTTATAATGAGATATTTTATTTTATGCTCCCGTATGATAGTGACACTAAACGCGTTTATCGTTGAAGAAGAAAGCTGAAGAAGTAAATAAACGATACGTTATCTACGTTATTTTTTCAAATGCCTCTACCTGTGTAGAGTCGGACATTACCTGTTCCTAGAGGAGACTGTGCCTGACTGTGAGGAATGTCCCGAGTCCATATCGGAGCGGGATCGGTGGAGGCATTAGTGATGCAGGAGGCGGCCCGCTTACCGCTGTTCACCGTGTCGCAACGGATTGCGATCCCAATCTGAAGACACGGCCTTGAATTGCCGCACTAATAATCCCCCTCCAAGTTCTACTTTCAACGCCGACAATTCCCTCCTTCGCTTTAGTTTAGGGTTGACATTTTGGCATATGTCAACACTCACTGGTTTACTGGCTAAATCCGGTATACATACAGATCTGTCTCTGCCAATCCCAATAAGTTATAGAAAATAATAAATACATGCGATTTACCAAAATAATATTAAAAAGAAGAATTCGTATTTTTTATCGTATTTATGTATTACTAATAATAGCGTGAATAATAATAAGAAAAAATTGGGATGTTTATTACATCGATGTTGAGATTATAAAATTGAGAATTTAAAATATCTGTTAGGAGAACCGCAAGAGTTTCGAATAATTACAACCTTCTGATTCCACTTGCCTGTTTTAACCGGTTTCGATTGTTACCATTGCCGTTGTAATTAGATCAATTTCGCTACCAATGAACATCCATTGGGCACTGGGAATTTCAGGAATGACGATGAGTCCGGGTATGGTGTACCATTTATTTAAAATAAAATAATAGTAATAATAATTCTTCTCCCGTTCGGATGGTAAAAAAAATCGTCAATCTGGCTTGCCCAATATTTTTAGTCTTGAATTAGAGTAAAGTAAAAAATATTATTTTGGGGAGAAATTGAGTATAAGGGCGCGTACCGATTTTAAGGCGGCAGATGTGCGATGGGGGTCGAAAAACAAAGTCGTAAACCCAGAAAACTCCGGTAATCTGTAGGTTGCACCTACCTAGGGCGCAGCAGCTGCAGACCCGCATGACACTGGCGTCTCGCTAAATTGTCTAGATGGGCGCCGTATTGGTAGTCCTCAGTCCACCAGTAATAGTGGTTGGGTGTGCTTCTCTTCCGTAACCTACCGAGGTGGACATTTCAATGAACTAGCATTTAATTCCAGTTCGGCGTAGAAATAAACAGAATATCAATGTTGAGAAAATTATATAACTATTGGATTATACGACGAGTTATAAGACGAATTTTTGCCACATCCGATTTTCTGCATCGCCATTTCGTTAGGACCAAACAAGCTTATGAGCCAGGCCGATTTCGGCTTTCCACCAATGTTAGTATTATTCCGTTAGTACTACAGTATTATATCAATCACCACTCTTACTGAGACGAAACTACACAAGTAGTAATGTAATAGCGAGCATATTCATATCTGTACATTAATCCATCGGATCGATATTGCAATTGGAAAATTCAAACCAGGCGAGACTCAGTAAAGCAAATAAGAACATTATAAAATCATAGTGCCTAGAAGAGTCCTAATTTTGGAATCAGTAGACGCTGGAATAGCACCGGCACGGGTGTTTGGGTAGGCGGTGTTTATTTATTGGCACCAATCGGTTAGCTGGGAGCGGTCTTTATGGTTTTGAAAAACAAAAACAATCCTCACCGACCAGGAGTGCGCTCTTCCTCGAATTAACCGATGTAGGACCCTGACCGCTTTATGTTTCCGTGCATATGGAATAACATGTCGGCCCTACGATTGTTCTGTGCCCAACGGTGTAACGTGCATGGGGCTGACATATCCCGGCCGAGGCTCCATTACACGTCGCACCGTTTACTTTCTTCAGAGAAAATTGGGTAAGGTTCAAAAATGTATACGTTTGTATATTATATATATATATATATATATATATATATATATATATATATATGTGTAAAAAATAGAGAAATAACGGAAAATAGTGCTAGATATTATTAATTATATTTTGGACAAATGAAAATGTGAATGTCAATGAAATATTCATGAGTTTTTTCCCCCAATGAAGGACAGACTTCTCATAATAAATCATAATTAGGATCCGGAATGCGACGCGGCCTTAGGGTGGAGGAAATATGGTTTAATTTCTGTAAGGATATTAATTACTTTATAATGATAATTCTTCATTATCATCGAGATGCCCACTGAATATAGGCGGTGGATTCGGCTCATAAAACAGTGCGGATGTAACCGAGCGGGAAGAAGCGAGGGGCTCGATGCGCGGTTTTGGCACCGTGAGGTTACCTCGAAGGTCACAGCCCAACATTCGTAGGACTAGACTGTGTGACCTCGAACGCAGGTTTTTTAACCATCAATTTATGGATCTATCTGTCTGCCACTAGGTTTGTTTTCAGACCGCCGCACGATTAATGGCCAATTAGCAATAGAAATAAGCAGTTAAACGGCGTTTCCAGCATGAAATATCTTAGAACAAATGACTACTATAAATTACTTTGGCGCCACCGATTCCCCATTGCAAGGATTTTTAAATAGCATTACATTTTATATACCCATGAGTGGTAACAATGCTGTTTTTATACCGATCAGCTCAACATTGTTGTGTACGTAAATATACTGATAGCTCCAATACAGTATACTGTATTTAGATGAAATAAAATCGCCTAGGCTTCAAATCGTTTCCTATTGCTTATGCGATTTGTTAGTATCCGATTAATAACAATATTCAAATTTATCCAAATGTAAAAAACCATAAGACGTGAGAAATATAGGAGTCAGTTTGATGCATTAATTTAATTTTATGTTGTTACTTAATTTGTTGTCCAATCTCGTATATATGGAATTGTATTATTATTAGTTGGTTCGCAGATTTGGAGCCGTATCTTTCAGCCGGTGGACTTTTTGTTTAGTTGTGCCAATATATAGATGGATAAAAATATCACGCTCGTAACCTGTGCTGTTAGGTAGTTGGGTGTGGTAGTTGGAAGGTGGCGTTTTCGCCGACATCTAGGTTATATTCGTGGTCGGCAGACGAGGTGCCGACCCTGATCATGCTCGATGACCTTAAACGCCGCCTCTTGTGCTCGAGGCCGCCTTTAACGGGCCTTAGAAGGAAATCCTAATTTGCCGGGCTGGTAGGCGACCCCTGCGGATAAACGAAAGCTTTCAGAAACATTTTCGTGGTAGGGCCTAATGCTCGAACCTTCCCGAGTTACCTTTCGGCAATTTTAAGGTAATTTGTTTTCTAAGTATTAATGGCACAGTGCAGTTTGCATTAAGACTCAAGCTATCCCTACTAACTCTGAAGTATAAACACCCATGGGTACGGATTTGTTACTTCAGCACTGAGAATCTAACTCTATATTAAATCTACAAACGAATATATAAAGTTAAATTGTTATTTTATACCACTTTACAATCGTAAAACTTAAAATTAATGACAATTTATCTTGAAAAAAATAACACCAGATGTACGAGTACGATTTGTACTAGTAATTCACCGATCCATTATCACTTATACATTAATTACATATTTTTATGCTCCATGTAAAAACATTTACAATTTTTAAGAAAGTAACAAAATTATGAGGGAGGTTAATATTACAACATTCTCTCTCACATTAAAATCACCGCCTTAATATATATACATATATATTACGGCCTAAAATTGTGTTGTTGCGCTTCATCGAGTAAATGAGGTAAATCTTGGTAAATGCACGGGAATATTGTTGAAGGTCTGATACTCGACTTTTTCTGCTTCTGGTATTGATTCGAAGCTGTCGCAAACATGCAATGACAAATTGAAGAAGTACATGATGAATGAAAACAAAAGGTAGACAGAAATAGAGGGGTTCCCGGAAAATTTGTTTTCTTGATAGGTGACTCCTCAAATAAGATAGTTGGTAAAACATTTGTTTCCGGATAAGATAAATTAGTAATTACGTAATGTGTCCTAATTAGGCAATTCGGAGAGATTTTCTCTAGAAAAAATATAAAATCGATGTTTCCAGTCCTAGCTTTTTGTATTCATTAATGCGTCAGAAATGAAAAACTTATTCAAAATTGGCTGAGAAAAATGTACGACTGAACGCCACTCTTTTCTAGGTTCAAGGAGTTTCTGTTTAATTTACTTGTTTGCATTTCTGTTCAATATATTGTTTAAGGAATTCAAAATTCCGGGACGGCGAGTCGTTAGCATGTTTCAGACCTAGTAGGCCGCTGATATTTGATAGGCATAGGAATATACATAAAAATCAATTAAAAAACATGAATAAAATATCAAGGTTCTTATAATAAATATCCGTCATTTAACCCCCATATTGATCATTCTTTTGCTACTATTTATATACGACGTGAAATCAAAAACACGAACAACTAACAACTTTCTTCTAATTCTTATATCAAGTTGGCGACAACCGCTTCTATCTAGGCCCCCTCCGCTTTCATGTTTGACCAAGAAAGAGATATTTTTTCGCTCTCGTTGAGAAATTAATGAAATAAACATAGGGAATGAATCGGTTCTGAGCTGAGTCACCGGCTCCAAACCGAGGCTGGGCCTATTAAGCGTTTCGAATCCCGCTTTGGCCGGCGGGCCAAATCCCGCGGGGCCCGCACAGGCGCAACGTCCCTTTCATCTCGCCACACTCTCAGTCTGTCTCTTTCTCTCTAATGCTCTCTCTCTCCCTCTCCTTATGCCCGTCCGTTCTCTTCCCCTCCGAGTGATAAGGGAGCGGTGGGGGAGAGGGGATGCTCGGTAGTCGGTTGGAGGGGGGCGGGCGGCCTACTAGCGCGGGCTCCCGGCTTCAGTCCCACTTCAGACATGGGCCTCAAGCAAGTGCTCGACGTCAACAAAGTCATCGCCCACCTACTACAGATCGGCAAAAAGAAACATGACAGACAGGTAAATCAAAAAAAGGCTTATTAATGGCTTTTCAGGCTCTTTTTTACCCAAGCTTTTGTCGCATTGAATTAATTAAAGCCCTGAATAGTTTTCAAACAAGACGCTCGGAATGATTGATACACTTTGAACTCGTCGTTACCACTCTCCAAGAACGCATTCATTAAAGTAAAATGTATAAAATATCATATTAAATATATTTACCCCAATTTCATTCTCTTCTGTTCTTTTCATTTCTGTACTAGATGTAATTTATTACTTAGACATTTTTAAGTGTAAAGTGAAAATTGTAAAAAACTTGCTCTTTTAAAGATATTGCTACCACCGATATTGTCTCTGACTGTCAGTATAGAATACCCGCGGTTTCTGCAGATGTCTTCAACTTTATCGGTTCTTTAAACTGACATAACGACCTGTGCGGAAGTTTCGTTAGACATTGATTATTGGGGACGTTAAATTATTTCCACATTCTTATAAATTAAATCACAAAAATGTTCAGATCAAGATGAACTCGGTGCAGTTATTAATTCATTATTGCAGTTGTTACAACGGTGGAACATCATTTATGAAAAATTATTAAAACACTATTTTTTATTCATCTATTGTCGCTATATAGCCCATAAAGTTATATTTCTAATAAAGATATCCAATAAATTCACTGCTATTTTTCTCAATAACAACAATAAAACTGAAAATTAACTTTCTTTTAGTGTGAAAGTGTATAGAAGATACGAATATACCCAGTTTTCTGTGCGATTTGTGTGCACTTGGATGTTTGTGCATTTAGAGCAGATTACGCCCCTTCAGAACCCACGTGTTCACGCATACAGAATCCCTACCTGAAATATAAACATTGAATTATACATTGAAATTCATACATATGTGCATATATATCGGCATAATTCAACATATATTTGAAAAGCTTTCAGATACAGTTGAAAAAAAAATTCCAAAAATTTTTCCAGTTTCACCGCATGTGCCTTGAACAGCAATTGACTGTTTTCCTTTTTTTCTATTTGGGTAAAAATGCAATTAACTCTAATAGCCTTTAAAAACTCGCGTGCAAGCTTCACTCTTATTTTTTCTCTCTTGACTGCAATACCTCGTCAACCAGGCTTTAATTGATGCAATTAAGGATGACTTTAATTGTGAAATCTATCCTATTTCAATCTTTTCTTGTTACTTAACGCTGTTCCAAGATGAAATAAATGGACCGCCAATACAATGATTTTAAACTGAATTTAAAAAAAATGTAATCTCTACAGAATCAATGGAAATCCTTATATTGCTTCGGGTGCTATTATATTATTTCAGAGAAAAAATTCGAAAAATTTGCTGAGAAATGCAGTTCCATAGTATCGCAATATTGGATTGGTTGGTGGGAATCGAAGCAGACGTTGAACAACGTCTCCTTAGTTGTTCACAAGACATGACTAATACTCCCATGTTTTCTAATCTATTGATTTCCATGTCTGTTTCTAAAAGCTGACTTAAGTTGGTTGTAAACAGGATATGGGACGTTTTCATTACATTATCTTTATCACGTTCTGAATTGTTTTAGTTAAAAAGTAGATAAAAGTAGGGGTTCGACATTTTAGGTGAACATATTAATAGATATAAATTTATTTATCCAATATCATAAATCATTTATCCAAAAGATATTAAATACATAAAAGTGGATTCAAGAATTAGAAGGATTTTAATATCAAATTAATTAAACTTGACTGACAAGTTAACTGAACGCCCGTTATATAAAATGCTACATATGAAAAAATACCTCCCGGTAACAGCCACTAATTCATTGCTCTTTTATTAAGGTTTTTTGTGCGCGATGACAATGGTAACGTACAGTAAATCTCCTCATAAAAGGACGATATTACTTATTTGCTGAATGAGTTTTCATTGAGACGCTGTATTAGTTCATAAATGGGAGTGTTCACACAGAGATATACGCTCTTTATGTCTTTAATTCAAGGACAGGTACAGGCGTAACACTGTCGATGTTATACTGTATCAGTTGTAAGAATTTCGTTAAATTTTGTTCCAACGTCAAATGTAAGCTAGGCATGAAAATAAGGATATTTCCTCAAGTCCACCTGAGCACTGAAGAAACGTACTTGGTAGCGTGGACGAAAGGCCGTTCAACATAAGACCTGATCAAATATCTTGGACGATGGCGGCTTGAGTTGATGCGGAAATTACGTAGCTACCCAAAATGCTGTCCAATCCGCCCAATTAGAATCCAGTGAATTTTCTGTGGGAGTTTCGACTTCTGCTGAGAGTGCAGTCGGCCTCTTGGGTTCACCGAAAGTGTCCACAGGTGCTCGAAAATCCCGGTTGTTCAAACCTCAGTTAATTGTCCCGCTGTTGAAACAATTTCTTAACTGTTTTTTTCAAATTCCCACGTGACATTGCTTCCCACATAGTTACGAATTCTCACGGCCCGTACTGCTAGGCCCTGAGGTAGAGTGTAATCCTTACTTTGAATACGCCCCTTTTTAGGCGTTTCAGGTTTTTCCAGACGTTCAACACCTAGATCTTCAACCTGTAGACCTATATTAAACGCCGGAAACTAAGTAATTAAGTAAAGAAATTAATACTTCTTCTTAGTAAGAAAAAATTTCAATTATTGTTTTATTGAACCGAATGAACACACGCTGTTGGTGAAATATTGTTGTTAATCAGGTTCATTGAGGTTGTAAAAACGAAAGGATACGTCTTCAAATAACAGTAACATATATTTTGTTAATCATTATCAGAATTAACTGCCATTATCGGAATTAAGAAAAGATGGGAGTGTTCCCAACCTGTACGAAACGGGACACGAGTCGTTCACTACTCGATATAATTAAGTCGATCAGTAATATACGGAGGTATTTTGATATTTGTCATACGTCACCTTTCAAGGATATTCTCAGTAATTACATAAATCTAATCGAAGTCGTTCAACAACCTTGCAAGCTTTATCGGTAATGAATAATTTCCCCTCCGCCTCACGACCACCTTACAACGGGTAATTTCCGTTAGGACGCAACAGGTCAGGTGAGCCGCCAGAAACCGATATCGTGTTAGAATTCCGGCCAATAGCTGATATCCACTTACTATTAAGTTTGTCGCGTGAATGTGATGTAATGCATTATAAAAAGCTGAATAAAAAGAACGGATATTGAGTGATGCAACTCTTGCACCTGATGACTATTTTATATTACAATGTAATTATTATGACAAAACCTAGTCTAACCTGATCCCAGAACATTGAATGATGAATGTTTTTTTCAGTCCGAAATAATTTTCGTCCCTGTCTCACGAAACAATTTATATGAGTGAAGTTATCTTGAGACGTAGCAAATTTTTCTCACTCAAAAAACAGACACACATGAGTTACAGGGATGTATAATAATGCAAAACAGTTATGTTACTTATTTCGAGTAGGATACAGAATGTTTCTGTCCAAACCTAGTTTGCGCGAGCACTTGTTGAGTTTATTACCTTCATTACTTAACAACGTTTCGGGCAATTATCGGTGCCTGGTAATTTCTAGAATGCGGGAACGGGGCATGAAAAAGAAACGGTACTGTTATAAAACAGTGGACGGAGTAGTAGAACGTCGTTACGTCCGATTTCGTAACAGGGACGTGACATCTCCCTAGTTCTGTCTCAGGCTACTTTCTAGCCGCCCTAACAGTTCCAACAAATATTCGCTTTCTGAGTCATTAGCTCCGAATTTCCGGCCTTCGCAAGTATCGCCTGACTTCTTTCCACCCCCGCCTTCTGTAATCCATTTCGCTTACATTATTCACAACCATTTGTTTGTTTTCCGAACAAACAAACCTTTTATATTCGAAAACATAGGTCCGAACAATTCAGAGCACGGAGAGCATCGGAAATATAATGGTACTGACCAATTCTAAAATTAATTGCAAGTCAATATGTTAAGATATACACTTAAAATTTACCGACCGCAGTAAATCCTTTTAACGGGTCTGGTGCTAAACGCATTTCGTTGAGCATTTTAGCGACCACCCCGCGCTAATTGCCCAGCAGCTAAACCAAAGGTGAATGTAGCATATTAACGGGAAATGGTTTGCCGGTATTCCACGCATTATACTTTCTACATTTAATTACACTCATGTTCTTGTGCCGGTCGTAATGATTTTCAGCAAAATATCTAAATATCATTATCTAGAGTAAATAAATATATTAATACTCTAATATAGTTTATAATGCATTATATCCATCGTAACAATAATAATAATAATTATTATTATATCATACATGACTCCTTTATTTAGATTTGCCAATCGATAACAGGAATCGAAATAAATAACACTTTGATTTATTTAATACTATTAGTGAACAATATCGTGTTAGTTCCGCTGACAAAAATTTAAATAAACTAACCAACATAGACAGTAACACGCATCAACGAAATTACGGAATGAGCACAGGAGAAGATATACGGACGAATCCTTTATTCACACAAAACGCAGTGAGCCGGAGTACCAACATCGTAAATTCAGGTGTCGTAATTCATATATCTTATCATCTGAGCAAAATACGAGTAAAGAGATAACATTTTTTCTACGCAAATTGTGCAGCGGAAAACAATTTTCGGCATTAGTACAAAGTAGTGACTCTGAAGAATCGCTAAAAGAGAATAGACCCATCTGTTCTACGAATTTGGAGATCAACTTTCCATGATATTTTGCCCATTTCTAATATGAATGTATCGATGAATGACTTGTTCATTGAATTGGGAGAGTATTTCGATGCCGCCGTCACGGTAAATCGAATTATGTTGAATTTCAAAATTCTGGATCCTACAGGGACTTATGAATTCCCAGTCTCCGTCGTCACGGTATTCTTCCCACGCCTTAATTCTTTAGACTCCAGGATCCCGGTAGACCCATATTGTTACCAGTTTGCAAAGAGGCTCCGGACGGGTGACGGATGGTCTAACGGCGTTTTTGCTGGGCGTGCGGCTGGGTTCGAGATAAAGGGATTATAGACTGAGCCATTCTTAGTGAAGTGCAGATATTTTTCTATATGAAAAAAACATTTATTTCCCGTCCCACTGTCTCGGAACTTTATTGTCGCATTGTGCATCACTGCGGTACGCTTGGGAATTCAAACTGTTTACCCGGTACGCTAAACGCTGGATTTCGCTGCTGAATACCCACAACCGGTTGTCTGGAACTGGACCCAAGTCGGGGGCATCAATTATCTGTCCGGGTCTCATTAGTAGGAGCCGGCGGCTCCATTCATGCACGGGCCGTTTCGCCACGCTGGTGTTCGGAATAACAGTTGCGACACGTTTAGTTTTCCTTCCTTTGCCGCGTGTCTGTGAATGAACTCCATAGCACGTTCTCGCCTACTAAGCGATCCGTTTGTCTCATGCATTCTCCAAGCCAGCTGGGGGGGTCCACCGAATAACAGAAAATGAAAATAACAATAAAATGCGATAGATTGTCATTTGTTAAAATTAATTAAAACTTTTATGAAATGGGTTCAATTGTTCACGAGACACAGGAAAATATTGGTGAAGCGTGAAACCCGTGAGAATATAAAATTATTAGCAGAACCGACAAACTGCAACTAAGATCAACCGCGTTTAGCCGCAAATGATTCTTTTACAGCGGTTAATATGTAGAACTGTATATTGGGAATCTGGAGTTCTAGCGATTCGAGCTATTTAATGAGATTCAAATTTGCGAATAGATGGAAATTTACACTCTGAAATACTTACCTATGATATCAGCTCTTGTGCCAAAAAAAATTGAATCGTATTGATAAATAGAACAATAATTAGAACGTTCGCAACAATCGTTTGTATAGATCGCTATGAAACACTGGAGTTTTTTTATTATAAAATATAATTGTGCCCATAATTATGAAAGTGGTCTGTCATATATTTCTGGTTTCGAGATATTTAATGAATTGCTTTCGAATAAATTAACAAATATTTTTATATTATGCAACATTTTAATTTAGAATTTTATTAGTTTTGATTAATGGAAGTTTACTATGAATATGAAATTTTGTGTGAATTTCATATGAAAATGTTTTATTTAAAGTTTGAATTGACTTAGACCACTTTCATAATTATGGGCACAATTAATAGTAATCTAAATTTATTTTGGTTTAAAATGTAACATAGTAGACGCATTTCAGCCTTCATTTTAGAACTGATATAACAGAATAAAAATATAAGAATTTCCTCGATTTAAGCTTTAACTGAGTCCTTAATTCTGAATACAAAAAATGCAATATAAATGAAAATTCACCAATTTTTCTATAAAAAATCGTCTCCCGCAAAGTGGTGTATTTTTGTACACTAGTATATCGCTTCTGCCAAATCACACCGCAGTAGACGATTTATGAATTACGTACCACTTTATTGCGGACTTTTGTCTGGGCCAAGATCTCGGCTGGACTGGACAAGTTGGCTGATTTGCGTCAGCGTCGGACAGGTGTCGCCGGATAGGGACAAATAACGTTTGCAGATATGGTCTAACGGAGTATCAAAATTAAAACGCGCCAATAAAATACGAAAGCCTATTTTAGAACGCCTACTTTTCCCTTCAGTTACGAACATCGCGCTCCATATCTGTGTATATAAATATTTTCCGAGATTCGGGAAAAGGCTATAAATATTTGGAGAACATTATCGGGCGTGATAAATCGAGTGATTATGGGTAGTGTGCGTGGCGAGTCCGCATCGGGGATATTTCATGCATAAAGCATCGATACTAATCTGTTCTCACGGCCAATTTTTATTTTTTTAAATTTTGTGTATCTAACCGTTGTTTAATATTTTAATTACTCAAACTATGCAATAAATATGAGATTTTTGGTTGGATCTTATCTGAAAAAATCACATTTAACTGGGCAAAGCAATCAGCATTACAGGAAACCATTATTAGGGAAACAAAAGCTTACGAATTATTATTATAAAAATTAAATTCTTGTTAAAATTCGTTTAAAATTGTGTACATTTGTTATCAAAATATTTTAATATTTATAAATTAATCTAGAACTAAATACTACATTTTTCTATATTTCTCAACCTGAGCGAGAGGTTCGTTACAGTAACCAAGTCCGACACTGAGGATGACATAGTCAACGCTCAGAAGGATCGGTCGACAAGGTCGTTCACTATTCAGATGGACATTTGTCAGGTCAAGGCTTTCCATAATACTGTAGTCGTCCCCAGGGCGTATATATTGTCAAATGCCCCGGAATATGTCATATGTTCATGGTTAGCTCGTTGCCATTTCAATTTCAAATATTATGCGAATAACAAATTCGTCCCGACATGCCGTGTGCCCCGAGAGACACTGACGCCCACTTTCCCATAAATCTGGCAGCTGAAACCAATACACCATTTTCGAATTTGGAATAATACATCAGATTTATGTGAAACGTGACGTACTCTGATTTCACTTCAGCCTATATACATATTTTTGAGATAAAATAAAAACATAATAATGCGAAAAAACAACTAAAAAATCAACACTTTTCCTCTTATACTGGGCAATTCTATTAGTTTTGTGTTCCATTACTCGCACGCTATTTATAGAATTAATTTATTAATCACTGACACTCTCGGGTCATTGCTTAATCATCGGTTACTGCTTACTTGTATTGCAATAAATCATTGCCAATATACAGTTCTAAATATTGAACGTTGTAACAAAATCTGACCTACCATCAGTTGCCCCCCACCTATTATATACTACATACGCCTGGTCCGTGTCTTTTACAGAAAAATCTAGAGCGATGATAAAGTTAAAAAAGCGAACTATTTTTAGAAGCTATTTATTCCACCGAGTGCGGGATAAAGGACCGCTAATTGGAGTGTCAACAGACAGGGAAGTGTCCACTTTTAAGCGTGCTAAAGTCTGTCACGATTTAAAAAAGACGAGTTTTTAATTACCCCTTTCTGGTAATTCTGGTTTTATTTAGTTTCACGCGGATTATGCTACCCAGTCTCGGTGTCTCGCCGTCAAGTTGGTTGCAGGTGGGCCATGCACACTTACATAAACCTGTCGTCATTATTAACATATAAACTATAAATAATTATTTAATATACCCGCCCCCATTTAAAAGAATAAGAGGTGCAACCATCAAACGAGTGAACAGTTCTATTAAACAAAAAAAGTTCAATTCATTTCAACAAATTACAATATATCACATTTTCTTAATTGTTATTTTTATGTTATTTCATGGGTCCCAGCTTCCTGATAAAATAACTGACATAAACGAATCGCTTAGTATGCGAGAACGGGCTGAACAGCACGTTCACAGACGTGGGGTAGAGGAGCGAAAAATAAACGTGTTGCAACTGTTATTCGGACAGGAGGGAGGGCCCTATGCATGAATGGAGCCGCCGACTCCTAATCAGAGACCCCAACAGCTAATTGATGCCCCCAACTTGAATCCACGTCCAGACAACCAGTCGGTTAGGTCAGTTGCAGAATAGACCTAAACAATTTAATTCAAAATTCTACCGCAAAGTATGAGCGGCAATAATTTTTCGAGGACAGGAAATACATTTTTCCGCCAAAGGATGCAAAATGTCTTTATTTCCACTATTCCAGAAACATGAAATCCAGAAAGCCGTTTTACGGCGAAAGGTGACAGTTTCAGACAAACTTACTATTCGTGCGTAGGAAAATTACTAAAGTATGTACCTCAATTTCAACTCTTAATTACTACTCGAACAAAGATTAGATTACATTTAAAAAAAATAGACGCGACTTCCGCAGACGTAGGAAGGAAACGGGAAAACACTTAGCATTCCGGTTCTAATGGGGCGGTCCGAGGAAATGCGTCTGTGCTCACCTCCTTTTCTCAGACTCCCAGCGCCCGATTTGAAGCTAGGGCCGTCTAGCGGGACGGGTTTATTCGCTGAAACCTGTATTTGTGGTTAAGTTTCCTCTGTATAATTGGTATTACTTTCTCCATATAGAGAAAGTATTGTTTTAATTCGTCTTTACCGAAGTAATATATAAGGGGAAAGCACTTTGGTGCCCACATGACATTGCTCGGTACTTACTATTATCCTCTAAATTGCGTGTTCAAATAACTGAACAAAATTGTTTTCTATTAGAATGCAATTAAATGGAGCCTTTTAATAATTTCTCAGTTCTATCGAGTTCATTGAAATAATTTTATGATTTTAATGTATTATTACCCATCCTACCGTAATTGTATGTATTTTGTTTATATATTTGGGACGTATTTTAAGTTTAATCGATTAACAATGTTTTTGAAGAAAGCCTAACGGTCCTAAGACTTTTAAATACCAAATAATAGGTTAATATTTAATCTATATTATGTAATAACGGTTATGATTATTAGACATAATCAAAAATTTATTTTCATTTTCCCTCCATTGCAGCTATACGGGCCTACGAAATACAGAATTTGAGATCTGAAACATATCCTGAATTATGTTCAGTCTCTTTTTGAAGATTTTTCTTCAACTGCAACAATACAAAGCTGGGTTTTCTGGAAACGTAGACGCGTCCCTTCAAAAAAAACGTTGGAAAATCTCACATTTTCCAAGTTTATTAAAATCAGAGTGCAGCTGGAGCGTTATAAGAAGAAAAATCCTCAATCGAGTTCGGATCGATTAGGATTTCGCACGAGCCCGAGGTCCATGGACCGTAAGTGGGTCAAGTGTCCGCCGGCCTTCCCCTAGAACCGAGTCGCCTAAGACGCATCGGACGTTGAAACGTTAATTAAAAATTACAATTAGCATTAGTGTAACAGTTCAGTTCAGAGTTAAGCAATTTCGGTCTTACAAATTTTTGATAAGTTGATACCATAAATACGGGTACATTTTAAAACCCAAAAATGTGGTGTTAAACTCCACTTTCCGACCCACAGTTTTCTTCCCGATTCCACGGTTCACTTTCTCCGAGAGTCATCGCGCGGAGAAAGTGCAGTTAGCACGTAGGCAAATGTAGACGCTGTTCCTTAAATCGGGAACCGGTCGGCCAGCCAGCATGAATGGCTCTGAAATAATACTTCACTCGGTGCACTTCACCGCTAGTGCCGCAAATGATACCCCACCATCCCACCACCACCCTCCATTCTTCATTCAATTCACAACCGCCGTCCCAAGCGTACTTACGGTTGAAAGATACTTGCCTTTCAATTATGTTTTCACCGACTTCAATTTCACTTTCACATATTAACCTTATTAAGCGCTTGAAGATGGCCGGACTCAACGCATTTTCACGCGCCCCACCAGTCAGAAGAGCGCAAGAAACTAATCAACGTAAAACCGCCAGCATTATTCCCCGTCATCACGCAGAAACTACCTATTCTTTGCCAGCATTAGACATTTCGTTATTACGCTTTAAAATAGTATTACGGGAAAATTTTAAGTTCGTCGTTAAAAGTTCCAGTTGTTTGTGATCTCATAACCGAACGAACCATTTTAATACATGAGGCACTAACGATGATATAAAATCATATAACAGTTAACGGTATTAGGAATTCAAAACCATACTGTATTCAGTGCAAGGGCCATCATATTAATGACCAACCTGGCAGTTGCCATTATAATTCAAATGATAAGAATTAGTATAAACATCCGTATTCTGCGTAAAATAAACAATGCATTAATTATCATCGAGACGGTCCTCCAGGGACTTTACACTTCCTTGCCTTGACAACTTACAACTATCGAATAATATTGTACAAATTAACGTCCCGGAAAGGATGTAAGTTAGGGGGTTTTCATCTGTTCATGTAACATTGCTAATAAGTTGGTCGATTATGAAGCATAAATCGGATTACATTTTGTAAATACTAATTTACATATTTTGACTACATTTTATTGATAACCGTCTATTTGTTATCCCGTAAATATGTTATCACAGCTCGAGAAACGCCGCCCCCTCCCCCTATAGTATCCGCAATTTCAAATTACATTTACTCACTCGATAGAAATCTTCCCGGTCGTCTACGATAAAGAGCGGTCTAATTATTTTCCGGCGAAAGTAAGTAAAAAAAAACGCGTGGGAAGTTCAAATGACAAGAATCCGGTTTCAGAAGTCCGTTCGAACGCCGACTGTCCCAATCCTCATTGTTAACAACGCGACTTCCATTGTCTTTTGCCCGAGTAAAGAGAGCGACCGAAATAAAAATAAGATAAAGTAGAGGGGAAATACGAAGCGATACTAATGGCGGTCGTTTTTCGAACGTCGTTCGAACGTATCGTTTCATCAAACGGCACAATGGAGCCTTGATTACGTCCCAACCGGCGATCCACATTATAGCAATTTCGGTTAAAAAATTATTGGCTCCAATTTGGCCGGAAAAAAAAGAAAGAATCGGCGGCCGTTAAACTTATGAGAGGTTGACAACCGCTCTCCATAAATTGTTCTGACAGAAGGGGTTTTATATCGTTTTCGTTTCGTTTTCCTCCGTCACACTACAACATACGCGGCTCTGGTCTGGAGTTATGAATTAAATAAATCATCGCCCTCCCATTTATATACACTACTTAGTATTATCACTATTGAATACTACCTGATATACTTTTGCAAACTACCCTCAACACTGTTCGACCGTTGTCGAAACGAATTCAGGAGGTGTTATTAACGTGGCAACGGATTTCAATGACTGATAATTCGAAAAATCAGGCCAGAATTAGACTTATAAATCGCGGAAGCCTCCTTTGTTTTATAATGCGACTTGACGTGAGAAATCGGTCGACCGGATGATGGGAATAATTGCCGGGTCGCATTCAACATATCCCCCGGGATATTAGCATTTCCGGAGATTCAAAAAAATGAGATGGCTACGTATTAGCGGTTTTATTGTACTTGATTATTAATATTCTATAATTTAATATATAAATCGATTTATAAATGGATTCTCTAATTAAATGTTGTTTATTCCACATTAAAATTGTTTATTTCGGTTTAAGAAATGTGTAGTAAATCTTTACAAAACTGTCAATAAAGATGCATAAGAGATTTTCTTCTAGTTCAAGCTGGATCGTGTTATATTGCTTATTTTGGGACATGACGGGACATAAAAAGTATAGCAAGCGCCTGGATTGTACATACCCGGATATATTGTATACCCGCTTGGATATACCAGACGAAGAAAAATTCTTTGGACCGTTTGTAACTCTGGACTATTGGGCGTTCAATCGGCCGAAATTTCCCTACGGATCGGCTATGGGAAAAGCTGAAAAGTTTCGGACGAGTCGGACCGGCATAAATCGATCGGTTCCGACCGTGCATCGAGTTTATTCGTGGACGAGACAATGGTGGGGGAGTTACAAGGGAGCTTGTTTACCGCTAGCGGAGAAGATGAAATGTTTGTCTAAGCCCGGTCGACCCCGCGGGCCCGCTTTCTAATCCTTCGGTCTTGCTAATTAGGCACAGGAGAAGAAGATGCGGGAATGCAATTTATCGGTGCCCAACGCAAATAGCCAAGCTGCGATTTCGCCCCGAGCAAGTATCCCTTCTTAAAAGGTTTTCCTTTCACGGGCCTTTCCGGTCATTGTGTCTTTAGAGATATTACCCATTTGAGAATGATAAGGATTTGTGTAGAGTAATGGAAAGTTCTGGTGAATTATCACGTCTGATAAATAACATCATCTATTTCTTATACAGTCGTCCTGTATGTATGTGTATATATATACTGAAGATGTGCCACACCGGATCGGATGGCATCATAAATGATAAACGTAAGAAAGATTTTATTTATCCCACCATTGACCCAAATAATGGTATATTTAGCAAGTGATTCGAAAAAGGCAACACCAAAACAAGTCAGCATTATCCACGGTTACTCGATTTTCCGAAGCCTTATCGACCCGTTCGATGCCGAGCCGGGCGGATGGAAATAAATCCGAGAATAAAAAGAAACACGGGATGTCCAAATCGTGTTGAACGTAAATTCAAAGCGGCGGTGTGGGGGCTAACTCAATCCCGATAACCGCTCACTGGCTGGGATCGGGCTGGAGTTGGCGACTTTACGAATAAATCCGGTTCTTTCCTATTAAACACGGGCTGAGCCGGGTCACCCTCTCGTGCCAAGTCGGCCAATCGGTATGGATTTACTGTCATAGGAAACATATCCAACCTTCCTCCAAGGCTAGGATCGACCCGCACTCCCTTACCGCATTTCTATACCAACTGCTGAATTTCTTTATTAGGCCCTGACTGGTTCTCCCCGTGAAGCTGCGGATAGGTAAGGAAGGTCCGGCGAATTCTAACAATAAACACGCGCCCCTGCTGTAGAACACGTTCATAACACCGGATCAAACCACAGTCCTTTAAGGATCAAAGCAGAAACAATGTCAGGTTGAGCATACCGGATGATCATGATTGATAATAAGTTAATAATAAGAATCGGCGTTACTAATATTCTGTTTTTAATTCGATAAGAAAAAATAAATAGATAAATTTGTCACTAGACCATTACTGAGCGGAATGTGAATGTGCGCTCAAATTATACGTAACGAGCGGTGACACTGCCGCATCTGCGTTCCCGGTCTGAGCTTAGAGGGGGATTTAATCCCAACGGGGATTTACCCGAGAGCCAGCCGCGTAATTGTTTCTCTACTCCTTTACCGGCGAAAGGGAGGATCAAAGCCCGAATCTTGTCCCAGCCTCGGACGGCCGATTTAATATACGAGTCAAGCCCAACTAGGTCAACTGGACCGAATCGGACCTAACGCCCATCCTGAAAAACGCGCATTCTTTCCATTTGCTTGATTGCCTTACAGAATGGATGGCCCAGAGGGTAACTGTAACACTTTTGAAGGAGATATGTCGCGAGGCGACACGCCATAGTTCACCGGGTTGAACTATCAAATCTCATTTTTCACTCCAACATGTTGACGTTTGCGTAAATTTCACAATTTATAAATTTCAAAGCGAGCGATGTCGACTGTGAACCATCTGCCCGAATTTCTTAGAACAGATACTCATACTCAGCTTTTACGTTTATTTATAAAGGAACATAAAATGTCTCATGGCAACATGTGCAATGTAAGATTCAAGCGCAACCGGAAACGCTATAATGTATTTTTAAATTTCATGCCCACTTTAACATTTTTTCGACGACGTTTCCCTTAAGATACCATCGGAATCCGTTTAATGGCTTCCAGTCGCAGAGCGGAGGGGACGCAGATTGGGCGATACCGCGCGACTGCCTCCTTTTTCCATTCTAGGGTCTCGTACAGATGTGATATTTTGCGGAAATCCGTTTACGGTGCCCCATTGGCCATTCCTGTACAGTGCCGGCTTCTTAGGAGGCTTCCCAACCGGAACTAATTATATAACGGAGTAGGCCGCTTGATAAATGCGACGTTACTCACACGAGAACGCGAGATCTCTTGAGTGATGAAAACCGAAAAATTAAGGACGCATATTATCGCACGTGCGAGTCCAGGGCGGAAGAGCTAAATAGGATATCTGCTATTTTTAAAATACACCGTGTGTAGTTGAGTCTCCCAACTGGCGATGCCAATTTGTACGCCTAATATTTCAACGACTGTCTCCCGTTTCGATTACGCACGCGTTAAGAGATTGAGGGAATCCCATCAAAAATACTGCACGGCTAATTGCAATCAACATCTTATATGTCCATCGCATATTTCCTTTATTACAAAACCCAGAACCGCATCGTACTATGTCATTGCAAAAATATTTATGCAGTAAAATATCAATGATAATTTGCAATACCTTCAAGAAAAAATGCTACACTTTATGCGCAACAATTATTGTAGCTAAATTTAAATAAAACGAGAATACATATCACACTACTATTCATACTGTTACGAACAAATTACGCTTATTCTTAATGAACCTTCTGAATTCGTGTTTCGTTATATCACTTACTAATTACGATTACTCATTAATACTCACAACTAATGACTAACAAAATAATTATTCTGTTTATTATAATTTTTGTGCATTAACGAAGGCTATATATTAATATTAATCTAGTTTTTGCTGTTGTCTGTTTGCTGCCAAACAATCGTTGAATGGTTCAGATAAGTAAATAAAAAAATTTCAATATCGAGTCGCAGAATTTTAATTCCAGGGAGCGGACAACTATATTTTGCGTAGGCATTTCAAAAAGCCCTTTAATAAAATGCGTGGGATGATCGGTGCGGAAATAGACCGGACAAGGCCGCGACACAAGAGGCCTATAATAAACCTCACGAGCTCACTAATTACGCAATTTGGGTATTGGGGGGTAGTTATCGGGCGACCTAGTTCGGGAGGGACCCCCATAGAGGAGTAGCCGCCCAGTCGCTATTCTCTGTTTTTATCGAACCGGCAAGCCCATCCAACTCAGAACTACCCCTAAATCGGGTTAATTAATTCACTGTTTATTCTAGCTTGTTTGGCTAGCGTCCTGAAACAATTTCAGCAATTAGGCTCATTACTTAAATTAACGATAATCTTTCGAACACTGGTATCAATGGAAATTCTATAAAATTAATAAAGGCCCGGAATGATTTCTGAAAGAATGCTATTCTGGGTTCCGGTTTTAATCGAGACCCGCATATTTCATATTTAAATGGGCCTAAGGAAAACCGTAAGTTCTATCCTCACCGCTGGCACATGTTAACCTTTGTAAGACGTAATGCTCTGTCGTCAACAAGCCCAAAATTAATTGTGTGTTGATTAGTTTGACGGAAGGATGACTGTTAATTATGGAAATTAACTTAATCTTTGGAACTAATGAGGAAACTATGTATTTAAGGAAAGTTGCAAAACTCAGTAATTTAAATAAAAATAAAAACTAGCTAGCTGTCCTTAAATACAACAAGATAATAAAAATTGTAAATCCGTCGAAGAGTGAATAGTGAATTTAGGGAACGTGTGACGCTAAAGTAATGCATATAGCATAAAAGTAGGCAAAAAAGAGTCTGAGTTAGGCTGTATCGCATTTTCGGGTCCTCCGCCTTCCTCGGAAAATTGAAATGACAGGCAGTTTCACTTTATAACGAAATGTAAAATCCTCTGTGAGCTAGTTGAAACTATACAGTGAGATACTTTAAGAAGAGAGTTCAGCGATAGGCCTTGATGCACGTCGCAGCGATTCATTTTATTAAGGCGCATTATTATACGCTTGCACTGTCACATCCTTTTTGTCATTCGAACGGTAAGCTCCCAGCAGTTTAAATATTCAGCGACAAAGGCTAAACAGAAGATTATATATGGTTTTCCCTACAAAGAAAAGCTATTTCAGTACGGACTCCTAGGCTGCCTCATACAAATTAAATCATACTAAGCCGTATGAAGTAATGTGGTCTTCACTTAATTATTGGTTAATAAGTATATTAGTTAATATATACATGCACACAATGCTTGATATACTTTCTTTCGCCGATCCGAGTCCTCTCTGTCAATATTATCAGTATATCCAAATAATACACTTTTTAATTCAGAGTTCAAGAATGTCTGAAACAGTACTAAAATATATTTAGGCGAATGACACGAGTCATGGGAATGATAATGCGCCGAACCATTGTCGAATGAATGGTATTTATTACTTGGACGAGGGTGATCGATGACACATTGATCGTGGACCCATCGCTCGTGTCTAATAGAACAGCAACCTCTAAGGGTTGCTATCCTATGAATATCTATTCCGATTCTAATAAAGCATTCTGAGCTGCATTCAAAGCGTGATTTACTAGAGAAATAAAATGTTCATGATTGTACTACATTAAACATTTTAGGTCATTCGAATAAAGTACTGCAAAATATAACGGGGTCTATATTATTGGCATCGAAACATCAATTGCACATATTTTTAAACGTCTTATTATACAACTGCGAAAATATCTCTGCTCATAAATTCGACTAAACCATAAAAGCAGGAATGTTTTGGTTAATTTTGAAGTAATTTATTATCAAAATCAGGTAGCGGTGGCTGGTCTCATTCGTATGTCTTAACAAAAAAATGGCACTCATGCACACAAAACTCAAATTGTTAATTGATTTTAGAACGGGCTAGACCCTAGCAGGTATTACATGATCATAAATATGTATATATATTTTGACGTGGCTCCTGCACAAATCACTAATCATTAACGTTTTACCTGGTTATTTATATCAACATTATATTGCGAACCCAGCGACAAAATAGAATTCAAATTGCTGAGCAGGAAATAGCATCGCGGAAAATGGTAAACGTTTTACACTAGTCATCTGGAAATTTCCAGGTTGAAGGCCAACAACACTACGTGGGCGAGAATTATGCATCATTACTGCACAGAGCAAATTAAGTAGACACAATTAATGACTTGATTCTCAAGTCATCTCTGCAATATAACAAACCGGGTTTTAACTCCGGCATCGAAAATATGTACGGTGGCTCTATTATCTGAGAAAACTGCTTTCTATACTCGCCTTTGATTTTCATTATTACATTCGAAAGGGAAGATTAAGTGTTACGCTCCTATAGTCGTAAGCATTTAGGAGAGTTCTAAAGGAAGAGAATAAATTAAATGTTTTCTTGTTTAATCTTTCAGCACCAGTAAACGGATATTCTTATTAACGTCCTAACTTACTTAGGATAATGGCTCCCAGATAACTCCCATTATTTCGAAAACGCGAGAGAACTTTGGTGGTCTTCACCCCTTCTAGCTTATCGCAAATTAGCCTCGAAACCGGTTAATTTTCGAAAAAGAAAGGGTGGGCATTTTCGGTATTTACAGGAGGGAACTGGGTTTTCCACCTGGGAATCTGTCCCGTTTCACTGAATGGGAAAGTTCCAATACCGCATAAATCCATTATTCAGATTAAAATTTCGGACCTAGCGAAAGCACGCGACATCGATCTCTTCTGACTCGTGCGAACATTTAGATTAAACAAAGATAGCGCTTGGTCGGCCACAACTGTCGCGCTCTGACCAATCACCAAAACTCGTGTTCTTACCATAGCTAGCGGCGCTATTTTCGAATTACCGAGTTCTATCAACATTCATAATCGGTTTTATACAATTTTGATGAGGGCTTAATTGTAAATCACAAAATATCAACAAAAACTGCGACAAAAAATCTAAAAATTCAATAAAAATGCAAATCTTATAATACACCAGTCTCAACGTATTTTACTGTGAGTCCAAACACGTTTTTGAGAAAACAACCGTGTTCGTTAATTTATGTACGGCTTCCTTAAAATTTTAATTTGCCATTAAGGCGATCTTGTAGTAATCACACAGACACGGGGCAAGTGGTTAATGGGATGAGTCAGACGGAGGAGGGTCTGCCTCCGACTGATTGCGACTAATGCGAGGCGTGGGCGAAATTTATGGGGCGCCTTTTAAATTAATCTTGTATTTCAGAGAGTTTAAAAAGGAAAATTTAAGTCTCCTGTATATTGACTGACGTGTTTATCAATTTCCACATTTAAGAAATTAATTTCCACAGTTTAAAAATTTTGTGGTGAAAATTTATATTTAGAATTCCCTTCACTCCCTCGCTTGATCAGAAATTGGAATTGTTCCGTCGTAGGCTACTTTAGGCTAAGTTAGGGCTTAGAAAAAACCACTAAAACAGGTATGACGCCCCGCCGGGAACCAACTTGCTTGACTCTGTCACTAATCTAGTGGGGAAGACGCTACCGAGGGAAGTCTAAACGAACGATACTTTCCTTCCGTCCGAAATATTTTCCCTCCGGAACAAGAATTTAAAAATGTAGGTTATCGATCGGGATCGAAATCGGCTACGTCCTACATTATCTCCCGTCGGTGGAAGTAATAAGACGGGAAAATGAAGGACGCGTTTCTTTTATTTCCCCTCGGCGTTTCTCATCAACCCTAGTTGGGTCTTTCAGAAGTGTTTGGGCCTCAGGCGCCCCAAAGTAAACTAGGGCAAGTTTAAGCCTCCTTCCCCCTCAGTCCGACTCGTTCCCCAAAACTCGTCCTCTCTATATTTCTCTCAGGCCCTCTTTCTTACCGCTCTTCCCACCCATTCATAAAAAAAAAACCCCGACAGTCTCTTCGGGAAAGCCCCAGTTTTAGGGGGCCGGCTTATTTTCCGCAACTCGGCCACGCGGCCCCCGTTCGGTTCTATGCGTTCGTGGTAAATATTTTCTGTTTGTTCGCAGTACCGCTTTGTGCGTCAGCAAACCGTGCGGACGAAACTCTCGGTTAATTTATTGGGAACTTGGAGCAGTTATCCTCCGATAAAACGTCTGGCTCTAATCCCAGTTGCGGCTTGTATTCACTCCAGTCTATAATCTATCACCGCTCGGATGCACTCCGACGCTTACCAATTGTCTGACTGACATCACGGTCGGTGATATAAATATATTCATTTGAACGGATCGAAGACAATAACAGACCGGGACCTATTGACACTACCGTACCGCAGGATTGATGTAATAGCAACGTTTTGATTTATTAAAAAATAAAACGATCTGGGTCTTCGATATGCTCCAAAATAATATTCAAACAAATTAGTATTAACTATGCACCGTTTCTCCCGAAAATCGAATGTATTCATTCGGTAAATATAGTTAAATAATACTCCCCTCGATTGTTTGGGCTATATCTGTTTCGGATTCTTACCATCGCCAAGAGCACTCCAGCATTTTTAAATTAGAAATTACTACGCGTTATTTTCAGGATCTAGAAGTATTCTGCTGTATTCTTAGACACTTGAATTCTTACATAGATCTGTAGCGAGGCGAGTTAGGTTGTTTTATTCTTCGGTTTATTTATAGGTAACTAGCGCAGGCTCTTTAAATACCGCATAAGGACCTGTTGAAAATTCCATTTCGCCCCGCGTTGTTCTGAGTGCTCGCTATTTTCATTATCTGTGACTCAAGGCGTAGAGTCGGTTCGGCTAATTTTGCTGCGACTCATGGCTAACATAGCCCGACCGTGGGCGTATTGGTATTATTGTAGTCTTATTCCGTCCAGCATGTAGATCGGCGTTCGGCCCCGAATACTCGGGACAATTAAGGAGATAGTTCAGATTTCAGTCTATTTATTTCCACTTCGGAGTTCCAATAAATCTTATCTTCAATATATATTATTAGCAATAAATATACTGTTATAGCCATAGCAAGCGAATGATACGCAAGACAGATTCTTAACGGAAGGTGTACCCATGGGAAATTGACATCTTTTCAGCATTATGTGGTGGAATCTATTGGATGCCTTGTCGAAACAGAGAATTCGCGTCCGAAACCCGATTTTATGTCGGGTTATCAATTTCTTTAATGCGTATGTTTGGAACTGTTCTCGTGCAGTCGTAGAGCGTAAAATAAATATCGACGCACGCAAAGAGTTTTACCCACAAACAAGCTGAATATTCAAGAGGCAATTTTTTCCTGTATCTTACACAAGGAATTTATGACACGCTTATCGGGCATGCGCCCGTATACAAAATCGCGGTGTAATAAAAACTTTTATCTGAACATTTTTCGGCACCTCGTCTCTCTTTGGGATTATTAATTCGGACGATTAACGAAACAAATCTATTTTTTCGAACTATTTGATATTTAACCGAGTATGAAATGTTAATAGCTTCAAATTTATTCAATCCACATTAAGTGTCGATAATTTTAACGATGGCTTGTATTTGATAAGGGTTATAGGAGTTGACACCAATTATGCGATTTAGTCATTTAAAAAAAAAACCTAACACGTTAATTCATGGTAATAGTAGTAACAAAATTTACTTTAAATACCGAAATTGGGGCCTTCAAAAATGTTGATACAACACACTATAGATGCACGCACACGAAGATACATCTGGATATTGTGTTCTTATTTTTACTACTACGTCTGAGTAGATTAAAGGCAATTTCCGAGAAACAAGACAGAAGGTCACAGTCGTGACCTCGCAAACCGCGCAATA
This sequence comes from Lethocerus indicus, assembly GCA_019843655.1. Classification (NCBI taxonomy): domain Eukaryota; kingdom Metazoa; phylum Arthropoda; class Insecta; order Hemiptera; family Belostomatidae; genus Lethocerus; species Lethocerus indicus. Next base: position 21,551,505 of record JACDQD010000005.1, on the reverse strand, counting down.
ATAATTTTAAATTTTAATACTCTGGGCCGAGATTTATTTAAAAACTGAGGTGATTTCTCAATGCAACATAAAAAAACAAGAGGATATTTCCTGCTATCCATTTGATAATTCGAGCATAAATCATGTAGCCATTTCGTCTAGTTTTTTTTTCAAAGCAAAAAAGGAACATTAACTTCACACCACGTAGGGACTCGATCTACAACCTTCTTCTACAACCTGCTTTAATAGTGCCAGGGGCCACGGTTGTACAATGTATACGTTTCGGACTTTTATTTATGTCCCAAACGAGATGAATCGATGCGGTGTGGTTTTTTTAGTATTGAAATTCGGTTTTCTTCTATGAATTGTTCGACCCGTTAGGGAGAAGGAACAGATTGCTGTGAGCGTGTTGTTTTCGCTTGAACGAACCCGCCTCAACGTGACTCTCTTCAAATACTGTAAATTATTCATTTGCTCGCCTTATCTGAAAGTGTTTACCGTCTGCGATCAAATAAACGCGTTACCCCGCGATCCTGCTTAATTTTTCTGACTTTTATCTAAAACATTAGCGAATCGTGCATGTATTTGTCGATAAACATCGACAACTACATTAATCCTTTTTGTATGTCCCCTTCAGAAATATAAGAATATGATTGTCCAACTAATATCATTAATATTCGCTAATGAGCTTTGTGCATTATACATTATATGTTTATTATTATTTATATATTATTTCATTACACCATGTAATATACTGGAACGAAATTCTGTATGAAGCGTCAATCCCTTTAAATCAACAACTAACTCATTAGTCAACTATTAACAATCCCTGTAAATAAAAGATATTATTTCTTTAAAAAATTGGCTCCAGATATTGGCAATAATTCTATAATTAAGTTTCAGAAATCTCCCTCCGCTTTGTCAATGCCAAACATTTCGGTTCTACTTTAAGGTTTGGTTTGTTGACACAAAATTTAGGGTGTATATGCAAAAAATACGCACTGTCCCCAATAGTTAAATAACCGGAGAATCGTCAAACTGATCTGGTTCATGTATAGTAGAAAGTCAAATTTCCGACAATATACACAGTTGCATGTATGCGTGTGTTATTTTCATCCTCTATTTTCGAGCTGACGGTTATTTATAGACATTCTTTGGCATTATGGAACACAGCTGGAGGAATGTCTTCCAGTATATCGCCCTCGCGCCTCGAAGTTGTAAACTACGCTCTATCTTGTCGGTTACTAATCTGAATTTTTAAATAGACTCACCTCTTAACGTGACACCCACAGGACAGAATTAGTCCAGGAATAGAACTGGAAATAATAAAAACCTTCTGCGTCAATGCCAAGGGTATCCATGAAATGAATTAAAGAATGCCAAAAACGTTGTTCCCGGTTCACTGTTAGACTTGGGGGCGCTAGTTTATCATTTCGAACTGTTATCATTTCGTTATAAAATTTGTCATATTGAATAAAGCCTAACAGTATCAGAGACCTCATTATGCTGATTATCATATAGTGATTGTTGATTTTGATGATCACCTACCAAATGAGGGTTACATCATATTTACAATTCAGTGAGTGTTCCTTTTGTTTCAGTAGCTAATAGTCCCTTATCGCATTTAGTAGCTGTATAATCTGCCAAAGGAATATACTTACATCATCGTGTGCAGGTAAAAATGTTTGTGTAGATAAATTTGTAGACCGTAAATGTTAGAGGATATAAAATTGACTCGCGCTTATCCCTACAATTTGTGAACTTTGGCCGCACAAAAACTGTCGGTCCTCCATTACATTCGGACCCGCAGTAAATCCGCAGTAATTTATAAAGTAGTAAAAAAGGGAAAGTGAAAAAGTTATCTGCAGATAAATTTGGCCCGGCTGTAACTCTCGGATTAAACCGTTTCTGGATTAACCGTTCCTAGCCGAAGCCTCCGGAACTGCGGATTGCGTCGTCCGCGAATAACTCATTTCAACTTCCGAAAGTCCCGCATTGAAGTGATGTCCCAGTGAACGCATATAAGCCTTCCAGCCGTCCCTGATTAAAAATTAGGACCAACAGGGACAGCAGAGATTCCAGAAAATATATGGATACAGAAGGTGAATCAACGTTTTTAAAAACAAACTCGGAAAAAATATACCCCAAATACATACGCTTTTGTTCAGTTGGATATTAAAGTGTACGATTATTGCACCTATTAAAACCTAAAAGAATACGAGACAAGCGCCGGCGCCACCGTATCTTAGAGCCTAGAAGGGTTTAGAAAATACATTTGAAACTCATACATGAACATATTTTGTTACAAGATTCTATAATTTTAGTTAGGTCCGAACCGAAGCCTGGAAACGACTTGAGGAGAGTTCAGCAACCTATGTCGGCAGGCACCCGCGCGGTTCGGACAATCCCAGGAAGTTCAGTAATTTGAATAATTGTGGGAACTTCGGGGGGAAATAAAAACGTGTTCAAACAAATTTGAGGGATACCGACAGCACGATTTCGAATGTTAATGAATTTTAATCTCAATTGTACAATGCAGATGAATTACTTTCTTTTCATATTAAAATCGTAGTTTGGAAAATATCGCTACGTGTTTACTAAAATGACACTGTCCCTCACCGTTCCTAATTCTAACGCCCCTTAATGTTTCTTACTCATTCTCCACGTTAACCTAATCTTTGCACTTATGATTCGTCAAGTATGAAACTACTTCGTTTCCCAGGCACAATCTTACTGAAATATTAGGCTAAACGTACAAAAGAAGTGTAGTGGTAAAAAAACTCATGTGAACTTTATAAAAAAATTATAAAAACATTCCTAAGAGCGGTCGCAGGTGAAATGAATATTAACAGTCAAATTTAAAAAAAAATGTTTCCAAATAATAAAACTTTATAGGATGTAAAAGACCTACGAATATCGCTAATTGCAAAGGACTATCATACGCCCCATCAAAAATACAGTTTAATTATGATATCGTTCTACTATTGCTCCTTCATGCGGTCAGTACAAAATAACGCAAATCCTTTTACTATCGATTAATTCAGTGATTAGATTTTCAACCTTGGCCTTGGATAGCGCGGTCCAATACCCATCTGAAGAACGTGATGGATCTTCGGCTGAATAATCCGTCACGGATAATCTGCACTGGAAGTCTCCAACGTTGATGATCCACTTTAAAGAGCCATCCTAATTTAAAACTTTCTTGAATACTTTCAAACTCAGAGATAGGAATTATTTCGGCACTCGAGTCATAGTTGCTAAAGACTAGAAAATATTTTGAGTAAGAAATTCCATTTTGTTACACATTTCTTTAGTCAACATACTCATTACTATCATATGAAATAAATATTTAATTACGAGAAGAGGTATATATATATATATATATATATATATATATATATATATATATAGTAGTAATGCGTTACCAAAGAAGGATATGAAATTGTTCTGAATACCATTTTATATATTTATAAGTTGTAGGCAAACTGAAGTCACTATTTCAGAACCGCAATTTTCGTTCTCAAAGCACATTTATTCCTTCGTAAAATTTCAATGTCATGGCAGCTAGGTAATTTGAGTTCATAAGTCTCTGACGTTCCTCGAATCATTCAGTATTGATATTTTGGCACAAAGTTTTTTGTATATATCAAAACAGGAATTCTTTTTAAAGAATAGTGCTCTCACTGATTTTTCAGTTAATCAACAACTATTAGTAGCACTGGAACAAAGTGTGATATTCCGAAATCCTCAATTTTAATTTAATTTTCGCGTGAAAAAGATTTAGAGATTATACAAACCTAAAAAACAATGAAAATTGACATTTAATAATTCAGCATTGTGAGTGAGAAACAGCGTTGTATGAAATGGAATGACATTAAATTCGGTCCATAAATCGATTCGACTTTCGAGACACACTTCTCAGGGAGAAATAGCCCATTAAGAAAGAAGTAATTGGGCTTAAGTTAGCCCATTAAAAGTTGTTTTTTACAGAACGGCCACTTTTGCAGCACAGGTCTACTTGTCGACATGACCCGCCACTCCTTCACGGGCACGCGATACCGTTCCCATAATATGTATGGGCAATTAAACTCTTTCAAATTCTAAAACACGAGAAGGAATATTTTCAGGAGTTATAAAGTTTTGAAAAGTGATATTGTATCTACTAATGGCGGATAAGAACTAGTTGTGTACGACAAATATTGCTAATATAATTCACTAATATATTTATAATAAACTAATATAACGCAGGTATGTACTCAGCTGACTAATTGTCACGCTTGAAATAGAATAGCTATTAGTTCAGTAATAATTATTTTTATTAATTGTTTTAAATAAAATATTGTTATTATTAATTACAATAATCCTGCAATTTACGAATTTAATCAGTCTGCATAAATGAAATATTTGTTGTACAAATTTATCTTATGCCTTAAGACCCACTTATATTATAAAAGTATAATCGGGAGTGTTCAATAATTCTGTTGACTTACATTGTTATGGTAGTCATTAGAACAATTGAAGTTATTCGATGGAAAACATTCGAATTTCATAACCTTGTTATCGATTCTGTCTTGATAATTCACTTGATGAACATTTTGCGCAGTTTGCTGTATTCCCTTAGTCCAGTAAAATAATTCTAGCCGTATTCTCTCCAATATATCGATTTGTCTTTCCTGAATGTATGACAGCGGTACCGCTTGCCAAATGGGCCACGCAGCCCAACTCCACTATCCACCGTTTTATTAATAACATTATATAACGTTATTTCTTCTTCGTGAACAATATCGAAGTCCACCACTATCGAAACATCAAGTATTTTGTTTCGAAATGAATAATTCATATTTGTCCCGGGGAAGGCAACGTTTTAGTCAATCGTAGGACCTGCTACACTTTCTATTACAAATTCTTTACATTTCGAGGTTTCTTTGCCTGTGAATTGGTTAAAATTTGTACTATTTAATGAAACGATATAAATAACATAAAACTGAATTTAAATCAACCTGTTAAACGTAGGGAATAATTAGATAGCGAATTAAAAGATAATAATTTAGACATGCCGAAACAATGAGATTTATTGCAATTAGTAATTTGAATACAAAATGAAGGAATTCTATTCTTATGAAGCATACAACGAATATAGTATTATATTTTGAACTAATTAAACCAACCTATTTTTTGATCAATCGAGAGACATAAAACGAGTTACTATTTTTAATACTATTCCAGTATAGCGCTACTACTGATTTTGTAATATTATTGCATTGGCATTGGTGCATTGTTATTCCATTGTTATTGGATAAAAAAAGGAACACGTACAAATGAGATATGCAAAAGTGAAAAAATAAGAAACGCGTACAAATAACATATGCAAAAATGAAAAAAAGAAAACAATTAAGGCAGTAATAATGAATAGTATTCCTACAAAACGCATATTATCTATGAAAGTTAATCGTCGGGGTTTATTAATTAACCCTATCTGTAATTTCCATTTCATGGAATCGATTTTTTCAGAACCGAATTGATATCGTGAAATTAATTTCTTTTCGGCTGATAGTGAGAAATCGGTTTTGAACCGAATATAAATCGCCTTTCTGTACGCGGGGCACTTCGTGCGGAAGCCAGATAATATGGGATATGTTCGACAGGGCAGAAAACGTATCTTAATATAGACACGCTCCGCTGGCAATCGATAGACCTTTGTCGGAGGTCAGTGTCTTTTGTGAAACACGTACCGGACGTAGACTCATGATGGGCGTTTTGGATGTACGTCGTTGGCACTCTTCCGTGACAAACATATACCTTTGTGACAAAATATTATATTGGCAAAGGTGATAAAATTCCCGCGTACTACCCGATATGACTCGTTTGAGTATACTCTCGAATACTCTTTGACTATTAAAACTACTCAGAATTTATGAATACGTGATTTTATTGTGTAGTACAGTAAGAGCATGGCAATTTACCACGAGTCATGATTACCATCGACATCTACTTAATAAATTATAAACCTTTGAAATTTGCAAGAAAGAAAATTACCAGAGATGATGAAGGATATACGACGTGATTTGGAAATTACCCATTACTGTAACAATTTTCACTTGACTACATCATTTTTCTCAGTAAATATATTCCACTGGTTCTTTCAAATATGCCTTCTCTTTCCTGTATAAATAACAAGTCCGAATACAAATAATTTAAGCTTCTGTGTGGAAAGTGCGACACTAGGAATGCGTTAGTTAAGAGTGACTTGATGGGTCGCTTAATTTAATTATACCCGGATGACATAAGACGTCTAAAGGTCAATAAATGTACACTTTTTTCTGCCAGAGAAGTGCGTTACGACACAGTCTGATCCGACTCACACTGTCGGGTGACGTTAATTAACTACAGTAGAGATTTACCAGCACTTACTACCGTTGAAACAATTAATTCAATTATTAATTCAACTTACCATTATAAATATTATGGAAACACTAAATTAACAGCTAATTCAACACCTCTGAGATTACGAAATGATAATTGTGGTCCGTTACTCCCGCTGTGTGATCTCCGCCTCAATTTTACACAAATTTTGCGAATTAGTAAAATTGTGGTTAATTAAAATTTACTTATTTAAGACGGGATCCTATTAATATGAGCATGACTTCCTGTCAAACAATTGTTTGATTCACGTTAATTTAAGTTTAAAAATGGGTTATATTTCAAAATCAACAAAAGGAGGAGGGGAGGGGGTTCGTAGCTCGGGAGTCCCGAGGCGGGGCAATAGTGGGTCCCAGAATCTGAATTTCAGAGCTAAATCTAAATCTCTTTCTCTGTTGAGATCGATCGCAGACTAGCGGAGAACGGGGACGCCAGTCTTTATGCGACAAACCTCGGCTAATGTCCGCCGCAGGAAAATAACAATATAAATCTAGAGTGGCCTGAAGGAGCATAGAACGCGTCGGGCGGGCGCTGATATTCCTCGAAGCGACTGTAATGCTTTTCCGGTCCAGCGAGTAAACCTCTGGCTGGTGTCACATCTTGTTTAGTTCATGCAGACGTTGCTTGCTTAAATATTATACGGCGGAATGAAATATTCTGTCAAAATTAGCAGTGTATTACACAGCCAGTTTATTTTGATCCCCGGAATATCATCGTGCTAATAATTTCACATCGCCTTTCCCATGCTGCGCTAGATAGGTTTCATTTCCTGGTCATCTCCACCAGCAGTGTGTTAGTAAGACAGTGAGTCATTTACGAAAGGAAACCTACTGAAGATCGCTAGACACTGAAATTTATCTAGCGTGAGACCGATTTAGTGATTCATCGCAAGATAAATGCAATATGTTGAGGTGATGGTGTTCCTAACAGAATATTACCGACGATAAAAAAAAATATTAAAAATGTAAACTATTCGAACTATGAGATAGTACGTAGATAATTACATGCTGTCATTTTACGGACACGTAATCTAATGATTACGTATTATTTACACCGGCGCACCTGATGTTAAACGGGTCAACGTGACGTTAAATTTTATGAGCGCTGTTTTTCCTTAGTGGATTTTTCTCTGCAGAAAATATTCGACCGTATATGTATTAGTCGACACGAACGGAGATGGAATTTATTAGGGTTCCATATGCATGGCGCGACACTTTCCGCTGGCTAGGGTTGAATGAATTAATTTTATTACATCTGTCGCATAGACCCTTATTTAATAGTGTTGTACTTCGAAATATCTACACCGACGGAGATAGGACCTAAATAAATTACCGTGACATTTGTCAACTGTTCAATTCAGCCAGGAATTAAAATACATGGCAAATTACGATTTATGTTACTTTTATAATAACTATTATAACTATTATTTATAATAAACTATTATTGTAATTTATAATAGAATTTAAGGGCTGACGTTCGCCCTCCAGTTAGGGTTATACGACACGCAGTGCGGCAGTTATATCCCAGTTTCTTGGTGACATGATTACATTCCGATGATTACGTCCGCAGGGAATCCTGAGAACGCTGGTTATCTCGACTGAATCGAAATAATTTTCAGCGGATGAAAATTGACCATTCGGCGGAAAACATACCGGTACTCACCTTGCAAAGCGAAGCAGTTCCGCGGTACGGCCGTTTTTTTTTTGCGCGGTGAAGGAATATTTATTTTTCTCCATTCGTTCAATTCCACGGACCGCGCCGACCGGCAAGCTGTGTGACACAACGCTGCAGGTCGGTGTTCCACTTTCCCCTGAGCAAACACCCATCATCCATCCTAAATATCAGAAAAGCATATTGTCTGATTCCTTATTCCGCATTTCTTTCTTCGAACGTTTTAGCGAACACAATTAGGCGGCGCCGGGAGAATCGGGTCGACACAATGAAAATGTAAATTCTTCGGCCCTACCTGAATTTTAATATTTATGCCGAATATATTGGGGGCGATTAAATGTAAAATAGTCTCCTCCAATTCTCACAGAGTAGAGTTGAACCGCTTTTCGGAATATGTCGGAGCCCCTTAACAAGAGTGAAAGTTAGTTATTGGTAATTATTCGCGGATTTATTCTCAACTAATTTCCGAAGCTTTCTTGAACGCAAAATTGTTAAACAAGTAATAATAAATAGTAGTGAAACTACTATTTTCGCGCATGAAGCAAGTAATTTTATGACTATAGCCGAACGACTTGTTTATTACAAATTTGTAATACAAACCCCCATTTGTGCTTCCTTCCCTACTTACATTTTGTTACTTACATCGAAACAACTTCGAGTGAAGTTGGACCGTTTTTTATATATGTCTTCGGAAAAAGGTCTCTGATTAAAACAGAGACGATGATCTTAAACGGACTAGAGTGTATATTTCAGTTCATCTATCCTTAACCGAGATTCAGGAGCTCTGAACGGATTCGCCTGACAAATCTGTGCCAAGGATCACCGGGTTTTATCGCCCCTTTTGTTTAAACAAGAAGCGACACCTCGGCTTATACAGTCCACCTCAATACGTTTTCCATATACGCTCCTGGAGAGCAATACAACTCGATATCCTATCCCCTTGTAACGGTTATACCCGACCGACTACTTATGGATGTGTCGGATGCGCCGGGACTTTTATTTCGCAATATTTGACTGATAATAACGGTCATACCAATTTCGCGATGATGTATAAATATGAGAAAATGATATTTTGGAACATGTATAAGATAATATGATTGTTTTAGCAGTGCTGTGTCAGGCACATTGCAATAAAAGAAATAATTCTAAAAACAATTTAAATTATAATTATAATAACAAATATTGAAAATTTTTAAACGATACACAATGAAATAAAAATTCTAACAAACCCGTTTTATCTTCCGGATTGTTTAAACACCAAAATCGAAACTTTCTCAGCACAGAAATCTATTATAATTGCCACCGGTAGGAATAACTCCTGCAATCGGATGTGCCGTTTTCCTCATTCAGAGACAGCGCATTAATTAACCGAATAATCCACTTCCCGAGCCTGAGAAAGCCGAACTTGAACTGAAAAACGGTGTCCGATCCCAACTAAAGAGATGCGAACCCACCAGTCCACGATTCCAGCGGAACAGGAGTTTCTTTGGCCGCAACATCCGGGAAAAGTCATAATACCTACACCACTGAGAAAAAATATATAATGGGTTCTCTCCCCTCCCCGGTTATTCAAAAACATAATGGAACGAAATCAGCATATCTTCTGTAGTCGTATCAATTCATCGCGCAGATCGAATTTTTATTAGTTCATTTTTATAAAATTGAGCAGACAAAAGGGGTTTACGAAAAAGGGCCGTTCTAGTTTGAAATTTGGCTTCATAAACTGCCGTAGGAAGGAAACAGATAGTTCTGAAAAGGGTGTTTCACGCCAAGTGGTTGACAGCATGCTAGTGTCAATACACCGTAGATTAGAAGCGAATAGGCGAGTGGAATCCGATGTTCGGACGAGTGAGGGAAACACATATAATAAAGGAGCAAGTGAAAATAAAAAAAAACGTCCACGAATTGGGTTGATAAAATTTGAACTAGGCGGCTTAATTTGAATGTTGAATGTGGAACTACCTGCCGGAATCTGGCGTTGACGTTGGTGTTATTTTAATATCATATAATATCGGCAGCATTATGTTATATATTCCGGAGCCACTTCGGGGCTTATCAGAGCCAAGGCCAGGAAGAGGATCAGATATTAACGCTCATATTTGCGAACTGGGTCGACTTAACTAGCTTTTCAAATTTTAATTAAATTTCGGTTGGCGCCGCGGAGCGCATACCCGGGCGGTTATTCATTAAAAAGTGGTTCGATCCTAACCCCCGGACCCAACTCCCCTCTCACCTGGCCGGATGTTGAACTCGCCCTGATTCTGTTTTTTACGCGCCCGTAAACGTTCTCTGTACAAGGTACAGAAAAAACAACGCACAATAAAAAAGTGCGAAAAAAGAGGACCCCGGATTCGGTGCGAGCGCGCCCCTTATATTTCGGTACGTTATTTCAGTTCGGTTGTTGTTTGAATCAACCCGTTTAAAAATTCATTTTTACATTTTTATTAATTCAGAAAACGGGCGCGACGCGACTGTAAGCGCCAGGGCCGGGGCCCTCTCCTAATAGACTACCGACCGAGTCCCCGAACCCTAGAGTGCCATTAGCGCGGATGTCCCCTGTGTTACGTCTAGACTTTTGTTATGGTCGACGGCCATTGCCGGCGGACTGGGCTAACGCGATCTCCGGATAAAATGTCGCCGGTTGCCGAGGCGAGAATCTCAAATTGAAATTCGTTTCGGTGAAGGCCTACCTGTTCCTCCTAGTGACATTGACTCCAAAACGATATTGTAAATCGGCCGAAGGTTGTCAACTGGACCCGCTCTTTTTGAATGGAGAAAGTGCCTCGTCCGTTGAATTGGATCAAGTTTATTAAATCCACCTCTTCCTATTGTATCAATTTCGTTTCTTTTATTCTTGACTATTAAATATAATTAAGAAACTAATAATCGATTTATGCTATAAGGGGAGATCGAGTGTATTAAATAGTGGGGTTCGTACTACAGGATTTCTTTTACGCGTTTTAGAAGACGCGTTATAGTGTTACTCGTTATGTAAATATTCCATAACCTCTCTTTAACTTGTTATTCGTGGATATAGAACAACAAATAAATGGAATATAACTTATTTTTAATGGATAAAAATGAGTTTATTAAACGCGCAATAATTACACTTGTTTTTTCTTATCGACCGTTAGTTTTGCAGAATGTGTAGTGAAATATTCCTTTACGACTTAGAGTTACAACAACTTCTACGCTTAACAGTAGACTTGGTTGAACTAATAAACACTTATCGATATTTACGCGTAGTCTATCTATTATAGAAATGTTTACTTAGGAGGACACACAAATGATAATTGAGATAGCGACTAGATCGTACTAATGTTTAGATTGATTTTCTTTCAGATGACTTTGTCCGAATGGCAGATCAGGCAGCTGTGCATAGTGACGAGGAACATCCTGCTGCAGCAGCCGATGCTGCTGGAGCTGTCGTCGCCGGTCAACATCGTCGGCGACATCCACGGACAGTTCGACGACTTGCTGAGGCACATGGACAAACTGGGCTACCCGCCCTATGCCAACTATTTATTCCTCGGCGACTATGTCGATCGGTGAGTTCGACCGATCTACTCCACTCAACCGTCACTCCAAACTAAATTTACTAATATAAAATCTAACTAAATTTTCCTTACATCTACCCATACTCATACATTTAATTCATTATTAACATTACATACAGACACGCAGGAAAATATTAATGCATAAGACACTCGGGCTTTTTTAATTATTATATACTGAAAAATTCGGTTACCAAATTTACTGTCGGGTGAACGAATCTTAACATTGAAAGGGGAGACAAAAAAAAATAAGAAACTATGTAAGCTACAAAACTAAGTTAACTATGATAGTTTAAAGTAGTATTAAGAAAACAATTCACTTAAAATTACTTAAAAAATTTACTCTTATAAAAGCATTGCTTAAAATTTCTGTAGTGGAGGGATTAACAAGATGAAAATCTTCATCATCAATTCTTAAAAATGCAGACATGAAATAAATAATGCAATAATCAGCGTATCTAAAAATATACTAACTAAAGAAAGGCCTAAAAAACACAATTATTTTCATCTTATCACTTTATAAAAAGCACGGATTATGTGCTATAGCACATAGGAATACTATTGGATATTATTAACTTTTCTTGAATTATTCTCTAATCCCTTAGGATTAGCTTCTTGGATGGTTATGCATATGCATTATTGTACATAATTTTTTGTTTCTTTGCTGGCTCGCGAATATAGTAAATAAAAAATAGCGCGAATACCATTAATCCCACAGAACCGGTTTGTCGGACACGGCCCAAGCGGTATTCCGTTTATGGAAATTTCGCAAGCTAAATGTGGCCGAATTTAACTGGTCGATCTGAGTGGTCGGCTGGCATTTAACAGATCGAGTCTATTAATATAGGCGTAATGTGAGGGGTCATCACTCATTGGATTCGTCTAGATGAAGCAATAACGAAACGAATAGTACCTGGTTAAAAATAATTAAAATCAGAACGGCAGAAGAAATAACTAAATAGCCTGATCCAGATTAGAAAAATTCCTTTTATCCTAATTAAATATATTAAATTCACCTTCCTGGAGAATGTAATAAATCTTAACTAATATATACATATTTTATTTTACCCATCGGATATGCATGGGATAAATGTTAATCTGTCGTGTATTATTGAAATTAAATTAGCAAGATGGTTTATATAGATATAAAAAGGCTCGAGATTCGTTGTAATTATTAATCTAAAAAATACTATATTTATGTAGATGAATAAATGTCTTTTGGCATTATAAAAGGTAGCATTTGAAGTCAAAGGTAATTGCGAAAGGCCCACCAGGAGGGGTTGGGAGGAATCCGGCTGGCGATGAGTCCCCTGTCTGAAAATGCGTTGAGGCCTTGTTTCTAGTTGTGTGCTGCTGATCAGTGGGTCAAGTACAACGTCCCTCCTCCCTCCGCCCTCATCCCCTCGCCCCTCACCCACGGAGCCTGCCTAATCCAGGAACACGGCCTATTCCAGTTTCAAAACGACTGCCGTATATAAATAAAATGTAAAATATATTTCCTCTCCGCTGTTATTCGAACAAGAACGAGGCGAATAGAATCGTCGAAGGACGAATTCTGCGGGTCCGTTGGGACTAGCTAAATATTATATGGTGGGCGGCCGTGCTCACCCCCCCCTTGTCGTCCCTTTTCTTATTATAGCCCTCATCACCTCTATTCAATAGGATGTCCCCACCAATGTCTCGACTGGTTTTGTCGCCGCTCCAGATCTCAAATTAATCGACTCTGTCGTGAGCCGATGTTGTAACACGAAACTTCAGTTAGCAGAGGCTTGGAGGTTACTCTTCAGCCGAGAACGGTAGAATACTTAATTGCTTTCTGTTGGTTCTCGGGGCGATACACGTAAGAATATTTCAGCCGAAAATCGGCCGTTAAATATTTGCTATTAGAGCAGCATGTGAAATATGGAGGAAAATGTCAATCCGGTCGAGGAGACCGTGTCGATGATTGCACAAGAAATCGAGTTTATGTATTGTTTTGAAATGTTTATTAGATCAGATTTCATCGTCCTCGAGTCTACATTACAAATTTCACGGTTGTTTAGTGCTCAATTTGTAAGCTCCATTCACGTATATCGTTAACGATGAGAGTTGATGCGGAGATCCGACACTCCGAGTACAGAAACAAGTTCGGACGTTGACTTTCCCTCGGCTGGGACTTCATAACAAAAAGCAAAGAGAAAGCTGAGACAAGTCCCGAACCAAAACAATTTAATCCATTCAGTCTGGACTTTTGCGCAACACTTGTCCGTTATGAAATATTTGAGCGTTATATTAAGGCGTGTTTGTCGTCGACGCGGCTTGTTTTATCCACACAACAAGTCTTGCTTGTATCCGAAGCGCCTGAACATCCGCTACTTAACATTTATTTAGTGTTTTCTCTTCAAGTTTATTTTCTTAGTTACAGTAAATAAAATGTCCGTTTAATGCTCAATCACCTGTTACTCCAGTGATTTTTTTATCGGTCATTATTTGTTTATATTTCTATTTAATATTACAGGATTAACAACGAGAACAGATGGTACTTTATTGTTTAAGAAATTAATTTATAGAATAGACGTATTCAAAGAATGAAACGGTCATAAAATAAGATTACGGTCTTAACATAATTAAGATTAATGTTTATAAAGGTTATTATTAATACAACGTTTGGTCCAAATCGGTGTTGCCAATCTTGAGGTTAACAAGAAAATAGAATAATAGGGTTCCGCATCCAGATTTAAAATTTATAACCGCTTTGATAATATACCTTATGCATAACGTATTTTAAAATTTGAATGATTTTCCATGGCAATTTGTGGTGTAAATAAACACAACGATAAAACTATAAATAAAGACACTTGTCTCATCAAGTTGTTACGGATGAGAGACACAAACAATTTGAAAAATCTACTATTGTTCCGTAGATTTCGTGTGTTTCTGTCTCCTCTCGCTGGTTTGGACTTTACTACACCAGTTTCGGCTGCTCGCCATCTTTCAGTAGCGGTGTTAGGCACTTTGGATGTTTTTTGGGCATTTTTTTTGGGACATAAGCCGATTAACAAAATCCCTCCCAACCCAAATAAGACAAACAACATCCCCCAAAAACATAATAGCAATTCACATATATATACATACGACAAACAGACAACCACCACAGTACAAGTAACAGTGACAGTGCAGTGAGGATGCCCAAAAAACATCCGAAGTACCAAAATGACTAACACCGCTACTGAATGTGGCGACCAGCCGAAACCGGTCTAGCGCAAGACCAAACCAGCGAGAGGAGACAGAAACACACGAAATCTACGGTATTCCAACCCCTCGCAGACTACAAAACAGGTGTTCTAAACTATCTACTATTGTTAATTTTGCTAGTAAGCAAGAAAGGTGGGTTTAACAGGTATACACACAGGTCAGTGTAAATTGTATTTTTCCCACTATTTGATTATATCCCCACCGGGACATTGCATCAGTGCTCGAGATTTATTATCCCTTTTACATAACCCGTTGGCATTGTTCTTGTGTCAAGACAAATAAGCACTAGTTTCTCTTTGTTTTTTCATTTCAGATAGGATCCCTGTTTATTTCCAGATAATGGAAATTCCGTAAAATGGAACGGACGTTCGCTGAATTTTAACTTTAGTGCGATATTGCCGAATAAAACAAATATTTTTTATACAAGCCGCATAGTAGTAAGAACCACATTCCATATAACCTACCCGAGAAATTATTTCACAAACCATCGTAGACTATTTTCTAGTTCATTATTGTACTTGGAAAGAATCTGACTGCTTCTTCTAGACAATATTTTATATTCCAAACGATGCAGTCGTGATAAACAGTACGCCTAACTTGCAATATCACTGGCTAGAGAAGTTCAAATTGATATTTGACACAAGTTTGGCACGGTGCAATATGAGCAAGGACGACCCCCGAATCTTGCCAACATGATGCCGACACACTTATCAAAATTAGAATATTATCGAACCTTTCCAAACTCTAAGACGACGATTCCTTTGGCCGACAAGTATCGGCTGCAAATATTGCGTATATTACCCCGTATTCCTTAAACCATCAGAGAGCTTTATCCAACCACGAACCTGTGAGCAATGCAAAACATCTATTTGTAGGTACGGCAAAAAGGATAATCGTGTATCCCGAACAACTCTTGAAACCCTGATATAAAACAGAGAAAAGTCTTTGAATTCAAACTCCATTTGACCGATTAAGTTTCACCGATTTACCTACCGGCTCCTATGTTCAGTAAGATAACGACGGCAGGGAAGTACTCGAGGAGTTTTCTGTTGATATAAAGTTCTGGCCGTTAACTCCTATGCGATCTTTTCGTCTCCGCTTCACCACCTCTTTACCGTTACGTGGTTCTATTTTCTGTTTTTGGATCATCGCCAAAAAATAATGACAGAAATAATTAATTTAGTATTAAAACGGGCTCGTATTTATTTCCTGCGCTGAAGGGAATTACAAGCGAAATTTCATTGAAAGATCAAAGTATTTTAATTGAAAAAATACTATCATTTAAGGTAAATAAATTCAACAATCGAGACAAATGATCTACCTAATAATCGCCTAGAATATAAAAATTAGAATGTAAGGCTAGGCTAGAATATACTGTGATATTAGGTTCTAAATTAAGCTCAAGTTTAGTATACGAATATTTTAATTATCTAGCCTTATTCGCGTTAGTCGTTTTAAATTAAAGTTTTCAAATACACGCTACAGTGTACCTTTATAATGTAGGAACATTAGATGCATTGTAAGTAGCTTTGGTTTTTTGTGGACTAAAATGAGTTGTGGATTGAAAAACCGGGTACGAACAAAAGGGAGCAGGAAGTTGTGTTCCTTATACATTCCGTGTCGAAGTTCACCTCATTGTCATTCAGAATATGCCGTGTGCGCGGATCCGTCTAGGAAGCTAGCTGACCGTGAAGCCGACTGTCTATTTTGAACCGGTAGGAGGGGGCGGGCGGGTGTAGTAAGTATAGGAAGGGAACGAGTGGCGGGAAGGCGAGCGGGCGTTTGCCAGAGTTTGACGTCACTGGCCCAACCGGAATAGATTGCCCGACGGCGTACACCAATCCTGTTTTTATTGCCGGCTGTGTGTTAGAGCTGCCGCGGATGAGGGGTCACACCGGTCTCTCTCAATTAGCCGCCTCCCTCTACCGCGGTCGGATATCTCGAGAGCAGGTTGACAGCGGCGCGCCGAGCGTTGAACCCGCGCTTTATTTTCAAGCCCGCCGGCCTACTTTGTAAGACGAGTTACCCGGAAAAGGAGAAGCGCCGCGCATACGAAATAGGCCCTACGCCGGCCTCTTTCCTTTCCGACCGACCCTACAACTCTGCTAAATCCCCGGAAATGAGCGAAAGGAATGAGGGCACAGGGAAAGTATAAGTAAACACAATTAAACTCGATATATTGATGAAACGAAGGCCCGGTTGTGTCTTAAAATTTTGTCGTAGATAGACCCTCGTATAGGTGTATCACAAATGCGAATCGATATGTCGCGAATAAATTACTTAGAAAAGACCATAATAACAGGATAGTTTAATTATGATGTTTAAGTAAAGTCTATCATGTGTACTCTGCACTATCTACAATAGGTAACGAGGTATTTAATTAGCTAATTTTCCAACCAGTGCTATCCTAATGCTATTAGGGATCTCCGAGGCTCCAAACTGGCAGTCATCCCTCTCGCGACTATACTCCCTTATATTGTTGTTCCACAGCCAAGGTCCTTCGCCGACGGGAAGGCCAAATTTCGCAAATCGTAATAACTTTCGATTACCTTCGTTGAACGTAGCCTCGGCCGGCGAAGACCGTGAAGCCGGTTAGGCGGAAATAGAGTCGAAATTAGTGAAAAATAAAACCGCGCGGAGGATACTCGTAGGGGGACAGGTGCGGAAGGAGGGGAAAGGAGCGCGGGACGTACAAGATTGATTTGTCCCACCGAGCTCCGAAATAGAGCTGAGTGTATCTATCGGCTCCGGTGTCGCCACTTATTTATCCCAGCCGCGAGGACAGCGCTCGGGTCTATCTCTCTCTCTCTCTCTCTCTCTCTCTCTCTCTCTCTCTCTCTCTCTCTCCCTCTCTCTCTCTCTCCTTTCCTCGTTATACCCATATCTCTCCCTGACTGCCCGATATTTTTACTCGCCCCCCAACCCCTCCTACCCATTATCGTACCAAATAATTTACAGGCTGAATTACGCTGAACAGTTCCAACCACTACAAACACTAGTTACACAAATGCGAAATTACTCCGTCAATAATTCCAAACGTAATCTTCATCCTGCTTCTACGTTTGGGCATTCCTGTTAACAAGCGCCAATTAAATATTTCCTTGTAATAGACGAACGATATAACAACCGAACCGGACGAAATAGCCAAGTGTCCTGTTACCTTTTGGTGCCGGGAGAACGTTCAGGCTGATCAGGAACTAATAAATAGAGTGTCTTTATTTACTCTTTATAAAATGAAGGGACGGACTATCTTTCTGACCCTGTTATTATTGCTAACTGTTATTATTATTACTGCACGTAATGGACGTAAAATTATGCTTATAATTTTGAGATGAAAATTATAGTAGGCGGGTCACTTAACGCGTGGGAAAAGATCCCATAATCGACAGCCCGAAATAACGGTGGCTTCACCTTTGAAGACCCTGATACATTTCAAGGTCCTCCCATTGTTAAGAATGCTACCAGTTTGTACAACACCCCGTGTTTAATCCCTCTGATTGTACAGGGAATCTGAGAAATCCAAATCTTATCAAACCACGGCTGTTTGAGTTCCGGTCATTGAATAGGTTTTAAACGCTCGCGCAATCGATTCATTTGTCTTCGCCGATATCCCTCGGTACCGGTAAATAAGATAAGGTTGCATTTATATTCGTATTCCTTCCTTACTATCAATGATGGAAATCATTCATTGTTACATAGCCTCTTTTAATACTTGAAATCGAACAGTATTTGTAAGTCAATTAAATTGTCGGTTCACGGACGGGATAGATAAAACGTCCGTTTAAACCTCTTATTTCAAGAAACAAGAAATGAAGAAGACAATGAAAAATTCGTCTACTGAAATCATACGCAGCACAGGCTGCGTTATTGGTTGTAAACTAAATGTAGCAATTAATTATGTCAGAACTTAATCGCTTCGCCATATCACGTTATATATAAGAATTTATCTTGAAGATAATTTCGTGCCTTATATTAAGAAATTAATCAGCGATGTATTATTCGAATGTTGAAGATTTAACGAATGAGCAGGGAATTTATGAAGTTCCAAAGCATTCCTGCGGTCGTGCTGCAAAAAGAGCCTAGTTATTTTTATAACTAACATTGAACCTCGTCTTAGGTTGGCCCCGGTGGTTATAAGAAATTCGCTTCGGTTGATAACGAATGTGTGACCTAATTAATTCGACATTCTTCTAACAGTTCTCTGTGAACTCCATACCGAGTGGAATGTGGGAAATGCCCAATGAACTGGCGCCGTAACGCTTCAGAAATTGAGCGCAGAAACTCGTGATGGCTTTGTCTTAAATAGCGCATTGACCAGCCTAGCGCCGATGTCGCAAGAAAGACGAGGAGAAAGGTGGATTAAATATGACATAGCAGGATGATTCACGCTAACTACCTTCACTCATGAAAATTGAAAAGTGCCTGCACTTCCTCAGCCTGGACCTGCTAGTCGCAGAAATTACCGAAAAATAACTTAATTACAATTACAATCTTGTATTTTATTCCGGTCGCGCTGATATAGAAGAGAAATTTGATGGGTAATTTTGGGGGAAATCACAGTACTTGCATATTTTGTGAAGTTCCATTTAGCATGACTAATATGAAGCAAATCTATGTTTTGTGTTATAATAATTCGTACAACACACTTCAAATGAACATTGCAGTTATGCAACAAATTAGAGTAGTAGGAGTAATTAATACCAAAGGTGCAAATTTTTCAATCGTAAAATAAAAAAAAGGATCAGGAAATTTTAGATCTAATAACCATTTGTAGCATTCGACCTCCATTACTCGTTATTTTCTGGAAAAAAGGTGTTGTTTATAGCACCATTTAACGCCCTCAGCCTCGAGAGCGTGTGGTTTACAGATTATGCTGTCCCACTATAACTGATCGGATATTCCGTGAAGAAAGAAAATCTTGATTCAGTTTTACATCCAGAATCCGTTTTCGAAACGCGCATAGAATACGGTGCACCGCAGCAGGCCGTGTTCTGGCATTACTGCAACTCGAGACGGTTCCTCATTGTCATGTAGGCTGTGTCAACTACGCTTTGGCACCAAGCGAAGTCACCAACGGTACAGAGGAAATAAAGGATCACTCTGGAAACAAGAACGATTTCATACTACGCGTAGACTGAAAATATATATATATATATATATATATATATATATATATATATAGGGCAAATTTTACTAGTATGATGTATATGCAAGTAATGTCGATTTTATTTCGCAATTAATTGGAGATTTTCCGGGGTGAGTTCGGATTCCTGGAATCGAATAAATGTTCAAGTTGGTCGACAGATCAAAGACGTTCTATTATCAAGGAGTGCGAAAGACATCATAATTAAAGGTATATTTCTTTGTTAGTACTATTCGCCACAATTATAAGAAAAACCATTCTATAATGTATAATGTGTGGGAAGTCCCGTCCCGAACCAACGGGATGAGACATTATGACTTGGCGTTGGTGACACAGTGACCCACTAATGTTAGTCGTAGTCTTTTGTTGGGGTCCTATCTAATATATGTGCCAGCAACACCCTACTTACTGTCCACCACCCCTGAGAAGAGAAAAATAAGAGAAACATCCCAGAGTTGGCAACTTTTGGGCTTTCAACACAATGTTCCGAAAGCCAAGCGACTCCATACGCGACTTCTCGCCTATGAAGATCAATAGATCGTCTTGACGATGAAAATCTAAACTCCGGCAAGAGAGACGAGTATGTGGAAGTGTTCATTATGCCAGCCAACGATTCGGTACCGGGAGGCAGCGTCCGAATGCGCAATCTCAAGGTCCACGAAACGTGGCTTCATCCAGTTCCGCGAACCTCGAATACTTCCTCCACATTAGTTCTTTGTTTTGTTTGACTGGATATATACGTTTGATTGTTGTAACAAAGAGAATTATAGTAGTTGGCGGAGAGAATTATAATAGTTATAGTAGTGGTTGAATTATAGTGGATGTCGCAGGCACCCCCTTAAATATCTCATTCTAAAATATTATATGAAAACGGAGTATATGTGAATATTTTATATATGCATATATTTATATACGGTACATCTACCGGGGCCAGGCTGCTGGAGCGAATTAGTCTTCTTTCGCATTCAAAATTTAACAGCTTAGAACCGCCCAGTTGTGAGATCGGGTTTGGGCCTTCGGCGGGGCCGGGACCTGACCCAGTTTAAATGAAAACCCACCGACAGTTGAATTACTCTAATGAATTAAATGCGAGAGGGAGGAATTTATATTTAACATCCAAGTCTCCATTATACAATCTAGACTATTGTTCCTTCCTGCCGTCCTGTTTCATAATTGGCCCACGCCTATCGTCCTCGTCCAACCATTTACAAGGCATTAATTTCAACATAGGCATTGCATTACATGTCGTAATGTGGGTGTGTGTGTGTGTGTGTGTGTGTGTATGTGTGTGTAAATTAAGATATACTGGTTGAAGTAAGATTTCGTTCCAGCTCAAAAATAGATGCTCGTAACCCTCATCCCTTTCAGTTGTCCTTGCGTTATTTATGCGTTCACTTAAATATCCATAACCCTTGCTATTGTCCGGCTTCCCTATCCCCGTTGACTCCCATTTAATTTGTTAGCATATATTACAAACGACTGGGACACAATTTCTGGAAATACTACTTAGCCTCAGTATAAAACTATTTTGCTTCTAACTAAAAGATTTTAAAATAAACGATACCATTTGGTATGTGTTCATTAAGTCGATGATTATGACGTGTATTAGCATCAGTTATCCACCTTTGGTTAAGGTTTGATATTTATCAACTGGCTCTTAAATATTTATCGGGCCGATAAAATTAAAGTTAGTTGTTCAAAAACCTTTAGATTTAATTATATCTGTAAGAACAGGTGACTGGACGGTAGCCAAATTTGTATTTTTCATATTTTTAAAACAGTGTACTGCCCTGGTGAGGGAACCAGTGGTAGTTTATCAAGAAAATATTGCCGCGTTTTTCCTTTCTCCTGAAAATATTAAATCCGTCCTCTAAAATTAAATTAGTAACTTTTAGCCTGGGAATAGCAACACTCCTAAGGACCACCCTAACTCCTCGCCTAAGATAATATTAAGGAGAAATGATATTATCGAAATAAAACCCAATGTGGGATTATATTTCATTTTTACATTTTACTACATATTATATTGATAATTTTTAATAGTACCATTATACATTATTATTGTTATTGTATTAAAATATTACTATTTTAATAGTAATATTTCATTTATATAGGTCCTCTAAAATGGAACTCATATAATTAATCCATCCTAATACAAACAAACAATATCAGTATTGCCTTTTCGGGATACCCACAAAGTTGAGGTCATCTTTTAGGGTTTTCGACCTAACGGCTTAACCAGAGTGGGTGCAGGGTGGTGTGCATAATACGCTAATATTAGAGTTAAAGAACCACTCTTGGCAGACTGAATTGAAATGTGTATAATTAGAGCCGTTTATTTGAGAGCCTTACCCGTGTTTACATCCTGTCCATACCATACATCACCGTCACAAATGTAATCCCATTCCTTGATCCGCGAGTATGTATGTATATATATATATATATATATATATATATATATATATATATATATATATATAATATGATTTGATTTCAACTACGGGTTAAATCAGGAGTTGAAATCAATTTAATATATAAATGGCATTCAAATTCAAAATCATCCATTTGCAGTCAAAATTTCGTGCAAATCGCATTAAAAGACCGGAGAGATACTGGCATAAGTAAGGGTGTCGTACTGAAACAGACTCAGAATGAAAGAAACAGAAATTGGTATCCGGGTATTGGTGCCACCCAGCTCAGGTACGAAAACTTTTGAAATTTATTTCATGAAATTTAGATAATTTATATGAAGTTGGGGGGTGGCCTCCCCCCAGCCCCAGTGTGAATTGCGGAGAATAAGTGTTAGGATAACCGCGGTGTGTGAAGCTAAGGCAAAAATCGAGGTCTGAAGGCCGGAGGGCGGACATATTAGGCGCGACCAATCTAGTCGAGGGATGAGCAGTGGCAGGGGGGGGGTCAACGAACTGCAGTCTCGAACTGTCCGACCTTTTCCTTATTCGCTTTCCTCTGCCCTCAGATTTTAAACATCCCTCTGGCACAATCCTCAGTGGACTGACGTTCGGTAAGGGCAGTAAACACGTATCCAACGCCCCCTCCGCCGCCCACCCCGGAGTTTTTCTCCTATTTTTAACAGAGTTCACCGACCGGGTACATTTTCGCACTGGTGGGAGAAAGGGGTTTCCGATCGGAAACGGGAGGAGGAGGATGATGGGTTTCTAAACCTGCGGGTGGGCCGAAAGTGAGTGGGGGCTTCTTCAGCCGAATAAAACTCGTGGAGAAACTCGTCGACGACTTTCACCGCCAAGCAGGAAGCCGGTCCCCGACCACCACAACGATTAAGGATAATTAAATGCATCCCCCTTAAATGCATCCCTGTATTCTTTGTCCGGTCCTATACTATGTATACACGGCCGACATTCCTCATCCCTCCACTGTTCTAGCATCACAATGCTTCTTGACAATGCAATCTCGAGATCATAATCTTTATGAGATTCTATGTTGTTATATGCTTAAAATTCTGTAATAATTAATTCACTATTAACTGCCGTCTATTTAAATCTTCCCGACACGTCGGCGGCTCGATAAATATTATTTTTAATTTTTGGGCCGCGAATATAAAAAGGTTTGCCGTCACCACTTCCATCAGGTCTAACGGATCGAAGGCTCTCTGTCTGCGACCTTACGGAAACAGGCTAATAAATAACTCATGGAGGGGGTTGGTTTTCCCCAGAAAATATCCCTCGAAATTCGTGACGAAGACCTAGGACCGCCTAAATTTAGGAACTATTATCCAAGTATCGACGAGGTCCACGAAAAAACCGGGCCCTACTGACAGCTAGGCACGACCAAGCCCCTCCGATTTCCATCTCGGGACATTTGGCAGGCACGCTACAGGCTCAATTTCAAAACGACACATCGTTGCTAACATCAACATTTCAACCTAAATACTCACACCATTTATTGTAAAAGTACTTATGTAGTTGAAAAAATTATCAATTTTTATCACATTTATCAACTGATTTTATTCTATTTAATAAAGTCAGTTGTATTTCAAACGTTTCTGTCTTTCCTTTTGGCGAAGGAGATTTGTTTTAAATTCTCCATTAAAATATTAGTACTTCGTTATGTTAAACATTATTATTTTTGTTACACAGACATAACATGCCATAACATACATGTCATGACACAACTCAATCTGAAATATATAAATGGAATTATTGTATATGGCTTAGGTAAGTAACGTTTCAGCGCATATAAAATTTAATATCATTATATAATAAAAGAAATATTCTTTTAACATTTTTTCATAGTACACACGCACAGGCGATTGAAGTTAAATATGCACGTATAATTTGTACCACCTAGTCCTCAGTGTAAATCGTCTAAATAACATAGAATAACAGACTGGAACTGTGGTCACCCAGACTCAAATTCAATTGGCTGCCTTATACCTACATAATAATTTTTATTATATATATATATATATATATATATATATATAATATATTTATAAATATAATTATATAGGTTTAAACAATTAATTATTTTACTTAGTTTTATTTATTTGAATTTATTTATATCGAACTATTAATTCGATGCTCGTGTAAAACCAATGTATTTCACAATCCCTGATATAACCTGCGATGACGTTTCAAAACGTGTTTTTCGTGCGTTTCAGGGGTAAGAATTCTTTGGAAACCATCTGCTTGCTACTCGCCTACAAGATCAAATACCCCAACAATTTCTTTCTGCTCAGGGGGAACCACGAATGCGCCAGCATAAACAGGTAGAAAGTGACAAATATTTCTATTATTAAATGCCCGTGTTAAAGAATGAAATGTACATTATAACGAGTGCAGTGAAATAGTATGCAAATCTTAACAGTTAATATTCTATTATCTATTCCCCGATCAAGTACAGTCTCCTTCTCTCAGCCAACCCAAAATTTGTCCCGTCGATACCCCAACCCCCCACCACTATATTTTAAAAGTCAGTGCCACAAATTTCTTCTATTCGAACTATAAATGAATGTTATTTCACAACAGAACGTATCGTTAAATGAGCCTACAATGCGCATTATTATCTGACACGCGTATTGTATTATACAAATAATCAAACAACAATAGCGATGCAAGATTCAATTTAGTGGATCAGATATATTATGTACTGGCAGCCGTTTATTCAAGAGTTTCGTTAATTCTGAAGTTCAAATATGAATAGCTTTAACAATATCCGCTAATTCGTTCGATTGAATTTGAATACTTAATTCGCAATTTCTATTTGACCGCGTTCAAAAATGTCATCAACATACTTAGCTCCGTCTGGGATCGAAACCGCCGTGGCCCAGTGTTCGACACGCACATTTGAAATTAATTCGGGGTCATATTGCTCGGTCAAGGGCCTCTATCCTCTCAGTTTTATTTGACGACGTTAGCGCTCATTTGCCGGCTCATCGGATATTTGAGAAACGGATGGGAAGGAAAGCCCAAACACAACCGAGCATTCCCTCCGCCTTTTCGCGTAATTAGGACAATAGGCCAATTAAATCCTCTGGTAGAGGGAGCCTTCATTGACCCCGAGCCGTAAATTAGTTGCAACTGCAACGAATTTTATATTCTTCTTCCGCTCATTCCGTCTACGCATTGTCTTTGCTGTATTATTGTTTTTAAAATGTAAACTCCGATGATAGTTTAATAAGTAGAGACAAGCGGCGGTTGTTTTTAATATGGTATTCGATGAGTTTACTCATCCCCCGGCTACATTTATGCACTTGTCCCATCGCTTTACCGGTGCCAGTTGAAAAGAATTACTTGCCTGGGAGATTGAGCATGAAAACCTGTTGGGCCCGAGGTGTTCGGTAAGACCTGTGCATAACATGTTTCGTCTAACACGGATACAATTTGAGCGCTCTGTGTGTCGGTAGATTGTAGACCGACATTTTAAGCTTACTGGTCTGCTTTCACTTCTGTGCCCACCAGTTCCATCGTGGATGGTGGGACCGAAATCTGACTGGCAACTATATCGCCGGTGACTCCTAACCCGGTACATAGGTCTGTGTCTCTTGAAAATCTACCTCGGTATATATATATATATATATATATATATATATATATATATATATATATATATATATATATATATATATATATATATATAATATATTATAAGGAATATGTAATACGTGCAGTGAAGTTACTGATACGTTTTGTTTCATATTCATCCGGAAGGTACATCTTCTTATTCAAATTTAAACTGTTTTCAGAATTTACGGTTTCTATGACGAGTGCAAAAGGAGATACACAGTCAAACTCTGGAAGACGTTCACTGACCTTTTCAACTGTCTGCCCGTCGGTAAGTAGCCTTTCGGCAATGGAATTATCTTTACGCCATCTTCGTATATTTGGTTTTTTTATTTCACTTTCATTTATTTATTTTTAGTTACTTTTAATCGCTGCTTATATATTTTTAATAATAAGACAAATACTGCATACAAAAGTAACCCTATTCGTGTTACAGCGGCACTTATCGAGGGGACGATATTCTGTATGCACGGTGGGCTTTCACCCCAACTAGTGGACCTAAATCAGGTTGGAATAAATTCAATTTTCAGCAGTAGGAATATTCCTGATAACATTTCTTGATTACAATGGAAGCAGTACTAGTAGATACGGAAATATAAAGTAATAAACTGTGTGTATTAATAACGAATGTAAACGTTATAGAATCATACAGGTACTAGAAATAGAAACTTTGCTGTGCGTGTGTGACTAATGTCGAAACATAAAAAATATACACTGTTACAATAAAGTCTGGAACTGCTTCCCACATTCACTAGGATGGCTCATACAAATTTTTACTTCATAAAACATAAGTCAGAACGCATTCTATCTGAAGAATATTAAAAGTCTTCGTCACGGAGAAGAAAGATGTTTGTTACAGAAAAAATGTCTTGGGCTCTTGGTTTAAGTAGAATAACTATTTATTAGTCAACTGCTATTGTCGTCTTACAGTTATGTATTGTTATAATTTTGTTTTTTTGCCTTTCTAAAATTATCAATTGAAAGTACTGGAGAATATTTTTAAAGTGCCACCAAATTTGTGGTGTATCTAATCACTTCATAGTATAACCAACATTATCACCCGTGCGTTATATCATCACTTCTCATGCTTATTTGGCCCTGAGCTAAACCGCTTTGGCTTCTTAACTATGGCGATAAATAGAAGACGGTATATCTTTGGGCCATACGAGCGAATCACACGAAACAAGGGCCATACCGTTTCATTAAACTAGCTGGTAGGGATTCCCCTACTAACCCTACTGGTTTTTTGCGTCATCCCAAAATACTTGACACCTTCTGTTACCTACAACGCGATTATTTAATATTATGCATTCGAGACTTAACCTAATAACTGAAATAATAATAATAATAATAATGCTTGTTTCAGATAAGGAAGATTCAAAGACCTTTGGACGTTCCCGACAGCGGTCTCGTCTGCGATCTCCTCTGGGGTGATCCCGATGAGGTTAGTTTATTAACAACATTATTGAAATTTATCGAAAAAACATCTACTAAGTAAAAAATAAATAAATAAGAAAATAAATGTGACCCCTATTAAAATGTTTAGATTATAGGTAGTGCATTATATCGCTCTAAGTGAACACTGCTTAATGGTATGCTTGGCCCTTGGCATTAAAAATAGATTCGGTGGCAATGCATAATTTCGTACAATGATTATTAAATTTCATTTTCTGAACCGACTTCCTGCTTCTGAAAGTCATAAAAATCAGTCAAAAATGTGTAAGAAAATAGTACTCATTTCCTGCTTTGTTAGCGGTCATAGATACACTAAACAGAATGGAACGAATAAAGACAGTAACTCGATACCTATGCGAACGACTGACTAGGATTCCTCGCGCAGAATTAAAGTCATTTGTGTTCGCTGTGAACAAACGGAGGATTTTTAAGCATAATTGAATAAAAATGTTGGAGAGGGACGCGGTGCATGTCCCCCGCGGTATGTTTCGAAGGGTGTAGTGATTATTTAAAAACTGTGTATATATTATTGTTGTGTTGTTTTAATAAAACAGAAAGTGAGCGGCTGGGGCGAGAATGACAGAGGTGTGAGCTACGTTTTCGGTGGGGACGTGGTGCGCAGCTTCCTCCGGCGCCACCAGTGCTCGCTAATAGTGCGCGCCCACCAAGTGGTAGAGGATGGCTACCAATTTTTCTCCAAGAGGGCCCTTCTCACCCTCTTCTCGGCGGCCAACTATTGCGGAGAGTTCGACAACGCCGGCGCCGTCATGTCCGTCTCCGAGGACCTCACCTGCAGTTTCAGCATCATACCCGTAAGTCATTTCTTCACACCCTCTTGTTAAATTTTGATTAAATAGTGTATCGGAGAAAAGGTTCTGTCAACTATTTTATTAATAGTCTTTTAAATAATAAAACGAATTAATTGTGTTCTGTAATCACGACGCGTCGTGAAGATTGTTTTCCTAAATGGGTTAAAATTTACTGTAGGGGCCCCGGAGGTTATCGGGTGTATTCGATATATCGATATATACGGGTGAATCGATGTCGTCAACTTGCCAGTCATATTTGTTTTCACATCGCGTACCATTATTACGGGGTCCGACGGGTTGTGCTTTTTATTTTGATCATTCCTTTGTAATTTGGCGGATTATTTTTTTTAGTTTTATTATATTATTTTTTATATATTTCTTTTCGTGTCATAATTACTTTCTTTCCCTTTACTAAAAAAATAACCCGTCGGACACCTTAATAAAGGTACGCGATGTGAAAACAAATATGGCTGCGCGATATGAAAACAAAGATGGCTGACCAAGTTGACGACATCGATTCACCCGTATATATCGATATATCGAATACACCCGATAACCTCCGGGCCCCTACAGTAAATTTTAACCCCCTGAATGTTATTTTTCGTGAAATGATTAACAAAAATTTTACATTTGTAGCCTGACAAGAAGAAATTGCTAAAGGTGAAATAATAGAATGCGCGAGAGATATTTCATGGATTGTTACATTCTCATCCAGCGGATATGTCCAGCCAAAAGTGATGGTGAAGTCATCAAAAATCAAAATGCTCCTTGTACTACAGAGGTACAGGCTTCGCAGAAAAAAACACCCTCAAGGTACAACCAAAGAAGAATTATATGGCAAATTTCCCATGTTTATTTTTGAAATAAGCAATTTCAATTAATGCTTGATGTACTGTGCCATGAGAGAGTGCACTGATATCCCCCCAATGTAAATATGAAGTTTTTACATTTAATGTTATAGATATAAATATGGTTGAATATGTATATTTATTGAATAAGAATTGTAATTTTTATGTGTATATATGATTTACCATTATATGTAAGAATACAAAATAAGTAAATTCAATATGAAAATTATATTGCATAAGTCATGTGTGAACACTTAATAATGGGGATTTATACTGGGAACAGTAGAAATCCCTATAATCCAACTGATTTTCCTACCTGCAGAAAATTGATCAATTTAGCTTGCCATTATTTTGTTAAGTATGTATATGAAAGGACTTATGCATAGCAACTATTGATTTGAGTTAAACATGAAGAATTTAGTTTTGTTACAGGAAAAGTTGCATTTTTCAAAACTACATTGTGTTTATTCTTGTAAATAATAAAAGTTATAAACAAAAATTGTTTACAATTTTCCCTAATTGAATATTTAAAATACACCTTCACTACAGTTGTAGATGTGGCCCGTTTCCAAATGATAATGAAAAATTTTAGACCTTTAATTTTAAAAATACCCTAAGTTAAATTTCCAATAATTTATTTCATTTGTGGCCAAACAGAGGCAAAAAGGAAATGGCCAAAAACAATTTTACTTTAATCCATTACTGTATGTCCCTAACTTAATGTTTTAATCTGTATAAATTTCAAAAAATTAAACAACCCAACAAAAGGGAGGAATGAAGGGAAATTATTAGCAGCAAAAAACAGGGGCAAGATAACTGTTGATCACTGAACAGAGATTTGCAGATGGATATGGTAGCTTTCATTATCTCAGTATAAACCAACATCAGACTATTAGTGCGATCAATTCTTGTTCTATTTATTTATTTTATACAGTTCTTGGTTTTTACATCAATTTCTAAATTAAATTTCATAGATACAAACACAAATGAACTGATTAAGGACTAAATTGTCTTTAACATATATCACACATAAACTAGAACTCGAATTGAAACAAGAATTTAAATTTATAGTTTCAAATTTCTAGATATGAAGATACAATGAAGTTGTAACAAGTAACAAGAAAGTAAATGTGGATAAATTAGGCCAAGGAACTATGTAGAGTAGCCCAACAGTCAATAACTTCACTATTAATATTAAAATAGAGTTCAATCATTTTTGTGAACACATTAAAATTCAAAGGCTTTTTGGAGGGTTAATTACAGAAATAACACCTTTCACAAAAGGTATTGGTCAGGTTAATTCAGAACACACTGATTCAAATCTTTAAAAAAAGGTTATTACAAATGTTAAGAATAATTGCCCCAGTAATATAAATATTTCCACCACTGCTATTTTTATTGAAACAAATTAAAACAAAAACAGTCTTTATTTTATGATTTTTGTTCAGTAATGACAATGAAATTTCATATCAAACAAAGTTACAGTAGCAGACCACATCAAACAAGTATAATTCTAACCCTAGTGTGGCTTTTAATTTACATAAAATGAAGGGACATCAGAAAAATAAACATCCATATATCAATACAAATAATGTATTCTCAATTCAGACTATCATATATAACACAAAAGAACAGTCACAAGGTCTACCTCATTCTTATTAAGAGGCTCAACCAATGCAAAGATCTCTTCTGGCATTCACTCATTTCTTTAGTAGTTAAACATTTCGGGTTCTCAAATACCCGTGAAGCGAATTAAGAAGTGATATTTCTTCCGATAATTTACTCACAACTAGTGGAAATTACATAGTTAATATAGTGATGCATTCAGAAGCATCAATGTTACATATTTGTCAATGAAAAATTCAACACCACAGCAATACAAAGTATTTTTTCACAACGTGCACTGGAACTTTTATGATGTCCACTTAAGTTTACTTCTTGCTTCATGTATGTAATTTTGCACAACAGCACTTTCTATTTTTCTAACCATATTCTTTCATTTTAACCTAAGTAGAAGTTAGTGTGCTCTGGCAGGACAATCAACTTCCCAAGCCTTCTCTTAATTTCAGGAGCTTAAATCAAGCTACAACAAATAAGTCAATGCATATGGAAGACATTACAGTTTAGTCCAGAGCACATATAACTTGGTCAATCAGTCAAAGTCATGTATAATAATATCATACATTATAGAAATACAAGCTAATATGTACATGAGCAGTCCATACATAGCACACACTTTTATTATATACATAAATCTTTAACATATCAAGAAAAAAGGAACACTGCAATATTAATGTACATCGCATGATAAACTTTGCAACAATCATTTAAAGATTGTAAATAAACAAAACTATATTAAATTTTAATATACACAAAAACAATAGAAACTTAACTTGAAAAATGAATGTGTGAATGATTCATTGCATATTAAAGGTAAATGTACATTATACTATTGATTCCCTGGGCTCGGATAAAACTAATGTTTCAAAATTATCTACCAGCAAGCAGGGCAGCACTACGAAAGGAGACTGAAGCAAATAAAGCGGGAAATAACAAATCAAATATATTTTTTAGGTTACACTGATAAAAAGGCATTTACTCTTAATTTAATTAAAATTACGCTGTATATAATAAACAATCAGGCATAATATTCTTACCACTTACACTGTCATCTAAAAAGAAAAAACAAAGAAATCACCACACAATAAAACTACATAATAGAACTCCTAATTCCAAAAAAATTAATCAAATATTAATACTTTTTAATAAGATTTGACTAGTGCAAATTACAGAAACCAAATGATTTTATTTTCACATATCACTAATTATTGTACATACAAATTATTAAGAGATACATACATCACACAAACAAATTTTCAAAAGTATAGCTACATATAAGTGAAGCTTGTATAAGAATGTAAAAAAAGCTGTTTTTAAAATGTTTGGCACAAAAATATCTGTACAAAACTAAAGGCAGTGTCAAGGGGCCATTATTGTGTGTCCATTAATATATTTAAACAGTAAATCACTTAAATTATATTTGCATGCACATATAATTATTACCTTAAAATAATAACATTCTGAAAGAAAAAAACTCTATTTTGGTGAAATAAAGCTTGATATGAATCAATTATATGTCTTTTCATAAACACAGTTTTAACCGACCCTGAAATCAATGACCATTCAATTAAAAACTATAAATAAAGCCATTAATGCAGATCATTATCAACCATTAAGGGCATAAATAATGTTTCTAAATGGCCTTATTTACTAAAAATTAATTGTAATGAAAGGCTTTACTTTCAGTTAGTCATTTTGTAAGACAGTATAAGTAAAAAACTGAATTTGTTTAGAAAAACAAACCCAAGAATCTTCTTGTAAAAATTCAGTATGTGCATAGTATATAACAATACCATGTTACAGTTTAAAAGAAATTTGTTAAAGGGAAAAATTAAATCACAGATATTTCGGTACAGCCACAGTTTTTTTCCAACAATTAGAAATAGAATATACACTCACATTCACACATTTACTATAAACTCCCAGAATATGTACACTATACATGAGCACTGCTAAGTCCCTCAGACTTGACTGAAATGACGCGTGGAAATTACGAATAAGTGCACTTCTCTTTATATATGTTCACCACACGCACAAAGCTCACTCAAGCCGTAAAATTTATATTTTAGTATAAATTTTTTAAAAAATGTAACATATTTACCACTGTGTTCCATACAACATAATGTCAATGGAACATCTAGCTAAGCTATAGTTTTACATATAATACAAGAAACATTAGTTATAACTAATGTATAATAATAAATAACTACCAACAACTTGATTAAAATAGTATGCAATTTCTGTTTATTTTCACCTATATTTATATAGTATATACAGTGTCACTGATGATATATTTATAATTATTTTATCTGTTTACTGTTATAAGAATTCTGAATACATTTTATTTAAGGAACAGGAGTAGATTTCTACTGTTCATTAAATTACATGTAAAAGTAGTCATAAAAATGAGGAAATATTGGAAAATTGATAAAAATAATGAAATTTTTGATAAAATTTAAATTATATTATAAAACCAGAAATAAGAATTTAAAATATTCTCATTTAAATGACTAGACTATAAACTATTTTTACTGCTTTCACTTTTTCTTTTAATATTCTGTTAAATAACTGATGGGATTGAAAGCAAAACTTTCTGACTAAAATATTCTAAATTCGGGACTAAGCATTTTTACAATAGTCTTATATAAATATGTTACATTGAACATTTGTTAATTACTACCTATTTACAACATATTAAGTACAAAGAAAAGCTGTAACCTACGTAATCAATCTACAAAATTAAACGCACTTAAAAAGTCGAAGTCTTATCTCACCATATGGTAGGTATTCACCAATTATCACAATTCCCAAAAATTTAGCACAATTAAAAATGGACAATCTCATTTTTTCTTTTTTAATAATTATAGATATACTAATATAAGCTCTTTTTCAAAAGTAAACACAAAGACAAAAATGTTCAAATTTACTGATTAAAATTTGCAAAAAGTAATAGTACAACTTTGTTAATATAAAAGTTATCAATTATAACTTAATAAGGTGCTATACCTTTCACTTATCTGTAAAATTTGGCAAGTGAGTTTAACTCTATTAATTTTATTTACTAAACATCAATAATTCAGAAAAAGGTACCGCACCATAGAAAGTCATGCATTAATTTACTATTATAACGATTATGATTTTTTTTTATTACTCTTTGTACCTTATTTGCAATACAAACATTAGGATACAACAATTTTAATATAAATATAAAATGATTAAAACACTATACAAAAATTACAAGTAACTCTCAAATAAATTCCTTATGACTGCTTCAAAATTCCCATTAACCCATGAGTATAATATATATTTTCAGAAAGGTAGGTTTATCGATGTCCATTACCAAGTAGATTAAGAATATAAAGTATACCGAACCAGGTGGATTAAGAATACAAAACATACAATAAAGACATGTACTAAACTAACCAAACTTTTTTCAATACAAACTATATTATTGGTGCTATATTTAAGTCTTAATAATAACATAACAACTATAAAAATACAAAAAACACAAGAAAATTATTTTTTTAAATATGTAAAAACACTTGTTTCAGGGATAGCAAGATCCTACAATTACATTAAATTTTTTATAAATGTATACCAATAAAAAATCAAAGAACAAAATACAAAAATAACAAGAACTGTAATTTGAATAAAAAAAAATAAAAAGAAATTTTATTATCAAAATGTCAAGACAATTCTCATGTCAATTTTAGAAATGAGACTGACTAATCCGCAATGATGAAACTAGCAAAAGGGAAAATGTGGACTCCCATTAAAACCATCAAGATTACCAACAAACATATGAATGTGAATTGCAAATAACTATGAACATGAGCAGAATATAGAATAATTTAAGACCAACACATTTATTAAGTACAAAACACAAACAAATTTAAAGATTTTTTGTTCATTTTATATGACTACTACAGAGAATGGCATAGATGTAATCTCATGACTATTTCATATAAAAGATTAGCATTAGAAAGAGAAAATACTGAATACAGAACTAGAGTTCAGTTCATCAGACTTCATTTTCTCTTTAGAATAATTTAAAACTAACTATTTCTCAATTTGATGTTCTTTCTATGCGATTAATTCCAAATAAAATGTTTTCATTTGGTACTATATAGAAACAATGAATTCTAATAAAAAATTTCGAATTGACTAATATCCCTATGAGCAGTATTATGATTTGCAAAACAATCATTACTGGAACAGAAAAAAGGCCATAATAAACTATACGACATTCAGCCTACACAACTATAGGAAATATGTAACAAAAAGAAAGGCATGGACATCGGAAACCGTACCCTTAGATTGGGCAAAAGGGAGAATGGGCATGAAGACAGAGAGTTACCTACTCTGAACCGGTTGGGTGCCAATTGTGTCCGCCCTCCTGTAATAGAGGAGATACGGTACACGAGGCGACCTAGGATGAAGAACCTGGGCCTCAGTCACCGACTGCACTGTCGCATCATCATACCTGATCCAACCACCGGTCCCTACGTGGAAAACATCACTCAAGTAATGGCCCTTTGAAGCTTCCTTACCGTCATGGTACACAACTGAAAATTTTAACAAAAAAAACATTAAATAAAACTATAACAGGGTTAAATAAAAAATTAAATTAAGCAACATTAATTAGTTTTTAAAATCAATATTTGTAAGTCATAATTATAAGTAATATTTAAAAGGTTTGATGGGATGTTCACATATTTAAATTCAAATTTGTATGTTTACATTTATTTTTAAAATAACCATGCCTATAAATACATACATACACACACACACGCATATCCACTTTTACTTTAACATAATCTAATGCTTACCTGCAAATAATTTGTACTGTCTAGTCTTTGGTCCACTCTTGATTTTGTTCGACAATAGCCCTAAAAGGAAAACAGGAGTGAATGAATGAAAAATATTAGATATTTGTGGTATTTTCATTGGTCCTTTTATGATTTAGTTGGTTTGTACTTATGATTCGGATTGTTATGGTTCAGGTGATCACTACCAGACAATGCTGCAACACCCTAACTAATGCTATCTTAAAAACTAACGTCCATGGCATACAGAACTGTTGACCTCTGGTTTCCAAGATGCATGCTCAAGGTCCTAAGCCACCAAGGCTCCGCATTTATATATTTTTAAGAGATGTTAAAAGTCAAAAATTGTCAATGTTTGAAAATAAAAAATAACTTTTTACTTACTTGGTTCAAGCCTGAGATCAACCGGGAAGTCAAGTGTTTTGACTATTTTCGAACATGTCTGGTGTCTGTAATGAAAACACTTGAGGTGGAGAATGAGGACATACGGAAGACTGTCTAATGACTGTTCTTGCCAAGTCTCAGTCTGACCAGATGAAACACCCTCTACAGGGGTACAACCCACAAGTTTTTCCAGTGCTTCATTCACAGATTCAGAAGTCTATAAATTAAAGTTAAATTATTTTTCAATGAATGTATGATTGAACTTTATTTGTATAGCGCAATAGGTAGCTTTTGACGTGTTATGCGCTTAATGAATGTATGAAAGAGACACAATTTTGATACAATTAATTTGGAATCTAAAAATTTAACTGATTTGAGCTATGCATTAAGAATTTTTTTTTATGGTGGTATGTAATTCTTTCTTCTACAAAAAATAAATAAAAGTTAAAGAAATAAATCAACTTACTCTGATGTTCAAAATTATGAATTTGTTAGAGAAATACTTCTTCTCTAACAAAATATGAATAGATTAAAACTTACAATTCAATATTGGCACTGGTATTGTGACAATGACAACCGTATGGATATATGAACCTACTCAATGTCAAATTATTACATCATGATTCTGTGGCTAAAGATGCACATCTTGAATCATTAAAACTGCCGAAGGGGTGGGTTTGATTCTGATAAAAAATCATGCTAACTTAGATTAAGGAAAAGTCTAAGCTATGTTAGATTGAACTTGATAAACTAGTAGCTCAATAATGCGTAAATAAACAAAACAGATTTTATTGATTTTGGACTAAACTAAGAATTGCAAGTACACACAACATATGCAAGAAAAGATATAAAACATTCTCCAAAATATTTCGATAAAAAATTACTTGGGCTGTAAAATGTATGTTCCAATACTATGACACCAACATAATGAGAGTGTCAACTCTCTGGAACATCATGAGTAATGAATAAGTTTAAAACAAACTGTTCATTTCAAATTAGTATACCATCAAATTTGCTTAGGTGTCCACATGAACACTTATTAGCAATTTAATGGAATGTGAATTCATATATGACTAATTTCATTGAAGCATTATAGCTAAGAAAGTATGTGCAGCTAGTTCTGTGACAGGTGCAAAGGCAGCTGCAGTTTTTCAATTAATTGTGCATTTGAATATACAGTCACATTTTATATATAACTACACCCTTAGATGTATTGCAACTCTTAAGCTAAAATGTGAATATACTATTAAATATATATTCTGAATATATTACATAAATTATAAATTGATGATTATATATTCAACATTTATGAACAATGAATGTGTTATTTATTAATTTATATATTAATGTTATCATCTATTATAATAATTTCTCCCCCAGCCCTGGTGTTATTAAACAAACACCCTCTCCCCCCAATTAATAACGTTTTCATAAATTTATTTGTTGGCACTTATAAAATACAACTGGGCCTGTGACAAAAATTTAACTTTAACATTAATCGTCCCAGTTCAGTGCCTGACTAAGCCAGTGGTCCCTTATTTTCTGTTTAAAAGTTTATTATAAATGAATTTATCTTACTTCAATATCTAACTGTAAGGTAAAAAAGGGTTGGACATTATCAGTTGATGGTTCTGATGCTCCAGCACCTCGGCGAACACTGCATCTAAGCTGCCCCATAAATATATCTGATAACGGAGTCCTTCCAAATTCGGTCCTTCTTGTTATCCTCATTCCCTTTGTTGTTACCTCCTAAACAAAGTATTTGCTATCAATAATATGCGAAACATTTCAAAATAAATAATGTACATCTGACATTGCCCAAACATAAAGTTATAACATGTAACCCATGTAACCTTATAAAACAATTTTCAAATTTAAAATAAATTGTGGGAAAATATTATTAAATATAAATTTGATAAATATAAATAGATCATATATTGAAAGAAACATTGCATAAATAAAAATTGATCATTGATTGAATATATTAGATGATTGTATGTCTCAGATACAATAATTGTGAAGATGATCAGTTTGAAGAATGAACTCAGTTTCAACTCAAAAAGTTTCATGAAAATTCTGTTTACAAACTCCTTGTTGTTAGATATAGTTCTCTCTCAACCATTTTTTAGACCCTTTATCTGTTTTTCTTTTCATCAAACAATGACTGCTCAAATTACCAAAATATTTATTTACAACTTAAACAAAAAGCATCAAATGGTAAATAAAATGCACCCTTTTGTTACATATAAATAATGCAAAATTTGTGTAATGCTAATTGTCATGTCATAAAGCTAAACTGTGTGTTTCATTTTAACCAATTAAATATACAATCTAACTGGTAAAATAATCAAATGGAACAACTACAATAAGTATTTCTTTTAGTCAGTCAAAACGAACTGCATCCAAGAGTACTTAAACTTTCTTTCTTTACCACAGGTGTAACACTGATACATTTAAAAGCAAATGTTAACAGTTGACTCCATGTGGAATACCAATTTTGGTAATATATAGACAACAAAATAATTATCTATCGTTTAAGTAAATTAAAAATGTGTAAATTTGTTAATCTATAAGCATCTTTCAATATACAAAAAATGAAAAATGTATGTAACACTAATTGATTATGACATAAAGCTAACATGTATGTTTCATTTTAACCAGTTAAATATGCAATCTAACTGGTAAAATAATCAAATGGAACAACTACAATAAGTATTTCTTTTAGTCAGTCAAAACGAACTGCATCCAAGAGTACTTAAAATTTCTTTCTTTACCACAGGTGTAACACTGATACATTTAAAAGCAAATGTTAACAGTTGACTCCATGTGGAATACCAATTTTGGTAATATATAGACAACAACAAAATTATCAATCGTTTAAGTAAATTAAAAATGTGTAAATTTGTTAATCTATAAGCATCTTTCAATATACAAAAAATGAAAAATGTATGTAACACTAATTGATTATGACATAAAGCTAACATGTATGTTTCATTTTAACCAGTTAAATATGCAATCTAACTGGTAAAATAATCAAATGGAACAACTACAATAAGTATTTCTTTTAGTCAGTCAAAACGAACTGCATCCAAGAGTACTTAAAATTTCTTTCTTTACCACAGGTGTAACACTGATACATTTAAAAGCAAATGTTAACAGTTGACTCCATGTGGAATACCAATTTTGGTAATATATAGACAACAAAATAATCTATCGTTTAAGTAAATTAAAAATGTGTAAATTTAGGAAATCTATGAGGCATCTTCAACATACAAAAAAATGAAAATGTATGTAACACTAATTGATTATGACATAAAGCTTTCATGTATGTTTCATTTTAACCAGTTAAATATGCAATGTAACTGGCAAAATAATCAAATGGAACAACTACAATAAGTATTTCTTTTAGTCAGTCAAAACGAACTGCATCCAAAAATACTTAAAATTTCTTTCTTTACCACAGGTGTAACACTGATACATTTAAAAGCAAATGTTAACAGTTGACTCCATGTGGAATACCAATTTTGGTAATATATAGACAACAACAAAATTATCAATCGTTTAAGTAAATTAAAAATGTGTAAATTTGTTAATCTATAAGCATCTTTCAATATACAAAAAATGAAAAATGTATGTAACACTAATTGGTTATGACATAAAGCTAAAATGTATGTTTCATTTTAACCAGTTAAATATGCAATGTAACTGGTAAAATAGTCAAATGGAACAACTACAATAAGCATTTCTTTTAGTCAGTCAAAACGAACTGCTTCCAAAAATACTTAAAATTTCTTTCTTTACCACAGGTGTAACACTGATACATTTAACAGTAAATGTTACCAGTTGACTCCACGTGGAACAATTAACTCCATTTACACAAACATTTTAGTCTTTTTTCATATGAATAAAACATTTAAGGTAAGCTATCAACTAACCTTCCAATCCGAGTTATCATCTTGGTGGGAATCACCATTAGTCACATCACCATTACTCAATGCTGTTCCCTTTGGATCTCCCACTAACTTGGTCAACTGGAAAACAAACAGCTCTATAATATTCAGTCTGTGTGAATTAACTAATTACAACTGAGTGAATAATATTTAAACATCAAGTATATCAATATATGAAGAAAAGTTAATATGACCATCACTTATTTTAATACAGCAATATAATCAGACAATCAAATGAAAAGCCAATTTGATGCCTAACAAATATTGCATTGTATTTGCTCTAATAACAATTTCATTTAATTCCAAATTTCTTCAATGAACTATATTACTAATGTCCTGTTAATTGAGATGACATTATTGAATCACAATGCATAAAATGACAATTCAATCAGTGTTAATCAAACTGACTATCATAACTGCAAAAAAACAATTTATTTTTCTTCAATTTAAATATCAATGTATTTATAGTCAAACAATAGTAACTGTATATTTAAATAATGATTTAATATTCAAATTATAGGGTATATTCTTATTGAATGATCAATAATTGTTATCACTGTCCAAGTGTGCTTGAGGCATATTAAATTAAAAATAATAAGCCCTCAAAACACTTATTTTAATATAGCAATATAATCAGACAATCAAATGAAAAGCTAATTTGATGCCTAACAAATATTGCATTTTATTTGCTCTAATAACAATTTCATTTAATTCCACATTTCTTCAATGAACTATATTACTAATGTGCTGTTAATTGATATGACATTATTGAATCACAATACATAAAATGACAATTCAATCAAACGGCAGAATACTTTAGCAGTCTTCTCTAACAGTATGATCTGTGTCAATCAAACTGACTATCATAACTGCAAAAAACAATTTATTTTTCTTCAATTTAAATATTGAAATTATAGGGTATATTCTTATTGAATGATCAATAATTGTTATCACTGTCCAAGTGTGCTTGAGGCATATTAAATTAAAAATAATAAGCCCTCAAAACACTTATTTTAATATAGCAATATAATCAAAGAATCAAATGAAAAGCCAATTTGATGCCTAACAAATATTGCATTGTATTTGCTCTAATAACAATTTCATTTAATTCCACATTTCTTCAATGAACTATATTACTAATGTGCTGTTAATTGATATGACATTATTGAATCACAATGCATAAAATGACAATTCAATCAAACGGCAGAATACTTTAGCAGTCTTCTCTAACAGTATGATCAGTGTCAATCAAACTGACTATCATAACTGCAAAAAAACAATTTATTTTTCTTCAATTTAAATATTGAAATTATAGGGTATATTCTTATTGAATGATCAATAATTGTTATCACTGTCCAAGTGTGCTTGAGGCATATTAAATTAAAAATAATAAGCCCTCAAAACACTTATTTTAATATAGCAATATAATCAAAGAATCAAATGAAAAGCCAATTTGATGCCTAACAAATATTGCATTGTATTTGCTCTAATAACAATTTCATTTAATTCCACATTTCTTCAATGAACTATATTACTAATGTGCTGTTAATTGATATGACATTGTTGAATCACAATGCATAAAATGACAATTCAATCAAACGGCAGAATACTTTAGCAGTCTTCTCTAACAGTAAGATCAGTGTCAATCAAACTGACTATCATAACTGCAAAAAACAATTTATTTTTCTTCAATTTAAATATTGAAATTATAGGGTATATTAGTATTGAACAATCCATAATTTTCATCACTGTCCAAGTGTGCTTAAGGCATATTAAATTAAAAAGAATAAACCCTCAAAACACTTATTTTAATATAGCAATATAATCAGACAATCAAATAAAAAATTAATTTGATGCCTAACAAATATTGCATTGTATTTGCTATAAAAACAATTTCATTTAATTCCATATTTCTTAAATGAATCATGTTACAAATGTGCTGTTAATTGATATGACATTATTGAATCACAATACATGTAATATAATGACAATTCAATCAAACAGTAGAATATTTTAGCAGTCTTCTCTAACA
Source organism: Lethocerus indicus (assembly GCA_019843655.1). Lineage (NCBI taxonomy): Eukaryota > Metazoa > Arthropoda > Insecta > Hemiptera > Belostomatidae > Lethocerus > Lethocerus indicus. The sequence goes on along the minus strand of JACDQD010000005.1, from coordinate 21,509,539 downwards.
GTAAGATCTGTGTTAATCAAACTGACTATCATAACTGCAAAAAAAAAACAATTTTTTTCTTCAATTTAAATATCAATGTATTTATAGTCAAACAATAGTAACTGTATATTTAAATAATGATTTAAATATTCAATTTATAGGGTATATTCTTATTGAATGATCAATAATTGTTATCACTGTCCAAGTGTGCTTGAACAAATCAAACTGACTATCATGACTACAAAAAAACCAGTTACAGTTAGTTTCAATTTAATATTTTAATATAATATTTCAAATATCAATATAATATTTAAAAAACAAGTAATGGTACAAATAATACTTTGAATTATTATTTAATAGATTATATTATACATGAAATATGAATAACAAATTGTAAGAACACAATAATTGATTGGTTCTACAACAATAATTTTGCTACAAATGATTACTGAATAATGAATAATTTTAACAATTTATATAATTATGCAATCACATTTCAATGACATTTGAATGAGAATAAAATGAATTATAATAAGCTTATAAGCAAAAATGTTTACCTCAAGCATTTCATCATGGAGTCCATTCAGAAGGAGGGAGAGGAATTCTTCTGCGTCTTCCTGACGCCCCTCTACTTGGAAAGAGTTGTCATTACGAAGAGTGTGCAACATTTTATAAACATATGAAGGTTCAAATGCAGAGCCAGTTGGGATATCCAAAAATTGGCAATCATCCTTACGAGCTTGAGCTTTTTCACGGCGTCCCAATCGTGTAACAGGTGCAGCATTAAATTCCTTAATAAACTGAATCCTGCAATTAGATTAGTTTTCATTAATTTTTATCATTATTGATTAATCATTATTATTATTCTCACTAAAGAGACACAAATTAATTATAAATCATAATATTACATACAATATCTTAATACTATATACAATAAGGAACAGAATTTTAACTATACCTTATATCTAAACCAATGAAATAATTCAAACCAAAACCAATTCAAAAAGGGTGGTCTTATGTAAAATGTCTTTTTCACAATATACATTTCAAATATTCTTTCAGCTATAAATATATTTTAACATTTTTCAAAAAGGGTAAATATTTATTATTGCTATAGGAAAATAAATTTTTCTTTTAATTCAAAAAAAATTGTTATTGTTTAAAAATTAATAAAACAATATGAAAAAAAAAATAATTTCACACACACTGATTTATTAACAATATACATTTTTAAGGGTATGAATAGATTAATTATTTGTAAAAATAAAAAAATCATTAAAGAATGAGATTCATTTTCAGACATAACATACTTACATGCTGTCAATAACAGGAGTATGCAACTTGGATCCATGATGAGATGAATTCTGTTTATGTTGACCTATTGTTTTAATGAGATTGTAGAAAGGTGGACAGGCCAAAAGAGCTTGGAGTGTTGCATTTATATAGCAATAGTTGCTAGGATTAGTCAAGCCTCGAGGTGTTAACACAATAGCCTTGTGCTCCAACTGATATTGGGTAAGTGCCTCTGCAATATAAAAATAAAAATTTTAATATATAGCAGAAATTTGATTTTATAAATCAAAGTTCCTGTTTTCAGAAATAACAACCCAAATTTGAGTACTAGAGACAAAATTTCATTCAATATAAATGATTTATGTACAAGGTAAGTAAATTACCTATTAACCCAAATGACTTAATAACTTAAATTAAGAATAGTTCAATTATCAATTTAATGCGAATACTGCACAATAAAAACCTTTAAATATTATTGTTAATAAATACATAAGAGAAATAGTGTTTTAAAAGTCAACAGTATCAATAATTTCAACAGATTCAACTTAACATTTTATTACATTAAAAAAAATTAAGTTTCGCATATAACACCACGGTATGGTATAACTATGAGGGATATATTACATATATATATATATATATATATATATATATATATATATATATATACATAATAAAAGAGATACAAACTTAAAAACAATAATCATAATTTTATGAAAAATTGTTAACTATTAATAGTTGATGTTAATTACGTATAAAATGAAGACAAAATAATAAATAATCTGGTCTGCTTTAAACAAAGCACAAATGCCTTACATAATACTCAATCAATCCTACACTAGATTTATTAAGATTATTAATGCATCCTCAAGGGTTACAGTTACACTTTTGAACAGGAGCCAAGATCAAAGAGAGCTATCTTAACACTCAAACAAAATCATTTATTACACAAAATGGTCACTATTTTTGGTTGATTACATTATTTTATATACAATTTACAAGGTTCATTGACTGTCACGAATCACATGTTCTGAGTTAAGAAAGTCTTAAAATGAAGACCTTATTTTAACTTTAATTTCTTTTATGAAACAACAGTGAGTATGAATAAAAATTACAATAAAAGCCATTAAAAATAAAAGGTTAACATGACTGATAAACAATGGAAGATAATATTTATGTTCTCTATAAATACTGGGAAAAATATTTTTAACTAAGAGAAATGATGATGCATATACATCATGCCATTACATTAATCCCGATACATGACAAACAAAATTGTATAGCATATAATTTATAATAAAATAATGATAAAACAAATTTATGACATTAGATATTATTTGTATGGACTACTATCCTACCCAGGTTGATAGTACACATCAATATTCCATATAATCCTTTTATTTATAGCAATGTCCTTTGTGTAATAGTGTATACTAAACTACACCCTTAGATATATTTTGCAACTGTTGACTATCTGTGAATATACTTTTTAAAGTAAAAATAATGCTGAACATAAATTTTAATAATATAAATTTGCTAAAAAATGTTTGATTCAGCTCATTATGCAATACATGTTCATACACTAGAAATCACGAACATATGAACACAAATACTTTTAACAAAATTTTATAAATTGTATGAATGAATAGTATGATTGAATTGAATTTTTTCTAAATACACAAGACCATATTATGCACAAACAAATGTAAAATACATAAATATGTTAAAACAAACTTTTTAAAATTATTTATTGCTTACTTCATTAGTCTCTACAATAAAATTATAAATGTATCTAAATTAATGAATTCATTAATGAATTTTCAAACAAAACAAAAATACTAGTTATGCAGTAATGACTGTTGCTATAGCAAATATAAAACCAAACATTTAATAAACTTTTAAAAATACAATTTACAAATGGTATTTCTAGATTCAAATGAAGAATTTGCAAATGGCAAGTTCATATAATTTATTTCATGTACCTTCCCTCTACACCAAAGTAACAAAACTCTGAATTCTTCTAAACAAAATATCACAATATTTACAACTATCACAGAAACAAGAATTAACAGAATTAATGTCATCCCAAAAGCAGAGTCTAATAACTTTTAGTTCACAATGAAAAATAATAAATGTAAAATATGTGAATTTTGTTTTTAATATCACACATGTTTTATTTCAATGAGCTTACCTCCAATTCTGCGAAGAACAGGATCATCAGCTAAATCCAAAACAGGAGAGTTCTTCATGGGTGCCTGTTTATGTGGCGTATTAGTCTGCGGAACCAAAGATGGTTTAGCAACTCGTGGAGGCAGAGGCTGTTGTGCAGAATTCTCAACAATTACAGGGTCACACCTAGGGGGAGGAGTCACAGCAACTGCACTTATCGGAGGCTTACGAACTAAAGGCTTCTCAGTAGGTGGTGACACTGTCTCTTCAGAAGATCTATCTTTGAACAAACCAGCCCAAGTTTTACCAGAAGCAGGTGTCACGATGACAGGTATGGGTTCTTCACCCAATTGAGGCTTGCGTTTCGCTGGCAGAGAAGGTAATGATGTTGTTTTTATGGCATTTATTGGGAGAGATTTGGCAATAGGTTTTTCTGCAGGAGGTGTAGATTGGACCTCAGGAGCAATTTCCAGAGCAGGTGCATGAACAGGGATAGGTGCAGGGGAAGGAGCTGGGTTGGATGTTATGAGAAGAGCAGGAGTGGGAGCAGGTGGAGGAATAGAAATGGGAAGTGTGGCTGGAGTAGCTGCAGGAATAGCAACTGGACCAGGTACAGGTACAGGAACAACAGGTGCAGGCTGAGGGACTGGAGATTGAACAACTTCGACTGTATTCTTATGAGACTCACTGGATTCATTATTTTTTGTCACCTCTGTCTCTAAACTATTTGAAGAAACAGAAGGATTAGATATAGTTTCTGGTTCCTCTTCATAAGTCTGATCCCTATTCTCAAACTGTCCTTTTTCCTCAAACTCAACCACCTTCCTAGCAGAGATTTTTTCACCTCCGAAACCTTCTTCTTTCTTTTCAAAAGATTCTTGCTTTTCAAAATTCTCAAGCTGTGGTGGCTGTTTGAGTTCTTCGGGTGGTTGCTGTAAATGAGGACTGAACACTGCAGGCTGATATTGTCCATAAAGATGATGTGGGCCGGGATACATAGATATAGCTGCTGTTGGAGTCAGGTACAAAGGAGGCCCAGTAGCATGCTGAGCTGAAGGTATATGTGGAGCTTGAGGTATGTACTGGTATGGAGCTGGAGGCAATGGCATATGAATGGGATAGGGTGCAGGCTGCGGAGGATACTGGGGAGGTAAGGGCTGAGGAAAGGATGCCGGTGGTTCTCCTCCTCTTCTCTGTTCATTTCTTTTAGGGCTTGGCTTTGACGAGCGCTGCCTTCTAGCAGCATTGTGTTGAGGGCCCCTCTGGTCTTGGTTGTCCTGCTGATAAACCGGATGGTATGGTATGGTAGATTGCATAAATCCGTGCACATTTACATTGGCTGTTAGATTACTCACAAATGCTGTGAGATTGGGAATAGAAGGTACGACCTGGTGATAAACTTGTTGTATTGTAGTTGCAACTGGTACTTGAACTGGGTATACTTCTCCACCTCCTTCTGCACAGTCTGTAGACCCCTCTGTAAAAAAAAAAGCACTTCAATTAAAACAAACAAATATTTTACAAAAACAAAGAAGTAATCGGATACCAAAATTTGTATTAAACATTTTATATATTCTACATATATATATATATATATATATATATATATATATACATATATACAGAAACAACTACATACTCAATGAAATAATTTTTTTTAATAATAACATCTTTTCTTTTTACTGGCTGATCATTTAGAACTAACTGATTAGTGATCCATATAAGAAAACCAATTTTGACAATAGGATAAAAAAAATAAAATAAGTTATGTAACCATATAACAGATAAGTAAAATCATATTAAAAATTCAAATACAGCACACCATATCAAAATCTGAAAATGTTACAACTTTATTGTCGTTCAAGTCAATCAAATAACATTAATATTTTGATTAAAAGTATCTACATATATACACAATACTCATTAGAAAATATATGAAATTTCAGAACAAAATTTCAAGATATTAGTTCCCAATTATTTAAACAGGTTTAAAAATCAAAAACACATGCCATTGATACTTATATAAATATTAATAAATAATTTAATAGTGGGGTTTTGAGAAATGATACTAATGATAATCTAATACATCTCTTGTAATAAAAAAGTAATGTTGAAATAACAGAATATTTCTTCTTTAAATTATTGTTTATATGGATATATGAAACTACAAATAATATAATACATATCTGGAAATAATTTATTTATTGATATACTTAAAACTGTCACAAGGTACATACAAATAATCAAATATAAATTAAAACTTAAATGCAACACACACTGCACGTACACTGAATTTTGCCACAATAATTCATTTAGTAAATACTCAACATTATTATGTCAACAAAATAATCAACAATACAGAAAATGGATCAGAAAAATAAAACACTATGTTTAAAGCATGAAACAATTTACAACGCAATTATCTATACATGACTGATGAGTTATAACAACCTGATTATGATCCATATCAAGAAAAAACAATTTTGAAAAGAGGATAAGAAGATATATATAACTACATAACAAATAAATTCAATGATGATAAAAATTCAAATAAAGCACACCATATCTAAATCTGGAAATGTTTAGAGCATCATCATGGTTTTTAAGTCAATATAAAATTACGTACTGTAATAAAAATGAATGCCCCCACAATTAAAACTAACGATTCACACATGCAATAATAAACACATTTGCGTATGTCATGTACGCATGCATACACGTGTATATGTCTGTCCGCCTGCCTGCCTTTGTGTGTGTGTATCCATACGTATGTGCGCACTCAAATATATATTAAGTATTCATAAAGGTCATTAAATCATAAAAATTTCTTTGGAAACAATTATTACAGATTAATTTAAATGATTTTTATAATATTAAAATAGAAATGTGCTAGGAATTTATTAAGGGTTGGGGAGTTAGTTATACACAGGTAAGGATGGTTATTTGAAGAAAAGAGTAATGAGATACCTGATAGGAAGGTAATCGGCATCCAGGAAGGACAAGCTGTGTAGAAAGGGATCATCCCTACACCAACATCCAAAATTAGCACAAATTAAAAATGAATATCATGCAACTGAATACATGGTAAATCTTCATAAATTGAGCTAATTACAACTGAAACATGAAAAATACCTACTTTATCAATCTCAAAATTAAAGCGGCAACAGCAAAATCAAATTACAAGCTCAAACTGAAATTGTATATTTAAATTAATGGTTACTACTCAAAACTCATTATCACCATTAATTTTGAATTTTATAAGGAATTAACAAATCTAAACAAATGTATGTTTCCAAAGCATTTAATCATATTACCAATAATATTCAAAGTGATATCCGAACAATTATAAATTATAAAAAAATATCCTTTAAAATATACAAGATTTTGAGTAAAATTTATATTAAGGATGTGAATTTCACTCTTTTGTTAAAGAAAGATATTAAAAAAACAATCAAACTTAATTTAATATTAAATAACAAAATAATTAGTTTCTAATATATAAACTACAAGTACTAGCTAGCACATGCAAACAAAATCAACTGTTTAATGTCTGAAAAGAATAAAAAAAACACTATTGATAATAAGCAATAAGAGAAGGAATCAATAGAGATCAACAGACAATTCATGTTTAAAAACCTATTTGTATTCTAAAAAATAAATATTAACACAATTTAACTCAATATGAACCTTTTTCACACATTATATTGTAAGGAAGGTAATAATAATTTAAAATGTGTAATAAGGCATAGTTTGCTCAAAATAATGCAGTAGATAGTTAATATTATTGAAGGTAGTAGTCATCGGTTAAGGCTTTTATACATACATCAAAAGCAACAATTCTTATTAGTCAAACACAAAAATATATTTGTAAATGTAGAAAAGGGCTACAAATCAATAATTTAAAACAACAGAAAACAGTTTACAGAATACTACTAGAAATTGTATCATTCCATAACTGGATCTATTTTCTGTATGAATATTATGTATATATCTTTTTAATGTGGAAAATAATAATGAGGCCTAACACTTATAATTATTAATAGTTCTGAATATTTGGCTTTATCAATAATAAAGGACAAACTAAAACTGAATGAGTACAATTATCACTGGAAATTATTCTTCTGTTCTCAAATATACCAAAATTCCAACCACAAAAGAGCAGTTGAAACAAATAATTGTCTTTAATGAATAACAAACACATCAATTTTCTTTCAGAACTATTCTTTAGTGTTTGATATAACATTCCTTTCCCTACATGCTGCCTACAACTAATTCTTTAACTATATACAAAAAATGCATACACAAAATTGTTTTTACTATATTTTAACATACTTACCATATTGCTGTTGTTGGTTCCAATGAGTATTGGGTAAATCAACTTGCTCTACCCAAGGCAATTCTAACCGGGGTGATCTTAATGAATATAACACAGACTGGATGTATTCTACCTCACTGGTATCAACATCACGGAAATCCAGGAACTGTAGTTGCTGTAACAAAGAAAACATGAGAATAAAATCCAATCTCTACAAGTTTAAAAAAAAATTTCACTATATGATAATACTTCTTATATATCAAGCAGTTAAATGCCTGCATCTACTAACAACGTTTTTTTAAATACTCAATTGTATAAATAAAACTCTGGAACAAATTAAAATAAAATAAGCTATTGCCGACGTAAATAACTTACAAAATATTCTCGACTCATTGTTAAACTAGATGTACACCACCCACATTCGGTTCAGCCTTTCTGAGAATTAGTACATTAAAGAAAGTCGAGAAAACGAATTTTTAGTCGGCACCACTATAAAATATGCCTAAATGGCATATAAAACAGCGTGAAAAACGTCAGTTCACTTTAAAACCCCACGTGTGCCGGATAGGCTATAGTTTACCTTACCGACATTTTGATACAAGAAAGGAGAAATGATATACAAAATTAAAAACATTATACCGGATTCCCCGCACCATTCAAGTCAATACGAAATTCAACAACGTCACAAAATTCTGCCGAATTAAAATATACTCGTTACTGAAATATATATACAATAATAATACCTGAATAGATTGTTCCATGGCCACTAATTTATAATTAAGCCATTCCTGGATGGAGAGAAGACATGTTGTCTTTACGAAAAGACATGGTGGGAGTTCCTTCCTGTTCCAGTACTACAACGTTAAGTACATTTATGAAAAATGTCTAAAAATCCTTTAAATTCAAAACTTTTACGATAAAAAATATTAGATAATCTAATAAAACATTATTATATATTGTTATTTTTCAGTCCTTTTATACATCCGATTTAAATATGCGTTATATAAGATTTCGATGTCCCGAGTAACCTCCCGTTGTTAGAAAAACAACCTGTGTACATTACGATTTTAGTTTTAGGGTTGTTATTGTTATTTTTTTTATCATTTACTACCATTGTTGTAAAATATTTATTTGGCAGTTCTAAATCAGTAGTAGTTTATCAGATAGTGAATCCTTTTCTTTTACCCAAAATAATTGTAAGTTATATAATTACTGTATAGCTTCATTTATATTAATATTTTAACTTGGGATTAAAAGAAAAACTGCTTAATTTTCTGGTGTAAAAACAGTTTTAGCTTTCTAATGAAGATTGCAGTGGAAGGATGTGCTCATGGAGAACTGGACAAAATTTACGATTCACTTGAGCAGTTACAACAAGAAAATAATTTCAAAGTTGATTTATTAATATGTTGTGGAGATTTTCAAGCAACTAGAAATATTCAGGACCTGCAATCAATGGCTGTTCCACTAAAGTATCAAAAAATGTGCTCATTTTACAAGTAAGTAATTAAATCATTAACTAACTAATGCACTGAACACGGATAGGAAAAACATATTTGGTATTTAATACCTGATATTAAGACCACAATAATAAATTTTCATTATTAACCAACACAGATCATCACTATTTAAAAAATTAATAACCACTATTTAAAAAACGAATAGCTTCAAATTTTAATTCATATAGTCATATAATTATTTTGTCAAATATGGAAAGAATATACATTTTAATAAGCTTTATAAACTTGTAGGGTATTTTGTGTACATCTTTCACAACAGTAAATCTTACTATATAAACACCACTTTAATAAAAAAAATTACAGATTTATTTAACAATTTTATATAAAACTATTAAACATAGCAAGAATAAAATATATATAAATTGTTAACTTCTATAGGTATTACTCTGGAGAAAAAGTAGCTCCCGTTTTGACTCTTTTTATCGGTGGTAATCATGAAGCTTCAAACCATCTCCAGGAATTGCATTATGGTGGTTGGGCAGCTCCAAACATTTATTATTTGGGTTATGCTGGAGTTGTCAACATAGGTGGTGTTAGAATAGCTGGTTTATCTGGTATTTATAAACCACATGACTACTTGAAAGGACGTTTTGAAAAACCCCCATACAACGAAAAAACAAAAAGAAGCATTTTTCACACAAGAAACTTAGAAGTTTTCAGGCTAAAACAGGTTTATTATAATAATAAATTATGATTAATGTTTGTTAATATTTAATTTTAAATAAGCCCTAACAATTTATATGAATTATTTCTTTACTTAAATCCTATGTTTTAGTAATACAAAAAGTAGATGGAATTGTTCAAATTATAATTTATTTTAACACACATAATTATAATAGACTTCTACACTTTATTTGGAAATATTTCTGTTTCTTAGCTTAAAGATTCAATCGATATATTTATCTCACACGACTGGCCACGGGGAATATACAAATACGGCAATACTGATCAACTTTTGAAAATAAAACCATATTTTTCGTAGGTATCCAATGTTTATACTTAGTCTCTCTCTTTTCCCTCTTTAAATTTGGTTTAACTATTCATTTATTTTTACATTCTTTGAATGAAGGGACGATATTGCAAAAGATGATCTCGGAAGTCCAGCATGTGAAGAACTTCTTTTTGAACTCAAACCTATGTATTGGTTCTCAGCACATCTTCACTGTAAATTTGCAGCTTTAGTTGCACATAAATCTGTAAGACTAATTATTTCTATTCCATTAACTGACCATGCATTATAAACAGTGCCTTAATTAACTGAACAAATGATAATAGGAAAAGGAGTCAATTATTACACTATCTTTTTCAGGGAGACAAAGGTCACAAAAAAACAAAGTTTTTGGCATTGGATAAATGCATGCCAAATCGAAAATTTTTACAGGTAAAGAAAATTCTTAATATCATACAGATAGTTTGGTACTTCTCTTACTATTTACTTTAGGAAAACATGTTTAAGGTTTTTACTCAAAAATGTATAACTGCTTATCTCTTGTCAGTTACTTGCTTAGGGTGAAAGTTTACCAGTAGTGATATTTGATTATTAAAGAAATTAGTTTTGTAAAATATCCTATAATAATTTGTCAGTGTATTTTCATGTATGAATAATAGTAATTGTACATATACTAATTATATCGTAATTATATTATTGAAAACAACTAGACTTCATTATTACAATATAAAGGAAATCACATATATTGTGATAAAAGCACTGCAATTGGTCGTACCCAGACATCTCCAGCATTAGATGTTTTATAAATATCCTTAACTTTTGAATATATCAATTTTTCATCTTTAATTCACTCTAAATATGATTTGATTTTTTCAGGTATTGGATATATCTCATGATCCCAAAAAACCAATCGAACTTGAATATGACCTTGAATGGGTTACAGTTTTACATTTCACAAATCATTTAATTAATATTAAACCAGGTAACAATTACTTACCTGGACCAGGTGGGGATGAAAGGTAAAAGCATTTTTTCTTATTTACTGTTATATATATATATATATATATATATATATATATATATATATAAAAAAAACAAGTGTATTTTTCACTCACACAAATAAATGGAAACAACACTTCATAATTAATTTTTTATAAACAAAAAAATAAAATAAAATTATATATATATATATATATATATATATATATATATATATATTCACACAAGTTATTTTTTTGTCTATAAAAAAATTAATTATGAATTGTTGTTTCTATTTATTTGTGTGAGTGAAAGATACACGTTTTTTTATTTTTGTAGAATTATCTGAAAAAGTTTCAATCCAAGGGAAATTCATTGGATCAATGTAACATTCGTATTGGATACGAATTACTCAAATGTAATGATACAACATACTTTAAATTATGAATTATTTGATTATATTATTTCGCCAAATTAAATACGCATATTATTTCTCAGATGGAACTTTACGCCTACTGATATAGAAAAAGAATTCATCCATAAAAAAATGATGGGTGATATGAAAATACCTCACAATTTCTGTCAGACTGCAAGTCCGCATGAAACAAAATCCGCAGCTCAGAAAACAAAATTTGAGCCTCTTAAACCTAATCCCCAAACTACAACATTTTGTGAAAAAATAGGTAATATGCGAATATTTGAAATGTACAGTTCATCATCTCAGTGTTTTATACAATTGTTTTTAAATTAGTGATTACAACTTGCATTAAATCAATATAAACAAAAGGTTCTGTACATTATTAAATTGGTTCTACCATTCCTTTTTCTATATTATTTATTAGTAATAATAATTATTGTCATTGATTGTTCATTCCATAGATTTTTGCAATTACTTTTCCATTATTTATTTTCTAGTATTAATCATTTCATTTGATCAACTTTATTATATCATGATTATTTCATTGATTGCTGGTATTGTTGATACAAGAATTATATTTTATATAAATTATTATGAATAAAGAAATTTTCAATTAAGAAAGATAATAATATGATTGTATAGTAAATGTATTAACTTAAACCATGTACTTAAACCTTTTTCAAAATAAAAATGTTACTATATTGTTATAAAATCCTAAGATATTATTTTTATGTTAGGAATTAGTGATCCATTTTCTCTCATATTGGATTCTTCTGAGCAAATCAAGAAGAGTCCAATACCCGAGTCACCAGAAGATAATATAGGATCTGTAGGAGACAGTGACTTATCCTGCTTATATTCCAGTAATGAGGAATTCAATACATCTCCTTGGTAAGTAATTTGAACACAAATCCCAATTGAACTCTCTCTCTATCTGAAATTTATAATAGTACTCATCCACACATTGAAAATGTAAATTTGACTTAAACATTTCAATAAGGCTGAAAGCAATATTAATTGAATTTTATAATTTGATTACCTAGGCTACCAGATTCAAGTAATGAAGAAACTCCTAGTCCAAAAGCAAAGGGACGTACCAATATATTATTGCCACCGCCTAAGTTTTCTTCTTCACCACTGGCAGGTGATGAAGACATCATTATTATTGAAAACAGACTGAGTACATCAGTTGGTAAGAATACGAAAAATGATGACAGTGTTATAATGTAATATAAACTTACCTTTAAATACATGGAACTAATATGGACTGATACATTCAAATTGAGTGGTCTTACGAAACAGAACTAAACAAAATTCTAATAATGAAATAAAAATCCTATGATGAACTACTCCTATTTTGCCTCTTGCCTCACTCCTTATATCAATCTCCAAATCCAATTTATACACCATCCTACAATCCAAAAATATAAATTTCTTGCCCTAGCCCCTCCCCCCCCCCACCACAACACTCCTAGCTTTACAAAAGTAGAAATAAAATTAAAAGCAACTTTATATTTTTATTTATTCTACTCAACAGTGTTATTTATTGTTTTAATTGTAACAGATTCAATTATAAGATATAAGTGAAATAAAAAAGGCTTTTAGGATAATATTCCACGGCATTTGAAATTCCACCAAATATTCTATTCTCTTTTCGTATTAATTTTTTTCAGATAATTCAAAAGTAGGAAATGCTCATCGGGAGGATAAAGATAATGTTCTGGAAAGCCCACACATTAAAAAATTTAAAAGAAGAAATCACAGTCTCTACAAAGAAGATAAAAGCATTAATGAAGAAGAAAATATTTCTTAGCCCTCAACAAATTATTTTCATTTATTGTGCATTAAACTCACAAACAGTACAAAATGATTGGCAATACAATTGAGAACTGCTTTTAAATTATGAGAATGGTTAATTTCCATCTGTGATGGAAAGGATAAATGATATTTTAGAATATATAAATGGAGGGAAGGATAAACTGAGATAGTTTTTAATAGAAGAAATGGTCATTATCACCAAATTATAAATAAACTTTATAACCAAAATTAAGTAAATATTATTTATATTTAAAGCATACAAAATTACTGTTATAATTTAGACTCCACTCAAATAATTAACAATAGGGATTAATAATTTATTTATTTCAGTAATATCTGAAGTAATATATCTTTCTATCCTTCCCTCTATGACTGTAATTCATATTATGGTTTATCACAATGTAAATATAGATCTCTAAAAAAATATTTTTTGATTGTAATGTCCAAGGATAGCATAATTTTATAATTAAATATTGTGTGATAATTAATCATTTAATTTTTTGTTATTTTATTTAATGTTTAATTATAGTAATTGGAAGAATAGTTGCAATGTTTTTAAAATTTTTGATGTACACTTTATAAATGAGATTTAAAATTTTAATAAACAAATATTACTTTACATTTTTAGGTTTCCACCAATGATTCTTAATCTTTCATTAAATGCTATTTAAAAATAATGCAGCACATGCTTATTGAGAATAATTCCACTACATTAAAACAACACAAATTCTTACTTTTCCTACTTCAGGACATGAATATTTAACATAATATATTAATATAATAATATTAAAAAATCTTAACAAGGCAGTTAAAAGATATTTTCATAATAACTGCCTGGTCAAGCAGATTCAAATTGTAATGACTGATCAATCAATCGCCTTTGCCTTTCTTCTTAATAAAAAAGTAAAAAGGATATTTATTTGACAATAATGAAATAGTATTAGTCCAGTCATTAAATTTTTTCTCCTTTTTATTAGGTTATACTAATCAAAATCCTGAACAAGTGCAAAATTGGCCACAGTAGCCAATTGTGCTACATAAATGATTAAAAAAATTGAAAAAAAAATACAATCATAAATGACAAGTTCTTGTTAACTATTTTGTGACTAAGAATGTTTAGAAATAACAAATGTTCTTATAAATCAATTATTATTACAAAAAAGTAAAGTTCCTGTATGCTACCATGGTCTTATCTTGCTTTGACTTGCACCTGTTAATGTCCATGTGTATTTTTCTTTTTTCACTAAAGACATCTGTTTATGTCTAGGATGAGTTGGGCAAATTACATAGCTTCTTTGGTCACGAACGACAATATAACAATCTTTGCACCTTCTCCTGAGCCTAGCCTTGACTTTAAAGCCGCATACCTGAGAGATAAGAGGAGTAGGGGGCATTAAAAATCGACTATACTGGTTCTGATGACATATCCATACATGATTATTTAAAGTACTGTAGCAATGTGCCATAGTTCCATTTTGAAACCGAGGAAAAGATAGCCTAAGTGATCTTATCACACCATCTCTTAAGGCTGTAAACATCGATAACATCTTCTGCAATCTGAAAAAAAGACACTTTTTAACAAAATGTAATTCAAATATCAATTATATATCTTATAGGTATACAAAATTGGAAAATTAAGGCCAGAAAAAGGACTATAGAACAAATCAGAACTAATTAAATAGAGAATAAGCTATGGACTCTAGCTTGAAAAAATAGGTAGTTTTTTAGGTATTAGTTTATATATAAGTAGATCATTTTAAATCATACATTTTTAAAAACCACGAATAAACTATATGATATGTTGTAACTGAGGTTTTACACGTTACCTGATTATGAAAAATACCGACTTCCAAAACTATGCTGTTCAGACAGGTGAGTATAACCTTCCACTTTATAGCCTACGGGGAAAATAAATATATTCTAAACAATTTATAACTTTAAAAAAACACAGTATTATTCATATTAAAAATTAGGATTTTGGATACTTGTTTAAACATTACGAAAATGATTTTTTAATCTCCCTCTCTATTAAAATAAAAACATTATATTAATAGGTGGGATTATTAACTTCCTGAATTGTCCCTCTACATGTCTACTTACATCAGGTTTTCCTATAGGTGGCCGGGAAGAATACTCAGATCTCCATTTGAACCGTGATAAACCTGAAAAAAATTATAGAATGTCGTACCCGGCAAACGATTTGAAATATAATTTGAGGAAAAGGGAGTTCCCATTTTGTGCCAGAGACGCGTTAACTAAAGCTGGTAATTGAAAAAAATACGAGTTGTGCGACTTCTTATACTGCGAGTCGATTATACTTGATTAAAAGTGAATTTGTGTCGGTTTTCCAGAAGAACTGCTCATCGCACCAAATGTTGGCTCAAACAGATCCCACATGCTGAGACAGACAGAGCTCGCGATGGAAATAATAGCTGAATTCGTTTTTAACGACGCCGAGAGGAAAGGCTACAGGAAAAAGGTTTTTAGTTTACCATTAAATTGATTAGGATTATTATGTGAATAATTAAAGGAATCCAAATCCTGATAAAAATAAATGTACTTTGTTGTCTTTAATTATTCAAATGTCACTACCTCATTTGACATTTTTAATTTATTTGAATTAGCTAGTGTGTCTTTTTCTTTCATTAATAGTAAATTTAAAGATACAAGTGACAAAAGTCCAAACCTATTAACAAGTTAGATTAGCTATTTTTCATGCATTATTTCAGTATTTATAAAGCTCTCTAACATTGTTATTTCATTATGTTTATAGATTAGCCAATTAGGCACATGTTTTGTCCACATAAAACTATGGTAAAGTCCAATCAGAATGTGTTTTTGAAATTTATTATTACTTTTGTTCTCAGTTGACATGCTTACAGGAGCTAGAACTCATGCAGGTGATATGCGACCATATGATGTTTGATGGAGCCGGCAATGAGGCATCGAGGAATGCTGTATTTTTATTATTATTCCCAGTATCTTTGGCTGATAGGGTTCGTCTCTTGGTGATGCTGGTTTCACTGGCCGCATCAACAAAGAATATACCGGTGCTGAATGCCGCAGGGATTCTCATGCAACAAGTCAGTTCTACTTCCCAGTATTCGTCATGGTTTGCTCAAGGGCTGGTGAATGAATACTTTCTCCTTGTTCCCAAGTCAGCTTCTTGTGCTCTCGACCTACCAAAAATTGCACCTCTCTTTTCGGCTCATCTATTGACAGCAGCAACTGAAGCTTATGGTTTCTCAAGTAATTTGAATGAATATAATTATTATGGAGTTTATAAATCAATGATATGGCTCAGGGCATTGGAGCGTATGTCTGGGAACACTGAGCTCAGCGGTTCAAATCCTCTGGACGTTATACGTAGGGACAGTGATCAGAGAAATAAGCGCTCACCTCCAATCACAAAAGTGCAATATACCCTTAGTTGCTGGTTGCACTTTAAACAAAAAAAGTGATATTTTTAAAGACTGCCTATTATATTAACCAAATTATTCTTCATACTTTATAATTTCTTGTTACAGTAGAAAATCATAGCATTGTTGCCCCACCTAGACATCTGCTGGAAATAATTATACAATGGGTGAATGATAATCCAACACTATGTCTGTCTCCGTTGTTGAATAAGCTTCAGCCAGCTCTACCTCAAGGAGGGATACCAATGCCAGCTATTACTCCATATGCTGGACTCTTTAAGTACATATAGTTTTTCAATATTTTTTCTTAAATATTTGATGAAGTTAAATTCCAGCTTCTGTCAGAGTAATTTTAAAAAACACTGAAAGAATTATATATAAAGACATATTATGTGTATGTATTACCCTGTAACATAAATTATTAAAATATTTTTATAAATTTTCTATAGTTAAGAACAATAACAATTATCTTCCTATTCTAATGGGAATGATAAGTATTAATTATTAAGTAGATTATGTGTGGTACTACATTATCTTATCTATATATATTTTATGCTGCCTCATATTGGTGATTGCAGACATTTTTGAGGTATGTATAAATTATTGAGATCAAATTTGGAATTTAAATGTGTTATGATATCATTTTTATTTGTTTGATAACAATGTACTTATAAAGTACAAAGTAATGTATTATAGGATTCTCATTTGAATTTTTATTGGAATTGAGGAATGAAGCCTTCTTATGTTTCAATTATTATAGATAAAGCTCTAATCCCACTTGATACCAACTTTGTTGATATTTATTTCAATTCTGTTCAATTCCATTGAACACTATTTTACAGTTGTTTATATTATAATGTAAATACTTACATAAATAACTTTGTTTATATTTTGAAATAACTGCTGTCAAAGTTTAATAATTTTAAATATTTTTAATAATTTAAAAGAATGGGATGTTATTTTATTTTATTCTATTATTTAATAGAATTTTATTTTATTAGGATCAGATGTGGAACACATAAAACACAACATTTCTTTGATAAACCTTTATCTTATTTTTAGAACCCTGAAATGTAGGCTGAACTTCCTGATTTCTGAATTTTTTATAATAAAATAGATTTTAAATATAATTATCAATAATTAGAAATATAGATAAAAATGTATCCATATTTCTGCATATGAATGTTTTTTTTATATTCAAACAGAATATTATGTGTTCATAGATGGTGCATTCTCTCAAGCCTTTCATGCAATGAAGATAATATTGGTCTGTATTCACAGTTGCAATTAAAACTACTCGACAGCCTTGTTGAAGCTGAACACATTAATGAACGTATGCCCAACGTCATAAGTGCTCAGCACTTGGCTTCTATAATCCCAAACCTTTGTAAAGCTGCTGACACTGTTGATACCAAACATCTACATGTTGCCATAGAGAAACTAGCACAAACAGTTCAAGTGGCAATAGAATCAAACACCTTATATGGCCCTAAACGTAAGTTCACATTGTTCATTACTTATAAATCCTGGGGAAACTGATATAAATATTAATATAACCATTTAGGGATTTTCAATCTTCATTTTAAACCAGTCAGACATTTTATACTCCCTATATAATAATTTATTTATTGAAAACCTTTTTCAGGCAACATAAATATTCTACTATTCAGCAAAATCTGCGACTTTAAAAAATTTCATGTTTCAATTCTTTTTATTGCTGAAAATAGAAGTAATAAATAGTTACGACTAAATTGCATACAATAATTTTATATTAATCACTTATAAGGTTTCAATTTCTTATAAATTCATTTTTTATGATTTACTAATTCTACCATAGTCACCATGATTAGAATCAATGTGTACTTGAATGTTAGCATCATAATCATTTGAGTTCTGGTTAATGAAGTACAAGTGAGAATAATTAGATTGTTCTACAATGCATGTTTCATCTGCCTCAGCAGTTTTTTCTTTTTATGACTTTTTGTTTTTAGTCTAAAAACATTTATTATGTTAAACAGAGGACCTCTGGAGACAGCTGCAGATGCTTCCACAAAATAAAGTATTGGACACTCTTTTGCAAAATCATGGTTCTGCAGTTTGAAATTATGACTAAAATTAATATTAATATAAACTAATACTAATAACCTGTGATATTATTATTATGTTATCTCCATTTTGAAAATATTTTCATCTAAATATTATAGACAACTGAAATTACAATTACAAATTATTGCATTTCAGGTGGATTAAAATATTATACTTGTGTATTTAAAATATGTGTGATTTTAACATATATTTTGTTACAATAAGAAGAAACATTAATTTGGGAAGAACATAGTGTCAATGCTATATACAAAATTACAATGTAGTTTATTATTATTTTATCAGTTGTAATAAAGTTAAATATAAAAAATTAATGAAGTATGTTTTAAAATGGTTTAAATTTTCTTATCTGTTTCATCCTAGCAACCTTTTTCTTGTCTTCCTCAAATTTATCTCGTAAATTTATTAAATCTGAAAATAAAAACAAAATATAATATCACACTAACATAGCCCACTAACATCACACTTTTCATTCATGTTGAAAAGGTCTATCAAATATGATTACAGGAACAAATGAACTTACGCTTCATTTTAGATTCTCTAATCTGAAACCTATAGAAATTCAAAAGTTGCTTTTTTGATCTTTTCAACTTTTCTTTTGCCAGAATTTTTTTCTGTACACTTTCCTTTCTAGCAAATCCAGGGTTTCTTCCTCTGGAAACACATTTTAATTTTAGTAAAACTATCAGATGCACAATGGTATAATAAAATGATGTAACTCAAGAAAAAAATACTGAATCAAATGTGTTGTGATATATCTTACTTTTTTGTAACAGTAACCCAGCCTTCATCATCCGGTTCAGCTGCTTCCTTTAATTGTTTTTCCTTTTCTTCAACTTTCCTATCATACTCAGCCATATACAAATTAATTTCTTGTTTCATTTGTGCAACATCTACTATTTTTTTATTATATTCATGACACCACTCTATTATAAAAAATAATTTTTTATTTAATAAACAGAAATAAAAAGAAAAACCACAGATGTTAAACAATAAGTGATAATGAATATACTTTCAAATAATAAATCCAGCACAAAGAAAGAATATATATATATATATATATATATATATATATATATATATATATATTCTGTTATCTTTGGCTGGGCATAATCTGGTATGCGAATAACTTCTATAGTTATTAATAAAACTTCAATTTGAAAAACTATAAATACAGAGTGAATGTAAAATAAAATGATAAATAATTGCTAATTGCAATAAACAAATTTCATGCTCTATTATAATTCACTAATATATAAAAAAAGCTTACTCCTAATTCCACAGAGGATGGGGGTTTCTGCAGGCGATAAGATTAGAGTAACTGTTGGTTCTAATGACATGGCACTACTGAGTCCATGTTGATTTGCAAATACTATATATGCCACCTTGAAGCCCTGGGTTTACAAAATAATGTGTATTAACAAATAAACACCAAACATATAAGTAAAAATTTGATACTAGACTTAATCTCACTGTAATATTTGGGTGATCCTTGAAAAATAATGATTTGTTATGAACTGGAAGACCGGAGGTTGGCCTTGAATGAAGATATACTGCATCCACATTACCACAAATAGAAAAGGCTCTTTTCAAGCCCTCCTGTCAAATATGAAAGAAGTTTAATATGAGAAATATATAAAATATAATTAATATTATTTATATTAAATATTTTATATATATATATATATATATATATATATATATATATACATATTGAAGTACTATTTAAGTAACATGACTACTTCAATTATACCATTACCCTTGGTTATCACAGAAACATTAGGAATTAACAGAGAGAAATAATGTTTTCTCATTTCTTTAAGGATTCACCACAAACACATTCTGATGATACATTCTCATTATCAAGATTATTATTTATTTTCCAATTATTGTCTTATTAATAAAAATCATATAACTGAGAAGATTGCATAGAAATGGAACTCTTGACAAATTACTCCGTGATTCAAAATTGTGGAAAAGTTTTAACAATAAAAAGTAGAGCTTACTACATACATTGCGAGTTTTAAAAGTATACAAAAAAATGTATGAATTATACTTCAGTAGCATATGGAGGAACTCCTAGGACAAATAATGTCCTGTCTGATGGCTTTTCAGGGCATCTGTCACGAACAGAGTGTTCTTTGAGATATAAAACATGCTCAGCTTTATTGTTTTCTCTGAATTTGACTCCGACAACTGAAATGAATACAAACAGTAGAAATGGTCGGAATATGATATTCCTACAATACATGCAACAATTCCTACATCACATTAAGTGTAACCTACCCTACTGCATGCTCACGTGTCTTCATTTTGCACAAAATTAAAAAACGTACTCCATTAATGATGCAGGTCATACGTGAAGTAATACATAACATAAACTATAATACTATAGTAGCAGTATTATATACTAAATATGAAATCAACAAACTGTACTAAAATGTAAAATGTCTTACATTTATATCCGTTGATTTCTGAAGGCATCATGTTTAATAAGTAGCTATCTTACTGAAAAATTAATTCGAATCAACAATATGCCTATAATGTACATGAAAATAATATCAAAACGTCTACGCTGCTCGAGTATTAACAAACGTACTTTATCAGGACATTCTAAATGAAGACGCGGTTAAGTTATGCCAGTGTTGCCAGATACTGCAAGGTATTTGCAAATGTTAAAACAAGTAACATTTTCACCTTACATTGTCATTTTAGCAGTAGTATAATTATTTCAATGTTTTTCTTATTTAACAATGATTTTAAAACACCGTAATTTGATTAACATCAGAGGGAAATTTATAGTTTGTGTGCAGTTAAATAACAATGTTAACACTGAAGCGTTGAATACCAATGGCCGACATTGTCTAAAAGGAGTGTGTTGATTGAGTTTTACTTTTATTTTCGTTGAAT
Organism: Lethocerus indicus; assembly: GCA_019843655.1. Taxonomy (NCBI): domain Eukaryota; kingdom Metazoa; phylum Arthropoda; class Insecta; order Hemiptera; family Belostomatidae; genus Lethocerus; species Lethocerus indicus. The sequence goes on along the minus strand of JACDQD010000005.1, from coordinate 21,487,668 downwards.
ATTTAGTCTGAAACGCGTATTGAACACGACTGAAGTTTAAGTAAGTAGTAATCGCAATGATATATTATACTTTGTAATTATACTGTTAATTAAAGAAGACATTTCTCTAGAGAGTAGTAGACTCCAAATGAATGATTTTTTCAGAATACAATTCCAGTGATAGTATTTAATAGCAATTAAAATGGGTCTGTTATTAAAAATATATTTCTGGCATGTGAGTGGTGTTGGAGGAAGAAGTTGCACTTTGTAAAATGACCTTGATCTTCAGAGCAATGTGTTAATTTCTTTATTATTTTTTCAACTAACTTTTAACCCTAAGATTATATGTTGAGCATTATTTCCCCAAATCCAGAATATACCTCTTAGTTATTGAAAACTGAATTTATTTAATCTACATCATTTTATTAGACAAAACTAGTATATTATATCAGGTTGTAATGGTTCCTGTCATGTAACATTACATTTTGACTTGATATATTTCTGTAAATGTCATAGTCCTATTTTACATTCTTGCCATCTGATGTAATTCTGTGATGAACTTATCTCAATTTGGCTGCTGACTGCACTTCTTGTCACCAATACCACTGCATTGTATGTGGGATTACATATGACCAAATAACCAATAGAGGACAAACAAATTGAAGCTTGAAATTGAAAATTGGAGAAATATTCCAACCAAAGGGACCTAGAAATATCTTATAGGGAATAACTATTTCTGTAGTATAAACTAGCCAATACTCATTATAAACAACATTTTGTTAGTTTATGTGCACTAGTTTTTCTGAAAAAATGTCCCATTGATCCTTTTTACAAGTGTTATAACAATATCTATTCTTTTTATATTTATCTGTATAACATTTTATGTATATACAATAACCACAAGTTGTATTATTAAATGGTTGTTTTAATGATTAATATGAATTAGAATGATGAATAATTAACTGTTGGCTTTAGGATGGATAACGAAGAGGTTTTATCTCTCGCTTGGAACACACATCAAGCTGTTTTGATGTCTGTTTTTGAATCTCTTTTGCAAACAGAAACGCTAGTTGATTGCACATTAGCAGCTGAAGGGCAGCGTGTAAAAGCTCACAAAATTATAATATCAGCTTGTAGCCCATATTTAAAGGTAAACAATTGAATATGTACTCTTTTAATTATTTCAGATTAAATTTTGTATTGGTTTGAATTATTGACCATTTGAACAATAATATATTTCTTGAAAATGTAATATTTAATAAAATATTACATATCAGAATTTTAAGTGTGTGTATGTGATTATGAGAGCAAGGGAGAGAGAGTATGTGTATATATATATATATATTCCACTTAAGATTCATGATACCATAAAAAATTATTTTAATATATTTATCTTTATACTTCAATTCCAGATGTTGTTAAGTGAACAAAGTGAAAATCATCCGATTATAATTCTGAATGAAACTTCTTTTGATGATTTGAAAAGTATGTTGGAATATATGTACAGAGGTGAAGTCAATATAAAAAAAAAGGATTTAGCAAGGTTTGTGAGGTCAGCTGAAGCACTACAAATAAGAGGGCTGGCAAGTCATAGCATATTAAGCCAGAGAACAAGCTCAAGTGAATCTGATGAATCACAAACAAATCTTTCAAGGAAAAAGACAAATAGTGTAGTGGAAACAAGCCCTCATGCATTGAATGAGGCTGCGACACAAAGTTGTGGTGCGGACACAGATTATGATGTCCTATTAGTTCCTAAGAATGAAGTCCTCTCTGATGAAGAACAACTTGATAACACTGAAGGGAATGAAGATGAAGAAGTTGAAACTGCTGAACAACCAATTATTGAGTCCTCAGACAACATAGAACCTATAATTGAAGGTTAAAGAAGAAGATATAATTACAATTATTTTATTGTATAAAATTAGAAGAATTATACTTAAGCAAAAAGGATTAAAATAATGTATGAAGTAGATAAGGTTACTTAGCATGTTACCAAAAGTATATTCAAATTATATTGCTTTTATATTTAATAAGCCAAATTACTTTAATGGTTTGAGTATATCAAACCATATCTAACAAATTCCATGTTTGTTAAAAATAATGTAGACTGAGGAGAGCACTTCATGAATATTGAAGCCACTTAAGCTTGTGGGTAACATAATTTTAGGAGCCATAGGGATCATTTAGCAAAAATTGAAACTTATCTCACCCTAAAATTGGATCAGTGAAACTGTTTATAATCCTCAAATTAAAAAAAATTACCCTGTTGCTTGGTGTTATTACCATTTCAGTGGTGTTAAGTGTGTTATTTTTTCATTTGTCGAATTATTTGAAATTTCTAAAAAGGTTTCCTATTATTAATAAAAATCTGATATTACTTTTAGATGAAACTGTACAGAACTGGGAGCCAGAAGCTGGTGGAAGCACTGAAGGAAACATACTGCAAGAAACAGTGTACACTGAAAATTCTGAAGGTAGTTAGCAAAAATAATATTTAATCGCATATGAGCATCAAATATTGGGCAAGACATGTTTTTCATAACTCTCATTTCAATCAAATAACAAACATGAATTATCATTAACCAAATTTAGGTATGATTGCATAATACTGTGGCAGGAATACCTTGGTTTATAGGGATTGACCCCTTGCTATTCTGGGATTTTTCTGTGTTTAGAAACAACCTGAGTGAGTTCCAGTGGATGGGCTTTTGTCCTTTCCTTCTAGGGCCTCCTCTGGGTGTTATCTGCTTCCAGTATTTCAGATGCTTACTGGTTCTAGCAGGGTCTAACTGAATAGTAGCTCAACTTAGAACTATATATACCTAAAGGTGAGGAGTCAACACCGCAGTTTCTTCCTACAGTATTACGTGATCCTACCGGAATTTCATGATAATTATAGTCTGGTTGTGGAAACCTCATTGAATAGTATACATGTTGAGTATGATGTAGCATTTAGAGGTGTAATACATGTGTGTTACTAAAGGTTATGAAAAAAGTTGTCTGCCTGCAAGGCTGTACCTAAATTATTATTGTTCCATTCAGTTGTCAATTTGGACAATTTAGATAAATATCAATAAAATAGTGAAACTTTGAGGTTTTTGAAAGTTATGAGCTGTAGAATTTGACTAAAATTAATAGATTTAAAATATCAAGAAGTAAATCTACACTTTTTTTAGGATTGTGTATGTTTTTATCACATCCATGTATTTCTTTTATTATTTGTATTTTGTTGAAGAAACGTATATATAGCTTATTGTTTTTAGTTATAATTGGACAGCACATAACTTGGTTCCAAAATTGTTCATCAACTTTATATTTTAAGTATAGCCTTGCTTATTATAAAAATTGTAAACATTTTACTTTTTTTCTGTTTGTGGGAGGAGAGGTAAGGCAGGGTACAGAATACAGGAAACCCTCCCAGCCTTCCCCATTTTGAATTGATGAAAATTGAAATTCACCTTCACTTGAAATGTTTTATTTCTGCTTTGTTCCTTAAGGTAAATTTGGATTGTGGTAATGTGAGTAGTGGTTAAATAGGTGATTAATAAGTGAGTGAAAGTGAAAGGAATTTATATATATTTAAAACAAAGGTAAGTCATTAACTGTAGTTACTTAGTCCTAATTTGTTTGCTAGTAGCTTTACATATTATTGAGTTGTGCTGCAATTATGGTAAGGAAATGTTAGTTAAGGTAAGTATTGAGGAAACTATTTATAAATAGTATGTATTTAAGAATTATTCCAAAGAAACCTGTAATTTAGAAGTTGATATAGAAAGTAATGAGTAAATAGGCATTCTTAAATAATTATCCTAGAATAATCAGTAAAACACATTGTTTTGTGCATTATAAATAAATTTTAAAAAATAACATTTCATTGATTAGAAGTGAAGAAAATCTCATTTAACCCAACTTTTTAAAAATTAGGTTAGAGCATATGTTAAGGGTCTTACAAAGAAAGTAAGTATGTGGGTTCCAGATGAAGCAGCAGCTTTTAGCAATATTGCTGCTTGCAATAGTCACCACATTATTAATGAAGGTGGACAACTGTGACCATAGTGGCATATAGGTGCCTCGATAAAAAAGATCCAAGAGTTATAATAAGTGTTCAGTGTAATGTATAACACCAGCATCAAATGATGCTAGCCTTGATTGATATGTCAAGTTAGGATGTAGGATTGTAGTAAATCGGCAGGTGAAATGAACTATTCAACTGACATTGGCGAAAATTTGACATGAAAGCAAACTTTATTTTAATTTAAACTATAGAAAAATATAATTTATATATTTCATTGGAAGGAATATTGCACTATGTAAATACAGTCAATCATCATCAATAGAACAGGTCTCAAGCCGCCTATTGCACTATATAAATACAATCATCATCAATGGAACAATAAATGCAATGAGACTACCATACTGTAAAAAAAGTAATGAAATTTTTTTAAATGCTCGAATGACTGACCAAATGTGTGAATAGATCACATCGAGGATATGGCATATAATAGTCCTTTATGCTTATTTCGGTATCAAATACTTTTAAAAATAAGTTAACCAGATAGTGAGTCAAACACAAGAATACCCAGAAATATTGTTTAATGGTGAGTGTTAGGCTGGCACAGTGTATTGTGTAGTACTTGAATTGTATTACGCTAATATTGTGTTGTGTTTTTCATCGTCGGCTTAATAACCCACACCACCATACTTTCCCACCTAGCTAGGTTGTAATCCTACGTTTAAAACAAATACTCTGCGCTCTATTTCTCATAACGGCCGAATTTGCGAATTGTGCTACATAAGCAGAGAAAGAAATTTCTCAATCGCTTTAAATATCCTTGGGGCTATTATGAACATATTTAGATCATTTTTGTAATCACCGTAAATAGTAACGTATTGTAAAGACCCGATTACAATAGAGTGTAGCACCCTAAACATGAGGGCTAGGTCTCTTTCATGAGGCACATTTCTGAATTAATAGCGAAGGTACAAACATGGAATATAACAGTTGATAAGCTATGAAGAAAGAATATTTGGTATAATGAAACGTAGCTTAATGAAATACTGAATCAAAACTTGGTTATAGTTCTGTGAAAGCTCAACAGATTTGATGGTATAATAATTGTAGTTTAGCGAATTACAAACAATACTCTGGTATTACAATTTAAGAAGGGTGTGAAGAAATAATGTGGACGGTGAACGCTTTTTGGCTATCAAGTGAGGAGGACGTTCCACATTGCAAGTGTTTTCTATTTATCTTCTCTGTTATTGAATTTCGCCATCTCTCTACAACGTGATCCCTCCTTATTCGCCAGATTGAGTAGATACTTAATTTATTTGTTGGCAAAGTTAAAAGCGAGATTTGAACTCATATCCAATTACTTTAAATCAAAGCAAGGAGATAGTTTTAGACAATTAACAAGGAATTTTGTAGCTAGTTCTAATTATGGTTTCAAATCTGATGTATTTGTACAATAAAGGATTTTGTAAAAGCTGTCCCTTTACTTTATTACACCACTGTGCATACTAGTTAGTAGGAAGAAATGATAACCCGGGATATCCAGAACCAAGAGCACTGGTCTAGCCAGGTAGATATTATACACAGGATTATCTTCGTTTTAATTTGGTTAGCTGTAGCTTTATTTAAAGGAATACATACTTATAAGGTATTAAAGAAATACATGTTATTTTAACCCTACAGTATTGTAATAAGAATTAAGCAATGTATATTATATTTTAATCTTTTACTGGGGTTTTTTTGTGTACAGGTTTAGATCAAGGGAAGAATGTTTATATTTAATCAAATGAGCACATTCGTTCATAATTACGTTAAATATTTAGTAAAAATAATACACAAATAATGAAATTTTCCCGTACATCATTATCATTGCACCTAAAGTTCAAGGATAAGCACTGCAGGACTATTTAGGGATAAAATATACCCTCTAAAATGGGGAGGTTTAGTTAATACTTCTGTACCAACATTTATTAAGAAAGCCATTAATCTATGCTATTTACCAACTGGGGACAACAGTATAAAATATGATTCCTACAATTAGTTTTGTAATGTTTTAAAAACAAGAAAACTCAGATTTGGGTAAAACAATATACAGAACTGTTCACTTTTAGCAGTATTACATTTTTCAAACAGTATCACAGCAGCTCATCAGTTCAAAAGTAAAGAAACTACTACTTATTTCATGACACCCTTAATAAACATAAAACCGCCATATATTAACTGACATTCAAGTATTGAAGTCTAAAATAATATTCATGTTTTATTTATGTGTTTTGTGAGAATGTGTTTCTTCAAATTTCCTTTATGACTGAATTTAACAAAACATACAGTACAAGCAAAAACAGGTTCCTTACCACATTCCCACTTGGTGTGATTGTTTAAGCTAGACTTCAATTTATAACCTTTCCCACATTTGTCACAATAATAATCCATTGTAGGTTTTTGTTTAGAATTCTGTGCTAAATGAAGCCTTATGTGCTGTTTCAATCCATGCCTGTGGTGGAATTTTTTAACACACTGGGTACACTGAAACATAGGTTCCTTTCCACATTCCCACCTGCGGTGGCGACACAACTGCGTAGAATTTTTATACCTATTCCCACAAACAGTGCACATAAAAGGGTAAACTGCTGGATCACGTACCGTTTGATGTGCTTTACCAGAATGTTTTCTACTAACGTGATAATTTAAAGAACCAACCCTAGTGAATGCTCTTGGACAAAGTTCACAATGATATTTGAGATCCTCCTCAAAGCCCACATCAGCAGCTGGCGCAGAGGGAGTCTGCACTGATGCTTCAGTGTGGAAACTTAAGAGATGTTCATTGCGTTGTGCTTTAAAATGGAACTTAATTTTACAAATTTCACATTCAAATTTGGGCTCAATTCCGCATTCAAATTTCAGATGATTTTCCAAGTTGCTTTGGTGTTTAAAGCATTTGCCACAAATTCGACACATATTAATGGTTATTTCTTGACCTTTTGCCACCCTGTTAGCATGTTTTGTCATGTGCTGTCTCAAGTAGCGTTCAATGTGGAATTTCTTTTCACATATTTCACATTGAAACTTTGGCTCTTTTCCGCATTCCCACATTTCATGCATTTTGAGACCACTGGTTAACTTGAAGGTGTTGCCACATTTCTGACATTGGAAAGGATGTGTATTTGAATCCTGATCTGCTGGTTGTTCTTTAGGATGTTTTCTTTTTATATGTCTGTGCAAAGTAATATTGTCACCAAACTTGGTGGCACATACTGGACATGTAAAATTCATTTCTTGTTCCATCTTGTTTTCACTGGCTGACTCAAAATCCTGCGAGTTATCTATTGCATTTTCATCTTTATCACAGTTTTCATCTTCACCTAACATTGAGTATCCATCAGGAAGAACAATTAAAGTGTATTTGTCAGAACTATCAGAGAGGTCCATCAGTTTATCTGGAAAATAATAAGAAAATAAAAATAAAATTCATCCATATTTATTACGTACTATAAAAATTATTACAATATAATATTTATGTAGTAGTAATAATGTGAAGGAAATAACAAAAGTACACAACAGAATGAAGCAAATTTATTTAAACAGATCCAAGAACACATTATTTTATACAGTTATTACAAGGTGATTTATTTTATATGCATACCCACACATTGTGTGCAATTACTCAGTAATTTGATTTTTATTATTTAAATACTAATTCCATAATTATTATAGTTGATATTTATTTGGACCTACAATGCTACAATATCATATTTCAATAGGTCCTATCAAAAGACTTTTATTCTGTTACATAAATGTCTTCCATTGGCCATATGTTCTTGTTCTTTCCTTATATACTGCAATTGGCAGTTATGTGCTTCATTGGCCAAATTGTGATGATTTGGTTGGTTCACATTTTTTGTTTCTCATTGTATGAGTAGATCACAAAATGTCATATTCTTTATGACTAGTTTTCCTTCTGTTCACAATTATGATTGAAGTGCCATGTTTAACAAAAAGGTTGCCAATATCTTAATTTACACACTGAAGTTAATTTTGATCACATTCTGTTGACTTTAGTACTCAAAATAAAGTTTACTTATACTATTTGTCCTGCAGTAGGCTATAATAATAAAAGCAATTCATGGAATATCCCCACTGTAGCATCAAAAGCCAGCACCTGAAAAATAATGGCATTACAATTAATTGATGCATTTGCTTTTTAATAACTACTTAAGTGGCATCAAAATTAATACTCACCTTTGTTGTTTCTACTATTGATGCCACATACATCAAAGCAATAAGAATGACTGATGTGAATGTTCTATTGTTTACGCTAGTAAAAACAAAATAATATATAAAAGTGCACAAGTTAATAAAAACTGTTTATTAGTATAATGCAATTACAACTATTAACTATAGATATAAATGTATTTACATATATTTTAATAAACAAATGCACATATGTATATAAATACATAATTATGTACTTATCACACAAAATGATTACTTTTTGACAACTATGTGTTCAATTGTTTTCTGAATAGTACCTAATAGTTTAGGTTGAACATTCTTTGATTTACAATCTGAATGTGGACCTGAATATATTAGGTTACAGTCAGCACAAAAAAAAAGTGGATGCTTATCCTGAGTTGAAGTTTCGGCTTTGTCACTAGCATTGTGAGTACTTCTTTGATGATTTTGTAAATCAGTCGAATTTGGAAATAATGAATCACATAATTCACATAAGTATGATGTTTTGTTACCTTTCTTAATTTGATCATTTGCATCTTTTGCTGCGTGACAATACCTCATATGTAATGCCAATGCATCCTTTTCAATAAAACTAAATTTGCACACAGGACATTGAAGTTTCTTTTTTTCCGGTGATGACTTCGTTGTTTTGTCAATAAGGTGCGCAACAGTAATATGCTGTTTTAGAGATGATAATTTATGAAACTTGCCAGGACAAAAAGGGCAGCAAAATCTGGCAATTTGGTTTGGGTTACATAGTAGTGATTCTCTGTGTTTTGAAGTACCAGGTTTTGAGTGATTTGGATGATGTCTAGACTTATGGCTTGTTAATGATGACAACCTATTGTACACTGCAGGACATAAATTACATTTGAATACTCTGACTGCATCCATTTGAGCCTGTTTTTGTGAAAACATAATCACCTTGTCTTTCATAGCTGTGCCTGTACCAGGTTTAACTTTTTCACAATCAGTTGGATTACATATCTCAATATCTGCATTTTCCTTATCAACAGAAGAGAAATCTTCATCAAACCACGAGTAATTAACTGGTAACTTCGTAACTTTAACACTGAAGTTGGATACAGAACTGCCTTGCTCACTATTAGCCTTTTCTTTATTTACAGGATCACAGTTTCCTGGAAATAATATTATGATTAATAAATGTTTGTATGTAAATAGCAATTGTGGATCTTATGACTAGCTGGGAATGCCTAGGATATATGTGGAAATAAACAGACAAAAAAGTGAAATAATTTATTTTTATTTGTACAAAACATACAGCTTTCAAATGAAATAATTTGCACATATCCTTCAAAATCCCAATTACACGAGTTTTATTTTTTATTGTTAGAAATTCAAGACAAAATGCAGATGGAACAAATTTAAAAAAAAACCAATGGGGGAGTAATTACACATATGAAAATTATGTTGGGAAATTTCATAATTCTCTATTCACTTTCAATTTACATTACATAAACATATCTAGCAGATAACTGTGTTCTCTACTTAAATTGCGGGTTTTTTTCGGATTGGAGTTTTGATAGCAACAAGGGCATGTTCTAATCGAGTCTGATTTAATGTTGGCCCAATGCACTGTGATATCTCAGTATGCATATTAAAAATTTCAACTCTTAGGCCTTCAACGCCACTGATAATTACTATGTCATTTCCAAGAACAACAGTTTTGACAGGCTGTCGACAACTTGTACTGTAATCTTCTCTGCAGGGACTCCATGCATTTTTCATTATGTCAAACCTGGAAGATATAGTTACTTTAACACTACATCTTTAGGTTTCCTTAATCCTTTCACTGGTCTGAAGTTACATATACAGGGTATTAATTTCTATATGATAGATAATTATTGCAATAGTATCATGTAGCCCATCAAGTCTAAAAACCCTCCATTAAGTCCAAGTGGAGGCAATGTCCCCCATTGCTAAACCAATTACCAACAATGTTTGTTTATATGACAACTGCCACTACAACAGTAAAGGCCAAAGAAATAAACCAGAATAGATTTAAATTTTTCACTTGAATAGATCTTCATCTACTAGGCTCTGGCTTTGCTAGAAAATAGATATTCAGCTTTTAACAAAATATTGATTCAATTAGGTCTACAACCTCAAGAGTGGATTAAGGATAGTCATTTTAATACAGACATCATTATAGAAAAGAATTTAGATGTTGAAGAGCTTTAATGACTGTTGATCAGTAACCAAAGAATAGCATATGGCACTATAACTGATCACATTAAAAGAGACCAACCTAACCTAACTTAACCTAGATGCTGGAGGAACAGGTAAAACATTTCTGATGAACTAACTCCTTGGTGAAGTTCAAATGCAAAATGAGGTTGTATTTACCATTGCAGCCACTTATGAAGTGTTAAATAAACCACAGTTTTGTTACCCTCTCCCAACTCACCCTACCTCTACACACTAAGAGTCTGAGTAATATCAGGTAGCTTTTGTACAAATCTTTAAAAAATACTGTACAACGGACCTTATTCACTTGACGTAACGCCCACCCTCTTAAAAGCCTGAGCAATGCTGTACTTGCAACTAGTTATCTATAAAACAATAATAATTTGTAAAAAAAACTACAAAAATAAATTGATTTGTTAAAAAAATTAATTTTGAATTTGTTTATTAAAAGTCTGGTGTGCCTTAAAAGGAGAAAATAAAATATTTTCAAGCTTACATTGCTAAAAGTTAAGTGCTTGGGAAGTAAGCTGGTATTGAAAATTCCCCAGTTTTCAAACTAACCCTGTAGTTTACTTCTGAACAGTGAAAGGACTAATGTTGCTGCAATATTATAATGGCCATGAAACTAAAGTAAGTATATTGCAGAACATTTATCTCAATAATAATATAATAAAAGATAACAAGAAAATAAAATATATGGATAGAATAAAAATGGCCAAATCCAAACTGCTTGTTTTCTCAATATTGAGACTTCATATAATAGTCTGTAAGGTGATTTCGATTTTTGTATGCTTTAATGTAATAAAAAGCTTGTTATGAAAAATGGCACAATGTTAATTTAAGGATTCAATCTATGTTGATTGGGCCAATGTTTGTCCATCACAACAAGAATTTAAAGATAGTATTTTTAAACAAATACTTCTCTGAATAAAATTTTTCGGATTTATTTCTTCCGCCAATCGCATATATATAATTATTCATTACTACACAACCATGTCCTTTACGAGGTAAATCCATTGAATTCAAAAATATCCAAGAATTTGAAAATGGATCATATCTTTCAACTGAGTTCAAAATACCAGCGTGTCCTAAAATATTAAATAAATTATAAAATATGCAATGTTATGTAAGTCCAAATTATTGCTGTTTGTTTTTGTGTCTCTTATAGTACAATTAGATCCTAATTATTAAAAATAAATGATTACTTACCTACACCTCCAATAACAAACAAAACACCATTATGAGCAACCATTTGATGTTCACATCTTGCAACTTGCATTGGAGCTAAGATGCGCCATGCTTTTGCATTTTTGGTCAGAACCTGAAGTAGTATAAAAAGAACTATAAAATCTTCTCTACATAAGAATAATGTAATTTATACTTTGAACACCTAAAACACACATTTACTTATAACATGTTAAGTAAATTAAAAATAGCAAACAAATATATTTATATATTAAAAAATGAATCCTTAATTCTGTTTAATGTTCATATTTACTTGTATTATCCTTAGGAAACAAGGATAATAAGGATCTAAATCCTTGATTTAGATGGCCAAAATATTTAGTTAAGCAATGTCAGTAACAACTGCTGTGATGTATAAAAATTAATTTTGTTTATTTTATATCCTACCCATAAATTATTACTAATTCCAGGTGAAGATCCCCAAGAGCAGCCACCGGAACAATACAGATTCCCATCAGTATATGCAGCTGCTGAAGAGATCATTCCAACAGGTAACGATGGCAATAGTGTCCATCTATTATCAATGACATTATAGCATTCAGCTGTCGTACAGTCACCTCTCTCATCATGACTCCCTTCAATAAAATAAATGTTATATTACAAAAACTGACAACTAAAAAAAAATTTTATTTCAGCAAACTAAAATGCACACAGTATTAGTATAAATAATGTCCAAATTATAAATTATTCAGGGTAGATATTTAAGACGAGTCAAACATATAAAATACGAATACATAAAAAATATTAACATAACAATATTTTGTAATGATTCAAAATTCCAATTATTTTGAAGCAAGTGATTAATATAGACACATATGCTATGTTAATGGGATAGGCTGAATTAAGTGTGGACATGAACTAAATTCTGTTAATTCATCAACCAACCTATTACATAAACATCAAATAAAGAACAAGTTGCAGCCATGTGCCACCTAGGTTTATTCATCAATGGTATTGGTCGGTTGTTTACTTTTGACCATGTGGATTGCTCATAAGCTGGCAGTGTTAGACTCCATGGCTGCTGGAGGGAGTAGAGGCATTCTACAGAATTAAATATCCGGCATCCACAATAACCTCCTATTGCCAGAACAACCTACAATGGAGTAAACATTAATTTCAAGCATTATGTTACACATAGAAAGGAAACAAGCAGTACAATAACTTCACTATGTCCTACATTTTTAGATGCAATATAGGATATGTAAGAAAATATTAATTATATTGATAAGTAACTTATTTATTAAAAATTTGAATCAAAGGCTTTATTTGTTATTCTAGTGATAGTGTAAGCGGTATAAAACAATTACAAAAAATCTGCAAGAAAATAATATGCTCTTACATCACAAAGTAGCTCACAGTAACGACTCTCTTCCTTTGGAATATTATGCTGCACCAAGTTTTCTGCTTCCTTTAACCATTCATTAAATGGATCAATTTCCCTAATTTCTATAAGTATCGATTTCACTTCTGCTATTGTTTCTCTCCATTTTTTTATCCTTAAGGGATCAATGAACTGCAATATTTCCTTCAAATAAACAGTTCGATTGACAATATCATTTTTCACCCATTCGCACAATTTCTAAAATTCAAATGATTTTGTTATTAAGACAGCAATACAAATCTGCAATAGAAGGCAAATTCATTTGGTCCAACACCAATTTGAGCCTAGTTGGCTCACACTCTAACCAATAAACAATGCTGGCCCCAACCACTGGAAAACTCTGAGCCCTTCAAGTGTTCCTATCTTGAACCTACTCTCAGTATGAATGGGCATCTCACAATTTGTTCTGACAGGGACAGCCTTACACCTGCACTTTTAATGTGAAATTATGGAACAAACAAATTAACTGAACCCCTGGTGGTTGGGTCCAATGGTAGGCTTCATCTTCTAATATTGATTTCGTAAGAAAATTAACTATTTCAACTAAATACTTTTTCATAGAAGTCAATTGACTTCTCTACTCTCTTTCTTGCCTAGTCGACATATGCAATATTTAATAATTTATTCTACATTACTGTCTCAACTGAATAACTGGTTTTTCAAACAACTTTGTAATGACAATATTTTTCCACTGTATAAATAATAGGATTAAAATATTCAATAATTTTAAGTTGTTTTTTAATTTTTTAATATACTTTTCATATTCATTCCCGGGCAAATTACTGTAGATACTATAATTATAAAATGATTATACAAACAAGACATAGTATATCTTCTGTTGGCACAGACAGATGAGGAGATTCAAGACATCTTTTGAGTACTTTAAAAGGCATCTCAAGGAACTGTGGCTCAAATATAACTTCTGAAAAATGTTCATTTGAAAACAGTAAAGCATGTTGAGATAAGTCGTAGTATCCAAAAAATTCAGACTGTTCAGCGATGTACAAACAATTGCTCTTCGATAATATTTGATGCAAGTACTGACAAATAAGAGGCCTTAGGGAACTCACTAACAGTATACTTGCAATTTCCATGATTGCAAATACATTCTCCAATGTAAACTGGAAGAAAAAATTACTGCATTATTCAAACAACTGAAGTACCATTAGTTACATAATAATTGGCAAAGGAATAATATTTCATTCCTTACAGTTATTTCTCCAGAATAAAGGAAACTGATTACATCAATGAAGGCCTCAGTAAGATATGAATCATCTGATGGCAATTCAATGAACACTTTATTTTCATTGTCATAACCCTTTTGGGAATTTGCTGAATTGCATCCAATAGCAGTACTGAATTTTGTTCTAGAAAAGTATGGTGTAAATATACTATCAACAAATACATACAATTGGATAAAAACAAATTAAATTAAAAATTCAACATGTATTATTTGTTAGAATTTAAATGTTTTTATTTGTATTAATTATTTCGCATACATTATTTTTTTTATTTAAATCATTATTACGATAAGATTAAGTTACAAATATATAAAACGGTTATTATATTGCAGTTCGATTAATGATTCACAAAGAATAAGATATATGAGTTGTGAAATGTGAATCCGTACTTCCTTATGATGGCACTCGAGCTTTTGCTCATCTATGCACATCCATACCTGGATCCCCAGTGGTCAGTCAAACCTTTTTCACAAATTCCAACCTACTCTGGAAAAGAACCTGTCACCATTTAGCCCAAAAGCCAGTACGCTAATTGTGCTGCTAGTACAGCTACTTCTCTAGGTATTGTAAGAGAGACACAAGAACATTTTCTACGAGCAGTTCTAAATTAAAAGAAAACAAGTAAATCAATATAATAATTACAAGTGATACCATCCAAATGAATCCCCTTCCCCTCCTATTATATTAAAAAGCCTGATCAAATGTATATGATGTAGTAAAATATAATCTTAAAACTAAAATGCTTACATTAAAATTAACCTTATCATGGTTACCTGAAGAATTCTGAATATGTTGCCAATATGATTTTGTGTGCTTGAATTTCAATTCCATTTGGTGTAATTAACACCACATCCGACAAAAAATTTGAAGAAAACAGATTTTTTAAACTGCACTTCATTGTTATGAAATGTAGCGGATCTTCCAATTGTGCGGATCTCTCCATTTTAATTCACTTAATTATAAATACTGCTTTTTCACAAGCACCTGGTCACACAACAGTAACTACAGCATGTAGTATATATGGAACTTGACACCCTCCTGAAATGATATAAGGAATCCTTGTTCAGAGGAACAAGTATTGTATGTAAATATCTTGTAAAAATCTAGTAATTCTTAACTTGCTTGTTAGTAGCTAACTTGTGTCAATGCCTGAGGGAAAATGAATAATTCTACCGTAGGGCCGTTACAAGCTTTGTACTCACATTTAAAAACATTGAAAGGTGGATGCTCCTGCAGGAACCCTACTCCGGGAGTCGTGCACAGAGAGGTAAACACTCAACACAGACAAGTATAATCCAAAGTTACTAGAGAAAAAAACTAGATTGGAAAATAAATATGAAATATGCTCAAGAAATATGCTCGCAATGGCAGATTCAACTATTAAATAACACACTTGCCAGAAAATTATTTAAACAAATTCGTCGAAAGAATAAATGCGTTCTATATTGTGCATAGTCAACTTTACAACTTCCGCGAATTACCAAGACCAAGTAAAAGAACTAGGAGTAGTACGGAATAGAAGAGCAAACGATAACTTAAATCACAATAGCCGGAAACGCACAGGTGGATACTTGCAAAGCGATGACAGCGCTCCTTCTAGTCTGATGAGGAATTTCGTATGAATGTTTAACCAGTGACGTAATTTATTTGTTTAACGATTTACTCCGTAAGTTGAATTTATAAAAAAATAAAGACGCTCTTTTTCAATTCAAACGCGGTATTGTAATCAAGAGCCGCGTTAAAAATAATAAATAACTTCGAAAAACAAAAATTTAAAAACGGAACAGGTGGCTCGGTGATATTTACTCTCACTCCACCGGTGGAGAGGAAGTGTCTCCCCTCATAAGTTGGAACAAATGGTAAAAGGACGACGAAAAGCCAATTAGTTCAAAGACGTTAAGCGACAATCAGAAAACGGTAACGACGAAAAAATAAGCTCTCGGACGATAATAAGAGATAAATTATGGAGAACAGAGTACATGCAAGCTGACATGCCTCACTAATTTACTCCTATTTAGCACCTAATTTTTATGAGTTTATTTCATTATTCGTCGTGCTACGTTTTATTTGTCAGTACTTTCACTTATTTTTAGTTTTATTCCATAATTTTAATGTTCGCCGCTACTTCTGCTATCCATACATATCACTGCTTTTATTGTTTCCTTGAAGACAAAAAGATATATGTAACTTTCATTTGAAAACAGTTGCCTACTGCCTTTTACTCTTTGAACGCAATGTTTATTTGAGAGGTCAAACAAGTCTAGAGCCAAACCATAAAAAGGCTATATACTATTTTCAGTTAAGACCTTTCAGGTGTTAACCTAAAGCAGGACAGAATCACATTCTCAGAACTGCCCCCCCATTTATATTTGAGTTTCGAGCAGTCATATTCCCACTCTACTGATGGTCAAGGGATGCTGCTAGATCCTCGATACATCAAAAACAACTTGTGATTTGCATTCCCACAACTCCCACTTTGTCTATTTCAATTTCTTGAATGTAACAGTGTATACTAGTGGCCAATAAAGGGGGTTACCCTTCCTCACTCACTAGATAAAAGTCAGGGGTCAACTTATAAACTCCTAGAAGTAGAAATACAAAACTATTATAGACCAACTATAGACAAAACTATTATAAATATCAGTAGGATTCAGTATTTAATACCAAATAAAAATATGGCTTATTAATATCCATCACAGGGTCAATTCTTCAAATATTTCTCAAAATCCGGAAACATTATAATGCAATATATTTTAATAAAAAAAAAAAAACTTAAAAACATGCTTTGTTTGATTATCAAAGTACACTTATTAAACCTGATAGAAGTTTGTTTTATAAATTTCCTTAGTACAAAATAAAATTTAACATTAGTATAGTTAACAAAAATTATAACACATTTTTAATTCTTAAAAGAAAATTAAACTTCCAAAGGCTTTGGAAATGGGATTGGAAACCATAAAAAATAACAATTGGAGAGAATATTGTATGTAACAAAATGATTATTATACAAAATGAATATGTTACCAAGGAGATCTTCAAAAATATAAAATAAAAAAATCTCTGCTTAGATGAAGAAAAAGGTGAACACAATAGTTGTAACAGCTTAAATAAAATTAATTACTTGACAAATTTCTTTAACTGGTCATATTGCAGGCCAAGCACTTGCACAAAGTAACAATTCTGCTGCCATTCACTCCCCTATTGTACAACACATTTCCACAGTACATATAATAGTTACAAATTACAAAATTTAATTATACATAATTTTGGAAACTTTATATACAAAAGATAATAATCACGGGAGAAATTATCTTCTCCCTGAATAGCCTGTTAATACAATCTTACACAATGTTTACACATACATTTTATTACAAAAATGAACAGTGCCACTAAGTAAAGAAAACAAATCATTTCTATCAGCATACACCTGAAACAGAAACTCCTATTTGCTTGACATTTGCTGTATTATTTTAAATTAACATTATTACTTCCAGCAGTTCCCCATAGAAATGTTTTATGACTATGTAAGTTGTATATATGTATACTAGAAAGAAATATTTTTTAAGTATATACCAATTTTTAAGTTAGCTCCATTTGAAATACCGTACCTTTTAAATTATTATTAGTATTCAAATTTAAAAAAATTATATAGCTGTTAATTATGTAGTAATCACTGTTCAATTTACCCTAGTAAATCCAAATACATTTAAAATGGAATACATCATTAATTTTTCTCATTTAAGGACATCATGTAAGAATATGTCAGTAACAAATATGTTGAATAAAAGTACCATATTCAAATAAATTTAACAATGATAACAAAAATGTCACATAATTGCAATAAAATTGTGGTCATAGCTCTTGTGTCAACTTCAGAAACATTTTATTTTTGCTCAACACAAATCTAGCTTAAAGTCTTTAAAGTACCAATTTGTAAACTGCTACAGTATTTTAAATTGATAGTGGTTCAGTACAAAATAATAAATTCAGATGTTCAACTTTGACTACAACACAACACTATAAAATCAAGGATAATATCTTTTAAAGCTCAATCAAATATCATTCCGCAAAATTCTATAACCAAGACAATCTTAATATAAGAAAAACTTATTAGGAAATTTTAAAAGAATTAAAGTGAAAAAGCGTCTTCCAAACTTAATTTCTGCTATCCACTAAAAAGAGGCTTCATATAATTCTTAATAAGTGTTAAAGCTACTGAGATTTTTAATAAAATATTCAGGAATGGCAAACAACCAATCTGGTTTCAAATTTCTTTGATAAAGACATTAGAGAACTGAAAAAAATCTACTTTTTTAATTAAATGCAGTAAAGGACATAGAGATGTCAGAATGCAGAGCTTTAATTAGTGTCTAAATATGTAAATGAGAACAAAACTTTAAAACTTCCTAATAAATAACACATTTTACATAGCTACCTCACCAAAATGATTATCACAAAACAATACTCATCACATCAACACTAATACCGAATTGTTCATTTCATCATCCAGTAGCTATTGTTACACGGAAGTATTAATAATATGTTCATGTAATAAACATGAACCTCTTAAATTGTTTACAGATAATTTAATATCACCTGTTACATATATTCACCTTTACCTAGATACCATTAAAATAATAATATTTATAATTTTATAGCACATAGTCAAAACAGTCCTAACAACAGTTTTTCTTTTCCTAACAGACAATACAATAATTAATTTTTATAAAATACAGGTCTGGATTATCCCTAACACATGATATATACATATATATCTATAACTTGCTATATACATATTTACTAAAATTATTTTATAAACAATGCTTATACTTAATACCAGAAAAGAGCTAATGTATTTTTATAAGATATATTCTGTATTTATTGAGTAAAATTCAAGCATTGAAACAGGATAAAAATATATCCAATTGCGCCATACATAAAACTTTATACATCTTGTAATATATCACAAAGTTGCAGCAGACAAAGGACATCAAGGGGGAGAGAGTGAGACAGAGAAATAGAGGAACACATGCACATACTCACTCAGTTTGTAATCTTCCATCTAAATTGGTATTCTAATTCAGCTCTTATAAACATTAATTCAGCTGTAACGAAAAAATAAATATCCATTTAATAAATTGTAATAGATAAATTAAATATAATGTTCTTATCATACAGAAATAAAGACTTCAATTTTTTTTTAATCTCAGCTATTTACAAATGAAATTGCATGAAGTTGCACCCAGGGTGTTAGGATTACACTTTACAGAGGGAAGTTATTAGCCCAAAGTAATGTTATTCCATCTTCATAAGAGGTTGAGTGAATCTGAAAAGAAATATTACGAATATAACAAAATTAATTTTGAAACTACTCAATAAAAATATTAGCTGCACTTCTCAAGCTTTCAGAATACTAATAAGATTATAATCTGTATTTTTTTATAACAAATGAGCTTTTACCCCTGACTTGGAAATCTTATGGGAATACAGGAACAAATATTAGCCAGGTATGTGAGGATTAGTACTATTACTGTTATACTAATAATACTGTATTAATACTAGTGGTAGAAACCCTTTTAAAATAGAATTTAAAAGAAAACTCCTTGGTAGAAATATCCTTTCTTCTTTTCAGTAGCTTCCAAGCTCTTGTTCATATTTGTTCCTCAATAATGGACCTCTGATATTGACAATTGATCTGATATGAGACAATTATGTACCATGCATTCTTTAAGTATTTTTATATATTTTTTCTTTCATAAAATTCCTGTATACAAGAAAAACTTTTTTTGTCAACTTTAAAACATGCTTGAATCAAAACTATTTTATCTCATATTAATGTATTTAATTTAATTTTTCTTTTCCTTCTTTTAATTGAAATTTTTAATTTTTGAATGGCATGAAATATTATAATGCCTTCAATAAATTAAAATCTGACATAACAACTAAAAAAAATGTAACTAGAAGTTTATCCAGTCATATAGATAGACAAAATGTCAGATCACTAGCAACAAAAAATTATCAGAATGTTTTCTGTCTTGAAATTGACAACTTAATACCCTAATTTACTTTAAACTCTACACAACTTAATGAAAAATATTCTATTTAAATCTAAAAAAAATTATGAATACTTCTTAATTCCACACAAAATAATTTTGTACATCACATTACGCATAGGCACGCATAAGTACAAATGAAATTCCTTGGCCTACAATAGGTGACTTATTGATTCCTGTCATCATTTAAATTTTAATTTAACAGAATAATTCAATTGGAATCTTCAGAGAATCTGACATTTAATTATACTTAGAAATAAAGCGGGTATACCTAAAAGCTGTCATCGCTCTCTGGTATCCCTTCCCCAGGTGTTTCTTGTGACGGTGTTCTTTGTAATAACTCCTCAGTAGTGTCATCACCTATTTATAAAAGATAAATAAATACGTAATTCATAAATTCATTTATATGTACATCCCCATAATAGAAACGTGTTAAATTCCACCTAATTCTTCTAGCCAAAACATAAATGATGAACCTTTATATGATTTGTTTATAGATACCCAGAAATAACTGGGTGGAAATCTGAAGATTACCTATTTGAACAAGCAAAAATCATCTGATAATTGTAGATATTCTGAGTGCATAAATATATTATGTAATTCTAATTCAAGGAACACTTTAATACAAGAGTTAATATTTATCTTATAATGGTTAAGCTATAACAAACAGTACCTAAGTCATCACTGTGAGACTGAGACATTGCAGGATCAATTGCTTCTTTGATCTGAGTTGTTGCACCCTTAGGGTCAAGATCCGTTGCCCAACTAAAATGCATTAAAGCAAGGTGAGTGTTCCCCAGCTTTTTATGAACCTACAAAAAATCAACTTATGAGTCATTCACTGCTGTAATATCTTTTATATAAAAATATTAAATCTTACATAATTGTGAATTTTTAGTTTAATACTGTATTCAGAATAATGGCCTTTTTTCATCAAAGGCCTTTTTTATGTATTAAAAAGTTATAAAAATAAATGACTTTTAGAACAAAGAAATGAAGTCAATGTAGAACAAAAATCTGCTGAAGAATAATGTTTATTTTCTCCATGTTCTATAATCAAGGCTTTGTCTATACATCACTTTATAATACTGAACACCAGAGAGTTTGTTCGCTCTTAAATGTTAAATCACTTGTTCAATGATTTATTAAATAAAAAATACAGAATTAAAATTACAGAAAAAATAAGACAGATAGATTTTTAATTAAATTTCTTATTAAAAGTGATTTTTAATGATTTATTTGATAGGACTTTTTTTCCCTTTGGTTCTACAAGTTGCAGTATGGTGAATTATTTAAGCTTGATCTAAATTAGCCTTAACCCAATTTAATCTAAACGCATTCATAGTCCTTAAACTATCTTATAATATGAATTTTCAAAATCATAAAAATATTAGATTTGTCATTAATTGTTTTGGTTTAAACATTAATTCTGTGCTTTTAAATGAATAAACGTTAAGCAACAAATATTACCTTCCCAGTAAGGTAGTAGACTAGAGACTCTTTTGGAACCAATTCTTTGAGTTGTTCAAGTTCAGACAATGCTTCTTGGTGCCTATTGCAAGAAGCTAGTATTGATGCCCTATGAAATTTACATAATGGATTATTTGGCTCAAGAGCTATTGCTTTGTTCAAAGTTTCCAAAGCTTCTTCTTTACGCTGCAGTGCTAATTGCACCTGCAATAAAAAAAAATAATTAAAGTCCTAAATTTAAATACATAAAAATTACTGAACTATAATAACTACAATGCAGTGCTAAATTGTTCTTATAGATTAAAGCATATGCATTATGTTACACTGCCTTAGATTGTTCTGAAAACTTCAACAAATGTGAAGCTGACACTATTCTATTATCTCAAAGCTGTAAACTATAATGATAAAATTAAAAATTGACATTAATTTACACATTTAAGCATAATAATGTAAAAGACAGAGTAAATAAATAAACGAAATAACCCTAAAAAGCTTTAAATTAACCAAATATTAATTTTATACCCACCACACCAATATGGCACATTAAAACACAACTATGAGGGTTTATTCCCAAAGCCCTCTTATAATGCAATTCAGCTAATTGAAATTTTTCTTGTTTAGAGTATATTGTGCCAATACCGTACCTAAAAAAGGAAGTTAACTGATAAATGATGAAAAAAAATTCATTAATGATATTGTGGAGAGGTATAAAATGAATTTTCAGAGGAAATAAATATTAGGATAAAATATTTTTAAAACATTTTCAAAGAGCCAACCATGCATTGTAATGTCTGGAATCAAGGCGAACAGCATTTCTAAAACAACTCATCCCTTTGTCCAGTTCTTCTGTAACTACATACTCATGACCCAATAGTGTGTATGCATATGCAAAATTTGGATCCACCTGAAAAAAATTGATGCTCTAATTCATGAAATAATTATAAAATTGGGTATTGTAAATGAAGATTAAAAAATAACATATACCTGAACAGCCCTCTGGAAAAACTTAATGGCAGTATCGTGTTCTTTTTGCAATGAAAAACAATTACCAGCAGCGCACCATGTTTCAGGACAATTTCTGTCCATTGCCACTAGGTCCTGTGCAAGTGCTGAAAGGGCACTCTCTCTCTGCAGATGCCACAATGCTGTACTGTATACTTCCATCATCCCTGTTCTCTCTGGTTCTCGATTTCTGACTTCACCAAATACTCTATAAAAGGCAGTAAAAAAAATATATTAAGGTAAAACTAATTAAGGATTATTCTGACAAGTTCCAAAATTCTAATAATTTTTTCAGTTTCGGAGGAAAATAAATAAACTGTACCTGCAAGCTTGTTTGTAATCATTGAGCTCAAAATAAGCCTTTCCTAAAAGAGAGAGAACCCATCCCGTGTTCTGATGGTGAGGTGGAAGAGATGATAAGCAATCGATGGCTTTCTTACATTCAAAATGAGACAAATATAGATATGCTGCACCTAACTCTCTTAGAAGTGTCATCAGACCCTCTGAAAAAATATAGAGAAAAATAACCTAAATAAAGTAAAAGAGCAATACCCCCAATTCATTACCCTTAGAAAATGATAAAAAAAAACCTAAAGAGTGCCGCTGCAGAGAAAGAGCTTGTTCACTTAAACTCTTTGCTGACTGTAATGGTGTTTCTGATATAGGAGAATCTGATCCAGACTTATTTTTTTCATTTAGCTCTGAGAAAGTTGTTTTATTCAATGTTGTTTTTGATATCCTTGATTTATTCTTACGAGATGGAGATTTTGGAGTGACAAATTTCCGATTAGGGCTTTTTGTATTTTCCTGCAAACAATGACAAATCATATGAGGAAAGATTCATAAGTGTTGAAGGTTTCTCATTGTTTTTAAAAGAAGCAATTAAGATGGAAACAATGAAATAACACCTGGGAAAAAGCATTCATCTAACCAAAATATGTACCTATTATACAGTTGTATTTATGGAAAGAAGTAAGCAATACTAAACTAAAAATTAGAAAAGAAAAAATATATTTCCTTAATCTTTTTCTAGGGTTTGATTTAATATGAAAATCTCAATATAACCGAATCTTAACCTACATTAACCTAAATAACTGTAAACAAAACAGAATTGCTACTAGAGATCCCAGTTGTTTCCAGGAAATTACTCTGACCACAAGTCCTCATAGCCTCCTGTATTTTCTAATAATATCCTATTCTACTTCACTCATTAAAAACCAATTTAATAACACAGTTTACATTAAACAAATTATTGCAAATTAAATGTTAGTATAAGAGTAATACAAGAGAATTTTTGTAATATAAAACTAAATATTAAATTAATTGCTGTTCATAAATACCTTAACATTGTAGCTATTGGTGAAAAGCCTGGAAGACCTACGAACATTAGGCTGAACGTGCAAATTTGGAGGTGGAGGTGCAGGGCTAGGAGTATTTCCAGATTGGCAAAAGACAGGTTTACTCTGTTGCAAAGGAGTATCCTTCCTATTCAGCAGTTGCTGAAACACATTTGTGCGACGCTGAAACAATGTTATTCAACAATAGAAACCAATAGACCACGCCTCTCTTTAATGATATTTAATTAGAACAAAATATTTTCCACTACAAATTTTCAAATGAATTTTTTTCAAAATATACATTTATTAAGTTCTCCAAGGGTTTTATTTTACTGCAGAAATAGAATATTAAAATTAAAGGTATGTAAATTTGAATGAGATTGATGAGCTCACAATTCTGACAATTAGCTAAGAGTAGCGGTAAATTACAATTTAATGCTTACTCGTTTAGTGATGGCCTTTTGATCATTTGCTTCTGTAAGAGTATTTATTGGTGATGGATAGCTTTCTCCACCACTGGAAGATATATCTAATGGAATAACTCCAAAGCTAAAAAAAATACTAAGTTAAGGATATACAAAACTAAAAATAAATTCACATATAGTGGACACTCTCATGATAATGTATTTTAACTTTATGTTTTAATATTATAGATTCCTTAAATCATACAACTATTCATTTAGAGATGAGACATGATTTCCTCAAGTTTTCAGTTTTAAATTTTCAAAATATTTAATAATAATTTATAATTAAATTTAGTAATTAAAATTCTATGTATTATGAAAACAAATAGTAATACCTCAGACCAAAAAAGTGGAGAGATTGTGAGGTTATGATTTAATTTCTTTATTATATTCAGTTGTTATCAATGATTTAAATATAATTTTAATAACAATGATATTATATAGCAATAGCCCTTATAATGGAATTACATTCTTAATGCAAATGTATCAATCAACTTCTCTGAATTAAATTGTTATAAAGCTTTAAACCTAGGGTCAATTACTAGTTCAAAAAGGTAAACTTTCATTTTTCCTACAATTGAAATAAAATGAAACAAAACTGAAGTTCTTTATTTTCAAGCAAATTTTTTATTCAACTGTTTTAAGTTATTTTTTAAAATCTCAAAAACTAAACTCACATTCTTCTACACTCCTCCTGCATTAACAAAAAACCTATTGCAATATACAAATCCATAATTGAATAGCTATTGGCTAGTCGAAATATACTCAATTTCAAATTACAATTTTCTTAATTTTTGTTCACATTAAATGACAGATAATATTATGTACACAAACATGTGGCTAATGTTTACAATTGTGATAAAATTTTGTTTTATTTCATACATAATTTTCATTAATAATCAATCAATAATTTATAAAATAAAACAGAATAAATAATAAACCTATGCTATATATAAGCTAAGAGGACTGTGTTTAAAATAAAATGTCTTGATAAACAGATTTTGTGGAGATTATATTTTTAAATGGATCTAATTAGGTTCACAGTTCAACAAAAGAATGTTTTCACATTGATTTTTGTCTTAATTTTTTTCCTGGAAAGTATTATCATTGTTCTGTGATATTAATAATTATTATTTAATATGATCTAAATATTCATGATACAATTTCTTTGTTCACCAGGAACACTACTGATAGTTGCTCATTATCTGTGTTCACCTATTGTTAAATTCATTTTTCTGAAAACATTTATTAAAAAATAGAGTGTTTACTAATATTTTTTATACTGATGAAAGCTTAAATTATATATTTAAACTCTAATTCTAGCACTTACCTTGGAGTGAGAGGACTGAAAGACCCAGTGAAAATCTGACGATACCTTATAGTGCGTTTTGGTCTAGCAGCTACAGGTAGAGGAAGAGGTGAGACTTCAGGGGTGAAAGCCCTCACTCCACTCATGCAGGTGTTACTCACATTGCCAATTATTTGTACTGGTGTGCTGAAAATTATTCAATTTATAGAATAAATAATCAATCCAATAATTTTTAAATGTGAATTTTGTGTCATACTATACAAATATAACAAACTTATTATGTTGTTTACATAGCATAATTAGGCTACTATGGCCTTTTATGACTTGATTTGGCAGGTTAGGATAAGTGACCACTACCAAAGAATGTGGCAGTCTACTGCCTACTTGTACTCACTTATATATCATGTATATGGTATATGGTGAATTTGAACCACCGAACTCTGAGCTTCAAGATGCACTCTGTACGTCTGAGTCACTGAGGCCACAACAGATATTTAGAATAACATACAAAATAAATGAATAAATTTAAACCTATTAAGACAGTTGTCTGATGATTCAGTCTGGGCATTATTTATATAGTTGATGACAGGATTATTGCCTGTTATACTGCACAAGTTATCCAAAGATGTGGTACAAAATGTTTTTGCAGGGTCTGGTGAAGCACCCCTCTTGCAGAGTTGTTCAAAAGCATGCCAAAGAAAAGGATTTGCTTTCAGAGCCTAAAAACACATTAGATGATTGAACATTAAAAAAAAATGTAAAAGATAATGTATTAAATTCTATGTTAAAACTGTAGTAAAGATATATTTCCATACAAATTATACAGAAATATCAAACCATAAATGCTGCTGCACAAGAGTTACATTAAAGATGCAGAAAAAAAGTATGAGTTTTTTTCCATCTAGACATAATGCTAACTTAATAAATGAAAATACCCACTTACTTTTATATTTAAATGGGCTTTAACACATACTATATGGACTAAGCTCAATTTAAATCTAGTAATAATATAGCTTGGCCTAAATACCAGAGCCTAAATACCTAAATGGCAGTTAGGCCATTTATGTCCACAGTGAGAATCTAAACTGTATTGGTAGAGGTTCTCAATAGATCAAAATGTACCACTTTAAAATTTGAGAGGTATGATTTATAAAAGTAATCCTAACATGGAGTATTGTGCTCCAATATTTATCTATATTTTGGAAAAATGTTATTTTATTTCATGAAAAATAAATGTATGCGTTTATAATGCACAATTCTATATTTCTATTTATTAAGTTATTATCTTTATTCAAACTTATTACCTTTCTGGTTGCTTCAATTCCTCTGTGATGTCGTTCAGTTGCAAAGCATACACTTGCAATAAGCATCAATGCAAACCCAGCTATATCCCCGAATTCTTTTGCAACCTCTTCCATACTACGACTGCGTCCCAATTCACCTCCAGTTAGCACAGTTTCTGCTTCTGATAACCTTTCAGAATAGCACAATCAAATTAACATTTAATATAATTATTTAATGTTCATATTTTTCAACCATATCTGTGCATAAAGTTGACCATATTATGTATTAGAATTTGAAATATGCATTTGTAATTCACTTGTTAAATGGAAGGATAATTGTGTCCTGGCATTAATAGACCCTCTCTAATTAAAGGATTGAAAGTAAATATATGTATATGTCTATTGTTATGGAAGTAAATGAAACTTACTTTTGTATATATTTTTATTTAATATTTCTTTCCTATACTGTTTTTATTTTATGTTAACAATAAATTATTAAATATAAATTCAATAACATATTAATGATGATTATTCAATTGCATTATTTAAATTGTAATTGTGTGTGTTAAGTACATTTATGCTTCTATTATGTATTATGTTATATTATTCTTGAATTATGAACAGATACAAATTAAATAGATAGAATAATTAATTAGATGTAACAAAACAGTAGTATGGGGATTATGTTTATTTGTAACAATAGAGATCTGCAACTTACTTCTGTAAATCCAAACAACATTTAGCCAAAAGGAATTTGCATTGAGGAGAATTGGCATTTCTAAGAATTGAATAGGCTTGAGCAGGCTTGCCGCTTCGGTAGTAACATGTCGCTAACAACCAAATTGTCTCATCTGATTCCACTAATAATCAAAAAGTTTCATACATAAAATAAAATAGTGGAATAGTTTAACATTATTATGTAAAACTTAAAATTATGTTTTGTACACTATAAAAAGACCAATATAAGTGTTTAACCATCTTTCTAGCTGTAGTAAATAATAAATAAATAAATAAAACTCATTTCATGATCCATATCTTAAATTCATTAATATTTATTGGAAATCCAGGCTGAGATGACAGTGGTACTTTAAAATAGTTATTTTAAATGAATTGCATAATAATAGTACTAGGACAGCGCAAAGTACCAATGCTAAAGTCATCCACAGGTGATTTATCCCTAGCCATAGGTGTTGATGTGCAAAACACAATTTCAAAGAACTGTCAATACAATAACTCATGGAAGAACAGACAGAATCATTCCATTCTTTATTAAAACTAATTGATAATATGATGTTGATTTTGAATTGAAATATCAGCAATAACTTATGAAATATTTTTCTGTATTCCATTTATAGCAAACTGTTGTGCAATACAATTCATATTATGCACAATAAATAACAATTTGAAATGTAGAAATTATTTTAATCTAGTCAATAATTTTGTACAAATTGATAAAAACTGTATATTTAACTTTGTTCATGCCTGTAATAAATTTAAAGAAACATTACTACCTCTGGCAAATTCTAAATATCAGCCAGCAGATATAAGAAAAATTATTGTAATTCTGATCTGTCACTCTCATAATGTGCTAACAGACTTATAAGCTGTAAGATACACATAAAGTTTATATACAGAACATTTTTACATTTTTGATACATAGACAGAAATCACAGAAAAACTTTGTTTAACTTACCTTCAGCACGTAACCTTTCAGCTAAAAATATTGCATCATTGTAGGCATAATTGTTTAAACAGTGCCAAATTGCTGCCTAAAAAATATACAATTAAAACTTAAATTTTAATACTGAAGATTCATAAGGATTCAGTTTACTTCTAAAGGTCCTTGAAATTAAATTTATGAAATTCTTTTATAGATTGGCTGTCTGATTGATTTTACCCCACCCTCACCTAACTAAAATAATGTAGCCATCTAATATTGTGGAATCATCTTTAATGTCCATACTACTACCTCAACATTTTGTTTTCATTAAATTTATTAACATTAAATTAATTGTTGTTAATTAAAACATTGTTAACATTAAACTAATTCTCCAATATTATTTATCATCATTTATTAATAACAAGCTTATTTCTGATAAGTTCATAAGCTAATCATTCTAACTTTAATTATATTTTCATGATGAACAAGTAATATTAGAAAATTGTAAATATAATTCTCAAACAGTGATTATGCTTCTATTTGTGTACTTAAATGAAATAAATAATTTCACTGTATTACATTTTGTAAATTATTCAAACAAATTGAAGACATTCTATATTTTCTTACAGGAATTTCTTATACTAGAATACTTCTGTAAACATAAATAATACAAATGAATTTATTATCTATTTATAAATGCTAGACAAAAACTGTTGGCAGTATCAAATATAATAGTAATGATTCCTTCATAATAATTATTTGATTTTGTTTCAAAGAAACAACATTAATTATAACTAAAACAGAACATTAGAAATAATGCTGATTCCATAAAACTAAAAAATGATTCCACTATTTTGGGAAAATAGTGATAATATAATAGGAAGAAGACCCATGCAGACTGCTTTCACTTAATGAATTACAGTATATGTTAAGCTTGACAGATGAGCTTTAAAGATCACGGACAGTTTTAACAAATGAAATATTTGCTTGATAAGTGCAGAAATGTGATTGTTAATCAGTAGTAGATATCACCTATCAATATATTGGACACAAAATAATGAATTCGAATGATACATAACTTTTAAAAGTAAACATAACACAATATTATTTAAGTGTTACAAGCATTAACCATCTATTTTCTGTTTCCGGACTAGTTAATGGTATATTATATAAGAAGAGATTATGTACTTGTCAAAGTTTAGTTATAACAAATTACATTGAAACTTATATATTTCCAAATTTGTATTTCTCAGGAACCAATAATATACTAATAACCTTTATATAAACAATTCCTGCAGCCATTATAGACAGCTGGTAGGCCTAGTTTTAAAATCAATAGGAAAAAAACGAAATTATTTTATTCCACTCATATTACTCAATCCGCAACGAAAAAATGCATAACGAACGATACTTTTATGTCTGACTTAAATTCTACCTGAATAATGAATCAATTATACGTTATCTCCTTAGGGCTGATCAATTTAAATTAACACACCCATCTAAGCTGGGAACATTTGGTCGAACATACCTGTACAGGTTCTTGCACCAACATTTTGAACAATTACAAGAATCCACTGATTTTATTTTCTATTTATTTATAACAATAATTAATCATACAAACTCCAAGATAAATGAAACCTGAACTGGAATGTAGACACTTAGCAAAACACCACCATATTGTATAAGTTTCAGTGCCTCCATAATCTGGTTAAACTCTGTTACTATCTTGGGTTTCGTATATAAAATACATGGCATAAAATTTAGACCAAATGTTGCCAATGTATATTATATTTATTATTAGTTAAATTGAACGAGCAAACATTAATATTTAATTATTACAGTTTTAACAATCAAATGAATTCCAAATTGAAAAATTTTATCTGTTATATTTTTAATTTGTTGTGTACAAAATTATTCATTAACATAATTTAAATTTTCAAGTTATTAATAATTATGAAACAAATAAAATAACACTTAATCTTTTTTAAACTTTCTTAAGCATAACAATTACTACAACATATGATGCTTATCGTAAAACAAGAAATACACTCATTTCTAGTGCTAGTTGGCTAATGCTAGTTTTTGAAAAATATTCGCTTATGTTGGTTGGGCAGTCAATTAATCTGAATTCTAAGTCTCTTATATTTCGATTTAATTAAGGTGGTTAATTAATCCGGTGAAAACCACAACAATGAATTTCGAAGGTAAAGTTGTACTCATAACTGGCGCAAGTTCTGGGATTGGGTCTGCTACAGCTTTAGAATTCGCAAAGCGAAATGCATGTTTGTCCTTGGTGGGCAGAAATAAAGACAATTTAGAAAAAATATCTGCATTATGTGCATCTTATTGTACTGTAAAACCCAACTTGATTGTTGTTGATGTGACAGAAGGTGCCAAAACAATAATTGAATCTACAATAAATGCATTTAACAAACTAAATGTTCTCGTTAATTGTGCTGGCATAATTGAAAGTGGAAGCATTGAAACTACTTCTTTAGAACAGCTTGACAGGATTTTTAATGTCAATGTAAGGGCCATTTACGAATTAACAATGCTCTCTGTTCCTTATCTCATTCAGAATGAAGGCTCAATTGTAAATGTCTCGAGTGTCTGTGGTTTGAGGTCTTTTCCTGGAGTTCTTTCTTATTGTATGTCCAAAGCATGTTTGGATCAATTTACTAAGTGTATTGCACTTGAACTTGCTCCAAAGAAAGTGCGAGTGAACAGTGTAAATCCAGGAGTAATTGTGTCAGATTTGCACAAGCGGGGAGGAATGAATCAAGAAGAGTATGTCAAATTTTTGGAAAGCTGTAAAACATCTCATGCCCTTGGTAGACCAGGCGAGCCAGGAGAAGTAGCAAATCTTATTGTTTTCCTTGCAAGTGATGAGGCCAGCTTCATTACTGGAGCTAATGTTCCAGTTGATGGTGGACGTCATGTTATGTGTCCTCGCTGAATGTTGAAAGTAATTTGTTCATTATATTTCTTGGTTAATTTAATTATACAATAACAAATTGTTTCATTTAACAGTTGTTCTATTCATTTAATATTCTTCCCAAGTTAACCCAAGAGAAACAGAATTATATAGCTATTTATTAAACCATGATGTCTAATTATGTGACAAAAGGTAAAATTTACCAAGTTTAACCAAGTCAGTTTTGTTTCTGATTAACACAATTTAAAAAAAAATTCACTTTCTGAGGTGTTGATTTATTATTATGGTTGTAATTCATGGAATGTACCATCAACATATCATAATTTTCCAGTCAAATTTTAGTCAATTCAAGTCAGTTTTTAATTTATGCTTGTCAGCACATTTATCATATTAAGAGTATATTTTTAGTTTATAATAAAAACACATATTTTTATGTGTTCCTTATTTGAAGGTTAATTTAAAATATAAGGCCATTTTAATATTTATTGAAATAAAATGGAATGTTGCCCATTTTAAATTTACATACACCTCCTTATATTATAAAAATAATTTTGGTTACTAAAAGTTAAGGGTATAAGTTACAGGGAAAACAAGGCTAGACAGTTTCTTTCTTCAATGTCTACATAAGATGACTTCAGCAGAGAAACTAATAATAGCCATGAAGTGTACTTTGCCATACACCATGATCCTGAAATCTGTTTACATGATCTGACCCACAATGCCATCTTGGTGATGAAAAGGAAAACAGCACGATGATTTAACACTGAAAGGGAACATTAATGTGTCAATTCTTTAGTGATTCTGATAGCCATGTGGCATTCAGCACTAATTTGGTTTGATAATCTTCAAGACCACCTAAGAAATTCTTGAACAAATTAAAAAATGCAGCAAAGATATACTTACCTGAGGGGTAACTATAAACTTTTACTTTATTTTTGAGATAACACCCATATTTAGGTACTGGTGATGGTGTTATACCAAGAAACCAAACACTAATGGTGACAGACCATCATATATTTAATATATTCAGTTTATCAAAATAAGAACACCATTCAGTCAGTCAGTCATGTATTGGTATTGACAGTGTACAAGAGATTTGTCTCAAATATACCTCAAGTGAAATTGTACACTGTTATCGCATATTGGGTCAAAGTGTTAACAATTAATTAATGGGTTTTGCATTTATGTTTTATTAAAAGTAGGGTAATTACAAAATAACTTTTTTTTTAGTTTCTTTAATAATGTAATGTGAAAATATTGCACACATGAAAACCACTTTGAATTTTTAATTATAGTGCAGTACTGAAAACTTATTTTGAGATTTAAAAGTAATATATTCTATATTTAGTGCATGGACTGTTTGTTTCAACTATTAAAATGTGTTATTCTACAAATCTATTATGTAATAGATTCATGAAAGAATAAAGAAAATACTTGTGCTAGTACTGAAGATATATTAAAATACTTCAGTTTGCCTATGATGTCACAATATTAAATACTTTTCACACTTCAGTATTTCAAGTTATTTATTGGTATTTGTTTTCAGTGTAGGTATACCATTTAGGAAGATGCTGTTGATAACATCAGTCATATCATAAAATAAAAATATACTAAGTTACATAAGGCACACATTTTGAAAGTTGTAACATATTTTTAGGTAGTGAACACTTGTTTGACCTAAAATTTATATTTTATAAAAAAATATTCTAGGGATGGTACTTGATGTTTACTTAATTTAGATGTTGTGCACATGATTACATTGTTTAATTATATATTCAGTTTTTTATGGAATTAAATAATTCATTTTAAATACTGTACTTAAATCATTTTATTTCGAAGTGGTTGCCTTGTGATACATAAGATATTTGGTAGGTATAATATAAAAAAACTTTACTATAAAATTTTGCAATTTGTACAAATATTGATTTATATTACATAGAAAAGTTTCCTTATTACATATAAAAATGGACACATGAAGCATAAATTATTTTTACATATATACACTTTGAAACTGATCACTTAAAATTAAATGAAAAATCAGTCATTTTTATCAGGTTCAGTTTTGAATAACTGTATATTACAGAAATATGTATTAAAACTAAGAGCATTTTCAATAGTTACATTTTTTATATGTGGGTAATATTTGAATCAGCATATTTTTGTGCTTCAGGGCTCAACAAATTTTTTTAACCGATTCAAGAAAGTTAATTTATTATGCAATGTATAATTCTACATTCAATACAATTTAAAATACCTTCCTTTAAAAAAGTAGTTACTAATTTACTATACAATGTAACATATAGCAAACAAACTACTTATCCCCTTTGTTCTGTGTTAACTGCATATTACAATTTTGTGTATTTCAAAATTATATGGAATATTTATTTCCTTATAAATATTCTCTGATTTGTGTACAATACACTTATATGCACTAGTTTTCTGATCTCCACTAATATATCTAATGTTTATTTTTTTTCTGAAGAACAATTCAGTAGGGGAAACTGAAAATAGATCAAACTTACTAACGTTGTCACTTATATAACAATAGGCAATGCAAAGCAGTTACAACCATCACAGAAAAATTTCAGTATCATAAGGGTTCAATAATTTATACAGTTATTTACTATACTAATAAGCATGAGGGGTAACACAATCTAATTTACAAAGCTCAACACAGATATTACACTATTATACAAATTATAATACAGTCACTTCTTTAAATTACTTTACATGCTATATATGAAAACAATAACAATGCCTTGCAGTGGCTCTTTCATTCTGCAATGCATTTTCCTCCAGCCTTATGACAAAATAAATTAACTTTATTTCACCTTTAATTTCAGTTGTAAAACTTTCAAGTCTAATTAGATTAAGTATTGAGGTATGAGGAACAGAAATATCCACAAGTATTCCTCCACTAATTTTGATCCTTAAGTTGAAATAAATCGCTAACCTAATATAAAAAATTGTATTTTTTTTAGTTAATGGCACAGAGAGGGACGTTGAGAAGGAGAGAGCGACGGCTCAATTGGCAGACAGCTTAACTAGCACATATTTGAGCACTGTTTGCCTCAGAATAGAGACAGGATGATTCACTGCAGGAACAGCCAGTGTCACTGGCATGAGAACTACACTCTTCATTCCAACAAGGGCCACTGTAGTCGCAGTCATCTGAAACCATGTTTTCCAATTACCAATCTCAGGAGTTGGCAGTGTTTAACATTTTTTTTGAACTGATGATTAAAAAGCAAAATATCTAGGAATGGAAATCAATAATAATTAAATTATTATTGATTAATATTGATTAAATTATTAAATTTTCTTACCATTGTTACGCCTGTGACTAGTTGACAGAGTGGACTGTATACACTTATCTTGTGGGTGAATGCAGTGGTCATCGCTAGACAAAAATTATTTTCTTGATTGATATAAAAGATATTATTTTTGAAATTTATATATATATATATATATATATATATATATATATATATATATATATATATAAGAATACAGATAGATGAATAAGTGGTATTTTACACATTAATAAAATATATTTCAGGCATAAACACAGATTTCAAACTTTATTTTAGATTAAAATTCATTATTTGAATGTAAATAGTTAACTATTATGCCCAATGTAACAAGTAGGAATTACCTATTAATTGGCTGTTTATAAAGGAGAGAGGCATTTTCATCATAATTATTGTGTCGTTTTGAACAATGGTGGTAATGACAACTTGAGTTGCTACTACTACTGCTCTTTGCCGAATTGTTAGTGCTAGCTGGAAATCTTGGAATCTAAAACAAAAAACTGTACTTAGCAATTTTCTGAGTTTAAATTGTTATGAAATTGAGATTAGCTAAATGGCCAATTAGTAAGGAGAGTATTAATAAAAGATACGAACTGGTGGTGGCCGTTGTAATGGTGGTGGGTAGTGCCTATGTCTAGGTACTTCTGCAATACTCTGGTTCTCAAGCCATGATGTAGAACTTCCAGTACGTGCGGGTGGAATGGGTGGGCATGGAGCACTTCCACACCTCCTTGTGAACTGAGGGCTTCCACAAAGAAGTTCCTGTAACATAAGTAATAATATTTTGTTAAAATAAATTAATATTAATAAATAAATAATTAAAATAAATAAATTATTGGCTGGCACTAAATGTAACAACCATTATGGTAAAGTTATTTGCTTAATCATCAAATCAAAGTTATCTTTAGTCACCTGATTTATGTTCCTATTAGTCCTGGTGTGTGGGGGAGGATGATCAGGTGGAGGTGGAAGCAACTCACCCCAGTTTGGAGGATTTGGAGTGTTTCCAGAACTGAACTTCACCTGCTGCTTAGGTTTTATTTGTACATTATCTTCTGTAAAATACATTTGAAGAGTTATTTACAGCTTGCAAACCTTAATTATATATTTATGATATTGTTTGAAATTGCTTAAGTGTCAATACTAATTTATTCGTTGCAATTTCATTCCTACCAAATATAGAACTAAAAATATTTCAAAAGTAAATAATTAAATAAAGTTAATAAATTAAGAAAGTTTGTAACTTACCAAAGTACAATCCTCCTGTATCATTTGTATTCATCTGATTTGGGTTGCTATCTTTACATTCATCTAGCATTGAATTATTTTCTGCTAGGGGGACTAATTCCTGAAAAGTTAAGAAATAAAATTTTATTTCTACTTCCAAAGAAGGTAGTTATTTTATGTGATGACAAAAGGAAGAATATCATATAACACATGTAATAAATTTCATTTAATTGAGTGTGATAAAAATTATTATTCATGCAGTTTATTTATTCATTAGTGAACAGTAAAATG
The DNA here is from genome assembly GCA_019843655.1 of Lethocerus indicus. Lineage (NCBI taxonomy): Eukaryota > Metazoa > Arthropoda > Insecta > Hemiptera > Belostomatidae > Lethocerus > Lethocerus indicus. The sequence continues at coordinate 21,451,024 of JACDQD010000005.1, read as the reverse complement.
AAAGAAATATTGACAAAGTGCTAGTTTAGGCAAATATACAACATTGAGTTTCTTATAAGGAGTGAAGCTGAGGACCATTCTCTGTAAATAACCTATGTAAGCTGAATCTAATTTAAATTTAGTAATTTGACTTACACTGCAGTCATGCCTGTTGAGTATAGTTGTAGTGGCATAAGGGGTAGGCTGCTCTTTTCGAGGATTACAGAATGTTGACAGACCCCTGGAATCAACTTCTGCATAATCAACAGCACTTGGAGGACCTGCAGACTTATTGCCAGCATCCCATCCACCTCGCTCTATCCACAGAGTCTCCTTTCCTGGTAGTAAGGACACTTCATTTCCACTAACTAAAACAGAAAAAATATTGTACTTATAAGTTTTACAATATTTTACTAAGTAATAGGTATTTTTGATAATTCCTCTTAATAACATAGGATGAATTTAAGATAATTTATGATTATTAATTACCAGCTAAATGTCCAAGTTCTTTAGTTAGCTGCCTACGCCTTAGATAGAGAGCAGCAGTGCATGAAACCCCCACTACAAGGGCCATTGCTGTCATAAGTAGGACAAACCAGGTCTGGTTAGTAGGAGGGTTGGGGTGTGCTCTAGGCCTACTGTGTGTATAACCAAGGCTGACAGGGTTGTCTACTGTGTAAGGCCCTAAGCCAACCCTTGTATAGGCACCAATAGCCACTGAATACATGCCGCTGTAAGTTAAATTGTTTAGCATCACAGAAGTTGTTGTTGTATTTATGATTGATTGCACCATCTTCTTTGTTGTGTTGCTTTTTATTAGAACCTGAAACAGAAATACATTATATAATGTTGAAACAATAACTTCATTATTTGAACATTGAAATAGTTGAGAAAACTAATTTGCAGTTTTAATTTGATGGTATTATTATTTTTAAAAACTATATTACTGTTATAATAATAAAATCATAATGTAGAATTAGCTAACAACTGAAATCTTTTACCTTATACCCCAGAAGAATTCCATTCAGGAGTTGAGGGGGAGGAGATGACCACTTAACATAAACTGCTGAAGCATTTAGGGTTTCAACAATGACATTAGTTGGTGCAGCAGATGGAACTAGAAAAGAAAACAATTAGTTTCTTCAAATAGTACTCACAGAATGATGAGTCAACGTATAATATAATGAAATATAATAGTAATATGATGAAAAATTAGTTATATATTATCAGATATACCATCTTCTAATGTTTGGACGATCTTGGAATTTGATGGCTGGCCTTCAACAGATTTGAAGAAAGGGACAAGAAAAAATTCATATTTGGTGAATTTTCTAAGATTGGCCACAGTGTAACTGGTGGCACCGGCATTCAATACTGTGACCATATTGTATTTGTGTGAACCTCCAGACAAGTCCCTGAATCTCACATACAATCCTTCAACATATTCCTCTCCACTCAGAATCTAATAAACAACCAATATAGAAAATTGTTTAGTGTTTTAGTAAAATATAATATAACCAACAGTTAAATGATGAAACATTTATATAAGTTGTATTAATTGCAATTATCACAAATGTTAAGTATAGTTTTTTGATTAAGTTTTAAACTAGGATGAATGGGATTATTTTTTCACTTGATACAACTAATAATATAATTATTTTATATATATATATATATATATATATATATATATATATATATATATATATATTAAAAAGGTAAGATTACCTTTCAATTATTTCTTTAATTTTTTTAAAATTATAAATCTAGTGTATATAAATTCAAAATACCAACCTGCCAAGAAACACGTATACTAGTAGATGAAATAGCAGTTAGGTCTTGAAGGATGAGCACTTTAGTACCCAACCTTGTTCTGGCCTCATCAAGTTGTTGGGGGGCAACAGCCCTTGAGTCCTGACTCAGGGTCCTGGCCAGCGCAGACACGCTGCTAGGCACTGAAAGACCATGCGAATTTTCGGCTCTAACTACGAACATGTAGCCTGTGTCCGGTTTCAAATCCTTGATCTGAAAAAAAATTCACTCATTAAAATGTAAGGCAAATAAGTACACTTTTGCGAATAAATAAGATCGGTATTTAAATAAATTAATTAGATTTAGCTAGCCACAAAAGCGAGTGGAGACAGAATATTTCTACTGTAATAAAGGAATTTAAGGTGCTCTCACCACTATAGAATGAGTGTTAACTCGGTGTGCAGCGACAACCCAGCCTGTCTGTAAATCGGGACTGAAATATTCAACAGTGTATCCGATAAGCTGTGAAACTCCAGGAGGAGGATCCCAGGCAATTGTTAGAGAAGACTGTGTAGCGTTGAGAGTCCTCGGTGTGCTGGGAGGTCGGGGAAAACTGCTCGGATCTGCACTCCTGTGCATCTGAGCCCCGGGGCTTTTTTCAACGCTCAGCGATCCCGACCACGACGTTTCTCCACTCTCCGAAGAGGCAGTACACGTGTACAATCCCGAGTCGGTCACTTGCAGGTCTAGAACACAAGATTGAAGTCAAGATACGGCTACAACATCATGATTAAAACAACGAGTTTATAAATTTGAAATATACCGAATAATACTGATTCATACATCTGCAAAGTTGGAATAAATAATTAACATCACTCGGGGACTAGGCAGTAAATATAGTATTAAATAGATAATGTCGGAACAACGATTTAATTACCGTCAATCTGCAGTGTGCCCGATGGCAGTATGTTGATCCTCGGTGACGCTTTATGTGTAAGCGGTGTACCGTTTTTGTACCATTTTATTCTCGGTAGCGGTGTACCCGACGCTTGACACGGCAGAGTGGCTACTGAGTGCAAGGGCAAAGTCTGGTTGGCCGGTCCTATTTCAACGATGGGAGGTGGAACATCTCCAACAGACGTCACCTGGTAAAGTACATTAAGCGAGTAAGATTAACCGTGAATTAAAGCGTCAAATTTGATAATAAATAAAGTGTTTAGCTATCCTTCTGTGCGTAATTCCATCCAATAAATCGTAAACTAAGCGCATGCGGTTTCGTTTGGTGGAGGTGACGGATCACGCTTCCCTAAGGATTGCAGCGTAAATTACCTGTAGTAAAGCCCTTGCCGTTGCCGAACCGGCTACACTGAGGGCGGAACACACTATGAATCCCGAGTCTTCTCGAAGCACCCCGTGTATATTGAGCAATCCTTGCGTAGTCACTTGAAGCCGCCCGTAAGAGTTTCCCGGGAACATGAGCACTTGACTGCCCTCTTTGCTCCAGAATACAGAGGGCGGAGGATTGCCCCTGGCCACGCATTCAAAAGAGGCGACGCCATTCAAACCGACCTTTTGGTCTTGAGGTTTCACAACAAATACCGGCGGAGCTAAACATTTAAAGAAACAAAAATCGGCCATGTATTAGAGACAAATTAAAATATGGCTCAAAATATATTACAAATACCGTAGCGCTTGTACGGGCTTGTCTTATCGGAAGTTAAAACCACAGATTAAGTCGGATCGTGAAAGGGAGAATGAGAATGGACAAAAAGGACTTTTTTTCCAACTTAAAGAATTGTTAACTCCCATTACTTTGTTGATTTTAAATGTTTAACATTAAAATGCGTTAAATTCATTTAACGTTTCATATTCCGCAAGGATCCGCAAATTGCAAACTAATGAAAAAAATTGTGAACCGAGCTATACGCAGAAAAACAAAGCTCCCGCTCCTGTTATACGTTTCTGTCCCGATGATTAATTATACGTTAGTGGGTAACTGACAGTTGTGTACCTTTATACGAAATATTCGAATTAATAATGAAACACCGTCAATTAACGACAAATAACGTTTTCAATTAAATGAACGGAATCGCCCTGAAAATAAAATACGGGAAGATATATAATACTTATGGAACTGATATGGAACAAGTCGCACTTACAGTGAACAGTTAGAGAAGCTCTGGCTGAGACGCTGCCGACGACGTTATTGGCGTCGCAGATGTAGATGCCCTCGTCCTCGGGCGTGACGTGGTCGATGCGGAGATTCTTGTCATCGGTGAGGTGGGCCCTACCGATCGGCATTTTCCCGTCGTCCCGCCTCCAGAGTATCTTCGGTGCCGGGTCCCCCCCGACTTTGCACTGAAATTCAACGCTCTGGTCCGCTACAGCCGTTATGTCGCTCGGTTCTTTACTGAAGAACGGTTTCACTGTAACAGGTACCGTATTGAAGTTTACAAGAGAAAAAAATGGGAAAATAAACAGACCCACGAAACGATGTTAGAGAATTTGCAATACGAGATATCCTGAGAACATTTTTACACGGTGTCGTCAATTCTATAAACGATATTGGAAAATAAGAAACGTTTTAGCGATATAATTTCACAAAAATCCGAGCTATCAGCAATTGTTACGATAACACTACAGATGGATTTCGTATACAGATATACTGTACGCATGAATTAATTGATAGCTTTAGAGGTGTTACGAACTTCTTGCGAACTACTACATTGCTGAATAAAATATTTAAATTTATATCGAGATATGTGACCGCATCGGCCGAGCAATTTACAATAGACCGACTGAGCTGCCCCCGTGATAGATTAAGCGGTTAGTCGGCGTTTTCAAGCCCCCAACCTGATAAAAGAATCAGGACACAAGTAACAACATGTGTGTTGAAATTGATTATAAATATTTATATGAGAATTATGGAAACGTAATATTCATTGCGGACGAATTTTAAGTTATCAATACGTATATCCATAAATCCGTCGTTATCCACCTCTTCCCACTCATCTTTCAATTTATTTCTCTTATTTCCACAAGGATGAGGACAGGGAAGAAAAAGGGCAGTGGGGACAAAAGGGGACCGATCGCAATCGCTCGATAAATCATTTTGACGTGTGTTACCTTCGGCAGATGTCGAAGAAAAATAAGAACATAAATCAAGCGTTCCGGTTATTTGCATGACCAAAGAAATCGAAGGAGAAACATATTTCCCGGCCGGGGATCAGGAAGGGTATATTTCCGAGTGGAGGCCGAGTCAGATAAATCATGGGAAACCCTTGACGAGAGTTCCCGAGGGATAGGGAAGAACAGAAGGGCTGAAGAAAGTTTGCCCGGAGGAGAAGAGGGCGAGTGGGAAAAAAGAACTAAGGGGCAACCGAGCGGGAAGGTGTTCGGTTCCCAGCACAGAGACGCTCGCACTTATCCTATCTTTCTTTCCACACTTCTAGTGTGTTGTCTGTGTGCCTGTGTGAGACAGGGGGGGGGAGAGAGAGAGAGATAATATGAATTCAATTTCGATGGAAATTTTCGTATCATTTTTATTATAAATTAAACGTATTATTTTTTCAATAAACTATAACATTATTTTCATAGAAGTGGCAACATGCAAATATTCGTTTTAATTTCGTTTTTACAAAACAATAATCGGTCTGAACTGACTGTCCTTGTACCTCTTTTTTATACGCCAGGGTGCCCATAAATTACCGGTTTGGTTGATTTATCTCCAATTACTCAATCTTGAAATTTTGAAAGGTTTAAGAATAGAAATGACTAAAGTGGGTGAAGTAGGCTGGGACAGAAGAGGGAAAATAATTGGCATGGCAAAGGGTTAAAAGATCGGGGTTGCCGAAAGGAGGCGGGGGTGGTGACTAAATTCATATTTAGAGAGTCGCTATATGAGGCCGGGGGTGGCACAAAGCAAACAGCGGCTCAAACCTCCTCCTCCGCTAATAAGCCACCCCCGCCCCTACCCCGGACGCCAACTAAAAGCGCCATATTTCTCAATTCCTCCCCCTCCAGATCTCCTCCTACCGCACCAACCACTACCGCATGGCTAATATAGGGTTGTGTACAGTCGTCCCCATCCCCTCTAGAGACGCTCTCCGTAAGCTTTTAAGTCGACGGCTCGGGGCCCTTCTTCCAGTTTAATTTCGGATTGGGATTACAAGAACGCCTTATGGATTCTGTGCCCAGCGGATATTTGTACCGATGAGTACTTTGATCGGCTTTCTGCAAATTCTAATTCTGACTTGTTACCGACAATAATAAATAATAATACTAATTACAATTTTATATTTTCTATGCCATGTCATAAACTGAAATGAATACATTAAGTGAACACTTAGAAAGCCCATTTACAGGTTCTATCTACGGAACGTAGATACACCGGCAGGGGCAAGCCGCCCTTCCTCTGATTCACTCGAATCTATAATCGAGTTATGTGTAAAACGTTACTTGTTATGAATAATCGAGTATCCTGGATGAGAGTTCAGCCTCGAGATTTTTCATTGGGTACTCTATCCTTCGTAATGTCAACAACAGAAATTGCGAAAAAGCAGTGGAAAAGTATTTCACGTAATTCGGTGTGCATTATATTATCGTTTTCTGGGTGCCGAGTGAGGTTCGGTTAAAAACCGACGGCCGAAGAAACAAACGGGGATCTCGGATCGGGCGGAAAAGAGATTAGGCGGATCCGCGAAAGGTGTTAAAATTCTCATGGGCCTGCGAGACACGGGCGGGGATTAGGGCGGCTCCGGGGGGAATCCCCGTTCTAAAATTGAATTCCGGTCGGCCCAGCGTATTCCTCGGGTTCGGAACACCACCTGGTGCCGCCTCCCTTCCACCGCTTTGTCTATACAAATAGGCCCCCCGCCTACCAGAGTAGCTGTTACCGCCTCCGGGCAAACAGAGACAGAGATCGGGGTGGATGGGGGCGGGGGAATCGACTGTCGCCGATATTTACCCAGCTATGAAAGAGTTTTCATTACACCCCACGAAACGGAGACCTCTCTCCGGCGCTCCGACGACCAAACGAATTGCGGCTTTTATAAAAAACAAAACTGAACTTCGATCGGGTTCGAGGAGTCCTGAAATTGAATATAGCGGGAGCTTTGGTAAATTTGGCATAAAGGATGGTGTATATATTACGATATAAACTTACTTATTCTTAATTTTTAAATTTTAGTTCTACGGCCGTTAATGCATAGAAGCGATGTGTAATATTTGCCGGTTTCATTCAAGTTAAATAGATGATAATGCGCGCGTTACAGACATTTAAGGCTGGTAGTAACACTCATTTCAATGGTTTAATGGGCACCACTATTTTACAAATGCGCAGGGAAAAGAAATGCCTGTGAAGGAGCGGCGACTGTAAATTCGTTTGCTCGGTCCGCATTCCCAGGTAAGACAGGTTCTCAGTCTGACTTTAATCCTTTTAACCCCATAATATCGGGTTTAAATACTGGCTCACTCGGCCCCCCGGATTTTATTTGTCCCATTTGTTGGGGGAAGCTCAGTAAATTAGGCCCCCTAAGGATTAAAAAATTGAGCGATAGGCGGTCATTAGGCACATCCTAAGCCCATCCGACTTCATTAATTTCATTTCTGTTCAATTTTTATTGTTATTTAACAATATCAGAATAGTTATTTAAAATGCTGTTAACGAAACCGGCCTAGGTTAGGGCCAAATAGGTTAGTGGAGAAAGAAAATCGTACGAGTGATAAAATTAATAGGTACTTTCCGCCCACTGACTCCCACCCACCCCACCGAGAACTGATGTTCTAGGCATTAAACGACTGGAACTAATACCACCCCATTTGTTTCGATGTAATATCTACTTGGTTTCGAAACCATCCCTTAATTAAGGGTTGAAGTGGAGTAAGGGTCATCTACGTTCGTTACCCTCCCTCGCTCCCACCTGCACACTCTATTTCTTTCTCTCTCGCACTAATTCCCTATTTCCGTTAACGATGGTCGACTTTTTCTAATTTGATAGCCCCCTCCGGTGTCCCATTTTATATCTCAGGAGTGTTTCTAAAGCCCAGCGAAAATTGCTTCCCCCCCTCCACGTCCTCCGCAAAATGGTTCCGAAAAATAAGAGGCCTTCCTAAACCCCAGCCCGCTAATGATTCGTTTTATAAGGTGCTGTATTTATTTTCATTGTTTCAAGCAGCTTGTAAACCCCTGTGCTCTCCACTAATAACCTCGCCTCTACTTTCCTTTTCTCTATTCGATTTCTGTCTTCAGTGAAATTCTGGTGAAAAATTTTTCCAACCGTATTTTACAATTTTCAGTATTGACTACGCAACTAATTCAGGTCTTTACTTAACGCATCAATGATGCAGGGACGATTTTTTAATTTCTTAAAAAAATCTTACATATTTCTAAATACATATTGCGCCCTAAAGTTCAGCACTCAACCATCTATTTATGTGATTAATACATTTTTTATCTTAAATTTTTATGATAAGTCGAATATTTAACAATAAAGAGTTTCGGAAAAATTCAATTTTCCATGACCATTATCTATTAACCATGAAAAATACTCTAAATATGAAGGAATATTTATTAATATTCCAATTTATTAATATGTATAGAACACGCTTTTTGGCATACTTGTATAGCCAACCAATAAAAATAATGTCGCTATAGTTACATGAAAAGGAAGCGAACGATAATTAGAGAGGGCAAACGGGTTTTAAGGCGAGGTAAGTGGAGATAGGCCTATATATTTACTTTATATTACGTGTTGTTGTGATTATTCTAGTAGTTTTTATTATTATCACTGGCGCATTGGTAACCTCGGTTTCACCTGACAGAGGTGAATCTACAACTCTGACTACGACAGGCTCAGTAGGAGTGGCGCCGTATTACGATTTGAAACTGCTAAACCATCATTACACAAATGTGTCGACGGTTAGTATTAAGAGCGCCGTAAATGTTGTACATAACATTTAACTTCATAGAAAATATGAGTTCTACCTTCATCAACGATATTTAAGTAACAATTAAAATTAAGTAATTTAAAATTAAAATTTTAATTTATTAATTTTTCATTAAAAATAATTAATTAAATTTAAGTTAAATTGATTGGACTGCAAGAATCGACTCGTGACGACCAAAAGTAAATGCTGAATAGGTTCATTCTAATACTAGAAGTAAGGAGCAACATGAAAGGGTTCATTATTTACGCGCACCGCAGAAATTTACATGGGTAGCGGCCTATAAATATATATTTTGGGGCCTCAGTTCTTGTAGGAAATGGGAATAGGTCTCCGATATTGTCCCCGTCCAGGCGATATTGTTTAACGGCCGGCCGTCACGAGACCGCCTTTAATTGAGCGTTCTCTGCCGCGTTTAAAAATGCGTGAAATTCTTAGCACCACGGATCGATGGTTAGCCCACAGTTCGGCGATTATTTCAGAACGCTACAAAAGAGTTCCTTACTTTTACAAAACGTGCGCTTGATAACGCGTTATTCAGGATGGCGTACATTGCAAATTTAGTACCCGCAGTTTTATTGAGTTTTTTTAAAAATAATTCAATATTATCTTTATAGCTATACAGCGGTAGGTGATGAGTTAAATTACAATACATTAACTTTAAAAATAACGGAATAATAATAAAAAGCGAATCGACCCCGGGTAAATAGTTACCGTCGGCATTATATATAATAAATATAAAAGAATAAAATGTTTACCGTGGACTGTAAGTGTTGCAGGGGGTGTCTCCTTGAATCCGACGATATTCTGTGCAACGCATTGGTACTTGCCTTCATCGCTTGGCCTCACTTCCCTAATCATCAGGTTTCCTCCGTCGACCACTCGTACCCTGGGGAGAGAGAGAGAGAAAGAGTTTTCCAATTAAAAATTTAATTTCTACCGTCGGGCAGAAGGGACGGTTTTTTGAGAATTTCGGAACGAGCCTTCTCGAAAGAGGGCAGAGCTACAATTATAAAAATCAGACGGGGCCGAAATAACAAAGGGTTGGGTCTTAAGAGCAAAAACCCTGGAGCCTCCAGTCCGAACATAATTAAGTAAAGTGCCCGCTAAGTGCCACTAGAGACAATAACGTTTGTTCACAAATTAACTCGCTCCTGCGTAAAATTATAATTCCACTAAACTAAATTTTGTTGATTACCTTAATTAGCTTTTTTTAAAATTTCCTTTGATTAGGCCAATACATTTAATCAGACTTTGCAAACTACTTTATAAATCCAGTCTAGTATATAGGGGACATTAAGTGCGAAAGTAACGGAACAGATATGAATAGTTTTTTATTTTTAATTTGCGCTTTGGTTATATATTATCTATTGTTGGTGCTAATAACAGAAGAGGAATAACTTCAACTGGCTACCTGGAGACGGCCTTCATCGCCCGAGGCAAGGTGGACTTTGCACTTTATTCTTTCAAGTTTTTTATTTATTTCATTACTTTTTGTTCAAGACCCAGCTCTAATAATGAGCCTGTGCGAACAATCGTCGGCCGCATAAAGCTCCATAATGAGGACGTTAAGAGCCCCCGAAGGTTTTTCTAAAGATGCCCTTTCACCGCTAATGTCGCTCTATTTTGAAAAGTTTAAAGGGAAAAAGCCCTACGTTTTTTTTAATCCAGATCCTCAATGTAGTGAAACGTCCTTTCCGATTCTGAAATTTTTTTCGAGGAATTTCCTTGAGGAGTTGTGTGACTTATTAATAGGACGCTTAAGCTTTGTTAGTACATTTCTAAGAGTATATTTTTTCTTTACTTTTGAAGGTACTTTAAGGTACTATTTACTTTTTAGGTAGACTTGTGTGGCTACAGTATCGCATATAAATAACCAACATTCTCATAAAGCTTAAAATATTTACAATAAACTGGTTACTATATAGCGAACGATCTAAATCAATATATGGACATTATATGTATTTGTATTATATATATCTAATTATGATATCAACAAACAAACGAACTCATCTTTACCTTAAAAATTATATGCATGTACGTATATATACAGAAGGTATACTGAAACTTGCTATTCTTTTATCCGTATAAGCATTACTGTTTTTAGAAAATCAAATTATATATTTACTATTAATGCACGCTAATATTACTCAGTTAGTCTTGCACATTTATTTATAAATATTTAATCAATATTCAAACCACCTCAAAAATCACTTGGTTTCAATACACCAGCTATACGTAAATGTACTAATATTGTCTCGTCGATTTGTCAGAGATACTAAATGAGACAGTGAGACAGTTATTATTTTTTTCTCGTAATTCGATTTAGAAAATCAGCAAAAGTTTCTCAAATTGTAGACGGTAGTTCATTACTTTGGTTAGGTGGTTGCATTTTTCTATCGGTTACCTGTCGGTTTCTTCTAGATCGATCATCTGACCGTTCTTCTTCCAGAGGAGGCTGGGTTCCGGGTTGCCTTTGGGAGGTCCGCACTCGAGCAGGGCCGTCTCACCGGCCGCAACCCTCGTCTCTGTCGGCACCGACCTGAACTCGTCGCGCAACACTGAAAACAGACAAATATACACCTGAATAAATTATAAGGGATAGCGAATTGTGTTTCGGCGTAGACGGGCAATTGTACGACAAACAAGAAGCGAAACGGTGAAGAAATCAAGTGCCACCGCTCTATTAGAACCCGACTGATGAAATATCATTGATAAACGGATAACTCGGTGGAAGTGTCTTTTAACAGTAGTCCAGCACCAATGGATCGATTGAAAAATAAATTTAATTTAATTCCGGGAATTTAATGCTTGATGTTAAGATAACTACAACAAATATATAATTCATCGACAGTAAAAGGTATCGGTTATAGTAATAATTGGATGGGAACTGTGCAACAGTCGTTAGGATGGTGGTTAGCGAGCGATCAAAAGGGGCCCCTTTAACAACTTTTAACTCGATTTACGACACCGGTAAAGGGAACCCCCGGTAGAGGGAGGTGGGGAAGGGGATTTCTATCTCCATTTCTGGGAGTATAACTCGGGTGAAGTCCAATAGGCTTCAAACTATCTATCGGCCGTTAGGGCCGTTAGAGCGCCCGCTCCTAATAGAAGCCGAGTTTATAGCGGTGTTAAAGGGACTGGTGGGGCAGCCGGGATAGAGAAGGCCGGCCATTAGTCCTCGTATCTGGCTGTAGCCGCTCAGCGACCGTCCTATTGTTAACTTCTACATTAAGTCCGCCGCCCAAGTCCCCTACAATATTATATATAATAGCTCAAACTGCCTCGGCAACAAACAAGTATGCTGTATCGAGAATTCGGCTCTGAGTCGATCATATTACTACAGTGTCTAGAATTTCGCCAATTTTAGCCGAAAATAAATCTTAGGCTCGAAAACTAATTGCCGCATAATACTGCAGGCTTAAGTCCGAGTAGTACAGTTCAGGCCGACATGCTGAAAATATCAACCATACAATATTTGTAATAACCATTATAATTAAATAGCCCATCGCTGAATTCCGTATATCGCAGAATGTTCCGTTAGCTAAATACGATCAAAATAATGTGAGTAAATGTAATCGACGTAGCGTGAGTTTGGACAGAGTTGTGACTTGTAAAACGGTTCAAATCAAATAGAAATAACGTTTCGTCGAAAACGGGAGCCCCGTATGCCCCGTATAGGCACGAACGTACAATTAACAGCCCGGGTCGAATACGCTTTATCTGCAACAACATTCGTAATTCTTCTTAAATACGCTCCGCCCGCTCAGCGTTAATTGCGCTTTCCGCCCGGGGCGTAAATAATAAAAATGAAAATGAAAAAAGTAAGAAAGCCAAAAATAACGTACGGATAAAAGCGAGCGTTGCACGAACGCAATCTGTGAATGGGCGGGAACCGGGCTCGCCTTCCTCAGTCGAGCGGCAGCCTCGGGGTTATCGGTATCGATGATGGTGGAATTTTCACGTGTCGAAAAGTTTCCGAACATACACACTGCCCGGTCGTTTATCCTTTGATTTAATAACGGGGAACCCCGTCATTATTTCTTTTCAGCGACCGTTCGGCAGTTACGATTATAATAATAAATCATTCTTATTGCAAATCTTTTCATATAAATATGTTGGGTTCTGTACACGGCGAAATCGTTATAAATAAAAGTATTTTCATTTTTTATTTAGGTAAAAAGTTTACATTTCAATTTCAGTTGGCACACTTCTTCACTACCTTGGTTTCTTACGTTGTATTTGAATCGTAGGATTGTAGACTTTGGGCGATTGATAAATGGGCGGAGGCGAGGATCGGATTTGGGGTGGCCGGGGAGAAGGGTGAAAAAGCGTTCATTAGTCGGTCGGATATGATATCGCTGGTCGTCCGGAGTTAATAGCTCGGGTGGTGGTGTGATAGCCCCTGCCAGGGGGAGACAGAGGGATAGAGAGAGAGGCCCTACTGACAACAGCATCTGCAACTCCCCCTCCCTCATTTTTTTTTAATCCCTGTCATTTCCCGCTGTCGCTACGATCGAAACACCCGGCGATAATTGGAACCGTTTATCAGGAATCACAAGTCAAGGGCTATCTCGGACACCGTCGCTTACCACCCCCCCTGGTTTCCTCCCTTTCAGACGGGCCCTATAATTTATTGAAATATCGAAATAATAAACAATATGGCGCAGTAGGCGGCGTGAATTATATCCCTCCTCAATATGAGCAATTCGAGCCTATATGAGAATACAATCCTAAGATGATCAATTTATAAATTTCTTGAGTAACCGAAATTATCCATATCTATATCTTTATATTAAGAATAGACTTATTAAAAAATAATCCGAATTTTTTTGGACCAAAAATGCGAACTTTAACACGCATCAACCTTGAAAAATATTAATTCTACTTCAACTTTTACCAGCCCAGACCCGATAGTTTGTACAAGAAAGAAAACCAAGAATGATAATAAAAAAGTTTTTTAAAATTTCACTCACACCTACTTCACTGACATTCTCAATACGTTTAAAATAAGGTAGGTTGATCTCTCATCAACGCTGTAGTTACATAACAAACTTTTTAAACGACAATATTCCAAAGTTTATACCTAAATATAAGAAGAACTATACAACTGACACAACGTTGCAAACGAAATATACGCATTAATTTTAGGCTTATAATAAAATAGCCAAAAGGAGCCATCACAACACACACAGAAAGTGTCCAATACCAATTTCAGTCATGCAAAATTTATTAGAGTCTAAAAGGTGGTGGAGGAACAGAGTGAAATTCATTTTCTTTAATGCCCACGATTTTCATTCTCCCTAGTTGGGTTGAGAGAGAACGTCTGGGGGAGGGAGCGGACGGAGCTCCCCACTTTAAATGTAATAAGAGTCGGAGGGTGCCGAAATTAAGATAACTGCCGACGAGGGTGAGAACTATTAAAATTAACGGGCCACAGACTGGGCTACACCAGACACCGCCAATCCGCCCCCATCCGTGTCTTCATCATGTTACTTAACCGAACCTCTCATCTCTTAAGAAAAGAAATCCATCTAATGCCGCCCCGTCGAGGAAAAAACAATGAAATACTGGTCTATTATTATTGACTTGTTAAGAGTAAATGAGTACAACAAGTAATACTAAACTCCGGTATTTTACGGAATTAAATAGACAAATACGAAACCAGTAGTAAATTAATAAGGAAGTAATACAAGAATCGTGCCTAATTTCGTTAAACCGTTTTGATCATTGATTCGCATGTCCTGCATTATACGCGGAAACATTCTAACGGAGTATCAAAGAAAACAAAAAAAAATAAAGTCGGACGTCTCCAAATAATTTAAGAATTGGGCGAAATATTAGTTGTTCTAAAAGCCTGTCCGGGCCAACTTTGTGTGGTCGAGTTTGTGTAGAGTCGGCAGACATCCGCTAAGACATGGGCGGGTCGACGTCAAAACTCCTTAACGATGTCCCCTGTCTTATCAGCGGGACAGATACCAGTAGAACCAACTCCTGTCCCCCGGGACAGCACTTGCACCTTTTAACGTGATTAGAGCAATTTCCAATCCGCGTTTTCTCATACCCAAGTCTATTAGGATCCAATTCGATACTAGATCCAATTCAATCAGAGATATACAAAGATTGATATACACATTCAATTAAAGAAAAATTGACGTTACACACTTTATGTGTTCTTCGTTCAATGCGAGATTGAAATCTATTTACTAGGCGTTTTCCTTTGTAATTACAAATTAGATTATATTGTTATTATTAATTATTGTACACTGATTGTTTACATACACCACCGTACGGGTAAGGTGTAGAAAAGTGCTGTCCGACTGGATACGGTGACAAATGTAATTCACGTTTAGAACACAATAGGGGTTGAACTGGAAGTCAGGTCACGAGGCGTTGGCGACGTCGCCTCCCGAGGTCGTTCATAACTAGGAGAGTCAGCGTTTCCCGACGAGCTCAAACACTGCGCAATCCGAACGAACCGGATACGTTGCTGACCGGTTAAAAGAAAAACCGGAATTCGGAAAATAAGCGCTAAGGTTTCTTCCCCTCCCTGTTCGGAGGAACAGAAAAAAATAGTTGACAGAGGACTAGGCGGGGGGTGGGAGGGTGGCACTGTTTTATTAATATTGTTTTTTATATCCGGGTCGGGCATGTGGGAAGAGGGGTGCGAGGAAAGCTCGGAATACAAACAGCCCTTGCGCCTTTGGGAGGCGAACGGGACACCGGGGCTCCCTTACTATTGCTCTCCTCCCTCCGGTTTTAAGAAATATCGGGCTTTTCCTCGGGGCTGATTAAAACAATTTTCTCCAGGTTCCTGTGTACCACCTGTTCAAATATAGAGGGGACCGGGCGGCGGGCGGGGGAGGAATTAATTGCGCCCTCCCCGCCGGTGGCCACCGACCGGTAAACCGAATTTTAAACAGATGCCGACAGCCCTACGCCAGCAAATAACTGGGACCGGTGCCGACTTTCACTAGAATACAAATGCACTTTAAAATTAAAAATTTCAACCGGTTAAAAGATAAAAGATTAACAAAATAGAGATAACATTTCAATTTACGTGACATTCGAAGAATATTCAAATGTTTTATTTGTACTAATGTACTTTCAAAAGGAATACATTCTTGCCCTGTTACGTGTTACTCATTCTACTTTCACAGATTTTGTTTTGACTTACATATTATCATCACGCAGAGTTTATCTGTATGCGAGCTTATTAGAAAGATTAAAATAATATCTATTTACTTGCTTTCGCTTCCATGATTTTCGCAGAGCGTGTTGCAAGATAGGAGAAGAAAGAAATGGTAATTTCTCTGACCTTTAAAAAGCACGGAATAATTACCGGGCGAGATAACTAACCTGCGCCGGAAATGGTCTAATTATTAGAATGCAATTTGCCTTAGTGTTAAGCGACTAACCCAAAATATTCTCCTCGGGGAATATTCAAGCCGAGTTGGTTCGATTCGATTAGAAGCCACGAGAGGAGCCACCCGAACGCCCAACTGCTAATTGTACGCTTCGCGGTTATCTCCAGCCCCAATTATCCCTTGTTTATTAAACAGACGTGAATTATGTGCGGGGACCAACGAACACTCCCGCATGCAAAGTACTTCGTCAATTAATACGGAACTATGTATCAGCGGAGGGGGAGCGGCTGGTAGGAAACCGTCCTAAGGAGGATATACTCGGGCGGTACCATTTCCTTGAATTAATCACGCCCTGCTTCTGATTAATGCAATTCGCAAAAACTTGCACGCTCTCCTATTGTGTAAATTAGGCCTGTCGGCGTTCACCGTTCTACGTAGGGCTCTCGCAAAAACCGCAGACACGAAACGCAGAGGTGAATCACACGGACTAAACTATCAACGTGTTCTACACTCTATTAACGTCTATATAATGCGATTTGATTCAATGTTTGTAATCAATTAACACGGCGTCCGCACCTCTATTGAATACTGAAGTCGGTCATTTGTCATAACATAATTTTTGGGCCGCAAAAACTGATCATAATTACTTGACATTATTACCAGTTACGGTATTAAGAGCCAAACCATGAAAATTCGATGGACAGAATATGTTCATGAAGATGTCTGGATTGAGCTTATTTGCTCACTTTATTTTGCTTTTATACAAGGATATAATTCTGTATATAAGACAAGGCGTCTGTAAGGCGTATTTTAGACAAATAAATCCAGAAACGTTGACTGCACGTTTTAGGAAAACCAAAATTTTAATTTGAAGAAGTAGATAATGAAAAAAATGAATTAGTCTATTCAATTTTTGTAAAGTTTCTTGTTGTATTATTTATTGTGCCTGTACGAATGTATGCGATAAAAGTTGCAGTGCAGTTGCTAAAAAGATGTAAAACGTTTGTTACACCGTAAAAAATCCGGATGGGGAACGGTGGACGAATTTATACCCGAAATAACAGTTGGGCCGTGATCGGTTAAAGTAAATGAAACGGTCAAATCCGACTTCAAAGGAGCAATTCATAAAGTCCGACGCGAAATTGATTTTAAATTACAAAGCGTTCGGATTGGAGGGGCGGCTCGCATGTTAGGCCGATTGTACGTTTTGCGTTATCTCGGCGGGCAATTATTCCGTGCTTATTAAGAGACCTGACTTATGGACGTAATTTCTGACATTACCATTTCTTTTTCTTCTCGGTTCGGAACACGCTCGGCGAAATTCAAGCAGGCGAAACCGCCCGGAACGTTCAAGTATTTATACGTGAATAATACCATAAATTAGAAAGCGTTATGAAAATGAAAAGGTATTTTTCTTATATTCCTTCTGGGCAATGTTTTTTCGTACTGATAACATCCGCTGAAGAATAAAAAGTATAGTACTCAAAACGGAAATTGTGGCAGTAGAATGCGTTTCAATAAAAAGAAACATTGATTTGGCTTTTCATCCATATTTACATCCTTTCTCCGTTAAACGTAACATTAAACGAATGGTCCATTTGTTCCGCGGATCAACGAGTTTCTTCTGGAAAAGTGAAAATGTATTCGAGATTGACGCAGTGTTCTAAATGATAGAGATGATTAATAATATATTCTTCTTGCGATAAATATAGTACAGAATCATTTTTGCAATATAAATTGTTTTTCCTCGAGTTTTTACAGCTTCCGGCCCCGGAGTTTATTTCGAAACGGCGTTATACAGAATAAATAATGGTATAATATGTTGTTCGATATATTTGTTACTACGACTGTTGGTTCGATACATCTGTTTTTGTTCGCGTGGTTTAATTGTTTTAATTTGCATCGTATATCGCTTTAGGAGCGGATGAAGATATTACAATTAACACTTAACATCGCTTTTTAACTTGCGATATTGTACCAAACGTAATTCTTACATAACTCACTGGGCGAATTTTTAAAAAAGGAGTCTTCATTATCATGAAGAACAATGTCGACATTCTTCTAAAATTTATGAATATTTTTTCTTTCATATCTCCCCGGAGCAACTTGGTCAATATGCGGGCCGTGCAAGTCACCCGCACGAACTTTTATACCACGAGATTGAGCGCGTTACCCGAGACAGTTTTTATTACCGGGCGAAGAATGGAAAATAAAGTAAAGTAAATAAGCGCCGTGAGGGAGGAATAATAAAAGGGAAATTTGCGTGTGTCTAGACATTCAGGAATGTACAATCGTATTCGCGACCTCGTAAAATCGCGGGGAACAAGATCGAAATGAAGACGTTAAATTAAACGGGCGCGGCGGCAGCGTGTCCAACTTGCGTTAGGCGATGAAGAATTCCGGCCCAATAACGTGCAGGAAAATCTCTAACCGGTTTACAGCTCTATAAATAGTCTTTACGACACGATGACAAACGTTTGATTCCTCGAGACCGAGATGTATAAATAATTCTTACAACAGTCGGCTCAAAATCCAAAAACAAAAGCGCAAAGGAGGCCTAATGTCCAACTTACTCCGCACTCTTCAGTCGTGCGAATTTAGATCGCTCACCCACCGCCCGGTGTTGGAAGCCCAATTAACCCAAGACTAATTGCATTTAATCGGGCTAATATACATTAATGGCCAAAGGAAATGTTCGCACCCACTCCACTCTCACTTCTGTAGGCATAACTATCGGCTCTCAATGGCCTTTTTTCAACTAACGAAACGATGTTTATTCTACTGAAGCGAATATTTTTGTTGGTGTTATACAGTAAAATTTTATATAAATATGTTTCATTTACGCTGGTGCGAATCATGGTTAAAATTCTTCAGATTGACTCGATAATTTAACATGACACAACATTTTCCTAAACATATGAAAATCAGTGTGGTTTAGATTCATGTCTCGATAAATCTCAAGAGGATGTAGGGAGCAAAGCGTTAATCGAATCAAGATGGGCGGTATCAGGAGAGTCAGCTACCTGGCTTAGCGGCCTGCCGGCGTTATTCCAACTTTAGTCTAATATGTATAAAGGGGAGGGAGAGAAGCTGCAGGCAAGGAGCTTATATTTCTTGGGAGGGGCGGAATATCGCCCCGGGAATAATCTGCAAGTCAAATCGTAGCAATAAACCGCAAACCTCTCGAGATTAAATTCCTCAAGAAGGTAGACGTAGGGGAGCGCCGACAACGCTGGCTTGCCGGCCACTCGCGAATCCGGCCACCCTCGTATATTTCCGTCAAAATATTTCTGATATATTTTTATATTTGTTACAGATATATATATTATATTTCCGCACCACCCTCAGGGGGCGCTAGTTTATCGTTGGAAGTGCATTCAACGAACGATTTTTGTCAAACTAGTGCTCCCCTGTGTGTGGTGCGGAAATGTACTTAACTAAAGTTCGTTGGGAGCACTTGCACCTACCAGATAGGTTTCCTTTCTATATGTGGAAGTCAGAAACTAATAGTTGTGACCAGTTGTGAGACCAAATATATATTTGACTGATAATCCGATAAAGACTTGAGCGATTAACAAAATCCCTCCTATCCCAAATAAGACAAACAACAACCCCAAAAACACAATAACAAGAGACACACACACACATATATATATATATATATATATATATATATATATATATAAACAGGCAACCACTACAGTATAAGTGACAGTGATGTTGCTGCCAAGTAATTATCCGCTCTGTGACAAGCCGATACGAGGCCCCACTTTCAGTCCAACTACCCTTCGGAAAAGTTCCAAGCTCGGTACCGCCCCGGGCACTTCTTCGACGACCGAAAGGAAAGTCCCGGCGAGTTTATTCCTCGGGCGTAGTTTACCGGATCCTGCGGTAACGGTGCCCTCGTTCAGACTTTATATAATAGATTCCAGTAGTTTGCCGGTGTTGACCCAAGTGTACGTGTGTCGGTTATACGAGGCCCGCTTTACCCGTAGGCGGGCCGAGGCCCATATACCTGGGCTGGCGGCCCCACTATTTCAGCTCCACGAGTGCCCTTATCTGCGGATGATACAGCGAAAAATAAATCCCCATAAAATTGAATACGGGGCCGTGGATGGAAGGGTGGTTGCGCGCCCAGCAAAACTGTGCCGTATCCCCAGATTTTTTTGTGTGGGAGCGCCAGACATAAACTGGCTTATCGGATGTCATCTTAATGCCCGCCCTTCCCTAATGCCGGCCCGCCTCCGATTTGTAACCTCTTCAAACCCCACGCACAGACACTATCTTTTACACGCGATAAATATCTACCCCACGAGATATGTATTGTTATACGACCGAAACGCCCAATTCGCTCCGGCCCCCTTCTGGCTCTCGCCCGTTTAAGCTACCCCCGAAAGATAAACCGGGCGGAGGAAATTTTTAAATAAAATATATAATTATAAAAACGTACAATAATATATTTATTTAGGTAACTAAGTCAGATAAATAATATTTGCACAGCGGAGAGGGAAACCTCATTTCCGCTCAATATTCTATCAGTCCTGTCAGACTACTGGGGAGACACATTACATTACTACTCTGTACATAAGCTCCGAGTGATGCCGGCTGTCTCGTAGAAACTGAATTGGTCGCCGGATGGCTATAATTGTTTCCCCCCGAGGTTTATAAAATAGCGGTGCAAGTGGGTATAGCGTCCCCGGAAGTTCACCCGCCGGTATCAATCTTGTTTGCTTTTCATTATCCTTCTTATTGGCTCGGTGGGTACCCATATTATTGTTTGTTCATTTTTTAATACCTTCTCTTATTAACCTTGGCTCCCTTAAACCGATTACTCTTCCCAGAGGTGTAAGGGACCGGTGCTCTCAGGCACGGTCCCTTATCGTCGGTCGACCCGGTCGCACTCTTAGGAACCACTTTGAATAAAATATGTGATCCCCAGTCGGGGCTTTCATACTGAGGAAGGGTTTTTCAGTGTATCCCCGCGTCGAACTCCCCCCTCGCGAATATTCTCAAATCCCGTGAACGATGCGCTGGGCGAAAATCCGAGATTTGTCTTTCTCGATATGGTACGTTCCCAGCATAACAATACGACAGCCAGGATATAATATATTATAACTTCTTTCGTGGCGAAAGTCTCGGAACAATCCTACTGCAGGTATCATTAAAACTCGATTAAAACGAATAAAAACTGTAACCGAATCCCGGTGGTACATTAAATATTCGACCAAAAGGAGATACACATTTCGTCTAGTGAAATGGAATGATAACTATAACAACTAAAAATTGATTGAAAAGCTATTCTTCTGCCTTTCTGAAATTTCTCTATAATAGCTCTATAGTGGCACACACACACAATACATATCAATATTATGAAAACATTTATCTCTGTCTGTGCAGAAATAGTCAAAAACACAGGAAATATGAGCTACAGAAGGTTTGTTCGGGGTAGGAATTCCAATTCTGTTCGAGAAATGGACCCCCAATAACCCTCCCCCAAGACCGTTTCTCGCACTCCTAGTCCGAATCTTCTGGAAAAAAGAGTATAGCTCCAATACGCAGGAGATCAAAATAGAATATAAAAAGAGAGTGTAAATCAAACAGAACGAGGATCTGGGATAAAGGAGAGAGAAATGGTGGGTCCAAATATGAGAGGGCGTTGGAGGTTGGGGAATAGGCGAGAGGGTGGAGTTGGCGAAGCATCGTGGGGGACATTTTCCACGCAGTTTCCCTTTTAGGCGGGGAGAGAAAACAGATTGAATTAGAAGCTAGCCCACTCCTAAACTGTTTATATATATATATATATATATATATATATATATATATATATATATATACACATAACGTTCACTCTCGTTCCTATATGAATCCTACCATTCCAAGCATCTCAAGGTCCATTACTTCCATTAGAGGACATAGTGTCACAACTAATATCTGGCGACCCTCTGTCAGAACTGCCCCCAGCGGGTAGTATGGAGTCGGTGCCAAGTTTCTTCCGGGATATGAGCCCGAGTATTTGTTTCTATCCACAAATGGCAGTATTGAGAGCTAAATATTCACACACAATGAGAGAATGAACTAAAAATTGTACAAATGTATGTATAGTTTAGATTAGAAAATAAAAGACGTTCCAGCACTACGTCGGCTCGAGAAAATAATTTACATGTGGAACAGCAGTAACGCTTTAATTCCTGTCATATCAGGTAATCGAGGAACAATTTTTGTCACTTATAGATAATACCTTATCTTGATAATTGTCACTTATCTTAATTGAAAAGTTTATATTATACTCATCAAAATTTTATAAGTGTGTTGATGAGGATCAAGAATAAAATCCAAATACGATGTAGGATGTTATCTCTTGTTTTGATTCAAATGAAACAAAACAAGAAACTGAAGAACTGTAATATTACAGAACTGAATATAGTAAGAAGATGAAGCTGTAATATTGTCTCATATGTCTCATAGTCCCACTGCTTTCATTTTTAAAAATAGAATCATAAACTGTCTGAAAGTATAGAATTGTTTATGGGTACTCATTTTAGTTAGTAAGACAGCCACTATTAATGCATAACGCGAGTATTTGCGCCTGGGTTAGACAGAATGAGAACGATAACCTACTCGAAACGCTGGGGGATTTTGTGCAGATAAGGGGAGTATAAAAGGACCGATCGTTCGATCGACCGCCAGTTGAGAGAGATGCTGTTCTGCGCCTTGTTTCCTGCACTGTTGGCCTTCGCCGCGGCCAGGCCTTCGGACCAGTGCCCGAAGGCCAACGTCAACTTCTTGGCGGACAACCAGATCCGAACTGTCGACATGCACATCCAGAGCAACGTCTCCCTTCCCGATTTCCAGATCGGCGACATCGCCGGTAGCCAGGTGAGCCTCACCCAGTTCAACAGCTGGGTGAGGACGGGCGACGCTTTCATCTCGGTTGAGCCCCAAAACGGGGTCATTTCGGAAATATCGATGGGGCTCCAATCGATGGTACTCCAGGTGGACGATTTCACCCACGGCGAGATAAAGGGCAACGCCGTCTTTTTCATCAGGGACAACTCGTTCCACTACAAGTACACCGTATTTATGGATAAGAAATGCGTTTCGAGACTGGACGATTTGAGCGTCACGAGGCTGGACAACGTGCTGGCCCTCTCGGACAACCCTCGGCTCCACAACAAGGACGTCTCCGATATGTTCCGCGACTACATTGTTCCCTACCTCAATCAACAACTGGCGTCCGGGACTGCCGAACATCTCTACAGACAGTATTTAGATCCTTGTCGCGTCTTGCACTAGCCCAATTAAAATAGCAAAAAACGATAAAGTTTATAAATTCGGGACGGGATGTTTTGAAAGATGTTAGGAAAGAAAACAAATTTTTATTTCATTCTAAATTTAAAAGTTTAATTTTTTAATAATTTTAATAAGCATACCGTCTTCTTCTTGTAATTTGTTGCGGTAAAAACAACAAAACAATAGTTATAATCGTAGCGAACCCCCCCCCCTACATCCAAGCAATCGATACTGAAAGCTATCCATAGTAGGACGGCCTTGCAAATCGTTCAATATTCATTCAACAAAGAATGATTGTTGACATCCGATTATATTATCATTAAACCTCATTTGACCCTTGCAGTGTGATACGCTCTCCGGAATAACACACTGGACCTTCATTCGCCTGACCATTTATTATCATTCTAACAACACATTTACGGTATGCCACAAACACCCATTGTCAATTCTAATATAATATTTATCAAAGCGATTTTATTATTATTTTTTTAGCAAAAACAATATTAATTTTAAAGAACAATTAGTTTTGTCTCTAATCAATGTAATCGTTACCAAATACCGCTCTCGTGTCGAGTGTTCCGATCGATATAACATTTCACAACGATTATAACATGTTTCCGATAAGCCGACAATTATTCTTCCATTAATACCTTCCATTCCAATAAAAGCTCTTATTCAGAAGACAAAATAGAAAAACTAAACTGGATTTCATAATTTATGTTACAATACTTTACATGTTAACAACGTTTCACGTAATTTGAAAGTATAAATTGTACGTATATTATAAAATATAATAAAAAGTTGTGTGATATTTATAATAACTACAGTTCAAACCTTACCGAATAAGTTAAATACATAGCCATATTTTATGGCTTATGATTGATAACTACTTGTGAGATTGTGTAGGGCACATAATTCTAGATTTACTAATTGGTATTTTGTAAATATGTATGTACAATATAATGTATTCTGGATTTACTAATTACTAATTGGTGACAGAACCTATAATGTAGTTGCAGTTGAAAAAATTATTCCATTAAAAGAATACTGTTTATTCAGATGGCTCAGTTTTCCTCCGGAATCCAAAGCGAGGAAATTGACGTCGCCTGCATTAGAAGATACAATGTTTATTGCCGCCTCACCTTTCGTAAAAAAAAGTTATAAACTTTATTCACAGGAAAACCTTTCCTAACAAGTCACCTGATTAAAAAAGTTTTTCTCCGAAATACATTTTATACCGCTTACTAAAAAGTTTCATTAGTCCGAGGCAAAGGAAGAGCAACAGATGGCGACGAGTCGGATTTAACTCGGCGGTCGTTCGTTCGAATGAGAACTTCCCCCGAAACAGGAGAGTTTATCAAATCATTTTCAGACCCCCACTCTGATCTATCGCCCATTTGAATTTCTTCCCGTCTCTTTAGAATTTATTAATGCGAACGTCTGCTGGCGGAAATTTAACTTTGTCGTCCCCGGAGGTATATTCTTCTCAATCCGTTGTTTACAATATTCATTGCAGTTAATTATGTCAGAAATAACAAAATATTGCAATCAAGTCAGATTAATAGAAATACGTGATTAATGAATCACCGGAATATATCATAGGAGAGTGCATGATTATTTAATAAAAGAATTCCTTAATAAAATACTGCTTAATAATAATTAGTCCCATTCCAGCCTTTTCCACTTTTTCAAATTATTTCAAATACAAATAAATTGTTGATGGTATATGAATGCAACATTTTCACGGTTGGTCACGAATTTATTTTGTATCCTACGAAATTCAATATTGCTTATTTTATTACGGTAAAGTGCCCCCAATTTGTTGGTGGGAAGGGGGGGAGGACGTGTAACCGCCGAAACGAGGACACATAAAACTCATACTAAGGGAAGTTAGTGCGGCGTGACAGCGGGGGAGCCGCCATCTCATGGGACCGATTTAGGGCCATAAATAAATAGTCCACCGTGCAGATGGAGGGGGGAAGTAATGAAGACATATATATAAGATGAGCCCAAGTGGGAATCAACTTGTACTGCATTTAGCACCAACTATTTAATAACACTAATTAATGCAGGGACTTCTTAAGTCTTTAATGGCTTCAACAAAACCTACAACGAGGGGTCTGGACTAAACTGAGATTCACAAATTTCAAATTTAAATTTACAATGAAGTGAGCTAGCCTCGGGAATGGTACCACCAAAGCGATTTTCAAGCCCGAAAAAACTAGTGTAGTTCGGGAACTGTGTTTCTATTATATATGTTGCGCTGACCGTTGTAAAATAAACAGCTATTTGAATTGTAGAGCTCTATACCAGCGGAATGGGCTGTGATGTAAAATGCTGATTTATTATTGGAGAGTACGCGTTGCACTGTTCGCGCGAACCGCTACCTCCCACAGTGGCATACACAACCCGTAAACCGGTTCGCCTATCATCGGGTACGCTGGGATCGAACGATTTATGGTTTTATGTATTTTATGCCCTCGGGAGAAGTTAAATTATACCGTCGTAGACAGCGAATTCTGATATTCATGAATTATATTTATACGCGATAGCGTACTCTCAGAGTGCGAAACAACGGGAACACCCGATATTATTCAAATGGAAAGAATTTAATTTATAGCCCTAATAATTTGAGTTGGACTCGGTTATTTTTTGGAGGGGGCGGGCCCGGTAAATATATTTTCCTTTTTTGGGTCAAACTTGTAACCTCTAGCTAATCTACTAGGGTGAAATCCGTTTATAACAAGGGGCGTGCTCACATACGCCCCATTATACTCCCTTTGAAAGGGAAAGCGAGCGCCACACCTGGAGCGCTACCCCGAGACCCGTCTGTAATAGAACACCCGCTGTTATCCGAAACCTACAAGGCGAAGTTTTGTCTCAAAGTTCGCAAATAAACCTCCAAACACGGAGAAAGTGCGGCCTTAATGAGCTTGCCGACGTTACAAAGCGACTCGGTAATGGAAGCCGGATCCGGGCTTCGCGAGTATTATACGTAGGTGGAGATAACGAAATCCTTTCTAGAGAGATACATCGGATATATCCGTCCTTACCGGATGTAATCTGATCCCAGATGTAATATCGTTTGAAAGCCTACAAAGTAGAAGATCCGGTTATGAAATTAATTAACATTCGCACTCTCGAAATATAGAAATGAAGTCATCAACGCGAAAGTGCAAGTTAATGAAATGTGCATTTCACTCCTTGACATTCAAATTACTTAAAGAGTAAGGAGTTCATTAGTTTGTACTCAAGTCCTCTGCATAATCCAGTAAAAGTATGACATCAGCTAAACATTATCCCGATAAAATTGACAGTGAATTATCAGAAACATCATGAAGTATTCAAATGAAAATAAAAATGAATGTTCCCATCTAACTACCATATCAACTAAAAAAATCAATTTAAAGTAGGTCTAAATTGTGAGTATAGAAATGTGATATAGATGATATATATAAAAATATAAATCGGGTTTAAGAGGCCCACTTTAAGTTTTATTGCAAGCAATTATAATTTATACTTGGGAAAAACAGAACGGCGCAGCGTCACGTAAATTGCAAATCTCGAAAGTTGCACTGAGCGAAGGTATAAATAAACGACTATGGAACTAGGCCCGGAGGAGATTATATCTCATGGCCTCGGAAGCCAATAAATGTTTAATTAAGACGTTGCTTTCTTATATAAATCACCGGTAAATATTGCCCACAGTTGGGGGTTCATCGATGAATTGCGTTCCTCACGTAACCGAACGCTGCTTGGACCCGCTCCCAGAACTACTATGAAATTAATTTCATACTCCCGATATAGGGGAAACGGGAAAACTGCTTCTGTCCATGTGTCAGAAAATGTTTTGTCCACGTTTACAAAAAAAAAGGTCACTATACTATATACAGTTACAACTTACGAAATGAAAAATTGAGGAACTTTCGTGAATCATTTTCGTCCAATGTTTAGGAACAAATAATTTATGTTAATATTTCGTTGGGAATGACCCGTGTAGTCTTATTCAAATTTTAGTCGCTACATTTTGTGATTGTTACGGGATAAAATATGCATTAGATCGTTATTTTACAAGCCGTAGCAATAAATGAAAACAAATAATTTAAATCGCCGAAAACAAGAATTTATTAATTGCTGTTATTTCTTTACAATGAAAATTGATAATTACAACCGCTGAATAATATTAGCAGTTGAATAAGTTATTCATTAGGCAACCTAATTTTTCCACGATACTTTAAGGGACATTAAGTGGGGAGATTTGTAGACACGAAATAAGACTTATATTCCCGGCAGGGAAATATTTATACTATCCTTTCTCACTCATCGAACAAGCTAGTTTTACAATGGAATTTTATTATCGGGCATCTGACCAAGAAAGAAATCAAACGGGGAATGCTAACACGCGGATCGTACCAATTAGTTTTTTCGCTTTTAAAGCCGACACGGTTTACAGAGTCAAAGCTGTAAATTTTAAGTGTTACTTTGATAAAGCACCCATAAAGGGTTTACGATTGGGGGATGATTTAGTACTAATCGCATCGTAAACGTGATGCAGCCGTAGGACGGGAACGGCGCTATTGGATTGTGGAGTTGTGTTGGTGGAGGGGCGAGGCAACTGCCGGCCAAAATAAACGGCCGTTAACCGACGGATTGGGATTAATCCGGTTCGTGAGTTGCTTTACGATAGCATTTAGCATGCAGTTTTCGAGGAAAATCAATTGTTCTAGGGTAAGTAAATTCGAAATTCCGGGGAATAAACCATATCTCGCCTCCACCGTACTGTGAGCCGTAGCCTGCGCTCAACCCTGCTGTTATGTCATTACAGAAAGGCTTCAATGATGTTTTCTGTGAAAGTAATGGTGCCGAGAGCTATCGCCTCATATAGTATATCATGACAATAGATGCGCATATTTACCCGAAAAGTCTGTCCCGAAATTCCACACTAGTTTTCGAAACTGGGTAGCTATGCGAAAAGCTTCGAATACAGATGATGATTACGACAATTCTTGTAGCGATCTATTAAATATTACTAGGGTTTGATAGGACATAATATTTTTTATACGCTCAGATATGCCAGATCCTGAATCCTGCTGCTTTGATTTCAACAAAATGTTCGTACTGCTTTGTTAAATATGGACACCCAGTGGATAGGAGAATGCACACTTTTCAGTCGTGCGCTTACTATAGTAGGAAAGGATATGAAGCGGAATTAATTCAATAAATGACGAGAAAAACAAAACCAATCCACTAATCCAAAATGGAAGGTATTCAATTACGGGAATAAAAAAAAAAACAGATTCGTCGTACTTCAGTGGTAGTCGGGAGCAAACAATATCGGTAACGAGGATATCCTGTAGGAGAGGATTAGCGACGGGGGAGGCTGGCGTGGATGAATGATTGGGGCCTCTATAGGTGTATAATCCCGGAGTGACGGTGACAAATAGTTGTAGTTGTATGCTGGCGGCGTTGGAGGACCCCCGGGGAGAGAAAGAGAGCCGGCTCGTCCTATTAATAACGGGCAAGGGGTTATATCCCCCAGGGCCCGTCTCCGCTATTATCCGTATTGTTCGCGCTAATGTCTCGGTTAATACTTGATCATCGGTCCCCCACCCACTTTCGTTCCTGCGAAATAGAAACAGTGCATGTTTCATTAGGCCCATTAAGGAAGGGGCGAGCGGCGCGGTGGGGTTCGGAGACCCTCCCCCAATCTAAACAAGACCCACGCTCCTATAATTTGTGCCTCCGGGCGACCCGTGGCTCCCCCCACACGCCGATTCTTTAACGTTTCGGTGAGACGATTTTCAATTATACCTTAACGACAAACACGTGCAGTTGAAAACGTCCGTATCCTATTTACACTCTTGGATCAAAACCGTTAGCAGTGATACAGCGATGACCTAAGCGCGAAAATTAAAAATTCCAAATAACGCCCCGAATTTGAGTCATGCTTTTAACCTCAATTTTTACGGAAATACGGAAAACGAAGATACGTATAAGGGACGTGTACGAAGTTTCGGAGCAGTTAAATATTATGATTGATAGTTCAAGGGCGACGGAAGTGTGAGAGAACGACGAAAGGTGTGAAGATTGAAGGATGTAGAGCAGGACCCAGGAGAATAGGTTAAGAAAACAAAGGGAGGCTTATAGAAATAACTACGGCAAGTGTTCAATTCTTTATAATAATCAAATTCCACGTCTAATATAAGCCCATAAACATGTGTTATTAACATTCACAAAATAATAATCCAATGATAATGTTTTTCTTATTTATAGCATATCCTTTTGTAATGTGCAACCTTTTGTAACGTATATCCTTGTTTGCTGTTATAGGATTCACATTGTAGAGTCCTAATGTGCTGATTAATAATTGATCGGTGAGTACCCCAGGAGTGGAGAAAGAGCGCATGTTTCATTAGTCCCATTAGGGACAAGTGTTGGCGGGCCCTCCAATGGTAGTGGGGGCGGGGTGAGCGGGGGGGGGCGTCTAATTTATGTGGAGGCGGGGGCCCTAGCCAGTCACCCCCCGGCCTAAATCTTTGTTCCCGCCCCCCAACTCGGAGCGTCGTCCACGACACGAGTGCAAATGTGTGTTTGACACACCCGTTTTATATTGAGGGCCGCCGCCCCCTTCCCCGGGTCCCCACGGCCTTCAACAAAAGGCACACGATATTGCTTTTCCTCCCCGCTTATTAGGGCATTAAATCTCTGGCGCCGACCCGCCGGTCTCTCAATAAACCGGTCCTTCAGTCTCACTCAATACGTCACTCCTCTCGGTACAGACTTAAACGGCAGACGTCACACTCTACGGTAAGCACTCGATTCCTTCCGTATCTAGACTGAAAACAAAAACCGGACTCGAAGACTATTAATCTAGTATGTTTGGTTTAACTGAAGGCAGCATTTTTACCGGCATCACTTATTGTATATATGCGAATTGAAATTCATGGGAAACTATGGGAAATCGATTTAATAAAATAACCCTATATATGAATACTTGATGAATTGTTATTAGTTTTAGTTTATTGTATTCGGTGCAATGCCAATTTAAAATTAGTGGACATTTTATTATATATATATATATATATATATATATATATATATATATAGAGAGAGAGAGAGAGAGAGAGAGAGTGTGAGAGGGAGGGGTGAGAGACGCATTATCAGTGATACTCGCGGAGTTGGAAAAGCGTACGGACTTTCATCTCCGTCCTCTCGAACGTTTCTCTGGCGCCCCCCTGTCACGAGCGGGCAACAGATCGAGACGGATCGAAACCCGTCAGGAAAAAAAAACCCGGGAGTAATAAGAGGCACGGACGGAAGGGGGCTTATTTTTATAATGAAGATATTATCTCAGGCCTCCGTTCGGCCCCTCTCCCACTCCACGAGTATAACGATTACCGAAACCCCTCCGTAATTAATTCAGTACAAACTTCCAGCTGTAATTACGGTCGAAACCCAATACGGGGCCATTAGATTAAGGGAGGAGTCGCCCATTATTGTAACAACTTACGTAAATATTGTTAACTCCTCCTCGACCCCCCTCCTCCCACCTTCCCCACTACCGACCAAAGCATCCTTCCCACTTCCCATCGGCTGTAGGCCGTTAATTGACAATTAAAGACAGATATTAACCTGGTCCTA
The DNA here is from genome assembly GCA_019843655.1 of Lethocerus indicus. NCBI lineage: Eukaryota > Metazoa > Arthropoda > Insecta > Hemiptera > Belostomatidae > Lethocerus > Lethocerus indicus. The sequence goes on along the minus strand of JACDQD010000005.1, from coordinate 21,420,050 downwards.
ACAGGGCTCCATTAGGACTTATTCGGGGGGTTGAAAATAAAAAGTGTGCACCCGACTTGCGTTCAAGTGATGGCTCATTAGAGCTATAGTACTACATATTCGTCTCATTAATTTTATGTCATTATGAGTTCTATACCACAAAATCCGGCTTCTTCAATTGCACTGAAGGCGGACTACATTTTTATCCTGTTGCTTTGTAATGGAATACAAACGCAGAATATAAACGGAACAACAGAAATGTACCGTGCTGAATGGCATGTCCGTTTCGAAATGATATCGAGTCGATGTGTATCGCGTTGAAAATGAGAGGTGTAACCGTTTGAGAGAGGTGAGGGCGTGTACCGACGTGTAACTAATTTGACCGGCCACTCTGACTCATTGCACGCGAAATATTGCAAAATTGATTCGCCGATTTACTTGCGACCGATAAAACCACCAACCAAAAACTCAACCCTGCGATTAACTGTCCGATTCACAGCCAGCAATCAACGAACCTACTACCGGCGTCGTTTATATTCTGCAATTGTTCTGTAGTTGATTGTATGCATCTGTATACCAGTTATGTATGAACATTTTGGAGGTTGAAACATAAGAATAAAGAACGTCGGCATAGTAACCCGAATGAGAATTGTCGTTCCTTGCCACAGTATATCAGTTTTACACTATTTTTGGTCTCCGATTAAATGCGTAAAGAATCTGTAGGGAAGCGGTCTGGATGACAAGCGTGCGTTTAGAAGTGAAGCACATTTACGTTGTATATTTACATGAGTTGTTCACATAACCTGGAAGGCGACGCTAATTAATTTACTCTGCACGTACTGATGCTCATTGGGAAGGTGTTTTAAAAAAGTTCCGGCGGGCCCAAACGCAATGATGTTTGAACTGAACTCCTCCCCCCACCTCTCGGGATTTATGCCGACTCAGAAAACAATTAGGGGCACAGGTCCCCAGGGGCAATCCATGTCCCGAGGGACAGGGTGGGGGGCCCAACGAGAAATACAAATGGAAGCGGGTTACCCTGAACGCATTAGTACGGAGGTTGGGAGGTAGGAGAGAGATAGAGAGCGAGAGAGAGAGAGACTTAAGAAGGATTTATAGCGAGAAGAATACAACGGAGACGGTAAAAATAATTAGAAGGCCCGATCCAAAGTGGGAGGAGCAATGGGATTTATTAATTAAGGGTTTGAGCAGCCCTGCCGGTAATTAATTAGAGACAAAAGAAACCGACGCCAACCCCCGCCTCGGGGGGTAGAGTTATCTGATCTAGACATAAATCCGAGCTTCACTATAAGTCTCTCAATACAACCCCCAGTTCATTCGGTAAGCGTAATACCTGCCCATTAAAAGACCGTTAGGGTCCGGTCAGATCGGTAATGGGATACATATTTTGTTTGGCTACTTAAAAAGTTGAACTAAGTACAATTTGTCTCCAGATATCTCTGACAAAATATCCGAATTGTCAGAAAATTTGTTAAGGAGCCGTCGCTTTCTACCACTCGAAGTGATGAAGAAGTGAAGAAGAATTCCAAAGTGTAATTTCTACTCATCATTCCAGTTTCCTTATTTTTCGTTCTCCGAGTAATTCCCCCATTATCAGTCCGCCCCCGGAAGAATTCGGTAAATTCACTTTCTCATTCCCTACCTGTGAATTTTCAATTATTCCCGCATATCTCACCTTAATATCTTTTTCATTAACATTCCTCTTACAATTTCACATTGCTTTATTAAAGTTTCTTAGCCTCCCTATGGTGTCGAAATATTCAAGTCTACAGTTAAATTTATATTTAGTTCCTTTGTCGCACGTTTCAATATTCCTTTTATTATTGCTAAGTGTTATGAGGTTTATTAGGAATTTTCATTTTTCGATGATCGAATGCTCGTGGATGTTCTGGCTCACGTTTGTGTGGCCGACAATGCGCATTCCGGTTCAGAGACCGAGTCCGGTAATTAATTACGTACAAAGGGACCGCGCCGTCGCACCCTGGGGCTTGGCTTTATCTGATCCGGACAGCGCACAACAATAACCTCCTCTCACAATCTGACAAAGAGTACATTCGATTTATTTTTTGTAGTTACCCTTTCCAAGACATTTGTGATGGTGAGTTTCGAACGAAGCATCTAATAATTCATTCCCCAGTCTTTAAACTAATTCCAACCCTCACAGTGTCTCTCAACCTAACTCGTCCCCTACGAGAGCCTACTCAGTTACGACCTATATTGGAATACAGCGTTAAAATACGCATACTTCGCGAAAGAAGTTATTACATTGAGCGCCCCGATACCTACCGCAATTTCTAAAGCCGGACTAGTTTATATCCGCGCCTTTCCTTTAAAAATAACAAGAGTTGTTTACTACCTCAATTAAAGTGTAAAGTTTATTGCGGTCGGAGATTTATCGAAATAGGCGGGGTCGCAATTAGAAGTTGTCTGTCAAGGAGAGGCAGCCACGTCACAGGAGCGCCCGCGGCCGAAAGATTGCCAAGAAAGCCCGTTCTACCCTTCGGATTTTGAACGGCCTCAGGGCGTCCCGAACGACGCCCAGGCATATATTTTTCCTTTTATTTATTTTGGCCCGTCGAAAATCGTGACTGATGAATGGACTAGTCTAATTGGCCTTTAGTGGTAATATCTTTCATCATTGGCCGATCACAACGGCTCCCATACCTTAAAGGATGTATCGGGAGTATAAGAATTTCGCCACGTTTTATTCCCATATCTGAGCTACTTTCTTTTTCATCTTTTTAAACTCGAATATATCACGTTTAATCTTTCACTCCTGGAAATAATTTTAGGGAGCCTTCGGCCCGGGAGTAATTTTTTCGATCTGCACGAAACGGTGTATTCAAATGAGCGCTCTGAATACTTAAGCGGGAACACTATAGTCCGGCACTATATAACTTATAAGGTGAAGAAAGGCCCTTGTTAACCCCCCTGCTCCGCGGACATCTCGCGTAGGTGTTTATTGATAATCCCCTCTGAGCCCGAACAATGAATCACAAATATAGAGGGCCGTGGCCCAGAGACGTCTTCAGTTATAAATAACGGCCCTAATTGGGATCGGTGGAGGGCCGCGGGCCATCTGGACTCGGCTCTTCGACGGTGAAAACGGTAACGACCCGATATCGATCATCCGGTCGACAGACGAGGCCGACGACCCGACTTGATTGAGTAATAAATGTTATACCTAGCTCGGGGCCCCGACGGTTTCGAGCAATCACGACGAATCTCATTCCCGAATCTCATTTCGGTAAGGTCTGGGATTTGCTATGATCATGAAAGCACTTATACAAGAGTTAGGTATCCAGGTGTATTTCTGGACCGAGAGGACGCCTGATCAGACATGTTCATACAAAGCTTAAAGGAACAGAAATTCAAGTACACCATTACTTCAAGTATGATACAATCTGGTAATGAGGAAATTATAAACCTGATATGGACCAACATTAAATGTAAGGAAAATCTTCGATATATAAAGTGCAATGCGTCCAGTACATAATTCAGTCAGAAAATACATCCTTTGCTATGATTTCAATAGTACTGCCAATTACTATTTCCTTTGCTGTGCGATTTCGCATCCTTACACTCATTCCTACATTTTTAATCCTTGCTTCACTTATCTGGACGTCAGGGACGTAAAAGATGTAACATAATTTTCAATGAAATAATTGAAGACGTTAATTTTTTAAATTCAATTATTAATTTTATTACTCATAATGTAAAGAATACTATTATCATTTCATAGGCATGGTGTATCACTGGTATGGTGTCATAGGTGGTGGTGGTGTTACTCACGAAAGGTGAGTAAAGATAAACAGAACAACCTAATGAGGGGATTCAATTGTAAATGTGATTAAAAGTCACTTCCGTCAAAACAAGGGTAGGTTCGATGATTAAAATGTGATCCATAACAGGGTCAGTTAAAAGGGTTAGTGACCGAAACAGGTTGCGTGTTCCCTACCTAGGTAAATTTGTGGTTTCTGCAATCGCTAGGTGGCACTAATTTGTAAAAGTCCTTTCGCTCAAATGGCAAGCGTTCAATTTTTAAACTATTTTAAAAATGTAAAAAAAAGGCTAGAGTACAAGAGTCACGTACCTGTAGTACACGTGATAGTGTTATATATAGCACTAATTAGTGCATCAAGGAAATAAACATCTCGGTGAAGCTGCGATTAATTAACACTGAGTGAATAATCGTATAATAATCATAAAATAATTGCACGCAATTTCCAAGTTATACACCGGCCCGAGTCTAAATGGCATGCTCTGGCCAGGTTAAGCTTTATTGGGCTTTATAAATTGTGCTGTAGATGGTGGCTCCACAATTCAAATGGACGCTATCACTAATTAACGTTTTAAAAAATGTGTTCTTCTGTGGTGCAATCAGCCCGTATAACCATTTCATTTGAAAATAGTAGTACCATCCATAGAGTGATGAATTTTGGAAGGATTACTGAATTAGGACGCTCACATCGGTGATGCGTATGTGATTGGGAAATTGGTATACTAATATCGTAGTTCCATTTATATTATAGAGTTAGTTCGGTCGTGGTGGTGTAGGGGCGGGTTGGCCGCTGATGGGGTCATGTAAGCCGCCGCCTCCAATGTACACGAGCCTGCCAATAGAGTTGCCTATTACCGGCCCCAAGTACGCTCGGTACATGCAGTGTATGCAGTCGTCACGTTCTCCCTAATTCGCCGCAGTCGAACTAATATTCGAACGTCACGCGAAGCCCGAGCCCCCCCCTGCCAATAGGCCACCGTGTAACAGTATTATGACCGCCGCGTTCTGCTTTTCAATTATCGGCGAAAGGGCCCGGGCTGGTTGGTAGCTCCACAAATCTGTCCTGTAGTTCAGAGCCCCTCGCTGGTTCTCGTCTCTTTCTATACACGCTGAACGCAACTCTGCAACTAGCGCAAAATCCTAATATACGGAAAACCTCAAAAATAATCGCAGGACCACTCTAAGCAAATATGTACAGGCTCGGCTCGGAAGACCACGGAGCGTAATACTATCCTATACTATACATCTGTAATTGTGCGTCCCAGGAGGCTTATATCGGGCTAATTCCGTTATCCCAGCTTTTATAAATAAAGCAATCGTTCTGCTATACTTCATAGATGGGAGTCAGGGGTGAGGGGATCTATGTCTGCTGTCGAAGGGGCCCTGGGCTGGAGATGGGGCCGGAGGGGGAGGAAAGAGATGTTATTGCGGCCGGGGGATACTTAGGGGTCAACTGATTAATTATCTTAATACCGTACTGGCTGGTGCTGGGGGATGAATCGATACGGGGGAGGGTTCGGTTCGGGCCGAGAGGGATGAGCCGGTAGGGGCCCCACCCTCAATCCATGTGTCAATAGCCCGTCCACCCTATATAATTAGACCGGTTATTTCCAAAACGGGAAGGGTAAACGGTGATTCAACTAATAGCCTACACACACATACTCGCACGCCCGTGAGAAATTTCAGATGTTCTCACTAATATGATCGGTCGATCCTTAATGATCACGTGAATAAAATCGATGAAAAATATAAAACTAAACCGCAATAAAACCCTGGTACACTGGCTAATGCCAGAATGTTTTATATTACAAGTTAATTCTTTCCTGACGATTTCTAATTTCAAGACTATATTCTGCATTAATTCATATCAAATAAACAATAAAACTGCAGGAAAAATACTTAATGATTTATTGATCATTTTCATAGCTTTGTAATAACATATAACGGTTAGAAGTAAACACGTATATTTAAAAATATTGCGTTGAAAATGGGGTATAGTGAAAATATAAATTGTCTTGTATTAGAGCACGGTCTGAGTTGGAGAAAAGTGAAATGGACATATTAATGTTCCTCCCTTCCCCGAAGCATTTTCAATTTTAACATTTTATGGGCCTATAAAAACGTTCCGGCTTACGACTGCCAGTTGTTCGCATCTATCAGCGTCGGAATTGTACTTAACGAGCGGAACGGAACAATATCCGTCGAACGGCAGTTTAGACACCGGGCGGTCTAAAAGCCGAGTGTGTTAAGGGGAGACAAGAATAATGGGGACTGCAGGCGTCGAAAAATATGAATCGTCTGGACGAGGAGGAAAAGCGGGGGAGGCGCCGCGACGCCACTGGCCCCAAACGTCAACCACTAATCAGACTATTTGTCCCTGGAGAGACCCTCTAAAAGCATCCATATTTCTGAACCGGTCGTTCGGCAGACCGGTGGTCGGAAAATAAAGTAAAAATGTAGCGTGATGGATGTCCAGAACTGTGTTTTTGACCGAAAACGTTTTCACCCAATCCGGTATTATTTCCATCTATCGATAAATCCTTTCCTAACAGTACAATAAAGAACAGAGTAAAGGATTAAAGAATTAAGATTAAACAGTAGCTTGAAGTATTTTAAAGGATTTGAAGAGGAGTTTCCTCAAGATGTAAAAACCTCGAACATCTCCATATGGCGCGACAGTCTTGGGTGCTTTAAACGGAGATGAGGAAAAGTATCCATAATGAATCCGTATCTTGTCAAAAAATAAGGGCCGGAATCAATATCGATCGGTAGAGCGGTGTGGGATATTTCCGGCATAAAAAGGCCGGGCTACTACCCTGGATAAGCCGTCCATTCCTTAAACGATGAAGGAGGGCGTATTGCGTGTGGTCGTGAGCCGGAGAGACAGGGGGGACAGAGATATCATGGAAGTTCGGAGACACGGAGGAAAGGTCTTTTGATTGCCCTTTAAATTACAAAGGCAATAATAACGTCAGAGGGGTCCTTGTTTGCGTCGGCGCGTGTGTGTGTGTGTGTGTGTCTTGGCCACCGCTTAGAGGCCACGGTAGGCCCCCCCGCCCATACCCGCCGGGCCTCATAATAAATTCATTTAAAACACGCCGACCCGGCTGAAGAAACAAGCCGAGCTCTGAATACGAATTTTCATTTAAACCATCCGGCGCATCGACTCCGATATTCGGACCGAAATCTATAAATAATTTCTAATCGATTTATCGAACGCGGTTCCGAAACATACCGAATCCCATATAGAATTAAGCCATAACGCTCCCAGAAATAATCGAAAAATTTACATTCCGCCTATAAATAGGTTCTTTAACAATTCGGTTTGCAAATTTGACCAAATGCCGAATCGAATAAATGGTGTTTCAACTTATAGTAAACGCTCCGATATTTAGCATTTAAACTACTGTTTATTTTTCGAACGTCCCCTCGATCGAGGCCTCGAAATATAAAGAAAATACATAAATTTAAATTGGATGGCAGTTACACACGTGCGCGGGGGTTCTTCGTGTAAAAAAACATTATTTCGGGCCTCGATTTAATGAATAATTCATGCCGCGTTTATTGGCACGAACCCGCTTCAACTTTATTGGGTCCTAAGTATTAAGTTATAGTAAATCCCGATAGTGGTTATAGGTTTAAAACAAAAATAAAAAAAAAAACTCGAACTCCAGTCAGGGGAAGGCAATCTGGATTTCATGAAACCGCGCACGGCTGCCGGCTTTAACTATGTATCCAATCGACTTGTAATACTACGGCTGATATTTGCACCGCTAACGATGGCGAGTGCTGAAGTGTCCCGCAAAATATAACAGTTCACAAACATTAATACACATACAATGCAATTCTAATGTGATAAAGTTCTACAATTTTGAAATATTACTTAAATTTAACATTCAACACTAGGGGCATGAAAATAAAGATTCTTCTTACGAGCGAATTTAATGCTATTGAGTCTCCACTCGTATCTCCATTAATGGAATACAATTACATGTAGACAATTGGGAATTTAAATCCACATTCCTTAGAGTTGGTGGCTGAATACTAAATTGTACGAGCACATGATTCGTTATATTCTGGTTATATATTTCAACCATTTGAAAATCACAGATAATTAATACAATGTCTCATACATGATCCTCTAGGTCTACAGTCATTTTTATTTTAATGAAAGTACGTAGTAGTCGCTTTTAGAACATTTATAGCCATTGTATCTGTGGACATTGATAGGAGAATATCGACGATAAATTGAAACTTTTCTCTTATCTTATACCACAGACTTTCTGTTCAGGTTACTAGTAGAAAACAATTGAATAAAGTCGGAAAACTGAAGGAGCGGAAGAAAGAGGGTAAGGTGGAAATCCTGTGCGGTTTTAGATTCGGGAAAGAATACCCTGACGTGTGACCCAGAAACGTCTGTAAAAAGGGGGGAAAAAGATGACGCCGTGTCGGGCATAAAGAAAGCGATCCTATTGTCAAGTGGCGTACCGCTGTTTCAACCATTCTCTCGGGAGGTACGGAAGATAAAACTGCTGATTTGGCCAGATGAAATAACCCGTGTCGGCCCTTTTCAAGATCAAGATTGAATTTCTTTCGGACGATAAAAGAAAATTAAATTTTCTTTATTAATTTTTTATCGCCGACCGCTTAGCCTTTATTGAAATAGGGAAGAATAACCCGACAAATCACTTTCTTATTTTCATTTATTTTTGCCTTAGCCCCAATGACTAAAACAACGCAAACGTAACTCACTATATAACTAAGAACAATCTAACGAACTAACGAACAATCGAAAAAATTGACGCGAATACTGTAATACAGAATTATATTAGGCATTTATTACGATTAAACGAACTTAGAAATATGTTTGTGGCAAGGGGTAATGGATACTGAAACGATTAAGTCGTGATACCTAATTTAACCTTAATACGCACACAGTATTCCCTCTCGTAGTTCTCTTCATTATCCTGGCTGGATTTACCCCATCAGCCGATGGTTAGTTTTCCATCAGCCGGCTAGGATTGAGCAATTTCGTCAAGCCGTATATATCAAACGGAACGCACCGGACGTATTATCGCGAGGGAACGTATAGGCCTAATAGAAACACGGCGTTTCCCCCGGGTAGGGGCGGATCGGGAGGAAATTGGTGTCTTGTTTTCGGTGGCGAGGAAATTCGTTCTGGGGGGATGCGAGGCGGGTGATGCTAAATGCGTCGGGCCACGAACAGTTTAATTATCCCCGTCCTACCGCACGACTCGGGATGATACAAGGCCTTATCAATCCCTTTAGGACGGATGACGTCACGGGGCCGAAAGGTGCGTAGAGCGGCACGTGTGTAAGTTCACACGTGAAGAGGGGGCGTTTATCACGCGATCCGCCGATACCTCATCGTCCCCTTCCCTTCGCCCAAAGTTCAATTTCCATATGAATGGGCCGACCCCAGGTCGGGGACTATAGATTCGCCATCAAGTCAAGACCATATGAGCCCCTAATGGGGGGGACAACCGAGGGCCCATTGTCCTCCGATGAATAGTTTAGCTGGCCCACCCCCCGGGGGACCAATTCGACAGATGTACTTCCGCCCACTGCAGATGATTTATTCCCAGAGAGGAGGACTAACCTTCGGGCACAGACTACAAGAAATATGTTGGGAAATTAAGGGGTTTAGTGCGGGAAATCTCGGATAAACCTAATTTAATAAATGCCCTTGCACTCTTATTGGATTATGTTCGAGTTCATCCAGTTCCATATTTTCTAGTAGTACACCGGTGCACCAGAATTAAATAGACAGACGTGTTATCTATGTCTCGGTTTACCATTGTTATCACAACTTATTTATCACACTCACTCTGCACGCAGATAAAAATATATCTCCGTCATTTTGAAAATATATTTCCTACTATGTTCAATATATTTTTAATGTTGTTCAGTATAAGGATAATAGAATGTTACAATTTATTGGAGTTATAACTTTTATCGTTATAATTTTGTGTGCGCAATCGCATTCCAGTACATTGGGCGCTTACTAATTACGAACAAACAAAATTATAACTGTCAATTATTTATTCAACATCACCTAATACGCATTAGGCTACACGAACCGTAACAGATTGTTAAACAAGACTTTTCCGTAGATTTGAACCAGTATGACTGGTACTGATCTATCCGGCAAAATATGCTATAATGGGCCGTTAAACGCCAGCAGGAAGGACCGATTTCAGCGGTTATAATTATCGATAATTAATTCAATACCTTCAGATTAATTCACTGGGAGACTTCCTAACGATATGAAAGCGTCAAGAAAAGAAGTTGTTTGAGAGGGGCTGCGAATTAGGATCTGCCCCAATGCTCACGGGCCTGAAATTATTAAGAGCCATTTCTGAGGGTGAGATCGAGGGGGGGAATTTAAGAAAAAACTTCTTCTCTTCCCAACGAGAGGAAGAATCTTATTTAACTTGGGAGGGACGTCCATGGAATTCGTGAGCAGCTTGGCCCGAACTTAACCGATGAATAATAATGTTTCCGTATCAGATCCTCCGCCCTATTATCTTATATTACAAAATTGGTTCTTTAGTTGATATTACGAGAGGACTGTAGAATTCCGCTTTGTTTAATATAAGAGATTTTCATTTCCCCTTCGTGCTGTCAATCTAATATTATTTATTTATAAATTATATACTATTTCCCCGAACCGATAGACAGTCCATTTCTGATATCATCCGCCGCCGATCGGTAATTATAATTAAGATAAATAATAAATTAAGGTTTTATTTATAAAATTTAGGTCAAATAGATAAGAACCTAGATCATGTTACTCTTACAGATATAATTAGTTACTTTAAACTGATATCGGAGTTATTCCATTCCGATTCCCGGTTGTTATTTGGTTTCAATGCTACGGAGTTTCATGCTACTCATGTTATTATGTACAGTTGTTACTAACTTCGCACCTGCTTCTAGTGTATCTGGAGTACTGATACGATGTTCAATCATTAACAATGGCTTTCGTTGAAATGTAATAAAAATAATTAACCAATAAATATTCCGCTACCAATATCAGAAAACAAGAAATATACTGCACAAGAAATATATTTTTAATGTGGATAACGTTGAGCGTAGGCTCAATGTCAAACAAGGACGACGGATCAGACTGAGTTTATGAATATTTCTCCTTTGTTCCAGAAATAAAAAAGAATCTCGGCCGAGGCAAGGAGAAAACTGCTCAAGTGGAAAGTGCCCCGGTTGAAAATAGGTTGGGTTTTCAACCCTGGGGAAAGATTTACGGTCTCCATGAAATATAAAAAAAACTTTCCTTTGAATATATTTATTTTGAAAGTAAAAGACAGCGGCGGGCAAAAGACGAAATCCGTTATTTAAGGAGCGGATCTTCCGAGGCCGAGTAGCCTCTTTCTTAGCATCTTCCCCATTTCAATTACCGGGATTCCTTAAAAACCGACGCATTCTCAACGGGCAACCCTTTCAAAATTACTTTTCCGCTACTTGCATTTGTTCAAACATTTTTTTAAATATACGTCATAAACTCTCGCTGCATTAAATCAACCTAGTGAATTTTCGGGACATACTCCGTAAGGGAAGATAAATGGGAAGGAGCGAATTCGCGGAAGCACACACATGCCCGGAGGGGGGGGGGTAGAAGCGGGATTCAATTTCCCTTCGGAGTCCGGGAATGGAAACAGGCTAAGTTGGTAACACAAAAGTTGGGTGGGACCGATGCAAAGTTGTAAGCCAGTCTGTAAAGTTCGCCTAAGGCTTCGGCTTCGAGGGGATCTCTGCAGTTGACTGCAATGGAATTGTTCAATTTCTGTATCCTTAAGCAAATACAAAAATTAACCTCTTTTCATTCGCATTAAACGGAATTTAATGCTTAAAAATGTAAGTAAATACATATTTAAATATACTAGAATTATTTATGCAAAATTGGTTTACTGATTGTATATGTACATTTAGTATATATTTATAAATATGTGGAAATGAAAATATATGTCCGATATCTTACTCTCTGTTACTGTACCCAAGTATCTGTTTTTTAATGTTTCTGAAATGTGGTTTTAATTTAAAAACTCCTTATTCAGACTGGTTTTATCCTGATACACGCTTTTGAGGTCCGAATGTAAAACATTGCGGAATATTTGAAATTTTTTTTATCTCTGGAAATAATGCGTGCTGTCATTTGCTGTCTATTCGAAACCTGTAATATAATCAGAACAAGAAAAGCATCCGAATCGGGTGTGCTAAAGCAGCAGGCCAACCTCTGAAGTAGCCGGTGTCGTAACTTAAGGCTGGCGCCCAGAAACCCGATTGGGAGTCCACAAGTAGTCCATTGACCGGAGGGAGCTGCTAACTTAACCTTCCGCCGGTAAAGAATAGGTTGAACAACGCGCGGCCATTTGTATCCGAGCCAGGACGGGTTTATTAGACGTCTTTAATAATAATACCGAGGAGTAGGCCTCGGGGCGGTCCGCCTGTGGTGTGTATAAGCGGGCCGTTCTGAGCCCACCAAGACCGGGCCACAAGCCCACTCCCACACCACCACCGGGTTTACCTTTCACAGTACAAGTGGGTTTAAAATATGTTAAAATCTCTATTGTATATTTCACGTTCTTCTGTCTCCTCTCACCGGTTCGGTCTTTTGTTAGACCGGTTTCGGTTGCTCGCCATCTTCAGAGCAGTGTGAATCACTTCGGCGCATGGGAGGCTTGTGGGGCACCCCTGTTTGCACTGTCACTTAGTTCCCTTGCTACTGGTCTATCAAAAGACCCCAACCGGGGTGTAGTGAAAACTACAATATTCCAGCTACACAAAACAGGTTTTCCAAATTAAATTGCTTAAACAATCGTAAAGGCTGCATAATGCGACATTACTATTGCTTCGGTCTATTAAGTGCAGACGAGTGACACGTATAGGCCGACTACTAAGTTAATAAAGACAAAGAAAAATATGAAAAATATACTTAACGAAGCATCCAACTCGGACTGGCGCCGTTTGAAGCATAAACGGGGACGAGATCCTTAATCCTAAGAGAGAAGGAAGGCGGCAGCAATTTAGGGAGGGAGATGAGGTAGAGGTAGAGAGAGAGAGAGAGAGCTGTTGTGAGTGATGGGCCGGTACTCTGATGGGCAGTGGCCACTTTCTAGGCGTAACGCCCCGCATCAATATCGGACGCTGGGCCATCGCTCTTTCTTCAGCCGGCGGACCTTCTTCACGCTCCCCTTATGATAGGTTCATCGAACTTTCGGAATTTCCTAATCGGCATGCAGAAGAACTGGCGTCCACGAGTCAAATTAATACAGAAAAACTTCTTGAAATACGTTAGCAACCGAATTAAATTGTACTATCGATTACTCGCGTTCGGGGTACGCCCACTGATTAAAAGTTGGACAAAATTAGGTATAATAAGAGTATGAAATGTTACGTCGTTGAAGGTGTTAAAAATTAACAATTTATTCTTAACAATAAATAAACAAGAGATATAAAACTCCAGTTATCGATTTATTTGCTCCCTACAACGTATTTTAAATTTGTACACAGACGGTGTTGCAATATATTTCGATGAGGATAAGGGACATTAATTGGGGCCTCGCATGGCGTACGGGGCAAATCAGAATCGGGTGGGTGTCCACCGGCCGACTACTGAGGCCTGTAAGTCAGTCACACTGTTATTAGTGTAATTGCCGGTCTCACAGAGGAAAAAAGGGAGAGTAAACGCGCCCTACCGAATACGGTTCGCCCTCGCGTATCACTCACCCTTGTACGGGTACACCTATTGATTAGAAGCGGAGTAAAAAAAAGGGGTTATTTTTGAAAAACAAAACTTAAACCAGACCCGTGAGTCATACAAACTAATCTCCCCTATATTTTCCTCGAACCGCGACACCCCTAATACTTTCAATTACGGATTAGGTAATCCAATTCATTTTTCAAGTACTGTTTGACCCCATTTATGCGAAACATCAAACCAATTAATATCAATTACTTACAAATTTCTATAACTGCCCTTAAGTAAAGGAGCAGACTACATTGCAAGTAGTAGGATCTTGCTATAAAAAATCACAAAAGAATTGACTTAATTTTGAGTTTAGAACGTTTTCATTATAACAATCTCAACATTATAGTGAGAAAGATAAGCTAAGAATAATGCAAATTATTTTAAGGACACTGAAATTACAACTGAAAATACCATTTAATCCAAATTGAATTATATTATTTTTACGCTTGAAAATAAATACCAAACTGGTGTTAAAGATAGTTCGTTTTAATGAAGGAAAATCAATACTAAACCGGTCAATCCCATTATTCTTTTTTATTGATTATCAATCATTATTGTTTTAATTTCTATATGAAATAATGAAGTACCCGGTGTTACACATATTACACACTCTCTAACAATCCGGTCGCTTTATTGGTGGAGTTATGAATTGTGACTGGGCAGGTACAAAATCAAATTCTGCCTCAGTACTTCGTAAACATTTAATTGGCTAATTCCGGCGGGTCAGGCGGGGATTACTCCAGCTGTCCAATTAGCCCCTCATTAGTATTATAACAATTAGCCACTAATGCGGTTAATTTTAGAGCTAAACCGATCTTCGGGACCCGAGGTTTCATGAATCGACCGCTGAGTCGATATGCCTGCGCATCGAGTTGTAATAACAATTCTAATTATTGTAATCCGTTTAAGATTCGTAGTTGATGATTCCTAATTTACTGGATTCTATTTCATACAATTAACAAGAGGGTTTCGGTGTCTCGAATGGCTTTCAGTCTTTGCAAGTAGCATTCAAATTATGCATACCACAATAAAATATTAATTCAACCGAATAGTTCACAATAATACATAGTATAATTGCATAATTTTTGGACAATGCTCAGTCTGTTTATAATAGAAGGGAGAATTTATAGAATGCATAATGGCGTGCTCTTGTGAAATCCAAGAGTATGCCTCGGTCTTCATCTAAAGAAAATCTATTTTTTCTCTCCAGCTGGGGCTTCCGCTTCCTTTGACCCATAACCACAAACGTCAACGTCCCGGGACGTTTTGAGGCCTCTCGGATAAGCAAAATCTGCGGGCCCGGGGGAATTCTAAAAAGCCTTGCCAGTTCGCCCAAAGGAACGGTTGAAGGCGGCTCTGCCTAACAAATTGGCACTGACGTCACGTCTTGGCTGCCTCTAAAATATCCGTTTAATAAACGAAGCCATCGGCCGACAATCTCTCCGAGAACCGGTGAAGAATTCAACTAGGCCCAGATTTCGTTACGAAAATTCCCTTACAGAAAACGCATTTACAACTAAAGTCGGTCTGAGCTCTTCACGGCGCCTCAAGTGACGACAGAGACGAAATCACTGTATTGCGTGTTAGACTACTTACCAGGCGTCAGACAGTAACGTAAATATCTCACGTTGTCTTACTATACAGGATAATTACTAGTGGTATAATATAATTTCGATGCGAATTTAAAAATTATGAATTTTTATGGAAGATGTAAATACATGGTAAATGTCGGGTTATCTCGGAATCTTGAGCCACTCCTACTTACCTAAAATATAAGGTCTATCGTAGAATATAAAATACATAACTCAAAAGAATCGTAGAATTTGATTCTCTAGCGTTTCTATAGGAGCGTATAGTCGCGATAGTGTAAAAAAACTAGAGGAAAAGGCTGGTAAAACCGAACCATAAAAACCATTCCAGACAGGAAATGCATAAATTAGAATGGAAGGAAAATCTAGAAGCGAAACGAAGCGATTTTCTATACAAAATAATAAGGTAATAACTTATGAAAAATGAGGTATAGCATTACTTAAGTTGATTATGGATACTATTCATTACATTTATTTATACAGGGATACTGCTGCTACATTTAATTTTAGGTCTGCAATCAAAATGCAAGTGAAGGCTTCTTTAGGCAAAGATAAGGGACAATAGAGCGAAATTCTGGTGGTATTTCAGTTTTAGCGAATCCTGGAACTCTGTAGTGGGAGCCTTTCCTGGAGTTTTTGAACTGAGGGGTGGACAAAACCGGGGGAATTTTCTTCGGCAATTTTTTGTACCTAGTTTTCCGGGTACCAATAGAGAGGAGGAGAGGGATATAAAAAGGGCGGATGGGATAACAGCGAGTCCTCCACTCTCATTCGGTGTTTCTCACTCCATCTCGCTCCGGCCTCAGCTTTTTCCACTGTTATGTTTATGTGCTCGACATAAAAGCGCTCTTCCTGTTGTTCCTCCAGGACTTTGTTTCTCGGATACTCTCCCGTTTCGTTTTCCCACTCTTCGTCTCTCTCGCTGTTGGGTTCCGTTTCAATTTCTCCGACCCTTTCGTCGAGTGTTCTCCACCCGCGATTAAGTGGGGCCGATTGTATCTGGATGTTAATTATAACTCGCCTCAGTACCGCACTGTTAGAGCCATTTCAATATGCGTTTGAGCCAAGTTGAGGCCACTTTTACCCATTTCAATATTGAATACACGAGGTAAAATAAATATTCATCAAACTGCACATTTAGTCACGAGGAATGAATGATATACGCGTATCTAGAATCAGTTCTCAATCATCTGAAGTTGATAATTAGCATACATTCGCTCTTTTATCAACAGATTAATCCTATATATGTAGAAAGAATATAAAATTCGATTATGTGCGTTTTATTTATTTATAACTGAGGAGATCGTGTCCTATACGAGGAAAATTCGGTGAAATTCGAATAAAGTTAAGAGATATAATTTCCGCGAAAACCAAGTACGCTTATTCATTTAAACCACGTTTTCCCATTAGTACGAAGTTCTTAACAGTCGTTACACTAGATTTCAATTTTTGCGGTGCTAGAACAACAAGCAGTCGGTCCATAAACGACGTCAAGTCTCGGTTTCACTTCCACCTTTTTCAATTCGCATGGGAAAGAACAGTATACGGAGCCAAGTGTAAAAATGTAAGTTTTAATTGCGTTAAGCGAAATATACTGCCGGCTTTTACCGAGTTTTTGTTGTCGTCCCGGTGAAAAACCGGGAAACTGTTTTTTTTCCACAGGAGGAACGAGGCAGAGCGCTGCCAGAAAATGGACCAATTAGTTTAATGCTCTTGGACTTGGCCGCTGCAAGAACGCATCACCGATGTTTTATGCGAGTTATTTTTATTGTAGTCCGTATTGCAAGAGGTATTAAATAATTGTTTTCCCAAGTTAATGGCTGAAAACATACCTGAAAGGCGTGTCTATGGAATATATTCTGTATTATGTCCGAATTGATCGAACGAAATAATTTGAATATACAGAGAAAATGTTTGGAATAAGAACCCCGTTCGGATAGCTAGCGCTAGCAGAGACAGGGCATGATGTAGAGGACATGATGATGGTGATGCATGTTTACATTCAGAACACTGACCTATTGCGGTTTTAGTAGATCTGGACAGGCTGAGGAGACTAATCTTACAAGAGCCGGTGGCGGGGTTTTTAACATTGCCAAGCTCCAAGTGGCAAGTGGCATGTGGAAGGTAATTCCCTCGTGTTCTCGGTCTGCCACCATGGACCGGCACTCATCGACTAACATCACCATTAAGATCAGTTCTCTGGATCCTACAATATGGGCACCGAATAATCCTCGGGCGATTGTCTGCAAAGCCAATAAAAGTCCAGAATCCAATAAAGGTAGTAAGAGAGATACTGAGGCAAGTATAGTATAATGTATTATTGGATTCCAGACATTCTTACTTTATATAATTTATACAGAAAAATTCAGGCAAATTATTGCAGTCACCTATCATTGCACTTGTGAAACGAGTTTTTAATATTCTCCTTATGCGTTACATAGAGGGACAAACTGGAAAGTTACTATGTGATATATATTGAAAGTTAAATACATAATACGTTTTGGCGCTTATAGACCTTTGTATAATTTCAAGTCTTGATAATATTGCCCCGGTGGCCTTATCAGTCGCTTTTCGAGTGATGCTGAAGTGAACAATAAACACCTCTGACAATCGCCCTTGAAGCGGTTCTCTTGTTAATAATGGGTGGATGAGCTTCAATGTACCCTCATCCGGCCGTTGTGTGCGACACGGGTCTATAATCAACAGGTAGCGCCCACGACCCGAACTCTCGGCCTTTTGTATTCACCAAATTCTCCTTTTCTACAGCTATCGCCGCAGCATTTGCGGCCTCCCATTCTCCCTGTAACTTTTTATGGGAAACCGATCTCTCTCTCTCTCTCTCTCACTTATTCAGGTTTCTCCGGCTGGCCACGAATGTCCCTGCTATTGTACGGGGGACCAGTTCTCCCACCCCCTCCAATAAAAAATAAAATCAAATGTAACAATACTCTGTTCCACTTTTGCCCATTGTCGCCCACGCCGAATATAATATGAGCCGAGGGCTCGTAAAAACTACTCGCCAGAACCTGAATCCGGTCCCAACATCTTTATCTTAAAATAACGGACGGATTTGAGACAGCTTCCACTGGCGGGGAAGAATATGGTTTTTATTGCGAATAAAAGCTTATTTTGGAGAGCCCCGAGTATATTTTTACTTCGGTAATAAATGTCGAAGGATCTTTTATATCTGATTACGTTCCAGAACAGTAAAATGAGTGGAATAAAGGCATAGAATGCCAAAAAGTGAATTTTATAGTAAGCACGGCCAGACAAAACAGGAGGTGCCCGGTGTATCGAGGGATGATATACCTTGAAAACGGAAGGCGCACAGTGTATTGAGGGATAGTATAAATTGAGAATGGAAGCTAGCCACAGTGTCAAAACTTCACTACATTTGGCCAAATGTAGTGAAGTTGTGACGCTTCAACAAAATATTGATCCATATATTGTTGAATTGAATATAACTAAAGGATACAATCGAAAAAATGCGACATTTTTGCGATAAATGCAGCTATGGCAATCATAATTTTCTAATGTATCGGGAAAATCTCTCAATATAATTCATTCATATTTTGCTCCGAGGCAAAGCGAAAAATAAATTAATGAGGACAATGCAATAATCCGTTCTGTTTTCAGAGATCCGTTTTCCGTTTCAAACGGTGGGCGGGGGTGTTAACACTGATCGTCATCGATCGATCAATAACCAGGCCCCACTGGCCGAATATTATTTTCCCGGTCGCACGCAGTTTTTCTAATGAAACAAAGTCACGAAATTGATGGGAGCCTACATTTATTTAGACACAGATAAGGCGTGAACATACGGAACTCGAAAATGGTTAAATCATAAATTAGTTGAATTGCAGTGTGAAATTATATTGAAAATGTATTTTCCTTCCTTATACAGAGTCCATGATGGGATTATTCCAGGTAGATATGCCATTTGTGAATAACATCGTATAAAATATTATAATCCAATTTAATTATGTTAATGGGCTTGTTAAGACGGTAGAATGATTTTGAAATCATAGCAAAGTAATATAGTCGACCGATAGCTCAGAAATACAGCAGAATTAAATATTATTCCTCTTATTATTATATTGTATACTTGTTATTATAAATATTGAACTTCGTTATATTGAGATTTTACATAAATGGGGGCGGATAGTATGCGATCGTATTTATGGGGAAAAATGCGGAATTGCAGACGGATTTAGTTCATTTTATAATTGTTAGAATACGGGAATATTAAATTATGAGGTGGGTTCAGAGACGGGTGAAAATTATTTAGCGGTGGAGACTTACGATACGCCGTCCGACATTAGTCGCGGTCGACTAAGTTGGTAAGCAGAATCGGGGCGAGGGGTGTATACACCCATATATATATATATATATATATATATATATATATATATATATCCTCGCACATATATTCGAATTACTGCCCGGCAAGCGCATTCGAAAACTCCGTACAGGAGAACGAATTTTACCCGGCGGCCGAAAGTCCCCCGGATTGTCGCTGCGCCCCAACTCCGGAGTTTGTTGTTGCGGGAGGGTCTTTTTTAAAAAAAGGAAGAGAGGCGGAGGCGCACAACGCCGTCCAATCGGAAACAAACTGCCGGAACATTTTTGTCCCCGGGAAACTCGGGAGAAAATTGCCCCGGGAAGAAACCGAGCGTTTTATTGGTAGTTGACGCCCTGCCCGGCTCGGGATATATACCGGGCACGGGAGCACTCTTAAAACTCCGCAAAGTTTCGAGATTTTCCACCGTCGTTAAGGTGGAAATGGGCTTTCCCATTGAGTAAATATAACCCTTCCCCCTTGTAGTAAACTTTCTTTTTCCCATAATTCAATCAGAACTCCTGAGTCGGGGCGGACAATATTTCCTGAGAAGTTCAACTTCCGTTTAGAAGTAATTGCTCAGAACCATTAAAACCTTATTAATAACAATCCAAGACGCGAAGAGTACACATTCATAGACGACTTGTTTATTGTTTATTGCCAGAGACAAGGAACCAGAGCGGAACATTCCACTATTCATCAGTGTAATCGCGTTGTAGACACTATCGCCTCCGCTCTTGAGACTAAGCAGTATGTTTCTGCAGCATTCCTCGATGAAGCGCAACCTTTCGACAGGGTGTGGCACTGTGGACTGCTGGTGAAACTGAAAAGAATCCTCCCTCCCAGAAACGAAACGACGCTACAAATTACTACTAAGACTCCTCGAGTACAGATCAAAACTATCACTCTCGAACATACTATTAATTTACAACTGCGTACTGAAACTTATCTGGGCCTACGGAATCGAACTGTGGGGATCCACCAAGCAGTCTAATTCTTATTCACTCCAATCCTTGCAATCCATAATCCTTCGAATAATTACCAACGCCCCACCATATGTCTCTAACAGAATAATTCACAATGACCTAAAAGTCCCATTCGTTCGAGAATTAGCAGCTTCCCGGTATAAATCCTTCAATTCCAAACTATCCCTTCATTCCAATCCCTCAATACGACAACTTTCCTCGCTTCACCTTCCCGAAAATCCCGTTCGTCGCCTAAAGCGGAAATGGCCACGCGATTTCCTTACCACCTGAGTAAGGGCAGGAGCGGGAGTACCATCATTGGGTGGCTTCTCCTTCGAGAGTTCAGCGAGTGAGTGTTAAGAAAGAGCACTGTCACTAGATACAATCTATAAAAAAAAATTGTAGTTGTGACTATAACAATAAATGAAAAAAAAAGACAAGGAGCAGCATTTGCTGTCAAAGGCTCTTTATATATATGGTTTAAAAGAGTATTTAATACGTTAAAACGGTGTTCCGTAATGGCCGGTTGGTTGACCCGGAAGTTGGAAATCCTCGGCGGGGCAGCTCGGTGCGGGTAGACGCGGGTCGGCCGCCATGAATCATGTGACCAGCTCGTAAATAAGTAATTGGACTTGGCCGGGCCAGGTGCCGATGCCGGGCCGCACCCTTATTTATTGCCGGGGGCCGGTGGGTGCCCGCCTCGCGAGCCCAACAGTTGGCCCGCTCCTATATCTATCCGTCTCCTCGAAATGATCCGCCCAGTTCTGTCCCATTCGGAAGCGCGTCCTCTCCTCCTTTTCGCTCTCGCTTTCATCGGCCCTCCCTTTCCTAGTTCCGTTCGCCTCAGTATTTCGGAGCCCGGCCGAGAGGCCATAAATCACCGCTAGAAGGTGACATGAACGATGAGGTTTCAGAAAATAAATGGTATTACATTGGAAATCATTGATACACGTGCAATATAAACACGAGAATGTCAAGTTTCAGTCCTTATTGATGGTTACAGCACTAATGATGGATAGTACGGAATGTTACCACATATCTGTCGCTTCTTTTCTTCAGAATCAAGCGGATTCCTACTGTCAGTATAATGCGCATATATAGTATGTATATATTTACACACAGACCATCCTTGTGATACTGATAAAGACAATAATATAAATAAAGATGCTAATGGTTGGATTAAAAATAAATTAATATTTTTATTTTATTTGAGATTAATTCGCAAACGATTCACTGTATATTATTGTAAAGGCTTCTTTAGAAAGGTTGATGTACCTTTTAATACATGTTCTAATGTTTACTATAGATATTACTGTTATTTTTCGATTAAAGAACGATGAAAGTGAAATATAAAAGAGTCGGCAGACTTATTTCTTAGCCGTTTACATGCCTGTATTAAGGCGGACCGAGCACAACAGTTGGTAGCTGCGTATATCTAGAGGCTCCCCCCTTCCCCGCCACTCTGTTACTCCTGTCATCCCCGAGAACTTATCGCCTCGGCTTCCACGTCTTTTTCACTCCCATTTCCGTTTCCGACTTCTTTTTAATTTCCTTTGTGGAACGCGTTGACTGGTATGCGATTAAATTATTAATGGCGAATTTTAAGCACACGACAAGAGAAAAAGTAGAGGAGATATTTTTCATAATATACTTAAATCATAGGACTTGTGAAAGAATATTAACAGGCAATGCGTATATGGCATGAAAAACCAGGCTTATCCAGATATTTATCCTGGGGATAAAATGAAAAAATATTGCCGGCCACCGGCAAATCGTTCGGGGCCACTACATTGTAACGTATTTATCAGGTACCAGGGCGGGCGGGGTCTTAGAATTTTATAGATTACACTTTATCGTTCCATCCTCCATAAATCATAGGGGCAGTGATTTACGGACCGTTTCGGATTTACACGCGCAGTGGCCTGTCCTGTATCCTCGGCGCTTCCGAGGTCCAGTCTACCTGCGGCCGGCCGTACCCTCCAATTATTTATACCGAAGGGGTGCACAGCATTGCAGTTTCCCTACCGAAAATTAACTGCCATTAATCCGCAGTCGAGGCTATCTTTAATACTAACGCGAATCCGACCAACTATCGTACATTTTCGCGACGTTATGCTACTTCGCGCAGAACCAGACCTACTAGGTAGTTCATAAATGGACATTAGAATAATCAGCATTTATACATTCTAGGAAACTATAACAGCGAGCCTGTAG
This sequence comes from Lethocerus indicus, assembly GCA_019843655.1. NCBI lineage: Eukaryota > Metazoa > Arthropoda > Insecta > Hemiptera > Belostomatidae > Lethocerus > Lethocerus indicus. The sequence continues at coordinate 21,397,375 of JACDQD010000005.1, read as the reverse complement.
TATGTTATTAATTACTTTATTTTTATGCTCAGATCAATCGAGGAATGTTCGTAACTTTAGTTGTCCATTGTCTTCACGTATCAAATAATTAAAAGATAAAAATAATTCTTATTTTTAGTAGAATATATCTGCACCTTGGACAAATTTACTAAATTAGGTTAAATGTAATTGTAGTTATGCGTAATTAGAAACCACAATTCAATCGAAGTAAACTTCATAACCACGGAAGGCGACAAATAACACACAAGGTGTACCGCGTTAGCCCGAAAAGGGATAACTTGGTGGATATAACAGTATCGCGGAAACAATAGCCGCTGTGCCGTTTCTCATAGATGGAAGAGGGCATGGATATGTAATATAAGCGAGACCTCGTTGGAAAAAGGAAGCGGGAGTGCGAGGCAGAAAAGGAATGGGCCCCGCGGGAGAGAGATAGAGACAGAGAGATATTTCCCTTAAGAAAGGGGAAACTGCCCCCATCGCTGTAAGTTTTATCCTGCCACTTTGTCACCGATGGGTTCATTTCTCGACAGTCCGCCCCCAACCCTAAGAGGGCCCGACACCGCTATACAGTTGTATTATTTCCACCGATTTACTCCCGGAATTGGATTCCCAGTAACTCCATCCACCGGTGGCCGGGTGGATGACGCCCAGTAAATCACGGATAACTTTTTAATAAAGTTTCGTTTTTTGTTAACCGGTAACCCCCTTACCCAACACGTCGAATTATCCCGCGATAAATCTGGAATCGGCCTCGTTTTAAACCGGTACTAATTCAATTCCGGAGCGATTCGACAGATTCGAACCGGCGATGCGAAATATTGGATTCCGATGAATTGGCGGCCCATATAAACTCGGATTTACGGCGGCGCTTAAAACAACCGCTTATTATGTTTCCAAAATTAACCTTAAAGTTATTTCCGTATATACGTGTGGTAATCAGAATATTCCAAATTTAGATAAATTGTCTATAGAATGATTAATAAGTTCCGTCGGCAAGTTCGATGTGTAATTTTATCTATTCGGATTTTATGAAATTGTTTTCAACTTACAATTCTACCGATGCTGAACATCTAAATTGTTTTGGTGCAATATGGAAAATATGATTTGGGCTAACTTAAGTTCGCAATGTATTAGAACGAAACAAATTCGCATAGTGGAAACCATGGCTTATAGTGAACTAATTATTATATAGTAAAAGTAAATATCTATCGTGAATAAAAATGCAATTGTGATACTAAGTTTACACTATACTCCTAATAAAGGCAGCCTAATGCTTCCGAGAAAACAAATAAGAATAATTTGTCCCTGTTCGTTCCAACGCGACCAAAATTGTGTTCAAGTGCGTTCGGCATGTGCACACGTTTGAGGAGATGACACCGAAACGTCCTCCGCTTTGAATGCATTTGGCGGCCTACTTCCAACTACGATAAAGAAATGGGACAATCCCTATACCCCGAAAGGCTATAAACGACCGCCTCTAGAATCCATTTCTTGCCCGGTGCCGGTTTATTGCCGCGGATTATTTGTTGGGAACCAATTAAAAGCGGTCCTATCTTCCGCTAGGATCTCCGCATTATTTGTGCCCCTAATTAGTGAACCAAGCGACTATCGTTTACTGCCCCGATTTACAAGTCACTAAGCCCTCTCCACCTCCCTCAAACCCCTCAGACCCCAACTCAATCTCTTTCCCGATCTCACCGCTAATGACTATTGATTCCTCCGTTATCACCTACAAGGCAGTAAAAACCGCGGCATGAATTAATTTCTTTTTCTGTTTCGATGTTTTTTATTTGCTCCGCTTACAGTAGTAAAAACTGCCTGTGTTAGATTGCCCAAACCAAAGAGGGGGGCTTTATAGCGGACCTTTGCTCTTTTTAAGCAGCGATTGGAACATTTACAGTTCCGAAAAAACAACTAATACAGATCCTTCTATAACGAAGAGTAGAATACAGCAGAAGTGACTGCTGAGCAGAAAAAACAGCACTTATAAACTAGAGTATAAAAGTAGCTTTTCTAAGAAATGTAGATGAATTAATATCAAAATGCCTTCTAGTAATGTTTTCTGTGTACTTTCAGATTGGTATTATTACAGTAACTACCTCTACAATGTAGGACAGTAGTGTATACAGTGCGCACTACGATTTTAAATTTTATTTCTTTTGAATGACGTTACGTTCGTTAACATATCTAAGTATCAGAAACGTGTACTGAGAACGAAATATGATCGTTAATTTACCAACGGACGCATTAATTGTAAAGTGACATCTAGTGGGTGGGGCGTATATTGTATGTTGAGCTTCTAATGAATATGTTGGCCCATCGGGGCGAATATGAAACCGTTAGGCTAACACAAACAGAAGGCGGAGCGTTCCACAGTCCGGAACGTAGAAGGAGGAGGACTTCCGGAATTGGGACGCTTCCGGTTTTCGGGGGAAGGCTCAATTATAATTTAGGATTATAAAGGGCGCGTTGATGACATCAAGGGCTCAGTTGAGACCCACATAATTTCGAGAGCTCCCTTTCATAAATTCATTATAATCGTGGACGGTCATAAGGAGGGCCCACATGGGTTTAGAGGCTAAACGGTCGCAAGGATTTTTAACATTAAAGCCCCCATTTGTAATGATGGATTACTTCGTAATTTTAATTACCGCTTATCTTAGAATAAAAAGGGAGTATCATAAATCATCGAATAAAGGTTTGCTAACCCCTATTTATTATTTATAAAGTCGACTGCTGCCTTCAGAATGAGTTATTTCAAATAAACATTTCCGATCATGATAATGAAATGAGTCAGGAAATGCGTTGCGATAATTTTGTAAGTTAATATCGTAATGAAATAAGTACAGAAACCCCCGAAAAGTACATCGGGACTTTTCATTTCAGTACATTGAAATAAAATTAACCTGTTGGGCTAATAAGCGGACGAGCAAGAGTTGTGAAGTCCCATGTGCATAGACAGCTGAGACGTGTAGTGAGGAGGACGCTAATAGATTCATTTCCGATATCGTGTCCTTCGGCTTTATTTTTAATTTCAAGATGCTTTCCGCCGATTGAAGAGGGAGAGGTGGAGGTGGGGACGGCATCTAAGTTGTACGAGAGTTATTTTTTGAAGTGTTCAATTCTTGGGAATGTTTACGCAGTCTCTTTCTTTCCCGTACCCCTTTTCGCCGTCCCACTCCCGCTAACGAGCTCCATCTATCGAGCCTTCCCCCTCTCTCTCGACGGCCTGACGGGAGGCGCACAGGTGGTGGTTTGTGAAGTGGACTCGGGCTCGGGTCTGCTTTTGAAAAAACCTCTCCGCGCTCTTCGACGTTGAAACTTTTTAATTGGCTACCTGGGCCGCTATATTGTTTCACCCCTACTTTGAAGTGGTAGCTCGGGCCCGGCCTGCCGGAAAAGACCGGGATGCTTAATTAATATTTATATCTCGCGTTTTTTCCTCCCTCCGCCGGCAGTGGAGGGCACAACCCTCGGGGTACTTAAAAATCTCCGGGCCGGACTCTCTTAAGGCTCCGGCCGCCCGCCCAATTAACCCTAGCCCTGGGAACCGCCTCGGCGACTTGCCCTACTCGGGCTTCTCCTCGCCCCATTAACCTTTAGGCCGGCAAATGGATCCCTTGTTTTCCAGTTGTTAGGACTTTAACTGCCCTCCTTATTTTTAGCCGCGAGAAGTACTGGGGTTTTACTTAAGCTCGGTCGACTTAGTGCTATCCCACTTAAAATATTGCCTTCTTAGATACGACAATTTCTGTCGGCTCTTTAGACCGCCAGGGGAATACGACAAAAATTTTTTTTATTAACAGTTTCCATCGACATTTCTACCGCGAATATATATTTCAGCCGGTCTAATTTACGGGCCGACGCTTTTGGGAGTGTCCTGGCCCCGCTGGCATTTGATACATATTTAATTGCTGTTAAATATTAACGGCGAGAACAACACAGCCCTCCCTCTACGCGGGCTCCGCTTATGAAACGGCGTCCATAATTGATAAAGGGAAGATAAGGCAGAGCAAACTCTCTTCCGATATAATTTATTCAACCGTGGAAGGTGATTTATTATCGAGTCGAATTGTATTATTTATACGATTCTTCGGGTTTGGAAATTAATGCACGCCGGTAGTTTGAAGGAGTTGGACCGAAAATAAAGACCCATTAAGCGATTCTCACGGCAGGCTGTGCTCAGCGCCTGTTGAGTCCAAGTTACAATTCCTCAAAGAAACACCGAATAGTATTTTAAGAATCGAATTGTCGATTGTATTAATTGGTGACAGGTTTATTTTCATACCTCAAAGATAGGTTTAAATCGAAATATGGAGATGGGGTATCTGGATTTGTTTCTTGAAATTTGACTTAAACAGGTAGCGTGTTTACATTCCCGATAAATTCAAATGAGGGGCTTACCAGGGTTAGAACCCCTTAGCAGACCTTCAAGTTTCTTTAAATGGCAAATTTTAATTAATTAGGTAAACAAGGGCTACTCTCCAGAATCCTTACCCTTATCGCGGAGTGGCTGGTAAGGGGTAACGGGCTTCTTAGCATAACCCTGAGGCACTGAAAAATGGGTCAGAGGTCTTGCTTTAATACAAGGACGAGGTTAGAGGGCGGGGGGTTAGCGATAATTCAATGGTCAGCGGCCAGCTCCTAATGGGCCCGCAATGGTATTAGCGGGAGCCTTAGAACTCCCACCCCTTTACCACTGCCCGGGTCATACCAATGGGGGACACCCTACCCCGGCAACGCCCTCCTGCAGCCGACCCCTCAGGTAAACGGATTAAGGGCTGAGCTCAAGCCCAGGGGACCTTATAATCGAATAGGTGGTCAGCCAGACCAAACTGGGCCGCAGACTTGCTCCGCTCACCGCCTCAAAGTTTAAAGGTAAATATGAAATTTGGGTTAGCGGCCGGGTCGGTTAAGAGGATTTGAAAACAACACGACGTAATTTTATGTTGACCGCAATATTAAATCCCCGAGAGATAGGGCAGCACTTTTATATTATTGGCGTATCTTTAAGTGAACTCCGACCTATACTAAAATACATTGTTAGGTATTTATAATTTTAAAAATGTATTATCAACCAATGTATCAATTGATATGGATTTAATAATTCAGAAAATCTTATTGGAAGATAAATAAAGTTATAATCAGACTAAGAAAATCTCTAGATCTGCCACAAACTTCCCCGTCTCCCACATTCGGTCCCGAATTATTTTCGACATAACTTTAAAAACAACTATTCCGAAGATGGCTGTGAACCAAGGAAAGAAAAGATATGATATGATACAATATTCCGATACGAACCAAATAATCGTTGTCGGGACAGTTTTCATACTGGAATCCGTATTACCTGAAACAGAAAAAATATAACTTATAAAACCCATGCATGAAATATGAAAGATCCATTAATCTACGCATTTCTTTATTACGCCTCATTATCAACTATTACACGTAGTGTTCATATTAGACTCTTTAAACAGTTTAGATATGCATAACTCTTCTGTACCGAAGAGGTATCGTGATATGTACCGTTAATTACGAGATAAGGCCAACCGAGCGGACTGGTCGCTACAATCTGAATCACTTCTTCGAAAGACCAGTCTTATAAATACTCCGATACTGGAATTTCGAGGCCAATTTTTGTGCAATCTAATTTACATATTTCTTGTAATAAGGCCGTAATCGCCGGGACGCATACGCTTGACTGGGGACAATAAAGTGAAATTAAAACTACGGGATCAGTTATAATCAGTTAGCGGATTATATACGAGCGGTTGACATGCGATGTCCGATATATTCCGTGGTGTATATTTGTTTATGCAGCGAAACTGTAGCGCAAGAAAAACGGGCGGCACGATAGCTCGAGCGAGACCACGACCGGCCAGACCGATAGACCGACATCTCAATACTAGACCGGTACTAGAAAATAGCTTTCGTGCCCGGACGGATCACGTTCTCCGGGTAATATGTGGGCGACCACCCTGGACGCTTTGGGGTGCAATAAAACACGCACACTGAGGATTCCGGCGCGAAAAAAACAACCGCACGCGGTCACATATCAAGTCCAGTGATTGGAATATGTTCCATTTCTGAAAGGTTTTATAATTTCCATTTAATAACAACCCGAGATATCAATGCGAATATTTATGTAAATTTGGAGTTACAATGAAAACAATTATAATCATACGTCCCTGGTTATTGATAAATTAATCACGTCCCTCACCTTAATTCTACAGCTCGCCTGAGCCGACCGTACAATTATTCGCTTCTCGTTATTCATTCTGCAAGCCTTGTAAAACCGCGTAATGCGATGTTGAAACGAACCGGAGGAATCGGGAGCCAACAAAACAAGCGTAAAGACGCCCGACGTAAGAGCGGTTATCGAGCGCGCGGCGTAATGAGCTTTTGACTGAGCCAAAGTCGCCTATTCCGTGATCAACCGCCATTCGGGGCCTTTATGCGCCGCAGTCAGAATTCAATAAAGGAGGATGGTTTATGAAGGGTGTTGAACGACTACAAAGTATAGCGCCGGCACCGCTATACCCACAGCCACGCCAACAGCCAGTTCAGAACGAACCCTCCAACTGTTCGAAAGTCGTACCAACAAATAGATACTGTTATTACTCCCCGATATAAATCCAGTTATGCATACCTGCATATAACTGTTGTTTTAGTTATAATTGATGAGTACAGTTATATTGTCTATTCTATTTACCAGACATAAATAATGATTACTGATGTTATTCTGTTAACAGTAGGGAAAGCGTTGAAGAATGCTTCAGATCAGTGAGTAACGAGACAAAAAAGTAGCTCTCGAAAGTTAACTTACTGTACATTTGTTCTAATTAATATAGGACAAGCATGAGTTATTAGAACTAGACCACATAATTCTCACCGTCCAAGTAGTGCGTACTAAATCAATTTTGTTTTGTTTTAGTGCCCTAAATAAATCTACGAGAAAGCCTCCTTCAGTCTGCCGTTGACAGTGAGGAGCAGAGAAGACGGAGCCCGCAAAGCACGGCTGTCTCCCCTGTCTAGTATCTGAGCCTGATTTATCGCTTCCGCGTTTTATATTTACATTATACAAAAACGAACAAACTGTGGGCTCATTTTCCTTTTGTACAATCTACAAACAATAATTTTTGTATTATAGGTTAAAAAATTATAAATCAATTAATTTTCTTCAGTACTGTATTCAACAGGTTCTTACAGCGGGTATTCATATAATTCTTCAATTCAGAGCAGATTAGTGTGTGCAGGTATTCTCTAATTTAACTGTTCAATCCAAAGCATAAATATCCAACGTCCTATTTCTCAGAATTATTATTACCGTTTTACGGATAGTAACATAGTGACGGTGATGGGAGGATACTCCGTTGAGGGCCGATTTGCGGAAGTACGCAGGTATATTCGTAACGGAGTTACTACTGGTAATGGCATGTAGCCGAAAACGGTCTAGCATAAGGCCACAAATAAAAGCGATTATTATTAACCTTCATTATACTCGCGATATAAAACACATTTGGCGATATTTATATATAAAAATAAATTAAAGCACCCGTGAATCTGGTCATATCCCCATAATGCGATTCCAATTAAATTCTCCCGTCAATTCTCTTGAGATGTCTTTTTCGGGATGTTCGCCGTCTTAAAGTAGTGCCCTCGGTTTCAGAAATTGTTTCAGAGTTTAATTAGTACTGGCGCAGTTGTATGTTTGACTTTTTGGTTAGGTGCCCCGAGGGCGGTAGACAGCAATTTCAAAGTGTCGGCCAAGTTGAAGCCGCCCGGGGGCGAGCAAACACTGGTGTATTCGGCACGGGCGCTCCCGGATTTCCATATTCATCTGTTTACCTTCGCCCCTCACCCGCCCCTCGACTACCGCCAATTATGCATAAATTACTGCGCCCGCCCTCCTTCGCTCCTCTCCTTTGTGATTCAAATATGAATCAATTAAATAGAATCGATCGCTTTGTCCACCGAACCCCCACTTTGGTCCCCGGTCTTTATAGCGGGCCCGGGGGTATCGGTCAGTTTTTTTATGTTGTTTATGATGACACCGTAACGCTGTACCCATTCCTGAAAGGGGAAAATTTTTAGAATACCGTCTCTGCGAGGGGTTTGAATACCGAAGATTTCGTGTGTTTCTGTCTCCTGTCTGTGTGTTTGGTCTAGTTTGGGGCAATATTTATTAGACCTCGCCTATCGGTAGGTTTTTCATACCGATTCAACTTATATTCGCTGCCATTCATTCATACACAGAGGTGTCTGTTCATTCCTCCCTGCAATAGTAGTACTGGTTACTTACGAGTGCCGTTGTCCACTGAAATATAAATTTTTATAATTCAAAGTTTCAACTGCTAGAAGAATACGTTACCCTTCCACAATAGGGTTTTTCTTAACCCATTCCCTTCCCCTTCTCAGGGCTCGAATCTGATCGCACTTTCCTTAATTGAAAACTTTAATTAAGTACCCCCTTTTTAATAATGTTGTATATTTCTAGTCGGTAATGCATCATTATTCAGAAATCTTAGAGGAATATCTACATTGAGCGTGTTATTGGGACTCCATATAAGGATACTTCATGAAAACTATCCACGTTTTATTCCCTGCTCCCCAGAACCCGCAGGAGCGAAAGAGGGCTCCTTCTCCCTCCTTCTCCGGGAAGTAGGGATCCGGAAAAGAGTAAAAATCCGAAATAACTCCGGTAAACGGGAAATGAACCGCGGGAGTCATTTGGCGTGAGGGGGTCATTGGGGACGAAACGAGCCCTCGTAAGCGGTTTTTAAGGTTTTGTGATCGCTGCCATCATATCCTGGCTGGGGGTTAAGTATCGGCAGTTAAGGAGCTCCGGCCGGGGTAGTAGTCTCCTATACGGCCGGGTCTTGATGGACCCACCACCCCCGGCCTCCGGACCCTCTTTGGGCACTGTCCAATTTAGGACTTGATTGGAACAGGGATTTATACGGGACTCTTACTTGCTAATAGCATACGAGACTAGCCGCACTCACAAAACTACCCTTCCTCCCCGCCCAATCCACAAGAAGACATAAAATGTCTTTACCGATCAGAAAACAGCCCTCCCAATTATTTTTGTTCATATAACTCAAGTATTTCATATAATTCATGTTACTATGTACTAACAAATCTGTCCACACGATGATCATAATCTACAGTAAATTTTGGAACGGTAGAAATAAATAAATTTCACAAATACGTTGCAATCCATTATTTGCATTTAAAATAAAATAATGCATTATAAAATAATTAGTGGTACATCTTATTTTAGAAATTAAAATATCAACACGATTGAAAAATAATTCTTTCTGGGAATAACAAAATTGAAATAATGTGTTTTTTAAGATATATTTCTTCCTGGAATTAAATGAGACATATCCTGGGTCAAGGATGAATTGACGGTTACGTATTTAATATTTGATTTCGCGGGCGGTGAATAAGGCAACAAAAAAATAGCTTACAAGTGAGGTGGTAGGAGTTTTGAAAATAAAAATGGGACCGAAACACAAAAAAATTATGGAAATTGGGTCTTAATAACTGCCGGAATAATAGGTCGGTTAAAGAAAAGGAGGAGAGACTGAAGAAAGGAATCGACCCAATTTCTGTTAATTGTTTCAACAAACAATTCATAACTTATCTGAGGGCGTTGAACTAGTAGAAACCGCCTCCCTTGCAGGCCTATTAGTATTTCTTTAAATATTGCGTTGACTCAATTTGGTAAGCCAACTTGTATACTCTATTAGCGTTGATTGTTTGGTCGAAGACTATGGGGCAATTCTAGTGGAACATTGAACGATATTTGCTACATTGTTGTCTTTACAAAGTCGACGCCAGCAACAACCAGCATCAACGTTTTATTATTGTGTGGGTTGTTATTTTGGACATAAAACGTTAATTACTTATTGAAGAATAATTCCAGCAAATTATATTTTAATAAAAACTCACGAACCCCATTGCGTCATGTCTTATTACGGTGGGATATACTCATAAAGTCGAATGAAAAGGAGCCCATTACTGCATTTGGGACTCTTCCTTAATCATCATAATTTTCCAACGTGGCGTCATTCCCGATGATAGTCGGCCTCTGTATTCCCGCGGGCAATTGACAGAATCGACGCAAATCCCCGCTGGCCGCTAACTTGACGGTAAAGCCTAAATTCCCGGCACGAGACGTGAAAGAACAAAGCTCCCTTCAATCATCCAAAGCTTTCCTTAATTCGACGTCTCGGGGCGAACTAAGAATAGTCGGATTTCCCCTCCGTTATAGAGGGCGGGGGCACAAGATAAACCAAAAAGAGCGGCGCTATAAGACGGATCGTCCTAATTTCCTGGAACAGAAAACGAGCGGAGAAAAACCCGCCGGCTCCCAAAGCGACAAAAGGTGCCCTCCTCCCTTCCGAGACAATCGAAGAGTTTGTACTAAGGATTTTTAAGTGGTGTAAATTTAGTGGAGAGTCTCTTTGAAGGGGAGACACAGAGTAAATGCGGGGAGGGGGGGTCGGAGGGGGGACGCGAAGCCCTATTCATTAGGTATTGGGATGCGGCCAAAACGTCCCCTCTTTCCTATCTGGTGCCGGCGGCCAAACACCGGCTCTTAATTAGCCCCCTATTCTATATTTACCTTTTCCCCGCCTCCCTCGCTCCCTTTCTCTTTCCTTTCGCTGAAATAAGTTTTACGGGCCCTTCTCCGGACGACGAGTTTTCGCTCGGAAAGAAAAATCTTCAAGGAAGGAGAAAACGCTAAAGAGCGCAGTATTCGTATTCTGAAAGACACTTCTGAGAAACGCGGGAGATACAGAGAATGTCCTGTATAAACGCTCGTTCGCATACAAAATAATTACCGTCCGTTTACGCCGCTTTTATTTTAAAGGGGGAAGCGAAATCTCTGCTTGGCTTACGGGCCTAGAAGGAAATATGGTCCTGAATATCTTGCGCACAAATAAAAGAACCCAGATCCGTTGTTCTTCAGTAGCTCAGTCCTATGCCGTCTGAATAGATTGGATTGGGATTAGAGTTTCCAACGGTCATAGCATTTGTTTAGACCTAAATATCGCTCTTCATTAGCCCGGACGGTGGAGGGATGTCGAACGGTTAGAGTATCGGGTCGAGAGGAACGCTGTACACCGTCCATGAATATTACATTGATTTCGAAAATCGACGCGGCAATAAAATAATAACGGAGAGGAGCGTGTGGGCCGACTACGGGTGGCTTATTGTTAATGAGATCGCCCACCTTCGACTGAGCGCCCCCCTCACCTACACGAGAATCTTCAATTCCCATTCACAGACCAAGAGCCGAACGCGATGCGAAATGTAGCGGACGCATTTTTAAATGAAACGCCGTTGCCTCGAGCTGCCTGTACATATTGAAATTTCCCGAATGCATATTCATGCGTTCGGATCAAGTGACAACGTTCGCTCCGATCAACTACGTTATCCGGCCGTGCAGGAAATTTGATTTTCGTTCGTATTAAAAACGAATCGGAATTAAAAACTGCGGTAAAGAAACATTGCGTAAAAGAACCGGTATTGTAATGCTGGACTAACATCCATAAATTACCGGTAGAAAAATCCTGTAACCTTTTTAATTTAAAGGTAAAATTATCAATTATTCTTTTTTCTATTTAATCCACGGTAATCGTCCGATGTTACCCTCCACAGACTGACTGTACGGCCGTAAATGTTAATGATGGCCACATAACACAGCGTAGTGTCGAAACTAAAAACACTAAACGGTACGGGAGAATGAAAATTAATTTGTGGCCCGGGCCAGGGAGAGGCCACACGCATAAAGCTCAGGCGTGCATTAAACGGGGCCAACACCATTCGTCATATTTAACGAACTGGAGTGGTGAGGTCCCATTACTAAATAACTCTAGGAAGGTGTTAACCGCGGGTACGGGGCCGCCCCTGTCAGCGCCACCCGTGTTCACTAACGCTCGCCTTCCCAACGCCTGTTATTAAACGGGAAGATCTAGGATAGGGCCACCAATTAGCCGCGTCACTTTCCCGTCATAAATTACAGCCAGTAATGGTAATGGTAATAGCCTTCCCCATGGTTTATTTGGCCAACTATCGGTTTAAAAGTCACATTTCCCGAAGGAATACGTCGGAGCGTACGGCGAACGATTATTAAACGCCGTCTAATTGGACCAATCGAAACGTTTAACGCCAGATTAGTCACGAGGACGTTGGCTGCCCGTCACATAATTCCACACCGCTGACTTACACCGATTGGACTATTCCGTTTGATACGTAGCTATGTAAATGAACGGGCTTTTGTTAAGGAACTTCGGTAACAGTTTACTACAACGGGAAAAGGCCGGCAATACATTAGGAGGAGTTGGGACAAGATAAATAAACATTTAGAAATTCCTAATTGAGTTTCGAACCGAGGCTGCGGTTTTAATCAAAACTTTATCTATCAAAATTTAATTTCACGAAGGAGGAGGCCGTAATCCGAGGAGAAGGCGGTTTCCATCTTTCACTTTGACGCCAAACCTCGGTATGAATATATATGGGAATAATTTTAATACCCGAGGGCGAAACTGCCGTATCGACTAATCGGCGCCGAGTTTCACCTGTCGGTAGGACTCGATAAATCAGAGAAACGGTCGGCGGGAATATGCTACAGGAATCCAAGGCGAAACCTCGCAAGGAACACCTGCGCTCGTGGTTACGGACCGGAATGAACCTGGAAAGGGCTTCTGCCGTATGGACAAAGCCCTGTCCCAGATATGTTACGGAGAGCTATCCGTTTGTTGATTAGGGCGCGGGTGCTGGGTGTGGCCGCTCAGTCGAGCCAAGCCGCACTGCCCCCGCGCCAACTACCCTCACGCTTATTCACCCCCTCAATTAATTGCTTATAACTACTACGCTTTATATTTTCACCATATTAGTTGCTACAAAGAAAACATATATAAAGTCGCTAAACTACTGCCTGCCCGAGAATCTTATTCGTTTTAGAACACTGGTGTGAATTAAAGCATAAAGGCTTATTCCCTACCCAACTGTACATCTAATAAATTAAAGGAACAGGTTGTCGGCCATATCTTCGGACATTAATTGGGCCATTTAACTGTTATTTTCGCTAGCATTAATATTTTCCTTCGCGTTCAAAGAGGTTTCCGACATGTGTTCACGGCTCGATAGATACCCGGGGTAATGTAATGGGAGGTAAAACTCGGGCGTTTTGTAAGATTATGCGGAGCTGAATATATTGTCCGAGTGGACGTATATTTGTTCAAGGGTATTGAGTTACAGGAGAATAGCGGTGGAGGGGGCGAGCGGCGCCAGGGGCCTATAAATAAACGGGCCGGTATCTGAACGCCAGACGGTCGTAGTACTGTTCTTCTCTCTCGCCTAGACGTACGATAAAGTGCGATAAATAAAACGGACCGCGACAATAATTTATTCCATGACCGAATCGCTCCGACGATAACCCGCCCCCGGTCCCCAGAGACGAGGACACCTGCCTTCTTATCGGACTCGTTCTCAGACCTGGGACGGTGCAATCACCCAGGAGACCGGTCGAATATAGGCTAAAAAATGTACGCGGTCTCTCGTTTCTCCTCAACCTGCTATCGCTTTTACTGGAACCGGTGCCAATTTAAAACGGTAATCCCATTCTTTATATTTGAACTTTCTTCTCACTAATTATAATTAATGTAAAACGTTTTTCGGATAAAGGAATGTTGTGGAGCTGTCAGTGAGAAAAAATGTTCACGAAGAAGGAATTGTTATATTAATTTAGGTATTTGAATCCAACTGAATCACACTGAAATGTATGGAAATGGTGCAAACATGAGAGGCTCAGATAAAAATGAAATACATCATGATGAATGTATGATTACATGCCACCACTTTATGCCCAGATAATACAGAATTCAAATTATTATAATAAAACATTAGCGAAATTAACATCTGTAACTAGGAAACAAAAATTTAATTCATTATCTTTAGGTTAAATAATCGATCATTTCCTTAAAATTGCAATATGAAAGCAATTTTTAATGTGAAAATTTAGGTGAATAGATTTCACGAATTATATATCAATTTTAAAGTGGTATAAAATTGATGTATACCTCTGCTACGCTCCCGCAACCATTAAACCGAAACGAAAATTGCTTCTATGAGGAAGGGGGTTTATAACAAACATTTATTGCTAAATTTAAACCACCCGAGGTAGTTGTTCCACCTAACAACCCCGTTGGGAAATTTAGCTCTTTAATCGAGCGGCAATGCCCGTCGCTTAGCAACAGCAGAAATCTGCGGCCACCACCCCTCACCAAGTATCTCCAACCGCCCGGGACCATTGTTTTTAGTGAAAATAAAATCACGTCAAAATTTAATTGTCACAACATTTTTAAAATTGCTCACAGACATGTCGGTCGGTAAAGTGTATGTTCCAACAATCGTATTCCAGTGACTTCCGATAAAAGTGGACATAGTTTTAAATATGCTCTTACTTGATTCGAGATTGTTTTCAGGTGACTAATATCGTGTCCAATCTGATTTGTTGACATGAAGATACCAAACGTGGTATATATATGTGATGTGTGTTAAATATGTGATCATTTAAATTTGTAACCAATCCATGTATTGAGATTCTTCTCACGTGAAAATACAGATATGCTCGACAGAAGAATAAATTTTGAAATTTGTGTGTTATAATAGAAACATTAGACCAACTTGTATACCGTAAAGAAAAAAGAATCATTCTTCAGCTTTGATAATTGCCTCATAAATTGTCCAGTTCGAGAGTCACGTTGATTCCATTTAGAATTAACATTCCAACATCCCGACAATGTGCAGTTAATTACAGACCTAAATACTGTCTTAATGCAGGCGACCGGTCGGGAGGGTATTTTTTGTAGGGACAGGGTCACGGTGATTTATCGGATGACGGGGCTCCGGCTACACAAATCTATCTAGAATTAAACTGTAAATACGTTTAATGAACCGGGCGACGCCTCCCTATCGCTCTGGCGCCCTCCCGATTAGAGACAATGGAGACGTTCACAAAAGAAAAGGTACCGATTCAAAAGACAGTCCCCCATCATCAAATAGGGTCGGGGTTTCGTCCCCAAAAAGCCGAGCCTGAGATTTCAAATTAATAGCCGCTCATTATCAGGAAAGGACCATTGTCTTGTAGCCGGGGGCGGTGCACCGAGGGCGCGGGTCACAATCGAAAGGTATTAGCGCCCCCCCTTTTGTGAAACGAGACGAAAATATACATTTAAATTAAGGGAATTAATTAATGGAGTTTCAGACATCGATTTTTCATTCTGAGAATATTTGATGCAGCTACGGTGCATTTTCCGCAGAACTATTTATTTAAACTGTGATTGTACTATACGCTGATTAGATACGAGCGTATATTAATATATGACGGTTGTAGAAAATGAATTGGGTAGATGGGAGAAACACCGGTGGAACCCCCGCCGGCGGGGCGTTTCGGTCGGCCGAGCTTTTGGACCAGTTCCCGTGAGGAGTTATGACACAAAGAAGCGGTAAATTCAAGAGGAAGCTTTATTAATGATGGGCCGTGACACTGCCGCTTAAACAGAAGAGCCGCCCGCCCTCGTTATTTCTGCAGTTATAAATCACTTGGGCTGGATTAGGCTCGGACGTAATCGGCGGACCTGTCCTCGCACTCTCGGATTTACCTAACGCCCCTCACCAAAATATCCCACATCCGACCCTTATTTTTCCCGCTTTACACCCGTTCTCTATTCTTTTGTACAAGATATTTTATTTTCAGTATATCGCACAACGCACAACCGCCCATTTCCGTACCCTGTGTTTCGGTAGTACGAGACCGTGATCGTGCCCTCTGTGCTACTTCGAGCAAATAAGCCGCGGGATCATTCTGACTATTGCTTATCTGTAAAACCCATTACATGTTTCCTTCTTTTATATCCTTACAAGTAAAAATTTGAACTTAACAATACACAGCGGGTGGTCTACGAATTCATTTGAACCACGGGACAAAATGGAACAGTAAATCTAGGTTTGAGAATATTTATCTCGAGACACATTTCAGGGCCCCATAAAATAGGACTTAGCACTTCATTAATATTCACTAGTAGATTATTCCGGAAAAATTGTCTTTCCTTTCTTTTTTTATAACGGCTCTGGACGGCTAATAAAGTGTTTCTGGGCGCGAAGTAGACAAATGCGGGCCTCGTTCCGAGAGGTAGTTAAGGGGGGTAGGGGCGGGAGGGGGTTTGGTCCTCCTTTCAGAAGTTTTCCGAGCTTGCCCGCCTCCCTCCTTCCCGGAAGCTCGTAAAGCGCTCGTCCTGCCCTTTTCCCAGCGCCTAATATCATAATTAATTCATCTTAAATAGATTGGGGTCCTTCCTTACACCTCCCTAGACTCTCGCCTCTTCCCGTTTTACCTCCACTTTTAGCACCTCATTTCACTGCCACCACCTCTCGCAATATTTGCCCGTTTTTCCATCCGGTTCAATATTTAATTCCGCTTTTTTCGGAAGGGGGGCCTCGCGACTTCCGGTACGCTCCGCTTTCGGCGATCCGGGGTTCGCGCGTCCCCGAGAGACTTCTTTCTCATCGAATAATTATCAGTCCTCGGTAAAATTGTTGCAACGACTCTCGAATAAACGTGGAGTAGAACCCGTGACTGCATACAACACCCGGAAAGTGGTGAACACAATTTGCATAAGGTTGCAGTTACTTTTTGAAAAGAACAAATTTGTCTAAAGTTTCTGAAAAATGAGTGAAATTTATTTTGTTTGATCTCATCATGACAACAACATTATTAGTCGACATTAGTGCGCACATAGAACTGTAACATAAATAAGACGGAATAGGATTCTGTGATAGGTGGAGACATGGGACATTCCTATTCCTGAGTTTTCCAATTTTACAGGTTTTCCACTTCACAACATCCAAACAATAGTTCTACTATTTGTACAACATCCGAGCATTTTTATGATCGATTTCGGATTTCATTTTTTATGTCGACGGAAATAACATTTCACCGAACAAAAATTATTTCGGCATATAAAATGGGCTTCGGCAGAATACAAAAAAATAATAAAATGACAACTTTTAAACGCTACCGCGCACGCAGCGGATACATTCGTTTCTTTCGACCCGGACGAATTTAATTGGTCACTGAAATTGTTAATAAGCTGCATTAACTCGATTACACATAAATTTTCAGTTTGTTTTACATATTTTTTTATTTTAAATAATGTATGCGTGGCGTGAGTCGGGCAGATATTGGGTGTACGTCGCATGATTTCGCCCAACAAAGGGCCCCGTTTTACCTTCCAGGAGCCCACTGCAACCCCCTGCCCCTACCGTTTCCTCCTCAGGCCAGAGAAAAAAGTGGGAGATAAGCTCCGAAAGAACGATCGAACGCGTCCGGTAAAGTATAATTTTTGGCGTGAGCTGTCAAACGAGATGTACGGCTTCGACTCTTGAGTTTTTGCGGCGACCCGCCGTCGGTCTCTGGAGCCCGACACGCCGCTTTTTTCTCAATACAGGTCCTTTTTTTGAATGGAAATTTTTTTCTTCTTCTTTGAACGCTCCCCTTCTTAAAAAAATGGACACTTAACGACATGATATACCGTTTTGCGCTAACATAACCCTGTTTTATATGGCATGAACGAAAGGAAGTCATTAGCAAATTGTCTCGTTTAATAAGAAGGTTTGCTTGGGAAGCTCAGTTTGGCTCGTTTCAAAGTAATAACGGCAACACGAGACATTCGAGATCAGACACATTATATAAATGAGAGTCAGACATAACTATTCAATCGAAGTTAATAAATGATTCAACTAATGTAATACCAATATGGTTGGCTTTACCGTCGAATATTTAGACAAAACAGATA
Source organism: Lethocerus indicus (assembly GCA_019843655.1). Lineage (NCBI taxonomy): Eukaryota > Metazoa > Arthropoda > Insecta > Hemiptera > Belostomatidae > Lethocerus > Lethocerus indicus. The sequence goes on along the minus strand of JACDQD010000005.1, from coordinate 21,379,502 downwards.
AAATTGTTAATCGTGTGTTTTTTAAGAGGTAAATTTGGGTAAATAATATAATGGCGTAAGGAAGACACCCAATTAATTTTTGCAGGAACAACAGTAAAATGAAAATTTTAGAACTCTATATAAGTGAAGCATTATTCTTCAATGAAGCGTGTTCGTCATATCGAACACTAAAACAAATTCTAAACAGTAGAACGAGAGGGGGATACATTTGTTCCATCCCAATATGTTCGAAGGATGCGAGTATTAGTGTAGGGATACGGCACGGCTCGAAGGAACAAAGAGCGAAGAAAGCTCTCGCATATACAATACATATATTCATAGCCCCGCAGAGCAGTTAGCGCATTTTCGCGATACAAGTGCCAGGAGGAGGTAGGTATAGCGGATGAATAATTCGGAACACTTCACCGCTACATATTATAATAAGAGGCCGACGGGAGCCGGGTAGATGGCCGGGGCCTACTAGATACGGGGCGGCTCAAAAAGCGTTCGAGAAGGCCCCGCCTTAACAACGGTCTCCCAAAATATGAATAACGCATCAGAATTTCAGAAGTGGCGCACCAACCCCCAACCCCCTCGGCTCCTCCCCGAGCGTGTCGGCGGCATTTCCAGGTCTCTCATCTGCATACAATCCCACCCCTACCCGCCCAACAACCCTACGAGGGCGGCCCGGATAAACGCACTCCTTCAACCGCCCCCAACGCCGGCTCCCACCGCATACGCCCCCGACCGATGCGAGCAGTATCGGTTAACCATTTGTCGGCGGAGAAAAAAATTACGATCCCACGCTGTAAATGGGAGTTATTCTGAACTTTAGAAACGGCGGTGGCGAGGGGGCTGTCGGAGGCGACTGGTCGATATCTCTTCTCTGCGATTTCAATAAGCAGCCGGTTGCCATCAGTTTGGTCTGCATTTTCCAATTTCAGGCTTACGTACGCTTCCCTCAACACGCAGTATGTGGTTTTCAATTTGGAAAATTTCAAATATACTCTGCTTCTACGTACGCAGTCTGGTCCCATATGCAACTTGTATTCAAATGTTTTCTTTACATTAGACATCACTTTTCTACTTTCCCCAACGGTAACATTGTTGAATTTTACTGTCCCATTAAATGGTGCGAGTAACTGTTTAAAAAATGGTTTGATTTGTCCGCCTAGTTACTTTTCATCTCTCAGGGGATTCTCAATCGATCGTCAATGGGACAGTGAGTTTTTCCCAAATGAAATTTTTGGTATGTTTTTAAAACTGATCATACAGGAACCCCCCACCCAGAACATATGGTCGTGGTGAAAATAATTTCGCTGTCATTTAATCCTTCTGGAAGAATAAGAAGAAAGAGATTAGGGGAGAGTGGTTAAGAAAATACTGGTATACAGTGAAAAGTAAGGAGGAGCCGGTAAGATTAAACTCGGATATTTTAATCCACCCTTCGCTTCGTATTCAGCCGACAGAACTCGGGGCTTGCCCATTCTGAACACTCCTCGACTTTTAAAAGTTTGCTTTTCCTCCGCCCCCTAAATGCGAACCCAAACTGTTCCTGCCGTATTCGACAGAAATATTTCTTTTTTCCTCCCATTCGATTCCGAGTGGGGGGATGCACAATGATCGCGACTAGAATGAGAATCCCGAGTTTTATACTCGGCTGCGATAGTCCCTCTACCCAGGTGCCGCCTATTATATAACTTTCCGCATATACCGCTAAAGGAATGTCTACGCGACCTGTTCGGTTGTTAAACAACGCCGGTTGTAAGCCGGTTGTTTGAAATCAAACACACACATTAACCACTGTACACTTACCGACACGGATTCACTGTCTCCAAATGAATGTAGGAATCTTGAATTTGAATATTGGTTGCATGAATATGTATATTATTTTGAACATGCATTATAATGTCTTCTTCTTATGTTCATAGAAGAATAATGTTATATTTGATTTCATTGCGAATACGTTACGAATGGACCTTACGACATTTTAGTTACTTATCACTTTGTTACTTTAGCCAAATTTCCATCAATTTTATGGTATATTATAAAATGTGTCAAAAATCAGTCAATTTACATGTTTACCGCATGTACTTTCTCCGTAAATTTTCACGGTTATTTACCACTAAATAAATATAATATTTCCTTTTTGAGAACATGGAAGATGATAAAACTGGATTGTTCATTATCATTTTTAAGGGCTAAAAATGGAATTGGATATAAATTCATGAGGCAATATTTTTATTAATGAATTCAGGAGCTTTAAAACTTGGGTAAGATGCCAGTTATTACGCAGCTGCCGCAATCCACTTTATAAAAAAACAACAAAAGTTTCACAAGTTATTCTAAAGGATGGGCTTGAGGTCATTTGTTTAAGAACGTATTATGGAGCGTGAAATAAAAATTACTTTATTTAACCGGTTATAAAATATTGAATCTTTTTAAACTGCGGTTATAAATCAAAAGGCAATATTCACACCATAGTGCACATATTACACATCCAAACAAATCTCCCTATTTATAACACAATAGGCTTCGTTAAGCATGAAGTATTTCCAAATGAGGAAAGATGGGGGCAAGGACGCATCTTATCGCCATTAGATTCGGAGATTATTCCACCGACGAAATCTGAGCGAAAAATGCCGTTTGGCAAGCGTTTTAAACTGTTATCGTATTCGAAAATGGACATTAATAAATCTTTAATCCGACGACCGATGGGTTGAAAATTCGCCTCCGGGCGAATAGAACCGGTGGCGTGAACTTTAATACCCGGTGGACATGAGGTCCCCACAGGGGGGATTCTGATTACTCTCCATACCGCTTCTGCAGGGGTTCAATAATACCCCCCCCCTCCTCGCCTTATCTAATTCCTAATAATTTCGGTGGAATAATGCGCAAAAAAAGGAGGGAACAGAAAAATGAGAGTACAAAAACAATAAACTGGGTCGAGATCGATCCCGGCGATATGAATGGTAATGCAGCTAAATACGGCCGTTTAATAGTGCTGGGAGGTTTTTAGACTGGCGAACTGAGATTGATTAAAATCGGGTTAACGACGATAATCAAACACAAAAATTACTCGAGAATTATATCGAGCCCAGGGTCACCTAATTAAAAGCCAACTGAAGGCAGAGTTAAATTAAAAATCTATCAGAAAATATAAATTAATAGAAAAAATGTAATAAAACAACTATATGAAATATGAATAATATTTTTTAAAAATGCATAAAAATAAAATCTCACCTAATAATTATAAATAATAACAGTATCTAGTAATCGAAACTACTTAATGGGCAAAAAACAGTACAACTGAAATATTCGTAGAAAGTATCGATTGAAAAGTTCCTACGTCATCATGACATGATAAAGTAAATTAATAGCGCAGTAATATGTCTATTACTAGAATTCGAATTTTTTCATGGGCGTAAAGCTAATCTGTACTTCAGTGACAGGGTAAGGACTAAACATGTGGTAATCTTGATTGGGACGGAGGCTTTTTGACAAGAATTACGATCGGAGTGCAGAATGGAGTGGACTGGAATTGATGGTCGCTGTTAGAGAGATAGAGTGGCCGCGGGCCATTATTGGGCCGTGTAACTCGCATGTAGGGCCCCAACCGCTACACGTCCCCACAACAAGGGCCAGAAACCCGTATCAAATTATTTGGCAGTTAGGGTCCCGCGGGATATCAGCAACTCCCGAAGAAATTGGCGTGAGATTGCAGCCTCTGGGGGACATTCGACCGAGTCGATCGATTAAGGTTCCCACACGCTTGAAAAATGAGATTCTCTCACTACGATTACAAAGCAGTTACCAATAACAGTTATACGATTTAATTATATAAATCACATAAAATAAGTTCAAATTTGGAATGAATCAACGGCCCTTAAAGTATGGTGGTAATATTAGAAATTAAAAAGATACCGTGGAAACCGTGCGGTGAGGGAATTTCGAGTAAAACCTGAAACCTTAATTTTCACTAAAATTGAATCCAACGATAGAAAGCCACGTAGGGACTTCACTTTCTCAGCCCGAAAAAATAAAACCAAGTCAATAGAAAAACCGAAGTTGGCACCCTTCACCAAGGGGTGTTCTTATTTCAATGGGGCTCTTTTGGGGGTATGTGGCCCGCCAAAGTAAACAGGAATGAAAGGGTACCGCGTACCAGTTTCGAGGACCAGATAACGTCTTCAGTGTGAAACTCTTCACCGTACGATTCACTCGACTGTTAGTTCAGAGGTAGGGCACCGTTTGGCCAATCTTTCGTTAGTATTCGGAATAAAATCGCCAGTGGTAAATAAAAACAATGCAGATCCAGATGGAATACATCACGAAAAAACAACTAGAACCGTGGGAAACTATTTGAACGAATGCCCGGCAGACTTCATCAACATCTTCATAGATTGTTGGAGAAATGGGAAACCGTTATGAATACTAACTATCTCCGGCGGCGCTCAGACCAGCCCACCCCACCGCTCTCGGTTTCATTTCCTCTGCGAGCAGAGTTTGCGTTGTATATTAAGTGGGTATAAAGCGCACTCATTTATATGAGAATTACATTCTTCGTTCCTCGAAAACAATTCTGTTTATAATTCAAGGCCTGGCGCTTCCGAGTCCCGCCGGGAAATTGCCAAACCCTCTCAGCCTTTCGCCAAAATCTCAATTGAATGACAATTTTCGGTGCTAATTGTGACTTTTCTCTAGCCTAAATGCTTCATGATCATTGCGGAGACCCACCTTATAACAGATTTATTCTCCCCCCCCCGCCATTTTTGTAGTGACCTGTCCGATTTTCTTCACGGCAGATTGATGGCACATGTGAGTCATCATTGTAAGTATTTATTTTTTTTCTTGATCAATCGGCATTCGCTACGTGAATTTGAAGCATGATATCCGGAGGGAGAGAGAAGTATTAGGGAGGTTGGAGGCCGAGAGGGACATGCCGATCGCCATTGGGGTCTCTGACCACCGAAAGAAGAGCGCTCCCCCCGACAACTGTCGCTCATCCTTTTTTTAGTCCCACAAGAAACTGTTCCGCGACAGGACCCAGGCCCCAAGACTTTTTTCGCTACTTCGATCTAATTTTTTTTTCTTAGCAACCCCACAAAAACTCAACCCTCCGCCCCGGTCGTTATCTTGTGCCCAGAAAGTGGACATTTGGATTGATAAATGGATTCGGATACGAGACGACGAAGAAGTAGCGACTCCATAAATGGCAATACTCTCGTCCATGTTCACTCAACGTATGTTACCGTAAAATTTAGAGAAATAAAGAAATATCCGGCAAAGTTAAAATACAAGTCTCGAATTATGGATTGAAGGATGTACAGGAGGCAGATTCCGTTACTAAAAATGATATCTGCGGGGCTGCAGCTGTGCTAGTAGGATGCTTCATCGAATCTCATATGCGTGTGTACCACACAACATTACTACCGGAGTGCCGTCGATGGCGGGAAACCGAAACCGGTCCAACAAGAAATAAAACGAACAGAATGAATAATGATTTGGTTTTTTACACTTGCGGTACCTGAGACGCAGACACGATGTGAACAAAATGATTCTACAGTCTTCCCTCTGTCGGGTAAAAGTTATCGCTACGAGTGACAGCCATGAAGCACCAATATACATTGTTATGTTATGTAAGAGATGATTTCGACCATTAAATATATTCATGAATAATATGTTGGTGACGCATTTCCAGTTATTGGAGAATGTCATTAACCCGAGGGCCCCGAGGGAACACGCTTTGGCAAAAATAACACGAACCTGGGCGCTGTTGGTTTGAAACTGTTTGTTTAAAATTGTACGTACTCCGACTGTCATGCTAACGAAAAATCAACAACCGACATTGAGATAGAGATTTTTCTGACCGGTAAAAATTTTACACGGGTTCCGCTGTAAATGCTACGCAGGAAAGTTTTAACATGCTGACGGCGGACCCGATTCCGTATGTATACTTGTTCGCGTATCTCGAGCGTTATGCTCCGTATACAGATGCGCCTATACAGAATGGGCGGCCCTCGGCCCATTTCCGTTTTATGCATGAGCCGGGGAGCAGCAGACGGATTGGACGATCCAAGCACTAAGCGCTCAGAAACTGTAGTCAAATCCTGTAATTTGGAAATCGCTACTTAGTGCTAACCTAGTCAAATTTATTTTATTTGTTCAGTCATTTATTTCAACAGAAGATATCCATATTCATGGCTGATATAAAAATGGTACTAACAAATTGTACAATTATATAAAAAGTTTTCCTTCCTCAACAATTACATTTTTAAAGTATTGATTATTATTCATGGTTGTCGGTCAGTTTTTTATATTGAACCAGTTACCTTATAATTATCTACATTCCTTATTGTTAATATAAATACATATGGAAATCAAGCACTTTATTTTACTCATCGGCACAATATCAATTCACTTAAATTTGTTCTGGTCCTTACTGGTATCCCCCAAAGCGTGAATCACAGTTCGTTATCAAGGCGCAAACCACCTAATGGATTGTTGGAAGATTTATAAAAATAATTTACTCGGATATCGTTTTGTTGGCCTTTAATTCTCATCCCCCCATCACCGTAAAAGAGTCAGGGAGTCAATTACAAACAAAAATTAACGGCGCCCCGAGGAGGTGGGACGGCGTCCGAATAAATTATAAGTATAATTTTTAATATCGTCCCTTGGCCCATTGTCGGGTCTCCCGAGCTGCGGCTGTTTCATTACTTTATTATGCAAATTGAAACGGTCACAATGGCCAGGAACCGGAGACAGAGAGCCGAGGAAAATTTTATAACAACAATACAGAAAAAAATTAAAATGAGGAAAAAACAGTGTAAGAGAGATAGGGCCGTTGCGGGGGAGGTGGTTTTTCTCCACCGAAAAGCCGGCTAAGATCCTGCCAACACTCAGAATATAATTTTGCGTTCGAAGAGAAACTTTATTGTAGTATTCGTACGCTCAAAAAAACTGCCCCAGCGTCTATGTCTCAATCACCAATTGATATATAGTATATTGATAGATTGACATATAGTTAAGTAGAAAACTAGAATTTCACCAAAAAAAATATCACCACTATGAGATTATCGTTGAACATGATAAAATCCTAACAATTAATGTAAAACTCAGTCAGGATTGATAAATTGCATAAACCAGGTAAATCACTAACCAGGAAAGTTACGCTAGGAAATAGTGGCTTTCAATCGCCTTTTTGCTCAAATATCTTGTTCTCTTGTTCCGTTTTTCCGGTCCATCGCTAGACACGTCTAATCTAATACTTAGGCTAGTTCATGTAGTCGTCACAGTATAGTCCTGTGTAGTATCCGTGCTAAACACCTCAGAAACAGTGGCTACCCCTCTACATAATTTCAAAACTAATTTCATGATAGTCACTCGAAATTGTTGCAACGACTTCAAACAATGTAAATTGTAAGAGCCCGGAAAGCCCGGAATTGTAAGTTGCCGGCACTCAGTGTGCCGGGGATCTGATCGCACCCTCCCTCTTATTTCTTCGTCCCGACAAAACAATATTTCCTCTTTATTGGAGGAATTTCTCCAGTATAAACTGAACTAAGAGACCAAAAAAGAGAGAGAATGATGGCGAGAGAGAGAGAGAGAGAGAGAGAGAGAGAGAGAGAGAGAGAGAGAGAGAGAGAGAGAGGGACGAGTTTCCATGGAAACGGAGGCAGTATTTCAGGCTTTGCCAGGGCTTCGGTGGGAGTTTAATTCTGTAGGATATTACCTTGGGTAGGCCTTACTTACGGGGGCCCTACACTATCTTCTTCTCGCCCACTTGCTCCCTCCCTCTCTCTCTTTCTCGCTCTCCTTCCACTCACTTTCTTCCTATCAGCCTATCTCGCCCTCTCTCTCCCATTCCCGATGGGGGAATGATAAAACAAGAGAGAAGTGTATACAACCTGGAATACATTAGAATATAATGATGTTCTTTATTTTATTTCAGGGCCCCTCGCTGGGGCGCTGGATCAGACGCCAGGGAAATTGGTATGTTCCCTGGGTGCGGTGGTCGAAGTCGCTGAAATTCAATGGTCTCCCAAGAAAAGTGCCTTTTTTCTACCACTGTTGCTAGCTTTAACGGTGCTACATTTTGCCGACAGCTGTCCTCGTGGCCTTATACAAGATTTAAACAATTTCACGATGAAATGAATGAGTGGTATACAATAGAAATGAACTTTATTCATTGGAGACATTAATACCAATTTGGGCTGAACAAACTGGTAGTAATAAAGTAGGGAGGATTAATTAAAGTTAGTTATTTTGAGGAAGGAAAATGTTCTTTTGTCTTCGCTTAGTACAATACCTTTTACATGAAAAGGTATTTAAAAATACTCAATGCAAAGGGTTCTCTTATTAAGGTCCGGCTTGAGGTTTGGGTCCATTCTTCACCATCGGGCAGAAAGGGTAATAGGTTTAACGAAGCGTATGGAATACGCATCATATATCTTCTTTCTGGCGGGAGTTCCTTCCTGATTAGGAAGAAAAAGGTGGCCCGGCCTCTGGGTTAGATTCACGACCGGCCTCTCGGCAGCGACGTTGGAAAGAGTTAAAAATTAGCATTTTTATGGGGGGAGGGGGCTACCCGCCCATGTTCCGAATCAGGTCGGGAAGAGTCTCCCGATCAAAAGGGCCACAAAGGGAAATGCAAATGGGGAAAAGTCTGAAGTAGGAGGGAGGGTCTGGTGTCTCTCTGACCCGGCGCTCGACAACACAAAGGGCCCTCCCATCAAAGTTTCAAAGCCGGAGCCAGCTAGTATCGGCCCGTAAAATATTTATAAAATTCCGGCCCTCTCCTTAGGGGTCGCCCTAAACCCTTTTTATAAGGAAAACGCTTAACTTAGGAAAACTAAATAGGGGGACCGACACGTGTTCTTGTTCTGACTTCCTGAGCAGTGCTGCTATCGACGCGGTGAGTATTTCAATCAGAGGTGCTAGACTAATCTTCCTAAAAAACTGACATTTCAAAGCTTTTTCCGTAGAATGGTAAAAGGAAGATTTATGAATTTATGGTGCGGACATGTATGGAATTAATTATTCGAGATAGATTCAATAAAACGGGATACCTCCGCAATAATTTCACGACTAAATGTTATTCACGGTTTAAACCTCTCGAATATTGAATTATTATTCATACCTTACATGTAATACAATTTTTTCTCGGGTGTAATCGGGAACAAGAGGGCCTGCCTGAAAATAATTAATCGAATTGGATCGAAGAAACCAATAAAAGTAAATATCTACCCAGCGGTGCGATAGAAAGGGCCCAAATGAATTCCTGAGATAGCCCCGAGAGCCAGCTAGTCAAACCTCTATAGGCTCGAGGAAGGTCAAGTCCTGAATACAAATGTCAAAAGATCGAAAATGGAAAGTCATTGTAAATTAAGAAAAGGGGCAGAAAAAAGGCTGCCGCCTGACCACATTAAACATGAGAGGTTCTCCAGTTATACAACCGGCTATGCTTTGGCCCATGTCTGCTTCCTATGCCTGGGGCTGTCTTTTATCAAACTCTCGAAATGCTGTTTAGCTCAGAGAACCGTAAATGAAATAGAGGTCAAATTCATCTGAAAACGTAAAGAATAATAACAAACATACGATGCAACCTTCGTATATTGTTGACAATTACAAGTTAATGATGGATGGAAGTGTGATTCTCAATCTGCACTCCATTCTTTGGTCCGAAGTCAGAATATCTGTGTAACTTATGTACTTAGTACCATGCTTGGAAGTACGTGTCGGCTGTCAATGAATCTACCGCGTTTTATGATCCCGAATATAATTTTTTAGAGTTTATGAAAGTTAAATAATAAATAATACTTCAGTGCTTAATATACCTGTGAGTGGTTACATACAATAGATTAAAACTGTAAAACAAATTTATATGGAGTAGGGAACCGACAAGATCTTGGAAAGATTTTCGAAATTCGGCGCTAATAACCGAGCTATCAAGCAATTTAAAAACTCAAATCCATAGAAAATCACTGGAATTAAAAAATGAGAAGCAACCCTACCTTCTATCAGGTGTCCCGAACACCTGATAGAAAATAAAAATCGGGTTCACCATCACGACAGGGCAGATGATCGGAGTAACAAAGAATTTTTTTTAAATTCCCAGTCAGACAAATTATTCACTTTCTGATGATTTTATTTCTACGCTAAATTTCACTTATGGACAATAACTTAAATTCTAGTAACGGAATAAAATAAGATTAGACTCTGGAGTCTCGTGGTGGTGAGTTTTCCTCAGTTTTAATCTCTCATGACTGTAATCAACCATAATTTGAATTTCTAGTGTGCGTTTCACGCCCTGAAGGGAAAGTAATAGCGGTTTGATTGTCGCTTTACATTGCTTGTTTCTTTTTCTTATTAGCGCCTGAAATCGCTGAAATATCTGTTAAATTATACTTTTATTTATACCTTGGATTATTATGGTATAAAAATCCTCAGATCCTGTTTCAATTCGTTGGCTTTCGCTCACTTCATTCCATTCGGTCGTTGGGAAACTTTGTTGCCGGGACAAATGAATATTTAGTCTTGGCAAGGCCGTAAATATCTGGTCGATTGTATTATAAATAAAACAGGTGGTCTCCCGGTGGGTCATCGTCTAATTACAAGGAAGTATAAGTTGTTCTGATGGCGTCCCGTCGCGCCAGCCAATAACTTAGGCGGGGCACGCTCATTTATTTGACTTCGAATTTCGAATCGGTTCGTTAACTCTTGAAATGTGTCCGACTTTAAGGGCCGAATTCGACACTGATTTCAATTCTTTAAGAGTCATCAGGCCAACTGCTTCTATGAAATATGTTCCCGAAATTATTCCAAGCGAAGTGAAAACCATGATGTTTTCGGCCCACAGAGAGCAGGTGAGAATGGAGTCATCTCTTTTAAAACGACGTGTAATTATAAAACTGTTACAGTACAAAAAATTTAATTTTCTTGTAAGTTTTAAAAAATGATGAAAGTAAGCTTGTAAGCTTCCAATGAAGAAAAGTCGGGAGCATTCTCGAGAAAATGGCCATCGTCTTAAAAACAGACTAATTACGTCCATTAATTTTTGTCTTATACAAACTAATTAATAAAGGGGAGTGTCTGGTACTTGTCACCAGTCTCCGGTAACCACCAAAGCTGGCGAGCGGCCACGGATTCTATATACTTGTCATAGGCACCTGCTGCAGATTACCCCCTGATTTATACACTACCAATTACGTCTAACAAGCGCGGCGGATCGGTCCGGATAATAATTCATATACATTCGAATGTTTGTATAATCTCGCCTGTACGATAATTAACACCATACCCAACAATAGTAACACTAATGTAGCCGGGTACGTCTCACGAACCCAATAATGCTTCCACCTCCCGATTCTTAATAATACACGAGCCCTGTGTTTAACCTTCTTCTCAAATGTCTTTTGACGGTACGTAATAAAATATATTAAAATAATATTTTATTAATGTTTACACGTTGCCTCATAATTTTCATAACAGAATATCTCTAAGAATATCTCCGAGTTAACTTTTTGCGAAGATAACAACTGACGATTAACGTTTGATTTCAGATGTGACTGCAACCACGAGTGCAATTACAAGCATGAAAGTGCGACATACATGCTCGCACGAGAATAGAAAATGGAAAGGCAGGCGTGTCAAGCAGAAGATACGAAAAAGGAGGACAAGTTGGGAGTCGAAGAGGATGGAAAATGCCGATAAATCCCCCAACTCTACGGGCAACACTACCCCGTGTCCTGCCCAAATTGTTCCGACGCCTCCCGTCCCACGGGATCCCTCGGGCTTGGGGAGTGAGGAAAAGGAAAGCATAGAGGCGGAAGTAGTTCCGCAGGAGGAACTAATGCAGGAGATGGACGATAACAGAGAGGACACCGAAAAAGTGGACAATGGACCGTCCGACATTCAACTGGCGACACGAAACCTCCCAAATGAGTGCGAGTATTTCCAGGATTGTGTTCAGGTTGAGTGTCCGTTATGTTTCGAACGACACGGCTACGATAGCGGCGACTCGGAAGTTGTTTCCCTCAGAAGCGAATACGACAGCGAAAGGAGGAAACGTCGAGGCCGCAAAATGACGGCCTGGAGGGGTGACCGTCAATCGAGACAATTACAGAGGAGACGTTCCGCGACTCTGGCCGACTCCTGGAAGATGTGGACGGACATCCAACGGATGTCGAGATGTTTCGAAGCCGCCAAGGCGCAGAAGGCGAAGCGAGCGGGAAGAGTGAGGAGGGCGCGGAACGGATCGAAATCGTTGAAGGAGAGGCGGGAGAAGCGAGAGAGGCGGGAGAGGCGGGAAAGGCGGGAGAGGCGGGAGGGGCTCTGATAGAGGGGCTGGAGAGGTCGCCGGCGAAGAGGAAGCGGAAAGGGAGCGATCTGAGGGTGGGCCCGCTGAGGAGGGTGATACGCTCCCTGTGGAGGGCCGTCACCAGGGATTATTCCCCGTCCTCCCACTCGAAGAACTCCTCGGTCATCGAGTTCATCACCGACTGCCTGGCCTCTCCCGGGCACACAGTCTACGGCGCCCTTTCCAACGTCGGCTGCGGCATACGCAGGCTCATCACCCTCCTCGCCAAGGGTAACCATTACCACTCCTAGTGCCCGTAGAAACGAGTCAGTCGAGCTATTTTAATTTTGTGCCCGTTTTTATTCTCTTATTAAGCATTATTTTATATGTATTTCAATAAAATGGTATTGAGGATTAGCCCTATCATTAGATACTTAATAGCGCCTTAACTTAATCAAAAGTAATAATTGCAAAATGTTTGAAAACTTGACCTTTTAGAAGTAAAATGATAATCTTCACCGCGGATCTAGTAATTGAGTTTATTTCGTTGCCGACCGAAACACCCGCCGATGAAACACTCTGTGTTAATGAATATTTATCCGATTTAAAACTTAATATATCCCCGAGCGGTCGCAAGGGTCCAAAACCCCTTTAGCATATTGTTTTTATACATGCAAATCCCGCTAAGCGTTTCATATCCCCCCGGAAAGGGGGACGTGTTTACACTGGGAGAAAGCCGTAACTCCTTGTTACGAATTCGGTTCGAATACATTTGAATAACCGCATTTGTGACATAAAACACCGGGTTCGCTTCTACCTCCGGATGAAATTTCGTGTCACTTAACACCGACTCGGGATTTTTAATTAGAAACCGTATATAAAACCAGAAAAAGCAGGGCTCCGATAGGGTCGTAGTGTCAGTTTTCTGGAGGTTGTTGTCCCGAGGATGACGATCAGGTAACAAGAGGAGCCCCCGAGGTTTGTTCGGGGTATTAGCATAAATCTGCATAGTGAAGTCCTCCGCATTTCTCTGACTTATCGTCCCTCTCCCCTCACCATTACAGCCTCTCTCTAGACCTTTCCTCCCTCCGATATAAATACGAAATCCCTTTCCAAATTTATATAATTTACCAGAGCGACGTCAGTCGTGTCGTCGGAGTGGAAATCGTTCGGAAAAACACGAGTATACCTTCTTTACAGACATTTACAATTTTCTGATCAGAATAATCAACTACCGAAATGCTAACGAAACGATTTAAAATTATGAAGTTTTTGACTTATTGTGTTATCTTGTGTGATTATTGTAACTGAATATCCTAATAATATGAATTTAGGCCAATCGTTTGCCGGTCAGTAAACCGTGAGATGAGTTTACAAAAATAGTTATTATTAGTCAGTTATTATTAGCATGCACAAACTCAACACAGCAAGCAGTGCAACAGGAAGTGCACGGACGATCGGGCATATTCTAGAGAGTACCCATTCCAAGTTAAGTGACTTTTTTCTTTTTTAAATAAACGCGCAGTGAACCGGACCGAGAGAGAAGCGAGGAAATAATTCAAACTCGGTGACAGCGGAACAACCGCGCTCCGTTTCGATTCTTCTAACACGCTAACCTAACCTTTACCCCTTTACAACAGAAGTCACTCCTGAAAACGAAGTTCAAATATCACGGTTCTATCGGTATTCTCTGCCCGTTCGATTTTTTGGTCTTTATCTAGACTGGTTTCGGCTCATCGCAATCTTCAGTACCTTTTACGTGAGTAAGAAGGTTTGATCAACCATTACAGTAATGGGTATAAATAAAACGTAAATTATAATATTATTTTCGAGCGACACATTGCGCTAATCGTCCGTTTTACATTTGTGTTTTATCAGATGTATATTAATTTTTTCATATCTTCTCCCTCGTGTTACAAGGTCGAATCAATATTATCGTTTGGTACGAAATAGTGGACTACAAGTAAGTACAACATTTGAACTCGTTCTGAGACCGTTACGCCGGGGCTTTTATCCCTTTGTACGAGTGGAGCATACGCAGATAAAGAGATAGATGGCCGAGATAGGCATAATTAGTGAGCCCCATAGAGGAGTGATGGGAGGAGCTGCCTGTCAGGCCCTGGGGCGAGGGCCCTAATTATTACATGCTCTGCTATTATATAGTTATTATTATCTAGTGATCATCACCGTTGGCCGCCCTGACAGCGGACTCTTTCTGATCCGACCAAAACCACAGAGCTCCCGGCATCTTTCTTTCCTCTTTCCCAATACCCCCCCTCCTTCCCGTCCTAATACCATAATTACAGGTCCACAGTACCCTCATTAAAATACCCTGGTCTTAAATAAATCACTATCCTTTTATAAATAAACGCCGGGCGCCTCCTGCCTGCCGGTATGACAATGAATTGTGTGAATCAATCGGCCGATAAATGCCGATCTTCCTGCCTTAGGACTTTTACAAAAAGTTATTTTTAGTTATAATTCTGGACTGTAGTTTACGTTCTACTTCTATTAGGCAAAAAATATTAGGGACTGATATGCACTTCTATTGGTTTCATTTTGTTTAAATAATTCGTTTTTATTAAGTTACAAATGCATCTCACATTTGAAACACAAAGAATATCCCCTATCTAGTTTGTTATTATGCTAGACCGTTTTCGTTTTCTCACTATCGTCTGCATTCCGTTAGTAATACAATATTTATAAATAAATATTGGTATAACGATCAGAAAATAGTAGTATAATCATCATGTACTACCCTATAAACAAAATTTTAACTCTAAAATTACTTTCCACTACCTTAATCTTGAGTACTTGTCAGTTTAAGCTCGCCATGAAGACGCAAACACCTCCCGGAAATAATTCAGAAGCGACTAGAAGGGTCGGCAAGCAAGTGGAAAATTTCAATAAGGTCGGGCGCAACCCTCCACCCGGAGGTGGTGTTGGGTTAGAGCACAGCAAAGAGCAAATGAGCGGAGGACCAATCCAGAAGAGGAACAAAGCTTACGGAACGTGCAAAAAATGTGAAAGGGCATTTTTTGTGAAGGGCCGAGGGCAATAATATATGCACAAGGCCCCCCGGTCGGGACGACTTTGTTCAATACGGCCGTGGATCAATTAAAATCCGGGCGGAGGCCACTCGGCGAGAAATTGGGCCACTTGGGGAACCGCCTCTCTCTCTCAATCATCCCTCTCTCTCTCTCTCTCTGATTCTCCGATAATAGGACTTCCCCTAAGCCAGAGTGGCATTGTTCTTCGGGAGAAGATTGGGCCCACTGACGCAGATTACGATTCCGAAATGAAATGGTGGATGATTGAATATTTGCCCACTAGAAAGCAAGGGGCAATCATATTACTCGTGATCCTTCGTGTAAGGGTTGGCTCGCGATCTAATTTGACAGGAATGTAAATACAAAATGCATATATAGCCAACAATACAAATATATTTCATTTATCGTTGAAAGAGAAAAACGTTGCTCTAAATTTTATCGGCGTTATATCGATAAGATTTAATTGCTCGGGCGATAAATACGTGACTCCGGTAACCTATCGCGCTGCAGCTCGATTAACACTTCTGTGAGGACTATATTAAAAGGCGTCATTTTCCCGGTATGACCGCCTCACAACTACCTATATATAATTCAGTCATCCGGGTTATTATCGATAATAGGGGTTGAACTGACCGAGGCAGGTAGGCTCATCTAAGGGGTGTCATAATAACTTCAGCCCCTAGCCTATTTGTACTGGCCTCGGGGCACCGCCTCCGTACCTATATATGTATATATCTGTATAGAGATTCCACTGCCGCTTCTATCCCGGGGACAAGTAACATTTTTATCGACGACTTTCGAATCGGACTCCCCGGGCGGGGGCCGGACGAAATTTATGGGGGGCCCTAACAAACCCGCACCGGCCGGGATCTTCATCGGGGCCGGCTCTCGGGGGCCGGCACGCATACCTAACGACATTAAGAAGGCCCCGCGGACCATTAACGAGGGGCACCCTCTCTGATTTACGGTCTTATTGTGCGCCCCAAGGCAATAGTCACTCCCTGCCCGACATTCGGCCTAGATGTTCTCTTACCTTCTTTTTCATAACTCCTTATACCGGTTCTAGTTTGTCGATTTTATCCCATTAAAGAAATCGACTCTTCCATACATCCTGCAGCGATTCTTATTAATGAATGCAACATGCGGCAACCCTTATATAGTTTATGCATCTATCAATAACAACTCTTTCGCTATTTTCGCGTACTAAAATATGCGTTCGAGTAGGAAACAGTTGATTTTATGTCCGGACGAATCTGAACTCTCAACGAAACAAATGGATGTTCCACCTTTGTGTGTTCGCTGAAACCCGAATTATCCGCAAGTTATAAATCATAATAGCTCGACACAATACCTGGACCCCCTCCCGCTGCTAATGGTGTCAGAAATGAAACGCGGAGCGGAAGCACCCGCTCCATCCGGTCACTGGTAATGGATTCCATCGCATTAGTTGATGGATTTCTAAACACGGCCGCCCCATCGGGCGATGGCGGGGGGCGGGTGGGCCGGGATGGGGGCGCGGTGCTCGTCGCATCATCTCCCCATAAACTAATGGGTTTATGTTGTTCGGGTCCCTATACCGCCACAGCTGAACCGTCTCGTTCCGATGTCATCTTCCTTTTATGTAGCGCCGTAAATAGCCCGAGCATTTGGTCGGAGGGGGAAGAGGGAAAAAATAAGAAAAAAGCTAGGAATCACGTGTGACGCATTGGCACCAGGAGTAGCCTAGACATGCTGGAGAGCATTAGACCTGCAGTTGGAAATCTTTGGCGTTTATGCCTTCCCGTATATAAGTTAAAAGCCCCCTCTGTCTATGTCGTAGGATGAAAAGAAATACGTTGATTCTCCTTCTTATTCTTCGCTCGGACATAAATCACCCTAAAGCGGCATAAACATATTAAATAATAAAGCCCTAGATTTGAATGGAATTATGCTTATAATCTTGTAATATAATTTCAGTGGTCAATTAATAAATACGTTGAGTAATGTTTACTGGAAAAGTTCAATCAGTGCAGAATCTGGGTGTGAGGGTGAATAACCATTTGGGGCGGTACGGCTATTATGGGAGTACTAGTAGTGTATATCGCCCATCCGACACACCCGCTAGTTTCACGCCTATTACAGAAAATGATCGTGATGCCCGTATTACATATATATAGATATATACCGGGGGTTCGTCTCGTCGGGCCCCGTAGTTAAGTTAATATCCGACCGTTTAGCCGTGTTCGACAAAAACTGCGGAGCCGCTCATAATGTTAAAAATACTGACTCTCCGGTCTCTAAGAAATTTTCCACGAGGCGGCTATTTTTCAGAACGTTTCCCGATAAAATTATCGGTCGCTTTACCGTAAAGCGGTGCCATTTATCACCCACTCCGGCACTGCGGGCACAATATGGTTTTT
The DNA here is from genome assembly GCA_019843655.1 of Lethocerus indicus. Lineage (NCBI taxonomy): Eukaryota > Metazoa > Arthropoda > Insecta > Hemiptera > Belostomatidae > Lethocerus > Lethocerus indicus. The sequence continues at coordinate 21,361,773 of JACDQD010000005.1, read as the reverse complement.
GTTTTTGTCCTCCCGCCCTTTTTCATACCCGACCTGTACCCTCAATATTGGCAGGTAATTTCGGGTCCCTGAATAATTATGAGCCGAATACCGAACTATTTTTTCTCATTCTTGGACCATCGTAATATCAAGCAATAACGAAAAACTTTCGTGTTCACAGTACGTTCGCTTTTCATTCATACTGGAGAAATTTATTTTCTCTAAAAATCTAAAACCGAGTTTCAATTAGAATTTGAAACCAAATAAAACTCCGAACGTACGGCTTCGTACGCATTCTTTGGTCTAGGAACACCCACAAATGTCTCCTAATCATCATCGATTTAAGTATCCGATCACATACATTGATCGCAGATAAGAGTTCGAATCTCGCAAATGTGAAATGTAATACGAACTACCGCTCACTTTTGCCAATGTAATTTTAGCAATTCTTCTTTAAAATCGTTCCGAGTTTACTCAGCTACCCTTACTCGAACGAAATCAAAGCGGCTTGAATTGTTAGGGTAATCTTATATAGAGACGGACGGACGGGAGGCAAATTCTGCGTTTGTTTAACGTAGTAGTAGAATACTCTGCGGTTAATGAAATCCACGCCTCCGTCCCGGCCATGATAAAGTTTTATTTACCAGGGGGTAAAAATTTGTAGTCCGGCCGACACCAGATGTTAACCCCTTCCTTCGCGGGGTAGAAAAAACAGTACGACAAAATTCAAATATATTTTTTCTCTCCGCGGTCGGAGGAGGAAAAAAGGGACTTATTTTTTTACAACTGTAACGAGCGGGCGGGCGGACCATAAAATTACCGTATATCATTAAACATTTTCCGACGACACGAGATTTATCGGCTCGATCGAAAGTAATCACACTAAGCGGTTATAATTTGAGTAAGGTTTTTTTCATCCATTCTCTCCCCCGCTCGGAAATAATTGTGGCCGGTGGATTTTTCCGAGGAGGGTAGATATTCGGTGTTCGGATCACGTACTCGGCTCTCGTTGGGTGGGCCTCGCGAAGCGGCGGCTGGGGGCTACCTACGCAACGAGGGACCACCCCATTTTGGGCGGTGGCACGCCGGACGCCTACCGCTTGATTGATGTTCATAAACTTGTTATCTCCGGTCATAAATTCTTGTGCCAGGAAGGAGGAAACGGTGGTAACCGATTTGTAACGAGTTCAAATTCTGCCCTCGAAATATAAGTGGACGAAATTAATCACTTCTCTATTTCATCTGCGCAATATGAGCTCCATTTTAGGGCTACACGATTTTCTCCATTGTTTACTCCCAGTTTTTTTTGTATTAGACTGTAAAAACCGTCTGATATCTATGAATGATCTTTTCTTTATAAGACCTATAAGTCTTTACGCATTTTTAAAACTTTTCAACTTAATTACGAGCTAGTATGATGATAAACCTACGTATCTTAGGCCTGTAACGAATTACAACACACTGAAATTGAGGTCGGTGGAATCGGGATATTGAACGCCAACGCAGAAACAAGGGGGCAGTTTAATAAAATCGGCCTAATAACGACCGAAAATCCACGAATCGAAGCCTCCGCTTTTAAATTCCGAGCACGCAGTTCATCCGTCGTTATTGGACAGCGGAAGAATTCAAACGTCCCGGGTAAAAGACTCGTGGAATCTGTTAACTTTATGAATTAACTACGTTCCGAAGAGTTTCCTTGGAAACTTGGAACATTCCATCGGGAGGAAAACTCCCCGATGCCCGGAAGATTTTCCGGAATTACCGCCCGAGTCACGCGCACCTACCCTCAGGAGGAGGGTGAGTATCGGAAGTTGAAAACTACAATAAAACTGAGACGAGGGAGAGAGTTTTACTGCCTAATTTATTTACATTTCCCCTGTAAATTAGCGTCGTTTGTCTCCGTATAAATCTCCCCGTTTCCCCCCCCTTCCAGGCCGTCCCGCTCGTCACACCGCTCCGGGGTTATTACATTTTTTAAGACGTTTTCCCGTCCCCCTCCGGGGGCTCTCCCACTCCCCTAACTTAATTTTGGGCCCTTCTTTATTTAAATGCGAGTTGTCCCGGGTTTTTAACGCCTCTTCTCCAAACGGCTCGGAAACGGCGGAATAAAACAGATCTTATTTTTTGCTTCGCTCGTTTTGAAGACGCGATTCTTTTCCGCGTTTCCTGTCCCGGGTGTCGCTGAGAGGAGTTAAGGAGTAAGGAAAATACGCGATGCTGGCATAATTTAAAATATACAGCAAATGGTCAACCGTGTAGCGCAATATAGAATACAGAGAATAGATCAGAATATGTGTCCTTTATTAAAATATAGCAATATCCTTTATTTTAAAATTACAACCTAAAAATAATGTTTTATAATTATTCAATTGGGGTGTAGATAAGTTGTACTAGCTAACACAGTTGTACTATAACACAATTTATTGTGCTAGGTACTTGAAATATCGCAAATTTCCTAATGATATATTACGAAACAATCAATCCAAACAATTTTTACAAACTGGACATTGTTGCCCATATATGCGTAGCTTATATAACCGGAAAATAAGGTTATTTCTGATCGTGAAAGTCGCCCTCGTCAGGATTTTAAAACCCCAAATCGAGTCACCTAAGAAAGAAATCAAGTTGTCAGTCTTAAAAAAAGGGACCGCAGTTGTTTGAGGGGGGAGAGGACTAACGATCCACCAGTTTAAAAAACAGTGATCCACAAATCTTCCCACCGAATAAATAAAACATCGCCGGGTCACTCAAATTATTAAAATGAGGTCATTCGAGCCCGACAGCGACACGATTCGGTTAGCCGGCGGACCGACAGAAAACTAACTCTTCGGGGTTTTATTGTAACGGCCTCTCCCCGCCACGGCTATTCGACCGTTGGGCTCAATCAAGCCCTAAAAGTTAGAACCCCATATAAAGGGGCACCGGTCGGCCGCATAAAATTGTCAGCGGTCATTACCCGCTAATGAATTTCTGTAGTTTAAAACTACGGGGGCGGTGGGGGGATGGGGGCGGCACATCTAAATTGGTGGGGCCCGGCCGATCGCGTCACAGGCCCCGCCTGGACCGTTTAACGCGGCCTCAAAATTCAAATCCGGGCCCCAGACTTAATGAGCGGGCGGCGACCACCGATTTACGAGCGGCCCCTCCGATCGGCGGGACTCGGTAATTTAGTTCTGAAACTACAACTAACGCGTCGCCTATTTCATTTGACATGTTATGACGCGAATGGACTGTAAATATGAGCTCCATATCCAGGTACCGCGCCGGCCTAGTCTCTCATTCTCTAACATTCGGTAACATATATGAGGGCTACATGGATGGAAAGGGAAAGAGTTTCTTAAAGCATATGGCATAACGGCATATTTCTTTTAGCACCATTCCCTCAGTTGTCACCTTCGTTCTTTTAGAATGGCATAGGAGTAAAACTGTAGATCATTATAGTTCAGGTTCTGAATAACTCGCATATTTAGCGACAGTAAAGGTCGCTTTCGTTGAATCGTGGTATGGTGATAGAGATCAATAAGATCTGTATTGGAAATACTTTATAGAAAAAAATGTTCCCCGCTTATCATCTGTTCTTGGACGCTCGAAAATGGGACCGGTGCCTGATTTTGTTTTCCTGGATAGACCCTCCACCGACAAAGACCCGTGCGCAAATCGAAATAGGGAGAGAAAAAAAATTATGTAGAGGATTCAATTTCACAGTCAAACGGAGGCAGACGTTTGAGAAAGACCATTAGCGGAGAGAATCGGTACCCGGAAAAAGACTCGTCCCCCTGGAAATGATGGCCCTCCCCCACACCGCCCTCTTTTGTGTTGTTCGTCCGGACGACGGATCACCTGCCTTCGGGATCGACCGAATCTCGGCCTTTAAGGAGCGAGGAATTTTTCGGCGGAATTCGGATTAGATTGGGCCCGAGGGGAGGGAGGATGGGAATGATAGAATCGGAAACGCCGAGCGGAAGAATACGCCCTTTGGGCCCGAAGAATTGTCCCGTCCTCCCCCGCTTTGTCTTTCAAATCGGGTTTCCTACCAATATGTTTTTTGTTTGTGGAATAATAAAGAAAACCGGGCTTTGTATTTCCCTCAGTATAAATATTTTATACCATAAAATATTCTGATAAAAAATTCTATAGGAAAAGTTCGCCCCAATTTATAATTATTTGGTTATATTATTTTATTTCGTAGTTCGCATAACACGCTTATTTGTTATACATACACAAATGGGTTCAGAAAACTTAAAAAAGGTGTGATATCCATTCATAATAATATTAACCTATCTATAATACGCAGATTGTTGACTACGTTCGGAAGGTCGGTTGCTGAGAGGGCGTTCAGTCTTGTATTCAAACCTCCTTTAACATTCTGCTGAAATGTGTGCACAATACGAATAATGAAATTTCTCATTCGCATATGCATACTCGGTGGGGAGTGGGAGGGGGGCTATAATTGGGGTATATACCCGGCGAGTGTACTTCCGCGATTGGTCCAGGATAATCGCGGTCTTACCTGGTGTTCACCCGGATTGGAAACGCCACTCGAAGTAATTGGAAAACCCGGGGAGGGGAAGTTGAGGTGGGGATTATGCGATTCCTATACATCTAATTAGACCATCTAAAAGAAAGGAGGGGGCGGAGAAAGAAAGAAGGGCGCAGAGAGGCCCCGGGCAAGAAAAAATCAGTCTGGGAGTGTAACAGGCAGGAGTCACAGTCCTTTTAGTCAGATTAGTTAAGGAAATAAATAAATAATAATCGTATAAAGTACACGAAGTAATAACGAAAAAGATAATATTCAATCTATATGAATTAGCCTTATCAATATTACAAGGAATGTTATGAAAGAGTTTATTCGAGGGTTTCTCTACTTTTGCAGATACGCAATTTCAGTAATCATCGAAAAAAATGGATATGCAAACGTGCACAAATAAGAATAAACTATATAACGATTCGATATACTTTGTTTGTCATTACGGTGAGATAATTTTGTTTCTTGACCGGTATGGTTTATTAGAAATTTGGAATGATTCTCTGTGTTATTGCGAACACATGTACCGATAAATCTGCATAGTTCGTTTTGAATTCCATCCAGGAAATATCGATCACCGCATTGGATCACTTGTATGAAAAATCCAGATATTATAAGCGCGGAGGGGGAAGAAAAACATGAATTTGAGGACGGCTTGGAGAAGGGACAGGGTAATTGATGGGCTACAACTCTGCGAAACGAGCGTCGTGGAATCGCGCTGTAATTTTATTTTAAACGACTTGATAATACTCCGGTGTAAACTTTCGAACGTGTTCCTCGAGCGTAAATCTTTAAGAAAGGCCACCGTTTGCGACCGTAATTCTCGGTGCTTATTTTCGTTCCGTATGCAAATGTTTCAGATTAAGCGTCTCGCGCACCTGGAGAGATATGAGCAACTTACTGCGTTCAAAGTCACTACAGCAATTTTACACATTTGAGAAATTAATTTATAAACATATTTTTACAAGGCTCGAATTAAATTACAAGATGTATATTATATCGAAGATTGAAACGCGTTAAACATGAAATCGCGATATAGGGATTTAACGGCGGCCCTTAAAAGAATTATTCTTTTCATATATAATATATATTCCAACATATTATTTATGGTTTATAATCTGCGAAGGTTCATATTATAAGGTAATGGGGAGAATTCGGGGAAATACAAACCGAAGGGCGGAAACAGGCATGACTCACGAGTCAAAAAATTATTTTTAACGGGGCAATTAAAAGGCACTACCGGACCAGTATTGTGATAGGACGGGCAGTAAAGGAACCAATTAAAGAATGATTTAAACGATGGGCCCGACTTTCCAGTTATTAATGAACAGACCCTGCCATACGGGGGGAGGCTGATTCAACGGGATTATTAGAAAGGCAGTGGCCGGATAATGATATTTGTGCGTATACTATACACATCTATACACGATATTTAAATTTTATAATTAAGTAAAGAAAGGTGATTACTCCTTTGATAAACTAGTTTATTAAACATACAAGACGACACATTCATGGGAAAAAAGTTAGGTGAATAAACACAACATAAAATCAACAATCAAATGTAAAAAAAATATTCTCCTTAGAACGAAAATAATGAGTTGTATCCCTTATTTGTCATATTTCTTAATATCCTTCCGCCATTCGAAACGGGTGATTTAAAAAACAAAAATATAGTACACGAATATATAATTAAAAAAGGTAGATTAACCGCCAGAGGAATATTTTACAATTGAGTTTAATGGCACTTGAAAAGTAGACTTGTTGGGCAAAGGTCTGAAATTGAATGCGGGGTTTCTGTGGTTGCGTGAGAAGCCGACTCAAAACTGTGGAGGGCCCCGGCTCGGATCGCGTCATCACCACCGCTCTCGTCATTACCTCTTAACGCTCCAATTAGATAAGCCATATCTCTTCCGTTCTCCCTCTCCGCTCCATTCCGTTTGCGCGCTGTTTTTACAAGTCATTAAAACATTTAAGCGACCCACTCCGAGTCGGTTTCAGAGCCGTTAAAAGACTGCTCCCCATCGCCAAATTAGTGCCCGGACGATGCTTAGGCCGACTCGAAAGGTCGAAAACGGATTTTCGTGAGTTTTCGTGCAAATATATTTAAAACTAACGTCACTGCCACAGAAAGGAGATCTGACTATCAGCGTTGGTACAGCTATGGTTCCAAGAGTAATTAATAAGGAAATAATACGTATATATTTGTTATGTCAATGACTAGAAATTCAGTATTCGTAGTATTTCATCTTAACGACTCAGATTTATTTGGCTTCCAACATTCGTTTCTAACATTTTCCTTCGACAATCCTTTTCTATACTTTATCATCAGGCCACTGTTGTGGCTCCAAACACTGCGAATGGGACGTTATACTTTTACCGAGCGCTATCATTATATGAATTCCTTCTTGATACAACCGAAACCGAAACATTACATAAACCTACATAGTTGCAAGAATCTTTTCTTGTCGATTTTAAAAATGTCCTAATTTGGTCGACATTACGTCATTCCGCAACATGTGATTTGTACACTCCCTAACCGGCCCATTATACTATATATTATCCCAATTATAGAATACTCGGCGGGAGAAGAAGCAGGAAGCGAGGAATAAATAAAAAAAAAAGAGGTTTACTCGGTCGGGGGATGAGGGGAAAAAATCCAAATATTTATCTCGTTAACCGGTTTCAGTAGACCGTTCACAGGCAGTTTTATCTGCCCTAATTTATATGCGCTTATCTCGGCGACAAACTACACTGGTCTCGGGTTCGTCTCTAATGCGCAAGAAAAAAGTTATTTGCCTCTCGCCCCCGGCCTGATAAGTAATTTCATCCGCCGCCCCCCGGCAACCGGAGCACAGATCATCATCGGATCGAGAATTTTGGGACCTGATCATCTCTTAGGTTAGACTAGGAATTAGGCGGGGAAAAAATATTCTGACTTTATCTCAGCCTTCAGAATTAAGTTGCGAGCATATCTTTGTACGGCGACTTTGAAAAACGTTACTAATACAGTCGCTATCGTTGGCTGGTCATTTATCTTGGAAACCAGAATTAGTGAGTGCCATTAGATATTAGAAAAAGTCGCTCCGCGGCTTCAGCAATTGTACTTAATTTCCATCCATATAAAATCAAACCGTGAAAATTACCAGAAGCATTTAAATAGAAAAAGTATTAACTCGTCCAACCCCGTAATATGGCATACTTTGTATATAAGATTAATCCTCCTACTTCGCCGTCAATTCTCTGATTTATTTGCAGTCGGTTTAATTATGGGCCCGCTAATGGACGGGACAACAGAGACTCTGAATAATTTCGTTAAGTGCTTCCGTGACTTGGCTCGGCCCAGTTTAAATGTTAGGACAAAGACAAATTTGAAACAACGGCCGTCAATCCCCGCCCGACGAATTGCTTACCCCGGGGCCGTGGCCCGCGGGGGATTCCAACTTCGAGCGGAACGAGACGAGGGTTAAACGCTCCAAGCCGGGAAGATCACCCATGCATTTTCACTAATTAAACAGACGGTTGTTCATAATTTAATATATTGAAATCAGCACAAGGTTCTGCAGTAACTGGGATAACCGAACAAAATTAGAAAAATTACTTCAAACAAAACTAGCCAATTAAAGACGGAACAATTTCAATTGGAGACATAAAAATAAAGGAACAATATATAAAGGACAATTAATGATACATAATACACGCGATGACCTTTCCTATTAGGCTGTTTTATACATAATTATTTTTAAATAGTACCTAAGTATGTTCTACTTTATTCTGTAGTATTTCTAGAAAATTGCTGCAGCCCGCTACAATACTTGTCCAAATAGATCTATTTATATTGACGTGGCGTCCGCTTTACGATTTGAGACAAAGCAAAGACCGTTCAGTTTATTGAATCCGGAACGGGGTAGACTGGGCGGTTTGGGCCTGGTTATTTATGAGAGGTACGCGGATAGCGAGATCGACGGGAAGATGCCGTTCACGTAGCCGCGGTTTATTCCTCCAGCTTATATTTTACTTCCTGCTCTCGACCACTCCACCTCGCCGCTCTCATCCAGTTTGGCTGTAATTAGTTCCGTTTTACTCTAGTTATTTTAGCCAAGGTATCGGCCATAAATGTATGTCTGTCCTGGAAGTTCTTGCCGGAAAACAATTACCCGACTCTATCGTAAGTTTCGAAATATTGTATCTCAAGTGCACCATAAAGAGGGCAAAAGTAATTGCAAGTACGGATTTCGATAGGAGGATGCATTAGATTCGGCCCTAATGGTAACCACGTGTCATTTCATCTGGCATGCTGTTGGAGCGCCAGCTATTTCCGGCGGATACCGAGGGGCAGTGGGCCGCAAAAGAAAAATATGGAATTCAACGTCGGAATCCGGGCCTCAAATATTTTCCTTTCGCTACATCGGATACTGGGAATTGTTACGGACGACAATCTGATTCGTTCAATATCGCCTTCATATTCGGGGAGGGGCGCTCCCAAAGCCCTAAGTTCTTTACCTTATTGTCGGGGCTACCCCGCTAAGGGCTGGGGGGTTGGCTCTCCCTAATATCCAATAAAGGTCCCGGTGAAACACACACTGGTAAGTTTTGCGGACTCCCTTTGTAATAACTGGATGGGTAGCGGGGGGGGCACGCAGGTCGGCACCCGCCTATTGGCTATCGGGCATACCTGGCATTCTCAAAGTTTCGTTCCATATTGGATTCCGGCGAGGGGCCCCGGGAGCCCGTCCTATTACCGGAACAATACGCGGCCAGTCCGAGAACAACGGGGCCGTGTTCCGCGAACGGCCGAACGAAATGGCTTTAGAGGCCGATTCGAACCGCGGGCCGCTTCCCTACAGAATTCAGATCGGGGGCCGGGCCATTCTGACCGACATTCAGTTTCTATTGTTCTCTCCGTACCTTTTGTTCAAATAAAACTAACCCCTTCGTAATGAGTAACAATATATTAATAGTTTTTACGGTTATAACAAGCCTTTATCAGGAGGTTAATTCTAATATTCAATAACAATTTCCAACCTCCGAAATTTGGAATTTGATTGTAATATAGTTATATTTCATTTAACATTACTTTACAAAGGATATCTGATCGCAACAATTTTTAAAATAGGAAAGCTCTCACTGAACATTCTGTTATTGAAAGGGGATTTACATTATAATTGTTAAGTTGAACTGGACTAAAACACTTTAGGGTTGGTTTAGGAGTAAAATGTTATATCCGAAAGAAGTGTTTCTCAATTCGCAGTTGTACGGTACTTGTCTTCTTGGGTGGTATCTCAACGCAGTTATCACCCCGTCGGCAATCTGCCAGGAAAGCCGGCCACACGACCACATTCCAAGTACAGTGTTATATTCTTAGGAATGGTACTTAATAGATCGAGTGGCTACTAAGAGGAAAAAAGGAAATATTATACTGACGAGGTAACCTTTATAATACATAGGTTTTTTATATTATACATTTAATTTCAACAAAGATAGCTTCATTTTCATTCTGAGTTTTACTTACGATAAATAGAATATTTCATTACATATTTGGTATAGAAAAAAAAATTGAAAAACTAAACACACGTAATTAAATTATGTACAAAATAAATAATTTTAATTGTGAGACATCGAAGGAGTCGGTTTCTGCGATATTTTAGGGGGCAGTTTTATTATATCAATTCTCTCTTCGCTTTGTTGCAACAAATAGAGAATAAAGCTGGGACATTGTAACAGTGAGGAGGTATGAAACTTATACACCGTGACAATCGATGGACGTTGTTCCCAGCCCGGTAATAGCCTTCGAAACGAAAAGAAACGCCGCATTGGATCCCCAGAACTAAGGCCCGTAGATGTGGAATCTGGTCGGTGGGGGTAGACAATGCCTGAAGGTATATCAATTCTTGCGACTGTTTACCGGTGAGGGAGTAGGGGCCGCGCGCCGGTTCCGACTGTTTGCTCGGGCTCCGCTAATCCGCGGCCAAATAGCTTTTGATGTGCCGCTTTCTCACTAATTCCGGCTTACCCAAGGGATTTGGCTTAATTTCCGTCCGATAACTTTCGGCCGGTGCGAGCCCGACCGTTTTATCTGGTCCCGGCTCTCCCATTCCAGGTGTATTGGGACGAAAAGCTGGAAATTACGACTGCCGCACAGAGCAGAGGGCAAGTTCGAAAACGCTTAGCGTTTGGTGTAAACCTTACACTGCAAAGTGTGCAATAATGCGGTAGCAGTAGTAATGGAGTAGCGTTGTAATAGGAAACAGGTAATTGCGAGATAATATCATTTCCCAGTACTAGTACTGCACGTTTTTTACGTACCGCCCGCCTGTTATAATTATCGGTAGAAGTTGGTTCCTTTTTAAAATATAATTTTTAAAATAATTCTTTAAATTCGCTCGATTATACACCATATTTTATCGCATCAATGCGCAATATTCAGTATTGCAACTTGTTTCATGCAGGTGTGTTTACTACTGGTGATGTTATATATATTCTTTCTTTATTAAACCATTAATTGAATCTCGGACCAATTGGTATTCCCGACGTTATAGTTCAGCGCTGCCAGAATACAAATGGATTGAAGAATGTACACGAAAAATTAGATTAATCCATTTAACATCACTGCGTTTAATCACTACTGGAAATTGGCAAACAAGAGGGAGAGAAAGAGAGAGAGAGGGGGATAGGGGAGAGAGGGATGATAGGGAGTGAGCGGGACGGTGATAGATGGAGGGGTGGGGTTGTACATGATTGTAGACTGTCGGTCCAGGTGAACCGTAATTGCATCGGGTCCGACTACGCGACCCCAATATTCTGCCAGCCGTCCACCGACCATTTTTGCAAAATTTACAACAGAAAAAAGAGGGTGAAAACGCTCGGTTTGCAATGACTGGACATCGTGGGCGCCAGGCAATTAACACGGCATGTATAATCTGTGTGTGTACGGCTAGTGCGATTTTCCGTATACCTCTCTCCTGTTCTATGGCAGACGGTTTCGACTCGATGGCCGGTTGTTTAATGAATGTTTAATACCTTAGAATAACACAAGCTTTTTTTCCTTCGAATGTATCGTTATAATACTCGCATACTTAGATAATAATTTAGAGCCGGCTTTCCGGTTTCAATCCGGTCGGATAGCGATCGGGTTCCCGGGGCCAAGATCTTATCTCTGACACTGCTCATAAATTTAAGACGATTACCTAAATCAAAATAACCGAAATTTTCTATTGCATAAATCAGCGGCATAAAAGAAAACGTTTCTTCCTTATTAATTCCGTAATTTATCTATTGGACTCTCGGACTAGGTTGCCGAGATTTATAGTTTCGAAACGGGGCCCGTTTTTAAAATGCGGACGAGCGTTCGGTCGGCGAGGGATCAATAAACGTGAATTTATTGCGGGAGTCGTCTCGCGTATCCGCCTGTAATCTATACCTTGATCCATAAAGTTATTAACGTTATTACACGGTAGCGGTAGCGCACATTGTTTCATGAAACGTTTTTATGCGCTCTCAGCACGAACCCCTCCCGCCAACCTCCCTACTCAACTATGCTACCCCGCCCATTCGAAATTAGACGGCGGCACGGCTCCCTGAAAAATATCGTACCCGATTTTTAACAAAATCGCGGCATCGGGTATTTAAGTTATGCTAAAAGGTCGGCGGGGAATGAATAATTTTGCGGCCGTTAGAGAAGTCCGCGGGGGCCTTGTTAACGAGCTCCCGCTCGTTCTCTTTTTTGCGCCGGACTATATTTGAAATTCAAAATATTCGGGATCCCATATTATTATTTTCTCGTGCGTGTGGATGAATAAATAAACAAACCGCAATATCGTTCAAAAGACAATTGGCCTATTCCAGACATTTATCGAACTTTTCAAGTTGTAAAATATAAACGAACCGACAATTAATTAGAATACAAAATGGAAGTTTTATAACTTCTAATGTATGGATAGTTTCCACATAAAATGGAACTAACGGGGTGAGGGTGCAATCAAAACCACTCAGCTGTCATTGTGAAACACTGCAACTATTCAACATTCTTGAACTAACACGAAGGAAAAGTGGCTACAAACAATAGCGATAAACCCTCGATAAACTCTAGGATAAACTATGGAGGTCGGTAGCGAAACCGGCGTTTGGCACCCTATAAGAAACCGAAGTCGTAGGACGAGTGTAATTGGATTGGGGGTTAGAGAAACGGTGGGAGGCGGCGGCCAGGGGGCAGCGGTTGCTATGGGCACCCGGCTCGGGAAGACAATCCCCGGCCTCTCCCACGGGTTCTCTTAATCCTCCTCTGGTTTATTCATGAGGTCCCTTTTCTCCACCGGACGGGGACACCCGGAGCCGGTGGCGATTTTCCCCAGATTGAAACCCGCTACGGATCAACGGTGGGCTCCCCGCCCCATCCACGAAATTTCACCTCCCCCACCCGCCGCCTCTTGAAATATTAAACCCGCCGAGGAGACCGGAAGGGCCTCTTATATCGGGTTACGGCCCATACGAGCGTGTAGCACGCCAAATTTATTTACGGCTCGACAGTTTCACTTGTCGGCTAAGTGCAGCCACTAAGGCTCCGCAGAGAGCCGGCCCCGGCTCCCTTCATCCAATTTGCGGTGTCCATGGCGACAGTGGTTCGGTCAAAGGAATTACCCTCCCTGCCGTTTGAAATCCTCCGCGTGGCCCTCACACCCATAATTCGGGACGTTTTAGAAACAATGTCCTCCGATGGAAATATATGGACGCCCATAATCGTCATTTTAGCACTTAAATCTTCTAAATACCGTGTCAACGAGCGAAATCGTAGTAAACATTTTTATCAAAAAGGTACCGTTACAGCCTTCGTCTTTCCACTATTCTACGGAATTGTTCAAAACTCAGGTAAATGAATCGCGAAGGCGGATCTGTTCTTTGGAAACTTATCCGGTGATAAACCCTTGACGTTTCATCCGAACGCACATCGATCTCCCGACATTTCATGAAATATTAAATCGGGCGAAGTCGTGCGCTCTCTCGGGGTGGCGCGGGAAGCCACTCTATCGCATTAGGGGAGAAGTGCGGGGTCGGAGTATAGAAGAATTTTTCAACCCTCGTGTAAATTTATTTCTGCGGAGCTAAGTGCATCCGGGATCCGGGCCGGATACAAAGGGGAGGGGGAGGTGGCCCGCGCCGCTAAGTGCCATTTATCCGTCGTCCGCTCTCTCTCCACTCGGAAGCGGGGAGTCGTCTCCGAATCTCCGAGAACGGGGGGAAGATGAGGGGAAATCGGTTTTTAGACTGAAAAAGAGGGCCTACCCCCACCCCGGTTGTGTTCCTTCATCTCCGCAATAAATATACGGATTAGCGAAGAACGTAATTTTTACTTGGAAATAACTTTTCTTTTTGTTAATTATTTAAACCCGATTGCATTTTTTGTTATCCGGCCTTTCCTTTTTTCCGTTAATAGCGACTATTAGGGGAAAAACACGAAATCTCCCGGAAATTAAACGCCGCTTTCCAGAATAAACTCGGTACTGTTACTGTTGGAATAAATAATAACCGGATTGTTGTAATTTGAGATGCTGAAAAAACTTCGGTAAACGTGTTTTTTGAAAATAATACACTATTTCCACCCGATTTCTTCCAGTTATAAACATAAAAAGCAATCTGGATTTGGATTCGCTCTCTTTACTTTCATTTAAAAACTATAATTATCCCGAAAAATAACTATTACTAGCGATTACAGTTTTTTCATTCATTATTTTATGTAGTTGAAAAGAAAACGGTATTTAAAACATAGATTTTTTCAAATATAATTCTGACGAAAAGCTAAAACATGAATATCAAAGTGTTTATATTATATACTAACACCTAATTGGAGTCGATTATTATGAACCTACCTGCGACTTGTAGTGTGGCATTTCGGCTAGTGACCGATCCTGCCTGGTTTGTGGCGACGCACCAGTAGACCCCGTCGTCCTGCTCCTTCTTGCCGTGGACCACCCTCAGGAAGAACAGCGATCCTGCCGGAAGCAGGACCCGGTGAGACTTGCCGTCGGAGGTGTTCAACGGTTCGCCGTCCTTGTACCACCTGATGTTCGGCTCTGGCCTGCCTTCGGCCTTGCAGTTCAGAGTCACCGGCTCGTTCTTGGGAACTATCACGTCCGAAGGGTGCTCCGTGATACGCGGCGACCTGTATTGCCCTGAAAAATAAAACCGAACGTCAATATATTGGGGAAAAAAAGCACAACAGCGATATCAAACGCGACAATATGGAATGACTGAAAAAGGATAGCGATTGAAATTATGTCACTACTACGACTGGCCGTAATGCTCACTACGGAGAAAAGTCGAAACTGAATTGGCCGAAGTCGTCGGTCGAAACGACTGAAAAGATTCACACTCTCATATGAGAACAAAATATACAAACAACCCCAATATAACTTGTAGTATTATATGACTAACTGTTATACGAAAGATTATAACACATTAGGAGCTTCGATAGGACTTTTGTGGAGGCAAATTAGTTATCTCAGGTTATAAAAGCTATTATTCCTGTTTCCACAAGGCCCACCCGCCCGGTCACAATGACACAATGGCCCTTTAATAACGGCTTATCCGTTTCATTAATTCCGCTTCCTTTTTTTCTATCTAAACGGCCCTAATAAAGCCATTAGAGGCGTTTAAAGCGGGGCTCCCATCTTTTTATTTTATTCCTTTATCTTTATTCGAGTCCCCATTGTCTGGCAGGCTCGATTACAGTTGTCCTCTGCGGTTAATTCCAAGCGCGTGGTGTCACGGTTCCCAAGTGAATCACTGTTCTCAACGTTCACACCTACGCCAAGCGCAAGGAAATACACGTACCTGTACTTACAATTAACCAAACGAGTTTGTCACTTTCGACCGTGGGCAATTAACGCGATGGAAGTAATAATTACTTAGTTGGTATTCACTGACCATTTCATATTAACGGATATAATATATATTGAAGATTCATAATTACTACTCCGATGATTCTATTTTGTTCTCACACGTGCTCAACTGCCTCAAGAAATGTTTCCTTTCATATGTTTATGTATTCCACTGACAGGAAAATAATTCAATAACCACGCTTACCCTTTTGGGTAGGAGCCTTCTATAAGA
Source organism: Lethocerus indicus (assembly GCA_019843655.1). Lineage (NCBI taxonomy): Eukaryota > Metazoa > Arthropoda > Insecta > Hemiptera > Belostomatidae > Lethocerus > Lethocerus indicus. The sequence goes on along the minus strand of JACDQD010000005.1, from coordinate 21,346,166 downwards.
CTTACAAATTTATCTAGTCCTTGTTTTATTATTCGTTATATAATTAATAACATTATAATAATTATGAAAATATAATAACGGCAGAACTTCTTGCAGTTGAAAAGTGTTTTCTGTAATGACTAGTGCTTTTTTCCCTCGAAATTAATCGACGTGGCTTACAGCCGAAGCTCCAATTTATAAAAGCCTCGGGTGGTCGTAAAGATATTTCATTGAATCCCGTGAATTGATAATTACTGTTCATTCCTTCAGATAATTAAAATAATTGAACTTTCTTCATTTCAGGTAGTATCTGAGTCTACGAAATATAATTTAATACGGGTCTGTCTAGTATATTATCTAAACATCTCACGAGAATTCGTATTCGATTTGCCCCTTGTTGGCTCTCACAATACCGACTTACCAAAGTAGGAGTTTAAAATTTACACCGAAGAGTCAACGGTGGAAGCGATTGAATGGCTGGGGTGGTATATAAGACAGAAAACAGGGGGCCACAAGAAAAATAAACTACGACGAAACATGGGGACAATAAAAAACTCCTGAGTGAGTAATTCACGTCCGATCCAACATTATGCGTTGTTAGTTTATATGCTGTGGGGGGGGGGTGAATAAAATCCCCGACCGGGGTACAGAGATTTACAGCCCAGTAATGACGGCACTTGAGCTAAGGTAAATAAACAATGAATCTTTTTTTCCCCGGTAATACGTCCACGACCGGAATGTGAAAAACTCTTTCAACTTTCCCACACACCTCCAGTACGCCAGGGGTATCAGGCCGACTTTAGTTAAAGGGTACAGACTCAAACAAGTCGAAATCATAACTCTAGATCTTCACTATATATTTTTACGACGAAGACTAGAAAATTTTCTATTTCCTGGAGCCCGAATTAAATTTTACGAAAGTAGTTTTAAAATTTATATTTATAAATACGGTAACTCGTTAGTTGTCATTAGGTATTCCTCCAGAAGTAAGAGTTTAATCGGTTGAGTCAGATTTATGACTTGTCTGAGTACAGAAACAAAGATTTCTTTGAATGGCAGGCAGAGAGGCAGGTAGGGTGAGTCCCTTTTCCGGGATGCGCACGGAGGTCCCGAGGGCACGTCTCAATTAAATCGGCGGTCCTCACTCGTCAGCCGTGACACGAAACCGAAATCAGTCCCTCCCTCCCTCCCTCCCGCATCGCTCCCGGCCGGCGTTTCACACGGATCTATAACGAGTAGGATGTTGTAAATCGTCCCGTTGTTACCAGGTGGGGCGCCAGATGACCGATTGTGTGCCCGACCCCAGCGCTCCAAACGAGCGGTAATTTCCTGTCCGAATATCCATACAATCGAATGAAATTGGCCCGACTGGACTCGGTGTTTTATGGAGAGTTTTATATCTTCTGTTTGACCGCGGAAATTAAAATACTGGGAATTTCCCGGATAACAGTTTTATGCGTTACTACCGTCTCATTGTTTAGTTTCGAATGTCCCCATTCGTGTGATCTCTCAGCCAGTCTGAATTCATCCTTTTACGTCGCCGTTAGAACTAAATTCGAACTAAGTATGGCGTGTCCTTAAACTTTATTCTGAATTTCAATATTATAGAATACTTGGGGCCACGTTCAATATAATAGAAGATACCAGAAAAAATACGTTTTCTCAAGTTTAATTGTACAAATTGAAATTTTTAATTGCTTTGGTTCAATCATGGTCAAATAGAGTGATGAGTATGTGGTTAGAAGTCAAACTTTTTTTGAAGGCCAACCGCCAGGTCTTCCCGGGCCTTCGACATTAATTCTCCCAGGCGCTACAAAAAACACTCCCTGTCCCTCTCGCCCCCAACTTGTTATTATACGGGCTTTTATCGCCGGCCGGACCACTATAGTGGAGGAATCGAAGAAAAAGAAGGGTGGGGGCAATATTTTATACGCCGTAAATTTGATTGTCTGTGGCGGAGGGTGAGACCGCCGTGCCGGCCTACTGATGGGACGTGCCTCGGCCACTTTTCTATTTTAGTATCCGAAACGCAATTTTGGGAGGGGGGGCCGCCCCCACGGATTTATTTCTTGCCGGTACATTGTTCGGTCATTCGATTCACTCGATCACTTCATAAAGTAACAGTCTGCCTCTATTCGACCGTACGAACTTCCTCATGAACTATTTACCCGGCTATTTGACTGTTTAAACTTATAATGTTTCACTACAAACATAATTGTCTGTATGGTTGAAAATGTTCAAAGTTATTGTGCCGTAAACCTACTAAGGAATACGCTCGCCTGTATCAAAGTCTTACATTATACATTTATTTATAAAATGAGAATCTGAGCTGAGATATTGGATATATAACACACGAATGAACGAGGAGACTCCTCATAGAGTCCTTTTTGTCCCGAAGGATAGGGCCGCCCGGTCCCACTGTTTCAGAGAGATAATGGGGGAGACGAGAATTGTTAAGACAAGGGCCCTTGAACCGTAGCTAAGGGCCGCGGCAGAGTCCAGACCTCGAGGACCGGGAATCTCACGTATGTCAGAGACCGAGTTCGCCAAATAAACCGGTAACCGGCAGAGGAGAGGCCTAGGGAAATGTAACAAGTAAACAGGGAAAGGAGTAATGAGCCAACCTTACAGACGCCAGTACTCGAAGCACCCTTTACAACTGAGCGAGGCTTATTGAGCATGTTATATAATTATTATCATAATGAGGTCGTAGAATAATAATAATCCATATTATATAATTGGAGTGCTACAACAACTACATCCTGATATTAAATAATTTATTTATTATTATTATTCAAAATGTGATTCCTGCCCTCATCACTACTGTGAATTAAAAAAAATAATACGAGAGAAATAAATGATCTACGAATTTATTGAAATAGAAGATTATATCAACATTTACGACAGACCCCAGACCGCCATAATTGATTTTTATGACATAATTCTTTTAAATCAGGTACTCGTTAATAAACTATTAAAATTGTTGAGGAGGCATATTAAACTGCAATACGAGGAAAATTGGTCAATCAGAGCGGCAATCGCGATTAACAAAACAAGGACGAGTCCAATTAGCGGACAGTGGCGTCCCAGGCTAAGTATGAATAATTGAGAGGAGTAATAAATCTGTAATTAACCGGGACTAATTAGTTTTTTAATTAACGTTGCCGGTGCGCGACGGGGGACCGGCGGACGAGCATCGGCGGGCCCCTTCAGGGCCCCCGCCCCCTTTTAATCATACGAAAAAGCCCTGATTTATAACGTCGTTTGTCAGTTTTCGGAAATTTCTGGTAGCGGAGCCCCGAATTTTTTCCGTTCTAATTAATAAGCGGAGCAGTGCTGGAATAGCGCGGGGAGGATTAAAAAGGGAGCCGCCTCCAAGTTACGACTGTTTCCTGAATAATATTTTACTGGTGGATGGAGGGGGTGGGTGGAAGGGAGGCGCGGTTTGGACAAAAAAAGTACTTTTCCGAATTATTTCCGGTCCCCGGAACCCTCTCGAGTCCCTTCACACTCGGTCCGATAAACAGGTCTGTAAAAACAACCTGACTCATAATACACGCGCAAAATATCAGGATATATGAGACGAATACCTTAAATGATACGTAATTTGTGGTATGCAAATTTTAAAATAAGTGGGACGAAAATATTATTTAAAAATATAAAATAAAATCTAAACGTACAGAATCAGAACTGAGAATTCTATCCGCATTTCGTTTAAACCGGCCTCCAAGCCTCCGTTTCGGCGCCCCTTTGAATTATGCAGTGGAGTGTACATATCTTTTGTGGGGTGGTGGTTACGGGAGCCAACTAAACGTTTAACAGCACTCTTCTTAATCCTTTTAAGATTTCCAGCAAAGTGCACACGAGTGAGATATTTCATTAGCCGACCGAATTCGGAAGGGGAAGTGGCTCCCCCCCGCCGTCTCTTCGGCGCTCCCTACGCCTTAAACCGTTAGCTTAATAATGCATTCATTACAGGTTCAGTATTAGCGGCGCTCTCCCGCTGGGAACAAAGATGAGATGATCCGCCCGACTGATACACAGTCTAAATCTAGATTACCGCCGGAATTCGCCCGGGTGTTGCTTAATCGCTTGCTTTGTCTTCGTATGGCACCCAACCGCCTGTTCCTGACTTGTTACGGTTGAGTAACACAAGTTTTTCTTCGACAGTATTTTAAATATTAGATTAAATGCTTAGAAATTATGATAACATTTTTTTATTAATTGCTTCATCGAAATTTATCTGCTTTTCATAGCTTTTCCTCCAGTCATTTTTGACGCGAGTTTCTGGAGCGAGTTTATACATAATGTTAGTGGTGCTCATGTTGCTATGTAATATAGTAGAAAAAACCATTCTCCTTAATTTTTCAAACTTAATAATAGTTTAGGTCCTCCTGTTACATAGGAGGACTACCGAGGTATCATCATACCACACTTGAAACTTTTAATGGCATTATAGATTTTATTAGCACTTCTAGTTTTGGAAGGTTTTCATTTAATCAGAAAAGAATTAGGAAAGTGGTTCCGGCAGTAACTTGTACTGTGTAAGATATGGAGTCATTCTACTGGTCAATGTAGTATGATATTTACACTAGGTGGAAGGGAATCTGCGGGATTGAAAACACTAACTTTAACCGACGCTCCGCTAAGCGAAATTTTCAGCTCCACTATTGGAATGTTGAAGCCTAAAGTTTATAATTAAAAAGTGCCCCTTTAGTTAATTCGACGGACTCACGCAATATTTATTGTAGCGAAAAAACAGGCTAATTACATTTATTCTCTTTTCTGTCCTGAACTCTGAGAGAGTTTCGTGAATTATGTGGTCGCCGGTGAGAGCGGGGAAACCGGGGGCCTGGAACTCTTCCCGCTAAGGGAGACCACTCAAGGAGATTAACACTATTAGTTAACACGGAATGGGAGCCCTGGGCTGAGGCGGGGCGGGGCGGGAAACCACTTAACGAGTTCGGTTAATTTCGGCGGTCCCCCCACGCACTATCGGGTTGCGATAAAATAAAATATCCTCGAATTATAACTCAGCGACGTGAGAGTTCCCTCCTCTTCTCTTTTCTCGCCGTAGTTACCCATTGGGCTACCAAAATTGTTTCCCTACTCGAAAAACAACCCGGTGTTTTGAAACTCTTCAAAACAATAGATATTCACACGAGAGTGGTCAAATATTTCTTTCAAAAATAAAACCTCATTCAATAATACAACTGGTTGCGTACACATGTTAAAACGCGCGATGTTAGTCATATTTAAAGTTAGCCACTTTTTCGGATAAAATATAACCCCTAAAGAAGAAATTGTCCTCGGCTTATATATTTACGTCACCTTACAAACAATGCATTCGTTTTTATTCAAGTTGAGAAAAGTCAGCGCAGGCTCCGAAAAGGGAGAAAAACAAGAGGGGCGGGAGTTAGCTCCCGCATTTACTTTTAGAAGTAAATTGGAAATAACAATATAAACAAATAGCAGGGCGGTCTCGGCTCCCCCACGTCTAATAACTAACAACGCGTACATTACAGTAGTACAAACGGTCCGGGCGTCGGTAATATATTGGGGGCGTAATGCACCATCTGCCCGGAGGCACCCACGCGCTATTTCCCACCTACCCGATGAGTTATAATTGAACCATTACCGGTATTACTCGGCGAAAGCTAAGAGCACATGCGGAACACAGAACTGAAATTTCCTATTGTTAGTTAATATTTTCCTACCGAACGTCTGTTGAATGCCGATAGATTAAAACAAATAATAGAACCTAAGTAAAACTAACTGAGGATTCGAAATAATAAATTAAATAGGTATACAAAAACTCCAATATTCGAAAGTAAATTCAACAAGTAGAAATAAGCGCATATAATGCGTATGGATCAATGTTAACTTTTCTGCGATGATATTTTTCTATATGGTACTATTCAAAATTTGCGATACTTGCTCTGGAGGATAACTTCTTCCTTGAAATATGCCATAACGGAAAAGTTAAATTTTGAATAAACGCCCATAACACCGGCAACAGTTGTTTAACAACAGCTCCTCCATCTATTCGAAACCATTATCGATAACTAATGCACTAAACTGTGCATATCAGAGGTTTTCAGGTGACAAATCTCGTGCAGCGGGGCCTCGTCCTCATTAAAAAGCCAAATTACAACAGGCGCGAAAAGGAATTTAATTATCCACCGCCGGCGTTGTCTGAATTATTAAAGGAAACGAAGTGGGTCGTGTGCGTTCGTCTGTCTCTGTGCATCACGAAACGGCGCCAATCAAACTGTTTACGGCCCTTTCAGAATAAACATGCAACAATTTGGTTCGCCCCAGGCCCTAGCCGCTAAACGGGTCACGTCTCAATCGAACCCGCGAGCCCCCATCACGGAATGTCACATGTCCCATCATCGTCCGCCCGAATTCTGTCTAATTCAGTTTCTGGCGTCAAAATAAACGATAACCATAAAGCGACTTCATTTATCTTAATCTAACCCGCATTGACACCAATTTAGATAAACCAATATTGAAACAAATCGCCGCCAATAATAATTCTGTAACGAGTGAAATGCCAAAAATTTGAATGTAGTTATAAAGGCAATTTAAGCAGTTTATAGCGATTATTAAATAAGTTTTTTATATGTTGATTCCACCCACAGTTAATTTCACGCGTTTAAATATTTGATCAAAAATGGTCAAATGAGGAACTATAAAACTTGTTTAACCTACGTAAAGAAATCAGTTAAAGAAAAGATAGCTGAGAAATGTATGCAAGAATATTCAGCTAACACAGAGAAAAGGTAAGACTGACCAGATTAGCCGCTTCGATGTGAATTACGACGTCTGTGGCCCGCAGAAAGTCGGCGGTGGCACACTAAAAGTAGCTCTCCCAGAGTATTCGGCGTTTTGATTTACGGCCTGCAGTGTTTACGAGCGGCAGTATAGTGAGTTATTTTTTTTTGTCTCGAGCGTTCGCAAGGCGGCACACGAGTGAGTGAGCCCACAGGATGTCGGGGGGCCCTCTGTTCACGGGGCCAACAGCGGCCCGTAAATCAAACTCGGGCAGCAGTGACTTCGGGAAAGTGTGCACCGGCAGAAAAACGGAAAAAATCCCCGGACTCTTGGCTTATACCCTCCCCCTTCCGACCACTCCACACGCCATCTTTTTTCCCTTCCTTCTATCTTCGCCGCTCTTAACGTTAATGCATCCCTTGGCTTTGTCGGGGCGACCGGCATACGCCACTAAGAGCGGGGGAAAGTGCATGTGCATCCGCGCCGGACGCCACCCCCCCCCCGCCACAGTGATGGGTTCCATACTTCCGATTAATTTCTTTGAACACTCAGCTGCGAAGTATGCGGCAGAAAAAAATAACTGACGCGCCTGCCTGCGCATTAATAATTTCGCTTCTGGAGAGGCCTGGGAAAGGTCGATAGCTGGCCGGCATCCCTTTCAATTTCTTGCGCTCCGACAAAATCTCAGAAGACTGGGGCTATATGATTTTTTCTGCGTGTGGAGATTCTGTCAGCTGAGAATGGCGAAAGACTATTTCAAATCTTGTGGTTCATAAAGATCCGAATAATAAGTACAGTCTTTAATGCGTATTAGTGTTATTCATAAGTGTTTGTCATTGGTTTATAGAATACAAAATTGATAATTGATAAATTCCGTTTTCAACATTATCCATGCGGACTACACTACCCTGATTTTCAGTAATTATAGTCAGATATCAAACAACAAATTCAGAATAAGAACGTGCAAGGAAAAAAGTATTATTCATGGGGCTGAAAAGTGGATGAAGAGTTGGCAGTGAACAGTATGGGATATATACGGTCTGGAAGTGTGAGAGTGCTGGGGATTGGTGCCCTCTCTGAGGCTGGTGGAGCCTTCCGTTTTTTGTACGCCTCCCGCCTTTTATCCGGCAGTAACCGGGGCCCTCGTAACGCCCCGTTTTATTGCGCTCCTCAACTCGAATATGGCGTCGTATAAATAGTTATAGTTGGGGGATTTTTTGTTCTTTTGCTTTTTAAATACAGTTTGATGGGTTGAAAGACAAACGACGCCGGGAGAGGAGTGTACAAACTCCGTCGAAAGAAATACCCACCAAATGTATTTTATCTAAGCTGTAAATAGTTACCATGTTTAACTAAGTAGTTAATATTTAATGTGTACTTAAAGATTGTTACTTTATTGTTGTTTATATTCCTCAGTCAATGTACAATTGAATACATACCGATAAGCTATTAAGTTATATACGAATATTATAAAATTCATTATAAAACGAATTCGTTAGATGTTATACTTTACAAACGTTTACCGAGAGAAGGGATCGCTAAAACGAAATGGAGAATATAATAAAGTGTCCATCTAAAATAATCACAAATCTGTGCGTGTAACAACAAAATGTTATAGCCCCTTCTGCTCGGAGAACAGTTAATAATTAATTTATTATAATATACCGAGAACAAACGAGGGGTACTGTATCCATTATACTGTTTAAGCGAAAACCACGCGGCGGAATGTTGGGAAGGGGGCGGGGTGTACTTAATATCCTTCATCCCGACAATAACACTTAGTTGAGCAAACTCGATTGTCTTTAAGCCGGCGGGCCCTTTGCGCGGCAAAGGAGCAAAAGGGAGGACGTACCTCCCACTGCCACAACAGCCTCCCTCTTGGGCGCAGGAGACGCCTCTATTTAAGCACCTGCTTAAGTCGGCGTCACCGCCGTCGAGATAAACCCCGGAATTATGGTTGAACCCTTCTAAAAGGGGTGAGGCACTTCCTTCCCAACGAGCGGTGAGAGGGAGGGAGGGGACTTATGCACAAACTCCGAGGGTACTTTATGTATTGTTCTGACAGTATCAGTCAGGGGACGGGCGTAAAGCTTTCTGTTACCCGAGATGTCGCCCACCACCCCACCCATGCTCGTCCAAGATAAACCGCTCTTAACAACCTCACCGATATTTTATTCCCTACCGATTTCCTATCCTCTCGCAGGATTGTTTCACCCGAATAATGGTAATATATTCATAAAGCGTAGTCTGTTTTAGTTCTTTTTTATATTTAACGCTGACAAATATAAACGACTACTGGGCAGGAGATAACCTTCCTCGCCCGGCGCCATTAATCCTCGGGGGTGTTGACAAGGGATCCATAATTTACGGCTGACGTGTGGATAAGACTATGGTCATCCGAGCCTCACACATATCCTTATGGAACAATGGAGGGAACGAGCCGCATATTGGCGTCAGTCCGAGTTTTATTAACACTTTAAATAATGTTTATTTATTTTTACACCAAAATAGATTTGGGATTCCACAGATTGAAAGTTAAATTTTCTAGTTGCAATCCTTGGTGTTTTCTGGAATAACCTGGAATAACAATATAGCTGGGCCAAAATAATCCTCTGATTTCCATCAGTAGCATTCCGAAACTATGTTAACGGACGCGAAAATTCGAAAGGAACGTGTAGTGTGCCAGACCAAAGAGTAATTTATAGGGTATAAGAAGTTTCGCTAGTCTGGAGATAATTACCGTCTGGACACGACCTCTGAAACTGTGCCCCTTTAAGTACTCCTAAATATCTGAAATTGATCTAGATTTAATTCTAATACCGTTATCGGAGGGGAGAGAAAAAATAAAACAGAATAGAATTATATTGCCCGGCAGTTGTCGGGCTGTTTTACAAATAGATGATTTCTGAAGCGGGCGTTTGACTGAGCCCGCCGCGTTCGGGTCGATCGGAAAATTACCTGGAGCCACGCGATATCCACCCCAGCCCCCGCTTTACAAAATGGGGGCCGATACCGGCATGTAACCGGCCCGACACATGAACCAGACTTTCAGGCACTAAAATAAACTTAAAGCGATTCAACAGTAGATTTTTTTATATTCGCCCGGCCATTGGTAGTTGGCGGTGCAGAAAAATCAGGACCCTTCCTACTGATTTCGATGTTATAGGAAAATCGAATACACAATTCGAAACTCAAGTTTCATGTAAGTTCGTAACACACTTCGGAATGTATTTTAAGTCGCGAATTATGCTCATCGTTTCTTTGCGATATTTTGGAGAATAACAGTTTCTATTTTGTCAATAAGATGTACAATAATAATAAAATAAACAACGGTTTCTTCGCTTCAATAATTTATGCATTGTTCGGGACACACAACTTCTAGTATGTGGTGGCAAAAACGTTAAAGAAACATAAATGGCAAAATTATTATAAATGATAATAAACAAAATACCGTGGCGTTATCGAAATCCGCGCAATCTGTCGCCTACTCGCTTGCGAATTAAACTGCTCCTTTAACGCAGTACGGAGAAAAAGTTGAGTCAGAGGCAGTTGAACCAGCCGCGGGCTCAGGTATCATGCCACGTATTATATTTTATTAATATTACATTATTATTTAAATGTTATTTAATTTAATGTAATTTAAATAATATTATTATTCATAATGTTCGTAATGGACTTTTAATAAATGATTTCTTTTATGGAATATGCAAGACACATTACTGGTTTGTACTCTCCTAGCAATATGCAGCCAATTAAGAACGACTAATATTTTTATAATAATAATAAATGTTGATTACGAAGATATTAACGTATTACTCAAAATAATTTCTATGTTTCTACTTATTGTTTCTGTTGCAGGAATAGGTTTATATTTTAAACTTACCTATTATTTGAAAGTTACCAAAACTCTCAGTACCAACCATATTTAATAATACTGACGTAGTAATTTCGAATACTGATGGTCGGCTGCTTAATGTCGATCATCAAATTGTGGAACCTACAATTTCTAATGGTAATCGTCATTTTACCAGTGCCAGGGAACTGGTTTAGGCGAGGCAACAAGCCGTAAATGTAAACGTGTACCCAGAAGTAATTTTTCCCGAAACGTTGTCAATATTCCCATTGAAGACTTTCGATAAACATTTGTAGAAAGGAGACGGCTGAAAATGTTTGGCCGAGTCGCGACTGTGTTCTGGCCGGGTGGGTCAACACGGCGCACAGTGTCAACACTGAAAGGGGCGGGCGAGTTTCGGCGCTTTTGGGGGAAGTTTCCCCTCCCTCCCTCTATCGCTCCCTCACTCCATCGCCGCTATCCGCCGAGTGGTTTCAATTTGGTTAATACCTCCCCCATTCCGTTTGAAGCCGGAACAGAATTTATCGAACGGCCGTCTTTGATCGGCCCGACCGAGCCCCGAAGCCGGAATTCGTGGGCCGCGAATTAAATTTTAAGTCGTCGCACGGATGATGACACCGCTCCGTGACAGAGACGGCGCTGCCTAATAGTGTTAACCTTTAATAAATATCAGACGTCAATCAGACCGAAACGGCAGAAAGCGTGGGCGCGCCATTGAATACGACGGAACCAAGTCGCACAAAGCCCAGAGAAAACTGACCGCTGATATTCATTACCGTTCATTCTCTCCGGACACGAGCCGTTACCAGTCATGAAAATGATTTTAATATATATACGCTCCTTAATCAAACAAGACAATTCTTGCCGCGAGCAAGAACCTTCTGTATGCAGAATACTCCATAGTGTGGTACATAAAAGTTGTAATTATTTCCGCATAAATAATCGCGACACGGAAAATAATTATTCCAAGCCTACGAAAAGGAAAAATGTATTGCCAATCAAAAGTTATAATAGCTCCACTGTTTAATTTTTTACTGCACGACTATACAGTAAACTGAATGAGCGAGTATTCATTTCAAATATGGTACATTTCACCGATGTATTATTTATTGTTTTTTTTTATAATTATTACCTACCTAACGCTGCACGCATGCAGCCAGAAACGTGACCGCGGTGGAATATATTTTGCTTCGATGTATAGTTCTCGAGCAGCGTGACAGCGTAGTGACAATGGGATAGTCGGGAGCCGTTTTTCGTACCTGGAAGGTGTACCGGTGTTGGGAACGGGCCCGAATACTTGGGCGGGCTGGGACTAGTAGACGGAGCCGGTTCGTGACAACTACTCGAACCGATAAGTTAGCGTATTTAATCGGGTATCGGGTTACTAGCTGCACCCGGGGCATACCTCACGCGATACCACGGAGGAGTCGCTCCCGTCTCACGCACTTACACCGCCCCCGCTTTCCCCTCGCGTAGTCTTCGCCCGGACGTAAAATCCATATCCAATTTAAGTTTTTTCTTCCTTTCCCGACTGAAAATAAATCTAATTATGAGACAATTACTTCGGCGAAAGTAGGAGCCCTAACCCTTAAAGCAGACCGCGTGAAGAACCAATCAAATTTCTGATTCTACTTTTGAATCAACTACTGTGGCCCGGTGTTCGTTGTACTCATTCAAATCGCAGCTCTGCCGTCAAATAAAACATATATATTATGACGTTTAGACAGTAAACCAAACTGTCTTCGCAAAGGAGATGATGTGGATCATTTTTCTGGCATCAGTGGTGTTCTTTGAAAAATTTCTATGTATACATCGTAAAAACTCAATTATGTTTTGAGTGACGGATTTGTGATATTGTGTGACCCTATATGTGATAGAGAAATCTGTTTTGTCACGATTAATAAAACACTCCGCATATTATTTATTATTAATATATTTTCATAGTGATTCGTGCTTATACTCAAAATGTTTCAAACGTCAGCCGGAATCTAGTCAGATCCATTTCGAGTGATAAGAGCAATTAATAAGGAGGCTAAGCAGCTTCCAGACATGGGGGTTGTAAAGGAAGGGGCGGCCCTCTTGTGGGGACCGATAATCTGTCACTTCCGGTGCCCAAACCGGCCCCCTCCGCCCATAGTCCTCTGTTCACGGTTTCCCCTACGGACCCAGAATATCGAGGAGCCAAAGTAAAAATAGAAAAAGGCGTAGGACATAAATAAATAAATGTATATTAAATTCAATTTAGCCGATTAAAACTAATTTGAACAGACGGGAGTATATTTTCATATTTCCTTTTCGAGGTTCGTTAGTTTTTATTAAATGAATTACCGCCAGGAAATTTTTAGTAAAGCAGCGAGTAGAGTAAATCCGACCTATGTCCCCTTTTTATCTTTAATCCCCCGACTCCCTTGTTATCTCGCATTTTATCCTTCCATCTGGATCCGGAATCAAGGCCCGCCCAGTAGTCCTATATTAATCCGACCCAAATTAGAGAGCGGGCGGGGTCAGGGTAAATTTGTGCGGATTACCCCCGGGGTAATTCATGAGCTGGCCCACCGGGTAAGCCGCTGAATCACCCGCGAATTGCGTGCAGCCTAATCTTAATATCTGGGATACACGGCGGCCCCCCTTTCCCCTCCTCCACGCCGTATCCCGACCTGTCCTGTACCCGAGATTACTCCGAACACGGTCCCCGGGTGGGGCAGCACTGGGATTAGGGGCAAGATGATACACTCCGCCGCCTTATCACTGTTATCATACCGATTCAGCCACAAACGCATTAGTGCGGCATGAATTAAACATAATTCGGAGGTCGGAAACTGCTTATTAGTTATCTCGACTAAAATAAATTTTCCTATATTATTTATAAGAGAGTTTTAATATTGGGAAGGAAGAATATGCAAACTGGACTATACTGAAATCACTAATAAAATAGTATCACCGACCGAATAGTATAGTGGGGCTGAGTAACGGTGGCAAATAAAAACGTGGTTAGAACATCTGTTATTCGGATTGTCCTTTTCGGGCAGTACTGATTCACAGCCAGCCCGGATTCCGCTAAAACCGGAAACCTTGGCAAGGCCTGTTAGGCCGAGGTCCGTTCGACCGCAGCCCGCTCCAACCTGGCTCCGGCCATAAATTATACAGAGAAAGGTTTAGGTTGTTTATCCCGGGGATTCCTCCGAGTAAAGTAGTGGGTGGCTTGTGTGGAGGAGGACGGAGGGAGTGTATTTTGTCTGGCCACGGGATAAGACCGGGCCCATTAGTGCCCGGCTAACGCCGGCTTTAATATATCGCTTTTAAAGCCTCCCTTTCCTTTTTCCCCCCCTACAACACTTAATTGACCCCTACGCTTTCATCCCTTGCGGACAAAATAGTATGGAGGACGAGACTGGAGGTAGCAGCTGTGCACCCGCAGCGATTCATTGAGACGCGGGCAAAAATGCTCCTCTGGCATACATCTGCCGCGCTATATACTCAACCGCTAGAGACCGTTATGACTATCGTTTTCAAATAGGGAATATCCGATATTTTATTATATTGAGATAATTACACTCAGGAAGTTTACCCCCTATAACGATTTAGTAGATGTATTGACAATAAACATATCACATTCCTGAAAGCATTCGATTAATGGAAAGTATGTTTCTGCCAACAACGATCTTGTTAAATACATACACATTTAAAGTATGCGACACTATTAAAAAATAAATAGGATAACGCAAATTAGTAATTATGAGAGATATAAAGCGGAATCATTATTCTCAATCATTACACGGAAAATTCATAATTCAATTAGGAGGATCTCCGACTTATATACGGTTATATATTGACTGCACACGTTAATTTCAATCGTAATACTTGAATAAAAAGAAAATTAAATCGGATGAAACAATTTCCTAATGTAGTATTAATTCATTTCATACCTCGGTAAGTTAAATAAAAATACCTCCGGGTACGCTACAAAGGGAGCGGGATTTTGCAGAATAAACTCAAAAACACAGAGAGCACTGTCTCGCAAAGTACGTCCTCTCTCCGAGAACTTTTCAAAGGCATTCCTCGTTTAATAAATTATAATCAATGTCGCTTCCAAAACTTGGCTCAAAGAACCCTGCTCTGAATTCGAGTCAATTTCTAATAAGATTAATTACTCGAAAGGAAATTTCTCATTACGGACATTCTACCCGACATCAAAGGGGGCCGAATTTAAGCCCTGCGGTCACTTTTAGGGCCTGGAGAACCGACCACCGCTTACCCGGCATGAGACAACTTGAGCTAATTAAATTTGGGGATTTTTTTAAATAATGAAGTTAATTATAATGCCCTTCTAATTCCTTAAAATGAATAGTTTTAACGAACGAATTTTCTTGCGAGTTCCTGTCTCTGCCCGCTAGTTCAGTCTTTTGCTAGATCGGTTTCGGGTGCTAACTGTCTTCAGCATTTTTTCGCACTAACTGTCAGTACGATTCTGAGTTACAGTGCAGCGGCAATGCAGATAGGATACTCCACAGACAACAAAGATCCTTAAACGGACAAAATTAACTTACCACGCTCCGAATGTGCATTCGCTTGAGGAGTCTGAACTATGTGGCAATTAAGCGTAGCGTTTTGGATGGTCATTGTGGGAAACACAACGCGAAATGAGAGTGGTGAATGCGGAGGGTAAAATGACCGCCGGGAGTAGGGCCTGCCGGACTACCGATGCTTGATTTATAAGCGGGACAGCTTGGGCCTACTTATCGCAGCATCTTTCTCCGCCTCACCCACCTTTCGCAATTACCGGTTTCCACGACGCCTCCGCCTCTCAGATTAGATCTAATTCGAATTTTAAATATTGAATCGGCTCCCGGAGCTCCGCTACGCCCGGCCAAGACGTAAGCCCGGAACGCACGTCAGCCGTGCGGATTAAGGTTCGGGAGTTCACGTGGGAGATATAATTTCGACTGGTAGATCCGATCTTCTGACCGATCTAGATCGAAACTTAAATCGACTATTAAAAAGCATTAGGTTTTGTAGGTTTCTCTGGGAAACGTCTTGAGCGAAGGCAGTTTCAATCAAATAATGCCGGGTTGGCGTAGATTAGAGCAGGTAAAGTATTGATTCTGGATCGATTTTTCTCAATTGCAAATTTATATAGTCGGAAAGTTAAATTCAATAATGAATATCGACACGTAATTTTAACCATACAAATTTCACATAAAATTCCCGGCGAAGTAAAATAAACATTTACGATAAACCTTTCAACGCTATACGAAGCCGTATATGTATTCTGGCGTTGGTCTATAGGGGCGGTAGTTAAATCCCCTTCCCACCCCCTCAGTATCTAAAAACAGAAATCACAATTCAACACGGGGCGCGTTTTCCTCAAAGGATTAATGCCCATATTAATTTGACGCGGGGCCCGACACGTTTTTCGCTTTAGCCGGCCACTCGATAGGGGCGGACACGCCACTTTCGGATAAAACCCAGGGTAAAAACCCCCCGCCCGCCGCCCGCAACCAATAATAAAAACCACGGCCGTAATTATGATATGTGAACACAGTTAAATGTTCACAAGCGATAACTATATTCGGATCCGTTCACAATTAAAGCGGCCGTAAAGATTATAACGAACACTGGTATCAGTGGAGGCCCCGCATTAAGCCAGTTACCGAGCGGCGTCCATTACTGTTCGGTTCCACTCCGGCTTTTTGTTCCGTTTACAAATCGGGTATTTTTTGTTTCCTTCTCGGGTTTTTTTCCCTCGGGAGAAGATAGAGTTTTTAGTGCCGGGAAAGAATCTGGCCCGGCACCCAATTAAGATTAAGCCTCTAATGGAATGCCTGCGGGAAGTAAATTAATACTTAACTTCCATTTAAAAAAGTCTATTCCACATATTTCAATCAACGAGTTGATTTATTCAATGACCTAGGGCGGACCATAAATACAATAACGTATTGTTGCAACGAGAATAGTATATATTATTTTACTATTTTGCATTTCTTTTTATGATTTACCCGCAGATATAAATGGCATTGTTAAATGCGCTAAGGATTTGTCAATCTCCTATCTTCAGCTAGCGAGGGTGTTGATTTATCGAGATTATACTTAATGTCCCGTTCAAGTGTTATCTTTACTTTCAACCCCAAGTTCGGAATGTTTTATTAATGCATTACTCGAGAATGTTCATGCCACAAAGCACGCGAAAATCTTTATAGCGGTCCTCAATAGTTTATATGATTCGTTGCCGTTACTTATACATTAAAGGTTTATAGTAACTGTTGAAAGTTTCTACACAAAACAGGATTTACGGACATTTTCGAATACTGTCGTGTTAAATTAAGGAAATTTACCAGCAGGAAGTTTGGTTCTCGAATCAAAAGGGAGCTACGGTTTACAGCAATGTAAACTTTATCCGTCTTATCAAAAAGAAATTTTTCATATCGTAAAAACAGGCCGGGTTATATTGCGCCTTTTTACCCCCTCCGTGGGAAAAAGGGGGTTGAATGGGACATTCTGTGTGGCGTATGGAAAGAATAAACTAGGGAGGTGGGCAATATACCGAAAAAGAGAGGGACGGGAGAGGGGCGGTGTAGGGGAGGGGGACTTCTAAAAATGTGACGAAAATTTTTTCCGTCCCACGTGAGCCGGCAATATTCGGGGCCGCCTTTAAGCAGTAAAAAAGGAGAGTGCGAAGGCCGCTGCCTAGGTTGATTGTCTAATTTTATCCCCCTACAAGCCCGACGGGGTCAGGCACACGTTCCAGTGCAATGAACTGATTCTGGAAGACAATTATTATCAAAACGCCTTCTAAATTATTTTTAACTATTACCTACTACGTGAGCAATATATTTTCCGATATAGTGGTTTATTCCGTCGGAGTTTGTCCGAAATAATATTGCCTGATATTTTTACTACATCTTTTCAATAATGTAATGAATATGACAAGGCTCTTATTTCCGTTTACTGAACCTATTAAACGAAACGTTGTACCATTGTTGAGATTTAACTTATTGTTTATCAATTGCACATGATTAATTTAAGTGATTATAAATTTTAGATATTTGAATAAATGAAAGAGGCGTTAAACTTCTGCCTTCCAGATGTGGACATTCCTTACGGGCATTGAGTTGGTTCCGGAATCAAAGTAGACTGCGTTAACGGCAAAAGTTGCGGAAAATAAATAAGGTAAAAAAGGTTGGAGAGGAGAGAGAGAGAGGCAAACAGAAAGAGTTTGGAATGGTCGGGGAGTAGGGAGTTGGCGGTGTTTACTCCTGCGGGGGATGTTTCAGTTAGCCTTATTGTTTATTCGTTCCCAGCAGTCGGTTGTTTGCTTTACTTCGCCGGACAGTTCTGTTCGAAAAGGGAACCGAACAACCTGCACCAAAGAGGGGGATTTACGGAAAGTACAAATCCGAGTGTTTTCATGTTGATTGCAACAAACTAGAACGCTTTGTTTTGGGGTTCGGCTCAAGATAGGAGTTCGTTAAACTTTCAAAACTATTCGCAGAAAACAGAACAAACAAACATTTGCCTAACAAGCTTGTAGCAAAGCGAGGTAATTAAGGATTATCACACTATTACTGTGCTGGTATACAGTGACAGTTATTGTTATTTTAAGTACCCCTTCTGGGCAAGATGGGGTGCTTGCACCCCTTCTAAGGGGTGGTAACCCTGAGTTGTCTACTCTCAATACCTTTGTTGCAGTGGATGACTTTTTCGTCCGATTTAGTAACTCTAATAAGACTAATTGAAATACCACTGTTATAATTAAATTCAATACTCAAGGATGTCACTTTGAGATTGCAGTGAAGACACAATACCAAAGATAAGGCGTTCTGTTTAGACGATCTGTTGTCGCGGCCATCAGTCTCAGACCGTTCTTGGTCTTGAATTGTAAAACCGTCGGGGCTTTTAAGACCGCTTTTCTAAACATCTCCCTCTTTTAATAGAACACCGACCGGTAGTCCGGGGCTGGGTGAAGTTGTAGAAAGGAGACGGAGAGAGAGAGGGAGAGAGGGAAACAGTATACTAATTAAGGGGGAGCGAGAGAGACAGACAATGGCAGGATACACAAATCTGCCTCGCCGCCGGTAAATCTGGTCACATGTGGCGACGGCGGCCTCTCTCTACCTACCTATCTCTTTCCCTCTCCGTCCTTCTCCAGTCATCGTTCTCTTTCTCTCTCTCTCCTCTCCGCTCTAAGCCAGTATCTGGCTTCCGTCTAATTGGGGAACCTAAGGAGGGAAGAAACGGAGGGCGAGGTTTTCGTCGCCCGAAACTCGGTCCCAGGAAGATAAGTTTGTAAGGGGACAAAAAGAAGGCTGTCCCTCCTATGCATAAAAGTATTCAGAGCACGCCCGGTTCTGTCTTTCGATTCGATCAAGATGTACAAAATTCTCTAATGTTTCATAATAACAGATATTATAGAAGTAAATAGATTGCAGTTTTTTGCAGTAAACCTTTCTTCTTCATCACTGAAACATATCACCGAATCCTCCAGGGATTTGAGTAAAACTGGGTTTATTCGCTAGTGATAATGATAACAGCAGTCCACAAGGGTAGTTAATATTATGACAGCCAATGGAGAAAGGATTTTTCAAATAGCTCATCTATCACCAGAATAAAATAGGATTGTCACCACTTCGACCAGTAATAACTAGGTAATGTTGAGACTGGAGCGGCGGGACTTATATAAATGCATTGAAGCGGCTATTAGGGAAGGTCACAATTATAGGAGGGAGAGTGACGAACGCAGTTATAGAGACGTACCCCGAGGGTAAGAACACGTGTTGTTATCTGTTTGGAGGGTTAGGTAACTATTTCAACCTCACTATCTATCCCTCCCTATTTCCTCGCGGGCGGGGAAGCCGGATCACCCCTTATCTTCTCTTTCGGCGAGGGGTGTCCGGGCGCTAATAGGGATTGTAGCTAGCGAAAGGGAGGTGGAGGCTTTGACTAAAACTCCGGGTATTTTCGGTATCCCTTCAATGCCAAATCCGTCAGAGAAGGTTAAAATAAACTCAGCCACTAAGCTGCCCTAATCTTGTGGAAACCAACCGCACTAATACCCGAGATTAAATGACTTTCATACCTTTCTATTATGGTGTCTCCTTTGGTGTACTTGAATATGGTTGAATGAAAATAACGGGAATGTGGACATTAATCCTGGCCTGAAGCTCTATTCCAACGAGACATCCTCTTACCTCATATTTAACTCTTTCTCGAAGAAAGACAAATTCACTAATATTTCACTTTAACCCGTTCTATTTACCTTCCCGCGTGAGATAAAAACAAGGCAAAAATATTCATTTAAGATATTAATTTTAATATACTTATGTCAGGTAGTCTGAGCATGGGGGGCCCTCTTGTAGGACCTACCCAACTTGTTATGTTTCTGAAAGTGTAGTAGAGGTAGCGCGCAGTACAGAGAACCCAGCTGCTGTTTGTCGGAAGCGGAGAAGACGGACTCCTCGCCCACCGGACCGCGGCCCCAGGTGGCACCCAACCGAAACTCTTTATGTAATTTTTCAGTCCTGAAAACATGTAGCCTTCTTGAAAAGAGGATGAGGAACTGTAGGAACTGAGGTCCGAATATTTACGGAGGTGGTGCGAGTATTGGCATATCGTGAACCGTTCCGAGGTCTCGGGAGTGGTTTCGTCCTGGTAGTTGGATCTCGAGGCGCAGGACGGACTGCTAGCGGGGCTTTGCCCTATCCCGGATCCAAAAACATCCCAGTCAGCCGATTCTTGGTTAAGCTCGGAGATGGCCCTATTCGGTTCCTCGTAGTCTCCTCCAGGTGTTGGGGTGTTGAGTGCTCGTCTCGTGAGAGAGCTCCTCATCTTCCTGGAATACTTTTTGGCAGTTTTTTGCCTTTGACTACCGGCCTGGACGAAACTGTTCCACTGCCTGCAGAACCAGAGCGGGCCTAGCGTCTTGAGCCTCTTACTGCTCTCGTGAACCGCTTCCTCGGCTTTCCTTTTCTTCGAGAGGCGTCCCCTCCTTTTCCTCTTCGACTCCACGCACAACTTACACCTGAGTATTTCTTTCCACAGCGACTGTTTCGCGAGCGGGCCAGTTTTTTTCCTCCCGGTGAATTTCCATCTGAAGATCGCCGCCCGTTTTCTAAGAGCGGCCGTTAATCGCCTCGAACATCCTGCAGTTTCGCAACTGAAAGCTTTATTCGCACTGTCGGTACGGAAACGCTTGCCACCCGAGGACAATTTTACCATATTTTTATTAGCCGAAGTTACTGTAAAGGGGGTCGTTTTTTGTTATTACCAGCGATTAAAATTTCATCGAAAGAAAATTTATCAGCACCAATTTTCTACGGAAAACAAATAATCACCTGACCAACAATAATAGAAACATTATTGGGTTTTAAAGTACTAATATAAATAGGGAAATATTTTTAAACGCGAACGTAATTAAATTACGATTTAATTCCTGTACTAGGAATTGACATTAATAGAAACACGACATAAC
Organism: Lethocerus indicus; assembly: GCA_019843655.1. Classification (NCBI taxonomy): domain Eukaryota; kingdom Metazoa; phylum Arthropoda; class Insecta; order Hemiptera; family Belostomatidae; genus Lethocerus; species Lethocerus indicus. Next base: position 21,325,092 of record JACDQD010000005.1, on the reverse strand, counting down.
TAGGCCCAAAAACAATAACTTCGTACAACATGACACGTGCTCTCTTCTCTACTAGATATAAATCATCTGTTATATATAGATTGCGTAATGAAAATATAATTTTAATAATTTAATATTGCGATATATATAGATTCCAGATGTTATCCAAATCGCAGAAGTATTATAATAATAATGATCAACTAAAAAGTACTGAACTAAAACTGCTGTCCAAACTCAATTTATCGGCCTATGTGGCCAACCACCCGTGAATCGCTGCAACGGGGGAGACAACAATTAATTTCCAAAAATAAATATGACAATGAATCACCCGCAATAGGGGCCTCGTCGCGCCCCATATCATCCAATTTGATCGTATTATGCTCCGCTGACATCGGTCGGAGGAGAACAACAAAAAACGGAGAAAATGTCCAGAGGGAGGAGACGCTGAAAGCGGATCGGCATCAAATTTGACTAAGGCGGTAATCGCATTTGCGAGCCCAAGGGTTTTCCATCTCTCGGACTGTGGGGCCTAGACAATGGGAAGTAGCCCCCTATATCTGCTCCCCTATATGCGGTAGGGTAGGGTCCCCCCCTTCCTAGGATGGGGATCCCGCGCGATATCCAAGCCCCACACTCGGGTTCGGGCCTAATCGACTTAACCCTCCCGCTGATGGAATAAACCGCAACCCCCCCCCCCCGACATCCCCAAATTGGAAAAATTGAAAATCCCTAATGGAAAATTAAATAAGGTCGCTCCTATCGAAGCTTCAAACTGGGGGGGACCGAAATGAGCCAAGGGCGGGGAGAAAAAAGAAGGGCTCTGCAAAAACCGGCGGAAAAAGTCAACAGGGAACATAAAGGGCAGATTTGAACCGGGGCATTATCTGCACACCTTCACAACCAGAACTCATTTGGAGGTAGCGCAACGGTTCCAACATTTATAACAGTTTATTGGTACCTTTTAAATTACGCTGAATAAGAGTACCTAAGAAGCATAAGACGTTTAAATATATTTAAGGATAAGTCAAGAATTAATTTAGCAATGAAAATAATAAAATCATTACGTTTACATTAATAGTATAATATTTACATAAAATGTATTAAAACACTAAATCTCAATATTTCTTTAAAAACATTATTCTTTATGTTGTTCTTAATAGTTACACTAGTTATAATGGATGTACTTTTTTAAAAAAGCTATAAAATAATCAAAAAGCACTTTTAATTTCAAACTACTGAGTGCAACACATTGATAAAAATGTATTCTGAAAACAGTATCCCCAACGTCATTTTCCTAATAAAATTTCTGGGTCACGCGGCGACTGGCGTTCCACCGTGTAATTTCTGAGTGAATTGCGATGCTGAGGCATCACGTAGCCCGTCTCGGTCTCCCCGGGGAGGAGCCCGGCCTCTATACACAGGCAACGCCGTGTTGCTTTTGCTCCGGCAGATAAAAAGGAGATTGCGAGCTGATTTCGTTTCCGAAACGCAATAAGAGTCCTCGCCGCCTCCTCCACCCCTCCTCCTCCTCCGGCCCACCGCAGCAAACATCATTCCGTAAGGGAGTTTTACTTCGCGCCCATCTAATGCTACATCCCGATAATGACATTCCCACTGATCAGGGGATGAAAAGGAGGGCTATGACTCCTTTTTTGCTCTGTCTTATATTTCTTATATACACGATCTATCATTTCTTCTATAAATTAAATGAAAATAACTGAGGCAACATACAGACGTTGTATTATATATTTAAAAAATAATTATTAGTTTAATCGTTAGGCTTCTGCTACAGTTTAATTCAATATTTGTAATTAGAGTCGGATGTCGACTGTGCTTATCCTTGAAAAATTAGGTTGTACAGTAGAGGAAAGTGAATAAGAAAGGTACTCGCTAGTTCTCGAAGAGCTGTATTCTCAACACAACTACTTATAAGTCTACGTTCCGATTATGTGTTTATATAGGCATATTCCACAGTACCTACTTGAAGTATTCGAAATAAAACTTGATTTTTCTTTTGTTATAACCATACCTGCCGGTTGATGAACATCAACGATCTTATACTTGTACCCGATATCGGCATAAAGCCACATCAATCAGGATCGCGAATTCCAGCGATAAAGGCCCTTACCTGAAAAACACAGAGAATGGTCGTGTCAATATTTTTCAAAGATTTACATCTCACGGGGAAACAACATGGGCGGAGGAAAAGCGCGATAAAATAGAACGGACACTGAGAGCCGTAAAATGCTTAATAAAATTAAACACTGTTTATTACCCGTGGAGAAGACAAAGGGAAGTCGAAGAACACAACACGGGAGGACTTAGTGAGAACAATAAGCCGTAATACGATTTTACGGCGAACCGTAAAATTCCACTCGGAGAATAGATAGAGAGAGTGAAATCGTGTAATTATGGCGTTACCGGTCGTAAATTGACTCCCAGGTTTAGGGGACTCGGAAAACAATACTGTACGCTTAAATTCCGAGATAAAAGTGAATTTCGTTTTACGATTAACCCCCGAACGTCTCTGAAGGCCTATAAAATATGACTGTCGAGGAGAGAAAATTAGAAAAAACTAATTAGTTCAACTAATCAAAGAAAGTCCAGTCAGTTTATTGATATGGGAGAACTAATTAATTGAAAAATCACAATAAATCAGTGTTATAACCCTATTATGCTGGAGATTAGAACGTTGTTACGTTATCGCCATATTCAATAGATAATAACTTGAGAGAATTTATTTTTAGCCGGAGTGAAGGCGGTATTAGGGCTTCATCAAAAAAGGGAGGGGGCGAAGGGGGGCCTAAGGAAACTGAAAGAGATTTTTCTCAGAGGCGAAATAATTTCTCCCGGATCCAATCGCACTACCTAATTCCTTTTCGCCTTTCCAAATAACGCCCCTCCCTCAATATCTCTTCTGTCAGAATTACTTTTCTTTATAAAAATTTCCCTTGAAAACTTATTATTCAGAATTCGCCCTATGATGGAAGCACGGAAGAGCTTGAACGACTGAAGAAGAGGAATATCATGGGAATTGATCTTTAATCCAGAACGTTTCTTCAGTAATTCAGTAATAATTCCATAACAACAATTGAGGCTTTCTAAATGGCCCCGAAGATATTTAGGAATTTAGATGTGTCCTAATAAAAGTGCCTGAACTACGGTCTTAATGTCGTCAGTCCTGAAAAACAATCATTTCGTTATTTTATATTTTCTTTCACATTACTAGACTTAACACACGCGATAAGTGAGCGATTGAGTTTAAAACTAAAGGGTCGGAATTCGTCGGGAGTACAAAGATTAAACGAAAATCGTGTTTTAACGAACCGTACCGAAATGTGACCGCTGAAAGAAAACTCTGTAAGTGTGAGTGTTTTTTTGTGTGACGGGAACGCTCATTATCTATTTGACCCAGGCGTGGGGAGTGTAATAAAACCCGTATTAAGATAAGGGGCGGCCAGTCCTTGATGTGACCGAGGCGAAGGGCCTCCCCGAAAGAAGGACCGGCGAACTTGAATAATCGGCTCCACCCGATAAAGGGATCCCGACTGAGGTCACTCCTCCTAACAAACAGGAAAGGAGGAGGAGGAGGAGGAGGAGGAGGAAACCTTTGGGACCGTTTTATTATTGAAATTGGAAAAAGGCTCTTCGAAATCAGTTTGGCCCTAGGAGGAGCAGCAGGGCGGCACTGGTTAAAGCCCCAATGTAATACGGCGTAAGCCGGTGGGATTTTCACTCTCATAGGCTTTTGCAATTCGGAGAAATAAAATTCGCGGTTCGCCCCTATGTATAATTCACCATTTACGCCTTGAGAAACACCTGTCAAACTTGGCCAGTTGTATGTTATACAGGGGATAATTCTGCAAGGGTCAGAACAGAATGGACTTGCGTTTCAAAAACAAATTTCTAATATATTCATAAATATTTCAACGAAGCATTCATCGTTTTATGAATTGAACCTAACAAACAATAAATGTATGGCTCGGTAAATTTATGAACCTCACCAGTATAGTAATATTTTCCGTCGCAATAAGTTCCTCCAGTGGAGTGAAAACCTTTCGGGCAACCAACACAGAATAGTTGCGTGATTAAAAAAATCGCATGACTGAAAAGTTGCTCGCTATTCTGGTCACCGGGGGTTAAATAGTTATTTAAAATCTTGCCGACAACAATTCATGTTGGGTCGAACATTTTACAAGGAGGTCAGAATTTACACTCCCATCCTTGTAATCTGGTCGCTCAAGTGAGGAACGTTCGAGGAAAAATATTCATTTATGTCACGGGGAAGTGAAAATAGCCTCCCTTCCCCGTACGAAAAGTCTGGGTGCACTGCTACGGTGTTTTCCAATATCCAGGCAACGGTATAGCGGGCACGTGGCACGGAAGGGGCCTCCCCCATACAGTGTCCCACGAGTACAACAAAACCCTGGCCAATCTGTATTGTAACGAGGGCGGGACGTGTCCGGTTTCCCCTTCCCAGGTAATTTGCCCCGTTTCCCCTCCACCCCGACCCTGGATTAAAAGTGGACAATAATTCTTGGCCGTAAAACTAATCCGCAAGGAAGTTTGTGAGGGCGGGGGAGCGGCGTACGAGCGCGGTCAGCGGCCGGCCGGGGCCCTGTAATTGAGTTATGAATAAAAAGGTTGGCGGGGTCGGAGGGGCATCGAAAAATCGGATTTACGGGGGCCTCCCTCGCGCCGCACTTCCGCCGAGAATTTTATGCCCCACCGCACAAAACAGGATTAGAGGAGTAGATAGATCCCCCGCCCGCTCTAATGAAAATTATTCGAGCCCCCAAATTTATGGTTAAATCCCGGCCTTGGTTTGGCCGCGAGTATGTTCCGCTTAAGCCCGAGCTTTATTCTGAATTAAGCGCATGACGCGCTTCTTTGCATCGTTCTAATTTAAATAAACTTATTGGTGAAGTTTCTTCGTGAACAGGATGTAATGTTTCTGCACTTCGTCAACATACAAATGCGCCGGAGAGTGGAGGGAGAAAGGCTATTCCAAAGGCTTTATGTATATCCTGCTCGGGGGAAGGGACGTGGTTTGATTCATGTATATGATCCAAATCATCGGGAGCGGAGTACCCAGGAAGGCCGGGACCATTCGTCTGTCCGAAACCGGAAATGGAAACTTTCAACCCGACTTTTAATATCGTCACTGACCCGACCAGATTCTATTTGTGAACATGACATGCGCAAGCTGAAAACGTTCTTATTGTGTTGTTGCTGCTACGAATCCTACAACAAAAAACATGACGAGGGTTCCCCAATAAAAATGGTAATAACTTTCCCACTATTGCCCACAGAATTTTAATTATAATAATTTGCTCCGCCAGCCTATATTTAAACACTTTTAAAATATTTTAATGGGGAAGCGTAATAACTCTCGAAAATTAGTTTCGTTTTCAAGAAAATACTATACCGAATTAATCTCCCATCATCTTTCCGAAACAGTAACCGCTTACGGGTCTCGTTTTAAACGGGATCCGGCCGGTATCTATTATACTGATCTCGACATGGAAGGTAATTCTGTTCTCGACCTAGATACTTTAAATGTACAACCAAACCGTATTTGTAGGACCGATGATTCGTACTCTAGTTTTTTTTTAAATTTCTTGTAGTACAATTTGGTGAATTATACCCGCCACGATAATCGGTGAACCCCGGTCCGTAGGATCTAGATATACTGCCTTCAACGCGATCGGCCATTAATCTGACGCCGTTAAGTCCAGAAATAAAAGGTTATTTATTGGACCGAATTCTTTTAAATCAGGCAGTCCCGACACGTTGACCCTAGTGTTGGTCCGGTGCAATTTTTCAGGCCCCCCCTCCATCGCCGAAAGACCCGTCCATAAGTCTAAACAATGCTGACAACAATATAAACTGCCGCCTGAGGGAGAGAGAGAGAGGGAGAGAGGGAGACCCTTTACGTTGGAGTGATGTACACGGCTGATTTATGCACCGGTCGCTAACTCTTTCTGTGGCATTCATTCCGCTGAATCATTGTCTGGCATAACGCACCCGAATGTGTCGTGTAGACTATGCCTTTAAATATTCGATAACACTAGATAATTCAAAACTTATTTCCTGTTAACAACTGATCGAAATACTTGAGACCGATGGAGATATCACGAAGGCAATATATATCCGGGAAACAATATCCAAAAATATTATCAAGCTAATACAATCCGGTATATGCAGCTAATAACGTAAAACGGATACGTCATCACGCCAAAAATAAGTAATTTTGGGAACTCGATAGGATAGTGTGGCAAAATGCCCAAATGAATTATGGACCGCAGCCTCTGATAAATGACATAATACAGAAACAGTAATTCATAATAATCATTTACTAGCTCTTAGCGGGGCTCTCCTTTATTGCTCCGACCTCTTAATTGGTACAGACGACAAGACGTTACGGCTGTGTCGAAATAACTGGTGTGGTCCCAACAAATTGTGTTATGGAGCCATAACGCTCAATTCGCGGCTGGCCGTAAACTGCGGCCTAATGGGCCAGTTTGTGTGTGTGTGTGTGTGTGTGTGTGTGTGCTGTGTAACGGAGCGGTGCCCAAGCGTACAGGACCAGGCTGGTTGGTCCACGTAAATCATAGCTTTTTATTGCAGTAGTAAAATATGACGGCTTCATAAATATACGAAAAGAAGTCCCTTCGGCAGTTCTTACCGAGTGGGTAGCGCCGGGTCGGAACGATTCCGACGTGACCTGCCACATAGCGGCATAGATATGACCACCATCGCCGGATGGATATTAAGGACTGGATGATGATCGCTTACATATTAATGTTGTTTGATACGCTGTATTATTTTAACCGCGGGACAAAACCTATATGACGATGTCAATACACCATGCAAAAACACTAATGGGCCTAAATTTACCGATTAAACTAACCGATCGATTTCGATCACACAATGCAGGAATTGGGTCAAGCGTAACGACTGTCATAACGTGAGCCTTGTTTTCTAGACGTACATTCGACGCATTACCGAGTACATTACGACGGTACCTCATAGGACATGTGATCGGGGCCTTGAATTTTTCATCAAACGGTTAGAGACGATTCCGGGGAAGTCGAATGCATTTTTAATCGCGGCCAAGGCCCTACAGAATACGACCTATCTTTGTGAGCCGGTGAAATCCCACTGGTAAAAAAGACCTCCGATATCGTCTGCCGGGAGGCGGAACGATGCGCTCGAAAACAGACGTCGATGTTTCTTCTTTTTCCTCCGTCCCCGTGGCCTATCATTACCGGCAGAGGAGATAGAGATGAGAGAAGAGCGCGATGCAGAGAGTGAGCGGCCGATAATATCTTTGTGTCTCTATTCCGCCTACTGTCCTTTGTCTTCTGCCGCCCTTATAATATACCCCGGGACCTCTTTTAATAAGTCGGCCTCCATTCAAAGCCTACATCGCGCGTACATCAACGCCAGCACACGCCGACAGGCGCCGGGTTTATATCAAAAATTATAAATGCAAATATTCCCAAGCGGCAGTCTGATATTTGATTCACTTACAACGGTGCTATACTTGGTTATAGGTTATTATATTTGGTATTTAAAAAGTTAGCGAAGAGCAAATAGTTTGTGCCAAGGACGGAATTATTAACAATATATTTCAAAAATTCTCCGAGTAATTATAATCTCTAAAAATAGCGTCCACTATATAAGTGACCCAAATACGAAACGAGATCCCAATTTAACTTTTATTCTCTGCAAACAAGGCGTTATAATTACAAATTTACAGTTACGAACAATGGAGGGCGAGAATATAGGGCTCCCTCCGGACTGGGGAACAATACAGCGTAAATCGGGGAGGGTGTGACGCTCTCTGACTGGGGAGCGGAGTAACTGACCGTTAAAAAAGAATAATTAAGAAGATTTAATCTCGGGCGGTGGGACAAGAGCTCGTTTGATATTTATACACCTGGAGAACATTGTGCTCGCCCTGATGGGACGTTGGGGACAAAAGGGGGCAAAAATGGATTGTTCCTTAAGATAAGGCCGGACAAAGGGCCCAGCCACCAAATTATCTCCCCGGGGAGAATCATAATTCGCGCTGACCCACGACCTACGAGGATGAGGCGTCTGGGTTTTACGCCGTTGGGTTTCGAAAAAACCCTAGTTTGTTCCTCGTTGAATGTCCGCTATCTTCAGGATAAAGCCACCGCACTCATCATTCTTGCGGTTTTATGTATTTACTCGCTTGAAATCCATATCATTCATCAGGTCATGTTAATCCACTTTTACCTTCCGGGGAAATAAAATTAAAACAATATAAAATTGTATAATAATTACATTCGTATTCATCCCTAATCCTGCAACGAATTTCTTATTCTTTTTTCTGTCGTCAGTTTTAAACAAATCTGCCGGTTCTTTAAGCGGAAAACGCAATTTACTTGGCTTTTAAAGGCGCCTCGAATGAATCGCCCTCCGGGACTTTTTGTTTATGTAGGTCTAATAACTCGGGGTTGTTTCCAAATTGGGGCGTATAACTCTGTTCGCGGTGCCCGTGACACTAATACGCCGGGAATTACACTGGTGGTGGTAGGTGGGGCAATTTAACGCCGGCATCAATTTCTTTTTCGGTGCCCGCCACACTCGGCCAAATTGGATTAGAAGAAGCTCGGGTCGGCCCCGGTTAATTGTCCGGCCCCGCACCAGCCCCCGGCTTCTTGTTCCAATGAAGATAATGCCACAAACGAGGTTCGATTTGTGCCAAGTGGGGGCCGAGGAGTTTGTACACTAATTAAAGTCCTAGAACCGAATTCATTTCTTTTATTTGGGTTCCCACTTTGAGAACAGCCATTTTAACACGAATAAATCATGGACAAACCTAGAATTTCAAATATAACGACCAAGGTATTCAAAAAATCAGAGAATGATGACGAATCGGAATAAGGTAATTAAAGGAATTAAAGGAAAGGAAAATATAAAGTACATAACATACAATTTCACCGATTTGTCTCCTTCGAAATTTCTTCGCCTAGATGTTCTTTTTTCCCTATTATATTTTATATTCTATTATTAATTATCTTGTTAATAATACATTTTGGTGTATACGTTTGTGTACATAATTTAGTATCAATGTGTGAAACCGCACTGTTCGGTGGAATAGAAAGCAGAATATTTTGTCGGTCGGGCGGGTTTAGTATTCATCCGGGCTCTGTCAAAAAAGGATTCCTCGATCAATCAACCGGATCAGTCCTAACTTAATCACTAACATTTCAAACATAAATTGATATCGATTCAGTTGTTTCAATAGAGGTGGCAGTTAATAATAGGATCGTCCCCATTATTCGAATTAATAATAAGATCTTCAGGTACTTAGGTAATTTACTAATTTAGGCAAACTGAAATTAAAACCTTAATGTTTTAAGGTAATTTCCTTTAGGCCTACATCCTGCTTGAATTTAATATGTCGTATAGAATATTATATAATTTCCGAGGCTCAGAACAGGGAGGTGGGGGGCGAGGGAAATTCATTTTGCAGAATACAGGAGCCATACTGGGGCAAGCGGTTCTCAAAATTGGTCCAACAGCGGAGAGGTCCGGGGTTGTGCCAGTGGACTACAACAAAGGGGGGGTAGGCCCGTCTGATGCCGGATGCTACCGCCATTAGCATAATAATACAGTGTGGACTCGGGCAGTGACACGCGCCCCTCAACCCTCGCCCCAGGACCTGAGATGTCCTTCCAATTACCACCAACCCCCTATCGGTTTGCACAGATGACGGCTACAAACGGGGGCGGGCCACGATAAATAACATGCAGCCCTAGATAGGCTACGTTCCAACAGGCCCCCCCACAACCCCAGACCGCAACACGGGGTCAATTCGCGCTGCTGAACAACCCACCACAGCCAGCCTCGATGGCATCCAACTTTTGTTACATTTACCCACTCTTATCGAGCCCTATCATCGTGCTCTAAACTCCAATAGGTATAAATACTATTCGATAGCATACCAACGACCACGTTAATGCGTGAAGAATTAAAGAAGAACCCTATGAGGAAACTGATAGAAATTTTTACGCTGTTGCAGATATTTTTTCGGGAGCCCGCGAGTATTAGAAGTATAATCAATCATGGGATATTTAGCACCAAAATAATTACACGTTTATATAATCTCTTGGAAAGTTTCTATTAGGAATTATTTATATCGCACATTTATACAAAAATGAAGACCGAGTATAATAACTTTAATTTTAGTATTTCTACGATTGAATTATCGAACTTCGAAAATCCTCGAAAGTCAGACAGCGCTTGTATATCCGATGAAAGAGAGAGATGAGAGAAAGGGATGATTAGAGATCACATCGTGCGCACGGAGTTCTGTTCACGGCCTGAAATTCGAATGTAAACCCGGTATAAATTTGCCGGAAGTACGATAAATTCCCTCTTTTTTTGTCCGTGTTCCCCGGGGGCGTTTCCGGGTCCGGCGCGGCCGATAGGGGAACGAAACGAGTTAATGGTGGGTCCGGGGACCCCTCAAAATAGCGCCATAAATTCAAGGCCCCAAACAAGGAGAGCCAACATTTCTGCACCGATGGAAACAAAAAAAAAACGGGACCAAGTCCGCTTTTTTCCCCGCGGGCTTTTATTCGTTTTATACCGCGGTAAAGAGACCGCGGCTCATCCCCCTCTCACCGCTGGAATTAAATTCCACGACGCGTGTCCTCCCCCTCTCGCATTTGATACTGCCGATGCATTTTTACAACGATTGCAAACAAAATACAAGGCTCCTTCTATGAAATTTACCCACCTCATCCGGCAATATGATTTTATTCTTATTGACAAATTATTTTACCAAATGAAACCTATTTAGTGTGTCACAAGTTATTTTGATTTATCTAATCTTACTATCGTGTAATAATGGGAAAGAAAATCATGTTACAGGGAACTTAATAACTTCCGTTCAATATAATCTCGTTTGTAACCCTCCCCCCGCACTATTATATATTCCGCGTATGCACCTAATTTCTCCCTTCTTGCGTAATTCAATATCAATGAACAAACTTAAAAGAACTAGAACTTCAGGTTCAACTAGAAATATAATTGAAGGGATATTTGATATTTCATTATTTACATGAGAGGATTTAATTTAAATCGATAAATCCTTCACGGTAGCGAAAACGCGGGCAATGAGGGCATCGTTTATGCAAGCTTAAATTGATATTAAAAACAATTACTAGGGAATATGCAAATATCTGGGTGGTTTATTCATAGTCAATTGTACAATGAATATTTATCGAACGGCCAGATGCGATAATAGTATTCAAAGCCGGAATTGTGGAGCCTTTTGTCGGTGTCGGTTCGACTCCTTTGTATATCCCGATTACACAGCTGTGACAACCGACGATGAGTTATCGCGCGCGGTGCATTGTTGTCGCCACGTCGCGTCCAAATATTTTGGGCATAACTGGGCCATAAAATCCGGTCCACTATAATTTTTAATGGCGAGGAGAGGGGAGCACCGGTAACGGTCTCAATTCATCCCCGTCCGACGGGACATTATTAAGAGTGAGCGATAAATTAAGTCGATCCCCGGCAATTAGTGACTATTTATCATGGCCATAACTGAAAAAGGAAAGAATATAAACGTTTATTATATTTTAAAACAACGCAATAAATCCATTATCTTTACTGCAAATTGAGGTGAATATATTTAAGGCGTACCTTCGTCCGCTTTATATTTCTGAATTTCATGTCCTCCAGCAACTGCGGTATAGTATAGTTTAAAACAGTAATAGAGTTGTTTCAATGCGGTTTAAAATACTAAATCCTGTGTCATTTTACATTGACTGCAGGTCGCTCAGACTTTGAGCCATCGATGATTCCGTCACCTTAGGTAGACTAAGCGACTATCCATTTAAGGCAAATATATTATAATCGCGGAACAGAAGAACTAAATTATGAACCGAACTATAGAAATAACAGAGAATTACATAAATTTATGCATATTGTAGTTTCAATACTGATAAAATAGCTTCCTTTCGAAATTATAAATGATTTCCGAAACAATTTGGAATTCTGTCCGTTTTCATTTGACCTTCCTTACGTGTATTTAGAATTTAAAACGAATTTCCTCCAGAACGTTTGAGCTGCTTGGGCTGACGATTCACATTAAATATGTCGCTAAATTATTCGTGTCACAATTGCTGTTTATTTAAACAGTTTAGAATGTTTCAGAGGTCGCATTTATTTCCTTTTTTTTGATGCCGAAGCAAATTTAATCATCCCGCGATCGTGATCCTATGAAGTTATTATTGTCGGTCTGCACGACGGGAGTCCCCACCCCGTGAATTATGATGCCGCGGAGCTCGATTGGCCCATTATAACGTTGGCCGGCGTCCGGGCCGTTTTGTTGGTGTTTTGTCAACGACCCCTCTCCCGCCATCAAAATCAGTTGTGGCTTCCCCCGCCACTAATTCTTCCGCATAAACAGTATTGTTGGGGGCCACCGCTCCGCCACGACCGGCCGTCCGGACGGAAACTGTAATTGGATTTCGCTTGTGTGGCCCGGCGAGTGGGCTTAAATTTTAACACATTTCGACCCCCGTCCGACCCGCGGCGCTTTGCGAATTGACGTGCGTACATCAATGCTCGTTTTTCGAAACTGAGGTCCGTGCGAGGAGGCCGCACGTGTCCCCTAATTGCAAATATAGGCCTTTACAATTCGGCAGGGGCGGCGGTGAGGGCGTGTAATTGTTTCCCTCGTAAAATTTAAACCGGCGTAAAATGAATTGCCGATAATATACGGCCCCGCGGGACTTGTGGGAGTTTTATACCTTTCTAACTGAGGGGAATGCCGGGAATAGATCGCACTTTAATTCCACTTTTTCACCACTACCCGAGTGTTTCACGCGCGCTCATTACTTATTTCCGCACGAAAGCTAGTTGTATGTGCACTTTCTCGGAATTTATAATTTATGACCATCGCTTGATTCAACAACAACAAATTTTGTACCGGCATCAACCTTATTCAAGACTGCCTTACCGTTTCACTAAATCCGCATTATTTGAGCATGAAGAACTCGATATCTCAATATTTATGTATTATTAAGATTAATCTACGGCGCCTAATCAAATAGTGCGATAATGTATTAGAATACATTTCCGTAAAATAAAAACATTCGGTAATACGAATGCTATTAGATGCATCGAACAGTGGAATAGGGCCAGTGACATAAAGCCAACGCCGAAGGGCAGTCCCGGTGCTAATTAACTTATCGGCTCCTGTTAGCTCTGCAGTCGTGTTGTGCCGCGGGTCGGGTTGGGTCCCCCACCGGCGCTGATTGATCTACATTAAACATATGTAGATGTATGAGAGAGAGAGAGAGAGAGAGAGAGAGAGAGAGAGAGAGAGAGAGAGAGAGAGAGAGAGAGAGAGAGAGAGAGAGAGAGAGAGAGAGAGAGAGAGAGAGAGAGAGAGAGAGAGAGAGAGAGAGAGAGAGAGAGAGAGAGAGAGAGAGAACGCAAATCGGCGCCGTGGGACTAAATTAATGCCTTAACAGGTAGGATGGGTTTCATTTGTGATTCCGTATTCATGAAATTCACGGAGCTGGCGGGGGAATATCTGATCGGGCCTCGGGGCCTGTCTCAGAGCGCGGACTATCATTTATCTTAGCCGACTCGCAGACGATTGTCAATGCTTCCATATAGCAGGCGGTGCCTCATCCCATCTGAACAGGTTTCTTGTATTTATCGCTTACTGTATGTGAAATATCTTGTCTCTTGTTGGGTTTAGTGCACTATACAATAATAATAGAACAATTGGACAAATTATTAAGTCTATTAAAATACAATGAAAGGTAATTTATAAGTTATATTGTGTATTGAGAAGTTGGAAACACTGAAAGTGAATGAATCATGGAATATAACATGGTATAGTGTGGTTATTACTTTTATTAGGAAGAAAATCACACCCAGCGGATTCGAACTTGCGATATTTGTGGTTTATCATATATTCAGGTGTACGTGTTTTCCATAAATGGCGCGTATATGGTACACCATAAATTGCAAAATTTGTAAATGAAAGAAAGTTATATTTCAGTTTCCTTCAATAGTCGAGAAATCCAGTAGCTCGTTGAAATTCGATCTTGACAAATATTTTCGTATGTGCCTGGTGTATGCCTGATAGAGAACAGAATTGTCTGCGGACAGATGGTGATGGTGTAGTGAACTTGTGGGGGCTCAAATAGGCCATAGATGTTATCCCTAAATGAGTACTGGCGCTGTAACAAGAGATGGGTCGTTCTCCTGCGCCCTTCACCCAACTAAGGGCGCACGATCCCCGGATAGTGTTTCTCCCGCTCCTCCTCCTCCTCGCAATAATGAAAATATCCCTTTGACAACGCACTTTATTTGAGGGGTTCTGTCGGCCGCCGACAGTACGGTGATTCACTAAGTTTTTCTCTGGGGAACCAATTAGGCCCTATATGTCGGAATTGGGATCCGAACAGGAATTAATCCGAACCACAGAGCGCGTCTGCAAATGGTTCATTAAGATTCATTTATTTTTATGGTTACCGACCAATCGGGAAATTTATGGTGAAGGGGCTCTCAATATCCAGACTTGGGTCTGTGGCTTCATATACAGAAAATGTTTCGTTCTTCGCAAAAAACTAAAGGTTGTCATTTCTAAACTTGTTGTTTGTTATAAAACTTGAAATTTCTCAGAAAATTATTTTCTGCAGTTTCCCTAGTTTCCTCCATCGCACATTCTGACTATATTATCTATATATCTACTTTAGTGTTAAAAGAGGGGGATCAATTGAAATCTACCGAACCGTACAGGTGAATCGGGGGACGTACCCCAACTCCTAGGGGAAAGTAGACCCGATTACAGAGTTAATTCGGGGTAAACTCCTATCGACTAGACGGTGATTCATAAAGGAGTGGGGAAGGTATACTCTCTTTTTTTGTTTGCCCCCGGGCTGTATAGAAGGAAATCCGATTTGCCCGTTTCCTGCCCTTCCCAGGCTGGCTGGAACCAATTACTGCGGCGCACGTCAGCCGAATTGAAATTTCATTTAAGGCTTCCATTCGAGCGAAAGTTCCATTCGACGGTCAATTACCATTATCTGTGGAGGATCGGCGACAGACAGCGTCCAAGAGCGAGAGACCCCGTCGAGCCCTTACGAAAATCCGATTGGAACCAGAGCGCAGATGGTTCCCCGGTGGAAACAGCATGAGGACAGATGGATGCATTTGTAGTGCGTCAGTTATTCATATGGATACTGACAGATGAAAATATCTGTTCAGATCAAATTTACAGGAAGAATACCATAGATCTATGATTTCGTCCAATTTGTTGAAACTCATACTTCGGGCGCAATTCTTCCAACCCCAATCAAAGACAGTATAAACTAGGCGTGGAATTAAAAATTTATTTCAAACAGACACTCTATAACGGGGAAATTAAATTGAGTTCATTATTTGTCATACCACATTGATAGCCATTTAGGAAAAAAATTCGCGAAACGTATTACTTAAAGCTGTAAATTGGTAGTGCAACAATAACTTCCCTTAAGATGGTCATCGAGTTAGGCATTATTTTCTGGACTTCTAGAGATAATATCACCTCTATAATTTATCTATATTTCTGTGGTCATGTAATACAGTCGGTTACGTTCCATCTGCATTAGTCTGGGTGTGGGATCTCAACAAAGGAACAGAAAGGAAGCCCCTCAGTTATGAAATCATTAGCGGCAGAATCCATTTAACAAAATAATGCGCTCTCTCCGGTACAAGAGGGTTACTAATTTGTTCCAACAGATCAAGACGTTCACAAATCAATTCGGATCTAATTAGGATGTCGGTATTTTCAGCGCCGCCACTCATAAGGTCGTAACTCTCCTCCAAGAAAAGTATAGGTGGGGGAGAGTTGTTTAAATTTGAATTTAATTAGAGATAGCCTTGCATAAAACATTTTTAATCGAGTCATTCATATTCAATTGTGAGATGAATTTCGGTTTTGTTTTTGTCCCACGCTTCCATTACTGTTTCGCGCCGCGGCGCGACTAACCCGAAATAACTTCATAGCCCGAAGGATTACAACGTTGTTAAATATTCATCGTTCTAGGCTGGTGAGTATTATAAGATAATGAGCGACTGCAATTGATATGCACTGTGGTGTCTTGGGATTAAAATAGAGCGCCACCTCTGAAAATCATCGCTTTCATTAAAATATTATAACCACGCCTTTTCAAATCTCGTTTTATTGGTATTCTTATTTTATTTTTCTAAGATGTTTAACGCATCCTTCTGAGATTCCTTTATATGGATAGCTCATTTGTTACGTGATAAACATTATATTGTAGAACACATCAGAAAAACCCATATTTGCAATAATGAGTGAATTAATAAACTTCCTTAGTTAATTGTGCTGTACACAAAATAGTTTCTTTTATTTTGAGATGCAAACAAACTAAACAACGGGTTAAAAATGAATAAAAACACTGAGGGAATGAGGGAAGTAGAGTTCAGGTTCATTAAATTGGAACCCAATATTTGATATATTCCTTTCAAAATATTAACTCATTTAACGTTTCCGAGCGTATTCAATCAGAAATACGATAATACGGGTAGGCAAACATTAAAATCTACACTCTACCCTCCCCACGTCTGCCCCTATCTCTTTAAGAGTGTAAACTTTATTGCCTGTATCGATTACTTCGCTGTGGGTGTCCAAGTGTTAACTTATCTCATAATAAGAGTCTTAACTTTTGTAGAGCTCTACCTTTTATACTGCAACAGGATGTTAGCACAGTTTTTAAAATAAAATAAATTTAAATGAAAACAGTAAAGTGGTGAGCTTTTCAAACTTCGAATATAATTTTCTAGTTCAATTTTTGTTCTGCAAGTTCAAAATGCACATAAATATTTTATACCATAAAGAAAATTCTGGCTCTTATAATGTTCGCTTTAAATTCACCGGTGTTCGTGCGTCCCATACATCATCCCTCAGGCGATTGGATATCGATCACCGAAAAAACCTCGAGCGGCCTCTCTCCGGTTTTCCTCCCAGAAAAGTCGTAAATATTTCCAAACGGTTATAATAATACATATTTCTACCTTGGGGTAAGGTAACCCTCTCCGTTTAGGAGTTACGCGTTGTCCTTACCCTTTTATTACCGGGACACGCCTCGATTGTTCCGCGTACGGGCTCGTTCGCGAAAATTTGCCGGGGCTCGCCGGCGGTATCGGCAAGATTTGGGTTATCGTGTTGTTTTATGACCGGTCGTAAAAGTTTGTAGCCCTCGGACCCTCCCGAGCCGGGTCGAGAGGCTTCCGGCCGTGCGCATTACCTGGAGCAGGAAGGAGCCCGGATCGAAGGGCGCCCCTCGTTCCCGGTTAATGACAGCCTCGGGGACACTAGAGCCCTTATATCGGTACTGTTATTGCGCAGACAGAAGTATAGGGAACAAAACGAGGATTCCCTATGTTTCGGTCCCCGGGGGATGAGAGTGTCGCTTTGACAACGCACAACCTTACGACCCAATACAGATTGTATCTCTTTCGAATGTTTTTTATCTCCTATCGTAAACGACGATATCAATATTTGTTGGCCGTATTTCTACAACGGTCTTATTCCCCGAGCGTGGCGGACTCCTTTAACTTTCGAGAAAAAGGCAGAGGTGATGGTGGATTTGTTTAATACGGGGTGGTGGTTTTTAATTAAACATTCTTGAGCGCAATAACCACGCAATGTTACTTATTTTATTATCTACACCCATGCTGCATAGAGAAATTAATCAAGGCTAGAAAATTTAATACGTAATAGGTTCGTAGGATTTTTCATTCCTCGGGCTGGCCTTGGGAGGTATGCTAGAGCCAACGGAAGAACGCGAGACAATTTATTCGTGAATCTGTTAGTTATAAGTGTGTGGCGGTAATTGAAGCAGGGAGTGGGCGCGACTCCCAATATAATGACAGGGCTGTGGGGCGGCGTATCGCGGAGGCGGCATCCCCCATCAGCCCGCCAGTGACACCGCTCTCTCATTCTCTCTTTCACCGCTTCGTGACTTGTCCCGTGATTTAGAGGCGCATTGTGCTCCTCCTCCCTTCCTATTCTCTCGTTTCGTCGGAAAAGGAAAAAGCACAAAGGCGGATGAGGCCGCCACTCCGAACCTCCGTGACCGTCACCACTTCGTGACGTAGTTCGGTGCCCGAATAGGGATAATGGCCTAAAAAAGGAATGTGTCGCGTAATTAAAACTACCGAGCTCGATACGCACTCTCACATATAAAGCATGTAGTCATCGATACGAATTATATCGAAACTCTCCCGAGGGCGCCGCGTACCGATTAAAAACAAATTGAATGCACGTATCGGGTTCAATTTCAGGAACATTAAAAAATCCCCCTCCGCGGATAAATTACAAAAGAAAATCGAGCGGTGTTTAATACGTTTTAAAAATAACGCCGATATCCTCTTTCGACCGGCGATCGTATCGAGGTCCGGATCTCGACACGAAAAACCGACAAGGCCTTTAAACCCGGAACGCCATTAAAGGGAGCCCGCTTCAGGTCGACCGCTTGTAAGGGACAAAGATTATAAACCGATAATCCCCGGGGGCCCCTTAAATAATACATGCGATAGGGGAGAAGAGAGTGGACCCCAGGAGTGGACCTAAAAACCCAATAGGAGCCGATGTCATGTATTATTAAACGGCGCCACCGCCACCCCCGCTTCTCGGTTAGACTCAATTTCTTGTTACATATAAATTGGTTCCAGGCTAATAGAGTGCACGAGGGCCACCTCGTTCGTCCCCCGACCGACCCCGCCCCCACCGCGTATATCTGACTCCGCACTGGACCCGACCCCTCTTTTTGCATAATGCCGTTCCCAAGTGTAGGGATTTCCGGGGCCGAGATGGGTCCCATCGAATACGCGGTCGGGGCTTTCTCCGACAAACGGTAAACGGGTTTGCGATATCTGCAGGATGCGAAAACCGGAAATGTAAGGGCGTCACAAGATTTCTTTCTTTCCTTGGAGTTTGGAAGCGGTCTCCTTCCAGCCCATCTCCTATCTTTGTGAGCCTGTGCTGTTTTAAATTGTTTCACTCTTTCGCCCAACAACTCTCGAGAAATCGGGCGCCTCTGTACGGTCGAGTGGCATCCCTTATTCTCCATGAATTACTTTACCCAATACCGCGCTATAATTCCGAATCGCCTCGAAGATGTGAATTCGACTGTTTTGCACGACACAATTAACAACGCTTATTGATGGACTAATACGAATTATATTTCGCTTTGGTGTTAATGTCTGCTGTATGTAGAGGGTAGCTTAGTGAATGGTTGGAAATAGTTGCATTTTGGCCAGTTGGGCTGTATCTGAGGCTGGTGGTTGGAGCCGACTATTTAATCCGGGCCGGCGGGGCGCGTGGCTGCCCCAATTGAAGGGGCTGATTTATAAAGGGTGGTGGCCGAGCGCCCGACCTTTGGGGCCTTGACGAATGGCCCCACCGACCCCCGCCACACATAAACCCGTGTTCACTCCTCCTTTAAACTCCGCTCGGTTGTCCGACCGTCCAAACAAAAACAAAGCGTTAATGTTTTTACCCGGTTAGTTATCTTTGAACTGGAAATAAAACTTCCCCCCCTCACCGGTACCGCTCCCCACCCCCGGCACACATAAAACTCCACGGTTTCCCGGGTTTATTTACATCCCTTGTCCGGTCCATTTAAAAAAGAATACGCGTCCACATTTCACGTTCAAAGCCGAAGGGTGAGGCAGGGACGTCCTCCCACCGTACCGCCTTCCTGCATACGCATGTGGAATTCCCAGAAGAATCCTGGCGTGAGGTATCGGATTTTTTCCCCAACGCTTAACATTCGAGACTGACATTTAAAACAAATATCTTAAATACTAAGATAAGAAAGCGTCGCATTTAATGTCACATCAAAAGACCGAGCACGCAAAACAGTTTGTCTCTTCTTGTTGGACTCTTATAGTAAGCTATTTTTATTTTGCATAGCTTCAGCGATTTTCTGCCTTGTCGCAAATTTTTCAATTCAATTCAATTTTTTCGCATTACTTTATAATCAACATTTTAACTGTGTTTGGTTTAACAAAGGGATAGCTATTAAAGCACCGAGCAATACATATTTCTGTTTCTTTCTTCCATCTTAAGCCTTAAGCCTTAAGCCTTATCTTGAATATCTACGGTGTCATATCTGCCGTCCCACTTTGGCCGCGGGTCGGACACGGCTACCTGGGTTGCGCGGTGATACGACTCAGTCCATTAAAAAAGACGTCATCCGTGATACCTTAGCCTTTACTGTTATGACTGAGCCCTTACCGTCAACCATCCTGCAGGGGTGCCGGTGGACGAAGAACAAGAGATCGAGAGACGACGGTAAAAATCTCAGATGGTAACGATACCACCTCTCTTTATTAGACCGGAGATTTGGAAAGACGCCCCACTGATTCCTGTTTGGATGGAGGACAACGGACGTAAATACTGAACCCTTTCTGTTTCGCTCTGTATCTTAATGTAGAAGGCAAGTGGTAACTGAAATGGAGGTACGGTAATAAGAGTAAGATCCAAATAATCACAATTTATGGTAACTAGTAAGATGGGTGGGACATCTATCTGACAGAAATTTTAAGACCTACTCGGCCGATCTTTGACGTGTTATCAGGAAAATTATTAATAAAATTTATACCGAACGTAAACCTGATTTATTTTCCCCCCGTTTAACCGCTTCGTTACTAAGAGCTAGCGTGTTTCAAGGAATGGTAAACTGTATTTCAAAGCGGCTTTTTCGAGAGCGGAAGTGGGCCTGGAAAACAGAACACCGGTGTCGGTCTTTTGAAAGCCAAACATCGCTGTACCACGCCCGGCAGTTCTCCTTCCTTCCTTTCCTCCGTCCGCCGCTCTCATTATAAACCGAACAAGTACCAGTGTTAACAATGCAATTATGTGACAATGAATACTGCATTACCTTCTCAGCTTCCCTTGACAATCACCGTGTCGACGAGACGCTAACAACCGGCCCGTGAACGAGCCCTAGAATGACGACCATGTAGCGACTCCTTAGTGACCCAGATGTTTAGAAAAACCAGTTGTACATTGAATACAATTCTATATTATCAGACAACCCAGTTATATATACACATAAAACATATTTTGAAATTACCCCACATTAAAAATCATAATTATTGATGGAGGCTGAGAATTTACAGAAGGAATTTTATTGGCCGGTTACATGTTTATTGATGTAACACTATTTATATCAATAATTATAACTTTAAACTTTATAGAGCGTTTCCTGTGGTGCTGATATATTCGAATATAGATATGTTCAGTCTTTAATTATTTCTCATAAGTCGAGACAAAATTTCACCTTCTTAAACTTATAATAACTTATAATTACTATTCTTTAAGTTTGAAAGTTATTCTTACGGTATTTTTAATTCATCATTTCATTATATTAATATTTTTATTGATTGTTGATGTGGGGAAAAAATCAGAAGTTATATAGCTTTGTATAATGAAGTAAAATAAGCTTGTAAAGGTGGTAATTTACATAATTTAAAAATCCTTTATATCGGGTAATTATTAAATTTCTCTCCCAACGAATGTCGATTTACATTATACACGAATATGCGGTCATAATACTTGAACATGTTTCGAGGTATTAGGCGCAGTTAGCCTGTCAGAAAATAGAGTTCTACGTTTTGTCAAATCGGTAATTGTTACATCGTTAAAAGGTCCCGACGATTTCTTGGAGGCAGTCGATAGGGCTACGGACCACCGACTGAATTCTAATAACGCGTTAGGCGCCGGGCTCAAACCGTGGATTTAATCGGTCGTTCCAGGGGCGGAGCTTCAAAAGGAGTTGAATAAAAATAAGGAGAGCGCAAGAAAAAAACAAAAACAAAATTGGTCGATGACTAAAGCGTGTTTGCGGGTGGCGTGCGATAGCCCCGCCAATTTTCGTCACGAGCTCGGCTCGAGGGGCGCCGGTTTAATGGCTCGTATATATGACACTCCGTGGGGGGCTCAACTCAAAAACGGGGAGGAAATTGTCACGTCCGTTACGGGAACGGATAAAAGCTCTTCGAGTACGACTGTTAAAGCGGCACTTCGCTCCAATATACACGGACAAAGGCCACAAAATTAATTCCCGTCATCAATCCGGTAATGAAACAGTAACTAACGGTTCACACCTGTTTAAGACGAATGCCTAATTTTCGGCATGAGAGACATTTCCGGGCAGTAAAACAAGGTTATAGCCCGAAACGGATAGTCCTCTTTTTAACAGACACTCTCTCTCCTGTTCCCGCAGTCAGATTCACTCTAATCGTTTGGAAGCCAATAATAGTTTCTACAGTCGTTTTCTTCTTATTACTCCGATTCGAAAGGTTTCTATTTTATCGATTTGGGTACATTTGGGTCATATCTGCCTTATGTCCCAGCCTGTGGGAACCGAGTTTCCGGATATGCCTCGTACAAACTGCCGTTTATGGGTTACGACAATTATACGCTCATGCCCGTCGGCTGTTGATGACTTCTCTACAGTTGGAGAGGAAGAGATAGCGAGAGAGTAAGTATTATCTGGGAACATCATCTCGGAAGTTCCCGGGGCCAATCGACAATCAAAATATTTTGAGCTTACCTACTTTACCGAATAAAATCTGATAGCGGCATTCACTGGGCGTGTGGCCGCCCCAACTGACCGAGGAGGAATTCGAGGTAGATCTTCCACGGTAGATTGCCCGAGAGGCTTATCAGGGCCGTGTTAACGCTATGCAAATGACGCTTACAACATACGCTGCGTCCCCGGCTATCCCCCGCTCGCCTAATTTTTCCGTATGCCCCGTTAAATTCTTTCTCATAACACGGGGACCGGCCGAAGATCGTTGTAAAGATAACGGGGGCGGGCGGCGGACACGACCGTCCCCTACCGCCGTCCTACTTACGCCCCGACGGGTTTTCCCGGCAGGGAAACCGACTAATTTAATGTGTACACTGCGCACTACGCCGTCGAAATGAAATCCGATACTCAGAGATCGGATCCAGTTACGATTCGGCGAGAAAAAATACCGCTGCGTACCGTTAAAGCCGGTAGCCGCCCGAATTTCATTACGCTGGGTATATACACGGGCCACGAACAGAAATATATGCGGCTGGAACATCGGAGGGGCGGCTGTTGGGCCGACGAAAATGGGAACTGCGGTATAGAAATTGAAAGAAATGAACTCGGGATGAATCATACGGGGGGCGTAGTAGTCATTGGACGTTGCGTGTTATGAGAAAACAAGTCTGGAGTGTAGATCCGAAATATTCGAAATATTAAAAGGATTATAAGGACAGCTGTCGTATTTTCTCCCGACTAACGTATAGCAGTTTATACGTCCTTACTTGCTAGTTCAATTTGGCTTCTCGCCGTGGTATTCCTGCAGTAGCACTGGCGTATATCGGCCGTTCTTGCGATTACCATAGGTCTTCCAAATTTCCAAAATTTGTATTAGAATGCAAAGAAAAATACAAATAATTCCGTCAACCCCTTTAAATTATTTTCTAGGAAATCCATAAGAATTTTGAGTTTCGGACGGCAAAGTGACAGCAAAATTTATCGGTAGCCGACACACCTAGGCATCCATAACGGAACGAATAGTAAGTATATTTCAATATTTAAAACTGTTAAAAATATTGACTCAAAAAGATCCGTAGAATCGTTGCGAGTCAGTCTCGCGCATAAATCGTTATATAAATTGATCCATCAATCGAAGGTTATAATATCATATAAAGTTTGAAGGTGTGCCTGCATTGGACCTCGACTGGTTTTTTCGGTAGAGTCGATAGTCGACAATAGGGGATGAGTGGGAGGGTGGGAGGTCGGGAGAAGGAGGAAGCACAACAGGAAAACAGGCGTTCACCTTTTATCACTTCCCTCCGGCCTGTTACTTATGCTCTATTTATTTGTTTATCTTATCGGTCGGGGCGACACCGGGGTGCTCGGGCCGTGCTCGTACATCACGGGGCAAATGAGGCCCGGGGACCTGATTTATTCGGATCTGATTACCGCGAGGAAAGCGGTCCGGGACAGCGCGCTCTCTTCCCTCTCTCTCTCTCTCTCTCTCTCTCTCTCTCTCTCTCTCTCTCTCTCTCTCCCATGCGGCTCCCGAATAAATGTTGATGCCGCGGGGCGGTCTACGCCCCGCTCACCCATCACCCCGCTGCTCCAGGTGCTTATCGCAAGGGCATAAATCCACCGCCGGGGGATATATTTCCAGAGCGTGTATAAAATGGAGGGGAGGGGACTCTATGGGCAAATAAATACCGTTCAATTGATACTAAACGTCAATGGGCACCGAAAAATATACGGCGACGCTTATTAACCACTCGACAAGCTGTTTCTGTCTTATTTACGCTTCATAAAGTCCTGACGGATATTACAAAATAAAGCGATAAAATTACGATTTGTTCTTACAAGGAGCTAATCTTAGAGACCTACCGCATACTTTGATTCTCAGTTTAGTCCTTTGGCTTCAAGTATTTATAACAAAAAATTCTTGTGACAAAAAACAGAAACACTTTTCAATCAAAAACACTCATTTTTCAGTGGAAGTATACAGTTCAGATTGTTTTTTTATTTCTGACAATTTCGTCCAGTTCAGTTCCTGCGGAATAAAAGTTTCAGAACTTTAAAAGCCATTATCAGTCGCCTTACAATATATGCAATAAACTTAGTCCAAGTTATGTAAATTTATCTTGCCCTAGGCGGTACTCTGACGCTTTTGACGGGTGACTGAATCTCGTGAAACTAATCTATAACTATTTTAAGCCCACAAAATCGGACAGAGGATTTCCACGGGGAAACGGGACTCTCGGCTGGGAAAGGTCACGTCACGTCCGGAGAAAGTGTTTCCAGAGAGTTGCATGTCCCGAAAAAAGGCCGGTATAAATTATATTGCGTATCGAAAAGGAAAATCGAGCCCCAAAGCAACATGGCCCCGATAATTTATGACAAAAAAGAAAGCGGTCATTTATTATTTGCTTTGCAACAGTTACGGTGCCGGCGAGTTATCGGTTTTTAAATGGGGAAGCGACAAAATCCGATTGGTGAGTTAAATTTCGCTTATGGAGATATGATTATAAATTGAGTTTATATTGGATTGGGCGACAAGGCGGCAAATTATTTTTTTAAAGTGGCAAGACTAAAAATAAATATTACCTATAATTTTTTGGTACTTAGAAGAACAGTGTTACATTGGTCGAGAATAGTACAGACCAATTTTAACAAAATTATTGATTCGTGTTTCCACTTTATCATATGAGTACTGAAATAACAGAGGAGTTTCCTTATTGAATATGATTGTTATTAAAAAAATCATTATAAATTTCTGCGTCTATTATAAATCTCGTGCCCTGTAATATTTGACTGTTTCGACTGTTATAGTGCATAATATAGTCTTTTAGCTAGCGCCGTTCGAACAAGAGGGAATGACCGGTTAGTACCGCTTAATAACATGCAGATATCTTGTCCCGGTCGGGGGCCATTAATATAAACGACAAATATACGGGGACAGGTCGAGAGGAGCGAGTGGGCAAACGGCTTTTTAGCAATATTCATAAGACGTCGAGGCCGGCCTTTTTAAATGACCTATCGGCAATAAATTATGTGGAAAATGTTGAAACCTCCTTTCTGGAATTTATGTTACCACCCGCACGTTTGGTCACTCGGCTCGATTAGGATTGAAATTTGGGCAGAAAACATTTTTTCACCTTCATTACGTGTAGAAATCAAAATTCCCAGGTAGGAATACTTACAGAAATCGCCATTCCCGGAAGAAGAGAGGTTTTATGCTTACCTGAAACACAATGAAAAATTAATTAGTATTAATTCTAATATAATTCAATCAATGTTTCAAATTTTACAGAGAGTGAGTATGATTCTAAATAAAATTTAAGGGGAAACTCCTTTGCGCACTTTGAAAATATAAACGGCTACATAAATATGAAACAGAACAAAACGTTCTGGGTGAACATGGAAAACGGTTTAATTTGAACAAACAATCGTCGCGGAACATTTACAGAGCCCCGAGGAAATTTAAAGATCGGTCTCCTGGAGACCGGCATGGGTGAGGGAGCTCGTGGACAGAGGGGTAAAAGCGTTTGCGCAGGGTTGGAGTCGCCCTAATTTGATTTAAACACACACAAATCCCAGAGATAAACTTAGAGACTGGTCCCGGATTGTATTTTCCGCAAGTCACCGATCCGAGCCGCTTTATTAAATGTTACGAAAACGTTCTGCAGAGAAATGATCAAACGCTTCTTCCCCGTTCGTTTCCTGTGTGTGGAGTGTGGAAGCGAGTGTGGAGGCTACCAGGGTTTAATGCACATCACTAATCCCCTAACTTTAATAGCTTATAACTTCTTCAGCATTTGTACTGGTTCGGTACAGCGTGATTTTAACGGAAGATAAGTGAAAACTCGTCCTGGGTTTAAATCGTACAGTCGAGGGAGGGGGGGGGGTTGCGTATGAAGTTATGAAGCTCGAATGCTTAATATCGTGTGAGGGGTGCGGTGAAACGCGGAGCGTTAAATCAGGCCTAGCCGGGGCCCGGCCACGGATGCTGGAAAACAATAGGCACCCTCGGCTCCTCCTAATTTAATTTGAACGCAACTCCGGGCGCGTATAGTTGGTCTCTGGGCGGGCACCTCTGAATTTGTAGCCAGACAAGGCCGAAAAGCCGGGCGCGGATAAATCGAATGGGGCCGATTAACACTGGGGTGGGGCGCCGGAGACGGGCGACCATTTATTTGCGAGGGACCGTCTTGATATAGCCGAGCCCCTCAATTGAAACCCCTACCCGCGTCGACGCTCCCCCGATTAGATATCCCCCCGCTCGTATTATTCCTTTCGGGCGGCGCCCTTTCTGCTCCCTATACCTTTTCGGCACCGTTTATCCGGGGAGCATGATTGAAAACGAAATTGGGTATTCAAAGTGCGATACCCTAATTCGATCCGTTTGAAAAGAATGTTGTAGCGAAACTTTTTTCATTCCGAGTCTATAGCGATGAAAGTCTTCGGGGAGATACAAAATTCGCGGACTCTATATTCTTTTCTCCAGTCTTGCAAATGGGTTAAAAATTCATACTAATTTAAGGATACTAAATCGATACTAAATCCAACGATGGATTGTATGAATAAAAGCTCGTATTGTATATTTCTTTGGTTATGGATTTTTTTTATTACTTTAGCTAATTCACTGGTCTGGGTGGCATGCGTGACAGTTATGCTTTGAGTACTACCTGGCGACTGCAACACCTGGAAAGAGTAAAAAAAGTTCCTCTGACGGTGGTCAACCATTCAGAGGGACTCCTTAATATATTTATCCGGAAATAGTGGGGCACTATAAAAAAACTTCCAGCGAATTGCGGCGAATCAGAATCTCATTATTCTGTGTGATGGACAGAGACAGAAATTTCAGGGTCGAGCTCCCCACATAGAGTAGTTTAATAGTAATCTGTCGAAGTATTATTTTTACCCCGGAGCGATAAATTGGCGCTATTTTTAATCAGATCCGGTTATCGCGCCCGGTTTCGACCCTTAAATGCTCGGCAGAGGGCGGACATTCGGGGGGGGTATCTTGGAGCGTGAACGAATCTGAAGAGACGGAAGGGAGCCGGTCCCGAGTACATTATACGCGGTTTAGTTACACTCGAATTATTTGTCAGATGCAGAGGTGGAAGTGGGGCCGGGCCGGTGTCAAGGGTTAAAACAGTACAATCTGTCGGCCGGGGGAGCAACAGGTGCCCGGAGATAGCCCCCGACCCCCACAGACCGACCGCCACCACCAACACTGCCGGTTATATTCCCAGAATAAACGCTCCTCCAGTCAAACCGTTACCCTTCTATTACCTTCTGCTATCGGCCCTGTTTTCTGGAAAGTAAGACACCCCAGTGTATATTCAAGTTTTAGTGAACTGACTTCAGTGAACAAATTTCAATTGAATGAAAACAATATCTCCTACGAGAGGTAGCATTTTGTTAAGACATAAAAATATTTGTAATTGAAACTATAAGCAAAAGAGGGATAGAAAGAATAGTAGTTGACTTAAATACAACGCTCGAGAAATCTGCAGGGAATCCAGAGAATGAGACGTGAGGATAACACGAGGAAGGAGTCTAACAAATAACAATAAAACGCCTTTGGACGAAATATTAATTTGGACTGGAGTATGAAATCGGGGAGCGGTATCCGGCGTCAGGGGCGTAAACAATGTGAGACGGGAGTACGGGCATAAAAGGTCCTGAGAAGGGAGCCCATCATCTGTGTAACAAGTCAAGCGGGTTACTGTCGAGAGGCGACCGGCGATGGCGCCTCAAAGGTCCGAGTCCCCTTAGTTTACAGTCGTCAGACCAAATAAAGTTGGAAATTAGTGTTTCTTTAGAGAAAGCATAAATTTGGAAAGTGTAAACACGGAGCTGAGGGCTCAGAACGTAATCCCGACACTCGACTGGAGTTTATGGGCGCACTAAATTGAAAATGTAAACACGAAAAGGCGCCCCTACTTGAGATTAAATACACAAAATCCGTGAGGTGGCTGTGCTTCGGCCGGTAATAAAGTTCATTAGCGGAATGCTCAGTGTTGTATAATACAATATAACCGTCAAAACCGGCGCCTGGGTTATAATTTTTAAGAAATTATCTCAGGCTGTAGGCACTGACAAAATTGAAATTAATTTATGGAATTTTATTTTCCCCAAGGACATAAAACCCACGAGGTATTGGGATGAATTTAATTTTCAAGGATTAGGTTTGTTGTTTATAATTTACATAAGTAGATATATATTTATAACATTTTGTATGTAAATCAGAACAATTTCGCTCTTAGTATATTGACACGGTCATTCGTGGTCCTCGAAGATAAAACTTACCTTGTTCATAATTATTCGTAACGAAACAATACATTATTTGTGTTGAAACATAACCACATAAGTAAAAGAAAGTAAATGTTAGAATAATATAATAACAATATTAGCACGAAACTATATGTTAACGGAAAATTCTAAATGATAGAAATTGAAAGCTTCGAGATCCGAAATTCAAAGGGGTCGACCCAACTGTTCCCAATGTTCCGTAATTGCCGGGCACTCGAAATCATTTCGGTAACAACACAACTGCACCCAAAAGAATTTTATTCTCGATCCAAAAAACGCGCTCACGTGCCTGCAGGCAGTACAATTTTATCGAAGGGGGAATAACGAAAAAGAAAAAGAAAAAAGAAAGCGGGTCGGGGGCCCCATCAGAGCCGACAGAGTCACCACCGCCGTTTAACCAGCCGACGTTACATGCTCTCGACAGGAATTAAAGCCAGATCCCCACAGCCAAGATTAGGAGAGAAATCAATGCCCCGGCCGGGGGTCGCGTGGCCGCTACCCACCGGTGACGTGACTACCCGCAATAAAAACTCTATTAAAATTAAACCTTCTATTAATTTACCGGCGTTTTCGATATCCGCCGTCTGTGCACCAACCCCTCCCCTCCATCACCCCCCCCCCCGCAATGTTTGTCCAATAACTTACAAACGGGGCGACGACACTGAAACCAATCGCCTCGGTCTTCAATCTTTAGAGTTTCGCTCTTATAATTGAGTTCGGATATTGTAGAGGCGAGTAGAAGAGTGGACAGCACTCGAGCGCACGGAATTAATACAACTACGGACAGCAACACATTAAACCAGTATACGATGAAATAACTATATTCATAGGACGAATTAATTTCTATAAAGATGAGTAGAAATCATAAGAGGAAAAAGATAATAATTAAAATATAACAATTTTTTCTGTTAATTAACCACACGACATTTTTCATTATTACACAACCACACACATACATATTGTTTGTGTTTGTATTCTATTATAATTTACTAGAAAGATAATAAGGTATATAGTATTAATTATATATATTGTTTTTAATTTGATATATAGATTTGGGAGAAGGATTTAAACCGATTCACGTATTGATAGTCTCATAATTGCCAATCTTTAAAAAAGAGCGTGTTTGACGACAATATCGGAACGGGGAACGGGGCCGGTGACCGATCGCGGCACATTATTTGAGGTTTCAACATGCGGTCCACCCCAGGGCAAACACCGTACGGGCCGGTATTTCCAGCGTACACGCCACGCTTACATTATAAAAAAAAAGAGAGAAGACAAATAACCGCTCGATACGATACGTATAAATTGTTGCGGTTGAAGCTTATCAAACCTACAATTGGAAGCGTGAATTCGAATTCGTTTGAATTGAATAACGACCATAATCGTCGATGGACACATTTACCGGTCAAAACCACAAACTACCAATAGCATTGATATGCCACGAATCGGAATTAAATTCCCTCTCCGATTGTTTCCATTTAATTTGGTCAATAAAGTCCTTTTCCCATATCGCATTACTGACTATACGGGTATAAATCCTACAGTCGGTTAGAAAACAGCAACGGAACGATTTTATTTACGAGTTCGCTTCTTTAATAAATCCGTTTGAAATTCCCGAAATTTGGAATATACGTCGTCAAACCAACGGACATAAATAGAATGCCAAAAGACTTCATGATCGAGAAGTCATTGGTAATCAGCTTTCAAACACCGGGAATGTGGAAAACATCTAAAAGAATTAGTTTTGCTCGCAATGTCTGACACGAGAGTGTGAGAGGATTGCCAGTCCGACCTTGTGCTCCCCAACGGTCAGTCATGTGGTACTAACCGGTGTCTGTGTGTGTGTGTGTGTGTTGTGTGTACGGGGGGAAGGGGGATACACACAGCACTGACGTGACTTCCTTTCATTCCCACATTTTTTCGTCTTTCGTCCCAAAGGACAATGGCTGGGGACCCGCGGTCGTGACTCAAATACCTCCCGCCATTGTTCGACCCGCGCGGCAAAGGAGGCCCCCCCCTTGCCAAATGCCCTCTCGGCATTTCATGGCGAACGTCTTTGATGGGGCGGTGGCCCACATTACCAAATTTCGGCTTACATTGGTGGCGATAGAAAAATATTGCAAGGTGCATTTGCACCCTCCTGCTTTTCTGGTCTGGACCCGGACCGTTGAAGTATTCAGTGGCTTCTATAACATCTATTAAACTATGAAAAAAGTCATATGTTTAGACAATCTAAAGTCATGGAAATTGGACGAAATACCTTATATTATGCATATCATTAGGTCCCTGTTAAATACTATATAATATTTTTAGTGCCATATAGATCGTATTTAGACAGTGTTAATTTAATACAACTTATACATTTAGAGTAATCTGCAGTTTATTCTGCAACCGGTTTATAGGTTATAAACGTGTACGCAAGGATAGGGTATTATCCAAAAACAAAAAACAAAATGGGAAATGCCGGCAGATAGGAAAATGGACGCGACAGACTGAAATTAGGCGCGGTACTACATTCGTCTCGCCCTCATCAATTACGGACTCGTTACGCAATAAACCGCCCGATGAAACCGGACGTCGAAACGAAAAATTGAAATCCAGTCCTGTCAAGGATGAAGGATTACCGCTGATAGAGGAGGCAGTAAAGAGGGAGAAGGAGAGGGAGAGGGAGCCCTCTTCACTTGGCCCTTTATCGGTGGGCCGGCCGGCATCGGACTGGTTCCAGGCGATTATCGAAATACAAACAGGCCCGCCTTATATGTGGGGGCGCTTATTAGAGATTAACACTAAAAAATGTGGAATAGAGATTAATGGCGGCTACTGTCCGAGAGATGCGCCTATTGGGAGTGCGGTGTGGCCTCTGTCTAAAAGCGATAGTCTCCAGTCATCGGGCGGGCCAATAAAAGTGAAAAAGGGCTCCATCGGCCAAAGAAACAGGACGAGATCTCAGCTCATTTCTCAACAATGATTCTATTACACCGGGTGTTATTTTTCTTTTCTTTTACGCTGCTAACTGACGCAATTGTAAACGGCTAAGAATGACAAATTAGTTTGCCACAATTTAGCCAACGTGATATACTTTATTCCATCAGAATAGAGTATAAACAATTGTTTTCTTTCTGCTCAGTATATGCCCGAAGACCGTAAAATCGCTAAACGGTTCGAAAGGGTCCCAAAATGGACTATTCCGCTCCTCCGATCGTCCGCTTATCGCTCTCGCTACACGTAAATACACTCAAATCCCCCCACAGGCGGGACACTAAAACCCTCAGGACCCCGAGAGGATAACAGCCGAGCTCGGAGACAGGTCGTAAGGTACCCGGTCCCAAGGTCCCGTCGCAGACGTCTTAATAACAGACCTAAAACGCCGGTCTAATCGCTCTCGGACAGTAAAACCGAAAGAGGGATCACGGTTTGAGATACGATCGGGTTTTTACAGCGGCCGAGATAAAATCGACTTCGTACTGAAATAGTCCACCTGCTAAATGTGTCGAATACACTGAGTTTTATATGCGGTATCGTAAAAGGGCTATCTACGTTCATAAAATTTGTTATGTCCGTTACAGTGGAAAACGGCAATATGGGAAACCGACAGACGTTTATCTCGATCGAGATATAGTTTCGGCTATATCTCATTCTGCTATTTGCAAGATCGTACAGTCAAAACAACAGTAGGAGAAGCTTCCCCCCGTCCGCAGTACGCCAGTCAATCGAGTGCAAATTTGCATTAGAAATTTAGGGTTAAAATTTAATCCAGGAGACCTCAACTCGGTTCCAAGGATGGAGTGCAGACGAGGGAGAAGTCAGGGTGCGTCGCTTCTGAACGTGTCGACACCGTTGGAGCACCTGTGCTCATAGTGATGAAAGTGCAATATACACAGTGCTACAATGAAAAATAGTTCTTTACTCGTTCTTGGCGGTAATTATAGCTAGGATGGCTAGTAGAAATTTGTTTACGAATTTCGACCTACTCGGTTCAAAAGAAACGGTTGGTAGCCACTCAGCCGCCGGGCACATAGCGCTAATATAGTGTATTTGTCATAAATCAATCGAAGTTTATCAGTAGTTATAAACGTCGTGTTGTAGTACAATGAAAATAACTGTCGCCAGTGTAAGATTATGTTCTCTGAATGTCCATACGTTTCAGTAATCGTGCATATAAAGTAGCAAGTCCTGCGACCCGTAAATGTGTTCTCTCATCAGAGATTTCTTTTAAAAATTATTTCGTTCGACTCTCAGAAGATTAGAAACTATTGTCAGAATAAATATTACTTAAGTTGCGAATATCGATCATGCGAATAACGCGAAGAGTTAAATCCTCCTGCCAAGTAAAAACCCGACGAATTTAACCTCGAAGTGGGTCGACTATTTTCTTTACGAGCGATCCCACGACCGAACGCCCATAAAACGCCCGCGCCGATCTCCGGGCGTAATTGTTCAGGAGGAGTCGGATTACTGGGCTCTTTCCCATTTTATTGCAAGCCCACCCCCCACGCTCTTCTGAGCGCCGACCTATTGATTGAGTCATCACAATCGAGCAAAACGCACAAACACGCCGTCCCTAAACCACAACTGCGTAAACGTACGCATAAATCCGGCGCGAAAATATACGGTGTACCAGTGCCGCGGCCGCGTCCACCAAACCATTTTACGACCCGTACAGCGGTACAACTGTAAACAGAGTATAAGGGACGAGCGAGTTTACGATCGGATTCGGCACCGTAAAAACGCCCACGCGCCGTATTTTTAATTCACCGCCGCCCATTATCAATCGTAAAGAGAAAGATATAACAGCGAAACAATATGGGGACACCGATGGATCTGATCCAATGTTGAAATCTTCGAATAAGAAAATAAACCCCCGCAACTTATACAAAAATAAATGTTCGTCTAACTCGCAGTCCACATGTTGCCAACCGGACGACTGATGTAAAATATCATCTCTCTATGAACGTTTTATAAAACGTTAATTAAATTCGTTAAGATAATTGCGTCAAACAATTGTATTAACACGATAAAATCATGCGATCGGTGAATCTCGAACTACAAAAATTTTGGAATAGTAGCGTTGTATTTTATATATACTTCCAAACCTTTTATCAATATCGATTAAATAAATCCGGTACGACGCCGGCCGACGGTGACAGCCAGTAAATTGGATTTCCCTTTAATCTTTCGATGTTTATTCATTACTTCGGTGTGGGTGGGGGGGTGGCTGAGGGAAGGCGCGGTAAGTGATATTTATTCAGGAGGGAATTAACTAAAGTGACAGAAAATAATCTATTCTGCCGTCACCTGTCTTCAGTAATTCATTTGACCCCGAATCAGCGTTCCCCTCTCGAACCAGGCCTGAATAATGGCGAATTAAAACGCATAATACGCGCCTACTCGAGTCGTGATTTAAAACATTCTTTGATCATATTTTCAGACCGAAAGTTAAATATGTTCGTTATTTAATTACAAATCATGTCAATATAATTCCAATATCCGCAGTTGGAGCTAACGGGTGACATTTCAAATAACATTTTGTCAACGTGATTTATCGTTTTCCAAAGTTCAGACCTTTTGAACTTACCTGACTTTATCAGTGGCTAATATCCGACGTAGTCGGAGGGTGAGCCGAAAATACTTTTCATCTTGGGTTTCCTAGACGGGGGCCGTACAGTAATAAGGTTACAATCTAAATGTCATCATTTTAAGAAAAAAAAGGCGGCTTGACATTTGAACTGGAACCGACGAGTGACGCGGTTTTATGACTTTAACACGGCGTAGAAACAAGGTCCCCACCCCCGCACCACCTCGCTACACACCCCACAGGCCCTGCCCTCGGCTTGGGCGGGCTCGATTGCATCTCCGGCCTTTAAAGTGATTCCGTCCCTCTTTCCTTCGCAATAAATCTTGCCCGGTGAAATATTGCGTCTCCATTTTCCATTCGCCTGGGAGACCGCAGCGGACAGACGACCGGAAGTGCTGAATTTGAATTACAGGCCTCGAACATGTTCAGCTTTGCGATCAATAGAGTCCTCTGGCCATCCCAGTTTTCAAGCCAAACAACTTTTTATATATTCCACGTAACTTGTGATTGACATAACGGCCCGTGGGCTGTTTATTCGTTATGTTATGACAGGGATTTAATTAATTACCAAAATTTGTCTGCGGACAGAGGTTTACTTTAATTGTAAAAAAACCCGAGGTTCAAATTCCTTTTCGATCGCATAACTAAACAAATATGCAAATCTACTACTATCATGTCGAGTTGGAATTTATTAATCAAACTGAAATACTTATACCGTTCGGATACAGGACGACAGCGCTTTTTGTCATTCAATTTTCCCAAATCATGTCCTGAGAATCAATTGGGAAGCGGGGCCCCACACGCTTAAAATTATGAATAAACATTGCGTAGGCAAGGCACAAAATCAATTTACAAAATTCGAGACAATGGGCCATAAAGGCGATTAATCGGCCGGCTTAATCAAATTAAGTAATCGATGGACGGGACGCCATTCGATAATTAACGCCGTATGTTCCCCTCTATACGAGGGTCGCATGTGTAGTCGCTCATCGATGGGGACAATAGATAATACTTTCCTTTATGCACATATCAGGAAAGTTGCGGGATATGGGGACGCCGGACCTTCAGCCCAAGGCAGTCAAGTACACAGTAGTCGAATTAATAATTCGAATTAAAATATTATAATTAATCCGACCGGAAACAATGTCTCTTTTTAGAAATCAATACACCTCCGCTACCTACTGCTACATGAGCGATTTTCAAATATAAATGGGAATTTGATTCCATTTCTAGCTCCTGTCCTCCAGCTAGCCTGTCAAATTCTCTATAGCTCTATCTGCAATAGAGATAGATCGACACGTAGTCCGAAATTGGAGAAGATATCGAATACAAAGTATACTCTAAGGTATAATCTGGGGGATTGGTGGGGAATCGCTCCTGACATGCCCTCCAGAGGGAACATCAAAGGTATGAAGAATAAGTATGAAATAAGGTAGGTCCCCGCTTTCAGTATGGAAAGTTAAATGATGAATGTCTTTAGGAGCCGACAATACGATGACGTACGGGTGGGCCGTCTAATTAACGCTGGAGGGCGGCAAGGCGGATCCCAGTGACGAGAGGCCGGCTGACAGATGCCATCGTCATCTGCGGCCCTCTCCTTCACAACACAATGCCTCCCACTATTCCCCCAGACGAATGTTTGTTTTGGAACACTATAGTGTCCGCTTTTTGATTTTTTTCAGTGTTACATTTTGGATATACCCCAACGATAAGTCGGAGACCATGAATCACCAATGGACGTGATGGAGTCTGTAACTTTAATAACATTTCTCCTATTAAATTTGGTTAAATTAGTTGTACTATGAGCAAATTCATAAAATATTTCGGGAGATTGTACATTTTGAGAAATTATATAGCACAGATATACCCAATTTATGTAGTAATCATCATGACTTGAAAGTTCACCAATCAATATTTGGTTAAAATGACATTAACGGAACACAAAAAATGTGTCATCATAAAAGACGGTTTGTAAGTTGTTCCTCTCCTCCTTACATATTCATACCAGCAATCCATGAATTCAATTCTAGCCTCGGAAACTCTTCGATATTTAGTTGGAATTTCCATCTCTACTTCTTTATTATATCAAATAAACTCGGAGCATGACACTAGAACATGTAATTACATGAATTGTCGGGTAAATATTCCAAAAAGAGAATTGTTCCAAAAAAACTGCGACGCATTAAATATTCAATATATATCCCTACTTTTCATCGGTTATAATTCTGATTTTCCGCATTAAGACATATTCTGAAGTGGACTCTCGGCGAGGGGCCCTCCTAAGTTCGTTCATTAACGGCCGCCGGCGGAACACGTGCACCTTAAACCCTTTACACAACTACTTGTGTACAGGGCCCCCATGAATATTTATAGGCACTCGTGTCGGGGGCCGTTTAGGGCCTATCCCTTGTCTGGGAGCGTTTAGGGCCCTATTGACCCGGCCATCCCGCAGGACTCTTAACTCTTCGCCTCCCGCCGGGAGTCCTCCACCCCGGCCCTGTTTGCCCCGTTAATTAGACTCCTGTAGGCAGCCGTGTAATGTACCAGCCTCCAATCCTGTACCCCACAAGCTCTGTTCGCAAAAGACTAACTTCTACGAGTATAGTCGCAAAATAACTTCCGTATCCTGTATTTGCGTTCGACTATAAAGTTTACATTATATGACACATTTACTTTAAACGCTACTTTATATTGTCCAATTTGAAGGTTATTGGCATTATATAACCAAACAGGAAACGCTTCTTCGAATTATTCATTCATAGTCAAACTTTTGAGACTGATACTAGATAGCATTAATGACATTTTAAAAATTTATATAAGCTATGAAATACACATTGTTTCGGAGTATCACTATCTTCAGTACAAGTAAGAGGAGCATTATTTAATTAAACCGGATGATGAACTTACATTTGAATCGATGTAAGGTCGCACAACCTAAATTGGTAACCAAAAATAAATTCCTTTAATTTTAATAGACTATTTATATTTCGATATCAATAAATGTGCACCATTGTGGTTGAAATTCATTCAAATCCGGACATTCTGTTGACCTACATTCGGCTACACGAGCACGATTCCGAGGAGCGTTAAATATTAACAGAATTAGTTTGTCCAACGGCAAGGGGACATGAGAGAGTGGAACGAGTAGGTCTCTGGGTGCCTGCCTATCCCACAGGAATCGGGTCCTCCGCTCTCCTCTCCTGCATCAAAACCATGTTAGCTCCTTTATTATTCCCGAGTAGGCAACCGGGATAACTTTTGCCCGTGGCGCACCCTCTGTAAACTATAGACTTGTGCTAACTAAGCAGCCGAGCTCCCGGCTCCGGGCTTGAACTTCTTAGCAAGTCTACTCACAGGCAGGGATACAGGTGGAAGTCTGGCGCGAATTAGGCCTTAACTTGCTAATTTCCCCGTACCTCGCGGGTAAAACTGGTCTGATTACAAAAATAGCCTCGTGTATAAACCGGCTTCGATTAAAGATTTTACGCTGCAACTGTTGTTTGTTTTGCTTAATAAAATAAGCTCTAATTTAATGGCTATGGGTTGCTACCCAGATGAAAGATATAAGTTACCCATTTTCTAATACTTCTAAATAATTCAGTCGTTTAAATATTTTAATTTCGGCCAATGCATCTGGTATTCTGCCTTCATTTCAATTAAGCATAAAGAATCAATCACGGATGAGATAAATCTGCGATCTTCTTATTGACTAAGAGTCACGGCCCAAGAGTAAAAAAATGGGGTATCAAGAATCGAACGGCTACCGCGAGCTCATAACCGAGCCGACTACTCTTTCCGAAGGCAGACCACCCTCAAGACGGCAAAAAAGGGACGCCGACCGAAAAGAAGAAGAAAACTAATAGCCCAGAGCGAGACGTGGAAATATTCCCAACAGATGACTGAGACTTCAACGCCGCGCGAACAGAAATCCAGACACGGGGAAGAAAAACCCGTGTTTACAAAATGTAAAGGCATTTATACGGACAAACTGACAATTAAAAAAAAACGGCCGGCGGAGGGCGGGAATGGGGCAGTAAAAAAACGGAAAGGAAAGGAGATTTCCAGACGGGGTAGGTTGCGTGTGGCCCGCCGCCTCCTCACAACCCGGCCGTCTATAAAGTTTGAATAACTGCCGCCCGGAAATAAACATAAACGGCTGTTAAAAGTTCAAAACGCTTTTTAACACCATCGGTCCTATAGGAATAATTAACTTCCTCATTTCGGAGGAAAGGAGTTACTTTTCCCGTTTCTCATTTTTATCTCCTAATTGGTTCGGCACTCTTGACATTCGTGACAGTCGCTAATGATATCTTCCCTGTTCGTTGTATTGATAATTACGCGAAGACTCATCGGATTATAAGAATGTTTAAACAAGTTCTGTCAAGTATTGTTCCTGATTATTATAATGTTGCGATACTGACTGAGTTAGTTAGGGAATTGGATTCGAAGCCCTCTAGGTTTAAACATGTCAACCGTCATCTCGTTCTGAAAATTCAGACGTCTCGGCTCTCATCCAATACGGGGAGCGCGGCGGGGGTTGGATAGGCGAATATATACGGGGATGCCTGCGAGCGAGACAGGTGCAGGCCCACTTGGAGAGGCCCGGCGGGAAAATTGGAAAAAAGGCCTTTCCCTTCCGGGTTACGTGGAGGGGGCGGGCGCGGGTGGAGGCTTACATACGCGGAAAAGTGGAAATGGGAAAGATGAAAGAAGCCCGGAAAAAGCGGGTCAGGAGCGCGGCACCCCGTGTTTACACGCTGGTTTTCGCACCGTAAAACGGATCGTAAAAGATTTAATGACGGGACCGGCTTGCAGCAAGAAAGAGTCGCGGCGAGGAGAAGATTACAAATCCGACAGTCCCGCTGATAGGAGAACTTTTTATTACTTCCATCTCCGGAAAATGTTATGTTGGGAAAATATCCAGTTTTTCAAGGAATTATTTTCTCACAAGTCCAACAAATAAAGAATCAATTATATTTATAGAAATGGCAGAATTCTAATTATAAAGAAACCTTATATAATATAAAATAAAGAGGTCACTATTCCGTTCTGCAGAGGTTTCATTTACTTATGCGTATATACGAATAAAAGCTCGAAATTTAATTTTCTGCGATAATAACTTGGTGATACTCTTATACAAAGATTATTTTTATATGTTCACTAAATCTGTGTTAAAAATTGAAATACTCCCGAGATGTGTCATAATAATACAATTTATGAAAATATTTTAGTAGAATTCCGTTCCAATTTTCTGTTCACTATTTTTCATAAATGTAAAATTCAAAGTATGAATGTAGTAGTAAACAATCGATAACTTTCTATGAAGTTTGGTTTCCATTTCTTATTCACTTCATATTTTGTCATTAAATCCCTTCATAGATTGAGTGGGAGGCGGATACTAAGCACTTAACCGGCCTATAGCTTCGTGTTTGATTCCTTGTTCATTTTGATCCATAAGCCTAATTCTGGGGCCCAAAAAAAATATATATATATATATATATATATATATATATATATATATATATATATATAATATAATGAGCGCGAAATTCTGATTCAAGTATAGCCTTATGAAACGTCAATTCTCAATATTAACCGATGGGGTGATCAATTAGCGAGGTTATCATTGGGCGGTTGCACGATACGCGTAACTTGAGAATGATGGGCTTGGACCGACAATGATCGAACGGCCTTACAGTGGCGGCTTCCTCCATTCTCGGCCCAGGTTTTAATTAGAGCGTGTTTTAATAATTAAAATGTAGCGGCCTAACGGAGGCCTAATAGGGTGACACATCTGGGCGCACAGAACATCTGCCGCCCCTATTAGCGGCCTTAGTTAAATTAGCCCACGTTTTATTGGTGAATCGAATACAATTTACAGTGACCGGAAAGTAAGACTCCTCTATAATTTGTATTCCTGTTAAGCACAAAAATAATGGCATTTTGATACCTTCGTTTGATAATGTTGCCATTGGTGGCATTTATTATACTCGGTTACTATCTCCATTATTCCAATAAAACAAGACTAAGAAGCAGTCAATTATGATAATGATTTAAAGTTCATGTATAGGTCATAAGGATCTTTCAGAAGGCAGGTTTACTTACATTGTCCATTTACTGGAAAGGGTTAAATTTGGAAAAGTCACCCTATGCAGGGGCTACTAATGGGAGCTCTTTATTATTATAATACCGAATCGTTGGATTAGCTATGTAAGGACGAACTAACTGTTGAAATAAAGTACGGTATTGTTGAGTAAATGAAAGTGAACTCTGTAGTGGACCGAACGGAGGGAGAGTGTTGCGCACTGAGCCTAACCCGGGTTCTCCCCCCAGGGGTTCCCGACAGCGGTAATAAATCAAACGGGAGGAAGTTTAGAATCGGTTTCTATTTAAAGATTCGGTACTTTGATGATGAAATACGGCCTCGGAAATCTACACCAGTAATACCCGCCCCCGATTTATAATTCGGTATCGGTGAGCTTATCGCCGCGCTCGACAAACGCCGTCTGACGTTTGACAAGTTATTGTGATGGTGTGTGTAAACCAATGTTAACATACGGTCGATCAATGGGACAGGTGTTAACTCTCTTCCCACTGGGGATTCCCGATATTCCTGATAATAAAGGGGACACTTGGGCAGGAATAAATCTTAGCCTAAACACACGAAATCCTCGATTTCGGAATTCGGGCCACGTAGCTATAATTTATCAATATTTTTTAAACTCGTAATTCGTCGGTTTTTTGGTCGATATTGAGATAGAACACTTGAAAGTAATAATTAGTCATTAGTAACATTAGAAAATAATACATCAACTCGGAACAAGAGTTATTATTTTTAATAATATTAATAGAACCACGGATATCACACGCCCGGATCGCCTCACTGACCAAAGGTTGAGTCCCCCTCGTCGTCAATGGAAGCAGATATCGACTCATCGCTGTCATAAGGAGCTCGTTATCCGCCATCGAAGTCGGTGATGCCTGCCCTGCCAGCCCACCGCACTCTTGCCCGGGGGGGGGGGCTCTGGAAATGGAATAATGCCCCGAAGAGCCCATTTCCGCCGGTTTAAGTGCCTCGGGTCCATAGAAACCGGGAAAAGGGCACCTGAGACCCTTTACTGCCGGCTATTACGGGCAAAAATTACTCCGATACGGTTGAATGTGCATGTAATACTAAATATATAATACAAGGCGAGAGAGGGGGTGGCTTAACTGTGTCAGAATGGACTTTAGTTGAAACGGCGCTAGCGTTCCTTGCGTTTTATATATATTTGTTAAGTAAATATTAGAATACTACCGAGTTTCCAAATGAAAGCGGGCCAACGAAAATAAATTAAAAATGGCCAATAAAAATGGGGGCTATTCCGCTCCGAATTATTTTCATTAAATAATTTCGACTCTGATTGCTAAACTGAGTGTCTTTAAAGTAATATTTATATATGTTTTGACGATTTATTATTTTTTTAAATTTGTGCGTGCAACAGTAAGACCTATGACATGGGTGTACCGATAATTCATAATTTTCCTCGTAGTTATAAGTTATTCGTAGATAATTTTTTCACCTAACAATAAATTCCTCCTATAAGCTTGTAACCCTAATGTCGTAAAATGATTGACGATTTTGAAAATTTTTATTACGAACACAATCTTTAGTTCTGACGAAGCGGATTGTTCCTTTTATAAGAGCTCAGATATAACGTCGGATCGAAAACCTTTCGGTCCAAAGGCATACGTCGTAATCGTTCCAATAAATTCAAAGGGGACGAGCCAGGATTGTTATTAGAGGGTCCCCTCCCACAACTCCAGTAATGTATTGGAGGTCGGGTCCACCGGGGTTCACGGCGACGACCGAAAAAGGCCCCGAACAATCCCCCCAACAGTCCCATCGGGCCCGGTTTTAATAACACGGCTCTAGCGGGCGCAGAGGTCCTAACTACTACCTAGCCTCTCGGATAGAGCCCAGGGCCCGCAATTAGCCCACCGAACCGCCGTAAAAATATTCCACACTCAGATTCCGACAACTGGGGGAGGCGGTTAACCATCGCTTACCTAAATATTGGTTTACTTAACACCCGACCGACCTCCAGACTCTTCTCCTCCAGTAATCGGCTGCACCGACCGTACTAACGCTCACGGACTCGACCCACACGATTAAAGGACGAAACGATTGAACGCACTGAGATTACACCAAGTTCGTCCGGATAATAATATAGGATATATTTTCAATTCATCGAACCGTGACGAGACTTGAGTGCCAAACAATCACAAAATAAACGACATTCGAAGTATTATTAAAGCGTATAAAATCGAAAAACGTCGACGCGACGTCTCTTGTCTCTTATGCGAATTAAAGAGATTTTCTGGGTCTCGGGCAATTACTTTGATCCGTAAAATAGGCGGGAAAAAGTTCATTTCAGAAGAGTACTGGAGAGGAGTGAAAACCGGACGGGGCCGGAGGTGTATCTCTTGTTAATTAGGCGATGAAACCGGACCGTTCTCCGGGCCTCAAATTACCTTACCAACGGCGGTTATTAGGCCGCGAAATTGAGCAATAACAATTTCCACTACCCGTTTGATGACACCCCGCGGAGAATGGCTGCGTCTCGGGTGAATAAAAAACAGACTAATTCCTGAGGCTTAATGGACACCGAGCGCATAAAAAGGAGAATCACTTTTTAATTTTGGAAGCGCCTTCGGCTCTTGATATGTACCTTCACAGTTTTTGCGAATTAGAATTGAGAGTTATGTCGCATTTAAGGTTTAGGACAAGGTATATTCCAATTTCATTTTCACTATAATATAAAAGCAAGATATATAATAATCTACTGTTTAACAGATCTCAGAATGTAAAATCATTTATGTTAATATTTATCTTGGTATAATTCCCTATAACTATACATATTAAGTATATTTGGGTGCTTCTCGCTTTTATATTTTTTAATACTGCTTATTTTCATATTCTTACGTTTATTTTGTAACCAGAAGAAGTAAATTCCATCTAATATTACTGCCTTCCGCCTGTAAAAAGATTATTGAATCGTAACTACTGTTGACTTTTATGTTTATAGATGGGAAAAATTTACAAAAAACTTCAGACCTACTTTTAAACCCAAATTGTCTTACCTCCAAGTCGAATTAAAGGACTCGGAATAATAAATCCATTTGTTAGTCGGGGATTTTAAAATTCCGCAAAGCCCCAGTCCTATATTTCTCGGCCGGTGCGAGTGCGCTTTTCGATAAGCTCTTTTGCCGAATTAATAGCCTATAAAGTGGGCACCGACTGCAATTAGGGCTGGAGGAATGTTCCTATCTCAGACTTTCGGCACTTCCTCCTCCTCCTCCTCCTCCTCCTCCTCCTCCTCCTACTGCTGCGACAATTTGCCCAGAGACTCTCCATTCGATTAATTGCCCCCTTCGGCATGGCCCAGAGCCCCCTTCTGGGGAGTTACTTCGTGCCCGGTAGAAATACTTTGACTCGCCTCCCACCTCCCGGCAGACTGTTTATACAGCATTATGCAGCCCCGACAAGAGAGCAGGGAGGAGCCACCCTATTGAAATTGGAGCCCGGATCCGGGGGGCCAAATTTCAGGGCAGGATCAATTCAATTATCAGGAATAATAATTGTGCCATTTAATTTTACCCAGTAGAATGGTTCTCGTAGGAAGCGGGGAATTTACAAAGAGAATATAATTAAATGGGTTACCTAGACAAAATTATTGGAGAGAAAAATAATAAAATTCAAAATCAACTTATGATTGTTGCTTTGTCAATTTTCAGTACGGGTTCAGTACGGGTCAGTACGGAGATGGCCGATGGTCGAACATCTGTGATCAAAAACAGATGTTCGACTATCGGCGAACTCAGGTAGTGAAAATTGACAAAATAAAGTCGCATAAATTACTATTTTGAGGTTATTTGAAGACGTATTTTCGCCTAATAATGCTGGTGAATAACCCGGTCCAGACACGCGAGGGGTTAAGGACCCGGC
This sequence comes from Lethocerus indicus, assembly GCA_019843655.1. Taxonomy (NCBI): domain Eukaryota; kingdom Metazoa; phylum Arthropoda; class Insecta; order Hemiptera; family Belostomatidae; genus Lethocerus; species Lethocerus indicus. Next base: position 21,280,625 of record JACDQD010000005.1, on the reverse strand, counting down.
AGTTACAAGACGAACGCCACTTCATCTTTGAAAGTCGAATCATCTAATGATGATTCAAACACTGGACAATTGGTTTATAATGGCTGAGAAATATTAAGCCAATGTAAATTAAGGGAAAAGTATTTAATTGGGGAACTCTGCCGAACTCTTTTCATAATACTACGATTAATGTAATAAAATTTATCGCAACAATTTTATGTATATCTAAGTTTCATCCAAAATTTCCTTAAATGACTTCGCAGATGATTATAATAAATTCCATGTAAATCATACAATTGATTTATTTAAATTATCTGTACTTCACAAGTTTGTTCATATTTATTCTGGCGCAACGAAAGGTTACTATAAAAAAGATAAAATTCATTTAATTTTTTTTTGGGCCAAACCCGTTCGTGGAGAACCTTGCATACAAAGTTCAGAGATTAATTGTCAGGCGAGTGGGGCAGAGGCGTCAGTCGGCCGGCCGAAAATATAAATAACTTTCGGTTTTAACGGAGCTGTCTCAGGGGACTTAAACCATTTATCAAGCAAAGCTCGATATTTAATTTAGGAACGTGTGAGCCCTAAGTTTATTAAGCGGGGAGGCTTACCATATTTTAGGGCCGACGAGCGTTTTGGCAGCGGAAGAGAGTTTCGCCGGGAAATTTTCCGTTATCCGTATAAATGCGTAGTTATACTTCATCTTGTCTGTGTAATGGAAAAATTCAATTTATAAGGTAATTTTTTTTCAGCCCCGTTCATGAATGCCCATTCTGGCCCATTGAAAGATTGCCACATGCTTGGCATGTGATACAGATATACGTTACAATTTGAACTAATTGGAGCGAAGAATGTTGACACAGGCTAAATATATTGTCGCGTGACTCTTAAAACTGTCGCCACTACTAATGATCTATAGTGGCTGAAATTAATAATTTACAGTTTAAGAGCTTTCTGTAAAAAAATTGAGTATTAATTTTGATGACAAGTTTAGATAGGACAACGAAAAAGAACAATAAAGACTGGCCCCAAATGTTTAAATAATGAAAGTTTCGTAAATTAATATTTGCCCGGAAAACCGTACTAATACTAAATGTTCGATATATATAAACATACTGGTGCGTTTTTATTTGCATGCTAACAACTGAGGCCTTAAAGTTAGTACCTATCGAAAGGTATTAGTTTTAATTATGTCTTGTGGTAAATGAATACATTTTATTCGAGGAATCTACCGGTTGAACGATGCGACGAATGTTTTCCAAAAACAAGAACACTACTTTCATTGGCTTTACTCTTGAGAAAATCCGGAAAATCGGACTGGAGGGTAAAACCACGTCAATCGGGGCCGATCATTGGAAAATCGGATGATTAGAGTCGGTCCCGTGTCCGGATGTCAATTAGGACCCCGCGGCGAAGGCACCCCATCCCCTGGAAAACAGCCTTTCCAATAACGGACCTCCGAGAGAGTTCCGAGGGATCGACGTTGAGCGATCCTACCGCCCATCTCGGAAGAAAAGAAAGGCGGGATGTTCAAGAAAATATGACTTTTCCAATTTTATTCCGGCTACTTCGTGTAACAGTCAGTTTCAGTAAACAGCCAAATCAGATTTTGACGATGCGCAGACACAGGGATCGAAATCTGTTGAGAGATCTGGAGATGTTTCGAAACCGACTCATCAGCAGCTATCATTAACGCTTCATAATCCTGCCAGATGCGTCTGAGGCGCAGTAGGCGTGCCTCTCTTTTTATATGCCACAGTGAACAAGAGTATTCACCATTGTATAACGGCGATACTGAATATTTTGCCTCGTGGAGTCAATTTTTCCACTTCGAATCCTTTTTACACTGCATAATGCTATCGGGTGTACTGGATTTTATAAGGTCCTCTCCTTTAATCAATTACAAATTCTAACTGGCGGAAAATTCTGTTTCAATACTCCGAAAGTATACAAATACATTTTCCAAATTTTATAATTATAATAATTAACAACATTAATACACTATGAATAAAAATAGTCACCAGCCACCATCTGTCAGTGGTTCATGATTTAATTGAAGCATTACCAGATTATTTCAAATTAAATTTGAGCTCGTTCCGAACGTGCTCGCTAATCTGAGTGTCCACTAATTGAAATTTCAATATAAGAGGAACGTATTAGGCTGAAAGTTCCCGATTATCGAGAGTGGGAAGTGCGTTCGAGATATATCGGGATGGTGTTTCTCGAGTGGCGATAACGGTTGGATGATGTATGCGATCGGTCGTGACAAGCTCCTCGGGCCGGGGCTCTCTCATTTCATTACTGTAAAAGACACGAGGAGGTCGAGGATGGAAGGCGTGAGTCAGACACGCGTCGGGTCTATTAGCCGGAGCATTGTACGGGGCGCCTCCTAATCCGGCCCCGATTGTCCCAACAGTGTCCCGGCCCGATCCCCATTGTCGACTGGCATCGTTCCGGGTCCCGTGAAACCGAGCCCCGGCCCTCCCTTTGTACCGCCGCCGCCTCTATGATGCAGCGTTTAGCCCCGCTGCCGGCACTGTCCCGATGACATGGCTTATGCGCCTTTTAAAATTCCCGTCCGATTTTCATCTCCGGAGAGGCCGCTCCGTCGGTTCCGGACAGGCGTCCCGAATCAATGATTGCGGTCACTATAGTGCTGCCGTCTAGAGACCGGTGTCGATGAAATTAATGAAGGGGTTACGAAACGTTGTATTCGAGAGACGAAAATAATTTGAATTCGTAATACCAAAAATATGGAACATTAATATGCTCAATATTAAGTAAATTAAAGAACCTTCTATCGGCATTTATAATGCCCGAACAACTGGGTAACGGTATATGAGTGGTAACTTTTTTAGGAATCCAACGTATAGTTGAGCCATTCCATTAAACGGGCGGAATAAGGACAGAGAAGAGAGGTCGAATATCCTGTTACACGAGGAATCGGATGGGGGAGACAGGGCCAAATCCCCGAACACGGACTGACCGCTTAATAAGTTTCCGCCCAAGCTTTGACCGGCACCACTCGAAATCCGAACAGACCGCTTACAAGCTACGGAATATTTACGGCTTCCCGCGACCGCTTTTAACCAAATGGGACCGAATTCCCCACGCTAATAAATAACCCAATTAAAACAAACAGAAAGAAAAAGAAAGAAAATCCGGGAGAAACAAAACCTCGTCCCGATCCGAATCCCGGGGCGTAGCCGAAATCGCTCCCACGCACTCTCCGCCCTCCGACACTACTAAATCATGCCGCCACTAATAAATCCTCGGCCCTTTCTTCAATTCGGTCATGGCCAATTATTTTGTCCTGTATCTAATACGCCTTTAGGCCTCTACCTAATACGAAAACCAAACACAATCCCGAATTCCCCCCGGACGCCCGCTTTCCGGGGAATATTAATGATGCATTAATAATAAATTCATGCCGAAAGAAAATTAAACTATTAATAACGACTCGAAAGGACCACATGTTCCTCGGTCCCGCAGTGAATTGGCGGATCGTCCTTCTTAATACTTTATTGGTATGAGAAACCAAAAGGAAGAACAACACTGGTGGTAAATTAACTTCATAACATGATATAATAGATACACATGTTGAGAAATTTAATCCGATCGCAAATTACATAATTGTGTATGTCTGTACGTCGTACAGAATTCACGTTTGTAATACAGAAACGTACATGAACCGATTTCCAATGAAGCTCCCTGTTACCTGTGTTATCATCCTTTACTGAGGTCATTAAGGCTTATTACTACTTATGAACGAACAAACGGGCGGGGAACACGTTTGGTGGTTAGCAAGAATTTAAAAAATGTAGCGCGCCCTACATACTTAGTGAGAACGATATAAATTCGAAAACTGTATGAAATTAAAAGGGGCGTAAGTCGAAAATGTATGCAATGAAACGATCCTAATGAGCAGTTAGCTCACCGTTCTGTAACTCGGTATCGCCCGGGAATAATTTTAAAATCAGTCAGAGACTAAGCGATTATATGTATATTCATTGGGCCGACCACCGTTCTGGGACGGGACGCGCGGCGTTTCGTAATCTCCCATTAATAACGGTGAACAAATTGGTTTCCAGCCGGGCGCTCTGTTGTTTGTGTTGTCGGCCGGCAGATGGTATCTGTCCCGGGGCCCCCGCCGGTAATTAGTCCATGAATTTTTCTGCCAATCGCATGTTCTTCCCACCTGTAATTAGTGGCGACGTTCGAGCGAGCACGGCAAGGAGGCGGAGGAGGAGGAGAAACAAACAAAAACAACGAGGCAGGGGCGAACGAATTCCACTCGGCAACAAAGCCGCGGTTCGATTAAATAAAGGCCGGCCGGCTCCGGCTTCGGACACGCCATTATGCTCTAGACCCATTTCGGCCCCAAATCCAAAAGGAAAGAGAGACAGTCTCCGTTTTATCGTTAATCAATTCTGAGTAGTCATTATATTTGATTCTGGAATCCGGTCTAAATCCGAAACACATTTTAGAACTCCAGATTACATCCAGTAGCCTTTCTTTTAATATATTCTAAGTAATTAAAATTAAATATGCGAATGAAATCTGATTTTATGAGGACATTATGAAGACATTAATTTGCTCAATTGCAACCTGCCGCAATTTTCTTCTTCGGGCCAAATTCAAATATATATTTCAAAAAGAAAAAGAAGAGAAAAATGCACCACGTCTCTGTAAAGACTAGTCCGGGATTTGAAATTGTTCGTGGCCTGTAACCGGGATGAGGGGACGCCGCAAAGGACACGCGATCCTATCGGTCGGTTCAAAGGAAGATATTAAGCTGGCCGGAATCGGCATGCCTCCTAGTGGGCGGAGTGGCCGCAGCTACGCATTTAAATATTTTATTGCGTTTGTTATTATAAACGAAGTTAATTTATATCTTCATTTCGAGACTTTAATATATTCGGCGTTTAATGTGCTCCCGTGAATATTTTTCCCGAGATGAAAAACAGGATTTGTTCGGTTGCCCGGGGCCAAAATAAAAAATGATCGTATCGAACCGAACGAATTAATAACAGAAATGTCGATACAATACTCGGCCCAATGCGGGCATTCTTAACGAACGGATTTAAATAAAAAATATATATTTCCAATTGTTTTACGTAGCACAAATGGAACCATATGTTACAATTTATCCGACTTCACGGTCACATGCAATTCCGCAGGTCACAATGCGCCACTCTTTAGACAGTTTCATTAACAATTTATTCTACTCACTAAACTTTAGTTATAGATTTGGTCCGGCATTCCATCATGAATTACATACCTAAAACAGACAAATTTGAACATTATATATACTTTTGTATTAATTGTAATATGAATTAGAAATCCAGAACAACCATCACCATATTTTAAAAAAGTGTTAATTCGGAATAATGTTATTTAAAAAGTGTATACTTGGAATGACATTGAATTGATACATCTCCGGGATGAGGAATATTTAAGGAAGATTTGAACACCGTGTGGGTCCGCGCTAATTGATAGGAGGAGGATGTAACTTCCTCCACCATTAGAAGTCTCCATCCCAACCCGCAGAGGCCGAGACCAGCAGACCCATTAAGTATTCCACCGACATCTCCCAGAGTTCGAACCCACTCGAATGAAATCAAACCCGGTATCGGCTCTGGCTCTCTCAATTGCCCCCAGACCTCCAACAACAATAAAATTAAAACAAACATTAAAGGAGCCCCGGGGGGAGAGCAACGCCTCCTTACACTCCGGAAATGGATTTCATTTGATATTCAACTTAGGATCGCGGTCGAAATGCGCTCTCGGATTTCCGTCGGAATTGAAATGGGGATCGAACGAACAGGGAGGAAGAAACAAAGTTGGAGTGACTTCGTCAAGATTCGTGTTTCTCGCTCCGACAATATATCGTCTTCAGTGGTTTTAATACATACTGCTAATTAGAAAATCAGTCTCCTTTTACCAAAAACAATCATGCACAATATCAGTCAAATGAATACAAGCAATTTGTAAACAATTGGGTGTTAACATCACACATATATTCCACTTCTTTACATTTTATAAAATAGGAAATTAATAATTAGAGAGTTTTAGTTAGTCCTGTTGCTTGCATTTTCTCAGAATCCACCATTAGGAAGAACATCACGTAACACAGCATAGATAAGTGTCTTATTAAAATATGTTCAATCGTTAAAAGTAATTTTAAAGTAACTGCCTTTTCCGGGAATAAGATTGATGATCGTTTTCAGCTGGATTAGATATTCTTCCATTCACTCCACGGGGGAGGAAGGTTTAAGAAAACCCTATTATAAAGTCCTCATCGATATTTCGATTCTGATTATGCGCCAGGGAAAGTGAGGAAAATCGTTGAGGCGAGCGGGGGATAGCGCATTTGTCACCGTAATCCCGTCCCCCCGCCCCCACCCCGAAAAGCCATTACGCCGCATCAATTTTGCCCGGGATCCGCCACACGAGAAAAGGGCTTCGAGACTTTGGGAAAGCACGACTGGCTTGATGATCAAAGTTGGGGCCGGAGAGAAGGAGAAACAGGAAGAATAGCGATGAAAGCCTCGCCAGAAGAGAACGGATTAAGAAGAGAAGAGTAATCTCCCTTCTGGAAATACTGTCTCCGGAAGATATAACCAGGGTCGCACCAGTCAGCATAAAATCGGACCTTGGGTTCGTTAGCGCTAAATAATCAGCGACTGTCGGCTGTACAATTGATGACGCCTAATTCCATTATTAATGTAACCGAACCTCGTACAAATATCTGGTGTACATGATGGAGCAGCCAAATGACGTTAGGGCGAAGATCGAATGGAATCAATACGAACATTAGAAATAGTATTCTTACTTTAAAAAAGTAAAACTATCGGTTAAAAGAGTACGATATTAATGCATAAAACGTGAACTGCCTACTTGTAGGAACCTCAGGTGAACCGAAAAATGTTTCTCCTCGGGTTACATGGATAAAAAATAGATTTCAGTTCGACCGTATTTCCCAATTTCTTTCAAAATTTGTTACTTCTCTTAAGACGAGAAAACGCCCTTGTACAATTTCTTTTACGCGGACTCGCGCTGCGAAATTCCGGCCACGGCGGTGGTATAATCATTTATCGTATTTAAACTTAACGGCCCCGCTATAATAATAAAAAGAGATTGTTATATACGCCCCGCCTTACCCCTTTTATACCGCGGCTGGGGCATCGGGCCGGGCATATTTTCCGGTTAAGCTCCACGGTCGGCCGCCCGAGGTAGCCTCTTCTTTCTCGGGGAGGCGTGAAATAAAACCCGACATAAATATTTCTGGCCGTAGAGATATCCCGCCCGATAATGGGCTCCGGTGATACTGTTGTTATAGGGGAAAAAGAAACGGCGGCACCGGTGGCGGTGGCGGTGGCGGAGGCGGAGGCGGAGCCGGAGGCGGAGTCGACCATCCCGGTCCAAGAATACGACGCCGGGGCCCCACACGCCCATGTAACATAAACAAAGGGAAATATTTATAGTATGGCCCTATGGCCCCTTTGAGGGATGAAGAGGGCTTCCAAGCCTTTCCGCCCTTGCGCTTCCCCCAGTCTGCTGGTACGGTTCTAAAGGATGCGGATTCAAATAAGGGCTCTGTGCAGTCTACTGTACATCCTATCATAAATTCACTGATATTACGTTCAATGACATTAATATATGTGTATGTATACTTCTAAGCGATCACTCTTAAATAACATTAATACTTCATTAACGTTTTCATACGGGATTTACTTGAATCGATTCCAGATGAGGATTACAGCCTTGCTCTTGTTGGGTCAGAAATAGATTTACACTGACCTATATTGGTCGGTGTTTGCACCCCCTGCCGGAGTGCCTATTTCATATAGCACCGTATTTACCTCTTTTATGAGCCTTCTTGAAAATGTCGTTATAGTATTACTATAAATCTCCAATAAAATCAATTACATTTGTAAAATAGAAAACGTTAAATTGATACATACTGTTCTATGAAAGATCGCCCGTGGTATGAGATAAAACGACATTTACGTTGGAAAAGAATCCGAACTGGGTCAAATTTGTGCTGGTGAAATTGAAACAAGGACGTTGGGCCGTCACGGGTGCAGGGGAGGTTTATCTCATGAGCTCCGCCTGTCGCGTGCCTTTATTACATTAACAGTTCGAATTAATATAAAATTGCTTTTAATTTACCAGTGAGCTAGCGGCGAAGAACAAAGGGGCGGTTGGACGGGCCGTTGTTGTTTTAAGTTAATTAAATTTGAGGGGGGCCACTGTTATTACGTGTTTTTAGCCCGGGGCTTTTCCTTTATACTCGAAGGGGTAATGGAGCCGACTTGTGACGTCCACTCCGGCCGCTCGATTCGGGACGCCTATTTGCATATCGGGATTATTAAAAGAGATTTATCTAATTTCGGTTCCAATTTTCTTTTTCCTTAATGGGTTCCGTCGGAAGAGCCGAGACAGGTGTCCGATTGAGGAGGACCGTATTTTTTTCCCGTGGTTGAATAAAGGGCATGCGATGGAGCTCTATAACAATTTTGGTCATTATATTACTAATTGGTCCCAGTTATTTCCCGCAATTTACGTTTGGTGCTAGGAAACGATACTAGAGGACTTTCTAAGGAGTTCATCTACTCTCCTTCAATATCGCATTCTTTGCGTACTTGTTGCTAAACCGATTGTTACAAACTCAGGGCATTCAGAATTGACGAAGACATTTTTTTATATTAAGAGACCAATAGTTGTCTCTAAGGTTTTTCTGTCAAGAGTGCAGCATTACAATTTATAGTAAAACGGAGTCCGGATAAAGCTGTGTTTAGTTCCAAAGAAGTGAGAAAAACCGTGGGCGCTCCTCACGTTTGACTGTTGTACATGGCTCATTTAGATGCAATGGAAACAATCGGACGATTGGTTTAATGCATATTGAAATTAGCCGAAGAGAAGCTTCTACGACACCGAAGATGTTTCAACCGTTTCTTAAAATGTCAGTTCTGACGGTACAGAATCGCATATCGGTGGAGAGGTGAACGCTCAATCGGGAGGTAGTCGGGCGTGTGATTTAGGTCTATCCTTGAGGAGGGCGTCGGTAGAACTACCGTGGGACGGAAATAGCCGGTGCCGTTAATGCGGGGCCCTCTTTAACAGAATAGAGGCGGGTCCACGCTTGTCAACCCTCAGTGACGGCGGCGGCGGCTCCTCCTCCTCCTCCTCCTGACATTGACCGTGTGGAAAGCTCAGCTGTCTGTAATATATCCGACTCCGCATACCTCTCGACACTAAAAACCACTCTGCTTGCCGAGCTCCCAACACGATCTCTACATCCTAGCAGGATGTTCCTTTTAAATGTTATTTTTTCTGTCCCCCTCCACCACTCCCGTATACCGGACGCGTTCTCTTGGAACTTGGAACAGGACTCCGTTCGAACAGGCGTGTCGTCCGGAATGTTAAAACTCGTAAACATTTTTGGTAGGACAGAATTTTCTCGAAATAAAACGTTATTTTACGGAGTTTATATAAATGGGCCCTAAAATAAATGTACTTCCCTGAGATCGTTTTCAATAGTATAATGAAAAAGGATTTTATAAGAAGAAGAAAAATATTATGATGAATTCATGTACAAGAAGCTAGAATTTGGCGAGAATTGTGCCACCGTAAGTTACGAATCGTTAATCCGGGAAATATAGTTATTTTGGAGGATATTCTTCTAATTGCCTGTTGGGGAGGGGGCGGGGGGCGGAGGGGACTTCTATGGAGATGAGACATCGGCCAGATTTATTGGTGTGGCCTCGGGCCGAACTTCGCCATTGTTTCGGAGTCGGAGGACGGCGGGAAAAAGGTACCCGGTCGTGACGTGTCCTTAACTCCGGCCGGCGTAAATACGTCCCGGCGGTCTGCCGTTTTATCTGAGCCGAGGAGAAGCCAGCCCCGGGGCATTGTTGTGCGTCTCCGCCGCCGTCGCCGTCCTCCTCCTCCGTCGGGAACGGCGGACTTCCTCCAGATAAGTAGACGGACGGACGGACTGCCCGGAAATTTACATAGGCCCATTATTATTCCATTCACACGATTTACAATGGATACGGACTAAAAATAGCGGGCGAGATAGCATCGGACCGAGGAAGCGAGTATTGTTGTTGCCGGGATTTCGTTAACAAAGGCCGGTCCACTCCCCCTCTCCTCTCTAGACCTCGTCCTTTCTCCTGGGATGTCTATAAATTTGCGGCATATTTCTGTGTCATGGACACCGATTCGAATATGGAAGACAATGAATACAAATTTTAATCACTAATTCTGTAACTAATGGGATGCGCTTAGAATTTTAGAAAACAAAGTGGTTCCGTAGAGACTGCACGAAGGGGCAGGATCCGTACCTAAATTTAATGGGAAGGGTTCAATTTAAACTTTCTAATGGGCGAAATGCCATTCGTCAGTTTTCATTCCACGCCGCTCGTGAAGATGCGTGTAATTTGAAAACAGTTCATAAATGAACAGATGAACCGTAGATAGATGTAGTGGAACGAAAAATTACGCGTTTATAGCCAGTTTGTGTACTCTTAAAACGACACTATTCACCGACAACGGGGGCGCATCACTCACTTGGACAACTGTTGCTGTCGATTTAGAGTGTACTCCTCCTTTCCTCTATCCCCACCCCCTCCAACAACGCCCCAAAGGATAAACTCAAGAAGAAGAATTCGTCTTTCGCCGGCTTCGAGGTTCATTTAAACTCCGGGAGACTAATCTCCAAAGTTTCGATTCCTGAAGGCTTTCAATCGGCCGCCGGGAGAGAGCCGGGGCCTTTATTCAAACAACTGGAGTGGGCCTTGGGGGTTCAATACACATCGGCTGAATCGGGAATTCGAACAATGGGTTCCTCGGAGCGGAGGTGAACAACAATGGAGTTTTGAAAGGGAAGCCAGATTAAGAATACTAATTACGAATAAAGGAGGCTAGAGAAAACATTTAATTTCGCTTTCAATCCTTTTGATATATTTATGGTCGCGTCTCAATACCGAGCTGCCGAATTAGTTGTAACTTCGGAAATCGATAATTAAAGGAGTCCGTGGAGGCTAATTATTGTTGGATATCCTAAAGGACATCTCTTATAGTGTAATTTATCGATATAAAAAATAGTTCTGTATTACAGATCAATGGATTAATATCAAGTAATAAACAAATGCAATAGAAGTCATGTTTTCCTGTTTCTTACATGATTCTAAAGTAGTCGATTCAAGCATAAATTTAAAAAAACGTCTCTCTTTTTTATGTGCTTTACGTTTCGAGGCTTCTGATAAATTAATTTGTGGCCAATAATCGACATCTTGATTTTTTTCCAAATCTCAGATTGTCTTGTACTATGTAGGGTGCGGAATTTTCCTTCAGCCTAACATATGTTCGGGGGATGAGACATAACGCGTTTTTTTCTGTCCAAGAATATATAATTTATCAAAAGACCCTCTGAAGCCGAGCGAACCCTTCGGAAATCGAACGGGAAAGGCTTTGAAGCGGGATAAAGGGAAAACCCATTAGGTTAGTTTTCAATCGAGGCCGCCGCAAAGGCTAGGCCCCGGCCGATATCTGGTCTGGATCTGCATGGAACCATCTGGCGCGTCGGTTCAGAACTAGAGGCGGACGTTTGTTATGCGGCCACATAAGATTGCCACAGCTGGCCTCCACTTCACCGGTCGTTATACGGCGAGAAAACACTCGCTTTTACCCAATCGGAATCGGAACAAAATTATCCGAGAGAATCATCGCAATAAAATCAGTTGTGCTCTGACCCTGGTTACTACATTAAAGATATTGCAGATAATGCCCAGAGAATATTTCTCCTCCAATCGAGCCTTTGAATCTGAATTGCAAGAAGTTACCCCAACATAATGAAGCTAGTCTCGCTGAAAAAAATAATACATACAATTTCGAATTAAACCAACAATCAACAAAGACCCATAATTGCTCCGTCTTCACAATCGAATGAGCAATGAGAGGGAAACTGCCGGCGGGGCGTCATAATTTAACGTCAATTCTCCCGTGTGCATTTCGTGTTTCAGTGTCTGGATCCAATTGGCCGTTTAATATCCGGCCCTGCAGTCAAGTTGGCTAGAATTGCCGATGGAGTTTGTGCCGGTGCCATCGTGCAGTTGACTGTTACAATTGTTTTATTAAAACGAGGGAGGTTCTGGAAGGTGACGTTTGATTACAAAAGATTAATTCCACGAGATAAACAATTATATAATGCTATAATAAGAACTGAAAGACTAAGAATGCATGGTAAAAACATGATATTTCCTGGTTGAGGGTGTCGTCTATGCGGTGATCCAAATAATGGTACTCGTTCAAAATCACTCTCTCAACGGTGGTTTGGAGCAATAAATTGTACGCTTCCGAAAAATTGCAAACGTATTTCCAGGTAAATTACAGGAGTTAATTACAAGATACCTTATACCAGATAAGTAAAAAGAAACTCGCAACGTAGAAGGAAAATTTGTTACTCGACTATGTAATAGCAGGGGGGGGGGGTCGAGAGTCAGCGGTGTGTGACTCTCCCTAGGGAGGGTGGTGTATTAAAGTAGTGGAGGTTATTAAGGGGGGCCCAGGGGCCGATGCCCACCGGCCGATTAATGGGCCGGCGATTATCATGAGCCCGGTGGCCGCCCTGCCTACCACCTCCCCGAGGGGTTTTTGCCCGCCGTCTCTCCTCTATAAACGCCGCTCCGCACCAACTTTCCGCTTCCATTAGAATTCTGAACTCAGCGCTAAGCGATATTGATCGGCCAGTTTTGAAAATGGCCAATTAGATTGCTCCCACTGTTTTACTTGCGTAGTTCACCCCGGGCTGTTAGATCGGCCAAGACTTGGTAGACCCTCGCGTTCATCTGTTGGGAATCATTTCTTTTTAACCTGGAACTGTCTGACCATTTTCCATTGTAACACGCAGCCTTATATAGATGTGTACATTGGGGCGTCTTCCTAGATGGGTATTGGCCGGCTTACCAGCCTCTTCGGGTAAGCGGGCTTCACCCCTGACTCACTTTGAATGCCATTCTTTGAAATGCGTTGGGAGTTAACATTTGAACAGCGAATTAATGTCGCGCATTTTTTAATCGAAGAATTCGATGAATTAAATATTTAATACAGCTTTTCATTGGGTTGAAGTGCCTATTTCAATGTCCGCAAGTAGGTTTTTCAACTCGAAACCAATCCTGCACTCTTCGCATCAACCGTGTCTCCTAGTAGGATTTCAGCATGTTGTGTCCAACCATAGTAATGACAATAATTAGTGTCTGTATTGATTTATTTGATGGACCGATGGTGCAGTAGTTATTTCTGAAGAGCTTACTTCATTAGTAGGATCAATCAAGTTTGTAAGTAGCTCAATACGAAATGTCGTAATACTTAAGCAAGGTCACGCTGGCAGTGAATAGACGTCGAAATGCGAAAGGAATTGTAGAAATTGATATTTTTTCTTGTCGGCAATTCTAAGGTGGTGATGAACGGTCGGGGGTGGGGGTGGGGGTTGATCTACACAAGATGGCCGACTAATTAGCGGGACGGTCTCTTATCGAAACCCTCCCTCGCTTCTTTTCTCGACCCCTAAGCCGATCCTAACGAGTGTAATCCTACTAACAAGCCTAGGATCCAGTCCTAATGGAGTGCCCCCTACGCCGCCATCCCCGGCCTTTTTTTGCCCGTCTCTACAACTCCTTTTCTAACTCTCACGAATCCTTTCTCGGGCTCGCCCCCTCTTTCTTCGTTATTATTCGCTTCTTTTCATCCCCGCGGGAGCTCTTGATATCAATGCGCGCCCGGCTTTAATGAAGTGTTTGTATACAGACGCGTTTTTTGGTTTCGACTCTTGAGCCGGGAAAAGAGAGTAAAAAAATAAAAAGAAAGGGTTGCCGAGCTGTTTCCGGAGCTGGCGTCTCCTCTCCATTGTCCATTGCTTGAGCCCTATTAGCGGCCCGGCTACGTGTACCACCCTACTGTTCACTCGTCCGCCGTATATAAGGCCAGAACATATATGGATCACGAAATACAATCTCATATTATTTATAATTACAGCAACGGCACCATATCGGCAATCTGAATCTGACAGTAATTTCGGAAATAATAACGAAGTTAATTCCTTTTAATTAACTGCTCTATACAAATAAATACTCTCGTTATTTTATGAAATATATTTAAAACTAAACGGGTTAAAATTGGAATACCGAATTATTTATAAACATGCAGGGACGAAGCATTATTATAGTAATCCTTCGATCGGAAATTCTTCATCTTAACGCTAATTTATCTCTCCAAAGCGATGCGCCCACGTGGAATTAAGGAGTGATGTTGATCTTGTTTGAAGTGGACTACGGGTCGGGTTTAGTTGAGCGGTGTGAAATTAAACTATCGCCCGCGGAGTGAAAATAAAAAGCGGTTCGGACAGGGCCCCCAGTTCATTAAAGTGCCAAGGCCCAGCAGTGCCCTTTCGTTTATGGAATTCGCTGCGGGCCCCGGGCTAAAGGGCTAATTGGCAGCAATTGCGGCGCAACAACTCCTTTGGCGCTGTAATTTAATTTACATTAAGGGCCAGTTTCATAGGGCGGCATAATACTTTAGGCGGTAATGGGCGGGCACGACCAACCCCCGACCCCCGGTCTGGCGGGATGTGTGAGCCGGGTCCGTTCTCTCAAAGGGGTGTACCGGACCCCGGTGCTCTTAACAGAAAGGAATTCTCTAATATCTGCCTGCCCCGGACCCGCTAAGTGGTTACAGTCAAGCACCCCTTTAGGGGCCCCGGAGCATTCGGCATTATGTTCACCACCAACATTACTTCCGGCTCTAATAAATTACGGGAAAAATATCCGGGCGCCTGCCGTAAAGAAATACGACCGCTATTAGGGCTGAAATATTGAGGGCGAGAATGACTGAAATTTTGTCGGTATAATTACATAAATACTGAGCAGGCGTAAGGTCTACCTTTTAACATTACTAATAGTGGAATAGCGAATAGAATGTGAAACCTGAAAATGTTATTAAAGATTATTTAATGAAAGTAATAGTTAATGTTGGAGCTTACTGATTCCAATCGTCTATATTTTTCATTTTATGTTTTGATTTCTTCTTTAAAAAGTATTCTAAAATAACGCAGGATGATTTATTCGATAAAAAGTAATGGGATTCATAAGCGCAAAATTTCCGCGCAGGGTAACCAATATTAAACCCATTCTTTGTCAACGTACGGAGACGATTTCAGAAAAATGTCCGACAATTAAAATCATAAAAGAGAACGTAATTACAACTTGTATTTACAATCGTGTACAAACGATACATTACTAGTGGGAAGAGGGCGCAGCGCCGAGTGACGGTGACAAATTGTTATTCCGGTAATGGCGGTCGCTGAGCGACCACAACAATACTAATTAGAATGACTTTTCACAGTACGGACACACGCATTCACTCGAACCGAGAAAGGTTCGAGAATCGAATTTGAATTATAAGCGTCGTTATTGTGTAGAAGAAAATAGTTAATCATTCAGCGTAGATAATGAAACAGGTGGGGTACCTATTGAAAACTACTTTACGACAGATAAAATGTAAAGATGACTGATAGCGGTAATATTATATTCTACGACAGCGTGTTCTCACTAAATGGGATTCATTTGACAGTATACAATTTATTCTAATACCGTAATTCAACCCAAATAATGGCATTTTTAACTACCGCAAAAACTACTGTTAATTATTACGGGTACGGTACGCTATTTCGATCGGGATAAAAAATAGCTAACAGGATTTGATAATACACGACGTAATTATATGTTTCATCAAACGTGGTATTTCATACCGTCGTATTACTAACGGAACCCTAACGACGATGATTTGAAGCTCAAGCCTGTCTAATGCGGAAATCAACCATTAGTTTTTTCCAATTGTTTATATCCTGTGAAGTGCACTAGATCGATATCGCATAATTCAGATTATAGCGACATACTTGAAACTAAAGACAAAAAATGTTCTATTATTATATCATAAATCTCTTACCGGAGGAAGATAAGTCATTACCTAACACGTCCTTAGAATATAAACAAAATATATAACAAAGAGTATAAGTGCAACAGGACCCCTGCCTCGAAAGAGCAGTCCTGGTAACAGAAAGAAACAGGGTCTTTCCTTCTCCATTTCCGAAAGTGGGTTAGGTTTTTACGATAACGGGTTAAAGGTAAACTGGCAAAAGAGTAAATACGGCGCGAGAGTAGGGGGGCGGTGGCTGATGGGGTAATTTAGAGGGGATTACCGGTCTAGAGGTGGGGCGAGGTGAGGTGGCGAAGCGGGGCCGACATTCATCAGAGCCGGAATTTTAACTCTCCGTCTCTGTCCGGGCGGGCAGCTCGGCTGTTCTATCACCGGCTCCAGAGCCGAAGGTAGGGAGAACCGGGCAACCATGGCAACACCCTCGCCGAGAGCAGCCACCGGCCCTGCCCGCCGAGGGACCTTAAGAAACCTACCCCTCCCCAATAATCAACCCTCTTCACGCCCCCCGTCCGGAACCGAGCATTTCTTATCCCCGGTCCATCCCCGGAGGTCGATATCGTCTTAGAGGGATTAACGGCCCAAATCCCATTCGAGCGCTGTTCCCGATTTCTTAGGGGCTCATCAATCATGCCGGGCGTCGGCCGTACAAGAACAGCGCCGGAGGAGCGCGCCCGGGGCAGCGTCTTTCAAACGTCGCCCGCAATCCCCACTTCTCGTTTGTCATAGAGATGAACGGCACTTCTGAAACTGCGTATAGGCCGAGCACGAGTGTTGCCGGTATTATATACTGCCTCTTCTCGCCCGCACTAGGCTGCCGTAACGCTACCATAACAATTGCTTACACTTTAAGCATAGTAAAATGTTGTACAGGTATCTTCAAAGGTAAGTTCAAATCGTTCAAACTAGTTCAAACTTCTAAATTAGTTGTACAGTCAGAGAATAAAAGTACAATTTAAAACCTAATATCGTATTACTCTCCAGTTAAGATAATCAAGAATTATTCATTTTTATTTCTGACCTATTCTCGCAGAAGGGAAGTTTCTTCTTGAATAGGGTGTTATTCATAAAATTATGAGTATTCTCAGAAACAATATCGATGACTTCCGCCTACACAGGTGTGGAGTTGTAAATAAAAAATTTTGATTTCGAAAACTACGTCAAGCGATCTATTAATAAACAATTTAACTTTTAACGTTCTCAACGCCTAAAGCTTTCGCCCGGCATATTACACGTAGTCCACCGCATTTCTGCTAAAAATGCAAACCTGGGAAGCTCGTCAATGTTAATGCAATTCAGTTAAGTGCGCCCCGGATATGTATCGGAATAATTCATGACGCCGGTGCCTACGAAAAATCATGTATCCCCCAGTTTTGGACATTAACGCGCCCGCATCGGAGCTAACGTTGTTAAGTCACGGTGGCCAACCCCATACTACCCCTCTTGGCTTTAAATAAATCCTGCCCCGCGCCCTACGGCACTACCCCAATAACCAACTCTCTTCACGCACGCACTACGCCCAGGAAATTTCTCTTCCTCATCGATCCCCATAAGAGCCGGTGTCCACCCCTATTCCTAAAGTTTCTGGCGAAAGAAAGGCAGTAGAAATTATGCATCGGATTCAACAACTTCTCCTTATATTGAGCAAAAATTCAATATATTTGTGTAGATTATTTAAATCGTAATAACGTAATTATATTGTAAACTGTGTTGTAAACTGTATGAAAATGAAAATTAGACAAAACAAAAAATATTTCTGAACCATCCATATTTAATTAAGATATGGTTATTAAGCACGCCTTACTGCTTCTGAGTGGCAGTCACTGCATTCAGGGGTTTTAAAAGAATACTCGAATACGGTTATGTTCGTTATTTCCGGTTATGTACACGAGCATGTTCTACAATATTCTGCGTTTATAAAACTGCCAAATATCAGAACTTCCGCGGCAAGGGGGTGCCGACAGTATTATTTCACGACGAAGAAGATAAGAAAGCGAAAGTGAAGTAAAATATCAAGAAACGGGGTCCAAAATGGGTGTAGAGGTGGCGTAAA
This sequence comes from Lethocerus indicus, assembly GCA_019843655.1. NCBI lineage: Eukaryota > Metazoa > Arthropoda > Insecta > Hemiptera > Belostomatidae > Lethocerus > Lethocerus indicus. Next base: position 21,262,594 of record JACDQD010000005.1, on the reverse strand, counting down.
GCCGCCGCAAGGAGTTTTCGCAAGGAAGAGGGGAAAAATTTCAATCGGGCCCTCCCCTGCCGAAAGGGGGCCGGAATTCCTGAGCTGGCGCTCGAGAGGAGCGGCGTCCCACCAGCTTTGTAGCCGGGTCCTCCGTCCTTCTGAAAATGAAAGAAATTGAAAGACGATGCTGTCCGCATAAATATACCCTCACCGCTCCCTGACGGAGATGGATTTATGAGGGGGAGGGCCGAACGACAACCGGGGAAATGCCGTATGAATTGCAAATGACGAGAGAGCAGGGGGCCCATTCAAAAGCACCCGTTGTCCACCAAAGCGGCAGAACCACCAACCCCCTAATAAGGGTTATCTAGCCAACTCCAGGCCTTCTCTCCTCCTCCAGGACGGGGGGGGGGGCTAATTTACTACCTCATTTCATCACAAAAGCTTGACTCCCATCTCTCGACTTTAAATATTCGACACCCTGTCGCAGTTCGACCGTAAGGCGTAACAAAAAATGCTACAACTTTCATATGCGGCACACTGTATAGGGACCTGACAGAATAGGAATAAGTTACACAAATCCTACTCATTCGGGCATAAATAGCAGTTGTAGTGCTCTCCCTACAACAGGGGGAGGATTTTATATCCGAATACCCATTCGTTGTCCGGGACGGGGGCCAAGAAACACGGTATTGTATGTATAACATCCATAATTCCGGAGACGGACGCTATAAAAGCTCAGCCGGTTATTCTGTCAGCTGTTAGAATGACCAACTGAAGGTGGACTGCGCAGTAAGAACCATACCGCAATTGGAAGTTCAACCGCACATAATTCATAACCATTCCACATAGAAATTGCAAAATCATATGACGCATGTGAATAGTGTCACCCCTAATATATTATTACAGTTAATAAGTCGAGAAATACGATAAAATTGTATGAAATCCTGAGACATTTTATCCGCAATAAAATAGAGAGTATATAAAACATTATGTTGCGTTTGGGAGGATGAAAATAAAAGCATTAATGTACCAATAATAGGCACGAGGAGGAAGAAACGGATGAACCAAATAAAACAAGCTGAAAAAAAAGGATGTGAAAAAAAACCGTGTAAACGTTTAAGTACCTCCTCATAATTCTACATCTCCTCCCACCCGCCTTCATTAATCACGGAATCAACAGTGGAATGTCTACTCCCTCCGCTCCCCATTTAAAAATCGTTACGTCGCCGGAGTAAAATTTCTAAACTTAGATTCCCTGCACGCGTCGCGTAAAACCAACGGGAGCCACTTCCGCTTTTAAATATCCGATCCGGGGGCCAATTACGGCATAAATAGTTGAATAAACCTAAGTAACAGGATCGTAACTTATTTAAGGGCGGACTGAAGAGGAGGAGTTGGATGAAGAAGGACAGGGAGGAGGCTAAGCGTTGCCGACCTAACAAGGATTGAAGCCCGAGTCCCGTCAATCCCCGGGGAGCTCCCGCCTACGTCTTAGGCCACTCTCACTAATTTTCTCCCGTGCGCTTTGGGGGAGGGGTGTGCTCCCCCTTGATCCTCGACTTGTAATACAGGAGGGAGGAGGAACGCCCGAGGTTGTTTTGATGAAAAGTCAATGCTGAGGGGTGGGGGGTGGACCGCAGCGGAAAATTGACAACGCCTTAAATGCACTTAGTCTAATCAAACCCCCACCAAACAGCCAAACCAAGGTAATGGCTATCGATTGGGAAAGTGCGCCTCGTCGGTGTGCCTTCAAGTATGGAGACCTGAAGAGAATGGAGTCTTGTGAACACAGTAGTGCGAGGCACTCCGCTTTCGGATAGCCACCAGAGTTCGAAATATTAGCTCACCATTAAGCTATGATCCTGAAGACAAGCACCACTCTCCTGTATCAGAACCGTAATGGTGCTTCTGGTTACCTAATTATATTAAGTAGAAAGCATAGAAAGTATGCGAATACGTGATTAATTAGTATACTCGAAATACTCCCAACATTAATCCTGCTGCATAAATTATATTGTTTTGGCAACATTTCAAATGTTCAGTTCTTATATTTTCCGTTTGTGGCACGTGAGGCCGACATTTATAATGTTGTATGTCGCTGCCGACATACTGAATTTTAAATAGCCCGATAGCAATCTACCGACATCTACGCACGTCCACTTTAATTGCATAAATGCAACGACATCTGATTTCAATAATATACGAGCCTGTGTCGTACAGATTGCCGTAAGGGAACAAGGGGCGGAATTCAACAGCCAGAGATTTCTGAGGGACTTAAAAAAAAAAAGTTGTGGTAACAAATTAAACCACAAAAGCGTTTGGAGAAAGTTATTTAGGCTGATTAACTGACAGAGAAAAAATCCCAAGTAACTGTAAAATTCTCGTTCTCTTCATCCGGATACTACTTGTTGTCGATTACATCACTTACCCGCATTGTCTCACTTTCGGCGGGCCTTTCTTTCTCTCTCTCTCTCTCTCTCTCTCTCTCTCTGTCTCTCCCCCTGAAATCCTATCAGCGCTCCGGATCCTTCCTGTCCGAGTTATTTATTCCAACGGTTATAATGTTAATTCCGTCTGATTATAGCCCGGCTACTAGATTGCCGATAATTATCTTTGATAAATAGCGTGAGCCGGGGGCCGGCAACAATTTATCGACAGCGCTCATCTCCCCGACTCCGCGACGGCACTGCTAATGCCGGACACATACCGGCCGTATTTACCTTTTGATTTATACTGGCTTCGGGGCTTTAACGCGTTGTATTAATTCGAAATTATTACCGAAGGGCTCGTTTGTGTTCGCCGTGTTATCTGCCACGGTGATAGTTTCATCTGCCCGGTCAACGCAGCAGTAAATGTATCGGGCAGCATGACAAACGCAGATGTGTAGTAATGTATAAAAAAATAACATATTTTAATACTTTTAGCTATGTTCGCATAAAATAATAAGAATTAAACTCGCTTGTATAATACCCGAGTAGAATTCAGAAGTTATATACTGCATCAGCCAGGTCAGATATATGACAGAACGATATGTTGTAATTATAAAATCTTTTTTTTACATACACGCTGATACGTGGAATGAATAGCTTTAAGAATCTGATACCTGCATCGGCTTTTTGATGTTTCTTAGAAAAATGTATTGAAATTCTCCTGTCATATCTTTAACGAAGAAGTCACGATCATTTGACAAAAAAAAATAAAATAGGGATCGATGCTAGGTGACTGGAACTGTCAAGTAGGTCAGTCTCAGAAATCTCTGGATCCCATTCCGACAGTCGGAGGGACTCCCCGGTCAGAAACTCATTCACGTACAATCGATGCCCGATGATTTGAAAGCGGTGCATACCTGGACGGGGCCCACCAGGGCCGTCCCAGGTGGGAACGTGCGAGGGATGATGCCTTCCTCTCAGACCCGTCGGATCAGATAGGCCCCGACACATACGGCGGAACACATGTAAAAGACCGGGCGGGAATAACGAAGACGGCCCTGAACATTCATGCCTACCACGCTTCATCGCCGACAGTCGATGATAAACGCTGGAATGTTGAAATGAAATCAGTAGTGCCATTTTCTGTCCCCTCCAATTTGTTTGGGCCTCTGCCAGATCCGTTTCGTCTTCTCCCCTTTGCCCTTAAAGTTCTATTATGCGGCCAACCAGTGATATTACGAATTAGTGCGGACCACCCCTCACATGTATATCAATCGGATTTTGATCATTCGTATAAATATGCTCGAATAAAGTATACATAATATTAAAAATGGGTCATTCGGAAAATGGTAGGGTGGTGAATTTATAATGTATTAAGATATGAAATACAAAAGTGAAAGAGGTTTTCATAATATAATCATTTTCAATCGTCCATGGGAACGAGCAATGAGAAAAATATCAAATCCTCAATACACAGATTACCTATAATATTAAATTCCAAAATAGAATCTATCCTAACGATTATCAGATCAACATTATTAAATGTAAGTGATCCCAATCGGAATAATCCCAGATTATTTAGAAACAGGTAATTTCCTGATCGCGATCTTCCAAGTTGATGGAAAAATATTCTACAGTGTTGATTACAGATCAGTTCATCTTAACTAATTCAGAGCAGAGGCACAATTATACCGTTGGTTTTAAGGTTACAATTACACGTGTCCGAGGAAGAACGTCGATTGGGATATCTCGCTAGGATTGATGTCAGAATCAAGCGTTTCGGACGAGCAATCACAATACCAGACAGGAAGGAAAGGAACCGAGTTAATATGCAAAGCGGCAGTTGGGAGTGACGCGGCGGGACTGGTTGGCTGTGACAGGGCCGCATTCACAGCCCGTACACCGCACACAACTGCCGTTTATTTCCTTCTCTTTCACTGCCGATCCCAATAAACCAATAACGAACGGCGACCGCCCGCCCGCCTGCCGAGGGGAGAGCTCACCATTCTAGTCGCGGGGCCCATTCACAGCGCCAGCCCCAACCACCGACATAATATTCCCCGACAGAAACTCGGTCACGTATAACGCTGGATGCGACTGTAAGTAGACGAGTATACCTACATACTGAAGTCGGCGTGGAAAAACGCTGACAGCAGCCAAAAATACAGCAGAATACGAAACAATATTAAAATCTCTGCGCCAAAACGCTGTTACGCTTTTCTCTGGATTGTTGTGGCTTCAGAAAGATTCCCCCGCGTTTCTCCCATGACACTTGGTGCCTCCATGCAGCTTATCCCAAACTTACTATCTCCAATCGTTATTTATGGGTAGGACCCGCACGGGGTGGTAATCCTGGTTCCCTGCAAAAATGCGTTACACGCCCTCGCGGATATCTCAAGTAATCAGTTCGACAGAACGACAGAAGTCCACTTTTTCGAAATGTCGAGGGATAGGCCTAGAATAGGTTACAATTAACGTATTAAGGAGTTCAGCGATTTAGGTGTCGGGAGGTTTGGTTACGAGGCCCCTTACGATGGTCGTGAATATACTTCGTGGTAACTGGTGGTTAAACATTAACTCCGTTTTCAATTACGACTCTCGCTTTCCAGTGTGTATCCGACAATGGAGCGTCGCTCTTGTGGAGTGGAAGTCGGTAAAAGGAAAGGCCGAGTCATACACAAACATCAATTCCTTTAGGCCCGGTATAAAAGACGGTTTCTTCCGCTATTATCGGGAGACCTTGCCGGCGAGGGCGTGAACCGCTATTGTGATGGGGAAGTCGGCGGTGGAGGAGGTGGAGGAACCCATCGCGGGACCTTTTTTCATGTCATAACACGACTAGAATCTTTTCATGTTACGCCAGAGCACCATCCCTCAGTGGGCTAGTACATTCGAACCCTAACTGTAAAATGGGCAGTTTTTTATATACTACTATTATTTTATATACAGTAAAATCTTATTACAATGTGCCGTTTTTATAAACTTAAATTCAGTAAGTAACGATGAGTCCGCGACTAAAAAAAGAATCTTTGGATTCTAACATTGTTGGATCCCCTCATATTTACATGTCTGAATTAGCCTATATACCACAATTATCTTGTATTAGAAAGCTTGCGAGGCGATATATGGGTCTCAATCGTGCATATGATAATACGCATTTACGTATTTAAAGAAATACACATTATAGTAATCTATTTGGTAGCAGAGCTATTAGCACAATCGTCCGAGGTATACAACGTACAGCCACCCCGATTGATGGAGCACTTGTACTACTACCACTGCTACTAAACATAGTTAAACAATGCTTAGGAGGCATAAGGGGTAAGATATTACCCCATTGCTACTGCTATTAAGTATGCTTACAGAATAGAATAAAAGGAGCATGCAGAAAGGCCTCGCACATGAAAGACTTCAGCCATATTAAATAGCTTTCATCTGAGGACGGGTTTTATAAATGATCTTCTCGGACTTTAATATTGCGCCTAGGTTTTTATATTAATAACGCAATTACACTCCACAATTGAATCTCGAGGATCGAAAGCCCCGATTAATTTATGCTAATAATGTAACAAAAGACTATTAATAATTCATGTCAAACGCCTCCCGCCGCTCTGGCTCGTCTGGTAAGGAACAATGTGTAGTAGGAGGCGACGCGTGCAAGTCTACACCTAGTACCTCGGGCAATGGTATTGAATCATCAAGAGAGAGCGAGGGAGAGAGAGATAGAGGAAAGAGAGGCAGTGAGTGAGAGCGAGAGGCCGGGAACGTAGATCGCGTGAGAAAGCCCAGCGCCCCCTACCCCGCCCCAATAAAAAGTTGATGAGATTGGTTTTGCGGGGCGGGGGGCGGGGCGCCTCGGGGTATTTCGATTTTTAGTGCCCCTCACCAAGTTTCCGGCCCAATATGTGTCCGCGAAACGAGAGGAAAATCGATCCCATAAATGTGCCGAGAAAGTTTAAACCAATACATGAGACAAGTCTATAGGACGGCGTATAATAACAAGCTTGAGGAAGGAATCAAATACAGCCGTTAATTATAAATGAAAAAAAAATATATAGAATTGCATGTTTCTTGCAGTTTTGCTGTTTACATCTACACCACAAAATTCCCGGGATCTGTCCTAGTGCACTACTGGCAGTAGACACAGCCATACTCTGATTTTTTATTATGTATTCTTCTTAATAGATTTAAAATCAAATTTAGTTTTTATTCCGCGCGAAATTCCACGCACTAACAAGGATTTTATTCTTCCAAACTGAATGTTTTATGTTATTAATGTTTAAGCGAAACTAAGATTTGAAAATGTGAACTATAAATCGCAGTTTTTATGCATGCAAAATATACAATGCCGGTCGCGATAGTCGACGACCTACTTCTGTTTTCAAGCGCATAAGTCAATTAGATAACTGGATTTAAATGTAAGGATCACGACCATTCTAATTTTTCCATTCTTATCTACAAACAGGAGCAATTGTTACCATTTGGGTTTTTTAGTGGGGTTCTGCTTCCTGAACCACTTATAAGTCCTTATCCATTTAACATAATATGTTGCCACATGACCGTGTTCGGGTTAAAAAGTAAAGAAATGCCTTAATTATTTATGTAAACCAGACCAGGCAATCCTGACGAAATGGTTTTTCAAAACGTTTACTGAAATTTCATACCACAGTACAAAACGCCTGAAATACAATGGAAATAAATCCCCGTAACCGCGGTCCAGTAAACTGAAGAGCGTTCCGTTTTTTTATGCAAGGTAAAGCCAGTTCGGGCAGTTTTAGGATTGGTCGTCATCGGGGATAATGGGCGAAAAACTCTGGACAAAAGGGACAGCGGCGGTATATGAATCCTCGGCGGGAGCAATATGAGCCCTCCGGCAAACTAATTACGGGGACGAGCCCGCGTCAACTCGTGCCCTCCGTCAGGCTGTTGGCCAAGTGTTCGCCCAGCCCCCCGCCCCGCCATGATCGCAATAACCGCGGGATATTGCCTCGCATTATAACTTGCCCCCACTTTAAGTCGGATAAACCAGTCTTTTCGGATTACTGTCCCTGCCCAGAGACTTACTTCTTGATGATGCTTACCGCCTTGTGCTAACACTTTTACCGCCCGCCGCTTCTCTTCAGAAACGCAATTATTCTATCGACTTCAATATTTTTAAGCGGCGAACCAAATAGAATTCGGTAAGGCCGGTTAGAATATAAGGGAACTCTTACCTGAAACAGAAAATAAACCAAATTAATTTAATAGGTATAATTTCTTTTTGTTTACTATAGTTCTCACCTATACTCCGGTTCGGGTACATATATAAAGATTCGATGGAAGGAAATTAAATAGTGTTCTAATGTGTACAACATATTGTAATTTCGGACGTTCATTTATAGTTTTAAATCGATAACTTTAACCATGCAGCCGGTGTGCCCACGCCACTCACCGCCTGAAGCTGGCGAGTGGCCGAAATCGATCTAGCGAAAAAACAAACCGGCGAGTGGAGGCGGAAGATGGCGAGAACCAGGGTATTCGGACCACTGGCCTCGCCCCACTCCTTTATTATACCGATCCTTCGTCCGGATGGCGGTAGGTGCATTGAGACGTGTGAGTCAGAACAATTTTAATCGATTACCTTCGTAAGTTATAGGTCGAGGGTGGGAGGGCGGAGGGAAGGTCTAGAACAAAAAGGAAAAAAGTTCTCCTCCCTCAAAAAACCTCTTAAGAGGGGCTTAATGGACCCGGCGGCCACATGTCAGCTCCCTTTTTCAACGGCGACCTAGTGACTACGAAATGCAATTTGGAGCTCGGTACCCAGCATTACTTCCTCCCGCAGGCACTCATCATCGTCGGTAGTTACCCGAATTTTTATGCCTCGGAGAGATCAGAGGGCGGGGAACCGCAAAAACTGCCGCCGAGAAGCGATAAATTTAATCTGAGGACTCCCCGAAGATCCCGGAGCGGCGATTAGTCTCGGGCCCCGGTCATTATCCCGTCGGATTTTCAGCCACTCACCCGCTCCCCGTTTTCCAATTAGGAGGCCGCCCTACGGTTCGGGAAGCCTTTCCTTTAACGGCAATAAATTAGGGCATCGCCCCTTAATGCTCCTATTATTCTTTCGAGACCCGGGGAATACCTCTTTTCGGGACTGTAAATTTTAATTAGGACCAGATAAAACCAATTTAGAATTATCTCCTTTATTTATGGAAAGTGATACGGTCAAAGGTCGGGGACAACCCCTCAGACGCGGTACGATGACAATAGTAGCCGACAGTAATATTAATGTAATACACGGGGAGCAATTTGTCAAGACCTATACCGAATCGGAAATAAAATTTCCAAAAATATTCCAGAGATAAAAATGTGACTATAACACGGATCAAATATGACGAAATTCATCTGTGTAATGCAAACAAGGTGTACAAACAGGAATTCAAGCGACAGACAGAGAAAGACAACTTGATGTCTAGGATAGATGAGCCATTGTTTTAATAGGTTGTTAAATTTTAGTTATTTCCTGCCTGGAAACTGTTGGTAAGATTTGTCAAATTAACACCAACGATTCGAGAATACTTTAATTCTGCCATATTTTATTTTTAATAACATTTTGTTTAAAAACGAAAATTATTATATTCTGTTACTGTGACCCGAAATTGGACTTCCTGTCAATCCGATACAGAGGACTTCCTTATTTAGGCGAATATTTCGCGGAAAGGAAAGAACAAACCCATAAAAATGGTCGAAAAATTGAAGCGAGGAGAAAAGTTATTCTAGCTCAATCCCGGCTTCCATAGCACTGTGAGGATTATGTTTTCTCCGTATTTATAATTAGGACGGACCGAGTGGGCTATAATAAATCTAGCAGCCCGACGATAGACAATACAATACAAACTTTTGAACCGATTTATTTTAATTAGGGTTTACTGGAGGCGACGAGAGACCGCCGCCGATGATTCATAAGGCCGGAAAAAGGGAGAGAGAGAGAGAGAGAGCGAGAAGGAGTGAGAGGGACACGCGTCCCGACACGAAAACCGATAATAAATCAGCGTTCGGGTCTTTATTTTGGTGGCGGCATAATAACTCGGCCGAGATCGATGCCAGGATTTATTCCTGCCCGGAGAAGATCCAGTCCTCCTCGTCAACATTTACCATCCAGTCGGCCGTCTAGTCAGCGAAATATCTCGAGTGGGCCGCCCACTCGAATTCCCCGGTTCCGCAATTACGTTTCCTGCCACCCTTTCCCCGGACTTTTTTTTCTCTGTCATTAAAACCCTTCGGCCGGAATCTTAATTTCTTTCCCACCTGAGCGCGTTAACCGTTCATTTGGCGCCCGATCGTTGAGACGAGGGAGAGCCAGATCTTTATATTATTCCCGAACCTCTGGTCCATGAACGTTGTGAATAGGATGGAGGGACGTGTGGTTTAAATTTGAATGGAATATGGCTCTTAAAGTTATTTCTATCACTATTAAAAATATAAATTAAAATAAATAACCGTCTAAAGATGTCTTAATAACGCGTAGAGAAGCATTACCCGATTAAAGTTCGCACTGATTTATATAAATATATTCCGTTTTTCCTTATTTAAAAAATATTCGTAACCGAGATTTATTTTTAATCCTATAGGTTTATTGCTGACTTGTATATGTTACCCGTTTACCTCGTTATTAATTTAGCTCTCGTTTGTCTCAACTCGCTCCTGTGAATATACTCTTAGGGAGCGGCTAGATATTTGATTAGAGTTGAGGCGTTGGCACCAGATAAATAATTATAACGTCCCGCCATCATCATTGGGTCATACTCGAAGGAATTTCATATACGGACGAGAAAAACAGAAAATTAAGCTTTCTTTCTGATGACGAGAATTCATGAACATCAGCGAAAAAATGTAATTAAGCCAAAGGAAATATGTCATTGCAGCTCTAGACGAGGGAAAGCAATAATATCCCCACGTCGATTGAATATAGATGGGGAGAATTAGGGTCGATATTTAATAATTCGTGGTGTTGATAATGTCACATATTCAAATTCGAAAATTCTTGGGAAAACTGCCTATCAAATAAAACGATTTCTTGGACATTTCTCCGTACGTGTTAAATTAACGTTTTCGAAAATGTACTATGGTTGTTATACCTTAAGACGACAGGTTCGACAATATTCACCCTGGAACTATTCGTTTCAATTTTTTTTTTATCAATACCCACGTTACGATTCATGTAGCGATACGGAATATTAACGAACTTCTGAACTCAATACGTGTGGTCTGTCGCCGGATTTATGATCTGACCAAATCACCCCCATTGGCTTAATCAGTCACATAAAGCATACAGATTACGAAGTTAGTCAAACGACCTAACTAGTTATAAGTGCTTTATGTGATTGATAAGATGGACTATTTAGTAGCGATACTGTTTCTGGAAAATAGATAACGAGTCTTCTCTAACGTCGGTATCTTTCTTTTAGGAATTCAGAGATGTATTTACGCAGTAGGTCCCCGATGAAGCAGTTTCACCGCAGTATGGGGGTCACGACAGTATCAATGGAATGAGATGATTCAATGGAAAATGTATTAAATTCTGTTATGGGCCAATAGATAACCCTAATCCAGGGAGGAATGTATCGTTAATGCTTTAGTGCGTGTGAAGGATATTGTTATATGTCGGCGTATATTAATGCGAGCTGGGGCATACGCGTGATGATTTAAGAAAGGCGATAACCGGCATAAACCATTAAATTGGAAAATGCGATGAGTAATTTATGCGGGCATTCAGATTCGCCGGTAGCCTTCGGGCTTCCGAAGCCGAATTGTTCGACGGTCCGGATCGGCGTTCGTTTTTGTTCCCGAACCCATTTCTATCTGACGGTAGGTCTGAAATTTATCCGTCCGAGATGGGCGTTCACCCGTGAATAAATTAGTGGGCGGGTGGGCGCGGATCGTGACCACGTCTCAATCCGGCCGGCCGAGGGCCATCTCAGAGCCGGTAAATCATTCACACTCGGCCGGAGCCTTTGTCCCGTCCACCATCTCGGACCTCATCAGATAGAATATAAATTAGCCGAGGCGTTTCCCCGGCCGAGATAGTAATCGGGAAGGGCGAACTAAAAACAAGGGCCGACCTGGCAAAAGGTCTTAACGCCACCCGCAATCCCCGGTTCCGTTCTCACCCAATTACTTTCCTTTCCTCTTCCACAACGCTCCATTGAATCTAAACTCGACCAGGTACAATTAAGAAAGTGAATTAACTCCCTTATTGTCTCTACAGCAAGTCTGTAACGACGCTTTTAAAATTATTTATTTTGTCTTACGCAAATCTACCGCCTAAATAAAGCGATGTATAAATCTTTAACAATGAACATACACAACTACATACAGCTTGAATCCTTTGTTCACGAACAGGATTGTGATAAATTAGTAACTATCGGTAAATCCTACAGATTTATTAGTATACTAAATATATTAGCATACCGATGATTAATCGTATAGTATCCATAAATACTATTCGACACTTTGAAATATAGATAGGCGATGGAAGCTTAAATTCCAACGCGTGAAATAACGTCTCGACTTCTAATTTCTTCACCCACCACTAAAGCGTTTTGAAATTATAATTCGATATATCGTTCGATTCTTCTCTAAATCTTACTATTAAACCTTTTTTCTGTTTGAAATAAATAGGGTCCGCTTAAACCTATAAGGTGAAACTTGGATGTAAGGGATTGTAATATTAATATATAAATTATTTAAAAAAAATATTTACATAAAAAGAACAAAATTTTAATCACGAATAAATACGATAATTTTCGTTTGAGTGCGAATATGGTCAGTTATCTGAAAGCGTAAAAGTATAATGATTCAGATATAAAAGTTTCCATTGGTTGAGATTCATACTGGCTGGCGGGCAGTCGTGAGCTGCGATTGAACCTGAGATTGATCAATAAATAAACCCACGGACGTCGCATTCGCTCAATTTTCACAGCAAAGTATACCTTCCGTCCCTCTGTGCAAACCTATAATTTGCTGCCTAGTGAAAACCCAATTCGGTTCAACGCAAACGGCCGAGCGCCCGCTTTACGAATTTAAGGAGTGTCCTTTACAGGCGCCCTTGCGCCTCGTAAATGACCGGTCTCCGAGGACAAATCTCGCCCGACCTGCCTTCCATTCCACCAACGGTGAATAAGTTACACCGACACTGAGTTTCGACTGTCCGATATAAATTATTACAGGTCCCGCGGTCAAAGTCCTGCGGTACCAACCTCAAGCGACACCCCACGCGCTAAACAATAAAACAGTTAATGGTCTCATCGTAGCGTTCATTTTAGGCCCAATTACCGCCGCCGAAACGGCTGTCCACGCGACCATTACGCACGGAAGATAGTATACATTGACGGCTTTGTAAAACTGATTGTTCCTCAATCGGAACGATCATTATTTAAACAATGCCGAATTCGTCAGTGAAAAGAAATTAAATTTCGATTTTGATTCCCGAATAAGTGTAATTCATTTCACTGGAGATAGTTCCAAATAAAACCCCCGGTCTAGCCAAAGATATCAACAAGCGAATATTGCCAGAGTAACGGTAGCAGTTTTAGTAATGATTTGTTTGAGCTACTAAGCGCCTTCCTTTCACAAAAAAATTAATATATACTATAATAAACATTACATGGAATACTTAAAAACAGGTTTTCACTAATTTTTAACCCCAACTCGGATGAACGATTTCAGTAGAGAAACGCCGAGCCTGCGATCACGGTAGAAGTATATATTTTGTGTTCGGTGGACGTTCGGAATTCACCGCAGTTCCGAATGAATCATTCATATACGGATATCTGAGTGAAAATTCGTCGGGGAATATTTTTTAAATTAATAAGCCGCCCCCCACCCCTCCCTGAAAAAGACCCATATCACATTACGTTTAGATTTCGTCGAGTTAAGCTGCACGAGGGTCCGTGTGAATAATAACGCCGGCCGGGCTGTGGGGGCGCCGGCGTCGGAGGGCCGCTTACGAATGCCTTAGGGCGGACTTATTTATTTCAGAGATCCCTTATCTCTGGACGAAAATAACTGCCGAATATTTGTGTCCGAGATAGGAGTACAGCCGACCACCGCGCGGCATACCTACCGCCGATACCGCGACAACTATGTTCCCAGTCGATAATGTCGGCTTTAGAACACTGTAGGAGCATTCGAGGTGCTACAATTTAAAATTGTACGATAAATAGTACCGAAAAGGGACATTGGAAACGTAGAAACGATATAGTACATGGCTGGCAGATATAAAAGCAGTAGCAATGGTACCTTTCCCCCACTAATACCGTGCGATCCCAAGAGGTGTTGATCCTGAAATTTCTGAGTCAAAATTAGTATGGATGAATCTATGTCCACCATTTATTTTATGTTAATGTTCATATCTGGTTTGGCTAATATCGTTTGTCCGGCTAAAACGAACAAATGTCCCCGCTGTTCTTTTAGGAATGGCAATAATTTATACTCGTTTGGTCTGCAATAATTATTCCAGCCGTTCCTGTCCAGTAGGAATGCGATCAATCTGGTATGAAGAACGGTGAAACCGCTTGGTAGGTAGTTGTCCCGGTGTCCGAATTAGTGAGGAGGTTTATTGCCGGCTTTTTCTGTGAGGGGTAGGGCCAACCCCGTATTTAATCCCGGATCAATAGAAGGGAGTTCTCTCTTTTTAATAATAGATTCTAGCGGCCCCTGAAACGCCAGGGAGGAAAATCAATTGTACGAAATGAGAGATGAATTATTTTCAATTCAATGACGGTTTGGGAGGGCCCCTGGGGGGTTAAACTCCCAGACCCAATTTACCTATAGGATTTGACAAACTTCAGTAGGGGTCGTTCATCCCTATAATTTACTCCGGATGAAGCCCTTTTCTATTTCCCTATGTTGATTTGTTATTACTATTTAGTTTCATTGCTATTATATTGTTCTTAATAACAATTAAAAAAAATTTTTCATTGAAAAATGTGACTTTCGCTCCATTATCCTTCGATAATCCTTCAGGCCCTCAGTCACCTACCAAACGCCTTCAGCTTTTGTATTTTGTTAACATAGACTAATATTTTTCTATTTTTCCTCATGTATACAAGCGTATACAGGATATAAATATGTGTGTATGTTGTGTGTATCTTGTAAATATATTACGTTTTGAATGAAGTTTTATCTATATATATTGATTATATGGTCATTTGGGTGCCTAGTGCCGGATCTGTTTGGAATGACGAATGCTCGCAGCCGGGAAAGGGGCTTATACTAATGGATTCTAACCGGATTATGGGAGAACCGCCGCGAAGTTCGTCCGAGGTAAATATGACAAAGTTTAAAGTGGTCGGGGGCCACCGCCGCCCCCGAATTTTCGGCGGTACAACTTGTGACAGGTGCTCTCGCTAAACGGTGGCGGCTCGGCAAGCCGGAGGCGACCCGCCTATAACAAACTCGCCCTAGAAATACATCATAGACTTCGTCAGTACACTTCCTAGCTTATCTGATGTGCTACTAACACAAGACGCAAAGGGTTGCCGTGTAATCTGGAATGAGAAAACGCTTTAAAAGGGGAGAAACAGTAAAACGTTATAAGATTTATGAACATGAGCGTAGAACAGTTCCATGCATGAAAATATAAGAGGTGTATAGTATAGGCATTATGGAATCTCAATACATATTTCAATAAACTAAATCCCTTTGATTATTTTGAGATGTAAAACTATTTGTTCGGGTTATCACCACAGGGAACATTTGTCAGTTCACAATTGTAGGAAAATTCATCTTCCGGATACAATGGGATTCAAAAACAGCTTTCTACATAGTCTTATAATTACTGAAAATTTCTATATAGCCGTTTTCTAGGTTTTAACTAAAAATCCCTCTGAACCGGACCTCATCGGGCGGACTTCAAAACGATGTTCCGCGATGATTTCTAACGAAGAGGTACTCCGCCCATTTGTAACTGGCGTCCTATAACGGGGCGAACTCATTTACTTTCCCTTAATTCAAAAATAATTGTAGACCCATTCCGCCGCCTCTACATCATAGAATAATGGACTCATTTGTAACGAATCCTAAGTGGTACATCGTCATAACCTGTCGGTTGCAGTTCACGGGACCCTCTTCTTTAAGGCATCGTTGTTTTGCTTATATTATCAAAACCTTTGCATTGCCAAAGTGTTCCGAAAGTCGCGAATCTGTTTAAAGATTGTCCTTAATCGGTATGTAATCGATACCACCATTACAACATCAAGACGGAAACTAGAAACAGGTGTCTAGAAGGACACGTAGTACTTTCCCCGTTTTACATTTCTCGAAACACATTAACAACACATTGAAGGCTAATTGCTCTCCAATCGTTAAAGGACTAATTTCTACTACCAGAGAGCAATCATTAAGGGCCTCTTCCGAAATGAATGGGTCCCATTCGATTTCCCAGGGGAATTAGGTGAAAACTTATTATATGGCCATCAATTAAAGGTGCCGTTCGTCTTGTTGAGAACCACGAGTGGCCCACTTCTGATTACTTAATCGTTTGATTAGTATTTTTATTTCTCTTTGATTTGTATGTATTGTTCTCATCAGCAGTTTGATGTTTTACCACATTTTATGTTGTTTAATATATAAAGCACAATTAATGAATTAAGAACTCGGACTCTGTTAATAAACTACCAGCCATAACGTATAGTTAACTCTTGTGGAGGAATTTTCCCTTCATCAAAGATCTCTTCATGATATGGGGATACACGAGACTAGAATTCCATATAAGTAATGAAACTGGTAATAAATATCGATAATAATAAACTCTTGAAGTTAGATTTCTGTTATCTTTATATGAGGAATTCCAATACATATAATTTTTATCGGTTTTCATGATAATCATAAAATAACAGACGCCATAGAGATACAATTCCAAATTCAAATATGAAACAAAAAACATTTTCTGGTGCCCACAATGGCACAGGCCACTTATCCACAACTCCGATTCCTCCTCCTCGATAATAGAAGGACCGGCGGAACTGTTTCAAATCTCAATTGCAAATATTACGGTAAAGAAAACGCCGGCACGAAAATGCGAGAAGAGGAAGCAAAGAAGAAACAGGAAACGGATGGAAACAAGCCATGAATTCATGGACGATTTGCATTTTTACAGGCCAATTTCCATTTTATATATGCCTTAAATATAGTTTAGGAGGGAGCGGCCCAAGCAGAACTAGACAATGCGGTATTCAAACTTCATTCACTATTTTTAGTTTTTAAATTTATATACCAAACAATAAACACAAATAAACTCCTGTTCTTTTTTAATCTAATTCATAGTTATCGCTGGACTGCTAATTGGAACTGCAAATACTACGAGAAATATGTTTTATGCTGTGCTCAAATCGCTTCCATTCATACGGGACCATTCATAGGGTGGATATTTCATCCGGTAAAGCTATTGCCACGCTTATGGCTATATTGGCCCCGCGATGAAATACAGAAATGGATAATTGTATCAAATTTATGCCCGTACGATAAATGAGCCCCCGCTGGGGGAAGTCGGAAAGTGGCCCGTGGGTCGGCGGTCATTTTTCCGCTACATTGACCCGGACGACGTTAGAGAGAGACTCGTCCCGTTCTAAATCACGGCCCCGGCTCCCGATATTGGCCGTTAGCCGGAGGGGCGGTAATGTACGAAAATGTGCGAACCGAGAGCCAAAAGCCGAAAAAAAAATGTGAGGGGGCACAGAAGGAACGGGACGCGAAGTCAATGCTCCGTGAACCCGAACAGATGTCCCCTGCGAGAGCCGCCGGATTAAGACGTATGCCCGTGAAATATCTTCCCCGGGAGGAGTTACACGGCCTGGAAATGACACCGGAGTTTGATATTGATATTAATGGCCCTGCGGGGAGCCCGCCGACCCAAGACAGAGACGGAAGAGGAGAATATCACACGAGGGGGAAAACTGTACGCCAGACGACCCGAGAAAAATACGACCCAGTGAACGTCTCTCGATTAAACCGGACGCTTTACTGACCCAATAATAACTGTCTCTAAAGTAACGGATATTGTATTTTTTCCTATTTCGTTGGCACTGACGAACTTCGAACCTATCTATTCAGTCTGCCGATTGAAATTGAGAAAAAAGTTCAAACATGACTCTAATAAACTTCTTTTACGTTGCTTACTTTTCAATTCAATACTGTGACTAAACGCAATTGTGATAGCTTATCATATAGATAGATAATTATGCGTCTTGTATATCGTATGGTTTTCTGTTCCTCATCTGTAGGCCAACTATGAGTCAGACCGATGAACACTGGGCGACCGATTGATTGGTCCGCTCACGAAGAGAAATCTGCACCGGAACCCATTCCGACTAACAGTTGTCCCATTTCGGAATAGGAATCGAAATAAAAGTTTTAAATAGATTGAAAGTAAACCGCAACGATTCCCTCCGTACGGAATATGAGATTGGTTCCTGCGGTTTCGGGTCGGTTGAGCAACGGGACTCCGGTGATAGCCGGCCGGGTTTCACAAGCGGGAGCGGTGAAATACGTGTGTTATTTGGGACTAGAGAAAGGACTTTATATGCGATGCCTAGTTCGGAACTCCGCCAGCATGCTTTTCCGGTTCTGCCTTTAATGAACCCGACGATTACTATCGTGGAACAACGAATAAAATCACCCCTATAACACCAGCTGTTAATAATTAACTCCAAGTGTGCTTCCAGCTCAACACTTCGTACGTAACTGATCGAAGACTCCGTTTAAAAACTGCTTCCCGTGAGCATTAATGCATTCGTGGCGTGGAACGTTTATATTCGAATAATAATGAATTGTAATAGAAAGTGATATCAATAAATTAGTTGCTTAAAAAGACATCTAACCTCCCCAGTTTGAGGGCAAAACCAGTTTACTCGTCATTGTGGTCGCAAATGTTAGGTTAGAGTTAAAAATACGTTTTTCAATCCAGCGTTCATTATATTAAATCTGTATACAAGTTAAGGGCTCGCCAACCGCTATTCAAACCTATTAATGAATGTATATTATCGGAGCGCGCGTATCGAGAGCGGAGGGGCTCAAAAGAATGGGGACCCGGGTGCCCAAAAAATCGAGAATAATTGATCGGAGCGGTGGTCCAACGCCATTTCCTATTAAATGGTTTGGGCCGCGGCAGAGACTCCCGCGCCAGTACAATAACTGAGAGTGACACAAGAGGAGCGGATATGGGGAGTACACGTGCGATGGCGCGGGGGGCGGGCGGGCGCCCCGTGCCTATATTGAATAAAAACGGGCCCGGGGTGGGAAATGAATAGCTCTTCAGTCTGAGAAGAGGAGAGCGTGGGGCAGGTTACGGCCGGTTGGGCCCGGAGGGGTGGCTCATCGCCGCCGCCCTTCACGCTACTTGCACAAACTAACTTCGCCCCCGCACCAGCCCGCATCCGATTACCACCCCGCCGTACCCTCGCGATAATCCGCCCGCTAACTGTCTACTTCTATATCTACTTTTTAGCGGCCCTCTCCCGCGCCTCCTCCACCCAGTCTCGTTATATCGCGGGTCGATGGGGGACCCCCTACTGAATATGAAGTTTCGACGTGATTTCTCGCATCCCTGCATTCAATCTTACCGCCCGTACCCGTTTTCAATACTTCTCTCAATTGAAAGGTACACTGGGGAACTGGCGATTCACGGTAGGATAGTTCCGAGCGTGAACTAACAAAGTATACCCATCATTGGCTCAAGTTCGAACCGCGGCGTTTTGTTTCAGTCGTCTCGAGAGTTATTTGTTTCGCTTTTGTAAACAAACAAAAAGTCGTTATCCAATTGCGTCAAACGACTCCGATAAATCTACCTGGTTGGATTCGATTAATTTATTTGAAGAGCGTCTGTTTATACCGCCCAGTGTATTTATTTTACTTTTTTCAACAAATAGAGAACTTTATCGAGGTGGCGAACCGGGGAAATAAAACACCCGGGGTGGTCCAAATAAGCTGCAGCCTCGCGGCTTTGAGCAGGGTCTCCAGAGGCTAGGGGGGAAGAAAACACCAGACACAGATTACCTGGTTCTCCCAAACTGAGAGTTTGGCTTAAGGCTTATAACCACAACTCCGTAAAAGAATTAATCTTAAGGAACCGAAACAAGATCCTCGGACTGATGGGGAAACATTTGTCTAGACGTCGTCCTAAGGGATATTGCCATTGTTAGGGTAAGAGGGTGGAGACAGTGTATGTTGGACAAAGGAGCTCGGGGGGATATTGAAGATGTCCCCAAGGTAAAACCCTTTTTATCGCATAATTATAAATAACTGAAAATAATAATTACAGAATAATAACTGAAACAACATTCGTGAAATTAGCGGTAGCAATATATTGTAATATTTCTAGAAGGCCTTTTTGGGTATTTGCCCAATCAGTTTTAACCAGTTTCGTGAAAAGTACCTTTGGAGTAGAAACAACCGTATAATTACAATCTAGTTTAATATTCTACCCAGGAATGTACAATTATTCCGGTATGTACTGTGCGGATTATTATTACCGTTATTATAGATCTTGTTTTTCGTTTAGACAAAAACAAAACGACAAACAAAAACATAAAAAAATAAGTGTGGCAAACATTCAACCGTATCTAGAATAGATCGGCCGGGGGAGAGAAATAAAAAGAAATCAAAAGAAACTCGGAACTGGCTTCAGTTTCGTGTCGTAAAGGCCCAGATTACAACGTTAATAACAGAGAGGGCGCCACATTTAATTATAATATACAATACACTGTATAATGGAAGATAATGTAAGATAATTATACAACGTAATCAGCTTAATGTAGAAGGGGTGGCGGCCGACATACTGGCCTGGCACTGCTTTTCACTTCAAACTTCCGATTGCCTCTCTAAGGATATCTATTGATCACAGCGTAACGCCGTCGAAACCAGGAGGAGGAGCCACATTTCCAATTTAAAGAATATACGATTCAGGGAAGGTATATGTAATTCTTTCAAAAACGTTACTTGATGTTGTTTTATTTCATGCTATCGATTTAATAAAATAAACTGGTTCACCTTCCAAAATAAAAGCGCAAAGGAATATCGATTCCCGAGACTCCTGCTTAAATATATACTTTGTTATAAAGGGGTAGTTGTTAAATAAAGGGTTCTGGGATACAAGTTGACAAATCTGTTCGGTGAGTAAGTAAAACTCTTAGGATATAATCCTTGGGCGACAGGAAGCACAATGGAGCCAGCTCTCCCTCGGTTGCCGGCCTAAAGGAGAACGGGGGCAATAAGGACGCAACTGTTTGTCGAAAGTATCGCCCCAACTGTAATCTCTGAGCTACTTCCCTTTCACGAAACTATCCTACGCAAACACGCCGAACTGAAACTCACACATTTTCCTCCCTTCTATAAACACGGAGGAAAAAACTACCCTCAGCGACGTTTTTATACCTGTCTGTCTTGGTTTTTAATTTATGAAGTGCGCGCGAGATTAAACCGTGTAAAGCGATCCCTAAAAGCGTCATGTGCGTCGTATAAATCATAACGTTTTTTTAAACTTACATCTAAAACTATTCCTATCAGGGAAATTTCCTTATTATAATTTTTTTTATAAAGTTCCCATTTATACTACAATCGTAAGCTTATATTTGGATGGAAGCTTGGGCCCTTTTTTTCTAATATTGTATAGATTTTTTTTTCAAAACCTGTAATAGGACTTTTTTCGAGGGGGGTACGCTTTTCGTGTCGCTACGTCTACAGGAGTGATTTCGTGAGAGTGCAGTATTGACTAAACCTTTTCCGAACACAGGGCCGAACACAAGTCGAGAGGTGAAACGGATCAATATCGCACCGCAGGAGGGTCGCACGGGTGAGGGTGCGTGAGCCTGTGCGTGCGGGTGCGTGTGTGTGTGTGTGTGTGTGCGGGTACAACCGCACAGTGTTATTAGCGCAATGGGTGCGAGCGAGACGGAGAGACAGACTGGGGGAAAAACCGTCGGGGGTGGAAAAGAGAGGGGCGGCGTTGCATTGGGGGTGGTGGGAGGGGGGCGAGTAATAAAACCGTGTTGTTGTATCTTGGGGTAGGTGAGCCACCCGGGAGGGTGCCGCCGGCTCCGAACCGGCCGTTCCTCCATTCATTCCCTCTCGCTCCCGGCCTCACGTTCTTCCCGGGGGGGGTAAGAACCAACCCTCCTTAACAACCGTCTACCGCTTGGTAGACTTCAAATATCACGGATAACCACAAGAGAAGAAGCAATAATTCTTATAGCAGGAAGAGACTCCGCTCGGCCTTCAAATATTTGACCCGCCTATGAGTCCCGGCTTATAAACAAGGGGTCCTTCCTCCTTCCTAATCGGGTTTTCACAGGTGTAACAATATTTAGGCTTACCTATTTACCTTGTATTAACGAATAACATATTATTCGAAAGAAATTTATCAAACGGAACATCCTTAATTATTATTCTATTAAAAATAAAATTTTCATACAATATTATAATCGTAAATTATCGTAAAATTAAAGGCTCAACATTTCGTTCACGAGATTCAGAAAACGAATTATGAATGAAGTCTATAATTCACGAGCATACAAATACCCGTATTGTATTTGTTTATTGATACTATCGGCTAGAACTTATATTCAATTCTATCGTTCAATTGATATGAGAATGGTTGTAGATGGGAAAAATCAATTCCCGTGTATACGATTTTGATTTCATAAGCAAACAAGCGTTATTTGTTTTAAATCAAACGCAAATGTCCAGTCGACCACACCAGACATCAGAATCAGAGTTCATCATCAAGAAATTTTTTAGTGGAATCCGCTCATTAGGGGGGGTGGGCGCCTCATAATTAACAGACACCAAATATGCTCGGAACGCGACATTATGCTAGGCACGTGTTTGGGAATGCGGCGGGCGCACAGAAGGGTTACCGGGCGCAATTATGGCCCCGGCCAGTGTTCGACGTGGAGTATACTTGGGGGCCACCATCTGCCCGCCACTGCAGTAATCACCCGCGGACTCTCCGACCCCCCAAACAGCTGAGCCCGCCCCCATAGTCGACCCGCAATTAGGCAAACAGCGACCCGCCCCCACTACAATACGCCTTTGAAATAGTGTTGAGTAGGGGTAGGGGAAAAAAATATAAAATTCAGCGCCACCCGAAATAGTTTAAGGAGCAATTTCGGACGGCCGAGTGGTGGGCTAGAGGGGGCTGTGTCCCTTCTACGAACAGACGAGCGTTTAATGACGCTGGGCCCCAGTACGCGCGCTCCCGACGTATAATGCCCGGGACATGTATTACATTTGCATTATACTACGCGCAAATTTAAAACTTATATAAAAAGTAGGCTGTCGCATTAAAGAATGTGACGACAAAATAATAGCCAGGATGTGTAGAGGGCTGTGTGTAGATTACCTCTTTCTAATTTCTAATTGATGGAAAAATGATGCTACACTGACAATTTTTAACGAAACAATGGAATTACACCCACCCGGTTATGGGTTAATCCGAGTTAAACTAGGCATTTTATTATTACAGTTAGTTTGAATACTGAAATCGATAAAATTAAGTCGTCGTTATCAATAGACGTAATACTGTCAGGAATTTGAGGAGCCCACGATAAAATTTAAAATAATTGCGGTACAATTAATATAGCGTGTCATAAAAACAGAATTTTTGGTAATAAAATGAGAAATTAATGAAAGAGTATTGTGGTATTTTTACAGATATGAGAAATAAATGAAATCTAAAGGCACGGCGAAATGGTTTCGCAATAAATCCCGACGTGAGAAAAGTACATCCCGAAGGCTCCTTAATTATAAGCCTCCGTCCGGGACAATCCAGAAAATAACAATGCCAGCCATTATTTAGTAAGGGACACGAGGAATGGGAACGGTGGAGGGCAGGGAGAGCGTCATTGAATTTCTATTAGCGGGTACAAACTTTGTGTTGTTGGAATTGCATTCAGAGCGCAGTAAATCCCAGTAGGGTCCAAAACGCCATTTGAATAATTATCCCGAACACGCGTTACTCCGCCGGAACCGTCCTCCCTTATTTAATTTCTTGAAACGACGCGGTCGAAATTAAAATGTTCCCCGGCTAAGACACGTAAAAAAGGACAAAAACAAAAAAAACCTCGTCTTGTAACCCGTTTCAAAACATTCTGGAGGGCCGTTTAAATTTGTGGTACCGTCCTCCCTAACGAACCATGTGTCCTATTAGAATAAAATTACTTCTTAAACTCCAGTGTTGGACAACGAGATAATTATCTCGTAGTTCGTTCTAAAGTTATTATTCACATGGCTCACTACTTGTTCGACAAGCATTGAACTAGAGTCTGATAATGAAAATAATATTAGTTTATCCTTAACGCTGTTCAAATCGAGAAATAAATTGAATAGGTAATGACAAATAAAAAGAATCAACAGTGCCCTTTGCCTTCTACTCGGGGCGAAAAATTCCTCAGGATATTAAGTGAATATTATTATTCATTGGCGTACGGTATCCCCTCATTTTTATGCTCAAGACTAATCTCCGCTGAAAGTATTGTGTCAGTTTGTGTCCGCAGACAAATGTTCACTGTAATGATGTGTTCGGCAGAGCGAAAGCCGAGATAGCTCGCCGGTGCACTGACATATTTTCAATCATACTGACGCCCCCTGACATATTCAATATCGCGAGCGACCCAGAGCCTGCGTTGGTACCCGCTGAATGAGCTCCGACGGAACACCCGGATAATTAATAATCCACATTGTACCCACGCCGCTCGTAGCCCAGGCAACTGCTAACAATGCCAGACAACAAATGACAAACGGTACACGAGACAAATTTAAACATTTACAATTTTGTACGATTCGGATAACCTTCGAGAATGTTCGAAGCTCGAAGTGTTGATTAGAGTTCTCCTCATAAAATGTACATTCACCTCAGTGCTAATAAAATAGTGAAGAAAGGTTAGTGACGATTACTCACGGACATAAGCTCATCAGACGAATGTAACAATATTGCTGCCCTCACCTGAAACAAATCAAAGGAACGATATTAATGCATGTACTAGTATAGCACCAGCAATCAATTGAAACACATTAAGGTATTCATTTATACACGACAGACGTAAATTATCCACTTGGCAACGATGCTGGTTAGAATCCAAGATGGGATACTGAGGTCCACAGGTACAATAGTTAAGGTCTTCAGAATGTAAGCATTACCTCTTCTTAGAGGTAAATGGAGGGGGCGGGTGAAGATTACAGGTTGTTGCTTGTTTGTGGGCAAAATTAAGAGAACGGAGACAAATAATAAACCAGCGGTAATTATCCGGTAAGTCGCCGCCCCCCCCGGTTCGTGTCGTCGCCAAGGTTACGGATTAACAACACCGAGCGGTGGCTCTCCCCCGGCCATCAAACTCCCCGTCGTACAGGAGGGATGTTATCTCTACGCGTAAGTCGGAGGGGCCCGGAGACGAAATAGGCAATCAGCATGGGGCCGTCGGGCCAAGGGAGGCACAACCATCCTCCCGCCTAATACCTGAAACGCCCTATCCCCACGTCGGGAATCAATAAGCCCGGGAGACGCGGGGACAGGAGAAGCCCTCCCACCGGACGGGGGACGGTCGTCCCGCCACAATGGCAAGTTACAGATTGTATCTGCCCGGACCCGACTCCACCTTAGAAAACACGCAGATACGGAGGCGTAAGAATGGATTGGGGACAATTTTTTGTTGGAGCGTGCGGGGAGACTCCAACACTCTTCGTACGCTCTCCGCGCCCCTCGGCCATGTGGCTGCCACTCCGCCATCCGTACAATGGGCAAGTGGCCGTTCTCGATACACCAAAGTAGGACGTTAGGGACGGTGGTTTGGACACAGTTCAGCTCGCGATGAATACACATTATCAATAAAAGATTCATTTTCACAAATTTTGAACCGAAAGGTCCCATCCAAATGGCCCGTTGTCTAAACTGAATGAATGATAGGTTTACTAGGCGTGAACTTGTCACTTGATCTAATTTGAAAAATGTACTGTTCCATCACGTGAGGTATCCATTCTTTATTCGAAAACCGCCCTATCCGCCCGACTAAATAAACGGGTAATCCCGTCGTACAAGTGTCATGTTAACGATACACGACGAGTCATTAGCCGCCGGGACCGACACAGCTGAACTGGCCGCCTCTGCCGACTAACATCAATAATCAATTTAGATAATAACGCACCGATACGCATCCCGCCTCTGTATATCGCTCGATGATTTCGCTCCGACCGAATAAGGTATTCCATTACGGCTGACAGGCGGGAGGGAGGGCCGCCCCGGTACCCGGTCCTAATAAAGCAATTATTCATTCATTGTTGGGAACGACAACCGCTAACGCAAGATAAAATGGTCATCCAGGATTTATTTCAGAGAGACGAATTCACGTTGGTGAGTTTTACAGAACGCAATAAATAAGAATTAGTGGACTTTATAAAAATCAAATACACAAAAGTTTCTTGGACGGTCGACAGATAAACTGTTCACCGTGTAAAATATTCTTTCATTTTAATTTTACTAAGTTAATTAATAGTAATTCGAGTATAATCAATGGTTAATTGAATAATCGAATGCATGTTATTTGAAATGAGACACGGGTGAAATACAAGAAGTATTAAATATACCGAGTACGAGGGACTATAACAGCAAAGAATGTGAACAAGCGGTATTGGACTGTTAGCAGGGTTTTGGAAGCGTATTTATTCCTGTTATAGATAGTTTTATTTCTGTGCAGATTAAAGGCAGATTAAACCTGAACGCGGTTTTTCATCGTCTCTACTGAAATTGCACTAATGAAATTGCATAAATCTAGACCCTTCAAACTTTTAAAGTATTGAAGAGCAGGGAGCCAGGTATGATTGTTTGAGGCTGGGATGCGCGTTTGGGTGGGGGGTGCCGCCTCCGTGTTTGTTACACTATCGTCGACACCTAATTAGGTGTGCCGACAATCCTGTCGGGAGATATAACAGCCGTGTCGCGGCTGCGAGACACGCTCTGAATTAATAGAGACTGGAAAGGAGGGGCTCGTCCCGGGAGCGCGCCGTTCGGAATCTCGGCCAATAAATAACGAGCCGCGCGATACGTCTCTTAATACGAGCCGCTTGATTTATGTTTTCATCCCGGCCACATTTCGTTTTCGTTTTCAACGCCCCGCGCCCGATTGAGGCGGCGCCCGGCCGGCGTTAAGGCCAATGCCGGCACTCATTACAGAAGCTGTTATTAGTCCGGTTTCTTTTTTTAGAAACAGAATTTCATTCGCCTCGAATCGCCAATGTCCTTCTGTTTATAGACTCTCTCAGTTCCACTAATAATAGTTTTTAACTTCGCTTCTGAATAATAATGAAGCCATATTTTATTCCTTACCTCCTATCTCGATTAAGGGTTTTTTTACAATAATTGAATACCGGCATCGTTACTATTTAACGCCGCATTATTAAAAAATAAATTTCCCTTTTCGCCCGGTTCGTAGTTTCATTTTTATAGAAATGTGTGTGATACGTATACCGACAGAGGTGTAAAATGAAATATTATTTTATTCGGACACTCGAGTATAAAGAAATTTAAAGTAATGGCAACATAAGGAAATTAGGAAGACAAAGTTAAACTTCGGTACATTCGGCATAGAGAGGGGTAAGTATTTACTGGTTATAAGGTTTGTTAGTCACAGATGGACGGTAGTTTGTTCAGCATCGGTTTAGGTGTTGAAAACTCGACACGAACGAGCGTTCTTTTTTCCATACCTATTGTTCAGAAATGCGGGAGAGCACTGAACTGAGTTTAAGCACACGGTATGTATGAGTTCGAGCACTACCGGAGGCGTCAATGCCGGTCCCGGTCGAACAAAACACTTTTAGACCGCCGAGTTTGGGCCTTATTAATATTATTAGAGAGAGGGAGGGGGCGTGTATCAAAGGTAGATTACAGAGGCAGTGGCCCCGAAAAAGTCGGGCCGCCCACTCGCTCTCCTCGCTCGGACTCTCTGTGTTATACATCTGTCCGGCCACATGTGCCTAAACAATGGTCCCGAGTTACCGTCTCTCTCTCTCTCTCTCTCTCTCCCTCTCTCTCCCTCCCCCACATTTTTTATATATAAGTTTCTTTCTTCCTTTCTCCTTCTCTTTTATCCACTGGCTCTTTTCTCATCCCCTCCCCGGGACCATTGTTGTTGTGACGGGGGCGCCCACCCCTCTTTTTTAAATTGTATTTTCTGTGTGCACCGTGGGCGCGATAACTGGGGAATTACGCCTCTAACAATAAACCCGTGTTGGGGGGGGTTGGGGTTTTGGGGGGCCCACCCCTCTTGGCCGACATCAAAGCTAAACACTGGCGGCCCCACCTGACACTGATGGACAGGCCGACATTGTTGCACTATCGAAACTCTAAAATTTAATCGCTTCGGTTCAAAATTAATTTGAACCGTTCGGTCTAAATGAGAGGACAAAGACTTCAACCGAGCACTAAATATTGAAATATCAATTCATTTAAATGACTTTTACATCCTTTCTAATTGAATTAAGGCTCAAAATACCTATATAACAATTCATTAATATCTTGAGATATGAAACCGCACGTTTTGTTTTTATTCTTCATTATATACAGCCTCAATATGTTAATATTAGACAAAGTTGGAAGCTGATGATCCACCGGTCCTTGCTCAGTCCTCTCTCTGACCGCGTATCCTGCAACCGTTTTGTCTGTTCCTAACAAATCTCACTCTTCCTCAAATTTTTTTGCGTGATCAAACATTCAATTTCGCCACTTTTCATTTCACCGGAATTATCTGAAACGAGCGGTTCCGGTCTAACCGTCCGCAGTACATACCGCGGCCCGTGTCAAACAAGCAATTTAAGCGGCCCAATAAATCTTGCCGATTAGGGCCTTAGGGCCGGCCTCACGCGAGCCTTTCTTTTTTTCTTTGTCCGTGGCACCGGCCCAAGACGTTTTTGCATGTAAGTATTGTTTGTTCAACCGATTACAAGCTGAAAGTGGAGCGCTCGCTTTTGTACCGGAAAATACAGCACTCACTGTAAACCGTCCGGACGCTAACGTAACTAATCTAAAAATTATTTGGGTAAAAAATTATAGGCAACTTAATGCAAGAAATGTTGAAGGATATATGTTTGTGGCAAGCAAGTATCGATTTTTTATTATAAAGTTATAACTGACTGATTTTTCCTATGAATCCACCCCTTCCAACTTCCCTATGAATCAAACCTTTAGATAATTATATATTAAAAACTATATGCCAATATCGATTAGAAAATAAAGTACTGAAGTACACGACGCGCGCGGTTAATTTTTGTAGCTTTAGGGTGGCCCCATTTTTATCCAATTTGCATATTTGCTTCTGATGTTAATAAGACGTGCAGGCGCCGGGCCAAGTTCTCATTATGCAAAAGTACGCGCTGGCTTCAAATGGGACGGAAGGAATGAATAAGAAGAAGCGGCGCGACTTGTTCCCTTAGCCGTCGGAATTTCGATGAAGAAGAGGGTGGAGACAGATAGATGGATCGTTTCCTATTTTCATATTCTCTGGGCTCTGTTAATGGTGTTAAATTAAAGTTCAGCTCCCAACTGTTAATCCTGAAGGGGGGATTATAAGCTCGACAAAGAGTTATATTGCAGAGCCAAGAAGACGTTATCTCTGCCGCAATGGGGCCGCTAAGGTTTAGAAACTTTGAAGGACTCCATTTACATTCAAAGGTTATTGCTTATATAATACCAAATATTTAATATACATAAGCATAAACTATTTAACATATTTAAAACTCTAATGTAATCTTGAGGACTTGTTTTCTGTTCTAAATTTCTACCCGTAGATAACGTAGTCTTACAGGGACGAATCAAACAACTTTAGTCAATTTCCGTATCGAATTTCAGATTAATTTTACGAAACAACTGAAATAATATTAAGTAGTAGACGTATGATTTTAGCAGTTCTTCTACTCCCACATTAATTAAGAATGCGATCACCTCTGGGTCCCACATTCCCCCTCAGCCCAATGCACACATATTGAAATATTTATTTTATCCTGACATTTTAAAAGTATAACACGAAACGCAAGATGAAATTGCAATTTGAGTGATAAGCCGAATAAGAGTTTTAACATTTAAATAGCAGAATTATGTTGCAGAGTTTATTATTAAAACAGATCGGATGAGGCTTCATTGAGACATGCCAATAAACGAGTTGAGACATGAAAAATCAAAAGGTGTCCATTATAGTTATATTCCCCCAGCTAATAATTGCGTAAAAGTCACCGAAAACCTTCGACCAGGAGTTTAAAAAAATTAGCACGAATGAGAACATGATGGCAAAGTAAACGAAAAAAATTTATAAATGTCAGCCGCAACGCTTACACACACACAGACCTCGTCCGCGCAGGTGTCGGACCAATTTACTCAGCAATTTAGGATTTGCATAATCGCTCCGAATTGGTTTAACTCTGGGTACAAATTGAGCTTAATTCAGCTTCGAAAATTCGAGTTCGGAACAGACTTTTTTTTGCCCAATGCGAAATCGGTATCCGTATCCGGGCCGTATCCGACGAGGGAAAGGTCTGAAAAGGACAAACCTAAAAAACGTTTCCATAAAATGTTTGAACCGAGAATCTTAATCATTAAGTACTAGGGTACTTGTAGAACAAAGTAGAAAAATATCTTGGTGTATCCTAAAAATAGTGTTTTAAGAATCCATATCAAACTGGGTAATATCGTCCTTACGTCTTCAATTGGAACGAATTCTTCCAATCAATTTGGGACTCGTTAATTCCACGCAGCTACTCTTTTTAAATTAATAAAGGGGTGATGAATAGACCGGATTGGAAAGGACACTGGAGTATATGAGCAAAGGAGATGAACTCTTACTGTGTGAAAAAATGTAGGCAAATAATTGGTGAATCACTCAGTCGTCAATATCTTCGGGAGGGCGATGATTCACCGTTTGGAGGAGCCGTCAGCGCTATGGTGCGGCCATGTTTTCCCTTTTGTAGTGTTTTCTCATTATGCGAACATGTGCCAGATTCAAATGCAGAAGGGGAAGGGGGAGAGGCACTGCCGGTGATTAGGTACGGGGTAATGGGAGGGGCAGGGACACCGCTCGGGTCGGCCCGGGGGGCTTTCGAGAGGACCACCAAGGGCCAACAGAAAGGAGGACTCGACTCGACAGAGGGGGAAGGAACAGTATTCTCGATGGGAAGCCAAACAATCCTATAGAGATCCCCAAGCCTCGTTGTCATGACGACGCAAAAATTACCGGGGACTAATCGCCGGTACAGAAAGGGGATATTAGAAAGGGATGACTGTAATTAAAGAGCTATGTAGCAGTAGCAGCGAACCTGTGGCGGTTTCGACAGCGCTTCGGCTAAATAGCCATACCCGTTTGAACATTCCATTCATTTATCTGAATTTTCTTTACACGAATTTCAGGCCAGCATAAATGACGCATCGACATTTAAATAATAAACCTCAAATAATAATAAACGCCGTTTCAACGGCCCCAGCTATTTCAATAAATATAGAAAATACATTTAAGCGAAGAATGCTGGAAAAGCACCATGTCCTTTGTCTAGTTCACTTGGTGACATAATTAGTTCAGGAGTTTATACTCCGTTTGGCCGATTTCGCATATCCTTTTTACGGTTTTTCGTTCGTCAGAATTTGCCGGAGGGACTTACTTCTGCCTGAAAGGGCTGCAAAATATATGAACAGAGCAGCAAACAAGAGAATAAAGGCGAGAGGTGGAAATTGAAGTAGGGAAGGACGGGTTAAGTGATGAAAGAGAAAGTAACCGGCTACAGAAAAACGATATATAGGCCGAGGGCTCTCCCCAGTGACGGAATTTTTTTAGTTATTTCCTTCTTCCTATTATCACATAGTGAAGGTTGTTTCATTTTAACTCTTTGTAGAAGTAAAGAAGGGTTATTCTCAAAATGATTTACACTGCCGGACCGGTGGCTTTTTGCTAAACGCTTTCAAATTCCTGGGAGATGATTTTCCAGGACATGAAAGTCATCTCCCAGGACATGAAAAGGCGATATATTTCAAAACAAAGTGAATAACGGGGATGAACGTGAGATTCGGTTTGACAGACTAACAGACAGGTGACAAATGACTGCGGGAAAATGGACATTGACACGACATAAAAACGGGGTCGGCCGGAATTGGGTTTGCGGATTTGAAAAAAAGGAGGGAAAACCGAAAACCCTGAAAGGAAACATGTAAGAATTTAAGAAACAAAACTAAATTACGCCATATAATTATGATCCCTCCTAAATTAATTTATTATTGTGCATGAATGTTAATTTTCTTCGTCGGCGACTCCAGCGAAACTCAAATTTTTGAATAGAAGACCGTATTCAACCAACCGCCTTACAAAAGGAACAGGGCTGAAATTTAAACGATCCCTCAACGTTCCGAGGCAACATTACATATGCAGAAGGGATCTGAAATGGAGGTCGGCCGCCGACTGGAAACCTGAAAGGAGAATGGGAGGTTGGGTCCGAAGGAGGAGCGATGTGATGTGGGGGACCTGTTCGCCGGGGACAAAGGGCGCCGTCAATCAGCCGGCCCGCCGGCCAACCCGCCTTACTAATGAGAGGGCCCTTCGCAGGGCCATCAACACCGCTTCTTCAAAACGGCAGACCGATTGTAACGAGCCAACCTTCAATTAAGGGCTCAATTAATTTTGTTCCAGGGCTCTACACCATGTTGAAGTATTCCTACAGTAAATCACTAATTATTTCAAGATACTCCTTAAAACATATACAATTTTCAAGGTTTAATTGGACATAAATTCATTATTTGGGCACTCTCTGTTTGAAACGATTATTAACTACCAATAATTAAACAAATTAAGAAAAACCGAATATTCTTAATGTTCTAAACATTAACGCACTCTGGGCATAGAGCGCCCGGTGCCACTGTATTCTGAGTGTATTCGAATTTACGCCGTGTAATTAAACAAAGTTTACTACAAAAACAAACTTTAATTAATTTAATATATACATATATTATATTAACGGGACTTCGCAGTATATTTCTTGAATGGCTTTTAAATTTCACATTAGATTAAGCCCGAAATAATGCAAGACGTTTGACCGCATTAAACTCATTTAAAATGGGCGAATATTACTACAAAGGTTAATTAACCAAAAAATTCAAGAGCGATCGAATAATGCGGTACAAAATGCAAATACTGCAACTGAGCCCAGTGCCGAGAGTCTTATAATTTATAAAGGGAAGGCCGTTAACAGAAATTGTAATTACAGAAAAATTTCCCTTGCAGATTCTGATTACTCCTGTAAATTATTCGCTTTTTCCCTTCATTATTCCTATAACCTTTTAAAGAAAATGTTTATTGACTAGTGCCGGTTGATATTCCCTAAATATTTACCAATAAACTAATAAGATATACCCATAGCTAGTTGATACGTTATCGCCAAGTACATAACAAATTGTAAGTTACAACTGATGAATAACTCGTTCTAGCAGAAATATGATATTCGACTAGTAGTAAGAAGGTGGGTATTACAGAAGTGTCTTTGGTCAACAGGTAACTTAAACGGCAACGAGGAAGACCAAACTTCTTTTGGGTGCACGATAGTCACCTAAACACATATCGAATATCAGAGAAAGGATGGGTGGGAATAAGAGCTTTCTAAGATTGTATTTGAGAGCAGGGGTGAAGTTAGTGACAGAAGAAGGAGGAGTATAGTGAAGGGGAACAGTGTGTCTTCAGTGTTCCGAGATCCATTCAATCGGCACCCGGGTTCCGACTGTACGGTGTTAAAAGCGCCCTGTCCCCTAGAAGGAAGGGCAGCCGGGTCACCGACCCCTCCTATGGAAATATATAAAGCCAGGCCTTCGATGTTTCATCGTGGGATATCCAAATGGGAAAGCTATGAAAGCCGTAGTTCATATCGAGGATCGAGGCATCAGGAAACAGCTTCTAAAGAACAGGCCGGATGCCACCTAATGAGTCGATGGATCACGATCATTTAGAGACTACGTTTCATACGGAAACACTGTATTACTTAATACGAAGATAATGGTCTTTAAGAAAATGTACTTTTAACAACAATAAAAACAAGTAAAGTAAAGAAAACAATCCTTTAAAGACTATAAAAAAATTCGAAATGTGTTCGAATGCATTATACTAATATGTAGAAAATAAATAGCCTCCCGTTCAACGCCAATAACTTTATAAAGGACCAAAATAATCTAGTACATCCGTCTCTGTGACACGGGGGCATATTTTAGACCAATTCCAAAAGATAATCTCGAGAGGACAGTCCAATAAACTGGCCGTGAACGCCTTTAAAACTCGGAGTTTAAATTAGTTTTAACGCCGCTAAAGGGTCGCCCCCTGCCAAAAAATGTGAATGGCCCATTGATTGCGAGGCAATTAATCTGACTGGTGTCGGAGGGGCGGGCCGTGCGGGTCTGCCTAACCCGGGGTGTTCGCGGAGGCGCCCACACCCGCCCGTCACATAATTAGGCCGTGAGTCAGCGCTGACGCCGCCCCCGACCGAACACCTTCTTAACGGCACCCGCCCGCATAATAATCGATTAGAGGTGACCAGAACAGTGAAACCTAGATGTATCTCACTGCAATACAGAGCGGCCTAGTTTAGGATCAAACAGGAGAAAGGTGACAGAAAACGATCACAATTCTGCTGTCAAACACCTTAAATTAATTAAACATATGGGATATTCATGATACCTATTTCTTATTCGTGTTTTTCAAATTCCACTATGTAACATTCCTAAATTATTAGCGTGTAAAAATTCAAATTATATCTACGGAGTTATATGATCGGGACGCCAGGCCGGCGCCTCGAGTCTGTTTCGTTCGTCTTCACATACAATGAAAAGAAAGCGAACGAATTCGTTAGGGTCATGACTCAATCCTAGAGGCCTCGATGGATTCCGAAGGCTTTCTTTCGGAAGAGCGGACAAAGCATCACGAGGGAGTTAAATGGTCGGAGGGGGGGCATTTCTGAAAAGGTTCGACTCGGGGCCGGCCGACTACAACAAAACAGTGTTCTTTGCCGTGTAATTCCGGACTTAGCGGCCGGTCGTTAGGCTTCATCGCCCGCCGGAGCGAAAGTCTCCCCCTCACCATCGCCACATTGTGGGGTGGGAGGGGAGGCCTTTCTTCTCTCGGCCATCCGCCCGCCGATGCTTTATCGGCCGGCCCGTGTACTAATCCCCGCTCAGCTCCCACCGCCGGTTTTCACAGGCCTAGTAATGTCCGATCTGGGGCGCTGGCGATTCCGATTTACCGCGCCGGCCGACTCGCTTTTTCCTGCCGGACCTCGGGGCTCCCCCTCGGCCTTGGCTTGAATTCACCTTCAGACCCGCCTGTCGACCAACCGGTAGTTAACGCTCAACGGCGGAGAATATTCTTTATTTTTAAGCCCAGTGGACTGGACTTCATAACTACTCGCTCTGTCAAGGTGCCTCTTGTTTCCATCAGTTCCTTCACTATCAATATCCATGTTATTACTTTAATGGCTTAATTAAAATACAGTATATATATAAAACACTATAATCTTTTATTTAATTCACCTTCCCATTCACCTTTTCTAGCTCCGATACCCGACTCTTTTCAATTTTAACCTCCGCGAAAAAATATGACTGCACCGCGTTATTCGCGACTATAATTCAGAGGGGAATCTCAATTTTGACTAAGAATCGGGGAGAATTGTTGGATTTTTCACGTTATTGATAAAATACAAATTTCGCGCCCAAAACCCGAGAGGTATTCAGAAGACAGGCGGACCGGACACCGCGGTCGGCACAGTATTGTACGGAGCGTCGCGTTTCGAATGGTATATAAAGGGGCGCAGTGGGCAACAGCGGCGGTCACGGCCACTTAACACCGGGGGTCGGTCTCCGCTGTGAAATTTCCCTCCGGGGGGGGGGGGGTCAAGGGGGACGTTAATCTCGGCGTGACAGGGGTGGCCAGCTGTCCCTGCAAGGGGGCACCCAGGTACCCGGGACGCCCCACACGGCCAGGATGGGTGGGGCTCTTCGCTCGGGAGAGTGTCCACTGCAATTTGTCACCTAGTGCAACACGCCACTCTCATCCTCTCCTCTTTCCCTCGAGCTAAACACTCGGCCATTTGATACCCGATGGTCCGGCACAAAAAATGGGGGAAGTGGACCGGCGCTAAAAACCGATACCGTCCACGTGGCTCCCGCCCAAACAACGGACGTTAGCAACGACAGATCTTCTACTCGCAGTCAATTGGTGCTCGATTACTCGAAAAGAACCTCTAAAAGTAGCCAACCATCAGCCACGCACTTTAGAACCCTCTTCTCTGTTATTCAAACATCCCTGCTAATAATTACATCCTGCTAATAAATAGTTATTACCAATTATTTAATAGGTATCATTAATTTTTAGAAGCCCATAATACTATAAAAGCAAATTTACTTATTATAATGATATTCTAGCTCCAGTTGATTGCGAATTTGGATTCATGCAGATTGAATGGAGC
The DNA here is from genome assembly GCA_019843655.1 of Lethocerus indicus. NCBI lineage: Eukaryota > Metazoa > Arthropoda > Insecta > Hemiptera > Belostomatidae > Lethocerus > Lethocerus indicus. The sequence continues at coordinate 21,226,685 of JACDQD010000005.1, read as the reverse complement.
ACTAAACACGAAACAACTTTCCGCTGTTATAACAGCGGAACAGTCTTTCATGACATATTAAAAGCGCCATCGCCATACCAAAAAACTTCATTACACTTCACTACTAGTGGGAAAAAAATTTAGTGCTAGAGTTTACTAGACATAGAAAAAACAGTGTGCACAGCGCTTGTGTAAGCGGGCGTGGGCTGCTCAAATTTCAACAAAAGCCGCCTCTTTTTCTCTTTAAACATTAAAGGGGGGGGAGGAGAGGTAATTTTATCGAATTTCCCCGACGCGCAGAAAAAAGACAGAATCCGTTCATTAACTGAGACCGTTTGCATCTCTGTGTCCCGTGAACGCTCGGAAAAGTGTTTATGGGGCGGGACGCGGGGCGCGGGGACAGTTTACACTGTCCCGTAAGTGTAAAGAGCCTTTTTTCCTCCTAGAGCCGTACGGATAAAATGTGTTAATTTATACGGCAGACGGGGAGGTACAGAAAAAATATCCCCGCCCCGGGTCGCCCCGACGGGCTCGCTCGGTGAATGTGGGATCCCCGTTGGGAGGGGGTCGGGAGGGACACGTACATCCGGACCCAACAGACCGAACTACTATCACAATGTGGATAAAAAAAAGGAATGGGAATGTTCCTAAAAAAAGAACGCTTTTGGATGAACAACGCCTATTTGATGGCCGGTAGTGAATCCTAAATGAACAGTGAAAACGAATCAAAATACGATGGCATCATTTTTGCCATTTTCCGTCTCCACTCCTCGATTCGGTTTAATTATATTCTGATTTCTACTTCTGTCGCCATCTTCGGTAGTCCATCGTTAGTAGGCAGGGGTATCGTAACGTAATACGTCCGATTTTGTTTTCAGTAATAACATGTCCCACCGTAATGATTCTACTGAAGGTGGTGAAAAGCCGACACCGGTCCAGCATAGAATGCAAGCAGATACTGGCATCTTAAATTAAACAAAACTCATTTATAATGTATAATACAATTAATTATTTTATACCATCGCAGGTCTTCTTTTTGATTATAGTTTTGTTTGAGAAATGTGAAATACTTAGCTTATGTTATTAGATAATAACGTATATTATTTGATAATCGACGGAGATTATAATGCACTCAAAATAATAAATGTAGTAAAGAAAAAAAAACAATGTTCGGCGTAAATTAAGAACAAGGCAATATAACAGAAAGTGAATTGAATACAAAACATCAGATAGAGGTGGATTATTCTATATTTATCGTGTTTTAATATTATATGAGCTCAATAATTGTATACATTACGGTTTTGACGTTTACTTTGTACCCTGGAGTCTAAATATGTAAATTTCAGGTTATTAGTTATCGGATGCGGGATCTCGAAATTGATTTCTGGAACACGAGAACCGATTTCTAAACAACTTATTAAATATTCCAAAACTGCGTTCCAGTGTAATTGCATTTATTTTATCTTAAAAGACAATATCATGCGGAGTACATCAAACGAATCGCTTATGGTAGACCACCGCGGTCGCGTCAATTATTCAGAGTGAATCGTTATTATACCGGAGTAATTAAGTATCAAATTCTGTGACTGGCAAATGAGCGGTAAAAACTCGGATAATGATCGCCGATTAGGTTCAACGTCGGCAAAGCGCGGCGGCTATCTTGACCCGTTGATTGGGTTTTAATGGCAGACAATTAATTCCGCCCGTAAATAGCTCGCAATCATTCTGAATTCCCGCTTTTTTACTTTGTAATTAATCAATTTAATTGGTAAACAATTGACAGGAGATTTGCTAATTGAGTAAAATCTCTGCCGGTCGGATTTTCTTGCAGGATGGAACCAATTTTATTTCATCTTCGAGGTTCAATCAAGAGACCTTTTAAATTTGTTTGGTGAACAGATGTTCGGGTAATTTTTATTGAATTATTTCGTTTCGCGGCGATTAACTCTGAACAGATATAATTTGCCACTCTTCCAAATAAACCAGTGCATAATCTATTTTTCATTATATACAGAATATACTGTTATTCCTCTAAGCGCATTCGATTTTAATGATTTTTTGTATTTGTTACTACGGGAGGTCCTTGAAGACTAAGTATTACATTTACATTGAGCCCCAGCTGTGAATGGTTGGTCCTGAATTCTATATTCTATGTTAGTGATCGGCGATATAAGAATTCGAGTTTCTGGCTCCATTCCACGTCCCTTCCTCACTCTCTCTCTCTCTCCTCTCTCGGTCAGCGGCACTCCGACTCTCCCTTTCCTTTCTTATCTCGGCTCTCGGTTACGTGACGCTAATCGCTAATTTAAGTCACATGGCAGGGCTGCCCTTGTTCAACCGCTTGTAGCCCACTACTTATTGACATGCCCTTTAAATCTGATTTGATCTTTTTCTTTTTAAAACCGTATTTATTTACCGCACCATTTTGCTCGATGCCGATATGCGCGGGATTTGATCTTTTTAAAAGGCGATCCGGTCGAGAGTGGACTAAGAGGACCGTGTGAAGGTCAGTCCTTGTTTTAAGATACGATTAATTTAGGTCCTTCCATAATATAGGGAAATATTTTCGTATTATATATTTATATACACAGGAATAAATAAATAACCAACAATTTTCTTTAATCCAATAAAACATGGATCCACAATATAACAAAGTTTGGGGATTATTAATTTTTTTCTATTGTATTCCCTCCACTTTGTAAACTCGTTTCGTTCTCCATTTCTCTATCGCCAGTAGTTGGGCTGCCGAGCGCCGAAACCGGTCTAGCGGTCTGCCAGTCGGCAAAAACGTCTCGACAGATCTTCTAATGAAGTCCGAGAAAGGTCTTTAATATCCTTCGAGAGATTTACTTCACTGTCATAAATGCCGGACCCCACACCAAGGCCGGATCGGCCGAGTTTTATTTTCTATAAACGTCCGTGTACATCTTTATAGCGGAAAAGACAATGTCGGGGAGGGGCCTGCAAATAAAAAGGGGCGAGTGGGTCGTTATACGGGGGTTGGAAATAATGTCCCGGAAAACGCTGACAGTCCGGCTCCTCCTTCCGCGGGCGTCCTCTCGAATTTTACGGGCCGCGCATAAAACCGGTCATTTGCCTACCGGTAAGATTCGTCGGACCCCGGCGCCCATACATAAAACCCTTCCCTCTTCGTCTGTCAAAGCTCTAATCGTTAATCCGGCAGAGTGGATCGGGGTGGGATTCGGCAGGGCTACGCCAGAGGAAGGCACCTCTCTCTCCCTCTCATATTATGCGAGCCAACTCCCGCGGAAGCCTCGAATTTGTTCCGGCCCTGCGAGTAATGCCCGCTTCGTCCCCCGCCACTCGCCCAGTCTTTTCATCTTAGGGCTCCTCCCTATCCGCAACCTCTATATTTCCATTCGAGACCGCCTTTCGTCCTGTTAGGCTACTGACCCGTTCCAAAATTATCTTTCCCTTACTCGAATCACTACCAATCGTCATCATACCTCGCTTATTAAGAGAGTAGCGGCGTTATTGTAAATAACATAGGAAAACAGTTACAAAACGAGCAAGGGGAGTCGCCTCGAAACGCATTTATAACATGAGAGACAGAAAAAGATTATAATATACGTAACATAACCTGTATATTACAATTTTTTACCCGCGGAATGCCCAAATTATACAAATATTCCGGACGCTTGTACTGATTTTGTGGTTTTAAATGTCCAGTTAATATTAAAAAACGCACTCGATCGAATGACGAACTTTACAAAATTATATAACGCAGCTTATTCAATCTTAGGTAGTACCAAGGTCCAGTTAAGACATTATGAAAACATATTAAAATAAACGTTAGAGCACCAAAGAGCCGAAGGGCCGACGTAGCGGTCGATCCGATTACATGGCGTGTGTGAGAACCGGGTGAAAAGGGATCCCAAGCGGAAAGAGACACATAGACTGTTGCAAAAGCTCTCAATTGGGGTGGGGCCCTGCTGCGAGGGGGCCTAACCCCCCCACCCTACGGGCCGGTGCCCCATTTAACGGTGGCCGATCCTTTGTTAGCGTCTCAGGTGTTCACGTCTATTCCCCTCTGTGTGAAAAGTCGACCTTTCCACCGAACCCCCTTTTTTTGAGTAACGCCTATCCTAGTAGCAGCGCTGCATTTTCGCCCGGGCAAAAAAATATTTTGGAAATTCCGATTCTTCCCTGCCGAAATAACAGGGGATTCCTTTGATCTAGGAAGCCATTCAAGCGCTTGGGTCTCGCGCCCCTTTGGAACCAGATGTGAAAATAAAGAATAGTATTGGGAGTGTAGACAGGTAATATTACTGAAATTTCGGAAAATTCACACTTTAGACAATTTTCCAACCTCGGACCGAACAAGCGACAGGAGCTGACTATGACGAGTAATGAATAAAGATTACAATTTGTATTATTTTGAAAACTGGTTGTTTCTACGCGACTGCAAATTTTAAATGCCGACTCCATTTTTCTACGGAATTTCGAGCACAAAAGGCGAGGAAAATAATTTAAGAAACTATTTTCACCAAATCGGTTTCGCCTTGGAACTCAATAACCTGTAATTATCTTTAGAAGGGCGCCCATTACATAATTTTACCGGAGTGGCCACCGTCTGACGGACAGCCCATGTTAATGTCCGGCCTTAGGGGAAGAGAAGCGTCCATAATAACAACCTCCGGCGGGGAAAATAATTCAACGTAATCTACGATAAAAAGTTGTAGATAATCACGTTAATATTAAACCGGACGCAAGGGGACGAGAAATAGGAGGAGGCCGGGAGACACCTAGAGATCGAACCATTTTAAGGGTAAAGCTTGGGAAAGGATTTAAAGATTCATGGACAGCATGTTATCTCACTTTGAACTTTGACCGTAAATTAGAACAAACATTAATTGTAGGGATTTTAATAAATGATGGTATAAGGGGAAATTTTTACTTCATTCCAAATAAGGCTTCTGTGGATCACATTAACATATTCGATCATATTCTCGCTGGAATTTTTTGGCCCACTAAATTATATCTCGAAGCAAACAACAATTAACCTAATGCCGACGGTGATGAAATTCCACAGGTACAGGAAAGGGCATATTAGGCTCCGTGAAATGCCCGCAATTTAACTACGCGAAGTTTAAAACTATTAGGGCGAAACTACGAACACCCGCGCTAAGTGAATAGGCGGGTGCTGTGGACTCAAGAGGGAAGCACCGTTTACGGGGCTTAGCCGAGGTGTTGTACCGAGACAATTAGATGCCGAGCGAGCTCCACAATCCTCTAATTGGCCAGACTGCTTCCTCTGAACAGGAGTCGTCAAAATATCTTCATTCATCACAACCATTCTATCGCCTAGATGTTTAGACACCCGATATGTTCAAACGAGTTCATATTTTCACCCAGATAAATGATTTCACCGATAATAGGTTATGATCCTGTCTCCACCGTCAAGAAGCTACAAATTTACAAGTATTTATTTCTTAAAGTTTGCCATCGTTATTTTAATCGCCCACGCTTCGGTAAATTTGTACTTTTTAATTTCATCCATCGCTGACTGAAAAACTAACCCAGAACCGCATCGAAGTGCCAAAGCGATATTATATAGTCTATAAATATATAAGAGGAGTCGTAATAAATTTACGATCGTACTTCTAAACTTCATATAAGTTCATATATGAGTTCATGGGAGCGGAGTCGTAAAGGCATATGGCACTAACAGCCGACCGTTTCTGGCTACCGTATATCCTTCCCAAATATTAAACATTCAGGATCACCCAGTTGAAGACGGAATATTTTCTCGTCGCTCGCCCAATTTAAAATTTCGCTCGTTCCCCGCCAGAGTGTTCTGCGCTTTGTTATGCATCAAAATAGAGAGGGAGCTCTATTCCGGGCACGAATGAGTTTCTTCCCCGCCCGAGTTGCTTTCTCCACCGGAGTTGGTAAACTCGCGAGAAAATTTTTTCGCTTTCGGTTGGGTAAGAAGTACTCGAGTGTATCGCCGGCGAAAATCTTTCTTCCAAATTGCTTCCAGCCGGCTCGTGGAAAGAACTCCGGCGAAAAGATTTTTATAAAGTCCGTATATAGAAGTACTCCAACGAGGACCCCAACTACGGGAGGGATTTGCCCGAGGAAAGCTTAATTTAAGCATCGATCGTTGAGATAGATAGGTGCGTTTTAGCGCGGAACTTATATAGTCTAACGATCGGTCGAGGGAAAATTACGCTCTTGCGACATTTAAAATAAGTGGTTTCCAACACCATCGGTAGGTTGGCATAAGAGTTTAAATGAAATTGATATTCCGGATGTAAATTTTCCATGCAGAGAAATGTAATTTCTCTGTAATATAGTGACGTACTTTCTGTACCCAACCAAATAGGCGACTGGAGTTAGAAAATAATGGACCAAGACTGTCGATATTACGTATATTCGGACACCGCCGAATGAGTTCCTTAAATTTCTGAAATTTTCAATATTTTTATTAATGGGAAAGGCTTTAATGGGCCACAGTATAACTGAAACACGCAATCCTTTCTTGATAGAGAGGTCATCATTTTTAGTTCCTTATTTCTGAATTTAAGAAAGCTGCAGTAATTATTTCCTTTATTGTCGAAAGTTTGTCACAATCGACTGATTACCTATATCGGATGGACTGTGTCTATTGCACAAGGGTATACGGGCATAATCATAAATCGATTGTCTTCAGGACACTATAGAGGAAAGGGAGGCATCCGATAGACGGGTTACGACGGTCGTTACGGCTTGTTCCGATTAGTTCAAACTCTAGCGAAAATGGGTCAAACCCAATGGGGGAGGGACTGACCGACGTTATCGTTACACCCCGAATAGCGAATCCGTCGGATCTTCCGCTCCGATCCGACAGTGGTTAAGAAATTGGAGTTTGAAGTCAGCAAAGATGGGAAAAGTTTTTCAATCGAGACGGGGTAAAGGGCATTGACGAACGTAAGGCGGCCGATTTAATTTCCAATAAAACCGCCCCCCCAAACGTTAACAGAGGCCTCGTTGGGCGGGAGAGGCAAAACGGCAGTCGCATTACACGTCACGTTCAACCCGGGCGAGTGGGGGTGTTATGAAGTTGTAACTCGATTCGAGCATTATAATCCCCTTGTTTCCAACAATAGGGCAGTTACCAGGACCTAAGTGGCTCGGGGACGCCGGCCGGCCGGCCTATTTCAAATAGAGCCGACGTGACCCGAGTTCTCAAACGCGGCCCAAGAATCTTCTTCGCCGAATGATACTTTATTGGCAATTAAAACGGGCAATCGCGCCCGCAACCCAACTCCCGCCCCCTCAAAACTTCCCGCGTTTATTGCGTTTCTGTCCCCCGGCCGGGAACTCTTTGCCTGCAAAGTTTCGAGATCCCAACAGTTGTCTAGTTTTGTTCGTTCTGCGGTTGGACCGCATTCCCGGCGGGACCCGGGGGAAAAGTGGTTAAGCTGAAACTCGAAAGATAAATTGGTTGTGTTGATTTTTTAGGGACATTACCTTAGAATAATTCCATAGTTAGTGCCGGCCACTATCCACGCACAAATTTCTTTCAACTGAAAATGGGCTCGAATCAAGATTAATATAGGACGGTTGAGATAGATACAACGATGTACTTAGCACTCTTGAGCTGCTTCGTGAGGTACAAAAAATTGTCTCCCATCATTTAATCTATATTCATTTACCGATAGATTCGTTAGTGTTGCCGAAACAAAGCTTGGGCTCTCGTTAATGGCCCCTATTTATAGTAACGCTCAATACCGACCGTCAAGAACGTGCTAAACCAAGATTGTGAGTCGATCGATTACCCCCGCAATGTAAACTACGCCGTGAATGCTAGATGTGGGGGTCGGTACGTTTAAAATTATAAGCCATCCTGAATTAGAGCGGAGCATGAAATGATACGTTCGTCAATAAGAGTTAATAAGAAGATTGGTTCTCCGCCGGTATCGTCGGAAATGCAGAGGGAGACCGCTAGCTATTCAGCCCATCTGGTATTCCACCCGTTGAAAGTTTCATGCTTTACCTCCTTCCCAAGCCGAATAAGCCCGTTCCACGATTATTCTTTCATTAAACTGCTCATCATTTCCTCAGGGGTAATAGCGAGTGAATATTAAGTTATGTGTTTGTCACATATCCCGGTTTAATGAGACGATACGAGTTGAATAATTTACGACGGTCGATGCTGTAAATGATATAGTGAATGCCTAGTAAATAAGCACTTCAGTAGAAATAAATATAAGTTTTCTCATACGTAATTTAGCAGCACTCGGTACAAACTTATTTCCTGAATCCCCGATATACGAATAAAATAATAAAATCTATAGCGAAATAGTAGGTCTCAATAATCGTGAAATGAAACTACGCTATGTTACAGCTTTCTGTAATGTACCAACCTAGAATCGTATATATATATATATATATATATATATATATATATATATATATATATCGGAACGTTTATATGTAAAATTATTAACACACGAGAAGTAATGTGTAGATTGAAGGCAAACCTGCTTTCTATAAAAATAATTTATGTTATAGAAGAAGGTGGTATTAAAAAGTGTAACCATAAAATGTACCATGCACAAATACAGACACACCTGTAGGCCTATATTAAGACACAAGACTGAAACAATTCAGTGAATGGTCCTATTGAAGCGTTAAAATGGGACGAGCGGGACATTAGAAAACAAATTGAGGCCGTCCCACTTGCAGGTAGGCGCTAGGGAAGGTTTACTGCGGGCGCGTAAACAGTTGGAATTAAATAGCGCTTTAGCGGTGGTTCGAGATGGGCCGATAGGCGGAACGTATAGGCATCAGACAGGTAAGAGACCTAGGGACCCCGTAAACCAATTAGGAACCCGGGCTCCCACTAATCTCTTCCTCACAGCCGCTCATCTTCTTCTCCTCCGCCGTTGCGTAAATCTCTGTTATCTTCCCGTCCCACAGTGATCTATTACGGATAGATACTTACTGACAAACTGGATTTTTTTTATGAGAGGATAAGAGTGTATGAGAGCCGGAGAAGAAAAAAAATGTGTGGAAAAAATGTGGTTTACGATAGCGCACTTAACAAGCGACATCCCTTCTAGTGCTTGGGCTGATTCCCAAAGATAGTAAAGAATGCTATAAAAAGTGTCACTAATAAAACTGTAAAATAAAGCGAGGCGTTACTACTGGACCCTAAGAAATTGTAATACTACGCTCACTTTATAAGCTGTAACAATAGAAAACAGATGCGCAAGGATGAAAACATATCAGGACTAATTAATGCAATAATATTTAGTTTATATCGGTTGAGCCCAAAGCAAGTCTCATAATTATACAAGCGATATGAAAACGTTGCCTGGCAATAGTCAACGTTGACAATTCTCAAATATTTGGGCCCTTTCTTAATCGAATAACTTGCGAATATCGGGCTAGTAAGAAAATAAGAGCCATCCCCGGTCCAAATACCCGTCACCGTCTTTTCTACTTTCCGTTTTCATTTTAAACCGGAAGGGAAACTGCCGAAAAATTTACTCTCTGAAAAAAGAAAATAAGAAGAGGCGTGAAATCGAATGGCCGGGCGGGGAGAAACAAAGCGGGCATAAAATTAACAAAATTCCTAACCCAATTTCCCGTCTACGCCCGTCCGATCATTTAACGTCCGGAGAGATCCGGTCCAACGACCCTCCACGCCCATTACTTTCTGAAGAATATTGCTCAGCTCGGAGGAAATGGAAAATCTGGCAGTCGCCGTCGGGAAGAGTTCCATTAACCCGGGGGAATTTCCTCTGGGAGTAATGATCCGAGGCCCGGGCTACGCTCAAATTGCGATTCCCCCGCAGTTTACCACATTTCAATTAGGGACGGCCTAGCCCCTGACACTGCGGGTTTTGCCTAATTGGCCGTCCTAGCTTAGCCTAGGACTGCCCCGCCGATCATCTGCTCCAGGAGTTACAGAAGACCATTCTAAACAGATGATTCGTTGGCAACCGAAAGCCGAGACTGGTCTAGAATACGACCAAAACGGTGAGAAGGGAACCGAAAATGAAAAGACTGCTGAATTAACAGATTGAGCGAGCTTCAATACGTTCAATTCATTACAATGAATATAGTAAGTATAAGTATGAGATCACAATATCGGTTTATAATTAAACTGTTAAACTTAAAGTGTAGAAAAAATCTTCAAAATACAATTAAAGCTCTCTGAACAAGCTTCTAGTTCTCTGATGAATAAATTAACAGATGTACACTCATTTCAGTTTTTCTTTTATTTTGGAATTTTAGAACGGAACATTACATACTTAAATGAGCAGAATATTTCAAACACAAATAGGAGAATAAGACTAATTTCGATTCCAGAATTAGTCGCGTTTGGCCCGATCGCAGTCTAAATATAAGCAACGTTTGAGAGGGTTAATTGGCGCTCGTAAAAACTCGGTTTTTATGGGCGGTATAATTCGTTATTGCCTGTTGATTAAAACGCGGTAAAAAATGCGAGCGAGGACACGCGCTGGATTTACACAGTCGTGGGATCCTGAAAATTTCACCTTACAGTTAGGAAGTCTGAGCCTCATCTATTTACCACCACGTTTGCACTCTCCCTACACGGAATGTCTGATGCGGTGGTTCTTCACACCCGAACTAGAGAAACCCCAGCATCTTAGGAATGCCACCGGCACCTGTAGCCCTTCGGCATATTCCGAATATTTATCACACTCTACCTCTAGATATATCAACGTCGAACTTATCGTCGCCATCCAATAATAAGGTAATACACCCTTCAGCTGTTTTTAGCACGTACAAAATTTAGCTGGATTCGTGTTTGAACAGACGCAATACAACGTATTATAGGAAAACGTGAATATCCCAGCGTAGTCGTAGTTGTGAATCTGATTATTTAGGCTTAATACTTATTAGAGCCTTGCTCCACGCTTGTGTATTATCTTGAATATATCTTTGAAATATATTTAATGCAAATGAAAAATTGTATTGCTCCGTCATCCTATACTACTATCAGTGGGGTTACGAACGAAAAGGACGTCGCGTAGGAGTAGAACTGAAGAAGCCCTGCCAGTTTCACTTAATAGCGCTGTCTGGAGACTGAACGTACAATTGCACGGATGAGAGACGTCCTGGGTGTTCCTTTAATTTACCGGCCCACCAGAGTCAATTTTTCTATATCTCTCTCTCTCTTTCTCTGTTCAAAAACAATTATTTTCAATTGAAGAGAGAGAGAGAGAGAGAGAGAGAGAGAGAGAGAGAGAGAGAGAGACGACTCAGGGGTAAAACGGGAGTCGGGCCAAGTTTCGGCCGCGTCTGTCAGATCCAATTGGTAAATTGTCCGGACGCTCGGTTAAACCGCAGTTTTCGTCACAACTGTTGAAGGGAAAAAATCAAATCATAAACGAGGAAGATAGTGGCTCGCCTTTACGAGTACTGTATTGCCTATATGAGTAGTGCTTTGGAGCTAGATAGATTGTTCCTGCATTTAGAATCAGCCACTTATGCCATGCACCACCATCACCTACGTGAACCCTTTGTGGTTTGTATACTTTCAGCGAGTTATATCTAACACCCATTATGGAACTATTATAATAAAGTGAGGAACTCGCATATTCCACTTAGTACAATCTATGGGAATTAAAAATGTTAGAGACATGAACGGAATATACTTTGACAATCGGCGACGAAGTTATCTGTTCTGTGCTCCAGCCTGGAATTAGCATCGGCCATACGTCGCTTGCCTCTTTTATCTTTGGGAGGACATCAAACAAACCTCATGTGGTCGAGTCGTTCGTCAGGCGGCTCTTCTTCTTGGAAAACCTTATCTCGATCCTTTATTAGTTCGTGACGAAGAGTAGGAGGAGGAGGAGGAGGAGGAACAACAAAAAATACGAGGAGATATCTCCTCGCTTGGAACAGACGCACATGAAGCGCAATTAGCGGCTCGAACGACAACCGTGTCGAAAAGCTTATTGGTTCTAAAAACTACCCATTAGAAATTAATGTATTTTTTTCGTATAATATTACTTCCAGACATTTTTAGTAAAACCTTATTGACACCAATCCTTATCGGGATATAATGTGCCCCAATCGTTTGACTCTCTCAACGATTTCTCTGCTACTGCTTCCGATTGTTTCTTTTGCGTTCTGTAAGGGCGTTCGAACCTTGATGGATTTAAAAAAAGAACCCTCCGGTGGCGGAAGCGTGGACGCGCCTTTCGAATCCGAATGCGGTTGACCCCGACAAGTCGCCCGTACGCCCGGTGCCCCCACACCTCAGGTCCTTTTTCCATGAAAAGAGGAAGGGTCCGTCAAATGGGCCGTGGTATTACTTTTTGATTTACGGCTCCCTACTCATCCTCGTTTTTTTCTAATTCTATTTTCTAGAAAAAAAAGATTGTCGGATACACACCCATTCGACAGTACGTGAGAAAAGTTGGATTGAATTAATGTCTTCCGAGGAGAGGGGGAAAAACACAACATTACTAGTCATTGTTAAGTTTACACAAAATATTCCGTGTAGGTAGGGGCCGGAGAAAAAACGCTTCTGAGGCGGGAGGATTTCTGTGCGCTCCACCATTATTAGAGCCATTACACCTCTTTTATAGTTGGCCACATTTCAAATCGAATTTGTATTCATACGCCCGGGCATTCGAAAGTATTTCAAAGATCGTTCCAAACACTCCTTATTCCAGGACAAGTTTTCGAGACAATGACATTACGAGGACGAACAATTAATTTTATTGGTGGGTTACACTTGTTACACAGTAAAAGTCTAGAGTTGCTTTTATATTTTTTTATTGTAGATTGGTTTAGCCCAAGTACATAGAAATCAGATGAGAAATATGTGATAATGCTCAAATGCTTTAAAATTCTGATCCACATGTATAGACTATTCGCATACTACTTCATACATTTGATTACCGAGTTCATTCATATTTTCTTCTTTAAATAATGATCGATAACCATGCAGGCATGCGGGAACTTCGTTCAAAGAGTGAGCCTGGACACCCGTGCGGGGTACCCCAAGTCTGAATTTCAAAGCTAATAATCAGAAACCCATAGGGGCGCAGTGCCCATCGATTCGGCATCGATTAGAGCGGGCAGGCCGTAAAGGTGTTTGGCCCTGTCGAAGGGTTGTTTGTTTGATGGTGGATGCGTGCACGGTCTCATTCTCGCCTTCCAATATTAAAGTTTCGTGGTGGTGGGATGGAGGTTAGAGACGCGGGGCCCGCCAGCTATGGCCCACAACACATTTTACACGCGTCATTATCCCCGGGCGTTCGTTATCCCCCCACGTCCCACCTCACCTGCGCCCGACAGCCGTTCACCGTTTCTCTAGAAACGGCCGATTTCGATGCGGCCCCTCCGACGGATTTCAGTTTTGTCGCTCGAGAAATAAATTTCGGGTTTATTGCCCATTGTTTTAATATGGTCGGAGGCTCACGGGGAATTATACCTTGAGCTTCGATGGAATATAGAATACTCGGCACCGAATTTTTGTATTCACAGGTTCTGCCCTACGGGCGATAAAAGGTTACGCATAAACAGGATTTATAGTGTACAAGGAAAGAGAGCTCTCGAGAGTCAACCGTAAGAACCGACCGTTATTATTCTATGCCTGTTTCATAGAGTTTCAATTTCTTTTGCTTTCTATATAGTCGCTTATATGTACTGGTCAAAGTTGGTTTTTGAATTGTCTAAGGTTAATGACGAGTAATTAAAGAAATACGAAAAAATAAGTGAAGCACTAGTTATCATGGGGAAGGGCATACTGGGGAACCGGAAAATTATCCGAGGAAGACGCAACAAAATGGAGGGGTAAGAGACCGGGCGGTTGGAACAGGTAATTCGGGCCACATCAATGGGCTTAATCCGCCCTGGGGATGTTTCTGCCCGCACTTATCCGAGAAGGCTGTGGCCATTCCATTCAGGGCTCAGATCCCGCTATGACAGCATGTTCTATAGAAATATAAAGCTGGCGGAATCCGCTTGAGGATTGGCCCGTTCTGTGTGGACGGCCCAACAGATTTCTAATACATTAATGGCCGGTCTTTTATGATTATTCTTTAACTTCTATCTTTTAAGATCTATTAACTAGCATAACATATAAAATAATAAAGTGTGCCCAAATGATGAAATCAAATTTTAACGTTGATTCTAAATGTTCCCACGACAAAAGTGTGGCAATAGAAACGAAATCTGTCAACTAATATTCCCACCCTCCTTATCGGATCTGTGTCCAATAAGGAGAGCGACCGTTCCCACGTGGTGTCACCCGGTACGAGTTTCCCGGTTTAAGCTTTAAATCAAAAACGAATTGCACGCTCCATTTGACGGGAGCGCTTCCTTATTTGAGGGAAAGCGGGCCCGCTCATAGGGGTTGCCGAGGGGGCGACAAGTGGTGACGGCCCGGGCGGTGGGAGCCCAAATGGATGGTCTTCACAGCTGCAATTTCCTCATTAGTGGGCCTGGCTTCAACGCAGATATACAGATCTTGACTGATGACCGTTTCTCTCAAACGTAATTGATATAAAGTGCGAATGTTTTCCAGAGAGCTCGGATAGGGCTAACGGAGTGAAGCTCACTATCCAATTTAAAGAGAATCTAATTTGCAAGGGTGGTAGGAGCGAAATTTAATGATATAACTGAAGAATCCAGTAGATGGGGGCACGAAAAAATCGACTGCATGAAAAATATGCACGCGCGTGATTACCTTATCTAATCTTTCCAATCATATACATATTCGTTTTAAAACGCGTTTTACGATCATTTATGTCATATGCCTTCTATTTTAGCCGATTACTGAGCGATACTTCACAACTATTTTGCGTTCTAGTCGCGTGTCGAAGCACCTGTATAAGTGTTTAAAAGTCAGGTACTTTGGAGGAGCTAATCGCCCGATAATTTATAGTCGTATTTCAGTATTTGTCTAGCGGGGATGAATTCCTCCGCCCTCTCGGCAGGCATTAAGCGTGGAGACGTTAACGCCTCCGCCCCTTTCTATAACCGAATCTCCGATTTAAACCGGCGCGGAATGCAAATCGGGGTCATAAATCGCGCTCCCGGACTTCATATTTCTGTCCGGTACGCCGTACGGTTCCAGCTGGGGGTTCGGGCGTGAGGTTGCTGCGGCCGCCGGTAGGCCCGCGTCGTCAACGTTTCCAGATATGTAAATAGGAAGCGTGGGGACAGGACATGTGCATTAACCGGAGATAATTCGGACGGATCTGATACGGATCTGACCGTAGGAGCGGCCCCGACACCCTGATTTATAAGAGGTGGCGTCCCTCCCGAGGTGTTACACACAAAAGGTGTCGCTTCCTACCCGCCTTGGCCTAATCGAATCCCGGCCCGCCTTAATGGAAACGTTAGAATTAGAACGTTTGTCGCGCAACGATAATACCCTATCGTGTTACTACCCTCACTGGAGGTGAACTTTCTCTTATTCTGTTATACGTAAGCATTACTGTCCTCGAAGCCACCATATACGTTTTACTAAAGCGCGCAGATGCAATCGTTTTGTACAATTTATCAACTATCCTAAAACCATCTTTCGAGAAATTACCGGCATGTCCTCGATTATATTGTGAGCAGACGTACTGCCAGCGAAATAAGTGGTACGATCACTCGTCACGTATATGTACCCCATATGGCCTATCGGTATTGTTTTACGCTTCCTCACTATTAGGTTGAGCGCCGTAAGGCCGTACGATGTACTATATAAAATAGAAAGTAGCGTGGAATTAATTTTTCGATCGTTCGGGAAACCTCTTGTGGAAACTCAATGTGGAACTCGTGATCAGTGCCAGTACAGTTCCCTGCATTTGAAAGAAGGACAAACGACATGTGCACGAAAGAGGGATGGCAGGCCCGGCTCATAACCCAAAATTATCGGTTACACTGCCCGGGACACGCTTTCGGTACACCGTAAAAGCCGTAGTTACGTAATGACTGGAGATATTAGGATTGTTATTACTATTATCGGGACCCACGATTATGTGTTCCTCCCGTGGCCGGGTCTGAGTCACCGGGGTATCATAACGGCGGCGGCCAATGAAAGACAATTGAATAAATCCGGGGTGGCCGGCGCTAACGGCCCGGACACATACGGCCCGGCCCCCAACCAATTGGACCGTAAAACCCGGGACTTCTGGCAAATAACACCGGCCCCTGGCAAGCCTCCATTCTCCACTTAACGGCTGGTAATACCGTAACCAACCCAACGCGTAAAATGCAGAATTCGAGAGTCATTGTCCTGAAATAAAACTCTACGGACTCCAAATTGCGAGATAAGGTTTCAAAATTAACGAGGATCTAGTTCCTTGCTTCAGTGTAATTAGTATATTGGCCCCTGCACTGTAGAGTTGCGAACAATTCCGGTCCTATCCCACCCGAATATTGAGTTACCGCCATAAGGTCCGAGTGTTGACCACGATGAATCGTTATCGAATTTGTTAAAAGCGAAGGACTCGAGCCTTTTAAACTATCAACCGGGTTTCGAGTATTCATCGTTTGGGGAATGAATACAATGGTGCACAGGCAAAATTGTTGGAGGAAAATTACATACCCGGTGTTGAACCACCTAAGAACAAACGAAGCACTGTACGGTGTGGAGCCGGATTGATGTGTGGCCTACAGTTTTCCTTAGAATAGGAATAATTCCGATGTATCTCGAGAATATTGTACTTAAAAACCAATTTGTTCTACCTAAATTTTTTTTATACGAATACTACTCCGGTATAGTGGCGATGAATTATGGGTTCTCATATTTAATAGGTGCCAGGAGATAACACCGATATTCGCGAGCGGCTCACTGTCGTTACTCTACGAGCGTCTTCCAATAATAAAAGCACTAGGAAATTTACATTATCCGATTAGACCTCCCTATATAATACAGGGCTGGTGCGGCCGCGTCTCCGTGTGACGGTAGGGCCCGCCGACTTTCTCGTCAGAAGAATAATCGACACATGTGTAGGGGAGAGCGCCCCGGGGCCCAAACCGCAACCAATCTTGAGGCCGGTAACCTACGTCTTTCTCTCCGCCCGGCCGGCTCCCTCTAATCAAGTGAGTTCAATCTGAGCCTCTAACCCGGGGGCCCGTTACCGGCCCGCCTATCTACCTCCTCCTCCCTCCCTTCTCTCTTTCTTGCTCTTATTCCGGCATCTCACTCCTTTGAGATACACTGGCCCAGTTTAATATACCGGCCGCAGAGCCCTCCACTTCAAATCACTCCGACAATCCCAGAATTTCCTAATTTACTCCTTCTTTACGATGCGCGGAGTCTAATTTCTTGAGACCGCGTAACTGGGGCTCGCCTTTCAGGACCAATACCTTGTTTAATTTATTATTCCTATAACAGATCTCGGCATACTCTTGTGAGTTCATGAATGACGAATATATGAAGGAGACACGTATATACAGGTGATGACACCGACTCTGTGAAAGGCACAGTCCATTTCGGTCAGCAGAACGCAAGAGGCAGGATTAGCGCAGGGGCCCACTCGGCACTGAAGGGCTCTACAAGGGAAAGAAATATGTAGACCGTATTAAAAACCGATGCCGGCCGTTTAAATGCCGTTCCGCTCGGCTGGGTCCAGTTTCCCCAAGTAAGCCTCCCCCCCGGTAGTAACATCTGGTATTGTTTGCCGGCGGTGGAACGGGCTCGCTTCGAATGCTTTCGCTGTCATTTCGGAATGCTAATGTCGGCATTTGAAAGAGCCCCGGGGGCTCGGATATTCGCGCATATTTCAAAGCCGTTTCCGCCGTTTGGATACTTCGCTGAAACCTTCTTTAGAGAAACGGAGATTCGGGAGGAAACGGATATCCTTCTTGGATACGGCGAAGGTTATTTATTTACGATATTATCGCCTTTGTGATTTTCTGACCCCCGCCGCCCGTTTTTCGTCGGCTTGACTAGTTTTTTTGCACAATTTGTTTCGTGATGACACTTTGTATTTTACCGAAATAAATATACTTCGTGAATGAAAGTAAACTACCCTAATTCGGGAATGAAAAATAGGATAGATGACTGGAATCAGTGTGATAAGCCCTAATTAAAATTCCGACGGATATATATTCCAATTTTACTGTATTACAGCGCTTCAGTAATATTTCAGCTATTTCACTAAACGACAGGACGTAAATACGACTTTTTATTGCGACCGGTATTAGAATTGTTCCGTGTACATTACACGGTCGGACATGTCATCCGGGCGGACACAATGGTGACAGGAAGGGGAGTCACCGGTCACGGGGGTGGACACGGACAGTCGGTCAATGCGCCGGACCGAGCCACAGAATGGTCAATCGGTCCTGATACCGGGAAACAAAAAATAGTAAGAAAGGAAAGGGAGTCGGTAAGCATTCTCAAATAATGAGACGCGTTAATAATTCATGAATTATAATTGGTCGCTCATGTCGGGTAACGACGTCTCTCGGTCCTCGCTCACTCTCCAATTAAACGTACATCAATAAAAACAACTTTGAATACAATGAGCCCGGGGACAGGGACGAAATATTGGGAATTAGAGTCGAAGCATAGATAAATTAACGGCGAAATCATTGTTGACTGTCGACTATTATCGACGTTTTATGGCGGGAACGCCGTAATAATTTGAGTTTGAGGATAGTGGCGTTGTCTAAGATGAAAATAAAAAAAAACTTATGGCGCGAGTTGAAGGATCCCTTACCTTGAACTCCGCCGAAGGCTGACGTCATCCAGACCACCGAACACAACAGGAACAAGTTCGCCATCGAGAGTCCGAACGGCCAAATCGGCTAGTCAATCGGTAACGTTAATCTCGACACTCAACACTCACGCACTTTTTATCATCGACACGACACAATCAACTCTGTCGGTTAACTCGGATCCTCCGAATGCCGGGCACGAGTGTCGGTCACTCCGCTACTGAGTCCGGCCACCCGCCGCCATCTTACCAACTTGCCGCCAATCTGAAACGGGAAAGTAAACGTCTGTTAATAAATGCAAATGCTTAATCTAGATAAAATCCAGTAAATAATTGTTCCAAGATTGATGTCGCCACCTGCCCCAGATTTTGTTCGGCCACAAAGTAGCAATTAAAAGAAATTTAAGTTAACATTGTATTAAAACTGTTTCTGGCGCACTGTAGGGTTCTTTGCGAGGCGAGCGTGAGGAAGGTCTTAGAGAAATCCCAGTGGAAGTTGGTACACTAGTGATGTAGTGTCGCCTGGGTGAGAGTGCTGTATTCCCCATAAACCCCACTGGTACAACAGGGAATACCAACTTCCACCCCTCGGCGCTCGATTCCCCTCCCATCGACCGTTCTCGCCAGGCGTGAATTTATTTATTATTTTTCTACGGTATAAACATTTGGAATTACAACGAGCAACGAAATCCAACAAAGGTGAAGGGAAAGTGTGTATCGCCAGTACCTTAACAAAACACCTAAACCGAACCTCCCAACTTCGAACGTACACTCAAAAAATGATCAGGTACATGCTGAGACGGGGATCTGAGGTTAAATACATGTGGTCCATACGACTATACCAACATGTACTGTATCACCCGTGTGTTTAGATCTTTCGTCGCTTGTTTGTTTAGCCTGACGCGTCGTAGTTAAATATTTTTATGGGGATGCCTGTACACGTTCGGGACACGCTCTCGCAGACCTCCCCGTAGACATAAAAACAAAATTAGGAAAGTATGTCTAAATTAAAACGATTTATACTATCTGCGTTAACATTGAGGAATATCCGTGACTATAGTTTCCAACAGAAACGGCAGTTTCAGGTTGGGTTCCCTCCCCCCGACGTTCGATGGCGGATCGCCGGAAGGTTTTTATGATAAACAAGCCAGTTTGAGGGGGTGGGTCGAGATTATTGTGAAGAACGATGCACCTAGGGTGAACCCCGGGGCCAATACGTCTTCAGAGTGGCTTCCCATTCAGGGGAAGATAGCGAGGAGGGGGCGACCCCAGATAAGAGGCTGTGTACATAGAACGCGGGGAAATGAAAGACCACCAGGATAAGAAAAGCTGAACGAGCGACCTGCAAGAAGCGGGGGAAGGTGAATTCACGGGACATACGCAAAATATCTCATTTCTTGATCATAGATTCGTAAAATAAGTGGAATTATATCTAAAGGCTTTCTTATTATCATTTAAATATACGCAAATTGAAATTGTATTTATTAGTATTATTATTATTGGAATGATAACGATATTTCTGTGTGTATGTGTTTAAATTCGTTAAACGAAACGGGAACATACAATACCTTCTAGCGCTCATGCAAATAGCATAGCGTATTATCACAACGGTGTTCTAAAGCCGTAAAGAAAAATGTATTGTGCGAATAAATGTTCCGCAAGAACATATATAGGATATCCTTGCCGGATATTCTAAATTAAACTGAAGGGCGCTCTCCCAATACAGAATAGCACCGGTAAGTCAAAAGACGGAGCAAACGAAAGGGTAAAGGGAGGGTTTCATGAACAGCTTAAGGGACGTCAATCTCGTGAGAATGAAATGGAGTACGTCCAGGTGCGGTTCATTTCTCAAGTGTCCGTTTCCCTTACATTGTCAGAATTTCATAAATGAAAAAGAGACGGAAATGAAATTAATCGTTCTCAAGAAGAATAAGAAGGAGGTATAGGCATATGCTGTATACATATTTTACGTAACAAAATTTTAAATATAATTACTAGATTATTATCTGTTCTAAATTTTTACCTTAAAATTTAAATTCTTATAATTAGGTCGTTCTGGACATTCGGTATTGTTCATATTAATATACAGATTTCTTTTTTAACGTTTTTAATAGGCACAAAATATGTTATAAATGAAAATATGCATTTTAAGGACTGGAATAAATCTTTATGTTACAGAGACGGACGTATACGTTTTTTCATAAAGTGCAACATAAACACCACAGTACACCCAGCCGTAAACCACACAATGCGTGTGGGGTTCCACAAGCTTTCAATAGGGGTGGGGACGGAAAAAAAATCCCGGACGAACTGTTTATTCTCGGAGATGAGAAATAAACAGTTGGGGATGGGCGGGATGGGGCGCGCAAGCGAAAGAAATTGGGCGAAAGGGAAAGGGGTGCGATAGGGGAGGAAGGGGAAGGTGGGCCCCGTCCTCCTTATACTCTCACCCCGACCTTATCTAGCGGCTCACCTCTGACCTAAACAAACATAATACCGACCAACTTCCAGTCCGCCCGCGCCGGCACATTTCGATTGACCCTCCCTTTGACCGTGGTTCTGAGCTAAGAGCGGACCGAATCTCGCTCCAAGTGAACATTTAAAAATATTAAACTCAGCGTCATCTAACTCAACCTGTGGATAACATATGGTTCACATTTCAACAAAGTAATTCTGATGTTTATTAATAATAATTGTAGGCGGATTACCAAAATCTGTTCTTCTGGAAATACATTTCCAATTTTCCAAATTTTATATACTACAATTTCGATATAAAATATGTGACCGTTTGCAATATGGCTGCTGAAGCAGAACTCGAGTTTCGGGAAAAGCTGGGTGCAGGAGTTCACTGGGATACTTGTTAAAATAAAAACAACAATTAAGTCCAGGCATTTTGGAGTTGCGCTATCGTTAGCTCCCGAACGCTGAGATAGCAGTTTTTTGGGATGTTACTCTCTCAGGATTTGGTCATAGAGGCCATCGGAGGCGGGTCCATTAAGAAGGTCCATTTCGTAGCCAACAGTCTTAAGCTTAAAAGATAACATTGAGGATTTTTTTAAAAATTCTTCAGTGTAAATCCATATGGGAAGACGTCGGCTGGACGGAGGAACCGGACATCTGGCGAGCCGAGTCGAGGGGTCGGGGCTTGAATGGCGGCCCCCGAGAGAAGTGACTGTACCCCTCATAAATAAATGGGGACCTATTAAATATTTATTAACGACCTTACCGGCTCGTTGGGGGGAGAATGAGTGAGAGAGAGAGCGAGAGTGAGAGAGAGAAAAAACATGTTTTGAAACATATGGCGCTTCGGCTCGCGACGATATGCGCGGTCCGCATACCCGCGGAGAATCAATCGCGGCCGCTTTCTCCTTCCTCCTCACCTATAGACCCTTACCCACTACGATAATTGAAATATTTATCAAATTATCTATTATATGTTTCAATACGCAAACCAGTTGAAGCGATACATGTGGAAAAGAGAGTCCAGTAGTACCCCACAACCAAATATCTAAAATTTGCTGTTTTACCATTTTTTGGTTATTAAATTCTAACTCTACAATACTTAATTGTAGATAAATTTTTGCTAAACTAATCAACGCGCTTGTTTCCATTAACAATAAAGTATGTTTTCTTGCTCAAAAGTTTCTCAAATCCAATATTCAAAGCATCGTCCCAATTTTTTGTTTTACATTTACATTATTCCCGTTAATTCGTAAAATTTAATTCATTTCTTAGCAATCTAAGTATAGCGTATAATAATAAACGAACCCTTAGGCCACTCGGGTATTCGCTGCTATATCTGCATATCTGTATTAGGAAATCTTAAAGCTAGATAAATCGATCCATTCTAATTCTAGATCGTGAACTGGAGAGACACTCGGAGGAAGCGAGTCCTAAACTGAGTACTTACTCAGTCTTTACTCCTGACATATTCGTCGCGTTCGATCGGTGGCATCGAATTAAATCGTAGACCGGACAGAACCGCGCGATAAATGAATCATGAAACCCCCACCCAAGTAGAGGGTTGGCAAATACCCCGCGGTGCATATTTGATCGCTCGCGATAGCGCTAACAATTCGAGGCTGGCCGGAAACTAGGCCCCGCCTATATTATTCATTCTCCGGGCCCCGGCCCTTTCCAAATACTAATTAGATCGCCACCGCTATCATAGGCGCGGTCTACTATTCGCCTCAGGCGGTTCATTTTTTAACGATCGAAAAACGGGAAACGGCGGTTACACCTAAATAATTTCAGGCCTTGTAGCGGTGGCTACAAATAAAGTTATAAGAAATTGAAATCTATATACTGTATTTAACCGTACGCGAAATGTTTTCAAGTTTAAGGCCGTTTTTATAAATTTCCGAAGCAGTGCAGTATGGATGACATTTTTACAGATTTATGAAATTATCTAATTATAAAAAAACAAAAAAGATATAATAAATAAATAAGCTCAGTGTTCAGTATGTTCAACATCTTTTTTTAATGGACAACACGAATTATTATACACTAATGAAACGGAAAAGAACCCTCCGCAAGAAAATGTAAAATGATGAAACAAGACTACGATAATGTTCTAGAGTAAAAATTCAAACTTCGACTAGGACTGAATGTTGGCCTACCTTAAATCAATTTTACTTTATTTCACGAGATTGACGTAAAAAAATTCCGAACTTTATAAAACATAAAATTATAGGGTGTCCAAAATTCTTTTTGGAGGACAACGCCTGCGCCGCTAAAATGTATATATATATATCGATTATGCCTTACAGACTTTTGAGGGCGAGCGTATTTTTCTATGGTTGGGCGGCCCCGGTCTGAGCGGCAGGAGGGACGGACTAACTGCTCATCGGGAGCTGCGCCGGATCTATCTATTCCGGCCCAGGCGAGCTGTAATGCCTCAACGTATTCCTTCGCGTTAAATATCAAACCGCTATTCGATTAGGGTATTGCCGGGGTAAATAAGGCTGGGCGAGGTCGGAACGGGGAGCGATGTAACGCCGAGGATATCGTACCGGGGCGGGGGCGGAGCACGCGAGACCTGCCGGAGCCTTTACACGGGCAAGTCTCCGGTCGCCCAGATAAGGAGTGAATAAAGAACGGCGACGGGCTGTACACGCCAGATGAAAAATTATTAGTCGAACGCAGAAACGCGAGGAGCGGCCGCCTCGAGAAGACCGGTGAGGCACAGGGCCTTAAGACTGACCGTCCCTTCGATTAGTCATGAGACTGAGGGGCTTATGAAAATTAAATAATATTCCCAACAATACAACTGTAAAAACTCTGTAGAAGCCCAGAACATCACGTTCAAATAATATGGACGCGTTTTGAAATTAGCATAAGGGTTTAAATCAATTTCATTTTATAATGTTATTTTCCATCATGTGATTTCATCAAGTACTCTGAATTTAAAAAATACACTAAAAAATTAATAACGCTTTGTCAGTATCACATTTCAATAGAATTGTACATCGTTTAAGTGCATTAATGATGAAATGAAATCCTGGTAAGGAACTCATTTTTATTAATAGGTTTAACTTCTTAAGTTTTGTTGAAATTTCTGTTGAAATTAAACAATAGAAATGATTGATTTGACAGCGATTATAACAAGGTCAAAATTTTTATCAAAATAATACTATTTTAATGTTGACTTGGAATATAGAGCGGTATTGTTGTATAAATTCAGTACGCATACAGAAATGAATACTAAAGAAATATAGCATTATGTCGAAAAATCTGTCATACTTTGCCTTTATTTATAAGCAATTTAATTTTTTTAACCTATAACTGTTGCCATTTTAACCATCGAAGTCGAAGGCAAAAGCCTCAAAAAAAATTCCATTCGTCCAAGGGTAGAACTTTAAGCACCACTTGACCACTGTAAAAAGAAACTTACTTTCGAATTCGGTCAAAATATCCTTCTGTATCCGTATTGAGTGAAAGCCGTCTTCGTGGAACTGTGGAGATCGAGATGGAGAAAATTGAAATTAAAATATGTAAAATGAAAACTGGTTTGGAGTACGTAAACGCGGGCTCGGTAAGAGGACGGACGCAGAGTGCACTGTACACGGGGCGGACTCACAAAGCCGACTGGCGCTCTGGCCGAGGCCTCCCCACAGATAAGGACCCCCCACTCAGCCCCCTCCAGCACTCACGGACCAACCCTCAAGCCACATCTAATTCCTACTTAATTTTCTATTCATATATGTTATTAGAGATACCATAACCTGTTATAAGGGGGGGGGAATAGTATTAGCCGTAAGCTCTCTGTTTTCGATTGAATTCGGATTGTGAGGATTAGTAGGCAGCCAGTAAAGAGTAGAAGTAATATTTTTCATTTATAGTTTTAAAGGTAAAACAGCGAAAAAAAATTATTCCACGATTTTCGAGACATTTCTTAACTTTGCCGCTCAATGTAAGTTAGGAATCGTTAATTTTGCGGTCTTCTGTCTCAACAGACGGGTCTTGGAGGGGCATCAGTCTCACCGTTACTCTCAGTTTCCTAGCGTCTCAAATAACTCATGAAACCCACCTGATGATATGGTATTATCTACCAAATATAACACCACTCATCAAATCCTGCCTTCTAAGAGATCCACAACACATTTACAGAAACAAATTCATAATGGGGGTGCCAACTTCTGGATGAAGCCCATTTCAGGGACGATAACCCCGAGGTGTGTGTACTGTTAATGCCTTAATACTGGCGAGGGGTGTTTGTCCAGTATTATATGATGGTATGTAATTGTTCTGCATGTAGGGTGCCGCTGGGCCCCGTAGGGTTGCAGGACCCTTACACTAGTATATCACAGATATACCCCTACGGGGTTAGGGGGGACAGACAGAGAGGATTGGGAGACATAATATGCCCGAGAAATATGACAGAGGAGATATGCTGCAGTTGTATCGAAGGTGGAATAATTTGGTACTTAAAAAGCATGCTCCTGATTTTGAATAATGTATGAAACGCGAGCAAACAATATCAATGTTAATAACAGGCAACTTAATTCGGTTCGGCCACTGAAACTCGAAGTTCTGTTGAATGAGTTTTCCTATTAACTTTACAAATTAGTATTCCTTAATGTTTCCTTGCGTTACCAGTAATAAACTAGGAGTGGAAAAACGATCAAGGCATCTTCCATATGTTACCAACACAAGACCATGTGTAAGCCTTATTGTATTTTACGACAAATCTGATTCTCAGCAGGCCGGAGATTCACACGTCATGTATGCCATATCCGGTTACTCCCAACATAAAATCTAGAGTTAATAATAATCACTTCAAGACACCACTCTATAATAAAGCTATTGGGCTAAATATATTAGTCTTTATTTATGAAATACGAATTTGCGAATCACCTAAAGCTCCGAGTTAACCCGAGTAGGCATCGTGAAAGTTGGAGCAGTCGGGCTATTGTTGGCCGATATGATCTAGGAGCGGACGAAACACATAAATAGCCCCATTTATCTGCACGATTCCGATATACAAGACTTCTTGTGTTGAACATACCCGGAATTATTATTTATCTGATAGCTCCGTACACGACTTTCTTCCTACTTAGCCGAGCAAATAATCGAGCCTTTCAGAGCATTTTTGTCTCGGGGCTGTACTTTGCGATAGAAGTGGTACGCTCTTTTTGTTCTTATTATGTCAGGTTAGTTCAGCCTCTATTTTTAGCCCACTAAAACTGAAAATAGTTCGCTTTCAAAAATGAAATTGTCGGTATGTAGCCGCCGAATCTTGTGAAGTTGAAACAATTATGCGATTATTTAGGTTCAAATGTTTCTTACAGTATAAATATCTGATGAGGAGAATGATTCGCCACAAGTGGTGAAGTTATTGGGGATTAAGGAGTGTTGAAAAAGATAATTGTACCATAAGGTTTTCCAGTTCATGAATGTTTCCAGACTCCATTCAGTCTGGAGTATTATTTCTCCTTATTATTGAAGTTGGCTCCATCCCGGATATTACAGACATTACGGACTGTCATTTAAAAAGTTCATTTTACTCCCCTCCGGGGACTGTGCCTCCTGAATTTATGACGTCGTCGACATTTCAGAACAAGAAAATTATTCGCCTTATAAACAGTACGTTTATATAAATATAACATTATAAACGACAAGCGTGAGTTTTGAATTTAAGTATATATTAATATTTATTTAAAAAACTTACTTCCGTAATCGATCCTGCGATATTATATCTAGTGGTTTACCGAATCTAAATGGATACTTGCTCTCTCACACAACTAATATCTTAAACTAACTAGTTTAACTAGTATGTTTGTTAATGGGCATTTTTCTATTGTTGTTTACTTTCGTAACAGACTAAGAAATAAAGAAATAAAACAGGTTCATTCAGTTCATTTCGGTTTACGCGTAATATTATATTTTTAAGTAAACACTAAATACTCCGATGTTGTCGGCATAATTGAGGCGGAGGGGAAAAAAATAGAACCCGAATAGCCACCATAAGGGCGTTAAGTACCGGAATGTTTTCGTCGGCTCAAGTCGAGATTTAATATACTGTGTGGATTATCGTGGGCCATCTGGGACATTACCGGCAGATGGCGAATCGCCGAGTGGCCGGGCCGGTTTTGTCGCTTTTCCAGCCAGTAAGACTTCCGCCGCGGCATCGCCTCCCTTCATAATCCCTCCCTTCCTCGGGGAAAGACAGGCGGCAGGAAACAAGCCGCCCTTTTAAGAAGGGTCCCGCCCAGAAAGTTTCTTTTCCTTTCCAGTCGACAACTAACCGTCGGCGAACCCGACCCCACCCCGCCGCTCAAAACACCGCGATAATTACGGTGTCGTTAATAAATCTCAGTCGGACGGCGTGACATCATCTCCGAAGAGCTATCAATCATAAGTCCGAAGCGGATATTTGGAACGGGCGTGTCACAATAGCGCGGCCCGAGTAACAGGTAAACTCGGCCCATACCTCTGACAACTCTTCCGTTATATACACCGTGCCGCGATTCTAAATAGATGTATTCGATACGTAAGATTTCATAATTCGTCATAGAACGTGCCTTATAGCAGGCTCCATAACTGTTGGTTCTGTCTCGGTTTAAGACCCTTCTACTACGGTCAGTAGGGATCATATTGAAATGCGGTTTATGCGTAGTTCGAACGCGAACACTCTCGAACTACCCACGAAGGGGACACCGGCGGTGCTGAACGACCCAAACACATTAACTACGCCCTGCATACGGGCTAATTAAACACAGGCATATAAACACATACTAAGACGTCCGCGATATGGGTTTTGGCCAGATTAAATGTATGGTCTTGAAACGCTCGGAATAATGTTCGACTGAGCGGCCATAGGTGAAAATTATTTCTCTTTCCATTTTTCGCCTCTCCGTCAAAATATAATTTCATGTTATATTTTTTGTTGGGTTCCGGACATACGTTATCCCGTTTTTGCTCAGTAAATAGTACCCGTGGGAGCGAATATAGTGGGAGATGGTCTGCAGTTCAAGCTTCGATAAGTTTCAGAGTTACCGCGCGGTCAATCGATTGTTGTTTGCAATTCGTTCCGTTTCCGAGAATTCGGAGCCGCAGAAATCATTCTTCCAGTTCAGGATTTGAAACAAATTATATCTGCAGTCACATTCGCAAACACATTTTTAAAAAAATATATATTATGTTGTATGCGGCTCTTATTCTACCATTGTTTTAGTTAATAGTAATAATAATAATTATTATTATCAGTGTCTTAGTTCAGGAAAAGTAATTCATAAATGTAACCACATTATTTATAAAAACAAACAGAAATTTATTCACTGGGTCTTATTTTTATTTCAATTATTGAAATGATTTTAATTCATAAAATGAACCGATAAATTAGGCTCCACGATGGAAGAACTATACACCTTGGAACTACTATATACCTTGCGTGGTGCAGTCTGTGTGTTGGGTGTGTACTTACTCTGTATGCAGTAAAAGTTATTTTGACTATCGAGTTGATATGTTCAAATCTATAATAGACCTCAATCTCATTTACATTGAAACCGATAATTGATTGGTGTCTAGGAATGCAAATGACAGACTACCCGCTTAAAGGTTGTGAATAGGAATATATTATGTTCATAAATCTACACTTGTCTTCTTCTTGATGAAGTTGCTTACAACACGATGCCCTGTTGTGTAATCCTGCTAATGCAGGCTTTTAAGATGTCATTAGTTTTTTCTTTACCAAGATTGAAACTCGGGTTCAATTAAGGCGTTCCGTACGTGATCAGTCTTGTTTATCCAATTAGGATAGTACTTATCTACTATGCCCTCTGTCTGTGATTCTAATGAATAGTCGGACCCTCTACAATTACGGAGTACGCCTCTAGTAGGGCCACTTTCGTGTACGCTCAAATAAAGGTTTAAAAAGCAGTTTTCGGTATTTTTTTTAGAAGTACTGGCTTCAACAAGTACATTCAGGTATATGTCGAAGAAACATGTATCAAGTTTATTGCACTTTATGTAAGCAAACTTTAAAACATTAAACAAAATTTAGCATTCTAATGTACTATTATATATTTTCTGAATCTTCATGCTGGAATTTCAAAATTACAAACGTTCTACTAGACAATAAATATTCCATTTCCTCCGCTCGAAAGGAAATTTCTGTATCGCCCATAGTTACATTATTATTTATTACAATTAATTTTACTTCACATTTACCTTTGTGACCTTATAACGAAAATAATAAATTGGTTTTCTTCTTTTTCACATTGATCATTCTTGGAAGCTGGTAACAGTTGCCAAATGTTCTATGAAGTATAACGCATGCCTCATATATATTAGAAACATGTTTTTCTAAATCCTTACAGTTTGGTGTAAGGAAAAATCCTCAGAGTTAGTCCAACATAAAAATTAATGTCAGTTCACGTTACCGCTTTATCCTGTTGAATTACAGTACTCCTAGAATTGTCATATTTATAAGTATAACAGGTCAGTACCAGTATATATATATATATATATATATATATATATATATATAAAGAGGAAATGTTCGATAGTTAATCCAAGGGGGAGTGGTTGAGCACCGTAAGATACGGAGCGGAAACGGAAGAGCGGCGGAACCCGAGGAAGGATAACTTAACTAACTGTGACTCTAAAGTGTATTTGCAGGCTAGAGGTGACTTCCACTACCTGCCCCAACCCCTTATAAACCCCCATTGTATACTCCGAACAATACCCCAGGTTACGGAGCGTTATTCAATACCGTATTGAACTATACATTATTAGGAAAATAAATAATTGTACTGCTTAAAACACAGTTGTCACATGCACTATCGACGGTGTCGCTTGTTAGATTTTGTGGTCGGCGCACTTAATTATCACACGGACAATGTGCAGACAGTGATAGACAATTCGTTTTAAGTAAATCGAGCTTAATGTTCTGGAAAAAATGTATTTATTGTCAATCGACCCAAGAAGCGTAATGAAACAAAATGAAACTCATTGGCTATCGTGGGGATTGGGCGAAGGTAGCAATCAAACGAAGCCTACAGTCTCATTTTATTGTATATCACTAGAAATAGGTTCCTAACGCATTTTCTTTGACAGGATTTTTGATTGTCACAACGATATAGATTTTATTAGAGACGTCGGTCCAACTTGATTTTTTTAGTTTATCCTAATGAAATATCCGATTAATATGTAAAATGCGTACTAAATATAATAAAGTAGTATCAATTTATGTAGTAACAAATTTATAGTTTATACTATCACCGATAATAACTCGTTTTAATCTTAGAAGCAACTCCCCACTTCTTTTTTACATTTATTTACATTTATTTAATGCAACATATTTAGCCAACTAGCCAGTTGCGGCGAGAACGTGCCCTGCAACGAAAACTATTTCTTTCTTAAGACGATACTAAATACCACCCCATTGATGACCGCAAATTTTACCGTTTAGCGAATACATAATTAACTAAACATATTCATGAAATCGCTGCGGTCGGGCCTTGGAGGTTATAGTCTTATATCATGAATCCCTTCCGCCCCTCGGTCGACGGACAAGAATCCCACAGTTTGACCTTTACCGAACCTGCGGTCTGACATTTTAAGGGTAAATACACGGATAGAGCGGGCATATTAGCGGCATCGGTAATGCAACCCCGTATTAATCAGTGGGCTCGGGCCAACATTAGCATATTTTGAAATCACAGCCGCACTAGCACAAACAAGGATTGAGCGTCGAAATTGCGAATGCAGCGGCTCCTATGGAAATGCGTCGGTATACTTCTGCATCGGTTCTCAAGGGAAATATGACTGGGAATGAAATTTAAACAAAATGTACGCGTCGTATATTTCAACTATAATTGTTAACCAAGGAGTATATCAATATATACGGGGCGATCATTGGAAATAAATATAGGAGTCAGTTGAAATTTTTATATCGTTAAGTGCTGCATAGCAGCAGAGATACATTCAATGAATCTTTGAAAAAATATTCCATACTTATTAATACGGTAATATCATTTCTGCATTGAAAATTACATTTATATAAGCGTTCAGAGTAGGTTTCCGCTTGCCAAGGAATATTGGTATTCATCTTTTCCTTCTTAAAGCCGTAAAAATGTATTGCAAACATTCAAATAATATTTATTTTAGTACTTTCTTTTTTAGTGATTATTTATTGTTGTACAACCGTAGACCAAATTTACCATCTCAACGAGTCAAAAGAATTTACAATAAAATTACCCGTGAAAAAATGTCGACCCGCTTTTAGTCTACACATATGTGGTAAGGGGCTCGGTAAAATTGCAGTCCGGAGGCTCGTGTGGTCTGTGCTCTCATGTGTTTCGCATTACTTTTTTAAGCGGCAGTTCAGGTACTGCTATCCACGCGTTGCGGCGGTAGCCAACGATGCCAGATGTGACGCTCTTTGGGTGTCAGCATCGCCGAGACGAATCCCGGCCCAGCCACAACACCCACACACGCGCCCTCCAGCACACTCACACACACAGACACACACAGAGCAGGAAAAACTACCGGCACAGCCGTCCCTGAATCCGATACGCCTGTTTTTCCCGGCTCGGTTAACTTGTTTTTTCTTTCCCTTTTGTCGGGGCTAATTCTGGAAGTCTTGAGGGCGGACGAGGCCGCCGCCTCGGTACGAAGGCTCCCCCGGACAGGTGATGAGGCCCGTGGACGATTTGTTACGCAGCTGCCGGCCAAAGTGAAAAACTACGTTTGCGATAACGTTGCAAATGGATTCCCGGCAAAATACCCGTGAGTCAAAACACTGTGGCCACTTCAAGGGGGAAACAACAGTGTACTGCAATATTTCTGTCTTGCCAAATATTACTATAAATATTACTAATTGCGATACACGTGTTTTTTTAATTCCCGTAGCTTGTTCACTCCTATGATAGTCAGCAATCTAGCGAAGTACAGACCTTTCGACCGTCATTCTATAAGATTAGTCCGCTTTCTTCTGGCTCACGTGCAGGAATGTGATGCCGGTGTGCTACTCAGAATGCGACACTGCAAGGTCGCCCCGCTCGCTCCTACTATTATCTCCGCTACTATTTTCCCCTCGTACGCTTACTGAACTTATCTGAGGACAAGTCTCTTTCCGTTTCCACTCTGGACTCTTTGGACCAATATGTATTTATAATATATATAATATACATATGAGCGTATATACTGCTGTTAGAGTGGAGAATAAATACCATAAATGTGGACTGCGTTCAAATCCAGGGTTGATTCAACAAGGTATGGACATCGGTAAGTCCGGTAGCGGGTAGCTCAGTGTTCCGGGCGTTGATGAATGGGTGTGGGGCCTCGGGTAGTAGTCAGATAAGGGGTTGGCCGGGCGAAGGGTAGAGGGGCTCTAGGCTCACCCTACACGGGTGGCATCTATCATTTTTTTGCCATTGTCCCGGGCATCTGCCCCCGGGGGTGGGGGCGCCATTCACATGCTAACTACCGATGCCCTTCCCCGGCTCTCTCGGTGTTAGTATATATTCAGTTGTAATCACCGATACACGCGGTAGGGTGAGATCCCCACCGTTCACTGAACACAATGTTATTTGTTCGGAAGATCCTCACAATAACAATAGGGAGGTGGTCGGAGGGGGGGCGGCGTCATAGGGGAGTCTGTGAAAATAGAGGATCCCGCCCTACGGCCGGAAGTCCCAACAATGATCTGATGAGGACACCGCCGCCATATTCCGGAAATGCGTAATCCTAATAAGTATTCATAGGGACATTGACTATGCATTGAACAACACCTGAAGACGGTATCATAAAGCTCATTCTATATATAATGAAGTAGAGTTACCACCAGAATCCATTATGCGAAGAACAGTTTCTCAATTAGTTTTTATTCCTTTCACTCTTCGTGTAATCCTTGCACTCTCTCCTGTATTATTAACGCTAGCGTTGATTTGCGTTCTATAAACTCGTCGAATATTAGTATAGCTAATTTTGAGACTTGGAAAAGGATCAAGTACTACCACTCGTGTAAATGGTCGCTACAAAAATATTACTAATATGCCGGCTTATCGGTTGATTTTTTTTTGAGTAGTCAGAGTTCGTGAATAAATATGCAGATGCGAATATAACGGAACAGCGCAATCAATACCGCGAAAGTCGGCGAATCCTGGAACAATGGAACAGATGTTGTTGGGCCGGCTGTACAGTATTGTTGCTCCACAATTGTTTTCGAGTGGCAATAGCAGTTCTAATCCGACTTCATTTCATGTTGTTCTTTCCGGCCACTTGAGCCCGGATATTCAATCTCTAAGGGTGCAAAATGAATTGCGTTCAACAACCACCTCCGGGCAAGAGTTATTCATCAAAAGTGTCGACGGAAAAATTATTTTGTTTAAGTTTTATCCGCTTAAGAAGCGTATAAAACAGATTGTCACTGCCGTCTAGCCTAACTCGAAATAATTTCCTCCAACATAGATATATCACAGGGTACACAGGTTTGCCGGTAAGCAAAAGTTGCAGCGTTCTCAGATAGGACTTGCCGAAGCCTTTTCTGGCAGGCTGGAATCAAACATAGTGGGGCTTCTCGAAATAGGGGCAGTGCGTTTAATCCCGCAGGATTTTTCGGTTCATTAGAAGGGGAGATTAGTCTGCTCTAGGGCCCAGCAGAACGGCGAATAGATTATTTATTCAGCCCAGAAGTGATTTATATACGCCGGAGAGCTGAGAAAGTAATAAAGCGATGTTAAAGGTTAAGTGGGCGTGTACCTAGGGACACGGGGCGCCTCTAGCAGTATTTATAGAGCTAATTAATAAAACATCAGCTCGTCCGGCTTTAAATGCCAACGAAATGTTAATACACAATCTACTGCGGGCACATTGCATTGTTTACGTCTTGTGCGTAAGAACTGAGAAATACGAATGGTTCGCAATTGAGATGCGAACATCTTCTGGCCATAGTTTTTCACTACTCCCACAGAATTTTCAAAATTACACTTTCCATATTTAGCTGCTGTGTCATATGCATTGCGGCAGAAAAATTCCGGTATAAATTATTTCTTTTATATATAATAATGTTGAGTACTTATTATAAAAAACAAGAAGAACCGTTAAGACGCTAAATACTCAAAGTGCATTTTAAATCTAGTACTAATTGGTAAATAAAAATGGTAATACTTTTAAATTCGCTACTGACTCCGTAATTGAACTTTTTAAGAATTTGCACTAATTATTTTTGGATCGTAGTTAATACAGCCCGAATATCCAGCGCTCAAATGTTTAATTCCAGTATTGATGAATAAATATTTGCAATTGGGCTTTGACCAAGGAATAGAGGGGAAAGTTTCCGACCCTCCGACCCCAAAAAGAGTTAAATGACCTTTGGTGTTTGTTCAGGGCTCAGCCGCCCGAATGTCCCTAATCTGTCAGATGAAAGCCCGACTTCATTTAACAAGCCCATTTAAGCTATCGCAGTGAAAGGAAACTGACAACAACCAGATATAGTTATGACTTCGGAATATACTAAAGTTGACAACTTTTAAGTAAATAATTCAACTGTTCGTAATGCACTTGCGAATATTATCAAGCGAATTCTTAATTTGGTATTTATTTTGAGTCTGAGATTTCATTTCTTTCTCCGTTAATGTACAACATTTTCTCCGCCATTAGAGATATTTTAGAAATATGTAAATGTAGCTCTAACAGCATCCAAAGGATGTTTCATTCACAGCTAAAATGGCTTAGTTTATTATTCGCCGTAATACGAACTATAGGGGCAGCCGGTACCGGTTTACCTTAGGATTAAATAAGCGAGTGGAAATATTTCGAATATAAAATTATTAATAATTCACGAATGTACGAATACAACTACAGTTTCCGGCTCGAATGTCTCGTATCATTGAATAATTTAACGAAGCGTACGCAGGACAAGCCCCGGCCCGCTTCGGGAGTGTCGGGTTCGGCAGAACCGCGGGCACGGGGGCGTTCTAATGCCGTGTCGCATTTAAAATCAACAAGTGCTCGGCGCGCTTTTCAACCTTCCGTAAATCTCCCGAAATGTCATCGCCGAAGGAATGGAACTGACCGGCGGGTGGGGTTCTTCGTGTAATGGCCGTGAGTGGTCACCGATCCACGCTCAAGCCGCGGCTCGAGTGCCCGGCTACAGCAACGGGACAAGATTTAGGAGTTTTCGACTACGCGTGACGACAGCACATAGCCAGTACAACACAACTCCACACGCCCGATTGACACTATGACGCTATTTTTCACTAAATCGTACATATACAAATATATCTTTTCCTTGTAAAGTTGGACAGAACAACTTTTAAAAGTGATTTAACGGATTATTCGATACATTATCGATTTGTCAAGTTTCAGTTTTATCGATTTTGCGGTATATCCATGAACATAAATACACAATAAATAAACAAGAACCCACACTGACGAACAGTTGAAAAAATACCGAAAATATCGCGTGTATAAAAAAAAGGAGCAAAGAAGATAGGATGAATGTAATTAGCTATTTCATAATCTGCTATCAAAACTTGTAATAAAACGTTTGTGGTGTTGTAATTACGGCTGAACAATGCCACCTCTGGTTAAAGGGGGAGGTTTTGAAAAAAAAAAAATTTTATGGTCATCCCCCCAAAAGCCAGCGGCCGTTTAGTCATTAGAGGCGTGTGCAATCCGTGGGAAGTTGGCTGGACGGTACCGAGGTAGGCATTGTCGCGGGTCTCATCCCCATTGCCCGCCAACAATGAGAATCTCTCCCCGTCCTCCTGCTACTAGCCCACGCTCGCCTCGGTTTCTAAATGCAATTTAATTTATGGACTTCTCGCATCGGACAATATGAGCGAACCTATTTCCTTCCTCCCTCGGTGCCGCGACATTGTGTGCCCCGGGAGCAGCTCTCGGAGATGAATGCCGTAGTAATGGCGCGCGCAAGCCTCCCGCCGTCACTGTTACCGTGAATGGACCCACTGACCGTTGCCGGGATAATTACCACGGCCTTAACGAGAGAATATAAAGCAAGTTAAAATCATGGGTAAAGAG
The DNA here is from genome assembly GCA_019843655.1 of Lethocerus indicus. Taxonomy (NCBI): domain Eukaryota; kingdom Metazoa; phylum Arthropoda; class Insecta; order Hemiptera; family Belostomatidae; genus Lethocerus; species Lethocerus indicus. The sequence goes on along the minus strand of JACDQD010000005.1, from coordinate 21,190,557 downwards.
TTCCGCGTGCCTTATTCATGCCCACAGAATTATCTTATTTTTGGACAACACGAAAAATAAAAGGCAGTAGAGCATTCCCCAGACAATTTTCGAAGCATTAGACTTCATTAATGAATTCATAATGGCAATGCCACATTTGCCGCTTACCCTATTAGACTGTTCAACATAGTGGAAAATTCGAATGACATATTTTTCTAGCCTTTGCAGTCCTGCTATGCAAATCGGAACCTAAGTATTATCGTGTCCAATTTTGAAACCTCATATTCGCAATCCGTCGTAATTTCAAGAATAATGATCATTTCAGGTAAGGAATATAAGTGAGTAATCGGGCATTTTCCTAAAACAGAAATGCTCTGCACAGAGAAGTAGTAAATTTTTTCTGAAATTTCTTATACATTTCCATCGGCTACTATAATCGCAATTCGATCCCGGTGAAGTCCGGAATGGGCGTACCGAAGGCCCATTAGAGCCTTTTTCTCCATTGTCTTCGGGGCGGAGATAAGAGCCGGCCGGTGTCAGCTAACAGAAAGGGAGAGAGAGTTGGTGGGGAAGAGAGCTCCTCTCTAATGGTTCTAATGGGGTGGGTTGGAAACAGGGACACAGATCGAAGAAGGCGCAGACCGAATCGGAGCGAAACGTAGCCCCGCCGGCGAACATCCACTAATTTAGCGGCTATATTTAATAGGGCTCCGGCCTAATGGGCCTGTTCGGAGTAAGCTGGTGTGGTCCCCGGACGCCCCTATTGTGGGGCCCCAACTATTCCTACTGACGCACACGAGGGCGGATATTGATTTGTGGGGGACATCGCTAATTAGACCCTCCACATAAAGGCCAACCCTCATTCCGGCCAAAGGTTTTTGTCTATCAGCAGCCTATAAGTTTATATTTCATTGGATAAATTCACAATCGGATGGCTTTTAATACTATTGCAGTAAAATTTATTCCTATCGTTTCTGTCTAAGAAAACGTAAGAATTTTCCAATTTTAATATTCGATAGTGATCCATTGTAGGAAATCATGAATGTTAAAGAGGAATTCGGTCCCGAGTTGTACATCAGTAATTCCATGGCTCGCCATTATTACTTTGAGAAGGATATTACACGTTTTTCTTCATAATATTCAGTTTTTTGTATGTGCCTACTTATATACAGACGAATTCATACTCAAACGTTTTTGAAAAATGACGAAAACTTCATAAAGTTGTCATTACAATTACAATGTACATTACAATTTAAGAAAACATTTCATTTACGAACTTCGTTCCCGAAAATGTCGGTGCATTTGTATTTTATAATGTTAACACTCAGTATTGTTTCCTGGAATAATTGCATCGTAATCGAAATAATCGGTAACTGAAACAAATAAATTAACATACCACATTATGAGAGCTAATCGAAAAACCAGCATTAATTTCGTTACGCACAGTCTCTTCGAATTTACCAAGCGATGAAAGGTTGATTGAAATCGGTTGAAAAACCAACAGGATGTTAAAAGGTGGAAAGACTATCCAATCTTCGCGCTAATTCAGAACCAATCTCGAGCAGGTTAATAGGGACGGGTACGTGTTCGGTTGGCGAACGCCTCGTACTCACCTCATTCGGTCGTCTCGTTCGGCCTATGTGTGTTATTAGAGGAGGAACATCGATTGAGATCAGTTATAAGAGTTATAAAAATAGAAAACAAATAATATATACCTCCCTCCCTCATCAAACGGGCGGTTGGTTCTTCATCCCTATTTATGACAAGCCAGAGCAAACAGCCGCCCTCTATTGGTTCCTTTAGAGATTGAGAAATTAGACTTCCCATAACACGGATGAATTAGGAAATTGTTTCGGCTAAAATATTTCCTTTAATTAATTGCTGGAGGAGTGGTGAAGTGTACACGCAGGTTTAAGAACCCCGTTCCCTCCGTAATTGATCCGAATCTACAGTGGTGTTTCCACCGACATCAGCAAGTTTTGGAAGTAACGCCAACTACCACTCCACTTTACAGTAATTGTTTATAAATTAGTAAATTGATGCTAATTTTAAAACTACTTACTACCCCTAGTTGTAGCGAAATTATAGTCCTATAACTTTTGGAAACCGATAGCTGGCAATCTACTCTCATGGAATTTCATGGATTGTTCTACATAACAATAGTTAAAAATTATTTATGAAATCAGTTTTTATCAAAATTTATAATACTTTCATATATGTTATCAATGATTCTGTTTAAATTTATAGATTCAAAACACTTAATATCGTGTAATTATTGGAAACGCCACCATGTCAGCGAGAAAATCTATCTCCCAAACCGCATCACTCTCCAAATTTACATACTCAAAAAATATTAACGACACTTATATCCAGTATGATTTATAACATTATAATGTTTACAAAATTTGAGAAGATGTGGTGTAAGTTAATTACACACACGGTCCGACACTCTGCCTTTACCCAACTCGGGGGGAACACGGTCTGGTAGCGCGGTCGGCAACGAAGGGATGGAAATGAGGGACGGTACAACGGGGCCGCGCGTAGGAGTACAGTGACAAGCCCAGCGCAGGACACCACACCCACTACACCTCTTAATTAATTTCCAGCCGGCCTCGGCGACCATAAATCAACCTCCCTTAGTGGTGGCAACACTGGCGCTACACACACACACACACACACAGATACACACACGTAGAGACAACGGGCAACTTCTACTTCTTCTTCTTCTTATCCTACTTAATTGATGTTCCCGCTCCACCATTTACGGTCTACTCGAAGGCCCGGCCCCCAGCACCGGTCGGACGACCTGCCGGACTTTGACGACTCAATTTACCCCAACCGGGGAGAAAACAGATTTGGTCCCCTGTGGTATTTCTCATTGTAGAAGAATTTCTGTACTATACCACAATACCAGATAAACTTTCGCGTCGCAGATTTTAGATCTGAAATCTAAACCTGATATTAAAGTTGACGGTGATGGAATAGTAGATGCGCGATGAATGCAGTAGAGCCGATGCTTCAGTACATTGTTTATGCGGTTGTTTTACGGGCAATAGAAGAAATCTATAAAAGAATCATCAGTCAAAAGTTCGCTGGGTGCACTTGCACCGATAAACTAGCGCCCCCCTGAGCGGAAATGTACTTAACTAAAGTTCATTTGGTGCACTTGGACCGATTAACCAGATTACTAAATATAAACTTTTTTCAATACATTTTGGATCAACAGGAAAACTTTCACGATCGTAAATACCCAATACTAGATAGGTTTCCTGTCATATATTTGGTAGTCAGAACCTAATGGTTGTAACCAGTTGTGTGATCAAATATATATTTGACAGCTAATCCGACAAACACTTAAGCCGATTAACAAAATCCCTCCCAACCCAAATAAAACAAACATCTCTCAAAAACACAATAGCAAGACATATATGTACACACGACAAACAGACAACCGCCACAGTACAAGTGACAGTGCATTGACGATGCTCAAAGAACATCCAAAGTGCCAAAGTGACTAACACCGCTACTGAAGATGGTGAGCAGCCGAAACCGGTCTAGCAAAAGACCAAACCAGCGAGAGGAGACAGAAACATACGAAATCAATAGGGCTCCCGAAACCCATGTTTGGTTTCTGGTAAAAAAACTGTTAACAATCTATACAAGTACGATTTTGGAACACATCGAAGGTCTCGTGTAGTACAGAATAATTAGCCAGGGTATATTTAGAAAACGGAATTTCTTATCTGGCCTTGAAGGGGGATAAAATATTATGCACCTCGAAAATTGAGGCGGACTGCTAACGCGATATTATCACGAAATAGTGCCCCCGGAGCGAAATTAAAATTGGAACCCTATTAGACGCCCCACGGTAATAAAGACGCCGGTGCAAGGGTGTAAGGTTACTCAGACGGGGCTGGTCACTTCTCTGCGTGATATGCCATATGTAGCTTCCGTCCACCCGCCACTCATAACCTTTTCACATAACGAATTAATGCACGACCCGAGATATTATCAACTGTTTGAAGGTGTATCAATGAATTTCCGAGGGGTGAAAAAAGAACGGACCCGTCTACAAGAGAGCGTAACAGGGACTTTAGTCCCAGTTCGAAGGCCTTTAACATCGGCGAGGCAGGGTGGTAGTTTTGAATTATGATCGAAGGGGCTTGATATCTTAAGTTACTTTCTCTGTTAGACTGGAACTCTTTACGCTCGGAACTTTTCCTATATTGGGAGGGATCCCAAATGAAGTCGAAATAATCTCCGGAGATAATAAAACTGGCGGAGGAAATGAATGCCGAAAGCCTCGGGCGGGCATTGTTGCTCGGCGTTATTGAAAAAGTCTCGGGCGGGAGGAGTCCCGGACGCGGGGATGACAGATGGCCCGAACGAACTCGGGGGGTGGAGGGGACCTATTAGGGGGATATGTTTTTCTTTTTTGACTAAAAGCTTTCACAAAGGATGAGGCGCGGAATGATTCCGCCGCCGACGCGGGGGTAGCTTGCACTGAATATGAGTGGTACTGATGAGGGGGGGTCCCAATGAGAAAATCCCCAGCCCGCATCCCAGGAGGGGCCATCGAGAATATATAGTTATTCTGAAGCTCAATATTCTTCTGCTTCGCTCGTAAGCATCTAACAGGAGTCGCTTTCTTCGATGAAAACTGAGTTAGATTAAATAAATGGAATTATTAAATGATTCGCTACATGTTCGTTTATAAAATATGCATGAGTTGTATTCAATTTGATGTACAATTATATAAGAGATATATAATTTATAATATGGTAATATTACTTGAATATTATTTAGCAACGAGTAACGTACTAAAATGATCTCCATAAAAACAAATTTATGTTATAGTGAGAAAAATCAAACCATTTGCGTTAACGTCTTTGGTGTCTTAATAATGGCCCTATAAAATGGTAAATGCGTGTAAAATAATTTTTCATTTGTAGGATGGCCAGACTTATATACATCGTATAAATACTCGCAATAAAAGGGAAAATTATATGTTTTACTAAAACGATTTTACAATCTGAAATATTAACAAAAACTTCATTTTATAATTTGAATTTTGTCACTAATATTCCAGCGAAGAGAAAACGATGCACAATAGAGAGAGAATACTACCAACATTTTGTAAAACTGAATTTCTCCGCAACTTCCGTTCTAATTCATTTCGCAAATTCATAAATTCCCGAATTAATAAACTGTACTCATGTAATATGTAAGGCTTATAAATGTCTATTCTAATTGGACTTTCAGTATGCCCGAACTGTACAAATTAGGTTGAACCTTACTAGCGTTCTCTTTTGGAACAATGTATTTCCCTTGGCCGGTGCTAAGTAATTTCAGATTGAAACGTTAATTATCCTTAACTTATAGTAGGTTCTAATTACAGGCAGTAAATTGAACTTAATACGCGCCGAGCAGCAGTAAAGAGAAGCCAGATGTCAAGTTACGGCAAGTCTGTTGCCCCTAGCTAAACGTTGTTTAATATTTGGAATTATGCGACCCCAGCAGGCTGCCCGTGGATAACCTCGAAGCCCCTTTCTCTTTGAATAATGTTAAAATAAACTGTTTCGTAAGTTTGAACTTCGTAGTTCAGCATTTCCTCTGCACTCATAGAATAAGACATAGTAATACATCCAAAACCGCGGCGGATTTTTTAGGCTACAGTCAATTGCAAAGTTTAAATTTTTGAGCTTCCCCAAACTTATTTTTTACTTCAAAGTTTCAAAAGAGTTATAAAGAGTTAGCAGTAATTCATTTTCGAAGTAAAATAATCCGACTCTATTAGCTAAATCAATTTGCCTCTGGAGGAACACCGATTTAAGACCAAAATTGAATTGAGCTGAGGCCCCCTCAAGCTTATTTCATTCATAGTTTACCGAACGATTTGCATGAAGCGGAGGAAAGGGCGATAAATTTGCATATCCATTGGAGAGGCGGGTTCGGGGGCCCTTCCTAATTCAATCGTAGTTTGACTAATTACAAGTACGACCAATAATACTCAGTGGCCCATTAAAACAACATCGCTCCCCGCATGGTCACCGCTTTCATACATATATATATATATATATATATATATATATATATATATATATATATATATATATATCACTCTGACCAAACGATTGATCCCCGAACACCGATCGCAGACCGGACACTGTAGTTGGCCAGCTCTAATCGAATTTTCGACATGAATCAGACGCCATTTGCATTTTAACCAGTTCTTTGCTCCATTATAACGTAATCGTTTTCCCTTGAATGGGAGCGTCCGTCAGTATTAATCGTGTCCCGGCTTCGTTTTTGTTACGAGTCAATAGCGGTTATTAAAAGGGATAAATTTCAGATATTGCTTTCGATCGGCGCGGTTGCAGGACCGGCAATGACTCGGGTATAATCAAAATCCGGGCTTATAAATGTAAATAAACTGCTTGGAACAGTCCAACCCATCTAGCAAGAGATCAAATCATGATATTACAAACCCTCGCAGCCAACCAAACAGGTATTCAAAATTAATTTTATTATTATAATTGATGTACTTGCACTCACTTTATTCATTATAATAACGTTCGTTTGAAATCTCGCTTGTCTCAGCGAAAAAGAAGATACAAGGAGTAGAACGGAGTTATACTTCAATAAGCTGCTTTGTAAAATAATCGAGGGTAACCATTTTTACAGGTTGAATAGTCAGATTCGTCCGTTTATCTATAACCTCTACAACCCGAATCTTCATTTTATTATCCTTGCATCACAGGGGATGACCCTTCCTCTGTCCTTCCTCCTGCAAACTCAAAGCTTTCCCTCTCCAGTTCTTCCGGCCGTTTACCGTTAAATATTCAACCGGGGACTTCGTTTGTTCCACCCGGTCGATATTCGGACAATTGACATTATTTGCGCTAACCGCGGTCTCCAAGGGGCTCATGCCGAGCCGTCCTGAATTATTCATGCGGGGGCGGTAACGGCGTTTCGCCGGGGGCCCTCCAAACACTGGGGCTAGGCCAACTCGGTCGGCGGTCACCGATCAATTTGAATTTCGAAAATTTATTTCGCTTCCGGCCCAGTCCACCGCACCGTTCATCGCTGAGATAATATCGCTCGCGAAATTATTTTCAAGGAAGAATTAAAGTTTGAATCTTTCGTTCATGCGTGATAGTGATAGCACCGCAGCATGCTACAGGGGTCCGTTCTGGAGTTCTTTTCTAAAAGTTAGTCAATTTACCTGTTTTATGGACAACTACCATCTTCATTGGGTTGAAACAACACCTTCACAATTACATTGATGAACATTCCTTCGAATAAGTAAAAAAATAATTAAATTACTCCATCATAATCCCCTGCCTTATGTATTTTCATGTGCAGCTAGTGCCGACTGTGTGAATAACAGAATAACATCTTGCTGCACTATCGGGCGGGGAACGAGAAATAGAAACATTTGTTTCATGACTTGCACCTTTGTTGTGTGCCAGCCGTAAAACAAAAGTCCGTGTTCGCCTACGCCCCAATTACGTTAGTCCTAATTGTACAGCGCTGATTACGGGTAATTACAGGCCTCTACGCCTGTCCTTGGCTAAGACGACGGCGCTAACTTAACCGGCGGGAGGAAACAAAGGCTTCGGGGTCAACAATCTATTTGGCCCGCTTTCTCGCCCAATCGGATTTGCGGCCGGAAATCGTTAGGACTTTTGGGATGACAATCAATATCACAATCATACGACTCCTTAAAAGAAGGTCTATTGCTTAAAAAATATTTTCTGGATGAATATTGAACATTTTCGAGGAAGCGTTCACAATAGCATGTTGCATTCGTGCAAAATATTCTATTTACTTTAAATTAAACATTGTGAGGGATAAGTGACGTCGGGTGAAATGGCCCAACCTGAATGGGAACAGACCTGCGCGCTTTCCAACAATGTCCATGTGGCGCGTGCAAGTTTGTAATTTTTCGAAGTACATCGAAGTTATCGGCGGTGAAGTATGGCGAGGGTGTTGGAGCGGGTAGACGGGCCGCCCACTGGGCCCGGACTCACCCTCCCACGGCGCGGTACCCATCCCAAATTTGGAATTTCCAATTAACTAAGACGTCAACGAGGGTCGCGCTACAATCGGGGAGTCTTTGGGCTCAATTATGGAGTCACGGCCGGGTCGAGGGCCCAAGCGCATTTTAAACAGCGGCCCGTCGTATTTTATTTTTTGGGGAGGAAAAAGGCGGTGAGGCAGCCTGATGAATAATCCCAAGTTTAATGCCCCCGCAGCCACTCATCAGTCCCTCTCTGTCTCACAACAATACAGACACGGTGCTTTACTTATAGTTTTATTTAATACAGTTATAAATATCGGTCTGTCACAGGCCAGAAAGGACTGAATTAATTATCACTACGTGATACCGTTCGAGTAGGTTTCCTCGTAGAAAAATAATGTTCTAATGTATATTAAGAACAATTACAATATTTACATTCAAAATGAACCCATAACAATACATAAATTAGTTACGTTCACATTTTCCTTTGACGAATGTCGCAAACCATATGGTCTGTGTAGTTATTCATATTTGTGTACTGCTTACCGATAAAATAGCAGATATTAGGCTGCCGCTACCAATGAAAAGTTGAAGAAAGGGGCGAGATAATGGAGGAAGAGCTGATGAAGATTTTGAAGGAAGGGTAGCGGGTACTTGGACTTGTGGACGGGCGGGTCACGAGTTCGTGCCGAGTGCTACCGCCCAAGCAGCCGTGAACCCACCGCACTGGCAGCTTCAGCGCACTGTTGCCCATCGCGCAACGGCGACAGCACGGTGCTAATTTGCACGCGCTCGCCCAGTCGGAAAACAAGTGGGTCTCGTTATATCCTTTGCGAATAGGTCGGTTCTAATTATCGGCTTTATTAAACCAGTAGATCTAGCGGAAGAAAGTAAACGCGTCACAAGGGACCTTGTCGGCAAAAATCAAAACACCTCGCAGTGGTGGAGAAACGATATCTGGTAGCCTTCCCGGTTGCCGATTGTAGACCTTGCCTCTATTCCACTCACAAAAATATGATAAAAATATGTTAGTGTTAAGATTAATAAGCATGAATTCAACATTACAATAAGAAAGAAAATACAAATCTACGACCATCAGGATGTTATTGCTCTATTATATAGGCCAATGTAGAGGAGGCGAAATGCCTTGTATAATAATTGTACTAACAGTGTTTTGTCGGTGGCGTGTACTTTTGTGTACCTGTCCCAATTCATCTACTGACTTTACGAGGGCATCCGTTTATATTTAAACATCGCCGTTATTTAAGGCGCAGTAATTTTTATTTGCAATTAACTTGTCCTTGTTCGGTGGGATGGGGGCCGGCCCGAGATTCGCATGACTCATGGGGACGGCACGCAATAGTATAGGGACGTCGTCCGAGGCCGGAACCTCGTTTACCGTTACTACCGCCTCCTCGGGAGGAGGGGGGTCATAGAGATGTCACGAATCCTCCAGCCACCCGAACCAACACTCCCCCTCCGCCCCCTCTCTCTATCGTACATATCATCTCCGCTAAACGGGCAATTAATTATTGGTGACATCTGTGTTTGCCCGGTCTAACTCTACTCCTACCTCATGGCCGGTGTCTACCCGCTATAATAAATGACGCGAGCGCCAACGAGAGGCTGTTAACCTTTCGCCAAGTTCAATGCTTCAATCATGTATGTTTTAATATAAACGTAAGAACACAAATCCCACATCGCGGTCGTTCGACTATAAACAACACACTTAAGAGAAGACATTTTGTACAATTTTTTGTAAAAACCCGCGGTTTTAGTGGCACTGTGTCTGTGGGGCATGGGTTAAAGCTGTGATTTAAATGTAAAACTCATTCCGACTCTTCTGTGATAGTCCCGCCATACCGGATCGACTGAGGAAAATATCACACCGTTATTTAAATCATACCAATTCCTATATATGACAGGATTATATTTTTAGTGTTATCATGCCTCACTTATTTAATTAAACTGGAAAACCAGCCTGGCAGATAGCGTAGGATCCGTGGGCTGTGTACCAAACGGTGGGCAAGCTAAGCAGGTTGGACAGCGGTGTATATATGTATGTATATATATATATATATATATATATATATACGGGTTGAAGCCCATGTATATTCATGGTGTTGCTGGCCCACCTCTTCGTTAGCGCCACCGCGACCCCGCCCAGGGATTTCCGCTATCTGATCCTCCGTGAGGTGAATTCGTTAGAACTTAGACACAATTAGACGGCCGGTAAAGATGCCCGCAATACCCAGAGCCCTAACCCCCCCCCAATAAGGCAACATCCCGACCACTTAATTAAGGTCTGCTACTTGGCCTGTGCTACTGAGTCGTGTAGCGTAATGCGCCCGACGTTTTGTATCGGTAAACAAAGTTCAGATTAGCCCAAAGCGCCCGAAGCAAAATTTTGCGAAGGCTTGATCCCTAAGTTGGGAAGACATTTTATAATGATTGTTTTGCGCAACACAATTTTGAAAAATTCTTAGACGATGATACAAATTTCAGTAAACTTAAAAATATAAACCATTTATTATTTTCATTTCTACGCTGCAACGAATGTACAGATTTCTAAAAAGAATGCTACTGAAACTTTGAACTTGTTAAATTGTTACTTTATGGTCTTCTCCATCGGGCTGTTGGGGAAGAGGCCGTGAGCCAAAATTCGACGCTCGTTTACACAAAAACCAACGTATTCAATCGGTGCACGATCCAATCATCAATAAGTTGAGAATGTGAAACAACCCGAATTGGCCCAGATCCATTCCAGAAAAAAACAAATTATGCATGCTTATCTTCTGTCTTATGCCAACAACAAATGGTTGGAAAACACTCCGGCACATACAAAGAAAACAGAACACCGGAGTAGTGGAGGATATGGAGAAATAAGTAGAATGCGTTTAATTTATACAAATAAATTGCATACAAATTATAAAATTATGAAAATGGATTTACTGGACGCAGCTGTCAGAAGTAATAGGACGGAATTCATTTAGGCGGACGATTTATTCTGATGCAAAATTGCGTTATGTATTTTATGTAAATATATTACTACCAAATTGCTATCTCCAGTGCGTGAACATATTTTCTTGTTCTTATGGTAAAGTTGATCAATTACTCTTAGTGAGGCTTCTCTGCCTAACAGACTCTTCCTTTACTTAATACTAACCCTTTTCTATTGTTTTATGCCGACAAGTTTCTACACATGGTGACCCATATGCGAAGTAGCGAAAGATATTTGTGGTTCTACAACAAAATTTATCAATGATCATCTATAATCGAACGGTCATTATTGTTTAAAAATAGTTAAAACTGGCTGAATAATGCAATCTGCGTACCTAGATGAGCCATATAGGCTCATTGTGGAATGAAAAAGGGGATAGCGCCCCTTCCAGTCGTCTATGATGGCCTGGGGCGCCGCACCGTTTGTCTTGTGGCATTCAGAAAAAAAGGAACACTGGAAGACTGTCGGGACAGTGCTCGTCCTCGGTCCTATCCACCAGACAGGCTTTAAAAAGTTAAAAACTAACCGGTGCTATTGATAGCCACTCCAGATCTATATTTGAAACCGGTCGTGCCGTTAACTGCGTCGGGTCGTCCCGCTCGGGAGTCATTGTTGAAACGGGGGTTTCCACTCGTCATTCCCCCTTATGGACGCCTGCCAATCACGATAAAACCGTTCGGGCCCGAAGAAATCGGTAGACGCTATTTGAGGAACAGATTAAATCTGTTTCGAATGAATTATATATGCGGCACAATGGAAGCCAGCCTACAAGCAGATTGAAAGCGGACAACGTTCAACGACCACCGCGTCGACTATTAAATAATGTCTAGTCAGTGGCCCCGCTCCTTTTTCAACGTTATGATAAACCCTACCAGTAAAAGAGACGACGGGGGCCGTCTACCAGGGCCCGTATTGTTTCTTTCCCGGCCACTTAACGGTCCAATTATATAGTTAATTTCTTGATAATCTAGTTTCACCTTATCTTCCCAATAAGAAAAAGAAAATCGGATTAAACAAATTAAACTATACGGGACAAGCCAAGTCACTCGCTTTCGTGTCACAGGCGATGTGAGGCGTGTCCGAAAGGATTTGGAAACTCGTGTTCGTCGGTTTGGGTTTCCCTCCAGTGTAAGCTCCTTTCCGATAATAAAATACGGAGGGACACGCGTGTATGTCGGCTGTCGATGAGTCATCCAGTCAGCTGACAAGATCGCACTCACGTAACAGAGTATAGTAACTTGGTAGTGACAGACCTGAGAGGATTTTCCATGCGTTACTAAAACCTGGCTTTCTTACTAACGGAATGTTCACTGTTTCGCAACAAACAAAATTCATTTTATGTACAGTAAAAATGCAGGATTATTATTGTGTCAGTAAGTACAATATATCTCTCCAATGGGTTTTATAACAAGGTTGAATCAAGCATCCGAATTTTTATTAGTGCATCCTAAACAAGATGTATCTATGATAGTTGGGCATGGGAAATGAATCCATGATAATGAAGTACCTCTTTATTAGCCGCCTGCCAAAACTTTTGAACGGTTTAAAGGGATATTTCTCGAAGGAGGAGCAGGTCAGATGGGCTGACGGGCTCAGTTTGTCCGACCGAAATTCGATGAGGTCAGCTTTGCGGCCCCCACGTAACTTCGAGCCGCCCTACGATCACCCACTCTTTAAGCTCAACCGTATTCACCCAGTCCAAGATTCCAGGATCTATTTACTTTTTACGAATACAATTAAAAGAGTACCATAATTTTTTAGTGAAATAAGTGTCCGGCTATTTGTAGCTTCGTATCACCCAATCCATCCGTCATACGTATTCTGTCACCTGGCGATGTCGGACAGCTGCAAGAACCGCCCTCCTCAACGGAAGCGACTAATCCAGCTATCTTCCATCGTAATATTAAAAATATTAAAAGGGTTGGTAGCCGCTTAGTTGCTTATCCATTACAGCAATTACTTTTCCTGCTCTGCTGTATCTCAAGGATCCTCAAGTCTTCCTATTCGCGTTTTTATAATTTTTTTTATAAAACAGCAAAGAGAAGTGTATTCTCATAAACAGAAATGTAATTTTCTTTTTTGATATTTATTTTTGTTGGGCGCAAAGAGGTGTTAACTGTTATGCACCCTTTCATTTTCATTTCAGTCATAAACACAAATGACGCTTTACGATCTCCCAACAGTTTCATTTATGAAATTATTCGAGGTATATAAATATGACTGTATTTATTCAATTAAGATCTACTGGGGATTCACTAGATTTAGGAATATCATAGCTCTTGGTAGGTTTATGGATATATAAAGACTATTTATTCAATAAAGCCCGCGTTGAACTCTGAAAGAAGAAAATTAAAATCGAGTCCACATGAATTAACTGGTTCAAATGCGATTTCATTATTCCGATTATTATGATCGGAGGAATTTTGAAAATAAGTAGGAACATATCTCGTGTACTTAATTTACAGAAATCACGTATCGTTTGTACTCCGAAATCAACACTCGAGGACCCCACCCGGTGCGCTATCTCCGTGATGGATGCGAGGCAGTATTTTTTTATGAGTCGGTGTCAAGATATTTGCGGCCAGTCTATCTCCCTAAAAAAGGCCCACCGGATGGGCATGTGCACACACACGAAGATACCAGTCCAGGGGTACACACACACGAAGACGAAAAGTCATACATTCCGTGATGGATGACCGGGAACCAGCCCCCACCATTGTCCCTATCCTGAACACAGTTCTGACGTGACCCTGTCCCCCCCCCCGAAATTAACACAGCTGAAAAAAAGAGTTTACGTTAGTTTATAAATATTTAAAGAATCCCCTATTCATCCTCTTAAAATTTATCATACCGTTATTCTCAATCCACTAATTATTCGTGTATTGCCTATAGAAGCATATTTATGCAATTTAAACAACATATTAGTACTATTAACAATTTTCGGGGGAAAATAAGAGATTCTGAGTTCGACATTCGAATGTCCCGAAGAATAAGTCATAAACTAAATGCTTAAACTACCTAAAACGTATTTAATAATAGTGGTCAGGTCTCTTGGGGACCTGAAGAAATTGACTTCAACACAAGAGATTCCAATCGAAAGTCCTTCGAAATATATTCAGTGCTGCAATAGTCGAATCTCTTTCCTCCGTTACCCATCCACTATCTCCCTCTGGGAGGCTTACCTACCGCTGGCCCAGTATTCCTAGTGTCTAGAATACTATTCTGAGACGAGTAAACAATTTTCATTTCCCCCGTTGAATTTCAATGCAACCAATCTGTTTCGACGCGATTAAATCTAATACTTCGATGCGATCTGAAGAAAAATCAGTGGGTGTTTATGAAAATAAAAAATGTCGTGGCACAAATTATTCGACGATAGCGGTAGGGAGGGCCTAGGCGACGGCGGGACGTCGAAGGCCCCAATGCCATACTGGCACAGATCCCGGAGCCCGATACGTGTATATTATAATTTTCTCTACTTTTTCATTTTTTGTCCATTCCTTTTTCGGAGGTAGATAACTGCCCGGATAAGTGGTTTTAATTAGCCAGTCCACGGGACAATTACTTTTTGACTCGCGTGCGCCCGCGCTCAATAATTAATGATTAAAATATAATGGCGTTTAACTGCTCGCTGGCGGGGAACGGGGGATTACTTTCATTATGTTGTTATTATACAGTGGCCGTATAATATTATCCTTTGGAAGGAAAAGACAAAAGAGAGAGGAAGAGAGAGAGTGAGAGGGAAATAGAGAGAGAAGGGATTAATATCCGAATTTAAAATAATGGAACGTTAATGGATTTTTGTTACGAATCCGCGGGGAAAAAATCGGAGATCGGAACCTCCACTCGTCCCTTTAATTATCTCGACATTTACATATATTTGAACGATAAATCTTTTATCGACGTTAAATTGGAAAAAAGGGCAAATGTAATTTCGTGTTTTAAAATTACCTGTATATATTTATTAATCTGAACGAACATGTGCGTGGAAAATGATGAAGTGAAGGAATGATGCGGAAAAATTCATGTGGAAATCTCAGTCGTTTGAATCCAGAGCCGTCTCATTATAGTGCACACAATGAATGGATCACGAAAAAGGTGATAAATCAATGGCTTTTTATGAAGCACATAAATCCCTATAAGAAAATTGCAAATTTCAGAACAGCAAAGAATTTCTACATAATAGACATATATCAACATAATTTCATAAGATTACAAATACTATTCGAAGCGTGATGAATGCAGCTGCCCCGCCTGGACATCTTGGCGATAGACCAATAAACGCTGAATCCTCCTGAATTCAGTTTATCGAATAAGTTCCAGTGAACGCTCCGTGGGTTGTTCAAAACTACGATCACGTAGGCTAACTTTGCTTAATCTATGAAATGTTCAAATTTGTTCTTCGTTTTCCGGATTTCAAAATAGGGCGGACAACGACATCGGAATAACAATGGCGCGGTTCCCACAGAAACCGGAAAGTCGGGGACGCGGACTGATTTTAATTTAATTGTAAATTTATTTTTAACATGTAATTCTGCTCCGGGTTAGCTACCGCTAGGAGAATTTATTAAAGACCGTAGTATGATAAATTTTAAGTATAAATAATTTAGTTTATAAATAACACCGGAAAGGTTCAACATACTCGATTTCGACATGGATAAACTGGCAAATATCACTATAGTGTAATTTAATTTAAAAATATTACATTATTATTAAATTTAGTTTTTTACTCAAGCATCAATCGGATATTTAATCAGCTGTGGTGTCGATATACAAGAGAAGGGAAGGTCTCTACAGGTCTGAAGGAGGGGAAATGGTAACCTCCGAACTAGGTCTCTTCCTAAAAAAATGATACCCCTTGTCGTAATTGTTCAAAGCCAACGTGTAAGTCAACGTATCCTATACCCTGATACTGGTTGTATGACCGGGAAATCATTCTCCCTAATGCCAATCGACGGCCGGTGAAAGGCCGGGGAACAATAGTACGCTTGGATCATCCCCCTTCCCATTACATCTCTTTCCTGACAGTGCGGCCCCTTGTGACCCCCAGGACACCGCTCGTGCTGTCCACGCCGATGATCGATCCCCCGAACGACACCTGCATTCCGGGCCAACGCACACACCTGCCCGACGCACACCTCCCACCATTGTCCTGATTGTCGCCTCCCCCCCAACGCCTACCATCCGGAATAACAATTTAAAAATGGGGGACGGCTACGGGGAAATGTAACATGTTAAAAATTGTTAAACTGTTAAGGATTTAACAGTTGTTCGTTATTAATTTTCTTTTTAAAAAATTCTTGGCTGCTTGGCAACTGCTTGACGACTGGTTTATGGATTTGGTAGAGAATTTGTTTAAAAATAATACGATTTTTGTTTTATTGTCGTCCCGGCTGCCGTTAATATACAATACATAATATACAATCTGGGCCCTTATAATTTTCCGTTCAAAGCATGACTCATCGCACGTTCATCATTTCTCTGTCGCGAGATACCCGGTATCGATGTTTAGTGGTGGATTCAGTGCTCACCGGAGTGGAGCCTCCAGGGCGCCCACCCCTGCGCTAGAGTTTCCCCCATCCCGGCGGGCATTGTCCATAGACCGTGGTGCGGTCACCGGGGGGTAAATAATAAGAGCTGCCGGGTGGCGTGCCCAATGCAAATACCTGTTTATCAAGTTAGGGGCGGCCCCGCCTCTCCCCTTCCTTCCTCTATATTTCAGTTCGGATTTGTATGCAGGCGTGAGATAATGCCGGCACGCAGAAACCCGGCTCCTCCCCGGCCGATATTCGACGCTATCACGACATATCCTGCCCGTCGTTCCCGACTCCTCCTTTTCGTCTTCCCTTGCGCCCTCTCTACCAACCCCCCCCCCACCCGTCGCACCCCGGGGCCGTAAACGGAGGCATTCAAACTGTTTTTTATGGCTCACGCGAGCGCCGAGACTGGAGGGGCGGCCCATACCTCGGGCACGATAACCTCGTCGGAATCGCCCCGGAGAACTGTCACAACCGTTCAAACAACATGAATATTTCATATCCCTTAAGGTGGGCGATTTACTCCTGCTCGTATCGAGCACATGCGTACGCTCGTGAGTCCATTAGCGTGAAAAGGAAAGGTAATTCGTCCGTTCCTATATTCCGCTATCCTAGCTCTGTGCGACTGAAATTCGGTCGCCCGTCACTTTTAAACAGCATTGAAATTATCGCTAAAGCGTGTGGGGTTAATAAATATTTAGGCGCGGGGACGGGAGGAAAGGCCGAAGAATATATTAACGAGGGACAGATTCCCAAATACATTTATCACTGGGATACCGGCGGCAGGTTGGCTACCGCGTTGGTTCTTGTACCGGCCCGCCTACACCACACTTGTCTGCCCGAACGGCCGGTTAAAATAAACAGCTGCACTCTTAGCCGTATAAATAAATACAGTAACATTCGCATCGCCACACTACAGTTTCAATATACGGAACAAAACATTCATTTTCTATTTAAATCTCCCGAAAGGGTTGTGGAGGCCTCGGATCGATTAGTTTATTATTCCTCCGTAACCTCGGATGGACTACGCCCGCGGGCATTTTTATAGGGCCGAACGGCGGCAAGAGCGAGTTATTAGGAGGTCGCACTACGTGTAGCGCCGTGAAATATGTTGTAAATTATGTTCCATGATCGCTACTCCGGATGAGCCCACGATTTATATCTGGTTTCGGAACCGAGCGGGAATAATTTATTTAAGGAATTATGTTAAATTTTTCGAATTACTCCTTAAGGAGCCGGTTTCACGAGAGTCCTACTACTTAATAAGGTGTTTATCGGAAATCGCCCGGATTCTCGGACAATAGCCCGGAGCCGTAGTAGGGGGCGCATAAGCCGTGAAGTAACCGGTCCCAGAACAACCTCGCGTTGTACCCGATGATATATTCCGGGACCGTTTACGTGGGCGTTACAACTCCTAAATAGCGTCGGCGGCGTCGCACTAATTTCCAGTAATGTATTAAATGTATTCAAGTCGGAATAAATCAGAATATACTACAAGCAAGCCGGACACGGATTTTCGAACGGCCGGCCCATAAATAAGGGAAGAGGCCCGGCGACCGCTCACTTTAATTATTCGGCGATAAATCAGTGCTCGGCCTCCACCTCCGTTTTCTTGCCCCGACGTAATAAGTCCCGGAGGACTCGGCTTTTAGTCTCCAGCCCGCAGCTACCGGGTGTGTGTCACCGCCGGCTCCGGCCCCGGTCATATCGCCCTATGAATTATTCATATTACGTTGACTTAACGGTCGCCGAACTTCGGTCCAAAACTCGATCGGATCTAGATTCAACGACAGACGCGTTAAGTTTGATGTATTATTCAACCGTAGATCTTTATCTTGCTACTCCGACGGTCGCCCACACGGGGCCGCTCCAAATAAGTGGACGGCGAGCGGCTATCTGGATCGCGGTCCCGACCACTGGCGATATGGTTGGGCTCGGTTGAACTTTGATCGTTAACACCGCCCACGGCACCGGGTCCCGGACTTACGCCTTTCCTGAGACGAATGTACTGTTTTAAATTCGCGTTTTGAATGACGGGGCCGAGACCCATTTCTTAATGACGGGGTCGACTCCAGGTGCGGTATGACGGGGTCGACTCTAAGTGCCGCATGTTGGGTCGGCAACTCCAAGCGCTGTATGCAGTTAGAGTTTCCACCGAATTGAGAGAAGGATGTTTCATTTCGTGTTCCCGGACACTAGCGTTCCGGGCCAAATTTATTTCCGACCGTGTTGCGAGGAAGAAGAACGAACCGGTGCGGTTCTTAGATAGAACGAAATTTTCGCCGGCTCGGACGCGAGCCAAGAGTTTCGTGCGTTCGGACACCCTTCTTCTGTGAAACCCTTCGCCTATAGTGCCTGGCTAATGGTGTAGCGAATAAATAACACGCTAACCGTTAACCGGATCTCGACCTGTGTTGTGGTGAGTAACACTCTCCGAGTGGACGAAAAAGGGGAAACTCGTGTCCACTGTGTTTACGACACGATTTGCATAACCCTGAACGGCCGGTTTTTATTTAAGAAACGACCCGATTTTTTTTTTATTTATGATTATGTATTTGCAAAGTCCCGGTAAAATTGCGGGTCAGCCGCTTGCGTAAATATTTCCCGAATGGTAATTTGAAACAGATGTTAGCTTACTTTATTCTTGTTACTTTATAATGTTTTATGTAGAATTCTTCTTTCACAGCCACCTCAAGTGTCAGGTTTGGTAGATTCGGCCGTGATGACAAAACTGGGCGGCGGCAATTGTGACGAGAGTCCGTTGGGGGTGTTTGGAAGGAGTGTTGTTGGCGATTAGAAGGGTGTGGGGCAGGACGGGGAGGCTGATGGGCCCCTTTACTGATGGCCGAGCATATATCACGGGCTCCCTTATCTGAAGGCTACTCCTTATAAATCATAGCCGACAAATCCGGCACCGATTCTCTATGCACGATTACCTGAGACACGCATCCCCTTCCCCTCCCAACAGCAGAAGATCCTATCGTGGACGACAAACGCACCTCTTATCTCGTACCTCCTCGCGACGACCTAAAATCATCACCGATAATTCCACCTTAAGACGGGTTCATTTATTCTTTTAAATAGCTTGTACAACTTCCTTTCTTTGACAGTCTCTATAAGGTTTTTATTTTGTAGTCCAGTAATAAACGTAAAATGGTAGTATGAATAATGTAAACTTTCAACAATAATATATAATATCACAGTGCCTTATTGTGTTTAAGAAGGCTCAAATTCTGAAACATCTACGGTGAAAGACGTTCATGCAATCGTACAAGAATATATAATTGTAATATCACCATATTTATAACGGCTTAATGTTTAAAGAACCCCACCGTAAACTGCCAGGTTTGTAAGTGAAATTATTTCATTGAGCAATAGAAGAATATATATGCTATCGTTAAAAATATACAGCCTTGTCTATTGACTGTTGGGTATACTTTGCCTACTGACACGTATTTGAGTATTTTTTACATGTTATATAGTTTTTCATTTGCCATAATCTAGGTAAATGTTTTGGCATGAGTTGTGAAGATATAAATGACTTTATCGCCTGTGTGATTTTCCCCTTCCTTTTCATGGTCAATTCTGTGATCACGAGATGCAATTCCATACAGCAACGATCAGACAATTCGCAGGAAGCGTTTTCTTCGCAGCGCTCATCTGATGGATTAAAGGGTTTTCCCTTGACAACGTTCCTCTCACACTTAACAGAAATTGTGCTCTCCTGGTAAGAGATCGTAAACGAGTAAAGTAACCCTATATTTCCCAGTTGGAGATGTTTAAAAGTAAAATTGCGGTAAAACCGTTTCAATTCGCAGCAGTAAATAACAAGGACGGATTAGGTGACACTAACACAATCCTGCGGTTTATTCTGTTTAACGGGCAACGAACTAATCAAGGCCGCGTCTACAAATGAAGTTATTTTGCATACTCTTAATTTGTTAACAGTATTAGTTTTAACCGCCGCAGGGGAATTATCCGCCGGAATAATTTACAATCGGAGAGAGGGAGAGGAAACATGTTAAAATTTTCAGCAGTGGCCCTCCCCGTAAGTAATGTATGCAGTACATTAGTGGAGCTTTGTTAAGCGTCACACGAGCCATTACTATGGGCCTCGTAAAGTTTCGGCGCGACCTAATTGAATTATACACGCCCGAATACCTTACTGACATCCAATGCACCACTCTCGGCTAATTGCGAAAGAGCACAGAGATTAAATAAACTGTTTAAGAAAAAAGTCGAAATATTTTACATTTTGTGACTAGCCTCCACATAAAATATTTAGAATCGCATCTTTCGAAGAATCTGAATAATATTACTAACAATATTAGAAGGCTATTATAAAATGTAATAACTGTGATGTATATAATTAATTTTGTGCCATCGATGCTCCATAGATCCTGATTCTAATCTTCACGACAATCGAATTCCGTTAGACCCACCACGTTTTAATAAATAATTAACCATTAGGCGTAAACTTTTCCAGTTGCAAACAAGTTCGTATATGTTTCAGGAATACGTGACCCGGCTGTAATGAACGAAAACTGAAGGGAGGTTGCAATTGAACGATGGAATTATGTATCTTATCTCGCAACTGAAATAATATAAACTGATAGCAGGAACTTTTGAGAAAAGATTGAACTGAGAAACTCAAGTTTCGGTCAAATTTTATTTTTAATGAGCACGTACAACATAATAACAAACAAATATAATACTATTTATTACTTTTATATTACAAGTTGAGGGTTAATAAATAATGTGTTCGCTACTCACAAACTCCTTGCTATTCTTGTTTCTTAACTAGAAACTAGAACAGTTTGGGCTTTTTACTGAGTCATCAATCGAAGCTGTCTCACAGACACGAACCGGATAATACGCCCTTTGGTGGAAACCAGAAACCGACAGGCGGCGATAATATTATTATTAATTATTAGAACGGGGGATGTGTCAAGTTTTTCTAAGGAAGAAAACAGGAATATTCCCACGTCGCTTTTATTAAAACAACTACCGCTATCGATGCCAGCCCAGTAGAAAAAATCCTACAACAACAAAAAATAAATTTATCTTCTCAGTTATCGCGAGGAGCGTCACTGGCAGGGCTGCCTTTTGATGCCGGCTCCCCCTCGTATTTTGTTTTTAACTCCCCACCTAAAAAAAAAAGAAAAACACGACCTAAATAAACAATAGGCCAAGCAAAACGGTAGCCCCGAGGTATTATCTCGGGGAAGTATAAAAGGGGAGCGGGGCCCGCCTCTCGTACACGTTGCCGCCCCCGATCGCTGGCCCTGTAATTTACTACGCGGTTAGCGGAATTTTAAGGGTTGGCGCCCCCGCACTCTGCCCTGGTCGTACAATGTAAAGATTTAAAAGTCCGCTGGGAAACGTGCCCCACTTTCGGATAAGGCCCTCACAAGTCTGTCAAGCCTGTACTTATTATCTAGTGCGTTACCGTCTGTCTAACTTTTCTAGACATATTACACAAAAATGTACATAATATTGTATATCTAAGCAACATTTTATAAATTGTGAAGTGTAAAACCATCATCCTAAAATGTATTTGGTTTTCTTCATTCGGTTATTATAGCTCTATAGCCACCAGGTGTAATTTGGTACGTTCGCGTCGCTATCAAAATGAAAATATGTACACAACTGTTTGTATCTTTCCCTTCTACTTGATTTAAGGAGCTATTGAACCAAGTTTACAGTAATTGTGCAGTATGTAATTTTTATCAAATTATCTTCCGAACCTTATTTGCTTTTGAACCCGTGTTCAAGAAAAATTTAGTTTCTCTGTGTTAATAAAATCAATTATAATTTTATACCGAAATGCTGGATGCGATAGAAGAAAGTATTGCCGATAATAAAACAAAGACCGATTGGACTAATGGTAGAAATGCGACACCCCATTCGTTCCCTGTCTTCGGGGCGAACAAACGATCCAGTTGGCGAAGGTTCTTGGAACAGGTGGCAACTCTATATGTCGGGCAGAGGGACGTGCTCCGACTCCGCGGGAAAAACGGGGCCGGGTAAGAAATGAAACGGCCCCAAACCCCACCGGCGGGCAGAGATAACCAGCCCCGGGGTAAGGTGAATGTGATTTAGCGCCCGGCGTACGTTCCCGGGAGCCAACAATGCCGCTAACAAATTGGCGACTCGTCTGTCCTATCGGTCGCCAGCCCCCCCGAGCAAAATTCAGACACCAACCGCCGGCGAATGACTAATCTCGAAACGCTACAGGAATAAGAATATTTTCAGTTCACAAATACCGCGCAACCGCCGTGATATACGATACGACGGGATGGCCTGGAGGTTAGAATTGGCTAGAGATAAAAAAAATAACTCTCGCGAATATTCCAACGCCATTCTGCCAGTTGGGGCGCGCATTTTGAGGCATACATCCTACAAGAGCGTTAGTTCGCAGTTTGTCCATTTGAGGATATTGGATGCCTTAAATGTCGGTTGTTATTGGGAACTACTAGAAAATATCGCGATACGTGAAATTAAAATTGATTTTGATTCAACTAACAGAACTAATCGAAATTATTAATGTGGATATTCGATGTTAACAAAAAAAATTGTTCTGTATGAAATTACATCCGAAACACAAAATGCTTATAAATTTTATTTATTAGCGATATGTAGCGAGAATTATTACAGCATTTAGTAGCGCTATAATACGTTATAATACGTGTATTAATTTTTCTGTGGCTAATAATACAAAATAATACAAACCATACACTCAGTTTTCTGTTAAATGTGCCATTAAATGATAATTTTAATATATAGAAATATCATTAAGGAAATGCGATGACATAAATTTAATCTCATCCTAGTTAGCTAAAGTTCCCCTCCTCTTTTAGTTACATAAGTGGTACCCAAGTTAAACAGAATTTCCAACGATTAAAGTAATTCCGCAAGGTTGATAATAATCGTTAAACTTAAACATGAAAAGACAAACAAGTAGGGACCGAGTCGGATTTGGCGCTACCTGTTGTAGGGAGGGGGGTGGAGCCCCCGGCACTGAGCCGTATTTCATTTCGATATAATTCTCCGGACCGCATAAATTACCCCCGTTCGGCCGTTCGCATACCGATCGTGAGGTGTGGGGAGAAACTGGTGGCCCGTTAACGAGGCCCCCGCACAAAGCACGGCTACCGTGTCCGCGGTACAAAATTTAGTGGACGCAGTTTTCTCCCTCCCTCTTCCACTCGGCCGCTTTTTTTATTGGTAAAATTTATCATAAATCACACACTCCGGTTTCTCAACAATGGCCCGGCTGACGGCCCCGGGATTGTGGGCTGGGTAACGACCAAGTCGGCCGGGTTCGGTAACGAAGCCCCCGCTAAGTTGTTCCCATTAGGCTTCGGGGCTTTTTCAGGCGGCCGCATTAGTAGGGGGCCGGCGGCGCGGCCTGTAATTGGTTTAACACCTCCCCGAGACGGCGGCCGTACGGCTTTCGGGACGGTAACTTCTGATGAGAGTTACCGTAACAGGTGTCCACAGGTGCGGGACAATAATAGCTGGGTGAATGGTATTCGTTACCTTCCTTGTCAAAAACAGTTCTTGCCATAAAGAAAGGAACGTAGCTTCGTCCCGTGCAGATCGTCCCATAAATGCTCTATTGCAGCTACCTATGCCCGTTGTCTGTCGCCTCTCGCTTTTTTCGTCCAATGTTTTGCCGGAATTTAGATTCCCCCCACCGTGATTTCGCAATATAGTGAGGAACTTCAGCCGTTGGCCCCGTTTACTAAGGTTTATGTCTGTAGCCACTAATTTTTAGCATTATATAAGATTTATTGACATTAGTACCGTTACCGTTATTAAATAAGTTCGACATGTAGAAAAAGAATTCGAAAAAAATTACAGTATCATAGATGGGCCAGTACATGAACTGGCTATATTTTTGGGCTATCCGTTTGGTAAAGTGAAGACGAAAAATTGAGTAAGGAAAAACCCATCGGCAGTGCAGACAGAATACCCCACAAACAACCAACATGCATTAGTGACTCACTAAGCTATTAATCTACGAAAAAAGGTACTGAGCATGGTGAGCTACTGATACTATATAAATATAATAATGTAAATACTTTTTAAAGATGCTATATATTAAGAACATTATTTAAAAGTACAAATATTTTAATGTAGATTTTGTGTGTTTCTGGTCTTCGCTGGTTTGGTCTTTTGTTAGACCGGTTTCGGCTGCTCGCCATCTTCAGTAGCGGTGTTATTCACTTTGGCACGTTGGATGTTTTTTGGGCACTCTCACTGCACTGTCACTTGTACTGTAGCAATTGTCTGTTTGTCGTGTGTATATATCCTGTGTATATGTGTCTTGTTATTGTGTTTTGGGGGGATGTTGTTTGTTTTATTTGGGCTCGGATGGATTTTAATCGACTTAAATCTTTGTCGGATTATCGGTCAAATATATATTTGATCACACAACTGGTCACAACTATTTGGTTCTGACTTCCAAATATATGACAGGAAACATATCTGGTATTCTGGGCAAGTGGACCCAACGAACTTTGGTTAAGTACATTTCCGAACCACATTCAGGGGGCGCTAGTTTCACAAAAATCGTTCGTTAAATTATATTATTTCGTCTTATCGAAAAAATTAAAATACTTTAATAATTCACTATTTATTAATATCAGTCGATGTCTCGTTTGACCAGCATATGTTGTGAAACAACAATGTATAGCTTAAAACCCTGAATTACAAGTGAGGGCCAATACAGCGAGTATTACTACCAGGGGAATTCTTCGATAATCGATAGGATTCATTAATTACGAGGAGTGTTTAAAAAGAGGAAAAAATACTGCCGAAAAAACAGACAAATTTATGCCTCCGGCGGGATTAATGCTTCTCGGCTTATTCCCACCTGCCACCCGGGCCAGATGTGCCTCGGGTAAAAAGACCGCAGCGTGAACTGATCATGTGTGCTCGCCTCCATAAATTCATTAGGAGGATACATTAATACCGATTTAATTTATAGAGCAACATAAAGTACAACATCGTGGAGTTTTTAAACCACTGGGCTAGGAAAACGGCGTTCAGTTTGTCATTTATAAACAAACTGTTCAAATTTTTAAATCCCAGACGTTATGAAAAAAATTAGTAGCGCGTTTCTCTCTCATTTTGCTAGTTCATTCACGCACCGGACCATCCCTACCTACTGTGATCTTCTTAGGACCCTAAGTTATATATACACTGTTTTAAAAAATCGATAATTTTAATTTTGTTTCTTCCAGTTCTTTTTCTTTTCATTATAAGCCCAGCAGCAAAATACGGTACACGAAAGAAAACGTTCTCTAAATCGTCTTCCACTCGATCGATCACGGCTTCCAATTAGAACTGTTTTGTGATTTGAAAAATGATACCATTCTGGAAGACAGCTCGTCACTGAGGAAGCGACAGAAATGCTTTGGCCGGTGTTAATTTGTCGATTCCCGCCGCCGACAACCGACAGGGACGTTCATTAATGGTTGGCCTCGGGCGGTCAGTAACAGTAACAGTAACAGTACAGTCTCGAGGGAGAGGACAACGAAGCGGCCGGCGGTGATCTATCGCCCAGAGTTGAGGCCCTCCTATCAATCAAACCCCGGCCCTAATCTGGACCCGGGGGCCCGCCTCATCTGCATAATTGCTCGCCCAGTGGTTTACCGGGTGCAATTAGCCCCCGCCCCCACGACTGTAACAAATGTGTCTATTAGGAAGCGGAGGAGCAGTACACGCCCGAAAATTAGGCCCCAATATATTAATACAGGGTAAACCTACGCTGCCTCCGTCCCTCCTACTTTCCCTTTCGATAAGTACAACCCTCGAGTTCCGAAAGAAAGATCGAGGGAGAAAAAGAAGGAGAGGTCCGCTGATAAATCCTGGGGCGGAACAACCGGCCATTAGAACAGGAGAGCGGGCACCCCCTCGGGCCCTGCACACGCCAGATAGGGAGCACAACAAGTAGGACTACGCCGCCTATATTCCTTCAATATTTTATAGTACCGTCCCCTTTATAGATATAAGTCGCCGTCCCAATGTTCGACCGAGATTTGTTATAATAACAACCTTCATAACGATGCTTATAAT
Source organism: Lethocerus indicus (assembly GCA_019843655.1). Lineage (NCBI taxonomy): Eukaryota > Metazoa > Arthropoda > Insecta > Hemiptera > Belostomatidae > Lethocerus > Lethocerus indicus. The sequence goes on along the minus strand of JACDQD010000005.1, from coordinate 21,163,931 downwards.
AACGATGTAACATCGTCCGTTCGGGCTCATGAACGATGAGTAATTAGAATACTATTAGGAATTTATTTGCGGTCTCGTAACTCTTAATAACCTTCGAGATAATAAAGAATAAGCGAGTCGATTAATATATTTTACTTTTATATTTACACGCGTAATAATAACTACGCGGTACTCGTTAGATGACAGGAGGCATAGTGTACTGGAATACCACATACTGATTTCATCATCTCACATTTACAAGAAACCAGAGAATTTTTTTTTCAGTACACGGAATGATGAGTTCCAGGTTATGATTGACATCTCCACCGTCCACATTAATATGTTGACACTCACGTACCGAACGTATAAAGAATAATCCAAGGGACAATAATACTCCCAAGCTTCATCTCTAATATCGCGCTGTAGTGGCCCTGCCTGCCGCCTGTGTAACAAACGATCGGGTCCAATGAGGAAACTGGTGTCCGGCATTTTTCGTTTCGGAATTGATGCGTCCTCCTCCCGGGGCGTCCACCGGTGATGAGGATTTATTGTGGCCCTGTCCGTGGGTAACCAGGTTCCCTTTAAATTATTTAAACCGAGCGGCCTTCTAGATATAACGCCTCCTGCCACACAACCCAGAGGTCAATAGTCGATGAATCCGACCAAATAGCTATTACTGCACGGCTGTTATAATAATACCGTAGCCGCTTAACATATATAAAATATTTAAGATATTATTTAATCCTGTCCCTGTGTATCTTTATTAAAATATAGCACGTTAAATAAACAAGATTTATACATATTCCGGCTTGCACCCATTTCTATGTTTATACATATACTTCCTGTATAATAACTGTTTTCTGGCCTGCGAGTGGTTGTAATGCCTTTTACAGATACATAAAAAATATAAATACATTATACAAACACCAAAATGGAATATATAACCACGAATAATGAGAGTTGAACAATTCGGGATGAGCTCGAGGATAGAAAAGGCTCTGGGGGTGGTGTCAGAGGGGATGATGAGGGGTCGGTCCGTAAGTCTACAGTGACGTCACCCGGACACAAACACGTCCATGTTAATCCACTGTACGGGCACACGCCTAAACAAACAATATACAGAGGGGTCACCGCCAGGGAGTGGGGGGGGGCAGGGGGTGCCACAATTGTACAAATAGGAGGGCAAACACTAGGGATAAGACTTTAATACTCCCACCCCAAGGGCTAGGGCCGCCAATTAGCGGCACCCGGCTAAGGGGGAACACCAACTAAAATCAAAGTTTTAAATCCGAAGTGCCGACGCTGTCCTGGGCTCTCGGCTATGGGGTTTTTGCCGCGATATCCTAAATCTACATTCCCTTTTAGATGGCACTGTCGCCAGTTGAATTCCTAATCGTGTATGGAAAACCCCGCCCTAAATACAAAGACTGTATAAAAATTAATAAAACAGCTTCTTCCCCACATCTCGTCCATTTTAGATTTCAGTTATATACACAACACCCGCCACTCACTGTATATATCACATTGTTATAAATATATTAGTCGACATTTGTGAAATTATTAATATACCACGATGTGCGTAAACGAGAGTAAAACTGGAGTGCCACCCAAACGATATATGTCTACATAAAAACGATGCTACTTATTTCCGTAAGGTTTTAAGATTTCCTCTCTTCGTCACTCTGCATTCGGCTTCTAATGCTAGATCGTGTCTCAAGTTGCCAAAATTCGTCTCTGAAAAAAGAAACTTTAATACAAGCAATTCTGTCTGCGTGTATATATACATATTGTAGCGGGTGCGATGGCGCGTAAAAATTTTTCATTAATTTTTTACCAGGGCGGGTGAATTACAGCCGCCAGGGGAGAAGCTTCATTCGGGGTATCATGAAACGGGGTGCGGTTAGGTACAAAAACAATACCTCCCCGCGGATAAATAGAAAACGAGGCCGGGCAGGCATCAAACGTCCAGTGGGCCGCCGGTTAACGTCCGGCCAACCGTTTTTCTTCTAATTTCCCCCGAGGTTAGAGGGGACAGAGGCGGTGAGTGGACAGAGCGGGGAATCTCGGGGGGCCCTGGGGAGACTTTAAAATTGACCGGTGCAGGTGGACAAGCCCGCCGCGCTGACTAATTCAAGCGGTGGCGGTGGTGGTTGCCGGCACGATGAAAAGCGTCGTTAGCCCCACCACCTCGCTTTCACTGCCGCTTTCACTGCGTTTTCATTTCCGAACACCCCCAGCCACCGCACACCACACCTCTCATTCACTCTTTCACTCTTTGTTCGGTTACACCATTCTGTCAACGTCCGCCACTGTTTACCCACAAATGGTGGGATAAATTGAGAAAAATCTCTATTTAGCTATCGAAAGTACGAGCAATATAACTATTATTAGCAGCCTCGAACTGGTTAGCAATCCTTATTGGGATCATACAACAATCATCTTTACTCGTGATTTTTCACTTTATGATTCTCTCCTAATACTTAATCTGTTAAGTTCGAGTTTTTGTCTTTAAAATAATGTCGCGTTAAAAAACCTTATATTCTCAAATAGAATACACGTAGAAATAATGTCTTGGTTCACTTCCAACTAAGATGTTTTGTTAGGAGAAACGTGTTTGCAGGCGAAGGAATGAATACATAATGCGGGCGGTATAATGCGGTTTAAAATTTCGAGCACGCGCGATTCCCTTTAAATATTTACATCGCAATTACTCTCGATAGCTGAAAGATTACAATAAGAAATCGCCCTTCAGTCATTATCAAATAACAATTTATAGAAGTCTAATATTTATTCGGAAACCATCTAGCATATTTCAAAATCATAAGTTTACGGTCATTTTAAATTCTATTATGTGTTCAACTTTCTTTCGCTATCAACCAGGTTGTTTGTCGCTATTAAACAATCATTTGTTCCAGGTTTAAATTAGCTCACATTGTAAGCCTCAGGCATCATAAATATGCAAAATGGAAATCGTTAGAAAGATGTTACTTCGGGTTGGTATCCGTCAAAGAAGCCTAAATACTTTCCTAAATAGCTGCAGGCCGCTTATCACGAAAATACGAGAAAACTCGGTATCCCGGATGTATTCCGCGAGTCTTAAATTCTGGTGCTACAAACTGGTCAAAGTGGAAATTCCGGCTCGTGTGCGGAAACCGGAGGCGCGACCTCCGTGGGCCAACGCAATCCTCGTTCGTTATCTAACACAACTTCCCCTTGAATTATTTGAGTTTCGCAGAACTCCCGTGAAATATACTCAAGAAAGAACATCAGCGGGGAGTTTGGGGGGAAAGGGGCGGGAAGGAGAAAGATAAGTTATTATCTCCGAAGGAGCAGATATGAACGTAATAAGAAGTTGGGGTGGTGGGAGGGGGAACAGAGAGCGAGAAGGGGGCGAGGTAATAAAAACAAAAGGTGGACTATATAATAGGGCCCTAAAGCCCTCCTCTTCGTCTCCCGCAAGAGCCGACTCGAGCGGAAAATGGGAAAACCGAAGGGCTTTTCTTTCGAGGGCCTAACTCACCCCGGTCCCACGCCGGCTGGCTATCTACCGACCTGCGACCCCGTAATAAATAGCTTTACCGTATTAAAGACACGGGGGCCCCAATTATTACGGTTATTGAGCATAAGTTACGGCTCGAGGCGAACAACAATGGAATTTCTGAGTTTAGGGAGCCGGAAGTGGGCGAGAAGCTGCAGAGAGTGGGCCCTGAATACCTGGCCCCTCCCCAAGTTCGCTAGCTAGAGCTTAGCGTTCGGCTATCGACCCTGAAGGGGTTCAAGATTCCATTGCAGAGTGATCGCTAGTGAAGTTTCCAAGGGAATGTCATCAACAACAGTAGGTAAGAAATAGGATAACTAATAATATAATTAATAAAAATGTAATCTTTATCTTCAACCAATATCACGATTCAGCTAACTCTTTACAGTCCGACGATTCCGGTGAAAATTTAATTTTTGAGATTTTTCAAAGAATTTCGAATATGGTAGTATTTCGGGGTGACCACTTTGAGGGTACAGACCCAACTACCGTTGGGAGTGTGTACGGAATGATAGTCATTAGTATTAGATAAATTAATATTTCTAAGGAACTAACTTATCGCTTTTGCACAGACCATCCAAATATATTGGATCTTTTCCTTTGACGTTTCTGGGGACCAAACGTGGGCACTTATCTGGAGGACAATTTAATAGAGCGCGGTCGGGAGTTAGAGGTGTTAACATTTGTATATCGGATCCCGTATGCGGCGACACGTATGGAACGTCGATATAAATTCTCGGAGGCCTCTAAACGGAGAGGCGAGTAGAAAGTGACGACGGCCGGGCGCAATGAATTAGCCGGGCCGGAGGACCTAATGTAAAGGCGCCCCGCTAAGTACACGGCTCCGACGCCCACTCCCGGCTCGAGGGGACCGTCATATGGCACGTTTTCCCAGCGAAAAAAGGGCACCGGGTAGTGTATTTCCCGAACGATTCGCACCGCCGGGGAGAAATCAATTTAAAATATTATTATAGTCCGAAAACGGCGCTTAAGTGGGAGCGGGTGTGTCCGATATTATAATGTGAGGCCGGCAGCCTCCCGTAAACGATTCAGCGTCCATCTACCTACCTATTTACTCGACCGCTGCCCACACTCGCCACCGACACGGCACACCGCCTAAATCATTTTCAGCTTCGGACCGAAATAGCCACCGCCATTTGGTCAGCGTCGAGGTCTGACGTGCCGATTCCGGGCAGGTTTCCTCAAAGGAAAAACGCGGCCGTTTGAAAATACGCAGATACCGAAATAGATCATATTTTAGAATAGGATATAAACTCTTATTTTCGTCCGGGACTAAAATAAACCGTCCGGACCAAAGAATGGGGGACAGCGGGAAAAAGGTGATCTGGAATATATCAGGGGACACGCCCATAAGGGACGGGGCCCTGGTGATGTGTTGGCTGGAGCCCGACCCGGAGACAAATAGCCGCTGATTTATGGTTCTGGTGGACCGTGGCCGGGTGAGATGGCCCCTGTCCTGGACTGCTACGGGACCTTTGCAAATTGTCTATTTCCGTCCAGACGCCCGTCCCCACCGGTCACTTGTTTTTCTCCCCCCTTAATCAGTGTTGGAGTCGACTTGTCATTTACGGAGCACTGCGCCCAAACGTGCCTCCGCACACCAACTCAACCTGTCGTAAATATTAGGGTCCCCACAAACTAGAATTAATGTGCCAAATATTGTGAGCACCGATACTGATTTTAAAGCGCGCAACTATTTAAAATCCTTTAAATTACTACTTGGGAAAACCTTAAGAAACGTATTTCCGTTAAGAGATAATTCAGTAGCGATTTTCAATACATTATTCTTGAAAGATTATATGAGAAACGGACAATTCCCGCATGCTTAATTCCAGACATCGAAGAGTCCCTTAATATACACAAAACTATTATTTAAAAATGTACAAATAATAGTGCACAAACTCTAAGATAAAGCACTCAATGGTTTACAAAAGATCACAAATCGTTTGAGTGGTAGTCCAGTAGTTGTTCAGTAATTTAACACTTTTAGTAAAGTGGCCTTGAAAGTGGATATGCAAAAAGGACAAATAAAAGCTGGTACTGTACGGAATGACCTCGGTCAGATTCGAATGTGTCCGATTGTCAAATGGAAGGGAATAGCTTTTCCCCAGTGGCGTCGGGTAAATCACTAACTCGGGACGGTTAAAAGGGCCCCACCTTGGTGGTCTCCCATTTCACACGTCTAAAAACAGACAAGTCCTAACAAGTAGAAAGTCCCAAACTCGCCCCGGCCCCGGCCCTGCAGAAGCTGTGAAAACAACCCCTGCCCCCCCCCCCGCCACCACCGAAGGCCATCTCACAAAATGATTAATTAGCATTTGTTACTTCTCCAAACAAACTGTCCCATCCCTTACCCGACGCGCATCAGCCTCCCCCATCTGTTCTTCCTCCTCCAACAATGAATTGTCGGGGAACCATTTGTACGGGCCAATTTAGCCGACATTATACAGCGCCGCATTATAAATTACTCGTAGGGTAATAAATTATTGAGGATAGTTTTGCTGAACTCTTGTTTGTAATTTCAATGTTGGTTCTAAGTTGTACACAAACGACATACGCGATATTGATGTAGCGCTGGACCACCTAGGAGCAGAGGACTACTCTGTGGTTTATTATTACATGAAACTAGATAACAATTAAACTATTTGCGATGCCACTAACGCAGATGTGTTATATGCATTTTTGAATACGGGACTCTTAGTTGACCGAATATACTCTTGATATATAAATAATCGAAAAAAGTAAATTTCCATTGTGTTTCTCGAGCGTATGGCCTCGTGTGACTCCGGACGCAGACTGAATGGATCCCAAGTGTGATTATGTGTATTTTCTGAACTGTGATCAATCACTATGAACGTCAGACACTATGAGTCTCGGGAAATCGGCCAAGCAAACAGATCACATACTCGCCACGTGGCTCTCCTCCGCCCACAATTATTATGTACAGTAAGATATCCACCTATATCTAGTTAAACTATTTAGCATCATTCTACCATGTTGTAATTATATATTACGTAGTTATATATGTTATAATTATATATGTTACGTGCAAACTAGTTATATAGTTACGGTAACTGCAAGTAGTTTACAATGAAGATACACACACACATCATATATTACGCGCATTCCTAATTTTCCCCAAATATATTCAAGATTGCATTAGTAATACTGCCCACAAATTATTCTACTTTGAAATAATCTATTTAAATAAGACGTTAATGTACCCGGTGGGAAAATTGAATTAGAAAATATTAAATAAAATCCGCGCCATTAACTATCATCCTTTTCCGGAAGTAATATTAAACTACACTTCACCGTTTTAGGCGGACCGCCTATTGTAATTAGTCGAAAAATCAGTGGCCGTCGCTTCGTTGAAGGTTCGATGATTGATTAGATGTTTAAATAGACTATCGCCCAATGGAGGTGACAGCAAACCTATCGTTGATACGTGCACGTGCGTCTGGTAGGCATGTTTTTTTAACCTTCCAGTCGGAGTACCGTGACCGGAAGCCGATCTGTTAGTTTACAGGATTCATTCTCTTGTTGAAAATAGTATTTATTCATCGTTTAAAATATAGAAGAACCATAATCCAAAGCAAAAAATTAATAGTTATCTGAAAGAAGTCAAATAGGATATCAGCCGACTCCACAGCCTGTATCTATCGTTAGCAAATTAATATTTAATTTTATGAAAAATATAACAGCAATATCACTATAAAACGTTTTATTACAAGTCGGTAGTTGCTTATATCTCGCTTCTCATTGCGGCATATAACCGGGTTCGAAACCTTGTAGTGGACCAACCGAATTTAATTCAAATTTTCACATTGAATTTCGTGTTCAATAAAACGTAAACGGCCACAATATACGCAACCAATTATCTGCTGAATTTCCAAGACGGTTAAACACTCAGAGAAGTTTAAAGTCTGAACAGACTGAAGGATGGATTAAATCTTCGAAGTGCGCCATTGCTTCGAATCTCTTTCTTTCCTTCATTTCCCTTTTTTTGTTTTAGCGGCCCCCCGTCCGAGGCCGAGGGAAAGACGCCGACGAATTTTCGGATATTTAAATGAAGAAATTAGTAGGGCGCTAACGGCCGGTGTGCGTGAGTCGAATAATGGGGAAGGGGCTGTTTTTTTTCACGACCGGGACGTCTCGGGAATAATGCAGTGTTAGGGGAGGTGGAAAATATTTTGTCTTATATTTCGCCGGAAAGGATACCTCTTCCACGAAATTGATGCGTATTTTCCGCTAGGTTACTAATGATCAGAAGTAAGGTATCGAATAGTAATATACAGTTGTTTGCCACGATAGATATGAATATAGGCAATTTTCACTCGTTGGTTCTGCGGTATATCATCTCCGATTCAATACATTTTTATACAGGGTAGTTTTGGGTTTCTCGCTAGAGTTTGTTATATCGCCACCCCAGTAATCCCTCACTTTTACAGTGCTAACAGTGTGCTTCGTGGCTTAGCGCCTCACTGTATTACAGACGCAACGCTAATGTTCAAGGGACCGATCTGGCTTACGTGCAAATTAACAAACGGAGACGATAGGGACGATGTCCCAAAAAATCTGGTTAACCTCAAACAAATACCTCGAATCAATTTTAAGTACATTTGCCCGAAATTCTATAATGAAAAATTGAAAAATAAAGATTAACAAATTCTGAAAACGGGCGCTATTAGCGGTGGAAAAGCTCAACTTTTATTTTCGCGCTTTCCTTGTAATGTCTTACTTCTTCATGGTTGGTTCTGAAAAGACATAAAACTGCGGCCGAACGAAGCAGAGGTCGGGCCGGAGTTTTATCCGGGCGAGACATCGGCGCCCGCTCGCCTCCCGGCCACCGAATAATAAAAAACTCGGTTATTGCCGACGGTTATAAACGTCGAGTGCACGCCGCCCTTTCATAGACCGCTTGACCGAGTTCCGCTACGATTTCAGTAACTCCGCCTTTAATGGAGAAGTTATTGACAGTAGTGGAGTAAGGAAAACCGGATATATGCCAATAAATCACCTCTTACGTTTTTCAATTCAGTTCTAATATTACTGGATCTGAAGAGTTTTGACGAAAAACACTTAAAATAAATTCAACACATCTGACTGGTGACCGGACAGTATTTTTAATTCCATAATCCTTGCGGTCCCGTCAATAGTTATAGACGTCGCGAACTGAACCGTCATCAAGACATTGTGTAAGGCGTGATTGAATTATCGATTGTAATGAAATCTGATGAAACACACGGGTACACCATCTATTAATGAATAAATAGAAGATACGAAGACAACGTTTAACTCCCAGATAACACATGTTCGTTAATGGCATTTCCGACAGCTGATTCTCCATTGAGAATTCTTCACCATTTAGATTGCTGCAGCGATTTCCTCTTCCTGCGTTGTTTTGGCGGTTACGTGTCTAATCCAAAAATAAAGCACATGGAACTGTACACGTAAGACCGAAATCTTATTTTAAGTGAATGTAACGATAGTCTTGATAATTCTGCACCCACATGATTGCTACCAACCTCAATGGCAATTTATTATAATAAACTTAATAACTAACATATTTTAGTTAAAATAATTTGGGGCGATTCCAGTTTAAGGCCCTGAGTGTGGCATGCTGCTAATTTAGCACCTCATTAATTTATTACTCACAATGAACTAGCATAATATCATAAATAATATTATAATTTAATATACCGTAATATAATAAATTACCGTAATAACTACATTAATTTAATTTAAATGGTATTATTCAATTACTCAATGATTCTATAGTAATTTAATTACACATTCATTCCATTGGTAACCTCAGATGAAAGAAGTAATATTAATTAATTCTACTATTAATCTTACAGAACAACAAATCCAAGATTTCTAACTGAAGTTTCTTGATTCAGAAGACACCCAGAGATTATTTGCGAATCTGAAGGAGCTAGTATGGACTTAGGTAAGTCCATACGATTCAACCCTCATCCTCATTTACTCTTAACTACTAATATGTTTTTTTATTTCCCTCGTCTGGATGGCATATGTGAAAGTTTTGCTCTCAATACTGCCTGGTGACTGGTTCTCTATTCTTAACTTGTGAACTAATTTATTTTTCTTGCTCGTGGGTTCATCCTTGCCGTCGTTTCCTACTTGTTACCCCGTTACCTGCCCGTAATCTTCGTTAGGGATTCTTTCCCGAGTTTCCTAGTGAGGAACCATTTCCTGTACCGCAACATGGAGGGGTCGGCTATGTCCACTGGGATGGGAGGGACCTCGCAGAGGGAAAATCTTAATCCGCTTGTCCCTAATTACCCTAAAAAGAGGAGGTTTATTGAGGGATAACATAATCTGAACACGGGAGGCGTTCGGTGTATTGTGGGATAGCGTACATTGAAAACGGGAGGCGTTCGGTGTATTGAGGGATAGTATAACATGAAAACTAAAGGCGTCCGGTGTATCGAGGGCTAGCGAAACTTGAAAATGGGAGGCGTTCCGATTATATATTGTAATAAAGTGTACAGCGGAGCTTCCTTATATGCCTAGAACTTCAGAATAAAAGTGTAATTAATCAGACAGCAGAAGAGAGCAAAAAGGCTTGATAGCAGAATTTTCACATATGCCAACCAGATGAGAGAATAAAAAAAAATATATATATCTAGAACTGTTCAAAATAATGGTAATTTTTGTTAAAATATTTCAGCACTCACCGAGTTAGCTAACAATGTGAAAAGGCAGAAAAACCCCAGAGCCTTCATTGTCCAAGCGGAAACAATACGGAGAGCAAACCTCCACTGGCGAATCATAATATTCCTACCGTTTAACGTCTATTGGCGATTGGTCCAATCCTTGCTGATTTTAATTTCTGTGTACATCGACTTATACAACCTCCTGGTAATAGAAAGGATAGACAACCTGCTATTTTTTTACGTTCTAGCTTATTGTTTCTTCGCCATCGACTGCATCTTGGAGACTGTGCACAAATTATGGGGAAGGGTGGCCAGGGCCTACCATTATCCGACAAAACACTGGTTCAACATTTGCCTCGACTGGGTTACGATTTTTCCAATTAGATTAGTCTATAATCTAATTTACGATACGAACCGAGTTAGTACATCGCTGGCGGTGCCCATATTGTTCCTGCACCTCATCAGAGAATTCAGAGTGCACGTTTATCTCCAAGAACTTACATATTTTATCGGCAGGAATCAAAAACTTATTGCCGTTTTTGGATTCAACTTGAAATTTTTATTTATCCTCAATATTTTAACCGTAATTTGGATTCTTGTAAAACGATTCTTCGGTGCACCCACCGCCGCTACTCCATGGGAACAGTTCTTAATAAAATATCACGAAGCCGAATACACTAACCTAGTGCGATATTTCGCTTCGTTGGCCATTAATTTTCAGCATTTATCGAGAGGTATGTGCACCGTGTTGACAGAAACGCCGTTTTTCGAAAAGGTCTTCAATCTCTGCGTAATTACCGTCGGTGTCATGTATCAGGAAATTATTTTTCCCTCTCAACTTATATCCGTCCACGCCAAGAGCGACAAACATAAATTTCAATACAAGTCGTACTTGAAACTGGTCGAGAGAAAGTTGGAAATCCTCGGTGCTGAATCGAATCTTAAAGACAAGGTGATGAGATACTATTTAGATTTCTGGACTACCTGTAACGGGCTGAAAGATGCCGAATTGCTGAGCAGCTTGCCCGTCTGCATGCAGAAAGATATCTGCTCGGACCTCAACTGGGACCCGATACAGCACTCTCACGTCTACAGGTATAACGGAATAAATCTTAAGAGAGAGCTCAGTCTGAGGATAAAGAACGAGTTTTTACAGCCGGGCGACTACATCTTCCGACACGGTACAATCAAAGCGAAAGTAGTGTATATCGTCTCCGGGGTGGTACAGATCATGTCCGAACTGGACGGTGTCTCGCCTCTGATCTCGTTTTCGAGCGGTACACTCCTCGGGGGTGTGAGCACCGTCCTGCCCACCCTCAGCTCCACCGACATACGCTGTGCCACCTACTGCGAGGTGAGGACCTTGGGCATGCACGACCTATTCGCAGCCATTCAGAATTACCCCTGGGAAACGGGACAGCTCACGCGGAGGGTCTTCAGGCGGATTCGAGAGGCACAAATGATGGTGGCCGTCAACGAAGAGATAGAGAGGCGAGGCGCCGAGGATTATCGTTACCACTTTTCCAGAGACAACAGGATCAAGTGGATTAAAAAGCGTTGGCGAACGATAGCCTCGTTCAAGAAAAAGCTGGAAAAGGGGGAAGATGTGGTGAAGCTTGTCGAGAATGTTCCGGTGGACGCGGCCCACACGTCCAAATATTTGGACATGGTAGTCCTCAGCGAGGACATCGAACTGAAAAAAGACCGTTTCTGCCTCAGATGTAAGTGGCCGTTCGTGATAGACCCCGCCTCCAGTTTCCTCAGCGTGTGGTTAATATTGGTTACCGCACTTATATTTGTAGAAAGCCTATTTCTACCGTACTTTGTAGCCTTCCACAGGAAACTTTCAGATATGTTTCGAAGGTTTTTAATCTTCATGTCCTACGTTTACGCTGTAGATCTTTATATACAATTTGTGACCGCCGTAAAGGAACACGACGTTATTATCATCGAACCGATGGCTATAGTGCGCCACAAATTGAAGAGCTTTCGTTATATCTTAGAGTGCTTTTCTACACTGCCGATAGGTCTATCGTTATGGCTGGGCGGATTCGATGATAATTTCTCGACCTTGATGGAGTTATTAAGATTGCTTAAAAGCTGGCGCGTGGTGTATTTTATTATATTATTAGAGAATGATATAGCGAAACCGACGCATAAAATTCGTTTCTTCAGACATGTAATTTCTATATTGGGTCTCACATACTTTTCCGCGTGCTTTTTGTACTTAAAAACGTGTTACAGCGAAGTCTGCGACCGAAACGGGTGGTACGAAATGGCGAAAATACAGTTGGCGAAACATTTACAAATGGAAGAAATCGTTTCTTTCGTAAGTAGTTTCACGTTCTCCCTCTACTACGCATTTTCTGTAAGCCTAAGAGCTCCCCTGACGATGACCAAAATATGGACCGTGACGGATGTCGTTAGCGTATTTATACTGGGGATAATATTTCTTAACGGATACGAATACTCGTTCGCGGAATTGACAGCGACGATGTTACTTAAAAAGAAATTAGAACAAGAGTTTCAACAGTTACTCGAGCGGACGGAGAAATTTATGTCTACATACGCAATTTCTACAGAAACGAGAAATTGTTTCGACTCCTACTTGAGACTACAATGGAAATACAACTCGGCCTGCGACATACTTCTGAACAAACCGGTCTTCTTCGATGCTTCACAAGACCTGAAAAACGAAATCATGGGGAACGTCGCTAGGATATTAAAAACCATTCCCTTATTTTCTGGAGAAACTAAGGAGATGAACGACTTTGTTAAGAAAAACTCGGAAAACGCGAAACTATACATTTTGCCTAGGAACATGTCCATCGTGAAAGCGGGAGTAAAGGCCACATCTCTGAATATACTGAGAAAGGGTTATTGCCGGATGATTTCGTACGCGAAGGAGGATTTGGCTTCATTTCCAGAGGGAGTGCTGATCGGGCCCGGCAGTTATTTTCCCGTCCCCGAATTGGTCTACAATTTGCCGAGCATCGTCACAGTGGACACTGTTTCGGAGTGCGAAGTTATTACCGTCGAGGCCGACGATCTGGTCAAGTCTATTCGAGTTAATAGGCCCGTCAAGAGAGACATTCTGTCCACAGTCAACTCGTACCCAAGAGTCAGAGAGATGTACGCAAGTGCCGCCACAGAATTAGAGGAGCCAACATACCAAGAGGATTCTTCGACTTCTCCTAAAGTGAGAGCTCAGAGCTCGGGCCGCATCAAGTACGGTTTAAGAACATTTATAAGACTTCCTTACGTCATTGCACCCGATGGGCAGTTCATTTACTACTGGGAACTGGCTCGAACTGTTCTTACTATTATCTCTTGTAATTACTTTATACTATTCTATACTTTAATGAAACCTGTTATACCTGAATATTGTTATATAATCGGGGGGATTCTCGATATCTTATCCCTTCTTGATGTATACGTGAGATTACATGTATCTTATTACAACGACGACGGTATTTTAGTCACGAACCCGAAATCGATTATAAAGCACTATATAAAACATTCGTTCACGATCGACTTGCTGTCTTGCTTGCCTCTGTACGCTTTGATCAAATTCAGCGGCGAATCCGATCGAACGTGGTTCATCTTAACGGTTTTCAAAATGCTGCCTTATTACCGTGTCACAAATTTTTTCCGCTACCTAAAAGAAATACCTAAGGTCAAGAAGTATATTCCTCATTTCCTGTCTTACATAATAGGTTTATTGACGGTTATGAACATAACCGCGAACGTGATAGCCCAGTATTTGTGCTGCTTTCGTTATAAGGTAGATGAAAATAACTGGCAGGTTTTTGATGAGGTACAATGTAGCGCCCCAATAATGCGTGAAATTCAATTAGATAAAACTCCTTTTAACGTAATCGTCGTGTCATTTTTTATAGCCATGACGATTTATACGGCCACTAGATGTACTCCGATCCGAGCGATGAACAGTTTTGAAATGTACATCGTGATCTTGGGAGTAATACTCGGCACGATAAGCAGAACATGGTTTTCGGTCTCTTCGATAATATTAATTATGGGAGGAGAAAAAGACTTCTCGGAACACACGGATCACGTGTCTTCTTTTATAAAGTTTGCGAAGAACAGTGGGGTGAACAAGCGTCTGAAGGACGCAGTGCTGGTACTGAACCAGTACAGCTGGAGTCAGATGCAGGGAGAGGCGTTCCACCAAGTGCTACAGAAAGTGCACCCGTCAGTTCGGATGGAGGCGTTTAAAGAAATGTATTCGGCAAAACTGCGACTGGTGAAAGCGCTGTCTGCCGGAGACGAATCTTTCTTCAGAACACTGGCGATGAAAGTGACAGAACACTTCGCGACCAAAGGCAGCGTCATATGTGACAAGCACAACCTAAATGACAACATTTATTTCATCGGCAGAGGAGAGATAGACGTGATCGTGAGTGAGGCCCTTCGTCCTATCGGATTATGCGTCGGTGCCATGTTCGGTTGTTTCAAAAAGAAGGGAAAGCATAGGCACACGCTCAGATTCGAAGCTAGGGTACATACCCATTTATTAGTGATCAAAGCCGAGACTTTTTATGAGCTTCTTCAAAACTATAAAAACGTCAAGAAAGAATTTATTAGGTCTATACAGCCCCACAAGGAGTACATCGAGGGTAAATTTAGTCCTTCAAGAGAGGCATACATTCCTAAGCACTCGAAGCCATCGAGTAGGTTTCACATTAATACGCGAACTCGAACATACAGATTCGCAGACTACATTATGTCTTATATCGTGCCATATTTGACATTTATATTCTTGTTCTCTTACCTCGCCCAACCTCGTTTGACATTTTGTCCATACGTTCTTTACATACTAGACGGCGTATACTGCATTAGAATAATAACAGTTCTTACAGTTCCCTACACAGAAAAAGAAACAGGTTTGCTGGTTACCGACAAAAAATTGATCCGCCGAAGATATCTGAGAGACCCTAGGTTCTACTGTGACATCTTATCTCTAATGCCGATTAATATGATACAATATTTAGCCGGAGACATGCGACATTGGCCCCTCTATTACTTCAATAGGCTTTTCAGATTATTAACGTTCGCCAGATATATACAGTACAGGGGAACAAAGCTATACGTGATCGTTTTTTCGAAAAAAGCCGATTTGCTCCTTCTCATTCCGCTCTTCGTCTACGTATTATCTTGTCTATGGACCAGACTGTTCCATATCGACCGTTACTCGTATTATAGCCGTGACGGGACGCTCGAGTTGACGGTCACGGGCTGGAGGACCATATGGTCTTCGATGAATTTCATCATCAGTCTGATTTCGCGATCCTCACGAGAGTACATCGAGGCAGCGACAGACCCCCTGCCGTACATTTTCATTTCGGCCCTTCTCCTATTAGAAAACTTATTGTTTTTGACAACTCTGGGTTGGATCGCTAATATGTACTATAAATCGAACGTGATTATGGCCATTTACGAGAACAAGGCGATGAAACTAAAGACACACTTGAGGCAATGTGACATATCACCCCCCCTGATGGAATCGGCTTGGCAGTACGTCCGACTACTCTGGCAGAAGGAGAGAGGCCGCAATCTGCCGCGACTGTTGGAGGACTCGCCGTATACCATCAAAACCAATATAATGCACGACATTTATGGACATCATCTGGAGAAAAACACATTATTCCATAACCTACATCCGGCGTTCTTACGGCAACTGAGCGCTCGGCTTAAACGAACGCTTTACTTTCCGGACAATTATATAGTTTTTCAAGGCGACGTCGATCAGAAAATGTACTTCATTCATTCGGGCGAGGTGGAAATAATAATTCAAGACAAGCGAGAGCACAATATAGGAGTGCTCGCCATGGGCGATGATTTCGGCTTGGTACAAGGACTTTATAACACACAGCCTCATGTTTACACATATAAAGCTAGGACTGAGGCAGACATACTCAGTCTGGAACGAGAAAACTGGACAGACTTGAGAGCGGCTTTCCCGCATGATACTAAACTCATTTACACTAGGGCTACAAATCTTAGCTTTGTGAGTAACTAAAATTTCATTGAAAACTATAAGATCCTAAATATTGTGAAAAGTGAACATAACTTTCCAAAAAAATATTAAGATAAAATATCTTCGTAATTTACCAACACAGATAAAAATACATTAGAAGCGACCAAAAGTTGTAATTTGTAAATGGGTAATAGTGAGAAACTCCAACAAAATAATGTTTTCATAAATTAATTAAATTATCAAGGAATAATGAGATTTACATAATTTTTACAATTAATATCCAAGACATAATATTTGTTGTTTTGACAAGAATTGACACAACTCACACACAGATATCCATATATTTTTTTCAGTTCTGTTTTTCAGTTTTGATGAAGTAATGTAATAATTAATATTTCAGATTAAAACTGTGAGTTTTAAATAAATGTTTTAAGTTTTATTTTATATCTATAATAATACTTTTAAGTTACAATATATCTTCAAACATATAATAATATATGTTTAATTATGATATAATTTAAATAATGATGATATAGTTTAATATGATATAATTCTATCTTGTGCAGTATAACCCACAAATGATATCGTTAATAAATGTATAGCAATTACAAAAATACAATAGTGGTATATTAGGTTAAACAATATATGCATTTCATTATTATGTACTATTGTTGGTATTACACTTCCATTTGAGACACCAAAAGTGAGCAAGCATTCAATGAAACAAGAATAAACAACTTTTTCAAATTTTCAAATGCTTTGTAACATTCTAAATTGGTATGATTATTTTCCTCAGGTTGAACTGAACAGCAACAATTTCAAAAGATGATGTATTAACCCACCCCTATATTGATAGTAATTAAATGTCCAGTTGTAAATAAAATGTTCAGCTTAAACATAAAGAATAATAATAAATGAAATAAGATATACTTTATTGACAGGTTCTATTTTACATGTATTTTAAATAACAATGAAAACTAATTACAAAAAGTGAATACTTAATTTCTCTTTAACTTCTGTGCTCTAGGATCATCTGGTCTGTAAACTGGAACAAAAAAGTTACAGTCCATAAATATTATCAATACTTGGGCAAACTTGTATTACATGATTAATCAAATGGGAGCACATTAAATATAAAGCAAGAGTACCAGTTCTAATACCACCTAAAATATTTTTTCTTCTCAATTATTCAATTTCAAATTCATATTTTGAGACAGAAAAAATATTGCTGTGTACAGTTCTTGGTCCTGTGTTCTCTAGAATTATAATTAATTTTTAGTGGTCTACAATTTGAAGCTGCATGATATTTTAAAGACTTTAGACTTATAACTGCCATTCTCAAAATAGCAAAATGTCCAGCATAACAGGAGAAGGAAGAAAAATGTACAGACAGATGTGGAATTGTCTGGTGGATGAAAAATGAGACAATGTAACAGATGTTATGATAGATGAGTGAGCCGCTAAAAGCATCTGGCTAAAATTCTGGACAGGATTATCTGATTGTGGTTTAATTCTTTAACTGTCTGCATATTTGAATTAGCATAAACTTACCAACATAATCATATTTATATTTATGTGAAGGCATTCCTCCATTGCGTTCATAGTTAATCACCGCGGCAATACCAAATCCAATACCGACTAATGCCAACACCGAACTGCCCATCACAGAAGGTATTTCATTCCATCCTTGTTTTAGAAGGCCCAACACTGTAATGAATAATTAGAGTATTATTTTTATAAAAGTAATCTTATTATTAAAGTAACAATGTAACAATTTGAATACATAGTTGAGCCATACTCAAAATAATGTCTAAATAAATAAATTTACTTTTTTCAGTAGACACAATTTTATTTGTTTCTGTTTTAAGTGGCATAAAATATATAGACAAGAAATATGGACCTTGGTCTTAGGTTTTTAATAAATAGTTTAATTGAGCACAGACTTTTTCAACGATGTTTTCTGGGCCTAAAAAATTGCTAAATGCAAATAAACAATCCGTTGGGAAAAATATTTCTTAAAAATAATTGAGGTTAGCGGCCTGATAGTCACAAGGGCACAGTGACAGATACAAAAGGAATGGACTTGGAGCGTAACTGAAAATGAATTTAATAACAAAATTATTCAAGGGAACACATTTCGAAATTAAACGTAATCGTATGCAGATTTTAAAGTAAAAAAACGTACGTCCTCTTCCATACGGAGATGCTGCCGCCATTTTTCTGCACTTCTCTTCTCTGGCCCCTGTATATTGCTTAATTCATATTGGTAGGACTATTTAATGGGAATAATATTAAATATTCTTGTTCACAATTTTAGTTACAGAAATATATTATAGAGGGTAAATAGGTTATTAGATTATTTTTAGTAATATTTGTGATCTTCCAATTACTTTTAATACAAGTATATTACATGTTATTCATCAATGGATTGTGATATTTACGGCAGTAGGTTATTCTGGAATGAATAAGTTGTTTTGCTGAAACTGTGGAATTACGAATCAGAGTGTAGCTGTAAAAGTTTTCTGGTGAAATGCTTACAGAAGGTAATTTTAGGCTTACAGTGAACTTTCCAGAAAATTATCACTCTCTATTTCGAAATGGAATAGATTGTGATTGTTATTCTTTTTCATGGATTTTTATATTTCATGTTAGGCTGTTATTCCAGTTTAGAATTTACACTGCAGTTTGTTTTCGCAAGTAACAAATTAAATACAATAACATATATTGCACACTTATCATTTACATTACCTATGAGTGTTTTTTGGTTAATTTATTTACAAACTGAAAGGTGTATTTTCTGAATTTTAACTCAAATAATAAAATTATTTGAGTAAATTGTTTTATCTGTACAATGTAGGTCAAAAATGCAGTCATTGGCTACATTCAACCAATATGCTATTCCTCCAAATCTTTTATTATTTAGCTATTCATTGCCATTAGAGAAATAGATATTGTTATCATTTTATTATTATCATTATCATAACTATTGTATAACATTAGTGTGAAGTTAAAATGAATAAAACTATAACAAAAAAAAAATTATTACCATTGCCAGAAAGTTGTTATTCCATGAAATGAATTAAATTTTATTTTTTATACCAATGGAACTTAAGTCATAATACTACAATATAAACATAAAATAAATTAATGGTTTATTTATAAATGGTTAAGTTATATAAATGCTTTATTGGATGCAGATCTCATAAACTGATCCAATGCACTATGATTAGTTTCCTGAATCAAGAAATAATTGTTTTTTCTGATAATTTTTACAGCACAATTGTTCCTGTGGTTGGTATGCATTCGTGATTGGAGGGAGAGCTTATTTTTCTCATCACTTATTGCTACATATCACTAATATCCATGGCAATTCCGGGTGAATTAGAACCACAGAACTCTGGGTTGACAAGCACACTCTCAACACCTGAGCCATCAAGGCCCCAAGAAGTAATTACTTCAGATGGAATAGCAAATATTCCTCAGTTAAAATTTGAAGTAATTTCTACAAGAGTATCACAAGAAAAAGCCAAAAAATATGTGGTATGATATTGTTTTTTATTGTTTTATGCAATTGTTTATTCCATTTGCAAGTATTATGTGATCAACGTTGCTCATATTATTATTTACAGGAGAAGTAACAATTTATATGCATTTACACATTATTGAATTATCCATTTCTTGGTTGCATTTTTTCTGCCCATGTTTGATGTGTAATATTTCATATTGTTTTTTTCAATTATTAATATTATTTTTAGGCATACATGGTTCAGGTTCGATGGACAAGTGATGAAGCTGACCCTTATCCTGCGAAGATAGAAAGGAGATACAATGAATTTCTTGAACTTTACAATTCTCTAAAGAGAGAGTTTCCGGATATTCTATCTAATCTCCAGTTTCCCAAAAAAACACTAATGGGGAATTTCACGCCAGAAATAATTTCTGCTCGACGTTCCAGTTTTGAAGAGTTCCTCAACTTGATTGCCAGTGAAAAGCAGTTGAAGGATTGTCCCGCATTTTCTACATTTTTACAAAAAAAGGAAATAATAGAATCATTGAGATTAATTCAAGACAAGGAATTTGATCAGGTATTTGTGTCAACAAATTACATTGCAAAAGTGTTAGTTCTGTGGTTAATTACAATTATGAATTCAACTTTCTCCAATCTTAGTTATAATAATATGCCTTAACTAACACTAATAATAGTGTTAGTTGTAATGGAGTATGAACTGACAGGCTATTACATAGATACATTTTCTTTTTCTTTTATTTGTTAGTAAAAATATAATTAAGATGAGAAAAAAATAAGGAAGGGTGTTTTTAATATAATTATATTTAAATATATGTGTGTGTGTAGTGTATTTATTTTGAAACCAGTCAACCTAAATTATTAATTTTTTTAGTCTTGGAGTATCTATGAAATTAATTACAAACATGGTTTGCAAGTTTATAATCTACCTATAAGCTCTAATTGGTATTGCAGAAGTGGGATGATGTTTGGATATTGCAGGCAAGGGTGTTGGTAGAAAACAGTTTTCGGCTTATCAACAAAATACAAACGGACAGATCACCAATGGTTCTGCAGTACTTGTGCCTGTTAGTCTCGCTGTACGCCGAGAGTGTTGACTATAGCAGGGCTTTAAACCTGGCCGCCCTCGCTGTCCGACGCTACCAGGGAGTCAGCGACATAGATCTTCTCCGCTATTACGTCCCCTTGCTCCACACGACGCTTGACCTCTGTCGAGAGGCCGGCAAGGACACTCAGAATATTGCTGCCCACTTGACGGAACTCAAGCGTAAAGGATTCAATGTTAACTCATCAACTCCACTATTTGAGCTAGTACTAAGTGACCTTTATCCCATGCTGGAAGGTATATTCTAGTCACATATTTTCTTTTTAATATAGTGGTAGCTTAAAAACTGGTGGTGTTGTCACATAAAAGATGTAAATTCAACTCTTGATTGAAAATTATTTTTTACTTTTCCTTTGTCTGAACACCAGCACTTTAAAAATAATTATCTAAGATTATCTCTCATGAACCCCCATAAACTTTTTTATAGGACCTTTATGATAGGTACGTCCATTTCAGTATTTTACTTTAGTTGTTATTTATAATTCCTCTTTATGTTTTATGTGTTTTCTTATTTATAATCTTTTTTAAATATAACCTCATTTGTTTTAGTCTGTAATTAAATTCTGGCTGATATGTGAGATGTGGGATTTTGTTTTATTACTGCTTAGTAGTAGTCTAGATTTTTAGAAAGTGTTCGATTGTCTTTTCTGCATTGTCATATGCATGAATTAATGCAAACAAAAAAATTTGAACTATATTGTTAGATTAATTTTTAATACCTGTTTGATTTTGTCTATATTTATTTGAGGGCATAATTAGGAATGGGCCTAATACAAAAAATATACAAAATAATAAAAAAAAAATAATACAAAAAATTTATCAGGGACTATATTTATAATATTTATTTTGTTAAATCAGTTAGTGTATTTAATTGCATTGTAACAAATGATTTCCAGGATGTTAATTTATATTTTATCCCCTCATGTGATGAACTAATAATTTTTGCTGCTGGAGAAAACATTACTTTTTTAAATCTTCTATAGTACAAATTCATAATTTATTTTACTTAAAATGTGATATTTATTTTTAATAATTTTATTTCAGTTTATATGGTGTAGTTAAATTAATGAGACAAATGGGTGTTACCCTTTGGAAGCTTAAGTTATCGGATTAACAGGCATGGAGCAGTGTTGGCTTTAGGCAACTGGCCTTTGAGGGCTATAGCGTCATGGGAAGAAGAAGAAGCAGTTAGATTTAGATAATTTATTTTGTTAAATAATTTATGTTTTTAGATTTAGATAATTTATTTTTTTAGATTTAGATAATTTAAGTTTTTAGATTTAGATAATTTATTTTTTAGACTTAGAAAATTTATTTTTTCAGATTTAGATAATTTATTTTTTTAGATTTAGAAAAATGTCCTATTCTTGGCCTATATATGTGGTAATTATGATATTTGTTGTGATAATAGTTGTTTTATGGAGGCTACTATTATAGCGGGGAATCTAGTTTTCATTCTGGTTATCAGGTCACCTACATCATAATTGTTAAAAAAGCTTTCAGAAGCTTTGAATTTCTAAATACCGCCATGTTTGCTAAATTGTTGAAAGTAATTTAAATTATCCAAACGACTCAAACTTCTATAACCTGACTGATTCACATTTCTATTTACATTAATAATAAAATTTCTTATGTATATCTTAAATTTCCTATTTCAGGTGAATATGTTTAGCTCTGCTACTGATCTTGTCACACTTCAGTCTGTGGTCTGCATCACTAAGCATGCTTCCATTTAATTTTTCGTCCCTAAAAAAGTTTTAAAGTTTTTATTGTATTAATTAAATAATATCTGGCTCTTAATATTAAAGTATCCAACATTTTTTAATTGTTATTTTGGCCAGTAATTATTGTTGTAGAACCTATTATTACTTTATGCATTAGTAATAATAATCCATCTTAGTATTTCATCTATGGAGTCTGTTATATGTGATGTTGATTTTCATTGTGGAATGCTTCCCTAAATATAGGAAAAAACCTTTTATTATCTTTCATGAATCTGCTCTGGTGTATAGTTAAGAAAAATGAAATAGTTATTTTTGTAATATTACATTACAAAACTCGAATCTGTGAACAGTTTGTGTTATTGTTTAATTAATTAGTTCTTCATTTTAATGAGGTGCCATGATTAATTAATTAATTGTTCATGTAATTAAACAAAGATTTAGTTCTTTTCTTTTATTTTTTTAAATAATAGACAAAGAGCAATTTGTCATACATTTTATTTATCGATTTCATCATTTTCTGTTCTTATGTAAATTATATGTCAATGAAATCATTTTTAATGTATTATATACAACTCATAACACCGCTTCTATTATTTTTAATTAATAATATTAGTTAAATATTAATTAATATTAATTAGTTTTTAATACATGAATTAAGGTTAAAATCTGAAATCAGATTTAAGTACTGTTTTAACTTATATACAGAACATGGCATTATTTAATTTCCAATATTTTTGTCAATAAGTGTTTTAAAACATTTATTGAAATTAATTTGATTTTGTTTTAAAAAAGCCATTTATGATTAATTATTTAGAGGCCTTTGACTGAGATATTTTATGCAACTTTCATTACAGCTAGATCAAAAGTAATTTACTTATTATATATAGTTATCAGGTATTGATCTATATCAGTAGCTATGTTAATAATATTGACCAGTATTATGTGCCTAGTTGAATTGTAAATTTTGCTTTATAATTAGTAATGGATTGTGGTTGTAGTACATATGTGCACTATGTTAAATTAAAGAGTTCAAATACCAAATTGTATTACTTTTAGAGAAAGGAGTTATGACTAATAAATGTAATAATGTGTAGAATTATCATACTTAGAGACTATGGTTTTGTCAATATTTTTTTCAGGTGTGAAAAATTCTATAAATATTAATGGTTTCATTACAATGTTTTCAGCAGTGATACTGTGCATAATAATCTGAAACTAATTTTAATTGAAATAGTAGTTTTAATTAGTTGTTATATGTTTAATCAGAGACTTGATTGTTTAACTAGGGTAAACTCTTGTAATGTTTTCAAGTTACTTCTATTGTTCTCAATAGAGCAAGTGTTAACACTTTTTTAGTGTTAACTTAAAATTTTATTTTGTTTCTATCTTAAATGAAATAGTGAATATTTCAACACTGCAATCATTTATGTATTTTAAAATCTATTTAAAGTTATTTTTTATTTCTATTTAAATTATTTATTTAAAATAATTTTTAAATTTTGTGTAATGTCATTTTGATGTACTATAAGAGAGTACAACAGAAATTAATTTTTATTTTTCAGTTATTTTATATTTGATAACAATTCTTATTTTTTGGCTACAGTAAGTGCTTGTATTTAAAACTAAATAATGAAAACTATTAATCTTGTAGAGTTTGTCATGCATTAGTGCTTAATAACTTATTTGTAAAGATGCAATTCTAGTTAATTAGAATTTATTTTGTCCAACACTTATGTAGTGCTAATAATGTGCTGTAATAAGTGTAAGAAGAAGCTTTAAGTTTATAGGATTACTATTGGAATATAGTATAAGTCAAGAATTTCATAGTCATATTATTTCTTATTTATTTTAAGTGACATCTTGAAATATCAATAAAACAGTGTATTGTGTTGTAACTTTTAATTGTATGTAAAAAAATAATCCCCTTTCTATAAAAATAGGAGACAATTTTAAGTGCTCAAAAACCATGTATTTTTTTAATGCCATTGAATTTATAAGATTTTTTAAATCAAACTCGAGGAATTATTATTTTACTTTATATATTTATTTAGGACTTTTTGTATATATTTGTATAAACATGCTGTAAAAATTGTTAAAATATTATTTTGATTACTGTTTTCTTATGTTCTGAACATTCATTTGGTCATACCTTCAACAATGGGAAAATGTAAATAAAACAATACATTCCATTGTTCTACATTTGTTGGGATTTCAGTTTTGTTAATTTTTCATCCAAATTTTTTATGACAGTTGTTTTTTATGTTTGTATTAATAATCCGTTGCTTGGCAATGGGTTTAAATTATATAAAATATTGTTATAGTTTCTCAATTAATTAATATACTGATATTTCTGTGGATCTAGAATAGCATCAGAATTTGAGAATAATGAATGATAAATATTATAAAAGGATAGTAGAAAGTATGTCATGTTGGCGTACACTGATGCTCTCTTTCACCATTTCATTTGCAGTGAGGACATATTTGATTTGAATATTGTATTAAATTAAATAATTTAATTCCACGGAAACTGTGATAATAATTATTAAGACTATTGAGAATTTATTCAAATTTGCAATTAGTCGAAGGGACAGGTTAATTTTGATACCTCCAGCAGTTCTGACATCATTCCCTTATTCATTTAGTTGGTCCCTCCCTTGGCCACTAGTAGGCCCTGTGATAACAGAAAATGAGCCAGCTACCCACAATGGGGGCCCAAGCTCCACTTACCCTTCTACTTAATTGTCATCACACTGGAGATATCAGAGTGAACTCTAGCTAATTGAAATGTTTTCCTACTTTAATTCATTGGAGCAAGCACAGAAGCTCTCCTGTGAGTTGGGCTTACTTCTATTTTAATTTAAATTATTATTTGACAAGAAACATATTGAGTTTAATATGCCATTAGTCATATAATATTAAATAAATTGGTAATAAATTATATTTTATATTATAAAGTGGTTGTGTACTGAATTATAGTTACAATAATCTTTCAGGTTTCTGGTGTAATATTTATTGCATGTGGAACATGGTATAGAGTTTCATTTGGCAAGATGTTGGAGCTATGCCCTTATTTAGAAGTTCTTCCGTTAGTTTTGATAATTCTTGGCATATTCATCTTGACAATTGCTTGTACAAATTGCAGTTTTTTTGAAAAGCCAGTATTTTTGTACATTGTAAGCACATTAATCCTGTAAATAAAATCAATGCAATGTCTACATAATTTTATAATGTGAATTAATATTAAATATTTAAAAATATTTAATATTTTACAGTTTGGTATCTTACTTTTGTTGCTCTTTTTGATTGAAATGAGTTTGGGAATTTTTGCAACGTATAATGAAGTATATATAAGCTCATCAGTTTTTAAATTATTGAAGATACACATGCAAAACTATGTGAATATCACTCATGACAAATATATGGATTTTATTCAACTGGAGGTTAGTGTTGATTATTACATAATGTTCAAACTTACCACACATTCAATGTGATAAATATTGTGCCTGATTGAATACTTTTAACTAAATTTAAATTGATGAATGAAAAACAAGCATAAGATACAGACAAATTATTTTTTTCAAATCTTAGTTATTATTGTTAATTGTTTAAATAGAATGAACTTACAGAAATTAATTTGGATCTGTTACAAAGGTGAGTTTTTTTTCACTTTTCGAATGATGTACCAAAAGTACTTAGTACAATGCATTGTAAACAGCCCATATACAACTTCCACATTTAACTAATTCAATGTTTTCAAACCACTTACACTTTATACTACAATTTCCATCTACCATTCCAAATTCTGACAAAATTAGAAGCATCTTTTGAATATTATTATGATTTACTCATAAGATTTCATGTTGGTCTTAATTTTTATCTTTCCCTCTATAAAGTTAGTCAATTTCATGTGACATTAAATGTCTGAGTTTGGATGATTATTTTCAGTATAACTGCTGTGGTATATATGAGCCACTGGACTGGTTGAAGACCAGCCTTGAACAGGTACCCATCTCATGTTGCAAGGAATCTTACTGTGACCCATCAATATATGAAGATATAAATACAACTGTAAGAAAAAAGATAATAAAAGTAGAACATTTTTTAACAGCATTTGTTTTCTGTGTAATTTTGCCTGATGCTGATATGCACTGAATTAGAACAATTAAACAAATTAAATTTAATTTTTTATAATATTGGAATTAAACTGAAAAACAAATTTCATATAACTGGAAGGACATCATGTGCAATACTATTATATACTCTGGTGTTAATGGAAATTCAAAGTTTTTAATTAGTTTAACCTATTTGGGCTAAAAGGGATAAATATTATATCATTAATTGTCTGTATGTGGGGAATGTAATCATGAAGCGTGATCTTTAGTAAGTTTCTTATTACCTCCAGAATGCTATAAGGATAGCCAAAAGTGTGCGGTTTCTGTTTTTATGCCAGCCATAAGTATATCTGTTCTGTTTCAGCACAAAAAGGGAAATATCTTGTCAGCGGAACCTTAAAATGGATTCTGCTCTGTTCCTATCCTCTGCTATTACTTTCCTTAAATATCCTTTATTCTATATGCAGTTGTGTTTATTTGATTTTATACTTGGTATCACAAGGTTTTGTTTGTACAGGGTTGTGGGGAGAAAATTGTTGAATATCTCGTTATGGATTCTTCAGTAATTTCACTCCTGATGTTATCAGCTTCAGTTATTCCGCTGATTGGTGCGATGCTGTTTTTTTGTTTGGCATTTGAGAGCTTTAACCAATATTGAATGACAATTGCATAGTTGTGACTGGGAGTAAATCAGAAAGATATTATAAAAATGACGTGCGTTTTTAACCAACGTGTAGTTTAACCGACACAATAAAAACTACCTAATCCGTGGAATATATATTTTTTTGTATTACAATTTTTACATGTATATAATACATATGTGTGTGTACATTGTAATTTACATTGTGCAGTGGATGGGCAATAGAGGAGAGTGACTAAAAGAGCTAATTAGGATGAAAAGTAAGACGGGAATGGAACTTAAGGAACCGGGATTTTGCGACTTCGTCGACCGTTGGCATGTAGAGGTCATGATGAATCGTGTGATTGGAAACATACCAGGGTGCATTAAGGGTGGTTCGGAGGACTTTTGATTGGAATCTCTCGATGCAGACCCCTATAGTTCGATTCCATATGTCCACGTAGTTTCAATTTGGTTTTGTGAATTGTAAATTTGTTGTCTAATATTAATTTGGATGTCCGTTTCAGTATTGGTCTTAGTAGTCTTAATTTTAAGTCTATTCTTTTGAGTCGAGTATGGGGATTACATATTACTCGTTTGTCTAAGTGGAGCCCAAGGTAGCGAATCTGCTGCTGGGTGGAGACCCAGGTCAGATACCTTCGATACGACACAATGTTTCATGTGCTTGACAAGACCAAAGGAGATGACACGGGTAGACCTAAAGGCTGGTCACAGAGTTTCCGTAGCTAGTTAATTTCTGTCTCGAAATTGTGAATTTGCAACAAATATTAAAATAAAAATCCGTAAGCGTTGAATGAAAATATTTCTGTAACGCTGGTAATATATTTATCTGGATGTTTGGGCATCATTAGTAATGAAATAAACCTTGGTGTTTTAGAAATAATACTCGATTACGAAGAATAATGATAACTGGTGCAGCTCGTTTACCCGACCCCAGAAGCAATTCCGTTGTTTGTAAGATACAGTTACTAATTCAAAAAAGAAAACCCCGACTAAGGGATATTATCGTCGGGGAGGTTGTAGGGAGGGGGTTGGAGGGATGCGCAGTGTGCCGGTCGCCTAGCGACGGGAGTCAACAACGGGCCCACCCCCTTGCCCTCACCCCGTCAATAGGGACAACCCCGGCTGATAGATAAGCCAGTGTTGTGCCGGCGGTCCGAGGGTGAACTGGTGGCCGGCTCTGGCGCGTGTGCTTCCGGCTGTTGGCGCCTTCCCACCGGCTCTCATGATGGGCACGCAGAGGGTCGAGGGCCGGCCTAGGGCCCTCACGGAGACCGACCTCGCTTCCCTCTGCTCACTCCTGGAGATTACCACCATGCCCAGACTACACAGGGAACACCATCATCATACCACCCATCACATTGCGGCAAGTAGACCGACGGGGAAATTAGACGTCACTAACTTTGCAAGTTCTTGCTCGAAGAGAGTGTTCTCGAATGAATAAAAAGTCCATGTATTATTGTAAAAATCTTCTATAGATTTTCACACGGTATTTTCACTTTTTATTTCCGACAAGTTTTTGTTTCGGTTATTCGTGAACGAATAAAGGATACTGGAGAGAAAATAATTTCTCTCCACTTCACTCTATTTTATGTCTGACGCGTACGTTTATTATAAGTTTAGTGACGCTAAGTGAAGAACTCTGTAAAAATGAATGTAAATCTACATGTAATATAAATGTAAAGTAAAAAGACTTGCGAAAATACTTAGCTCCGACAAAGTTCCTAAGGTAAATCCAATAGGCTCCAATAGGAAAAGCGAACGTTGACTTATGTTCCCGAATTTCTCCATTCTGTTCCAAATTTGAGATTTGCGTATTCATCAGACCGGTAAGCCGTAATGTTTGCTTAGTTTGGCGATTGTTTAAATACTCGTTTTATTTCGTACTGATTATTATATGGAAGAATAACAGGAATGGTTATCGTGAACCTGAAGATAGATAACGCTGACTCGTTTTTCTAGAAAAAATATGCACAGTTGGGAAATCGACTCCTTTTAATTACCTCCAGCAATAAAATTAATTTCGAGAGTCGTATCGAAATTCCAATGTTCAATTTTATGCATCGGTCGATAGCGTCTACCGCAGAACTGAGTGTAGCGTGTAGTCTGTGAAAATATCACATAGCCTTCAGTCGGAATGCAATCCGGACGAAAAAACGAAATTATTCGACGGAAGAAAACGTAAAACGTTTCCCCCTGTCTCGAGTTCATTACGAAACGATGCGACACCGAACAATAAGAGGCCATTCTTAAGACCACTTGTCATCTGGGACTGAAACATTCAGATCGTTGGACAACAGGTTGTTGCTAAACTAAATTATATGCTCGATTGGAAGGAATTCGTCTGTCGGTCTCGACCGGTTTCTGAGTTTCTGCACGCGATCTGGCAGGCGCGACAGGTTTGATCTACTATTCTGTGCCTCAGTAACTCAATACACATATATCAATAGCTTCACAGATCTATTGTTCTTCACTTTATCGAGCGAATGTCAAGGACCGAGTTCTTCATAAATTTTGTAGAAGCCCCGAGATATTTTATTAATCGCGAGTGCTGGAACTGTTTTTACTCTGTGCCCACAAATCGAAAAAAAAAATATTCTGCTGGGTGGAACTCTTAACTATAGATGTGGAAAGTACGAATTGCCGCCATCGCAATAAATAATTATCCAAAAAATTACCTCCCTCAAAACATTTCGGAGTAGGAATGAAGAGGAATTAAAATTGCAATCGCGATATAATAATATAATTGCAAATAAGATCACGAAGATTAGTAACTGATTGTTCGCAATTAGGCGGTCATTAGGGCCACTGTTGTACTCCCGCCTGTCTACCTCTGCGCCCGACCGACTCCTGATGCATCGGATACGGGACCCGCATTACACGCTAACACCAATACTGAACCCAATAACCCTCCGCCCGATTTCCTACCCCGTACACCGGCTATACATCCCCCCGACATAATTACCTTCCTCCTCCGGTTAACTACTACAGCGTTACGGGATACTCGACAGTGTTTAGCCCATTAATAAAAGAAAATAACTTCATAAGGGATAAGGTAGAGGCACCTTTTAATTACTACATCAAGATTATTGTTACTAGGCTGATAGCCCGACTAAAATGGCCTCGACAAGAAACCTCAATATAAAATATGTACAGCAGTAAATAAGAGTTAAGTTGGTATCACTTTATCAAAATCGAAATGAATTGACCTTTTTCAACTACGAATCAATGTTCGCAGTTTGGCCTTATACATTTGTACGATGATACAGGGAGGACATTTGGGGTTGGAACAGAATGATAGAGCGCATATTGGGGCACTAAGCCGCCATTTGGACCTAAGCGGATGCTGCCGGCAAAGTTTCGAGAAAATGGTTATATCGATCACATTTCAAAAGGGGTCAGATCTTCTTATCTGGCCCCTTGGCAAAGAATCGCTTTTCCCGATTCCATCCGGCAAGCGATAAGGAGACGACGAGATAAGGTTTATCGTAATCGGGTTAGTCTGTGTTAAATAAATGTAATGCTCGTGCAGCTCAGTGCCCTATTTTCCCGAATCGTGATATTCCGGAAAGCTAGTGTTATTTTGGTGCCATTTCAAATCTTAAAAAAAAAACGTGTTCGTACCAAATATAATTCATAGTTTATTGGTTCGTTAGTCTCCTTACTTGATTGATTTTGTCGCGAAGTGTAGGAAAGGAGCATTAGCGGCCCGAATCGGTGGGCCACCATTTTCAAATTAACCCGTTACGTCCCCAGATCGTTTCGAAACGGCGATGCATTAATAAACTGTTTCAACTATTGTTCAATTACAGGGATAAGTCATTTGTGATTGCCAACCGGACAGTGAAGTATTAGAACCGTCGGGAGCGGAGAATAATTAACTTTGGATTGTCTGGGGCCGAGTGTTGTTAGATGAGATTTTTATATTTTTGTAAGCCTATGAATTTGTCTTCAATGTTCTGCATGTCGAAATATTATTGGAATGAAACGATATATCCGATTGAATTGACGAAAGAAATTTCTTTCGTCAAAAAGAAAGACTTTCATTCTATGAAATGCCCATATAAATTCAATTTCCTCGAGTCCCGTTTATTTCTATCGTTCTCAAATTTTCGGCATTTCGGTCGGAAACGGCGTGGATTTATAAGCCGCCGTTCGGACATTTATCTTAAACTCGCCCCCGCCCCAACCAGCCCCCTCATGCGATCTAGCCCTGTTTGAGTCTTCCCATCACGTACGGGGCTTACATCTGCGTTTCAGTTAATTCCACAGCGATTGGCCTAACAACAACGAAAAAAATAAATAAATTCTAGGTCTCTTTTTTGTTCCCACTCTGTGTTTAACCCGGGGGTGCGGTTACGTTCCATGTTCTGGTATTGGACTCCTTAAAACCGACATGCGCACAGACCCCACACCCCTACAAACGAAAGTTTTAAAACCAGCGAACTATAGTAATATAGTTTACGTGATGGTCCATTAAAGTGGTATAGTTCTGTCATGTTTCGATACGATAAGTGTTTAATGAAAATACAAATGATTGAAAAGAATATTAAAGTACGTCCTTAGCGTTAGTATTACTTGTATGAACATAAGAATAGTCAGTTCTAACACCACATAGACTCTATACACTGTTGAAATTTTGTTCGGTTTTATTTGTTAAAACTGTTAACTGTTTATATTTCGATAAATATATTCATTCTTATAATCAACAGGAAACTATTCACATTATGAAGAAGCAATATCACTAAAATCCATTTTCCTCTTTCATCCTGAAAGGAGGCGGTAAGGGCGTTGGTTCCAGTATATTGCCGTTGGGGCGATACACGCCAGTAGGGGGTGATTGGAGATATATAACCGCCTTTCAGAAGGGCTGGTAGGGAATATTTTTTAACCGGCTGGTAGGACGATAAAATCGGTCACTCCTCACCGATTTTATGGTATCACTTTATGGCTGGGAGCGGCGGTAATCGTGTTCCTAGCAGGGGGTGTGTGTTGGGCGGCCGCCCCCTCACTCTTATCGGGGTTCAATCCGATCTCACGTCGGAGGGGAAGGTGTTACTACTTATAATACACAACTTGTGGGGGGGATACAACGCCTCCGTAAGAGGAGTTGGTGATCGGACGTATCGTTGAACTGTGTATTGGAATAGACACTATTCTATATCGGACTACCGTTATGTTCTACATCCACTAACAAAAGGGCACGTTGACTGTCATATTGTATTGAAAAACACATATAAGACCATATATGCACGAATTATTTTTTGTTAAAGTTTATGTATTTTAATGCGTTTTATCTGCTTTGTGTGCTCTAATCTCGCTGAGCTGTTTGCAACATTAAACGGAATAATCTTGCTTAATGTACTTAGGCACTTAAATAAGGATATCAAGTTATAATATTACACAATTGTGTCACTATCGAAACTAAAGACGGATATTAAAGTTGTGACTGTGACCCGTTTCGCTGTGACCTAGTTGCGTGGCTGAGGAGAACCGGAAACGGTTTTGTTTGCCTTCCTCCTACGACCGTCCCTTACCCCCCGATTGGGAATGGGCACTTATACGCCATGTTTCGATGTATCAACTGTCATGTATTTAACTGGAAAAGGTTCGATTTTCTGGTTAAAGTCAAGAATTTTATCGCCCACCAAGGATTGGCAATGATGTTTTCATTTATAATATTAATTATATTTTTCTGTCATCTGTTGTAGATTTTACCTTTAAATAGGTTTGCAGATCTGTAAAATTCTGATAGTTGGGCTCAGCCTAATTGCCGCTTAGTCTTGGGCGGCTTACTTAATACATACTATTATTAAGTGTAACATATAGCATTAACATTAGCATTTGTAATGGTTCTCATAATTGTTATTATTGTTCCCAGACACTTGTTACTTCCTATAATGGGCCCAGCTCTGTGATTCAGTGTAATACGTTCCCGGAGCGGCATAAAACTCATCCCGATTTGCCTTTTGTAACGCCCTATCAGTTTATTGAGTCCGATACTCCGTGACGGAGCTGTACCGGGGCCTATCAGACTTAGCAGCGGTTTTAACCTTTCCCTTGTGACACTGAGCGGCGTGTCCGATCGCTCTGCAGGGCCTCTCGTTCTGCTAAACCCGAACGGCATATCGGGGCCGACACGAGACCCCATTAGTCCCCCTGTCGGGCCGCCATCACACAATCATGTCTCATGCCCAGCCTCGCTTCCACCGACACGCCTCTAACTTACATAATTATACGGCGGATTAACCGCAATTACACTTTCGAATATCCGCCTGTTGTATATGGGAAAACAAAGAAGATTAACAGGCTCCGAAATAGAACGTGGAAGGTTCGAATATGAACGAAGAAAAGTTGAAAAACAAGAGGAAAAATTGTGAGCGCATTCAGTTTATAAGGTCGGGGAAAGTTTTTGCGATGCTTCCTGGTACTTTATTTCGCCGAATTTTCTATATAGATAGTGAGTGGCAGTGAGCGCGAACGGGGCCGCGTAAGAAGAATTTGCCCGCAGTTTCTAGCTATTTTATTATATTGCGTGTATAGGGCCGCGGCGAGGGCCCCGCAACCCCGATATTCCCCGTTATCTCGTCCCGCGGTCGGATGAGCCCCAAAGGGCTCTTATTTATCCGTGCGTTTAATCTGTTTCTCAACCCTCATGGACTTTCTAAAAAGCAACATTTGCAATAAATTCGAAAACATTTAAGTAAAATAAATATAACACATGATGAAAGATATTTCTCATTAATAACAAATCGGGGTGCTTCATTATTCACATATTATATCCCTTAGCGTTTTAGTGGTGGGGTGTGTAACTGAACTTAATTGGAACTTAGATTAGGCAATATCACATTTATGGCTGAATACCTGGACCGGATAAGGTAGACTTTTGAATTTTACACTTCGCCACATATCCGATACATCTGGCGATGTATTGATTAGACACACCTGAAGCCGTATATCTCTGGCCATTTCTAATTATTCGATATCGGTTCAGGGTAATGTACGGCCCGTTCTGGACATTGTCTGCGGTTCAATGTAATATCAGAATTATAGAATCGAATAGTTGCCGAAACTCCGGTGAAGTCCGAGACTACTATGGACAGACATTATGCAGCACTGAATACACACAAGCTATTAATCATAAAATAAATCACATCTCCAATAGGGGTAAAGAAGAGTAGGTGGTTCAGATAGAACTTTATGGGAACTGGAACATCGAGGGTGTTAAACCAAGTAATAAAGTTCCCGATTTATAACCGTTTCGGCTGAACTATCTACTCACCAAAATCACCGTTTGACAGTTTTTATTTATTTCAGGATGAATAGCTTCGTTTAATTAAGAATTAAACGTATAATAATAATCGTAATTTATATATGGATCAACATTTTTAGATCATGACCTAGAACAGTGTGTATAGGAGTAAGTGTAGAAAATGTTTTTGCTGAATTAGATTGTACTAATTCTAACATATATTATTCCATCATTGGTGCTCTTTGTATACAATTTTTCATTTGATGAATAACATTAAGGAGTAGAGATATTTTATATACAATGTCCTTCTGTGTATAACAATACATTTACGGCTAAAAACAGGTTTTCACTTCCTTAAAAATTTTAAAATCAGGGTCTCCTTCTGGCTGAAATTCCTTATTATCCTCTTGCGGATTTAAACTAAACTTTTTTCGTTCTTTTCGCTTACACAAACTAATTCCAGTTTCTGCAGCCCAAGTGTTTTGCAACTCAAAACCCTAACTTCTTACAGGCTAACTTCTGTAGAACTTTCTTTCAGTTTTTAAGTTCTTGTATTCTTGGCTCTTGGCCAAGAAAAGAACTTTTACAAAATATTAAATTTATTTCTTTGGAAAATTTTTTCCTTAGAAACAAAATCGACTGTTTTTGAAAAATATCGCTTGTTTTTGAATTTAGCGTTTGGTAAAAAATGGTACAATCTTTTTAAAAATAGGATCACTGTATTTATCATTATACTGAACAAAATCCGTAACATTGTGAATATCACAATGATTAATTTGCAGTAGTACGATAGTTTTGACAACTCTATCTGTTGTGGAAATTAAGTAAATTTATTTCTTCCCTTGTCGACGGAGTTCATTTCCCTTACTCAGCCTGTACTGTGGGCCATTGGGGCAGGCATTTGCTCGGCTTATCGTTACATCACAACTCAGAGTTCGGTCGGAGGAAGCCCCGTCTCGGCTTCCCATTAATTAAACGTACAACAGCGATCGAGTTTCTTCGCATTTTTTTAGTCGTTTCTGCACATAAGTGTTGCCTGTCTTCAGCATTCAGGGAACACCCCTAGGAAAAAGTCAATAATAATAAGAAGCTTCGAAAACTGGAAAAATTGAAATACATAGTGCTGACCGACATTCATAGTTTTCCCACAGACACACAGCTTCCCAGTTTCTTTGTTTTATGATTTCTCCTCATTTGAAAATGTCAACAGAAATAAAAATATTATTCGTTTGAATGTTTGGTACCTTATGATTGTTATTTTAATGGTAAGACAATTTTTAAATTCCGCCTTTTTGGTGAATCCTTTTTTTAAAATTTACCCTCTTTTATATACAATCAACTAAGTTATAAGTACAATTGCGGTGTGTTTATTATTGAACTTACAACAGCCATTTAAAATGATAGGCGGCACACTAATAGGGCACATTTGTCTGCCAGACTGTGGGCAATAACCGACCTCATTTCGTTTAGATCGGATGGATCACCGGGGAACGCGTCAATTTCACTCTAATTTGAGCCCTGGGATAGTCCGACCGCGCTCTGGACCATAACGCGGGATAATTTAATTCTGTTATAGAGAGCAGTGCGGTAATGAAGTCCAGACAGATACGCCAGTGTAACTATGTTAGATGAGTGACGATTCAATGCCCATTGGGTAATTTGATTCCACAACTTGAATAGGTATCACTGATAAGAAATATAAATTCCAGATAGACTATTCTTGATTTAGACAAGGCAAGTAGTTATTATACGGGAGAATTAGGTAGCTAAACATAACAAAATTTGCCTGGGAAAAGGTTTTTGCATTACCCAAAAATGACACTTCATTCGTGCATCATGCATTCATCCAACTCAATGATTAGATCCTACGCTAGACCGCTTCGGCTTCCAGCATCCTAACTGTTGCCAATCCACAAGAACAACAGTAAAAGTAGGTTGGTCGGTCGGCTCCAAGCCCTCGCGGACCACATAAACGTATCTTAAGAGAACAAATCATTACTAATATAATTAACACGCGTATATGATTTTCAATTCGATTGAAACGAAACAATGGTTGCTTTTGAACTGGTAATTGACCCGGTAAATCTCGTCGGCCCAAAGGGATTTCCGCTTCGCGAAGCGGAAGTTGAAGAAATAAGGAAGAGGAGAAAGAGGAGAGGAGGCGGGTAGTATTATAGCGGGTGAGGGGGGGATGCTGGGCGGCGTGTACTGTACCCGTCTCTCTCTCTCTCGCTCTTCCGTATCGATTCACCCGGCATTTTCACAGGGAAATAGGTCAGCCCGGAGTCCGTGTATTAATTTTCTAGCCTTCTCCACGCCGCGTTTCCCCGCATTTCCGCGTCTACCGTCTAAAAGCCGGGAATATCGGGCGTTGAATTTAGGTTGGGCAGCGGAGGTGAGGGAGGGGCCGGCTTTGAAATGGGGCTTCAGACGCGGGCGGAGACGTCGTACATTTCGCCGATATTGTATTGAACACTCGGGTCCGGTTACTCTGCGAAAAATCCTTCGGATGGAAAAAGAATCTAAAGCGTCGTATATTTCGTGTGTTTCTGTCTCCTCTCGCTGGTTTCGACTTTCGCTAGACCGGTTTCGGCTGCTCGCCATCATCAATAGCGGTGTCACTTTGCCACTTTGGATGGTTTTTGGGAATCCTCCCTGCACTGTTTCTGTCATTTGTACTGTGGTGGTTGTCTGATTGTCCTGTGTATGTCCTGTGTAACACCTCTACTGAAGATGGGGAGCAGCCGAAGCCGGTCTAGCAAACAGTTATAGCTAAATTGTAGGGACTGTAATTTTAATTTAACGTCCATAATATTTGAAATTTCGGAATGTTCTTTGTGTGTAGTTCTTGTATTCGTGAATTAATTTTTGCCCACGTTTGTAACCTCAATTAGGGTTTTTAATTAAAAACGACGGACTGAAAGATAGGGACAAACAGACCGCCTAACTGACTGGTAGGTCAACTTACCGGACCAATTAACCCTGACTGAAACTTAACCTTCATTATGCTTAATTACACTCATTCGCATTGTTTGATTGAGCGCGGTTTAATTATAGCATTCTAATTGTAATAACCGTAATCATATGTACATGGTCTTTGTTCACCTGAATCAGGGTTACTGTGTACATCGTAAATCAGGTGAAATTACCTTATAATTTACGACTGGAGGCTGGAACAAATACATCAATGCAATTAGCACGAAGCGAATATTAATTTAAAATTTTGGCAAACATGGTCATTAGTGGAAAATGAGTGGATCAACTAAGGGGTATTTCCACCAGTTTGAATAGCAATTGTTATGCCACCTCAAAAACCACACCGAACCACGTAAACCATAATTCTCCATAATATGCCCTCCTAATTGCCTTTCGATATTCCCAATAATTTTATTGCTGCATCATCTCCTCCGCCAAGTGGAGTGTCATGACATCCTAAACCATCTAGCGTATGTAAAAACCACCACGTATTTTTTCCCCGTTTTTATTAAAGTGACTAAATTATAACACTTTTAATTATTTATTGATAAGTTTATAGTTTATTTCAATTAATCCCATCGATTATTTCGACATTTTGTATATTATTTTTACATTTGACTGTCTCGCTGTAAAGTAAACGTTGAGTCTAAAATAGTCCGGTGGGCCAAAGCCGAGTGTCGAGCGGTGTTTTTCCTCTCCAGATATAGGTCGGCTACGAGTTGGAGGTCATTCATTTTCGTCCGGTCTTTTCCTTGTTTATCATTCGAAGGTAAGAAATTCCCCGAATAACGGACCAATTGTCCGTTATATTTGTCGAAGAGGCAATAAGGCTGAAAATGGTAGAGGTTAATTCATTCGGAAATGTACGACGGTTTGCCCGAACGGGCTTTTAATTGTAGCTGCGGGATAGAGTGTAAATCTCTCCGCTTTTATGCTCGAAAATATCGGTCGCACGAAACCGATCCGGCTAATTGTAACAAATGTGAAAGGCCCGGTAAGTTTCATCGTCCTCATTAAATTATACACGGCGGAGAGCAATTCGATTATTTTCAGCTGCGACTGAGAGGCCGTCTGTTCTCATCCAATAAATTGAATAGGGCCGGTGGGGTAATAACAGGGCGGAGGGATATCGGTGAGGCGGGGCCGACGGGCTGATGTTGAGGACTGTGGCCGGGCCGTGTGTGTCGCATCGGATTGGGCACGGTGGCCGACCATTAGTTCCGGCCGGCACCGCTCTCACGGCTTCGCCCGTCCACCCTTCACCAAAACCAGCTTTAAACATCCGTGTTAGTCTTTGTCCCAACCACCGGCACCGGCACAGCAGTTTCGGCTCCCTGCCAGCCTTCCATTTCGGGGCCGATGAACGCACCCGCGTCGGCACTGGTCGATGACTGAACTTCAATGCGGTTTGAGGGCTGCATACTTTTATGCAGGACAGTATGCTCTGTAATTAATACTGTAACGAGGAACTTAGCGGACTAATAAACTATCAGACATGCTGTATAACAGGGTCATATGAAGAAGACAACAAGTCGTTTTTGGCGTTTCAATCTATCGTTTTCAGCTCGTTAAATAACAATGACGACTGATGAATTCGAATTATCAGAATTTTATTACAAATTTTATTGGAAGAAGGAATTATTCGTAATGTGAAGCAACCGTGCGATAAACTCATTAAATAATAACGTAACATATTAACTACAATACAATAATAATAAGTACGTATTATTTTATTGTTATTCCTCGCGGTTAAGAACTGGATACAAAGTATCCGTTTCCTCTTCATGATGAAAATAGCTTCGCTTAATAATTATTTACTAATGTATATTTAATGTGTAAACTTTATTTGAGAATTATATTGTGTGGTACTTTTCTTCCACTATAATATTAAGTGTTGGCCTGAGGTTAGTAAGGAAAGAACTTCTATTTTCATCCCTTACCGGAAACATTAAAAAATAATATCCAGTCGCGTAAAAAGGATGGAAAAGTCGAAATCCAGACCGACCTCTGTTTCTGCACGAGAAATTGTTTTTTAACCGACTGAATAACTGGTTTATGAAATTTCTGGCATTATATTTTTCCAGCCCTCCTCTTTCCTGCTCCCCGCCACAGCGAGTGAAACGCCCCTTTCTTCATTTAAGAGGCGCCTTTTTCCTGTCTCGGATATTCTAGGTGTAAATGCAGCCTCCCGGCGAAGGGAAAGTTCTTTGTTAAGGGGTATTTCTTCGCCGGCCGCGGCGGTCCTTTTTCATTGGGGCTGCCGTTTTAAGCCGGAGGCGGGCTTTAATGCGGGCCGCCGCTGGGGGCAAGTGGCTATTTACCTCAACGCGCCCCCTCCATCTCGTCGCCCCTTTTGTTTTTTTTTTTGATTCTGCCAAGGAAATTAAAGAGTCTCCCTCCCTTTTCGCCGGTTTAAGCTAATATCCTGGCCCTATTCCAAGTAAGCCTCCCTTTCGACTTGGAAACTTAACATGCGCCTCAGGATATCGGTTTGGACATGGAGCGGGTCTCGAGCGAAATGTCAATTGACCACATACTTCAATACCATAGGAAATCAGAAAGTGAGTAGTTTTAATAAGAATTTTATAAAGGTGTCATTATATGGTTGTATAGATAGTTAGAACCAATCATTTTAGCCTTAAGTAAATAAATTAATTTAAGTTATATATAGAATACATTTAAACAATTCGTTCGTCTCTCTTCGCATGTTAATTTAAACGAACATAATACCCCAGAGCTTAGTAAACTCAAATATGTAAATAAAAATGCGTTGTTTTATTATTGGATTGTGTGACATTAACAGGTATATAGATAGATGACCGTAATATTGTAACGATAAAACCAAATACTCATTAGGAATCACTAATCGCATTTAATATGCTAGTATGTTGAACGCTAAACCTAATAGTGTCCCAGGTGAGATGGTTGGGGGGGGGAGGGGGAAGGGCTCGTGTTTTACAGCTTTATGAGGGATGGCGCTATGTTGCAGTCAAATTCCCTCGGGGAGTGTGTAAGCCGGAGTTGAGATAGGGATCAGCCCCACGGTTCAGTCGATGCCCCGTCAAAAGTCGACATAAGCCCCCAACAAGATTTGGCCGCCGGCTGTAATGAGCTTTCCCAAGCCCCGAGAATAGATTACAACTTAAGTTGTGCACATCAGCGCTCAGACTTCCGTGCCCATATATCATTCAGTTTATCTCTATAAGCTTGACTCCAAGGCATTGTCCAACAATTTATACGAATAACATTTACTTTAAACCATAAAAATCCCGCGTTAAAAAAGGTACCTGTACATTATTTATAATTTTAGTTCTCTCGCATAAACTGACTGTACTGCTGAATGCTCGAGATAAGGAAATCGTCAAGCATTATGGATATTTGACATTATATTCTATATAATCGGATATTTATCGCCTATTTCATTGATTTCGCTAAAATTCAGAAATCTGAAAGCTCGACTCAAGTTTAGAGGATTCAGAAAAACAATTGAAAATACTGTGAGATTGTTTTTTTATCAAAGGTTAGTTCTATTTATACTATTGCATGTGATTTCAATAGAACTGAGTTTGGCCTTCAGAAGTGTTGTCCGTCCGTGGGAATGAATTCCAATTATGGTAGATAATGGAGTAACGCATTACGGGATCGATAAATCAATAACTTAAAATTAGAATTCCTATCTGGATAGCACAGGCGGCAATTAACAGGCGCGCCAACTTTCAATTGGCGGTCCGTAGTAAATATTACTAAAGTTAGATTACAGAGTGTTTAACTACCCCCGGCGGCCATTTGTTTTGGCCCCAGCGCCAGCAGGGCGTTTCAGAATTACACCAATATTTCCGACTGGAGTCCTAACAACGCTGCATTGACTCTTATTTTTTTTATATTTTTTTTAATTGTCAAATAAACGTTTGGGGACCATCATCACTTATTGAAATTCTGGAGCAGTACTGTTTGTTTAGTCATATAATAAATAGGCTGTGTCGGCTGCCGATGAACCATTCTGTCAGCTATCCTTTTGTACAAACATGCCAATAAACTTGAATAATCCTGTATTTCTAGTGCAGAGAATATTGCTATAATTATCATCCGGAACACTGTTATTAAAACATGGAAACCATTCTGGCGTCGCTGCCGTATCGTCTAGGACTAGAATAGGATGGATGCGGAGTCGACACTCGAGTTGAGCACGACTGGTGCCTGCCCATTGTCCAGGGATCTGGCGGCCCTCCCGAACAGCGCATTGTCGAGTAACGAGGTTTAAATCCGGGCATTGTTCACCGTGAACCCGAGCGGTTTCGGCGCTGGCCATTATTAAACAATGTCTCCGCGTTTGAACAATCTAAATCGGCGAAACGCGGGGCGGTAAGGCGTAGCTGCCGGAAGACAATGGCGGTCCACATCCTTCTTCTCCGCAGTCACCGAATAATATCGTAATTAATTTAACTGACCCCGCGATTTGGACCCTCGTCTTAGGCTCTTGACTTACCTGGCTTACGTAAGATGTAAAATAATTTGTATTCGTCATATATACATTACTCTGTGGCAGTAGTTATTAAAAATATTCGCAAATAATATATCAATAAATAATATCTATCTATTTTCTACGGTAAATATTCAATCAATTAACTCTTATCGATAAGTATTTTTACTTCCTTTTATCGTCTTACCTTTGCTTCACGATTTATTGCGTGGGAGAGTTCATCGGAGCCGATTTTTAAACAAAGGAGTTTCTGTAACTGTGAAGCGTTAAAGATTCTTTTATCCTTTAATACACCGAAACTCCTTCTCTCTCCCTCCTTCCCCCCGCACGCCCCCTTAAATCGAAAATAACGGATTTCCACCCCCGAAAAGAATAGAAAATATCCCTTTGTTTATCACCTGTTCGGTTTTGCTGTTCCGCTGCGGGGCCAAAGTAGCGGGCGAAGTTTATAAGCCGGGAAGTTCTGCACGGAATTTATCTGCACCGCGGCTCTCCTGGGATAAAAAGTTCGGTGTCACGAGAAGTTTCTGTCGCCGGAATTGGCACTACCCCCTCCCCCTTACCCGAAACTCGAAGTCCTCACGTGAAACAGAGTAAGGAAAAAATAATGAAAGAATACATTCTCTTTTTTTTCGGACTTTCCTCGAAGTTATTGAATTGTATAATACAAGCCAGTAAATATGAACAAATTAGTGAATTGGTTTTCACTGATCTATCTGCTCATTTACTGGATCAATTTACTACTATTTATCATGTATATAGTTTTTTTATACATTATTATTATTATTATTATTTACTATTATCGATATACACTGTAGAACACCTCAGAAATAACTCTGACAACAAATTAATACTGTTCGTAAAAAGTGCATTGAGGCATTGAGACGGCGCTTCCGAGACCAGACCCGCACGACTGAGGCGCTATGCGTGTCTAGCCGAGCCCGCCGCACTGGCCGGCGCTGCGGAAAGGGGCCGCCCGACATGCTCATTAGAGATACACACACACAGACACACAGACATCAGTAGGAGGCGGTCAGTAGCCGATTAAACCCAGCCAACCTCATATCATGCCTCATATACGTGACCATTGGTCGAGGGCCGATTTCCCCACTTGACGAACGGACACGCGTAAGAATATCTGCCATGAACCGGCCCTCATACTTGATTTACTCCGCTTTACTACAACTATGCGCGCTATAATTTCCTTCGTTATCATCAACAATAACCGTGAATTAACAACATTTATCTGTACCTCACTTGGGGGATTAAAATCACGACTATACGTTTCTAGCATTTCTAACCGGGATTTCCCTACATAGGTAACAGCAATTATTCGAACAATACGTTATCGAAAAAGAACCACGAGAGTATCATGCATATTTATCGAGAAACAGCTACATTTACTTATACCTGTCGCAATAATTCATTTTACCGTCGAAATTTTAGACAAGGGGAGTATTATATCTGTAGTAGTAGTGGGATATTTACATTATTACATAATTACGGTTGATGTATAACCAGAATATTCTTACATTTTTACGCCCGAGATATAGGGCGGCATCGGAGTATGACGTAATGTCCAACAGTGGAAGTGGCTTCCGTTCACCGCTGTCCGTGGGACAAACGTGAATTACCCGATGCTCTCCTATAAATTGCTTATTTCTGGTTTTGACATCGACAATTCATAAGCACGCACCGGTGCAGAAGGAGGCCGACGTTACGACAATAGGGACATTCAAGACTGTGCCATTCACAAAAACATCACAACAGCGTTATAATCCGACACAATAACCTTGCGTAATA
The DNA here is from genome assembly GCA_019843655.1 of Lethocerus indicus. Classification (NCBI taxonomy): domain Eukaryota; kingdom Metazoa; phylum Arthropoda; class Insecta; order Hemiptera; family Belostomatidae; genus Lethocerus; species Lethocerus indicus. The sequence goes on along the minus strand of JACDQD010000005.1, from coordinate 21,120,097 downwards.
ACAGATGGTAGCATTAGGATAAAGAATTGGGACTTTCATGAGAAATTTTAAGGAAACAAATTTTAAATAAAACTTTCACCAGGATTTCATTAACCACAAATTAGACCTAGGGGATGTTATGTTTAAGTTCCAAAATTAATTGATTATTATACTATAATGGAAGAGTGTCATTAATAACTTTGGAAACCATTAAGGAACAGACAACTGTGAAAGGTTAGTCAAATTCCAGGCATTTCTAGGATATAAAAATTTAAACCTCAGCTATAAGAGCTAAAGCGTGTCCCCATTAACGCCCCGAGGGTAAAAGAAGAACTTGCCACCCACAGTTCATGAAAAAGTCTTCATCTTAATCTACTTGATAAGTTAATTAAAAATGTACCATTAACAATTCCATGAATAAATGTTATAGAGTCCTGACTAATATTGCGAATTTTTTCTAATTTTTATCTTTTTTTTATAAACTGTGTAGTGACAATGTGATTTGATACACAAACGTAATTTTGACGGAGAAACCGCCCAATACTAGGTTAGTGAGAAAATCACATGGCCATTTCCTCTTAGGGCGGCTGCAGTTATTCGATACCGCGAACTATTCGTGATCAATTTAATCGTGAACATCTTCGGCGTTTAATTACTGTCCTTTTTAGTGTCTATCAATTTACTGTATTCACTTATAATCGAGTTAAAAAAATATAAAATGTTACTGAATTTATTGTATTTTACTGAATTATAAAATGACTCGTCAAGATCGCGTTCACTGATCCCTTTGCAGTGTCCGTTTTTAGTTTCTCGGAATGGATGAGCGTTTTAATGGGATAGAATATAACATCGATATCCGGGAATATGGTCGGAATCTATAGAAAGTCGGGCCTGCAGTCAAAGGAACATGAGTCGCGACAACGAAATGTAGGAATCGGTTTCATGCTTTCTTTGATCGGAGTAAATTATTATTGGGCTCACCGAGGCGGAATTTTCCAATACATCGGAAACTCTTTCCCCCCGCCGCCCCTTTTATGAATATGAAATCCGGCTGTAGACTGAAAATCCGGGGCTCTCTCTCTCTCTCCCTCCATCCCACTTTCCGGGTCACCCCGATTCCATTTTACATAATTGTCATCCAGGATGGGGCTTTTGATCTGGGCCTCGATTATGCCACCGCCCCCAGTTGATACAGGGTTGGAAGAATACTCGATATGTTAACGGCACGGATATTTATTAGGGCGGGGCGGGTTTTTTCGTATTTGGGACAGTATTCATTATTACAATTTGGTGATAGAATTCAGGATCATCACGCGAAGGTTGTCTCCCACTCCTACCATTACACAAGTACCTTATAAATCCTATCGTTCAGTTCCCCTTCAACGTATTTTCGGCCGAAGTGGCAAAATATATGCGACTGGCATATACCACAATTTCATTACGAGGCTTTTGCCGGTCGGTAATAATTGGATGGGCGGCAGGGTGCGGTAAACGCGGAATTCATGAATTGCAAAACTGTTATTAATGTCAACGTTTCGTTATGCAAATGGGCGACAACGCTTTACCCTGGTCTTGTTCTCGGGTCATGGGAAAAACAGTGAGGGCGAAATAAAAGTTTTTCTTTTATGCCAACTTTTCCACTCTGACCTTTTCCCGGACCCCTTCGGAGTATTTTTCAATCTGATAGGCTTTTTCACTTCTTAGAAGTGATTTTTCAAGAGTTGTAAGGACAGAGAGGTTGTGACACAGGATTACGTATTATAAAGGTATACTTTTGGCTGTGTACAGGCGTTGACCAATAAGGTAGACCTGGTGGTCCTGTCCTGAATAGGAAACGGTTAGATTTGACCAATAGCAGAACCGTTTTAAACATTTTTACAAACATGCTATTTCTTAAGCCTATTCAGAATCGTTATCGGCATAGTGATATAATAAGCGATTTATTTTGATTTCATAGCAATACCCTGTTTTGGATCTACACATTAATAATGTCGTTCTCTACAGGATGTCCGATACACAAGAGGCCCAAATATAAGCTGAAAATCCTGTTAGCAAACCTGTGTGACGCGTTATATTCAACGGGGTGGCGCCGGTGTATTGGGGTAACCCACCACTCTATACTGTGAAGCCAGCCAGCGGTTTAATTCTGCATTAAATCCCGTAAATGTCATCAGAAATGCTGGTCGGTACCGTATTAGATTATGCCCAGTTATGTCTACCTCGGCAGAAACAAATTTCAAACGCTACCGCAATGGTGGCAGAACGAGAGCCGACTGCCCGTGTATTTATGGTTTTGCTCTCGTTGATAATTCTACTCTGTTTCATATTTTCAAATAGTTTTATTCCTATATATTTAGAATCCTCCTGCGATAATTATATTTTCCAATAGTAATAATAATTAGACAATAACAATAATTACATGTTTTTCACGCTCAGATTTACCGGTTTTTCATTTCGATTGGTAATCCACTCTCTTGCATTGCGGGTAGCCAACTAATTTCGGTGGATCCAGGTTTCCTATCAATTGCCGATTGGTCTTCTCTTATTAGTGGCTGAATACACGTACTGGACGACATAATGCCCGGTCATTCTGCCAGCGGAGGGTTTCCTGCCTGAATTTCCATCACGAGGAGGATACTTGGGAACGAATACGCCGCGATACCGATCATTCATCCCTAATTCATGATTTTCCCTCCGAAGTGCACCATCCCCGATTCTCCCCGCCTTCGGGACAGTGCCGTTCCGTTTTCGTTCCTCAGGGCGCTATCGATCCGAGGCCTAAGGATGCCGCAACGAATAATGGGGGTCCCTTACGCAAAACGGCCCCGATTTACGATTTCATGGGGCTACGTAGCCCCATCCCCTCCCCAACGGAAACCATCCGCTTCGGCAAAGGGAAAGGTACAATAAGGATGAAAATAAAAAAGAAGGAAGCCGAGCGGAAATTGAAATTGAGGCCTGACCCGAGTCACGTAGGACCCGCAACAACGTCGCCCCGACAATTACCTCGGTTCTTGTTCAGTTTTTGGACTACGAATTACCCTTGTAGAGCATACTGCTTTACTCGTATGTAACAATATATACTCTATTTGTATACTATAATCTTCTACAGAGACTTATTTTGACGGAAAGATATATTTACGATGTTTCAGTACTCTATTGGGTCACAAGACTCAAATATTTACTACTGCCAAGAGAAAGTGAAGACAGGGCGACATATATATATCGGGTTTAGTTTTACTGTAATATGTAAGGAATAAAATATATTCCTTTTGTCTTCACTGGTTTTGAAATGTTATTCACTTCTGACGTCTACCGAATAGGACATTGGTTGGAGGTGGGCAAGGGCGCGATAGAGGTGAGCTATGAACGTAGAGAATGACCCGGTTTCGGGCTATGAAGAAAGCGTAGGCCGTTGAGCAAGATCCGCGTCCTTGGCAGTGCATGCACGTGGCCCTACGTGACCGTGTGTATTCGGCTTCATACACGCCACTATGTGTCAGTATGCCGCCGCCAACGCCGCGTATGTGGCCTGCTCAGTGTGCCCACTTTACTAGCGCTAGTGCCCCGTGTGAACGAGCTCGAGGAAGGTCGAAGAAGGTGCGATGAACTCGGACCGCTTCCTGTCGCCGCAGCTTCAGACTTCCTCCCCTCCCCTCCCATCTCATTTAACCGTCCCTTTCCTCGAAACCCGTCTCAAATGGTTCCTCAAGTTCCCAAAGAAATAAAACAACATTCGTCCCTTCCTACTCATTTCCTCCACGGCTCTAGGATACCTACCGGAGTGTTACGAACATTCCACAACGCCTTTTACACCATTTATCGTTCAGTAGCGTGGTTATTTTTTCTATAGCGAATCTCCTATTTTGCAATAATTATATTATTTATTTTACCGCAGTAAGACCGAAATCCTCGTAACGTAATATCGGCTCGGATGTGAACAAATATTTGTTTAATGTTTTATCGGTACTAATTTCACAACAATAATGTATGTTAGAATTATTCATACTCCAGTCTCAGCCTGTTCTGAGGCGCATTCATATAGACGGGGTTTTATCAGTCTATTTTATCGTCGATCAGTCGGCGATTCATCAGTCTATGTATGGGAAAGAGTCCAGATGCCTGCGCAGGGCGGAAAGTGAGGAGGGAGGATCACAGGGTAAGGCGCGTCGGATGACGTTCCGGGACCGTCACGCGAGTCCGACTGGTTTTTTAATGTCGCCCCTTTGTGACTGTTTGAACTCCGTCCCATTTTGTTTTACAGGCTCGAGGCCCCCGCGATGAATTCTTCACGAACCCTAAAATTTATACAGCCAACCCTCCGTACATCTGCCGGTGACAACTGCCGTTTCGTTAGCTAAATAATTTACATCCGATTTTACTTCCTCCTTTTCAAATGTTTATTGCATCCGTTTCACGCGAATGCCTTTTTTTAATGGGACAGTGATAGGGTGCTTGGCTCGGAACCCTAACGAAGATTCGCGGGAAGAAACCAATGGCATGAATGATGAAAGGCAAATAATAAATTAGTAAATAAATACTAAATAAATTCAGGCCTTAATTTTAAAGAGGAAGTTTGTGGACAAAACTTTCAATGATGCCAGCCAAACAAGAAAATCCTTTATTTATTGATTTTATTAGCAGTTAATTATATACATACAAATTTTTTAAATATGCTCCGCTAATTAAAATTGGTTAATATATTTAAAACATTTACATCGAAACCACGTGTAGTCTATTAATCGTTTGTCTTAAAACATTCTGATTAAATAAACGTCCTAAGTACAGCTTTTCAAAATTCAAATATATTAATCCAAAATATATTATGTAATATTTTGTATTGGTCATTCAATTATCTAATATCTTTAATATTATTTGTACTTCGGCGTACGCGAATGTTCGTATGTGAGGATGGAGGCACAGGATACAGGATTTATTTAATCTCTCTGCAATTCGAAACTGAAAATAGTGAGACTCTCTGTGCATTGGACTCTCAGTAAGAGGTCTAAAAATACTGTCCCTACGACAGAGCGAGATTAAAAAATAACAAGGCTTAGCTGACAAGTCCGACAAGTGCAACTTGGGGGAAAACTTTAAAAAAGGGATTTTTTCCCGAACTGTTATTTTTTTCAGTAAATAAAAATCGACTGTCGTATACGCGCGTCAGAAATTTATTCGTTTCTCCTGAGTTCAGTTGGTAGAGTACTTCGGTCTGTTTAACAGGCGCTGGACCGTACCGAGATAAACCATTGTCCGGCGGGCAGTGGATTTATGACTTTTGAGAATTTAAAACCCACGGCTTTTCGACCATTTGAGTTAACCGACACGTAGCCAGGGGATCGATTCTTGGGTTATAATGCCAGTTTAAACGGAGCTGAAAATTCATCGGGGCCCCAGTTTTGATTCAGGATCTGTCCATTGGTTGTTTCGCGGTTATGAAATGAAACCGATTCAACCTCAGCTTCCTGTATATTAGTATTACTATTGAATAAATAAAGAATCCTCGGATTTATAAAAAACATAATGAAATTGACAATAATTATGATAACATATTTGGTTAAAATAACCAGATTTTAACACGATTTTTATATTTGCATTATTTATTGATTACTTTTGTAGAGTATTAGTTTAATTGACATGGAAACTACCCGCCAAATATAAGAAATAAAGTAATTTATAATTAAAAATTAGAAGAATCTACGCAAAATAATTGCAGTACTTTGTATTTGAAATTGCACTACATTCTTCTGCTTATGAGACTTAAAGCTAACCCAACTCTAATATTTTAACACTTTTCATGAAATCACATTCCTCTCTATAGACAAATCAAGATTTTTTACACAATGAGGAATTCGCGTTTTGTTTATTTGTTTAACGGCCTTGTGATCGGGGCAACGATGCCCCCTTTTTTTTATCGTGCGATCACTACCGAACGACCGCTACAATTTAATACGCTGACGGTGGTGATTTATTGTGGAGCGATAATCGCACACTACGGACACGTGAAGCCCAAGCAACATCCCAAAGCTTCGCCCCCCCCGCTACAGCTAACAGGATCAAATTTACACGTGACCGTGTAAACTGCATACATCGCTCAGTAGTCCTACTCCTTCCGCGGCAGACCCACCCTCGCCGTGGACGACATGATGGTTCTCCAGGTATCGATTTCACCTTTCTAAGGATGAAAATGTCCGTAAATTGACTCTTCGGCATGTTTCCGTTTCAGTGCTATAATTCCATTTGCTTGTTTATTCATCTGATAAGACGGGAATTTATCATTAGTTTCTGCTATTATTTACTTTACGTCGGCTATTACAATACCGTAAATTTTAACGCGATATTTTCACGTCTTGTAGAAGGGGCGTTCGGTGTTCCAAAAATGAATCCGATCGTTTCCGGAAAGGAGTCGCATTATTTCCAACTTTCATTTATTTATCACCAAATTAGTTTCGGCAGTTGTTAGATCTGAAACTCTAAAAGTAATATTAAGCATTTTTGACTGGGTTACATTTAATAACGTAAATAACATAACTATTGTTAGAGGTTCATGCTATTTCCTTAAATAAAATCAACGATAGTTTCTTTTGAAAATTTAATAATTTATGATAGTTTAAATCTTTATTATTATTAACGCAAGATGAAAATTTCTGGTAGATTACGCCGCTCTAAATATTGAACGAAAATTATGTTCAGTTTAGGTTACCGAGTCATTATCGTTAAGAATTCTAAAATTCTAACAATATAGTCAGGTATGAGTATGTCCTTAGCTGTGCGGAAAATTATCCCGTCCACTATAATTCCGCAGACGAGAAAAACAATTTTTAAGACAAAATTAATTATCCTTCCGGTGAAATGCGCCACCCCTCGCATAATTGAACCGGTCTAGACTTTCCATCATCGCCGCAGTAAAAAATGTCACTGGTAATTAATAAAAGTTGTTCTTGCGGGTTGTCTCCCGCTGATGCAGCATCCATCTCGTGTCATGTGTCGTGTCTAGGGGGGTGATAGGGAGGGCGGGGGGGTTACCGCACGGTAACAGAATTGATTAAAAACCCGGGTTACCACCGGGTGTCTAGACGTGGAAATATTTAGAGCTTCCGTTTCACCCCCACACAATATCATTAGTGGCTCGCAATCCTTTTTACATTACCGCCTAATACCCCCGTAATAATACCTTATCTTATAGACGAAATTATGATACAATTTCAACATCGGGTCGCGTTTGTCTTCTTTTTCCCGCCGGCTTTTTCATCAGGCCCCGACGTAAAGGACGGCGCACGCCACGGCTGTCATCCCTGCTCCCGCTCCTACCTCCCACACGCAATTATTCCCCATCAACTTAGGATATACCTTTAGACGCTTATTTAATACAAACTTCGAGTATACACACGTTTATACAGTTATAGCGACTTACATTTTCCAGATTGATAGGTGTATGTGTCACTGTGAAAGTTCGATATCTGACAAATGTCGACATTCTCCGCTGTACCAAATATTTACTAAATACCATTATCTCTCACCTACACTGGCAAATGGTATTATCTTATTTTCTGATTTAGAATGTTCTATTCGTTTCAGGTTCATCAGTTCATTTAGATTTGCTATTTCGTAAGCTCACTCCCATTTTGACATGTGTCATAATATTATTTCTCCTGTTTTGAGATTCCTATCATATGTATTAAAACGTTTCATTTTTGTCTTAACGCATCCACCATCAATTCATGATGAATGTGGACATTTGCCGGTGTAAGTGAGAAATAATAATATTTAGAAATGATAATATTATTTATTTTTATATATTTACCACCACGACAACGTTTAGCGAAGGAAAATTATGTTGGGAAGAACAATTTTTGAACAACGTAAGTGATATTACATTCGTAACTGGCATACCTTTCATATTGGATTTCTAGCTATATTATATCTACAAGTAGGAAATTATTTTCGGATCTTTGTTGATAAGAAATTTCCACCGTTATTTAATTCCTCATTGTGTTTTAATAAAAGGGAAAGGCGACGTGCCCACTCCACTCGTCTTGTATGTGTGTGTGTGTGTCTGTATGTGCAGTCAGTGGGTGTGACAATTTACGTAACGCAAAATTATTCAGAACAGCAATTTGAACTGGATTTACGCGCTTCCGTAGAACTGCATAATGCGTAATTATTACATCGTTGCATAAAGGGGTTGGGCTCGGCCGAGCGAAAGAATGGCCTTTCAAAATTCAACATATGTTTGAGCCCCCTGTTTCCAGATACGGAAAATTGGAACCGTTTGGAAGAGCCTTGAAGAGAGTTTGGAACTTTTCAATTTTCCTAATAAATATATAATGAATTGTACATAAGCCAATTACAAAAGTTTAGTGATAGTGCTAGTAAGATTTAAGTTTACAACTAGCACTAGTGATGGCGGAATTAATTGAAATTTGTCTACTTCCGTATCAAAGCGAGTTGTGATAATAATGCGCTGGATACCCGCAGTCCATACCGAGAGGTTTAAAGTTCATTTAACGCGTTATTACTTCAATTGCAATAAACAAGTAATTATTAAAATGCCGATTACGCGTCAAGATATTTGCCAGAGATGCGATCTCAGGAATTTACGTTTTCATTAATTAATTGAACGTTGGTTAGCGTGATGTTCAGCGGGAAGCCCGCGGCCGGATAAGGATCTGAGTTATTTGCTGTGCACGAGTTTTAATTCCTCGATAATTAAGTCGCCGACCGAGCTTTCGATTCCGGTCTTGGTGGCCGGAAATTGTTTTTGTTCCGGAGCCTCCCGAACGGTAAACGCCTCTTCCCCCCTTTGGGCAGCCTTATAGCGTCTTCGCCATATTTTTCCTTCGGCCGTTCAGGTTGTCAGGGGAGAAATATAACACGAAATTTTATCCATTACTATTTGATTCCTGCAGTAATAATGATTGAATTCCGGTAATTTAATTGTTAAATAAAATTTGATAAACAAAATTAATAATTGAAATAATAAAAAAAAACAACGGTAATTGAAATCGGTCGGTTCGCTTCGTTTATTTTCCTTCTACGCTCCCTAACCTTTTACACGACTGTCTGTATTTGATTGATCCCCTTCGAAACGTGACCCGTAGTGGTTCCCCGTAGTATGCAAATGCCGCTTTGACCGGTATAGCGACGTTAGCGGGGCTCCGGTTAAAGGGCCCTGGGTGTGGACAGGAAGTAACCCCCTCTTTCAGGAAGCGCCCAAAGTACTTCCGCCAAGCACCGGTTTCCTGACGTCCCTTTAAACCGGTGTTTCGTATCACCGGCCGGTGGACAGTAGCAAGGATTTACGTTGTGCAACAACACCACTGAATATTTATAAGAGATCTTAAATAATCTGTTGTCGTGTCACAATTTAATATATCATAAATTAAATTATACGTACGCATTTCAACTACTGAAATAGAGAAATTAGGATCAGTACAGAGAATTGATGACTTTGGGCTATGAACTTATGAAAATTTTCAAACTTTAAATTTTTTCTAGCGGCACATATTATATATTAGATTTATAAATACTTAACTGTAAATACGAATAATTATATGTAATAGATATGTACCAGAGTTCTTTTTTATTTTAAAACTCGATTTTATATATTGTTATTTTGTCGGTCCGCATAAATTTACCATGTATAATTTTTACTTTTTCAAAAAAACTGATTATTTTAAAAGATATTTTTCATTTATCTGGTTATTCGGGTTATTATTTATCCAACTGTAGAAAAAGCTAATAATTATTATTGTAGATGATTGGAGAAATCAGTATCCTATGCATGAAAGCCCACATAATTAGATAGTATAACCCAAAACTGAGGAAAGAAATCAGATACAAAAACCGCGACTCTAACAATTAATAGCAGGCTGCCAATGAGACTAATAAATAATATCCAATGTATCGGCGCGGTAATGTTTTTAATCGCAGTTTGATATATCGGTATTTTATGAAGGCTTAATGAAATAAATAAAACTAGCCGCGGTGGGAGAGGGACGAGGCGTGGCCGGCGGCGGTAAATTACCGGCCAATGACGGATCGCGACAGCCCCGGCAAAGGTTCAACAAACTGACTCCGGCCCTGAGCTGAACTTTCGGGCCTCAAGGAGAGAAGGGCCGAAGAGGAATAAAAGATTGAAAAAAACAATAAGGAAGAGCCGGGAGTCGCATAAATACGAGGGAGAACGTTACCGATGCGATCTGAACCGGCCTATATCCGAATTTGGGATGGCGCTGAAAGCGCCTTCCCCCCCCGCGGCCAGGTTTTTCAATTTTTGATTTATTGAGTGCCCAATTTATTTATGGGGCCCCAGATGTGAGACGGATTAATTTTCGGGTACCGTACCCCCTAGGGCCCCTCCCACTTGATTAACAGATATAATGTCCTTGCCACAAACCCTCTGTCGGAGAGGAGCGTTGTGGGATTCTGCCGAGCGGTACCAGTACGCAAAACTTACAATATTAAATGAGATACATTATAATGTCCCATTATTTTATATATAGTCTTTTTTTGATAACAGATTGACTTAAAATCCTTAATGTATTTACTGGTGGATAAATCTCTATTTTTGATGGTAGAAGTCTGGGGATAATTACTGGTTGTAGTAATGTCGAACACCAATTTGCGATACGCTAGTATCAGTTAGATAAAAGTATTTCCTAGCAAATGACTACTGTTTACGACATTGGACTACCTCAGTTACAAACTGTACGTAAAACTTTTATTTTTCTCTGACAGAATTGTGTACAAAAAAAAATAAATTAACGAAGAAACGTGCACCTTCATGATAGCAGATTTTACGGTCGAAATAATTTCAACGAACGGTGGTAAGGAAAGGCATTTCCATTAACCTACTGTCTGAAATGAGCCGCGCATTTTCTTTTGTCTGAGAGGGGGGTCGTTTACCCCTATCTTGGGGGTGGTGGGGGTGTAATTACCGGGAGTTTATGGCCCGAGAATCGTAAATCCTCAGGTATGGCGATTGCTTTCACGGTCCGAGAGGCGTCCACCTCTCGGCGGGCTCTGCGGTCCCTCTGTCTGTCGGACCGGGCGTTTTATTAACGTCGATTATTTTTGTCTATTTTGTTTAAACGGGAAACGAACAGAAACTGCAATCTCGGCTCGGCGTCGGTCGTTCTATTAACGGTAATTGCGCGGTATTCATTCCGAGCACGAATTCGCTCACCCGTGCAAATACAGCCGGGCGTTCTGGGATTAAATCGTACCGTTTTAAAGGGATGGTTCACTCCCCTATTCGGCAAATTTACAAAACCATTATTTCATTTCGATAAATGTAATATTTTATTATCGCCGTAGAAAGAATATGGAGCCCTCAAGCAGTTTGGGTCAATACTATTATAATATTCTCTTTTCTTTTTCGCCGAGAATTCGCTTTACTTATTAGCACGAGTCAATTTTCAAATAGTCATTTGAAGCAAATTATTGTGCGGATCATTCAAATAATTCTATATGAGATTGGACGTCTATTTAATTCCTTATTGTTAGGGAGTTTTCTACGTTTCGCCAGTATTTTCCAAATTTCTATGAAATAAAAAGTAAATTAATTACACGATGAGTGGATTCAATAAATAATTGCTGGATGGCTTCAGGAAAACGCTTTTAGTTTATTCGGGATGGAAAGGTTCATATATTTATCCGCTGGGTGACGATAGTACCAATGGGTGGAACAGAGTTTTATTTTTGATGCGATCCCCAAAGGATCAAACGGCTTTAAAAAATTGTCCCGCCATCAGTATAATACTCGCAGCCGTCCTAGGGGACCAGAAGAATCAACATATTTTCGCTATTACTGTGAGCCAGCCAAGTGTTTATTCTCCGTTCAGAAGAAGTTTTATGCCGATCTTATGAGGGGAAGAATTGTATTCATTTTTATGGGTTGGGAAAGAATTTTGAACTTGAATTCAGACGAAAAAATGAGCACCTCCAATAAGCCCGGAGGGGTTGGAATACCGTAGATTTCATGTGTTTCTGTCTCCTCTCCCTGGTTTGATCTTTTGCTAGACCATTTTCGGCTGCTCGCCATCTTCAGTAGCGGTGTCAGTCACTTTTGGCACCCAAAAAACACCCAAAGTGCCAACAGAAACACGAAATCTACTTGCAGCTCTGCTGGAGGAAGAGAAAGGGCTTTGGCCTGGCTCCTGTTTTAAAGGAAACAGAAGCGTTAAGCGGATTGGCCGAAAGCGAAGTTAGGGTTTCAGATTTCTATAGCCGCTTCTCTGAGCTTTATACTTGGGGGAATAATATTTCATCCCCTCAAAGTGCATCCTTCCAGAGTAAAATCTAACATCTGTCACTGATGCTTTATTTCCCATCGTTTCAATTCGAGATTTTGTATATTTAGTAGACGGTTTAAAATATTTTTATAATTCTTGACTCATCTTTATTGTTTGATGAAACACTAATTGTTATACTACGTTGTTTCTGATGAATTAAATGTAAGAATCCCTTTTAATCTCCTTGTTAGAGGTATAACTTAATTTAAATGCAAATAACCACGAGAATTGCGTTTTAGTCATAGTTCAAAGATAATGCTAATTCTGTTACTAATTGGAAAAGATTTCCTGAGATATGACTTGCCTAACTGTATCAAGCAACGGTTCTACCCCACTTTGGAAACTGATATTTCCAGGCTTTCCCTACTCAACGGAATGATTTAATTTAAAAAGGCATTTTATGCCAACGACAGACAGATTGTTTAATCCATATACCACTCAATCCCTAATCAGCAATAAAATATACAAAGGAACTGGAAACATAATAATGTAACTAACGCAGTAATTTATACACGTTTAACGATCAAATTGTTACAATTAAAAATAAAATGTAAGTGTATATCGGATATAATAAATGTATTAAAGTAATATGGGGGACATATTTTAATATAACAATTTCAAGAAATCAGCGATATCTACCGGCAGTCTAATACATTTTCATAACTGATAATTTATTGAATTCAAGCATGTTCCTCAAGCATGCACATTTCTGGTCACAGCTCTGAAACTCGTGATTAAAGCTCGGTTTTTGCCTGTTCATCATTATTAGGCTCTCGGTTGCCGACTTCTAGAATTCGAAAAGGAGAGTTGCTCTTCTTTGCCGCTTTCTTCTGGAGTTTCTTCCAATTAACGCAAAGGGTGGTTAAATTGTCCGTTTCGCTGAGCAAAGTGAAAAGTATAAGAAGTTAAATTATTATATCCAGTTCCAAGTCAAAAGCGGCCTCAACGTTACAACATTTCGTTACAACCGAGAAAAAGTAAACAGTCCCAGATATTAAAGATGGGCCTTCGTAGCATTATGCCTTGTTAGTCTTAACGTTAATTAATAAGAACGTAAAGTAATAATATTTATAATTGTGCAACAATAATGATTTTCAATAAGAATCATAGCACGTATGAAATTATTGTATAGAATATTTCTTTTGTGACTGTACACTACATTAGAATTTTGTTTATTTTTAGTTTAAAATGAAATTTATTTAAAATACACTATTCGGTATGATGCAAAATGTTGTGGGGGCTCACGTAATATCCTGTTTCATTATAATATACACAGTGTATATAATGTAGTAGACCAGCGCGGTTGCCCCATCGTAACTTCTCACTTTCCGCTCTATGTTTAATGACGGGGCGGGAAGAAACTTTCCTATCTGAAGTTGGCCCAGATGTGAGAAAAGGACTCGGGGCGGACGAGGCCGTTATGGAGATATGATCTAAATAGGGGTCGAGGACGCATGACTTACCTTCTTTGCCCGAGGGCTCGGAGGCAACTCTACTTTATTCACAGCATCATTTGTTTATATATAGTCATATTTATTATAATTTGATACCGGCTTTGAATAAAATACAAAATGCAGTTTAGCTCGAATAGTGTTCGAACCATTTTCCTACGGTAAATTTACAGTAAATTTTATAGACTAGCGATTTTATCTAGTTGAACGGCGGTCTCCGTGCGACTACTCTAAATGGGACCACGTTAGCCTGGAGGGGCACGTTAGGATTAAATGGAACCTTTCGAAATTCTCACCTTTTTTCCACAAGGACATGAAGTTGCATCCCACTATTCCGTTTAACATTCATTTCGATTGCGTAAACATGAAAGAAAATATGTTAGAATATTAGAGTTTAGGAGCTCTTCTCGTTTAGTCAAATTTGACAGATTTGCACGGAATTTTAGGAATGTCATACACTATAAAAGCCAGAAATTATCCCGATATAACAACACAATGACCTATTGGAGTTATGACGGAGAAGGATTATTATTTATTTAGGATAAATTAAAATGAAAATAGTCGTATAAGTGGTTTGGAATGTCTTAGTTGTACCATCTTCAGCCTCAACTCGCTTCTCACCGCTTTCAGTAGTCGTCCCCAGCACGTTAAATCAGCGGGGCACCTGCACTGTGTTCACTGCACGTTAGAGTTACAGTAACAAGTGGAGACAGACCTGCAAGACAGTCACGCAACACTTACCGGCGGGTATACTGCTGAAGAAAACGGTGAGAAGCCGAAACAGGTCTGGCGTAAAACGAAATCAACTAGCGGCAATTCGTCTTACTATCATAATTACAGTAAGAAACGAATGATATTAATTAATCAAACGCTATGATATATCCAACGTTAACTTAATCAGAGTTTTTCGCTGAGCCATCTCCGTGTTCCTTATCGTTTTATTATTCGGCCTGTACATTGTATTAAATACGAAATTTCATAGTGGAGTCCCCTAAGTAGAAGTAAGTTTACATTATAAGTATGGTAGTGGCTAAGAAAGGACCGCTTATCCGGCCGGTGGGAGCCGAAGGCGGAGTTATACTTCAGTCAGTGCACAATGGCCCCGGAATCGGTCTAATTGTCCGCCATTGTCTTCCCCCTGTGACACAGCTCCACCGGCAATATGAATAACTGTTGAACTGTTGAACGCCCCCTCTAATTAGACCGAGCGTGAAACGTTTTGACACCCCCTAGTTCCACGACGACAGGAATGTTCTCATGGGAGTCTCCCTTCCATTTCTATTATTATGTTTTTCTTTCTGCTCGTACGATGGCGCAATTCATTATGCCGACCGAGTTGAGGAATTTACTTTGTCAACACACTCTGAAAATATATTTTCTCTATATAACACTATTTTCGGAAATATGGATTTTTGGTATACCATCATTGTTTTCTCCGCTCTGGATTAACACGGAACAAAGCGTTATTCGTGCTTATCTCCTACCTCTGAAGCATCCTGTAAGCACTATTTTTGCACTTAATTTAGACCGTATTAGGCTAATGGAGGTACAAAATCCTAATAATGATAATATGTTTCATTGAAACCCGGTCGGTTCCGCATATTTCATGTAGCTTGCAAACCTTGGCAAAATAATGAAGAAATTTAATCACAAATATATCAGAACACACACATATATTACCCATATATTACACACACATCTATCACATATATTTAATCAGAAATATATGCAATTTGTAAAGAACTACCAGCCTGTCAGAACTTTCGCAGTAATATTATACAGTGGAAGCGGACTGAATTATAACTGAAGTATTCCGTTTTTAATATAACATTACATTACACTATTTAGCCGAGAGAGCCGAAATATTTCTTCGGCGAGTTTTCTGAGATTGTTTTTGACATTCCATTTTCATCCCGTCAGAAACGATTTCATTTCGCTCGCATGTATTTAACTTCACCAATCCCACATTTCGGAGTCTTCGCGGAAGAAGGTTTATCGACGACTTCAACTCTGAAGATTACTTAAAACCTCAGATTAAATTCCATTTTCCACGGGACAATTCCAAGATTGTTTAAAACCTGAAATTGGATGAAACTCGTCCTACTGGAAATGGGTCCATTCCAACAAAATGTTCCAAATAAATTATGAGTGTATTATACGTTAATTCTGTTTGGATACAGTTACTTCATGCTTTATTTATTGTCCTCGTAAAAGAGTTTAAATCGCCTATATGTGACAAAAGGTCGTTTAATGAAAAGCACTAAAAAACTTCTTTTAGTGTTATCCGATTGAATAATCGTCCGTGATGGTATCCGGGGAATCATTTTGACGCGTCATAGAAAGGCCGATCGAGAGCCACCGTAGAAAGGAGCAACCGCAATAAGCCGAATATAGTGGGCAGATCTCGAAACGGAAAAGAAATAGGTCCTTAAAAAAAAAGATCTATATGAAGATAGGGGCCTGAAAAAGGGCGCCGGGGGCGGGAGCGCGTCGGAGCCGGCCAACAAT
Source organism: Lethocerus indicus (assembly GCA_019843655.1). Lineage (NCBI taxonomy): Eukaryota > Metazoa > Arthropoda > Insecta > Hemiptera > Belostomatidae > Lethocerus > Lethocerus indicus. Next base: position 21,103,863 of record JACDQD010000005.1, on the reverse strand, counting down.
GACCAGGCTCGACCGGGGCGACCATTGTTGCAGCCGAACAATAGGAAAGTCCCTCCCACCTTATCCATCCCCAGATATCGAATATTGGAACTGACTTATAACTTAATAAATGCCGGTTTATTGCACGACTGCTAGAGGTACTGTCTACCAATGAATGGGCCGGTGGACGGGTTCGGCCAGCACTGAAAATCCGAATATAATTATACAGCTACATAAAACGGTTATTTCCAGTCAACCTACTACAGTAGTAGTAAGCGGCTACACTGTAATATGCGTTAGCGAAATAATAATCTTTTTAAAGAAGAATTGTGGTAAGAATGAAATTAAATAACTGTCTGCTATAGGTATAGGATATCATACAAAATAGTTCATTTTCTCCAGTAATCAATTCACAGTACCGTTCGTTTATTAAATACACATCTCGAAGAATGATTGAAATTGTTTCAATATTTGAAATTTGTACACATTTTCCTGATGGTTGAAGGAGCCCTGCAGGGAAACGGGGATGTGGGTGAGAGGGGGAGCGACCCGTGCTTGAACTTTAAACTCGGCGGAGTTCTCGTGACTGGGAACGGGGTCGAGGTTGAGAGCGTGGGGCCGCCCACGCTTCTGTCCCTCCCTCGGCCGGTCTTGTCAGTCTGTCTAACGGGCCGAAAAGGGAAAAGGAAAACAGGACACAATGGCCGTTGCGAAATACGATATGGCGCAAAAGGGAAACGAGTACGCCGCCTGAGACGGGACACCTGTCTTCTTGGACAGGAGGTCCTCTTGGAGTTGGAGCAGGTTTTATTAGAAACAAAATTAAAGATCCTTGTCCTATGCTCAAATAACATTTCGACCAATGATTGCTTGCAAATAATCGTTAAAATATAACTGCGATTTGTCATCAGATCTCTGTCTCCTTAAGCATTAAAACCGTTAAATTGGTTTCATTCTTTTCAAAAACTTTTCAGTTAATCGCATATATAAGCATGTATTACTTATTTCCCAAATCAGAGGTATAGTTATAATGAATGCGTTATAATAAAAACATTAATTGTTTTCTTTAATTAAAATTATCGCGACGAAATTTTTATTATTGCTCGCACTTGTAAAGATTTCAACTGGAGGGCATTCGACTGCAAGGCCTCTCGTATTCTTGACTTTTGACTCCGGGGCATTTAGCCCTCCGCTTTGGAGGGATTGGGCTGTATCTGATGGTGAATGTAATATATGCTGGTGTCTAGACGGCTCCACCCGGGGAATGTTGAACTTGGGCCGCGATATATATCTTCCCTGACCTTTTCTGGGGGCGCTGAATTAAAAGCCGGGTCTTGCCAGAATTAATAGTCGAGGCGGTGGGTCGCGTGTCCCGGAATCGGTGGCGATGTGAACGCCAATCGCTTGTTTAAATATATTTTATTCATCCATTCCTGAGCTTTTGACTTTTCCGGAAAAATTCGCGAGTCTACCGGTATGATCTACTGGTATCGCATTTGCAATTTTATTTCACCCCGAGGAATGTCGGCCGAAGATATTCTGTCTTCTGATCCGTGCAATTATCCAGTGAATATTGCTGCCGAATAAAAAATATTATTTTCTGGGTGGGGGTGTGATGAGAGGGTTGGGAGTGTGGTATGAGCTCGACCGTTCGGTGTAATGAACGCCGCCGTATATTGGATTCATTTGTCTTTCCGGACCGATGAAGCGTATAAATTCCGGTCAGTTAGGTTGGTTCCTCCAATACCAAATTTGAAGGGTGGCAGTACCGGCAATTAACTGAATGGCTCCAGGTACTTTCATTCGTGATTGTTCCATCCGCTGGGAAATGGATTATGGGATGGATAATGGGTTATTGGATGCCTGAAGGTCCTGATCCTGAGAAAAGGGAGAATACTACTGCAATAATAATAACTCGCAATAATTAACTAGTTTTACTTTTGAGTTGTTCTCGAGTTGCACATCCCCTCGATTAATGAGTGCAAGTTTTAATTGAGGGAGAATTCGGTCCGCCGTCTTCCCTTTAGATGCTTTAACTATACTACGCGAATCCTTTTTATACAAACCTACTTTATTTTATTTCAATGCACACGTGTATAGTTTAGAATGTACAAATACCTGTCACACTTACACGCGACTCGACTTCACAGGAAAAATTGCACGAGTGATGAAATACACTGGTCTTCTCTTAAACGTCAATTATAACATGTTATATCTGATAAACAAGTTTTTCGGAATACTCAAGTACCGTTACCTTATCGATGCGTTATCATATTTATGGCAATATTACCATTGGCAGACAACTAACAGGGTGATCCCGCAGAGGAAGAGGACCGATATTCAAAGGCGGATAACAACCGCCCACGGCTGCTCAGTAATAACCTCCGAACGGTGTTGGCCGTCGTTTGCTCGCGGCAGACTCGGGGGCGCCGAGTAAATCCGCCGTTAATAAACATTAGCTCGGGTTTATCTCGGCATTAAGAAGGAAGTTGAGGGTAGGGCCACTCTTCCCTCAGAGTAAATCCGCGCTCGGATAAGATTGGGGCCCCGCTAATTGGTACTCGTCCAATTACCCCGTGTTTGGATTAGGGCGAGCTCCGGACGTGTTCACTGTCTCCGACCCGCCCTTAATCTCTCATCTCGAGGGGGCCGGCTAATATAACGTACATTTTCCGGTCTGAACGCGGGGGCGTTCGGGCGAGATCGCCTCGATGGGGGTGAGCCCAGTCTTTCTTTCGGTGCGTCAAAATTATCTATTACGGTTTCGACGAAAATATTTCCGTGCGAGAAGCACGATGCTAGCAACATCGCCTGGATTTCCATTTGCCGAATGTGTACGACCAGAGAGCTGTAAGATCCACAAAATACCCCTTCTAATACATATGCGGAGTGACTACAACTTCAACAGAATCGCTGATGTAAAATCAGAGCCGGAGTTGAGTCAACCAAAAAAGCCATTTAGATATTTATCGTCGGTGTGGGCTCTTTAATTTATGGGGCCGAGACACGGAATCTATGACTTTACAGTTCTTTACGGTACCGGTAAACATAAAAATAAGACGGCCACTCGCAATTGGGCAATTTTCGAGGTGGGCTACGTGACAGAATTGACATCAAAATTGACTGGTTTTCCGGTAAAGCGGTGCGGCGTCTACCCTCAACCTGCCGCCAATCATCTTCCTTCCTCGACACCAATCCATCTGTCACGCTTTGAAGAGAACCAACTATGACTTGTTCTACTTCAAACATTTGACTTTCCTAATTTAAAGAACGCCCTCTGGAGGTATTTTTTAACAGATTTATTTTTCTGACGGCCTAGGCTCTAGAATTATCGTAGGAACCTCGTAGGAGGTTACGAGTTCACTTCATTTTTTATACTATATAATTTTAATCGATTTAAACGCTTCAACGCCCACAGTACATCGTAGGAACGATAATCTTCAGTAGTTTCAGCTCATATTCTGCTAAAATTATTTCGTGTAGCATTGCCGAGGTACTGACTATTCGGGGAAAGAGAAACGAAGAGACTGACAAAGAAGCGAGAAAATATTCGCATTCCCCAACCCAAAATAACCTTAAACTTTATATTGTTGGTAACCATGAGGGGTGAATTGTAGGTACCTTGTGTATGAGCGTGGGAACCGGGTCCGTGGAACCTAAGAATCTGTCGAATGCTTATTTAAATAGATACACTGACAAATGGCTTTATTAGCTAGGATATTCCTAAGCGCCGTTCATACATTTGACCTTCCTTCCTTCCTTTCCGGTTCAATGAACGATTAATGGTCCAAATGGCCGGGTTCAGGGCCAGGAACCGGCGGCATGGGACACTGAGGTTCGGGGGCAGAATGGAGACGAATCTGGGACAATAATTGGGGGATGATGATTAATAGTGGTGTGGCTATTGTTGTGTTGTGTTGCGGGGGCGGTGGCGCGGGGGCGGTGGCGCAGGCGCGGGACCCTGTTGCTCATGTCGTCGGCCCATTGTTCCTCGCGGACAGAATTACCGAGTTGGCCGACGCGGCTTAGTTGGCCCTGTTCGGGGCCTCGTTCGAAATATTGACACCGACGGGTGGGAGAGGGTGCGCGCGGGATAGGGGCTCAGGATGGCCATCATATTGGTGACGGGGCCCCCAACCGAAGAACCTCCACCGCCACCCTACCGTTGGTCATCCGGGTCTTGCAAGGTACCTTTATTGCTGCGATTACTACTCTCCCGTACCTCCAATATTGGTCTGATTACACGTACACGCTATTATATTGAATTTTTAATTAATGTTCCGAAATACAGAGAATTCGAAGCTTGGATTTGTGTCCCTACCAACAGTATTATGCCATAATTACCTTATGCGGTGTTACATTATTCTAATCTTATGTTTCTTTGATGTGTACCGGAGCGAAATCGAACATTTGTGGGCCCGACTTAAGTGCTAGTTACATCAGACAGTATAAACAGATCATAAAACCGAGTCCACTCTAGTTTTCGACGATGTTGATTTTATGTATATAATATACGAAATATTAATTAAGATAGATAACTTTCTTCTCTTATATTTTCCGAGTGCATAACATATTTTCTCCGTTGTGTACCTAACGTTAGATGTAGGAAACAGCTCTCAACCGTCTTCGCGCGTGCCCTGTAATTCCCTTTTTTTTGCAGTGTAAGTTATTTCACCCGGGAAAAAAATATGTGAAACCATCGAAGAGCAGTTATGTAAGCGACGCAATGTCGATACATTGTTTTTTGTTCACTTTCTGGGTTATCTCATATATTAGATAATTCTGAAAGACCTTCATGGCACATGATCGTGGTTAATGAGTAAGCAGAATATCAATGTCAATTCCAGAAATTATGCAGCTTAAATAGAAATTTATTAGGGATCAGTATATGACCAATAACATGTTTAAAAATGATCTCGATCTAAATAGCTGCAATTAATGATCTATTAAGGTTTGCCATTTAAGCGTCCTTAAACCCAGTGAGTTTATCCTGGGCTCGCATTAATCTGCTTACGACCACAGGGAGGGCTTTATTAAAGAGGAATATTAAATAAAGCTCAAATTATGCAAAGTTCTGATCCCCTTTTAAAAGCGAAAGGACAAATAAATTTAAAATGGCTAGAACGTCAATTACATATATAATCGGACAGTGTTTGTTATTTTCCACCATTTCAAACGATGTTCATTTGTTTTTTGTTCTTTTTTTGAACACTTCACTCAATATATAACTGTGAGATAATTAATCTGTTTTCAGGGAATGGCATTGTAAATTAATTATGATTCGCTACTAGTAGGTCATTAATCAGAGTAAACTAAATGTACCAACTATGATTTTCTATACTAAACAATTTATTTCAAAATGGCCTCTGTAAAGAAAGGCTTAAAATGATTTACCAAAAAGGAGAGGCGGCCTTGGCTGTTAATTATTCCCGAATGAATAATATTAACAAATATTCGTGACGTCAATGCGAAAAGCAATGGTTCGTGTCGGAAATAGGAACTGAGTTCTTTTGTTACACTTTTAACCCTGCGGCCAAGGCTGAAGGGCTGAGGACTGCGGCATGGTACCATCGATTTCGGGCATTTTAGCAGAAGGTAGGGCCCGGCCTCAAGGGTTCAACGCGCCCCATTTGCCCATCCGATAATAGTCCCGATTTGAATGAAGGCATAAACTCAATAAGATACACCCTCCACGCGTGCCCATTATTGCCACTTTGCCCAATATACATCGTGAATATTCCGAAGGCGTAGGTACCGTAATGGTGGTTATAAAGTTTTATCATTCGGGTGTCAAGGAACTCGTGCTGGCTGGTAAGAAACTTTAACAGTTTTGTCAAATTTGTGCACATTGAACGGAAATTGGTATCAATTGGTATTAATTGGATATTTCAACTGGCCGTTTTGTAATTATATTTAGCTCCCATCGACGACAGATATGGGATATACGATTTTGGGGCAGCACTGATGAAGTGCAACACCGATTCCATTAAATTGGGTAATCGGTTATCAGTTGTTGCAGTATTTAATCAATTCCATTTCATTTCCACCCTGCGGACACACAATACGTCGGTTTTATGGTCTCATAATAGTCGTAATTTGGTTGTAAACAATATTCATCGGAGCTGTTCGGAGGGTGGTGGATCCGTATTCATTAATCCCAAATAACAATGCTCGGTGACAATGACTCGAGGCCCACTTTGACCACACTTTGGATTTGGCTCTGGTGCAACCCCCGGACGAGCACTCGACAAATACCGTCACTGATTGCCATTTGTTCGGCAATAATATTTAGTTGTTCACCGTCCCACCTCGCTGTGCGCAGAATCCACATATTAGCGACGTTTTTAGACGACTTTCCGCACAGTTAACTCTGACATTTTTAGTATATTAATTACGTTTTTGTACAAAAAAATGCAAAAAATCAAGTAGCCGGACAAAAGGGCGGTTTACTGAAGATATTATTTATTCAGAGCTGAATGTTCCTGAATATTGTTTTGAAATAATCAGTTGAAATTTGCCTTTCTTTCTTCTTTAAATTTTCCCCACATTGTCAATTGATGGCGAATAGAAAACCTTAAGAACATTATTTGTAAAGATACACCTTTGGAGAGCTCAGCGGTTTTATTGGCGAGGTTGAGTACGAATACTCGATTAATTGGTGTTCAATTGTTGACCAGACACGGGATATTCAGGGACCCGATTGGAGTGGGCCGGCACTTTGTCTAAATTATTCCCCAATTCAGGCCTTTAATGACTCTGTGTTTGCCAGTGTGCGATTTACTTTAGAAACTGTCTCCCCCCCCCTCTCTCTCTCTCTCTCTCTCTCTCTCTCTCTCTCTCTTTCGCTCCTATTTATCACCGTGTGACTTCTCTCTCTCTATCTCCCTCACGTAGCCGGGCCCCTACAAGCGGCAGGTGCTGCGGCCAAACCGGCCAATTTGGTCCGGCTCCAAGTCACATTAAGCGAGATAAACGCCCGTCCCCAAAATTGGTGTAAATTTTAATTGCGGCCCGCCTTTTCAGTCCCGGAAAAACGGGAAATTAAATCGAGACACTACAAATGAGAATGCGGTTCTTCTTTAGGAAACAAAGAGATTGTGGCCTGCTGATGGTAGCCACACTACACTTTTATGGTTTAATTTAACGATATCCATTACATGTAAGGATAGAACCTTATAAACAGACTGGTTATAACCAATAGGGCGCAGATATTATTCCAATGGCGATGATACTCCTTCCTGGTTTTATTTACTAAGGTCGTAAACTCTATAAAATTTTTAGCTGTTTTTGCTTGGGAACCTCAAGTGTATTTTGTACGTAGCTGATATTGGGGACGAAGGAATGCGGCCGGATTTAACACAACTCTAGTCCCAGGAGGAGGTCGCGCCGCCTCGGGAATTAAAGAAGCAGCGCGTGAAGAAAACGTGCGGTTTTCTCGAGGGCACTCTGCTGCCGATATATAAAAAAGGCCCCTCAGAAAGAGTTAAGGGACGCATAAATAAGGATCCCGTCGCCCAAACGACGAAAAATATTCGCCTTTTGTGCCCGCCAAGAGATGAAATACGGCGTTCGACTCGCGCTCATATTTACGACGTTCGGGAGCATCGTAAAACTGGTACGTACGCAAACGGCGAGGGACGATCCGAATATCATTTTATGGGCCTTTACCGATTTTATATGATTTTTCTTATGCCGGACTTGATTTTCTGGAATAGCCGTACTCGGCTTCATCCAATGCGGAATTATGGAGAGTACCAATTACCTTTCCTTCTAAAATAATCGGTCTAATATATGCTTATTATCCTATCGGTTCTTAACGTAAAATGCGAAAGTGCGCTTCCAACCTGCGAAACATATAATTTGTACAGCAGTAAATAATAAACGTTCAATAACATTTATTGAATATACGAATAGAGAGTGGAATGCCATTAAAATGTAATAATCGGCACCAAATGTTGTGACGACGCCATGAAATTTCACATCTGTATTAATTTAGCCCCTCGGCTGTTGTTCATGTAATGGGTTCCGCCTCGTGTTCCACGCTTAATGAACCGGAGACAATAGAATTCCCCTACTGAAAATGTGACAGTTTGATAAATCCGTCGGTAACCATTTGGATGTTTCGGCCGGGCATACAACCCAACGAATCGGATATTTTCGCGTGCTCCCCGCCAAGCGGGTTTTCCAGTAGAGACCAAACAGATAAATCCCAGTACAAATCTACTGAATAACATTTATTGACACCAAAAGACGGCTGTAATAGCTTACACTCCCCCAAAGTAAAATCATCGTAAATCCGAGTGTCGTTAATAATAGATCTCAGCTATATAAACAAACTGTTTTTTGTGTCTAGGTACCTTTAATCCATGCATGACAATTGTTATGTAATCTAGATGGTTTTTGATAATCCGACTATAGGTACTATGTGAATAGGAAATTATTTTACAGTGTCTTTCATTGAAATTGGTCCGTTGACGATGTCCAGCGTAATACCTGTATAATGAAAGTATTAGTTTGGATGCCCGCCTGGGTTCACTAATGCGACTTTTTGCTGTTTATATTTAAATTATATGATTTTCGCGTCTCATTCTAGAAAAGGAAATAATTATAGTGTTCTCAAATTGTTGTAAAATATAGCTGTTGTACGACTGTGTCTTCGCTCCGGGTTTCATCGCTATTGGCGTCCTTTCCCTCGCCTATATAAACGCATATGGCACAAAATCTCATATGTCTATTTCTCGAGTGTTCGGAATTGAAATATCCCGTCCGCAATCCAGAGCCAGCGAGGTTTGAGTGCTCCCCGGGCCCTAAGACAAGGCGGGAGAGAGATACAAGAGCAGAAAAATGATATTCCGTGTAGGATAGAGAGTAAGGGGGGAAGGAGGCACTGCCGCCCTCTAGGCGGCTCTAGGGGGTTCCCGAATCCCATCCGGGGGGAGGGGGAGTCACGTACGCTCGGGTTCCCAATGTAAAGAATCGGCGGAGTCTCGATGGTAGTCTTTCGCTTGAGTGGCCTTCAATTCGGTCCTGAATCTCAACTGGCTACGCTTCGTTTTTTATTCTAATTCTTCTCAAGTCCTGTGTGAGAGTATCCTACTAACAACAATTTGATTCATTCAATTCTTACTTGAGTTGTATTCATTATTAGTTCAAAGTGAACTAAGTGAAAGTTTCTATTTATTAACCTTCCCTCCCTGTGTGAGTACGTCACATAGATCGCAGTTATAATTAACATTTAATCCTCTAGATCTACTGGCTGGATCCGCCCGTACGCACCCCTCCTCTCGCGTCACCACCACCATCACCACTGTCATTTTGAAGTTTGCGCTTTGTAATTACGACGGGCACCGTCTCGTAATTCGATTCGTGTTGTCCCCGGCCTCACGGCCCGAACACACGTGCTTGTTAACCGAACCATCCTCTAGTAGCCCCGAGCCCGAGAGCCAGAAATAAACTCCCCCTCATCTACACCGCGAATCTCGTCTCGTAATTGCGATACCTCGACTTTAATTCATTAATTAAAACGTTCCGGTTTGTGAAAGGACGTTTAGAAAATACCGTCCTTCTCAAGTACTGCGTTTGCAGAATAGACAACTGAATAGTTCAGTGTCATGAAAAATAATTTGTAAATAAAACATTTCACCTAAGATAGATCGCGGGCTTCTTAAGGAACAATATTTGGAAATTGTATTACGTTATCATCAAATAATTTTCTTTGATACAAAAGTAAAAGGTCAATCAACAGTAAGGAACGTGATTCCTCCTCATCGTAATATTATAACTTAGTTGAATCGTATACTCATATTTCTTTCGCATCATATGACGCAAAAACGCATAAATTGCGCGGGAAATAAATTCAGCTAATTTTCGATTGCCAAACGAAACAATAACCAGAATTGAAGGCTCGTGGAAGTCCTGCGTATTATGTGCGGGACAATATAAGGAAACTGCCGGTACGAAATTGATTGTCGAAACCAGATTGATATCGGTCGAAAGTTAGGGTCAAAAACAGCGTTGGGCAATTCATTCGACGTCCCAGTGCCCTCGAGAAATGCGGCCTTGTTATGGAATCAGACATCGAGGCCGCCCCATTTTAAAAAGTCAAATCGAAATATTTTTCTGTACCATTAAATATACCAGTGTTGTCGTGTACCAGTGGGTCGTAATACAAACGGTTGGGGACAAGGAAAAAGCAAATTCCGATTCCCCGATAGTGGAATATTTATATTTCAACTGAGCTACCCATTTCTTCTAATCGTCGAATGTTTCAACACATATTCGAATCTTCTTTAGGTCCTGCAATCATGTCCGTGAACGGTCATGTGTTACGTAGTGATGAATGGGCTGGTGCGCGGTCCACGAGGTGTAGCTAGGCGGCTTAAATCTGATGGGGAGCGAGCTGCCTCTCCCCCGCGAATCAGCCTAATCTCGAGGCATGGGGCCCTGTTAATTGAAACGACAATGCGTTTCGTATACGTCCGGGGACGTATGATCGATCTGGCCCCCGAGCGGGCGACTGGAGCGCACTGCGACAATAACTTCCCGACGTGTACAATCAATAGAGGCGGACTCTTCTCTTTGTCTTCCTTCCGTGTTATTTATTTCCGAGAGAAAATTTAAGCCACCGGAAATACACCAGACACCCAGGTTCTGAGTGCAGCTGGTCCAGTGCTCCCTTATTTTTCTTACTTAATCTTATAACCCCGCTAACGGAATTAACCTTTGTTTTTTACGTTATATATGACCTGTACGCTTGTGTCTATTACCAATAAATTTTTTTAACGTGATAGAAATACTGTTGATTATTCTAGGTGTAATATTCTTTTTAATTCGTCTTAGTAATTAATGGAAAAGTGAACCTGCTGTGACATGATTTCTCTCATGTACTGAGAAAAATTCCAATATCATGTTAACTTGTGAAAGCTAACATTTGCCCATATAATGAAACAATAATCTGATAATTGACAATAATTCATTTCCTTCTTTCATCTTTTCTTGCTAGTTTGGTTTTTTGTTTTCGACTGCTCGCCGTCTTCGGTAGCTTTTTCGTCAGTTGCGTAGTGAGTCACCCTGGGCATTTGGATACCAGTGGGGTAGTGTTAATTTCGTGAGAATTATTATTCTGTACTATTATTCTGTAGAATAAAAGAAAGTGGCTATTAAATTAAACCGGGGCTATATAATTTGCGATATAATGCGTGAACTAGTTTCTTTAAGTTCCGATGAGCCTTTGATATGCGGGTATCATTAATTTTAACATTGTACTTTCCTAATAAAAATATAATTTTTAAAATGTTCTTGTTAAGCCGATAAACCCTATACCGCGGACGAAAACTTTCCTCATTAGCGACGGCGACTGCACGAAATTTCGTAATCGTCGTAGAAAGTACGGCGTGATATAACGGCGATTCATTGCGGCATTCCTGTCGTGCTTTAATTTCACGAAAGTAACTGAAATATTCTGCTGCGTCGGGCTTTCACCGCCGTCTCCCGCCTAGGCGACCGGCCCCCGCCACGCTTTTAGAAGTTTGTTTACTTTAGCTCTACGAAAATAGAACTGGTCCCGCTGAGCACCAGACAGTAAAGAAACAGTTTATTCTGACATTCGGTAAAATCTGTGACTACCCCACATTCATCCTAATAATTGAAAGGTACAATAGAATCTCCAGCCCAACACACAACAAAACATTATAAAAGGAGAATGGGCTTAAATTAAATTTTAAATTAAATACGGGATGTAATTGTATAGGGGGTTAATTGAATAAATTTTCAGAATAACCGATGTAAATCACACGAACAATTTATTCCGATCTCACAGAAACACGGCTAATTGGATACCGAATAAATTAATTTACTTTGGTATCATTGTAAAGAAATGAATGAATAACGCGAATTGAAATATGCTGTAATTCCGTAAGATCGACCATAATGCTTGTATTTATTTATATTGCAAGCGAAATATGCGTAAATGGAACCCATAATAGATCATACTGTCTATGGATTCCATCATTCTATAGGTACAGAGAATTTATTCAATCATAAAGAATTAGTAATTGGCGCGACGGACGCTAATTAACTTCGTAATCGAAATAAATAATGTCATTCCTCTTAGTAACCAAAGGATTCTGCCTCATAGAAATACTTACTTATTATCTAATCTGTTCCCTGTACAACTATTTGTAATATAAATGTATATATATATATATATATATATATATATATATATATATATATATAAAATCATCGTCAATTCTATAAATATAACACCCAAGCCTGCCTGAATAGGCCATTCTATTCTTGGCTTTAGAATATCTAAGTGGGTGAAGTGGTCGATTCCGCTGAGGCGGAATTCTGGAACAGACTCCGGCCGATAAGAATTCTCAGCCGGATATAAATGGTGATGCTCTATCCCGGTTTTATAAGATCAGTTACAATTTATTCTGCATCCACTAACGATTACAGTATTTTTTAATATATAATATATTCAGGACCTCGTCGCGATTTTTTTTTAGTCCTATCATTCTCTCTTTAGCATTTCGTGAAGGCATCGCTAATGCTGACAGGATGCGAATAAGTAAATTCCAATATATCCACTCTATCTTGTAACGGTTATGTCACGAATACCTGTTTATTAGGAAGATAAGCGGTTTCAATTAACGGGGATCCAGTTCCGCCTATCCGGATAGGACCTATTTATATAATGGTTCCAATTTATCACGGGAGAGGGCGCGAAATTAACGCCCTGGAGAAGATAAGGCGATAGGAGCAATCCCATTCTACCGTCCACTCGACCGCTGGGTTTTCGGTATTCACAATAACCTCTAGATTCATAAGAGAAATTCAATTAAACGTTATAGGCCATTGCTTCTTTAACAGAGAGGGGGGGGGAGAGCGAGAAGGGAGATATTTAATTACAGTCTGTCAGGTCATTTCTTTAACAGTAATAATGACCTCACTCCAGTACCACCGATATGGTGTCAAAATGACGTATTTTAAGCATACTAGAGATAACGGCCATTAGCGAATATAAACCATATACTCTGTTTCCTTATTACTTAGTGTCCTCTATAATTTCTACAAAACTGCAAAATTCCATTCTGCGTTCTATAGTCAAACGTTTTAACATTTGTCCTGCTTTGAAAAGCACAATCATATAAATCTTTATTTTGTCAACAATGTTCCAAACTGTATGTATAATCCTTTACTGTAGCTCTGTGGTGAAGATAGATAGCACGGTTATATTTATTTACACATTTAAATAAGAATTTTAATTTCAAAGATGTTTAAAATTTTATTCCATTATTCAATTTCCAAACTTTATTACTACGGCGTACCAATGCCGTTTTGCACAGTGAATTGAAAGGAATAATAAAGAGGGAGTTTCAGAAGCGCTGCGTCATTTAATAGAAGTTGATGAGGTTCCCTATTAAGCGTGTCCCCATGACATGTCTCTTAAGATGAGTTATTTAATTATAGTTGTCCTTCGGTAATATGAGGCCCGAAGTCTCCACGTGTTCTGTACAGGAAACCCAATTAATATTTTACATCCCTTGTCTTAAACGAAAGGGTACGATTATTACATTTTAACGCGAAGTTCTTGTCTAAATTATGACAAATTAACAATAAATAGTAATTAGTATTTAATTATTTTTTATTAATAATACCGTAACGCATTCTGTTTCCATAGAAAAGTTTTACATGCATGTTTCAGTATGAGATCCCTTTATCGTATTACTCTTGAAAGGAGTATATGATTATAGGAAAATTTCGCTTGAAAGAAGAATGGCCCCGAGAAGGGCCCTTGCAAATGTCACAGCTGAGAATGAGCTTGTCGAGTCAAACAGGAGGCCCTAGGAGGGCTGAACGGACGGAACTGGTGCTGTGTTTGCCGTCCAAATTGCATGTTGCCGAGCCCAACATTCTGACATGTAATAGAAGGCGTGCATGAAAAATTACCGCTTCGCCGCGGTGGTTAGGCTGTCGTGCGGGCTTCCCGCAATCCCCACTGCATTGGTGCCGATATTCAAGGCACAGTTCACCAACGTTTGTAATTTTAAAAACTAATTTCTGCTTTCTATCGTGGATTATTCTTTAGTTTTAATAAAGGAAAAGTTTACTCTTATCCCATTGCAGATGAAAATTGTTTATTTTATTTATTTAATGAATGTTTGTTGCTAGGAGAAACGAAATAATGAAATTATAAAGATTAATTTTCATGAGAATAATAGTTTTGTATAATTTTTAACAGTAATTAACTAAAGGTAAGAAACACGTATCGATATTTTCGTCTAGAGCGATTTTATTTAACTTATGAATGAACCAGCCTAGTGTTGGTAGAACTACTGGTAGTGGCATAACTTAGAAATACTTGAACAGAACAAGGTACGGAATAATTATAGTACCAAAAAGAAAATAGTTAGGTTTAATTATTAACCATATTTTAAAAAGGCAGTTAATTCTCGTGATAAATTAACAATGCGCGTTGGATATTTTGAAACCCATCCATGATCTATCAAAAATGCCTTCTTTTCTGTGTACTAGTAAAAATTCTAACCTTGGCCCCCATCCGCTCGTTTCCGCCTCATAATCCACCCGTCTTTCTGTCGCCTCTTTCCTTATCTTTAGATTTAATGATGTTGTTTTTATCTTCCGAACAGGCGAAGTAATCTACCGTTCCGGTGTTTGCGACATATCGACCTTCCTTCGGATTCCACAGGGAGGCTTATCGGAATCCGAAAATTAAATTCGATTGTGTCGGGTCGCAGTTTATCGCCGTTTCGAATATTGGAACGAGGGCATAATAAAAGTGGCACACACTGTTGAAAACATTCAATATTAAAAGTACACAAGGTCATAATTACGAAAACTGTAACCGACGAAAACTGATGCTAGATAAGATCGCATAATGATGATTTTCCGAATCTTTTCGGGTATCCCGAAAAATACATTGAACTCTATATCCACTAAAGAGTAGTAGTATTTCAATAGTATAGAGGAACATAAACTCGCAGAATTTAATAAGAAATACGAACTCTAGACAATTTACGCCTACCCCCACTTATCTATTTTTAAAATTTATTTTGCGGACTCCTATCCTCCCCTAAAAAGGTACGGCGAATACTGGCATCGAAGAAAGAGATATAGTGTCCGATTGGACCTGTCAGGCTGCCAATTAGACCCGCCCCCAACGACATCAGGAGATTGTGAGATAAGAGAGCAGTATAGACCGATATCTAAGAACCGGCGGCACCCCGAATTACTCTGTCCGCCCGAAATAAATAAACATCGCCGGCCTCTCTCCCCCATCAGCTTTGGGCCAACGGGAAAAAAGAAGAAGAGACTCACCGCCCGCTCGGTTTCTTCAGCGGGCTCCCGGTTTTACAAATCGCCCCCCACTTCCCTTCGCTTTCGACCTACCGTGTTTTTCTTCCAACAACCCCCGCCTCCCGCCGTCCCCGATCTGTTGTCTTCGATCACTTTATGCTGCTAAGAATAATAGGCCCTCCCGCGCTATATATTTCCTACGACCTGAAATGCGCTCTCTTCTGTCTTCTGAAACGGAGCACCGTTATTTTACAATTTACGATATCCTTTATTTCCATAAATTCGCTACACTATTTTTACAATACGTACATTCTACGGAACATATATTGTTTATAGTCATAATACTTAACGTGAAAATTTTATGGTACCGTTTATTTTATCATTTGGACCTCGAATTCACAAGAATATTTTAGGAGGACCCACTACTCTGAGCCCCTCATTACTATGGTATACGGAAATGTAGGTGGTCACGCGAGACAAATGTTCTTCTCTCTCTCTGAAAATAAGAATTGTTCCCTATTTCGTTGAGCATTCTTGCTAATGCCCAACGTTGTTTACGAAAATTGGCGTCGGTGAGACCAATCTGCAATTACGACTATCTCGCGAGTTATGATGACAATTGGAAATTTGCACGGTTTTTGTTTTTAGGTATCATTGTTATATCATTTCCATGATTAAACTATAGTTTATTTACAATTTACACCTACCCCTATTGGAGAAGCGGCGGTAATTAATTTAGATATCATATGAACACCGAGTGTAATAATTCTGTGGCGGTCGTATTGGGAGCGGAGCTCGCGGTAAGAGGGATGATACTGGGAACAAGGAATGGAGATCTCATACGCTAAATATAGAGACTAGCTAGTTCGTTCGGCTAGAGTCAACATTATGGAAGGGCTGAACTGGAAATAAACAAAACCGATCTACCGTCGGTGGAGTAATCTAAACATTTAATCGGGAAGTTTTACTGCGGGGGTCGGGAACATTATCACCCGTTTGATATAGTGTTCCAAACGATTGTTTGATCTGGCACTGGTCAACATTAGGTTCTTCGGTAGTTTGAGCTTTATCAGTATGCTTTGTCAGGACTTTTATAAGTAAGCTAAACTCTCGTGTTCGTCCGTTGGTAAGGGAACATCTTAATTAACATTAATTATTCTGCGACAGTATTTAACTTGTATATAACCTTTTTTTATATAAAAAGTCATACAATTCCGATGAGAACAGTGTTTAATAGTTTTAAGTAACTGGCTCTCTAATTGCGATATTTTTAATATCCCCGGCCGTTAACGAGGCTTCCCCGATGAAGTCATTATTAGGGCGGGGTATGAACGTTTTACGACTGCAACGCGATAAATGGAAAGAATAAAATGTCCGTAATATTGCCTCGGTAGCGGGCCGTTCGAAATCCGTAAAGATTTCCCGAGTGAGCACTACTGGCAGGGAATAAAAGTTTCGCACTTGGATAAGCACCCGCGGTACTTTTGAAAGGTCGTAAAGCGGACAAATGAGGGATGGAAAAAGGGTCAAGGGAAATTTCTAATGTCGGATTGTTGGGGTGAGGGGAGGGAGAGGGGTTCACATGATAGCCCGGATGGCGGATCTTCAATACTATAAGCAGTCGCCACCCGAGTCTGCCCTTCTCTCGATTTCTCTCCTATCGCTTCGACACTAAATCGGCGGTCCCCAATCGCTCTATGCGGGAATTCCCCAACTTTCGGCCCCTCACCTGGATTCAATCGCACGCAGCCAGAGTAAACTCTAGGAAAATGAATAATTTATGGAGAAATCCGAAATCCGTACCTCTCTACATTACTGTTATAATGCTACTGACAACGGCGAGTCGTAATTGGTACAATATATTATAGTTAAATACATATAGCACACTATTGTATATCGACTGAGTTACCTACAGTTACTTCCAGGTGGCTCCAAGCTAGACCGATATCAGCTTTTTCTATAGCATTCTGCAACTAACTAATAATAATAGTGACAGAAGGAAATCATTTTGAGGTACAATGTTGTCTGTCGACGAAGCATTCTGTTAATGACACTAATGATTGTATTATTATTAATATTCGTCGACTTGGCTTTGTTTGTTTGAAAACGTACAGTTTTTTTATTAGAAAATGAAACCGAACCAGACTAGATAAACAGGTATTTCGCATAACTCGGAGTAATAGAGACGGGTAATACCGAGCCAACAAAGAAATTTCCATCACCGGATACAGCTCCGGCCGCAGTAGAGCGTTGTAAAGTTTAATTGCAGCTGTTATTAGCGGTCGGCGTCCCTTTCTGGAAGCGTCAGGGGTGGCGGCGCCTCCACGAGCGGGGCGAATTCAATTTCCGGCAGAGGGTTTTCCCGGGGGCGGCTCCCCTTTTGTAGGAAAATCGAGTTCCCACAAGCAGGCCCAAAGGCTTTTTATCGGCCACGATTTTCCGCCACGTCCTGTCCAGGGACAAGTGTCCCCCACGAGTCCAGTTACTGACGGAACGGTTAGAACGAGGAAAAATCCTTGTTAGAAATAAACGCGATGCGGCCCTTTGATCCTTGAACATTTTTCTATTAATTATGAAAAACCGGTAATTTATAGATCACAGTCATCTTCGAATGATGACCTCATGACATAAATAGTTAATGTGCAGTATTAATAACCGAAGAAATATAAATTACATCGCTAATTCCGATTTTTCATGTACCTTCAGGTCAATTATTCGCAAAAAACTAATACATTTTATGGGACTTGCTACGACATTTTCCTTCGTCTTCTCACAATTAATTGTGTGTACACATAGATGGACCTCTCTAATGGTAATGGACCCATAACGGTTTTACTTTGACTTAAAATTTTATTTAAAATTCTGTTCTGTTTTGGGGAAATGAATATCTGTCTATCCGAGTAAATGTTTTGACTCATAAGTCGCCTTTGGACGGGGCTTCGGTCTATCAAAGTTATAATGATCTCTCTGTATTCTAGTACCCCCGAGCTCACCAGTTAATTTCAAGTTTGTAATTTGACTAGGGCAATCCAGTATTAATTTTAGTTTTAATTCCCATTTCATTTGCATCGGAATTACAAAGTTCAAATTTTAGAAACTGGAATTTAAAAGTAGACAGATAGCGAACTCCCGACATTTAAAACTCGCGTTTATAACCGCGTATAAACTATATTTGAGACAAATGTTCATTATTGACACATGAATATGAATTTTTAGAAAATATCAATTGATGGAATGGTCTTTCAGTGGTCAACCTGCATGATGATGAGGGAAAAGAAGAGTAAACCTGTGCGGAGGGCTTGCGCGTCCCAGAGTCACGACAGGGACTCCACCAGGATCCTGAATCGTCTGGAGGTATTCTAAACCCCCCTTTGGAGACCTGTAGACAAGTCCATCGTAGACAATTTCCCACACCCGTACGATTTGTCCAGGTAGCATTAGACCAGGCCACAATGTAACCGGCGATCACGTACCACCAAAAGAATTCCTCTCCGATTAGTTACCCTGATATAAACCAGTGAATCAGTTTTTCTGACATTATACTGTAGAACTACAGACCTGATTTATTATATGCGCACTTTTGTGCGCTGATCCAGTGTGCTCATTAGATTTCTTATAATATACCATTTATCCTGTATTTTTTCTTAGTCTATGTATAAAGGATTTAAATGAAAACAGTCTATTGATATAAAAAACTGACCATTATTAAGAGGGGGGTTAAATCCCTCCTGGGCATTACTCCTTAAGTTCTTTACCACGCTGCAGCCGTTCAATTTAACTATCTGCTGTAAAATTTACTGTTCCCCTCTTGCAATTACAAAACTTCTAATCCCTGTTGGCCTTATCGTTTTAAATAAGCATGAATCTTGTATCGATCTCATTTTGGATAGAAAGTACAGCCACCGGACGAATTAGGCACTTCGTTTAAGGTTAAATATTTTCATAAATGACAATGACAAAAATCATTAAAGTGGGGAATTTGGCAAGTTCCGTGTTTTTATTAATGTGCAGCGTCGTCCTGCAGGAGCGTTAACCAACAACTCAGAACAAACGTGTTATTTTCACTTTCAGTAGTGTTTCTTTGAAGAGTGAATAATGTTATGATGATTTAAAAACGAATGTCTCTCCAATATGCTTATTACTGATGACTACTTGATGGTGTGTACAATGTGGGCGAGTATTCTGGCTCCGAATCATAAAGTACCCGCTTCGGCGGGAGGGGAAAGCGCTCTGAGGGCTCTGAGAGCGAGCATCAGTCGGTACAGTGCTCTAGAGTTGGACTCCACTTTCACCAGGCCGACGCATAATCCGGCCTTATTTGACTCGGACCAAACGCCGACAGGACGAAGTAGGGTTCGAATCGGGTTTTGCAAGAAAATTATTTTCTCCCATTTCCAAATAAGATAAACGCAGGGTTGTCAAAATTTGAGTAAGTTACTCCCCACAAGTGGAAAAGGTTGCCACGAGTAAGTATCAAATAATCTTGGTTTAGCCCATTACATCATAATTTACAAGCGTGTTATTAGTTGAGCGTTCGCCAGAAACTAATAGAATGCAGTTATCTAATGAATACAGTTACCTAAGGAGGTAGATGTGTTCTGTGAAAGTTACCGAAAGTACGAATATTTTGTGAAGCGGTCGGCTAAGTTCCAGGATCCTTATTTATTGTGAATATTTGCGGCTCCTCTGACTCTTGTTATTATATTGATATTATGTGACCTGTTTTCGCGGCCTCTCCTACCCCATTTCCAAGGGACGAGCTCGTATTTTCGAGTTCGCTGGTTAAATGGTGGTTCGGAACATCACTCGTGTACATTTTGACCCCCGTATTCCGATGGACATAGTGGGAAATCATTGACCTGACAATAACAGCGTACTGGGTATTCCAGAAGTAAACGTCGAAACGTTTGGAGCATATAGGAGATCGAACTAAGAAAGATAGTCCTTCGGAGATATCCTCATTTTTGTTTGACTTTAGTGAATAATAAAGGACTTTCTGTCATGAGTTTTGATTTTCTATAAAGCCGAAGTCATGAAATTTAATTTCGGCAACCTGTACCCACAAACAGAAATGTATAATCGTAGACCAGGTGCATATGACTTTATCCAGTTCCATATTTTGGGGGGAGATTGTGGCTTCTGTGAAAGCGCTGGGAGAAACCTGGGAGTTAGTGTATTTCTGTTGCTGCGTCGGGTTGACACAGTGTACAATTCTAGCTGGACCCATTCCAGGTTTTTCATTAGGGGCTAAAAATAACGGATCCGGGTACAATATGTTCGGGAATGATGCTGGAAACGGAAAGTATGTTTTCGAAGCATGTATAGCAGTTGAGAATATTTATGTTCAACAAAATGTTTCTAACCGATGTTTTTAAAATTCATCTCTCTCATCGGCGATGTTTTGTAGAATGAGGTGTCACGGCACAGTTGTTATCAAGGAGAAGTCGCCAATTACCTCGACCGGAGTCGTTTACTTTGCTCGCTCGAACGAGGCCCCTTTCATGAGCGCGGCTCTTTAAGACGTTCCGCCCCGTTTATCTAGAAACGGTAAACCGGCGAAAGTTTTCATTTTATTATTATTTTTTTTAATCGCCGACCCGTAAATTTGTTTCATATTATTATTTAATTCCCTTTTCTCTGTTGAGCATTCCACTTTCCCAGCGTCGGAAAAGTGGCCGATTATCCCCGTGCGGCTGAAGGGAATAACCTGTCTTTTCTGTTTTAATGGCTGGCACTTACGTACCTAAAAATATAAATATAAGGTTTATCGCTCAAAATATATTTTTACTCTTGCGATCTTACTGTACACACACTATTTTGTAAATAAAAATAGTCCGATTATAACGATAATAACGTTTACGTAATCATTAGTGAAAAGACTAAGGAATAACTAAAAGACACTGTGGAGGGCCTCCAATATTAAATAATATACTAAATATTAGTTATATGACTAGATATATAAAACAAATACAACAACTTAACACTTAAAATATAATTATACGAATATTCCTTCTGAATTTCAAAACTTAGATCCTGTACAAGTATTAGTTGTTACAATTCTATTTATAACTCTATAAATCGCGTAATTTAATTGGAATCTGTCTTGCTGCCAACACATAGCGTCGCCTCATCTTCCCCGACCATTTTCCACGACGACCAGCATCTATTCTAAGGATTAAACGAATCGAATACTTCAATTCTTGGATAAAAATCTAGTTATTTGAAGAAAGAAAGCAAGGAAACGGAGCGTGACCTTACATTGTCCCCCGCGATGAAATTTTAACAGGGTTGTTTTCCCCATTCCAGCCTACTTCTTCGGGTCCGCCACCCGTGTCCTGGTTGTTTCCGGTTTCTGTCTGTAATTTAATACCCGTCACTACAATAACTGTTTTCCGATTAGAGAATGCATACTCTATTCCGGTAAGTTAAAAAAATTATACTTACATATATGTCAATTTTTATAATAACAGAGTACTTTTACCCTTACCTTTGTAAATACAAGAACGACTCTCTGAGTTTAAAGCTCACGCGGTTCATATTAGAATTTAAAAATAACGAAACCTCCTTTCGATCCGAATGGTACAGAAGGAACGGATGGAGCGTCGACCGACAGAGTGCCAGGGACCGAATGATATATCCACCCTTTTGTTGGGACCCTCCCGTTGTACGAGTCACGTACGGCTTGTACACACTCGGGTCGGCCGTGTACAGGACCGCCGGGGAACGGATCCCAATCTCTCCCAAGCTGTGTGTGTGTGTTGTGCGAGTGCGTGCGTGTGGCTGTCTGTGCGACCGAGGTTAATCACCCCCGCCGGAGCAGATAGACTCCCTCCCCCCCCACACCCCCTCACCCCCGGTACGCCATTGTAGCGGCTCGGGATGCCATTACCGCATAAAGTACACGGCTTTTTATAAGGGGCGTCGTTACACTCTGAATAGGAGGAGGAGGAGGAGTATCTCACCGAGCTCGTGATACGCGAGTGCCTTTGTCGCTGTCCCCCACCTCGGTCTGGACGATCTGGACTCTCCCGGAAATGTTACCGAGCTGCACGTCCAATGGAAAAATAAACACTAATGAGATCTCTGAAAACGTGTAAAAATCCGCTGAACCGTATTATTTTTTCTCTTGATATCTGTTCCGAGGAACACCACAATTTGGGACTGTGTCCTGTAAAGGTTGTTCATCTCCACAAGAATACTCAGATTGCCATTTTATCTACGGAATAAACTCTTTCATTGATCAGTGTGTTTAAAGTTCTTTCAATTTATAGTTTTTGAATTAATGATTCGTCGCACATGAATGATCGACTCAGGAAAGGCAAAGATACATACAGTTCATAAGTACATAAGTACATCGGTCTAGGACCAAAGTTTGTTCACGCGTTGTTCATTCTTGGAAATTTAATTATTGCTAGAAATAAACATGAAATAAGTTGCACATACCTGATCCTGATAGCCGTTAGGGAAAGTTATTACCGCAGATCGTAATGCCTGGGGCAGAAGTTTTCGCGATTCCGCAACACCGCGTTTTGACACGGCTCCAAGCACGGTGAAATTTTTCTCAGGGCGGGCGGACTTTTCCGAGATTTTCCGCGACGTTTCCCTCCGCCTTTTGGCAAACATAACCGGCCACCGACGTTGCCAACTATCCCAGGAAGATAGTTCACTATAAGGTTCATCTCCATTTTATGGAGGCTCCTGAAAGGTTCACTTTCCAATATTTTAATGGCTGTAATGCCTATGCATGTTCGTAACGTACAATCTATGAGAAATTCCCTGGAGGATTCCAACAACTGTTTGGAAATTCTAGCGCCCTATTGCAGGATTTTGCATTACTATTGATCGGTATAAGCGTATACCGCGTGTCTCAACCCTGTGCATAACTAGAACTCAATATATCCAACAATTCGAAAACAATTTTGATTATAGCGAGAAGTGGGCCCAGGTCTCGACAATCGCATTTGCCCTTCACGAGGGAACTGCGCCCCGTTCAAGGGGCTCTAGTTTGCAACCAATATCCGGCGACAGATGTCCCCCCCAGTACACCCTGCCACTAAATCTTTCACACCTGCCTCGTCGCTTTCGGAAAAGCGTTTTCCCATAAGTCCAATTCCCTTTCGAATCGGCTTTTCTATACGGTCCGCACACACACTGCTCGGCAGGAGAATCTCGAACGAGTCGGGATTTAATAGTATACAGGTGTGATTTAAATTATGAAAGAAATTGAGAAAACGCTCAAACAAAAGATGTGGCAAGAAATGGGCTTTCCCTTCGATTGTGTTTCCTGTAAAAAACCTACAACTCGCTATCATGCCCAAAGCCAATTATCAATCCAGTTCATTTAATTTCATAAAGCTAATATTAATTTGCTTTACGGCATAGATTCCGAAGAATGATAATCGGTGTAATACAGCTTGCTAATACTCTGCTAGTATGTCGTACAATTAATTATGGAATGTTTAAATTACCGTCTTCAATTAATGGCCTGAAAGGCAATGGAATGAGCTGAACTGCTTCTGCTATTTAAAGTATCCTGTTACGCGTATTCCTGTCTCAATAAAAGCCCGTGTAATTATTTTTTGGGTTTGGCGGCGTTCGGGGATTTCTAATATACGTCGGCAGCTCAGACGTTTTCAGAATTGAGTGAGGAAAGTTGGTCTGTTTAGGATTCGGGAGAGAGGTTTCGCCTCGGAAACAGTTTTTACTTTCGAGGAGACTTTTGGAGTGGGAATCCGGGGGCTCAACCGGCGTAACGCCAACAGAGCGGGCAACGAAACTAACTAAAGCGAATAAGAGATGAAGTCGACAAAGGCGGGCCCACTCTGTGTTCTCCCATGCCTCTGTTGAATATTTAATAGAAGCATATTTTAATGCGGAAAGTGGTAGCGATAGGAAAACAAGGCCTGTACACGTTTCGCTCTGTATGTATTTATTATAGAGAATGACGGGGGTCGGTCACCCGTACGTTAGGATCGCGGGACTATCAATATATGATCGGCAGTTTACGATTTTTCAAATAGAAATTATCTCAACTAAATTTTAGAATAACTAGGGAAACTGGTCAAGACTTGAAGAATGAAGTAGTCCTATTTCTTTCGATTTAGAGATTTGAATTAGTGTATATGGTGTATAGAGTGGAGATTTGAATTTCTGCCGACTGTTGGCAGGGTCCGCCCTATTTCA
The DNA here is from genome assembly GCA_019843655.1 of Lethocerus indicus. Lineage (NCBI taxonomy): Eukaryota > Metazoa > Arthropoda > Insecta > Hemiptera > Belostomatidae > Lethocerus > Lethocerus indicus. The sequence goes on along the minus strand of JACDQD010000005.1, from coordinate 21,079,377 downwards.
GGGATGACGGATCGCGGTGTGGGCGACCTCAACGGTCAGGGTCGGCGGTAAACAGCGGCGTAAACTGCCGAATAAATTATCGGCCGACTCCGATCGGTAATTACGTGTTAATTGGATCCCCCCGAGTGCGGAGCTCTAGTGAGGGGGGCGATTGAACCTCAGAGATAAAGGAAATTGGATCACGACCAAATTGACTGTTGATGATAGGAAAAACTATTAGGTCGGCTTTATACGATCGTACTTGGAAGTTCTTTTAGCGTTCCATCGGTTTTCTTGCTCGGTCCCATTTTATGTTGAAATTGTCGAATTATCTTCAGTTTTCTTCTTCAGTATTTTGAATTCCGGAATAATATTTGTCGGGAATTCTAATAGACGGGTTAATTCTGTGTTCAACTGGACCTTACCAAGGTGAAAGTCGGTCCATAATCGGAACTCAGGTGTTTGTCGGAACCAGGAAGAATCTCAACTAATATTTTACCGGAAGTTAAACAGTAAAAACAGAATGATGTGGACTCACTTTCTAATTTTTCGTCCAATAATCCCCCGTTGGAATTATTGCTTGTTACTTATATATGCACAAGTAATTTTGGTAGTAACGAAAAATGTTACCAAATACAACATCCCTCGTAATATAAAACACGACATTTTTTAAACTTATTAGATTCGTATTGATTACATATTTTTGTCGGCTGGGGGAGACACGGCATCCGGATAAATGTATGGTAATTAATGCATAAGTAATTCATTATATTCAATAGTTGATGTTCACGGTTGTTTACATGAAAGCGGCATTGCATTGTCCTTTGGCTGGGTCAAACTAATACCGTGTTTATAATTAACCGCCGACGATACAGGTCGAGATTTAACACTTCACAGTAATCGTAAGCGCTCCATAATTACGTATAATAGCTTCATTACTGGAATAATTTAAACCGGTTTAACGGTAAAGCAGAGTGTTTAATAAGTGCTAATTCATAAAAATATCTGTCTTGGCCATCTCTTCGTAACAACACGCGTCGAAATACTTAGTAATACAAAAGACACGAACAGTCACAGCGAAAGAAAGTTATATTTATAGGATGTTTGTAACAGGAATTTTTCGTATCTAAACATATATTTACTTAATTGATCTTAAGATCATACATACGAACGGAAATATATCACGAATGATAATATTTGTGGCCATAAATATTTATTTATTTTTTTTTATTACTTCTTGTCTATTGCCAAGTTGTAGTCTTTTCAGTGGTGATTAGGCGGGTAAAAAATAGACTAAAATATTATTAAGGCTTTTCCAGCACAGTGAATTGCTGTTCTGCAATAATGGTCCCACTAATTTATGTATTGTCCGACCTTATTTTATAAAAGCTTCAGAAAAAACTCACAAAATCTTTTTTAATTACCCTAGGAGAAATAATTAAACGAATAGAATAGATTTAAAATATGATTGAAATGTCAAATGTAATGGGGCGTTCTCTACGAATGATTTCTAACCAAGATAAGGAAGTAGTGAACTGTATAGAGACTTTACTATCGGAGTTTTGTTTCTGTTCGGACTTTGCCTGACTAAAACTAAAAATAACTGCAGAACTTCCATTTCTTCGGGAAGCCGTAAGTTCAACAGAACTGGTAACAAAAAAAAAGCTTTCACCTTATTGACAATATTAATTGGTAGTCTGGCTTAGAACAATATCGGGACTTGGGGGTGGCTACTACTGACACGCGACTCGTTCCGTGACAGGGGGTTCTGGTTCCCGCTGCTGTCTGATTTATTGGCCGAACCGACGGAGGGGGTTGGGTGGTTAAACGGCCGGATGAGGGGGGGGTCTCGAACTATGTAATAAGCCCTGTTAAGGGTGGTGTCCCAAACTACGCTTACCAATCAATATGAGCGCGGGGCGCTCCCTCAATGTCGGTTCAATTACGACTCGTTCTCTCGATCTCGCGCATCGGATTTACGACCGATCGATACGTATGATAGTTTGCGAAGACCAATTTTGGCACGGAGACGACATGGATCTGTTCGGGATAATTGGAAAATTTTGCGTAAAACCGGGTAATAGGGTATCCCCTATTAGGAGTGTCCCTGACGAGGATACGGGGGGAAATTCCGGCGGTGGGAGTGAGCTCGGGATGAGGAAATTGGTTGCTGTTAAGAAAGGATACGGCGTCCTGTGACTGTGCCACCGCGACGGTGTCCAAACGTGGTCGATTATGATCGCGGAATAAATATCACTAAACGTTTCTCCCCCAGAACGAAGGAACTCAAACAACTGCACCGGTTGATTAAATCGTCGTACCTTCATTAAAAGAAAATTCTTTTCAGACAGCGCTTACTGATTTTAGATGGATAAGAGAAATATTCTTAGGGAAAGAATATAAAAGTTTAATAATTTAGAATGGCATAAACTGGCCACAATAAAATTACGGCGGATCTAAGAATAATTTGGATGTTATTACATGTTTTCGTAATGATATTACTTCTTCAATTTCTCATAGAGTTCCTTTATTGGTTTGATTGGAATTTTCCGATTTGTTTCGCAAGGTGAAATGTATGGGGTATTTCGAGGATTAGTCCGCCCCGGGCGCCTCTTCTCTCGGTTGTTTCGGGAAGAGACTTCTTCACTTAGGCCTGCCGTGACGAGCACTCAGCGCCCATCATCGTGCGTGTAACAGCCTCAAACGCGGTAAAATTGTGATAGCCCGGGACATGTCGCGGCCCCCACTAAACGACCTGGGGCCCGATAAAAACGCATCGATTATTTCCGGCCGTGGATTATATATATTTTGTGATCGCGTGACACCACACGGCCGGGTCTGTCTTCTCCTTCTCCTCAAAACTGGGGGGCGGGGGGGCGAATCGGAACCGGAAACACCGGAACTGAGTTTTGGACGGGGTAGTTTGGTTCATCGAATTGCCAGACTGACGCTAACCACCCGGCTGCGGTTCCGCTGACTCTTGGACCCGAGTTCAAAGCCTTCGAAATTAATTTGAATTCGAATTGAATTCGAGAAGTTGGAAATCTTGTTACCATTTGGGCTTCTTAAGGGATCGCTCGACGTGGAAGCTCCCTTCCTGACATTAGGTTTTCAAAAATTAAACCAGGAATCTAAAACCGCTACTGGAATCCTGCTAGGTGTATTAAATCCTTCCAGTGTGTTATATTTACAGAAGCTATATACAATTGATTGCATTCAAAGTGCCTCATTTCAAAAATTTGAAAACGTACCTTATAAAAGCCTGACAGAGAAACACAAAACTTTCTTTCAATATTCTTTTCGTCTATAACATAAATAAACCTTAGTAAAGTTAATGTAATATTATTTCCCGAATCACAGTTTATAATGAAACATAATAATAATTTCGAAATAATTGATTCATTTAGACGGTATTGCTCCTAAGGTGACAAGTATTTGATACAAGTATCGTTTCCTAACTTATTGAGTGTGTTAATAATTAGTTATCAACGAAATAACTATAAATAAATATTTTATTCGCTTGTATGGCTAATGATTCCACTCTTAAAGAATCAAGCGAACGCTTTTTTCCATCAGAACTTATCCCATTGAATTATACATTAACTATATATATATATATATATATATAGTACTCATATCACTGCATTCGGTATTCTAGCGCCCAGTGCTACTCTTAAATCGGTATAGTTGGACACGGCCGCCCGGTTTCGCGTTCGTGGCGTTAATTATAGTTGTGCGTGTGTGAGTGTGCATAGTTATGATTGGGCCCGGGGGCACGCATATGTTAATGGGCGTCAGTACCCGCTGTTATTATCGTGACACCCTGATATATGTTTTCGGTCGTTATGCGAGTGCCACAGTCAGAACAAAGCGAGTCAGCTCTCGGCGTGCGGCCATAAATTTTAATGGTCCCGTATTAAAACTGTTATGGGCTCGGGGTGTTCTAGTATTTAAATTATTTCAATTTTACAAATTTACGCAATTAATAACGATCCACTGGGGATATTAATAGGAACGGCGAGCGAGCGCGACTTTCCCCAATGAACTCGTTAGTATTTTGAGAGTGAGATATATTTTATTTAAATGAGCATAGCCACTAGTAAATCATTAAAATGTTTACCGATGGGAAATTTTGATCTGTAACATTATTACAATTAATAGTTATTATATTATATTGCTTTGTTAGTAGTAATATTAAACACGATTACCGAAACCGTATGAAAATAGTGTATCAAAATAATAATATGAGCGTATTGCCTCTGCTATTTACCTGTTGCATTCTGTTAATAATAAATTTAGGTACATTGGTGTTCTATCCCTGATAAACCTGGATCGGCGCAGACGTCGGTATCGATATTTCACGGGATAACAAATATTTCATAATGCTCGGCTGCGATACACTGCGTGAACTGCAGTCGGAGTAAAAGTCGGTTTTCGAATTGCGCAACTTTTTACGCAACGCAGGTGAAACAACGGCGAACGCCTCAGATGAAATATATCTAATGAGTCGAACACGCCGGGATTGAACGGTGGGTGCATAACGGACCCAATAAATATTGCTGAGTAACCGCGGTGGACGTTTACTGAGCGGTTCTATATCTCTTGCCGTAACCGATTTGTACCCATTTAAAGTTTCATCTTTCCTATTGCGGAACGTTATCGTTCGACGTGGAATTAATTTAAATCCGTATCTGGTGGTCTGCATCAATTTTGGAATCGTGTTGGTTATTCAGCGGTATAGATAAGGCATAATGTATGACTACATAATACAATCAAGGAAAATTATTGCACAACTGCTCTATTTTTTTATTTAATTTGAAAAATTCAACACGTTCTGAAAATGTACTGCTTTTTTATAGATTTATTTTCAATATTTGTTCTTTAGCAGGATATTATTCAGACATTGCAACTAATTTCAACAATAGTAAAACCACTACTAGGAACTGGGACGCGCAAATGACAGTCTGAGGAACAGTCGTCAGACAAAGTTTTAACGTTAGGACTGTATTTTGTAAGACACTATCAGTCTATTAGTTTGGAAAGAAGGGGAAAACTATTCTCGGAGTTTTCCGACGTCTTATACCGCACGCGGAAAAATTTGTCCGTCCCAGAAAACTCCCGGCCAGAGTAACATCCGCTCCTCGACTACTCTGCTCTGTTTATCCTCGGCCTTTATGGAATTCCGGGACCCCGAATAACGCTCCTCCCCTCGGGCGGGGAGAACAAACATAAACCTCCTTTTGAAATTAGTTCGGTCCAACCGTCGCCGCCGGATGGAAAGTTTTATAACTGTTTGTTTAGAGTAGGAGAGAGAGAGAGAGAGATGGCCGAGCGGGGTCGATGTATGGGGAAGAAAGAGGGAGATAGGGAGAGTGGAAATGAGCAAGAAGTGGATGGAGGTGGCTCGGAGTCCAGTTGTAAACAGCCGGCCGACAAAGCCGTGCATAAATTACAGCCCCCGGGGCTTGAGGGGCTTCAACGTTTTTTGTCTGTCGGATTGTCGGAGATAACGTGAGATTTCCGGGGCTCCGACCGCCGAAAGCAAACACACTTCGGATGCCGGTGTCTGCCCCTCGACACTTCTCCCCTGTAACAATTCTCGGTTATTAACCATCGTGTGATTTTTCCCTATCCACTCGAATGTTCCATCCCGAGTCTTTTATCGGCATGCTACACTTCGACGCCACATCATCTTACAGGGGAACTGTTGCAGAGGTCAGTGGGTTTCCTCCCTTAAGACAACTTAACCTATTAAATTATTTGTCTCGCAAGGGTCCAGAACTAAAGCTTGTAATAGGTTTAGTTGCTCCACTCCTTAGTTGAAATTTCCAGTGGAGTACAATCTCTATATTTTTGAACTACAATGACCATTAGGTTATTGTTACCCTCCCTAAAATCCTTAATTTCGTCGCCGCAACGGTAGGCCAGAGCTAAAATGTTCCCGGAGATTGGGTCACTACCGGCCAGGTTTTTTTATGTTTTCTGAACGGACCGTAGTCTTCTAGGGGGGGTTTAAAAGCCTGCGAACAGGTGGTGTCGGTCGGGTTAAAGGAAGGGGCACACGGGAGGGTTGTGTGCCCCAGGTATATCCCCCCAGAACCAGTGAGCCTTTAATCCCCACTCCGACAATGATGACCGGACAATACTGACAGCCTCAGCGGTCATTCATGACCCCCCCTTTACCCGCTCAGCTGTTCCTGTCAAATTTACCCCTCCAAATGTCTCCTCTACTAGTGGTCAACAAAAACACCCTCTTCATGCTATTTCCTGAAGAATCAGTAGCAGTTTATGCCGCTGTATACAAAATTCCGATAGAATTCAAAATAATACAAAATACCAAAGTTAATATACTCCATTTCAATTTTCAGGATCAAACAAATGAACTTTCGAAACTAGTAGCGATAACACCTCGCGGTTTTTTCATTTTCGGTTTCTTGACAAATAGTACGCCCCCGAAAAATGCATTAAAATGACAGTGAAAATACACTGCCTTTCAAATTTTCCTCCCTGACCAAGTGAACAAAAACAATCTGCCTCCTTTTGAACGCCACCACCCTTCTGTTTGTTACCATAAACCTCGTAAACAACTCCCACTTTTGGGGCTGATTTGTTATTTAAATGACGGACCGAACGATGGTGCAGCCTGGCTATGGTCGGGTTTTCTAACACTCGTGGTGCTCTTCTTATAGATAAACTGTGAAGTCCTCGTTAAGAAAATTGTCGAAGCGAGCGAAAACAAAAAGCTGTTATTAATAATACAGCTAGAAATAAATTCCACTCAATATCACTAGCGGATGAAGAAAATTTGTTTTAACAGAGTACACAAGAAATTTTCGATGTTTTCATATTAATTATTTTTGTTTCATTAGTATTATTGTCAAGTAAACAACTGGACCGATTAGCCGACTCCCTGAATACCCGAAAGTTATTTTTATACGGACGATTAGAGCATGGAAGTTCGTTTAAACAACAGTGTTATATCCTTAGAGCACTGTCCTAAGCTTCCTATAATAGAAGAGGCCAGAACGGGTAAGAGCTCAAGCTCGTCTATTTTATAAGAAACCGGTTTCTGTTTAGACAATTGCCTACATGAGTCATTAAGAATGGTCCCCGTCTCTCTCTCTCTCTCTCTCTCTCTCTCTCTCTCTCTCTCTCTCTCTCTCTCTCTCTCTCTCTCTCTCTCTCTCTCTCTCTCTCTCTCACTCTCCCTCTCTCTCTCTCTCTCTCTCTCTCTCTCTCTCTCTCTCTCTCTCTCTCTCTCTCTCTCTCTCTCTCTCTCTCTCTCTCTCTCTCTCTCTCTCTCTCTCTCTCTCTCTCTCTCTCTCTCTCCCTCTCTCTCTCTCTCTCTCTCTCTCGCCCACATTTCTAGTGGAGGCTGACCCGTTCTGTGGATGACGTATCGAAGAGACCGTATTTTCAACTGTCGGATATTTTCGGGCTGGCCCCCGCCCGGCCCAGCTTATCGTTTCTTCGCCGCGTCCGACGATTATTTTTCCTGCTATCTAAAAATCTTTTTCTTTCGTAATAAAGAAAACCCTCTACGTCGTTCAGTCCGGGTACGGCCCCATCAGATAAGGGGCGTAAATGGCCGCCGGAAAGATTCACCGCAGCCCCTCGACCAATCCCAAGTTGGCAGAGTGCTGACTTTCTTTCGTATAAGGACCTTAACTTTGATAGATACGCCAAGGTGTACAACCCAGAATCCCGCATATCACTAACGCGCTTTGTCATGGACGATGGGATCAGAGTTCGAGGCCGATGTCTAATAGGATTTGAACTAATATGTGAGCAAAAACATGGCTACAAACAAGCTATTTCCTTTTCAAAACGATTCTAAAAGCCCATATTTGTTCGTATTGGTTTCTATAAATGACGTCATCTGTAAACGTACCCGCTGTAGGTACAGCGTAGAATCAGGAAGTTGACCTGTAAAAGTGCGGCCTAACGGGGAACAAAAAAAGGAAAGGATACAAAATTACACACCAATTGACCGAAACGCAAACAGTGAGTTGTGACCTGTTTTGCTTAGTCGGATGACATAAACTAATAAATCGCGTGACGAACGCGAACCAGCTCAAGAAATCTGACCTAGTCAGATTGTCCCTGCAGTCGAAAACCGTTCGAACCAGTTCAATCAATTGGACGATTAGGCGAGAAAGCCCAGACATCAGTGTGAGGGCATGAAATGACTAAGGCTAACTCAACAAGCTTAGACAGTTTCTTTTTTGTTTTTGTTTCTATCTATTAGAAATTAGGCGCCCTTATCCCTTTATACTTGTCGCCCTCAATACAAGCGTGCTGAATTGCAAGAGGCACTTATTGAAATATTTTAAAATCCCCGCAGCCCGTGCAGACTCTAGGGTCGACTAAAATAATTTTAGGGAATACTATGAAATTTTTTGAATACTCATTATTCGATGAACTATGCAACATTTCATAGATTTATTATCTAATATCAATAACCTCTCCGCCCATTATGGAATCTAAAGTGACCGGATTCAGGATGAATGAATAAAAAAAGGATCACTGGACGTCCCGGAGCTAAATATATTCTGTAAGGAACAAATTTCTCTAAACAATAATTCAGCTTGAACTAATCTTTCCATTTTTATATATCTACTCATCAGGTTTTAAGGTATCGACCTGAAAATTAGCTACATATTGCAGAGGACACAATTGGACAATAAATTAATTGTGTATGATAGTGACTATAGATTGAACGAGGATGATAGTTTCTGTTTCGTGGAGTTCCGTTTGTGTTCGGGAATGTTCGGGCGAGTGGTGGACGGGTGTCAGCTGTTGTGGAAAGGAGACGGAGGCGGTGGTGGAGGTGGAGGTGGAGGGGGCACTCCCCGGCCCCGCAAGAAATCGAGAGGACTTTGACTCTTGCTTGGGTTCAGTTCAGTCCTCTGTGTGCACTCGACTGCGTTCGCCCGAACCCGCTCTGTGCTCCCAGTTTTGTTAACTGCAGTTTCTGTTGGTTCCAATCTTTTATTAAAATTAACATCGTACGGTGTTCATACGCGATTGGCCGGCCAATTTTGTCGAGTGATCTGTGGTTTCGGATGAGGGATATTTTCTGATCCTGTTTTTACCCCCACCGCCCCCCTTGACGACGGGACCTTTAACCGGCGGATACTCGAAGTAACCTCGGCCCGGACATTTTTATTATTTTCGACAGCGGAAACGTCAAGTTTTATGGTGAGTCCGCAAATTCGAGTTATGCTTTTTAAATTTTATGGGTGCGATAGTGATGCTATTGTATTCTCCTTGTAAGAAAGATTAAATCCACTATGCCTATTAAGCGCCATTAGTCTTACCGTTACTTTCTGATCTGTAGGTTTTTTCTCTTTCGACTTGATTTAACTGGTTTGAGTCGGATTGAGAGGCGTGAAGAAATTGGCATCCCCTGCCTACGTAGCGATTTACCCACGCGTCGGTACCTGAATATGACCCCGGGACTCGCTTTAGATACCTGAAAAACGTTCTGCAGAACTGTTGTTGAAAGTTTGCATATTGAAGGTTATATAGTCCACGTCAATGATGAAATATTTCGTGAAGAAATTAAATTATATATAAAATGATAAATTAATTAATATTTTCTATTACAGTAAATTGTTATATTAAATGTTTCAACAAAAATGTTGCTTGTCATAATATTAAGGCACGGTACAATTTATAACTGTTTACAGGAGGACTCAAAGTGGGTTGCGACATGCTATACAGTCTTAATATCGTTTAATTCTGTCATTAAGGTTATAACTGACGTCTTTTATTACGCCAAAACTGTTCAATATAGTTCGAGCTAAACATAGAATCCTATTTCAGACATTGTAGCGTAGGCATGATTGTCTTTACTTTGTACCAAGCAGAATTTAGTATGGCCTTTCTTATTGCTCGCTACTACGCTCTTGACTTTTAAACAGTTGTACTTCATAGTCCAATTTAAGTAGTGAAAGGAAAATCAAATTTTCAGTATGAATTTTATTGAATTGAAATTGATATAAGACAATTGTTTATCACACAAAAGTCATGAACGAATGAGCTTACTGCTTAGCAGTGTGTACCGACAGAATGATAAACTTGGCCTCTTTATTTTGGAAATAAATTTCCCTCCAATGAAGTAACAATTTATCATGACCTGTCGTCATAAGACTAATGTTTCAATAGTTCCGATATTTACTGAATGACCTGAGTATTAACATTAAAGAAATGTATGCCTAAGATATCTAGTAAGGAAGAATGTCTTTCTAGAGCCTTAAACTTAAATTTGAGTGGTGTATTAATGAATAAGAACAAGGTTTCTTGTGGTGACTTGAACGCTTCGACTCCTTCCCTTATTGCGCCATAACTCTTCAATACTCTTCTCTACGATTCTTCACCCAGCCCATTGTTGTGGTTTTTCAATCTCGAAATGTGTAGGGAGGCAATACCGATTTAGAATCTATTTTTTTAATGTATTTCATTATCACAACTTTTATACAGTTTTCTATATTATTTTTAGTGATACTTTTATGATTTTAGTGAAAGATAATCCAGCCATTGTGAGTATCTCTCTGTATGGTCATCACATTGATAGATAACAACTCTTGTCTTTAACGTCCTAGTTTCCAACTTATAGACTATTGGGGGTCATTGCCTGGGGGAACTAGTTTCTCATCGCCGAAGCAACCATCTTTAAATCGAATAACGAAACCTCAAGGACCCGTCTGTCGGTTGGTTTTGGTAGAGGAGCTGTCAGCAATCGTCCCAATTCTCTATTGACCGTTCTTATTCTCTGGGCCATAATTCCTCCACGAGACTTTTCACTTAGAGGATGCATTCATTTTCCTTTGTTCGAGCCCTCGTCGAACCAATAGTCTAATAAACGATTTGCTCGATCGGCTGCTTTGTATTTCGGTAGTGGGTTCTCTAAATCCAAGGACTCCGCAAACACGAGTATGTTTTCTACTCTCAACTTTATCTCAACATCCACATTTATATAGTTCTCTGTTAGCGAATGTTGTCCCCGAATACATAATAATGTAGCGTATAAACAAATCTATACCGCGACCCGGTTTCTAAGATAAGTCAACTATCAAGGATACGAACAAAGGATACGAATCCTTTCTGCCCATCATCTACGTTGACTGTGGTAGCTTGACACGGTCCACATATACGTCGAAGCTGTTAAAATTAAACACCTCGCTTGTACCAATATTGAAACAAGAAATCAGAATATAAATATAAATCAGGTTGCAACAAACTGTGTGAAATATTCTTTCTGCTCGGTCGTTTGAATACGGGGAGTTTACTTGGCGCTGCGTAGGTGCATTCGACAGATTGGTCTGATCTCTGCAAACTCAGCGTTAACAGGTTCACTCGCCTTTCCAACGCGAATTTCAGCGTTTATTTAAAAAATTCCAATCTCTCTAGTGTTTGGGCAGTGAATAGTTGTGCGGTAGGGGTTCGGTCGACACAGCAGAAACAGCACTCCGAGATATTGTCTACGTTGGCGCTTCTCTTCCTCCATTTCCTGTTCCGCGTCCTGATGTTTGTTGTTTATTGTCGGTGGCATAAACGGGGGCTGGACGGTCGTTAAAAAAACTCCGTTTCCGCCGTTTATAGCGCTCGTTTGGACTGTCCGCCTGTCCCGGCCAGCGGTCCATTCCGACCGGGGTCTTTGCCCGTATTCAATTTTCGAACAGTTTTATAGTCACGAACTATTACACTGAACGGAACAGAGACTCGGCGGTATCTCGTTAGCCGGGACTATGATGTCAACCGACCGGTATCTGACGTTAAGCACAGCCGCTTATCCGGTTACCGAGGACGACAGAAGTAACTGGGATTCCCGTCCGCTTTGCTCTAATTTTCTTCATTTTCAGCATCGAGAAGAGAGAAAAATTAAAACGTTATACGAAGTGTTGACGACAGTAACATGGTTAACGTAAGTGTGAATTGGCCACGTGAAGTGTCACAAGTCCTGTAACTAAGAGAAAGGTTTATTTCCGGTCGATTAAATTTGAACGTACCTTATATTAATTACTGTGTCATAAAATTCGTGAAACGATACGCATAGAGAAATAGAAAAACAGAAATTTGTTGTCGAGGGTCCACTAATTTAGCGTAACCCGTGTAATTTTCTAGACCGTAAATTGAACACATCGCGCCACGGTGGCTACCGTTTCATCAGCAATTTGGGGTGGTGCTTAAACCCATGAAACACCATTTCCGCAACCATGTAGGTATGATTATGTCGGAAATGTCCGAGGTAAACATTAAAGTGGTGGGATGCTCCATCGGCAACCGATATCTGCCACTAATTAACACACTGACACTAGTGTTACAAAGCCAGCGAGCAAAGACAGACGATCGCAAGAAGTGTGATATTTACATAAACCCGATGCGGTAGGCTCAAATATTATTTAGTTTTGGCGAGCCGTTAAACTGCTCTGCCGGGCGAATATTACTTCGGAAGTAAATTAACCGCTGCCTTTTACCGTGCTGACACACCCGAATGCGGAAATGCACAATTACCCCCCTCCCCCTCTGTCGGACACTTATAAATAAATACTTTTCGGGGTTCCGTGACCGGGATTATCGATTGGCAGCGGGGCGCGGTCCGATCGGGGAACAAAGAAAGCGGGGCCACTTCTCGGTTTCTTCTCGTTTTGTTAATCAGGTAAGGTCAGTAACCTTTGCCGGGCGGGGGGAGGCCGAGGCCCCTCGTCTTCGCGGTCAGTCGGTTTAGTTTGAATTTGATGTTTGTAAGAGGGACCAGTTACCTTGTGGTTGCCCGCCGTTCGGCGGAATCCGCGCTCAACTTTCGTAACGGTGCATTCGGGTTCCAGTGCACCCGAGTGAAAGCTCGTATTTGCCTCGGCCCCTTCAGTCGATCCTCCTTATAATTCCTACTATAAATAAACTGTCCAGTACCCTTTCGCATTTTCTCTCTAAGTTTCATAAATTACCTTCCCTAATAAACCCTTAATTGAACCCTTAATAACCCCCTGATTGATTAAGCTCGTCTTTACAAATCCAACTTAGCTTGTCTTTAATATGTCCATTATTATGTCGCTGTTTTATTTACAAAAAACTTAATAAAATTGGAAAAATATATAAAAAGCGAACATTTCAATTATTGCTTTAGTAATTTTTGAATATTCTCCGAAACAACGAATAATGTTAATATGTAATATCAGGTGTACTAACATATAGACGCACTATAGGTACTAATCGTGTGAAATTAAAGTAAGCGGCCAGTAATATAACAGGAGATTTTTAATAACGCTCTAAAAAACACCCAGCCTGGATTTGTGAACAGTAATATACGGAAAGAAGCAAGTGAAAGAAACCAAACTATGGACATCGCAGCGTCATTTCTACCTGAGACGACTTGGGACCGCTGTCAATGATAGATGCCAAGTCATTTATAAACAGACCTGTATATTCATTACTGTCGAGCGGTACGCTGGATTTGGTCGAGACCAATGTACCGAAGTAAAAACATCTACGCCTTCCAGCGTTACTGTCATTAATGTCCCTCGCAGTATTCCACTCATTGCCCCCATTTAAACCCTGTTGTCACCAGTTATCTACAGAATTAAAACTGGTACCCATCCAAAGTAAGGACTGATGTTCCTTCATACTTATTTATTACAATCTGAAAATTTCGATTTCATTTTCTTATAGCGTAAACATACATCCGTAGCATTCGTCATTGTCGCCCTACGCTTAATTGTGGGTCGTAATGTGGCCAAGGTAAGCCATTTCAGTTGCACCACGACTTTGAACGTCGTCCCACCGGATCTTGCGACCGGCCTTCATTATTCCCGAACTTTTCTGGCTTCGGTATTCCTGGCCACGTGGGAGGAAATTCTTCGGGGTCTTTTTCGAGACGGCTATGCGCCGGACACGGGAGGTACGGTGCGCGTGGGAGTCGGTGGGCGGATGGAGATGAAGTCGAAGCGGAGAGAGAGAGAGAGAGAGAGAGAGAGAGAGAGAGAGAGAGAGAGAGAGAGAGAGAGAGAGAGGGTGATGGGGTGTGGGGGGGGGAGAACATATGGAAGGTAGTGATGGAGTTGGAAGGAGACTGGAGGAGGACCGTTATGTGCGGCTGCCCCACCAGGAGAGCTGCACCAGCCCTGCCCCGCTAGTCCTGTTTCTTTCTGTCCCATATTAACTCCCGTCTCCCTCTCTTTCTTCCTCTCTCTCTCTCTCTCTCTCTCCATCTTTCCCTTTTTCACGTTTCAGTGCCTGTTCTGTAACTAATGCGATTTTACTTTTAATCCAATATCTATAGACCCGTGGGAACTGCGTCCATCCCCAAAAGAAAAACCTCTATATGCAATTATTTGTAGAAGATGGAATTGCTTTTTGTTTTTCTCTGGAAGAATTATTTCTAGTTTGAAGTATCTAATAAAATATTTGTTTTGAAAAACTGATTCTTCACATTATTGAATTTAAGAATTAAGCACCGTGTCTTACACGGTGTGTCTTTTTGCTAATGCGCTTCATTATTGTGGACACTTCTGTTTTCGAAATTGCCAGAATTAACAGACTTGCTAGCCGCTACCGTTGAATTGCAGTCGTGTCCGTGCTGAAACGGCGTTCGGTTCTCGTCAAATGAATAACGCACGATCTTTTGTGAGAAAGAGTTATTACATTTATAGGCGTTATTGCTTTTTAGCGGCAACGAATTGCCAGAATTGCGAAATTCGTATAGGTGAATTGGCTTTCCATTCGCGCGCGGCGTATACCTGACATTTTACTTGCAATTTAAATTGCCGAAAAATTATAAACCGCAACTTGGAATTGGAATTTCGAATAGCGTCTCGGTCAATTAACTTTCGAGACTCTCCCGTACCCGGTTCTTATTCCACGGAAGGACCGATGCCCGTCTCGAGTCTTTTGCTAGAATGATTGTCCGCGTTTGCGTCATGTTCTGACATTACGAACAATTACGGGTTTCATGCATTATCAGTAGCAGGAAGTTGTCAATAATAGTTATGCTCTAAGGCGGACTCACGGACTAAGACTCACGGTATGGTCGCATTCCGACATTATTGTGAAATTACGACACCATCATATTGCTTCGAAAAACATGAGCGACGAATCAGAGCGCAGATATTCAAAACAATGAATGACACATGTGCCCATAATTATGAAAGTGGTCAAAGTCAATTCAAACTTTAAATACAATATTTTCATATGAAATTCACACAAAATATCATATTCATAGTAAACTTCCATTAATCAAGACTAATAAAATTCTAAATTAAAAGGTTGCATAATATAAAAATATTTGTTAATTTATTCGAAAGCAATTCATTAAATATCTCGAAACCAGAAATATATGACTTAGACCACTTTCATAATTATGGGCACATATATTTTAATGAGAAACTCAATTTATAATTTATTTTTTAAATGGTATTTATTCTGAGATGTTTCGGATTGGGTTGGAACTTGAAATAACTGAAAAATCGTGAATGGACAGGAGTGAAGGCGATTAATCATGGGTACAGGAAGATATATAAGCTGCGACATTGGACATTGAACGGGTTTTGTTGACTACGTGCCTTATAAATGGCATTTCTCCGCGGCCTGTTAGGCCTCTCCTCCACTAAGTCATGGTCGACACACCGTGCCTTATTTCGCTCCGTTCACACCGTTCTTTCCTCAAGTCGATATGAGTTTATCATAATAATATGAGTCTCTTTCTGCAATCATTTCTTATTTGTAGTGTTGTGAGATTCTGACACCTATATGATATTATAAAAATCTAATTACACACTCGCAACTTGCGTGTGGTTCACGTGATTCCAGCAGTTTCACGTGATATTTGGTTCAGAAACGTTTCTTGGTGATTATGTAGTCCCTTTGGGTTGTAAATACGAGTATCACCGGAGAAAAATGTAAATATTTGGCTGGATTTGTGGGCCTTGAAATATCTCTCCTTTACTGCTCCTCGCTGATACTGTAATGGGCATTGGCAGCCTTCGGACGGTGCCCACGCTAATGAAATTACCCACAAAGGCCGATAAAAATGAGCCAGGTTCACCCGACCGTCGGAGGGTTTTTATTATCGGCGGCCCAATTATCCTCTAAAAAAGGGAAGGAGATTTTTTTTTATCTATTTTTATAAAGGCCTTATATTCATATTCAGCCAGTTTTCTGTCGTGCTGCAAAGTTTGCAGTATTTCATGATACTTTCAAATAATCACCGAGCCCAGTTTGTTATTTTCAAACGGTTCCATTCCTAGAATAACAGATTTCCTTGACTGATATTGGATTTTCTAACCCGATGGCCAATTTCGTAATTCAGATTGCGCGCAATAAACGGCAAGTGAGTATTTTCGGTTTTATAACATTTCGCAGGAATTTACTTTTATTTTGTGTTGAGCGGTGTCGTGTTCTCGGCACTTTTAATGGTTATCCATAAGTAATGAAGTACTCATGAATTTCGCATACCGACAAAGCCATGCCGAAGTCTCGGGAAATTCAATATAAATTCTCTTATAAATAAAGTTAGTTTCTTTAATGTAACCATTATATTTTTCTATTGTACCAATTGTATGCCCCCCGAAAGAAGCATTCTTGTTGTTACATGTTCGTCGTACTGAAATTACTGTTACGGTACTTCCGGACTGTAATTACTGACGTAATTGTTACCCAACAACCCTTCCCCCCATAATGACACAATATTCTAGACGGCTTAGGAGGTAGTAATGGATTGAACGACGGCAGCAATAAACCGCCCATCGTTTTCTTTAATGGGCGTTCTCGTCATATCGTTGACCGTTTCGTGGATCGAAAACCGGCCCCAAAATCAGGTGTTAATTAGTAGGTGTCGCAGCCGCTACCGCCAGTGTCAAGGCTGTGCCCGGTTCTCGGGTGTTAGGAATGTCCCAACTTTTGTCGTGTACATACTACACTTGATCCTAATTTAGACAGTGTATATTTCCCTCCCTGTAAAGAATATCCTGTCCGATACATTTTGTAAATGTATTATTGATATTTAATTTTGATGCTGTCAAAACGCTAGAAAGGTTCCAAATCAATAGAAGACTTCCTGTAATGGATATGCTAATATGCAATTTATCTTCTGGAGTTCGAGTGTTGTACATAATTATCCCTGTCGTACAGCTCTAAATATGGTTCACTCGTAAGACTGGTTTCAACTCTAAAGCATGTCGTCTTGTTTCCTCCTCAAATTCGGTTCAAAAATGTGACATAATATATATGTAATGCCCCCTCTGATTAATCGCATTTAATAATGTGACTAGAAAAACATTTAAATAGCAGTACGTACACTTAGATCATCTATTAGACCGCGAGTTCTGCCATGTAGACATTATTCGATGCAGTGTTGGCATTAATGTGATTCGTTGACCCTATCTAGCTATTGATTTGTCAAGAGAGATGAGTTGTAACATCTCTTAATGGCAATTCAAGGGCGAAGCAATATATGCCGGAGGAATTGGAATTCGTATCGGACTTGCTGCGACTAATCCTGTCGCTAGAATAGCTAGAATGTTGCTAGGAGTTGAAAAAAAAGCGATACCGGCAGTTATGTTACGTGTAGAGCCAGCCAGCCAGCCTCGTTGCCTTTTGTGCGAGCAGGCGCGTGGCGGTACGCCAAGCACCGTTGGGAAAAGTCAGTTGAATTCCTTCATTTCGTGTTTAAAATCAACGGGAGGAATCGTCCGTTTCCCAGAGCCTCGGTACTATCTACGTTTCGTTCTCTTCACTATTCATTGTTACTCAATTGTTAATAATCGTACAATGTAATCGATGATCAAGAATAACCTACGCTTAGTCTTTTATCTCGTTATTTCTTCCATTAGTTTAGATAATATCCATGGCCTTTTATAGAGTTTGGTTTTAGAAGAGAATTTTCAGTTCAGGTTTGTGAACATTTAAGAAATTTACAAACTTATATTAACTATGCTAAATTAAGTAATTGCTGGTTTAAGTCCTTTAGCGCCAATAGATAGGAAATTTTTGTTCTAGTATCAAAAGATCTACCTCTCTGGATTCTACCTCCCTGGAAAGGGATATTTTACAATACTATATAAAATTTATTTTGTTACAGTACTGATTCGTTATATTTTAAATTGATATTCCACAAGACTATTTCAGAAGGAAATTGTCTTGCAATTTGGAATGCTAATTGTCGTAAAATTAGCATTTTATCCTTAATTATTCAAAAATGCAAATAATGTCGGTTATTCGCCTCGGTTTAAAATATTCGTGGGCAATATGTTATAAAACTGTGCTCAGAAGTAATCGCACGGAAAAAAACCTGGCCCGGCGTTTTGTATTACACTTATCTTTTAGTAGACATTTGCGTTCGCCGAGCGGAACCGTAGCGCAAATGAAATTCTAAGCACGGCCCAAGGGCGGACGAGAGACCGGGGCCCCGTACCGGAGTTGATGTGTGGCTCACCTGGAGTTGATATGCCGCTCAGAGACAGCCCACTCGGTTTTTACTCCCTATTTTTGAGGCTTAGTTCTGGCCATTAATCTTGAGCCTGGGAAAACCGACGTAGGGGTGGGAAATGGCAAAGAGAAACGATGCAAGATTTCAAAAAAGTATATCGGTAGGTTTAGTTATTTGGTACAGTAGAGAATTGACAGGAATCGCATATTTATTCGACTGGTAAAAGATCGACTTAATTTATGCGGCGTTAAAGTCCCCAGTACTGACAAACAGTTTTCTGCTTTACTTTAGTCATTATTCAATCGCGCGGAAAATGAAGCGTCGACGGTGAAAGTCATAAATCGAAAATCTACCTTCCGTTTTATTCCTCGGAGTCGTTCAACCTTTGACGGTTACAGACGGTGGGCGTGGGTGAAGGGGGCAGGGGGGTAACGTCTCCCTCTCGTAGAGAGGCGCACAGCGCCGTAGGAGAGACCCTCGGGGAAGCGAGGCCGGTTTAAAAGACCGTGACGTCACAGGCGAGGGTCGTGACTGTCTCTAGCCGAGCGAGCGAGAGAGAGAGAGAGAGAGAGAGAGAGAGAGAGAGAGAGAGAGAGAGAGAGAGAGCGAGAGAGAGAGAGAGACCGAGCACACTGACCCAGACGCCGCCATATTGTTTTTTTTCCTCTTTGTCCTCGACCGGAGGGAGTATTATCGGGATCTGTTGGCTGCGAGGCGGTCGTGCAACCGGCTCCACGGCGCTCGGCTCGGCTCCGTGGCTCGCTCCCTCCCTCCATCCGTAATTTGTAATTTTGTCATGTTCGGGCCCCCAGAGGCGATGGCCGCAAGCCCAAAATCACCAGATCGATTCGTACCAATTGAGAATTTCGGTCAGAAAATTAACGCTTTATTTTACACAATAAAAATCGTTTGAAATTGGATATCCTGTTAGAAAATAACACATAATGATTGACGTGGCGGTTGTCGAAGCCATCCCATTCTGTTATTAAACTAGATTTGAAAGATTTATTTTAAACCGAAGACTAAACTTTCCTCCGGATTTCAACTTATCGAGGGAAACGTCACTTCATATTTTGCCCGATTAGTGAGGCTACTTTCCCAAGTAGACTGAATGCCCGAGGCTCCTTTGGCAATAATTCAAGGTCCAAATTCCGATGAAAAATGTAAAATATGTTAAGAATCCGAGGCCGGCGGCTTATAAGTTTAATAACCTTTTTCGGGGAGTGTGTTGACAGTGCTATCCCTTTATATTCGACGATATTTGTTAAAAGGGTTCCACATTTAGAGAGTACAAAGACAGGTCGTTTGTGTCGCGGTCGGCGTGAGTGTTCCGAGCATAAAGCACTGGAAGGACCGGAAGAGAATTTATGTAACGTTAATAGTCGTAAGTTGGCGGTAATGAAGGGGGGAAGGGTTCCGGGTTGATGACCATTGCTGGGCCAGTTTCGGGCCAACTTCTCCCCCGAGGACAGCGTTTTAAAGGACTCCCCCCCACCTTCTATAAGGTTTGTTTAGAATTTGTCCTTTCTCGGAGTGTCGACCCGCCGCCATCAGATAACGGCCCCCTTCTCCCTGTTACCCCCAGTGGGAAATTTACAACGGGCCTCCACTTGAAGTCCCTTTAACTCTGGGACGACCTGTTTGGGAATAGAACGGGAAAAGTCATTCCCGTCGGTTCTAATGGGACTGATATTCCGTCGGGTTTTTGGATACCGAGGATACCCTGAGGGTAATTAACGTAATGGTATATTTGATTCTTACCGCCGATTAAGACTGTTGGCGCACTTCCCTCGCTGTTATGCTCAGCTATTATATGCGGTTCTTTTTGTTGAGTGCCGTTAATATTGTTATTTCCGATGGTGTGCTGCTTAATAACGATATTATGTCGCCTGCACTCAAGTACAACTTACCGAACATGTCATACTCAATCGCCTTAATAATAAAGGCGATGTAACAACCTACCCTATGTCTAATAAGCGAGGGAATGCCGTAAGTGCGGGAAATGAGGAAACGTGCGTCAGAGGTTTTATCCCTTTTAATCCAGGTTATTTCTGTACATTTGCATATTACATATTAAAAATAGTCGGACCGTAGAGCGCAATAAGAAATAAAAAAAACGACTCAATTTGAAATAATATTCCCTTCCCCCACAGTCTGAAAACCTACTGGAGCGTGTTCACATTTTTCACGAGCGCAGCTGTCCCGATTAAAATCTGTATAAAAAAGTATGAAATTAATGGGGCCATTATAAATGCCCGTGTTATATTATTATGAAGCCTAGCGGGAGGAACTGCGGTCCCGAAGTCGAGAGATATTTGTTCGTGGATGTTGCGCAACGCGTCCCGGACAGGAGTCGCTACCGTATAATAACAACTGCCCGGCTTAATTGTCGATTGCTGTTCGAAATTATGTTATTTCATTATTGTTGTTGGGAGGGCGAGCGTTAAGGAACTTTATCAGTGATGATCTGAGCGAGGGGACTTTCTCCGTTCCGGTGTTTGCCGGCGTCTATTCTACTCCACTCTCGACAATATGTTTTACTACATTTGATTATATATTCAATTTTAACGTTTTACTGCAATAAACTGGGAAATTGTAGAGCAGTACTTGTTACTTTCAACTATTTGTAAGCGGATAGTTTATTGGTATAGAGAGGCTTCGAAAGGAGGGTTCGTCTTACGAGACACTAGTGAACCGGTTCACACTATTACTCATTAAGAACGACTTCTCTGTCAATTAGAACTGACCATAGATTACTATCGATAATGAGGCAAAAACCAATCTAGCCAAAACATGAAACTCAGACGGGCGTATATTAAGTCTCACAATGTCAAGATCACAGGAATTATATTTAGAATTCCCACGATCGAAATCACGTTTTCTCTCGGTTTTATGGGCTCGATTATTCTTGATTGATGCGTGAACAGGTAAATGGGTTTTGTGTTATTAAAAATAAAAATACAAAGCCCCCCTCCACCCCATGTTTGCCCTTACCGGTTAGTCCTAATTGCGTTATCGTCGTTTATTATTATTAGGGTTATGCGGTTATTAAGCGAGAAATAATGATCCCGCGCTAATTCGGCGGACGTATGAGAGCGGTTCTGGTCACGATTCTGGGGGCGCCTATCACCCGCACGTCGGACTCGGATAATGGTCCGCATACGAGGTTGGTGCGGCCCCAGTTTAACTTCAGCCCCGATTCTCCTTTATGGAAATCCGCTGATAGGCCTAACAGTTTACTCCTCCGGCCGGCCAATGTAATTTGGCGTAATTGTAGGTACCATTAAATTTGATCGTCCCCCCCCCCTCCACCCGCTTATGAATATAAATTGACAGTAATTCTCATTTCTTATTCGGCCGACTCTGGACTCGGAGATTCGATTCAATTAATTTTAATTGACGTCCCGACTGGGATTGAGACGATTCGCCGGTTGGAAATTGTTGGTCATCTGATCTAGGAAACTTTCATTTAATCACTCCGAGGGAATATTAAATTATTTAAAATTTGAAATTTAAAACATATTTTGATGTTTCTGATCTGACGAACCTGTTCCACTTCTGTAATGTAAATGAAAGTGCACGAACGAACGAACACAATGTAAAAAACAGTTTTCTGATTGAATTGGTAGTCGGGCCGACTCTCAGTCTGAAAGTATACTTCCTAACAACTTGAGGAGAGACATAAGAATAACTTTGAAGGGACCAGAAGCTAAACCTCTCGTCCACGCTATATTCATGTTTCATTTTTATCGCTTCTTGTTCATGTTTGAGGAGTTTTCCATGTCACATTAATCCTGTGCCCTTTTCTATGTGCTATTATTATGTTCCGTAAACAGTTAAAAGTACATGTCGACTTTAAGTCGCGCGGGGTAAGTCAGGGACAAGGAGAAAGTATTTCGCTCGACGGGTGTGATAGCTCATTTACCAACTCACACTGGTGAGGGTCGTCAGCGACCATCCAACACACCAAATGCTCTAGTGATACTATTATAGAAAGCATTGATAGAACACTGGATATAATACATAAAACATTTGCCTACTGACACGCTAGACGAACCGGCCTTTTTATTCAATGAAAAATTACCGCGTGTTATAACTACTGGTATCACAATGGTATTGCCTGAATTTTCGGATTAGAATTCCCGTCGAGGGCCATGCCCATTCTCCAATTTGTATGCAGAAGGCATGAGTTAGCCATTAATATGATCTCTACTATTTAGGGTTGTGGGAGCGGGCTTGTCGGACGGGTGGGTGGTTGGTGAACTTTGCTCCCGAACAAACGAGGCTTAATTCGATCGTCCTTGGGTCCGGTTGAAGGGAGAGGGTAGCCCAATTAGTGACGGTTTTCGGCCCGTCTGTCCCCCTTCCTCAGATCGGTTCTCTAAGAAGGAGACCGCCCTTGAAACGTCTCTGCCCCCTTGCTGAGTGTAAGGCGGCCCCACTTAAGCCTAAGATTAACTTGTTTCCCGAAATAGAATTACGCCTCTTGCGGCGTAACTCTCGTTTTTTAGCTTCATCAAAGGGTCGCAAATGTTTACAAAAGACAATGACGTTTTAAAAATGATCAGTTTGGCTTTAGTTTGAGTGAATCTGTCGATCACTGTCTGTCGGTTAATTGCCAATTACTAGAATGTTTTCGCCATGATTCTTCTCATTCTTTTCCGTAGATTATCAATTCCATTAGGATAATAATGCTGCTTACGTGTTTTACTGTGCATTATTGTACTATTATATTAGGTATATTAAATTGTCACATTGTTCTTCAAATATCTACGTAATTTAAAAACAAAATGTCTGGTTATAAATTTTTGATATTCCAGCTGCGAAATATAAATCTTTCCGATTGACTGTTTCCCTTGGGTATATAGGCATCTGTAAACTGTTTGCTATAAAATCGTGAAGGAGTATATTAAAAATAGTCAACCAAGGTGAACACATCGTCGTCTCCGGCGACAGGTTCACCCGTAAAGAGGACAGACACGTCCAACCTGCTCCGACAAGTAATTACCAGTTATGTCAGTCTCCCCTCCATCCCGCCCGGTCGGGTTCAATCCCCACTAGTTTATAAATATACAGCGCATAAAAAAGAAGAAGAGGAAACACAAAAAGGCCGGCCGGGCTTTTGAGTTTACACAAAACCTGTTTGAGCCCCGGCCCCGGTAATTCAAGGAGTCATTAGCGGGAAGGGACTGCTCCCTCCGCCTTTATGCTACCGTGGTAGAATTTTTACGGCGTTTAATCGCCGCCGGGTTTCGAAACGCGGTGTGAAATTACGCGGCGGGAGGGTGGGGGGGGCGAGTTTTGATACTCGGTGGGGCGCTATCTTGATGCCTGTCCGTCCCCAATTAGCCGTTATCGAGTGGAGCCCGCACCTTCATCCTCCCCACAACCACCGCCCAACTTTTATCACAATCTTCGGCCTCTCTTTCCCTCTCACTGCGCTTTTAATTAATGATTATTTCCCTCCAACTCCGTTTACTGTATTGCTCCCCGACGGAAATATTGCGTATGCGGAGTTTACACCGCTACCCGGTATTAGCATGCGAAGAACAACTCTTGTAATACACTGTTCATTCTCTTTATAGTTTGCATGGACGAACGCAAGATAGTTTTCACGGATAACAAGTTAATTTATCGTTTTCGCATACGTTTTGGTCTTTAATTTTGGTTTAATTAGGTTTGGCTTGGCTAAATGAGAAATCGAGCCCCAACGTATCTTAAACAGAGATGGTTATGTTGTTGATTGAGGGGGCCTGTTGGGCCTAGTGGAGGCTCAATGATATATGTCAAACCCCGCTGTCGGCCACCATATGGCGCTTGGAGCCAGGTTTTGTTTCTTCATCCCGCCTTTATGCATTCATGCCCCCTCTTGTATAACTGTGTTTAGAACATCTCATCGGTTCGTAGTCCTGCGTGGATGCGACGACGTGCAGTTGCTTATTTAACAGCTATGTGCCTGTTCCCGCGGACAGGCGGTACATTAATCGTGTATTATCTACTATATATTACTTTGTACTAATTTTTAGCCACTATTAGATTTTAAAAATCGTGGAATAAATACTGAAAATATAAATATTAATTACTCATGAACTAGAATCTTTATAGTTCTCATTAAATGACTCCATTAATTCCGTTTTGATCCGCAGTTCTCCAACTTGAGAGGGTTTCAATTTTTTTTGGTTTCGACATTTTTTCTGTTTAATAAATTATCAATTTTATTTATTGATGACTCTCGTGATTTAGGCACGATCTTCCAGATAGAATCAGGATGTCGATATTACGGTAGTTTACATAATATTTCTATCCAGTCATGGAAATAATAATAATATGGTAATATTGTCGTATAGTAATGACAGAGATGTAAATTCAGATATCTATTATGTGTTGCAAGATACCGAGTCTGCAATAGTGCGTGTAACATCATTCCTGAGTCACTATGTTTATTCAATAACGCCCAAATTGTGTCCGATGAGATCAGAAAACGTTCCGGTGTTTTTGACGCCCTCGTATCATTACGATGTACGCAGCGGGGGTGATGCTATCTCCGCATTAACATAAATTTAAAATTGAACGAAGTTTTATTTTACAATTCCTGAATTAATTCCCTTCGGCGGATCCGAGTCAGAAACGACTTTGCTGTGGGGGGGCTCGTTTGCCTTGATACAACAAGAAAGCGTGCATGTGATCGGGGGCCACGCCCGACTTTTTTTTGCCACATCGCGGTCAAGTCCCAACTTCATTGTACTTTGAGTAAATTTTTACGCTCCTGGATCCTATTCTGCCCCGACCCTACCAAGTCCCAGGCATCCTAACTATCAATTGTCAGCCCTTCAAAAGCTATTGCAATATATTGACTCTTCTACTGAGTACACTGAAGTTTCTGAGCTCTTCTCGTGATCAGTTCGAGTTAGAAATTTAATAAAATTGTTTCCTACCCAGCTCTAACCACCAAAGTATCCCAATCGCTGATAACCCCAAATTCCTCCATTTCTCGGAACCTACCCTCATCATCTCGCCACATTTTACGAGAATACTAAGTTGAATATTTCCTCTCATTAATTACTTTACGTTCAATTTCATTGGTAGTACTTTCATGGTAGGGACGCACTGGGTAAATTCTGTCTGGAAATAGAGGCTGAGCCTTATAGTCCTCTTGGAGCGGAGAATGTTCACATATTTGACTGTGACTCTCTCTTTCTATCAGGGCCCTGTGATCTGTCGACCCCGGGGCGTCTCGATAAATCAGCCCTTCAGACACGCGTCAGGGCCACGCCGCACGGGCTTCGGGAACCTCGTTTTTCGTTTTCGAGACATTTTTTTGTCCCGTCCGCCTTTTATTTGTAAGTCAACCCACCAGAAGGGGTTCGGGTCTACCGCCCGAGACGCCGACGACACGGCTTTCACTTCATAGTCAAGTTCGTATAAAAACGGTGGCCGAGGCTCCGATGTGAAATCGTAATACAATTGTTTCGTTCGAACGAAAAAGGATAGTTTCTATGTATCATTTTCTGAAATTGTTTTAATATGCTTTAAAAGTTTTTATGTATATTATAACTGTGAATTAAAATATAACTGTGAAATGAAACATAAAATCAACATACTACTACTAATCTTCTAACACTGATGTTTTTATTGAATATTTTACCGTAGATATTCTTGAACGTTAGAAAATGGTTGAAATCTATACGTAATTTACCCTTTCCTTCTGGAGCCCCCTCGGGTTTTGTCTGCTTCCAAGTTCTGCAACTCTTACTGGGTCCATCATCATTGTCCGACTGATGATCAGTCCGGTCATTCCATGATCGAACCCATACCAACCGAGGTCCTTCACACAGAACTACGGGTTATATAACGAGATATGGTGTACAGTTTATGCGTAATAAAATATAGTTCGAGGAAATGTGTCCCAAGTTTCTGTACCCTCTTGATCTAAGTTTGAGGCGAGTAAATAGGAGAGTGAGTCGCGCAACAGTTGGGGGAACTCAAGAAGCGGTCTACCGCTATATCGCTGTCGTTGCTTGTTGACTCTCTGCTCTCTCTCTCTTTCTCTATATCTGCTCTCTCTCTCTCTCTCTATCTCTCTCGGCCGCCCACATATCCTCCTTTGCCCCATTCCGATAAGTGACTGCCGGCATTGGACCTATTCAATGAGCCCTCCCCTTTTAATGTTCCCCGCCGCCGCATTATTGTCCCGTCTTCTCCCCCTAATTTTGTCACCTGTCAATTCCTTTTTATCCAGCCCCTGGTTGAAGTGCACTCCGGCTTCTATTGTCACCTAAATTATTATCTGTTACTCCACCCCCAACCTTTCCTAAGTGATTGCGGCGGAACTATACCAGTTTTGTATTCCCCGGGGGTTCGGAATACAATTACTCGTTCGATATTCTGTCTTACATGATGAAATACAATTTAGAACCCAATGCTTACTTAAATTTCAACTGTTATTTGCTTCTAAAGTCAGTAACTTACCTGTAGTAATAGGGTGGGCTACTTAGTATCCTATCAGGACTGTCACCGCTCTACTACTGTGGAGACATTTTGGGTGTTGATTGAACCTCAACAGCTCGGTATAACGATGACATAATGGAGTAATCATGTTTGTTTTGGTACTAACCTTTTGGTAGTAACCATTAGAGGTAGTGGTCTGTGTTCCTTTAGAGTACTCTGCTAATAGGATCCCTTATCCTGGTCAATTAGTTATTGTCAAAATCCTTGTTTTCGTATGTCAGTTTGAGACAGAAAAAGTTTCTTCCGTTCTGTTACCGACTCAGATTTCAGGAATACTTCAGTGATTATTAATTAATCTCTTGCACATATTCGACATTACGTCGACACATTCGACAAGCGTGTTATAACCACGTTTTCGTATTCACTTAATTTATTTTACGTGCAGTTCTAGACCTGTCGGGTGAAACGCGAAAATAGGGAAAGTAGTATTTCATCTGGCTAATGTTGCCCGGTTCGAGTGGAACATGTCGCGCGTTCTGGTTGGCGGCGGTGCGACACGTTTTTTGGCCCGCTCTCGATAAGTGAAAGGAGGATGAGGTGGAGGTGGTGGAGGAGGGACCCTCCTGGCCCCGAAAAGGCCGCGAGTCACAAGACCGGGCTTCGGCTGTCGCTTTCGTTTCAAGTTCACGGGTCTATCCTGAGAACATGACCGACCATTCCCACGCCGCTCACCCCTTCAGTCAGTCGGCTCCCACCCATTTTTATTATATATTCCATGCAGTCTCTGAGACATAAGTGTGAACAATTATGTCTCTCTTGTACCGAACCCTTTCCTTCCATCCGTCTCCTGTCGGTATGGTGGATAAGGTTCAGCGGCCCGACTCTCTTTTATTTATTTCATGAATACAAACAAAACTATATCTCCACTATTAGCCATAAGTTAAGGTGCATTAATCTTTTGTTTAATGAAACGCGAGAGTTATACTCATCGGTGAAAAGGTTTTCTGTCAAGTGAACATAATGAAGAACGGACTAATATATCATACCAATTAACGCCGTGAGTTCAATTCTGACGGAGCCGTAATTAATTCAAAGAAAACATTCACTTTAGAAATCATATTTAATAATGTAAACAATTATATAATAACATATTTAATTTAGAAAGCCAAAAAAATTACAAGGGCTCTAATCATGGAGAGTGTAGGATACTGATACGATTTCTGCAATACACTGATAACATTGTCTGCAATTATGTTTTTCTTTTGCCTATCAGCGCTACTAAAATAAATAATAACATCGTAAAATAAAAGAAAAAAGGGAATGACAGACGAAGAGATAATTTATGTGCAATGATATCATGAGAAGTGATTCAAAAGACTAAAAAAATATGACTCCGCTGATAGAGAATATCGAGGAACGTAAATCCTCCCAAACCGAAATAGTAATAATTCCAAGATCGAAAAAAGGAATTAGCAACAGGAACGTTGATTAAATAAAATTGTTCTCCCTTAGTCTACCGGAATTATAAGATTGAAATGCTCAGCCATTGTTCATGCTCGATAAAAAACTTTTGTGAAATAGTCGACAGGTATATTAATGGGTCGGAAGCTAGGAACTAATTTCAACCGAATCCGAGCGTCGGAAGTTTGTTTCGAAACAACTGGCAAGAGTCCCACTCGTTACAGTTATACGGACTTGCATATAGACACAGCCACCCACGTATCGAAGAAATTACGAAATCCGGTATTTGGAAACGAGTCCAACCGAAGCGAGGGCATTGTGTTGTTGTAGCCGAACCGGATACTGGAAGACGGTCCGAGTCGAGCGGTGGCGGGGCGGTGTGAGTCAGATAACATCTGGGCGGTCGGACGGCCTCCCTCCGCCACTTCTCCCCATTACAGTACCGGGATACAACTGCGACAGCGTTGCCACATCCGGAGGCGATTTTGGCCAATCGGCATTTCCGGTTACGATCCTCAGTTTTACCCTCGGTTTCCGGCAAATTTCTTGTCGTTATCGGAGCCGGCGGCGGTCCCCGGTTGGCGGCCCGCGAAGAGGGAAAGGCCTTCGCTGTGAACTGGGAGAAGAGTCGAATAAGACCGCGACAGTCGGCACCAAAGAGGTCAATGTTAGGCGGCCGAGTTACGTTGGATACTCCTGCATGCCAACCGCCAGAGTAACCTGCCTTCATTAATTAAAGGTTAATGACGAGCTTTGAACTTAGCACTTCAGTCACTCCCCTGTTTACCGTCCTGTTTTCTCTTTAATAAACATCAAATTAATAGTTAGGCGATCATAAAATAGTTTACGATTATATACTGCTGTACTTTATTCCCATATAAAATCGTAACGGTAGTAAACATAATCTAGCAGTATTTCGGATATAAAAAAAAACCAAGGCAGTTATTGAAGAACAAAGTATATTTTCTTAACCCTAATTTCCGATAAATGTGGAAGTTCTCAAAAACATTGTGAAGGTATTTGCGAGGATTCCAGCCGTTGAAACAAGATTGAGTATCGCTTCGTAGTGTGTTTTTTCAATTCAGTTGGAAAAACTTAGGATTCGGTAATTGTGCTTTCTCCGGCGTTGGGCATAGTGTTCAGAAATAGGAACTCTGCGCTACCCGACTGGGAGAAAGCTCAATTATACTTTATGGAGAAAGGCCGTTGCGCAGTCGAACTTTTTCGAATCGCGTTTGCCGTTCAATTAAGAAATGAGTAAAACGGTACAGTGCCGCTGGAGGCCCCCGGCGCCCCCAGACTCAGAAAACATTGGCCGAAGGGCGAAATCAATTTCGCGTCAACCGGAAGCCGTTGAAGGGCGGGGGGGAAGGGGCGGTGAGCAAGTGCTATTTGCGGATCGGGCCCGCAGTCACGTCCCCTATCAAGCCTCCAGCCTCTCGATATCCACTCAACTCTCCACTAAAATTTGGTGGAATTCACTTTTCAACTGAATTAAATCTATTTGAATACATCAGAATGGAGCTTATGTCGGCATTATATACGCTGGTTCGGGTTGTTGAACAATTCCATATTTCACTCATATTCGGGCGTAAATTGTTTCAATTTGCCTTTCGCCCAGGAATTTAAGGAGGGCGTATTTGCGCTGCGGAACTTTTTGAATTGACAGCTGCAGTACAATTTTTCATTCGACCTTCAACGATACTTGTGAATGTTTCGGAGAAAACGCCCAGACATGACAGATGTTTGCAATGCGAGATACTGCGGGCGTTGGGAATTTTTTTCGGCCTGCAATTGGGGCGGCGAAACACGGCCGCTTGTTCGACATCGCGACTGAACTCCCGTCGATCCGCCCTGACAATCAAGTGCCAGCAACAAGTACGCCTACCTCGCCTAGTCGGACTTGTACTTTTGCATTCCACTTTCTCCTTAATAAAAAGAAAATGCTCCGTTCCCCGACAGACAACCAACAACCTTATACCAGGTAATGCGTTTTGTTCGGTTTGTTTTTTTGGGGCTTATTTGCCTCTGTGCCCAGATCCCCTTTCTCTGGCTTGCAGTTTGCCAAGATACCCGTTCGAGGCACATTATATGGAAGAGGATAGGTACACACACAAGGTCGGTTGGCTCGATTTATTGTTTGTTGTCGTTCATTCTTTCCCGCTGCTTTTCCTTTACCTCAACGAATTTTATTAAATGCAATAGTAAAATAAGTAGCCTTCATATCACGGCTTGTGCTAAAATCTCATCGCCAATTACACGTTTTTTCACGATTTAATATCTCCAGAAGTGTATCAGAAAGGTCCAGTTGAATACGGCGTTTAAGAGCATTGTACTGTAATTTGGTGCTACATCCGCAGCAAGGCTCATTTAGTCCCATTTTCATTCTCCATTTGGTCGGGTGGCGGTAAATTAAATAGTTATTTTCACATTTCGATAATTATCTCATAGTCGTCCCAAAGGTATGGAGGAATCTGAAACGGTCGGGATGGTGTCCATTCGGACGTCGGGCTCCTCTTATGCTGATCCGTATAAACTCCCGGTGTCTTATTCATACTGTCGACCCGACTCCCTTCAAGATTTCCTGGAACGCTTTTCCAGGTTATGTTGCCAACTTATCTGGCCGTTTCTCACGCTGCATACACTGGATTCTTATCAGCAGCCAGGTATTCGAATTACTTATATTGCGATGAAAATAATTGGTTGTAAGTAATATATAGTAAGTTATCTTGCCCCGTCAGAATCTTACCGATATTTTAATTTATAAACAGGCGTAATACAAACGCGATTTACTTGTGTGAGCGAACTGTGGGACGAAACGTCACATTGCTGGCAATGAAACCATCATGAAGGTATGGGGTCTATTTTTTCTCGAAAATTTACTACCTTAATTGAAGCGATAAACTTAGGAGTGTTTTAGCGCCAGAATGAACTGGCGTCGAGCTTCGGATATTTATAGAATCCCCGACTATATAAATCGGCGGTGTTGGCGGGGGGCGGGGGGAGCTCAATTGATGCAATAATTCGAGAACATCTGCTGAAAGCCTCTCAAGGACTGGCATTCTAACGGTCGGTTAATGCAGGCTGAAAGCAATCCTCGCGGGCTTCATTAGACCAGATTCGCGTAGCTACCCAAGTCCGGAATATGAAAATAATCAGGACTGTAGAATATCATTTTAATACATATAACTAAATTAAAGGGGAATAAAAAAATTAATCTATATATAAAACACCGATTTTTCTTTAATATCTACGGTGGTAAAATATCTTAGCGGGTACAGGTTAGAAATATTTACTATAAGAAAATAGATACCATTAAATTAAAACGTCTTATATTAGTCAATCATAATCGAATTCATATCGAAGTAAAGTTATCGATATACATGACATAATAAAGTTTTGTACGTGTTGACTGGTGATGAGGTTTCTATTATTGTCAAAAAATGAATATGCAGAATCCCCTTACATTATTCACATATTTGAGGTTGGAAACGTCTGTCTCTATTTCCTTCTCGCCTTTTTGTAACATAAATTTGCTTCAATCTGGGCATAATTTACGTACTCATCCGTCGGTACCAATATGCCTATGGTACATTGAAGCGGTGGAAGGTGCCTAATAACGGGCGGTGGCACCTTCTCCCCGCTTGGGCCTTATTGAATGGGGCGAAATTTGGCAGCGGGCCAAGATTCAGGGGCACGCCCCTCGCTGCCGTCTCTCCCACTAACCCTGTTTGAAAAACTCGTTCGCCGCATCTGTCAGTACCTCAGGTCAGTTAGCCGGGAAGTTGACACAGAGTTGACCTGTTCTCCGCATTGTATTTACTGTCACTACAGCTGTACTCGACAGTTACATATTACGAAAAAATGTTTACGTTTAATATCGTTAGAAATAAACTCAGCAACTAATTACAGGTTGACAAGAGTCCGGAATGTTTATTATACCTGCGCTCCAGTGTTGCGCATGTTTTTTTTCTACAAATATTAAGGCGCAGAACTCCAGTTTCAGGCTCTGCTGAATCGGTAGGCGGTGGTATTGCCTTACGGTGGGGATCAGCGAAATTCGATACGTGAGGAGTTGTTTGTTGTTTGTGCGTAACGCCCGAAAAAAAATCGTATTTTGCCGTCCCGTCCTTAGGAGACTCGACGGAAAACCTTATAAAAATCTGTGGGTTTGGCCGGCGGTGCAAAAAACTGTACGATGGGCGTGGACCCGGCTTGGGCCGCGCGTGGGCGACACATTTCAGGTGCAACTTGAATGAAAACGTCGTTCAAGGGCTGCACGCGACTGCCGCTTTTGGCTAGGACGCCGATACTCAAATGAAATACTCATGATGATACTATACCCTCTCCTTTCTCAAATGAAATTGACAATCCCGTAAGTCCAGTTGTACAGTTCCATGCGGATATTTTCCTTGAGAGTAGGTTGTTTCTAGATTAAACTGAATGCTCTCAGAAAATAGAAAATCTCGTTTTACGAAATGATATATGTAGTTTATTCTAAAAGTACCACCACTGCTATCTCTCACCAACCCTCCTTTCAACCACCCATCACCCAACGTAGGAACAAAACGGTCAAAAATTTATAGCTTCCTCGTTTTTCAATGCAAAAAAAGATATAGATTTATAATCCGAGGGAAAATGCGTTATCGGTTTCCGTGACCCAGTTCGGCATCCGACGTGATAATTGATGAACCTTCCCAACCTGAGTGAAAGCGAGCTCATTTTTGACCGATCGGCGTGTAATTAATCATTGGGCTGAAAGTTTTTAATTTATATCTGGAAGCGGTCTTTGAATAACTTCGGTACTAAGCCTGCTCTTGAACACACCACAGGGGCATTCAACAGAAATCAAATATAAAAACGACTCAAAAGTCTGCACGTGTAGGAAGGTGACAGAAGTTGAAATACACTTTACATCCCGATTTGTTTTTAATGCATGCCGGGTCATAATTTAGAATGAAAATTGCTGACGAATATATGAATTTTCACTTTCAGTTTTAATATGGTATTTTACTCATTTACGGCCGCGTTTTATTGTAGTCATATTATTCCTATTAATTTGCCAGCTCCGACGAGGACCAAAATATTTAAAGCCGGTGCTATAAATTTATTTTCATGGCTCGCGTACTCAAAAAAGCCGTTTAATTGCCGTCTTAGCGTCCTCCAATTAAAACTGGACGGGCGTTTATCAGTAATGATTGGGCTATATTCGGGTATTCGGTGGCCGGTAATAAACCCTCGTTTAGGATCCCCAGTTGTGTCGCTTTATCGGGCCCCTCCGCTTTCGTGGCCCTGTTTGAGGGTGGGTAGGGGGTGGGTTAAGTCTATTTATTTTCATTTGCGGGCTCCAATTCCTCGGCTCCCCGGCTCGTTTTTCTCCGCCGAAATTGACACCAATTTAGGCCTGTGCCGGTTGCTGTGTCGCCCAACCAGCATTCCCAACTGACGCCTGAATCTTACAATCCGACACTGCTAATCATTTTTGCGCGCTTTTATAGATTTTTTTAAAAGAAAAGATTAACTGGAATAATTTGTTTTCTTTTCTTTGAACTTGAACAAAGCGGAGCTAATCTGTATCATAAATAAAAGAACGAAAACTACAAAAGGACTGAGCGTTTTTTATCAGTCCTATAGAGAATGGTAATTTTTTCCCTCCTTCCATAACATATATAATAATAAGTTATAATTTGTGGACTATGCAGGATTCAATGAAAAGACCGATGCAAAAGTTGAATTATTTAATTTACTTTACAGGAAATTTAATAGTGGTCCAATTTTTGAGTGAGGGCAATCAATTGCCCGCAGTTAAATTTTCGTTAGCGATATTATTTTGAAAAAGAAGTACTATAATCTTAATAGGAACTACACTTGCTATTTCGTGCTTGCGATAAATCGGCACCGATAATAAACCAAATACAATTCCACTCAATAAATGGTCATAATTGGTAGTTGAGTTCGGCGGCAGACAATATAAAATTACTGTAATCCTGCTGTCCATTCAGCAATAGAATAAAATATAATGAATCCTTTCGAGCCTTGCAATTTTACTCTAGACACGTCGGAGATAATTAGTCATAAAAGTGGCCACTACGAATTATTTAACTTCTACAGTTTCATTTGCGATACATTCCTTCTTATACGTATTATTTTATAATAGCTAATAAAATTTATGAAGAGGTATTCTTGAGAACACTGTGCTCTCAGAATTATTCACGAATTACTGACTTTCCCGTGTTTCCTGTTGCACAAATATTTTGAAGAGTCCCCCGGTGAATCATGCCGAACGCCGCCGGAAAGGTCCATTATGTTTCAATTCGAGGGCGGTTGAATGGGTCGCGACCCGCCGTCCCCGTGGCGGGCGATTACGCCCAATCAAATTCTCCCGACTCGCCCCGGGGAGAGATGATTGGCGGACTTCCCCTTTCCCTCCGAGGTCAACCGGGGTTCACTCTTCGCGGCGTCCTACCCGGCGGCCGTGTAGCACCCACTCCCCTGTTTTCAATTAAGTTTCGTGTAGACCTAACCGATCGGTACTAAGATACTAAGATTCGGTGAAAAGTTATGAGGGGAGACAATTAAAACATAGGGTTAATCTGACACTAAGTTATCGACATAAATAAACAAATTATTTTCGTTCGACTAATTCGCGGGTATGGAAGTGTTTTTTCGGGCGGAATATTATTAGCTGGCCCGTTTATTCTATTTTTATACGAAGTTTCGGCGTTTTGCCAACCAGTCGATAGAAAATATTGTGGCGGCCTTATCCCGAACATTCCATCGAAGGAAACATAATGGTATGCTCCGCTGGCTATTACACTTAGGGTCTTTTCATGGGGATTCGTCGTTTTCATTACAAAATTGATTGTGACAGGCAGGAGGGTTGGTGAACTTCCTTTTTCCTCGGTTTTAATAAATAGCTCCCAATACACCGCCGAGGCTTTGTTTGGCGGCGATATCCGATACTTTTTGTTATCCGGTAAGTTTTTTCGTGGTCTATTAGGCAAGCGTACGGGGGATGGGATGCCGTTCTGCGGCCGCTATCGTGTTCACTACCGGTCCACCGGGCTCTCCCCCAACAAAAAACCTCTCTGAAATTATATCCGACACATTTTTTAATCCCGTTTAATGTCTCGCGGAGGCGAGAAAGAGTGTCCGGGAAGCTTTAGCCCCTGGTGTTATCTTACTGCCGCGTATGCGACCCCACAACGACGGATATCTTAATTTCTCAAAGTATTGATGAATTTTAATAGCGGTATTAATTTCTTATTCGCACATTCCTACACTTTGATTAAATATTACCCTCCCACCTTTATGTAAACCCTCGTTTTTTTCTTTATACGATCCCTGGATTAATACAGGTTACCACAGCGTGTTACTATCCACTCCGATCTTCTGCCGCGGATTGAGTGCAGGTACTTGTAGAAATATATGAAGAAAATAATATAAACAGATATCAAACAACTGTTCCGAACATGTTCCTAACATTAGTAATTATATAAAGTAAATAGTAAATTTATAAGTTTAAACTCGTCTTTTCCGTCTCCACCTTTTCTTTTCTCTTTCGGTTCTTACAATCGGCATGAAGCTGGAGGAGGGAAATAACGACTTATTGTGCTCATAAAATAAAATATGTGGAAATTATTAAGCGGGACGTTACTTTGAGTGAAACTGTTAGACTCATTAAATATTGGCAAAGTAGGCGCCGTCTACCGCTTCTCATTAGCTAAGGGCACGTGTAGTTTTTTCTGTCTTTTGTCCAATTAAAACTAAATAATTTCGACAAGAATTACTTGTATTTTAATTCCCGTTGCGTAGTGCTCTGATCCTACCGCCGATTGTGAACGGGGTGCCCCGTCCGCTTTCGCGAGTTATACAAACAGCCCGGTACAATTCGATTCGAACAAAGCCCTAGTCCGAATTCGGCCAACGCGGATGTCCTTATAGAAATGTCACATGCTCTGGCGCACTACTGTTTGTAACAGTGCCGCATGAATAATCGCCGGGTTCATTGTCTAATAATGTGGGCGGGACAGGATATATCGCCTACCACTTCAATAACCGACAGCTCTCCCCCCCCCCTACACACACACACTGGTGGAGACAGTCGAACACAGTTTCCTGCCTTCTGGATTGAAACGTTTAAAAAAATATAAATGTTAACTTTAAACGGCCGAATTACGCAATCCCGGTAGATGAAATATTGAACTTCGTTAGAACACATTACTGCATATACAATCTGGGGTTAGATTCTTGGCTTCGGATTCGTTAGTTATCGTGTTGGAACCGAATAATTATGTATAATCATAAGAGTAAAAGGAGTAAAGAATAAAATAAAAACATTAATAATTAAAACCAATATGCTATAAAACTTCATTACTATGTCCAGGCAAGAGAAATTACGTATAAAATATTATATTTTGTTATCGCAGGACAAGGCATATTGTATAGTGCCTTGTACAGTTGTATAGTGATATTGTAGGCGCGAGTGCCAGTCTAGTAATTTAAGGTTTGAGTCAGTGAACTCAGCTTAATGGATCCGCCCGCCTTCCTGGCCTGATATTTAATTGCTTTAATTACCGTCCACCGTCTCATCATTTCGCGTAAAGAAGTGATACCCGAGGCTCGTTTCCTGGACTTGTTTCATTGTTTTCCGAGCCGCTCGTACGTATAATTACGGCCAGCTTTATAAATACGAGGGGAGCCGGTTCGGAACGGATATTCGCGTCTATGAATATACATGTCGAGGGAGGGAGCCTCTCACCCGTTCAGCTGCCGGCCCAATAAAGTTTACTTTATTATCTGGGCATCGATATTGTCACGCTTCATGCTGTATGCAATAGTGTATGTACTACTACTACTAATAATAATAAATTGATACAGATGTGCTGTACCCATTAAAGATGCACAAGGCGAAATAAAGTTTTATTTTGTAATAATCGTGATCCTTATCTTGCTTTTACTACCACTGCCACAAGAACTTTACGATTTGATTATACTTCAGCTCGAAATACCTGCAGTGAGAAAAATTGCCTTACTCCTCTATTTAGTTTGTCTGAATTATGGATACACATTATCCTCTGTTCCTAAAATATTTATCTCCAACATATATATTTATTTCGGTTTTATATACAGATTAGTTATAATCCGATTGCTGATTGGTAAGAAAAATTTTGTTTCTTGGGAAACGGGCGTGTATAAATTACAGTGGCACTAATAACATCTTACGATGATAGTCTTTTGAAGCCGAGCCGCGTGTCCCGTTTCTTTGAATCTCAACCGGCGCGCGAATTAAACAAACAACAGGAGGGTAAAAAAAACGTGGGGGTCAGAAAAATTTGGGAACCGACAGAGACGTCTGCTGGACAGCGTCAACCTTCATTGGAGACTCAACCCGCCGGCATGCCGTATAAGCGCGCTATCCCCCGGTCTATCAAGGCTGAGCTCTAATTAGCTCCGTCACGCAACTGTTTCAGTCTGGGCCTCTCCACTCTCCCGTGTTGAAACGAG
Source organism: Lethocerus indicus (assembly GCA_019843655.1). Taxonomy (NCBI): domain Eukaryota; kingdom Metazoa; phylum Arthropoda; class Insecta; order Hemiptera; family Belostomatidae; genus Lethocerus; species Lethocerus indicus. The sequence goes on along the minus strand of JACDQD010000005.1, from coordinate 21,041,555 downwards.
AAAGCCTTAATAAAAAGACAGGATACCGCGAGCGGTCTTTCACTTTTCCCTGATTATACACTGTCCGCTATTTGTTTATTGTCTTCATGTGAGCGTTTTTCCGGGAAATATGAACTGTAAATCATTTTACTTTTGTAGCACTTCGTACATTAATCTTATAATTTTTAAATGTTTCTACTTCCTAGGAAGTAGGATTTCTCTACACCACCCTGCTAGGTCTAAAGCTAGCGCAATCAACGACTTTGGTGTTTTCCCCAATTATTGCCCACAGAAGGACTTCCAGATCGATTGAGTGCATTACGCGCGTCACCCAAGATTTTATAATTACAAGTGTAACCGGGCCGCCGCGTATTGTTGATGACCGTGTCTCGGATGTTGGCATGGGTTGGACTTCAACCGGGTTCCCACGAGTGCCCCATTATGTAAATGGGGCCCGGGGGGCGGCGGTGCCTTGTTAGTGGGCCCCGGTCAGACAATGGCCGGGTCTCAGTCCTCCTCAGTGGCCGACACCCTCTCTATCATTTCCCCCATCCCCCGCCACCAAATTACACTGTCTACTACACACTGACTCCCTCCTTTGCGTATCGCTGCGGTATGACTCTCTTCCCCCCCCCACATTATTTTCGGTGTCGGTTCGGATACGAAGACGTCTTTGACATTTCCCTCCGCCGGGGAACACTCGAAGGATTCCACCATGTTTCTTATACACCGATGCGATATTTTTTTCACCACTGTATCCCCGGTATAATTGAAACAGTAATTTATTGACACGATCAAAATGGTGAACAATATTTCAGTAACCCCTTTTTTTACTTTCATGCAGTCCACAACTTTATACACTTTCTTCTGTCAGCCAATCATAACTGCAATTAACAATTATAATCTGGGACAGTTTAGAACGCGTGTATAACAAAACAATCGCGGTGCGACCCGTGAGAAACCGCCGAGAAATGATAATTGCTGCTTTCCCAGTTTAATTACAATAATGCCCCAGAAGGTGATTGCACACACTGTATCGCGTGTTTCTAATAATAGGATGGAAAATGAAAAAACAGGTTGATGCGAGGAAAATTCATGATTTTTAAGCCTTTCACGAAGTACGAGGACGGTATTAACATTTTGTTTTTCATAATTTCAAAGGGAGCCTACTTCCGCTCGCCGAAAAAACACGACCCGACCGGTGGTCCGGAAATGCCTTGACTTCGAGGAGGGGAAAGCCCCAACAACCAGATTTTTGTCGGGAAGAAAAGGATCGGTTTCATCTTGGACTTGGCTTCCTGCCTGGCGTTAAAGACAATTTTTCGTATATTTATTTTCATTTGGTCTCCTATTATTCAGCAACACTAACAATCAGCAAGTGTAAGTGTCCACTCGAAAAAAAATTAGCACCTTGAAATGACAAGCCTTTGTCTGAGAATTCCATTAATCCATAAATTATGATTGCATGCTATACGATTAATAGTTTCCGTTAATTTTGTTAGTTATATTATTAAAATCATTAAACCATCTCGGCCGTATAGTTTGTTGTCTGTTTCTTATGGTTACACCGTACAAACAACGCGAATTTAATACGTATAAGATGTGAGTTCATATCACAATCAAGATCGTTTAATTAAATAACATTGTGCTATGTTATTATTACTTTACTTAATTTATTTTCCACGTTCTCGTAACCTGAAGCATCTCCGAATCACCATGTACGACTTTGTTACTTCTTTATTAATCCCAATAAAAGACGAAATAAGAGTATCTTATCGCTGGTATTATCGTCGACGTAATTTTAAATGCCTTGCCGTTCTTATCTGACAATTTAAATGTAAACAGCTCGAATGGGCTGTGAAGTTCTCCGACTCGAGAGGTGTTTTGTCAACCGTTTTGAATTAAATTCTTTTAAATCCAAGTAAGTGAAGATTTCGCATTTATTGACGCCATCATTTGATAGTTGATCAAATGGTTGGTTCTCGCCAACCAGACGAGAGAAGGAAGTAAAATCGATATTCAATTTTACTCACTATTCAATTTGTTGTATTGAATTAGGAAAATTATCCATATAAGAGGTTCGGATGTATTTGATATTGGTGCGGTGAGTGTGTCTTTAGAGGAGGTTGGAAAAGCGTAGTAAAGGAGTGGAGGTATTGGAGCGGGTTGGTGCGATGGCCGAGAGTGGCCGCAGACCCCCGGCACCGTTTTCACGTTTACCGTTCTCACCGCGCTTCGTCGAGCGGATCGGGAAAAATACTCGGCCCGGGAAAACCGACGCGAGCTCACTTTTCACTTTTCCACCCGCCGCCAAGATTGCCGACCTGTCGATTAATGAAGAGTGTTCGGACTATCTTCACTTTGGATGATCATTACGACGGTGCGGACCTTCGCCTAAATTAAAAAGAAAAAAAATCAGCTATCAGTAATATCTAAATATGGAGCACTGAGTTTTCAGTGTACAGTGTTTATGAAGCGTATAATGTTCAACAATTGAAAAGTAATCGCAGGAGGTGCATAATGCAACGTTCCTGAAACGATGCAATGAAATTACTATCGCCGTTTTACAAATCAATATGTTTCATTTTTATCATTTTTATCATAGTTTAAGTGTTTTACTAGACTGTCTGCACTTCTCAATCTGCATAATAGCCATTTAAATTATTCTTCTTATCCTCGAATTTTTCCGGCAATTATCTTTGTTGTGAAAGACAAACACAGTGTCGTGGGATTTGGGTTGAAAAATAAATTTTTGAATGGGTAATTAAGAGACTGTTTTCTGTTTGTGAGCAGTGATATATTTCGTTTTGAACTCTTCGTAAATTTTGGGTCCGGCGGCCCTATGGAAATTTTTTTATCAGATATTTTATTGTCACGTGAGACCACTCAACAAAGACGTTTTTTGTCCCCCATTGGGCCCAGAATGGAATAAACCTGTCGAAAATTCCCTTTTGGAAATTGTCACGGTCAAAACCTGTAAGCCTGATATATTAATAAAAACAGCCCCCCCCCCTCCCACCGCCTCATATCACCCTGGGTCCTGTACGGATTATTCCGGGTGGGGTTCGGAATTATTATTCGGATGAACGCATCTAGGGGGTTAATGAAAAAGTGTTGTAGTGAAAGTAACCGATGATAAAAAGTGGCCCGGTGAGAATTATAATCCCGGTCTTTGGAGAGGGCGATAATTTAAAGCTACTAATCTACAAGACAATTATGCTGGGGGCCGTGGCCCTGTTGGCTACACGCCTCCGACTCGTGTTACGGCCGCATTTTACAAACAGCTCCCGGCCCAGTTCACACGGAGATTGAAAGACATTGAACAATTTCACATCACATAAAATCACATAAAAAGAAACGAACATCAAAGAGGAACATTTAATACCGATATCGTCGTCATTCCTGAAAACAAATTGTTTCTATCGGCACGTAAAAAATAAAAAGAGATATCTGTTTCTGTCCGAGTCGGAAAGGAATAAAGATTATACTAGTAGCTTTGGATTATTCAAATGGAAAATGGAGTATCGAATCTAATATTCGAAATAATAAATTTGGAATACCTGTTTTGTGGTCTGCGAGAGGTTGGAATACCGCAGATTTTGTGTTCATCTGTATCCTCTCGCCGGTTTGGTCTTGTTCTGTACGTTTTACCCATCATTGATGCCAGAGACTGTAGAACAAATAAGGTCTGGATGGAAATTATACATTATGGATGCTACAACGAAGCTATAAAAATAAATGAAACTGTACAAAGATCGCTCCACGGTCGCAACTGTGTACGGAAGGCCAGGTTGGAGGAAAAAAATAGGATATTACATGTTCCGAGTTTTCGCCACGATTATATCAAGCCACATCAAGTTACATAATGTACCGCTTATCTTGGGTAGCGATGCTTACTCCAACGGAACGCTATTCCGGGAAGAAGAATTACCGATTATTATTTTAACTACCGGCGACTACGGAAATATTTGCATAAATATCTCGTAAAGATTGTTCTTCAGTTATAATCTAAGGTTGGGATATTATGAATAGTGAGAGATTTTTGAATTTGAAAGAATAAATATCTGTAAAAGGATAAAATACTACAAAGAAATTAAATAGCTAACTCGGCTAAACAGCTAAAGATCTAACTCAGTTTTCAGGAGTGCTTTAAACTTTAAACCTTCTACCCCAGATTTATTTTTTGTAACTTCGATGGCCCGGTTTATAATTCAGGTTTAAATTACATAGGTGTCGGTGGGCAGGTGTTGGCCTTTTTCAGGTAAAGGCAGATGTGCCGAAGGTAGTTGCACGCGGCGGCCAGCTGTCCCCGCTGTTCTGGGGAGGGGACATAATTGAAAAAAGAAAATATTCCAGCCGTCCTTCGATTTAGACGCGTCTCCTCGTTCAAAACAATTTCTTTCTTCTGCCCTCCACGGTGCTGGCCACCGCCTTCTCAGCTCCCATCTGCCTGCCCCCACTCGCCCCACAATGGATCGGAACAATTTCGAATAAACAACACTCGAGTTCCAACACTGGACGGTGGCACAAGAACATTTGCGCGATCATTTTTGTGTAGAACACCCCGCCATATCGGGAATCACGGAGAAAGTAAACAGATTTAAATGTATTCACGGTTTAATACGAGGTTTAATTCAAGCCTGACACGGAATGGTCCGTCAGCCGGACATGTTACCCACTACCGGCTTTCGCTGCCATTTACTGTTATCCGATTGTAAATGATGCTGTCAAGCCAACCTACCAATTTTTGGACGGACGTCGCAAACATCATTGACGTATCTTTTTCCCCACGTACGGCAGAAGTAGCGCGGTAAATCGGGCCACTAAGAATAATCGAACGATCCGAATAGTGCAGTTTTGCCCGCCCGCATGTCCAGGCTGGAGCCCGAGCTGAGGGACAGGTCGGTACAGGACGGTGGTACAGGAGGTGGAGGGAGGGACGAGGAAAGACCGAGTGCAAAGGGAAACAATGATGGGAATGGTGGGGAGGTGGGAATCATGAAGTAACGGGTCGGGGCCCAACGGGCCATTACAATGGACAGCTGCCCCACTCGTAGACCTTTCCTTCAACCTATCCTATTTTAACTCCTATTTTCCCAAATCCCTCCTTTTTTCCTTTTCCTTCCTCCCCCTCATATGACTATATTTATTTATGATTTCGTATTCATTTCCTTTCTGGTTTTGTAGTCGTGACAGTTATTGATATCTCTAGTTGAACAAGGCCATTACACACCTCCGATGTCCTCCAAACCGTATTTTTCTTTAGGGTTTAGGCTGTCAGGTTAAGAAAAACTTCAATGATAGCGCATAATGTTCCTACTATATAATCAACAATCGATGTAAGCGCACGGTATAAAATGAAAAGCAGATCTAAAACAAAAAGCAGGATGAGGTAAAGGTGGAAGATACATTAGAGCTGAGAAATGGTGGGAAGGCAGGATTGGTTTTTTCGAAGGCCTTTTGACCCAGGGACGACTCGTAAACAAGTTAGAAACAATTTATACTTTGAAATAAATTAACAACCAAAGGAGATGATAAAAGTTATGCCGATATAAGAATTAACCCCCTCGATAGAAGATAAGTGGCCAGGAACTAAAAAGTGCTTTTCTTCATTGCTGTAATCCCGATGGCATTGACGGTGACGGTCACCTGCAGGCTCTAAATTATTCTTAAAGCGTAATTTATTGTACATTTTCTTTCCGTTTTCCAGGAATTTTTAGTTTCACGGTTAATTCCTCGTTAGATTATTACTAAATTATGATTTACATTGATTGTGCTCTGAAAATCGATTACAGGATAGATCGGAAGTGTTCTTACCCTCTGATCTCACCTAAATATTTTTACCATCGCTGCAGTTTCATTTTCAAGTAGCGATTTGTAGTTCTATGTGAATGGATTTAAAATCAAGGAGCTACATATTATGCATAAAATATTATCGCACTTTGGTGAATATAATGGACATTGAATTTAAATAAAAATGTATCCGAAGGTGCACTTTTGACCATATTATTCGACATTAAATTTAATAGTCTGAACTTTGTCATCAGCTTATTGGAATTTAGTATTGTTTAGCACATTTGTTTATATTATACAATGGGAACCCCAAAACTGGTTGTGCTCTTTTCTCATACTCCTCGCACCGTTCATTATCACTTTCATCCTTCATAACGATTCTTTTCCTGTATGATATCCGTTTTGTGCCCCTTCAGTACACTTTCTATTTCGGTTTATTATCATCCCAGCTTTCTTCTTCGCGCTTATTTTGTTTTGGCCTAGGTTCCCATAAGCATTAATAATGATTTGATGATTAAGTTGTTGATACAAAATACTGCTTTCACGAAATGGTATTTTAATCTATCGTAATATCCTGGATTGTAGAGTTTAGATTCTAGGTAAATTTTATTATTCATTGGTCCCCCACTATTCTACCCTGTAAGATCACATAAGTATCAACATCGTGGTTATATAATAATTTATTTTCTATAGGAATTTCTAATCAATTAGTTTTAAACCCATTTAATCGTCTGTTTACTTTTGATAAAATTAATAATCAAATTTATTCTGTATGATCAGGAGTGGACTTTTTATTTTCTGAATGTACTTATAAATTAGTTGACCATATATAGTAAAAGGGTTATTCTTGTTGCCCAAGACGAGTCACACAACCTCGACGAAAGCAGTTCATTATATCAGAGCCTCTATAATCTCTCTCTGCCTCCCTCTCTTTCTCTCTCCGGTGCAGGTTCAAGGCTGGACACTCCCCCCCCTCACTTGAAGGGGCTATCTCCGTCTCTCTCGCACCCCTTCTCTTTTTCTATGTCCGCCTCCCTTCCCAGGGTTCCCCTCACTCAGAGCGCCCCGCCTAGGCCACCCTCGCTGCTCACTACTAGTAACTTTGTTTCTGCTCTTTCAGTTCGTCCTACGCTCATTTTTCCTCGATATTCCCGTTTCCCGCCTTCCAAAAGATACCTTTTATATTAGTTTCTGGGGAGATTGTTCTCGTGGATACCGACATTTTGATGTCCCATCCCCCGGAGCCCGTGAACTCCACCTTCCACGTTTTTTACGGCCCCCTCATATCTTTCATTTCATGAACTCGAGTACATTACGGAGGCAAACTTATTGTTCACAAATTGTAAAATGCAATAATGTTGACGCCAAATTATCTTGTTTGTTTGGTAACATTGTTTTATTTTTTCACTCGATTTATAAGGCTCAAGTAGATGGCAAGATTAAAGTTGTCCATTGGGTGTCTATTATAACTGGCACTAGTAGGGATAGATACTAGCACTCCTCTCATATCATCTCATCTCTACGCTCAAACATACTCTGATCCAGACTCTCAAAATTTCATCTCCGCTCCTTCACGGTCGGTCTTTGATCTCTAAAACTCGGTAATGAACCTCTTCGTGACCCGGCGGCTCAATTGGTGCTGTCAGTTGACCCAATCAGGCCGAATATTATAACCGAGCGCCCACTCATCGCCCCCTATACCACCCAGTGCAGGTACACACTCAACTTTCCTCCGTATCCCAAGTTGTAACAATGAATTTTACATTTCCCGACATCCTTTCTGATTTGGGTTCACTTCATATGGTAGAAGTGTTACGAAACTGCATTGTGCATAATTTTATTTGGATAATGCGATATTTATGGAAAATTAACGCAATGGAAGTAATCAAATTACCTGATAGGGGATCGAGGGTTTGGAATAGCACTCTAGTAAGAGAAACAATCATTTTTAATGTTGCGGCATAACACTTTCATTGCACGGAAATGAGATTTAAGAACGGGACTGTTTAATTATTTTCGGGCTATAACGCGTAAGGGGATGGAGCCAGTAATTGGACGCCTAGATAAGGTGCAAGGAGTGGAGCATTTTTCGTCGGAGACTAAAAATACGAAAGGAATACCTGTGTTTTCATCGTTTATTTATAGGTGTAATTGCTCCAGGCGGACCCCCGAGCTTCCGAATAAAAATTTACATTCAATTCTCTCCCGAGGAGTGTTAAATTGAATTTCCCCTAGTCCGCCCCCTTAGCGCAGTAATCAAATCGCTTCCTGACTTTTACCTTTCCCATGTCGAGTGACCCGAAATCTTATTGCACTATTAAGCGGTTATCCATAGCGGAAGCTTAAATTATATTCAAGCTCCTGCGCATAAGTAAGAGTTGGTCTGTTGGTCTCGGATACGAACAGAGACACTGTTCAGTCCGAATAACTGTGCAGTAATTGCGCTAATAGAACTTCCCGTCGTCAGCCGGCACACTGTAACTAACCATCCAACTGTAACAGTCATTCGGATTGTGGAAATTGGACGTTGAGGGCAAAGATCACACAGCCCACTGAATCCCCCTTGTTTAATCATTTCAAACCCAATGGTATACACCATCGGGGCCGTGTAAACGAACCTAAGGGGACCTTAATCGCGGCGATTTCACAGAATATAGAATGTAGGGCGTAGTTAGAAAGAATAAAGTTTTATAGACGGTCTAGAGATTCGGTCGAATGAAAAAGGTAAAAATAAGCTCTATAACGTATATATATATATATATATATATCTGTATACACATGGTTATGTCTGCGATGGGGAAGGGAGCACAATTTTTTTACGAATTCAAAGAAAACCTGAAATTGCCATTATTACGAGTGGCCCTAAGTAACTGACGCCTGTAATCCGCCCTGATATATCGGTTTCGTCCGCATTTATCCCAGTGACTTTTGAAATTGGATTTGCAGTTTTAACAGTAATAATACAAACGCGAATAACTTACGATATTCCTTGTCTCCAGGGCCCTTCCCAAGGGATCGTCCGATCTATTATGAGTTATTTACGTCCCTGATAAACAACATTTCAAGATCGGTGAGCCCACCGGCGATTATAACTCCGGCTCGTAGAAATAAAAATGACACTTGATCGCCTTGACTTTTTCAAGTTTAGCGAGCCGCTGCCGAGGAGGAGCTTGATTTCTCTCCCAATGCACCGGGATTAATGCACAACCTTCGACATCGAGAATATACTGCACATTTTGGCTTGTATTATAATTTGCCTAATTGAGTGACTTATTGGACGTTTGGAGAGAGAAATATCCGGCGTTTATATTGTTTCTCATGAATTATCACTCGAGAGATTTGCGGCTCTAGTCAAGCGTTTAAAATAGCTCTTCTCCAAAGAAACCATTAAATATATTAAGAAATAATTTGGTACATTGTTTACTAACTATCGATCATTTCACGTAGTTAAATGTATCAATGGCACTCCAATCGCCAATTGACAGATGTGAAATACTAAAAATAACTCAAAATCTCCGAACTCATCCGAAGGGTGTCTTTATAACTGTAGTCTTCTTCTATTGAGTTTTCTTTTCGAATCAAGCAATTTCTCTACCGGTACCAATGATATAAATCTAGTCCCTTCAGGGGTCCAGCGCTTTCCTACTTCTAACTGCAGGTTACCGAGTCTGCTTTTATGCCGTTATGCCGAAAATCTCTGGGACAACGATTTTTTCCTATCATCCCCCACACCTCTGTGCCACGTCGAAAAGAGACGGCATCTCGTTTAGCGGTTCGGACATTGTCTCGGGGTTCGTTGCACCCTGTCCTCACCCGAGTCCACACCTATCGAAAAACACTTGGAGACATTCGGTCCGAGTTATGTCACATTTCTGCCTTTTATGGTTTCGCCGGGAATAGATTCATTTCGGAACAATTTCTTCGGAATTAGTATCGGAACCGTGTTTTCTACCCCTTCACGCTTATTTCACCCCGCCGGTCGTTATTCGGTACCAGGGTTTTTTAACGCCTGATTCTGATAAAATATTAAAATCCGAAGTGTTACCCTTTCAGAAAGACCGGGTGCATTTCTCATTTTTGAAAAACATAAATCGAGCCGATCTTAATTGGAGTCCGCCGCTTCGGTATAAAATTTGACCAGTCGGGTTTTGAACCAGGCAGTGGGCACGTTCTCGGAAGCGGGAGGAGTTCGTTGTACTTCGCGCTCGGTCCATTGTCCGTCCCGTTTTTTTTAACGTCTCGCGGATTCACGTCCAAGATATATGGCCGACCGCCGATGGACGTGGCAGCGTCCCTACCGCTTGTTTACGGAATTGAAATTTTTTTGCTGCCTATCATACAATAAACACGTTTCTGCAGATTTTTGGAACTGAAATAAAAATTATTATCGCGATTTGAGGTTTAAAACCTCGGGTATCGTCCGCTACTAAAGGAGAGCGGTTTACGAACTCGAGAAAATCAGGAAACAATCTTTGTTTGAATTAAATTTAGTTAACTTGAAAATAGTCGTTAACCAACATTCCACGTAGGTAAAATTGCATTTTATATTATAGGATAGAGAACATCGTTTACTGACTATCAAACATTTAATTTTTCATTTGAATTTTTTTTTTGTTATCGCTTCAACGGTTTTGTAACATTTTCTTTTTTTCCTCTTCTTTACAGGTCAGTGGCGTTTAAGACACCGAATAATATTTAGGCGATTTGTGTGTCAGGAAGAAATGTTTTGAGAAGGTTGTCGATGTAGACGGCTGTAGATCGGAGGCTTGCGGATGGGCTCAAGTTTCATACCGAGGATGAAGCAGGATCGTATGCGGAAGGGGCACTCAGGTCAGCTTCTTATAAGCATTGATGGGCCGTCATGGCTATTTAATGCGAATTGACTTTTCATATTTGGTGCAGGCTTTAGTGTTACAATAGTGGATATGTATAAAATACAATCGGTGTTTGGTTTCTTAGCGAATTACGAGGGAATGGACTTCTCTGGATGGACTATGCCATTGAGTACACAGTATAAATAATAAAAATTAAATAATTGAGCATAGAAGCTAAGATGATAAAAAAGATAACGGTCACGGTCTGTAACATTACATTATAAAAAAATTGTTTGAACAGAAGAGTTTTGTTACTGTCGATTAGAAATTATAATGCAAATGATCGAACCGCTGAAGCGGTAATATATTCTAAAATATTGTCAAATGCAATTTAGAATACGTGTTTCTTAAGATATACCTTCGTGTGCATTAAGTGTACCTCTGGAATGCGAAACAACTTACAGTGCAACTTTCTATTCCTACATTTGAATTGAATTCTTATTATAAGATCCTTTGACTTGGCGCAATCATAAACTTATAACTATATTTCAGCACGGTATTACGGCTGAGCGGCCAGCATTTTCTTCTGATCGCGTTTAGGCAAATAGAAAAATTTCATTGACAAGAGATCTGTCTCTAATAACATGTACAAAAATGATGTTCGGTTTACGGTGGGTGTTTTGAAATTTAGCTGTTAATTCGCTCCGAACATTTAATCGTTTATTTATATTTTAATGATAGGACGAAATCTATTGCCTGAAACTACCTTATCGTTCACAAATGTGATTTGTTCGTATTTCACTAGTTTTCTTCGTCACTAGCGGGCTTCGTTTCAGCTAGCTCTTCTCGCCAATAGCCACTCATGCACAGTTTACAAATTGAATTTTATTACAGTTTAATTTGAAATACTTTGGGATATATTTGAAAGGAAAGAATCGGTAATCTGGCTCGATCCGAGTGGAGAGCGGAGTGTCGGTTGTCCGTGGAGGTGCATTGTGTGGGGGCTGCGGTGGAACGCATCTCGGGGCGAGAGGGCCCAGTCGTGACCGAAAACCTTTTACCGGTGCCGCGATACCTCCTCACAGATAACTCCGACCGACTTCCTTGCCAAACATCCCCGCCCTCAACACACCTTCCACCCACCTCCCTACCCGCCCCTCCCAAAGGTCATCGGTCTGTACCAAACCCAACGTAGTCAGTACCGGCTGTTGGTCTGACCCGTACCTCCTCCCTCTTGCCTCTCGTCTCGGAAATTTTCTGTCGGCCCGAAGATCCGGAAATTAGAATCTCTAGTGCGGCATCGTTATCATAATTGTTCTCGAAGGCTGTCCCGTTTTTTGTATCCACCTTTGTTGAACTCTCAATTACGCGAAAATTGAGATGATGCAAGAAACGCGTATATTGAAGTTGCATAGGTTTAAATACAGGCGTTACATCCTTGCACTAAATACGCTTTTTATTTAAACAAAAAAATCGACAATCGAATTAAAGGGAAGTAAATATAATATAGATAAGGAGGATTTTAAGGGGTCCTAACCCTTTCCCGTCGGAGAACTAGAATTGGATACGCGACATATAGCGCTAAACGTTCAAACTCCTTTGCCGCATGCTGAAGTATTAGTTCCAGTTACAGGCTATGACCATCCCACTTTCACACGGCCCATAACTGCCGGGATGTTACGTGTTCCGTGCCTATTCATCTGTTATGATTATTTATCGTTTTCCCCGCTCATTTTCTATTAGTTTTCGAGCACGGTCGGATTGCACAGTATTAGCCAACCCCAGCTGAAATAGGCCGGGATATTTGACTGCAGTTTCATCTATCGTATCGTTTATATTCTTTCTGTATGAGGTTCTGAAATGTGAATTCCCGTGGAAAAACGTTAGTTGAGATAGAGGCGAAACTGTAAAAGCTTCGTTTAAGTAGATTCCGATTGTACCGGCACCGATGTTATTTTATCAGTTCACGATCCCGAGTTATATTTCTATACCGCCCTGTTGAGGCTCGTCGCACGTTTCCCTCGTTAACCCCGTCCGACCGCTTTTAGCTTTTAGTTCCGCATAGCCCATCCTGAGTGATGAGACGCGGCCGCCAAACTGAGTGACCAAACCGAGTAGAGGAAAGGTCGTTGGACCCCCCGGCTGCTCTCAAGCCCGTTATTTACAACAATGCTCTCCTCCAGCCCACTAACCACTATTATTTTATGTGGCGATAATTCCCCCTTCCCCTTCCCCTTCCCCCTCTACATCAAGCCCACACCAGCGGCAGCCTATGTGGCTGAACTGAAACTAAGAATTATTTTTATGGCCATTAAATAACAAAAATTAAATCGGCAATGATAAGACCGACACAGAAAAGTCCGCACCGTTATCTATACCGTAATATAAATAAATATTTTAAACATTCGTACACTTACTCTTTTCATGTACATTGCACATATTCTATTTTTACATATTACGGGGTCGGTCATTTCGGACTGATGTTTTATTCATGTTAATCAGATTCTCTTTCAGAATCACGTCTCATTTCCAACTATAAAAATGTTATTTATGGTCCCTTTGTTCCATCGCTAATTGATCTAAAACGCCCTTTCTCCCACCCGCGTAAGAGCCGCCTATTATCCGGGAGAATTCTACCAATTATCCGACATTATCCGTAAGAAGGGGGATCGTTCGGACCCTGTCTTTGGGCTGAGTACATAATGTCGGCGCGCGTTTAGGGAGACTTCGTTCGTCGGCCGGGACCGAGAACGGATAATTGACTCCGATTTTGCGGTCGTTCCCACGTCGGTGGGCCCCTCTTTGGCTCAAGGTAACTGGGTAACAAACCGTAACCAAAAGTGATAGTGGGAATCGACGGTATTCCCATTATGTGGCCCGACACGTGTGAAAACTGGAAAATCCTTTCACGAGACGTACGCAGTAGGCATCCACCACGTTTTGTATTTAGTTCATCCACCCCAAGTTCTTTTCTAGTCGAAGGACACCACATCGCCTAACTTTTGACCATTTATTTCGTTGGTTTCATGCTGTAATAGCGTCTTCGAGAGTTAGAGTATCACACGGACGATCGTCTGGCCCCGAACTCTTGTGTCGTCAGTTCGACCGAATCGTTTAAACTGAACTGCTCGGTTTTAACAATTTCCTTGATTATTTCTTTCCATTTCTGGAGTGGCAGAAAATAAAGAGGAGTATTTTATTGGCGGTCCGATTTATCCCCCCTCCCCGGGTCAAGGATAGCGGGAAGAATAACTAGGGTATAATTGATGCAGATTGAAACCGACCGGTTAGGTTCCGAGTAGCGTGCGATATTATTGCTCCCGTCCCTATAAATTATTCCATAACGGGATTGCCGAGATCAAGTTCGGCCTTTCCCTTTAAAATTCGGTTGCACTTGGGGGCTTCTTAATTGGTATAAACCTCGGCGGACTGTATCTGCCGCCATTTCCTGATAGGGAGGACTAATCGGCGGCGGCGGCGGTGGCGGTGTGGGGGGCAGGGACCGGTTGCAGCTCGCCCGGAGGTTTATACTGCGCCTGATTAATAATAAGGCCCGAGTCAACCCGGGATACAACGAAAGGAGCAAATTATACGCGGCTTCAATCAAAACATTTACAGGAACTGCGCCGGGTTGTCTGCGCCGGATGAATAATGGTTATTACATTTCGTCTTTGAGTTTAATAGCCGTGGCTTTTAAATTCTAAGCGAAATATTTAGTTTGAAGATTATTTAAGAAAAACGGCCGCATATATAATGATCCTGCGATTCCTTACATATTTTATATTGGGGCGTTCGGTATATTTATTTACACCGGTACTTACTGCACAAAACGTTAGCAACCAGGTAACGGTTATCCGGTCAAAATTAAAAGCATTTTGGCCTCATTGTTGTTATTTTTGTTCTTCTTCATTATTACTGTTTGTAGCGCATGTGAGCCTAGGTCGATATAAGGGTTGTTTAACTTCGTCTGTTTTAATTTTAGGTTTGTTCACAAATGAGGGTTGCTACTCCGCTTCTAGATTTTATAACCTTCGGACTCTTTTCCTGTCTGTTTCATTGAAAGAAGCTCTCAATCAAAGCAAGGTTTGGTGGACAATGGGAGAGCTAATTATTAAAGCTGGGCGCATAATGCTTTGTTGTCCCGGTTGCGGGTCCTCAGATTGTCGGGACCCGTAGGCGGCCCGCGCTGCTGCCTTCGCGTGGACCCTGAGGACTCGCGGCATTGTCTGGTACTCGGCCCGCCCCACTGCCAAAGACCATTCCGTTCTAAGCACAATGGATATCGGGAGAAAATAAAACCGAATGAATCTCGGACATTGGTTGTGATTTGCAACCTAATTAATCCATTGTGGATTAATACCAAAGTTCAAAATCCCTTGCACGTATTCACGGATGATCTAAAAGTCCATCAGACAAAATTGTTTTGTATATTCTAATAGAGAATATATTTTGTGCTTTAACTGGGGTTTTTTATTGTCTACCCATTACAATGAATGGATGGAGCAGATATTTGATTGGGCATCATTTCTCTGGGGGATTACGCTGTTGGTATTTAATAAATTAAATCATTAAAATTTATATTACTCTTTGGTCATAACCGTTTTTAAAACAATCAAAATAATTCGGCCTGGGCTAAATTAGTTTCTATACAATGCGTATAATTTAGTGTAATTTCGGCCCAACATTCTCTCCATCGCGAGTCAGAATAAATAAAGTATCATACCCTCATACCCACTTATTGGAAAACGGTTTTCCGTTCGAAAATTATGGGCCGGAGCGATCTCAAAGACGGGCATAAAATACGGAACCGGTTACTCGGGGTCTTTTGTACTTCAGTGATTTCGCAATGGGTCCCATGCAAATGTTGGGTGGGAGGGGGCGGTTCACACCTCCAATTAGGAACCGATCGTCGCCCGGGACCTTTCACCGACGACGCGGCCCCCATCATATCCGCAACGCGCACGGGACTTATGCATATTTCATGTTTTTCAACACTTTCTCCCACAACCTCCGTACAATACAGGGAAAGTGAGTTATCGGCCGTGGGTTAAGTAGACCCGGACGTCGAATCACAGATTCTGAGCGTATTTAAATCGGATAGTTGACGCCAACGTTTCCGTTTAATTATAGATAATGCCGCTATTTGTTCAATTAACATTGTAGATTTAGTTTAGTTACTGCAATTTAGTTGATAATCATGTGAATAGCTTGTGGAGACAGATTCCCAAGATTCATATTATATACTGTGGTTGAAATAGTAGGAGCTGTAGGGGGAATAGGCCGTAGTTATTTTCGAGTGTCGAAGAAGTATATCAGCAATATTCGAGTCATCCCAACGATCCGACGAATGATAGAAACGTTTCCCCGCGCCGGAAATCCACAATTTCCGTTTTCCCCTGTCTGTTTCTTGTTTTCGTTTTATTTTTAAAACGTCGAAGATTCCGAAGAAAGTTTGCGAACCTGACTCCGGCGGTTTCGATTAGCGCTCTCTATCACCTCCGCCATATAATCATTGCGTGAGTCGGTAGGTATTTTAAATAACTATGCGTTCCTTCCCACAGGAGTATACATATATATATATATATATATATATATATATATATATATATATATATATATATATATGTATGTATAAAATGTGGCCCGATCCCAATCATACGACTTAAAATAGTTTGAAGACTTCATCGCACGTCCCCATTTCTTTTATCAACGACAAAAGCTTTGACAAATTAACTGCAGTCCTTGATTCCTCTGCTGCCCCGCTGCTGTAAGCCCCGGAAATGCAATAAAGGTATAATTGAAAGTTCGGTTTTTTAGGCCGTGATTGCTGTTCACTCAGCTCCGCTCGGTCCACAGTTTAGTTTTATGAATTCGGGCCCCTCCCCTCGCCACCGTACCGCCCCCATTCCACTCCTACTCGGCCAGCGCTAATCACACTCGAGCCCACGTTTTATCTCTCAAGTTTATTGGTGGAAAATACTCGGTTGATAATATACAAACGGATGTTTTCGACTGTTATAGTAATTTAATGTTGTTTTGACAACCTAATTACGTTTAGCCAAAAACGTCTCATTTCCCTTTTTTCCCGGGCATGACGAGAAAGTTTAGAGCAGTGTTAATCGGCCAACAGTAATTTATCATTTAAATTGTTATAATTAATTATCAGTCAGAAGTTTCTCTGTAATATACTGGGAGAGAAATTTTTAATTTTTTCTGCCTCCTGTAGTCTAATTGGCTCAAGCTTTTATGAAATGCGATTCACATTCACTCCAATATACAAAGAATATCTGGAGCAGAAAATCCATTTTTAGGCCCTTGCTTTTCTTAATGATTTGTGGAGACTGAAACGGATTCACGGTAAATTCCCTTCAACACTCTCATAACAACGAAAACGTTCGTATGCATCGTATCACTTCAAGATGCCACCGTGGAAATGGGGAATGATCGAAAAGAGAGGGATGAAAACCCTATTTTTCCCTCGCCTTAAAGGTAGGGTAGTAGAGTGTTGTGTTTTACTTTGTTGGGAAGACGTTTCGACAATTTGGGAACGCTTGGTCGGATGTGAACCGGTGCGTGGGTCCCTCCCCGAGGAGGGGGCCAGGTGTGCCCCACCCGGCGGCCCTGTATCTGCGCCCCGGCCAGCTGCGTTGGTCCACGGTTGGGCCGACGCCTAACACATGCTCCTAGTCCAAACCGTCAGCCTTTAACACACTGTTTTAAAACACTAATGAATTGGGCACGATAAAGTTGAATTAAGTTGGGGCACACCTCCGCCCTCCATCTGTCCCGCCGCCCACGAGGACGTATTTCTCGATAAGGGCGATATTGAATTACGCAACAAAAGTGCAGTACGAGAACGGGACAATCGATTAATGTCTGTGAGACAGGCCCAAGTGGGTCAATAGTTCACTTTCGCGCCATATATTGTTATGACGTTTTCAGCCTGCATTTCATATTGCAGTGTAGGCAAGTTATTATGTATACAAGTAGGTTTTCACAGATTCACTTTCTCTTTCCTATCTCAAATGACACCATACACGGTTTTTACTATTTAAAACTCTCATCCAATTAACGTGATTACTCTTGAACGTTGTAGGTGCTTTCAAAGCAAACTGCCGCGTCAATGTTGTATAGTTCATCGCCATCTCATTAAGTAAACGGGATTATAAACCGGATACCGTAACGCCGTACGTCTTTGCGTTTATTATGAGTGCGGCCTCTACGGTATTTGCGAGAGGGAACCGCCGGTGTATTGTTGTTAGCTTGGGCCCGAGGCGGGGAACAAAGCGGCCCCCAGCTACGGGCAATAAAATTCGCCCGCTTACAAAATGAAACAGCAAAAATGAAAAGCCGTATTTCACTCCGACGTCCCAGGAGCCATTAGACTCGCGAGGTAATATTTATAACTCCTTTTTTTAACGCTTGTAATATATATGTGCACGTCCAGGTTCCTGGCAGCTGGATCCGGCGATGGTATCGCGATGGACGTGGGCGAGGATCCGAGGCCGAAATTGGCCCGCGAGCTTTTCAAGCGTGGGAGGTGAAATGAACGCACTTCTGGTAGTTTCCTAGTTTGTTGGACGCAAGTTTCTAAGGGTTTAACTTTCTTGGCATCAAGTTTGGTTAGTGGCGCTACCGTGCGACCATCCTGTGAATGTATGGCTAGAATTTCTCGGTTATCCTCCAGGTTAATTTTATCCCCAGTCCAACAGTCTCTTTTAGTTCACTTCAATTGTAAACAGGGCGTCGAAAGCGGCAGACACATCCGCGTGTAGAGACACATGGGGTCATGGTTGAAACCATTGTTAGATCACCTGTTGGTTCCTTCTCACGATACTCTCCGCGTAGTGTACACACGCGATCGGGAGCGCCACGCGTCCTAGGCCGCAGTTTCCCATTGATTTTTTGCTGTCTTCAATAACGTCGCAAATTTAAAAAAAAATGAAACGAGACTATTCCACACCGTTAACGTTTTCAGACTTAATTTTTTCAGTAAATTCTGACCTCTGCGTCTGCTTATGGGCCTTGCTGTATGTTCAAAAAAGTCGAGGAACATCGTTGTGTCTTCCTTTACCACTAAATAAACCAAGGCAAATGGCCCGTAACGTAGCACTATCTCCCGGCGACATCGAACACATATCAGTCCTAACTCGGCGAGGTAGTCTTAAATCCAACGGCGGGACGCCGTTTATTCAGGTCATGACGGAGGTAGAACAGTATAACCGAGCAGAAATACAATCACTCTGCAGAATTTTAATCCCTGAAACCTTACCCAAGTGAATATTTAACGTAATGTTTGAATACAGCCCCATTACTGTGGTCGGTTTTAAACAATATTATTTCATAATTTAAATAAAAGTTGTCTACCCGCCAAAGGAATAGAGTTCAAAAAGTTCCCGGAAAATTCCGCTACTATGATTGCCGTCTTTGATGTTTTCCTGACTCCCCCTAATATTATTAATCCATTCATAAACAGTGGTTTTCTCTGTTTCACTCGCACACACATCTGTCATAGCATTAATAATATCTGGTTCATTCTGCCCTAATTCATCAATTTCCACCCCATGTTCGCAGATACAACGGGTATTTTAAACTGGCGCAACAACATTGCGATTTTTTCGTAGCTAGCAATGTGCAAATGATCCTTTCGAATGCGTATTGGCACGGTTTGTTTAGAAAATACGAGTGGCAAACGCAAACAGGGACGAGATATTACCCCGTAATGAACGGCTTTGTTATACACTCTTTATTCCATAGCGCGCTCATTACATAGCTGCATGGTGGTGGCGGTGCAATTAGCGTTGCTCGGGTCGGGTTTGCTCGCTTGACGTCTCCGCGACTCATAAAGCTGCGATAAGGGCTCGTTGTTTCCGCCCGCTTTGAGCGCCTGCTAGTTCGCTCCTTTTTTTCACAATTGAGCTTATTCCCCCATCGGGGCGCCCGCCGTCGGCTTTTAAGCGTCGTGTTTAATTTCAAAAGTCCAGGAGTTCTAACGGAACGCCTTCTAATGGTCGGATTGGCCGCGGAGTCGTTTGAAGATCACAACCGGTAAAAACATGCGCTAGTGATGTATGGTATTCGGATGCTACTGAATTTAGGACACAACATTTCGAATTCACAGCGCATATATCATATATATAATTATATATCTCAAATCATATTTAATCCAACAGCTTCTATTTATATATGCAGTTGGTATCATTCAATAACGTTTCAAGGAGAATATTTGGAAATCATGTGGAACAAACCTTTGACAGAAGGAAAACTAGTTATGTGGTACTCTACCGTTACGCAGTTATGCTATCTAATTCTTAGGCAATATAAATGGCATATAAATGGTAATATACGCAGTTCGTCTATATATAAAATATTTATTTATAACTTTGACTCCGTCTATCGGGGTTAATAGACTTATCTTATGACAACAAATTTAATGTTGATAATGAAATACGCTATCGATATCTATTCACGGCCCATCTTATCTTCATGGTCCGGTCATCTACTCTCCCGGCTCCTATCTCACCAATTGTGCATTTATACTCTCCACTTTTGTTTCTGCACTTATATCCCATCGAAGTTTCTTTGCCCCTTAAAAATTAATAAATTTTGTGTTTCTGTCATTATTATATCCGAATAGAACATTTTGCGGAACTCAGAATTGTAAAAACATTTTGTGAAAGGGACCTTATCATCGAAGTTTTATAGTTACGTTACTAAGGTAACGTAGAAGCAGAGTTTCTTCTTCTGTTAACTTCCCAAATGTTAATTTTTATTTGTATTCCAAGATCGATGATGAACGTACTCAGAAGAAAGTCACTCACGTCAGACTGGATTTTGACATGACATTGGACAATTTCCAAGACTGGTTCCAGTATAAACTATAAAATGTAACCAGCGCTTTAGAACCGGTTCATGTTTGTTTGAACTACCGTTTAATAATGGCAAGTGGAAAGGATCTGGAAAAGATTAAATAAACTATAAAAGAGACAATAGACGGTACAATAAAAGGCAGCAGTATTCAAAACTGCCTTAGTCAGCCTCCGGCGGAAATCAGTTCCTTCGTTACTGGCCTTAACCTTTAAAGTTTCTATTCTCTGTGTAGTTCTAGCGACGTCCTTGCAGAAGAACCCTTTCAAGAGGTTTTACCACTTAACTAATGCAAGTAATTGTTCTTCGACTTTTGTATTCATCGACAATTACACTCTGTCATTAAGTGAATTGGGGAATTTTTACATTGTCCGATTTCACTCGGTCTGAATAACAGGAGCAGTAGTGAAAACGCCATTAAGTGGAGTAGAACGAGTAATTACAGCCGATTGTACAGGTGTATTATACCAACTTTCCATTGCAATTGCCGGAGGCCGTTTAGAAATCGCGAATTTAGTTCGCGATTCGCAGATTATTTTTGAATAATCTGCAGTATGTGAAACGTATTTTCTTGAAGAGCGTGAAATGACATCACGTTGTCTCGCTAAACCGACTAGCTGTTAGCTGCTTGAGCCCTCAGATCCTCCCCCGGGTAACCATTACGTTGGCTCCACCATGCCAGTGACACAGGAATTAGATGTTAGTCAGATAAATGGAAACCCCAAGACGATGAATAATAGTTTATTCGTCCCATTTTCTTCGGCATTGCCCGATTTTGCTAGTCATACCATTTGCACAGAAAGGCTAAATATTAGCTCTTAAAAGCGCTCATTATCTATACGTTGATTGATGTTTGCACTCAACCTCCACGCTAATGGAGAGCGTTTTAAAAGGGTTCCAGACCTCCTAAAACTGGCTGACAAAAAGAAAATGTTTCACATCACCCATCAGAGTTTAGTCACATCTCTCAATAACTCATCCATGGCCGATTGAATAATGGAAACATAATTAAGCAACCATAATCGAAATATAAATTGCCGAGGCATGCATGAATGGTGCTTCCATTGCCCCTGTTCGGAAACTGTTAGGTTTACCACGCTTTCGTAATGAACTTTGTTTTCTTCGGACTTTCGCTCGCTCGGGGTTAGCGTTAATTGATCGATCGATTATTATTATTCAGATTATTTATGATCGCTTAGGAAATCTGTATTGTTCGGTAAGGAAACGTCGGAAATCGGTACATTTCTTATTGTGAAATAACGTTCATTAGTGGGGAGCCCTCCTCCCCCATCCACCCATTAGTATTAGTCATCCCCTGGGACCGGATGTCCGAGCCGGCGTTTAGTATTGATTGATATTCTCCATTCCTTTCTCTGACTGTGCTCATCAATAAGCGTGCGGCGCGGGATCAATGAAACGTAACCGACTTAAATTTACACTTCTGAAAATTGTATATTGGTCCCGTATTGCTTTCTGCCAGTGGCATCGATACGACTAGGATTTATGTAATCACTATTATATTGTTTTAAACTAACTAAACAGCTTGAGAATAGATAGAATAGAGAGTAGAATCGTATTGCTGTTTCTTAAATTTACTGATGATATTACCGGTGTCACATCGGTATTGTCACCGATAGTTCATGCTACGTTTCGAGAAAGAAACACCTCACAGATTATAATCTGTAATTATACAGAATGTAAACTTTATACAACAAATGCATTCATTACAAATGCATATTTTATATTTGGCATATCCCAATCTTAGCCAGATCTTAAGCATGCGAGTTCCTGCGTTCTGTATCCGCTGGCATTATTAACGATTCACCGCCCCAGTCAGTCTGGTTTCTTCGGCCTTACTTCACAGTCCGATTCCGATTGAAAGGAGATTTCACGGGTTCATTCGGTCGGAAATTTCGCAGTCGCGATTAACCAGTCAAACCGAAAATCGACGATTATTGTGTTCGTATCAGGGTGAAAAATAGCCACCGCGGCGCAAACATTGGATATGGGCTTTCTGGGTCGGGTAATGCGTTGGTGAGCGCCCCAAGTTTACATTAACCGGACGTTTGTTGTCACCGGATGAATTTAACGCTCCCGTTCTGTATCGGCCAGTGGTTCTGAACCGTTCGCTCGGTTTAACGTACGGGTATTTCGGACTCGGAGTTTGTTTAAGAGTTTAATGTTGCCGTGAAAAGCTTTATTTCGCGGTTATTCTCGCGAATTGTCAGTCGTATATATTCGTTCCCGTTGTGGAATTGACCCGTGGGCTTGTTTTTGTAACGATCTTAAGGCTTCACCCTTGCGATATTAATAATACAATGCAGTCTCTGTAATAACTATTACCATACTGTACCATAAAACACTTCTCTTTCATTAATATTTAATTTAAATATAAAAAATATATTTTCTTATTTATTTCTTTAATTAACGTAAAGACCATAATGTGGCACCACATTTGAAGATCACTTTGAAATAATTTTAATGTTACGTATCATAAAAATAATCATCAATTAGATTAATTGGAGGAGAGACCGTCGACGAGTTTCTCTACATTTCTGATGGTGTTCTTGTGTGAATGGTGATTGTTAAAATGGAGTCGTACAGTACAGTATTTTGTACAGTTTTACGAGCTCTATGAGCTCAGACTGAAGCCGATATTCGCCGCAGTTTGGTTCCACACAAGTTGTTGCTGCGGATTTACATTTCGCGCTGAATAAATTCTCGCCACTCCCGTTTCCCACTTCTGTACTCCACCACTTCCGATGTCTTCTGTCGGTCCTCCATCTCCGGAGTTTCTGGCTCCCCTCAATTTTCTTGTATCCAGCATGTAAATCAAGTTGTCAGAACTGCCATCGCACTTTGAATTCGGCTCGAGAACTAGATTGTCAGCAATCACGGTTAGTTGTCCGCTTTCACACACTCCCTGTTCACGACCGTCCTGAAAATGAGTGCTCCTGGACCGTTTATATTCAGTTGTGCGTTTACAATTCATATTTTGCCTCCCCTACGACATTTCTACAGGGCGGGAGGTTTTATACTCTACGAATCATCATAAGGTGAAATCAGAAATAATATAATTTACTGAAATATCTAGAACTGTAACCTTGATTACAATCCAGTACCCTTTTAAAATTGTCAGATGGGTAACTGTTTTAGCAGTTATAAATAATGTTAACCATTAATGTTTAATCCATCTTACGTTACTTCTACCGGTTATTCCCGGTTATTTTTCGTTACAAATTCCTGGTCTTTGCGTCGAGGTCTGTTTGCATTCATCGGAATCAGTTATCCGACCTGCTAGCGCCGACAGCTCAATTATGGTTCGAGGAAATTGCCAATATGAAAATTCAATCAACTGTGTACTAAACCATTTGTGAAATCCTTCGTTTTATAATGAAACAATACCAGTAGGTTTCTGTAATTTATTAGTGAGGGTTTGCTACCGTTCATTTCATTGTTGCAAGAGCATAGTGGTTAAGAGTTGTCATTTGATTTTGCATTTTTATATTAATGTACAATAGGTATTCTATAATAGCATGCGCAAACTCGTGAAAGGATCGGTTCCGAAGAAAATGAAACTCGAGCCCCGTGTAGGTTCTATTGCATCCGATGTGAAAGTGATTACCGCAGCGGGCGGAGTAAAAGCTTTATTCTAATTCAGACGAGTTGAGAAACACGTACGCAAAAACAATTGAGATTGTTGACATAACAATCGATGCTAGTATGAATACATTGTCATGAATAAAAATGTATCATTGCGAATATAAAAATGTATTACTTGCTCGCCTGAGTAATGCAAATGTATCCTGTTCTATTGATACCTACTACTATATTATAAGACAGGGAAGGGGTTCTTAGGGCAGAATAAGATAACACATATAGTCTTTAAATAAGGAATTTAGCCAGTATCCACGCAGTAATTGAGTTGATATAATATTATAGATTAAGCAAACATTAATTATTTAGTATATATTGTTTGTCATTCAACAGACGGTAAAAAATGTGATCTAATAAAATCATATCATCATTCTATAAATTTTGGCTGGCACTAGAGTCTCCTATTCTTCAAATACTATCTTCTTATGTGACATTTACAAGACATAAATTTTCAGGGGATTCTCCACCGCCTTCTGGACAAGACTTATGTGTCACATGGGCTGTTGTAGAGTGTTTCACGTTGGTAGGTTTCTGCTGGTTCCGGGGCCAGTTTGGATCTATCGTGTCCCCCACGGGGCGTAAATCGCCGTCAAAAAAGATGATAGCGATTGCGCATAATTTACGAATACGATTGCTTTGACTGGTAAACTGGCGAAATGTTACAGCGGAATACCGGAGACAAATAGAAAGCCTGAAATAATGATAGTTAAGGAGGTGAAAATCGAAACATTCCTTATCGGTGTATAACCCAGTTTTTTTTTTGTCGTGAGCCCCTCGCGGAGTGAAAATGCTCGTGGAGGCGGAGTCATCAAGTTAGAAAGTGTTCGGAGAAAGAGGAGTCGTAATTATTATTCGGACTGTGAAGGAAACAAACGTCTGTGAACGGTACTCGACTCTGAGAGACCGTCGCCCCCGCTTTCTGTTACCCCCCGCGGTGCCACAAACTCCAGTTTCCCTAAATTATTCCAGAACGGGTAACCCCACATTCTTTACGGAAGGGCATTCCTGTTACATATTCAAACCAGTTGAGTCAATAAATAAATACATGCTTTACACACCGGTCATCGGGAAAACCCCGAGGCATCGTATACGCTCTGAATATGATAGCCGGTAGGGTCCGCGTTCATCCGGCATCGATAAAAATCGTTCGCTATCTTTAACCAAGAGGTTACACTCCATTGCAACTATTATAATGAAAGTTCAAGTGATACGGCATCCTCTGTTCTACAATGAATTCTGAATCAGAGTGAGACTAATCTCCGTGCAGGTAAACTTGTCGCTACTTCCGTGGATTAACCTCGGAGTGAGAACAAGTTCCCGCACTTACATTAAGGAAGATTTAATGATTTGGATCTAAGGCCGGGTGGCGTTTTCTCCCCATTAATTTTCAACGCTAAAGACTCCGTCGCGTGTAATTCGCGGCGCGACTGCCTCCGGTGGCCTTTTGAGGTGTTCACCTATTAACGGTGGCCGTATTACTCTTAACCACTCTTCCCACGTAATTTGTATGTGTACATTAATCCAGTTATTTATAATTTTCTAACGTATGTGTAAATATAGTACAGTAAAATATCCTAAAAGTTATTCTTTCCTTGTCTTATTCGTTTATATCAGGCTACCCTTCTATCTTTCCTGCCAACGCGTAGAGACAAACAAAAAGTTATATAAAATTATCTAAGTTACTATTTATTTATTATCTGTCTTCCCTGTATTTACTTTCTTGCACACTGACGACTTCCCAAACTTACTCTATGAGCTGAGCTTGCTTCGGGGCAACTTATATCACTTATTGGCTCAGCCCAACTTTTTCCTCTGTATTAATACTTCGGAGACCGAATCCCAGTGGGCGGTTAGTACTCTCCTTCCTATTCGGTTTAATAGTTTCTATTATCTCTTCGTTAAATTAGAGTACATGTTCCGGACTTTCCGGCTATTTCTTTCGCCAGCCATACTGTATTGAATTTTCTTTAAATTATTAATACGAATATGACAATGTATGGATATCAAATTTTCACTAGACCTACAGGCAAGAGAACAGTCTCAATCTCTTCGGTTAAAATAATGATTAAGGAAAACAGAACGAAAACATAGGAATTTATAGATATTTAAAATAATATAAGCAAATACGATACGAAATTAAAATAAAACTAAATTATGCTCTCGAATAATGCTTCCTTCTCTTCTTCTGTCAGTCCTGATATTTCACTTTCGGTGTGACCCTTAATATCGTTGGGAGGGACAAACAATGATACTATCTTTAAATACCACTGTGTGTACAGCCTAGAACAGTATTATGAACATTATCAATAGTAGATAGGGTAATTATCAGTAGCGATTGGTAGTAGGGGCTTGGGACCCGGATAGGCGGCGTATTCCGGATTGGCGCCGCGCCTTAGCCCCACTCGGCGCTCAAATTACTCGGCTGGGTACTGTATCATTGCGAAAACCGGCCTTTCGCGTTACCTTGCTCGGTAAAAGTTCGATTATTAATAGTCCCGTTGCAACACCAGAAGTGCCGCTGTACCGCGGGCCCATTCATCGGACGCTGGATACAGTTGTCGGAGCGGTCGCCGTCTGACCTTATCATTGTTATACACGTTATTATCAATATTGACGATAATAATTAGGTATTGTTTTATCATGTTTTTGGTTTCATACTAAGGGGTTTCCATGGTCGGCAACATATGTTGCAATGAAATGCAATTGTATTGTTGGGTAATAGTCATGTCCCGAAAGAAGGTAGAGCGAATGGACCTTGACCAATTACCTAAACAAGACCCCAGTATCAAAATGAATAGTGTATATACGTACGTGTTACTTTATGAGAACAAAATACGGTACATTTCAGTTAAAAAGAGGCCACCTGAAGTGGACCAGAAGTGCTCCGCTCGTCATCAATTGTTTATCGTTATCACCGCTCATCTGTCATTCCGTTCCCTGACTCGTTCTCCTCGCGCGTTATTCGTTTACGTTATTCATCTTGTGGGCTTACAGTTGTGGAGGAATGAGTGATCGTTTTTTTTAAAATTGGGATTTGCCGAAAACTGATGAAGAAGCCGTTGCTTTGCTACAGTCGAAAGGGTGTTTGTCTGTATAGAAACAATGCGTAAAGCTAGGTAAATCCATTTTGGCATTACGGCAGTAACATTAGACGGTGAAGAAAACGTGGAAGAAAGTGGAACGGTCCTTCGTGTGGTCTTGCCGTAGCAGATTTCATTTTGTGACAATTGTGCGTTTTTTACTTGTCGGCGCAAAGAACTAAACCGTGGTACCGTGGTGCGAGGAGATGTTAGATATGAGCCACTCCAACACTGTCTATTGGAACAATTACGTGCGGGAAGTGCGTGTTTTATCAGTGGGGAATAGAAAAGAAGGTAAGACAGGAGATGTTAACCGTATCGTTGAAGTCGATGAAACTTTTATTTCCGAATCACATCATACGCAATGCTGGGCGAGTATTACCGCAAGAATGGGTTTTCGGCGGGTTATGCCGGGAAACGGGAGGCCGTTTCCTTGTTAGAGTGTCCAACAGGAGTTCCGAAAATCTCCTAGAGCAGATTAAACTACATCTTGAACCTGGTTCGACCGTCATTTCCATACAGTTGTAGGGGGTACAAATCAGATGAACCTGAGAGCTTCTCGCCGCCATCGCCAAGTTCTGGGATTCCGTAGAGTGCTTGAAGGAGGGCGAAGATTAAGTTTTTCCGCGTTTAAATAACTTTAAATAATATTGTGTCTACTCGGATAGCAGTAAAATTATAAACTGAAACTAGAAAATCTCTCAGAGAAGGTGAACTGGGACTGAAGCCAATTCACTTTCATTCGACGACTACGGGCTTCCTCCGTCAAGGACGTTGCAATAATTATTTCGATTAAATTAAAATAATTTTTAATATGTAAATACATCGTAACGGGGTTATATGTGATTTCATGTTATAATGTCGGCCTGTATGATTTGGCACGTGTATTGCGCGCACGGATCTGCAATTTCAAAATAAATCCCTCATCAACATTTTTTGGCCCAATAATTATTTACTTCGATTCGATTAATATCACGACTTTTAGTGGCAGTTTCATCATTCGTACGATCTTGCTGATTTGGTCTAGTGCTAGACCAGTTTCGGTTTGTCGCTATCGTTCCGTTGATTAGGTTAGTGAGGCTTTTAAGCATGTCCGCACTGCTATACGGAGAAACCGAATCCGTTTCAGTATAAGATCAGATCAAGGAGTGAGAGCAGAATATGGGAAAAATTGTGGTATTCGAATCCATTATCGACAACTGGCCGGTGAAGCATAATTTCGGCACTGTCACCACTCTATTACTGTTGCAGCGTTTCGTTGTCTGCGTGTTCTATTGAAGTGGTGATAGGTTTTTTGACAGCGAACACGCTCCGGCTCTCCCTCTCCATCTCCCTCTTTCACTCCCCCACCCCCTCTCTCTATTCGCTTCTTTTTCTCCGCCATGGCGCACCGCCCACACACTACTAAACTTGCCCTTGCAATATCCAATACACCCGTCTCCGTCTCCGGCTCTCTCTCTTCTTTCGCTCTATCTCTCTCTCTCTCCCGCCCACGTATGCCGAAAGGACAAACAGACACCTTTTTTCCACCTACCGCGTCCAGCAGAGCCCCCCACCCACCTAAAGACCGCCGCTAATGGACTCGCCCGTTTCGTTCAAATATTAGGCTTCCCAGGTCTCCCCACAACCGAAAGCCCCTGTACACATTTGTCCCATTAAATGGGGTGTTGCCATTCCGCCCTCACTCACGCGATACTCTAATTGGCCCCATCAGTTAATTATAACACGACAGGGTAGGACTGGTGAGTCATCTTGGTCAATCCTATATTGCGACAAAAATACATTATTATTCCTTTATAATTCTACCATATTTTATCGGTTATCCGTACAACCGTCACCGGTACCCGGAGATGCCCATTTCGCCCATCATAAATGTATTTAAGTGTTTTACCAAACAGGGAAATATGCGGCCAAATATTTTGCCTTTTTGTATGTATGCGGCTCGATAAATAATTCAGGAATGAAGCCGGCTTACAGGATATAACGTTCCTGTAAATATTTGAATCTCTCCCGGGGGATTATTCGGGTAGATAAAAAGGCGGATGAAATGTCTGACGGGTTTCCCGCTCTACCAATATTCCCGACTTATTTATTTATACGTTCCCCGTGTCACTAATTTGGTCTCATCCCCGGAAACTAATTTGGACGAGCGCCAGGAACGTAGAATTGGATAAGAAGGATTTTCTTTATACAGAAAACAGTTTGTCAGGACTGCAAAAAGTATTTCGTATTCTTGCAAGTTAAATTTGCACACTGAACTAAATCGTAAACTAATATTATATTATTATTATTATTGGTTTATATTTGTTCAACTTAAAATACTTCAGGTTATTGTTATTAGTTCATAGATCATTATTGGTTGTAACGATTCCAAATCCATATTGGATTTTATAAAATTAATTGTACAAGTTACAGAGGCAAAATTGTATGCGTCTAAAAATGTTATATGATTTTCTGGGGTTGTAACACGATCTTCCCCTAGCAAATCTGTCGTTCTTGTGTTATATCTTTGTTTTCATTGAACGAACTCTGTATTTAAACACTTTAATGCTATAGAGTGTTAGAATGTTTCGCGTTCTCGTATATAATGGAACAGAATCACTTTAGTAGCAGAAGTGAGAGTGTTTTGTACTTTTCAATTATTCATTAGCAAAGGCTACAGGAGCAAAGAGGATATGGAAAGTATTAATATTATAGCATAAATTGCATTGCCCTTGTAATGAATTCAGTCATCGACGAATCAAAACCTTCGACCGACTAACCGAGTTCGGGTCGAGTGGAGGTTGACGTTTCAAGTTGAAATTAATTTAAAAGGTGCGAGCCCTTCTGGTGTTATGGTGCAAAGCCCAATGAGAAAGCCATAGCGGCGTTCTCAGTCCTGAATAATTGGCTCTAATGTAATCCGGGCCTCCACCCCCTCCCTGCCACAACCACCAAATTCCCCGAATAAAGCCGATCCTTAATGGCGTTAAATTCCACCCTCTTCCTTCTTCGCCCCGTTAATTATCCAAGCGTTGAGGGTCCGCTAATTAGCGCGGCTTTAGCCCGAAGACAGGCAAAAACCTCTCCCCTTTTTCGACTCTGCCGCCGCTAACGTTCTGGCTTCTGCGGTGCCTCTAATTTGAATAAAAGAAATTAAAATGCGGAAAAAGGCCGAACTGTACCCTCTTGCGGGGCGCCAATCTGTCTTTAGTCCGATGTAATTTTCTGCCATAATATGGCTAGTACCCAGGTTGCCTGATATTTATTAAAACCGCATAGAATGCTGTAAAGTTCCCTATTATTATCATCGGTGAGAAATTATAGCCAATAGCTATTATTAATGTTTATAAAACTTTGTTTTAATTATTTGTATAAAGGTTGTTGGAAGAGACGTTCAGAAAGTGGACGGTTGAGGTTGACATAATGAAGCGGCGATCACTTTCCCGGGTCCGCCTCTTCCCGTTCGGCCTTCTCTGTTGGCCGTGCGCCAAACACTGGGACTCGAATTCTTCCACTGAGTCACCGGAGCTGGTCCGATAATTTTAATTTGACTGTGCACTGACGTTTCTGTGATTTAGGTTGCAACATTGCTAATCCCTTTCAAAATATCCACGTTCTAGAAAACACCGGTATATACCTTTTACTAATGGCTTTTACGAATTTTACTTCCGTTGTGGAAGCTTCTCGGACTCATCTTCCAGTTTGGACCTTTGATGTTCACCGCGAATGCCAACTTCGTCAAAATCCTGAATATGGTATTTTCCGAACGCCTAACACTCGCACTTCCTTCCGTTCCAAAACGTCTCCTCATTGTTTGGTGGCAGCCAAAAAAAAACACGGCGGCGGGAGGAAGAGGGCCCTACCGTACTTCATAATTATGACAGGAGCCCAAGTCCAAAACAGAGATTTCCGTTCCGTTCTCCGTTCAGTTTGACCGACGTTACACATACAGATAACGCTTGTTGACTCATATTCACTCAGGGTTCAATTAACTTTACAATTTACTCGACCCTCTTCATATGCACGAGTGCTCTTATCGTTATTCGTTCCGAAATTCCCCCGACAACATACATGGTACGGCCAATGCTTTTACAGTGCGTGTAGTAGTAATAGAAAAGCTGCGGCTACACGCGAAGTTCGCGCTCCTTGATTAACTCTACTCTCCTTTTGATTACTGAACCCTCATATCTAATTTGGATTCAACATGTGTAACATTGCGGTTCTTTCCCCTCTTCAATCTCAATTATAATTACTCGCCCGCTACGATTCTGGTTCCTCGCGACCGAGGGTAAGGGCTGCCCACTAAAATATTACATAAACATTGGGCCAACAGATGCCAATTTTACGGTAAATAGTTGCAATAATTAGTTGGGATCCTCCGTCGAGTTATTTTTTTGTTTTGTTAAGCATTACCTTATCTATACATTTTTATATTGCTTCGTTGAAGAAAAACATACCGAGAATAAGTTATGCGACACGTTTAAGCGCGTAATCCCGTAAGAGTGAAATGCGCGTGTCGAGAATGCGTCCGTAGCGTAGGCGCTGGTGCATTAATCCAATTGAAATCCGATTGAACCCGGTTTGCCTTTGAAGGGGCTGGCGTCTCAATTAAAATAAATCTGAATATCTGGGTCGACTGCGGCTGTGTACTTGGTGTGTGGGCAGGAGCGGGCATGCGACCCATTTCTGCTCGGTGTGACACGCTTCCGAGGGGCACCCGGAGTTGCGTAAGTCCCCAAGTTAAACTTAGATCAGAACAGAACCCGCCAGTCACGGTGAAGTGCCTCGATCCGCGCCCGGACTAGGTCGTGCTAAATACCCGAAAAGAGTTGGCATACACCGCCTTATAGTTTCACCATTTTACGGTACCTATACAGTTGTCAGTATACGAGATCTCTTGGCTATACATTAGAGCTATGCATACATACAATAAAGTTAAAAAAAAATAATATTCATATGCGAATTGGTTTACATATAAAGACGTTAACCATTAGAATTAAAAAAAAAAATTTATATATGTCCTTACGCATTATTCTGAATTTCACAAGTTGAAAGCAGGTAGAGAACCTCTTGTATTGTTATTCATAATCTCCTAATCACCCACAGTAGTTGAGTTTCCTCAGACCCACTTCATTTATCAGTCAAAACTTAATTTTACTTGTCTAATTTTAAGTGCAATTTAATCACGTTGACATTTAACCTCGTTCGTAATTACGAATTAATGTTTCCCTGTAGGCGTGTTGCCATTTCACGCCGAAGGCCGTTCTTATTACAAATCGGCCGCCTCATTTTGAAAAATATACCCCTCCCCCTGCCACGAAACAAATGGAACTTAAATTGAACTCATAATATTGCCTTGCTTCGAAAGCCTTTCTCTCACAGTTAATTTTTTTCGCGATTTTATTGCCGCCGTATTTACGAAAAATTACTTTTGAATGTCAGAGCTCTCGAATGTTTCGAAACTGGTGCGTTTCCAACTGACAGCTGCTAAACACACCCAATTATTTCAGATCGGTGGCGAACTATTAAGTCGAGGTCATAAGGCCAGTAACAGTCAGCCTATGTCCTTAACATTAAAATACATGTATTACTCCGACGGTATAATTAAGAAGGATAAATAATTAGGATAGTGATGTCGAGTTTGACTCTATACAAAATTAAGCTTACAATTGATGCTACTCATAACAGTCTGTTTCGGTTATGATAAACGTTTTCATGACCATTTCTGTTGCGAAGTATGATGTTAAAAGTGATACAACCGCGTTTATATAATCTTATAGCACGTGCAAATATAAATTGCACACAAGTTTATAATTATTCATGAACCTGTTAACACATACAGGCATTCTTCAATCAAGATTTCCTAGACTCGTTCATCTCATAATAGCCTTGATTCCTTGGTATAATTCTCATGCTGCGAGACGTTTGTTCTTAATGAGAGTGAAATGGAGAGATGCCTTGTGCAGGGTCTCTTCATTTACCGGATATGAAGGTTCAGGTCATATCGGGTTGACGATTCCAAGCGTTCCGGTCGCCTCCTAATAATCCCCACCCCGCCCCCCTGAATTCCGACACTATTCCAAGCCCCAGTACGTGATATAGTCGGTGGAAGCCTCAGCGCAATAAAGGAAGGAGTCCTACCGCGTTTAATTCGTCCCTGTTGCATTTTCTCACGACCATAACGCGATAATTTAATTACAGAAGTAATAGCGTTGTAGCATTACTACACAATTCCATATTTTGTAGTCGATATGATGTTTTATATAAATAATTGCGAAAGTACAATAAAATAATATGATACGAACAAAACAAATGTCCGAGTTGACTGTTGTGTCAACACAAAATACAAATCCATGAAATATTATTGCGCAACATTTGCTATATCGATTGTCCATATCTAATATCTTATCAATTTATGACATAATATTCCGGCACGCTAAGTACGCCTATCTCAAGACGAAAAAAACGTTACTCCGCTAGTGAACGTCATTGTACATACACTCTACATACATTCCACGTACGAGTGAACGTGCAAGTCGGTGTAAGTAACTGAAGTGGGCGGTTATTATACCGTCGGCATGCGTAAGCAACGGGCAGTTTCGTGAGGTTGCAGACCCACCCGGGTCTGCCTTGGTCATACCCCGGACCCCTCTTTGTAGGGCTTCTTCTATTTCTTACGAAAAAAAGCTCGGACCCTAATGAACACGGAATACGGCTGGAAATTAACTACAATCATTCAACCTACTGTTCTACGAGAATTTGGAAAGTCATCGCACGTAACTTTCGGTTTCCACTCACCTACCGGTCGGTTTTCAGTTAAACATTGAGTAAACCCTCGTGGACTCCCCCCAAAAATACCTTAATACTTTGAAAAAAATTCGATAGGACTCTCAGAGGCATGTCTGTAGAGCCGGTCAAGAGGGTGGGAGGGGGTAGGTGAGGGCTTGTGACGACCGGCGCCCGCTCATAACGCCCCAAACAATATGGGGCATTTAAACCGGAGGTGAGGTCTAAAACCGGTACCTCCTGTAGCGTATCGGTCGGTCGCTCTCTCCTCTCTCTCTGCATTATGCCGGTCTCGGAGAATCGATATCGGGTGTGGATCGTGGCCCCGGCCCGGGCTTCCGGCCACGGCCCGGGTTCAACGAACCTCGAATCGCTCCGGTGTTCCGCCCGCCTCCGCTGTCCTTACTCGGATGGAAAATTCCGAGACCCTAAGGACCCTTCCCGCTGTGGTACCTTATACCGTCAATCCCGTCCATTCTCCTCCGACTTATTCCACTAATCATGGTGTTGGGTGAAATGTTCGATTCGACCCAATATTCGATATAAAATTTCCAACCATATTCGACCGTTGTTTCGTTGTCAAATTTTGTAAAGTAGTTTTCAGTTATTTTGTAAAATCCTTAGGATATCGAATAGTTTATTTCGTTCTGATTGAACATTGTATGTTCTGCGAATGCAGGAATTATTTTTTGTAACGTATGTTTAAATTTGGAAATTTTAAGTAACACAACTCTACTTTTAATTTCAGATAAAAACGATACTTCAACACAAGTTGTTTTAATATTACTGCAGATTTTTTTGATCTAATCCCAATTCTTCATTTGGGAAAAAGGAGATATTTATCGGCACAAAGAACGATTCATTATGTTCAATATTATCATTCTTCGATCCTTATTTGTCACAAACACTATTTAAAGGATTGATAAGAAGGGCTTTAAGTGCATGACTCAGTAGTGAGGTGATTTTATTTTTTAAATGACCGTGTCGGAGGTACAAGAGTCTTAGAGGCTCGTTAGGTGTATCTGAATCTTTAAAAATAAATTGGATTTCTAACTGCGTTTCGATATCCGAAACAGACCAATCTATGTCCTAATCCAGGGCCGATTATCTGTAAGAGCCCGTTATCAAAGCCTATATTACCTATCTTAGGAGCCGTTGCGCTCTGTCCGCAGCTGATTAATGAATAAGAGGAGTTATGCTCGTTTTACAATTAAAGCCGTAATGCTACCCCTCTTGAGTGTTTACCCTTAATAGTTAGTTTACCCTTATCCCCCGCTGGAGATTTAAAAAAATTCAATAACCTTATATAATCCTTCATATCTCGTCTGGGGCTTTCTCAGGCCTACCCTTGGACCAATCCTGCAGATGTTATTATATGAAATTAGATGTCTCCATTGAACACGTCATTTCGTCCCGGCTCCGCCTCTAGCCTCATTCCCATTATTCATGT
This sequence comes from Lethocerus indicus, assembly GCA_019843655.1. Classification (NCBI taxonomy): domain Eukaryota; kingdom Metazoa; phylum Arthropoda; class Insecta; order Hemiptera; family Belostomatidae; genus Lethocerus; species Lethocerus indicus. Next base: position 21,006,147 of record JACDQD010000005.1, on the reverse strand, counting down.
GTGCATGTTTTTTCATTTCAGTTGACCGAGCTCCTTATAAAAAAAATTGCATGGAAGAAATATAATGGCTCAAACTTTAAGTATTTCTTTAATCCAGTTCTGAAAATTAACATTGATTCCCTACTGAGTTCTGATTTTAACTTCGGAGGCCGACGGATTCTCTTCTCGTTTTTTGCAGAAAATAACAGTATTTGACAATTGGTACAATTGACTTTCTCCAAGTTTTGCCCCCGGAAAATTAATTGTAGAAGCTGGAATGTAGGTGTTAATTTCGACAAATATACGAATTAAGAGTCCCCAGAATGTCATCGAGAGAGCGCATTGTGCCGATTCTCCTGAATGCCGATACCTGAACAATCATATCTTTCATTGTTGGAATTAATTCCCAGATTTACTGGATTTAATTTTGGCGCCTTATCAGCAACTCCTTTGTACCAACTTTTCAACGCTAGAAATAAATCCAATTGTTTCTGGCCTTCATTGTGTTTCCCCACAATCGTTCCGAATTATGACTAATCGTAGGTTCATTTCGTAAGAAAAAAGTTTGTTATTTGTATTTTGGGATTGCCGTTTTGTATGATAATATATTTTAAATATAGGCGTGAAGACATGATTGACGAATATTGCACCAAAAGTGGCTGCATAATTAGCATACAATATACCGGCAATCTAATTGATATTCAGTTCGCTCAGCTGCAGTTTTAATTTATTCGAGTTAAATAAACTCACTTTTATTTTAACCGCTGCTTCAATTAATCCGAAGGTCCTGAAACCGGAATGAATTGAATATTCTCGTTGAATCTTTACATTACCGAAATGGACAGTTCAACGATTTAAGAAATAATTATTGCCACCAAACACGGGCCTAGTTTCTTCACTTGTTAAATATCGCCCTATGTTTATTTTATACTGTTCAAGTTTATAAACAATGTAATTTATAACAGTATATTACATTTATAATAATTTAATTTATAAACGATAGAGATCAAAAATGTGATTTATGATTTGGTTTAAGTATCTGTGGTAATAAAACTACTAAACGCTACTAATTGCTTAGGAAACGAATAGTAGAATGGCCTAGGATAATAAAATTTGCGTATCAACTGGGGTCGTCAACTGGGAACGCATTGAAATTTGTTGAACTGTGGGCAGTTATTATGAAAATCGTATAAATTTTAGGTCGTGTAGCATAAACATTGAGTTTTCAGTCTCTTCTTTTGAATAACGACTGTTTTTTGTATCAAGCTGGGCCACCTACGCTTGGTCCCAAAAGATTTTCGGCTTCTTGACTGGAACTACTCACCTAATTTGATTTCGATTACAAATATATAGTATATATATATATATATATATATATATATATATATATATATACGTATAAAACTAAAATTTCATGACAATGATCAGGCCCCATTGAATGTAGGCAGGCTTTCTGTCCGCTCAATTTTCCCGAACTGGGACTGATTACAGTGTTTAACATAATTGCAGATTTCCTTCGAATTACACTGTTAATTAAATTTCAGTTGCACCGCCTGCGCAAAACGATGCAAAACTGAAGGGAAACAGAAGATACCATTATGTTGACCACTGGAGTGTGGGATGTCGGGACCGCAAATTTCAAACTTCCGCTCGTGCTGTCAGAATTATTATGACAGGAATTGACGATAACGGTCAAATTTACTTTTCGAAATCGGAATTATACTTTATGCGAGTACTTTATCCAATGCTCCGTTATGTTTATGTCTTCTTGAGTTTACGAGTTTCCACTTAGGCCGGCGTTGGTGCTGAAATAATTAACGATTTGATTAAATTAAACGTATAACGAGTGATAGTGCCGTTGGGGGGTGATGTCTCTATTGCAAGTGTTGATATTGAGAACAAAGGAAGAGAGAGATAGAGAGAGAGAGTCAGAGTGGAGACCGTCAAGGCCGTCAACTGAACTTGCACCGGGCGTCCCCCATCCAGGCCCTTCCACCGTCCCATCGCCCCTTGTTTAAACCCTTGATTAACCTCAGATTATAGCCCTAACCCAATTTTATCAGTCCGAAATAAATTTGAATTTGATCCCCTAAGAGACCAGGAAAGAAGAAAATAAATGGTTGCATTTTCCTTAAAGGGTAACTCCTGGATTGAATTTCTTGCTTTCCTATCTTAATTTCTTTCTGTCTGTTGATGTACAGTTTATATATGTGCATTGAAGAAATAGTCGATCAAACTTGATTACTAGTAGTTACACTACACTTTGTTTGAACTAACAGACTATCTTATGGATTACTGAATACTCTGATAATTCTACTGAATTAACGGGAAATAGGCATAAAAGAGATACTTTTACCTTATATAGATATTTATATATATATATATATATATATATATATATATATATATATATATATATATGTGTGTGTGTGTGTGTGTGTGTGTAGATATATATATATTTGAAAACGATAATAATTGAGATTATCGTCACGGTTATGCTGAAGGCGACAAGAAGGAGGGGAATGAGGTGACGCATGAGGCTTAAAAAAGTCCGCTAAATAAAGTCACAAGAAAACTGTAATATAATTGGAGTGGGTCTGTAAATGTTTTTAGCCCGCATTTAAACCCTATGATTGGGAACATTCCCCTGCCCCCCTTCAATGCCAGGTGTCTACCCCGTCGCATGGAGGTCGTGAACCCTCATGACATGACGCCCTCGGTTTTACTGAACCTATTGAATTTATAGAGTTGCTGCGGGCACGTAAAAAACTGCCGCGTCATTTGTTTGATTTAAAAAACAATTTAGACTCGATTTCTCACGATTCGCATGTCCGCAATACGGTTATTTAGGGACACGAAACGAAATATTAAAATTGCCGTTATCCTTAGTGTACAACCGTGGAGACTGGAAGTTCATATATTTGTCTTGTTTTATACAAGAATTGGATTTCGGGCCTGTGGCTGATGTTGACGTGACTAAAATGAGAATCAGCCGGGAATGAGTTCGTTTGATGGATGACGCAGCTTCTGAGAGCTGACGAGCTCTTTAAAACTTTCGGACGTAGCTTCATGTCCCTCTGCCTTCAGCGCTTTACCCAACCCGATCACCCAGATCCCGAGAGACTGACCGGCTCCCCTTCCACAATTTTAAATAACTGATGATAGTGAAATTGAATTGAAATATGATTTGAACTGAAATATATCATAAACGGCAGAAAATATGCGAAGTAATGACATAAAACGTCGTGAATAATAGAAAAGAGACACCTACCGTATAAACGCCTGTCTGACAAGAGGACAGACGTTCGGATAATCAAACAGAAATATATATAAAACAGAATAATCTGCAGGTAATCGCAATAACAAAAACATAAATCTCCACTGAGGACATTTCATTTGCAGCTGACTTGCGTGGAAACCTCACTACGCAGTGTGGAATTTAATATTTTGATCGCGTTTATCTCTCACACGCTTAACATGGTTATGTTGCAACCGCAAAATATGATTCGACCGTGCCCTGTTTAACTTCGGTACCGTTATTGGAGCCGAAGGGAGGACACGACTGTATGCGAGTGTGCCTTTGACAAACCCAACTATCTAATATAAACAGGGGCTTTGCCTGGTAAAAGCAAGCCTCGAAGGGACCAGACTTCGTGATATTATTGCTGTATTAATATAATGTAATGCAATATAATGTACGTTCGGTACTTGCATAATATATAATGTAAATATACAATATAATGGCTGTTGTAAAGGTAATTGTCTTTTTAATAGAAAAACATCTGTGACCCGAATAATCGATACGATGAAAATTTCCTTCTAAATGCACGATTAGCCAACCAGAAGAAAGAATCAAATTAAAAATAGCGTAAGATATATAGAAAAATATAATAAAAAATTTATTATTGAAAAATATCCATTCCATCACATATCATTTACCCTAGTTCCCAGCCATAAAATCATCCAATTCGGCTCAAACGCCAGGGACTTACTTATTAGCAAGCTCTAAAAAGTGAACAAACTGAGTACTGAACTGTCACTTCTAGGTGTTCCTTTATTTAACTACATCTTATTTTGTAATCAGAATTGTTATCTGTTGTATGAAAGCAGGATTTCTTCCATTCGATCTCTACATAAAATATCAATTTTGTCATGCCGATTCCCGTTTATAAATGTATTTAAGTAAGTTTGATCGGAGTCGGTCTAGGGTACGGTCGGACGAATCCCCCCTGCGTTATCTCCTCGATACCGTACCCCAGGGCTGCTTTGCGGGCCCTTCATGTCGGCAGAGCAAACAGAACTCTGATACAGCCGAATGACTGAATCAATACTGACTACCAGATAAGGAACGTTCCTACGATCTGCGCTACTATAGATATTTTCTAATTATTTCCTCGACTCTATCCAACCGAGTCACTTCTTAGTGAACGCGTCTAGTGAGAGTTAAAAGTAGTGATTTCAGTGTTTCCTTATATCTTCGCGTTCAGGTTCCCAGGTAAGTCGATTGTATATTAAGACGGTGGTAGGGCTACAACGGAGACTGCTGCCACTTTATGGTAACCGAACGTCGAAGAAAATAATAATTGGCATCACTATTACCCTATCGCTTTTTCGTGTGTTTATTGTAGATATTCAGTTTAGTTTTGTCGTTTTATTTATTTATTTTTATTTATGCACGTGCGCTCAATGTCACAGTAGCCAATCCGTATTACTGTTACCATTTATCCTCGTAAAATTTGTTTAGTAGTTATCGTGTATTGTCGCGTCTTGCTTGGCAATAACCTATGTAAAGCTTTTGTCAGTAATATATCATTATTTCGTCGCGCGTCGAATACGTATCCGAGTAGTCTTGATTTTCGGGAAGTTTATTCCTTCCTCTATGCATCGCATACATTATAACGTACATATTATTGCCAGAACATATTTCCGAAGTCGACAATACACGAACTAAACCCGTTTACGCTTACTAGCGTTTTGTTTATTTTTTTTTATTTTATGTTATGTAGAAGTTTTATTTTTGTAGATATAAAGTAGAGCATGTATTGTAGGTATGTGGGTAGAGATGCGCGAAGGCGGCGGCGGCGGCGGCGGCGGTGGCGGCGTGCAACTGCGCCATTCGGCGTCTTTCTCATGTCTGCCGGAGCACAGAGGAGGACTGCACCAGCAGAGTGGCCACCACAGCATGCACCACGGGCACAGGCAGACCGGGAGCCAGGAGTGGAAGAGAGGCGGGGCCGGAACGACAGGAGGGGGCGGCTCCAGGGTGTACGGGGTGGTCCACGAGGAGGAGGAGGACGAGGAAGAGGGGAGGAAGGACAGCCTGCGGGTGGTGCTGGTGAGGAAGAGCGCCAGCCTGCTGAGCCCCTGGTGGGCGGGGGCCAGGCGGTGGAGGAGCCTCGGGGCCCTGCTCAGGCACCCGCCGCCGCCGCCGCCCCCCCAGCCGCAGGCGCCCCCACCGACCGCCCCAGCCCCAGTCCCCCAGGGCCCCGCCCCCGCCCCCGGCCCAGTCCTTCTACCTCCTCGACGACTTCCTCAGGCCGGCTCACAGCAGCTCCGACTCCCTGGAGCTCTGCTCCCCGTACCCCGCCCGTACCCCCCCCCCCCCCCCCCCCCCCCCCCGCCCCCGCCACCTCTCAGACTTCTCCGCTACCCCTGCCAATGCCGTCACTGTCGCAGGGAAAGGGACCTCGCTCTCCTCGACGATACGGTACAGTACAATCATTTTATTACTTCCGCTTTAAAGTTCACGCGATACAAAAACGAACCTTCGGACTAGCGGCAGGAGCGTTCGATAAATGTACGAATTCTAACATTTAGGCACTGCGCTATTCGTATATCTCAACTATTGCAAATTACTATAATCCAAAAAAATTCTGTATATTATACAGGAACATTGTCATTATGAGACATTGTCTCATTTCCCTAACGTTTTCGTGTGTTCGAACTAACTCTCCGGATGACGGATCGGGTAATTTATTGCAGTTAATATAATTAGCAGTTACTTTCAGATGTTTGAAATCAGAAGTTTGAACTGCATATATTGATTCTTCTAACCACTCCATGCTGTTATGTCGAGATATTATTAGGCCGATGCAAATTCGCTGTACCATGATTTATGCAAATGCATTGTTATTTTCATTTAACTTTCGCAAATGCAATCGAGGAATTGAGATTAATCGGTCGATCCCAACTTGTTCTCCTTACGTAATCGAATTCATAGCTCATAGCCGGTAATCCTGTTCGGTTTCTTCCTCTCTGTCCTTCGGCTTGGTGCAAAATGGCCTTTCACGAAAGTCGTAAATCTTGTTTGAGTCGCGGAGCCGTTTGATTTTCCAGACCGGTTGTCCCGTAACAGCGGTCGTGCCCGGGGACAATGCATGTATTTTCATTTATATTCTCTGGTATATCGACGACTTATATAAACGGTCAGATATGCAGATGGATGACCATTAGGCAGGGTCGATTTTAATCGGAAAAACTAAACCGTAAAAAAACAACCACTACAGGAGCGGGAAAGATTATAACGCTTCTCTTATTTAAATCGAGTTAGATGCCGTTGGAAATACTTCGTTGCACCAGCATATATGAATAACGTTCGAGTGTAAAGGAGATTTCATTTATGTAAATTACATTTACAATATTGTAATTACATTTCTTGTAAATTTTATTTTTACTAACATCTAAACGTATTTGACAGTTCACATTGAAAGTTTACTCTTACATTTTTATTAGAGCATATTGGAATGAATCATTGGCTGGTATCTGTTCATATTTCGGCCGGTCAGGAAAATCATCGTATAATGGTCGGTAGAATTATTTAGTTCAGTGTTGGCCCTGATTCCTGAAGACTCGGAAGGAAACGATCTGCGATTAGGTCAATGGATGAGTGGGCAGAATTGAGGAACTGGTGCGAGCCCTCAAGGCCCCTCGGATTGCGCGGATCTGCATCTGAGATGGCCTAGGAACTACCGAAATAGTTATCCGACGCCGTAACCTAATTCCTACGTCCCGGAACGAGGCTGGAGCTAAGCTGAGAAACCTGGAGGTGAAATTGCCCTCGGAGTCCCAACAGTGAATTTACTGTTATGTAATTCTGCCGCAATTAATTTACTCCCCGTATAAAGTTCTAAAAGGAGATAATGCAGCGCTCATTGCCTCGATGCCCTTGGATCCTCCTAGCCGCTCACCCGCAGAATATGTAAATCGTGTCGAGATATTCAATCCGGATTCTCGATTCTATCGCCGACATCTCAAACGGGAAATGAATACGATTTTTCTGATTTCATTTGCTACTTGGCCCGAATAACCGTAAGTCAAAACAGAAATAGGAGTTTCAAAAAATGAATAAGAATAACAAAAAACTACGACTTAACGAATTGTTACTTAGTTGGAAAAATTAACAAAGTGAAGTTAAAAAGAGAGATACTAATAAGTAATAATAATGTAATCTAGACGGCTTCGAGTTCCTGGAGTGCTTTATGTACCCCTATTTTCAACTGCCCTAGGTTTATTACCAGCTCGAACTACCCTAAAAACAGTCGCAGTCAAATGCACATAAAATGGTAACGCCGAGACGTCTGCAGAGCGTTACATCCATCAGCTCTTATAACGATTAAATTAAATTGGTAACTGAGAGCGCGGGAGCGTGACAGAAAGTTATTAAGGTTGTTGGATAAAGACTTACTTTATGACAATGGGGGGCCAGCTAGAGTTGTATGGGGAAATTTCGACAATGGGTTTTCAATCCATCAATAAGGCTGGCGGGCAAGCACAATTGGGCTCGGTTCCAATGAAAGGATCCCAAACCTAGCAGCAGTATCTCGACGCCATTTTCTTTCACCAGATCTCCCGGAAGATTGATGCCCAAAGGGAAACGGACCCGAGGAGGAGGCTAAAGGATTGAGTCCAAATCCCTACATTTAAGATACGGTTAGCGGCCTACTGTTACTTAGTTTGTTTTAGTGTGGATTATTAAATTTTTTCTTCTTTTGCTTTTTGATAACCTGCTATTATGAAATCGTAGCAAGATATTATAAATTGGATGGGTATTACATACTACAGATTTAGAAATTATATGAATCTAAAAACAAGGGTCAAACGAAGGATATATTTCATCCAGGGGACAGAATGTTCATTGTCCACGAGTCCGGTATCGGTCAGGGATTTCGTCTTTTATATGTCTCGAACTCCTACCCAGCGTTGCCTCCCTTTTCGAGGGGTCCAAACCGACGCCTATTTATATTCCCGAGGGCATTTACGACAGCCATTTACGACGTCGCTCTGACAGTTTATTATTTACACTGGCATCGGCGTGTTTTCCCTCGTTCAGAAATACTACCCGACCCACTTTAGATTTGGCGCTCCCAAGCTCGGTTTGAGAACGCCCTAGAGTATCCATTCAATCTCGTGTAAAAGGGAACTTTAGCAGACAAACAATCAGCCTTGATTTAAAAAACAAAATACATTATCTTTAAATGCATTATGCACAGTGATTCATTGCGTACGAATTATTATATAACGGCCTCTCGTGTTCTCGTATTGCAACATGCAGTTGATTTACACTGTCCGCGCTAAGGAAATATTCCTTTTTCTATAATTCTATTTCTATGTCCGGCGCATTGTTTCGCTATTTTTTTCATTGTCTGGCCACTGACTTTTCGATGCTTGCTACTCTCTTAATGACTACATAATTCAAATTTAAATTAGTCGAATATATAAAAAAGTGCGCTACTGTAAAGATGTGTCAAATAGGGCGAGGTATGGTTCAAAGGTATAAGTTTTGTGAACCTTAGACACTGCTCCAGACAATTTTCGACTCTAGACAATTTCTGGGCCGAATGTTGAACCCTGCCATAGCCCATGAAGATGGAAGGGTCGTAATACCTCCACTAATCCCCTCCCATCACCTTATTCATCATCCGCCTGTTGGTCATCAATCATAGTAATCATTTCTCATCTTCCCCCTCGCCCCGCTTCTTCACATGTTGGCGTCAAAACAAAGCTGCCATAAGGCGGCCTCTAATCCCCCTCTCCACCACCACCCCCGCCCCTCCCGTGAGATAACACCGTCCCATTCTTATCTGAACGCTCGGTTATGTCCTTCCATCGAAAAACCGTTTCCAAGAATAATTTCTCCTACTCAGTGCCCCATGTTCTTATCGCTCGCGCGATAACAACAGTTTTAATTAAATTGTCGTTTAAACACGATTTAAACATTTTTTGCCCGATTTGGAATGTCGTACCAATGCCAGATAATAGAAATTTGACCGAAATGAGATACAATGTACAGGTATATTATACGGATGTGATGTTATAATTAATATGAACTTTTCATTCTTTTATGTGCTGTTTTAAAACAAATGTTTCCTATATTCAGTAGATAGGATTATTTTTTTTTTAACTATGATAATATAATGAAAGACGTAGGAAAATATATCAGTATAACGTGAATACTCGGCTTAAAACAAAATATTGTGATAAATGTTGTTTACTACAATTCATAGGCTGTAAATACAACTTATTGCCTTCTGATTTTACAATACACGGATATTTTAACGCACCCGCTGTCAGGGGTTAAGTTTATAAAGTACACGAAAATTGTCCAGTGGAAAATGTTTGCGATATTGAAACTAAACAAACATAAAGTAGTTCCTCATCTGGTGGAATTTAGACAAAAATAACGAGTATTTTGAGCATTTAACACTCCGTACACACATTTGGAGAATTCAAATTGGACTTCGTTAAAGGAATGGTGGGGAACATGGTAGTGCTATCTGTAGGATGTTGGTGTAAACGCGACCCGTGTGTCCGGACTGAACGGCGCTCTGTAGGCAAAACTCTCGTACTAAATTCTGCTGTTGCTGTTGTAGAAGGGAGGAATAGCCACGACTATGAATTTAAAATTATCGTTATTTATATTTATGGAATTAGAGTTCTCGCAAAATTAAAATTAAGATGAAGGGTCAAATAGTAAAGCTTCTTGGCATTTACGTTAATTATTTTGTGGATCCCGTTGACATATTTCGTAAGTTGAGTTTTTTAGTAATATTACTGCGTACATTTCCTTACAGAGTTAAACTCCGTTGTTGAATAAAGTGTTAAAAAATCTTTATTTTGATACAGGATTACAGAGGATTACACTTTATTCACATGTGAGTGCCTTAAGCCGGGATAATTTTGATTTAATGTAATGTCATAAAGGAACAAAACGTTCAAATAATTCAACCACTTAAGATTTTTAGCTTATGCGACAAGTATGAACTAGAAGTGTTGAAAAACCTTTTTAGTATTTATTAATTCGTTCTGGCAGCCGCCAGAATTCAAGTAATGGTTTCCTTGAGTTTAGGATTGCGTAGAAAAATTAACCGCGACATATGGGGCTTCAAGTTCAAATCAATAATAAATGTCTAATGTATTTCTGTAGACCCAGATTTACCGTTTAAAAGTGGAGTCGCTTAATCGGGTCGAGATATCAAGTGCAGTGAATCAGAGCAGCGTCTTTAGACGCGTTATCTCCGGCTAGCCGTCAACATCGCGGCGCGCCGTTCTTTCGGAGCTATGAGCTCAGCCATTCCTTGTCCCAACTATAGACACAAAGAAATATATATTTTTAGCCTCCATTCACAATCCAGTACACAGATGATAAATCAGGTTTCGGGACGTTGCGAAAGACACCGTCCTACTTGGTTCGTCTTTTTTGAACAGCGCACTATTAGCGCTGAAATACCGTTCTAGCCGTTTGAAATACCGTAATCTTCGAAACGGAATGCAATCATTGTGCAACTGCTACACGAATTTACTGTTTGTACAACGGACGCCTGAGTGTCGATAACAACTTATAAAAATTTAAATCAAAACATACCTTTACATAAAGACCTTACTCAACCCGATTGAACCGTGTACGGAAATAAAATCTCCCTCGGAATGAGAACGGAGTTTACTTGACACCACATGGTCCAATAACACGGGTTTTTTAAATATTTACGTTGTATGTACACTTTTATAAAACTATTAGTTTTACCGGTCGTGCCCTCATAGCAATATCAGTACGGTCTGTAAACAGAATGACCCAATACTGGTGACATTGACGAGAAGTTGAAAGCGTCAGGTCGCAGAAAATTGCACCTGTATTAATATTTGAAACTTCACCCTGCATTGTTTTGCCGCACTATTAGGCCTAATTGCGCTGCTAACAAGTTATTTAAAAATATTGAAAAGTTAAAACCGGTCTAGCTAAGGATATATTAGCGACTGAAGGTAGTAAAAGTTACTGTATTTATCATTCATATTGAAATAACGTTTTACAATATACGTTGTAAACTAGAAGTTACGTAAACTTAGAAATCTATATCTAATAAAAATAAATCACTCGTTCGTATAAAAATAAAATTGATAAACCTAATGTTGCCGAAATGATAGTGACGAATGGTGCTGTTAATAAGACCAGATCAGACAGCAGATCGCTAAAGTGAGTGAAATTATTTATATAAAAATAAGATGAATACATTTCAACCGTAAACTTGATAAAATAGACCATAGTGTTAAATAAAAAGTTAATGGTCATAGAATCAATTGTCTATTGTTCGGGTATGAACATATTCAATAATTTTTATCAGTTGGGGTGAAAAGCGTCAGCGGGGCCGGTAACGGTGGCCGATCGCAGCCGGTTTAAATCAATCTTCTCCGGTCGGGGCCGCGGTTGTTCCGGGAAATTGCCAATTAGGAAGGGCCACGCCAATACTCTACCCACTGCTTCTAGGAAGGACGTCAGATCTATATGATACCGTCCGTCCCTGGTCGGCGGGGGTAACGCTCACCCCCACACCCTTTCATATTAATTCGCCGCCTGTTAGTGCCTTCGGATGGAACGATTGGATGAGCTCCCACCACGTTCTGCAAATCGGGATTTGCACAAGGCTTATCGTTTTTAAAATAGTCAATCGATCCTGCGGAACGTATAAAAGAAGATTTAATGTTTTACTCTCTCAATTTATTCTAATAAAGGCAATTCTCTTTCTATATACATATAGCCGATTTCACACTTCAAAAACTGCACCGTCACTGCAGGAAATGGTACAGCTATTGTGGTATTAGACCGACTCCTCCTACCGAAATCTGTAGAAATCGGTTTTCCCTAACACCGAAAAAACTTCGTACGGCGAACGTTTCTGGTTTCACTTTTTGTTTTTATTGCGCAGCACTTGAATTTCAAATCGATGAACGCGTGATGCAAGACAGTATTCTAAAAAAAAAAGAGGAAAAAGATAAAATATGACTTCTTGTCAAAAATGAAAGAAACGAAACAAAATGCGACCTACAAATCTATCATCTATCTCGGTCGGTATCCGGTTAAATGTCGCGTGTTTATTCCATTGTTGTGTATGGGAAATTATTAAAGCCACCGTGTGGGGAAGGGGCGGCATTTGGGTCACTATCGCCGGTCGAGTTACCCAATGAATTTATTCGACCTGCTCTGTTATAAATGGTCGGGTATAGCGATACCTATCTTACGTTCGACTTTATCATTTTGGTTTTGTTTTCTTTTGGGGCTTCGTTGCTATTATTCGGTCGATATATTTTATCTCACGTTATTTTAGCTCACGTGACCCAGATTTCGTCGCGATTTTAACGTGTAATATATAGATTCGATTTTTTTTTAATTTTAAAAAGCAATAAATTCCGAGCATTTTCCCCCGTATTTCACAGGGTGGGTTTCGCCCTTAAGACAACTCCAGAATGAAAACGGGTAAAAGTAAATCGTCGGTTGTTTAGATTGTAGCGTTTCATTGGTGCTCAGAATAGTTGAACTGATCGGTTTGCACATGCAAGTGATCAACAAGGCCCGTGGCACTTCAATTAGTATAGATGAGAATTAAGCCGTTCTGTCAACACGTGTAATGCTCATAGCCACTGGCAGTTCCCGACAGACGTGTATTACACAGCACGTTATTACAGTGTATTAATCTTGGAATTATGTCTTTGAGCCGATTTTATTCACGCGCATAATATCGCCAAGCACAAAACTATTATCGGGCCAATCTAAAATCGTAAATGTAAACAGTAAATGCGAAATGAGAAACCTCCCTCTTTATTTTGCACTGGCCCTGAGTTTCTAGTCCCAGCGCTCAAATCACCCATCAAATAATAGACGAAGATGCAAACGCATTTACAATTTAAATATGCTCGGTGAGTCCTCCATGCCTCAAGTGTAACAGTTGACGCAGGCAGGGAAAAGATCAAACTAAATCTTTCTGGACGGACAGGGAAAACTGTCATTTTCCTCTTCAATTGCATATTCAGTCGCGTTTATTACAATAAAAACCCATTTAAGACGAATTCCCAGGGAGCAAATTAGTGAGAACTGGTGTAAGTTTAATATTGGCCGGCTGGAGTTCAATATACCAGTCCCGGAGAAGTTGCTCCAGAAACGGCAAATTTCCTATCTGTCAGATGGAATGCGGGAAAATAGAAGACGTGAAAGGTGCAATATTGAACTCAGTATTTTACCTGTCATGAAGAGGGACATTTCATAGTATCTTGTGTCCTCCTACTAAAAGGTGAACCGGTCTTTTTTGAAAACACCAATTTCCTCATTTCGCAGACGCCGAGATGGGCGGAATTCCCCGGCAATTTTCAATTAATTAAGTTAAGGCGGGGAAACGTGTTGTCACACTTGGATTGAGATTCAATAGGGTAATTGCAAAATAGGTTTATGAGGAGATAAAACGAAATTCCGGATGAGGGGATGAGCGGGACGGAGGGTACCAGTGAGAGAAAACACCGGCTGGACTAGATGAGGGTTTGATGCGGCCATTCATCTCCAGCAGAGTGCAGACGGACTTTTCAGCTCTTGGTGTTTATTTTATGGGCCAACGCCGACCCGTTATTTTCTCGCTTTTTGCATTGGGTCAATTGGGCCTCGTCTAGGCGCCGATAGGAATAATTGTTTTCCCCCGATTTTACCGACACTTAAACACGCATTTATTACTTGTATGTCCTCATTAATCGTTTTAAAAAGTGGTTTCGCACTTTTGCTATTCAAATAAAACTGCTTTCAGTCTCCTGCGTCATTGGAGTTCCTCGTGTACTTATTTGAACCTCGCTTTTATTCTAGTCATTACTGTTTATTAAGGGATTCATAAAAAGAGAAATTGGACTATACGAAATGTAAATAAAACTTGTAGTGATGTAGGGTAATGATATTACTTTTCGCCATAATAAATTCGATTCCTGCGATTTACTTGTGTAAGAAGAATTTGCGCGGACAGGCTTCGGCGGGGCGGAAGGTGACATCAGGTTTATTGGACATCGGAGACGACCCAAATTGGAATACGAAACGTGGGTGGCTTGATACCCGACATGGAATTCCCCTATTTCGGCAATCCAATAGACCGGTGTCAACGACACCATATTTTGATATATGGAGTCCTCGTCGGACACAGTCATATACGCGAGAATATTGGTCACCTAGATATATTTGTATCCGCTTCGTTTTCTGAAGGGTAACACTTCGAGAACGCTTCAGTGGATATCAGTCAAATGAAGCTTAATGATGGAAGTTTATTAATCTAGATGGAGACAAAGTAACACCCCTTTAGCTCCACTGAAGGATGTTTCCTTTTAGATTCGGTAAAAGCAACTATTTAGACAAATTTTGAAAATTATAGGTTTTTTTATTGATTAATGTTAAAATTTTATTTATTCATATCGAAGACCCAGTTATCTGACATCGACCTGCATTTATGTCCTCCAACGTAACTATATGTAACATTAGTGTCCTATTAACGGTATTAATGGTTTTGTCGATCAGTAGCTGTATAAGATCCCTGTTAAAACATCTCTAGGATTAGTTTAAAATATCTGTTTTGTGGTCTGCTATAGCGTCACGTTGGAAATCTATCTTTTTGGGAAAAAGATCTCATCTTACTCCATGTGTCTCCTGGCTTCCCACGGTGCCCAGTAGCACTCCAACCGCCCCCACTTTTTGACCGACAATCGGAAGTAGACTTAAACCGATTAACAAAATCCCACGTCCCCTCAACATAAAGAAGACAAACATCATCCCCAACAACACAATAACAAGACACGTATATATACAGACAACCACCACAGTACAAGTGACAGTGGCAGTGCAGTGAGGATGCCCAAAAAACATCCAAAGTGCCAAAAGTGACTAACACCGCTACTGAAGATGGCGAGCACCCAAAACCGGTCTAGCAAAAGACCAAACAAGCGAGAGGAGACAGAAACCACGAAATGTGCGGTATCTCTAGGATTAGAACGGCCGCGCGATCAATTTCAAAATTAGGCGTTTCCTAAATAAGTGAACTCTAGACTGTATTTGATTGTGTATTCTTCCTCATTCATGGTTACCTGTATTGAGAGTGGATTCATTGTTTCCGCCTGGATTCCATTGACTGTACCGGGCCCTTGCCCTCGTAGTATGAAATAGAATTTTCCGTGGCGATGACTCCCTTTGTGGGAGGGAGTGACCGGACCACCGGACCCTATTAATAAAATGCCCGGTTTATATAAAGGTTGGGGTGGGAGGGGTTCTTGTAGTCTTTTAGTCACGATAATGCCGGTACCTCATGAAAGGAGATCAATGGGTTATTGAATGCTGGGAGAGGGGCCCTAACACTACCCAACTCGCACAGCCAAAAATTCCAATTCGAAATTTCTAATTGCTTTACGGCGAATTACCGTCTACGCATAGACAGATTGATTTATTTTGAACGAGGCAAGAAATATTCATTCCCCGAGTTTCACTTGATCAATAATCATCTTGTGTGCTAGTTTTGAGACACGAGTCAATTAATTTAAATTTCCATTTTTTTGTATACGACTAATATATTTTCAACTCACTTTTCACAGTACTTTGTCCGTATTTAAAGTGGACTGGAAAAAAAATCTGGAAGTAAATTTATACCCTGGTACTTTTTTATGGTTATAACGAATTTGAAGGCCTCCTGCGAGCCGTACGGCTCGTTAAGAAATATTCGGTCCTGTCCCGATTCCCAACAACTTTGTAACAGTTTTTTGTGAAGCTCTTATTGTACATTGAGTCATACCGGTGGAGGACCGTAGGATACCGTTTTACAGAACCTTGAGTCTCAAACCGTGCCAACGACGTCCGCATTCAAAAGCCTTTAATGAAATATAGGGAAGTAAAAAATCTGAGCCACTCACTAATTTCGTTCTATTCATTGTGTTCTATACACCCTTCTAAATACATATCCATATATTCTAAATATAGTTTATCCTTATGGATATAATAACAATAACAATTTCGAACTGATTTAGTGGTGTTGCATCCATTTGTCTAGGTATATTCTGGAGCTTACTTTTGTCGTTAATGACTGGGCGAATTAAGGCAGACGATTCTGAAAAAGTGCCTTCCCTGACACATCCAGAAGAATGGCGTGCGCTCCGCCGCGTTCTGGTATCTATTCTATGCCGCAACGTGTCCCGGAAATATCGAACATGAATGAAACCAAATTTATTGGGTCCCAAATGCGATTTGGGCGTGCGTACATTTTCAATTGAGTCGAGGCCCTTCGAGAACCGCCCCGTCGTACAACTGGAATGCCGTTTTAGAGCCTCGGTTTCGACAATTATCGTGCATTATCCGGATGGCCCCCATGGGGATTTCCGCCTTCTTTCCGACTATTGTTCCCCTGGCAATATCGTTCGGGCTCGAATATAGCCTACGTCGGCGTTCTAGAGGAGCGGTCTGTTTAGCGGCATTTGCCTAGAAGGTTTATTGCCTATCCTCGTATTATATCAGTGTCGCGTTTACAGCCTGCTGAAAAAAGATACTCTGACTGAAACGAGTCGGATAATCGGGTAGGGTTTCTTCGGTTCTCCCCGCTTACCAATTCTTATTTCTTCGCTTCGAATATTTCATTTTCTGTTTGATCTTGGTTGATGTATACCTTTACTTTGCACTCCTCAACTTATCAGATACCTTTGGGTGTTAGCGATCATATAAACTGACATTTTTTATAATTTATACCCATTCCGATTCTATGCATGCGGTGGCATGTGCCTCGATGTTCTTATCCGTATTTTCATGCTCAGGGTAAGGCTATTCCTTTTCAAAATTTAAACCCTCTAGCATCTTACTTATATACACAGTAGTCTGTATATAATGTATATAATTAATTTTCTATTTCTTTGGATAGCCTGAAACAGTGAACTCGTATCGGGGAAAATTGTTCATAACATGACATCAATAAAGTCATTTGAGCTACACGATCAGTTACCGTCCATGATGCGATGTCTATCTTTCTGCGCCTGTCTTCTTCTTTCCTGTCATTCAACTCTCATTATACCGGGATAAATTTCTGGGCGATATTCTGGGTCGAGGTCTCATTTCAATTATTTTATATACTGAGTGGTAATGTAGTCTCAATTAATACACGCTGGGTGCTCGCTTTGAGCGTTCTGCGACGGCTTGCAAACAATTTACAAATTGTGGAACGGCGCCTGAGGGTGGGATAGGCCGTTTTCGAGTCACCGAACATTTCAGGAAATACCGCTCCTACGGTGATATGACAGAAACGTGATACCGTATGTAAGTCTAAACGTGGGAGGGCGTGCCTTGTAGGGCTTGAGAGTGAGAGAGAGTGAAAGAGAGATAGAGAGAGTGAGCCTGAGGGGGATGAGCGGGGCCCACTCTATATTCGAAGTCATGAAATATAGATGGGATGTCGGCGGCCTTAAAAATTCATAACCGACATCGTACCCACCGAGGGACTCACAGGAAAGTTTCCAGAGATAAAAGGTACACAAATTATTTTATTTAAATAAGGGTCATGCATGTTACGTCCTTTTGTATACCTTGAAATCTTAACTTGAATTTTCAATTTAACAAGGTCCTGGGAAAAATTGCGAAAGGTAGTCAAATACTCTTAATAGTCCCCAGTATGGAAACATACTGCGCGGCTGTAATACTCGACGTTAATCATTTTAGGGAGCACTACATTGTAGCTTATTTCATTATTGTAGCTTGTATTTCATCAGCAATGTACATTACTATACGTCAAACTTGAATAGTGCGTACTAGTTCCTGTTGAAAAGATTCATGGCAACGCAGAGGAGCGATACGATGAATCAGGCTTTTTTTACTTCAGTCATCGGAGATTCTTCAAGGATATTAACGTTTTCTTTTCTGTTTTGTGAGTCATTTGTTTTACCTCGAGATCCGGAACGGTTTCGATTCATTTCCCCTTCCTTTAGTTTTATACCAATTATAACATTGATGCCATAGAACTACACCATGTTCGACCAACACAGATATTTTGATATTGCGAGTTTGTGTACCGCACCAAAAATAAATTGAAAAAATAAACCTTTGGGGCCCAGTAATTCAATAATTTTTCTAATTATATATAATAACAACAAATAATGACAATTATTATGGCAATACCGACATATATTATGACAATACGACTATAGAGTATTCACACGAATTATTTTACAAACAAAAGCCCTGTTTGTGTTCTATTCTTACTGTTTTTTATGTAGGATATATTTTAACTTTTGATATAATGAATTGGTATTACTGTTGTATCAACTGTTGTAGAACTATTGAGTTCTTTTTAATGTACTTTGTTAGGAATAGTGTCAATGAGAAAATATCGTAGTTACCACGGTAATATTGTATAATTATGGTAGTCTTTGTACAGTCAATTTTATTTTTTATCAGTACTAGACGGTACCAACAAAGAGATGAATAACCGCATTCTTATCCCTGTCTTAGGAGCTATAATCACTTGGCGCCATTACAGCCATGACTCCGATTGACTCATACCGCCCGGTCCCATAATTAATCTATTACAACAGTATTACGCCTGCATTTCCGTCCGTCCGACAGTAATATAAGGTGATATTAGCTACTATATTGGATAATACAAAGTAATATTAGACAAGGCAAGAATAAATATTAATTTCCTCTAGTAAAATGAGCGCGCCCCGACTCTATTGGTTCCGCGTACCATATACGCACATGTTTATAGATATGGATCATTTCGCTGTGACACACCGAGTACAGTTTCTTAGCCGTCGTTTTCAGGTGTATTTTACTGTAGTGAAATGTCGCTTTTTGGATGTGCAGGTCATTAAGTGGAATTAGACGGGCACCTAACGTTACCTTCGGTAGCGGGGCTTAGCGACGGGGCCTTCCCTCGAATAAATTATCATAATATTTTGATAAATGACTGTAATTAGGGGGAAACTTCGATCGTTTTAAGTACGCTTTCTTACTCGAACTTTTTGGGTTTCCAAAATAATATGACAACAGAAATTTGCCCTTACTGTATAATCGACTTTATAAAATTTACGCCAAATGACATGAAACCGACACGCGAGTTGTCGGGATGCACAGGGTACACTGGATAAAAAACATCTTTTTTAAGAAGATAAGAGAATTTCACAACTTTAAGTGCAAAATGGAAAGACGCCTTTTTAGTATCGTTGTTTCGTTTAAATGGCGTTTGTCGTGACGTGTAGTACAGATTCTAATTTTAGGGGAAAATTTTAATCCGACATTGAGTATTATATTGGTTATCATTATATATATATATATATATATATATATATATATATATATATGCCTACAAAAACCTTCATATTATACATAATAAATTATGTTGTTTAACGGGTATCTTTCAAATGGATGTTTGGGCCCTGTTGTACCTTGTTATTAAAGCTGGTTCACAGCCAAGGAAGGAACACGCTTTAATTACACCTTGTTTCCATTGTCTCGCTTTGAAATGGAAATTGAGTGGGGGAACGGTGCCGGGGCGCAAGTACGTCGGGCAGGTGAGCCGGTGACGTCACGCGCATCACAGCCTTATGACGTCAGAGACCACCCCGTACAACACCGCCGTCACGTCTCGCCCCTACTCATCTCCACTGCCGGCACCCCCATTTCCATTTTCATTTTCATTTCGCTCCCTGTCATTTCTCATCATTACAACTGTCCGCAGACCTATATCGGCATAAGTACGCACGCACTCAAAAACAGGAGCTTAATGGCGACTGACTCGAGAACCGAAAAGACAAAACATTTGGATTCCGTGCTCACGTATCTCTTGGAATCCGATTGAATTTATGTATTGCTACGCTCGCATTAACGCCTCTTTAAGTATTCCTAGTTCACACTCGAATGATATCATGAAACGGCCAACGTTACTGTTGTTAAAATCGGTTTTAGTCCGAGAAAACCGCAAATGCATATGTTACAGGAAAAAAAAGAAAAATTAAAAGAAAGACTGTGTGTTATACAAATCTCTTTTCTCATATCACAACCGGTCCGGACATTGCCGGTTAATCATCATGGAATTATCTTTAGCAACATTAATATATCTTAGACTGCCTACCCACTGACAATATATATAACCATTATACAAGCATTAATTTTCAACATAACTTAGTGTTCGTGCGAGAAATTGTTGCTATTCTCGGTCTATTTTGCACCGCATTTTACTGCGGAATCTACCCTCAGTTTCGGAATAGTAAATCAACATTAAACTAAAAGACTGCCCAATTTAGGCCTTTATTTAGGCCATAATTGTAGCCGCGTCAAGCGTAAATAATATTACCCCGATATTGGCACGCTGTTAAAGTTAAAATAAATTAACGATTGTATATAATTTAAGTCAAGAAATCTTATGGCTTGCGCCAATGAAGAAGCGGACTAAAAAACGAGCGGCTTAATGGGCGAGCTACCAGCTCTGATTTATCGACCCCTACCCCTGCCCAATTAAAACTTGCCCTCGGCGGGATTGTTGCCAACTTTAGGCACCTGCGTTATCAAATTGGAACCAGAAAATGTGCATACAGGCGCAGTTCTCCCCCGACAATTTTGTAAAATTGTTAATCGGTGTTTATAAGACAAATCGCAACGGAGGGAATCTGTCGTTTCTGATGTCGAATTGGAATACGAGTATCGGGCTTAAAAATCTATTAAGATGATTGATATTAGGTACTCTAAGGAGGGAGGACTGTATAAATATGTTTTTTGAGGTATTGTCTATGAAACATATCACATATTATTCTAAATATTTTTCCCGAACCTGAGTGCGTGCAGTATTACAGCGAATCATACATAAACAAACCAATTGGATATCTGTCATTATAATACATAGTTCGCTATTTGGTTATCTCTTAATTTTTGTCTAAATGAATCGATAGATGCATGTAGTATTCTTAGAATGCTATTATAATTAGTGAATTTAAATAAATTATGATTAGATATATGTTGTTTATATATATATATATATATATATATATATATATATATATATACATCCTTTATTTATCTATATTTATCTATGAGGTAGCATTGCTAATAAAAGTATGCAATTGATGTAACATGGTATTCTTAAGTCCAAGGGTGGTAATCCGATGTTGTAATCTCCTGGGCCGTTTTCCTTATCTCCATTTAAATCTTGAAGATCTTCCGATTACCAGTTGACCCCGTTCTCGATATATAAGTACAAAAATAACGAAATTGATTAACCACGGACTGAAGTAGAAAGTGAAGAAACATAAGCGATTTCCAATTTCATCATTACTAGAGTAGCCAGTTCGGTTGAAATTAGCAGCGTGGAGAGGAAATCGTATCCATTAGTCATTATTTGTTTTCACTCGCTTCAGTATTTTTCCTCGAGTGGAATTAGGCCTGTTGGGTTTTGTCGGATGACCTTC
The DNA here is from genome assembly GCA_019843655.1 of Lethocerus indicus. Classification (NCBI taxonomy): domain Eukaryota; kingdom Metazoa; phylum Arthropoda; class Insecta; order Hemiptera; family Belostomatidae; genus Lethocerus; species Lethocerus indicus. The sequence goes on along the minus strand of JACDQD010000005.1, from coordinate 20,984,454 downwards.
TTTTCTGAAAGATTAGCAATAGCCCAGTGTTTCACACGTGACATCACAATCATCGGCCTTATAATCACTTTACGCGCTGTCGCCTTCTCACTGTCGACATCTAATCCGTCTCATACTCGCGGATAATGTTCCGCGGTCAGCGGAAGCGCGAACATTCGTAGTGGCGTTCCGGTAAGTTACCAAGACTCTCGATAAAGCCCGACATGAGTCGGAGGTCCGCTCGCAGATTTGGAGATTTTCATTTCCAAACGAGACCTCTCCTGCCACTAGATTTTAAAATGGGGCGGTCTATCGTCCTGCCGGTACTGAGTGAGGACGCCGATGTTCCACTGCAGGACTGAAATTCCAATTCCATTGTAACATAGATGCGTAATCTTAATTAAAATAATTGAAAAATATTTCCGGAGCCATTCGGGCCATCGTCCTAGACATCGGGATGAGGGTTCCGGGTGGGAGAGGACTACTGTCTATTGGGGTAGTACCCGTTTTTGAAGAGGGGAGTAATAGTCGGTCGGATTTGTAGACGGGGTATTGACCTCGGGACATGGTAAAGGTGGCTAGTAGCTGGCGGAGGGCCGGTCGGTCGGCGGCGGGATGGGGGCGGAGGGGGGTTTGGAGGGAAGCGGTCGCCAGGGTGACGGTAGTGGCTAGTGGGTATTGGGTAGTGGGTAGTGGGTAGAGTGGGTATTGGGTAGTGACACGGTGACCGAGGAGGGCGGCAGCGGCCCCTAGCGGGCCCGGCCTCTCGGCGGGCGGCCCTATCTATCGATCGGCGGGGCCCCCCCACACAGCCAGTCGGTCTGCAGCCGCCCTCCCGCGCTTAGCCCGGCTCCGTTTTCCCTTTCGTTCCGCCCGTTTTTCCGCCGCCCTCCCCCCGCCCGCGTACCGCTAACCGTGTCCGGGGACTGCCGTTCTCGCGCCCGGGCCCATGACCGGCTCCCCGCCATGGCGTACAACACCTACCCGATGTCGAGGCTCGACCAGCGCCGCCTCTCGAGATCAACACCGGTAGACTTCTAGAAATCCAACGCCTCCTTCTAATTTACATCTTCTTCCACCCCCATCAAATTTCCTATTTCGAAACTTGTACAAAATTTCGCCACCAAAAAACGTTGTATTCTCTGTGTGTTCGTGCCATGTGTATGTACTGTGTATTTTTTAATCGTTGTTGTGACCTCTGTTTACGCGACACGCCTTGCGTACACGTCAGTAGTACTTACCTCTCTCTTCTATTCTATTTTTTAATAATGTTTTAACTATTCTTCCAGTTAACGAAGAGGAGCATGTATACCCTCATCGACTCCCTGTAAATTATAATCGTCCTCCGTTGTGTATACTCTTAGTGCGTTCCATAGATTGATAAACGCGACGTTTCCCAAACCCGCCGCCTATTAACCTGTCGGTATTTATATTAAATATGTAGTGTGACGACGGATAAATCAAGAAGATTTTAATACATTTCATCGTATCAGATATCAGAAATGTATGGCATGACTTGCAATAAATTCGTTTTAGTCCTAGTTCGTATTTTTTAACAATTTAACCTTTGCCATTTCTCTAGGACTACCATCTTTTTAAATCCCTAATAATTAACGTGGGATCCGCTAAAGGTTAGTAGTTTTATCAGATTTATAATAGCCGATAGAATGTAGTGTTCCGTACATATTGAAAAATAGCGATGGCCTCCTCTCCGTATGTTGGGAAAATGCTAGCGGATTGTGTACAATCTTTATTGAGTTTATCTTAGCTTCGCAGGAGGTTTAGTCAAGGTTCTAGTTGCTCATACTAACTTACTCCTGTTTTAGGAAGTTCGGGGGATGTTAAATTTTTCCAGGCTCAACCAAATAACGCCATCTGAAAATTATCAGATTATCCGAAGGGAAAATCTTAATTAGGACCAAGCGCCTCGCGTGGACATTCCTTATGTCGACTAACTGCTGCTTGTAAACAATCTGATTTGTAACCTCTAAATTTATTATAATTAAATTATCGTTTAACCAGGCTTTGATTTAACATTGGCCTTCGGAGAGGTCAGTGATTGGGACGGACGTGACTGAATCAGCGAGTGGACTGTGGCTTGAACTATTTCGACTTCTCGCCAGCGTCACTAACTTTCGATTGGCATTGCACTCGAAGTGGCGATTGCCAGCGGAGCGGCCTTTATCAGTATATTGGTGATGGAGGAAACCGAATGGGAGGTGGATTCAGAACGTTTCATATAGTCCGAATTTATTTGGTCTCTCCATTTCTACTAGTATAAATAAAATTTGCTTGCTCGATAATGAAGTTTGGAAAAGGCGATTTTTGAATCGCCAAACGAAGTGTTTGGGAAACGTTGCGCTGCATGTTTGTCGCCTATTTACATATCATAGTTGTTCTGTAGATGTTGTGTATGACCGAGTCTATGTACAAACGGGTTTACATACTTAGTCCTCGAGATCCGCTAGGAAATTTGATGGAAAGCGCGGGCGATATCGGTGGCCATTGGCCTTCGGGGGTCACGACCGGGACGCCCTTTATCGTCTTCACGGAGACACCGCCTCACGGTCGCCGCCTCACGAATTTTAAATATTGCGTCCGCATTCCTAGTTAATATGCCCATTGTTTGGAATACGTCGGTCTAATGAGCGCCCTTTTGTTTGGCCTAAGCGACCATCATCGTTCCTTATCTTTTCTGTGGATGGAACGCCTTCCAAGTATTCAAAATCGCCGCTTCTCCAACCTCGGTCCGTACAGAACACATAATATAATTATGTTCTAATATTGGTTAAGACGAAAATAGTTCATTTGGGCTTTAAAATTACTATAAATCAGTCCCAATTTCTCCGAATATATCATCACAGCTCGCTTGTTTTCGTTCAATTAGTAGATATCGACTAATGAGATACGTGTCATGTTTAGATAATACAATACTACGTAATTTGTTATAAAATCGAAACAACTGTTCAAATAGCCTCAAACCAAATGTTTTCATGTCACTCTTCCTGTGTGTTTAATCCCAACTTTATATGGCTTCTCAAGCTTGGATTCTCGAGCCGCAATCTCCATAGCTGACTTTACTCTGGATTCCATTGGTTGATGAAAAGCTCTTAAAAGTAGCTACTGTTTGTGTGCATTAAACGTTTCCTGTGACAAGATAAAATATCTTCAAACACAGAAGGCTTTATTTGTTTTAATTAGTAGCATTGTGGGATTAACAACAATCTACGTTGGGTAGTTAGCTGGGCCTTTTTTGATATTTTATGTTACCGGTTCTATTCCAACTCGCCGCAGTATTGAATATAATTAAATTTTTATATCGTGGTTGTTTGTGGATTCGGAGCGGGCGTACACCCTTCCCACCTCGAAAGTGTCACTATTAACGGTAACAGGTACAGTTATAACATTATATATTTAAAATGTCATGGATATAAAATCGTGCTTTTTTACGGTTTTGGTTTCGTGGCTGAATGCAATTCATCCACGTATAGGCTATAAGCGCCCGGTCATCAAGGCAATTCCGATAACTCCCGGTTTCATTTTGTAATTCCGAAATCGAATCGATCCGAACGGCCGTACTTTCGGCCGCGGTCCCCGATAATTAAATTCGGTCGCTGCCCCCATTCGGCCCCGCTCGGAGTTTTGGCTCCAATTTGAGGTAACGTGTCCAACCGGACGGATGTGCAGGGCCCACCGTTTATTGTCCTCCGCCCCCTCTTTAGTTTTTATCGCCGCAAACGCGATGGTTTTGTTTCATTATTGTTTTTATCGATACCGTAGCCACGGCTATCGCTCGGTTTTATTCGAAACTCCTTGAACCACCGTCGCCAATCTAAAGCTATCGGTGTGGCCGCAACAAAAGAAAACTCCTGTCTGTTATTCAACGAAAATTAGTCATCTTCGATAATTATTGTACAATATTTGTCTCTAGCTTATTGTTTTGGCTCTCATTTTGTTCTAATCTCTGTTACAATGAGTGATACCGGTGGGCAAATGAAAATCTATTTCTTGCAGGCCCGTATTATCGTAGGCCACTTCTATTATTATCCTCCAGATATCGGCAGCTAAGAAGGTTTTGACGAGGAGATATTGACTTGGATATAAATGACAAATGGGGCCGTGAAACTTACCATATCATGGCCGACGGCAAATTGAATTCGGAGACCGATACCGAGGTTTTTGTACCCCCTCGGATGGATTGTTGACTTCCGCCGGATTCTGTTGAGATTCGTGAGCCCTTTCAGTTTCCTGGAAAATTGGAAGTTCCGCTGCGTATACAGCGGATGTTGACTGAAATAAACGTGGGACTGAAGTAAGGAACCTAAAATGATATGTATTTGAAGCATAAGTATTGAAATTCATCCCGGGATATTATCCGCATTATTTCTGCAGTCATTTCCCCACTACCGACATATGGTACGGTTGGTACTCAGGGCGATCAATGTTTAAGAGATTTTAAATTGTATTTCGGTTGTAAAATAATGTTCGTAATTTCAATAATTCTAGGGTCCTGTACGATAAGAATAAGGTCGTCTCTCAGGCTGGAAAAAAAGGAACGTATTATAATGCATAATAACATTTCGCATGATTAAATATTACTACATTTATACAAATCAGTAGTTTCATTTAACTTTTACGCTTATTTATTTGGTCCGAATTATCACGAGGGTTTGGAATATCACTTTTTTCGATCCTTTTCGTCAGTAGGGTGGTGAGCCTCTTGGGCACATTGGTAGCCTGTCCCGCAGGAATCAATACCTCCAAGTGACTCAGCGTACTACTGACGAAAAATCAAATGTACCGATGTAGCAAAATACCAAACCACTGAGAAGAGGCGGAAGATCGGAAGACTTAGATTTATTTTGTTACTATATCTATAAAATTATATTGTGGGGGGGGAGACTGAAAATTGATAATAATATCGCTCGGTTTTTCCTAAATGACAACAGTGAAATACACTTCTCGTTTTTCCATATTATTATTATTATGTAGGAAAATCCAGGTCGCCATTTCCAGCCAATTTCTTATACGTTGATAATGCAGTTTCCAATTAAAACCTGAGGGTGGGTTTGAATAAAGTTTCGTTATTGAAATTTAGCGCAGGGACAAGCGGCAATATTGAACTCGGTCGGGACCCTATTCCGTAGCCTTTCCCATTAGCGGGCTCGGTCAGGTTTTTCCCAAATTGACTCAGAGCGTCGGCCTCTGGGGGTTTATCGGGGGGGAGGGTCATTGAACCCCGCCAGGGACCTTATCTAGCCCGCTAATGGACTTTAGGGCCACAGAGAAAAATCATACGGGCTTACATTTCTTTATATTTTGAAAGGCGGCCCGTATCGAACTCAGGGACGACCCCGTGGACTGTTGAAGGTTAAGTTACTCGAGATATTTCTGAAAACCGGTGTAATAATATCCGTATTTATCGTTCGTTGAAACTGGATGAAATTTAAGAGATATATGGAATAGGATGTCCAAATTCCAAGTGATTTGCGCCAAAAACTCTAGAATCGAGATTATCCTTTATGTCTACTCCTTATCACATAGCGAATATGGTGGAAATATCGTAGGTACGCTTTTAAAAGTAAATTATCATTTAAAAATGGAGGAAATTCGGGTAATTGGGAATAATTAAAACCAAATATCAGTGCCTTAATATAGTAATTGATGTCCTAAACGTCCCCAGAGCTGTCCATATGACCTCCTTAAAACGCATAAACATAAAACGTGTAGATATTTTGACTTATCGGCGGTCCGTCCGAACCATCCTCTTCAGGCAAGGCAAGGATGAGACTGGATGTGACTTTTATGACAGAACTAATGAAGACAACGTAAATAGAAGGGTTCGCATACGTTTTCTATTTTATATAATACAAATACTGGGGTAATTATGATTGTTTAATATTTTATTGGAGGGAAAGTATTGTGTTTTATTCTAGGGAAATAAAAGGATTTCGGACCCTTCTAAAATAACTGTTTAATAATTAAATCGAGCCTTTCGCCTGGCTCAAATTCATTGCAATTACTTTGCACGAAGTTTTATCCAGTCGGATCCTTAATAGCGGTCTGGCAGAAGTTGCTTCGTCATAGTCTGGAATAATTTGCTCCCTGGTGGCCCTTTGACCCGGCATCGCCCACGTGGCGCATCCCCGCCGGCTAATTTCCACCCAGCCGGTGATTAAATCCAATAATGAAACCCCCGTAAACGCGATACTGAAACTACTTCATTATATTTGCTTCGCAGGAGCATACGATTCCGTATTAAAAGCTGGCGCGACTTTTGCATGTTCTAGTTCTATACGCCGTGTCATCACTTTCGTTGTCTCCGAATAGGAAACGTTTTGACCTTTAACGACCATCATCGAGCGAACACCAATATCTCTGTATGTTCTATTATAGCGCTTACCGCTTTCCGCTACCTTGATATCCATCCTACAACTTGTCGTTTACTGCCAAAACCAGAAACCTGTCCAACCGATGCCGCAACAAATTGAATATTGCACCGCCGGTAATTCTCAAAACTCTCGGTGTCAATAAAACTTCCAGCTTATAAAATGCCATTGATTGTACAGGTTAATAAATAACACCTTTCTCATTTTAATACCAGATTCAAAGTTATGGCACAGGAAACTGTCGACCGGCGATAGAAGATCATAATAATCACGGGATTCAAAACCCTCGTTGACCACTGAACGGATATGACGAAAAAATTTGCATACCTTTTAATAATCCTGTGTACATTGAAGAATGTACTTCGCTATTAGTGAAGATAAGAAAATATAAATTAAGGAATACTTTCAACGTCTCAGTCAAACAGACGTTTGACAGCGTGTTTCGAAACAACCCTTGTTTGGGAGCCGGCGCCCCTTATCTCCTGAATTATGACGTTCTCGAATTTCGAGTTCTGTCGGGTCAGACAGAGGTCCCAAAAGTGTTTAGGATGTGTAAGCGCTTCTCCTGTCAAGATTTAGCGCTTCGATAGTGTAGTTCTCCTGCGCAACCGCCCCACTCCAGTACATAGCCCATTCCCAGTACACCAGGTTTCCCTTAAATCGACGCCCCCCAACCCGGTAACAGATCGTATGTGGGACTTCCCCTCGGGAATATGAACTCGTTTGTCGCTTTAAAATCCCGATCACTGAAATATATGAACGTTACTCGTTAGAACTTCAGGCGGACTGGGTTGAAAGTTAATGCTGGCAAATGTTACTTGAGCTGTGTCGGACTTATCTTTAAACTATTCTGAAGCAATCATTATAAATTGGTAATAGGCACTTGCATCCAGTACAGCATCTTGTGGTGTAACGTTCCGGAAATTCCAGGACTCCGTACCTTTCTGTACTCTAAAAATAGAACTTAACAGAGTGCCTTTTTAGATAAGCCGCGTACTGCCTCGTGTTAACTCCGTTATCGAGGTTGAAAATCGTGACCTCTTGAAAACTGTCAGTTCTATTATGTTATTTTACGGCCCAGTTAGTTTCAATGGCTTGCTATTTAAAAGTAACTATGACAACAAGACGTTAATTTCATTTATATATACGATGGTTATGCGTCACGTTATGTGGTGTTCTAGTTATATCCATATAATAATCGTTGTCATGACACTAGGCCTGCTTCAAGATAATGAACGTCAACAATGAATCGGATATTTATTTCATTATCATTAAATATCTTCCGTAGTAACGATAGTAACTAAGTACACCATTACTTTTAAACGCCTATCACGCTGTTATATGTTGTTATAAATTCAAATAAAACACAATTGGGTTTTACTAGGTTGCGTTACGTTTACTCGCTGAAATATATTATGTTCTTTTCGTGATGTTTCAACGCCCACGTTATTCCACCTACAGTAATGACGTTGAAGTTTTAACACTGTTAACTTCGATCACTCCGTTTAATAAAATAGCAGTTCTAAAAGGGGCGACCGGCTCAAAATTTAGCTAGAAATACTCCGATAAATTCCTGTGGGCGGCTGGTTGTAATCCAGAGAGGGGTGCCGATGCGGATGCGTGGGCTAAGCGTAGACTCTCACTTTCGCCGGTACAGAGATAGAGGGACGCCCACAGGTCTGGGCCGCCACCACGTGGGACCCACTATAAAACCGCTATCCCCATTTCTCATTTATCACGCCCGATATTGGCCCAGTTATTTTTTTCGAGGAGATTTTTAGGGGAGTGCTTGGAATGCCACTCGCTCAACTTTTTTCTTCGTCGCTCGCCTATAAGAAGGGAGAAACAGATAGGTTGGGGTGGGGAATACATAAGGACCCCGTTTCATCAAGAAGGAAGAAAACACCTTGAAGCTTAAGACGTTTTCAGGGAGGATTTATCCCCTCGGATTTGTGTCCTACGGCCCAATTGAATGTTCAAGTTTTATTCAACCTAAGAGAGAAAATATAATAATATCGATATAATAAAATATTCTATTCTATTTATAATGGGTACAATATTAAAATGTTTATGAAAATTCAGAGTGGCACGAATGTGCGTATGAAACACATTGCGACGGAATTAATTGAATGGCAAATCATCTATATTTTCTAGTCTGTAGTCCTTTCCCCAACGCAGTTGAAAATGTTTTCTCTTTAGTCGAGTTGCAAGTACAATTAGGACCGGAAATGAATATCGTGCGGGCACATTGAAAAGGTATTTGGTTGGAACAAGTGAGCCGATCCGGACGCCCGAACGATTTCCCTCGGGACGCCTTCGAACCCGTTTTTTCTCCGACTATTCGGGAAGATTAAAAGCCGGATATTGGAGATTGGAGGACGGGGGAGGTCCCCGGCCGCAATATGCCCAACGGTGAAGGGGGGAAAACGCTCCAGCCGTCTGATAGGAAGGGGAGCTATCTTGATCTTGACTAGAAAAGGGCGGGGTTCCTGCAGCCCTTTGTGCCCTCATTCATCCGTCCTTCCTACGGCTGAACTTTACCTTTAACATTTTCTTCCCTATCTTTAGTTTTCAATTCATCTTTTTTAGTGTTCAGCATCTCTCTCTCTCTCTCTCTCATATATATATATATATATATATATATATATATATATATATATATATGTATATGTCGACTTTATGTGGCGTAAGTTTTTGTTGTTTCAATTGGTTGAATTTATAATTTGTTGGGAGGAAATTGAATTTTACATTTTGAATCTAATTTAGTTATGGGAACGTGAAATAATTGACCAGGAAAAATTGGTAGAGTGCCTAATTAAAATATTTATGTTTAGACCAGCCGGTATAGTTTTTTTAGTTCATTCATTCGTCTGAGTGAAAGTTTTGCTGTCGTACTTCCGGACGACGGGCTCTTTGAGTGAATGACTTAAGTACAACAAATGTGTTCGTTAGGGGTTGCTTATCCTATCCTTGTCCCATCACGTGTACGCGTTGCCTACTGCGACAGAAACCTCACAGAGGGAAAACCTTAATCACTTGTCCTGAGATAGTGGATCGCTGGGAAAAATCTATAAGGTGAATAAATAATCTGCTAAATAACCCGTTTTAAGTACACAAATCAGTGGAGCTTGGGCATTTCGAGTGGGGTTTCAATAACCGGCAGGATATTGAGTGGAGTAAACCGATTCCTGTCTTCGGTTCGTTCGCTCCCTCCATCCGAGTTGCTGCATCGCTATCTCTCTCTCTCTCTCTCTCCAACTCGATCTGTAAACGGCGGAAGATTAACCTAATCGTCGAACGGATTCCCAATATAACCAGACCAGACATCAGATTAAGTGAGGTAATTGATAGAAGACCCCGTATCATTTTAAAGCGACCGCACAGGAGTTTCCGTGAACCCATTCGGCATTCGGGCATTCACACTGGCATTGAATTAGTATTTCTTATATTCGATCTTTTTAATGTGAATCGTGTCCTATTAACTACTGCGCGATAACATTAGTTAATTAAAATTATCCGAGATGAACACGGAAAATCTCAAGGAACATAAATATCCGTGATCCAAATTTCGTATCACTACGAAAATTGAATTTTAAGCAATCCATTTTGCATTGATCCGGCCTTCGACTGGGGCAGGAGGGCTTATGCTCGGGTTTTTAAGCGGCGACTACGTAGTGACTTAATGACAATTTAACATCGCTCGGTGCGGCGTTATACCGTATTAAACTTCGTTTTGACGCTTGGTTATCTCCGGGTTAAGTAATGGCGAGCGGAGCCGCCACTGCAGAGTTGAGGGTGGAGTCTTGCCGCCCTAATATATATTGAAGCCGGCTCACATATTCATTAAATTTTGATGGCCCTTCTCTTCATCCTCCTCCCGTCGTCCCAGCGAGTTCCCTACGGAGCCCGGGGCGTGTGCGCAATATCGACGTTTCATAAAAATACGAGTCCGGATATTAACAGCCGATGGTATTGGAATCAAAGGGCAATCGAATCAGAGCGGTCGGCCCTTTATTGCTTGTACTGGATACGAATAAATGGTGCGATACGTTATAAAGTGGTATAAAACACTGACAGGGCCTACTAATGTCATCTCGCTTACCGCTTTCCGTTTCCCCGTCCCCTTTGAACTTAATCTATATTTGCTTCTCGACGTCGTCAGTAGCATTTCGCTTACTGAAAAAGCAGTCGTGCCTACATTTTGCGAAACGTGTACCGAATCGTGCAGTCGTTTGTAATCCAAAAGTTTAGTTATCTGGAATCTGTCATACATACTTTGTAATGTATTGCCCATAAAGATATAGAAACTCAGAATAATTATTTTGGATCAAAAATTAAAATTATGTCTTCATATTTCTCCAAAAACGGTTTCATACATTACCCAACAATTTATAAATGACTTCGGATAAAAACCGACAGTATTCAAGGGCATTCTAATGTAAAACAGCGGATAAGATTCGGGAAGCTTCCGCCGGTTAAATTTTCATGAAATTCCACTCCTCATGTTTCTACTGGGGTCGATAGCGAATCTGACGGTAACTCTCAGCTTCTTTGACCACTCCGTACTGTGATCAGAAAAAAATTAATATTAAAGCATTGTAGGCTTGAAAAAGTATGAACCACTAGAAAATTTCAGTCATTAATTCTTTTAGTCATTAATCATTCTTTATTCCTATTAATTTATTTCGTAGAGAATGAGAAAATAAGCGTGCAGCAAACTACTCCTTGCATTCTCTGGAACCTTTTAGACAAATTGATTCGTGCCCAATCTTGCCCTACTCTTGTCTCGGCAATAGCGAAACATTTGAGCAATTAAAAGTGGAGCTATTCAGCTTTCAAGCGATATAAGTCGCAATACACTTACTTTTGGCTTACATACAGATACCCGGAATAGAACAGAATCTATCGTTAAGATAGTATGCTGCTGTCTGTATAACAATTCAAGGAAAAATAATTGCTACGTATGAGTATATAAATGATTGCCTAAGTTAGAAAATAATTTTCCTGGGCAGTGGTGATCCTTTGGACGTGAGTCTAGTCAGTGCCATTTATTTCTGTTATCATTTTCATTATCATCAATTACATTTTTTCAGACTGTTATAAATATGGGTTTACGCGTTCCGTTGTCGAAATTAATTTTTGTGCTAATCTCGTTCGCCTTTATTTGCTTTAGATTATTCCAACTTTTATTTTAATTATTTTTTATATCTTTTCGATGCAGATTAAACCGTTTCGGCGCCAAGACGGCGCCGTAACTCATCGCTGACAAAATATGAGGCGGACAAAATATTTCAATGAGTCTGAAGGTTTTGAACTGCGAAATTCGATTTCTTTATTGGGTTCCGGCCGCAAAATAATGGGACGGGTTTAACCGAAATCTTGCCACTTTGGTCTTTCATCTAAGGCTCTAACCAGTTTCAAAGATTAAAATGTATTTTCCCATGAAACTGAATTGGGATTTAATAATCAAAACCTGTAGAAAAACTTAACAAAATTGATTTTTTAAATATAGACCATTTTTAATAATATTGATATGACAAAAAATAATATTTGAATCGTACAAGTGTTCGCTTAACTCCTCTCGAATCGTATGCGTTGATATTTCAAAAGTATAGAGAAAAGTACCATAAATTGGCGAATAGCTCATCGTCCAATACATCCGGCGTTCATTTTCAGAGAGCCCGTCTAACTCTTCCCATTATCTAACTGTTCCCACGTTATTATCGTTTTGACTTGAGGAACAGAAATCAGGAAGGGGCCCTTTCAGACTTCGTCTGAATCTCTGTCTCTCTGCACCCACGAACACCGTTTCTGCCCCAAACCCAGAAGAGGCATCAGATATACTTTATATCGGGTGAAGGCCACCCGGCCAATACGCCCGGAGAGGTCCCTGTTATTAATGTGAAATTCGCTTCGACAGCTCGCCCCGGGTCCCCGTCTCATACGGTTACTCTCAGCCTCTTTTCCTGCGTTACACCTCAATTTACCAACTTTTTTTTCGTATTCTTCCGCTGGGAATCCAACGTACAAATACTTATTACGGTAGACATTTTGTTTAAAGAATACGGAACAATAAATAATAAGCGGCAGGAAACCCAAAACGTCCAAGCTCAATGAAACTAAAGTGAACCAAAAATCAATATGAGCGCAGATCTCCCCGTTCGTACCTTAGATTATATTTAACCATGTATTGAAGAAATAGAAAATTTTGAAATGATACCAGATATAATGATTATACAATTTTTATCGAACTTATGCCCAACTCTTTTATATATAATTTCAAGTATGTTAACTGTTCTGAAACTTGTGTGTGGATATAATTCTCGGCCTAAGAAATCCGTTTCAATTTTAAGAGCACCCCCGTGTCGTTAATTACGAATAACAACAGGGTTCTTTATTTTTCGATGCCAAGTCAAATAAGGGTAGATTATTTTAAACACTCTACTATCTTTTCGAATGTCCTTATTACTATCTTATTCTACTACTATCTACTACTTACTATCTTATTTTAAGTCCTAGAACATCCCTGTCATCATGCTTTAAGCATATAAAGTGAGATTCATGAAATTTGCACAAGAAATGCTGCGACATTCATTACCACCTTCATATCTAACCATTTACCAGTGCTCGCAAAACATTAGTAGGGCACAGGAAGGGGCCAAATTAAGTGTGTTATTCGCTCTGAATATAATGATTATAGATTTGAATATGCTGCCGGAGCACTACAAGGTCGCGGAAGTTCAAGCTCGGCCGAAATTCAGTACTAGCAATCTCCGGTAGTGAATAATTTATTAGTTAAGTCCCTGTCCGGCGTTAGGGGGGTTATTGCATGTCGGACGTCCTCCTCGTAAAACGTGTCGCTATGAATGGCCGAGTACTGGAATCGGGAAATGCAGCAGGGCGCATGAATACGCCGAGAATTTTCTTTGGAGGATCATTTACCGTGTTCTCTTATTCACTCCTTTAATAATAAAGCGGACAGAAACTCAGAAGCTCGTCTATTGGTCAAAAGGAGTTTATTTTTTGTAAGTGGTCGCGATCATTATTTTTAGCTTTCACCGAGGCTCTTTCAGTCTGGTTGTTCATTCGTAAATCGGAGCAGTTATATACGAACGGTTTACGTCTCTCGTGTATAGATTTGTGTTTAAGAGGTGCGGCGAGCCTGGGATAAACGTAGGCGTCCATTAAATATTTCAGTTAGGATTCACTATATAATCCCTGAAATTGTTAGATGTAATGCACATAAATATGACTCTACAAAATATTAATACAGATATAAAGTTATAAGATTCGTGGATTCGTTCAAAGAGCACGAAACGCTGATCAAGTTTAGGCACTGTAACATAAGTACTAATTTACAGGTCTGTTTATTCGTGAAGCGTTATACAATTTGTACTTATAGTCTTTCTTTATCGTTGTCCTTCACCGGCATTGTTTATAATCAATCCTTACGTAGAATGCAAATTCCAACTTGAAAACGTAAATACGTGTTCTATGCAAATAAGGCGAAGGCTTAAGCTCCTTTTTGTTATTTTGTGCATTAATAACTACACTTCTTGTAAGTTAAATACGTCGAGATTGTTCCCTATTTTTCCGATGTTATTCGCCTTCTTCTCACAAACGTACCAAGAGGAGGCCTCAAGGAATCGTCCTTGGAAGAGCGGGGAAGATATTAAAGGCCGATTACACCAACAGGGAAGGAAATGACGCATGAGAGATCACGATATCGTTATCTGATATAAGATTTAGGATTACTTTTATTTATGGGCTAACAATAATATTTTTTCGGTTACTTTTCATTCTATGACAGCTGTCCCGTGACAGTCATAAATACCAAGAGAGTACCTCCATTTTTGCTCCACACTTTTGGTCCACACTCTCGCGGACCACCTAACAGGTATATTTAATTAATTACGCTCTGAGTTATAAAATCTAATACATACAGCAGATGATTATCATCGAAGCACATGAGCATATATTCTGACATTTAATTAATTCAAGCTTTGACAGTCGTGACTAACATCCCCTTCGAGTTCATGTTTTGTTCATCCGTTTATATGAACGCGGTTCGTGCCCATCGACAAATATGTGAACGGTCTCCACAGAATATAATTTATAGGCCATCGATCAAAACAATTAAGGAATTAATGATGTTGACATTGATTTCGCGATAGTGGAACCTTGCTGGCCGATTTGGTTTGTACAACGCAGAGACGTTTGGACTGCCGCGTATCCGGGAAACGATTTCGCCTCTGATTTTGTTGTACTGTGGTAAATGCTGGTAGGGGCCGCGATTTGTACGAGGTCTTACCGGTCACGAGGGCCTAATGAGAGCGACCCTAGGCGGGATTATGCTGTGAGCAGCGGCCTGGTGGTGGTTTTCGGTGATCGGTGTGGCGGGTGGGCCCCAGAAGGCAATTCGAAGGCTGCCGCGTTACACTCTGCCCTCGTGATCACCGCGACCTCGCCAATTTCCCATTTGCACCCACTCCGTCGTGAACTGCACATCGGTCACAGTCCTTAATGCTAATTTTGATTTCTCCGTCATAAGAGCCATTGTTTACTGAGATCCGAAACAGATGCCCTTCCGCGTCAGATGAGCATTGTCGACTCAAAGATTTACTATATCTCTTCGATTCTGTTACGAACTTTTTAATTTTATTGCTAAAGGATTTGTTATAGATTCGCAGTCATTAATAAAATAAATAGACGATCATTCTTCGATTGACGAGCCATAAATTGTATTGAGTTCTGGAGGCCGTTAAAATATTTCTTCCTATAGAGCCAGCTGTGACCTGGTGGAAGGCTCGTGTCTCCTCTCGGGTTTAGGAGCGGTTTAACTGGTTGAAATTAAAGTGCGCACTGAGAGCTAGGTCACGGAGGAGATGCCAGCCGGGTCATCACGATTTGTGGTCGGCCCTACCATCGCTCAGCTGAGCCGACGGGCAATTGAAAAATGAACATGTATCCATCGTATGACGCATTATAATTTAGTTAAAGCGGAATGAGCGCCCCCAAAAAAGAAGTAATATAGTATTATTATGACGACACCGAGCGCGGTCGGCATTCCTGTCGCGGTCCGACAGGAGGATGGATCATTTATCTGCCCCCCCCCGTGTTCCCCTTTGTCCCGCGGCCGAAATAGGTGATTGGACGGCCCCAATAGCCCCGGACCTAATTGAGACCCAGACCTACGGGGTTACCGGTTTACGAGCGGTGGTCCGCTCCTTTTAAATTAATCCGGTACCCCATTAATCTCGGCACGAAACGGTTATCGGTTCTCTCTGTCTCCTACTTCTTCTTCTATCTCTAATAGGTCCCTCTGTATCTCATCCGTTGTCCTGGACGGACGATCCGGCACTGGGGACTAATCCATTAATCTGAATTATTAATTGGAGCTAGTTAACTTGTCGCGGCTCTTAACTTTAA
This sequence comes from Lethocerus indicus, assembly GCA_019843655.1. Classification (NCBI taxonomy): domain Eukaryota; kingdom Metazoa; phylum Arthropoda; class Insecta; order Hemiptera; family Belostomatidae; genus Lethocerus; species Lethocerus indicus. Next base: position 20,968,657 of record JACDQD010000005.1, on the reverse strand, counting down.
CGAGCCTCTACCTTGGAACGATGTCATTAGTTTTTAGGCAATGATGTGTATGTAATCTGAAGAATGATCATTCATGCGTTGACGGGCGAAAATGAAATCGAATGTCATAGCATGACCCGTTCATTTATATAATATAAAATATATTAACATCAATTAAACTTATCGTTGGTATAATTAACATTTTCTTTTTTATTCTTTTTTGATCGTTGAAATCTCATTCAATATGATGTTTCCAGCCTGAAAAATAATTATTTTCTTATGTATGTAAATTTTGGAACACATGTCTCGTTTGTGGAACAGGGTATTATTAATATTTCCTTCAAACCCACGAAATACATTAATAACTGATTTTTCCTCAATACTACCCGAGATTGCTTCCTCCAAATGGTTCTTTTCACAAATAAAGCGACAACGACCTGAAATTGGGTCACGAAAATTTTTATGAAATATTCTTCTCTGTTATCATAGCAGTATTTTTGTTCTTTTCGCCAATATATCAAAACAAACTCTGGTAAAGTTCATTGTAAAATTCATTCTGCTGTTTCACCATCTCTGCCGGTTTCCCCGACGTCAGCCTCTGACCGAAAGTGTGCCATTGTAAATTAACTCAGAAACTGTCTACTGTTTATCTATATTTTGTAGTTTATTTATTTCTAGTGTGCCGTCCGATAATTTTAAACGTACGACAGTGCGACTATTTTATAGTGTGACTGCCTCTTCTTGTCTGTTTTATACATAATGCATAAATCGTGGGTCATTCTGCATAATTACGACCAATTTACGATCCAGTAATAATCGGACGATGCGAGTGTTATATTTAAATATTCTTAAAATTTACTACAAAAATTACTACAGGTAGATGATTTTAAATGGCTACAGTCATAATAATTATGATCTCGCATCCTGGTTGAAAGTATTCGTAGGAATTGGTTACGTAAAATTAAATCCTGAAATAAATAACACACCTTGAGTAGATTCGAGATTACGAAAAAAAGAGAGGGACTACAGCGATTAATACAATTGTTATAATTTGTTAAATAATTATTATTCTTCATTAAGGACTCATTAATGCATCCCTGCAAAATGACCCTCAACTAAGTGGGAACGAAGAGTTATTTTTATTGGCGCCAGATGCAAGTAATAATAGATACTGAGAGGCGTGTCAGTGGTGCCTGTAAATAATGTTTCAACAACTGACTAACAGATAAAAGCCAGGAAAGTGTGACTAAGAATCTAAGATGGAGGATAGGAGCGAATTTAGCGCGCCGAATAACGCCAGAGCCCGTTGACTCCTGTATTCCGAATTAACTTCAGGACCGAGACCCCCTTAGTAGTCCTTATAAACTGGCCCCTCTAAATAATATCCTAGACCAAGGAAAAGTTTTCGCATTTAATTTCAAGGGGCTGCGGGGGTAGTGAAAATGGATTTTTTAATCCCTATTACTTTCAAATTTTGTCTATTTACTTCAGGCCATAAATAAATTCAAAGATACCATCTTAATTGTAGTTCCTTCAGTTGTAGTAATTCTAGGCATTGTATTTCTTTAGAAAAACGCCATTTTCCGTCATTATTTTCTATTGAGAAGGATGTACCATTACATTATCCATCATATTTTGGAGGGAAATTTTCTGTCCCAAGCTGTTTTCATAGATTCGATAAAAACGAACAGAATTTCTTATTTGACCAATTTACGCGTATTTATTTTTCATTGTATTCCTATAAATTCATTATTTATTTGCGTCAAACATTTCCGATAAAAATGAAATTGTAAGACAATGTCAACTTCATTCATTTATTATTGTTTTATTTATTTTTTTTTATTTCAGGTAAGAGACAAGTAATCAATTTATTCCTGGTTCCCCGAAGGATCTATTTCAGAGAAATGTTCTTCTCTCAAATGTCCTACTATTTTCAAGACATGGAATGTTGTAGGAGAACAAAAAGAAATAACGTTCGGTAAGGTAAATTTTGACTTAAAGTCCCATATCAGCTGGAAATTAACTGACAATTCAGAAGCTCTGGGCAGGCATAATTTTTACTATTTTTTAATTAATGAATTGACCATTCTAATACATGAATCAAGTATATATGAAATATTCAGTTGCAGGCAGTTGAAGGCTATAATAAATTACATAAAACTTGTAAGTAAATGTTTGTACGCAATCGCGAATCATTCATGAATAAAACAATTCCAAAGAGTAATGCGGAAATATGCACCAGGTAGATTTTAAGCCTATGAAACACATTAGATAGGTATTCATGGCTGCGTGACTAAATGTTCGATTAGGTTATATTAGTATTGATTTTATTATCCTAAACATGACTCACATCGTTTAAACTGCACCACTGTAACTCATTTACACTTGTGTAGATCACTTTATGTAACAACGAAGGCAAACATTTAACTGCTTAAAAATATTTTTATTTTATTTTTTATATTTAATTTTTTTTTACAGTTTTTGAAATTGAATTTCTTTTAACTTTTCTGTTAATCTCATCATAATGTTTATTATTCGTTTTAAATTACGCATTTGAAATTACACATCGAGGGTAAACATAATGAGTGTGTACTTAGATGCGGCGAGACTATTGGGTTCTCAATATTTTGATACGTAACACATTATGTGACAACCGCAGTCGTTGCCTGAAAGATGATGCCGACGCCTGAGACATTCCACACTGTAATTGGATTTGTGCCGCCCATTCTGGATTCTCACTGAAGGCGTTTTAATTCTTAAGGCACTGAAGTGTGCACAAAATATCGGCCGTACGGAAGGTCCCACAGTCGGTTTGCGCTGACGTTAAGAATTCTTCAGACTATTACGGCCCGCCGAATGGGCTAGAATGAACGTTTTGATGTACAAAATATTGAACCACACAAGTAAAGTAATGTTTCCACTTGGTTCCAGTTGATTCTACTCAGGTTTGAACCCACGCTTGTCATGTACATATAGGTAGGAATGTGATGTGACCGGTTTATATCGCAGGTAAATCATACTTTCTCGTGTGGGCCAATCTGCGAATACTATCGCTGCACTCTTACTCCGAATAACTGCAAAATATTATAGTTACACTTTACACTCTAACAACTAGATTTGGGAAGTAGGCAATTAACTATTTAACGAAATACAATAATCGAAATTACGAAGAAACGAAAGAACAACTTTCTCGAGGAAGATAGGTTGGGAAAATGTTTACAGCTGAGTTCGTTTAACTGTCATCTGTGTCGTATGAGCCCCACATTTTTTAACACCGTTTCCTAGTTTTTCTGAATTACTGCTTACGTACGTCTCTACTCAATTGAACGCATGGTGTTCCGGACGCGGCCTGTACTAAACTAATTTCTGAAATTATTTCTAAACCGCTTCTATTATAGAGAATGCCGGTTCTATTTTTTGTTCCCCTCCCTCATAACAACTTTTTTTCACTCTCTGATGTCATAGGCGAGGACGTCAGCGTTCCGAGCACAATCTCAGGGCCGGGTGGGACTCCTTCTCCCTTCCACAGGCTTTTACTTTCCGCGCTCGCTATAGGTAGAGGCATATATACTATATCTATGATAACGTTTCTTGTGGTTACATTTCGGGTACTATAAAGATATTCTGTAAAAAATTATATAAAATATCCTATGTTTATACTACGAAACTTAAAGTGTAGTATATTTGAAGGTGAAGTTTCATTCTGGTAGAAACTTGTGGATTTAGTCCTTTACATGATGGCCAGGTCGAATATTTTCGTCCACAGATGTAGACGGGAACGCGTTTATCTCTCTTGTATTGATTAGCCACAATTTTAAATCAACAATTACATATTATCTGCCGTTTATCGGTTCTCTCTTATCAATTATCGTTATTTAAACTCAACCAGGAACATTTATATCCCCCCCATTTAAAATAATAACACTCGTATCTGGGAATGTTCGCAGTTTATCTGCCACATGTTTTTACTATCTGTCTCTTTTGTACGCGGCTTGAGCGGTCTTCGCTTCTACTCATCTTCGCTTCTATTCATTCGATGTTTAATTATTTTATGGAAGCAACTCCAAACAATTAACGGAAAATGCAAATACAGGTTATGGTCACTCTGAGGAAAGTGTTGTCACCGGGTCATACAGGTGGACGTGGCTGTCCGTATACGTGGCGGTCCGTGGAAGCGATAAACGCGTCGGGCGAGAATCTCTATTTTTGTAAAACGTCCATTTTACTTGGAGAAGATTTTTGAAAAAAGCTCACAGTTTTATGCATAGGTCCCCCTTGCTGTTCGATGAGTCACAGACGGCCTCCGGAAAGACCTTCCCGTAGGCCGGCCGGTCGTGGGCTATCTACTTTCGGATATTATACAACGAAGCCGAGTCCATCGCACGTTAACTCTGTCAGATTCCTAAGAGAAGTAGACGGAAGTAAGTTGTACCGTTGATAACGCAGTAAATTTAGTAACCATTAACATTTCTCAATAAAATGACAAATCATTGCACAGAATTATTGGTTAATAAACTATACGACCACTTTCCTATTCTTCTGTTTAAATGGCTGAGAAATTATCAATTATCGTAAATATAACGTATATAATATAAACGAGGGCAGGGGCGATATTATTGATGACATTTCGGCCGATGTTTAAACTTATAAAACTTAAGACCTTTTGTAAGACCAGGTGTTCTGTAAAATTTCGGCATGTAGACTAGGGTTTGAATTGTCGAAAAAATATTTGTTTTTAACGCATCAGTGACAGTTAATTAAGTGCTAAGAAATGCCGAGAGTGGAGATAAGTGAAACCTCGTGCATGACCGCACATAAAATAGCGTTGCAATTAGCGTTGCATTGCGCTCAACGATTGGGCGGCGGGGCGCTATCGGATCAGATTAAAGTTATCTCCGGGTTTGCAATAGTCGCATAAATTACGTTCGTTGTGTTTGTGTTACATCGGTCGGACGGCAAATTAATCGGCCGCGTTATCTGCCTAATTTTTAACGGCAGTAATTAATGGGATTAATTGGTTTCGGCGGAAGGAAGAGACCGCCGCCGCTGCCGGCTCATAATTAAGTGGGAGACAAGATTGGAGCAGAGAAATTTGTTGTTGAAAAAAAATTGAAATATCGTTTATTATCCTAACCATCTTGACACCGATCCTCGGGGTAAAAAATTTTCCTAGTGTTGATAGTAATCTTATTATAAATTACGGCGATAAACTCTTTAAGCTCAATGTTCAAAATCAGATTTGAACTTGACTTAATTTTTGTGGAATTAATGCGTAACATAAAATATTCCTTTCAAAGCAATTTTAATTATATAAATATGAATAAGTTTGTCCCGGAGACAGTCTTTCAACTGGAAACTTTGATGGTGTCTAAAATGACTGTTTAACTAAAATGTACCGCACCGGGGGAAGGTATTACACGTGGTAGGGGCGCCAACCCCTCTTTTCTACTTCCTCTCCACTCCCTTATCATTCGTCACCGCTTAGTGTTTAACAATTCCCTACCGGGAATTGAGTCGTCTCCGCTGTTTCGCTGATCAATGAGTCGAATGTTTTAGCCAGAGAACTCAAATCGCTTCCGGCTCGACGTTTGCCATTAGGAGGGTTCTTGGCTGGCATAGCTGGAATTCCATTTGCCGCTGTGAATCACCCCGCGCCAAAGGTGGGGCACTTTCCTATGACCCCTTTTTCACGTTTCGACATTCGATTGTCGTCATAATATAAATAATTCGGGCTGACTTATTTATTTACTAACTCAACAGTCTGGGATAAGTGAATGGAATTCCCACAGTATTAAAGGAAATGCACTTGAGTGTTATCGCCACTGTCTTTCGGAAATTAAATTTCACTGGAAAAATCCTCAATACCTAAGTTTTGCAATATTTTCGCAAGTCGGTAAATCTAGGTGAACATTGGATTAACTTTTCATGAATAGCCGTGGACACTAATACCTTTGGAGTTACGATAAGGTAACTTATTACGAAAAATTCGTGCATCGGGACAAGGGAAACGAATATATTTGTTCCTCGGACGAAGTGAGCCTAATTTATTGTGCATTTTATTCTATTTCATAACTCATAATGAAAATAGCATTCATATGCCTAGAATTTGGGTCGCAAAGAAAAGATATATTCATTAAAAATTAACATGGTTGTACATATATATATATATATATATATATATATATATATATATATATATATATATATAGTACCTTTAGAAGTAGTCTAAGCATGTCAACTGGTCGGTGCTAATTTATTTAAAAACTTGGAATAAATCTATTAACGGGAGATAGTTTCTGAGTTCATGTCACGCCTTAGCGACGTTTTTCAAAATGATGTTTCACGATAATTGAAACATTAAAAATTAATTTTTTTCTCCTAAAGGGACCTTAGTTCGGTTAACCTTGTGCGCTACTGTTCTCGAGACCTGTCCGACTGTTCCGCACCAATTAATTGGATTCCTTATCATTGCCACAATATCTTTACGATGTTATGTAATAATTTAATTATAACGGGGCACGTGTAACCATCTCTGGGTTATCAGGGCAGTCGGAATTTACGAAATTCCGTTACAAATATAGGTATGATGTTGGGATAGTAATCCATCGTTCAGTCAATCAACTGCGTAAATTTAATTTACACGTAAACGGTCTAAACAATGTAGGGTGGGTTAGGGCTTAATAAATGTGATATTCTGAAGATATTTTAGCATCACCGATACTAAATAACGAATAGTAAATTTCCTGAAAAGAGACTTTTACTTAACCGCCAGAAATATCGGGTTATTAAAATATCACAAAAAGAGCCATACAGAAACACTACTCACATTTTCAAGAAAGAAGCTAGATTTCTTTCGCAATTATTCTGCTTTACTACAAAAATTATCGCAAGCTGTACGTTTTGAATGACTCGTCATTGAAATCCATTGAATATTAGGCAACTGTCTTGATGGATAGTAAACGACTAATGTTGTTACGAATAGGAGAAATTATTTGAACTTAAATCTTATAGTTAAATGTATAACTGCATTTGGAAACTTGAAACATTTGATGACATTTATCTAAAATTTGAATGGACGTATAGTATTGAGATATTCAGTTTATATGATCGACACTTACCGCGGATTAAATAGCTGAGTACATATTTAATATTTGGGCGGATCTCTAGCTAATAAATTTGGTGCGGGTATTTTCGTTTCGCAGGACAAATGCCGGCTGTCAAGTGGGGTTGCATGACCGGTGGCCGTTTTTTAAGTTTTAATTTTATACACGTCCCATTCCCCTACAGGGTGAAACCACCCCCGGCACCGAAACCAGCCCTTTATCACACCCCTACAATCTTCTCTATTTCGGCCGCATTGAACACCAGTTATTGGGTGCTATTATTCGATTCGATTATTTTGAAATCGGCCGATTGTACAGGCCGTAGAATATAACTTTTTATTGATCTTTTCAATGTGAAATTAAATCTGCTTGTTATAAATATTGTCTACAAATTAATACTTAGTGCCCTAATAATATATGCCATACATAATCGGAATTTTTATTTTTACATTCATTCTAGAGATATCCTTTCTGCATTCGCTGATTTGGTCTAACGTTCGATCGGGCATCCTGTTTTCACTTCGCTGTTGCATTCAGATGCTTTAGTTTAGACTATTGTAATTATATACTTCCTACATTTGCTTTTAACGAATAGACAGTCGTGTTTATAGGTATTTTGCAACCTTAAACTAAGTGGACCAAACCGGAGGCAAAAATGGATAAGCGAGAAATTTATCTGTTGTATCGAAACGCGAATGATCTTAAAAAGTAAAAAAAAGGAGAAAACTTGTTGCCCAGCGTGGGCTAGCCGGATTCTATAAGGTCAGTATCCTTATGAAATGCACGATGTTTCCGAATTTGTGGATCGATCGTCCCAATTAAATTCAAAGAAAACTACCCTTTAGATTTAAGTAACTAGTATACATAGTATTTGTGTTCTGCGTTGAGTGATGTTATCCGGATCGCATGGAAGGAATAAAATCCAAGAAGTTATTATTATTTAGCGAGATTTTGGCCTCAATTGTGTCAACTCTGTAGGAGCTGTTTCAGTGGTCGAAACGGACTATGTAGGCCACGAACATGTCACTAAAATTGTACTTCCGTTCCAGTTTCAAATTGTTCGCAATTATTCCTTCTTGCGCTCCCTCGTTTGGGCTTTTATGTTCCATTAAGGTTGACATTTCCGTAGAAATCGAAATAGAACACGAAACGTTGACGAAGTGAGCTCGGTCGGGCGATATAGGGGCGGAGTTAAGGGGAGTTAGTGCTGGGCGTTATTGATTCGTACTTTATGAACGGGACCGGCGCTGATTTTTTTTTTTCAACGCCAGCATTAAACCGTCTCAGGCCGGTGTTGGATTTTAGTACGTTTCTATCCCATTATATCCCCTGTATATATTTTGCGCTTCGTTCGTTGCTTACAGACATTAACCCAGATTCTTCCCAAATTGAAGAAAGTGGTCCGGCTCCGTAAAAGTCCCAGATCAATTTCTTCAAGTCGGTCAGATGTGGGCCCGCGACGGTCCGCTGGCCGGTGTCGAAACGTCCGCCGAACGCTAAAGTCGAGATGCTAATAAGGATCATTGGACCCCGTCCAGTTCCGTCCTCTGGTGGGAACGCGAGCACGAGCACGCCGCAAGCTCCTCGGACATTTAAAAGCGGAGGCGGCCTCACTGACTCTTATATAACGCCCTTAATTCTACACTCTTGTAATAAAGTCGCCTTGAATCGCTAATGGGATGTTATGGAATCGAATTTTTCTATACGAAACCCGTTATGAAACGAGCCTTAGGTTGGAATTCTTTCAATACTAAAGGATGAAAAGTTGGTGACATCTAAAAAGAGTTTCTTGGAAAAGAAACAGTCTCCCTGGAGTCTGAAATATTTAGACAGGCGGAGATGTATTCAAAGCAGTTCGTTTTAATAATTTTTACTCCTTTTCTAAATTACGGAGCCACGAACAGGATCCTGAGAACACTCGAATTCTAAACCTATCACTGCCTCGTTTTCAACAAATATATATATATATATATATATATATATATATATATATATGTAGCACATATAAATAGGTATTTGCAGTGGCCCGGTAACGTGACCAAGGGGAACCCCTATAAGTATTGGCACATTCACAAAAGCATGAAATCATGGAAAAGTTTCTTAAATAGCACAGGGCTCACACCCATGTTACATGACACCGTAATAATAATAATAAAGTGATTACGGAGTTCATGAAAACAAACATTATTATAGATCTCATAAAAGCCGTAGAAGAATTATCGCACTAATGGAAATTAACCAAGTAATGGTTGTTTAGTCTCTTTAAAAGGCCAGTGTCAGCGTAATTATTACTAGGAAGACTTGTTTTGCAGAAGTTTTAATTGATCTGTGGCATTCATAAATTTTATAAATAATGACTTGCGGAATAATTTACAGCTGTTTCAAAAAATTAAGCATAGGTGTCAAACTCGATCAAAACCATTTAGTGTTGTTTATTGACACTAAATATCTCTTCCTACACAGTTTTCTCCGAGTTGTTGTCCCCAGAATAGAGTATATGAAACACACTAAAACTGGAAATTATTCAACTTTTTAATCTGACGGAATTTTTATTTAAATGATTTTTCCGTATATTGATCTGGATGAACAATATTATTAGACGCCCTTCAATAAACAGGTAACTTCCGAAGGTTGATTTCTATATTTGGAACGGCATATAAATCACCAATCATGTACAGTTATGTTTAATAAATGACTAGTTTAAACACGACTACAATTTAACTGGGCCTTATGGAAGTATTACGTAACTCAGTGTTTCGAAATTCTTGACGGATATTTTTTTGATGGGCCTTGTAACGCAATAGGCTGGAGAATTGGACTGTTCTTCGAGCTTCATTCTGTCGAATATATCAAGCCAAATATAAGCAAATGCGTTTACCCCGATTAAGCTATATTATTTTAATATTTATCAATTTGATAAACCAACACGGTAAACAGAGATTATATATTGGGCGACGCGAATACAATGCAGGGTCGTTGAACCTCCTCCTCCCTCTTAATGCCCTTAGTTGCCTGCCCTTAACTGTAAGGTGTCACGCAGCCAAGGAAATTGGCAACACCTTGATCGCCTCCTAGGCCTGGGATCGATTTCGGCAAATTGTGGAAGCCTTTAAATTTACCGAAATTCCACGTTTTAGAAGTTTGTAGCGCATGTAGCACACGGTTCACTGGTCTGTGCGTCAACCATCGTAATGTCTGTCCGTTCGCTTAGATGAGTGGACAAAATACTTGTCATCACGAGCGTCGATATTCTCCCGACATTTTCTAACGTGGCATTACAGCCCACATACGCTTCCAATGGAATTCATGGCAAATCGAAATAAACTAGTCTAACCTGTACGCCAGACTTGCATAAATTAGGCGCGCTCTTGTTTCAAGGCTGTCGCGCGTTTTTGTGCAAGCGTTTTGACAAATTGACGCATATTTAACATTATTGAAAATACGATTCATTTACTGCGTAAATATACAAATGTAATTCATGTTCTGTAATATGCCTTCAATGCAGCGTTCACGAATTGCGGTTCGTTATTTCTTGTTTGAACTAAGACTTCGTTCGACCGTCCTAGAGGTGCGCACAGACGAAATTGATCCGTTCCTGTCGCAACAGACCGCAAACGCTGGGCATAACAGCCCGACTAGTGACGCACGTTACCCATGTAAAATCCGCGTCCGGTAGTGACGTTCAGTGCTGTCACAATTATTAGGATCGAATGACAAGCGTTTCGTGTACCAGTAATTCCGAGTCAATCTTCTCGAGTCTTATCAGCGTTTTAATTATTATCGTTATCGTTTATTTTAATTTTTAGCGTTCTTATATCGTTTAAACTTTATCCTGACTAAACGTTATCTCGGGCTAAACATTAGTGGTCTCCCCAACATCGAGAAGACATTAAGACTATTTTTGGACTCAACAGTATTATTACCTTCGACATTAGTTCCTGTAAACTTTTATCATTGTTTAAAACGATGTAGCAACGACAGGATAAGGCTCTAAACATGTTACATTTGTTGTTAAAAAAGAACAGTCGCGAAACTACTGCTGTATTAAATGAAAGGGTATTGCTCCTTATTTTCTTCTTCGTAATAAATATAATTACCAACTTTCCTAGGGGGTTCATTGACGCTTCGAATTGGCGCAAACGTTTACGACCGGAATACCTGGTCACGTTCCGTCGGGAGCACGTTTTCTTCCAGTTCGGTACTTAAGTCTTTGGTTCGGCTGCGGATTTGTGTCTGATGAGGCCATGTCTAGGGCTTCCTCCGCGGGATTCCCTCCTGGTCTCATTATTCGACCTTTATCGCGTTCCGTCGTGACGTTCTGCCCCCTTATCCGTCGCAGATTGTGTTGTAATTTTTAACTTTATATCGAACACTTCCGTTTTCTTCATATTTTTTAAAAAAAACCTCGCGTAGTATACCGCCTGGGCTTTCCTAACTATTCCTACTATACAGTAGTTATAGTTTTATATTTCTTATTATTACTCCCATTAAAAGGGAATAATTAAATTAGATTATACGTAAAGATATAATTATATTAGAATATGCCTGTGTGAGAGACGGGGCAGTTGTCTGTTCGCAATGGGATTGGCGCAGTTAGGTACGGCGGCGGCCACAAGGGGACAGTGCACCTGACAGGGGTCCCGCTTCCAGGAAAGGTCTTGGAACGGGTCCAGAATTTCGCTAGTGAAAACACTCGGTCCGAGTACCGCTCATTATGCCGGTTACTCATTTAGAATAAACCCGGCCAGGTTCGGAGAAATACCGCCCGCGTCTCATGCGACACGCCTTAAGGAGATATTTTCTGTAGATCCATCTTGTAACCCCCGAGTTCTACAGTTTGACTCCGCTATACACTTAAGCAATTGTTCAAAATTTAGTCCCCCGCGTCTCGCCTTATTAATTTGAGTCATAAGTTAAAAGTAAATGTTTTTATTCACTGCTAATCACATTCTCGAATAGGACTACTGCCAAACACCTCCAATACTACACCAGATAACGGCTCTAGAATTACAACTTAAAAGTGTATTGTGGATGACGAGTCACGTATTGATACTGTCCCGGTTAATGTTCCTCGAGTACTGTTACTCACGGCATTTATTGCCTGCCACTCATGAGAATCGGTTATGTCACTCCGGTGGAGAGGAGGCCTTCGCGGTAAATAACGTTTTCAATTCCTTCGGCCGCTGCCAACGTAATAAGAACTGGTGCGGACACACGCCCATCAGTTTCGCAGAGGGACCTTGATCCGCATTGGCTCTCTCTCGGATTTCACACTTGCACTGCGTGGCGAATATTTTCGTTCCCCTTTTCCCCGGCCGGAGCTCTGTTCACTAGCTGTTTTCACTTTCTAAAACCGCCGAGTCTCCTTTGCCTAGACAATTTTCGATATTGCATTTTTCGCAAAATTATAGTAACCACCTTTCTGGTCCTATCTCTCCCTGATATGGCGTCGCAAGAGGATCGATGTATAGAATGTAATCATGCAAGCAAGAAAGACTTTACGGAAAAAGTTGACTGAACTTATTATAACTGAAAATATAATTTGGAATTATTTGAGACCAAATTTGCTATTGAAAGAAAAGTTAGTCCACCACTAGAGATCGGGGTCTGCGTTAGTTCAGATGATAAGTCAAGATCTGGTTCCAAACACCAGGGAGATACCTATGTTGCGTTTGTTTCTTATTGGATTTTAAGTTGTCACTATTTGCGTAAATAACGGTACAGTATATAACGGCACAACCGATTCCGTAGTGGTATTGCTTCTGTCGGCAATTAGCATTATTACGGAGTAACGGAAAGGAGATTCTCAATTGACGTATGTAAGAGTACTAAACAAAAACATCCCCTACTTCAAACCGAATAGGGTCTGGGGCTGACCGACAAGAAATACTAAATACAAACGAATGGAAAATAAAGTGTTTTTTCGAATATGAACATATTGCAAACCGACTATTTATATATTCCCAGTTTCCACTTTAACTGTATACTTGAACGATTACAGTTATATAATAATTGTTCATACGTTATATAATAATGGAAACATTTCTACGTCGTCGTCCCCCCGCCTGGATATGGCCTTGATGGAACTTCCAGCCTTATTTTCCCAGACGACATGACATCTGTCTCGCTTCCAATGATGTTCGCCCTCCAATCTACCGACAAAGCTCAGCAGTATAGTTAGTTAGCGTCATCCAATTCGGTTTTTTTAGACTCTGAATTAAGCCTATTTACATCCAGGCGACAAACTTTTATCTGCTAAATAATATAAACGTTTATCTGCTAAATAATATAAACGTTTATCTGCTAAATAAACCTTTAACTGTTAACTTATGTAATTTTATGATTGTTATATCCATGTTTTACAACATTTAACATTTATTCTTAAATATTGCGTAACATTATAAATTCTATACTTTTTCTCAGTATCACATATTGGTCTTCAGGCATTAGTTGTTTATGCAGCGGTACGGACCACCGCCATTCGTTCATATATTATGCCAAGCTTTCGTCTTCATCGAGAGGAATAGGAATATCACATCTGTAGGAATTTTGCGTATGTTGAGGTCCCTATATCCGACCCACTACACTGTTTACAAGATTACGATTCTGTATTATTTACTATCCGAACTCCACTAAAGAGGGTAGCCGGAACAAGTTTAGCTTGGAGTCAAACAAGTAAAATGATGCGGAGAATTGCACCAGGGATGAAAATTGTAGTAATTTAATGTTAATAATTCGTAATATTAAACCCAATTTTGAATATTTAAAAAAACAGACTCCTCGTATATTAGAGTGTTTTCCATTATTATTTTACTTGCTTAATATTCTTTAAATGGTCATTTTAGGGTAATAGCTTTACGCGAGGCAAATACCATTTGTCCGCGCAAATAGCTTTTTAATACTCATTTATATTTAAACGCTATTCCTAGGCAAGTAGTATTGGATTCAGTATTCCAATATTCAAATAATATTCCTAGGCATCCTGTTAGAAGATCAGCAATAATGATTATAAAAAAACAAAACTGTGGCTATTACAATGTCCCTACAAAGCCGGTCTCTTTCTCTACAAAAGATGTATTATAAGTTGGTGTATACAAAAAAATAATGGGGGTCATTGCCGATCGCATTATCGGGGGCGGCTCAACTCCCCGTATCTGCGAGACACGTCGAAAATTGCCGCTTCTTGCGACAATTTCCCACCCGGACGCTATTGTACCCCGCGTGGGCGCAGTAAATCTTCCCAACGGTCTGGGAACGGTGGCCTCGGCCTACGGGCGAGGCGAAGTCACGGGGTAGCGTTTGGAAGTCGGGCACGCGTATGCCGGGGACAAAAGAGGCTCATGACAATGCCAGAGTGCGGGGTGGGGTTGGGGTGATGAACAGACGGGAAACAGAGGGGCCACGCGACCCCATACACTGCATATTTGCACTTGGAGTGGAACACGTGTTCTGCTCAGGCTTATAACCCGTGCCCGGCCCCCATTCATCCCGCCCCATCCATTTGGCAGACCTCCGTACATCCTGCATCCATCAATGGATTGCCCGGAGATTTCGGTCTCTTGTTTTATTTAAATCTTAACTTTTTTTAGTCTAGAATACCTGTTTTTTGGTCTGCGAGGGGTTAGAATACCGTAGATTTCGTGTGTTTCTGTTTCCTCTCTGGTCACAACTATTAGGTTCTGACTTCCAAATATATAACAGGAAACCTATCTGGTATTGTGTATTTACGATCATAAAAGTGTTCATGTTGATCCTAAATTTATTGAAAAAAGTTTATTTTTAGTAATCTAGTTAATCGGTGCAAGTGCACCCAACGAACTTTAGTTAAGTACATTTCCGCACCACCCTCAGGGGGAGCTAGTTTCACAAAAATCGTTCGTTAAGTGCACTGGTTTAATATCAATGTTTTAATAATTAAATACATACCGAATATCGCAGTAATTGCAACTGATTTAAATATATTTAAATCTATATACCGGTATTTCTACACTGTCATCACCTTCTTCCGTTAATAAGCGATAGGTACTATCGCAATTTGTGTAGTTAAATATCCCAAACCTATTTTCAAACGGATTTTGACCTCAAGTGACAAGTGTTTAGGCGCACATTCCTGTAACTCTTATGTACTAAACATAGTGAACAAATAGAAGGTCAAAAAATGTAGAGCGTGTGCTGACCTGAAGCGTGCCTATCGACAAAGAACCGACAATCGAAATCCTCTTGCAAATAGGGCATTTAGTTCGGTAAACCCGAATTCCCTTGTAGGTTGCTACGAATTATCGTTTGAAAAAGAACTTGTACTTTATTATAAAATTATGTTCATAATATTTCATAGGACTGGAAATTGTAGTATGGTAAAATTAGGGGCATGAAGGAGGGACTATGATGTTTTAATAATCTTATCGTTAAGAAGAGACGACAACTCGTGCTTGTATGCGATATTATATCAGGAAATTCTTAATCGAACGGTACGCGATGAATCATAATAATTATTCATTCGTGGTACAGGAACGATACCTTTCATTTATTGTTTTCTTAGAAACGTGTAAAAAATTTCTTTTTCGGAAAAACCTATTGACCTGCATTATGTAATAAACTATTTCAGAAGATTTATCCATCACCCAAAATAAATTGGGTAAATTCGGTATTTATATAAACACGAAATAAATGTGAGACAGTTCGGTTGATCAGGGTCAACTCGTTATCGTGCTACATCGGTGTAAGTCACCGTAAAGGTACTTACCGATATGCATATACAGTGTCTGAGATGAAATTAAAATAGATAAAAAAAAACCACGCCAACAATGTGTTAATAAGTTTTGATGCGATCGTTGAAATATTTTTCTTATAAATGAATTCATCATAGGAGCCAGAGTGTTACGTTACTGCTTGCTGCATTATTCAAAAAAACCAGCGCTTCGAAGGACACCACCATCCACTTCTTGTTTACCGGCGGTCGAACGGGGCTCTTAGATAATACTCGCCAAAGGCTAAGTGCAAGTTTGTTTTTTCTTACTCTCGACTGTTACCCTGAACTCTTTTGCGCTGTTGTCCGAGCTACGAATATTGAAATATGCGAGCCGGCGTTGGGGCCACCGAGATAAGGCCGGACTTAGTTTAGGGACCGTTATTTTCTCATTTTATCCCTAATACTTTCACGATTTCGCCGGTTCGGGCCGTGAAGTGGGCTCCGACTCGCGAACACCTGGATAGGTTATCAGACGGCTGTCGCACCGGGCGGAATCGCAATTAGTTTTGGAGTCGGGTCGGCGCCAGAATCCGGTTCCCGAACACCTGTCCTCACAGATTTCAGATCATCATTATATCCCGGGGCAGATGGCTGAGACACACAACTCTTCGCTTGCTCGTAATATCGGTGCTACCGACCACCTTATTCGTTTCAAACTATAACGCGGCAGAGACATTCTTCTCTGTAACGAGAACTTCAGATCATGTTTCGTGTGCTTTCGTATTTATTTCGAGCTGTTACACTCTAGCTGCGGACTTTAGTGTAACTAAAACGACGACCGTAGTGACACAAACGACAAGAATGTACGTTTTACATTTGAAATAATCCGTCCAAGACTGTCATTTATTTCCCCCTGTTGGCTTCCTCTTGGACGTTTTGACGATCTGGAAACGGCCCAAACAAACCTTCTGCGGTATTTCCGTTTTTCGAAGAACGGTGACGGAATCGTCGTAGGTGTACTGCACACGACGAAGTGAGACCGGGAATCTACGCCCCTTATAAAAAGTTATCATTGACCCTACTCACGAATAAACTTTCCGAACCAGTATAATCATTCAACTTGCTTAATAATGCAAAGCAAATCTGCCAATTATTGTTACGAGGACGGTTTAAAATAGTAACGCCCGTCTTCCCAGCTGGATGGATGCTTGGAATCTCCTGGATTTCGTGAATCGCCGGGTATTCGCCTCCTTTAATTCCGCCTCCGGGCGTTGTCAGGGATGGACGAAATTAAAAAAGAAATTGTGCCTTAAATTAAGTTGACCCCGTTCCCCCCCTCGGCCAGGAATCCACCTCCAGGATTGCAGATACACTCTTCTCTAATTTCGGCGTTTGCTACTTTGTACTACTGCTGGCTAGCCCAAAAAATTTCAATTTAAATTTTCAAAAATATTATTGACAAGTTTTCGGTATGGAAGCCATTCGCATACATTATCAGTGGGCAATTCGTATCTGACATTTTTATTGGAGATATATAATTCTATGGAAAATATTCTCTTCTAATTAAGTATTAATTGAAAACAATTAAAGGTCGGTTAAATTATCGCGCTTGGAGTAAAACAATATTTTTTCATTCTATTGTCACAACTGTAAAATACAATAAAGCCGTCGTAAGAGACTGATGAATATTTTCAAGGTTTCTGTGGATTTTCATGTAAACTACTCATTGTACGTAATTTGTAAATACCTGAGTCTATAACACTATAATAGATTAATATAAATACCATACCATCCATACAAACAATCGAGAAAATATTTCTTCTATTTTGTTTCATGCCATTCTGTTTGGCTTGTTCTAAAGCTTCGTCTAAGGATCGTTAACCTTGACTTCTAAATATTTGAAGACTCCAAGGCACGTCTAAGGAAGTAGGATTTCCAATGATAATACCACATACGGCTAGTTTTAACTATTGTCAACTGTATGTTCTTGTTTAATAAACTGGTTGTCAGTGAATGGCTTGATACGTAAAAAAACTAAGGCCTGTTTAGTTCGTAATTTTTATTTAGCTCTCAGTAATTCAGGAGTACTAAACATTACATTATATTAATTTGTAAATAAACTCTAGAGTCTTATTTGAGACCTCGCTACTGCAGCCTTATCTGTATGATTACAATTTTATTACGTCAGAAATATTTCTTGATTGAAGAAACCAAATCGTCGTTGAATTCCGTTACGTAAAATAATGTTTCATTGACCCATTTCTTAAATCCGGACGGCGGTTAGGCTGCAATGTCCCACGTGTTTTGACCGTCTTCCATCCGCGGGGCGGAAACTTCCGGATTCGCCCCTCCCCCCCCCCTCGGGTTATCTTCTCATAACAAGGGTTATCTTGTGACGAGGTCGGACTGGCTATGGGGGGGTGGGGGTTTGTTCTTCGATAACGGAGCTGACCTCTGTAAACCGACTAGGAATATGTTGACGAGTGGGGGCGCATTTCAAGTGATAAAACTGAACGCTGTTTGTGCGTGTCCTACAGAGCCTCCGGACCCGATAGCTAACTGTTCATTGGTGCTACCCTAACTGTACCGTTAAATGAATAACCGACGAGATATCGAAACTATCTCCGGCACTCTTCAGGGCTGTTTGATCCGCGGCCTGGGAGGATAACAGAGTTTACGGTATCGGAGATTCATAAACAATGCGTCAAGACGTCGGATAAATATTTAGGGATCTGAAGTTTCAGACCTCAATTCTGAAACGCTTACTGGTCTGGAACCAGACATGGGTCAGCATGTGGTCATTTTAATAGGTTAGTGAATATCAGCTGCAGCATATATTGTATATACGGACACCAATTGGTTCTTCTGGAATTCTAAAAGCGTATTTCTAAAATATGTGTACCTTCCGATTTATCGGAACTGAAGGGGTTCATAAATAGGACTCATTATGCACAACTCTAGTTGTACTCGGTAGAATTATAATTCGACTTTCAAATTTGCGGCAGAAACATTTTTGTATGGGATGAAAACAGGAGGGAGGTGAACGGTTGAGAGGGGGTCGTATGGTGGCCGATAACCGTTGCTAGAAATTAATTTTAGCGTCGGTTCCTCCCCGCCCGGCCTTGTCCCAGGGAGTCAACATCCTCACCGGCCCCTGATGTCCTTGCCACTGGCATTTCGGAGAGGTGGGAGTTTCTATGGCCTCTATCTCCTATTTTATTTTTTGGTTCGATCCCGATTGCGTCATATTTTTTCCTCCATATCCCGCTAGGGGACGGTGCTAAACTAACCGTTGGGGTTTTTACCTGACGCGGTGATCCCCACATATCGGGAATACAAAGTCGGGGAAATTTTGGCAACATTAAGACCGATACCTTAGTTGTATATAGAATGTTATTTTTCTTGGAATTTCAATTGGGTATTTCAAACAACTCGCTCGGCATTCTCTGCTTGTCGCGTTTGGGTTTTACCTGAGAATACCCAATATTCCGAATATCCGTACATTTATTAATCATATTAATTTATTAATATATACATATCTATCATTTATTAATATATTCTGTGTAGGGTACATATTTCCAAATCGTTAATCATTTGAAAAACTAATATACAATATGACGAGTCATGTATTTTATAGCCAGGTTGTTACATACGAATGAAAAATAATCACAACAGGATGAATAATATGATCCATTTAAATAAATATCCCCGAATAAAATTAAAATAAATAATTAATAGTACAATTAAATATTGAAAAACACAGGAACCTGAAGGAACTCTGTAATATATCAAAAAATCTTCGGTAAATCAACAAATTAGTTTCCAGTTTTTCTCATTGTAATTATACGTTGAGTAGTGATTCATACGCCTGTATTATTAAATGCGTTAAATAGTAGAAGGTATTATTATTCTAAGTGTACTCATTTGAAACATAAGACCGGGAATTATAAATGTACATAAGGCAATGAATATGTAAAATAATGTATACAAATGAACCGATTTAAATTAGATAACGTTTTAATTGTTTTTTTATCTGGTGGGAAAAGCGATTACGGCCATCCTTATTATTTTGAAGACGATTTCTTCTCCCTCGTAACATCCGAACCGAATTTGATGAAAAACCCTTTCGTGTTTCCTCGCTTTATAATCTCCTCGGAGTCCACATTTTAATCGTCAGCAATTGGTGGTAATTGGAGTGATTTAAGAGTAGGTCCGTTTAATTGACCGATTTGGCTTGGTCTCGTATTGAGAGACAAGACACCAATTAGAGGGGGAAAGTCCGATTGAAACATTCAACGAACACGATTTCATTTGGTTTCTATTGGGCTGGATACAAGACTGCATTTTTTACTCCTTTCCTCCAAACGATATATTCTAAAAACGTTTCCGTATAATGTAGGGAGAAATAAAAAAAAATTGTACATCAGCTGGACAGAGAAGCGCCTGTAAAACGACAGATTTTGCCCCGATGGTGCGCGTCAATGTCAAAGTAACAGTCGCATGATTTCGAAACACACAGTTCCTATTGACGTAGTTCACTGACGGGCCAAATATTTACATTGAATTTAGTGGTACAAACTGTAGTCTGTTTACGTCAGCCGACTCGCAAATTGGGGCTGTTCGTTTTACCATTTGTCTCGTATTATCGTTTTCAATTTTTAATTTATCTCTCCGTTAAACGGCCCATACGCTTAAATTGTACCCGGTGGTAAATGCTTTTATGCACAACTGTGTTTGTTTACTGTACTGAAGTGAACCGCTACGGTCCCATCATCCGCAGTTCTTCGCACGTGCCGATTTCTCCACTATCCAGTCCAACTCTGGTCGTAGAAGAGCCTCCTGAAAACACCTTTCCCTATTTTATGGGCGCCATTACGGTATGCGGTCTATTCCGACGATCTTCATAACGCCGAGTTTAATTTATTTTTAGCAAATCCAGGATAGAAAAGGAAAAATATTTTAGCCGGGTATTTTGTTAACACATTCCTGTCATTTTTTCTGAAGATGCAATCCTTCGGAAAATGTAATCAGGAAATCATACTGCGGAAGTTCAGATCGAATGAAAAGCCGGTTACCTCGGAAATCGAATGCGCCAGCTATTAAATATTATACATCAGCCCGGCATTAATAAGCATGGCACAACAGAACAAGCAGGTGGTAATAATCTTAAACATTTTTCAACCTTTCAAAACAAAGTCATATACCTTCAACTTCAGTTATAAATATTTTTGCATAACATATAGTAAATATTATAACGCTTTATATCGCTGGCCTATATTACAGGAATGATTTCTTATACATGGTACAGAATTTGGAATCTTTGTAAGCGTTTTACCTATTTTAACCTTCAAGCTCGATGTACTTTCGCGGCCACTCCTTCGTCAAGCGTTAATATTTATTTCTGCGTCGTATTCTTGGAGCTAGGCGTGTGTAAATCCGATAACCGGCGGGGTCGTATATTTCACGGTCTACTTGGCGGCAGACTTGGCCAGCGTGACTGTCCGCCCTGATGGGGGGATCGGGGAACACCCGATATGCCGCAAGCCGGACTGAAATCTGACGCTCTACTCTCTACGCTCGATCAGCTGGCCGCGGTCCTCCCCGCCTGTTTGGCCACAGCTGATCTGTTCAAGTGAAACATGGCGGACATTTCATGACCGAGGCGGAGAGTTCTCAAATCCTCGGCGGGAAACATGAACCGGATCTCGAGGAGATGACGCGAGGTAGGTGAATTCCGCGCGAGGGGCTTTCCCCCGCGCCACACGCGCCCCTAAATTGAGCGTTAAATAAACATTTTTTTAAGAAAGCACCCCGAGTTTCACGTCGCGTGTGTTAAACGGCGTTCTGACCTGATAACACGTAGCGCGACTAATTGGGATTGAGTGAAAAATGCCTGTCGGGAACGATATCGCGTTTCTATCCTTCGCCATGTTCTTAGAGTCCATCTTTCGTGGACGGAAATATCCTCCTTTTCAATATTTATTTCTGTCCATTCGCTAGCTTTTTGGCACATAGAAGGGCTCTCCCAGTAGAGCCATTATATATATCGCCCTATATACTTCGTCGACTAACCTCCATAGCTAGGTCTCTTCGATCCCGATCGCTGTAGGTTGTACTCCCGCAGGAAAGAACTATAATACACGCGGCAATGAATCGCACGCGGGTCTGGTTTTCCCAGATTTCCTGTCAGCCCGTTAGGATTCGACCTTTCGTAGCGAATGACTAGGCGTTACAACTCACCATTGTTTTCCGTTTATGACCGCATATAACCGTCGGGAAGCGAATAAGCTCACCAAGACTGATAATTTCCTTGCTTCTACTGCTAGACTGTGCCGCCGTATCCTGTTAGCAGTAATATAAGTGCACTGTTATTGCCTACTTAGACAATCTATTAGAGGGTACCTTACACGCTGTAGCTCACTGTAACTGATACCTGACAGACGGTGATTAACCACTTTTAGTAACTGTGATGATTATTTATCTACTTAAAATATTATTAGGTATTTTTAATTTATAATAAATCACTTCTCTGTTCTGGTTCTTTTATTAAAGCTCGGATATTCACTATGTATTAGCAAGTAAATCTCCCACAACAAGTTGTATCCAGCGTGTTTGAGCTGTGAAAAATAACCCCTTTAAATCTCGATTCTCCGCGCCAAATTCTATTTTCGCTTCGTGAATTGGCATAGTTTCATTAGAAAATGAAACATGTTGGTTGGTACACTTCCGCGGGGATACTCAGAACCCGAAGGGGGAGCGAGCCGTGTTGTTTGGTCGGAAGTGGCGTCCCCCGTTTAGACTGGACTCGGAATTTGGCCGCTCTTCACGTTACTCGGCGTTGGTCTTTTTTTTCTCTGAACTGTTTGGCACGCGGTTTTATGAATGAACACCCGTTCTAAGCCCGCCGTTTCAGCATAACCCGATGATTTTTCCTTTCCCCCGAAGACAGTGTCGGAAATAATAAGTCCGGAAAATTCCGAAGAATGATAAACATCAATTATCTACGACTAAATTAAATTCGATTAAATACGACCAGATGCGTATAAGGCAGTAGCGACAAACAGGATTAGCGATCTTTCGGTGTACAGAAATACTTTGATTAACGAAACTGCGAGCAACGAATTTGGGGAACCTATTCAATATTGTCCTTACAACGTTGATGGGCTCGTAGCTCTTATGATGGCCGTTCTTACTCCTTTTGTTTGTACACTATATCGTCCGAGCCTGTACTGTCGAAGAAGCCTTATAACTAATTTAACGCGAAAAATCCCCGAAATAATCTATTTTGATTTTGATGGGCACCGAAACTTAAACGCGTCCAGGGATCCTTCCAACGCGGATAAGTCGAAAAAATATTTCAAGGTTTACATTGGGTTCAAATTATTGTTACTACCAAATTGTTGAGACCTACGAACTAATGACGGTTGTGTCTAATTGGTTTTAATACGCGGAGTTAATGTTGGAGTTTTGAAGGAGAGATGGGTAGAAATTGTCCGGGGGTTACATAAGGAAGGTATCCATCCAGCTGATGGGGGCTGTCGGTGATGGTGGGGGCGTGACGTCAGTTGGTCGGCCTCATGCTCGGCTCGACCTCTCCAGCCAGTCGCTCCTCCAACATCCTGCCGTCTAGACCGACCCTCCGGTTCTCTCACGGCATCGCTTCGGTTTGGATATGGCCGCTTGTTCCCTACTCTCAGCCCCACTCAGTGTAAGCATTATTCAATTTAAATAACCCGGTTATCAGCCTAGTTTGTAGTGTCAATTCGAACCAATTCTTCATTGTCCGGGAGTTTGTTGCAACGAATTCACTGTGAACTTCGCTCGTCCGTGTCTCTAGCTGCGTTAAGTTATTCGCCTTACAATGGTACGTATTCTCGACCCGATCATTATGCCTGTGTGTTTACCCGAGTTTGGTTGAGCGGACTCGCTCCACCGCTCCTTTCCTCTTGCGGATAGAGTGTTTCTTTTTCTGAAAAATGTTGCTTGGGCATGTTCGTTTTTCGGCTCTATTAGTGCGACGGAAATCCCTATCGACTACTTGGGCCACCTGTGCGGTTTAGGGCACAAGTACCTACAGGTACGAGTCCTCCGGGCGCGAGGGTCTTCCCACCGCCGCCTCTTGTTCCCCTACCGTATTGTGTACCTGTAAGAGCGCTTACCTGTTACAGGGTCTTTCACTCAATTTTTTTGCCGTACTTTTCTGTTGGAACCAACTCCTGTTATTTATAAAGGGTCGAACTCGAGGTATTGCCGCGGAGCTTCTACGATACCGACACGATTTTTGGCTTAGTTTCAGTCCCTGTGATTTTCCGTTTTTCTAAGTCCGACTTGTTGGCACGACGGTGATAAATATAAATTTTCTCCGACCGACGAATTAAACCTCCACTAGCGTTCAGCGAGCACAGTAGTATATGCCAGAAGGGGATTGGATTTCTGTTTGTGTTCATTTCCTACGACTATTTCGTCAATAGCTTTTCCAAATAACGGCGAAGGATAAACCCGAATGAAAATTATATGTTGCATGCACGTTCGTACTTATCTCGGCACGTTTTTCTTTGTTTAATTTCATTGTTCTAAATCGTAAAACGTTTTATTGCATCGAACCTAAAAATTATTCACAGAGAAGTCTATTCGTTTTACATAGATAATTTTTTCCCTGAACCGGGTTTCTAATTTTATGAAATTTCCTTGTTCCTCTCTATTTAGAAAATATGCCATCCCTCACCCCACATTTAGGCCCCTTATTGTATTTGGCTTTTGTTTGCTCGTCGTAAGGGACAGACCTAGTGTTCCCCTTATACCTGATTCTGTCGTCCTCTGCTACCTGATCCGAAACGCGCCACTCCATAATATTCAAAGTGGAATTTGATTTATGGTAGTGGTGGGCCGTACTTTTCATTATTTAATTCTCGAGTATTATGGGTTAATTTGGGGCGATATCAGCTAGGACGAGAGGCGCGTCGGTCCGGTTCAGTCTGGATTGGGGGCCGAAATGCAGCTGGGTGTCTTGTCCAGCCCGTGTCCTTGTTGGCCAGTTCGGTTCTTACAAGTTTCGTAATCGACTCTTTGAAAATCCCTCTTTACCGTGGTCGAAGAATATAGTCATCGGACTTTTGGTTCGGATAAAGTAAGCCGTGTTATTATTTCTTCCAATTGGCGTTAATTAGGACGTTAGCCTTGTATACCGATTAGAAGGGTTCCGAAATTTGGATACGGAATTTCCAAATGGTTTACGATGGCTCCGGGTTTGGTGTATTTATCAGGGGTGATTGTTGGTGGGCCGCCCCTGCACCGTGGCTTCTTACTCTTAACAAAACTAAGGAAGGTGGCCTTTCCCCCGGCCCCATTGTTGTGCCGCTTAACAGGACGGCACGACAATGACCCGCATCCGTGAAATCCCGTCTGGACGCGGCCCTCCAGTCCCAGTCTCTTACGGGCCTACCTGTTGCGCCAACACCCCCGTCCCCCGCCCCCTTTTATTCTACAATATACCCTGTCGCCTGTCCAATAACTGACACAATAAAGAGCGATGGATATTTTCACTTTGCAACTTTTATGAGGAAATTTATTGCTCGGTCAATCGTATAACGCCATCGTCTCTGAACAATAGATTCCTACTCCCTACGGCATCATTAGCCTTCTTCTTCTTATCCGTCATGTACAAAGTCCATTGCTACATTTTTCAGAGTAGCCAACAGTGGAGTGTACACATACACCTATGCACCTGGGTCCGAACTCTACTTTTTTGTCTGCAGTAATAATCTTAACTACTTAGCTGGCCACTTAAGTCTCTATGAAATAGGCAGTATCGGTTAATCGTAATTCTTGCACGTCCCACTAATGTAATATCGTAACGGTGCAGTCCGTTTTGCCTTTGTGAAATTGAAGAGGGATGATAGTGCTAGAAGCAAACGGGCATATTTGAACGGGTATTGTTTGCTCGTAATTCGACCTCGTATTGTACACCGCGTTCTTACTTCAGGTTATTTATTACCTTGGAATTGTAATCGTGTATAAGTGAGGGCATTAGTATTGTGGCGGAGAGCGCTTCGAGGCAAGGGTTAACGTACCACGTTACGGTTATTCTATTCGGTCGGAAATATTAACAGCGGGTTACGCCAGCCAGCGGTTTCCGAGGCCCCACACGCCCGATGGGTCATTTCCGATGGTCTTCCTGTTATTTTCCATCGCGATGGCCGATAGAGAGGTTATTGTGTCCGTTTCGATGCAAAAAGATTAGCGTATTCCCGGTCTGTTATGAGTGGAACCAACGGAAGACGCGGTTTATTGAACTTGGCTGCCGAAGGCCGATCCCCCGTTCTGTGAGAACGAGCTTTCTTCTTTTTGCGTTCCTTTGTCCGTTCAAAAAGGCTCTGGCGCAAGAACCTTCCGCTCCGTCCAAAAAAACTCTAGATTAATACCTGCACGTCACGTACGCTCCTTTTGAAAGCTCCAATTTCGACAGTATAAAGCTTTATCGGTCCGGCTGTCGTATGTAACCTTGAGCCGGACACGTGTTGACGAGGACCAGCGTTTTTGTTCGGTTTCGATTTCTACCGTAACTTTCTACCACCTCCGTTATTCAATTACCGATACATACGATTATAGAGGTGTAATATATTATCGCTGACCTTATCTTACTTGCGTAATAACTCCCGCCAAGAAAAATTCCCTTCATTCTTTGGCTTACAGTTGTGGCACCAGTGCATTTTCAAACTAATTTGATTCGACTGCAGGTGCGTTTTGATCCTAAGTCTGGATATCGTGGCCCATTGTGGCATATTTGTATATGCTATAAATGTGATGATGACTCCAAACATGAGTATGGTAATGGTTGAGTTGAGGAGTGCGGACGGCTGGTCGGGTGTTACCTAACCGCCGGGCTGTCGGAGCCGCCGTAATAACCCAGTTTCCTTCCAATATACACCAGTTGGAAAGTAGTCCTGGACGGCGATCCTTTTGGAGCTCTCGCTCTGGCCGGGCCAGCCTCCTTTATTGCACTCTCCTTACACAATCCCGGTCTCCCACTGTCCCCGGATGAGCGGGCCACTCAAACCGCCCTTTTTGAACGACCTTTATTATTCCACACTTCCTTTACGTCCTGTCTATCTGTTAACAGTCATAAATTTCCCATAACGAACGTTAACGTGACATTTAACTTTTATTGGACAGTGAATAAGAAAACTGGATGATTAATTACTCATCCTTGCAATTCATCATCGAAAAATGTTTGACTTATATTTTATACCGATACTTTTCTCCATAAAAATAGACCATTACATAATTCCTAACATAGTTGTGCTTCTGATAATTTACACCAATAACGGAAATATACGAAAATTGTTATAAGACAGTTTTCTGTATTTCATGTTCAGTGCTGTTTTAGAAATGATCGTTTTGCTCTGTACGCAGACGTCGTTTCAGCGTATCACTCTTTTCGTCCAATATAATTTTCTCTCGTATCGAGTGATTTTGTACGTACCTACAGAGACGATACCCTACAACCACTAGGGTTTATAGATTGAAATATACACTCTCTTACGTGTTCTCCAAAAATAGTCGCTATGCTACTATGTAAATAAGTGCAACAAACATGTTCCTCAGAACTGAATTCAGATGAAGAGGAATTTCTAATGTAGCGAATAATTTTTCCAGCGCTGTAATGAGCGGAGTCGGTTGCATTTTCTCGTTAAATGCTTATCCAATTAGGGTGGATTGTTTTCTGCGGCGGATCCGGGATATTGTCTCCGGGAATTGTTTCGTGCAGACATGTCCCGGGAACAAACGACCTGTTTATAACTTTTAGTTAACAAAGCGTTCTAGCTCTTGGGCCTAGGACTAGCTGGAAATTTAATTTGAGGCCTCCTCAAATTGCTACACTCGTATTTCGACTGGGTGCAGTTTTCAAATCGCCTTTCGGATCGCGTTCTAGACTTGACCCGTTACTCGTTTCTACTTCCGATTCTAATCCTAGTGGGTCGTTGTTCGCGTTTATTTTTTACTTCTGTTTTGGCGGAAGAAATAAGATAAATTCCGGCCCGCGATATTTACCGGATGGAGTGTCCTAGCGGAAAAAGAAACGGTTTACGTCGTAGCGCTGCTAGCAAAACGGCGTGCATCGTGGACCGGTTTAGGAGCGACCTACTATCTTTCATCCCATTTCATCCCACGGCTACTGAATTTTAATATTTCAATCTTCGCTCCCCAACATAAGCTTCTTTTTTCAAATTTTATTTAGCAACTATAATATTTGTGTCTTATATGGAAGAGTACTTGTAATGGTTATATCGGCTGAACGGATATATCGAATTAATTTGCAAATATCCTACGTAATCCGTTTGTTTTGTGTGTACGTCGCATTTGACGTATATTTCTATATTTCTGACAGATATTTCTACTTTAAAACGCCTTGAGTGAACTCTGCGGTTGTTTAACGACTGTCCACTAAAACCAAAACCGTGTATTGGCTATCTATCCTGCCCGAAAGTTATTTTTGAGTCGGGTAGTTTGGCGGTCCCAAGGGAGCCCCCTCACGGCCGATAGTCCTGGGAAACAGTCTTGTTGTGGGGTGGTTGAGGTGTGGGGCGCAATTCGAGAACCAGACTATTGCTTCCGGTAGTGTGTTTTTTGTGCCCCGAGTGGGAGTCAGCGCTGTGAGAAACACACCTGCCGTAGACCGACCACCGCCCCTACGATTAACGGACCATATGGCGGCCCTCACCGATATATCTGGGCCCCTTTTCTTCCATAATTTTGAGCAGTTGAAAACTCTGTCTCATATTTTACACATGAAATCTCTGCCGTGTGAATTACCCTGTAATCGGTATAGATAAGTGCAATAATTGTTGCAACGACATGTCCGCTAAGACCTTAAAACGAATCGTTTTGAATATCAAACGGCGACGGACATATAAAGAATTGGGGTCAAATAATCCCGCTGAAACATGTAAACAAGCTTTTAATAAGGCGGTAGGAGTGGTTAATTGGTCTGGGAATCGAATTTCGTCGCGCTCGTGGCGGGAGAGAAGCGGATTTATCTGGGTTAATGTACCCGCCGGGCAGGAGCAGATTATTATGACGATATTACCCTGCGCACATCCGTAATTAATTAAAATGGTGAAAACGAGTTTTCGCGGTTGGAAGGGGGGGAGCACTTTCGAAATCCTGGTGAACTAAGCGTCTAATCCTCTGATGCGTCGTGCCCACGTCCTTCAGCCAGGACCGCGGAATTATCAGTCATATTTATATTTAACCCAAAGCGCTCAGTACGTAGGAGGCTATGTCATATCCGGAATGCCATCGGAATTTCGTGCGGGACCGGAAGCGATGGTAGCCCTGCGTCGATGGATTCAAATTCATAAAGCGGAAACGACTGTTCGTGATCTTAGGATCGGCGGTGATAGTGCAGATTGTCGCGGAAACAACACTTGGCATAAATACCTTAAGCTAATATCCCAGCCAAGCTCGTTGCCCTTTAGTTGCCCAGTTTTGCCCAAGGATTTGATGAAGTATGTAGAAGGAATATCTGCGAGTACAGGGTTTAGCGTCACCATGTTTATCGGCAGTGAGCATTAATATTTCATGTTGGGTACTGTGGGTTTATACCTAAACGGGCGGGTGAATGTCAACAGCCGTCAGTGGCGATAAACAGGCCGCGACGAAGTATCCGGAATCGTGATATTGTGCGCGTTTAAACAGGATGTCTCTGGTTCTTTTATAAATATTTGGCCTACTACACGATTGACTCTCCTTCGAATTGATTATTACTTCCCGACCGTTCGTCTAGCATTTGTTGAACCGTTCCCGGTTACTATTACGGTCCCCAGGCCTTTGTAGTTTTTGTTTGGTTGTCCGATAAAACGCTTCATTCACTCCTCTGTTCTTTATAGAACAGGAGGAATAATTATCGGTGAAATGATTATTGTAATTGGCGTTAGTTTTAATCTGGGATCCATTGTTGGGAACGTAACAAACCCCAGTGGTCATATCGTTCAGTTATCAACACTGTGGAAATATCCAATTAAAACTTTATTGAAGGACTATTATTTCCTTTAAGCGCTATATTACAGTTATTGAAATGTTTGTTCTGTCTGTAAAATGACAGGAGTGTTGTACGACGGACAAGTATTATTTCGAAATATAATATACACCGTTTGTCATCACCGTCGTTTTAGCATTTGTCATTTTGTCGTCGTTTAAGAGACCGGAGACAGTGCAGCGATTATTAATCGGGCACAACTGCCGCGGCACTTGCAGTTTCCACTTTCTTGAAATTGCGGCCATTATCCGTTTACGAAGCCCGACCCTCTTTTCCTTTGTTCAAGACGGAGCGCTTTATCCACGGTTTTGAACGGGTGATTCGGGCGGTTATTCCGCTGTAGTCGTTTTGCACGGAAGGCTGGCATACCCGCGCCTCTTCGGTCCTCTGTTAGTATATTACTGTCATTATTTCTTTAGTGTTTTTGCTTTTTCCAACTTTACCTAATTATTGCGCCGCCACAGAGTACTGCCACGTGTGTGCCGCGAGATAGCTCTATTGGCCGGTAGTACTACAAGGGAGTACTGCATAGGTAGAAAAGTTTCATCGATTATAGACATATTATAAAACAGTCACAATTATAGCTGTTCGTGTACTGTACATTACAATTTTAGTCCGAGTAGTAATAAGTAATGCATCTAAATCTGTAATCACTATATAGAGATAGATTGATAGATCTGAAACTAAAATAATACACGACCGCTTAGTATCTCGACTTTACAGTGTTACGGGAGAAAAAACCTTTTATTTATTTTTCTCGGAGGAGTGAGTTGGCCCCGAGCGGGAGATTTGTTTTCTGCGGGCGATGCAGGCGGGGCGGAAGGGGTGACCCGAATATTGACGGGGGCGGATAGGGAGGAGTCTTGAGGCGGCGGGACAATTAGCCGGCGGACCGCAGACCCTGGCTCCTGGTCGCCAGCAGGGGAGGGGGGAAACCGGTAGCCGACTATATTTATACACGGGCCGGAGACGCGGTGTGTTTTTTTTACAGGCGAGGAATACAAGGAACCCGTAAGGGTCAATAAATCCGCTGCTGTTTTGAACCGGGAGTCGTTTAACTCCTTGAAGACCGTGGGACGTATATGTCCCAACGTTTTGATGACAACGCACATTTAATTTTCAGTACAGAAATTTTCAATTTGGACAGAGAAATCTCAAGCCATAATTAAAATATATATAGATCCAATATCCGACAAATTTAATATTCGCGTTTAGTTTAATTTCTTACAATTTTTATCTTTACAGTGATCGATAACTTCATTAAGATCAACCGAAGGATTAATAAAACCCGATAACTATTTTAAATTAACTCCTTCTGCCTTTGTTGACACCAATATAATACTCATATTATTTGTGTTTCGAATTATATTTCTATGTAATGTTTGTGGCGCTACTCCAATCTCGAATTATGATCATTTCGGTTAGAGAATGTTACACCCTCGCTATTCTTACAATTTACAATCATTTTGCTGTCGTTTTTAAGGTCATGGATTTTTATCCTTTTGTTAACACTCGATGTTGTAATAACCAGTAAAAAGTGGCGAAATATTTGTTTGTTAAATCCCTATGAGTATAGTGTGAACTAATATTAAAATACTTAACCAAGAGCGTATACTTCTTCCTCCTTTTCAAATGTTTATCCATATGTATCAACATCTATAAACATTATTCTATTAGATGTTTTCTTATTTTAAAAATATATCACATTGACCAGAATGTTATTGTTGGAATAAGGAGCCAAGAAACTATGACTTTATTCAGTTTACAACATTAATTAAACCGTTTCGGCTCTGAAAACCATTATAATTCCAGTGATTGTAGTTATTATTCCAGCCCCAATATTTTCAATCCGCGTATCAATTACCTCAATTTCA
Organism: Lethocerus indicus; assembly: GCA_019843655.1. Lineage (NCBI taxonomy): Eukaryota > Metazoa > Arthropoda > Insecta > Hemiptera > Belostomatidae > Lethocerus > Lethocerus indicus. The sequence goes on along the minus strand of JACDQD010000005.1, from coordinate 20,936,974 downwards.
TGGACTACCGCATTGGTGTCTTTATCAAACGTGAACTTTTAAATGCACCAATTAAAATTGAAAGTTCGATAAAAAAAATACTGATTATTTATCGACTGGATTTGTCAAAATAATAATCCACTATTTATTTTACAGCTTCTACTGCTCGGTCATAGTAGAAGAAAACGGAAAGTAGTAAGTTATTTTTTTTGGAGTTTGAACTTGATTTTTACACCGATCTCTAACTCATTTTAATTTATAGTATAAATACTAAAACAACAAAGACATATCGGGCTCTTCTAATACGGGACATATCAAATTCCAGTTTCGTTTGACCCCTACTGAAATCCTCTGGGCCACCATGGAAAAAGGCCCAGCGACCTTACTTTTTTATATTTTAGACTTTTAATTTTCGTTTGTTTCGCTGCCATCGACATGTGTCCCGGCTATTAATCCGCACTATTAATTACTGACCTCCGGAAAATTACAGTAACCGAAGTGAACGCCCGCGAAAATAACAGAGCTAACTAACATGGTGTACCCGCAGGCTCACAGCTTTCAGTATCCAACGCTCAGTCCGTATTTTAAGTTTTTGGTTTTTCTCTGACCCCCACGGAACATGTCAATCCTCATTTCATTGTCTAGTGATAATCCCGATTATCCTGAATAATGATCGGTTACTTCACGATTATTGATCACCGTTTGAGGTACCGTTGTCATCAGGGTCCACAATAATTAATAAAAAAAATACTCACTACTTCGTTTGTTTCTGTCTCCTCTCGCTGGTTTGGTCCTTTTGCTCGGCCGGTTTCGGCTGCTCGCCATCTTCAGTAGCGGTGTTAGTCACTTTGGCACTTGGGATGTTGTTTGGGCATCCTCACTGCACTGTCACTGTCACTTGTACTGTGGTGGTTATCTGTTTGTCGTGTGTATATATTTGTGTCTTGTTATTGTGTTTTCGGGGGATGTTGTTTGTCTTATTTGGGTTGGGAGGGATTTTGTTAATCGGCTTAAGTCTTTGTTTCATTATCGGTCAAATATATATTTGATCACACAACTGCCCACAACTATTTGGAATCAACGCACACAACTATATCCCAAGAGATTTCATTAAATTTCGTGTGATTTTCTTATTATTCAGGAACATTTAGTCTAGCGGGCTCATGGAGATATATACGGTACTGTATTCAAGCACTGCTTCGTCTTTCATCTCAATCTTGTGCCTATAAGTCCTTCTAACCTGCAGATGTTTTATGGGGGTGATTTTAAACTTAGGCTCAGCAGGTAGATAGGTGTTGGGCGAGTCGTGGTCGGAGAGATATAATAGATATAGGATGAAGAAGGGATGGGCGCGAGGGAAGGAGGGAGTGAGACAGAGAGAGAAAGAGGTTATTGTCCCTTGAACGGGGCACCCTTTATAGCCTACGCCATGCGGTGATCTCCCCGTGAAGAAAACAAAGTGAACGCGCACTATTCTTAATGGCGTTTCGATAAAAATACTCTACAAGGCAACGTTTCCGGATTTAGTTTCCACAATCCAGATGAACAACGTGCCGGTATATATTTGTCTACAAGTAGCGATTGTATTGAGATTTTGATGTAAACCTCATATGTAAAACTAAAAGATCGAAGCGACATATGTTAAACCATTCGCTAATACTTTTTTCATGGCTGAATATTCTTGTACAAACTGCGATGCAAGTTTTAAACAGGAGACAAATAACTGTGACTAAGTTGCCCCCTTCTCCAGACCTCCTTGAGTAACCATTTATGCTATAATACACTTATAATTTACTCAATATATTTTTCCAGCTTCTAAATAAAACCCTGGCTCCTAGACCGAGCCAGTATATAAGGTTTCAATTCGCATGATTGGAATGCCCTAACATTTGAATAGATAGGTACTATAAGAATGGGAAGTACTGAAACCGTGGCGCCCCTTCATCGTGAGCATAAAGACTAAGTCTGAACTATGTCTGAACCTCTGCTCCGTGTTAGAAGAGAAACTGCATTTTTCGTCCTCGAATTCGGCCCGAGATTTACAATCGACTCTCCGACCTCAAATTGTTTAGGCCATGAGATGTAGGGCGTCCTCCCCTCCTCTTCTCACACGCATTTTGTTAGGGAGACTGGCGTCTCGACTGTTGACGCAGCCAGACGCCATCGTTTCATTCCGTTAACGAAGATTCATAGCGAATATAATAGGAATAGGGTCGATGGACAGTGATCCGATATACCGAATGACTTCGGCATTTGGACAGCGATGATGTTAGTTGGAGTTTCGGGCGAACATAACCCCTTTCCATGATACATTGTTTTTTTCACCCCTGAATTACTTCGGGACTTGAATTCATACTCCAAGTCACTAGAAAACTCAGGAAGCGGTAGTATTTTTTGGCGGGCGGGCGATGTGCAAGTCCTTCGGCCATGTTTCGGTAACTTTCTAAATCATTTCCGCTCGATGGATAAGGCCTGCCACTTTCTAAGTTTTGTTCGTAAAAGGACAAATGTTGATAATCGATTTTATCCCGTCGTCCCAAGGCCCCAGTGTTGAGAATGCGAGCGTTGAGCCCCGCGACTCCCGAGCAAGTTGTTAAGATCCATTTTTAGAATCCGGGCTCCGCTAAAGGTCGCGAATCTTTCTCTTCCAGTCCCTCCTCTCTCTCGTTAATCCTTTATTGTTGGTTTCTGCTGCTGCGCACGCTCATACCGGTCCGTTTCATTTCTTTTTGGAAACGTACGGCGAAGAAATTATTGTCGACGATACTTCATTTCCTTTTTCAGACTTTTATTGCCCCCCACAGCCACTGATATAAAACCACGGCAAAAAAACGTTTACACAGTAGTGACCTCGTTTTACCGTAAATTTGCGGCAAATTAAAGGCAGGCCTTAATACTTAATTCCCTCTCGAAAATAAAAATTTTCGTCTTGGCGACTAAAAGACGTGGTGACTGAAATTGATAGGAACAGTTATCAATTTAATCTCAGTTTTTTCTTTGTTTTATCTTCGCCATATTTGTTTTGTAAACAGGATTTAATTGGCCATTGTTTCGCACGGCCGATACTCCAAAATGATTTGTATTCTTTTTCAATTATTTTTATATCCTTATTTTCAAAGCCTCTATACAACTGTTCTAAACAAAATAAACAACTTTTTGTTCCACAACCAGAGCTGAGTATTAGTTTTCATTTGTCCTGAAACAGTGATGACCGATTTGTTCTCTTTCTGTTTTGCTTTTGCATTTCTGTGTGGAGCACTAACTTCTTGTGTGTTTAAAGTTCAGTTTGTAATTGCTAAATTGAGTAGGACAGGAACGCTTGTTGCCTATGGAAATAATACTCGTTTCAACCATTTTCGATGCACTAACTACGGAAGAACATAGTGTCAACCCGTTCTTTTATTATTAAAATGATCTTTTGCATTGCCATTGTACTGGATTTTGTTTAAAAAAATTGAACAATACCAGACAATGTTTTCATGTTTCTTTGACTACGTGAATACCGAAGTTTTTTGAAGTGAAGTTTTTTCGGATAGAGGCCCGAAGTGAAAAAACTTGTTGTTGATTGGCTAACAGATGCCAGTCATAGACGGACCTTTCCCCTCGGCCCAAGCCAAGAAACATTAAGCTCCGTTCAATATTTCTTCCTTATCGATGTTACTCGAAGTTGTAAATTACTGACCATTACCGATCTCCGAACAAAGTGAAATTTCCTTCCCGCAATTTATTATATATATAGATGGATAGAGAGATGGAGGATTGTTGCGACTGGTATTAGGGGCGAGTAATGCGACCCGAGTGATGCAACTAGAAATAGACAGGGTAGGCCTACACTTCGCACTTCTCGCCCGTGTCGTTTACCGTTTATTCTTCGCTCAATCCATTCTCTATTCTTTCCCCGAATCGGCTTCGCAATCACCTATCGTTTTTCTTATTTGTACACGCCGATTAATCAAAATAATCTAATTACAATACTTTTTCTATAAGATTATAAAAGTAATAAAATCCTAGGTCGGTGAGGGTTTGTTACTTTGTTAATACATCAACGATTATAATTTGACACATAATTTTATATGTAGACGAATTATTATTGTTTTGAACATGTCATACCATACTCAAAATTTCAATCCTTGTATTTTCCAGTAAGCTATTTTGTTTTAATCGAACGAAACCCTTTATTAAGGTGCGGGGGCGATGTGATATGTACTAGGCTTTGTTGGTTGGAACTGGAATGTTTCCAAATTTCACACGTGGTCGAAGTCAACTCAGACGGATATTGACCGCGTTCTGCACTAATCAGTTCAATCGGAATCCAATTTCAGTTTGCAATATCTTTATCGAATTTGATGTCACAGTATCCTCAATGAATAATTTTAATGTTATTATTTCGGCTTGACTGAAGGATTGCGGAATATTTAAGGCATTCGAAACGAACAAATATTTGTTTTTCCCATTTATTGGCTTTATCCTATTGCTTCTTCTTCTTCAATTTTAATATCACTCTTGTAACTTTATAAAATGAAAAAATAAAAGGGATTGACTTTATTTTATGGATATTCGTAAGAAACAATATCGTAAACATTGGCGTTGTTTCATAATGCATTAGAAATAAGAGAAATATTATTTCTAGAGCCATACGTAGTTTTGACTTTTATCAGTAGTTTTATCAGTGTACTAAGGTTACACGTAATTCGTTGTTCGTCGAGTTACTTCATTTACAGTAAATTTTTCTAAAAACCTATTTTCAGCAGTACAGTTTCCTGCTTTTCTGAAACGTGTCACGGCATGTAAGGATTCCTCGATAGTCACGTTGCGGCGTCCACTTATAGGTGTCACCTGTGCTCGGGGTTACATGACTCTGTTTAGTCACCTGTTGTTTATAAAATAAATAGACCCCTTTCCCCTTCAAGACAAGACAACCCCCATATGTGAACTTCACACATGGGGCTTTATTTTCGGACTTATTGTGTCACAGACGATCGCAGTACAGACAGTATCAATCCTTGTATACTCGCCTATTTCGTACTATAAGACATAGAAGTACGGACGAACCGATTTTAAAACGTTTAACGTTTGAGAACAATTTTATAGTTTATTGAATATTTTATTCAACTTATATAAGTTTTAAAATTCTGTAATTTGAAATGAATCGGTTGCCTACATATTCATTAGAAATCATGTCCCGGCCACAGGTACTCATGCCTATCAATATGTCTGTCTACTTTTGCTATTCTCTCGCGGTTTGTGTATCCTGCTGGTCTTGAAAGGCTATATTTCCGCTGTCTGTTTGGCTAGAGGTTATGTTAGGACCAACCATATCGATTTGTGAAATACGGCATTCAGGGCCATAAAGTCGGCCGCCAGCCTGCTCCGACCACATCCGCCCTAGGCGGGCGCTTATGTAGATTTTATTGGGAAAAATTCGCCTGAAAAACACCGAACCGGTACATACTTACAATTCAAAAACTTCGATCTACCTCCCGTCTTCCCTTCCTACATTATTTCACTCCGGCAGTTGTCGGACGCAGGCGGAGCTTCGATTTCTGGCCCACAGTCAGATATTGTATTACGCAACCCATCCCATTCCCTCTAAGGAAACCATTTTCATGTTCAAGGTGATCCGTATTTTTTGTTGTCTCTCGATAAATTGGACTCACGTATTCCATAAGGAACAAATTATGCGGCTGAGATAATTTCGCGCGTGATAACAATCCCGATTCATTCTTGTACATAGTATATATAATAGTTGTATAATATTTCGGTGTGTGGTGCTCGCACACTCGACTGTACGAACGAGATGCAAAACTCTACATATATCGGCGTCGAACGTCTATAACAGTAGTGAATTCACTTCAGTCAGCTACATTTTGTTTGTTTAAATTGTCCCGAATTATATTAAGATTCTTCAGTTAAATAATGCGTCGCAATTGACTGCGAATAAAGGTCAAATAGCGGGATAGAGAATGTTCGTAATCATCGGTTGACACAATTCGAACGGAGATAAGAGATCTCTTTAAATACGAACCGGGCTTATCTCTTCGGCCGACTAAAAAATATACCACCGCTATTTTCAACCGCGTACACTCAAATTTTGTTTTCGAATATTATGATATGTTTCTAATTGGGTTCTAAAATCTAACAGGCATAGCGGAGTTATCCCGGTTAGCCGAGTTAGCGGTGATCACCTCGTTTAATCGCACCGGAATGGCGTTTGCCCGGTGGCAGAGAGAAATAATTAAAATAAATTATTACAAACGATTAAAACTGGTTTTCTGAGATAGGCCATTATTGAATAACCCTAGTTTTGTATAATATCTTTCTCCCACGAAAATCCCTAGTAGTAGTGTTGGTCGCCAAAGAGAAAGGAGCGCTTCCGCCTCTAAAAATAACGTAGTGTGTAAGCTGGGAAATCCAATTGAGGCCCATTTTATTAATAAATTGTCGTTGATTGCGAAATCGATATTTTCAAATGGGTGGGCCACTGATTAATCGGAACTGGTGATCGGAATTGCAGTGATGTGCCGGTAAATAAAAGTGACGTATAAGATAAACTTAGTCCGAGATAACGCCCTAATACAGTTCAAGGGCTTGTTTTCCCCCGCTGAAAAACGGTTTTTATTTTCTGTGGAAGTCGGGAGTCATATTTCCGAATCAGAGCGTTTCCAATAATCCGCTGGGAGGAAGAAAAATTCTCCCTCCGAACGAACAGTACATATTTCTAATTGTAAAAATTAATTTTCCATATACAACAGCTGCGGATTTATGTCTTCCATTAATTATACCCATCGCTATTAAAAGGGCTGATTAGGGCCCCAGGGGGATAGTTATTACACTTCCCTAATATAGATTGATTTACGGACGTGAGTTAGCACGTTTCGCATTGTTGAAGGAGAACCTATACAAGAGGACCCTTGAGGATTACGTTTCCGCTCTGAATAGAATACCTCGACTTTGCTAGGTTTTAAATGATGACCTACAATAGAGCCGCTAAAGACACAAGAACGGCCCAGGAATTCTCCATTCGAAATACTTGGAAACCGCGAAGAAAAAACCTCGATTAAAACAGAAGATAATTCGGTTAGTTCGCGGTATTAAAAATGTTTAAAAATCTTTGACGCGGGAGGGCGACAGGATTTTATTTCCCGTCTCGACCTTCCGACCTTTAATTTATCCCCCCGACCGTGTAATCGCCGAATCGGCCTTTGTGACGGCGACCCTCGTTTAAATTCACTGAACCCTGAAATATTTCACAACGCGCCGTACCGTTTTGGCCCGAAAATTTGGCAGCGGAGAGAAAAGAATTTTCAGTTTGGAGGTTTGACGCGATTTCAGTGCCGTTGCACTGACCCGGTCACCGGTGACCGAAAGCGGTAGACATCACCGTTTAAATTGTTTTCACCCGCTTTATAACTTCAGTCCGCCGGTTCACTCCATTTCACTGTTCACCGAGGAGAGGCATTTGTCGTCTTAATGGATTTAGACTATCCTGCATCTTTATTGATAAGGTCATGCACCGAATTGAGAAAACATTGTTTAGAAAAAGGTGAAATAATATTCTTCTCGGTTGAAAAGGCACTGTTTCTCGGTTGTTATAGGGGCTGGCGGGTAGTGTCCCTTGGCCGGCTGAAACAGGCTCGGCAAACAGGTTTCTACAGGTGAGAGGTGAACCGTCTATCCACTCTCTTTCTCCTCCGCTGTCTCCCTCTTTTCTTTATTCCCTCCCGTATCCCCGTTTCTTTTTAGTTTCTTTCGAACGGCGCGGTTCCATTTAAGGCGGGGAAATTTTTTTTTGTTCGCTTAGCATAGCATAATACGGGGAGATAATGCCGGCGACGCGGAGCCCAGTAGATACGCGCGCACTCGTTTCCTGTAAGCCCGATGAAAACATCTCGCGGCATTTAAAACGTCCGGAAAAATTGTTCACGAATGTTCGTATTTGCTTAGCTGGACGGCAGTTCGTACGACACTGGAAATTTACACTATATAAATCTTCTATAACTATAGAAGAACTACGCAAGAACTCTTGCAGTGAGCCACCGCCCAGGTTCATCGTTCTAAAATCCTGTCAAACCTTTTAGCGATGCGTTCGCGAGTTTTTCTTTTTATGAATTCAGTCCGTCATGTACTGGAAGCAATTTCCTTCATGCAAAAACATATCTGTTTGTTAAGTTTGTATGAGCACAACACTCATTACATGGAAGAAGGAGAGCACACAACATACGCGGTGCGTAATGAAGACGGCGCAACTGTATCTCGTCGTATCACTCGAACAGTATCGCTGGCACTTGAATAGGGGAAAAAATCGGACTGCTTATCTTCCGACGTCTCCGACAAAGAACAAAAAATTACGTTTGTTCCTCCAGTCTATGTTCTACCGTCTCCGCGCGCGGGTCATCTATGTTTAAAGTCTCTCTCCGATTCGAAAACGTAAAATTAAAAATTGTCTTTATTTCGATCTGAAGTTGTTCGGCCCGGCGCTCAGTTCGGTATGTGATGTTATGGCCTGGATTGATTTCTTCCTTCACCTATTGGCAAGGTTGTTCGGGATGCAAGAAAGGGTGGGCACTATCGCCGTTCGGGCTTCCCATTCGACTCCCGAAACCTTTCAGATAGTCAAGATTAAAGTCAGGAATGGATTATTGCCAGTCAAAGTAAGTTATAGATTCGGATAACTAACCAGACGTCTAAATGAAATGGTTTCTATTTACGAAAATGAATCTGCGGTATTTGTGTGATTTATGCATTAGGGTACGATTTATAAGAGGCCCGGTGATCTAGCACACCTATTAATTTCGTTTTAGGGTGAAATACTAACCAATTTGGTAATAATTCGACTGTGGGATTAGTTTCCATTTTCATGCTTAGTCGAATACGCCTGTACTAGCCCAAACTTTAGTGCTTGATTTTCCTCTCACTTGCTGACCCCAAGAAATGTTAATCCCCAAGTGTTAGGTTAATCTCTCAATCGCTTTAAATTTTAACTTCAGTTCAGTCAGTAAAGTTCAGTTGTTAGTTTTATGCTAGTTAAATCGGCCTACTGTGTTGTAGATATATATTCTAGGATACTTCATAGTTTTAAGTCCATCAGTGTAACTTTGTCACCAGTCTCATGATGATAACGCCTTAACGTCTTAAGACGTAGATAAAGTTTCCGTGAAAACAATGTCGTCATCAGCCACTTCAATATTTAGTTTTTTATTATTTTCTTTTTATGGTAGCCTCTTCTCACGATGATTTACCACTTGAGAAATTCGCTTAAACTCCCCTTGCTTTTTATTATTGTTAGTCTCGGTATATCTGCCTACTATGCCTACCCGGGTTAATAAACCAAGTGTTAGGTCTTGTAGAGGATTTCATGGTATGGTTGTAGTTGAAAAATAAGAGAATGTTCCGTTTCTATAATATCTTATGCCAAGTGCTGAAGTATTTACAATGTGATTGGAGAGATAATAACGTAGCTTTACGTGGTAGGGTATTGCGGTGGCTTGAAGGCCGTGAAATCGTAGGCCCCTTCTTTTGTCCCACCGGACGGTGATGGACAAAGTTAAGCTAAGCTAAGCGCTTTCATGCAATCACCCGAGACCACTAAGTGGCGACCGTAGACGAGGCCGATGATCTCACCTGTCGATTTCCCCCTCTGTCTTATATTCAGCTTTCAGTTGAAGTTCGTTCCGTTAAAAACACAGGTTGAAATTGTCCGAAAGTCTGACAAATGCTACTTTAGAATACCTGTTTTTTGGTCTGCGAGGGGTTAGAATACCGTAGATTTTGTGTGTTTCTGTCTCCTCTCGCTGGTTTGGTCTTTTGCTAGACCGGTTTCGGCTGCTCGCCATCTTCAGTAGCGGTGTCATCCTCACTGCACTGTCACTGTCACTTGTACTGTGGTGGTTGTCTGTCGTGTGTATATTTCATGTGTATGACTCGTTATTGTATTTTAGGGGGATATTGTTTGTCTTATTTGAGTTTGAACGGATTTTGTTAATCGGCTTAAGTCTTTGTCGGATTATCGGTCAAATATATATTTGATCACACAACTGGTCACAACTATTAGATTCTGACTTCCAAATATATGACAGAAAACGTATCTGGTATTGTGTATTTACGATCATAAAAGTTTTCAGGGTGATCCAAAATTTATTAAAAAAAATATACCACCCGCACCACCCTCAGGGGGCGTTAGTTTCACAAAAATCGTTCGTTGAGTGCACTGGTTGTACTATTGTCTTATATTTAAACGTAACAGTTTGGGTTTCCTTGTCGTACTCATATGTTATTAGACAATCTTGAAGAGGCATCCACCACCGTCGGCATTACGCTCCGCAACCTAATTCCGTTAAACACTTCCCCCAATTAAACTCTAATTGTTATAGCAATTACGAGCAGTTATTTGCAGGACAAAAAGCTAAATGTTTTTTTTTACGAGTCTTCCTTTTTGGAGCCGATCCACTCGACTTTTATTGCTGGAGCGGCCGTTTGTTCCGATCCGGCGTCCATCTCGTGCGACCTCGATCCATTTATATTTGTGTGAAGGCTTTCACGTGTTATATTTACGCGTAAACTTTCGCGACCGGAATATTTCTGAGGTATGCAAGAATCGTACCGTTCTTTCTCGATATCAACAGTGAATTTCAATTCTTTCTTAGGTCGTATATTATTTAAAATATCGGTACTTTAAACACTTAACTTCTGCTGTTCCTGCGTAGAGATAAAATGGGATACAAAATAAAAATACCTACTATATGTAGTCCTCTGTACATATATAATTAGTCTGATACGCGAGTATCTTCGTGATCCAAAAGTCTCATCAATTTTAGATATCCCAGGGGATGATGCCATGTAATTGCGAATTAAGCAGTATGATGTGAATGATGGGGTGATTGACGGTAATGATCGATAGAAAGGAGAACTGCTGCGACACAACCGCTGCCTAATCGAATAACGCTAGAAAACCCATCGGTCGTGTGAAAAACTAAGCTTCTTGGAAATACCAAGCCTAAGATCCAGTTTTCCATATATATTCCAATGCAGCCAGACATAATAATTTATGAGCTTTTTCTTTTTCTCGGTTGCAGAGTCCGGGGGCGGTGCATTTGAATAAGGACGTCCTCGCTAAATACAACGGTGTGGGCAAATCGCAGCAGCAACAGTTGCCAGCAGCCATTTCACACAAGCTCAACAGGAATGCGATGCCAACGAAAAGCTCACAGCAGGAGGTGAGACCGCTGTTCTCGTTAACGGGGAATAAAATAAATTGGGACGCTCCAGTGGCCAAATTATTACACATTGTTTGTTATCGTTTCTTATATAGCGCAACGAGGCCGCTTACGCACCTGTTATGCGCTTAAATTATTACAATTGTATCTACCGACCGTTCGCCATCGAGTTATGTCTACCTTCAGTGCGTATATCGGTATCTCACGTATTTCTTGTTATCTATTTATATACACAATTATGTTCCAAACTGACATTCAGACTGAATTTACGACTGTTTCAGCAGAAACAGTAATAAGTCAAGTAAACCACCCACGCTTAAGGTGGAGGCGGTAAGGTGTCGCTTTACTAACGAATGATAATGTCTAAATGTTACGTATTCGCGCGTGGAAAGCGGTAAAACTCGACCCTTATTTATTACGGACCGTCGGAAGTATATTGGGTCTTCCATTTTGAGCATTGAGTCGTCTCAGGTGTATAACTTAACTCGTGTTCAAAGAGTTTCAACTCGCCCGACACCAACCAGTATCTGTAGGAAGTTTCGGAATTTCGTCTTGGCCCACCGCCAACAGCTCAGTTCTTCCGAGGAAAGAAACGGAACGAGGGGCGGGCGACCCGACCCCTCTTTCAAGTGGGGAGAACTTTCAACCCCGAGTTCTGAAGTTAACATCGGTTTAAACTTTGATGGGGTCGTGATGGGGGGGGGTGTATAAATTCGGTCTAGACGGACGTAGGTTAAAGTGGCGTATGAAAACCACCTTCGCAGGCCTCATTAAGTTCCCCGCCCCGACTTCTACTTCTAGAAGCCGAAAGATGCCGCTGAATTGGTAATTCCGATTAGTCTACGCCTCCGATTTTTTGCCCCTGGCCCTACCCGTCTCTCGAGCTCTGCGGTTCCGGCGGATCCGACTTTCCGGGATGAAATTCTGTTAACAAAAAAACCTTATCTGTGGACGCAGATAAACGTCGAAGACCGCTCGGTGCCTTTCAAATTAGTCCAGATAGGCCGTCATTTAAGACAACTGTGAGTCCTGTTTCCTTTTCCTTAGTTCGGTGAATACCGAAAACTACCTACTCAAAACAACATGAGATTAGAAAAATTCGAAATAATCCTGATGATTGTACTGTACAGTTTGTCAACCGGTATTCATCGATGCCGGTCTATAATACTGTGGACGCAACTGTTGAAACGGGAACGCGTCCATTTTATGAATCGCGGGGCATCTGTTTGCAAGTATTTTCATTTCTTAAACGCATACGACGCAGATTATATACTACGTTATCGTTTTAAAATTCACATATGTTTAGACTATTTGTTTCAACAAAAAACAGATACTTTTGGTGTAAACTGGACCCTCCGAATGCGCGGCGTTCTTTACTGGTTTTAAATCCGCATTACCTGTGTTCAGTTCTCAGAGCTCCCTCGTTCGGATTCGACTCTGGGCCAGGATTATATGTAACTAAAGTGGGGAATAGTTAATCGATTCGAGGGTGGAATAGAGACGAAGAGATAATGTTTTAGATGGCCGTATAGTGAGTGGCAGCTGCCCCCCACTGGCGGCTCCCGCACCCGCACCCGCCGACGCCACGTGTGCGTTACGGTTGGATGAGGGGCCCTGCATCCACTGGGACTGGGCAGGGATCGACCCCCTTTTTTATATACACCAAATTGATTATATCCTTCTCAGTGGGGTGGGCGGCGCTCCTCTTTCACAGTCAATTCCTCGCGTCCACATCCCGTCTCAGAATATATTATCTGCCGGATAATTGCGTCAAATTGTCCGCCTGCCGGTGCCCAATGCTTAAATGTAAATCGCCGGATTCCGCCGTCGTTTTCGTTTAATCGCGAGGACGGCACTATCCTCGCATCTCTCCTTGTATAAATCTAATAGAATAAACCAGCCCCCTCGCTCACCCTCCGAGCCCGTTTTACACTCACTGTCGTATTTATTTCGGCGTTTAAACTGTGCATTTTGTAAAACATAAATTTCTACCCTTTGGAATTACCGCAGGGCCGAAATATAAGATTGCCGAAATCCCTAGATATTGAACCCATTTTCAGTTATCCGGTCCAATTATTCCTTAAGCATACCCTGTTTATTTTATATTATAGTATATTAAAATCGAATAATTTGATGATACCAGTGCCTCTATAACATTCCTTATATTCATTCCAGCAGCACTGTTATGGCAAAATATAAATTATTTATCTGTTGAGTACTATTGTCACCATGCTCGTTGTACAATCTCTTCTGAGTAGTTTTATTTCAACTTTAAGAAAATGCGGAATCACAGGCCCGGTTATTCCTTTCGGTGCCAGAAGCTTCTTCCGCTGTTCGAAAGTAGTTTATCTACTCCGAACCAAACATTCTTATGGCGGGCGTCCCGTGTCGGCCGTTAAAAGGAATAAATAGCCCTTGGGCCGACCGGTAGCCTGAAGTATTCTGAATCGGGGGCCACGCTAATCACTTCCCGGTTCTTCCTCTTGTTTATTTCTCACAGGATACACACAACTGTCGCTGAGCGAAGCCACGTTAGTGGGTCGGTGGGTTATTTTCTGACTGTATATCTACACACACACACACACACACACACACACACACACACACACACATATATATATATATATATATATATATATATATATATATATATATATATATAAACAACTGGGTGACGAGCGGAACCGATTTAGACCACCTGAATGGGCCCTACCGTTTCCGACCGTTTAATTCAATTTAAACTAATAGGTAGTTGAAGTTCAAAAAAGTATTCGAATTTTCAAATATAAGAATATTTATGAATCGATATCGGATAAATGTGAACTAGTGAATATAACAGTTATCAGCGCAGTCAACATCAGATTTCCGTCCTATTAGTTTTTATATATGGGTTAAATATTACTAATACAAATGAGAACAATGACGGATGCAAGCTTTGGTTCTATATAAATTGATAGTTTAAATGTTCAATAATTTCGAAACAAATTGAAAATAAGTTTTGTTTGTATTTGTTGATTTTTCGATTATGTATCCGATGAGAGAACGTACCTGCGTGAGTCAAGGCACGTCGTTGAATTTCTGAGAACGGTCGTTTCCTTTTCGTCATTCGAAACCGTTAATGTTATTCAGGAAGCGTAAGCGGCTTCCTTCAGAAAGCACACCCGCCTATATCGGTTATGGGTATTCCTTAAATACATTAATATTTTTGTCGGTTCTAAAAAGTAGTCCTGTCTCGGTAGGAGGGCGGCAGTCAATTATCTCTGGCAATGAATTCCATTTATTAAGTTATGTTTGGCCGTCTCCGATTATTTTTTGCCCACTCTTAGGATTTTCTCCATGGTCAGTAGCACCCTGCCATATAGTGATGTACTTACTGCCGATAAAGTATAAGAGAGTTAAGGTTTCTATCTTTATCAAATATGCGGGCTGAGATTCAGTTTACCTTACCGAATAGTTTGTTTAGTATTTGCTATAGAGCTGGGACATCAATCTAATTTGTAATTTTATTCAATTTTTTAAATGGATTCGGTAGTTTGCATACTCTTCATAAAACTGGAATTCCCCGGAAGCCATATTTTCCCGAGCTCCGAAACTCGTGGACTCTGCAGGACGAAGCCGTTCAAATGGAAACATGTGCCCGCTTCCACGTGTTCACCTTTTCTCTAAATCCTCGCCCACCCTATTATACTCCTATTTTTTTATGTCGCGTGGTTCTTCCGATCAATTCGACACCCTCGCCACAAGTCCAAAGGTCCTTAATATTTAACATGATTTGTGTTCTATTACTCTGTAAATTGGCGCTAAACTAAATTATTAACTTCATTTAAAAATAAATATATATTATTATAAACAATTGACCGGTTTACCTGCGCATCCGGTCATAATCTCTCGAACAATTTATGGAAACTAAAAATCCCCGACGCTATGAACACGATAACAGGCGTGTAATCTCATAATTAATATCTGATAAAAATATGACACGAGGTTGTCGAGAGAAACATTGGTCGACTTGTCTGTTTATTGTAGGTATCGTCAGAACGGTTCAACCGATTAATAAAATTGTGTACATTCGCTGTCGTTAGTGGATTTGTTTTTCAATTCAACCGCAATATTAGAAAGTTTGCTGAGTCGAAAATAATTCCCTTTAATTATAAAATAATTGGCGGGTTTATCCGAAACTCGTTCGTAAATGGGACGAGCGAAGAAAGCGTACGCTTGAGGCGGACATTTTCACCCAGCGATTCACCCACTCTGTCGACGGTTCCGATATTGGTCACTATCCTTAACACCGCGTTCTAAATGACCGCGATCGTCCCAACTAACCGGCCTAACAACCAAACTGTTTGGTTTTAACATCCAATTTTGCTTTGTAAGGCAAAGCGAATTTGCAGCTAGTCGATTGCGGCTAGAGAATTTGCGGCTCTCAGTTGTTTTTATACTTTAAAGTTGTATTAATGATGTATTCAAAACTTAGGCATTGCTCCTACATAGTCATTTGAATAACACAATGTTATGGACGAAACAGCACCACCTGTTGTTATAGACTTTGTAACCCATGGCATCATCCGTAGGTGTCCTCCAAGGTTTGCCATTGAGACCGCGCCCTCTGTCCACCTGCCCTGAAAAGGCCTCCATTCAGATTGTATTTGCCGGCTAAACCATTGCCTCAGTGTAAACAAAACAAGGGATAATAGCGAAAATTGACCGAAGGATAAAGTGCTGTCCTGCTTGCAGGCCTGGAGCTCATACCCGAGTGGTACGGACTCGAACGTCTTTAGATGGTGTGGCTTTGTTATTGTCTGGTGACGGGGAGGTAACGGAACGGGGCCGTCCGGGCCCAAGGTGAAGCGGCCTCCGAAGTTAGCGCAATTAGCGCTCGTTTAGCTCAGCCAAATGCGCGTAAATACTTGCCGCCTCTCATCACTGCCCCCCTAATTTGTCCCCCTAATAATATGGCCAACATACAACTACAATTTATAAACAAATAACTCCTGCATCCTATGCAACATGCGTCGAGCTCTCGTCGATCGTAATTTTTTTTTAGATGCCTCCCCTCGTTTTAGTGTTATATTAACAGCCCGTTAATAGGGGCATTGGCCCCTTTTTATTGTTGTGCCTTGCTTAAAAGTAATCTTTAAATAAAAATGTTACAACGCATTGTTGTCTTACTATACTTGTTAATGTGGCGAGAAAAAATACCGCTGCAGTTTCAGTTATTATGGAAACTGCTGAAACTGGAGGGAGGAGAGGAAACAAAAAATATTAACATTCGTTCACTGAATAATAGTACTGAAACGTCAGAACGGGATTTCAAATTTTGACGAATCAGGAGCAAAAGCTCCATAAAATTGAAGATAACATAAGTTGAAATAAAGGTAAAGATTCTTGTGGGACATGTGCTATGGACAATGATACTTTTTCAATATTTAATTTAATCGAATCATTAGAAACGAGTTACAAAGAAATGTTAAAAATTGTTATCCGTAACAATTATGGAACATTGTTTCGTACGTATATCTGCTGTCAGTTCGTTATAATTATCTGGTTGTTGGTTAAGTGGCTGTTATCGCGCGTCCGTTACAGAATCTCAGCTATAACATATTGTTATAAAAATCGGATTAGGGATTATTTTACAAATTCTGACGTTTTGGCTTGAGACCCTCCGGGCACGAAAACAAGCCCCTCAGTCGCCAATTTACAAAAAAATTTACAAACTTCTTTTTTTTAATTTCAGTAGAATATTTTTCCAATAGGCCAATGTCGGATAATGGAGTACCGAGCGGCGGACCCACGGTGACGCATTGGGTCAGTACCCAATCAGTTTTGGATTTGTTCATCGCCGGCAATCCGAATCGAATCCATTCTATTTGAGTGTAAGAGAGGCCCTCCTCTGTTGTTGTTTCCCATAGCAGCTCTCCGGGAAGCGTCGGCCCTGACAGTAAACATGACCCGGGCCAGCACTGGCAGATTGCCCCACCGACCGCATTCCTCGCATATTTAGCCCATTACATTCGTCCTTTAGTCTCGGAAAAACTTTCGTTTCTTTGCCCCCACCCCACCTCCCCTTTTAACCCTTTCGCTACGGCGGTCCCCGCCGCGGTGTGGCTCGCGTGGAACGGAGCACCGTGCCGAAAGTGCGAACATTAAGCGCGCACAGTCTTTAACATTCGGAGCCAAGACTTTTGTCTCAAAAACGACTTGGTAACATTATAATAATTTTACTTTGTAATTTAAAATGATTATATCACAATTTACTATAGTCACCCCTAGTAGCGAAAGGGTTAACTCGCTCTTCCCTTTCCTCTAGTCCGTACGTATTCGAACCCAACGGACTTGAGACCTTCCAGAAGGAAGAGAGCGTCTCTGCGTTTAAGATCTTTGCAGGGGAATATTTTCGTCCTCATATTTGGAATGGAGGGAAGTTATATTGGTTAATACTAAAGTCCTTGGTCAGGCGAGGTCAGGAACAGTGTATTCCATGACGAGAGCGATAGGTACGGTTGGGAAATAAAATATCTGTAACGGTTAGGGATATCAGCACCGAAGCTATTTCTCCTCGCCACTGCTAGATGCATACTGTTAACCAATTCGTCCTGTCAGAATTGTTAACTGGAAATATACCACTAATTGAGTCTGCGCAAAACGTAGATTTGCAGGTCATACTGACAGGACCGATACTGCAAGTACCTCTAGCATCTATCACTGGCGGTTTGCTACTGAAATTGATGAGAAGGCCAAACTGGTCTACCTCAACACCGAATAGGCGAATTAAGACAGAAAATATCTTCTACTGAAGACATGATATTCCAGACTCACTTATAATCATATATTAGTAACGTTAGAAATGCACCAGGACCCTCAACTTCCCTGGCGTGTTTACACTATTCCGATACCCTTAAGAATTGTGTATGGATTAACGGAATGCCCCTGAAGACGCGATAGGTCGAAACCGGTTTAGTGCGCGACTAGTAATTGTGTTCACACAATTCGCAAATTTAAGCTCATTATATATATATATATATATATATATATATATATATATATATATATATATATATATATATATATATATAAATCTTCCTATTTTAGGAAGGTTAGTCTTAACTCACGTTTCCATCTAATCGTATTTCGCGGCATTGAATAAGTGCCACAAGTATGACAGCGATTTGGTCTGGGGGGGGACCGCATCTATTTTGGAGCCTGAGGCGAACTACCGAAGGCAGTTCTGACAAGGCCATTTTGGACGGCCTGTGGAATCGTGGTGATGCATACTTTTCGTATCTTGTTATATTCCTCGAAAACTAAATATTTTCTAAATATCATCATTTTCGTTCCAGCTGCCAGCTCTGAAAAATGTTCTGCGGTCGAGCCAACAGCAATTGGTGAAGCCTTCGTCGAAATCGGAATCGTGTTCGGGTACGACGCCGGTTTTGGCGCATATCAACAACAACTCGTCGACACACAACAACAACAACAATAACAACAACAACAGTCCCACCAGCCCTTCGGTCCAAAGATTTGACCCTCACGGACGCCGACTCCCTCTCACCCCTCATGGTCAGTATTTTCCATTTCGTATTATTAATTTGTGTTAACTTTCATACGCAAACACTAGTATGTGCATACTGTAGTGCACACTGATCTAGTAACACGAGGCATTTATTACTTTAAGTAAATCATTACTGAAGTGAGTACAGTTATTATCATTGTTGCAGTGAACAGTTATTGTAATAGACATGTCCCGAAAGAAAACATATTTAAAGAGATAAATAACTAGCTTAGTACTCTACTCAAACAGCTACACTTAAAAAACTCCGGTTATTGTTTCTAACCTCAAACAGAAACTGATTAGAAAACGAGTGTTGTAAATACTAGAGGACTTTTGGGTATCACTAATGTATAGTGAGAGTTGTTAACTCACCAACTCTATTATCATCTCCATAGATATTGATAATGCGGTTTTGTGTTTCAAAAATACTCCCATTATCTTAATCTGTTCCAAAGGTAGTACCAGTCATCTCTTATCTATTGTAGAATGCATACCTAAGGTCAACAAATTATAACTAATATATATCCATTGATTATTACAATCCAGTAAGAACCGGTACAGAAATTGTTTTGCTACATAAGGCTTCCTTGACAAGATAAAACAAGTTACATGTTCAATATTTATCTGTAATCTTCATTCATGGTACTTGGAATTGTATTAACCAAAAGTATACAGTCACAAACATGAACTTATAATTATGTAAATCGATTTAGTAGAAGTTATATACCATTGTCATAGGTCCCATTGCCTCAGTTTAAATACTGGTCTTCACCTTTTGCTAATCCTATTAACTGAGTGTTAAATGTTTGGGCAATAAGAGTTTCTAAACAAGAATTCCTTCAGCAATCTTTTCTTGTTTGTAAACATGTCTGAATGACTTTTCTATGTCATAGGTGATCTTTTTCTTATAAGCCCATCAAATTTCATGGATGTATAAATAGTTTTTTAATTGTAATTTATTTGCATAATTCCTATCTATCAATTCTGAGCTTAATTTGACCTATTTATAATATTCCTATTAATTAGATTTGCAACTTCAACATTGAAATTTTATAAACACTTTACTTATGTTCACAGAATCCCTTAAATACTATGGGTGTCGGATGACAGAATATGAGAGGACCGAAGTTCAAAAGTACCAAGAAATCTGGTATCTTGGTCTTGATGCTTGCAAGATACACGGAGAAGAAGGACTCTCACAGAATGGTGGTTATGATGATGACAATGGAAGTTATAACAAGGTAAAGAAAATGTATATTATATAGAATATGTATTAATTTTATAATTGAACTAAATATACATGAAATATATGCATTTGAAAGTACATCAAATTTATGTAGAGATGTGTAATATAAAATCAGAAATAATGGTTAAATAATTAATGTATAGTCCTATAGTTTTAATTGTAAACTTGGTAAAAATAATTTTAATTAACAAAATTATGATTTCAGGTTTTACATGATCACATATCATATCGTTATGAAATATTGGAAGTAATAGGAAAAGGAAGTTTTGGACAAGTCATCAGAGCACTGGATCATAAAACCAACCAGCAAATTGCAATCAAAATCATAAGGTAAATATCCCTAACAGACTATAATATTATATCTACAAATACAAAAAATACAAAATCTAGAATAAATAAATTCCTCTTCTGCTTATAATTAAACTAATCCAAGATAATTCTTAACATTTTGATTTTTGATAATGCCACTCTTATTTTTTCTGGGAATGGAATTGTTTTGAAACAATTAAATCTCAGTAAATATCCATTTATTTTTAATGTGAGGTTAATGTATTTAACAGCCCAAAAGAGAATTAATACTTTATATTTATACAAAAAATGTTATTGTTTATGTTATGTTGTCTGAATATAATAAAACAATCCATCATGCTTTAATCACCTCAGTGTTTTAATTAATTAATTCATTGTTTTGTTACTTAATTATATCCGGGCATATAAATAATATTGTGAATATTTTTTTCAGAAATAAAAAGCGTTTCCATCATCAGGCATTAATTGAAGTTCGAATCTTGGACCACCTGAGAAAGAAGGACCATGATTCTTCATACAATGTCATTCACATGTTGGATTATTTCTATTTCCGCAATCATCTCTGCATCTGCTTTGAGCTTATGAAGTATGTATAAAAACACCTTAGGAAATAATTAATTTGAAGTAAACAAATAGTTGAATGAACAATGATTCATTAAAACACTATTGAGAAGTAATATTGTTGATAATTGTTGCTATTACTGGCATCAAAGTTCATTCTGTTTGTTTAAAATGTATATTTGCTTAATGCTAATAAATGTTTTCATTTTCAGCCTGAATCTTTATGAGCTTATCAAAAAGAACAATTACCAAGGATTCAGCTTGAGTCTAATAAGGAGATTTGCACATTCTTTGGTGCAGTGTTTACGCTTATTACACAAAGAGAATATAATCCACTGTGATCTCAAACCTGTAAGTAGAAAATACATTTTGTGTTGGTGTTTGTAATTAATAGAAATAGATTACTACTTTGCCAAGCATTTAAATTAATACAGCATTAATACAAATGTTTTCTGGACCAGAAGAATTAATTCAGTTTTAATTTTACTAACTGACTCAATAATAGTAGAATTCTTCGCTTATCTAAGTAGAATCATTATAAATACTTATAAAAAAAAATTCTTTTATTAATTTAAAAAATGGCGCTTATGATACTAAACCTGCCAAACACTAAAATACTTGCTAAATATCCAATATTCATTCCAATAGATTGTTATAACTGTGAATGCTCATTAAAATTTTTTATTCTAATTATTATAGCCTATAAGACAAATAATAATTGAGGTATATAATAATTATAAATAAAGATGTTTAAAGTATATATGAAATTATCTCAATCATAAGCTTTAATATTTTTTGTCATAAAACCTTTTATTAGTTTAAAAATATACCAGTACATTTTTTGTAATATTGAACATAAGGAGAAATTATTTTAGCCGCTTTGGATACTGAAAATAGCGCTAAAAATAAAACATCAACATTACCAATATAATTGCTAGAAAAACAGTTAGTTCAAACTAATATTTTTCAGGGGGGGCTACATTTAATGAATTCTGTGGACATATATTTGTTAGAATTATTTAAATTGTTTTTACATAAAACAATGGTATTTCTAAATTCTTCATTATATAGTAAACAATTTTAGAAAATTCCAATTCTTTAACAGTATACATATGAATTACTACTACATGAATATACAAAATATGAATATACAAAAACTGAACTGAATAATTTTATCTATGATTGTTTATATGATACAAACATGAATAAACAGTGATATAAATAAATGCATTTTCAGGAGAATGTACTGCTGAAACAACGGGGCAGCAGTTCAATTAAGGTTATAGACTTTGGTAGTTCATGTTACTCTGATCAGAGAGTATACACATACATACAGTCACGGTTCTATCGCAGTCCAGAAGTTATCCTTGGCCTTCCATATGGCACTCCCATCGACATGTGGAGTTTAGGTAATAAAATTATACCTTTTTGAAATATGAGGAATGATTTTGTGTGTGTGTGTGTATGTGTATAGAGAGATACACAGACACGTGGTACTTACATAATGTATTTGCTTAAGGGTCATTGTTGAAATAATGTTATAGGCTGTATTCTGGCTGAGCTGTACACAGGGTTTCCTTTATTTCCTGGTGAGAATGAAGTTGAACAGCTTGCATGTATTATGGAAGTTCTTGGGCTTCCATCCGAAGATATCATTCTTAAAGCATCCAGAAAAAGGCTATTCTTTGGTAAGTTATATTTCAGATAATATTTCAGTTATTTTATTTTACTTTTCTGATCCCTTATATAAACCTCATATGAAAGCATTATAACTGGTTCTGAGGCCCTTTGAATTTCAAGCCAGAAATTATATTAACTCATTTATGATACCAATTTCACAATATAATATGAACTCATAAGCTTAATTTGTATGGTTGGACAAAACCCTTCAACAATTTTATACTAGATTATTTTAACACAATTTAAATTTTCTCATAGAAAGAACACTCTTCGCTTAAATTCCCTATTATAAATAGTATACTGCCATGGTTATACTATCATTTGTATAATAGTAATCAACATCTTTCATTCTAAATCTTAATTCATCTAAATCTAAAACTTTTTTGAATTATTTTGTAGCTTTTATTATTTTGTTTATATATATTACAGATTCCAAAGGTAATCCAAGGTGTATAACAAACAGCAAAGGACGTAAGAGGAAACCGGGCTCTAAAGATTTATCTATGGCGATACGATGTAACGACAAGCTGTTTGTTGATTTCATTTCTCTTTGCTTATGGTAATTTAAAAATATTATTTTTGTTTTATTATAGTTCTTAGACAATTATGTTTGTTCATAGATTTTTATAAGATAACCAATTGTCTTTCTTCAGAAAATATACACAAAATCCTTCTTTCGGTACATGTATCCTTCTTGTATCCGTTGCATTTGACTGATGATACAACAGTTAATTTGAATCGCGATGGTACTAATACTGAGGATATTTAACAGCTGGGATGCAAAGAAGCGGATGACCCCGGAAGAGGCGCTGAGGCATGAATGGCTAAAGTCGTCTTCGTCGTGTTCGAGCAGTGCGAGCGCGTCCGAGGTGAGGAGATCAACATCGGCGGCAAGCCAGCAGCAGTCCGTCTACCGGATGTACAGGGGCGCCGGGGCAGGGGCCGGGGTGTCAGCGGCGGCGGCTGCTGTCGGCATGGTGGGTCCTGTACCGGCCGCCTCCTCCAAGCAGCCGTCCGCCTCCTGTATACCTCCAACTGGCGGTGCCGAGCTCAACCTGGACGATTCAGGCACATTCCTTCCACCGATACTTTGAGGCCTCTAGCATCGACTGACCCACGCCCCGACCCCTCACCCTCCCGTCTCCTTTCTACCATCCCCCTCTCGAATTAAAAATAAAAATCGTCGCTCTCAGCGACCGATTAGTTCATGATCTCGTTGGGACAAGTTCCCTCCCTCCCCTGAGACTCGTGATATCTCTTAAATTCTCATGATGATATTATTCTAAGTGAAAGTGTGATAATGTTAATTGTTAGCTAGTTTAAAAGTAAAAAAAGATGAAAAAATAATTAAAATGTCTTATTGTAACGGTACGCGAGTACGAGAGCCAATTCTCCTCTGTCTCTTTTTGTGACGGAGCGTGGTGTTGTATGTAACCTTGTCACCGCTGAAAAGACCGACTTTAATGTCTTCGTAACATTGCCTCCATCAGTTAGTCTACCTTTTATAATTAATTATTTATTACCTAATTATCGTCTGGCCTTGATAGAGTGTAAGGAAAAATGTCTAGTAAAAATATGTTTTGTAAAAACTTAGTGTTAAAAAATAGGTTTTTTTAACGAGCCGTTTAATGAGGTGTTCCTATGCGGTATTAATCATTTTCCTGACGATCGCTTTATTTCTACAGCTATAGTTTTTAATAAGAGCTTTTCTTTATTTGATATTTAATTTTCACTTTATATTTTGAAATGATCTGGATTGAAACATATTTTGTCGGAATGTACATGGCTGACGATGGTTTATGATGAATTTGATTCGCTTATTACTTTATAAATTTAATTTTAAATATTTGTGAGACGGAAATGTATATTTGGAGATGCTTTATCACAAATTTTTAACTTTTTGTTTTGGTTTGCTCAATGAAATGTGTATAAATCAGTTTCCTATACATTAACCGGAATGCATGTAACGTCCCTTATTTAGTGTAAGTTTACCAAAAAAAACAAATGTGTATGATAACATTTTTACATTGTTAGGGTAATGAATATTTTTATTTACTGCGGATGACTGTGGTAAATAAATATAAAAACATAAATTTGCATTTATTAACATTTTATCCCCCCCCCATACACCCAAGGGTGTTTTGCTGTTCCCTTGTGATATTATTGCAATATTGTTAGGTTTTGAACAACATAATTGTTGTTAATTAAAGAATGTAATAGAGGAAATTAAAAAAATGGCTCTTCTATTTTAATTACCATGTTCTTTATAGAAAAGTAATTTTAAAAATGTATTTATAATCGAGTTGTGTATTATGTATAATAAATAGATATAATCATATTAATAATAATCAGTTCTGTAGTTGTACTTAAGAAACAACATTCAGACAAATGAATGTTTCCATATAGCTATGTGTAGATATGTAATATATCTTAATATTCATGTGAATTTGTTTTATATTTCATTTCTTTAATACAAATTACCTGATATGGTAACAAATGTTGTTTCATTGTACAAACCTTTCAACTATCTTTTTCAAACAATCTTTTAAGAAATTTCCCTTTATTTTAAACAACCGAACATAAGTAAAATAAGTATTTACCTCTATTTAGCAATATTTTCAACTATAGTGCTCATGCATTTTAAGTATTAAGCACATCATAAACTTAATCTAATTTAAGGACAACACAAAAACCAGAGGAACAGGTTATAATACCTATAATGAAAATCAATCTCCCTACAAAGTACTGAGTTAAGTACATTTCCGTACCACCCCTCAGGGGGCGCTAGTTTATCGGTGCAAGTGCACTCAACGAACTTTAGTTAAGTACATTTCCGCACCACCCTCAGGGGGCGCTAGTTTATCGGTGCAAGTGCACTCAACGAACTTTAGTTAAGTACATTTCCGCAACACCCTCAGGGGGGCGCTAGTTTATCGGTGCAAGTGCACTCAACGAACTTTAGTTAAGTACATTTCCGCACCACCCTCAGGGGGCGCTAGTTTATCGGTGCAAGTGCACTCAACGAACTTTAGTTAAGTACATTTCCGCAACACCCTCAGGGGGCGCTAGTTTATCGGTGCAAGTGCACTCAACGAACTTTAGTTAAGTACATTTCCGCACCACCCTCAGGGGGCGCTAGTTTATCGGTGCAAGTGCACTCAACGAACTTTAGTTAAGTACATTTCCGCACCACCCTCAGGGGGCGCTAGTTTATCGGTGCAAGTGCACTCAACGAACTTTAGTTAAGTACATTTCCGCAACACCCTCAGGGGGGCGCTAGTTTATCGGTGCAAGTGCACTCAACGAACTTTAGTTAAGTACATTTCCGCACCACCCTCAAGGGCGCTAGTTTATCGGTGCAAGTGCACTCAACGAACTTTAGTTTGTCCTAACAGTATGACCAGTTGTGTGATCAAATATATATTTAACCGATAATCCAACAAAGGCTTAAGCCGATTAACAAAATCCCCCTCGACCCAAATAAGACAAACATCCCCCGAAAAACACAATAACAGGACAAACAACATCCCCGAAAAACACAATAACAAGACAAACAACATCCCCGAAAAACACAATAACAAGACACATATACATACTACGACAAACAGACAACCACCACAGTACAAGTGATAGCGATAGTGCAGTGAGGATGCCCAAAAAACATCCAACGTGTCAGAGTGACTAACACCGCTACTGAAGATGGCGAGCAGTCAAAACCGGTTTGGCAAAAGGCTAAACCAGTGAGAGGAGACAAACACAGGAAATCTACGATATTCCAACCCCTAGCAGACCACAAAACAGGTATTCTAAACTAGTTACAGCCAGTCAGGCTAATATCCTACACGCATACACATTCAAAATTGACAAACTACACAAGACAATGGCGAACATTTGGTTTAACAAACAATGCCGCCTTGTAAAAATCACTCCCAACTACGTCAATGTTAACATCAAAACAAACTCCCTGCCCGCCCAAAAAGCAAAACAAATCGCGGAAACCACGAGGATAAAATCGGAAATTAGGTTCCTATACATAAAAAATCAACATCACACTAAACAAACTACACTTAGAAAATCCCTCCCAACCCAAATAAGGCAAACAACCCGAAAAACACAATATCAAGACACACAACAAAGGGACAACCACCACAGTACAATGACAGTGATATTGCAGTGAGGATGCCCAAAAAAATATCCAAAGTGCCAGAGTGACTAACACCGCTACTGATGATGGTGAGCAGCCAAAACCGGACTAGCAAAAGACCAAACCAGCGAGTAGACAGAAACACATGAAATCTATGGTATTCCAACCCCTCACAGACCACAAACAGGTATTCTAAACTAACTAGTTTAATGTTTTCAATGCATTATTCATTTATTCTATTCCTTTTCAGATCATTTTTATAAGAGACAATAGAGATTCAACAGTGGATACATAGCTAAACTAAATCTAAGTATTAAATTACAAAATAAAATACAGAATTTGTTTTGCAAGTATAGTTACTCATCCCTGTGAAGGATTTGGTTTGTTCAAAAAACTGAAGTAAAACAAAACAGATATAACTAATTTACAAATATGAATTGACAATAGCTATTTGATGTTTGGCCTAATATTACATCATTTTGGTACTTCATTTTTACAAATCATTTCAATATTAAAATGTCACCAACTTGTGGCAATGAAATGGAACATATTACTTCAGCTGCCAGAAAACAATTATTTTAAAGGTCCAAGTGAATGCTTCGTGACCAAATTTTCATCAGCACTTCTCAATCATAAAAGGCTGTGTCCACACCAAATGAAACTTTCGAGATATACAAACATTTGACATGAAGTATGCAGGAAGACTTTCAAGTCACTTTTTTAATGACTCCAATGTTCATATTGTTCTGTATAATAAAATTGACTATAAACATTTTAATTTACTAGTGAATTATGAGAAGTTAATGAATGGAGGAAGATAAACCATTTACTTCCAGCTTCACAATTCTCTGTCTGGGAATTTGCAAGCACTAAAACCTGATAGTTACTGAAAATAAAATCATTGTTCTGAAGGGTGATAAAATACAGTCTATATGGATATAAATTGTAAAAAGCCAAGGCACACTGTTTTAAAAAAGATCTATACAAAACTAAATGAACAAAACTAATAGAGAAACAGGACTAAAATGTAATACCTTTTAACTATAATTATAAAAATACCACTTAAATAATGTACACTAGTTCTAACATTTCAAGTGCAGACAATTCCATTGTATTTTAATTCAGGGCAGTTGAGACTTTAATAAACATTAAGCAAACAAATAGAAATAACAACCCAAAATATCTCCACAAAATTATTTGCAGTTCAGTTTAAAAAAAAGTAACAAATTAAAAAGCTATTTTGCATTAAATAATATTGAAACAAATATTCGGATACACTGCCCCTTCAGTAAATCAATCAGGTTAATACCTTAGTGGTCATGAAGGAAATAGTAAAATTTATCAATTTTTAGTTTCTTCATTGAATTGTTATTCCAATGTGTTCATACAACATTGAATGCATAATAAAACAATGTTTTTATCAGAAGTCTTAACTGGAAAATAAATTATACAGCATACAGTCTTTCATTCAGTAGTGATTCTTTCTGATCATTTTAAATGGACATAATACATCTTGTAAAATACCAAATTACTCAATTTTTTCTAATATTAAATTCAACCTTTTTTACTTATATGCAACTAATCAAACTTAAAGAACATTATAAAATTTTAAACAATTATAAATAAATATAAAACAAACAAGTGAGCAATTCATTTTTTACTCCAGAGTAGGTTAGTTCAAAATAAATCTTGTTAAATTACACAAATTTTTAAGGCATATATAATAACAATTAACTTTAAACAATAAACATTGCAATCCCGGCAAAATAAATGAAGTTGAAGGTTCATTAAAACTATTTTCTTTATCAAGTACCTAAATCACAAATTGTTTATTGATTAATTAATATACTAATAACAATATTTCAATTTTTTCATGCATTCATGATTGTGTAAAATATCAACTGTCTAAACTTATTGTGAACCAAACTAATAAAATACCTCTTCAAATTCAAACACTAAGCAGAGACATGCTATCAAAACAAGCTATTCATTCTATATAACTAATTATGTACAGAAGGGAAATTTTAAAAACTCGATGTTAATATTTCAACATTTTGAGTAATTATTATTTGAATAAAGCTAAATTAACTCAATTTTCTCAGCTCTGCTACCTTCGGCGTTCTCCCTTTTGAGTTTTGCGCTTCTCCTTTTTCTCCTGCTGTTGCTGCTTCTGTCTCTCTCTGCACAAAAAAATACATAAATCAACAACAATATTCAAGTTATATTGAAATGAATAGATAGATGAGGTTAGTCCTAACCCCCATGAATTGTACCAGCATATTTCTAATAAATTTAGTAGGCTTAGGACTAATATAAAAAATAAATATTGTGTACTGCATCAGCCTACAATTTTTAACTTAAACAGGGTATTTTTTAAATACCATTTTGATAATTGGTAATGGGAAATCTTTTTTAGCTCATGCCAAAAAAATGATAAAATAAATAAATTATAATAATTATTTAATAAATATTATTTTTTATTATTAATAAATGATCAAATCAGAAAATATATTCCTTATAATACAGGACATTTAGTTTGTCTAACAAACTGTATTCTATGAATAAACTAAGAGATCACATACATTACTATTATAATCACAAAAATATATTGTTCCATAAATACTGGCCACAAATTTTAAAAGGAACAATATTTTAAATATTTATTACTAATTACTGAAACTGTGTCTAAATGCTGAACTCCAACAAGTGATTGTATTACTTATTTAAATAAAAGCTTTTCTATTTGTTTAGTGCTAAAAAGTATTAAAAGGATTGTCAAAAAATTACAGTGGATTATGTTTAATAGAAGATAAGGTGTACTGATAAAAAAAAGTTCCTAGCTACTGTAATTCAAAACATTAGTATGATTAAATATATTAAAAATTTCATACCCAGTGATACAAACACGTAAGAACATGCAAGTAGACAGTTAGTTGCTAGTGACAACATGTAGATGTCATGCACAAGAGAATGGAAACAAAAAAATGATTCTTCGGAATAAAATTACTAGTAGATAACTTTAAGCAGACAGCATAATGTCAATATCATTGAAAAATCTATTTTCTTTAAATCTTACTGCACTTTAATAGAATAATATAAATCCCAAATATAATTTCATACCTATCCTCTCGATCTTTTTCTTTCTTCTTCTGACTTTCCACCTTGGCTTTCTCTCGTTTCTCTTTCTCAGCTTGAACAACCGAGCTGGCATTGGTATTCTTTACAAGTCCCGTATCTCCACTTTCAGGAGTTTCTTCATCTTCCAGTTCCTCTTCATTGTCAGACGTCTGTAAAATGAATCATACTGAAATATTTCTTCATCCATTATGTGCAGTTTCTTATGACTGCCCATAATTATTCAGTTCAACCAATTAAAACAAAATATGTCAATTAAGGTAACAATGAACAGAATCTAATTTAAAAGTTTTTTTTAATCCAGTATGAAGTAAATAACTAATGACTTCAAACAAAAAGGAAAATTTAGAAATGTAAATTTTTGTCATAACAAATGTAAATACACTATCAATCATCAATATCAAGCAAGATCAATAATGGCATTTATGAATATTAATAGCAAAATATAGATAATAACCTGTGAGTATTGAGCTAGTATTGCTTCACGAATTTTACGTTCTTCTTCAGTATACTGTTTCTGAACTGTAGTGGATTGGGCAGTAGATTCAAGGAGGCGGACCAATTTTTCTTCTACATTTTCTGAAGATTGTTTTTTCTCCTGTTGACCAGATATGAATATCTGAGATGCCTTCCATCGCTCGAGTATTTCGTGGCAATGTTGTGTTATATCATTTTCCTGTAAGAACACCTAAAAATTACACGAACATCCCCATATACAAACAGTGTCACTGATCTACAATTTTATCACAGTAGATAATACAGGTCTAAGTGAACATTAATAGCGCAACAAATTTTAATTCCCTTCCAGTGTATTTCAATAAATCTCTTTAGTAACATTCTATTGCAACAAGAAATGTACAATGAACATTCTATGGCCAGTAATTTTGCCATGAAGACTTAAACTTCAAGTATTGGATTTAACAACACTAATATGACTAACCTCAGAAACAGATGTAACCTGAACTTACAAAAAAAGGATTATACCACAGCAATAGTAGTAGCAATATCTGATCTTTACAACCTGACGCCACTTACAGTCCCCAAGTAAACAACCGTTAATGCAAAAAATAAAGTTTTCAATAAAATTCCCATATTACACATTATAAATGTTCGTTATCACATAGATTTACTCACGTGTTGTACCGTTACATTAAGTAACAACGGAAATCATTAAACCAGCTTTTACAAATGTTAGTCCCCTTCTATTTTTCGGTCTAATACTTGATCTATGCAATAAACGTTAATATAATTTCAGTTAGAAAAATTTAACGCACTGTTATTTCAGTCAGTATTCCTTCTAAAGCTTCAGTTTTCTCGTCGAGCGACTCGTCACCTTCCAATATTCCAGTTATGTAACTGCCAAAAACGCTTTCATCTGTGTTCAAAGCTTTTAATTTCAAAGATAACCATGTTTCGAAATCTTCCTCCAAGCAAGCGGCCATTTCCCACTGCCTCTCTCATATACGCCAACACTGCCACATTTAATGGAAATAACCAGCATAGAAATACTCATCTGCTAGCCAATTTCTTCACTCTATTAGTCTACTGAATATTCCGTTAAGTCTATAAATTCATAGGTATCATGTTATTAGAACATTGAATGGAGATAATTTTATTAGAGATCAGCGTGGTTTCAAGGACGTATACATTTCGGTTTGAAAATATGTTTTAATTACCGAGTGTTAATAATTGTACTTTTCTCAAAACTTTAACAGCTTGGCATAATTTATTTACTCAAAACTATATGAAACAGAAACTCGATTATTAAAAAATGTTCTTTCCTGATAAAACCTACGAGCCTACTCCTACAAGTTAGGGATGAAGAATATCGAATATTTTTTGGTTACACATTTATTTAATCTTTTATATTGGACCATATATTCTGAATGTGTTTTTAAATCTTCCTCTTTAACCTGGCTGTCGTAAACAACTGTCTGTATTGTGTACTGTCGATTTTTTTATTAACCTAAGATTGATGATAGTGATAATTTATTAACCTAAGACTGATAGGAATACTTTTTAAATAATCGGCAAATAATGAATATTGTCCGTGTTACCAAAATCAACACGACGTATCAATTCAGGCCAACTTTTATTTAAACAGTTATAATAAAATTATAATCAAAATTCATTATTACTTAATTGAACTCTCCTATTAGGAATACCCGGTCAAACTTTATCTGTCGTCAAAGAAATACTTTGTAGACAGTTACAAGGTAGATTATAAGAAAATATGTTGCAGTTGAAGAAAAAGTGCTTTAGTTAGTGGGATTAGTGCTCGTCGAAGGCGTGGCTTAACAAACCGATTGGCAGAATGGAGTAGAAAGCGGAAGAAGTGTTGGCCGTAGCCAAATAAGTCGATTCTCTATTTTTATAATAATCCCCTGCTGTGTTATAGGGACGAGCGCTCTCAGCTGTTTTTAAGCGGCCGAACTGTCAGTGATGGAACCGATTCGCGATTTCGAGATGGGTTGATGGCAGTTATCAACCGTAGAAATGTGGTGGGATACTCAGGAAGTGAACGCCTGGGCTTACGGGTTTTTGATTTTCGTCTGTCTTTCTCTATTGGTGTCTCTGTTCGCCTACCTTTTGTTCCTCTGGTTGATCGGGGTGAAATTAGGTAAACCTCCTTTCGACAAATTGTCCATTGCTTACAAATACGCCTATTTGGGGAAATCGGCGCATGATGAGATGTTCCATAAATTCCAGAGCATGTTTCCCGCTTGCAGAAGCATTAAACTTTGCTATTGTGGACCTCAGGTTAGTCTAAAACATATTTAATGATAACAAATATGTTAATCGTGCTAATTGTTCAAGGCATATGTATATTGTTTCTTTTCTTCCTATTTTGTTTCCGTTTGTTTCACTATTGCGAACTTCGAATCAGTGATGTTTGTATTTCAACTTATCACCTAGCGGAGGTCAATAATTTATCCTTTTTCAGACTCTTATTTTAAAATGCTCAAGTACTATTCAAAGTACATTACCTTATGGAGAGTCACAGAATTAATCATCCAATGTATATATCAGCTATTGCATTGATTAGATAGGTTAGATTAAGAGATTAACTTAACTTCAGATTAAAATTTGAAACAGTGTTTATTTGATTATGCTCCTCAAGTTTTAGTATCGATAGAAGAAATATCATCATATAGAACTAGTATCATTAAATTAAACTTTTCTACCATTTTATAACCATACAAACATTAAATTTCAACCTAGGTAATTATGCAAATTAAATTATAAAAATAAGGTTAATCAAAGCATTCGGGATATTTCTACCCCAACATATTCTAACAATTATATCACAATAAATCTAATTTTTAAACTAATATTCCTAATTATTTGTCAAATGTTTAATTGTAATTTCACAATTGATAATAAATGCATATTTTGCAGGCTTCATACATAGAGTATGCTTATGGAATTATTTTAAATGAGGGAAAAACTACTGATAGCACCCAGATGAAGCAACAACTGTGCCAGAATACATTTCAACTGTTCACAACACCAGAAATTTCCTATGCATTGTACCTACTTTTACCTGTTGTATCCTGGATTCGGATCTGTCATTGGCTTGCAGTTGCAATAGGTTATGTAAAGATATTTAACTTTTCTCAGGTGAGTAATACTGTTTTTTCATATTCAATGTTGCTAGTTCATATCTTCTTTAAAATTTTTATATATTTAAGGAGTTTTGTTTTACATTTTTATATGCTGCTTTTGTGGTGAATCTTTCCTTACTTCTGAAATGAAATGTTGTCAAGCACTTTCTAAATTAGCATTTCCTTACAGTTTGATAATGCTTATATTATAGTTTAGAATACCTGTTTTGTATAATTATGTTTTATTCAGATAGAAAATATTCAACAATAATGAACTAAATGCCATCTTATTAAGAAAATGTTTGTTCATATGTAAATTTAATGAAAGGCTATTTCTGTTTCCTCTCAGTATATTGGATCACGTGTTGGAACATTAGTAAATGGTGGTAGGTAAGTGGTGCAAAATTGATAAGAATTTATATATGTGGTCAATTATGCATAATAGGGTTTAAAATATACAAAAGAAAATATATTTGCACTTTCTTATTAAATAGCAAGGAATACATTTATTTCTAAAAGTGTTCAAAAAATTCTCCTTCCTATTGAGTTCTGCTTTTGAAAACTATGTAATTTTTATTTGTTGTACATTTAGTATTTTATAGTCAAGGCTAGATGAGATCAAAGGAACACCTGGATAAATAGAATTATATCCCAAGTCAACAATTAGTTTATGTATTAACATGTGTATTATTAGACAGGAGTTTTAATAACTGGTAACCATATCTCTCGAGATCAAATGCTTATCCAATTGGTGTTTTATAACCATTATATTTTTATAACTGAACCATTGATCTTATTGGAAAAAACTATACCTGCCACATTTTAAGTTTTTGGAAGAGAATATATCTTTATAGTACTCATTCACTTAATGTTTAAAGTAAAATATGGAATTAAATATTAGTTCCATTGAATTTAAATTGTAATCGGACTTCAGAATTTAGTAAAATATTTTATAACATAAAATAGCAAGGACTTAATCTTTATTACTTCTTCGAATATAAACTGTTCACAGAATGCATCATTTTTTTATTAGTGTTTCAATGATGACTGCAGGAGGTTTCATTTTTCTGAAATCTATTCTTTTCACATATTGCCTAACAGAATTACATATATGAACAATAACAAAAAAATTGTAAATAAACCGATTTTCTGACAATATGCTACCGATGACAGTGAGAAACCAATCTAGAATGAACTAGCGGAGGGAGAAGATCACAAGAGTGATGATAGTACAACTATTCATGGACCCAAAGGATGTGCAACACAGAGCGGGATGTTCCATAGGCCTTCGTTAGCAGTACATATGCTGTACCGTTAAGCTTGAAAATGAAAAAATTGTTTCAGAAACACAATTTGTGCGGATATCCAGTGGTTGAAGTGTACGAGAAGAACAGGATCTGTCTGATAGTTCCGTTGGTGAAGCAAGACGACTTTGTGGTATGGCAGGCTGAGCGTATTGTCTATGGCTATTCGTATTCGGCGATGTTGCGCCCGCCAAAGCAGGCCTACAGACACGATTTGGAACTACTTCCCTCGCGATCCGCCCCCAACAACACCCAAACAACATCCCTAAATCTCCCAGAAAGTTGAAAGGGAAGAAGAAGAAAGGCTGAACCGCATGACTTTTTTATAAAACCATACACTAAAGGTTACAAATGTCGTAAAATTATTCAAATACTAACCTCTGCTTTTGTGTCAATGAAAAGAGTCAAATTTGGATGACATTTGTTCCATCAAAAAGACAGTTTTTCCATATTATCATTTCAGTTGTTATACACTCGATAGGAGCATAATTTGATATATTTAATTCTAACTTCTTGACTTAATTTCATTATTTTTCAGATGTTTAACGTTTTTTTAAAATTTAACCATAATTTTCTCCTATTTAATTTTCAAATTGTTATGTTCTCAGTAAGAAAAGAAAAATAAATAGAAAATTATGTATTTATTTAGACTACTCTGCAGTTTTCTCTATTATTTGTAATGAAATGTTAGAAATAATGACTTTTAATAGTTAATATGTTACCTATGGGTTCTCAATTTTGTATTCATCAACCACGTAGTCCAAACCAGTTTGAAGTATTTACCAAGATGTTTGCAAGAATAATGTTACAATAGACTGTAGACATTTTGAACAGTCAATAACTGACAACATAAACCAAGATATTGTTATTAGAGTTGTTTAGGATAAGTTTAGACCAAGACAAAGTTTTATGCCAGTGGCTCACAAAAATTAAATGTGTGTCCATTGTTATATCTTTTTGGTGGATGATATGGTAAATAAATGTTTGTGAGGTGTAGGAAAGATAAAAAAATATAAGCACTTATTTGTTTTATTTAAATTAATATTATGATTCATTAGGTTAGTTCAAACAGTTTTAATTAGAAAACATTCCATTCATTCTTTTCTTATTAGATATATTTGGATCATATTTTATTTATATTACATTTCATTTTTATATTTAAAAAACTCAGTCTTTGATTCCTGCATTGAACTATCTTCTAGTTCCTATTTCACTGCCCATGTATATTTTAATATCTTAAATTATTATTCCAATAATTTGGTCTCATTTGCACTGAGACCAAGCTGGTACTGGTAACCCACGAATTATATTAGAAGTACATATTTCTTTGATCATGTTGTGTATTTTTTTAATCATGTTGCCTGTAAGTATTTTTGTTTTGTTTACTTTTGTTGGTCAACATTATTAATGTAAACATTTAGCTATGTCGAAAACTGTATGTATTAAATTTGCAAAATTATGTTTTGTACTATTATAGTTAAAAAGACTGAGGCTGAATCAAGCCACATTGTATTTAACAACACTTTTTATATTTTAATTTAATATTTCAACTAACAACCTCTTTTATACAGTTTTTGTTATTATATAAAATATTTCCGTCTGTGTTTGTTTGTTTTTCACCTAAATTTTCATGAATTTTCTGTGAGACTTACTGGTGCTTAATAACTGAGTATTGTTAGTTGTGTTATCTGTTTGCAAAAACCCTCTGCTTTAAACCAAGAATTACTGCTGAACATTTAACTATAATAAAGGTTTTTGAGGTGTTTGCAAAGGTAAAATATATTATATTAGGACTTAATATTATAGCATTTATTGGTTTTAACTGATCATCTTTAGGTTAGGTGATTTTTATTCTATATAAGGAACTTGTTTTAATATAAAACATTTTTGTTCCATACAAAAATGTATTTGTGATACTTGGTTATGTAGGTAACTAATCGTTGTGCATGGTTAGTTTCTAAAATTAAAAAACAAATCAATTTTTTTATCCATAAATATCTTATACTAGATAACAATTATCTAATTGCATAAATATATCGGTGCCATTCTTTCATATATGTTTCAATGCATGTAAATGAAGTGCAAATTGTGGAAATGTTAAAGTATTATGGCCCCATTTTATTATTCTCCTTGTTTGTTATCTTTGCGCTATATAGGAAAAGACAAGTTTTAAGTAATACACTCATTATATTTTTAGCCCTAATTTAAATATTTCTATAAATATTCCTGCATGGTGCCACTCACTGCTATAAGGCCTTTGAAGTCCACACCAAATTCTGTTTAGCATCACACTTTTTCTTTGTAACAAATAGGTAAAAAACATTTTATACATTCAGTACTTAATGAACACATTATTTCACCACAGCCATAATTACTTATCAATTAAAAATTAAGGTCATTACTGTGTACGGTTTTATTATATTCAAGCCTTATAACGGCTATGATAGATATTTTCAGTATCTCTATACGGTGATTGGCCCCCTAAAAACAAATTCCTAGCTCGTCAGCCGGAATTTCTTTTTTTTCTCGCATATCCTAAAAATGAGTAGACGCTTATTTAGCGTACGTCACCTACCGGAACAATAACAGTAGAGCTTAAGTTTATAGTGGGAAATACAGGAGCTCTGATTCCCATAGGTGTTTATACGACTGACGGTGCCCACCACTACGAAACTGTCGTGCCAGCTGTCGTGTCTGAGTGTGGCTTCGAAAAGACCATTGCCCGGTTCGGTCTCCACGGTTACAGTGTAGTCTTTCACTTGTATTTTGTTTGGCTCCTTAGCCAAATGGGATGTCGGCACTTCGAGCCTAGCCCTGTGGATCCGCTTCAAGGAGAGCCTAGCACAGACCCTGTGGGGCTCCAGAATGGAATTGACGTGCCCGAGGAGAGTGGCCGCAGACCTCCGCACGTTAGTCGCGTTAGTCGGCAGTGGTTCGCTCTGATGGCAGGTGCACCAGTGGTCCGATATATCTGCACTCCGGCAAGTCCTCTCGTCACTCACCGGCAAGAAAAGACTCTGCCCTCTCGGTTTCTCTTTCAAACCTTCCAAATTATCGATTCTCTTTCGGATCTCTGGAGACTCGAGGTCTTCCAAAACGATCAGGTCCTTAAGAGTTTCGTGTAGGTCGAACGGGGTGGTCAGTTTTCCCCTGTTGTTCCGTAAGTGAGAACAGGCGACGGGGTAGGCTTCCCGGAACCAGCCCGGCAACGAAACCAACAAAAAGGGCAGCCTCTCTTCTAAATATCCTTGGTAGGTTTCTCTTATTCCGCCCCACCGAATACCGTGATCGCTCATCAAGATAACGACCGATCTTTCGAAAACCCCGGCTCGGTATAATTTCTCGAGCAGTACCTTATGACTGTCGTCGCCGAGTTTCGGTAAGTTCAGAAAATCGTGCGAGAGGCTACCACCCCAGAAAAAACCGAAAGACGGGCGGCGGGAAGCTCCCAGCGCGAAATTGGCCACCGCCTCCAAGAGCACGTCCAAGTTGAGTCGTTTTCCGATGCAGAGATTTGCGTTCAGCTTCTTTTCGTGGCCCAACTCCGTTTCGGCAACCTGGTTAAATATCTGTAAGTAGAAATCGGTGGGTTGGTTGTGAAAACCGTTCTTCATGTAGTTGAAGGTTCCCATCCAGGAAGCGTCTTCCCCGTAGGCGGTCGTGTAGCCTGCCTTCTTGTACATGTTCCAGATGAACGGGCAGTCGTCGAATACGGCGGAAGTAGTTGGCCAACAACGTGTCTTCAGTTCGTTTTCCGTCAACCCGGTGAGTACCGGGATTAGATTAGGAAATGTGTTGTCTTCGACCTTATTGTAGCCCAACATTTCGACGGCGCCGAGCTTCTGTATTAGGAACGCCCTGGTTTTGGGCATCTGCCGATGGAAATTCAGTCTGGAGACGGCATCTACGCCCAGTATCAGAACGCTTACATTCCTCCTTTTGGGATCTCGATCGGAGGTTTCAGAAACGGGACCGGTTTCGTTGTCGGCGGGGTGAAAAAAAGCCACAAAGTCCGTATATACTTGGGTACCATTCACGGAACACTCCACTTTTACGAAATCTTCCTCCGGGGAAGCGGTTCCATGAACAAAGTGCTTACATTCCTCCGAATACCTGTAAAACGAGTTTCGAAAAATCTACAAAATTTTAATAATCGCTGTTTTCCAAACCGAGTGCAAAGAATAAAAATAGACATTTTAGAATTCTTTAGAACTGATTTAGAATTTTGGTATATTACATCTACATTGTTATCGAAATTCACTTCATTAGTTAAAACGCACCCTAATGTAAATCGAAGTAAATGGATTTAAATTTGTGGTGGGTTCTTGGGAACTCTCAACTTACTTGTAGGTCGTGTCGACGTCTTTGTTGTAGGACTTGGCATTGGGTAGCTGGACCCTCCAGAAGGGCCTGTAGCAGCAGTGGAACTGGAAAATGTCCTCGATCTGGTATTGGGAGAGGACTTCCCAGTCAATGAAAAGTTTGTCATGGTCCGAACGGACGAGTGGTTGCCGGTTCTTGGGGTCGCATTTGATCGGCTCCTCATCGAATATGAACTTCTTCACCGACTCGTCGAACGGGTCCTGCTCCGGTATCCGGCACCCTTTCGTGTTCACCAGAAATCCGGAATTGGTGAATACATCTGCGCCGGAGAAAGTACTAGTTATGTTAAAATTAGAGCATCTTCTTTTTTGAGGGAGGTTTTTGCTTCGTTCTTTATTTATATTTATCCATCTGGTTACATTTTTCGGACCATAAGTACTATAGCTTATGGCATTTGTATACCTTTCACTGAAAACGTACTATCACGTAAACTAAGAGGGCACTGTTTAAATTTTGTTGGTTAATATATACATTTTTATTATACCCAATAATATATAATTATTATAAATTACCGTAGATTTCTTCTGTTTCTGCCTTCTTTTCCTAGGAAAAGACCGATTTCGACTGCTCGCCATCTTCAGTATCGGTGTTAGTCACTTTGGATGTTTTTTGGGCAACCTCACTGCACTGTCGCTGTCACTTCTATTGTGGAGGTTGTTTGTTTGTCGTGTGTATATATATATTGGTCTTATTATTGTGTTTTTGGGGGCTCTTTTTGGTCTTATTTGAGTGGGGAGGGATTTTGTTAATCGGCTTAGGTCTTTGTCTGATTATCGGTCAAATATTTATTTACAACTATTTATATACAACTGGTCACAACTATTCTGACTTCCAAATATATGACAGGATACCTATCTGGTATTGTGTATTTACGATCAAACGTTTTCCTGGTAATCCAAAATTTACTAAAAATAGTTTATTTTTAGTAATCTAGTTAATCGGTGCAAGTGCACTACCACGGTGGTGGTAGTTTGTTTTCATAAAAAATTTTCGATTTTTGTGAAACTTGCGCCCCCTGAGGGTGGTGCGGAAACGTACTGAACTAAAGTTCGTTTGTTACACTTGCGCCGATAAACTAGCGCCCCCTGAGGGTGGTGCGGAAATGTACTTAACTAAAGTTCGTTGAGTTCACTTGCACCGATAAACTAGCGCCCCCTGAGGGTGGTGCGGAAATGTACTTAACTAAAGTTCGTTGAGTGCACTTGCACCGAGAAACTAGCGCCCCCTGAGGGTGGTGCGGAAATGTACTTAACTAAAGTTCGTTGAGTGCACTTGCACCGATAAACTAGCGCCCCCTGAGGGTGGTGCGGAAATGTACTTAACTAAAGTTCGTTGAGTGCACTTGCACCGATAAACTAGCGCCCCCTGAGGGTGGTGCGGAAATGTACTTAACTAAAGTTCGTTGAGTGCACTTGCACCGATAAACTAGCGCCCCCTGAGGGTGGTGCGGAAATGTACTTAACTAAAGTTCGTTGAGTGCACTTGCACCGAGAAACTAGCGCCCCCTGAGGGTGGTGCGGAAATGTACTTAACTAAAGTTCGTTGAGTGCACTTGCACCGATAAACTAGCGCCCCTGAGGGTGGTGCGGAAATGTACTTAACTAAAGTTCGTTGAGTGCACTTGCACCGATAAACTAGCGCCCCTGAGGGTGGTGCGGAA
Organism: Lethocerus indicus; assembly: GCA_019843655.1. Taxonomy (NCBI): domain Eukaryota; kingdom Metazoa; phylum Arthropoda; class Insecta; order Hemiptera; family Belostomatidae; genus Lethocerus; species Lethocerus indicus. Next base: position 20,896,206 of record JACDQD010000005.1, on the reverse strand, counting down.
ATGTACTTAACTAAAGTTCGTTGAGTGCACTTGCACCGATAAACTAGCGCCCCCTGAGGGTGGTGCGGAAATGTACTTAACTAAAGTTCATTGAGTGCACTTGCACCGATAAACTAGCGCCCCCTGAGGGTGGTGCGGAAATGTACTTAACTAAAGTTCGTTGAGTGCACTTGCACCGATTAACTAGATTTCTAAAAATAAATTATTTTCAATGATAATATGAATAATATTCAATATGATCGTAAATACAAAATATCAGATAGATTTCCTAGGTTGTATTTGGAAGTCAGAAACTAATAGTTGTGACCAGTTGTGTAATCAATAATATATTTGGCTGATAATCCGACAAAGACGTAAGCCGATTAACAAAATCTCTCCCAACCCAAATAAAACAAACATCCCCCAAAAACACAATAACAAGACACACACACACACACATATATATATATATATATATATATATATATATATATATATACACGACAAACGGACAACAACCACAGTAGAAGTGACAGCGACGGTGTAGTGAGGTTGCCCAAAAAACATCCAAAGTGACTAACACCGCTACTGAAGATTGCGAGCAGCCGAAACCGGTCTAGGAAAAGACCAAACCAGCGAGAGGAGACAGAAACACACGAAATCTGCAGTATTCCAACCCCTCGCAGACCACGAAACAGGTATTTTAAACTATTAAAAATTAGTTTCGCGGCGGTTTGAAATGTAATTACAAGAACAAACGAAGACAAATAGGACCATAGTAAGAGTGATGACAACCGATATTGCAAGTACTCGCTTATCTTGTTGACCGAGTGACTAATGAAATTTAACAGCCTAAAGAAACCTAAGGTAAGGCCAAATTCAAGTAGAAATTGTACTTTAACGTCCGTACCATTGCATTAAACGTTTTTTCTAATGGGCATATAACATGTATAATATAGACAACTAATTCTAAAAAATTATGAATGGCGGAGAAATTTAAATTTCACGATTCCCTTTTATAACAGTACCATTTTAATACTTTTCTCTTTACTTCGGTATAATTTCCATGTCGGATAAGATTGTCATTGAATATATTTTTTATAATTTCCTGTCACCAATCCCCCTCTTGTTTCATCAGTATCATCTATGAAACATCAGTTCTGTGCGTAAGTACTTTACTAAATAACTGACGACGGTGGTAAGCCGAAAGCAGCCACTAAATAGGCGAGTGATATATAAAAACTAAATGTATGATATTTAAAATATCCGCGGAATCACCACCCCGACCCTCAAAAAAAATAAATAAATGACAAGTACAGAACATAATAATAATATATTAAACTGACCATGAATGAAATGAGGCGGTGGGAGAAGTATAACGTTGCTCTTTTTCAAGTCCAACTGGAAAAGGAAATAAATGCCGACGAGGAATAGGAATCCCACCACACACAACTGCTTTTTCAGCTGCCGGTTCGGCATAAGGCCAATTCAGGCACTAACTGTAAACATATCAAACAATTATTGTTCAATCGAATTAGGCCCAGGAACAATGATACATTAACTGTTAACATATGTAAATATTAATTAGGCCTGCGGACAATGATATATTAACGCAATGGCTGTACCGAAACTGCTATGCTACGTTTTTAAAGCCATTCTTTAGCAGTTTCTAAACCGAAGAAAAATATGACACCAGGTGTATATATATATATATATATATATATATATATATATATATATATATATATATACACACATACACACAGAGTTTGACCTCACTAAAATTCCAAGCTATATTATGGTGCGCTGAAATAAATTCAAGAATGGTAATTTCCCTTCCGCACAATTACGTAAAGACTAATATAATTAATCTTAAATGAACCATAAAGTGACAAAAATTGGTCACTGATAAATGAGCCGTATCTTATCGTTCATTGCTAAATATGTTTCAAGTGGCTATTCACGCCTTTAAAAGATTTCCAGGATTCATATTTTGCCCTCCCGATATAACCCGAATTAGCGCAATTACTAATTATAATGTACAATATTTATAATGTGGAAAAAAACTCCAAAAATGATTGTCATATTAACTCGAGCATAGTCATATTAGACATGCGATATTCCATAAAAACAGGAAAAGGAAGCAGAAGATATTTAGCCGGCGTAATGGAGTGACGATAACAATGATAATTAATTAAATCACACCGATAATATTATTACTGTTAATAAAATTTTATTGACAATAATAACTTATTTCTGATATTGCATATATATATATATATATATATATATATATATATATATATCCAGTATATCGCAGGATCTAACAACAGGGTTAAGAAAAATTTCCATAAACATCTTGAAATTTTCCCGATTCGACGCGGCTAGAATTCGGTAGGCATAATTTTCAACCTTGAACATTTCACCCCTCGATAATTTAAAGTAGTACCTTATCGTTTGTTTCACTAATACAGATACGAATTTGAACATGCCCAGACCGTTTGTGGGTGTAGTTAGTCATGTGGGTATTATTTTTTTTTTTTATTTTATTCTCCATTCTGATCGGCATTTTCGAGAGTTCTGTCCTCAATACTGCCACCGACGGTGGAGAGGACCTCGCGGAGGGAAAACCCCCATCCACCCGTCCGGAGACAGTGGACAGTTAGGAAAAAACCCTCCCTGCTAATAATAGTCATGTGGGTAGGTCGGAAGAAGGTGGTCCTGGTTTTTGAACGGTCGTTGAAGAATATGTCAAGACCTGCAATAAAAGTCAGATTTTTTTCAGCGCCCCATAGAAGACGAACACGAAAATTCAAAATTCACAAATTTATTCGTCGGAATACTGTACAGAAAGGCATTCCGTTGCGTCTGAAAATGATATAATGATTCTTAACTGGGCCCAATTTGAATGTCAAAACTTTTAAATTGCAGTCTTGTAATTTGACATTTAATAAACAGTGGGGGCGATATTCTTTTCAAGTTCAACCACCGTGTTTTAGTAATGCGAATGATAAAATGCTTCATTATATTCAATCTTATACTTTAAATACCGGGAATATATAAGAGCTAAATTAGCAACGCTTCGCACAAATGGAAGGGGATGTGTCTATAAACCCTTATTACCTTATTGTAAATGTGCTACTCACTCAAGTGAAATAGTGCACTAATTCCAAGTGCTCAGTTCGTTAAGTGGATTATAGTAATCTTACTGTTTCTTGCCCTACATTTCAAAGCTGCAGGCTGCGGTTTACACTTTAATATTTAACCTAACCCGAGACCAACAAGGTGGTATGACTATATGATTGAGCGAAAGTTTCCGCGACAAGAATTTCTATTAATATAAATACGTCTTACTGTATTCGTGAAACGGTTTATGGCCGCGTCCCTCTAACGGAACCAATGTCCGTAGTCTCCCGCTGTTCAAATCAAGCTAGGACAGCATTTGACGTCGAACAAAAACTAAATATAAAATTACTAACATTTTAGGTACACATTCTAAGCAGCACAGTATCTATCGACTCTCTGAACGAGTAGCGTATAGCAGGAACCCTACTCGAACTAATCTTATCGCGGTCCACCCACTGGACCATTATATTGTGACAAATAAAAAACTTTTAAAAAAATTTGTCGCCGTCCCCGTCCCCTGCCCCCAATGTTATTATTCGACTTAGAGGTATTTATCAGGTATATTGGAGATTACAAATCGGGTATCAATTTCCGCTGCATTTTTAATATTCGAAAAAATACTGAAATCATCGGCTTTTAGATGGGGGTTATTTTTAAATAATGTCAATCATGTTTTCATTCAATTATTTGTAATTGCAGTTCTGTTTTCCTACGTGAACATTTCTTGTCCGTTCCGTGGAGGCCGAGATGGTGTAACGGAGTGGTAAACTGGTGAAGGGAGGCTTCATCCCAACACTGGAATCATAGTTGCCAATGTTTTCTTTTTCTATTATTCCTTTCGGTTTGTCGTTCGCATACGGCCGCTTATCAAATAATTTAAGTGGCTAACATTAAGTCCTCGAAGCAAGGAGTTTCCAGGTTAAAACCTGACCGAGACAGCAGCTAGGGATCGATAGCGGCGGTACAGAGTGGCAGCCAGATTCCTCTCTTCCAACTGACAACATAAGGTTTTTTCCCTTGGCTGTCCACATGCCAGCCCCAATTCCTGCTTGTCTCTTAAATTTACGGGTAATTGAAGTATCCTAAAAATGTTGGGAAAATAAATATCTATTACGCACTCTGTAACCATGTTAACAATCATCTGGCAGCAATATTGTTGCGACAAATGTGTGTTTTACCGAAATACGTTCATGGCCAACATTTACAAAGAGAAACTTTATGCTCCATTGAGCGTGAATACTTTAAATACAAAAACTTAAATTCAGCGAACCATTGAGGATATAGGGGTGGCTGAATTGATAGCTGATTGATTTTGACATTGGATCCATGAAAATAAACAGCTAGCATCGTGAACACACTCACCGAAACGAGTTAAACCATGATCGTCCGGAAACTTCCTCCTGAGTCGTTACAGTAGCACATAAAACGAATGAATATCTGGAAAATATTGAAGCCGCTCATGTTCCACCTATGTAGTTCAGTCGTGTAAAACACCGACACAATGCATCCCCAAGATGAGCTCAAGACAAGCTAACAACGGTTCAACTATTCTAACCTCATAAGGATGCCACACATCTGTTCGACATATCAGTAGTGACGGCAAATAACCGTATTGTGCATCACATAAAACATATGAGGCCAGAATAGGAGCGACCAATTCGACAGCAATTGCGTGAGCCTCCCGGAGTATGCCCCGGCCCTGATACTAAGCGGTTGCCCAGAGAACTTTCCAACATTCGTAGGAAAACTTTTAAATTCCTTTCCTAACAGTATAAAATTGTTAATTTTTGTTAATACGCGCGTCATGAATTATTTCACTGCAACAGTAGTTACCCCGAAAAGGATGGGCCGAATGGAGTAGCGACAACAATATTAATGAACTAGCGCAATATCATGTTATACTGACAAACCAAATTCTCATAGTGAGTTCCCATTTAACTCCCAGGACCGTATTCACCTAGAACAAAAACAGGACGAAAATCAAAACCCAAAAAAGCGCCACAACAGTAACAGTGCTGACAGGATTCTTAATGTGCTGCCCACGTGCCTTGGTACCTAACTGATTTATAGACAGAATTCGATGGCGGAAAACAGAAACCTTAAATGGTCGAAACGTGCGAAATCAAATAAGTTGTGACATTATTCAGACACATTAAGGTATTAATTCGAAAACAATATACGTCAAATGTATGACGACCGTTCTTGTTTCGTGGGCAGACGTGTCCGATCCTTGAAGAACGTTGCAGGAGGTGGTCGACGCTGCAGAGCCTTCAGGACCAATCCACTATTTACCGGCACTAGAATTTCTACAAGCGATTTCATATTTATGGAAAGAATTCAAAATTGAAAACGAAATTTTCAGAATGTAATTAACTGGGATCATGTACAATTACCTCCAAAATCGATTGTATTTTGCACAATTCGAAACATATAAAAAATTGATGATTAACTCAGTTGGTTTATTTGACTGGAAGTGCAGTTTATCAACTGCCATTGTAATATACATGCACTTAACCTTGTGCGGAATATGTGCCTTAAGTATTTAAAGAACAAGTTGGAAGTTGAATTATCGATTTGGAATAACGGAAGGAACGCTCCGGCTATTTCGGAACCTGAAGGTTTAAGGCTTCAGTATGTTTTGAAACAACACAGATTTATACGCCGTACAGAGTCATTTCGCAACCGAGCCCAATGATAACTGCAAATATACCCGGCATTTCAGCCCGGTCCGAGGATGAATAACTTGGGTGTACTCACTTGAAAGCGGGCAGTTGTTGGTAATCGGCAGGCTGCCATATCCGTCGCCAACCGGGCTGGTCCCTGTCCCCCAACAGTGCTAATCTGATACATGCGAGTACGCAAGTCGGATACTTTGGCCATCTCCTGCAGTTGCCATAGCGACAGCCTCCGGGACCAGTGCCTCCTTCAATCAATCGCCACGGTCATCCCGTTTAGGTGCGGATCTCCAGCACAGCCTCCTCGAACACTTACACCCCAGATGTACCAATTGATCTACTTGACACAGTGTCCGTGTAGCTCATAATGCGGTCGTCGTGTAAATGTAGACATTTTAAGTAGGCCCTTTATCGAAACTGCCTTTGAAATATAGGTTAGGTAATTACATTAATTGCCATGAGCGTAATATGAATATGACTATTATAATAAAAAATTAACTACGATTGTGCATTATGAATGCTGTATATAAACTGTAATAATGAGTAATTTTGGTGATAGCGATATACGAAACACTGGATGGCATTATTTTTTATTTTGCCTGCTAATTAAACTCAAACCATATTCGTGGTTGCTAGTTTTAACTAAACTCATTTTCGAGATATTCGGATGTTATTTCATCTCTATAGTGTACTCCCAATACATTAGGTATACACTGAAATCTTAATTGATATATTCAACTTTAATGAAGAAAACATTAATTTCTGATCAGATTGTATCCAGATACATTTTACTGAACCTAACACATGTTTACTTGAAATGTATAACTATTTTGGTTTTGCTTTTTTAGATCTAGAATCTTCTATGTTTTTGGTAGATTACCAATATAGTACTTGTCCTAAATGTATTATTTTATTTAGTTATTTAAAAGTAAAAATGTGCCCCATCATCCTGTCAGACTACCAACATAATTCAGGCATTAATTATCATTCAGGGGGTTAAATTAGCATTCAAATACAAATGCATTAAGAAATACTTTTACTCTAAATACTTTAAAATCTAAAATTACCATATATCAATCCATATTTTTAGTGTTTATTTTATAAAAATAGATTTTTTACTGTTATCCATATGACGCAATGAAAAAATTGATTTTTAACATTATAACAATGCTTACTTCACACATTCATAATTTCAGGTAATAAATATTTTTAATGGGTTTAGTAAGTTGTTTATTCAATACCTTCATAGCTTCCAATTAATTGATAAATCAATATTTGCAGACACACACCTGCAAAACCAAATATGAAAGAAAAATTAACTGATAATTAGAGGATTAATTAGATATAAAGGCATAAAGCCACCCCTTTCTAATGAAAACATCAGTTGCAATAGTCATCTAGTAACATAGGCTAGAAACATTTTCATTATACATAATTTAATTTCAAATATATAATTTACATAAATAAATACATTCCATTAAATAATAGCAGTTACACAGTAACTCAAATAACCATCAGAAATGACATTTATTCATATATAGTTGATAGTTTTTTACTCATTTGAGCATTTGGCTATATTCAGTTCTTCCTATAAACAAATGTAAGTAATCATAATCATAGTAAAGAAATGGAAAATCTACAAATTTATAAATTGTATAACATTTTTCTAAGTAATAAATCAGAAGCAAGTTAATACCAGAAGTTATGAGATAATACAGATAACTGAATGTTATATGATTCCCTTGTTTTTCTCTTCCTTTAAACTAATAGTTGGAACCTTTTCTATAAATTACACTAAATTTATGTTGATAGTATTTTGTGATTGGGAAAAATTCAAACTCAATTGGTTTAGACATAATTAAAAAGGAGACCCCTATTACAAATCAATCACAACTTACTTATCTAATAATATATTTTATATACTCCCAAATAAATCATGTACCATGTAACCTCATTATTTAAACAACACTATATATACACATACACACATTAATGTGGTATACATATTAATCATAAACTGTGCTTAAATGATTTTGCACCACAAATACTCAAATCAGATTTTGGTCTACAATTAGATTCAACAAAAAGAGCTTTCTCTGCAGCTTAATGTATTATCACATATATTACACATTTTACTTTAGTAAGAAATAAATACTAATATTTAGTTTAATCTTAATGGAGATTTCACAGAGGTTCATTGATTCAGACAAGCAGCTAGCTATAAACATTTTAGATTAATTTCATAGAATACAAGGAAACCATTATAACAAAAATTTTGTTTTAGCGCTTCTTAGTTGTATAAAAATAAGTGCACTATGTAAAATGTATATAAGTGCAGGTATATAAACCATGCTTTTCATTTCAGAAAGTATAAACTAAGAAATAAGAAGTAAACTCTGAACTACATTCTTCAATGATATGCATTCCTGGCCAAATCCTGCGAGTCATAAAACATTATTTAGAACTGATCCGTATTTCTCATTGCCAGTGTTTTCTTTTTTGTTTTATGTGATTGTATGTTTTAATGGAGATACTGTGTTTATCTATACTTACAGTTTACCAATATTAAAAGAATAAGGTCCATAATAAACAAATGAATTTTGTCATTTCAATAACTATGAATTCTTGATGAATCAAGACATAAATAGTCACATCTATTGAACCAAAGACTCAAAATAGCATAATAATTTAAGGTAATAACAGCGCCATAGGTATTTTTCACCTAATTGCTAATTGATGCTGATTAAACAAGAAATAAAACTATTTGCACATCTCGACAAGACAAAGCAACCAGGTAAACATGCTCACAATAAATAATTAAAAATATTTAGAACAAAATGAATTATATATTAACACAGAAACAAAATTCCACATTTAAATAAAAATATACATGAACAGTTTTTTTTTTATTTAAAAATCACAAGAATGTCATAATTATATTTCCTGTGGACACGTTAAGGTTTGTCATCAACTAGACAAATAATTACTAAACCAGTTTTTAAACATTTTCCTAACAAATCCCCTTCTCCCTTGGAAGGAAAAGGAACAAAATCACAAATTGTGCAACAACTGCAAATTATGTTGACACAGGTAACATGTTTCTTCACACAGAAATAATGTCTTCCTTCCAGAAAAACAAAACGAAAAGATGTCTCTTCGAATAAAAATTCCAAGATAAAGACACCACATGAAAGTCTATTTACACAAAATGGCTGCTTCAGAGCTAAATATTAATTGCTAGGAGTCCAGAAGATTAATATCCTCTCAGTCCATTGTATATTCTGTTTACAGAATTCTGCTGCAACAACACTCTGATTGCTGAAAACAAATGAAAATGAAATTATCACAGCAATTAACATATTAATACAATAAAATGCGTGTATTTTATAAACAATATAATGTATCTGAATAAACCACATTTAAGATTACCAAATGTTATTATTCAAAATAATATAAAATAATTAATTCTTCATTCAAAATAATGTTCCTTTATTTCAAGTTATACAAGTAACTTACCTTCTTTATTTTCATCTGTGAATTCATTCTTAGGAAATTCTACATCAAATGTTATGAACATCGTCCCATGGATATTGTTGTTATCATAGTTGGGCATGCCTTCATTTTTCTTCCTGATTCTGGCACCTGGCCATGTGATTTTGTCCCTCTGAATTTTGACACTTCTACCATCCAAGTGAGGTATCTCCAAGTAAAATCCTGTCAGAGCATCTTGGAGTGAAATTGTTACATTGGTGTAGAGGTCATCCCCTCGCCTTTCAAAAACTGGATGTGGCATAGTTCTGATTTTCAGTATCAAGTCACCAGGGTCACCGTCAATATGAGGTTCACCTTCAGCTATAAATTTGATCTCTTGTCCATCTACCATTCCTTGCTCTATTTCTATTTCAAGTGTTCTATCCTCATTGATGAACCTATTAACCAAAATATTATTTCTAAATACACTTATTGATAACAAAAAATAGAGAGAAATAAGGCCTACATGAGAAGTATATATAAATGCATGCACATTTTAAATATCTATATTTAAAGACAAATAATGTGTCTACTATTAAACAGAAAATTTATAAAATATTAACTTGGTAATTTTAAAATTTAAAACAGGAGAATATAAATAAATATGCTATTGGCATGTATTTATAAAAAAAATACCACACATGTAATCATAATAAATCCATTTTTAAATAGTTTTATTCACATTACGGAATGAATATATTATTCTTGGAACTGAGAACATGACAATTCATATATGTCTGACAGTGTCAGCATCAATAGGACAACTCACACAATTCAATGAAATAAAAACATAATTCTTTAAAAAAGTAATACTTACGCCACATTTGGGCATTCATCACAAACTGTTTGCTGGATCATTTGAAATCTACCAGGGCCCAGTTGCCTCGTCTGCATTTCTTGTCTGCAATTGCACTTTCTAGTACCAGATGCAGGTTTCATAACAGGTTTATTTCTTGTTATCTAAAGTAATATGAACTTATTACATTTCAGAATGGTAATGTTACTTTTTAAGCGATTTACATTTCATCCCCATTAAATGAACAACTTTAATGAAATATAAAAGACAACAGAATAGTAAATTTAATAGAATCATAGAAAGTAATTAAAGAATGATCAATACTTAGTAATAAGAGTTTATGATCAATTTCAGTCATTATCTTTAAATTTCCAATAGTCTTAGAAATAATGCTTGATTCTTACCTCTACAAAATTTCCACTATACAATTCTTCTAATGAAACATATAAATCCATTACAATTGTAGCTCCCTTAGGTGTTTCCTGCCGGCTTTCACCACCTCCAAAATGAAAACCAAAATCACCAAAAAATGTAGAAAATGGATCCATCCCCCCCATGTCCATCATTCCATCTTTCTTCAAGCATTCTTCACCGCATTTATTGTACTTCTCCCTTTTCTCTGGATTCGACAGCACCTCATAAGCTGCACTCAAATCAGCAAATTTGGTTGCTGCGTCTGGATCATCCTTATTTTTATCTGGATGCAGTTCTTTGGCCAATCTTCTGTAGGCTTTTTTAATCTGATTCAATGTGGCATCCCTCTTGACACCTAAAATTTGGTAAAAATTCCTCCTGCAAAAAAATGAAATAGTCCTTTGTAGCGGACTCGATTTAAAAGAACTATAATTCACAAAAGCTGGCTAACTGAAGATGTATCAGGACATAAAATCAGAGTTTACTCAAAAAAGAGTTGGAAGAAACGAGCAGGTAGGTTACATTAATGTAAAACAAGCGCGTAATGAACGCAGTTAAACAAGACGATGATACTTACTCGCATAAAACAGTCAAAGTAGAGAACACGATTAGTAATAGGACAAAGTAGAAAATTTTGAAACTCCCCATTGCAATAGACTAACTTCTCTGTCACAATAAACAATTGCCGATATTTGCCATTTTGCCTCAGCCGTGGGCAATTCCTATTGGAGCAAAAGCCAAAGCCTTCATGACTATATACACGTAAGTTTAATACGTTATTTAGCATGTGCTCAAATAATAACGTCGATAACCTTAATTTAATGTTAATAAATTATCGAAAAGAATTATACAGTGTGTACCCAAAAAAATTAGGCAACGTCGATATTTAATTTTTAATTATTCTATTTTATTTAAAGAAGAAGAAAATATTTCGTATAATATCAATATATTTTTTCACGTGGATTTTTAAAATTTAATGTAATTAATACTGAGACCTTAAAACTTTAATATCTAGAGAATAATTATTAATTAATAAGTTAGTAATGATTAGCGTAATAAAAATGTGACAACAGAATTACCTGAATACTTTCTTTATGGTGGGAAGTTCAAATTCATCTTGTCTGAGCACTTTCAGTAATTGAAAATACTTTGTATGTTCATATTATAATTACTCACGGCTTATGTTAAGGGCTACTGGGAAAAGGGGAATTGAATTTTCATTTAATTTTTCAACAATTCATTACTTTGACTCATTTTTTCATTCTAATTGACAACATAAATTCATTGGCTTTTTGGTCTTCTTTACTTAAAATGTGTAGCTATTTAAAAAGTAGTTTATCAAAAAACAAAACACATTGAATAAAATTATAATGTCTTTCATATATAATTAACACATCTTTCTAATACAATAAGAACATCATTGATATATGTATCTGGATAAAACACTTAAAGAGCATAAAAATTATTTTGAACAATGTATTAAATAAAGATTATAAAAAACATGTATGAGCAAAAATACTTTTTACGCTTCTCCAATTCAGCATAGAAAATATTCTCATACTGCTAATATAAAAATTGTATTAACTCTCAGAACTAGTTTTCCACAATTACAATTAGTTTGTACATGTAGGTAACATTTCATAATGTTGAATATATCCTTAGAGCCCAAATTTTCTACAACTTTTTCACAACTGATCAATTATTAGCTGTATGAACAATTAACCCACTTACTACTAAACTAATATGAACAAATGTAAAAAATACAACTGGATTGCTGAGGACTGTGTTTGCTCCTCATAATTTCAATCCTTATCCTCATGAAATTGAAACCCTTTTCTCATTGTTCTTGGCTCAAAAAGAAATAAGATTTTATCAAAATTTCTTGCTTTCAAATTACTTAAATTAAAATATTTTAAATAATCCATTTAATGGACATAACTCTTTAACTTTCTAAAGAAGTTATTTAGTCAATTTTTTGTTGTTTTTTTTACAAAAAATATAAAATTTTCTTTTTGAGAAAGGAAAAAATGCAAACATCAGTCATCACCATTATTGGTGTGTCCAGAAATTCTCTCTGTAACATTACTTTACATTATATTAATGTAATTAATCCTACATAGTTATTATTCTTATTTACAATGTTCATATACAAGTATAAAGAAATAATATACAAACAAACTCCTCAGAATCCTCCATACACAAAAATTACTATTTTCTACCTTCAAATAACATATCTGTTAAACAAAATATATATTTACAAACTTGTATTTCACAGGGGAAACCAAATATAGTTCAATCTACCGTATTTACAGTCAGAACAGAAAGTTGTACTTTATGGCACCGAGATTAGTATCACACAAAAACATTAATTAAACTTACATTTAAGTACGCAACATTAAAACATTTATTAAGAATGATATTAGAAACCATCTATCTATAAAGTGTATAAACCGCTAGAATTTTAGAATGGTCATTTAGTCCTGAATGTAAACACAGTGATATAAATGCATTACACCTCCCTAATTAATTCATGAATGACAAGGTAGAGAGTCACAAGTGTCATATTGTAAACATAAATTCCTTAAAGTAAATAAAAATTACTTTAAAATAAGTATTATTATATAATAATTTTTTGCAACAATTATATACAAACAAATCGGAGTAAGAACAAAAGCAGCTGCAATTATTGAAATATACAAAAAATTAGATTTTCTGATATTAAACTGTCATATTTATTGTACAACAGTGATCTACCTAAATTAGCTACTTTTTCTTATGTCATATAATTAAAAAATTATCCATTGCACATTTCATAAATTATTAAATAATAATCATTACATCAAATGTGAATTTAAAAATATCGACCCAATACATGATTATATCATTAAAAGTTCAGGAATCACACAGAAAATATGTACAAATGGCACATATGAGAGCATTCCTGAGCATTCCTCTCTTAGCGAATAATTTAAAATTGTGTAATATTTCATTTCATGTAATCATTGGATCATAAGTCAATTCTATAGGCACATTATACTCTCTCCCTTTTCTTCATTGACCTCTTTGAAGCGCACCGTGTAATTATATCAGACACATATCCTTTGTGATCAAACAATTTCATGACTTGACTCTTGGCTTCCAACATTTGATCCTTCACAACTTTGCTCCTTTGAAAATTTGCCTGTAATAAATACACCATAACTTAATTAATTTGTATAAATATCTTATGTTAATTATACCGTAACATACATAAATAGGTGTTTTTTTAATATTTAACATTCACAAAACATATTTTTATTCTGTAGTTCCTTTGCAGAGAAGAAGCAATAATTCAATTAAATGAGTACCAATTTAAAATAGGAAAATAATATTGAGATAGTCAACAACTACAATTTTTATCCAATATCACTTAACCGATTAATTTTTAAATAACATTATTCAGCTTTTGTGGCTGAGTAGGTAAAAAATATAGTTCATTGTAGAAATGGCCCTGAATAAGCAATAATAGTCATGAAAAAGCACAAAAGTTGCAGTACATGCAATATAGTATAATGCAGAAGAAATGGAATATAATCAAAATAACGTATAACGAAATATAGAACTTGTAAGATACACAAGTTAAACTTAATAAACTATATAATGATATAATTTAATTAGAAAATATTGTCAGCTATTAAAATTATTACAAAAAAATAGATAGTGAAAATGATTGTTGAACATGATTTAACAGAATATAGCAACACTGATAATTTAAAACTATAATAAACTACCTTTATTCTTTCATTTAATCTGTTCATCTCTTTATCTAATTCTTTGTTTTTCGGCTTTCTTTGCTTCATCTCAAGAAATGAAAGTAGTGATGTATACATTCCAAAAAATTCAGTTTCTGAATTCACCTGAAAGCAAATTATGTGGATTGGTATATTGGTTATTTAATTTGGTGGTTTAAATCTGAAGTATTTTAAAAATTAATATAATTTTACATTAAGGATTAATATGATATTAAAAATATAATTTTATTTAATTTATTTTTTTCTAAAAGATGAAAATTAGCATTTTGCATTTTGGCAATTGAAACTCCCAAAATTGGAATTTCTCAAAATATTACTTTAACAGAACAAAAAATTAAGACATTGCCCAATGTGATGATAATTTTGAGAAGGTTTATCACAAGAATTGTCCATGCCAATGATGAATACAGCATCCTGTACAGGAAATCCTTTACATTAAACTAAGATAATGGTAATGTAATTTTTACAACCATCATTATCTTTAGATACACAAATACACAAATTTCGTACTCAATATTGCATCTAAAAACTAATCTAATGATAAAGCAAATGCTACTCAAAATATATTACCATATCTTCCATCTGTGATCCCAAATGATAAATTTTCCACCCATTGAGCTTTTGCAAAGCTTGTTTCTGATTTGCAATTTCACTTAGAGTTGGTTTTCGTTCTTCTTTTACTTTAACATCAGAATACCTCACAAAGTGATTGTTTCGGGATTTCCAACTGTGCCTGTAGCTGTTTAAAAGAGACATTGTGCGTCTAGGCATACACTTTTCGGGCTCTTCACTGACCTCTGAATCAGAAACATCATTTTATTAAATGGTAGAATTAATTAAATGCAAAGATGTTATTTATAAGATGTAAGATACAAGAAAAAATAGAAAAAAATATTCACTACAAATATTTAAGTCATGAGAAACAATAATGTAATATTACAGTTTTTTACAAACATTCCATTTAATAATATATTGAATTTCCTATAAATTATTGAAAACAAGGTTATGTACTAATGTTATGTATTAACATTTTATTACTAATAAAAATTGTATCATATTTACCTTCTTTAATTTCCTTTTTCAATTTATCTTCAGAAATGAACTCCATATCATCTTCACTAAATGTTGGTTCATTTATCTGATTCCCAGTTCTGAAAAAATGAAAATTTTTTTCCTTAAATTAGCTAAAAAAAACAAATACGCGAAAATTATTATTAAAACTTGCACATTTAAAGTGTCATCACTGCTACAATAAAAGAGTTTAATGCATTAAACATGAGCTTTGTAGCTTGTTGAAATGAAAATAATAAGAGTTATTCTAGACAAATGCAAGATGATTAACAAGGGAAGAGGAAAAAGAGGAAGACGGCATGAAAATAAATTAGTTTGAATTTGTAACAATGATAACATATATATATATATATATATACACACACACACACACACACACATTTTATATTTATTGTGATTTTTGCCAACATTTTGATATGACTTAATCAGTTAGGAAAGAAAAATGGACACTTGAAATTCATAGAGATAAGATCTGCAATGATAATTGTACAGATAATAAAATTACTCACAACTGTTGCTTCCTTGGTTTTTTCCTTGGGCTCATTTCTGTAGGAGGACCCCTCTCCTCTTCATGGTGGACTGAACTGCTGTTGGTCTGACCTGAGGACTGCGATGGAGGCTGCTGTTGAGGATCTTGTTTGATAGGGGGAGATTCTGGATCTCCCACTTGTCCAGGTGATGATGTAGCTGAAATTGTTGTCGAACCGGCTGATGACTGGCCGCTGTTGCCGGACTCAGGCCTCTTAGGAGGAGATGGAGGGGATGATGGTGTTGCCACAGTCAACCCGCTGAGAACTGGATTTAGATTCTTTTGGGCTTTCAAAGGAGACCTGTAAACAGTTAAGTTCTCACTGTGAGCTAATTCATTAGCAATTATAGTAGCAATAGTAGGAGTGCTCCATTGAACAGGAAAAGATTTACATCCACATACCCATGGGATGTCCGGAATGCAGGCCGAAGCAACTAACTACCATAATATATATCCATCTAACCTCCATATATCTCCTTAACCTAACCAGGAAATGATGTGAGCCAAGCACAGGAATTGAACATGTAACCCACACTGTCAGAGTCAGTCACTGTAACCACTCATCCATCTCAGCCAAACATCAGTACATCCGCCAAATAATAAAAAAATTAAATTAATCTATATTCAAAGTTATTCCAATTGTTAAAAAAATATTTATTCTTAATATGTAAATAAATCCTGTAAAATTAATTTCTGTGCATTAAATGAACGACCATAATATTACTGTAGCAGTCAGGAGAAAAGAATTGTTTGCATTATGACTACATAAAAATAGTTATTTATAAACAACACGAAATATTTATTATAAAAACGGTAAATATAAAATTGTATATTTCCTCTATCAAACAACTTTTATATATAGGTTATAATGTTCTGAACAATATCCATAACTCTTTTAAACTATAATTTTTGCCTCACCTACTTAAATTTTTTAAGTATAAGTACCTGAAAGGTAAACATATATAAAAGATAATTTAAATATTACCCTTCAGGATCTCTTTTCCTAAGAATGCTTGGTCGTGGAGACGTGTTTTGTTTAGGTGTTAGGTTCTGCTGTATTCCCCCTGTCATAGTTGTTAAAGCAAGAGCTCCAACACTGGCACTGCTACATTCATTTGTCTGTGCCCCTAAAACACAAATAATTAATTTTACATTAATTTATTGTGCTTTCATTTTTTGAAATTACAAGCAACAGTAAATAAATAAACTGCAAACACATTTGTGATTCAAGAATATAAATAAGTAAATTATTTGCTGAATAATTCACTTTCATTAGTTCAAATTTTTAACTCCAATCACCTTGGGCTTGGGCCGTTGCCGGTCTTTGCTGTTGGTTACTGTTGTTTGAGGAAGGTGTAACGGGGCGCGCCACACCCATCTGAAAACCTCCTTCATAATATGACACAGGTGGTAAACTGTACATTGTGTTAGCGAGGCTCACAACACTTGTTACAGTGCTGCTACCTGCAAAAAAAACAGAAAAAACATGTCACAAACACAAATTTTTCTCATAAACTTAACTAATTCATGAAACAAATTGTAGAAATAATTACATTATTAATTTTACATAAATTGAACACAATCAATTAAGTTAAAGTAACTTAAGTAAAATATGATTTCTCAGAACATTTTTAAAGACACTGTATATGAAATATTTGTATTGCACTATCTTTTAATCTGACTGATGAAGTGGCAAGTGTTATCACAAAGCAGATTGTGACTGCAGAATGTATAATAATACCCATTTAGGATAATAATGAAGACTGTAATTCAAGAATAAGATAAGTAATGGTATATTTTACTAATAACAAAAAAACAGCAACCTTTAATAAAGATAAATTAAGTTACCTTGCTGAGTCTTATGAGTCTGAGTGTGTATATAAACTGGACTGGGTTGTTCTGATGAAGAATGAAAAACCTTTGGGGTTGGTTGCCTTACAACACCTCCACCAGTACCTGCTGCAACATTTACTCCAGCCACACTACCACCACTGGCAATCATTACTAGAAAATAAAAATAACTTAATACATAATTCTGAATATTTCTTCATAACTTTAGCTGAAGGCAATGAATAGAATAACCACGTTTAATGCTTAGGAAAGTGCTGGAAATAACAGGAATACAAGGAAAAAATCTGAAAATGAATTCTTCAAAATTATTTAAAACACCATTCAACCCATCTAAATAATGTGATTATTGCATTATGATGAATGAGTAACTTCCAAAGTTTCCAAGTACATTGTCAGTTCAAATGGTTAAACAGTTTTCACTTTGGAATTTATTGATAAACTAATATAATCTGTTATATATTGAGAGAAATATACCTGGTCTGGTGACAACAGTACTAATAGCAATTGCTGATTGTTGAACTGAACTCACAGGAACAGATGAAATCTGCATTGAACCATGAGTAGGCTGAGTAATCACCTATGAAAAATAAATTGAATCCACAATGAAAACATGTCAATAGAAACAACTGCAATTTAATCATAATTACTAATGAAAACAGTCTCTATAAAAGATCTCTAAAACAGGCAATATACAAAGAACACAACAATTCTGTACGTGTATCTTTATATCACTATACACAATCAATAATATATAATTTATAGATACAATGTTATTTATTTGCTCACCCTTATTATTCCAGAACGATACAGTGCATATAACATCATATAAAACATGAGAATGTGATAATAGTTCACACTGAAAATACTATTTCATACTCAGTAAAGTTTTCCTTTTTTTCCAAGAAAAAAGATTGAATTTCATACATAAATAATGTTTTTCTTTGTACTTGTTGAATTTGCATGACTCACACATGAATGTTTGGATGATTTCTACATACAGGTGAATGTTGCACACTTGTGCATCATAGGGATAAAAGTTGTTTAACATGGGAACAAGCTGCTCCCTAACAGTCATTTCCTTTCACTTTCTTTGCCTCCTGTGAATTGTGAGGCCCTCCAGAGAATTGTTCTCTCTCACTTCTGTGAGTTGATATTTTTGCTTTTTACTGCAAAATTTCACTTAATTTATGAAAGCACATGAATTTCTGTTTATGATAAACTGTATAATGCAATTACCAAATAAACATGTTTCAGTCTCAATATGAATGAAGAATGTATATTTTTACTATACAAAATTTTTACTATACTGTTCGCTTGTTCTGTACATTTAATTTGCCAGAACTTAAATTTTTACTAAACATGGGTTTTCACACATATTATTTGAATAATTGTTCTACAATATCTATATTTCAACATCAATTTCAGGCATTATGAAGCTATAGAATGTTCTTATTATGAAACAGTTGTTCATCTTTCATACAAATGCCATTCCATCAAATGGCATTAAAATATTGTATCACCTTTCTTAGACCTAAGAGACATTTGGTATCTTAATTCTTAAATAATATAATAATTCTGTAATATCTTATAAAAATGAAGCAATTAGAATAAGTTATATACTTTTTGTTCAAAGCAGTTTTACTATTATAGATATAAATTGACATTGTCAAATCAGATTAATGATGATACCTATAAAATGAACTTTAGATAAGGACATTCTTCTTATTAAAGAACTGGATATTTATGAAAAAGATTGTCACTGCTTATGTAATTTAATATACTTGCTAGTTATACCTTTGCTTGTGTTGTGCTCCCTTTAATTGGAATTGACTGACCACTTTGAACAAGTACAGCAGGGTGTAGTGAAACCATGGCCGGAGGTAATGAAGTTGTTATCCTAGAAAGCGATGGAGCTGGGGGAGGTACACCTATCCTGGCAGTCTGACCAGAATAACCTTTTAGAACTGTTTTGTCCGTTACCTAAACAATTCAAGAAAAATATTTCATATATTTTCATATTCATATCATATTTCATAACATCTTTTTAATCTATCCATTTTTTGACAAATTATTACAAGAGATAAGTGATGCCAAGAATGTCACCAATAAAATTTCAATGAACATGACGTTACTATCAACAACTGACTGCTTATTATCTATCGTGATATCCATACCGATTAAAAAAATTAAATTAACATTGACTTAATAAATGTTCTTGTAAAGAATACTTCCTGTGAAAACATAATCAAGCATGCTGTAAATCTAATAAACAATTTGGTAAATAACTTACCAAGACGCAAACACTAAGTCAATAGAAGAAATGCCAACATTTCAAAAAATAATGTAAGAAGCATTATTCTTAAGATTACTGTTATTGCAACATTATTAAAAGTAATTTAAATAAAGAAGATAAATTAACTGCTATATTTTAAAATAATGTAACATTAAATTAAAATAAAACCCTATTATTTGTATTTAAATAGCAATATCATACATTTATTAGTATCACATAATTTATTACTTGCACATAATGGTACCATTGCATAACTTGCATGTAATAAATAAAGAAAAACCAAGTATTACAAAGTTTTGTTTCACTTTCAATTAAAATATCCTTCTAATATAAATCCGCTATAAATCTGATCTAACAAAAATTCATAAATTAAACTAAATTTTCTGTATTATTAAATTGGGCCAATTTACAACATGACCAGTATTCAAATTCGAATAAAGTGGAGATTTTTTCTATTTACTATTTTCTATTCATTTAACTCACATCATGAGTCATGAGACCAACTATGTTGTTGAATTCTATTAAATTAACTACATTTCAATTTGTATGCATTTACTTGTACTTGAGTTTGTTGGGTCAGAGTAACTTGTTTATGTGTTGTTGTTGTATGCAGAAGAACCGGTCGTGGCTGTGCAGCTGGTTGTGAATCATTTATAGGCCGGATCTGACTTCCAACAGCAAGTCTTGTACCAACTACAAAAATTAGTTCAAATAAATTATCATAATATTACCTTAAAAAAATGTTTGCATAGAAATAGTGGTGAAAGTAATAACTGACAATATTAAAAAAAAAACAGAATAAATACTCATTTTTATTGGTCAAATTACTGATTTGAATAAAATAGTTTTATTCATTTATTTGGTCTTAATAATAAAGACTTAAAAATAGAATAATAACCTGAAATGGGGGGTGGACGTATCTGCTGTACAGATTGACGAGTTGTGGTTGTCTGCACTTGAGCATTAGGAAGACATGTTGAAACTCCCAACCAAGGAGTAACACCGAGTACAGGCCTTCCGACCATAGATCCAGTAGCATTCACTCCACTAAAACATTGATAATGGAACGTGAAAACATTGAAATAAAAGATATATCTTACTACAGATTGGTTTTAGTTATTGAGCAGGGCATTAACTGAAACATATATGAAATATTATAAGTATGACTTGTAAGCCAGTAAGCAAAAAATGTAAAAGTGATCATAATACAACATACCCAGCAATTGCATGCTGTGGTGTAACACCAATGGTTTGCAGTGTTGATGGTGTCCTGACTATAGGAGTAGCTACAGAGGAACGCGGTACAGCTATGTTAGCAACAGCAGCAGCACCTAAGTGAAATAAATCAACATATTTGAGTAAAACTTAATATAGTTTTAATCAAAATTATGCATCACATCTTTCTCTGAGTAATTACACTGGTGTGAACTTTTAATAGCCAATTAATCAAATAGACTTGCATCTTGGATAGAGTTGAATAGCAAAGTATTTTTCAAATTGTTAAAAAAGTAATTGCCTACTTGTAATAAACATGCAATAATTTAAGCTAATGAAATTATTAAATTAATTTTAACATATAACATTAACTTTAAGGTAGCTACTATATCATAGAAGTGTAGATACTGCAGTACATAATACCAATGAGGGGTCATAAAACTGTATATTATTTGAAAGAAAAAACTATCCCACATTTAAAAAAATATTCCTGATTACCTCTAGGAACATGGTAGCTAGCAGTAGTTGAGGCTTGAATAGGGATAGAGCTCAATC
This sequence comes from Lethocerus indicus, assembly GCA_019843655.1. Classification (NCBI taxonomy): domain Eukaryota; kingdom Metazoa; phylum Arthropoda; class Insecta; order Hemiptera; family Belostomatidae; genus Lethocerus; species Lethocerus indicus. Next base: position 20,874,380 of record JACDQD010000005.1, on the reverse strand, counting down.
TGGATTGATTAGATCCACTGCCCTGAACTGAAACTATAAACAAAAGAGTACATAAAACAATTCTTTTTTTCCCCCTAAAAGAATTTAGTGATGGATTTAATATAATTAAAAGGAACCATGTTTAAAGAAAATTAGTATGATTCAATTTTCACAAAAAACATTAAATTAAAGATGATGAGAAAACAATTAGAAACTGAAATGAAGGTGAGAATAATGTGAAAAGTGAGTTATAGTGTTTAACAGTGTTGAATTTTACCACAAGTTTAAATAGCCTGTCATGTTGGAATTAATATAATTTTGTTATAATAAATTCACTATCAATCAAGAATTTTACCCACAGTCATATTAAATGGGGGTAAAACATTTATAGTCAACATTTATTACATTATATTGAATAAAATTCCAAAAGCTAATTGATGTACATGAAACTTCTGGTTACAAATACAATTATTCAACAATTCTAAATCCCAATTAGCATTATAAGAATATTGACCAGTTTACCTTAAGAGTACAATAAATGAATTAAATCCTGTGGTGTTTTAATAACAATACCAAGAAGAAAAAGTAGAAAAAAATATATAATTCATACTCATTCCAAACATCTTATTAACCAGTTAAATCTGGATCTACCACAATGTTAATCATAAGACACTTAAAATGTGATTATTCCCTATTATATGAACTAACCAATGAACTAGTTAATACTTTCTAATTTTAATTACTCTAAAATTTAATGTAAACAGATTTAAACAATTTAGAATGTTCATAAATTCTAATATACAAAGACATGACATCAATACAGAGTTGTTCCATTGTAAACTAATGAAACATTGATCATATTTAATATTTATTTACTTATTTGTCCTTCTTTGTATAGGTCAAAGGACATCATTAATAGCAAACAGAAAATAATTTCATCACATAAAATACACACTAATTACATTAAGAAATTTTGATTGAATGTAAATTCAAATAAACATTCATATTCAGACCTTTAGGTAAAACCTGGGTTTGCACTGTAGTGCAAGAACTAATAACAGCTGTGGGAGACTGAACAGGTGTAGCCATTACAAATCGAGTTTGCTGTCCAGGAATAGTACGAAGTAACGCCCCCTAAAATGATTAAGTAATGAATTAAAATAGGCATTTATGTTAAAGATCAATAGATATTGAAGAAAGACTCAATTCTTACCCCTGAAATATTCCGCACTTGATCTAATTTGACTGAATTCTGAGGAGCATCGTGCTGCCTGTCATTTGAATCTCTGTCAGCCATATCTGAAAATAGTTTTGATCCATTGGACAATTGATTTGAAAATAGTTCCAAAACCAAATTTAATATTTTACATTTTATAATATAAATTAAGATCACACAAAATAGTAATTGTGCGACTGAAATTCGATACACAACAAATCCTAATTGAGTTTCACAACTACAATATGTTTAAAGACAATATGACATATGGCTAATTCTTTTGGTCTGGAATGTGATATACAGTTTTTGTGATCCTTTACAATTTAGAACGGATCATCGAACTACAAATGTTGTCTTAATCTAAGGGGCTAAAATATCCAATTGCCAAAACAACGGCAACAACAAAAACTGTTCTGGCAAGCGCTTGGTCAGAAACCAAGCTGGTACATTTCGAACTCTTACCTTAACGAAGAAATTTAGCTGACGGTCAACATTAAATTATCGAATGAAAAACAATCAACACGGAGAAAAGTGATTTGTAGGTAGGTGCATTGCGATACGTAAATAACGGAGCTACAAAACAATTATCATGGAATCACAAATAAAACGAAATCGAACGTCAAGTAAGGCATTAGCTCGGCAGTTGGTCGCGGTAGGGATCATATGTTCAAGGCCTTCGAAATCGTAAAAACTGACTACGTCATACGAAAATAGTTTTATATATACAGGTAGTTACAGCAAACTCGAACTCTAACTAATTCTTGTAGGTTAAAATCCGTACTTGGTTATTATTTATTGTTAATATTAAGTATCAAGAAAAACTTTGGTTGATTTGTAGTTGACACACCTTGGCTTGGTTTATGCTAGAAGACAGCTGCCATAACTTTAGTAAAGACAGTTATCATATATAGATATATGTCCTCCGTTTGATCCTAAAATCCCAATATATCCTATCTGCAGTAAATAACGCAGGGGCGGTATATCTATAAATAATCGGTCCGTTGGTAAGAGATTATTATTAATGAAGGAGGAATATGAATATGGGCGAAGACGATATGGAAGTGGGGGGAACCCCATGGTGCCTGAAAAACTACGATTTTACTAAAACTTTAATTTTAGTTAAATATTTTTCACGCGTAAACATTGTCTCTCCTTAGTACTTTCCGCACTACTATTAAACATTTAGAAATACCCCTTTTACTTTAAGCATTAATGCTGTCCATAATGAATTTTTAGTTATTGTTCGACACTGTTACTTCATTTTAAAACTGATAATGTAACATAGACTTGAAGTGGATAAAAAATGTTTATTTCAATAATGATATAAACTTTTGGATCAGATAAATTGCTCTTTAGAATGAACTGAACATTTTAAAGTATGTACAACTAAAGGGATTTCATTAAAGTTTTTTCATTAGAGTAAGTAAAAATTTAATTTTTAAACTGTTAAAATTCAAGTAATGATTATTTAAGGGTTTAGCATTTGTTATAAAAATTTACTGTAATGCTGCACAATGTAAATTCTATTATTTCAGCTGGAGAGGAACAGAACAATAGAACATCAACAATCTCACCTAAACTACAATATTTTATTATCAAAGTTTAATTTTTACAGACCATATAAGAGTATTGTACCATTGATATAATAAAATGTTATGCATATTTGCAATAATGAGGGATTGGACAAACTTTCACATCATTAAAGAGACTAAAATAATTGAAAGTTAAATAAATATTTATTAAAAACTAAAAGAACATTTGGAGACCACATTTTTTTAAATCCAAGGGAAACAAAAAATGAAATTAAAAATGAAAAATAATGAAATAAAAAAACTTACCTACAAAAAGGTGAGCCAGAGTTAAGTACTTGAGAACAAAGTGAATGGAAATATAAGGTACATGGAAAAAAATTTTAAGGTGGCAGTTTCCAGAATAACTAATAATTTGTAACAAATTCCCCTTACATGAAACCAAAGATTAATTGCAGATTGAGCAAGGAAGTTAACTTAATAAGACCCATATATTTACATTTTATAATAAAAATTAAATATAAAAATTGTAACAGACTTTCAGAATGGTACTGCATTCAAAACTGATGAAAAATGAAGTCAACACATTGTACATATTCATAAATACCTTACCATTAAGTTTTAACCAATTGAAGGCGATACAAGATTATTATACAACAGGTTTACATCTGGTCCTCTTCAGGTAACAGAATAAGCAGGGTTCAATGCATTTACACATTCTTGTTTGTTTAAAAATAAAATGCCCCACAAAACTTCAATGGTTTTTAAATAATTGTATAATATCAAGAGTATTGGACTACAAATACTCAATATTGAACAAGTTTTGTGCTTGTCCTCTACTGCCTGCAGGGGTTTAGGCACTACAACCACATATCAATTTATTTTCTGGTGATGTGCAAGTCGTAACAAATCAGTCTGATATTAAATCACACTATTTGTCCCAGCAGAACTGCTTTAACCATAAAAGAAACCCCCTATATAATATACAGACTGCAGAATGGAAACTCCCTTCCGCGAAGTCACTTCTTCAGTAACTGCATAACAATGGTGTCATATCACTGTCTGGGCTCATTTCATTATTATTGCTAACGGCACAGTCCAGCAGATGAAATTGAACATCACTTCGTACGTAATATCACGACACTGGTTTAAGTGTAAATGAGAGTTTAGGACGAGAATTGTTTTTCCCTAAAATTCTTTTTTGCTCTTCCTTCACCCTTTTTTCTGTTTCCTTTCTCAGTCTTTGTCGTTCCTCTTCAATTTTACGTTGTTCTTCAACCATAGCCAACCGTTCCTCTGCCTAAAATAAGAAATACAAAAAAGTTATGAAATATACCCAATCTTATTTATGTGATATTAATGGTAACAGTTGCAGTCTAAATAATAAAAATAATTTACTTAATTGTGTGTGTGTGTGTATATAAATGGAGATGGTATAGGACTATATTAATAATGTTATGGACAGGATTAAGGAGAATCAATAATAATAAAATATTATCTATTATGAAGAACTTAACAAACAGAATTCTCTAAATAACAAGGACCATTAAATGATTCAACTTGCACTTACAAGTTTCTTCTGAGCTTCCTCAATTTTACGGTTGTTTTCTGCCATTATTGCTTCCAGCTCTTCCCTTTTCCTGTTTTCTTCCTCCTAATAAACAAATTTTGTATATAAGCAACGAGTCTTTATTCAAACTATTGACATTCTCACTTTTCTTTTCTATAAAAATCAATAAAAATTCCATTAATTATAACAGTAATAAAAAGGATGACTATCACTTTTAGTAACTATTACATTTTCTAATGTTAAAAAAGTGCTGGATGATCAGGACACAAAAAGGGTATGGAATCACAGAAAGAGACATTCAATACAGTTACAGAAGGAGACATTTACATCAATAATATATGTACATATGCATGAAAATATATGAAATAAAATATATGTCCCATAATAGTGGAATCTAAAATATCTAACAATCATGCAAAAATTAATTTAAAATTATATTATATAAATTGGAATTATGAAGGGTCATAATTCATTAATATTTTTGTCAGAAAATGATGAAAATTTTGAACAAAGAATTTGATAACAAGTAGACATATTCATTTGTTTTTTAATTATAATTAACTTAATAGAGAAGGCCATTTTTATGATTATAAAACATCCAAATAAGTGATAACAACAATTTACATTGAGCACAAAACTAAACAATCATTAAAATGAAATGACAGGTGTTTGACTAATAAAAATCCAGGAATGTTCATAGCACATGTCAGCCATGCAAAATGTAGATGAAATGTTATACATATATATATATATATATATATATATATATATATATATATATATATGTGTGTGTGTGTATGTATGTATTTATATATCTTAATCATTAAACATAATGAGGATGCCTATGGGTGCATATTTAAAGAGAGCATGTCCTTTCTTGGAAACCCTATTTAACAAGATAAATAAATTATACATATAAATTAATTTTCTAGTTAAATTAAACAAAGTAATATGTATATTTCCTAAAATTAGTTACAGCATTTCTGTGTAATTTAGTCAACAGTAATACAATTATAAATATCAGACATGTCTGATGCAAAATAAAAGTTACATTATATATATATACTTGTAATCTTTTACGTGCAGTTAAATTTTACACAATTCCTGTGTTCTATACATCCACAAGGAAATAATACGAGTATGAAGTGATAAGAGTGTGGAATGTATTAAAAAAAAGGAGAATGGTTTTAATTTTTAGCTATTTAAACAATTCTATATAATATGCATTACTCTTTTTAATTTTGGTACAAATATAGGTTTTTAACTAGTGAAAATAATACAAAAAAATGTATGTCTCATACTAATATAGCATTCTGAAATTGTTAGATCATTTTCTACAATGATTTACTTAAAAAATCATAATGTTAATCGATAAATATTTTCTACTATACCTCAAAAATCCTAAACACAGCACAAGTATAAACTTATTTAGGGGAAAATATTGAGTGATAAAATACAAACTTTATGCAATGTCACTCATTAATTTAATTTAAAATGCAAAATAATTTTGTGTCAAAATTACAATTATAAAATGCTCTTGCTTATGGATTCCAAATTAAATCAATATTGTATAATAATTTAAAGTGAAAAATTTAAAATACCATATAAGTCTAGCAAAGTAAAAATAATCAACCATGATTCTAAGATCATCCAGGTTTCATTTAAAAAGGAAATTAGAAAATATAATGGGAAAATAATATTAATATACTATGTACCCTTTTTTGTAATACAAATTAACAGATCAAGTAATATAAATTATACATACAAGATTGACAGAAATGAACGGCATAATTATGCACACAACAATGCGTGAACTCATGAAGTTTGTGCTGGATTTTATTGCTTCAAACACCCATTAAGTGGGCAACAGCTTACATTTTTTCTTTTTAAAATAAACAAAAATGTCATAGTGCCTGTTATCCATAAACATCCATCTGATTGCTTGAAAGAGAGACAATGGTGTCAATTACTACTTGTAATCACGAATAAAAAAAAAACCTTGAGCAAAAATTTACAATGAAAGCATTATTCTTCCTTGCTGTTTTGAAATTAACAGGTGTCTGTCAGGAACTTACCGCAGTGGTGTCTAGATCATTACAGCACAGTGGTGAGCCTGCAAACTATTTTTAAAAGAACATCGCAGTATGAATGAAACTGTTATGTACAATCGTTATGTATAATACCTTGGTACAGGGTGTCTTCTTTGGTACGAAGTTTCAAACTGGCTTCAAATCACACCTTAAGCATGTCCCCGGTGCTGAAGTGGGAATTTTTCCAAACATGACATTTTTCCAAATGTAAAAAGTTCGCTAATCTTCCTAACTTTTTATGAAAAAAAAAGTAATCGTATGCCTACCCTTAGCCTCCCCATATTTGAGGTAGGTTAAACATGACACTTTTTATAAAGTGACTCATCGAAAATTTAACATTATTTTAACATTATTATGTTATTTCAAAAGGTTGTTTCAAACATTTAAAAATATTTAATGTAGGTAATACATCCCGGTATTAAAAAAATAAAAATAAAGAACCGGATGTTGCAATGGAATACAAATAAATATTACTTTTTTATATTAAAAAATTAACTTGAAATTTAAATAATATTTCTTAACAAGTTAGAATATTATACAAATATGGTTTATGACATAAATTGAAAAGTTCTTTCCAAGTGCCATAAATTTTTGTTCTTTTACTTTAGTGCACAATTGCTAAGTAACTAACATGTGACATAAAAACAAAACGTTCGAAAACTAAACAATAAAAATTTTGTATCAACCAGTCTTGCATAAATGAGCCACCACTGACTGAACTCAAACTATTAAGTTTAAAATTATATTTAAAAAAGCTATTGTCCTATCACTGCAGATATAAATTTTAACAACATAAATAGAACAATAATATGACCGCTCCATCAACAAATTAAAATTAACTGAAAATATGTAAATAAATAAATATAAGGAAAAGCTAATGGTAGGTACTTTTAATGTTAATCCACAATATTTCGAACATGATGAATGTATAACAGCGTTGGAAATATTGCTGAAACATGGACCAAGATGCCTAGAATAATGTGGAAGATTCTTTAAAAAGTCGAGTAATTATTATATGTCAAATTTTACCCATGAAGGGTTAATGAACTGACATTTGAAATTTATAAAATATATTTTCTAAAATATCATTCAATTACACATACGATTAAATTAATAATATAAAATATTAAATTGATATTTTTATTTAGAAAATTTTAAATAATATTTGCAACCAAACAAAATGAACTTTACAGTAATTCAGTACTCTTAGAGCGTGTTTTTTTATTTGCAAACAGTAATTAAAAAATGAACTGCAGGTTTAACAATTGCAACAATTATTATTCCTTCTTGTTCCCTAAAGCAATCAAAAATGTTTCAATTAACTATAAAAAATACATTTGACCAATGACACATCTGCAAGACTGGCCACATAGCACAATCCATATTTGTAGGTATCGCCTACCTCTCTTCTCTTTTCCTCTTCCAAAAGTTGTTGCTTTCTCCTTTCTAATTCCAACATCATGGCCCTCTCCATTATTTTCTTAGCTTCTTCTACCCTCTTAAGTACTTCTGCCTCTATTTCCTCTTTACGTTTTTCTAATTCTTCTTCTACCCGCTTATTGACTAAAACCTCAATCCTCTTGGCTGTTTCCTCTTCAACAACCTTTTGTTCCATTTCTCTCTGTCTTCTAAAATGTGCAATAACATTAGAAATACATTAACAATTATGCGATACAATTAGTGCCTTTCACATAATACTGACCTCTGTCTCTCCATTTCAGCAAGTCTCTCCACCTCATCCATTTTTCTTTCATTAAATATTTTCTTTTTTAATGAATTTACATTTTTGCTATCTGACAAGTCTGTACTACTACTCGAGGAAGCAGAGTGAGATCTTTTCCTGAAATAACAGATGAGATTGAGAAAGGCAGGAAGAATATCATACAATGAGCATGGTAATATTAGAACTTAAGGGTAATTAAAGACCACGCATAACAATAAAAACAAATTTTACAGTGTCAGTACACTCAGTGAATTCTTAGTAGATCTGAATACTGGCCGATAAATGTTACGTTGCTTACTAGATTTCGTATTAAAAAATAAGGTACTCATAAAAATCGTTTATTTCTTTTTTAATAAAAAATTATGGTGTCAAGTATTTGTATAACAGAACTACAAGTCTTACTGAACCGTTCATTAACTAAATTATTTTAATATTACGTCTAACATCTAGTAATCTTGAATTACCTTGATTTGGAACTTCTTTCTCTGGATCTTTCACGATGTTTATGAGAAGTTCTATCTCTTGATTTTGACCTCCTGTGACCATGTTTCTTTTTATGACGCCTCCTAGGTGATTTACTCCTCGATCGTGATCTACCCATGATTCACTTCAAAATTCAAAGTCCACTTCTCTATTTACACCTTAACCGTATTAAATTACAGGTTTCACAGTAATATATAAGTGAAGCGTAGACCTTTAAAGGGAGTCAACACAAAACGCCTTCCACTCACTAACCATCTGGTGAGACGCCATCTTTTTCCAGGTTTACCAAATTCATTAAATAATGTAATCGAATAACTCGTACACATTTCCGAATTAGGATTTCCTAGTAACTACGAGCATGTATAAAGAAGCAAACATAGAAAACATTTCAATTGGAATATATATATAATTTAAGATATAAGTAAATATAATTTAATATATATAAAATATATATTAAATATTATTTTTTTAAACCTTTTATTTGGGCTATTGTAACCTGGTGGATACACCCTAAAATCCTGAGAATTCAACACAACTTTAATTTTAAACTGTGTAACTAAAATATCATACCACACTAAAACATTATTATTAATCGTTATATTATTTAATTTGGCGTTTATCATAAGTGAACATATTTAGTTAAGTACCTATAAATTAAAAACATCTGAGGAATATCTTATCTTCAAAGGAACAGCTTAATTGGTATGGCAGTTTCCTAAATTTGGAGTAAGTAAATTTCGATAAATTTAGTTTTGAAATGAATAGTTCTATACTGAAAATTACGTATATATGCTGTCTATTAAAGTGTTTCATTTATGAAGCCGCAGCCAGAAAAAATCCATAAAACCTTATTTTTATTTTTATCATGTTATTCTCATCTTATCATATATTAATCGGTTTTTCGACCGGTTTAATCAGTTAATCGGTTTACAAAATTATATATATATATATATATATATATATATATATATATATATGTGTGTATGTGTGTGTGTGTGCATTTATTACTCTTATATTTGTTACAGAAAGGCATCACAGTAATATATTTATCAGGATCGCATTTATCGCCACTGAAGCAATTTGTGTCGTATGGAGGCGAATTTGGTTGTATCGGATCTTATTGGATTATATTTGGTCGTAAAAAACTAAAAAGAGACTTAGAAACTAAAAATCTACAATGGCCGCAAAACAATTAACACACAAAGAAGAATCGACGAGATAACGTTTATTAGGATTTTTTCTATAATACATTTTTCACTTTGTTTTGAAAACGACTATCGTAGTGGAAAAGTTTTGTTTTCCGAGTTCAATAGTTCAGTTTCCAGTACTCAATAGTTGTGAGGAATCATCAATTCTGAACCACCATCTCGTCCTTAGGCCGAAAATCATTCCAACACGCATTTTTCTTGATACACTCTCATTCGTCTTATCGCAGGGTTCTTTTATTGGGATCTGCTTCACCGGAGCTTGAACTTTGGGTTTCAACTGTTGAAGAACTATCATCAGTATATACGATTTCGCCTGGTTCTAAAGGATGTTTAACACAGTCTTCTTTTTCGATCCAGCAGATAGGCAGTGGGCCATCTTTCCTCGCGTATTTCCTCCTATCGATCTTATAGTTGGCAATTTGTTCGTACTTTAAACTCCTCCAAGAGGCACTGTTATTTGCTGGGTTTCTGATTGATTTCATTGCTGCAGCGTCAAATTTGTTCGTATTCGTTCTAAGATTCCTTAGCCTTTTCCCTAATACGATCAAGTCGGGCTTCGCAGATGTTGGCGAAGTGTCTGGTATCTTCTGTTTAAAAATTAATCTGAATTTTCCCGCGCTAGCCTTTTCGCTCTCTCTCTTGTCTACTACCACTGAAAAGCAACGAATTTGCTAAATAAAAACAAATTTACCTATGTTTACAACGTAAAACATATTTGACTTCCAAGACCGAATTTTTATGACAAAATCATGCATTTTTTCCATGATTTTTACTGTTACTTTATGTACTTAGGGTTAATATATATGCCTAATTAACAATCAATACTTTTTTGTTGGACTGAGTGACCATAAATGCTCGACAAAATGATTGGTTACAACCCCCAGTTACTTGGAGCCATCGATCATTTCAATTCCGTTATAAGATTCGTAGCCATTACACACAGATAGACACAAATAAAAATAAGCCTGTTTTATTGAGGAAATTCCTAGAGTATATGGGCATAAATGAAATGTGTACCGATTAAACTCGCCGCTTTACCTTTGCAGACGTCTTCGAGAACCTCCGGGCACATCCTCCTGGTGACGGAAGTGGTGTGCCCCATGTCCGGTTGGGAATTGATTTCGATGAGCCAGGGATTATAGCTTTCGGAGAGCATGAAGTCAGCTCCGTAGAGCGTGAACGAGTTGGGTCTGTGCGTCATCCTGTCCTGTGAGCTCAGCAACGTACCTACTATAGCCTGCTCCATCATCGGAACTACATACGACGACCATTTTTCTTCGAGGCCTAGCTTGCTGAAATAAAATCCATTCCTTTTCTTAAGTTCGTTTCTTAAGAATGATTAAGTACACTGAGATGGAATGTACATATGTATGAATGTATAACTATATCGCATACTCATTTGAATATAATATGAACTACGCTTTAAGGTATTTTGTGTGGAGGTCTTCCAAGGTTCACTCATACACTATATTAGTAACATAACAAGAAGTCCACGATCTTGCAGATGATGGAGTAAATCCGAAGGCTGTATGTATTATAAGCTCGTATAAAACAGCGATAAATAACGAAAAATCGTGTTAACTACATAAATGCACAAGGTGAGCACCACGTCAGTATTCCCAGGACTCCCAAGTGATGACTTGGGGCTAAAGAAGCTGCTAATGTTGATTTAGAAATTGACATCAAAATCTGTTTTTCTTAAAGGAAATTTCATTATCTATGAATTTTTTAAAAATACAATATTTTTGGGCTGAGTGTAAACTTGGAATTTTCATTTAAATCCTGAAATTTACTTGCCTCAAATAATCTACGTAGCTTACGTTGTCCCACATGTTGTCTTGCGGCAACTGTTTGCTTCTCTCACAATTTTTGTATTTCGATTGAATGGAATTATTGCACAGGTGCACGGACTCGTGCAGGTTGTCGAGTGAAAACTGTTGCGAACTGAACCTCAAGTAGCATTCACTAAACACAGGATGCCATTAAGCGAACATCTAGTTTCAGATTAACAAAATTAAGAGCCTAAGAAGGTCGGTATAAAAGTTTCAATTACTTGTACATCCAAATCACAAGGGGGTAGACGCTAGTGATCAAGAACCATTGTCTGATGTCGAACTTGGTGTTGTAAATAAGTAGCGGTTTTTCTGAAAAAAGAACGGAAAATAATATTATTGAAAGGAATTCGAATAATGTTACGAGTTGTTTCTTGTCTACTCTAATTCAGACGATTAGTTCTTTCCCTATTTTTTTGTTGGTTGAAAAATTCATACAAAAATTTACGCTCTTATATATTTATATGTTTGTTATATAATGTGTTTTCTGCGCGTATGTCTAACTTTAGCGTATCTAAGTATTTATATAATAATTTGTTTTTCAAGTCTGAACCTCCGTATGATAGGGATTTAATAATATATCGGGAATTACCTATGTATTTTTGAATGATGTAGTTATTCCTGGTCTTGCAATGATCCATTATTCCTTTAAGAGTTTTCATCAACACTATACCACGTCCACGACCGGAGGCTCCCGGTTTTATGATCCACAAGTTTCTGAATCCCTCCGATTCAGCGTCCGGGAAAAAATCTTTAGTTGCATTCAGGCACGTTTTGCAAGCTTCGATCAATTTCTGCAAATGATTTAACTGTCTTAACATAATTAACACATTTCTAAATAAAAATCTGTCTATGCGAATAATGCTACAATGGGAAATAAAAAAAATATCTTATACTTCATGGTATTTCTTGGGAGTATCGAATATATGGAGCTACACCGATTTCGGCTGGTTAAATTACATTTTCCTTATTGTTATTTATTGTTCCAAATGGTTTTTATGTTTTTCGCTCGTGTATATTACGTCACTTAATTTTGTGCCCACCAAAAAATTGATATTAATTATCCGCCGAATTATCTAATACGATCGCAATACCGGTTTTCTTAGAGAACACCTCCCGAATTACCGTCGCGTTCAAATGCGGGCAGATTTTGAACTTCTCGTTGTTCTGGACTATGCTGTAATAACAGTCCAGAAAATGCGACCATTCGCCTTCGGTGACGACCGATGCGTTCCAAACGTCGATATCAGCGTTCTCTTTGAAATTTACAAATTCGCAGAGCCGCCGAATCGCAAAGTCAACCGCGTCCAAAGGTATCTGAAACAGACGCGATCCGACGGTTTAACAAGAGATTGATCTCGAGTTTAAAAAGATAAGTGGCGTCCATTGATTTCACTGCCGACCTTTCCGTCGTCGTTTATAAATGCCGAAAGGTTGGAGCCGGCCTTGTTCAGATAGAACCTAACCAAACAGTGGCAAGCGTTGATCCTGTAGTTGTTCGAGAAATATCTCAGATCGTCGATGGAGTGGCATTCGAAGGTACGAGGATACTTAATCGAAGGCACCCCGGGTCTGTGCGACCAATACTGTTCGTCAAGAACCTTACAGAGCCCCACCTAGAAACAAAGACCCGCATAGACAATTTCGGCTGAACTGTAGTTCTTTGTTTAATATTGCTCAATACAACATTTGCTAGTGTCAGAGCCGTTCCAACAACGGAGCCGGATCTGTCCCGCAACACATCTAATTTTTTTTAATTCAATTTAAAAGATATTGTTTTTCGCTTACGGCATTTATGTAATACGAAATTACAGTATTATTTAAATACACGTTCGTGAGGCTTCAGTTATTGTAAGGAAAAACTTGCTAATCAGATAACTATTCAAGTATAGTTATAATATAATCAAGTGTGTGTGTGTGTGTGTGTGTGTGTGTGTGGGGGCGCTTGGTGACTAATCCGTGCAGCACTTCACAACAGGCTTCACAACCCATAATAATTATAATATAGGGAAAAAAATACGAGTTGGATAGAAGGTGGCCGAAGTACGTAATTGTGAAGAATTTTTTGGCCGAGGGAAGATTTGTATGACGTTATCCCCATATTTTGGCACCACAGCAATCCAAATGGGATCTGAAATTGTCACTGGAATTCACTTCTATTCCTCCGAATATCTCCATCTTACTTTTGTCGAGAAAGAAGAGTTCGCATACGGAAACTTATTTATGATGGATCCTGGGTTGACAAACCCCCAGTTGAATGATCCGTAGCACCATAAGAATTTGATATTGGTTTTGCTCATCAGACGCGAAATGATCATGGATTCGGGATCGGGCGCATAAGCTAATCGCCCCGGCAGGTACTTGTTACCGTCAGGATCAGCTGAAAAGCAATCATACATAATTATACTAGATGTATTGGTAAGCCCGATTGGGTAGAAGGCAAACTATTCGAAAATCATCTCACATCAGTCGCGTATTGAAAATATGTTTAGCACATAACTTCATTCGCGGATTCGCATTAATGCGAATGGGGCGGTGCAACAATACGCCCCTATTCATAAATCTGTGATATATTCAATCTCCAACCTTTCTCGTATATTTCATAAAGTCATACTTACGATGAAGAGCAGACAATTGAAAAAGAGGAAAGTGTTATTAAAAGTTTGATAGGGAACCATTTTCCCTACAATTCAGTAGGCAATACGCGCAGGAAGAGTATATTGTTTTTCGCATTGCCAAAAAATGAAACACGGAAATAGATCAATATTCGTCTGCACAGTTACCGAATTTTTGAATCCATCCTCTTTTCCGCAGGGCTGATTCTATTCCGTAACTTCTTCCACCTATAATAGCAAATGTGTGCTGGTCCTGCAATGTTTTTCACTGTTATAATTTATACTTTATATAACACTTATAAGTTATAAATTAATTAAATTGAATTTCTCTTAAGTTTTTGAGTTCCTCTCGTTAATCAGATACAAATCAATTAAGGTAAGATAGAATTATCAATATCGGTATTTTACATTTGATAAGCACTAGTGGGTCTCAAATATCTCAAAAGGAAAAACAGGCGAAAGATCGCAAACGATTGCGTCCATTATTTTTATTATAGCTTATAGCATTATATTATAGTTTGGGATTATTGATGGCTTTGTAATAGAGAATCGGTTTTGATTTTAAAGTAAATATAAACGCTACTGTTTATATCTCTAATGCAAATTTCATCGAATTTTACGAAACCCAGTTCTGAAGCCATGATCTTACGAGAAAAAGAATACTAACGGATGAACTGAACTAATTAAATTAAATCGAAATTCCCTTTATCCGCAACGATACAAAATTGGTTCGATAAGACCGATGAATGTAATTGTAAAATACGTGGGAATCGAAAATGCCAGCGCTCGAAATGTTATAATTTCAAAAGTGAAGTTTAGCTAAACATCCAAAATATTTACAAAATACAAACTTAGTCGGCAATTCCCCAACCCCCTCCCACTCTACATTTCCAGTAATACTATCCAAAACGTTAATTTTGTTCGCAAACAAAAGGATTTTGCAAATTAACCGGTAATCGGAATCGGTAATTCAAATCTCGGAAAAGTGTCAATACTTCTAATAAAGTAGAAAAACATTGTGTCATTTTACTGACTGAGAAAACCAAAGAAGTTTTATGTCTCCACCACTTGGGTACTCGGCTTATATATAGAATTTAATGAGTTTCGACTTGAGTAAAAGTGGAAGTATTGTCTGCTTTGCATTTTCCTTGGGATATTGCGTCGTTTCGGGAAGTTAATGTTGCTGCTGTGTGCAGAGCCCGATAAGTCACGTACGATCAGCGCTCCAAGTTAGTCACTTCTACAAGTCCCGGCGGAAATCGAAACAGAGCGTTTCTTCGAAAGATTTTTTATGTTTCAATCTACCGTATTAATTATCGCCGTTCGGCCTTTTTCTTATATTTTTCTTAGTTATAAGGGAAGTTGATTAACTTTATCAACACGTTTATCTACAAGTATAATGCACAAAATATAATACAATCGAAACCTACCTTCAGAGCGAGAGTGACTCGATTTCTCAGCACCTGGTATCGTTGTTTGGACACGCATCCCTTGAATTGATTATATGTCGTAATCATTCGTTCCGAATACAAACGATTCGTATTGGCGGCAGAACTCAGAAATTTGTAACTGGTAACGTTAGGATCGTTCCCGTCGCAGTTGACCATTCCCCGGTTGCCGCTCAAAGGAGGCTTCTGCTGGCTTTTCTGCGCGTTTTCCTCAACAACTTCCCTTTTATTCTCCGATTTACTAGTCTCGGAATCGCTCGTCACGGTGTTTTGCGGGGTATGAAGCAGAATACCTATGACATTCGCCTTTATATCCGCCAACTTGTTTTCGGATTTCGGCACCTTTTCTTGGTCCCCGTCGCCGACAGTATTCGATCCTGGACGTTTCGAAGATATGACCGGCGTAATCGGGATCTGGGCCCCAGTGGCGATCTCCTCTCGCTTCTCCGGTTCCGTGGCCTTTTTCTGAGTCAGGATATTTATTTCTGTCGGCGTTAATGCATCGAGATGTGTCATGAACGCTTTGTTCGAAGAAACCTCAACGGGGTTCAGTAGTCCTTCGTAAATTGTTCTTTTTTGCCGCGTAAGGGCCTGTTCGGCGGTATCCAATGGTTTTACCGTTAATATTTCCCTTACAAACTTCCCCCGCGTTTCGGGCGTTAAATTTGTTCCAGAACCCAACTCGTCGATAATAGAATGCGTGAGCGACCCAAAATATTGTTTTGGTAAAATGGTGTTCGCCTCTTTGGCGATGGCCTTCACCAGAGAAATACTCTTCAGCGAATGCGGAGATTGCTCCCCCCGATCAATTCCGGCCGATATTTTGGATGACGGAAAATGTTCAATGTTTTTTTTTGAACTAATAGAGGTATTCGCAAAATTTGATCTGTCGGTGACCGCGGCGGTGTTTTGCGGAATTTTGCTACCGTCCACTCTGTTCTTTACGGCCTTAAGAGCTGAAATGTTCCGTACTCTGCTCTGTAAATGGGAATTCTTATTCCGCGTAGCTACATTTATGGAAGGTGAAGGTAATGGGTTCGGACTGGGTTTTAATTTCATTTCGAATCTTCCATGGGGCGAATTGTTTAATATCGGTTTCATTTTGGAGTGGATTTTGTCGCCAGATGTCATCCGTTTTAACGTCGGTGCCGTCATTACCAAAGGTCTGTCCGGTACTTTTGATTGGTAAAGGAGCTTTGCTTGTGTTTGTAATTTTGAATTTTCTACGTTCCGCCTAATCATCGAAACGGACAGTTGCTTCCTGGTTGACTCTCTTTTGACCTCTTTTGATTTTATACTTCGGCGGTTTTGTTGCTGCACTGGGTCGCTTACCTGTCCTTTTGTTATGTCCACTCTGAGTTTGGAAATACTGTTCCTTTTAGCCATATTTTTTGTGATGGGCTCATTCGTAACGTTTTGTTGTTTTACCCCTGACGTTAATGTTTGTTTGTTTAAAGATGCTAGAGATGCATGGTTAAGTTTTGCTCCTGTACTTTGGGGGTTTAAATTGTTATTGGATTTCAAAGCACACCCAGGGCCCCTAAGTAATGCTGTTCCTTTAGGTTTCTCTGTAGAGTTTTGTTCCTTTGCGTGATGTTTTAATTTCTTTCGTGGTATTTTTGGGTTCTTATGCACTGTTTTTGGACCCTTTCCTGCCATTTTCATAGTCATATAGTAGGTGATGTGCAACTAGAAATTACAAACAATATTAATACCGTTTATATTGAGCTTTAATGAAGAATATGTTGTGGCATGAAAGCACTGTCACTGTCACGTGTATTGTGGTGGTTGTCTGTTTGTAGTGTGTGTATATATGGGTCTTGTTATTGTGTTTTTGGGGATTGTTTGTCTTGTTTTGGTTGGGAGGGATTTTGTTAATTATACACACGACAAACAGACAACCACCACAGTACAAGTGACCGTAACAGCGCAGTGAGGTCAGAGGCATTATTACTAACAGAAATACTGCTGAATGAAAATATTCATTAAGTACCTGCTGTTATATTTTTATCACATGGCTGCTCCCATATTGTATTTTAATATGTTTTTATCCAGGATATTTCCCATTTTATCCTGCTGAATCAAGTTTCATTCTATGGCAACATGAAACAAAAAGTGAAACACTCATGAACCTATCATTTAGAGTTAATCAATGGATTTCATCATTTGAGATAGATCAACTTTTATTTTCCAGTACATCCAGTTAACATTAATATTTTACAAATTTACTTTTTTAATTAATTTTAACTGTACACTTTTTGCAACTATTGATATAATTCTAATAAATTAATTACGGATTAATAGTTGGATTGAGAGCCTATATGTACACATTTAGTGTAATAGATTGGTTAGATTTTATGGTTTGTAAATATATTGTTGTCTTGTGTATATATATATATATATATATATATATATATATATATATATATATATAATAAGAATAAATATTTACTAATGGCAATTTATGGAAATATTGTAATTTTGATATAATAACGAATTCACGATTACGAAACCACACAAGTCACATATTTCTATGAATAGTGTTTATGCTATAAAAAATAATAGGAGTCAAATGGTGTTGAAAATGAACAGCTCACAGGGTTACTCTGTGATGAAGCTATTAAGAAAAGCTGAACCACAGGAGCTAGTATTAAAACCCAAATGAACCATCAACAATAAGAAATTATTTATACTATACTGTGTATTAAACTTGGGAATCAAATACAATATAATTTGTATCATAAACTATATTAAATATTTATCTCTACAAATAATTATTGGTTTATCACAGGAGGTTTATCACAAAAATAAGTAGACACAAGTGAATTTCACATACCTTTCAGCTTGAATTTGTAGGTAATAATTTTTTTAATTTGATCATTAAAATAATAATTTTTATTTTGCCAGTTTGAGGGCATTGAAAATAATTAAAATAAATTTTAATAAATATCAGTCAATATGAAGCCCAATCATTCCAAATATCTAAAGCTTAAAATATGAGAATTTAACAAAAAAAGTGATTAATAAAAATTTGTCACTATAGGAACACACAAAAATACATCAAGACTATTTAACCATTCCTGGAAATGTTACATTATGCAAAAATCAGACAACAAACCTTTTAAACATTTAGTTAAAGAAAATTAGTAAAGATACAAATATATCTTTGTTTTATTGTAACTACAAACATTTTCCGAAATCCATCGATTAAAAGGATTCTTTATGCCACAGTTTAATATAGAAGTGGTAACTAAAAGATTATTTCGTAATGAAACTGCCCAAACAGGTTACTAAGAACCAATCTAGATGAAAGATTCGGAGATGTGGAGAAAAAACGGGAAAAATATCAAACCATTTGGACGATCTACTCTAAATGGTCGATATCTAACACTAGTGCCAGGAAATAAAAAAACAGTGTACGATTATTAAATAAACATCGCTCGTTATTACCGCCATAGTTTATTTAAGCAGTTTTGACATTTCGGTAGTAGACACCTTATCTCTGAAATTGTACCTTTCACCCATCGGTAAAATATCTTTGTAAATGTTCCTATAGGTAGAATTTCGTACGTTGTTATTCATATCTCTGAGGAGTCCAATTTTAATTTCAGGAAGGTTTAAAATACTTTTCTCTTTTTTCGGGGAAGCCTCGTCGGTTTTCGTCGTTTCATTAACAACAACATTGGGAAGGTTTTGGATCGAATTCTCGTGCTTATTGTCTTGTGCCGCGGGGTCGGTGGAGTCCGCGTCCCTCCATTGTTCCTTATCCTTCATTTCTCTCAGTTTCAAGAATACCTGTTCGCAATTGGCCCTCGTCTGTTCTATCCTTTGCCGCCAGTCGTAGATTTCCTTGGTCTGGGGTATGTCCAACTTTTTCAGATACTGGAGGCTGTTGGAATGCAGTTTGATCCGGCGGGAGATGTTGTTGAGGTGGCGGCCGTACCTGTACTGGTGGCCGGCGCTCAAGTGAGCGACGCACGAGTGTTTCTTGCACGGCCGCTTCTTCAGCTTGACTCTGCTCTCGGCGTCGGTCGAGTCGCCCACTGAGCCTATGCCCGAGGAGTTGTCCGAGTTTTTCGCTCGTTGGGTTCTCGCTTTCTTCGAGCTCTGCTGTTCGATTCTGGCCACCGGCTGTTCTTGGGGCTCCAGTGCCGGCTCCGATTTATCGACCGCCTTCATCAACTCCGACGACAGCCTGTCGATGGCCTCCTTAACCGAGGCCGATTTCGTGTTGGTCGGCTGCAACTCCTCCAACTGGCACAACCTGGTTTTCGCCTTAGGGTACCTGTTGATTCGGCTACCCCGGACCGTCAAATTCATACCGGTGTACGGTTGAGGGCTCGAAATTTGTTGCTTGTAAACCATTTCGAACATACCGGTATCCGCATCCTTGTCGACTCTTCGATCGATGACGACTGTAATCAATAATTCAATTCGGAAACTCAATATGTAAATATGTATGCAAACTAATACTTGTATATAACAAACATATATAGGCTAATTATATTCTGGAAGGAACGAATTTGCATTATGTTCGATCGATCGATACATTTCTACCATTATAAGAGTAAATAACATTTCTTTCGCACGATTTAACTTATTATTAACGTTCCGAACATAATCACGTTTACTTGATTTAATTAAAATCGTCATGGTCAATAGCCAATTAATCAGAGAGTGGACAAATAAGTTGACGAGATTGATGAAATTTGCGTATCTTATTGTAAGTTATTAACGTAATTTCCACGAATGGTAGTTTTACTAATTCAGAGGACGTCACCGATCTTGTACGTCAGTTGTTATAGTACCTTTGATGACATCTTCGAGGCACTGGGAGCACATTCGGGCGGTTACACTGGTAGTCGGGGACATGCACGGTGAAGAGTTTATTTCTATGAGCCAGGGTACCAGATCTTCCGTGAGGATAAAATCTGCTCCGTATAGTTCAAAGCAATTCCTCCTGTGTTCCATATGCTCTTGCGCTGCAAGTAGTGTGCCGGTAATGCATTCCCTCATGCCCGGGTAGATTACTGTGTCCCACCTATCAGCTAACCCCATGGTCCTAGTAATGTATTTACATCATTCCTTTCTAGTACTTCAATTCAAAATGTTCAAAAGTAAGTCAAAAATGGTTTCGAAAAAAGACCGATATTGCACAGTGATTCGATATTTCTTAAACTTTTCATGTACAAGGAAAATAGGAGGATCGACTTAAAATAAACGAAAATATGTAAACCAACGACTTATTAACTTATACCTAAGGTATGTTTGGAATGTATAACAGTCCCACATGTTCTCTTCGGGCAGTGACTGGTGTCTTTTGGCATTTTTGTACTTGCATTGAACTGCATTATTACTGAGGTGAACTGACTCATGCATATTGCTCAATGAATACAATTGTGAACAAAATCGCAAGTAACTCTCTCTGAAATATTAGAGCACCCATTAAAAAGGTTTCATGTGTTTCTCGAGGAAAACGGGATCTTGGGAGAGGGGGGTTAATGTGAATAGAATCGATTTGGATAACAGTACGCTATGAATAAAAATATTACTAATCTTTTGTGGAAATTGTACTGAAATAAATTGTAAAATATTATAAGTTTAAATAAAAAATATAAGATATATTACTTACTTGTACATCCAAATTGTCAGTGGATATGCACTGGTAACCAAGAACCATTGTCTAATATCAAATTTCGTATTATGGATAAGAAGAGGCCTTTCTGTAAGACAATGTTAACTGTCAAAACCAATTTAACAGATTAAAAGGAGTATCGTAATTTTCATTTTTAAAAGCCCTATTTATGTACCTATATATTTTTGAATGACAAAACGTGGATCGTTAGGCTGCAGGGTACCAATTTTTGCAATTATTTCTTCCAAATTTTTTATAACTTGGATACCTCTTCCTCTTGATTTGGCTGCTGGTTTAACAATCCACAGATTATTGCTACCGTCCATTTCCATATGTGGCCAATAGGGCTTGGCAGCTTCTAGGGTCACTTTGCAACACGAATAGATAGCCTGAAAGTTATGTTAAACCATAAAGTTGATGTTTTAACAAAACAGAACATTCAGTTCAAGAAAAGAATAAATCGAACCTAAATATTCAGATGCCTCACACAGGAAAAGTTGAATGACAACTAAAAATATTTTCTCTATCACATTGGGAATATGAAATACTCATTTGATAGTTTTTTAAACTGAATTTACCTTTAGTTCAAAATCGTTTGCGCTAAGAAAATAAATATTTTCAAAAACTAATTGGTAATAATATGTAAGAAATTGATCCCATTGATGGTCCCATATTTTTTCCTGAGTGTCCCTGTCGATATCTTCGTGCTCTTGAGAAGCCACAAATTCAGAACAACGTTTTGCCGCAAATTCTATGACTGAAAGAGGTATCTGCAACCAAAATAAACTTGTATAACATTCTATGACACACCATTATGATAAAACTCCCAATTTAACATGATTATTGGAAATTAGTCAAATAACCAAGTCGATAGGATTAGATTAATGTTCAAATATTTTCAAACTATTTTACTTACTTGGCCATTTTCACTGAAATAGTCAAGCCTTGTCTGATCGATGGCCCCAACGACACACTGGAGAAGACTGAAACAGGCGGTGAGCCTGAAGTCCTTGATGAAAGTATTCAGATCTTCAGTGGTCGAAATGTTGTAGCAACGGGGGAACCTCGGGTTGGAAACGCCCGCCTCGCAGTACCAGTGGGACTGTTGCAGGTACGAGCACAGGCCTACCTGAACCGAAAAAAAAACACGTTACGAGAACTTATTAACAGTCCTTACCAACGAATTTGTAACTGTTGTATAACATGTTTTAGATTGGCGTCAAACGCATTATCGGCAGAGCGGTAGACGCGGCACCGCGGATATACTAAGCAAATATGCAGGTAGGTGTTGCGGGCTTGCATATACTACATAACCGGGCGCTGAAGACGCCAGATATCCTGGACCTGTTTATTAATACAGTTCACTCCGGACTTTATCCAATTATCAGAATTTTTTACTGAGCCTTCTGTTACTATCAATGTGACATGCATGAGTGATAATCTGCTGACATGCTGGCTGATAACCAGCGGCAGACACAAGTAACTATATTTATAGCCCAATTCTACCGACAATCGCAAGAACGAAGTCTAGCTGTAGTGTCAAGTCAGCGAGAGGGCCTTCTCGAAATCTTGCAGACCTCCACACAAATATGTTAAACAAAAATATGTGAATTCGCTCAACTTGTACGTAAATATTTAACAGGAATTAACAACAATTCCCAACCTTTCAGTAACAATACAACTTATCGTTGCTTTTGAGATGATAAGCGTTGTTGAGACGTAAACTTGATCATTTACCTTTGTAGTGAAATATACCCTCGGGAACCTGCTGACAATAGTGGTCTTCGAAAGTGATTTCCAGTCAATGGCGTCGCCCATGACCCAGACGAAACTCACGGGCTTGTTTCTCAGAAGCCTCGATACCACCTGATTGTCGTCTCCGCACTGGAGTCTTGCGGCAAAGCTCACTTCGGAAATAAAGGAAAATAGATTTTGCAGAAGTACACACGCGTGACGCCTACGAGGTGGACGTTTATTTATTCATATATTTATTCCGTTCACGAAACGGATTCGTTCAAAAAGTTAAAAGACCACATACCGTCATCGTCGTATTGTCGTTGCCTGGGCAGTGTAAGTCTCTGTACGTCGTAGTTTTGGACCCAACCTCGAGATCTAAGCGCGTCCCTTATGGAAGGGAACTTACCGAGTATTGTGAAAGTCTTGTGCCCCTGGAACAGACATAGACAAAATTGAAGTACTTATAGACATGTGCTGATCCCTTGCTCACGACAAATTGCTCCTGACAGATTCTTAAATGAATGGAACAAGGATTTAGATTACATTTTAATTTTAGCTATTTAACTAATTTTTGGCTAATCCTTAGCAATTTAGCTATGTACATATTTGATAAATATCCCGCCTTCGATAGGACTATTCTCAAGGGAAATAGAAATATATCAGTCTAAGCACCCGTTTTGAAATATTTTGACCATAAAAGTATTGTAGAACTCGTTCTACGAACTAGTTCTCATAAGACAGAAGAGCTTCGTTTCATTACTCGGTTGGTGCCCCTGTACGGTCGGTGGAAGTTACGTGGGAGAAGAATTTTCAGTCCATACGAGGACGGAAGTGCGTAGGAGCGGGCTCATGAGGTGCCCCTCGTTACACGGGAACCAAAACCCATTTCTCAATCTAACTTCTGGATTAGGGGAACTGACCAAATGTCGGCTAAATGATGATTAACTCCTGACCCAACGCTCAGACCTGATGAAACTAACCCAAATGTTGCAGTGAACATACCGTTTATGTTATTCATTCATTTGCCTACTTATTTATTCAAGGATTCAAAAGTGTACAACTACATATTGCCGTGTTATATAACGCATGCTCCAAGGATGTCTCTACAGGCAAATTTTATGACTAGGCCGTTATAAAATGTTAGATTGACGATTGAATAAATGAGAGGGACTTTATTCAAAGTAAATAAGTTTCCAGATCCAACAAATTAGATTAGAATCAAGGTTTAATGCAATTTAAACATATAAATTTAGTATTTTTCATGGAATTTTAACAGTATGGTTATTCATAATAATGTTAAAATTGTCATGGTTGTCCATCATTATTGGCTGCATCTAGGTTTGAACAGGCCAAAAGATATACGTATTTTTGAATTAAAAGTTTATTCGCCGGTATATAAGAAAGCATAATAGGGACTACAACTGAATATTGTTTAATAAACCTATACCTAACTTGCAATAGTAATTTGACTAATGAATACAACATTCTGTAATATCAACGGGGTGATAAATACTGAAGAAGATATCAGATAAGGAGAGAACTACAGGGAATGTTTTTGGAATAGAAGATGTTCACGATAAGGGGACCCGATCGATGATAATATGTGCCCTGCTGACGCTCCTCTATTTCGTTTCGCGTTCAGACGCTTTCCGGCCGATCATAGCATACGGAAAGGGACATTTACCGTATCGAAATGTGATCTGTAATAATAAATAAAACAATTGTATATGTAATGACATTCGCATCATGTTGTCGTGTATGACAGTCTAAATTAGGTGTTTAGAACGTCATCATGTGCGATCATCCGTTCCCACTACTTTGATGTACCTAACAGTAACGCTACTGGCAGGATGTTTCATGTGAATATATATATATATATATATATATATATATATATATATATATATATATATATATCGGAATGTAAGTTACTGATGGAATGCTATGGTGTTGGCCATGGTCAAGTTTAGGGCTAAATACGCGGAAGAATCATGATATATCTTTCAATGGAGCCCACTCAGGTGCTTTCCAAAAAAGGGAAAAATCCCGGGTATCATCGACTCCTGCCAACCGATACTCTTCCCACAACATCACGCGATCTTACCGAAAGCCAGTCAGTGACAATTCAAGTTCCGGTCGCCGGAAACCTTCGCTCATCTAATAAGCTCTTCTTCGTCCTGGGCTCGTTGTTTTGCCGTTGGTTTCTTCCAGCCAGGGACACTTTCCCTCGTTTCCTGGAAAAACATCCCTATCCCTATCCCTCACAATAGTGACAGTGGTCTGGAAGAGTGCGTATGAACGTAGGTGACATACTGAAACTATTAGCAAAAATTTTCCCCGCTCTGGCGGAATTTAATCAATAAATTCAAACTGGTCACCTGCGCCGCTTTGTCAACCATGTCCTTGAGGGCCTTCATCCTTGAGGAAGTGCTTTCTGAGCCCGGCCTTGATGAGATTCTAATCCTGACCGATTTATTCTCCCTCTCGGGCTTCGGTGATTCCCTCTCGACAGGTTCTGCCGAAGGTGAGGAATCGCCTTCCGCCCCATCATTCCCCCCTTCTTCCTCTCTCTCCAACCCGCCCTCATCCACCTCCACCTCCTCCACCTCCACCTCCTCCTCCTCCACCTCGCCCTCTTCTATCTCGTCTACCTCTCCATCCCTGTTTTCCTCTCCTTCCTCCTCATTCTTTCCGGCTCCCTCTTCCACCTCTTCCAATACCTCTTCTTCCGGCTCGTCCGAGGGTGACTCGCCCCCGCGTTCCAGTTGAGGGCCCTTTAGTGACATTTGATCTCGGAAACCCAACGCACTCCTGTAAGACAATTTATTACAATGCTATATTAAGCAACGTAAGAACAATTATATATATATATATATATATATATATATATATATATATATATATATATATATACACGCAGACACACTATGAGCATGGTTCCACAGACACCGATCGGTATAAAGGAAATTAAACGAATTATAAACTATAAAATATATAGATAAATATTATATATAAATAAGTAGATAGATAAATAAATTTTTAATATATAATATATTTTAAATTATTGATCGTACCCTTTGTAGGTGGGTTGGCTCAGGTAACACGATTTCTATATGACTGTAAAAGAGTTTCATTTCACGAATCCAGAAAATTAAAAACATTCAGAAGATGCTCAAACTTGAAATATTAAAATTCAACGATATGGTAAATGAAAATATATGTATATATATTTATTTATTTTTATATACATGCAACTGAATGCTAATACTATTATTTCGGTTGCGCAGAATAGCTTCATAGCATTCCATACCCGCCCTGCCAATTACACATAGTAAAGATATCCTTAGTAGTAAAATAATTTGGCTTGAAACTTTCTGAAATCTTTTTGAAGTGTTGAACGTTTGTTCAATATTTCTAAAAAAAGAAATTTCGGTGGCGACAGTCAGTTAAGGGAGGGAAATTAGGCCCGTCAACCATCGCCCTTGACCCCGTCACAATGATGCCATGGCTATTCCTGGAGGTAAGTCTTTGTCGACATGTGCCTGAAAATTACGCTTTGGCTTTGTGCTTTAATTAACAAATACAGAACTCAATGCTAAATGAAACGTGGAACCTTTTTTTACGTGATTTTTTCGACCCATGACAAAATTGACTCGGAAGTCATAAGTCTCAAAAGTTTGAATGTGCTTCTGACTTGAAATACCTATTTACACTGCATGAAAAAGTACGGTATTACTTACTATTCTCCCTCGTCGATTGATTTAATCGCTTTTATCATAATTGAAGCAGTCTTGTTTCCCAGAATTGAATTATCTCATCATGCACGGCCCTATCACCATCAACCTCACCGCCACGCAGTTTCATTTTGTAATTGCAAAAATCCTCTTACCATTTAACACGGGCCGTTTCGAAAGGCCGCCACCGTCCGTCGGTCGTCAATTTAATTAACCGGGAGTATTGAAAGGGAAACGTTTCATGAAACTTTAGAGCGTCATTCTGGGTAATTTTTTAAAATTAAAAGGAATAAAGTGGATGTTGTTTATCGTTCGCCAAGAACCGACTATTATTTTTCACCTAATAAGTATGTACCCTGGGTAAAAGCAAGTCCAGCGCAATTTATGCCGCACTCGCTCAAACCTGAGGTCCTTAAATCGTTAGCGATTTAATTTGCATATTGGGTGTAGGCCCGCGTGGGGTCTGAAATTGATGACGGTGGGGGTGGTGGTGCCGTGCACATTAGGAATCGGTCCGGTCCAAATTTAACTCTTCCACCCGTTCCAAGATTACAAGTACACCTGACGGTTTCACCTTGAAACTTTAATCTTTCTATTTTTTCAGGGGCGAGATACAACCCTCGGTCTATTCAGAACGAAAGTTCGAAACTGTAATATAAAACGGGGCCCGTTTTATCACTCGCTGACCCAGTTCAAACGTGCCATCCCCAACCTTAAAAACCGGCATAAGTAATTGAACGAGGACACGAAGAAATGGAAAATAAAGGACGTTCCCCAATATTATCGGATTTGTTAAAAATAACCTTGTTATAGAACTTTATAACAGTGCAGGAGGTGCCCATGAGGATTCGGAACAATATCGACACAAACGATCCTTTTATGCACTTGGTAAGGTTGCAAGATAGGGGCTGATTTATTATTGGATAAGTCCCCAAACCCATTTCAAGTCCAAGGCTGAAACCTTAACCGGCCTTGGTAAAGAATTGTATTCAGAAATAGACGCCATCGCTTTATCTCTCCACACTTAAATTGGGACGAAAATCAATACCACTTCCAAGTTGGTAACTTGCAAATTAGAATTCTGTTAAATAAGCTCATATTTATCACTGCGGCAGGATCGCCTTTAGGACTAGTATCGCCAATCACGTTTCGATAACGTTGGTCAGATTAAGATGGGTTTATTTTCGTGTTCTGTATTACTGATTTGTGATTTACACTTTGAACTGGTGGAACCTTTCGATGTTATAATAACAACGGTCTTATTAAAAGGGATTGGCAAAGTCTGAGTTTATCTTCTCATTGCCAAATTATTCAGAAAGCAACAAAAACGTTCCTCGTTATAGAAATATGTAACTTTATTGGGCAAATAATTTTATGGCTGCTATATTTTTCGTATGTTTAAACAATCAAAATATACGCATGAGTCGTTAGTTTATAACAGGGTCCGGGCACTAAATTGATCGCTCACTTGTGTACTGTATATAATTAAAGTAGGAACCAAAGAACGTTAATAGTTAGATTCGTACAGTTTTATCACTGTCTCGGAGGATTTATACAAGTTGCTACAGTATACAGAGTTCAATTCATTTCATCCGACAAAACGAATGAACTGTATAATATTCATCATACGAATTTTATTCATTAGGAATACTTCAATAATAATAATTTTTATACGGAACCCGAACTTCCGTTGGGAAATTCCAAAATCAACAAGTAGAACCTTCAGCTTATTCTGGTGTGCTTACAAAACGAATTGGATTAAATAGGAAGGCGTCAAACGAAACTGGGAAAATTATACCGCGTACTTCAAATTCGCAATTGTTTCAAAAGTATTCCCTCAGACGGGCCAGAAACTTTTCTGTTCGTGCCGTTACAGTGCGCTTTTCAATCAATTGCAAATTTGAATCGATCCGAGTTGATCGGTTATGAACTCGTAACTAGTACTATTAGTATCCAATAGTGTGCTTTTATTACTACTTCTATACAAATAGTAACTCGTACCGTAAACTAATACATTTATATTTTAATCATCTATCATGTATTACATTTATGATAAACTTTTTTTCAGTATTGTACATTTTCAGAGCATATTCTTGACTATATTAAGAGAAGGAGGGAGGGAGGGAGAGGGAGAGAGAATTGTATGCTCAAGGATGTGCAGGTTTCAAAAAATTATTTCCACTTTAATATTTTCACTCAGTTTCTAACCTTGCCAATTAGAATTTCGCTTGTATTAATTGTTCACGGTCTAAATTTACGATGTTCAATGTATGAAAAACAGTATTGAAATTAATTATTTCTGGTAATTTTGTATTCCAGGAGTGTTCGGAACGTCATAATTGTGCGCTTCTCAGACTCCACCGACCTGTTTCCCCCAAAGCCGGGTTGGTCTTGGTTTCTCCCCATCGCCGGTAGCACTCCGTCAGCAATTGGCGATAGGTTATGAAAGTTTCAGTGTCAGTTTCATCGTAGCCGATTCATCAACGCGAGTCCTAACGGAATGCTACCGGTGATGGGGAGTAGTAGAAACCTAACTCCGTTCCAAAATCTCGTGCACCCTCCCACAAATATTTCCAGGATATGAATAAAGCTTCCACGCCACCGAACGTGATGTGGAGTATACGTCCACGCTTTGATGGATGAAAACATATTGAATAGGGAGTGTAGTTTGAGGCTTGTCAAAATAGCCAACGATGTAGCGTGATCACTACGCCCGCCACGCTGCGAATTCCTACTGCTTTTAATTATTCTGAAACAACTTACTATAAAGTTTGAATGGTATGTAATTTTACAACATTTTTTAAAATAATAAATAACGTATATGTAACTAAACCCCGGATATAGATCATTGCCGTAATATGTGTATCATATTGACACGGAGGAAATGAGATACGATATGAGACACATATTAGTCGGTATAATATTGAGTATGTACTTAAAAATAATTATCAGTAACACAGCAATAAAACATGCTAAACAAAAATTGAATATAATAATAAACTATTTAATATTACAGACAATATTTCATTATTCCGGATTATGATTAGCACATTCTTTCATATATAATAATTCATTTTTATAATTATTCCTCTCTTCGCTTATAGCATTATATATTGTCCCAATATAACTAAACCAATTAATTTAACTGTAATTTACCTGTTTATACTCGCAGTAAGTTTTGAGTATTTGTGAAAAATGTGCTATATCTAAAAATTACTAGCTCATAATTTCTATAAAAGAATGTTTCTTATTCTCTAAATGGGTAATAAAAAAGAGAAACGATGTCCATATGTCGCCTTTCTATATCGGTATATTCGCATCGAAACCTTTGTTCACTTAGATTTTGATTCTGACAGGTCAAATCCATAAGGAAAGTGGACTTTGTTTAATCGTACTTCATATTTTAAATCGCAATCAGAAATTATATTATATGAGAGTAAGCTTAAAGAAATCATAACCACTATCAAAAGATTACAGCTGTCCTACATTCTCGAGGAAGTTTACCCGTGACGACAAATTAATTACAAATTTTGTTATTTCAATTAGCGATAATATTCAGTAAGGCTGATACTAATTCTACAGTTTGGTACCATTTATTATGTTATCGGCATAGACCTGAGTGATAGAAACGTGGAGAAACGAAAAAGAATAAAATTTCGGGAGAAAATCGGTAAGTAGGAGGACATGAACTTACCTGGCAGTGAGAAGCTCCGTAGTGAACTGAAGGTCTGAGGGGGGCCGCGACCAGCCAGCGGATCCGACCCCCCCTCACCCCCCACCCACCATAACCAACCAACCACATCCCCACCACCACTCACCCACCGAATTTAAATCACTCTACACGACAATTTAAATAATCTAATGTAAACAGAAATGGGTCACTCAGGAGGGAGTCCCATACACTTAAGAGCACCTCGTGTTCAACCAAGCGTCTCCAATAGATAGATACATCGCAGCCGCTCGGACACGGATAGCATGTGTATACATATATAAGTGATTTTCCGCGATAAAGAAATTACACTATTTCGAAAAAGTTAGTCGGGAGAAGGAACTGCCGAAAGCTCGCTTGGTGTGGCTATCTCCTCCCCCACAAGGGGATTAAATATATATTAAATAAACGATTAAAATATATGAAATGAATACTAAATTGAGTATAAAGTAAATAATAAGTGCAATAATTGAACATAAGACTCCAATGATGTCCGGATAACAGGACTTTGTTCGAAAGGTAGGAATAGCCCATAAACTACAGGGACACGGGGCATATATATACATCGTTCATTTTTCGAAACGCAAAATCAACCTGTTACAGTGGTCTGTTTCTTTGCAGGCTCATATATAACTAAGCGGTCCCAGGCAAACTCAACTAATTCAATTAGTCCTCGATCCATAAACCGTTTCCAGTCGAAAACTTCAAATACTAATAATAAGCTTCCATTCATGCCTTCTGGCCCCAACGACCCATTTTATTCAATATTCAGCCCTCGCGTGTCCCAACTTATAGAAAACGCCGAGGCCATTTTCACATTTATTCTTCCATAGTTTCCTTGCTTTTTGAAAGTGTTAGGGGCATAAATGTATTACGGTATTGGTTGGGTCTGTATCGTTCAAAGCCGCGCGGGCCGATTTGAATCGCTCCTTTCCTCTTGTAATAGATGGGGGTACATAACTTTTGCAGATTAATAAAATGTATACATTTTTAAACTTTTTAAAATTCATACTGCAGATAGGCAACCCTGAACAGTCACCTCTTAAAAATTAGGAATTTATTAAAATTAATACACTTATATTACGGTAAGCTATTATTTATAAGTTTAGAATACCTGTTTTGTGGTCTGCAAGGGGTTGGAATACCGTGGATTTCGTGTGTTTCTGTCTCCTATCGCTGGTTTGATCTTTTGCTAGACCGGTTTCGGCTGCTCGCCACCTTCGGTAGTGGTGTTAGTCACCATTGGATGTTTTGGGCACTGTCACTGTGACAGTGCTACTGACAGTGCAGTGAGGATGCAAAAACATCTAAAGTGACTAATACCGCTACTGAAGATGGCTACTTTAAATTACGGTGTTTATAAGTTATTAGCCTTTCTAAAATTTCACATTCAATAAATAAATACAGCGCTAATTATTTTTTCCGCTTCCTCAAACCAATTTCTTCGCGTTCGGAAATCGAATATTATATGCCACGAAGCCATTAAAAACTGAACACGGGTGCGTGTTAAAATTGATAGATATAGAGGGAATTGGTTATCGCTGATTCGGTGCCATTTTACTGTCCTAATTTCTGTTTCCGATTTCAAGCGATAATCCCCACATTATTCAGTTCCGGCGGCTTTTAAACCGGAGTCGATAGCCACTTTTTTAATCGGGCCAGTTATTTGATCGTACGCATTTATTTTCTTTAGAGCCGCCACAGCGAATATAGACCACGATTTTTTTCGATTTTTCAGAATGAGAGAAGAACAAAAAAGTATTTCAATTGATTGATACCAACGAAAACAATAAAACAACGCTTAGCTTCGCGATTGGAACAAACTAAAATCCCCAGTATTGATGGAATAGTTCTAAATCGTATAAATCTTGAATTGATATAATCCGATCTATTGAATCATCAACGACGATTTGTATTAGTTAAACAGATTTGGGTTTAAAAATCCACGAATCACCAAGAAACAGTGTCCGATTCCAGTTGACCCGAAATCAGTGCGGATTGTCCAATAACAGAAACAAACGTCATGTAATCCTAATCGTTTCTCTAGCGTAAATTTACGCGGGCAAGCGAGGAAAATTGTTAAATTTGGTAGCAGTGTTCCGGAGTTGAGGTCGGAGATTTCCATCAGGTTCTAACGTTAACAGAGGCTGTGTAACGCGGTGAATAACTGTCAACTCGTTAATGGTAACTTGGTTGATACCGGCAGGAGGGAGCTGATGTGGGGAGTGACGGGGGCCGAGGGCTTTCCGTGTCGGGCCCAGAAATAGGCAGGCCTACAGATTCGTCCTGCCCGATAAGCCCACTTAACCTATTTCCAAACAGTATTCCTACTATTCCGACCAACATTTTGTGTTTTTTCTTATGCCTATTTTTTAGATTTTATTGCAATACAAAAACTGACGTTGGCAATGCTTTTGAAACTGACACCGACAGTGTTCAGATTTACGAAAATATAAGTAACAAGCATTCTCCAGATATAAAAATGTTCGCTTGCTCTCGGTATTCATTATTTCTTGTTGCGGTGATCAATTTCTACGTACAGAAGATACAATTACCCTTGCAGTTGTCTCCAATTCTCTAATGCTCGTACAAGTATTAATTAAACATTTATTATATATTTCCGAAAAATAAAACTAAGTTTAGATACTGAGTTAAATTATATAAACGTACCTAAATTTAAACAGGCTAAGAATTTTAAGCCGCGGAAACAATTGATTGGATCAGATGGCCCCCTAAAAAGGTTAAAGTAGATGGAACAGGCAATATTGCCTGATTGCAAACCGCCTCTTCCCCCTTCCCCCCCCACCCACAATATGCTGCATGTTGCCCACCAGAAGCTCTAAAGTACCAAACAACAAGTACGTTTGGGACGTGGTTTTCAAGCTTAAACGTCAAATACCTTAATAATTCAGGTTTGTATCGCAAAGTAAAATTAAATATTTTCATTTAACCTCTTAAAATAAACATTAATATTATTATTTATTTAAACTAGTTCCTCGATGGAATTAAATTAAAAACGTAGGTAGCATTGTCTGTTCAATGACTTTTACGGAAAATGCACGCCTGCTGATAAATTCTTGCGTTCGTTGCTTCAGAAAATAATTTTACATTTCGGTTACTTTATCTACAAATCTTTGGTCGTCATAGAAACGGGTATGATTTATTGTTGGAGGTTGTTTTAATTACGGTTAGCAATCAGGCCATCGTTTCGCCAGTAAGGGCTGGAGGTGGGCGGGTCACAGAAAAATAATTCCGGCCAATTCCGGTCGTTCCTTGACCTAAAGAAGGAACTCCAACCTTCCAACGACCCGTCGGATTTTTTGTTTCTCTATGTAAATTATCGCACTTGGCCTATTTCCTTCCCTTTTCGGATATGTCTTTTTTACCGGTAATACAATTTTTATCACGCGCAGGGCATTAAACAATTTCCAACCTTGACACCCCTCTCGATCGTAATACTTTGATTGAGGTTGCCGATTCATTTATCATGGTGTGTGTATGTTAAAGAAGACTGTGTTGCCCCCTCTATTTTTAGTACTCACTCTATTTTTCTGTATACTTTACATAACTATTTATATTTACGAGGGCTTTTCATTCAAAATTAACAACTAATTAATCTATAATGTATTCTCCCTTATTGTTTACAACTTCATCCCAACGTTCAACAAGATACCTCAGTGGTATCGGGCGTTGCCATGTAAACTTGTGTTCGCCAACAGCCGGGACTTCTTTTATTTGACATACGAGTTAATTTAAAAATTGACATGGACGTGCGAGATCAAAAGTCGTGGAAAAGGTGGTAATAGATTTGAAGTAATGGAAGT
This sequence comes from Lethocerus indicus, assembly GCA_019843655.1. Classification (NCBI taxonomy): domain Eukaryota; kingdom Metazoa; phylum Arthropoda; class Insecta; order Hemiptera; family Belostomatidae; genus Lethocerus; species Lethocerus indicus. The sequence continues at coordinate 20,840,048 of JACDQD010000005.1, read as the reverse complement.
AAAATGCGAAAAAAAGATTTATTATAATAGGTTAAAATAAAACGGTATAAATCGCTCGCTTGGAATGGATAATTTATTTCTGCGGACCGCCGCAAAGATTCTCGCCCACACGCATTGGCCGGAGCATGCAAATTGAGGGTAATTTCACAAAGCTTTCCTTCCGTGATTTGTTTACCTTTTATGGAACACAGCGATGTCTCTTTCGGGCAATAAATCAACGCAAAAAAAAACAGTAGTTAAACACATAATATTATTAATATCCGATCTCTCGGGCCCTGTCACAAAAGGGACAGCTTAAAAAAATCAAGTTGGAAAATCGCAATCAGTGTTTTTCCAATCCCAGCGCCAATAGGGGTCCCACGGAAGGCGTACAATGGGGATTATGTTTCTAACATGAGACACTAATTTCACACGTTTTTCCATAGCGGGTACTTGACAATTTTCGAGAGCTTGCTCTTCAAGCGGGTAGACTCGAAACGGCAATTTCCCCTTATCGGCTCCGTTCACGAACATATTCCGCCCGTTGCGGTGATGGATTTTCCTACCCCTATTGTCGACTGTCTGCCATCGAGATCGCTAAAATTGTTTGCCAATATAACTAAAATACAGTTAACAATACTTTTAACAAACGTTGCCTGTCTAGCTAAAGAAGACAGAAAATCACACACATCCGACGGTCCACTAATAATCTTCCAATGAAGAAATAAGTTGTTGGTCCCTTCGATCAAGTCTGTGATTCAACCCCGGCCGATACCATTCTGCCAGAGGTCCTACCACCTGAAAGGCATGGAATATTCATACTTAACGGTGCGTCTAGTGCCAGATGTGTCGGACCGCAAAATTGCACGGACGACTCTCAGCCCCCCGCCTTCACCAACACATTCTAGTTGGAAACCGATGGGCGGGCTCACTTAGAGCACAATCGATACACCGGATAGTCGAGTGAAAGTCAACAGGCACGGGAGCATTAATTGTCCTAGTCTCCGGTGTCCATCATACGAATTGTGACTAGTTGAAGTGGACAAAGGGGCACTGAAAATTTCACCCTGTTCACTCGTTCTTTGAGAACAACTCAATCCATGTATAACATGCGAGGTGTCCTAAAAATGAAAAAAAGACTTATTCATTTTTAAACAATTTCCTTCCCAATCTGACACATTAGTAAATAAATATTCAATAAGAAAATTACGAAAGGAAATTTATAGTTTACCCGTAGTTATATGATCACCTCAGTCATTTTGTTTGTTTACCCCCTAGCTCATTTGGCGCAGGGGTTGTATCCAAATCTTACTTTTTAGTGTAATTTTTCAATAGCAATTGTATCTAATATTCAAATTATAATTCGCACCTGTACAAACTTGAAGTTGTTCCATTGGAATTATTTTAAAAGTGGAATTTAGAATTTAAAAACCTCCAGAGTAATGAATAATTTGAGAAGGTCCTTTCCTTATGCCGTAGGTATTTGCGAACTGAATTTTAGGGTTAAATTTCACTTCGTATTACTAATACAAGGCGATTCGTCGAAAATATATATTTGGGAAAGGAGAGAAGGGAGCGTAATTGACTGCGACTGGTCGACCGGAGTTTCGTGCCCTATCACAATGGGGCCCCACGCTCCTTGTTTTATTTACCCTAGTTATTAATACAACGAAGGATACAGTTCTTAAAGGAGCACTTCATTTTCTAGCCTTCCTGAACAATCCGCACGATACCAATATCTATTTTCGGACAATTCTCGATCGCACCCCGCCTGCATTAGTCAACACCACACGGCCGACGTATGAACCAACTGCCCCAAGCCACTCAAGTCCTTCCCCAATCCTCTTGGCTAGACAGATATTAAGAATAAAGAAGACAATCCTTTTTTACACTCTACACTCGAGTCTTGTTCGAGTCCACCCACGGAACTTAATTTATATATATTTCATTAGTCTATATGGATATTTTTGTTATAATAATAAGTTCAATAGTGCATGTAAGTTTCTAGAAAATTTGGGAAAATAAAATGTCGAGGGATGTTAGGAGATTATTAGCCCAGGGTGTTGCGGGCCTAGGTGTAACACGTAGTACCAGCTGGGAGAGTGAGAGAGAGAGAGAGAGAGAGAGAGAGAGAGAGAGAGAGAGAGAGAGAGAGAGAGAGAGAGAGAGAGAGAGCTGTGGCTGTGGCCCGGCTACCGTGCGTACCCTGGCACATAGGCCTCTTCGAACTGGGCCAAACCATGACCTCACCAGCCGCCTCTCTGATCAATAATGGAACTCTCAATTACCACCCTCGCCTCCGCCCCCGCCACCGCCCCCGCCACTCATCTACCTGCATTAACACTTCACACCTTAGGTGGGCCTCCACCTCGTCCACCGGTAATTAGGTGAGCCGTCGAGGGGAGCATGTAGACAGTATGAGACAGGGAGAGAGAGAGCAAGCAGCCCAAATCGGTCTGTCGAAAGACCAAACCAGCGGGTGTTTTGTAACCGAGTTGCAGAAAGAATACGTACGAAGAATTTCTATCTTCCCTGCCTAAATTTTGTATTTACATTATGTAAAATAAAATAATAACACATTATAGTAATTATCAGTTAGTAATTCGTACAAATTAATATATTTATTAATTATTCATTATATTTTTCAATTTCAAATTTGCAGATAGTCTCTCCTTCCATCTTCCCGATTATTAGAGGGTGATTAATTGTGTAATATACGCCGTATCCCGAAATCCTTTCTGCTATGAATTCGTCAGTTACTCATCAGAAGCCTTCGAGTGAACTATATGTCACAATATGACGTGTACACAGCCTAATATTGAATATGCTGATGGTTTCGTACGGTTTCTGTAACGTAATGTATCTTGACATTTCTGTTATCCTAAAAACTTGTCACTTATTTATCAGTAGCTATCACATTGATTTGTTAGAATAAAGTAGCGTGTATTAGATTAAACTCGTTTGACCTTATTGGACTGTTTTTGTGATGTTCACAAAATATTGTCACAACAATATTGCATTTGCCAAAAAAACTATAAGGAATTATCCCTATCAATTGATTCGTGGGTAAGAAAGTCCTGGCAAGTTATATCTGTAAAAATGGTGTAGTTACAGGTGGAATAAACAGAAAAATACTTTGACAGGAGCCCGCGGATAATGGTACCGCATAATAAATAAACCTGTCACATTTTTATACGGAATAGTAAAACTGTCGCATACTTTAGAACAAGAATGGCCGAAATTCACACTTAATTGCAAGGACAATACTTTTGTCACGCAGGGTAAGAAATGAAACCGAGGCCGTTTAATTTGAAATTAAGAAGAAAAAACCCACCCGCATTGGCGTTCTTAAATAATAATCCAGGAGATTAGCGTGCCAAAATGACATAAATAAACGAAGACCAATAAACATAAATTATTCTGTTATTTACCTTGCCCTATAAAATGTAGGTATGCGAGTCTTAGATAGAAGAGTCGTCCTCAACACATAAGATATTTGTCGCTCACTCATTCAATATTTGTCGGTTGCAAAATTATTGCAACCTTTTGATTGGAAAGATTGTGGAAAATTATTTTAAGGCTACATAATACTCCAGTGATATGCCGGGTAAAAACTGGCCAAGGGGGAATCTATCGGGATGCTACTTGTCGTTGGAAGAAGGTTGGGACGTAGACTGTGATTTCAGAGATCAGAACCCCTGACGGGATTCAACAGGGTCAGAGAACCGTAGAGGGATCTAACGGAGTGCTAGTGCGTCTGGTGCGAATGCTGGGAGTACGGGGGCTGTTATTTGATATATACTTGTGGGTTTGACCCGGCCACCCTTAATAGGTGTTCTTCACTTTCATGCATAAAAGCGTGTCAATTCTTACCTCTAATCCCCCAAATGTCAAAAGCAGTAGTATAGTACGAAATAAAGGTAACTGGCAGCAATAAGATAGACCATCAAATTGATTATAAGGACCTCATGTCGGGTATAAGGAACTTTCAACACACTATACGTGGCTGACAGACAGTCCACATTTATATATTACTGGAAAGGAGGAGGAGTACTTAAATTATACTGACAATACTAAATATTTAGTTAAAATAAAACAAATTTTATTATTTTATTTTTGCATATGTTATAAAATACATAACATGTTGAAACAAATGTCAAGAAATTATTGTACAGTTATTTACTTTTCACTAGTGTACACTTGGAAACTGCCAAGCATTATTTGGAAATAACATGTCGGTCGACTTAGAAACAAAAATAATCTGCTAACCACCTCAAAATTCACAATCCTTATATAGCGCATAATAAATATTTTTAATTTTCTCGTTTATAGCATAGGTTTCATACACTCACAGGTACAAATAATCCTACACTCGCTATAAATAATACAAAAAAAATCTACGATATTTGACTAAAGTTTTCACTCCTCTGCAGTTCACTGCAAGAGGGGAAACCAACACAATATTGTCTTTGTAATACTGTTCATCACAACATGGTAAAAATAAAACAATTTGCTATGTGTATGGAAAGAAATATTAAAATTAAGATCCATTTTGTTTGTACTTATCGCACACAAGCGATTAGCCTAGACATTGTATAACAACGGTTTGTGAAATCTAAACTCTTTACAAACTAACACAAAATAGTAAAACTCTCAAAATCGATAATGGCATTCTGAAATAACAATAAACAGAACCAAAACAAGCAACGTTTGCTCCCCTTTGCGACAGTATTTTCTTAACACGAATTTTTTCCGCTCAACAAAATTTCTTGTCTTGTTTTAACCCATTATATACAGACAATCATTAAACAATACTATAATAACAATACAATAAACGTGGCGTAACATAAATTAAATGTTCCTGTCCTCATGTACAATTTCAAGCTTGTCTCATTGACCATTTGCGATATTCGCATTGGGTGACACTGTCAAAACTCCTTTTATTCCACCAATAATGCATTACCAAACCCAAATATAGATAAATATATATTTGAATATATTTATACCTCTTAGTTTTCTTCTTTATTATTTATTTACAAGTCTAAAAAAATACATTTTCTAGTATGAGGCCAAAGTTTATTGATGCGTGGACATATACTTTAATAAAAGATATACAACTATATACAATTCATTAAATATTATTGTTACGATCATCCATATAGTTATTGGAAATCATACGCAATCGTTAACACTTATCAACAATTATTAAAATATACAGTCCTAGTACCTAGTTCCGACTGGGGCTCTGAATTCTGGCCAGGTATATCATTTGAATTAATATTTTAAGACCTTGCTTAATGCAAAAGGAAAGTGAAATTCTATGATAAATATATCAACCCTTAGAATTTTAATACATGACATATGATCTTAAGAATAAATTGATGTGATTTCAAATTTTAGTTTTAAATTATGTGTGAAGGTCAAATAAAGTAATAAAGCTTGTAATGATTTTCATATAAAACATACATTGCATCAGATGCCTTGTAATAGCTCTTTGATAGAGCCAAATGAACTCCATGAAAATAAAACAGAAATAATTGTATACATAATTCAGAATGTTCTCAAGTGCATAATCCATGTTATTGCAATATGTGCTGCAATTGTAACTGGAACAGATGCTTCTTGAAATAAATTTTAACACAGTTTTGACAGTAACATTAAAATTATTTAAAACATAGAACCACAAAAAGTTATAATTTATGTTTCAACATAGTACTTAATATGTATGGTGCACATTAATAAAAATGATTACCCAAAAGGAGAAATCATAAGTACAAATTGAAAAGAATCAATGGTAAATTCCTGAAGATTAACATATTAGGTACAAAAGAAATTATTAAAAAATGTTTAAAATATTTAAGAATACCAATTATACTTGCATACAATTATTTGGCACCAAAGCTGTTAAATAATAGTTTTAATGTTTAGTTCATTCAACCTACAACTATAGTTTTACTAACAGCTCAGGCTTTATATCCAGACTGGGTTATTTATAATTTTTTTAAAGTTAAATTTTATACTTTATTATAAATTATGTCAACGTTAATAGGAATAAAACATTGGCATGCTGGATCTAATATACAGTGACACATATTTCTAAACAGGTCTTAAGGACATCTGCTGGTTCAGGGTCCACTACTAGTCCGCAACAGGTACTATTCTATATGACAGCTTTACTCTTTTAGTTATGTACAGTTATCTTTGATTACAAAGTTTAGGCTACATTATGTTAATGCCATTAAATTTAACAATTTCCACCACTTAAACTAGTGGAAAATTAAACAGTTAAGCACTATTTAATTGTGTAATATAAATACTGTAATGCGCTATTGTTTTTCAATTAAGGCCATATTTATGTTTCCTGTAATTGCATAATGTTGAAGACAACCTATTTTCTATGACCTTCGTGCCATATTTAAACTGTACTTACATAAATATAAACTATTTTCTTGTAATAAAACCACTCCATTAATAAGAGAGATAATCTTTCTTATTTTCAATACATATCATAAAACTAAAATATGGCAACTCAGTTAAAATAATAATGATTGAGAAACAGGAATATGGATTGAAAAATTAAAATGTTTTTGGACAGATTCAGAGTAGGATGGCAGAGCTATTTAATAGTTATTGAACATCGACTATACTTAATTAAGAATCAAACACAGCCTTAAAAAAGTTGCAATTTTCTTAATACAGTACAGTAAAAATAATTCATGTTGTAATTATCGTAATAAAAAGCATAATACATTTAATACATAATGGGGCACATAAGTTTTTACTTCATTCTTACTATAGTAAATTCTTACATAATGTTAAAAGTTTCAAATTTTAATAATTTTAATGTTAGCTGAGTCCTACTTTTCATTCTAGTGAACGAAGTAAGTTATCATACATTCATAGATACCTATGCATCGAAAAACTGTAAGTAGTAGCTATATTTTATTAAGGCGGTAGAAGCTTATTTTTAATTTGCCTGACTTAAAAAATAAAATAACATTTATTTGGCAAGTATAAAATCTCAACACACATTGGAATAAATGTATTTTTAACCACAAAATAATTTCACTCAATTTACAGTGGCTTAGATCTGATACATTTTTTCTTACAGTAAGTTTCAATTAAGTAAAAAAGGGCAATTACCGCTTATCACATAAGTTCATAATATGCATAATGTTCAACTTTTTGTAATAAATTAAATTTGTATATAAGACTAAGATTCGACAATCTATTCATCATTCATACAAGGTGATTATATTGCGAGCTAGACAAATATAAAAAATATAAATATGTTGTAGCTCCAAATAATAAATAACTTCCATAGCACAAGTATTCCACTTCTGTCCTATGATGTATCCCTGTGAACAAATAAAAAACCATGTATAAAATAAAAGACTGATTATAGACCAATAACCAAGATTTTAAATCAGTCTAAATATTCAAATAAGTGGTTAGACTTACATATGTAAATACACTAATATATGTACATACAAAAAACATACAACATAAAGTAGAAACCAGATTATTAAACTAAGATAACTATATTATTTATAAGAATAATAAAATTTTCAAGACAGCATGCAAAATGTATAACTAGAATAAAACTATTATTTACTATATTTAAAAAAATAAAACACTGGCTATTATATGTAGAAAATCAACTCTGTTAAAATAGATAAAAAAAATGTTCAATTTGTTGAATATAACAAACATTTCTATTTAATTTTTTGTTAAGAACAATGATTTTCTTCCTCTTTTTACCTTTGCCTATACATTTTCAAGATTCTAATAATCACTTAATATTTGTTGATCTCCCTATCTAGAGTATTGATATTCAGAAGTCTCCCACATGGTATTCTACTTCGGTACGTATTTTAGGGATACGCATTAAATGTATTTAATCAAAATGCTTGTTTTTGGTCAAAGATTAATTCCATTAACATTATATATTAATGTATAATTAATAATAACATTAATGTGATAACTTTTTATTAATGAATGGCAACAAAAAAATTAGGTGTCTACAAAACAGTGAAAATGATAGCAATTAGATGAAAAATCATGTCAGTCTCACAATGTTCTACTAGAAATTATGGTTATAAAATAGTATGTTTATTTACCTGTTACTGTGTATAAGATGAAACTAAAACTACACAAGGATTACTTTCATATATTATGTCAAAATTATGTTAAAAAATTTTAAAAAATCTAAGCAAATAATTATAACTATGTATGTACATTTAATGAATAAACAATACATTAATTTTGAATAAATGAATATATTCATTATTTATCAAAACTTTAAATATAAATATATAAATGATATATAAATATAAATATTAATTTAGAAAATATTAATATAAATACAAACAAAAATTAAATGACTTATAGGCTGTTCCAAATTTTAGCATCACTTGCTTTTATCACAGATAAACCATATTAAATAATTAAAAAGTTATATACTCAGAAATCAGAGATAAGGAAAACATTTTACATAATTAAATCAATAAGGACACATTCTTCCATACCTATATATATATATATATATATATATATATATATATATATATATAAACATTTCATGCAATAAATATAATATATATTATATATACACCAAGAAGTAAAGGCATCATTTTAAATAATACCACAAAGCATGAAATAATTTGCCCAATTTTAATAGTATTTGACACAAATAATATTACAAAATATCATTGGTACTGTTGTTTTTGCATACATCTATTCAAAATATTTTAGGCGCTTTTATAAATTGTTATCAAGTACCATTGCCAATCGGTGTGGAAAAGGCCAATTACAGTTCTAAATATATAAAACAAATAATTATATGGAGGCAGCAAGTCTCCACGGAAGTTGCATGTTACCACAATGGGTGAAGAAGCCATACAACAACCACAACTTATAGAAGTTATATTTAGGCCTACCTTAACATTTTTTCAATTATAGTTGTGAGTCTTGAATCTGACAATGAAGGCTGTAGTTTATGAATTACTTCTTTAACAAATTGATCTGTAATACCAGAACACGTCCTTTCAGCAACTTCAAAGGCAATCTTTAGTTCATCAATTGCTTCAGACTTGTGGCTTCCATCTTCTCGTCTTGAATTGTAGTTGTGTCGCCTTTTTAACTGCACAGAGCCAAGTAAAAAATTTAACAAACTGAATAAATCTATTAAAGCATTGGGGTTAATCAGTAGACAGATACTGATATCATCCTTTTCAGAATATAAATCTATAAATAAAATTCCCTTGTGTGCATTGTTATGAAATAATCTACTGAAATATTTTTGTTATTTTCAAGAAAGCATGAAAAAGAAACTGTATCTACTTACTTCTCCAAGTAAGGGGTATATGAGAATTCCTAGAGTTGGAGAACTGGGTTTAACAGGTTCAGAGCGTGCCCTTGCTTGTTTTCTATCAACTTCTTTGCTACTTGACCTTTTCTCAGAAACAGCAGGAGGATTGGCAACAACACTTGGTGGTCTAGCCTGGGGATACAAAAATAGAGTGTTAATAATAATTAATAAATAAATATTAGAGAAATTAATTTATTTAATTGTATTTAATATTCAAAGTATTACTAAAATACTAACTGGATTTGTTTTATCAGAGCGATAATGGTTAATGTTAGAATCTTTCTGGGGTGATTTGGGGGGTGGAGCAGAACCATTATGTGCTTTCCGAAGTGGTACAGAACTTTCATCTGTAGGTGGCATTATTGCATTTGGCCCTTTCACAGTCATTATCCAGGGATCTTCAGGGTCACTATCCACCTTACTAGACTCCTCCCTATAAAAGAACCCAATTATTAAGAGTAAGTAATCAAGCAATCAATAATGGAATAATTATTTGTTATGACTAAATTTAATCATATACATGAAATTTTAATTTTGAAGAAAATACTTGAATTAAAATTCTGTACTTATTGATTAAAAAAGAACTTTGATGTTGGCATCTTCCCCAGCTTATTTCTTAAAGGTTTTTAATATACACAACATAATTCTTCATTCAATCATGGTTAACTAAGTGCTGACTGATTCAGTTAAAAAATACATGCACATGCATCATTATTATTTAAGTGTAAAAAAATAGGTTACTTACGAATCTGAATTCTCTGATTCAGTTTCACTTTCCTCATTACGTTGCGACTTCCATTTCTTGTAGCGATCTATGAGGTCAATAAGATAGGAATTTTTCTTAGCTTTCCTAATGAAAGGAAACTTGAGTAACTCTTTAGCTGTTGGCCTCTGTAAAAAAAGAGAGTTCAGCAATTTGGTTACTATATGTGTTTGTGTATAATATACATATAAATTAAATTATATCATAGAAAGTACAAATAAATGCATTTATAAATGTACAACATACATATTAACATACTTAAAAATAATTTAAATATCAATATTAAGCAATATAAGTAAGAATATTCTTATATATATATATATATATATATATATATATATATATATATATATACTCACATTTTCTGGATCCTTATTAAGACAAGCCTCAACAAATTCCTTGAACTGCTTAGTATAATTGCCTGTAAGTTGAGGTGGGTTGTTTTTAGGTATAAGAAACAATACTCTCATGGGATGGAGTTCTGAATTTGGTGGCTCACCTTTAGCAAGCTCTATTGCAGTTATACCTAATGACCAGATATCTGCCTGAAAACAGTAAACACATATATATTAATTTTAGTCAATATATTTATTATTTTTTCGCTATGAAACATTCAACCTTTGTTCAGACCAAATAGCTCCTTTTTCCCTCCACTTAATCCGAATAATGTTCACATTATGAAATGTACCAACCAACAATGGAAAATATCCAATATCCAATACTGGAAAATATATTATACATGATAAAATAGGGTGTTATTGAACAAGATTTATGAAATACATCACATATGCAATACAAAAATGCTAAGTATTAAAAAAGAATTTTCAACATTTTTAAAATAACTCTGCAGTAATAAATAAAAAAGTATTAAAGAATATGCTAAGACAAGTAAAAGTGAACATGTAAATAATTAGTTAATATCATAACACAGTCACAAGTTAAATTAAATATTTCTAATACTCAAATGTTAAAATGCTACTATATGATAATTTACATTATAATTATTCTTTTGAAATTTTTTTTAGAGCATGTCTGTTTAATCATATCCTGGTTATCACACATAATCAATTAGCCTGCAGTTGCATGTTAACAAACTTAGGACAAAATATATCTTTGCTACTACAATATTATTTCTTACTTTTGAATCATATGCTGACTGTTTAATTACTTCAGGAGCCATCCAAAATGGAGTACCAACAAATGTATTCCTTTTACTCGTTGTGTTAGTCAGTTGACCAGCAACCCCAAAATCTGCCAGTTTGACATCACCCATTTCACTTAGTAACACATTGGCAGCTATAAACAAAATCATTATAAATTTACTGTTTTAATATTTAATAACAAAATGAGCTGAATTTACATTTCAGAATAATTTGTAAAAACTAAGTATTTATGATAGTTCATTTGTTAGTTAAATTACTACATCTCTGACAATATATATCATCATGCATTTCTATAACTTCAAAACATAATTTGTTAACAAATATTGAATTTTGTGAGAAAAATAATATCACAAATAATTTTATGGTGTAAAAATAACACTTGAATTATTTTACCACGTGATATTTAACTGTATATCAAGGAAATGACAATTGACCATTATATTAATATTATTACAAAATATTAAAACATTCTATCATAAATTCACCTTTGATGTCCCTATGTAGTTTCCGCTCACTATGAAGATAATCAAGGCCTTTCAGAACTTCACGCAATATTATGGCAATGTGCATTTCCTCAAAATTTCCAGCTTTCATAAGGTCCAATGCAGAACCTCCACCGAGGTATTCCATGATAATCCATAGCTTTGTGCCCTATGAACAGAAAATACTATGAATGAAACACTTTTCTTTTGGGAATAAATACATTAAAATTAATAAATAAAGTAAACAACAAATACATAAATATATAAACAAATACATAAATACTTATTACAATGTTATATTTCTGAGTATTAAAGAGGAAAATTGTTGTAGAAAACATCACTAAGGAGTAACACTTAATTTTATAGCAGAAACAGATATAATTTTGAAATTAATAAAAAGTAAACAATTTACAAAATTAAAACAATTCAAGCTTTTAATAAAACTCCATTAATACACTCCTTAATCCTCCTAATCTCATACCCAATAATTTAATTAATGAAATGTTAAAATTAATAGATATTTTAAAATGTTATAGAAGAACAAATGTAACCCACACATGTTTGATTTAGAATAAAAAATGAAATATGAGAAAATTAATGTACTATTGAAAGCCACAAATCTAACTTCAAACCAAACAAGCAACTATATTACCTCCACTATATTAACTAGATTTGTTAAGTGACTTTAAAATTTAATGAAATAAAATAAAAACATGAATGTACTGTTCATTGAAATATATTTTCTCTCATATAGAAGTATTACTGGTCTAAATAAAAGCAGGACTGCACTGTTCATTAAAATTATTACTAGCCTCAAAGTTTCAAAATACTAGTGGAAAAAAGAGAATATTATCACTTACACTTTGAGAAAATAATTTCATAGAAAAATATCACATTTCATTCATTATTTATTTTTACCTTATTAAGGATTTACATAAATTAAAACCTAACCTTCAGGTAAGAACCAAAATATTTGGTGACAAATGGGCTGTCGCATTGTGAAAGGACCATAATTTCCTGTTGTATATCTTCTATCTCATCTTCAGCTTCTTCCAGGTCTATGATTTTGATGGCAACTACCTGTTGGGATCTTTTGTCCATTCCCTTAAACACCTCACCAAAAGATCCCTTCCCAATGCGCTCTTGTTTTGTAAATATCAGCTCTGGATCCACTTTCTGAAAAAAAAACAAGGATATTAAAAAAGTGTTCAGCAAATATTTAAAATGTAGTAATGATAATAAAAACTGGAATTATAAGGATATTATAGAATAAAACATTTTAACAACAGAATCAGGACTTTGTAATGTATCTTCAGCAACAGTTTCAGGCCCATAATGATACCAACGTAAATTACTACCTAACATAGAAATTAAAGGATTGAAATTAATTTCTTATAAAGAGAACAACCTATTATCTAACATTATGATCCAGTTTCCTTTTACAGAAACTCAATTAGATTAAAAATTACGCAGATTTTGATCTCATGTAATCTAATTATTTTGTTTCTCATAAACATTAATTCCTCCTAAAAAGAAAGGTTAATTCAAAACCAATGATTCATACCATTTGAGTAAAATATTAGCAAGTTAAACAAAACAATGTAAAGCGCTTGAAAATGTTATAAGCACAAATTACTGTTCCTAACTGTGCAAAGGCACTGGACAGTTTTACAAAGTACTGTTGTAAAATATACAACTTAAATGCATAAATATATTTCTATGTATTGCGATACTATAACTGTATAAATTGTGCCCGTTTTTTCCTATTAAGAGCAACAACAGCCGCTTCAAAAAAGGGTAAGTATTAATGTAGGAAATACAAAGGAGGCGGTTCTAGGCCGAAGGTAAAGGAGCAAGTGTCAGCCCGGTTTGTCTATGTCTCTCTTTGGGACCAGTTAGCCTTCACCGTTCGAATTCCGCTAAAAGCTCCTCTAATCGGTTTCCAACAAAAAACCATTCGATCCGCAATTGTTCTCCTTCGCCCTATGGGACGAGAAGGCGTATTTATTCTTCAATGTTTTCATCCCTTAGAAGCCACTTCCGTAGACTGTGAGTGAAATTCTAATGAGATAACGGTGGAACTATACTAAAGGGGCTGGGAGGTAGAACCGCATTCTATTTCCACGAAAGCAACAAAATTTGTATTTAATAAGCGACATGAGGGATGTAGGGATGAAATGTCTCTAGACGAAATCTGATTAAGTTATAACCAGAGCAAAGCGGACGAGATGCAGGCAGGAAAATTACACCGTTCATTCCATTTCCTAGTGTCGCAAACGAAGGGAATTTTCCCCGTCCTCTCGCTCTGCCTCTCTCTCCTCCGCGTTATTGAGAAACAGTCATCCTGTATAATTACACAGGCCATCGTGGATGAGTGAAACGAAACTGAGACACCCGAATATTTTTATTCGGTATTTTTAATCTATTTTTATAGATTGTCATATCCAAATGAACAAACGACTGTAAAATGTGATGTACTGAAAGAATTAATAGAAGAATCGTAATTAAAATTATACTTACGGACACGAATTAAGGAAATATTTTAAACTATATATTCATACATAATATATACAAATATTCATATGATTTTTAACATTTATTGGATATATACGTGAAAGGTGAAGAAATGATCATATAGTGAGGGTTTGAAAACAATGATGTATCGGGTAAGAATTCGAATTCCAACAAATGTCAGCTGAATGTTTTCAGCAACTCATTTAATCAACGATTATTAAGTACAGCATTCAACCGGGTATATCAATTATTTTCGGCTTTGCCGGCCTAATCCTGTGAAACGCCGTCGCCAATTAAAGAAAAGAATATTTTCCATTAGGACGAGTAAACTTTAACTATCTTATCAATTAGAATGTGTGAACGTATTAATTATTTCAGGTTAGGTCTCTCCATAGATATATTTTGTACAAAATTTTAATCGGTCCTGGTAAAATAAGTTTTGTAAATTTACAAACCTATATTTACGACGCGTACCAGATTTATTTATTTTATTCCTTAACCAATTTTATTCGCTTCAAATGCGTAAAGGCTATATTCACTCCTTCCTAAACGTACGCAGAAAAGGAAAAGCTCACGGACGAAGGAGTACAAAACCCTGTATGCATAATATAACGCACCATGTATGTAAAAACAGGAAAAGTCATATGGAAAAAATATACCAGTTCGCATTATCTACACACAAGCGGCAAGGGAGAAAGTTTTCCCATACCAGGGGAGAGAAAACAGGAGTTTTAGCGTAAACAACATTGGACGGAAGTTCTCAGATTCTAATAATTTACCTAATTAAAAGATAAATGTGGGACTATGACATCCGTATGACCGTATGAGGTGGATGTACATTGTAAAAATATTTGTATATTTAATCCAGTTTGGAAACACTTGTTATTTTGTTTGTTTTTCACAAATATACGTTTCACTATAAATTTATAGGTTATTCATATACAAGAAATATTTTATTACATTAAGTTTGACTTTATTTTTTAATGGTCATTCAGAAGCCAAAGCTAAGATCAATTGGCGGACTGATCAAGTGGTAAGGCCCCTGATAAAAAAAATATATTAAACTCTGATAATTACGAAATAATATAACAAAATTAAGATATTTGTTACAATATTAAGATATTAAGATATTTGGCTGTCAGTTTACCTATAGAACCCAAGTCGGGTCAAGGGTATCATTGCACATAATAAAACGAGGATTACGAAATAACTGAAAGGTAGTCTCTTATCTGTACTTGAGTTTTTTCTTCTAACCATCGCAAATACCCAAAATTATGCAATCAACTGGTAAAAAAAATATGTATTGATACTATCTACACGTATAGACGAATTATCTATACCGAAGAGTCAACAAGAAAAGTAAATGTGTTTCCAATTTCCCTTAATTGGGCTCTTCCATTGGGAAGATGGATAACCGAAAAATGGATAAAATTAGTTTGGTACAATTTATTAGGAAGATTAAATGTCTTGGGAACATAGGTAAGATTGGTAGATCTTTATACTTTGTAAGATTGGTTGATGCATCTGCATTAATCTACAACAATAAATTGATTTCAGCTATTTGTTTGGGGCCCTCCAAACAACGTGCCTAGTTCTAGTCCTTCAAGCTGGGCCGATTTCGGCTTCTCACCACCGTCAGTAGCATTCCATGAGTAATATAAACACGTATATAGTAACAATGCTGACAGGATGTTTCATTACAGTGGACATACCTCATTATATTATTAACGGGATAATACTGGCGATGGTAAAATGTTGATCTTGCATGTGACCACGTATTGGAGACTGTGGAGTATTTGAGCGGTGATATGAACAAATGAAGTAAAAATCAATGAAAGAATCAGGATTTTATAAAAATAAATGCTTACTGTCAGTTAGTTGATACTCAGCTTATAACTATCTTTAAACTAAGGGGATGTCTCATATAAATATGCGGAAAAAGAGAATTACGGTGGTCCCAAAGTACACATTTTATATAAGTATGTAGAATTCACCTTATCGTGCCCGGGATCCATAACTTTCTTTTATCTAAAAAAAAGGAAACACTGCACTCACAGGATACCACTATTCCCCACTGCACACTAAATTGGCCTAATAATAAATAAGTAAAGAATTTAGAAATCGAACGCGATAAGATTACACTATCAGACAACAAAAAAGGAAATCTCGCGCATTGTTTTAAGAGAACTCTCGTGTGTGTGTGTGTGTGTGTTGTGTGGGTGCGTGCGTGTCCCACACACCGGATTAAGGTACGTCACGAAGGTCGATATCATAGGATTTTCTGAGTAATGCTGCTAAACCCGGAAGGAGCGGCGGTCACTGAAACTTACAAGGGAACTACCTATCTATAAAAACTATTCCGAAAAAATATTTCTAATATTTTAATTAGAGAAAATAATGACTGTGTTGCTCGATTAATGAAATATGCTCATAAAAAAACGGAGTGCAGAAGCCGATGGAGGATAAATGAGTCGTTCGGCAATTGTCAAATTGCAATGAGCTAAAATAAAATTGAACAGAGGCAATTCCTTTGCACAATTCAATTAAAAAATCATTCCTTGACAAGGTTTCAAAATCTAGCTATTACTGAGGCCGACTACATCATGAGAAAAGTGCTATACTATACACATAAATAAATATAGCAACAAACTGAGCTTCTCTCATTAAGAAGGAGAGAGTGTAGGATACTCGGACCAGTGAGTAAATTACTTTACAACACCATCATCTAGCGAAACGTTTCTTTTTTGGAGAAATTATTCTTAGTAAATGAACGATGGTGAATTATTGTTAACGCTTTTAACAAATTTACTACAGTTGATACAGTATCCAGGACCGATTTCAAAGCAGTGAGTTGAGAAGAAATAATGAAAAGATGGAATCAAAAAAATAAAATAAGTGTGGCGTTAGATAGAAAAGATTCGCCGTGCATTACTATGTGTTAAGGAACACAATGCATGTGATTTCACCGTTTTAATTAATTTTAATTTGTATTTAAATAATTGAACAGAAGCCACCAATTAAATGAACAGAAGTCAAATAATATCTTTGTCCGCGATACTTTTCAAATACTGACAGAGTTCAGAATACAGTTCTCAAAGCAACGAATGCTTCAAAAATCGCCATTCGCGAAATTGACAGGGACCAAAGCACAATGGAGACTCAAAAACCGGCCAAAGCGATTTTATAGCGACCCTCTTTAACGGGAATGCCATGACAGAAATGCTGACACAGCGTCCTTTATAAGCCTGCCGGTTTATAAGAATCCGGCTCTCGGGAAAGGTGAATGGTCAAAAGGTCAAGATCTGATTTACGGACCAATTTCCAGATCTGGCGATGTGGTTTATACAGGAGGAACATCTTGCAATGACGAGAGACGAACGGATCTAACATTTAAATAAGATAAATAAATATAAATAAGATAAATAAATATAAATAAGCTACAAAAATATTCTTCGAATTTCCTTGATATTTGAATATCAGTAGGTCATTGTGAATAATTTTCAATCCTAGGAAAATTATTTATAGGATATTTACCATAATTTACGTTTATTCGACTGCTGCTTAACATACCGTGTAAAGATTGCCAAGGCAAATCCAATGAAAATCTATATAAAATCGTTAACTAGAACGAAATCCAAACTGGTGTTTTCTCGGTATTAAACCCTTACTAATAATTTTCGATATCAGATATTTCGAACATCAGCTATCTAATTTGAATAGTTTCCTATTTTAATTATTACACGAGTTTAATTAATGGTGAATAATAAAAGAAGAGTTAGGACGAATTATATGAACATACGCGGTATTTCCCTTCGATCTTAAGAATCAGCTTGGTCATCTTAAGAATCCTGAAGTCATCGAATCACAATGCGACCCAAAAATAAAAATTCAAAATGTCATTTCAATTGTATTCGTTTTTGAATTAGACCGCTCACTAAGTCCATACGAAATGACTCTACCTCTGAATGGTTATGTGTGTTTCGAGGGATTAAAAAATGAAAAAGTATTATAGTAAGAGCGAGTCGAGAAGATTGAACGCAAATGCGACAGATATTTTGCACGAGTACGGATATTTCCTGCGACAAAAGCATACTGTAGAACTGCTGTGTAAGTGTAAGCTGTCTAATTATTGCAACGTCTTATATTTTATAAGCTATAATTTCTTGATACCAGTCTCTCTTGAAGACTGCTGTTAAAAAGAAGTTGTAAGGCGGGATAAAATCTTTAGTTTCTTTATCACCGTCATACTTTTATATAGATTTTTATATTTTGACTATTGAAACAATTCTCAGCAAGAATACAAGGGAGGATATTTCTACTACAAATTTAAAATAGGATGCGACTTATTGCACGTGTAAGCGTGAAATTAAATCAGTCTGTAATTCGTCGATACAAAGGCGTAAATTGAAACTTTGTCCTGAAGTGTGACCAGTAATCGAACCGACTCGATTATCGCGCACGGCCTAATAAAGGCGCCAGTACACAAATAAACACGGGAAACAAGAAAA
Source organism: Lethocerus indicus (assembly GCA_019843655.1). NCBI lineage: Eukaryota > Metazoa > Arthropoda > Insecta > Hemiptera > Belostomatidae > Lethocerus > Lethocerus indicus. The sequence goes on along the minus strand of JACDQD010000005.1, from coordinate 20,821,269 downwards.
CTAAATGGAAGTAGACAAAGAGTAAAGTTATTGGATGACGTTACGAAAGCGATGAAAGGGTTCTCCAAACAATGGGGAAGGCTGAGTGGACGGAGGAACCGGTATAGTATAACAGGGTTAATGGACATCGGGCCCGCTCCAACTGAAATTGGGAAGCCGATACTCTCGAATTTTACGGAGTTGAATTTCACACCCAATACATAGTGGCTAATTTGCATGAATTACAACGAGGAAACCAGCCGGCCTAAACGGTACTTTTAAAAGTTTCCTCCAGTGAAATTAACAGCCGAAAATAATACAACTTTCCAACAGAGCTCTGGACTTGGTAGAATGCGCAAAGAGGAACCGGCGGCAGGCGAGCCAAGGTCCCTCCTGAAACTCGATCACTCTTTAAAACCCGATAGACCGCTTGAATTGCGGTATTTAAATTGTCGGCGTCTGCCCACGGGCACCGAGTGAAGGCCAATCTGAACTCGGGCAGCCACCAGTCAGCCTCAATCTACTTCTCAGCGGAGAAAACGGGAGCCTCTACAGAAATATCAACATTTCGAATGTGCCCACATTAACTACATCATCATTTGTAATACAGAAGTTTCTAATTACTGAGCTTAGGTGTTGGATTTGTGCGGTGTGAATATACATCCAATTACTAATTTCAACGGAGTCCTGTACTCCCGCTTTTGTGCTATAACTGTGAAAATGAAGGACGATTCCAAACAATAGCGCATCCGTTATTAGCATCCGCTGTAAAATTAAATATTACGAACTCACAGTTGCCACTTCCCACCCACCATTTTACATGATGTAACATCGGCATATTTAAATCAAAGTTGACTTACACGAAGCCTCAAGAAGTATCGGGATCAACTCTAATTCTAACAGCGTTTCGTTTTAATTTCGAATTAGAAAAGTCGGTCGCGTTTGAACACGTACTAGGACGTTACCAATTGAGGACATGGGTCCGAGAGACACGGAGAATGAGACCACTATAGATTATACCAGAAGGTAAAACAAATTTTCGAGTAATCAGTTACTCACGATAATTAATTATTTGAGCTTTCCTATAAGACTGCGATTGACTTATCGGTCAGATAAGACATTTAGAATACGCCGTTTCAATGTCTTCACCAGGCAGGGGGGTTAGTCAAGACTCGATATGAGCACAATACAATTAAAAAGACAACTAAGAATTTCCCTCGTGTTAGTCTTAGATTTGGAACTATGACGAATTCCGTTTACTATAATATTTACCTGTCGCATTATGGAATGCATAGATAGTGGAGTTACAGTCAACGTTTCCTTTCAATGCTCACCCAACCTGCAATTTTCTGTAAGATAGACCAGTTTTGGCCTCAGTAGTATTCCGTCAATAATTATTGCCCTATTAATAGATTGCCCTACGTATTTCCGCAACCGATAAAGCATCCTGTCTTTATTGTGGCTACGTTAATCATGTAAGTAACGCTATATAAGGAACAGATGGTGCTCACAGGATCCCCAGCCGACGTCAGTAAATCGTTATATTGCGCTACTGTCGTTGGAGAGGCGTTGAAACCTGTTTTATTTGGGTCCAAATAGTGGGGACAGAAAATCGCACCAGTACAAGAGTTTATTTCGAGTACCGATAGTGATTATTAACTTACGATGAATTACTTGGAAGGAACTATTGAATTTATTTGTGGTTTATTCGTATTTGGAATTCAAAAATAGTAATATAAATCTGGGCAGGTTGCTGAGGGGAGTTAAAGCCGGGCGCGGGTTGGGCACATTTTAAGTGTCGGGTGAATAACGGCCGAGCGGCCAACGGAGAGCAACCAGCATCGTCACTCGGTTTCAAACCAACGGTAACTAAATGCCTGAGCACCGACGGGTCCCGTCATAGAACTTCCTCCGTCCCGTTCTCGCCGACGTCTCTCTAACCGCCCACCGGACGCCCGGCCCAGCTTGCCCAACGAACAATACGAAGAACGCCGATTCGGTCGGCCACGCCTCAATAAGAATAATTCAGAATTGGTCACGTGATCTATTGTATAGTAGGACCGCGCACCAGGCCCGTTCGTATACAGCGAATATTAATTCGTGGTCGGAACAACAGATGGAATCGCTTCCATCTTGAGACGAGGCGCGTTGATGAGTTCAAACAGTTTATTGTTCGTTGTCCAAAGCTAGGGAATTTGAAAATTATTTCGAACAGATAAATAAGCATTGAAAGAGAATAACTGAGTGACAATATTTTTGTTTTAATGAATTTTATAACATTTAAAATAACCAATTATTATCATAATCATACGACAGATATACTTTCTTTTTTCAACAACTATTGTATTTACATCTGATATTGTATATTATAGTGAGCCCGTCCTAACATTACAAATAACACTAAATGTTAATAAGATAATTCTGAAACCGTTATATTTATTAGTGTAGAATAAAACGCATTTTAGGCAATTAACACTGATCCAGAAACATGGTTAGTATTTTTAAAATTAACGACAATTTCGGAAAATATTGTTGAAGGATAGAAATGATGACTCTATAAACTCAGAGGACACGTTAAAAATAACCGATTAGTTTAAAAATATGAAGATTTTCTAATGAAGAGAATTGACAGGCCACAGCACGTGCCTATGCATATGAGAAAGTAACGTACTATGATAGTATTGTTTCCGCGCTGCGAAGCGACCACTACTGATAAACATCTGATAAATTGAAAATAATTTTCTAAGGCTCCTCACTTCACAACAGCCTTAAATAATGTGGATACAATTAGCGGTATAATTTTATACCGGGGACAGAGGCAAAATACAATATTGTCTAGAGAGAGCCGAGATACGAATTCGATACCCTGAAGTCTGAAGAAGTTCGGAAACTTTCATTGGACGCAAACCGTCGTTATTTTTTTCAACTGCATTTATTTGCGGCGCAATTGTGCTCGATACCGATATGCGCGACCCTCATGATGAGGGCGGACAACAAAAATCCTGTGTTGAGAAAATAACAACTCTAGAAAATGAATAAAGCACTCGGTTCAGCTCGGTTTAGCCGAATAAAAGTTGTCGAAACACCCTCCTCCGCGGGAGGCAGATTTAAATGCCCGCGTCTCGGTGAAAATAAGAAAGTTAGATTTTTCTTTCTCGGGCGGAAAGAATCCATTTTCCGCACTAGACACGCGTGAGGAAGATAGATCAACCGAAGAGTTCTCCTTTTTTTCCTATTGTTGGACGACTCACTGAAAAGTGAAGGAACTTGCAATATTAAATCAGAAAGAAAGGGAGGATAACACTTTTTTTCTTGTATACAAAGTACTGATGGGCGAACTTAATGTAATACGTATCACATTTGGAAGAACTGTAACATAAATAAAAGTCAGCAAAGAGAAATTGCTCCTACCAATGAATGATGAAGAGTTAACCTCAATTTAAATCAATCGACCATTAACAACAAACAAGACATTCAAATCTAACAAGTAAGATAGATGTATCACAGTTATAACTCCACACATATGGGCATTATGTAATATTCGATTGCAGATCAGTAAAATATATATATATGAAATAAAACATATACATATACATGAAATAAAACGGATTAGTGAATATATCTAGGATATTCCTAGGTGTTAAAATATATAAACAATGTTATTTCTAATTGGTATACTGGATTTTTTTTCTCTCTTTTATTGTTGCAACAGTAAAAAAATACAATAAGGAACATTCATAGAAGCACTAACTACAATGGAGAGCAATGGAGGAGAAACCCACTGGTTTCCTCCCCCTTTTGTATTACTTTTTTATTTTAATTTAATTTTTTTTTATTTTAATTTAATTTTTTATTAAACATTTAGGTCGCCTGGCCACTTCCTTTCCAGACGTCTGTAAGGAACGTTTGGGATGTCGGGATACTGGAATTTATGTTATTTATTTATGAATGGGTAGCTTGTTTCGTAACAACTTCTTCCCATCAAACGTGTAGTTGTAAGGCCACCGCTCTGTAATACAAAGTGGGGACATGGGTAACATATGTAAATATGTTATATATTTAAAGAACATATGTAATTATATTGAGTTGGTTCCAGGAAAAGGCGTTTCGGGCAAATTTACCCAAGTAAATAACTCCATTTAACTCGCTAAAACAACAAATGTAAACTCAAAAATAGTGCTTGTAGTGAGTGACTAATAAAAAATATTGAACATTTAAAAACATTATTAGGACAATGTTTTTCAAAATACTCCGCAGACATTTTCTCTCCTTGACATTTCCTTCGATGAAACAAGTAAAATGTAAGAGCAATGTATTCTAGGAGCTATACAAGTTCAAAGGACTTACGGAAGGCCTGTGACTATTATTACGTAGAACGGGTGCCTGGGGCAGTGTGTGCCAGTGCAAGTGGTGTTCGGGCGCAGCCCAAGGTACACGACCCCAGGGGTCAGGCCTCGCCGCCCCCCAATACACCTGAGGCGCCGCCGTGTTCATCATCATCCTCACGCATATGCACTCACTTTCAATTTTCAAAACCATTCGCACGCTACCGAACGCGACGATCGAGCGACCAAGGTGCGGCACACGCGACGCGGTCGGAGGAGGAGCGCATCGCGACCGGAGCTGTCGAAACGGCCCTTGACGGGGCCACACGACCGGAGAAAAGATCGGTGAGCGTGTCGAGAGTGGAGAGGCAGACTGAGCGAGAGCCGGGGACAGAATGGCGCGGTGCGGTGGGCAGCAGGCGGTGGTCGTGGTGGTGGTAATACCGCGCCCCGGTGCTGTTATGCGAGGACAATGGGACTGGCCCCTGTCCAACCGCCGCCCGAAGAAGCGTGTTCGGCATACTCCCCTGTCTCACACGTACACCTTCCCAGGCACAATAGACGCAAAAGTGACGCCGCGACACACTATCTCTCCGCTCGGGCGGCCTGCTTTGTCAACGGATGGGCCGAGCTTATCCTTATTTTTTATGAACTCTTCATTTTGTGAACAACCCGACAATACAGAGACATTTGAAACATTCGAGATCGTTTACGTAACATCTGACATTTATTCAGGGCCGACGTTCAGGAGCGCCATATAGGCACCCACCGCCATCTCCATGTTTCGAAAGCAGGAATATGAACCGGTCGTACTTTCAAGAAAAATGAATAAATCCATGGCAGTCATATTTAGACCTATTCTATTCATTTTCGAGTGATTATAAACGAATACACAATGTATATCTGAGTAGGATGTACACCTAACTGATATGTCCGATGAAGCCTACAAGTATAAAAAGGATTCTTCGTTGAACATAAGAAAAGTCTCATGTTATAATATATTATTCGTGGTGAAAGGATAATGCTGCATTCTATTTCAGTTAAACAAGAAGGCTAAATATTGTTAATTATTTTAGAATACCCGTTTTGTGGTCTGCGAGGTGTTGGAATACCTTAGATTTCGTGTGTTTCTGTCTCCTCTCGCTGGTTTGGTCTTTTGCTAGACCGGTTTGGTACTTTGAATGTTTTTTGGGCATCCTCACTGCACTGTCACTGTCACTTGTACTGTGGTGGTTGCCTGTGGTTGTTCAAATTATTGAAAAATCTTATTTTTAGTAATCTAGTTAATCGGTGCAAGTGCACTCAACGAACGATTCTTGCGAAACTAGCGCCCCCCTGAGTGTGTTGCGGAAAGGTACTTAACTAAAGTTCGTTTATTGCACTTGCACAGGTAAACTAGAGCCCCCCTGAGTGTGTTGCGGAAATGTACTTAACTAAAGTTCGTTGATTGCACTTGCACCGATTAACTAGATTACTAAAAATAAACCGTTTTCAATGACTTTTACGCCAACAGGAAAATTTTTATGATACCAGATAGGTTTCCTGTCATATATTTGGAAGTCAGATATATAGTCAGATAGTCAACCTAATAGTTATGACCAGTTGTGTGATTAAATATATATTTGACCGATAATCCGACAAAGACTTAAACCAGTTGAATTAAACCTCTAACTTACACCGTCAGACCGAGGTTTAGGAGTAAAAAATAACCACATACTCAAATGATTTTGGTACAATCAAAATTTCTGCATTATGACAGGGAATGAGAATGTTCACTACGATGTTTCCAGAGTACGTGATCATTTCAAAAAAAAATGTTCAACGCAATTAGTAGTATCCAACACGTAAGACGAGATTAAAAAAATTCAATGACTATTATATACTTAAAATAAATTTCACAGTACTGTCATTCTTCTTCATTGGGTGTAGACGTTATAATTTCTCGTAAATGAAAAATATCACAAAACTAATTAATTAAACACACTTCGGACAAGAGTTTGAAACGTTTTCAGTTTACATAACCCATAGATCTTAAGGATATATTATTTTTTATACCAATATGGAGGACCCAGACGATAACCACTATACTTGTCTTGGGCCCAGTTTATTTTCGATACTCCGTGGCCCGGGGTGACGATAACGGTACTAAAGACCATGAAAAGAAACGCTAGGTCGCACATCCCAAGAGGACATGAAGAGAGGGAGAGGAGGACAATAGGCCTTCATTAAAAGGCCCGCTCGCTCGCCTTTCTCGTTTGTTGTCGCGGAACGCTATGTAAATTTCTGTCTCCCTCCGTCTGGAGATCTGATTCTTTAGAGTGCATCACAAATGCAACCCTTAAACTAGTGAAATGGTGGGCCACATACTTGTCGTCTTTAGTGGGCAAACCGATTACATCGTAAAATAGCATGCCGCACGCACTTGGTTAATTTCAATCGATTAAAACCGCTTTAAAACATTGTAACGTCTACAAACAGCAACAGGTGAACTAAAATATGCAAACTTGTGTAAAAGTGGACTTATTCATAACGTTAAGGATTTATACAGAAATACTCTCGACAAAGTACTTACAACAAGTACTCTGACTGTACTAGTAACAAATGTTCATTCAGTGTCAATATGCGAATGATTGAATGCCATTTCTTTACAATCTTAATGAATGATTAGTCACAGTTATTTTTAAAAATTATCGCAAATAACATTTATGATCTGCAAACTTGATAACAAATACTGTAATTTCTCAGATAGTGAACAGGTAACAAAAATCTAGAAGAGCATCTAAATCAACAATTGCTTTTCAAAGATGAACCAATTCCATATACAGGTGTCAACTATCTCCTGGAAATTGATCACTCCTTTCTGATTAATATTTAATATGGTGTTATGTTATAAACCATTTTTATGATAAGTAAGAGTAAAAACAAAAACTGACCAGCAACAAAAACTCGAGTAGTTAAAACCAGAACAGTTTATTATTAATCAGTAATATGTTTATTACGTCTTTCTTGCAACAAGGCATATGCCTTGAGCATGGCATGTGCCATATTGAGCAATATGAATTTTGGGATTCCAATATTCCATGATATGTTTATTCCTTGTCACTTATTCCCATAAGACAGAACCATGGTTCTGTCCATAAGACAGAAACCACTGGCCCATTAATATAGACCATATAATTATATCTTCCCATGCATACCTGTCTGCATACCTTATTTCGTAGGTGTCAACTTTTTCATTAGGTCAGCAATTACCGTAGTTGCACATAAACGAAATTGAAGAAATTATGTGGGTCCTACAGAATGACAACGATTACGAAGCGTAAAGTTCATAACAAGCAGCTAAAGGGACATATAAGCTGTTCAGTTTTACCTTCCCTGTACGGGAAATATATATTTTTAAATCGATTGGAATTTAGTCCGTTTGTAATGTGACGCAACGCCAGCACTTATAAAACATTGCTCAACCGCCAATGGGGGATTGAGCCGGAGCGGGATGAGGAGGCGGTAGGCTTTCTCCATGAAAACCGTGACACAATATACCTCTCTCTTCCTCTGCTTCTGTTGTGCTAGAAGAACGACGTACTTTCGTACTGCGGACGAAAATTAGTAAAAAATCACCCTATCCAATAGTTTCTCCAAATGGAAAACTTACGGTCAGCTCTAAACCGAACTCTTCTAACCAGTTAGAAGCAAGAAAAGAAACGATAAAAGCTGACTTGATGGTGGAGAGTTAAATCATCACTAGCGGACAGACAAATACCACTAGAGTTTCTATTAATTAAATACTATAATCCTATATATAATTTTTATTGTCTCTACCACCTACTATAATCGAAATCTTATATAATATGCCTGAGTTTCACAACAATGTGACCCAGTAACGTTGTCTCGATATTAACCGTTAATCTTCAGGAAGTCCTGATCTGACATCGCCTACTTTCTCCCTTGTAACGCCTGAAATTTCTGGTACGTCCAGGACTTTATTTCATGCTCTTAGACGAAACATTAGAGCGTGAAAATGACGTCCGGCTTAATTAAATACTGACCCACATAATGATGTAACCGATTATGGTTTCGTTGAAAATAATCGCTACATTGAAATGAAATACATGGATGCATGTTTATTCACAGTGATCGATTTGTGTTATACAATGATTAAGAGCAATATATCGGATAGAGTAACTAGAGTTGATACCTAATGGAAAAAGAATCAAATTAACGCACATTTCAACTCTACAATAGGGGATAAATCATGGGAATTAATAATTCCTTTGGCTAATTCAATTCACGTCAGAACCTTGAAATTGTTTAATCGGGTTAAAATTTTAATTTAAGCGTCAACAAATTTCCCACGCTAATCATGAATGTAAAAGTCATTTAATCAATCAGATACTGCGTATCGAACTAATCGCTGCATTTTGGAGGCGGGATAAATGCACTCGGTGAATACTAATCGGGCAAATGGGTCCGATAGTCACGTTCGGTCTTCCATCCGGTAATTGGAATTTACAAACAATATTCACTTCCAGGAATTGATGCACGAGGGCAATGTGTAATACATCAGTGAACACTTGCTATGCGCGCCTGGAGGTAAGCGAACGTGAAGAAGGTGGACAACTGGAAGACCCCAAGTTATAAGTATTTCCTAAATAGTAAAAATAAATTCCTGAAAAATACCTAAACAGGTCTACAACAACATAAGCCACAACAACAGAAACTCGCCCCAATACACAAATAAACGTCTACTGCAACCCATGTTTGGACCGTCGTCTTTCAAGAAATGACATAAACACACTTATACGTAATGCACCCTTAAGCATGAGAGCAATTGTTCTGTTACATATTACAAACGACTGATAACACTACCACTTTAATGAGGTGATAAATTCTTGGCACTGAGTGTGGGAAAACGTGTAGTGCGCAGCAATGAAAAAGATAAACGGAGACTCCGATTCATAAAAACAATAATGTGACGTAGTATGATATGTATATATATATATATATATATATATATATATATATAATATATTTTAATTTTTGGAGGTATTACTCGTTGCAAAAATTGTACTGATTTCACCAAAACAAATATTCAATTTTTATGAGGTAAAATAGTGTGTGCCTGAGGGAAAGCTATGCAAGTAAGCTGACCATCACATCAACCTTACGATGCTCAGAACATTAAACCTACGTTTAACATTCTACAGGCGGTCGTCAGAAGAAATCTCGGCGTTACGGTCAGAACACAAAAGGGGAGCTATTGAAGATTCATTCCAGCCTTTAGGAAGAATTAAATTTCTTCTCAGGCCTGCGGCCTGTTTTTATTTGGACTTATTGACTCCACCGACTATGTCGGAATCTGCTCGTTTTAATTTGCCAATAATAAACCATGATGAAATTATAGAATAACGAGAAGGCGCGAATGCAGAAATATCGATTGATACTTTAAGAATGAACCTATCCGTTGAAAGTTCACCGTCAGTTATCATCAAACAATACGAATGTCGCAAAAGAAAAAATTAACATTATATTATATATGATGTTATATATAAATATTATAACAGTAAAATTCCTTCTGAAATCATTTGAAGTAATATTTAACATTTGAATATAAGGCGTGTTCATTTACCCTTATCCAATAAGAGATCATTTAACACTAGAGTACAGGCGCAATTACCCGTCTTGACTGGTGTTATCACGATAAAAATATTTACTTTGGCATGGAGACGAGATATGTAACGCACAAGAGCGGTTTTTATCTCGTCGGTACGAATACCTTGAAAAATTCTACATTTCAGGTATAAAACAGTCAAAATTAAGACGTCCGATCATAAAATATGACTAGCACAATTGACCAAAATACATTACTTAAATTTCAATAGGCAAACAACTACAAAATATTGCGGTGGTAAGAATCTTCGTAACAGAAAGTTTGACACAATACTTATCCATCAATACTCGAAACCCAGCAGCATAGATACATGAAATAAAACATTATTTATAATTAACAACATTAAAGAATGATGATTCATTCAATAAAATACTCTACTACAAAATCAAATCTGACAAAAGAAAGATTTTAACTCTTAAGTAGATATAAGCGGTTTAATATAAAGAGGCTTAAATAAAGCTGATTTTACTAAGATAAAGCAACGAACAGCAGGAGATTCCTCTCTTAAAATAACTTATGTTAAACATATTACGATGTCAACAAATCATGAAATGTGCCCATACGCTGACTAATTATATTTCCAACTGATAATGTACCTAACAGCAGGAGGCCGTGCCTAAATTCTTAGTCTCATCCTTAGGGCATATTCAGAGACAGGTGCGGTCGGGAAAGTGTATACGATTGATAAATTCCCTTAGAAAGACAGGTGTGCAGTCCATTTGTATAATTAGCGAAATGAGTCGCACCTTTCTGTGCCATTTATCATCAGCACAGTTTCTATTCATTAGGTCACAGGTTCTCCTTTCCACATTCTACCGATGGCAATCGAAGGTTCTGTGATCATCACAAACATTTCAATATATTGTATCTTAATGTCCGTATACACTTTTTTTTATTTTGATGAACCTTCGTTTAAACGAACAGACGGAACGAATACAGACGAAAACTGTTTATCACGAAACTTAGTTTGAATTGATTAGATCAGTTGATTAGTCAGTTGATTAAATTCTACAGATTTGAATAATCAATACAAAACATTCTTGAAGCCCAGTTCGCAGAGAACATGGCCTTTTAGGTACCTGGTTGGAACCAAACTCGCGGTACAATTCCACACGCCATGAAAAAAGCATGTCGGGTGATGCATCCCGTCTTCACTGTTCACTGTGTCCTGTCTTTTCTGTTTTAACAGAAAAAAACTATAAAATCGGAAAAAAGTCGTAGGTAAATTCTGGTAGGCCTCCCTAATCTACTGACAACACACTGCTAAAGATGTGTAAAAGCCGAAACCATACGGTTTAGCATAAGACTAAATAAGCAACATGAAACAGTAGATCGCAAGAATGATAGTATTACAAACCTTTCGAGGACCACCAAACAGGGATCTTAAATTAACTTAATGTTATTTATCATTCTTTCTCAGAGTGAATTATCTTTCACGAATTCCATGGTGGTAATTCCATGTTACAGTTTAATTGCTATGATTGGTACAATAGTAGGTTATACTATGAGGATAACTCAGGTCGGACTGTAATTATTCTTTGCTGGAGGTGTAATTGGAACCGGGCCGGTCGGCCGATTGATTGGTACCCCTTCAGGCCACAATGGCGTGACCCCACGACATCCCCGCTATCGTTCCACCCCCCTCTCTCTGTTTATACTTTACCACTCCTAGTTAATATCGTCGAATAGAGAGGTAATTTTCGGTGGAGGCCCGGAATTAAAGATAACACACCGGCTGTTGACTCCATCAATATAAAAGGAGAGTGGCCCACCACCCTTCGCGGCCACTCCACGCAAAAACACTGGAAGTGAACCAGATTTTTCAACATTCCTTATCGGGTCGGTTCGATAAAGCGTAAGGATATTCGCTAAACCTCCCCACCTTCAATCGAGGAAATCGTATACCCTGACCGAATAACAAATAATCTCTTTCCACTGTATCTGTGCCGCTGTTTGCTTGGCTTACAAAACGCAGATTCAGGACACATTTGTAATTAAACTGACATGAATAATTAATTTGAAATATGACCATACCTGAACCATTAGACGAAACTATCTGTATTAGATGATATAGTCTGGCCAAGTAAAATCTAGATGGCAATAAAAACTGTCCTACGTTAATTACGATTACCAGGGCAATGCGTTTCAGAGAAAATAATTTCGCTGATTAAACGAGGGGAATTTTCAATACACCTTATATAAATTTAATTATGGCAAAGGAAACGTGAACCCATTTTTTTCGACTGACCATATGCATTCATTAGATTAATTATACAAAAGATTGTTAACTTTTCCGAAAAGGTTTCACTGGGAAACGACAATATCTTTAATGATAGAAGCTTTATGATTTGGTTTATCTAAATTAATACGATAAAACAGTCGAATGAAACAAATATGTCCTTGCGCTTGTTAAATATACCGTAAAAGTCGACTGGGAGGAATAGAAACTTTGTTGGAAGGTAAACCGGTGCTAGGTCGGAAGTTCAAATGCACGACCTCGGCTCATTGCGCAATCGGTGGCGTATCGGCTGTGAACAAATACGCGCTATTCGAAATCCACGGAATGTTTTAACATCGGCCAGATCTCCAACGGGGTTCAATTTCGACGGGAAATATTTATATCCACCCTTTCCTCTTTTCCGCTACCGAACAGGCAGAAATATTCAAGAAAGGATATTTGGGCGCAGAATAAAATTTTCAGTAAGTCCAACTAGAAATAATCAGGAAAAAGATGGAATTTTTCAGGTACTGCAGCGGTTCTTTGCACCTTGATAAATGGCACCGAATGCGTACTCTAACCTGAAACTCCGCTAGCAATAAAAACTCGTTCTTCCTCCGCAATTTCATCCCTGCCAGACGACGAAAAATTAAATTATTAAATCTTAAAAGATTTCTTTTCTTGTGTTGTACGTAGAAATCGATACATAATTTTAACAGTCCACGAATTCCAATTCACTATTGTAATAGCGTTATAGATAAAGAGTGGATAAATCAATTCGAGGGGCTACAATTTATTATCAATACTCTTTCTATCAAAATGTTATGCGCATTAAAGAAATTCAGACTGGCAGATTCGAGTGATAGAAAAATGCATGCGCAGAAACTCGATTTATTTATAGTTCTATATAATAAATCGAGTTAGACGCTTACTACGTCAGCCTTAGGAACTCCACTGACGTCACGGGTCGATCCCCACGGCCCCAGGTATTGTGATAAAATAAAACATAGCGAAGAACCGATAATGCCAGTTCGGAATCGAAATATTGCAATTATCCACCGATTATTAGTCTTCATAACTACAGAAGAAAAATAACTAACTCTGAACAACAACTGTAACGAAGAGCTATAAAAGAAGAGTGACACAATTAAGAATCTGGCAACACCAGAGTTGAACCAGTGGGGTAATTTAAACAGAAGCGGAAGGATTAAAACTGGAATGGATGGCAAATTCCATTACACTCTCAAAATCATCACTTATTTGATATGTCCCGTGAAAACGAGGCAACAGGGCTATAAATTCACCCTATAAAGGTTCTAGCAGACAATAAAATATATTATATTGTTACTAAACATAATGTACTCGAGGTTTTTTCTTTGTCTCAAAACATGACAATCGTATTTAATAAGATATGTCTTTCAAACAATATATTGGAGACCAATAGCACAGTAACTTTTATGTCCATAAAATGTATTTTGGTAGGGAATCCTAATTTTGGAATAAGGTAGATTTAAGGAAAGGTTAAATTTTCGGAGTTTCAGATCTGTCCAGATACACCGTCAAAAAATAGCTTCTGCGACTGAGTCAAATAATTGTCATATCGTTACGTTACACGTACGATTTCGCATAGAATTTTGTTTATCCATACAGCTGTTAACCAAAGATTTTTTTATACTTAGTGATCAGTTTCGTGCGTCTGAATTACTTCAATAGCAAATGCTCTAGAACAGTTCTGGCAGAATTGTCTATGTAACTCCAATATTCTTCAGCAACACCCCTATGGACGCCTTAAGCTGTGGACTAGTTAGTATTGATCACCCTGACATCCTTGACTTGGATTAACTTCATTACAGCTCAATCTTATACATTAAATTGTACAGGAGTGAATTATATTTAACACCATTAATTAATTATTATTAAAACACCTCCGCATACTGATATACTAAACATATTCGCATGTTGTATCTGTAGAACCTCACAGGGATGACAGTGAATGCATAACCAATGATACGGTGTTCGGAACCTGATGTTATATTGTACTACTACTCACTGTCTTCCTTTATACGCAGTTCAATTAGGGAATCTACTTCACGCTTAGAAACGCACAAATAATACGTCTCAGATGCGATAATTTTCTCCAAGGAGATTGGTCCCTTTTCGAGGGGAAGAGTCAGCCCGCGTCCGAATGAAAATTGAGGGCTTACCGGGGACTGAGGAGGATTGGTATCGCCAAATTGGAGGGGCTTAGGGTCCGGGTCCCCGGGCCAAATGGGCACCGGGGCCCTCGCCCTGTACCAGAACAGGGCGCACAGGATGCTTGGACACTGCCACTCGTCTCCTCCACCACACACCACAACGCGCATCGGCCACCGACCGTCTGAAATTGACTCCGGCTACCGACAGTCTTCTGTTTACACGTAACCATGGCTACCGGTCACCGCCTGGTAACACGACCTGACCCCACCCCCTTCGGTTGCTCCCTCCTCTCATGACCGATCGTCCGCCGCAACCTGTATTATATTACATTTTTTATTGAGTCGGAAAATTTTCAAAATTGGTTAACAAAAGCATACACGATGAAGTGAGCCACCAATAACGTATTTGGAGACGATATATGTTCTAAACATTTCTAAACAATGAAAAAGAATCTTCGCAAAATAATCGGACCCGGGACATTCCATTAGGATCGATTGGAATCGCGTGGGCACATTTCTGTAATTGCAAATCTGTATTATAAATGAGCCGATCATAAAACACATGCGTGTTGCCACACATAAATACGATGAATACCAGTTTAAGAGTGTAGTTCAAAATATATTCTACCCATTTAATCCCATTTTTAGAACTCGTAGGACTTGGACGATGAGTATGCGCTCTCAGGTCTCGGGAAGTGACGTCAGTCGTCACCTGACAGGCTATCTGACGTCAGCAAATCGGATGCAGTGAACAACATCCAATTAATCTTTGATAATAAAATTTCATGTTAACTTTTCGGCTAAAATACGAGTGAATACACCGCGCTCATAAAGTTGGAACGACGAGTTGCAAGGAAAATTTCACTCGAGTGCATAATTAAAGCCCAATTTTGCAGTTTAATTAATTGACGAAAACCAGCCAGCTTCGAGTATACGGCGGCACTGATGTTCATAAAGATGAATTATTTCTATCCAACAACGCCAAGAATCGCACTATTTTCAGTCCTAACCTATTTGAATTAGTTGTTTAATTCTAATAATGTTTAAATTTATCTTAATATACCAGCCAGTAATGTTACTGAATACTTGCACAGATCGATAAAGAATATACCTAGGACGATGTGTACTTGTATGGTTCACGATAGTGCTGAGTCCCATTCTATCTTTTGTTTCCTTGTCTTCATATTAATGAAGAAATAGCGTGACCATGACAATTTTGATATAGGTTCTCAATTGATCAACGCGACTTAGAGGTTAATAAACCGCAAAAGTGGAAAACTAAGTTTCGATTCATTTAGGGTGGTTGTTTGATTGATGTCTAATGTTCACGTAGTTATAAATAATTTTAAAGTTAACAGAGTACTTCCTTTAATTACCTAACGCGTAACTGTTCTTTTCGTTACATAAAATGGTTATTGGTTCCAAATTATATTATTAAGAAGTAAGAGGCCAACTATTTAGACTATGCCATAATGCAATGTGAGCTGCATTTTTCGTTCGAATAATTAGAATTCCGTCGTAAGGTAAAAATAGGGCAACTGACTAACAAAAATATACTAACCATTACCAGTTTACGTGCAATTTTACGTCTTAATTCGAATTAAAATTAGAATTAGTCTGTTCTAGTTGCTATGAGCATTTAAAAAAAGAGTACAGCACAGCGTGAAGACTGCCCGAGAACGGTATTCGGCGATAACACTAAAAGTAGAGCGCAAATAAAAACGATTATTGATAACGAAAAAAACTTGTTATCACCAGCTATCAACTGAGCCGTTCCAAGGCGGAAAATTCTATTCAATAGGTAAATCAATTGATTTTCGAACCATTTGATTGCTTGACCTTATAACAGTTGCCAAATCAATTTAATCGATGCTGTACGCAAACAAGTATTACCATGCTCGTAGGCCGATAATATAAAACAATCGGCACTATCTAAAGATTGGCGGCTGACACTGATAACCCCATTAGTTTAGACAACAACCCTGACTCACAAGACATATGCAATTTATATTAATGGCTTGAATAAATCACGAAAAATAGGTAAAAGTATTCACCGAGTCTACAAAACGTTTACAAAATGCGCCGGGTTAATCAATGCCCCAGGTGACATACGAAATAGCGTGACATACCGTACCCGGATTACCAAGAAAGTAAATTGTACTTTCAAAAACCTATTAAATCAGTTTTCCTCGCAATGCAGGAGTGTAAAAATATAGTAATACCGGATAAAAGGATTGTTAAACTTTCGCGAGAAAAAACGAAAATATAACAGGATATCGTGAAATCTGGAAAAAACCTTTTCACCACGTTAGTTATTTACTATTAATTTACTGTATTATTATTGTACTCGTCAAAATATACAGTTTACAAACATGTAATCAATAATAGTTATAGTAATATAGTAACTCCGTTTCCTTAGGTACTAACGAGCTACACTGTATACGCCTAAAGTTCGATCTAAACCTAAGCTAAGCATACAATGAAAATCGAACTCACACATAACAATGATTTGCAATGTCTTAATTTGCCAAAACAAACACGTATGAGCAAATTACATATTAGCAATCAATAAAAAAGTAACCCTCTATAAAAACCTCGATTTACTATAAATCATTGACTATCATCCGTTTCTTTGCGGGAAATAGTCACTTTTCAATCTGGTGTACCACCTTTTCAAGCAATGATTAATAATATCTGCATTGCACAATTTTTTTTTCACTACAAACACAACTCACTAACACTACCTTGTTGAATAAGATAGGTGGAATATCGGTTAAAAGTACGTGGAATTTAGAGAGAAGGAAAAAGACCCGAAAGGTAATAACGGTTTGCCCGTCCATTTTAAACGCGCAACACCAATTGCCCCCTTCCAACACACCCGAAAGCGGTGGAAAAAACTTTCCACAATTTTCTCTCGCATTTCAGTCATTTATTTTCACGTCTAAAGAAACCTCGCTCTGAAATATATTTATTATTTTTTGTGTTAATTGCGCGGTCTGTTGAGCCAGCTCTGCGGCGGAGAGAAATGGAATTTATAAAAGTTATTATGGTATTGGGGGTGGGGGGTCCCCATTCATCAGCAACATGGGTTGCGGAAAAAAAACGTTTTAAGATATACGTTTACGTGCCTAAAATTAGAGGGTGTAATTGTGGTCCTAATAACATAAACAAATTAATGTGACTAATACGATTGCGGATTTATCCTTCTACATTTCAACTCTTCTAGTGTCTTGTTTATGCACTCCCTAAACAAAAATAGCCTATCAACAACAGGGTTCATCTTTACGAAAATGATCGTTATCTGTCAACAACTAAACAAATACTGTTCAGTAATTGTTTTAATTTAGTAATGTGTTAAATTTGCTCACTGTAAAGGAAGACCAAATACCAAATAATACAATAACCCGGAGTCATATATATTAGCGAACAACAACATCACTTATTCAGTTTAGCCAAAAAGCGGGCGATACATTTACCTTTTGACACCCGATACCGTTTCAATCTCTCGCTCCATCCAATATGGAACGCTTTTTCCTTCTTTTACTTCTCTTTTTTATGGGTGGGAAGAGGGTAGACATCGGAGTGAGGGGATGAAAGCGGGGGCGTAAGGTGGCGTGGGCAGTCCCCATATCCCAAGGGTTCACTGTCCTCCAAAGGGTAACCCACACTACTACAACCAAACATTTTACATTGTTGCCTTTCACACCAACAAAAACGGTGCATACCGTGTATACATATATTTTATAAACGTTTCTGCATCAGATTCATTAGGTTGACAAGAAAATTCATAAAGCAATAAGTCGTAAAAGTCTGGTGGTGCTAAACCGGACTGTACGAAAGTTGCTAAGAAATTTGAATATAATTCAGAAAATTTCCTTGGCTACATTATCAATGTTTTACAAATTAAAAGACTAGCAGAATTTAATGTCCGCAAAGGTTATAATTAAATGAGGAATGGTCATTCATTGTTGTTGTATGATAAATGACCTAAGAATTCCTTTCAAATTAACAATATTTGATTCTAACACTAAGTACTTCATTGTATCCTGATAAAACATGAATAACACAGTAGTAAACAAAGTGAATAGTAAACACATAGTACTTGTTTGCGATTCTGCAGACCTTCATTCTTGCAATTTTCAGTTCCCTACTAATAATAAATAATGACCAATATCAATGTGCTTCGGTAATTAATTTCAACTTCGATAGTCCAACAGAGTTTACAACGCATTCTATAAAATTAAAAAAGTCGACAGAACTCCGCTGAAAAACTTTATTACAAGGAAAGTACACAAAACCGAGGAAGGATCTCGAAACATTTCGCTTGGGGAGTTTGGTGGGGGTCCAAGAATGCTCGGAGAAAACATTTATCGATTCTCTAGGAGCAGTGGTACTTTCAGAGGGGAGGGTGGTACTGCCCGGCCTCTACCGATGATATAACTGCCGGTAGCCGATACGGGGCAAGTTCAAAAATGACCGCAGGAAGTTTGGGCAAGCTGTACGAACGTACTCAACAGGATGAGAAAATAACCAATGACAACAAGCAGCAAATGGAAGGGGAAATCTAGACGAGAAAAGTGAAAGAGATGAGAACAGTGGAATATTTGTAAAAAGGACAAGGAAAGATATTACAAAGGTTGAAACAGGGCGTTCTGTTTGGAAGGGAGTAATTGCGACATCGTCATTCTTGCTGTGTAAAATGGAGATTGAAGGGGACGTGTCGGAATCCACGATATTCCTAAGGCTTCCTAGCTTTCGATTCACGTACTCTCAGCGGATTTCATTGCCTCGCAGAGAGAACTATCAGAGCGCCAGTGAAAATATATCAAGTTAATTCGAACTTACCCAATAAAAAGTTACATAAATTCTAAGGAGGGTTCCAGAATTACGTCAACTCCACTCGCCATCAACTCAAATTGATAATTAAATTAAAATTTATTCCGCCACCCCGGTATTCGAGCCCGGGTCAGCCCTTCGCAGCGACAATGTTCTTATTTTATAACATGAGTTACGATAAAGAACAAACTACTACTAATTTCATTAACATAACGTCGTATCAAATGTAGTCAGGAAAACATCAGTGGGAAAGTTACCAGATTTTTAATTTAATCATTTCACAATACTAGCCGTGGCTGTCAATAATCAATCATTTCATTAACAACGATTCACATCACTAAATTTTTAATTTTTAATGAAGTTTCGTATACTTCCTATCAGTTTCATTCATTATTTCAAGTGCAGTGATTGCTCGACCGGCAATAAAATTTTGATAAGTTATGGAATTATTGTATTTAATTACTGTCCCTGAACCACAAAATTAAGCTTGCAGGTTCAGTTTCCAACCTAGCCCTTTTCATGACTGATTGATTATAAATTGGCAAGCTAAGCGGCAAAATATTACAAATTCTAATGTTTATCTATTGAAATTTGTTTCCAACTTGATACACGGTCCTTGAAGGACATTCTGATAATGGAAACATTAATAAAAAGCATTCAATAACGTGACTTAAGTAATCCATAGTATTTTACCGTCAAGTATTATGGCACATGCTATTATATAAATTTATATAACGTCTTTTTAATAATTAGTTTAAATTTTTTTTGTTCTCCTGGGAGCGTCCTAAACGACGCAATTATTTTCTAAGACATACAGGATAACATCTGGAAAGTTTTAAGAAATGAAATCCAATGAAACTTAGGGTGTGCCGGAGAAATTCCTGCACGTGCCAAATTTGGCTTCGTTCGAGTTGTCTCTCCCGGGTTCACGCTCCTCAATATTGCCCAACTTTTCAAGTCATTACAGTTTAAGAGATTTTTTCTTAACGAATCATTTTTTATCTTTCAATTTTTAAAACAAAAATATAAAAATCCAATTTACCAATTCCCAGTGTCAGTTATACAAGTAATACCTACCAATATAAGTAGTAGTACAATTATAAACACCGCGGGGGATGATTTAATATCAATAATTTTTGGCATATTTTCTTAGATTCTACTTTCATCAGTCAAAAAGAACGTTTTTCCCAGTGAAATGGACCATTGTAAACCAATGGCTGATAAAGAAATAATGGGAACGTTAGTAACATTTCAATATGATCGTGAACACATGTTCTGTTATTACGGTGAAGTACGAAATAGTGTGAAAAGTTTAAATGTTGCAACTACGTCAAAAATAAATCAGTCTCCCAAATCATAAAAAGTGGTAGATAGGGGAGAGTTTAGTGTCTTAAATTTTCAACGAGCCCCCTCACCTCGGTTACACTCAAAGGGAAATAAGACGGATGCATGTTTAACAGAATATTGTTAAACAACTGCGGTATTAAAATCCAAAATCCCCGCCCCCCTCCCGATTTCGAAAGTGGAACGAAATCGTTAAACGTGACGACAGTAAATTTAGGATGGGGACGACGGTACTGGTCGGGGGGAAGGGGATAAGGGGGGCTGCATGGCAACTAGTTTCCTACAACGGAAGTGCGACGAGTTCATATCCGGTAACCATTAACCCCCTTCCCACCAGAACGAAGGCTTAGTCCACCGCTATTTAGTTCACCACGGTGACGCCCACCAATCATCAGACTACAATGACAAAATACCAAAATGGTCGTGACGTTCGAGGTCCGCTCAATTGTTTAATGATACACTTGTAGATATACAACTGCCAGCAACCACTCTCTCGAATTTCGGGACGAGAAAAATTAAAGTAAAATCGAAAAATGATGAAATGTAATCTCTTTACTAATTAAATTGTGTAGAGGCCTATAATGTTGTGATAAGCCCATTAGGACCACTCATAAGTAATGTAAATGAAGTTTTATCAGCCATTCAACCTACAACAGAAATTATTTAGGAAGAGAAACTTTTCTGGACAGTAATCCTAAAATCAATTCGAAAACAAAGCAATGCCGGACAAAGTTTTACAATAGTTGCAGATATAAAATAATTTGACTCATATTTATGACGCCATCGTTCAAATCCGAGACAATAAACTCTGCATGCACAAGAAACGCGCAATATACTTATACAGCACTTATAGTGACTTTCGCACGAAATTCGTAAATTCCAGATGCAAACAATTATGAAAACACTTTACAGCTCTAAATTTTTTCGAAGAATAAGATTCAATAAAGACAATTATAATCATTTAAGCCTTCAGAACTGTGCTGTTAACAAACATAGTACTGCAGTGACTAATAGTTATCGGATGTATTATTACGAACAAAAGAATATTTAATCTTTTATTTCATTTTCTTATCCGATTACTTCGAATTATTACTTTTTATCCTTTACGCGTCAATCCGATAAAACAAAGTACTACTGAAGACCTGTATAAATACTACTAGTTACAACAATGTTAGTTTGTTACTGCTACAAAATATTTATTTCAAAAGTTAATCTAATTTTTTTGTACAATAAAATACTAAAGCATACAATGTGCCAAAGTGACTACCGGAAGCAGCCGAAACCGGTCTAGCAAAATGCCAAACCAGCGAGAGGAGACAGAAGAACACGAAATCTACGGTATTCCAAAATAAATAATATTATTTTGCTAGACGGTTAATAAAGGTAATAATAGGAAGGTTTGGCATGGATTATGAATGACAAAGACAGCTAAAACTATTGTCGTTGCAATCAACCTAGAAGTCATCGGAACGCAAAACCTGACGCGTATTACGCGTTATTTCTAGTGATATTAGATATGACTCAGAGACACGCCGCGCGATAAGGCTCTACGTACAATGAGATAAGGGGCAATAAAATGATGTCGCACAAGCTGGTTTGAATTAATATCCACAGAAGAGGATTACTCAAACGAACTGTGGATGTATTTAAACAAAATGGTTTCATCATTGAATTCCTCGGTGATATCATTTAATATAGCCCTACATTTTTTTTGGAAATAACAGTGTGCAAAAATGTTAAATTGGTTGAATTAGAAGTTGATTCATTATTGCGGCCGGGATGGGAATTAAAAGCATAGAAATTACTGAAGTCGGCCTTCAGTTGAACCCCTTGTTAAAGGTAAAATGGTCTAATGAAACAGTTGACAACCCATTAATAATAATTTGAAAAAGTAAGAGACTGGTCACTTTTGAAATATTAAGTTGAGGGAGGTGTCTTAACACTAGCTAAGACAGTGTGTTTGTAATTTCGAAAATCGATATATTCACTGTTCAACCAACACAAACGGATGCAGTAACAAATGAACAATGCTTTATTAAAAATTCTTCATTCCAATCACCAATCCAATCAACAGTCGACTGATTTTCTTATTCAAACCCTATTACTTGTATTAAATAAAGTTAGATTTGATGTTTCTCTTAGTGGTCCCCTGCAAGTATTACAAACTAGACGTTTTATTTCAAATGTGTACCTTCATTTAAAATTATGATATGCATTCAGAGCGTAACCTAATTCAACGGGTACGCATAGCGAATACATTTTCTATTTAAAAAATAGAAAACGAAATTGCCGCAAAAAATATGAACTCGACTCTGTTGACGACATGACGAGGGAAATAGAAGAGTCGGAGGGAAGACGACAGCTCTTGAAAAATACGTTGGGTCACCCAAGCGGCTTTAATGGCCCCAATCGGCCATTATCGGTCCGCCGGAAACGGAAAGCGTTGGTTACATTTATCGGTAATCAGAAGCGGTTGGGTCGGGTCGAAAGTACTCAAGGCGGTTGAGAACGCACATTACCGCATATTTTTCATGAGTCAAATGTAATTAGGGACAATGTTTCGTTTTGTTTAGTGGAACCATCGTTAAGATAGTAATACACTCCGCCATGGTTCGGATTACCTCTCTCTTCTCATGTGGATTGAGGCTAGGCACGGGTTTTAACATTCCATTAGTCAGTAATCTAGGTATCCGATCGTCCGGTCAGCAAATAAATACACACACACACTCTCTCACAACTTCTCTTTTTTCTGTGGATGTGTTGGATATAGGATCCACTTGTAATTAAAGAAATTTGCCTACGTCACGACTTTTCAACTGAACGAAAGTTTGAATTGATAACAATATTAAATAATACTAGAAAACTAGTATTCAGTTCGGTGGTTCATTATGGAGGAATATCTTTCCGATAAAATACCTTCATACCGCTCGCAACACAAGTCGCCCATACATATAATGAACTTCTTGGAAGATTATGATAAGGCGATACAAATATATATTATTGCGAGATTATGCAAACGAAATCAGCCTTCTGTCGACACTGAAAGGTTGGAGGATGCGCGAGGGGAAAATGTAAGCACAGGTTCTATTGTATTACAAGAATTGATAACCGAGCACCCTTTCTGCCAGTGTCGAATAAACGAGTCGTTTTATATCATCTTTTGTTATCCAAAGCTCTGCAACTCTCAGAGATGGAAAGACAGAGAGAGAGAGAGAGCGTTTTAGCGCCCCTTTCTTAACAAGCTTGTTACTCCCCAAAAAGGAAAATACAAACCAAGAAATAACATGTACAAGAGAAAATAACTAGTCTTCATTTTATATAGGAACCATAAATATATTTCGAATATTTAACATAAAACAGGGATGACATGTTTAATTCGATAGGACATTTTTGACCTTTGATTAGAGCGAAATGTACAGCCGCTTTCACATCTTCCATTATCACCATAATGTCCTCAATAATAAATCCTCTACTGACTCCTACTGAATATTAAAGCTTGCACTCCTGGATACCGGTTACTTAAATTCTCGAAACATCGTTCTATAAGAAAATATATTTTTGCGGTCACGAATTATGACGGCAACGAATTATCAAAAATTGAAGGAAGCAGTCGAAAACCGCCGACGTCACCGGAATTACACAGGCTGCCGAAATGATCGGGCATTATATCGAGTGGTCAGAGGCTGCGGTTCTCGCGGTACACCATCGCCTCAATATAGAGCCTCGGTCACTGTTGTATCCTCATGATACTTCCTCTCTTACTTTTAATAATAAATCAAGAGATTTTACCAAGAGAAAACTACCCACATTTTAATACTCACATATACGAAAACAGGACAGTAAATTCAAAGCACCGATTATATTTATCCACGGACGAATAAGCTCAAATAAATCGTCGTACATACGGTATCAGAAATGTAATTTACTGGTTATAATGGAAGAAAATGTTTAACAAATTATAATAACTTTCCTTTTTCCCTAAAACAGTTGATTATTTGTTCTACCTATAATAGGGTGTTCATAAGACCCGGTTTTAACTTTCTTCTTCCGGTGTCCCAATAATCCCAAGTACTAATCGGGTGGGGGTTAACAAGACGTCGATGAAAGTAATCGGCGGGTATCACAATGACCTTTTCAGATTGAGGATTTGAGTAAATTAAAGAGGTTAATTAAAGCCGACATTCATTAGGTGCCCTCGCGCCTTCTTCACTTTCATTTAACGCTAAAAATACGAGCTGGGGTGAAAATTTCCTGGAGGGGGGTGTCAGTCCACGAATTAATTTTGGAGTTAATCAACCAAACGTTAATTAATTTAGGAGACATGGGCCGACCAGGAAAAACGAACTGACGGGGTCAATTAACATCGTCGTTGAGTTTATACCGTCCAATGTTTACTATTCGCGGATTTTCCTTTCCGAGGAAATATTATTCAGGAAACTCCCGGATTCCATGTTGACGTAGGTACCAGCCACGATCTCACGGAGCTTTGACCAGGTCCTGGATATCCTGGAAAATTAGAGGGGTAGAAACTTATTATCATGGAATAGAACAGAAATTTTGCCTTTACAGTCGTGTGGCTAGAATACCTTCCAACTATTCAGGTTATTCAACCACCATCCTGTTCAGCATCACTTTCCACGCTCGAACTAACTCAACATTTAATTGACTACACATGACAAAACACAAGCAAGCAAAAAATAATAGCGTTTCCGCAGGCTTTTATGCAATACGATGGAGACTATGATACATCTGAAATTGTAAGACACTGACCAATCAATATTCCTTGTATCGAAATATTAAAG
Organism: Lethocerus indicus; assembly: GCA_019843655.1. Lineage (NCBI taxonomy): Eukaryota > Metazoa > Arthropoda > Insecta > Hemiptera > Belostomatidae > Lethocerus > Lethocerus indicus. The sequence goes on along the minus strand of JACDQD010000005.1, from coordinate 20,795,902 downwards.
CATTCATATGGTGCGAAATTTATTTATAAATAACGAAGAATGTGGGTGAGTAATATTCCCGTCCTTGTACAACATTAAAACTTATTATTCAAACAAGAATGCTTATTGGTATTTAGTAGTCCAATTCATTTAGGTATTTTGTTTTATTCCAGGTATTCTATTCAAGAATAGGCATTCAACTATTTAAATTTCAACACAGTAAACAAAGAAAACGAAATCCATTAATTAATGAATTGTTTTCATGAAGTAAAAGCAAATAATGAAAATCACAATTTATCGGAATCCACAATTTACTTAAATCCAAAATCTTACATGAGCCACTGTTAGTAAGTTTTGAAAATAATTTAAAAATATTTCGGCTCGAATAATTGAAAGATTAAATATTCCAAATAAAACCTGAAACAGTGCATTCCGCCCGAAAATCCAAAAAGAAAAACTCCAGACTTCCGTTTCCAGTCTGGAACTAAGCACTTTATCATAGTAACCAACTAGAGCTGAACCGGAGAGAACGAGAAAGAAAGAATACGCACCCGGATCTTGGCATCCCATTAGTAACAACAACGGTAAGAGAAAATGCTAATTGCGAAAATATTCGTTTCAGTTCCGCGGACACGATTCAATTGAAAAATGTTCCGAATCTCCAGCAGTTACTTTCACTATGTACAAGGGGTAATTTTTTGCCCGAGTGGTTCCAGAATTTTACCGCAACGACTTACAACTTCAATATATATATAAATTATACTGTGTCTAAATCAAGTCAATTGTACTTTTTGATAACTCTGGCAGAGAGAAGGAACCAAATCAAATGTAATATCCGTATTTATCTTGTCGAAATGAAAAATGTGACTGCATTAACAAGACCAATTCAGTCAATTAAGGTCTGGGATAAGTAAGTTACAAGCTGTTACACCTGCCAAAAAAACAACATGTTTGTTTGAACAATGTTATAACAATCCATAATAGTATAACAATACTATGTTTGAATAATACTATTGCTATTGAACAATTAAAACCTCATGATAGCTGATTAGCTAAAATATATATATATATATATATATATATATATATATATATATATATAAATTTAAATTTACTAAGGTTTATATATTGCGTTTTTTAGTTTCCATTCGTTCAATTATTGTCGAAGACATTTGATTATTTTTCTTTAACAAACATTCATAACGGAGTGACCCCGCTCCGACCACGTCTAATGCATTTTCAGAATCGAATATGTCATATTTTCCCATTTTAATTGGAAAACAAAGGCAATTATGAAGCTTCATTTTTCCAATTCAGGTTGTTCTTCGTAACTAGATACAAACTGCCAACGCTGGCTCATCCTATGCAGCAAACTTACCCAAATAAAAGAAGGGTAATACTGGGGTGGCAAAATGGTAGCTGAATTCGCAAGAGTGGAAAAAACCGACTCCAGTACAAATTACGTAATATATCTTATACTAATTTAAACAGCTGCCGCAAGCAGTGAAAGAAGCCATAGCTCAAATAGGCCGGAAACTTGCCTGGCGCAACGTCAAAAGATAAAGCCGTAAAACCCCTTAAAATGCTAACTTGCCGAATCGGAAAAAAGGGTAATTTGTTATCCTCGAGGGCCATAGTTCAACTTCAAAAAACCTAGTGGGCTTACCCATACGCGCAATGCGAAGTATACGCGAATGGAAACACCAAGTAAGGAAAAAAACGGAGTTAACTTGGGATATTGTAAAAAATATCTATATATATTATAAGACAATATACTTAGATTTGCTTATTGTTTTCTTTCATGTTTACCCCACAAGTAAATTTTTGTTCAATTCATAAATAGAGAAAAATAATTGATGTGCAAGGAAACTCATCAGCCTATAAAAGGAAATTACCGCAGCGGCCGGTGAAATGTGTCAAAGCGGCAGATAAAAAATTGAGAAGCCCGTCACACGAAAAGCCCGAAGAATCTTCTGCATAATCCCAGGTCTTCAGTCGTCCTAAATGGAAGTGGTTCACGAGAGTTCCACTCGACAGTGATTGAGGATACAATACCCCTTCGGCGGCGGCGGGACACTACCCCGCATATCCGTATCCTTTTCACGTTCACGTTTCCATTCTTCAGTAATGCTTCACCTCGATCTTACAAAAATACAACACGAACCTAATAATAGCATAATCCAACGAATAAGAAGCATACTTTAACACTGAATAAATTAAATTAGAAATCTAGGAGAATGCTCCCTGAATTAATTACATCCCCCTCTATAAGGCTTTTTCTCTGAATACTTGTTTTCCTATAAATGCTTATTTATATTCAATTAACCCTCCTGCACTCGTGTAAGTGTCGATCCACCTTTCTAAGGACCTTCATAATAATTGATGAAGGCGAAAGAACCTTCTCACAAATCCAAACCAAAAAAAGCTTAAAAATAACTCGCATTTTACTTCATACAGCCCCACTATAAATATAGTGAAGGCAAATTACCGATGCGCAATTATGGAGAAGAGATATAGTCTAAGAGGGAAAGGAGGTCATCGTCGTTAAATCCAGGCAGATTGGACTTAGTCCCGTAATGCGGAAATGCTGGGAGAGTATTAATTCAAGAAAACTTTATTTAATAAAGGGGCGACGATTATTTCTGAGGATGGATTTTGCTGGGGGTAAGTAAAACTTTCCAAGATTCAAAACGGACCAATTAAAAATGGGGTTAAACCAGGTCCTTACAAGGATCGATGACACAGGAGTCTAATCTGATTTAATGATTTCGTGATTTAATGTAATTTATTTAGATAAACTACCGTTAACAATTCCTCAAACAAGGTCTGCAGTAAGCAGTAATCCTCACGGCTTGATGTTGATTAAGCTATCTAATTGAAAGTAAGACAATGAAACTGATTTACAAGGCAGTAGAAAAAATTGATCATGTTCTTATTATTTTCCTATTGAGGATATAAAAATATCCTAGATAATAATAATACTTTAATCCGCAACAAAGGTTCCCGAATAATGCTTGCTAAGCATGCCAAACGCGTGGGACCTTGTGGTTTTATACGAAATGCTAAGTAATGTCTCTGTGTGTCCGTTTCAACATTATCGCCGCCCGGTTATCCTGTACCGCTACTTCCAGTTTTGATAGATACCACAATTATGCAGTATTTAATCAACAAGCTATTTATTCATCATTAAACAATTCGTAGTTATTGACGGAGTTTTCTCATCATTTTTTGTTGTTGGGTTAAACCAAAAATATGCGAATAATGTTTAGCCAACGAGAATCTTGAATACGTTTGGGTATAATTTTAATGCTGTTGAAAAGTTTATCACACCCAGTTTCCTAAGTTACTCAATTATGCTGCTTAATGTCTCCGCAATGCTATATAATCAACCACAAATAACAAGACAAAGTCTTAATAATATGGTTCGCAGGGTTTACCAAGTAGGTCGATAGAAAAAATAAACGTCACCAACAAAGCGTGAACGTGAAATTCGCTGTAGTGTTTGGTAATATTTATATCTTATCAGCAATACACACATATAATGATTTAATCGAAGCACCAGCTGATAATGTTTCGGTACCATAACATTTTTAAGTAAAATTTTGTTTATTTTGTGCAGGGGACCATACCAGGATCTTCCAAATCATATAATTAATATTAATTGATATTGAACAAACGTGTTGAACGTTAAGTACTATGGTTGAAGAAGTAAAAATATCTTTAACTATCTCACTATATCCTCAATTTCTCATGCCAGGGGCTTTTAGTAAACATTCACAGACCCTTGAATATGTCTTCACCATCAGGATAAATATATCCTCCCGCCCTCTTGAAAACCATCTACTGGCACTCGGGCATCCCCAAATGCGCTGAGTGTTGGTTCCAGATTGCAAAATGTGCTGGCGTTATTATTTTGTCCAAATGCTCGATACGAATCAGTAATTGCTGACTTTGGACAAATTTCTTTAAGGAAAACTGTAATTGAAAAACCACTGCTTCCCTTCAAACTGAAAAGTAATCTGAATAAAAAAATTGTAGACAGAGCAATTACTTGGAATTGCTCCTAACCGTTTTATATCTCTGGTATCCCTAACGAAATCTAATCTTGATTTACATACCGAAAATGAAAATATTGTAAGTTCGCACATATTCTCGTACTCGCCATTTATGCATACTTATATAGTAAAGGTATAAATACAGGAATAAACAACATTATTAATGATAAAAACAACAAACGATTAACCTGATGCGTTCCTAGGAACATCCGGACTTTCTTCATCTTATACTGATGAGGAGTTCACGAGTCGAGTGTCGAAAACTTGATCAAAATACCGCAACAAAGTATTGTTTACTGATGCATTCTTCTCGAGAAAATAGGACGCTTTTAATTGATCGGTGTAGAATAATGGACATTAAAACATAGCCCGTAAAGGTATTCCATTTTCACATACGGAGTATTATTAAATGGAGTGGAAAAACAAAGATGTTTGAAAGTGATATGAAAAAAGAGGAATAAATTAATACTACGCTCCAAGTGTTATTACTTGAGGCAGGCGAAGTAGATTTCTTTTTTAACCCCACCAGGAATACAGGCATCAGTGTAACCTTATAACATTAAAGAATGCAACTGTAAGTCAACGAAGTGATCTAACTATTCCATAAAACAAAATCAATTAAAACAATTAAGTGCGACGGACAACATTTCAAATTATAACGCATAACCAGCAGAACTGATATACGCACACAGTAACGTGTGCGCACTTGAATGAACAGTAAAATAAATTGCACTTTGTAGTTGATCATTACGTATATGTTAAAAGTCCTATTACAACCGCCTACTAAACTCTCTCTTATTAAAACTTAAGTTATACTCAAAACTAAATTGAATGGATCCCATCCGAACTTACCAACAAAGGGGGAAAAACGAACTTTCCTCGATTATATTTTCGGCACTCAGATAAATCAAATTGATCTGTTTAGAAGAATATAATAATCTCAGAAATCGAAACACACTTTGAAATATCCTTGGAGGAAATAAGTTACTCATTAATTTTAAATTAATATCTTATCAATTAATATATTTTTCAGTATTGGGCAGAATACTAAAAAAATGCTTTCAAGGCCGTAAGAGTGTACAATAACTGAAGCTCGGAGATGAAAATTCGGACAAATATTTCAAATTAATTAAATGGAGAAACAATGAACAATTCACGCGCAAAATTGCCCATTTCTTGTCCCGAAGAGGGAGGAGGTCATCGACCCGTGACATCGCTTTTTAACGCTTCCTATGGAAGCACTTTAAAGGCCATGCCAGTCAATTTACATCAACAGAATGCTTCCAAAATATTTTTATTGGTGCTGAAGAAGAAAAACAACCGTATATACACAGTTGTTATAAATAACAACAGACGACGACATAAATGACAAACAAGACAATCATCGTCTTATTATAGACACCGTTAGACGCCCAATATCAATCACAAAACGCTTTGTGCAACTGACAGACAGCAATAAAAAACTTTATTGCGTTAATATAAGGCCAATATTATTGAAGATCAACTATCTGTGGAAAACACTTTTTTAATTATAGAAGAAAGCTGGTTTAGAAAGTTGATAAGTCTCTCAACTTCTGAAATACGTTCTTAACCAACAAACAATACCATTGTGCTGCTCACTTAGTCATTCTTAAAATTATTCAGTATCATCACTGAATTCTTAACGAACACTTCTTATTTTATTTCTTACATTCGAAATATTAAACTTAAACTGCTTGTTCCCATTGTTTCAATATTTCCAACCGATAAACATGAAACACTAATGCGAATATTGCGCAGAACCGCACCTGTCGTGAATGAGTCATGAAAAATGCCACATAAATAATTGATGGATTCGCGCAATTGTAATAACTGGGTTAAAAATTATTCTGGATATTAGCGCTACCTTCGAAACAGGAAACAGGAGGCCCACAACGGGGGGTAAGGTAATGAAATGAACGTTAGGGCTTATTATTAAAAGACAGCTGAAAGGTGATATTATTGTTTATAGTCGTAGATTTGAGATTATATAACGTACTAACGTTATTGTAACTACTGGGTCAGATATTAATAACCCGGAGGGGTAACGATTTTTGTCAAAAACGTGAACGCTGAGCATAAGCCGAATTAAGTTCAAAAATAGTCCGCGCACGACAAATAATTCAATTTATCTTAGGGAAGCAACCTACTAAGTCGACAGAAACGTATCCCAGGAAAAACTCCTTTCACTAGATCAGATTATTTTTTAGGGTCTTCCAGTGTAAGGAGGGGGCCACGGCTAGGAAAGCACAAGCGACTTAGAAGCCTTCTATTTTGGTGTTGCGCTTCGCTCGACCCCTTTTTTTCTTATAGCGTATAAAATTCTTTATGCCCACCGCTAACTCTAACCACGTTTACGTAAATAGGAGGCAGGCGATGCGGATGAAACAAAGGAAAAATAGCACAAAGCTGGGCAAAAAATGCATTAAAACTAAAAATAATGTACTAATGAGTAGTAAAATAAGTACTAATGTTCTTTACAACATATACAGCAAAACGATAATGGATAATGTGGACAAATATTAGTAAATTCCAACTAACAAGGTCTATCAATCCTTACATTCAAATGGACTAGAGTGCCTTGACTATTTCCCCTATTAGAAATAATAATGCATTTGATTATTTAACATTATCAAAGAACTCGATCAACTTACTTTGAAAACTGAGATTCCGATCCATGGTTCATACTTGATAATGATAACAGTGGACTTACCTGCAAAAAAATAATATTAATAGTACTATTGTAACGAATAAAATATGTAAATATTATACAAATTGTTAATAAACAAAAAATGGAGAAATTAATGTATAGACGAATGAAACAAACCAACAAACTAAAGATGGGATGTTAGTCTATAGTATATGGGATTGCTGTTATCATTATTGAAAACATATCCAGATGTCACAGAAAGTAACTATTTTACATTAAAAAGCGACTAATTAATAATAAACAAAAATTATAACAGTTTTATAGAGCCCTTCATTTGAGTAAGACAAGTAATAAGATTAACACTACAGGTCAACAATATAACAAGTAATAAGAAGGATTTAGTCCACCGATTTCTGAAGCAGAAAAAGTTTTAATGAAATTAAAACTTCTTTAAGAATTTTAAGTTTTAGTTGAAATATCTAAAGTAATTGCATAAGTATTCAGACAGTGGATTTAAGGAAAGAGAAACAAGTGCGAATAATTCTACTAAGGGAAGACGAAACTCTGGCAGTAACAGTGGCAAATAAAATAATAATTTGCCGTTTTTAGAACTCTTAACATTACACTAGTTATTTATTATAAATTATACTAGTGCGAATTTACCAGTGAAAAAATAGAAGGAATATTTTTCTTCGTAGGACCGCCGTTAATGCCAGGTTCGTTAATTAGCACGAAAATATTAATAAGGATTACAGGAAAACAACCATTAACACGGCGTGGGCGGTGGGAGGGAACATACACTAAGAAAATCGAGAACAAGAAGGAAGAACTTTTCCCAAAACTTTTACTTCTCTAGCACTCAATTAGCAGGATTGAGGCAAGGACCCCTTCAGGAGTAGCTCCCTACTTCCAACCTGCAGTCCTCTAGCAAAACATCGAATTTCACAGCTAAATTCCGAAATTAAACCCCCCCCGCCGTATAATTAGTCTCACTGCCAGTAAATACTGTCATCCTGTCATAATAGGTTTTTATATTTTTACGAGGTCTATAAAAAATAAAAAACAATAAACAAAATAATTATAAAAACATTTAGAATATAAATAGTAATTACTGTAGAAATCTACAGACACAGTCACAGACCAGCCTCCCTTACACCAAATGCCAACACATTTCGGCTAAACTTCTGTATTTTTTAAACAAATTAAATGCTTTCTCTTCGAAGAGCAGTTCATTTTTGCTTATTTCTCAGCAGTTATACTTGTCATTGATATCAGTCAAAACTGATGTCCTTAGTTTTATAAATATAACAGAACTTCCACAAATAAATATAGTAAAATAACTCAAGTATGAAAGCATTAGACACTTGCAGTGCTGCGGAGACGGAAGTGTGCGCGCTCCATTGGACAAACCACAATTACTAAACCTACGTTTTTTCAAAATTCTACTGATCCTGGCGATGATATGAACGGGTTTAGAAGCCGAACTAGCTGGGCTGTGAAAATTATTAATATTTATTGGAATATTTGTCCACTGTCACAATTTGTAAACACAATGGGTAAATAAGACGTGAATCAAACCGCTCGTAAACTTTCCACTCTTTTTTAGATCGTTATTTTAGTAATTATTAGTGTTTTAATTATCTAGTAATCGGGCTCATTTTCCGTCCTCCTATTGTTCTTTGTTAGGCAATAGCGGGTGAAAACCTAATCGGTACACACCTGCAGGGGCAGGCATCTGTCAACTCACTGGGTCAGTTAGGGACCACGATTCGGACCTGCTCATTAAAAAAAGGTTCTAGAAATACTAAATGAACAAGAAAATTGACAAGAATCAAAGAGTTAAAGCAGGTTAAGAAAAAAATGTGTTTCCTATAATTTTTAAGGCAAACAAAATGAAAGAATGAGGATATAACTTCGCAGTTTCTAATAATACACGAAAGTGCGGCAATTTGTAGGAGCCGAAAAAATGAAGAGTGAAAAAAGGAAATCTCTTTAAAAAAAACACAAGCAGCAAGGAGGAAGTGGCTGAAACGCCAACCGGGGAAAAAGGCTTTTTTCCCTTTAAATCGATTCTCTTGTTTCGGAACAATGAGTAGCTTTTCAGCGTCGGTATGACTTTCACCCCATCAGGGAAAACAATCGCGTTACGTCGTCAGAACAACAGTCGGCAATTAAATTTTATTACAAAAACATCAGAATATATGGTAGATGAATATTAAACCTAAAAAATACATTGTTTATTTTTTGTATTTTAGGTATCAATGACGACAAAATGCATTAAGCTAAAACCAAACTTGATAGCCTAATTCTTAACCCAACATAGCCCAAAATGCTAAGGAAGAGATAATTTTACATAACATGATAAAAATAAAACACGAGTACCCTCGATAGACTGGCATCCGTTGAGAAGCAGAGTTGTTAAAGTATTCCATTGTTAGCATTTTAGTATTATAAATATAACTGCAGGATGTACATAGTACATTTATTATATAATATAATACAGCTAATTGCTCAAATATGCTCAATTTTACACCGAAGTAAAACACATTACACAATCAATTTATCCAATCTGAATTGGGATTTCTAGAGAATTAAGAAAACTAAATGTACACTTTCTTGACAGGTACAGTCTGTTGACAGGTACTATTAGTATATTGAAACAATCAAACAGAAGCCATACCCTTGCATAAATGCTCACTCTTGGTAATATCTTTAACGTGAGTAATGCGCTATCTGAACAAAGGGTACTGACGTAATGAAACCGGCTCATGAATTTATAGTCCAAACAATAAAGATGGTTTAAGAAGCGTGATTCTGTATACGCCCAAAAAGAAACAATTTATTTTTAAACCTTAAAGCGGAACCCCGCCTGGGAACAATGAAATCCTTTCAAAAAGCGAAAACGACTTTCGCCCGTAGGCCGCTACTCTCTCACAAGCGCACTTCCACTCTGTACACGAACTAAGGTAGCTGTAAAACAAATGTTGGCCTATACATTTATTTCCACGTATATTTCGCACGCCAAAAGAAACTGGAAAACTCTCATTTTAGAGAGTGATAAGTGAAAAACGATGAGAATTTATGACAAAATTATAATTGTAACGACATATACAATTGAGTTAATTAAAAGGTGTTTCCCGATTGGTTAAAAATACCGACGAACCGTGATTATTCCTTCCCGGGACAAGATCATTAGCTTTTTCGAACGTCCTGTTACAAATTCCAGTCAATCAGTACAATTCATTACCAATAAATCATTCTCTTTGGGGATATAATTACAGACCACCCTGACCTTATTTACATCCCATTATTCTTACATTGGGTTGTAGCACCGACATGTGAACTCTTTATTCCCAATGATAGATTTGTATTGAACACAGGCGCCAATACTATTCATTATTGAACATTTCTTATTGGTTTGCTGAAGCTAATGTGAATCATAAATAAAAACTACGGTCACGTTAACTGTTTAACATAACAATTCCGGGATAATAATAATTGCATGCAATTAACTATAACGATTTTTCAACGATTCGCAAAGTACCGACCAAATTAACTACAGTTACTAATAATATTCCTACTAGATTAAAAACGATTTTTTATTCAGAGATAAAAAAGAAGAGCCACAAGACAGCTGTTCAATACAAAGACATCCTACTTTCTTATAAAAAATGCTCCATAAGAAGGCTTTAGTTTTGACTTTCCAAAATAATAGCAAAAATGGCAGAAACAATTCTAATATTTCATTAGAATTCACAACCGAATGCAATATTGTTTTAAACAATTTTGAAGAAACCTGGATAACTTACTTTCAGTTAAACATCATCATGAACACAATTATAATCAAATATGCTGAAATAAATATCCTTACAATTTACGGTATACGAGATAAAATACAATGAACTACACCTAAAGATATAGGAAATATTAAAGCAATGTTAAAAGCAGGAAACGAAATCAACTCTCCTTACGGTGACCTCAAACACCGGTGTGCTTAGCCTCGCGTGCTAAGGCTGGACAGTTAAGTCACCGAGGTTGGTTACTTGAACAGAGACGGATAACAAAACATTCACATGGTTATGTTTCAATTTCGAATAGGCCATTTGATTCACTATTCATCCCAACTCCTGAGGACAATTGTTTAGGAGGCGTACATGCTTTTAAGCTAAAGCTAAAGGGAGCCAAATCTAGATAGGATGCAGGGGAGGAAAAAATTATTCTTGCTCTGTTATCGAGTACAAGATGGATTTGTAAGTGTTCATCAATTCTGCGCAGAAGGTTGAAAATTGACAGGTAAATCTGGCTTTCTAGAAGGACCAGGGCCAATATAAACGGAAAATTATACACTTCACCAGAAAAACACGTTTTGAACCAGTACATGACTGCACAAGACGGCAATGCGTAAATCGGCCACTGAACAAGCTGTATATCTAATCGCGCAATGGATTAATCAAACTGATTCAGTCCAATTAGCTTCATTAACACTGACTAGGGGACCACGCGAATTGAAATATGAGGAAGTAGCCCTTTAATATTTCCTAAATTGAGTGTATAATCAGCGGGTGGTGAAACATGGCAAATTAAAGCCAACTCCAAACCAAGTTGAACATGATTTGAGGTTCATTATTTTACGAATTTTGAATACATTCCTGAAATATTCAACGCGTGTTTTCATACATCTTATAACGTATACACTATTCCACGCGCTATCCATTAAACGATCTATCATTAAAAGGACTTCTATCAAAGAAATCGAAAAGTAAGTAGCGCAACTCACAAAATAACACTGGCTATAAATGTACGTAAAAGAAGAGGAACATTACTTTGTTATTACAAATCTAAAATTTAATTTCAAGACAAAAATTACGGTTTCTCGTAAGGAAATTAATTATCGAACACGCAACAAACATTTTTGAAATCGCCAGATAGTCGTCGGACGGGAAGATGAGAAAATCCTGTGTATAGGATTTATTTTTTTTTCAAGAAACACCTACCATGTTGTGCAAAACAACGTTTTAGCTATTGCTACACGCTTCCGACAGGAAATTAATAAGATTTTCCGTCTATCTGAGGAAGGAATTTTTTGACTAGCGTGGTTTTGCGAAGGCCGCCAATGTATTTTATTTCGTGATGAAAAATATCAGGATTACTTCCCTCATTAAATGACTTGTCACGCCTGGCGGATATCCAATAGCGGTTACAGTATTTCATCAAATTGCTTCATATCATCAGCTACGTGAGTTTCTATTTCATCTCATTTATCCCATACGAGTCCGTAATTATCTGATATGATGCTAGTAGATGTAATGTAATACTTTTCTTCTATCTATGCCAGTTTTAAATTATTTCATCAAACGGAACACAAACAACTTAAGCAAAGGAAACTTCAATCCACACTTTGAAACGTTTTAACTCTTTTCAACAAAGGGAATATCAACAACTGACCAAATCCCTACTTCAATATAGACTCGGATAACGGCTGTCGGAATTCAATTTCAATCACGTCGCCATTTGTCAAACATCGAAGGCAGATCGAATGTTGGACAGCTGTTCAAACAAAGAGTATTGTGAATTAAGCTGGGCGACAACTACGTTCTCTGGATTTAAAATATCCAGTGTGGGTCCATCTGCTTCTGGAGAATTAGAAAGTTTCGGAACAACCTAGATCGATGAGTTCTTAAAACCCGGATATTTAAAGGAATACGCATTAAATACTAAATTATCCACAAAAACAATCAAAACAAACATCAATATCGCATATATTATATAAACATTAAAATATATAAATATACAACATCATGCAAAATTATAGAGGACCATTCATTTTTACGGTTACTGTCATTTGTACGGTTAATCGTTCATTAATGAACAGATCTAAATTAATAACTACACTTAATAGAGAAGAGGAGTATACAATTATGCAAGCGACTCTCATACTACTTCTGACTACATTACGTAATAAAATGATGTTTACTAAAATACGAGAGTTTTTTAAAAAGGCGCAGATATGATTATTTGGGCAAAGGCGACAGATTTTAGTTTCGAAAATAATTGAAACAGAGGTATTTTTGACGTCTGATAAGGTTTCGATTATGTGGGAGCCGACACGAAAGTGAGAGGAGTGTGAGCGTTAGTGCTCCATTAGAACGCCGGCAGCCGCATCCTCTCCCAGTTCCATCCGAAATGGTAACCGGATTTTACCCCGTCAGTATGCACGCTTTGTCTCTAATGTACACCACATGCCAGTAACTAACTATAGTCGAGTTACGCGGTATAAAAGCAGGATACATAAACAAACACGTGTACACGGCCTCAGTCAATAAAATCAATGAATCCAACAACACCCACCTCCAACACTTTACCTATTTTTCGACTATTCCCCTTTTATATAATATATTTCACTGACACCTTTATAATTTCTATTATGTCAGAAGCAAATCATGCGCTGTTCTGTTGCCAATAACAGATCTATAGTGAGGATCTATGAACCTTCATAAAATTTTAGCTACAAGGAGCAGTGAAGCTTGGAATTTTGGATAAAAGATACTATGAACCTTCACGTTTCAGCTAAACTGCACCATGGTTCCTTCTGCTGGTATATGTGACTATGGTAAAATACCCGGATAAAATTCTTGGTCCGAAGGGAGTGAAGGGTCGTTCGGTTGCGAGGTATCGCGTGCAGGCCGGACCCGGAGTCCGACTACGGAGGCAATTTACCTCTGATTTATAGGGGTTCAACAATCTCCCCTGTTTAAGCCGAGCTTTCCCAGCGCGCTAGAGACGGGGGAAGTGACTTCGACCCCTTTTTTCCGAAGGGAAAGCCCGCGGGCACATCTGGCCGCAAAAACGTGATTCAGAACACAGGGTGCACGGATCCCCCGGTTACCGAGACCGACGTCCGCATTAATTGTTGAGAGGACGTGTCATCCACTACTCTACAGCCGAGCAACTTTGCTCTCGGACCCGCCTGGGTATTTCGTATACCATTTATAAGGTTGTATATTATGTTAAATCTGTACATCTAGAAAGGAATACTTATTGAGTATGTAGAACTCTGCACTCGCAGAAAGGACACTGCGCCTTCCATAAAAGGCATTGGGTTGTTAATATCTCTGCATTCGAATCCCACGGTCCAATAATCTATCGATATAAGTTTTACCGATGACGGACTTCAGACAAATACTTGTTTGTAATTAATACTTACTTTAATTGATATGACATCGTAAAAAGTCGTTATTGAATTCAAGTTCAATTTTGTCTATATCTGTCTAAGGCATTCTATTTTTTATTTAAAAAAAACGAAGGTAGCCACATATAATATTGGTGACAAAGCTCAATCGTGATTTAGCATAATGATAGATTCTGAATAAATATAAGCGAGAAAGTATCGCATGATTTTCGAAAGGCACGACCGGTTATTTCTGAAAATACAGGGGCCACAAACTCCGGACGCAAAACGCTAACGGCCTCAATACACGATCGTTTCTTTCTTCTTGGGTGGAATAATGAGAATTTCGGGCGCAGAACAAAGCGGTTGGCCCTCAGGGGAAAACCCACTGATCGTAAACGCGTCAACTCCGTAATGAGGATTGTAATATCGGTGGCCGCGTTGTGCGACAGCAGAATAGACGGCAAACGATGTGCATCCTACTCACACGCTCCCACTCCCTCTATCCCCCTCACTCCCTTTTTCTCTCTCTCTCTCTCTCTCTCTCTCTCTCTCTCTCTCTCTCTCTCTCTCTCTCTCTCGCCTGTTCTCCACGCTACATTAGCCCGCAACACAAAAACTCCTGTCGCATTCATTGTTCGACCCTTCAATCTAACTATACACTCTTCTGTATTCGTGTAATGAACAACGTGGACCGCAACTAAAAATAAACCCTAGATAGGTCACTAGAATGACACTCTAGGGACCGAACGAAATAAAATAGAATATCTCATGGACCTTTAAAACTGGATGCGGCCCGCTTTAAATTCAAACAGAAACTCGATTCCGGGCATATTCTCGAGAGGAGATGCCGTGGTATATAGAACTGAGATAAAACATGATTGAACCTATAAAACACCTTGTATTGAGTAGTTTGACTTCCATTAAGGCGCTAGCAGTCTTCTTAAATCGCATAGATAAGTGAGGAACTAACCTGTGCTTACTAATTTCGATAAGCACGATTCTAAACCCCCATAACACTTCATTTAAAAATATAATCAAGCCATTGAACCTTTAAAACCTATTGACAGCCTACGAACCGCTGCACGTACAAACTATCCTGAAATACATTGTACACGTACACGGAGACAATGAATGATTTGCATAATCTAGAAAAAAAACGACAGATACTATCATTTGTTATTTATGTAATATTATTCAATTATGGAACCCATTATTGTATTATTACAAAGGCCACGTGCTCATTCATTTATTCTTATTCATATTTTAAACAAACTCATTAAAACGAATTCTGCTTCTGGCCGTCGTCAGTAACATTCACAGTCAGTAATGAGAGTTATTGTAAATAACCCAATTTTTTTAAAGTCGTGCAAGGGAGTCCTCACAAGCAGGAGTATTTAATTATATTTAGCAAGCATTGAACAGAGCACTCGGATCCAAGATTGTTCCTGTTGAAAGCCAGGGACGATAGGGATAAACGTATTTATCCTTTTACATTTTTAAACTATATATTCCTAGAATGAAAAAAGTAGATGGGGTGCGGGTTGGTGCGGTACACGGTTAGTTACAATGGGTGCACCAGGTGGCCAATAACTCTGTGAGAACTGAGCGCAGCGGTCAAACAACCGGTCCTTGAACGCCGGCCAACCATCTCTTCATTTAACACTGGCTTTTTGGCTCCCATGAATGGAACTTATATTTGCAGCTCGCGTTTTACGGTCGGGGGAGGTATGGATTTTTTCTCCCTTTGCTTTTTCCGAGTCAGGAGGCATATGTAGCCTGAGCGCCGTTGCGGAAATATAAAATCACTACTGAGAAACTTGTTACTGTTAGGACATCACTACCTCTTTATCCCCCCCATAAGTTTACAACACAGGGTAACCAGTTAATAAAAAAGTACATATTTTCTTATTTTCACTCATTTCGAGATGTTACAGAACATAATAATTTATAATTAATATAATCACTTGTCTGACTGTTTACTGCGCATGTTTCATTACATACTAAACGAATTAGTTCAATCCTCAGTAGCAACTAACACAGTTCGGCATGTCGGATGCTAGTGCAACATCAGTCAACCAATGTTCCTGTTTATAAAGTCAAAACACAAATTAAAATATTCAGCACTGAATTCTGACCCATTGACATGGATTTCAATCAATCAAGAAAAACATAGAAAGAAAACTCATCAGACAGTAAATTTCGAATCTCTAAGACAAAATAGTAACATACTACTAATGGAGTACAACTACATTTACAAACTTGTAACTTCCACAAATTAACTGGGTATTTTTTAAATTTTTGCTTATTACTAACAAACGGATTTAATGTATTCAATCCACTCAAATGCCTTTAAAATAGGAAGCGAATCGGTCTGCAGGAGACCGATGCAGACGTCTAAAAAAATTATTCTAATTTATAATTCCTAATTTAAAAACGACCCGTTCAGTAGGAGTGGAGAATGGAATCTTGGCGCAGTCGCAACACGAGCTAAGCTATTCTGTCCATAATTGACCCAAAGACGTCCGCAGTTATTTTTGTGCTTAATTCGATGCCAGTTATTTTTCTCTTGTTTATCACTTTTTATGAATCGCGCGAGGGAAAATTATACACTCCGTTTCAAAATTGGACTCTCCTCGTATTGCCCTTTCCGCTGCCGAACGCGAGGAGCCGTCGGCCCTTGTCGAGCAGATATTAAAACACTTGAAAAGTAATTTTACAACCCACTCGCCTAACGGTTTCAAACCCGTGGACCGAGTGGGCGGGGATAAGGGACCATTTATTTTGTAAAATATTCATATCTCAGGGTCTCACGTCACCCGACTTTCGTATCATCAATCGGGGACACATAAAAATCTTCAGATATGTAAGATTTTTTATCAACCACTCTTAAAACCAAGACACTATAAACAATATCAAAAGGGAAGAAAACCCGACAATAAATTTAACAGCACTGACGTCTGAAATAGCAAATATACCTCAATTAAAGCAGGAATGTATTCCATAAACTGTTTTAATGTATTCACGAACACTTGCATTTTGTATTCCGGCATTAATCGCACTGGATTTTATTTTAAAAGTGTTTTAATAGTCATATTTCTCATTTTTTTAAATTAAACGTGCAAATTCACCCATTATATTACTACTTCTTAGTTGCGCTTTAGTCCTTAAATAATTTATCATTTAAAAGACAGATGTGCCTCGGGGTTCACTATCCAGCACTAAAGAAATTAATTATCTAAAAGGGTTTCCTTACATCACCGTCCAACCAATATCGAAATTCCATTACCTACTACTAATAGCCATACACATTTTCAGGCGTTATTCGATTACTGGGAGCACTAAAGCGACACAATGTGATGTTCGTGTGTCATGACGGTGTGTTCAGACAACGAAGGACCACGTAAGAAGCTAACATGAAATATATAAATAACGCGAACGATATGTAATTATTTAAATAAGTCAAACTTACCAAACATTCAATATTATACCACACGCATATAGATATTTTTAAAATGTGACTACGTCTAAAGAAGCTCAATCAAAAAGCTCGAACACTGGAATTCAAGTTCATTCATACGCAGCACTGCCAGTGGTCACGAATTAATTTTAATATTTAACTTTTGATTATCACCATTGCTTTTTTCCTTTTATTTTAATGAAACATTAATAAATTGGAAACTTATATAGGATTATTTTGTTGTAGATGACGAACACAATAAAGGTCCATAGGGGCTCAGGTTTAACCTTATCCAAGCAATAAACACTAGAATGCACAAAGCCGTATAATGCGGCAAACAAGGGCTGAGTATTCCTCGCCATTGGAACAACTGAACCGGAATAGTTCTAAAGGTCAGCGAGCTTCATTGTGAAACGGCATTTGAGACTGACTATCGAATACCCGACTAACAACATATAACTCAACAATACGTTCACAGTGACCATTCTCTATTAATAATGTTCAGTAAAATTAATAATACAATTAGAAATTAAGTTATCCATAAAATAGTAATATATTTGATCTCGCGAATCGTAGCATATATTGTATTTCTAAATCAGACCTGAGATTGGACAAGGAACACACCACACCAAAATGCGAATCCGTATTAGAATTCAATTCAATTTAAGCTCACATACTATAAGTCCCACATTCAGAATTATTCAAATAATATATCAAAGTAAATATTTAAACACAGATGTACTCTACTTGAAGGAAAATACTTCTGGCAAGTTAGATACAAGTAACTGGGATCTTCATATAGTTTCAAAACGCTTTCCAAAAGCCCCTATGTTAAACCCCACCTTTCCTATAGCCTTGAGAGAGAAAACAAAGCGTAGTTTACAGTTATAAGAAGCCATACCCTGGCAGAGGAGAAGTGTCATACCATTAGGCAAGAAGCCAAGTAACTTTACTTTCTTGTTTGGAGCGCCTACTGAGATTTTTCAGCGCCGTGAAAAGCTCTCCTATGGGATATCAAGCCAATGGCTGGCTCTATCGGCCGTCAGAAGTTTCCTGACTGATACTTCCGATGCAGCCGGAAATCAGTCCAAGTCCAAGGAAAATGATTTAGGAATTTAATAAAACTTTGGGAAAAATAATAAACATTAAGAGTGTGCTTAAACAAATGAAATTGACATATTAAAATAATGATTTTGTATAACTGAATAACTAAAATTCCTTAACATTAAATCACCGTTTCGACATATTAAGTTCTTCTCCACCACTGCATCTAGTCGTCGAATATAACAAGGACCTAAATATGTCCTATTAAAACAAGACGAAGGGAGACTCTGCATTATTGAAAAGAACGGTCGTTTTTGCGAGCACCGTTCGTAATACATTTGGCGGTGGTTTGGCTTCACAAACAAAGTAATCGGCACACTGCGTTTATATTTAACCGATCCCACAAACACGGGGTCAAATTTACACTCGGGAGAAATTTCATTTGCAACACTTGATGTGCAATATCGCTCGAGTGGTGAATTCAGTAGAGTTATAAAAACTACATTAGCCTGGTCCCTTAAAACATGCATACTCTTCTTAATTATCCTACATGCTGAAAAGTATTGCAGGATACTTGTTGCCAAATATTATATATATATATATATATATATATATATATATATATATATATATATATATATGCGGGCACACACATAAATATCGACCGCCCATACGTTTATCTAAATTGGCTCACAATTGGACTGTACCGCTGAAATCGGGGCGAGACTCTAAACGTTTCTCCGGTCATATGTGCCGTTTCGTGCCTTCTTCGCGCTAAAATGGATAAATGAGTGGTCGTCATATGAAGGTATTCTTCTTTTTCGCTTCGGCACAAATACATGCTTTTTGGTATTTTTAACACAAAAGAACTGCAGATAAACATAATTGAGGAATTCCTATAACCTCGATCGTGTTTAAAGTTAATAAGCAAAAATATTTAGCCTCCCCCCTCCGGGAACGTCGCGTGATAGGAGGAGCCGAAGGTCGGGCTCGAATTTGGAAACTCGCCAACCGCACCGATGTCCCTCTCAATTTGCGTAGGCGAGCTTTCCTCACTTTTGGGTCACAGAGCGGGGTCCCGTTCGACAATACTTGTCATGAGTTCGCACTTCGAATATTATGAAATTCCTGAGCGGACTAACAGAAATAAGCATTATAACTTCTACACAGTGTTCTTTTCCATTAATGAGCAGAAAATGCGATAACTGTTTTTAATAATTATTTTCAATTCGATCAAAACTGTGGGTCACTTTTATCTGGTGTCGATTCGATCAACGTGTTCCATTAACGAAAAATTACAGTAATTATTTTTGTAATGTAAAAATAAAAATGTGTACATTAAGAATTCTTAAAAATGTTACTACTTAGTCTGTTATATGAACATGCAGGCCCTATGGACGATGTTCACAAACTTAAACCGATCTAAATAAAAAAAGTTTAAAAACGAACCACGTAATTTATAAATATATTCAGTGAAAAATGTTGAAACGCATAAGAAAGTTAATCTGCCAACTGTATATACTGGGTGACATTATGGACAGGCGTCAATGCGAGAAGAAAGTTAGGGAAATGTACGCACAACTACCTTATCCTTAGGTCAGTTAACTCAGCAGTTCCCAATGTTGGCCCAGAGCCTAATATCACAAGACCCAAATCCTTGACATTGTATACCGGACGACAATCGGAAACCTAGCCAGAACGTATTCTGCTACCTCTTTGGAACGATGATAAAACAATGTTGCAGAAAACATCGGATCCGAGTTTCTTAATTCGACTCGGGATTTATACCAGAAATAAAAAATGAAAGCATAAAAATCAAAATCTAAACAATAAATGTAGCTTCTGAAACTGCCGTCTTTCTCACAGTTACAAAAATGATTTCACTTTCACTTGTGTCGATCCACAGGAGGAGGATTCGACATTAATAATCATTGCGTGCGTATTTTAAATGGAATTAAATTATTCCGTACGGTAGACAGACATTTGAGGAAAATATATTCATATGGTCAAGGATAAATTTATCGTATTATATAGTCGACTGATTTATTTTAATACATCCTGAATTCGCTGGCAAAGATCTCAATGATAGGAAATGATACCTATTTCTTCTAAGTACCATATACAATAAATACATTTTCAATTCTATACATTATGTGTTAATGATTGGTATTATAAGTACATACTGAGCTTATTATACATAATCAGCCCTCTGGTTAATTACCTCGAAAATAACATTAATATTTTTTTAGGATTGGTACAAAAGATAAAGATCATTCTCACGAAATAAAGTAGTGAGAGAAAAAAAGAGATGAAAATCAACTGCAATAATAAGAGGCAACTTGATTGAGCTAGTGGGAGGCTGGCGACAAGGACCTGAATGGAGCCATCGACCCTCCAACAACCGACTTGGATCCGATCGAACATTCGCTGAGACCACTCGGCCGCTCCTCGGAGAGGACCATTCGAAGCACAATATTTTAGGGAAAGTAAGTATGAACGCGCCAGTAAAGAAAGTAAAAGGGAGACCCCCGCTGGGGCGGGTTAAGGCCAAGGTTAGTGGGCTGTTCTGGTGCAATGCGGGCAGGTATTGATCCCGGGCAACAGCTGATCCCTGCGAGCAGCACGCTCACCCACGCACTTTGCCACGCGCACGCACCTCGATTCAAATGTCAGTTATAATCCAGGGGGTGAGCGGGAGACGGGTGGCTGAGAAAGGTGGTGGACGCGACCCAGTTCATCGTTTAACCTACGTCCGACAATACTTTCAAAAGGGGGAAAGTTGACATGCTTTCACTCACTATTTTTATTCATTATGAATTCTGAAAATGCAACCAGAATAAATTCAGTTAACGTCTCGGCATGCATTAGAAATGCGTGATGATGAATAGAAGAAGACGCACAGAAAAGTCCCCACAGTATTCAGGCCAAATTAAAGTACCTATCTCAGTACCATCGTAGATAGATGGTAATGGTGCAAGAGAAACATTGGTACTGTACAAACATTTCTTATTCGAAACAGAATAGGTTCCCCGCTGATAATGCTTAATTGTCAGCATTACTCCTGGCCCAAACAACTTTAGAAAGCCCATTAGAAAAAGTGGAGTTCGGAAATTCAATATTTACTTCTTCCCGCATCACGAAGTGGATATGAAATAACCAGATAATCCCGATAATACTTGAGAATGAGAAGGAATTCTCTCTCCCACAACAAAAAACACAAAAAATATGGTCTATAATATTTCATGCCACTGTAGATTTCATTACTAGGATGTATTCCGGGAGCTAGGCTGAAATCCAACAGAAGTTCCGTCACTGCCCCCTCTTAGGGCGTTTTATTCATTTTCAAAAATTCAATAAGGTAGCAAAGTGGTCCCCCTTGAATTACGGGACCGTTCTGTATAAACGTTTATACAGACCTTCTGTATTCTACTCCTTACTTATTTTCAAAGGCTCCGGAAGAGAATTTTTGATGAAGAGAACGCCGAGTATTCCGTCCAAATAAGTTCCTGGCATGAGAAGGAGGAAGAAGCTCCCTAGGGGAGTAGTAAGCCCCCTTGGGGAATCCACCCCATATTTCCACTTCTCGTTTCTACAAGTCCCCTTTCTCCTCCTCCTGCTCCGGCTCCTGCAGACGGTCAGAAAACTGGCCGGAGACCCCATTGGTTCATCGTGG
Source organism: Lethocerus indicus (assembly GCA_019843655.1). NCBI lineage: Eukaryota > Metazoa > Arthropoda > Insecta > Hemiptera > Belostomatidae > Lethocerus > Lethocerus indicus. Next base: position 20,773,855 of record JACDQD010000005.1, on the reverse strand, counting down.
ACACGCTGAATTGAGTGTTCGAAAAATGGGTTGAGACCTTTAATAACGAGCACGTTCCTGTTGAAGGTCTACCCCAATGCGGATCCAGTCCAACGGAATGGTTTGCCCTTGCACAATATCGACTGTGATGAAAGCTGAAAATGTCCCTTCTTTCGCAGACGAACTTCACGAAATTCACATCACAATCGATTTGTTTCGTACTTAAGGTAATTATATTGATATAACCCTGGAGCTAATAAATTCTTAATTCTTGTATGGAATTAACGTCGAAATACGAAATGGGCACACTGACCACGAAAACTCGATGAGTACAAGAATATAAAAACTCTACCTAAATTGAACCTTTGCCTTTCCCTTAATAGTTAGCCTTAGCTTAGTTCCTACCCTTAACCACGGAATAATTGCAGTTTTTTGTGTATACCCCGCCATCTTCCCTACCACACCCAGAAATATTTTCTTCTTGAGCTCAATATGCGCCCCACCCAACATGCCTGGAATGCCTCGCCTAGGTAACTCCTGCTAGCCTTAATCTTACCCTGAATTTGATAAGAATTCCTTTAAAAATCATAAAGCGGCTTTTCAGAAGATAATTTTAATAATTATTGGAGAATAAGGATGATTTGTTCTTCAAGAAGTAGTTGTAACGTAACGGCCTTTCAGTTACCTTTTCATTGCATTCCATTACAAGCCTAATTACCGGAATAATTAGGTTTCGATGCCCAAATAATAAATTTTGTTCCTTACAGCAATAAAGGGCAAACATTAAAGGTGATTTTTATCGAAGTGCGAGAAATAAAATTCGCGACGATAAAATTGCGACGATTGGGACACAGCATTACCGCTTTCCGGTAACAGTGAGTAGCAACCAACGTGTTTAGCAGATTGTTGAAATCGCCGACTTAGTAACAAGCCGTGCACTCTATCAAGTATCACAATCATTTCGCCCAGACTAGGCAATAGTTGTCATACGATCCGACCGGACGAGGCGAAAGTTATGCCACTGGCTTTCTTGCAAAAACGATAAGTTGCAAGAAACAAGGGAATCAATTTTCTTGGTGTTACCAAAATTGTAAATACCGAATAAAAGGCTGTGGAAATATAAAACAGTTTAAAAACAGTGGGAGCGCATTTGAGTGGCAGGGCGCATAATAAGAAAAAGGCCGTGGACCGTAATATTATGTCGCATTGTTGAGACCGCAAGGGGTGCCACACAGAAGCCGCAACATTCGCAACTTTTCAAAGCCTAACTTTCTCCCTGGCTTCCCCCTTTAGGGAATATTTACAACCGTCTTTATTACTTTAAATTTATACAATATTTCTTTCACTTCAAATTAGTAAAATTCACGTAAGCAGGTTCGCAGACCCAAGTAAAATTATATGGTTATTGGGGATCATTTACGTACAAACGACGTCTAAAAAGTCTAAAGGACTATCATTCCAAAAATTGTATTTGCTTAAACTAAATTTTACGAACTAAAACCACATTAAACCCTTAAAATGACTTAATTTTTTGAAAAAATTCTATACCCGATTTTAATTAGGTTTTCACAATAATAAGTTCAACCGGGCTGAACGTAAAACTGTATTTAAATTTAAATTCAGGCTGTCCACGAAATGCCCAAAAACCTCTCACTTTGAGTATCCTCGAAACACTAACGTGAATAACACAAGGGAAGAATTAACGCCTTACAAGTTAATTAACCTAATTCGGAGTCTCTCCCACCCCCAAGTGCGGATAAATTGTAACATTCGTGAGGGGAGACGATCCACCTGGAAATAAGGAGTAAATTAACATCAGTTTAGAGTTTAACTAAGTTACCAGAGTCGAACTGCGTGTTTAATTAAATAGGGGCTAGAGGTAGCGGCAAAAAGTGGTAGGCGTTTTAATCAAACTCAGTTGCACCGCGAACAGAAATAAAATTCAATGAGATTAATGCCAATGAAATATTGGAACAAAACCATGTTCCTTCCATAAACAACAGACATCGACACAAAATAGATAAGTCGACATTTTTTAAAATAATTCATCTATGCAATATAGAATATAATGTTCTGTCTTTACGTCTCCTGTACTACGTTTTATTCATAGCGTTCACAACCTGCTCTCCTATTATTTTAGACTGTTACGACTAAAAACTAAAAAAAACATTGTGTTCCATATGTGAGAGATGCATTATTTGTGTTCATAAATGGGGAGTGCGCTACACACGATATAGTCAATATTACTTTATATTCAATGCAGCGGGCTTTGAACGAAACAGTAACCTTAAGTGCCTAAGAGCCTGGCTGCGCAATTTCACAACGAAGTCATAACCACGAGCAGTAACTTCAGTATTACGCCCTTATGTTGCGGATTAAAGTAAATTTCTTCGATAGAATAATTTAAATGTTATCATTAAAACTAATTATATCGCCCAGATATTGACACTGATTCGTGACTACGAATATACAAGACAGAAGTTCAAAGCGGGAAGTGAGTGTATTATTTGACCAGGGAAACGTAAACCTAGAAAGGTCCGCAGCCCCTGGCACGAGCCTTCTCCATTCCTTTCTATCCGGAGCCTTGTTTTCACTTCGAGGTCGAACGGGTGTTCCAGACGGTGGCAAAAAGGTACGCCTGGTTCTCCGCATTATCGAAACAAACATGTATTTCAATTAACATCACGTTACCCCCACACGACTTGAATTTCAGGCCTCAAGTTTATGGGACTGCCACTCAAGTCTACTGGAATGGGTAGTAAGAGCCGGTGGTCTGACAGACAATCATCGCGGTTTTGGTTTCGGAAATAAAAATTCTTCATTTCTTCAGTCGTTAAATAAATGCCACAAGAATTACATATGCATGTTGCAGTGAGACATACCTCTGACCTGTTCCAAGTCGAAGGTTGTCTCAGTAGTAACAATAAAATTGGTAATACGTTTGTAAGCAAATTACCCGTTCACCTTTCTTCCATTTCATTACGGTTACTATCGGGTTAATACATTTTTTTAAATTCATAATAAAACTGACTACAGGATTCGAACGTGCTATAAGGTGCGATCCAAGAATTCCATCTAGATAACTTTGGGACCAACTAATTCTTTTAATGATCTCCGGAAATAATAACATTTTATTACTTTGAATAATTCTTAACTTGGATAGATCGATGTTACATCCTCTCCTATTACAAATCGTTACAGGGAGCTTCCATGAATAAATCGCGGAGGAATCCATATTCCTCAGATTGCGCCTGTTTCCTCTACGCTAGCCTATCTCTTTCATTCCCCCTCTTATCTCAGGAAAAAAAGACCCCCCACACATTATCTCTGCCCCTGGTTTTGCAACGCGCTTTGGTTGGACGACCGCCGCTCGGAGTATGCTTTTAATTGCCGATAACCAGGACAACGGACGAGGGTCGGACATGGCGTGACGCCGTTATCGGAAATTATCGTCAAAAAATAGCTCGTTTCCCAAATCCCCCTCCTAGCGTGAAAACTAGCGCCCCTAGAAACTGACATAAATACAAAACCAATGCTTCGAACTAATATTAAAATCGGCGATTAGGTTTTATTCATAAAATTAAAAATTCACTTTTTATAAACACCAACATCATAGTCTTTAAACAGACTTAACCGGCGTATGCCTACAACAATACTTCTAACACAACAACTTAATTTCCTGTATTAAATATTTCCCAGATGTAAATACGGAAATTCTATAAGCTGTTCCCAAAGAGAAAATATTTCAAGCTGTTTTGAACTAAATTTTCAAATCCTGTCGCCCTGCTCCTCAAAAATAGAGTTTAGATATTCACAAAGCATTGAGATGTATTAGATTTTCGTTTTCTGTGAAAACATATGTAGACGTCGAAAAATGACTACGCGCTTCTTCCTTTAGTTCTTGAATTAAAAACTCAGAGCCTATTTGTTAAGAGCTGAAAAGGGCAGTCGGCGAGTGACGAGAGGTAAACTTCTTTACAGCCGAGAGTTCAAAGGAGAAAATCTTGAAATATAAAGGTCCCTCTAGAGATTCATTTCCCAGTGTCGTGAGACTCGTGATTCCCACTCCCTCTTATCTACCTTTCACTCTCACTTTCCGCCAACCCTCTACGGGCTCCTCACATAAATAAACTTCATTTAGACATCCACCCAAACCTCTTTATGTTATACAAAAAATGACACACCACGATACGATTCTGCAATTATCAAAAGTTTGCAACTTAGTTCAATCGTAATTGTACACTGAGCATATTTTTATTCCGCTCTTCACTAATTCGTGATGGACTAGAAAAATATGTGTTTCCTATATTGCAAATAGATGCCTAATTCTACAAAATAATTGTCAATAAATCTACAAATGCCCGTGAAGAACCTTTACAATTATGTTTAATCAATGATTTGTTAGAATCCCTAGTTGGTGAGTACGGAAAATTTTAAACATCCACTTGCTTTACAAGCTAGTGGATTGGACTATCCACTTACTACAACGATGAAGTATAATTGCAGAAACTAAAACATAGTACAAAGTCACTACCCTTTCTGCATGTTTGCTTTGTTTCCTATATTCACTATATTTTTAAATATTGTCACTATCGTTACTATTTTGAATATCCATTTTCGAATAAACTCTACCTTCATCAAACAAAATCAAATATTGATTCCGTAGAACTACGCTGCTTCCTCTCTATTCGACATTGCCGCTTATATTTTAACCACCTCCCTCCCAGTCACGGTAAAATCTGTATTCTATGAATACATCGCACAATACGAAGCGGCTACGATTAGAAGCACTGACTTGACTAACGAGTCGTTTCTCCGACCGCATTTAGCGCAAGCATTTAACTCAGCTGAACACGATAATTGGACCATTTGTCCGGTTGTAGGGAAGCGTTACAATGCCGGCAATACTATCAGTACAAACAGTACTGACAGCTAGGGCCAAACAAACGTGGGGAGGGAGGGGAGTTACAGGAATTCATACCTGCACACTTCCTCATACCTTTAACTAACCCATATTGTATTTAATGTACGAATACAGATGAGTGAGTGCACTGCCTGAAATTGTTGTCCAGCAGCCAGCAGTTAACAGCAAAAACGAAAATAGTGGGCACAGTTTCAGTTCCTCCTCAATAAGGCAATGCCCTAATAAGGTATGTTATTAAAAGAAGGTCGCAATTACTTTTTGGATAGAACCCAATCCAAATATTGTCAAAGAAGAGTATATCTTAATAAACCATGATCTTTTACATAAAATTCACAATTACACCGATTTTCCGAAAATAACTCTTCTAGTCAAAATTAATCAGGGAAACGAAAAAATTTCATATACGTAGAAAATATGTATAATTGGTGAATGGATTCAACAAAATATTCAAAGAAACATAGATATCACTGAACTAATCCGACATTATTATCAACACAGCCAAATATAATCACTTTTACTTGTCTCTTAGCACCATCATAAATAGGAAAAAGACCTTAATTGTAACAGCTAGTTTCATTGATAAATGGACTCATTGAGTGCTAAACCCTTCAGGTTTTCCTAATTTTTCGCAGACTAATTTGACAAAAATGTTTTCCATATTTCAACCTAACACTAAGAACAGAAGACAACAACAATCAACTGAAGACCAACTTTTCCTTAACTAAATTAAATTTTTCAAAGAATTATACAAACTTTTATGAAAGTGGAGGACAATTATCAAAGGCTAATACATTACATTCAACATTAGTACTCAATAATCACACATTAAAAGTACCATGAGGAGATTCACATTAATTTCATTTATTATAACCATCATAATTAAAGTAATACCAAGAGTACTAAATTACCTGATTGGAAATCAATTCATCATAGTCATTAGTCATACAGTTATTTGGTTAATTACTAAATTTATCAATGAATTATAAATGAAAATTATGAATAATTTTCAGATATATTCCTTACATATAGGCATTAAGTTGTGACATTAACAGGACACACGAGACCCAAGAAACAAATATACAACAGCAAAAGGTAAATAGCCCTCCTAATGTGGACCTTATCTTTCAGACAAGAAAAGAATTGAAAGAAGTCATGCAAAAATACCATATTTTACTCTCAACTGCAATTACAGTATAAGGAAACATATAACATGCTCAGGCCAACATTTAAATGTCAATTATAACAAAATCAGACAAATTTTTACCATCAATTTTCAGAAGAAAAAATCATACATGATGCTCAATCATGACAGAAGTTAATATATGACCAAACTTAAATATATAAAACTGCTTAAAAATTATTCAAATGCATTTCATGAGGACATAAATTCAATAAAACTGAATACAAAATAGTCAAGAAAAGTCAAAAATGTCAGTATAAGAAATTATGAGAACCATCTTATAATAAGAAATTGACTGACAAAATTGAAATGAATTAATTTTGAAAGAAATGTATTTTGCCAATTTAAAAAATAATAAATTCAATTTATTTTTAAATGGAACATATATATGTGTAAAAGCTATACTCAATTAAGAAATTATGAATTGACACTTATGCTTATAGTTATTTAGATAACCCACACATTACATAACCCTAAATTTCTTTCTTTTTCTTCACTTTTTATTTTTTTAAGAGGCACAATCATGGTTTCCTTGTTATGGGGCTTAAATTTCTTTTTTAATACACAGAAGAAAAAGAAAGGGCAAACAAAAATAAAAACCCTTTCAAACCTAATTATCATCATATATATATATATATATATATATATATATATATATATATATATATATATATATATATATATATATATATATACACACACACACACACACACAAAATTTTTAACACAATTTTTTTTCACAGTCCCCAATTGCCAAACTCTCAAAATATATCTACAATCAATTATGTAACTAAGTATTAAAAAAAAAACCAAAAGTAAAAAATATAATAAAACATTATCCATTATTTAACGGATAGCGAACCACAGAAATAAAAGTAATATTTTTTTCCGACATTGATTTTAGATGTAAATGCTAACTGGTAAACTCAAATTTATAGTTGGACAAATATATAGACCAACATACAACAGACTGTGAATTACTTAGCTTGCAAGGTAAGGCATGGTTTAATGTATAACACAATGTTATCTGATAACATATGTCCTATCTAAGAAACAAATTTATCCATAATTAATTATTTCTTCCAGGAAAGATATATAAGACTTTATCTAATTCCACTATATTTGTTTATATAAGTCCCAGTAAACACGAAAATATTCTATCCATAATACAAAAAAGAAATAAAGTTATTCCTATCTCTCAAATAATACTGGCTCTTAAAAGGCTAAAAAACAACTTTACTCACAATTTAACTTGATCTAAAAATCAAACATAAAGTCCCTTTAATATTAAAATTTCAAGAATTACTTAATTATCATTGTTAACATTTAAAAAACAAAAAATATGACAATACACCACAAAGGGAATTAATGAAAATTCCAGCAAAATACACATTTTGAAAATAATATTGTTTACCAAAATATACAACTGAAAAAATAGGATAATATTTATACTGAAATTTTCTAATAAACTAAGTATTTAACATTCTCAAGAAAATTCTGTTTTTTAATGCTGAAGGTTTTTAATGTTTTCCAAACAGTTCTCGAACTAGTTTCCATCAAATAAATTTGTATACAATATTTAACTCATAACTGTTACCATTTGTAAGTACAGCTCATGAAACAATCGTGTTATAAAAACTCTTAGTTAAATAAATATGATTTATAAATTAAACAAAAAAGAGAGGTCATCAACCAATCTTTGTTATAACTACTCATTTATATAATTTTCAACAATGACACCAAAAAGTATGATGCAGATGAAGTGTCAGAACTCAAGTGCTGAGCAAAATAGAGTGTACTGAAGAAATGAGTAACAACATTTTACACTATAGATTAATATCAATTGAGAATACCCGTGTTAATAAAAACAGTGACAAAAGTATATCTGGCTTTCAATAAAATAGAATTTGGAATGCTACCAGATTAAGGAAATCATTTTGTGAACTTCAATCACATTTTATTCTGTAGGTACAGATTTATCATTAAAAAACACTTTCCCACTCCAAATATTTGAAAATTTATCAAAGCATTCTAACTGGTTTTACATATAACACTAATAAATGATCATTATATCAAATAAATGTGCATTTGGTACTATGCATTAGAGCACTCAGGCTTTGAGAAATAACAAACTGGAGATACATTTGTACACCAATTTTAGAAAGGTCCTGACAGTAAATTATAGGGGCATCTCATACGGATTATATATAATTAAAAAGTTGCTCACCTCATTAAAAGCCATTCTTCAGCCGATATATTCCTGCTTGACTGTCAACCAAAACCAAAGTTCGAGCAGTAGCTCTTCGGACGTTCCCAGGGGTAGATCTCTAATTTTCGAAGCCCTCTCATATGGTCATGTTATGCAGAACCAACACATTCTACATCGAGTCACTAGACACGGCACAATTTTCAGGGCTTCGTATACGTTCGAATCCGGCCGGTCAATCTCTCATTCTATCCAGTACAGTCCTTTCCTCAATTCGAATTAACACTTAGTGCAAATGACATTCCTCAGGTGGGACAATAAAGATTTATTACTACGACCGATAACCGAACTGGGATGGGGATCGCGATAAAAGCGCGTACAAGTTTAAATAAACGGACGTCTATAAGTCGTGCGCTCGGAGACTCCGAAAACGTCAACACGTACCCGAAGAGTAAAGGTAACACACAGAAAGTATACGTAACAGCGCCATATTGGTAACACTACCTGTGATTCCGTTGTACCGAAATGTCATCGCGTTTAAAAGTCTTACAGGACGACAATAGGACACGCGGAGCGATAAACGGGACCGTTAAAATCGGAATTTGTTTTCCGAACGTTTATTACGCGAAGACAATTCGTTATTTAGTGTTAAACTGTGAGCACTACCTCCTCAACAACAAATGTATTACTACGCGTGTACCGCGATTCAGGCTCGCCAACCTTACCACACTTTAAATCCCTAAAATCCTATCCCGAAGAAATGTTCTCGATCTGCCGCTATTCGTTCGTTATACCATTTTTCAGTCTTCTTAAATAAATATAAAATATATTTGCATTTATTTAATTTATAATAACATATGTTACCTTTTATTTTCCGATAAAATACGTGCATGCAGTTCATGTCAATATGTAAATAGTATAAACTGTCGTCTAGAAGGAATTAAGTGTGAAAAAGTTACAACAAATTTCCAATACAAAATACCTCTGAAGGAAAACTACTATTTCCACCAATAAACATAATAAAAGTTAATATACATATAAATAAGTTAAATATGTATTAAATTAAAAGGGATAACTTACTAGTTATGAAATTACATACATTAATTTGTATTACTTTCTAAATGAATTAAAACGGTGTATATATATATATATATATATATGCACAAATATATACATATATCAGTACATTTTTTCCTTTTAGCTCCTCATTTGTTCAGTTTGAAAATTGCATATGTGAAGATTATTTGACAATATACAAAATAATTTCATTAACTTATGACGAACCATTAATATTTGAAATAGAATGACTTCATTTTGCATAGGTATTAAGATCTTCAAACAGTGACAATTATATTATGGTTTTTGAAGTTATTTAAAGATATAATTTTTATATATGTATACTTAATCATACAGTTTTATGCATCTTATATCTTTGTTCAAATTATCATGGTAAATTACTTTTCAAAGTAGTCTTGCAGGAAATTAATTTTGTATATTTGATCCTAATATCCAGTATTTATTTATATTTTTAGATCATTTTATAATTGGTCATAAATATCCTTCAATGCAAGAATATCAAACATTTGTGTTCACATTCAGTTTTATAAAATACTAAAATTTAAAAAATACTTCCAAATATGTATTATCAAATAGATCTTTTGGTACACATTATATTATGAGTTAGATTTATTCATCCTCAATTCTGCAAGAGATATGGTACCTCTCTATTCACATATATTAACTTTGAGTAATAAATTTTAAATACAAAAATGTGTCAATCAAAATTGGAACTACCTACAAAACTATAACTTCAGTCATGCAAATTGCCACTTCATAGAATTTAGTTGTATGGATTCTTTCTACAAATTAAGTACACTTATAATTGCAATGATTGTAGCTGTATGTGTATGCATGTATGATTTTTATATATATAAAAAGTAATCAATTGTAACCATATATTTATGTTTTCAGTGACAACCTTTACAAAACCTTTATCATTTGATGCAGTGCAGTTATTATATAATAATACTCATTTACTTTATATTATTCATCATTAGATGTGTGAATACATACAATTATACATTATATGTTTAAATTATACAGTTATATGTTTCAAGTATGTTATTCAAAATAATAATTAATTTTGAAAATGTAGAAGTTTACTCCACTTTATTTTAAGGAGCATTGGAAGAAAATTAATTAGGATAATAATTATTAATAATTAATACTTAAAATACCTCGGGACCTTACATCACCACATCAAATCATTGTTAAATTGAATGGGAATTGTGACATGAATTCAATGTATTGAATCATGTTATTAAAAGATAAAGTGAAATATGCAATGTTGTTTTCCTTTTTTCTTACATGATCTGTAAATACTTGAGGTTATATAAATGTTACTTTTAGAATGAGAAGGTGAAAATTTATTATAGGTGGCAGAAATAATTTGTTACTACTTATCAATATTCAAAGTCTCATGCACCACGTGGTCTAGTGAAATTGAATAATCTAGAACTATCACGATAAATATTTTAATTCGTTTAATACACCTCAATGAAAACAGGAACAAATAATATAATAATTTGTATTTCCTTGACCTGAAATAGAAAAAAATATGGTTAAGATATAAAATGTTTAATAAATATTTTTAACACAAAGCTGAGCTTACACACAATTATATTGCTTTAACTTTGGTAACAATTGGCATAAATGAACCATTTAGAATCAGTACCATGGCACATGATAAAGTATTACCAAATAATTCGTTGTGGACCTGGTAAATCTGTCCAATAAAACTCTTTTGTTCTAAATATGTACAAACTAGAACAGTTTATAATGACAAAAAACAAAAGCTCTTGTATTAATTGTGACCAGGTTAAATCTTTCATATGGAGTCTTAGAAAAATGAAAGGCAAAATAAAATATCGATATTCCAAAAGTTTTTGAGGCACCAAACAAACAAAGACTGATAACCAATAACCCATCTGAAACATTAAGGATTTATGATTCAAAGATGAGAGTACACAATACATACAGAACAGATATAAAGAAACAAGCACATATTTATATACTTCATTTCTTTCATATAATCTTTTCCAAATATAAAATGTATAATGTCTATTATCTGCTAGAAGATACGGATGGACCATAGTATTGAAATGAACTATTAAAAGAAACAATAATGTACAAATAAATGAAAGTGTTATATTTTCTATAATAACTATCAAAAAAATTTTTGTTTTTCTAACAAAATGTGGAAGAGCAAAACCAAAAGTAAAAAGTGCATAATAAAATAACTGAGGTATATGAACAACAGCTTGATGGGCTGTTTTATCACCAACAACTAATCCTCCATTTAGAAGAACAAACAGTGAAAATGCACATATAACAAAAGCATAACCCATTAACTTTGAATGTATATTCCAAAATTCCTGAAGTCCTTTCTTGAATCCCATACTCCAAATATTGTGGTACAAATTTATAAACCTCTGAAAAAAATTGGAAAAATTAGTTCAAAACAAATGGTTTCATTCAATAAATCTTAATGAATCAATAATTCATTCTATTTCAATAAAAAACAAGATATACCAGAACATACAAAAAGACAAATAAAAAACAAGACTACAGTGCAAAGTCCCCTCACTCAGTTGGTGTGCTTCTTATTTAATTGTAGACTTATGTAACATTTATTATTATAATGCATTGGGTAGTTTAAGTGCGCCTAGGGAAATATATGTAGATTTAATTACCGTTAAAGTTTCATTTAAAGTGTTCACACTCTCATGACCCGATAATGACTTATTGGGTTTCTCTATTAATGATCCAAATAGATCGAACACCATTAAGCAAACCCACACAATATTGGTTTGCCTTGTGAACACTGCAATAGCACCTGAAATGAAAGATATTTCATTTACTGAATAATTAATAACAGAAATTATCGCCTAGTAAGATAAAATGTGTAAAATTACATAATGCTACACTCAACAGTGAATTTTGTTAATAGCAATAACTTTTGTTGGAATTACTGTTTCTATACAATATAAATAATTTAAAATAATAATAATAACCTGTGATTGCAGCAGACCAATAAGAATGTTTTAAATGAAATAAATACATAATTAATACCAATAAAGTTGATAATGCTTCAGTATAATAAAAAAAGTCAAAGAAGTACAGCACTGGGAAAAGAGATATAGTAAATGCTGACAGCAGAGTTTTTTCTGGATTCTGAGCCTGGAACATAGAAACTGTTTCAAAGCATCACACAATTGAATGTTAAAATTGTGTTTACTCTTACAAATCAATAAACATTTTTATAAAATATAAAAAATGAAATATGTTGTATTTTCTGACATGCAATCATAATGACACTAGTCCCAATGGTATAGTACAAGTAACAAGTAAAAGTGGCTCAGAATGGCTAATTGTCCCCTTCATTCAGGAATTGACCCGGGTTCAAATCCTGTTAACCAAATTTTCTTTCAATTGAAAATTTGAATTGGTTGTAAGCTCATATTAGCCCTGGAGAGTCTTCTAAATCCATATTTATCTGAGATCATAATTCATTGATGTTCATGCAAGAATTCAAGAATGCAATGTTTATTACATATTTCAAAATGTGAAAGAAGATTCAGCAGAAACAATATAGCAATACAAAATACAACTGGTTAAATGGCTGAAAGACAACTGAATATGAAAGGGTG